>OX637532.1:119155284-122022784 GCA_951800035.1 Linnaemya tessellans | reverse complement strand
CCATATGCAAAAATTTAATTCAAAGTACAATCACTTTATGACACTGTCAGCGTTTCAAGTACTTTTGCATTTTTTACACAAAATATGATCTATTTGTTTTTTTTTTGGTATATGAAAATTGTCACACACGCAAAACATTCAGCTTTTATGACTCTCACAAGCACATTAAACATATTAAATAGCTGAAACTGTGAACATATGATCGAGACGAGTGTACCAGCATAAAAAACCCCAGCGAATGTAGGAGGTCCACGAAATTTGAAAATTTGCATTATTTGTTGTACAGGCGTCGTACAATTTTACAATTACAATTTTGTTAGTAGGAAATTCCACATCTTAGATTTTTTGTTGTGTCACAACACCAGAGCAACGCGTGCAAATTATTGAAATTTTTAATCAAAATAATTGTTCTATTCGTCAAACTCATCGTGCACTTCTTCCATTGTATGGTGTACATAATCGTCCTTCAGAGCAGCTAATTCCAAGAACAACATATTTTCTATTACTGATAATGCGCATTCCGTGAGACCCGAACATTGCGCACTAAAGAAGCTGTGGTCGCTGTACTGGAAAGCATTCAAGATGATCCTAATCAATCAATTCGTCGCCGTTCTCAGCAGCTGGGGTTGTGTCCTTCCACTTTATGGAATATTTTTTTTAGTTGTTGAAAATTGGTGTTCCAGATTGCGACTTCTGCGCGCCAGCCGTGCCGTCCACATGGCAGAAATCATATTTAAACATTAATTTCATAAAATTTTCTTTCGAATAAAGCCCGTTTCATTGATTTTAAAAATATATTTCCTTATTTTATTATGATTTAAACTTGCGTCACTCTATAAAAAACACCCTTTATTTTGATGAGTTGTTTTTAATATGTTGTTGCTGAGGCATTTTAAGTTGTTTGGTACATTTCCTTAATGCATAATTATGTCCACTGGAACTTCTTTTTTTCTTCAAAATATTGTTTTTTTCTCCGTCAAACAACTGGATTTTGCTTATGTACGAGTAATTAACTTGTTTAACCGCAATCTTTACTGCGCTCTGCCATTAAGCATTTCAATTTTATTTCTTAACTGTTTTCTCAATTAAAGTACATTTGCAGTCATAGAGAATGCATTTGACAATTTCCGTTTTAAATACTGACGCTAATACCTTTATTTACAGTCACATACACAAAGCCCAGATCATTTCGGAGAGGGGTGTATGTGTGAACATAATGTTTCTAGTGATTTCCGTTTAACAGGAAGCATCCAGAAGTAAAAACCAAACTTAATATTTGTATCTGCATAAGTACTCGCAGTTGTGGCTGTTGTTCTGTAATAATAATAGCTATCTATCTGTGCATGAGTCTACGTATGCATGTGTGTATGTCTGCTATACGGCATTTAACTTCATAATGGTTTTACCTGTTATTTATTTCGTTACCCTGTTTCTAACCAATGATGTTGTTAACAATCTACTTCATATAAGAGGTTGTTATTTTTCACAATATTTTTTCTGTGGTTTTTTTATGAATGTCTGTTGGTGTACATGTGCATGTACATGTGTATATGTGCATATCTATTTCATATGATAGAAGAAGATAATACCTGCCTAGTGTGGTGGATGTATGTACGGGTTTAAATTACAACTGAAAATCTTCTGCATGAGATGGAGTTGCTCTTTTTGTGATCTCTTTTTTAATTAGTCCAAGTATTTGAACAATTTACCGCAGAAACAGTAGAAAATATAGACAAGAATGCAGGAAAAATAGAATAGCTAAAAGAACAGCAACCTAACAAGCCAAAAATATACATGCAATCAACGATAACTATCAGTTGTAACGATTATTTTAATATAGCGACAGTTTTCAAAACCATTAACTTCCACTGACACAAAAGCACAACTACTGCCACCTTTAGTGCCTCCCCTAATACAGCCAGTGCAGCACATACTCTGCAAAGTGAGTACTTTTGCTGTTGTGTTCTACGAGTATAATATTTAAGTAGTTCGGAAATTATATTCCATGTGCATTTGAAAGTTCGTTTTAGTTTCTTTCAAAAGGGATGAGATAGAAAGACTTACTCACATACAAGTACATATGCAGTTTTAACGAAAGCTATTATTATAAATTTTCTAATTAGAAATAATTGCCATTCCTTGAAAGCTGTTTTGAATGAGTTGTAAATAATTGATTTATAACGATTCTCAGTAAGGAATAAAGTGGCTTGTATTCGAAACACCTTATTGCCTTGGCCTCAGAATGAAAAATAGATAAAGTTTTCAGGCAATTGCCAAAAAACAAAAAAAAATATTTCATCTACTATGTGGGCTTTGTTTTTGAAAGTTTTAAAAATATCGTGAAATAATTGGAATGAAGTGGCAACGAAGTTATATAAAAAATTGGAAATAGTTTTACTAGGCGTTAAGGACGAAACAATGAAGCCGAAGATCCCTAGTTCGATCCCGCACTCATTCGTGAATGTGTAATAGATTAGTCGCATTAGTGACTCAATGGTATCGACTGCGATTGATTATGCCATTCTCATTCGTCACTAGTGCTGCTGGCTGAAGTAGTAGAACACGAGACTATAAAGCGGAGGGTCCTGAGTTCGACCCCGCACTCATTCGTGAATGTGTAATAGATTAGTCGCATTAGTGGCTCAATGGTATCGACAGCGATTGATTATGCCATTCTCATTCGTCACTAGTGCTGTTGGCTGAAGTAGTAGAACACGAGACTATGAAGCGGAGCCTCCTGAGTTCGAGCCCGCGCTTAGTCATGAAATATTATGTTGAATACTTCTGATCAGCATTAGTGGGCGGTTGTGTTAGCTGTTGCCAGCCTGTTTCAATGATGAAGGCATAGTCACTGGTCACTGAACATAATTGGCAGCGACTGACACTATCATGTACTAAAAAGCAGAGTAACAGCACCCACCTTCGTCGGCCCTGTAGCAAAAATTAGCCGGCAAAGTAATCATCATCTACCATCTCATCTTTCCTAATCTGTCCCCTCAATACTATCCCCTCGTTTTAAGTTCCGGCGCAATTCATTGCATATGTAGGAGTCATCCCCTGAGTGCTGGTCCTACTCCTAAAAAAAAAGTCGTCAGCGAATTAAAAAATCAAAAGGCTACAAAAAACAATTTCTTTTCTCATGTCGCTCTATCAGCAAACTCTACATTATCCCTTCCATGCCGTTATTCTGTCACAACGCACGGAATGAGCAGGTTTCCCCCGAAAGTACGTTAGCCAATTTGGTGATTCTCACACGTTGTTGCAGTGCAGAAGATCGGCCCGAATACTTCAGTAAGGTAGTCGCGTATGAGTTGTGGTGGCTCTTGCATCACAAATTTCCACCTGTGCGTACTTTGAGAGTCGCTTAGGAATGTCCTCTGAGTCAGAAAGGAGTGGTGCTGGATACATAATTTCACACAGTCTTAAAAGCAGCGTCTGGTTAGGCCATCATGCCAGATAACTACGATAATCTTAGATACATTAGTATGACTCCTACTCCTGTTCAGAAAAAAAAAATAAAAAAATATGAATCATATTTCATTTAAGTGTTTGAACTTGGGTATTTTCTTTAAAATTAACACAATTTTCAATATTAGTTCACGACTTTGGAAAAAACTGTGGCCGTAAAATTTCAAAATTTACTTGATTTGTTAGCGGGTGCCTCTTGACTTGATATTTTACATTTTTTAAATAAAAATTTTAAAATTATGAAACTACTTATAAATATTTGTAAGACGAAAGAATCTTTGGATATCAAATTGTTTCAAGTTAAAATCAAGTACATTCTTCAAACAAAACTTGGCAGCACTAAATTAGTGCAGCATAGGCAAGGTTGCATTTTATAGAAACTGCTTAAAACCAACCTAAAACGGCTTTAAGTTAGTTTTTTTTTTAGTTGGGATTAGGATTTAGGGGATAACCGCTACGTATGCAGTGCATTGCGGCGGAACAAGAAAGATAGAAGAGAAGATAGATAATTTTTTGTAGCTATTACAACCGGTTAATTTTTTGCTTAAGGACCGACGAAGGAGGGCTCTGCTCCTTTACTCTTTAATACATGATAGAGTCAATCGTTGCCAGTTATGTTAAACCTAATCAGCATTAATGCTGATCAGAAGAATATGTCACAATATTCATGACTGAGGAACTCGGTTCCCTCTCTGCTTTATAGTCTCGTACTAAATGCTTCAGCCAAGAGCACCCAAGTTGGTTAAACAACTTTTTTGTAAGGTAAAAATAAGTTTTTACATTAAAACTAAATTTTATTAAAATCATTTTAGCCTGATAACACTCTTGTATTTGTATGTGTGTACATTTTTCCATGTTCGCAAAAAATTAACAATTGATGTTTTTAAACAATATTGTGGAACATATTAAAAACATATTTTGCGTATTGTGAGGTCTAATTAGCGATTTTCTTCAACAACAGAAAAATAAGGACCAAATATGAAAAAGTTGAAGAACTGCTAAGGTTTTCTAGGACCACAAACACCATATTTAAGAACAAGAAAGTTATGTTTCGAATTTGACATATTGCTAAATATGTCTGTATAGCACCTGCTTTGAATTCATATACATATGTATACCCTTCCAACATTTGGAAGATTCTTTCATCGTCCATCGTCAAAGGTGTTACGTCTTACTCACTTCCAGAAATTAATTGCAAGATAGTTTTAATTTCACAATAACAATTTACATTGAAGTTGTCTTTTAATAATCCAGACGACGTTTGGAAGATAATTTGTTGTTTGCAACACCAGCCGAAAATGACATGTGCCGTTATGGATGTAGTAAACAAAAACAACACTATGCACTGCTGGGAAAGTCGCAGTGACCGCGAAATAAAATTAAAAAAATTAACAGATGCAAAAAAGAAGTTTTCAACATCATCGAGATTAGTTTTCTTGTCTTCCGAAAGTGACTTCTTGAAGTAACGCAGAAGTGACTTCTTGAAGTAGCCGAGAAGTGACTTCTTGAAGTAACGCAGAAGAGACTTCTTGAAGTTACTTCCGGGGGGTAAAACTTCTCAATACGGAAGACGCTTCTACGATGAGAAAATGGTATCGCAGACGATGGCTTTCAACTTCTTAGCGTCAGTTCCGCGATAGAAAATGTTGGCAGGGTACATGTATGTGCATATATTGCAAAATACTTAACAGATTTAAATAAAATATAGATTCTACATATTTACAAATTAATACTGTTCAAACGGTTTATATTTTCCTTAGCTCGGTTACATCGGCCGAATGTAAAAGGGATAGCAAAATATTGTTTAAAGTACTAATTGTACATAGTATATTTCTATTTAATATGACCCTAATAACTTTTTTTGACAAAGTTATTTCTTTATTATATAGGATATATGGAAAGTAACTACTATACAGAATAGACGAATTTCTATTATATTTTTATGAAATTTCATAATTTAGGACAAGTTATAGTTTAAATCTTAAGGTACACTCATGCGATCTAATCAAACATATTATAATACAGCATGAGAAGTCAAAAATCTCCATGTAATATTTTTATAAATATCATAGCTTCAGCAATTTTTACTTACTTAATGTTAATGTAGTACAAAAGTAAAATGGTACCAATTTTTGGTACCAAACCACGAAATAGTGTGTATTTCTTTCTTCTTTCTCTGATGTATTAATATTTGTTTTGTTGAAATGCAGTGGAATAAAAAGCTATTTTTTCTTTATTTTCATGATATGTACTCATTCTTTAGTATGTGTCATCAAGTGCAGGCTATAGTTTAAAATTTCCAATTGAACTAGTGGTAACACATACTCACATAGATATGCACTTACATACACTCATTCCATACATGTACGTTTTTACGTACGTAGTTTCATCTTCAATATTAAACCGAACCACTTTATATTGTTCATTGTGGTTGGAAGAGTCGGAGAGCGAATAATCGAGAGTGAAGTGAAGGAATGAATATTTACCTCAATGATTGCAGTGCAGTAGTCTATGTATGGAATGTCTACCGCAACTTGGAGTATGATGATTAAAACGGGCGGTAATTTGTTTTATTAACATTCTAAACAAATTAGCCTTTGTGTGTGTGTGTGTCTCTATTACTTTGTGTATGAGTGCACTAAATGAATTTGAGTTTGGTTGCGGGTTCAATCAAGTGATATATCTTCTATAGACTGTCTCCCATTTGTAATATTGGAACAAAGTTCCTTATGGGACGATGTGGAGGGGTACTCTAACTGGGAAAAAACATCCGTAACGTAAGATTTTTTTGTTTCTAAATCAATGTTTAAGACGCATGAGTAATACGTTTCCATACAAACAAATATTAATCATACGCAGCCGTGCCAAAACAGAATACAATTTCGTTTGGGAATAAAATTGATTCTGTATTTTCGTTGGTCGACGAAAAAAAATATCATAATAAAAAATGTATACCCAAATAATTATTTTCTTTATACCTCGAATAGAAATTTCAATTAATATTTTTATAATAAGAAACTTCGTTCCTATCCGGTGTCCCACGACACCACACATCTTTTTTTTATTTAGAAGCTGTCATAGAGTATTTTTATACCCTTCACCAAAAATTGTGAAAGCGTGTATATAGGTTTGTTATTTCGTATGTAATTTCCACAATATTAATATGCGACCTCATAAAGTATATAAATTTGGTTTCCATATGAATAAGGAAGTCGTATAAGCGATGTCATTCTAGCCGGCTGCCTGTAAGTGAAATTTGTTTTCTTGGAGTGATTTATGTTGTTTTGAAATTAGAACCAGCACTCAGGGCATGGCCCCTAAACATATGCAGTGTATTGTGCTGGAACTAGAATGGGGAAGATAGTAATAAGAAGCCGGCTAATTTTTGCTACTGGGCTGAAGCTCCTCTTTAGTATATGATAGTCTGGATCTTTGTCAGTGATGTTCAGTGGCCAGTGCTATGTCCTTGCCACTGAAACAGGCTGACAACAACCATGCAACCATGATCAGAAGAATTCAAGGCTATATTCATGACTGAATGAGCAGTCGCACTCGGGACTTTCTGCTTCATAGTATCCTCTTAGCTACTTTAGCAAACAGCAAACTCTTTTTAATTGTACTCGTACATTGCAAATAGTCCTAAAGATATGACTATTCCAAATCAGTGAAATGTAAATAGGTTCCAGAGCTGGAGAATTTAAATGTATTTTTAATAAATAAAAGTAAATAGCTAAAACTACTTTTAGTTTTTTTTTTGGTAATTAAACATATTTTATACTTCAATGGTGTTAAAAAACAAATAAAATCGAAAAGACGATTCCAGAGTTGGACACATGATACTCTTTTTCGTACAGAAAAGCAAAGAACTATAACAAATTATTTCTTTTTCTTTTTTTATTAAACATATCGCACCCTAAATACAAAAGGGTCACAACTCTAAATACTAACATTTGCAGGAGAGACAAAAAACTGTTCATCGTGCAGTAGCAACACCCTTAACAAAAATAGACATCACTGTATATTTCCAGTTAAAGAAGATAGTGATGCGAAAGAAATTTTTGCAGTAGTTAGAGATGTGTACTCTGAATTCATTTATGGAAAAAAGGCAATTTTGGAAAATTTTGGGTTGTGACCTTTTTGTATTTAGGGTGCGATATTTGATGTTTTTGAATAAAATTCATTCGTATAAGAAATCAGAGAAGCCAAAAAAAAAACTAGCTCCAGAGCTGGAAAATGGAAAGTTTTTTGGAATATTAAAGTAAATAATATTAATATATTGGAATATTCTTAATATTCCAATCTTAATATAAAAAATAATAAATAGAATTTAAACAAATTCATTTATTAATAAAATAATAAAAAATCATTTGCAGTCATGCAGATTCGAACTTAAGGCCGTTGAAAAAATAAACAATATTAAAGTAATTAAATAAAACTAATTTTTTTCTTTGTCAATCAAATAGATAAAAATAAATAAATAAAAAAAGATAAAAATAAAAAGTAAGAACGTTAATTCGACTGGGTCGAATTTTAAGTAAACTACATAAAAACTTTACTTTTATTCTTATTAAAACTTACGCTTTTTTTTTGGCTTAAGTAAACAAGAAAAATATGATGGCGAGGGGCGAGGTCCCAAAATAGACTATATCGTGTTTTCCACAGACGGATGTATAAGCATTGCTGATCAAGAATATATGTATATACATTATGGAATTCAATTCTTTTTTGGAGGGTTTGAAAATTCTATTTTGTCGGCATCGCTGTGGCAACGGCCATGGGGAAGACATCTCACCGTTGCCATAAAACATTAAAAATAAATTTTTGGGGTAATTAAGTGTAGAAAAATTTTTCTTTTGATAGAGTCTTTTAGAAAGCAAAGGGAGGAGGGGTAGGGCACAGGAGGATCAGGCAACGTCTCAGCTTCGTCATAAAAGCTTAAAAATTTTGTTATTTTTTAAAGAATGTGATACAATTTGTACAATTTTTACAATATTTTTGCATATAATAACGCCCACTAAAGGGACGGGGTGCAAAAATTAGTTTTTTTGATTTTATGGCTCCAAGTTTAACGTGTTGAACTTTCTTTGATATAAAAATATATCATTTGCTTAACAAAATTACAAAAAAAAGACTTTAAAAATTATGTGTTTTTTTTTAGAGGTTGGGTTAGTTCTTCTTAGGCGAACTTTTTTTCCTCTGGCCCGATTTAGCTCATTTACGAACTTCATTTGTGCTATCCTTTAAGATATATTTCTACCAAATTTAAATGGTCTAGCTCTTTTCGTTTGGACTGAACCGAGCTTTGCACAGACGGACGGGCAGATCGTCATAGATTTCATCACTGATCACGAATATATATACTTTATGGGATCTTAGATGGATATTTCGGTGCGTCATACACGGAATGACAAAGTGAATATTCTTTCCAATTCTTTTTAGAGGCTATAAAAAGCAACGCACAAAATAACAGAAATCCAAAGAAGGCTAAATATAGATAAATAATTAAAAACCGTGGGAGGTCTATATTAGAAGATATCGGTCAGTGTTATTAAAAGTAAAAATAAAGAAACATAATTTTAGTAAAAACTACAATTTTAGATGCTCATTAGTATGAAATAATTTTTTTAAATTTCATAAGACCAATACAAATTTATTAATACATAATTACATACGAGTATATATTTGTTTGCCCCAGATTATTTTTACTTGTGTTATAATCCCATATGCTGAAAATTATTTCCATTTTAACAAGCATTTATCCAAATTGCAATATCTTATTAATGCCGTTTATAGACAGATACTCGTTCATACTTACATATTTTTATTTTAATAATCACTTACCATAATATATGATTATTTTTATTTGTGTTTTATCATTTATCTCTGAGATTATCTTCAAAACCATCCAAATAGACTTTATGCATATTTTATTACCACGTAAAATCGTTTCCTAATATCTAATATCATAAAGTTGCTATTAGGAGAGTTGGCAGGAAGGCAAGGAATATAAATATGTGATTTTTACCAATACCACAAATGCATACACATGCGTATGAACATATACATACATTCATACAAGAGCCGGATAAATTTTTTCATAGGAATTTGATTGAAAAATTTATTCATTTTGTAAACATTTTTGGCAACACATGTCTGTGAGAATATTAGAATTTTATTTCCTTAAATTAACTATATATACGAGTATAATACTGACACATACACAAGAAAAGAAGATTTTTGTATTTTGTGGTTTTATTAAAATGCACTACAAGACTAGCATATAATGTATATTGATAGTTTAAAATCGATAACTATTTATATAGTCATTTTTAATAAATATGTTAAGCTTTTATAAAAATCATTGTTATACTCAGCTTTTCTTTATTGTTGTTTAATATTACCATTCTATTCTTTGATGTATTTGAGAATTCTCATTAGAAAAACTAATCATATTTAGCATCTGCTGCTGCTACTGATGTTATAACAAAATGGTATTCAGAAATTTTATAGACACACTGTATGTTTTGCGTTATAATGTCATCAAAATAAATAATCTTCATGTACTTGTACAAACACATACAGCAATGAATACATATATGCATACAGGACATTCTTTCTGCAGTATAAGTAATACTGTGCTTTAATAAATTTATCTAGATTTTATTACAAAGGGCTCGTCATTAGGAGGTGGTACTTAGGAAACGTATAATGGAGTAGAATCTAACGATCACTGTAACCAAGAGAATAGTTCAAGATTAACGTGGATATCTGCTGTTGCTAGTGTGTCTTAGCAGGAACAAAAAAGTGACGACTTCTTATGACTGCCACAAGTTTAAATCATAGTAAAACAAGTAAAAACGTTATATTCGACCGGGTCGAATCTTAACTACCCTCCAAATATTTAGTAATTGAATTTAAAATGTTTAACTTGGTGGGACAGAGTTCCTTTATATAATATCGTACGTCAACGCCCACTAAAGGGGGCGGGGTTCAAAAATAGACAATGTCATGTTTGTATACTTTATGGGGTCCAATTCTCTTTGGAGGATAATAAAACTGCATTTTGGTGGGGTCGTTGTGGCAAGGGCTGTGAGGGAGACATTTCACCTTTGTCATAAAACTCTGAAAATAAATGTTTGGTATAATTATATACAAAATTAAAATTTTTGTTTGTTTGATAGGGCCGTTTAGGTGGGAAAGGGGGAAGAGGGGGTAGGGCAGAGTAGTACCAGGTTACGTCTCAGCTTCGTCATTAAAGCTTAAAAATTTTATTTTTAAGAAATGTGGGCTTAAGTAAAATAATTTGTTAAACTATTTTTGCATATAATAACGCCCACTAAAAGGGGCGAGGCCCAAAAATTCTTATTTTTTATTTTATGGCTCTAAGTTTAACGCGTTGGACCTTCTTTAATATAAAAATATATCATTTGCTTAACAAAATTACAAAAAAACTTAAAAAATTATGTTGTTTTTCAGAGGTTGGTTTAGTTCTTCTTAGGGGAACTTTTTTCCCTCTTGCCCGATTTTGGCCCATCTCCGAACTTAACCTGTGCTATCCTTCAATATATATATATATATATATATATATATATATATATATATATATATATATATATATATATATTTATACCAAATTTCAAGAGTCTAGATCTTTTCGCTTGGACTAAATCGTTATTTCCACAGACTGACAGACGGACGGACGGACGGACATGCTCAGATCGTCTTAGATTTTATCACTGATCAATAATATATATACTTTATGGGGTCTCAGATAGATATTGCGCTGCGTTACAAACGGAATGACAAAGTGAATAAAAAACGAATAAAACATTTTTTGTGTCTCGAAAACCTGACGTGATAGATAAAGTCCCATTACACATTCAAATTCAGTCCACAAAAATATCCTAGGAAATATATTTGGTTGCTTCAATGCAAAATCTTGTTGCCTAGTGTTATAGACAACTTTTCCCAATTCAATATCCTATAAATGGTATTTTGGATTTTGTTGATTTTCAATAGCGGTCTATTTTGGACTATTTCCAACACATCAATACAACACCGAAGTCTCTAGCTTTTCAGGGAGAAACCGTTTTAATAATTAAATGAATTATGACATTTCAAAAAAAAAAAAAAACTCCCATAATTGCAATACCCTCTAATAAAATAGTTTTTTAAAGAAACATTCCACATGCATACTCGTATGTACTTACATACAAAAATATTGTATGTGGATTTCTTATTTTGTATATTAAGTCATCAATGTCAGCTGCTGCGGTTGCTTTCTATTGTTTTGTTATGCATGTCTTGTAGTCATTCAAAATGAAACCCTAAAAATATTATTCAAATACTGTTCTTTAATGCTTTTGATCTTTATAAATAAATGACACACATATCGTGATTATTATTTCGAAAATATTTTCAATTCTATCAAATTATATCACATTTTATATGTATGTTGTGCGCAATTTGTTTTTGATCTAATAAAAAAAAATTCTAGATTAGGGTAAAAGCTGGAAGAGAATTATAATAGTTTTGAAATAAATATATGATATCTAAATAGATGTATCAGCAGAGAACAAAATCGTCTTTGCATATTTTCACAGAGATCATCTAAGATTTCTGACAGATATTAGAAAAGTAGAAAATATATCAATATTTTGTTTAACATCTTACTAAATAGATTTCTAATTCACTTTAACGTCCCGAAATGGTGTGAAATTCTGAAGTTACACGATTAAGTTGAATTTTAAAATTTTGTAGGCTACATAAATTCAATCTTCGTCCGGAATGCTCCAACGGATCAGCAACCATTAGAAATTTTAAGGAAGTGAAGAAAATTGTTATGGATAAACGATGAATCACTATTAGGGAAGTTGTTGAGGATGTTGCCATATCGTTTGGCTCATGCCATGCAATGTGACGGCAAAGTTCATTAGCTGACTTTTGACCCAATAGCTGACTTTTGACCCAAGGACAGGAACAGCAATCTCCTTCGTCGGTCCTGTAGCAAAATATTAGCCGGCAAAGTAAACGGTTCAAATAGCTACAAAAAAAATCTATCTTCTCATCTTTCTTCATCGCAATAATATCCTCTCCTTCCTAGTTCCGGCACAATGCACTACCGGACCTTAGTACTGTACCGTTTTCACCAGATGTGGCTCTCTGCGTCTTTTTTCTGTTAAGGAAGTTGGTCGAAGAGAACCCGTGAAATATTGAAGTAACATATGGAGCGATTAATGAGAATCACCAGATTTGACTTCCTGCGACTTTCTTCTGCTCCCAAGATTTTTTTATCTCGGAGCAGCACTCAGGGGATGTGACCCCTACATATGCAGAGCATTGCGACGGAACTAGAAAGGAGGGGATAGTAATAACGTTAAATTCGACCGGGTGGAATCTTAAATACCCTGCAAAGATTTAGTAAATAAATTAAAAATGGCAAAAATTCTTAATTCTTATCTTCAGGCTCTAGGTCTAAGAATTGAAAATAAAACTCCGTTTTTTTATATTTTATTTTCTTATTCGTTTATATATTTTCTTTCAATATTTCAAACACCTTCGGTGTTCTTTTTTTTTTTTTTAGGAGTAGGACCAGCACTCAGGGGATGACCCCTATATATGCAATGCATTGCGCCGGAACTGAAAACGAGGGGATAGTATTGAAGGGACAGATTAGGAAAGATGAGAAGATAGACAGTTTTTTTTTGTAGCTATTTCAACCTTTTACTTCGCCGGCTAATTTTTGCTACAGGGCCGACGAAGGTGGGTGCTGTTACTCTGCTTTTAGTACATGATAGTGTCAGTCGCTGCCAATTATGTTCAGTGATCAGTGACTATGCCTTCATCATTGAAACAGGCTGGCAACAACTAACACAACCACGCACTAATGCTGTTTTAGAAGAATTTAACACAATATTTCATGACTCAGCGCGGGCTCGAACTCACGACCCTCCGCTTCATAGTCTCGTGTTCTACTACTTCAGCCAACAGCACCCACTTCTTCAGGAAAAACTCGAAAACAAATTGATTATCACAACATTTAGTATCACAAAAATAATATAATTTAATTTAAGTAACAAAAATTATTTTCTTTATAAATATGTGTTTAAAAATTATAAAAGTCAAAAAAATATAAACAAGTATCTTTTTTTCATAGGATAATGTAGGTGGCAAAGGTGGGTGGAGGGGTAGGGCAGTGGAAGATCAGAGAATATCGTACCTTCGTCCTAAAAGCTTAAATATTTAGGCTTAAAGAGTTTAATTTGTTAAATATTTTTAGTATTCTTCCATGTAACATGTTACTTCAACGCCCATTAAAGGCCGGGCCTGGTCACAAAATGGATTTTTTTCTGATTTTCTGGTTGCAAGTTTAATGTTTTGGACCTCCTTTGACGTAAAAATATATCATTTGATTAACAACATTACAAAAAAAAATATATTGTCTTTTAGAGGTTGGCTTAGTTCTTCTTAGGGGAACTTTTTTACCCCTTGACTTGACCTGTGTTATCTATCAAAATTTATTTATGTAAAATTTCTAGCTCTGTTCGTTTAGACGGTATCATGATTTCCATAGACTGACGGCCATAGCTAGATCGTCTTAGATTTCATCAGTGATCAAGAATATATATTTACTTTATCTATATTTTTTTAATTTAGTTTTTTTGATCTTGGACCAGCACTCAGGGGATGACCCCTATATATGCAATGCATTGCGCCGGAACTGAAAACGAGGGGATAGTATTGAGCGGACAGATTAGGAAAGATGAGAAGATAGACAGTTTTTTTTTTAATCTATATTTATAATTTTGTTTTTTAGAGGTTGGTTTAGTTCTTCTTAGGCGAACTCTTTTACCTCTGGTCCGATTTCGACCGTTTGAGAACCTGATTTGCATTATCCTTCAAAATTTGTCTATACCAAATTTCATGAACGTATGGACGTTGCTAGATCGTCTTAAATTTCATCACTGATCAATAATCTATTTTATGGAATTTTAGCGAGATATTACGCTGCATTACATATGGAATAACAAAGTGAATATATCCAATTCTTTTTTGGAGGGTATAAAAATTTGAACTCATATGATGACTTTTCTGAGCACAGAATCGAAGCCGAAGGTAATGGCACCGTAAACAATGCACTAACTATTGAAAATATTGCAAAAGCTAAAATTTTTCAAGTCATCTCCTATAATTTCCACTAAAACATTTAAAATTCATTATTTCAATGGTGAGGAAGACTCGTATTTACATACTGTAAAGGAAAATAAAGAAAAATCCAAAAATAATAATAGTCTAATTTTCATCTCTCCTAACTGTCGTATGATTTAAAATTTATTCTTAAAAATGTTTTGTTTAAAGTTAATTAACCGTAAAAGTAAAAAAGCCAAGTTAGTTAAAATTTTTCTAATTTTTGTTGGCATTGAAACTGAACAAATTCTTTTGAACACAAGAACGTATGTGCGATTATTTGCTTGTGTTTATGTGTATGTTTGCTTCAATGAAATGACTTTATTTTTCATTTCAAAAATTCAATCCGTTTTCAAAAACCATGTTTTTTTCAGAGCAAATGCAGTGAATGGATGACCTTAGAAAATGTCTTTCTTTTGTATGCGAGCTGTTATGCACTCGTTCGTTTGAATGAATGCATTTGGATGTTTTTTGTTATAAAAATTTTGGCTTAAAATCAAACTGAATTTTTTACGGTGATTTTCAATTGTTTGCTTGTCTTCATTTTATTTTTGGCACTTAATTAACATTTGATTGTGTGTGTGTTTGTGTACGTTTTTTTTATGGTTCAAAATATATTTGCTGCATTTTTCAATTATTTATTTTGTTCTTTGAGTTTTTTGTTCTATTATTCATACAGGATTTTTTGTTAAATAAATTTTATTGTATTTATTTGCGTTCTCGTTAAATTTGGTTGTACCCGTTTATTATAAACTTTTTCTGCTGCTGTTGTTTTTGTTTTTGTTCTATATGTTTGTTTACCGACAATGATTGTGTACATTTGCACTTGTATTGTATATCTGTGTGTGCATGCATGTTTGCAGATAAATGTGTGTGAGTATGTGTTTTATTTGTTTTTATTTGTAGTTGACAGCGTTGTTGCTGATTTTTTTTTTTATATTTTGTTGTTATTCCTTTGGCCAGTTCAGTTTGATTTATTGTAAATTTCCAATACAAGTTGTAAATTGAAATGTTAACAATTGCATTGAACTGCAGCTCAATATGTTTTTTCTTGACCACTGTAAAAAACAACAAATTACAAAAAAAAGAAAAAAAGAATAGTTAAGCCGCCAATTTGTAGTATGTGGCTAACATATAAATTTGTGGCAATCGGATTTGTTGCACTAGATTAAACAGATCGCCATGGTAGAGAGCACTGCATGGGGGCTTATTTACATAAATTGATTGTAATGTTTGCATATCTGTACGCACGTATTCATAAAGTTTAATTTTAAATTATTTGATTTGATTTACGACAAAATTTTGCCATAAGCTTTGTTCATATGCCCTGATAATTAATAAAATTGTTATTTTAGCAAACTTTTCTGCTAAGACCATGTGCTTTTTCAGATACTCTTAAAGTTATTAAAGTAATCGACTTAGTGACTTCAATAAAAAGATTACTGCAGCCAAGGTATGTCACGTACTGACGTTTTGTTAAAATCACATATTTTCAAACAAAAAGTCTTTGTTCATAATTTTTAAAGAAATAAAGTTCAATTTTGGCCCTGTTCTAATGAATTATGAAAGGAGGGAATAGTGTTAAGTGGACAGATGAAAAAAAAGAAGAGAAGATAGAGAATTAGTTGTAGCTATTTTGATCCCCCTTCGAGGAGCCTTTGTTTTTGTAAAGGCTCCTATTAAGTGGTCGAAGTTGGTAGAAAGTATGTATGGACATATGAAATTATTAAACTTTGATGCAGTTAATTTAGCAAAGTATTTGTTTATGGCAAGTACTTTATGAGGGGTCCAGGGGCCATACACTTTAGCTGATATTTCATATATTCTTCGCGGACAAAGTCATTTTTATAATAACTTGAACTTTTTATATTGACTTGCTCTTTTTATAATGACTTGCACTTTTTATGATGTACCTTTTATGATGACTTGAATTTTCATGGTGACTTGCACTTTTTACGATGACTTGTACTTTTCATAATGACTTGCGCTTTTCATAAATGACTTGCACTTTTCATAAATGACTTGCGCTTTTTATAATGACTTGCTTTTTTATAATGATTTGCACTTCTTATGATACACTTTTTATGTTGTGTTGTACTTTTTATGATGACTTGCATTTTTTATGATGACTTGCACTTTTCATTATGACTTGCACTTTTTATAATGAATTGCACTTGTTATGATGTCTTGCACTTTTTATGATGACTTGCATTTTTTATGATGACTTGCACTTTTTATGATGACTTGCAGTTTTTATGATGACTTGCACTTTTCATAATGACTTGCACTTTTCATAAATGACTTGCGCTTTTTATAATGACTTGCTTTTTTATAATGATTTGCACTTTTTATGATACACTTTTTATGTTGTGTTGTACTTTTTATGATGACTTGCATTTTTTATGATGACTTGCACTTTTCATTATGACTTGCACTTTTTATAATGAATTGCACTTGTTATGATGTCTTGCACTTTTTATGATGACTTGCATTTTTTATGATGACTTGCACTTTTTATGATGACTTGTACTTTTCATAATGACTTGCGTATTTTATGTTGTCTTGCGCTTTTTATGATGACTTGCATTTTTTATGATGACTTGCACTTTTCATAATGACTTGCACTTTTTATAATGACTTGCACTTTTTATGATGTCTTGCACTTTTTATGATGACTTTAATTTTTTATGATGACTTGCATATTTTATGATGACTTGCATTTTTATGATGACTTGCACTTTTCATAATGACTTGCACTTTTTATGATGACTTGCACTTCTCATTATGACTTGCACTTTTTATAATGACTTGCACTTTTTATGATGTCTTGCACTTTTTATGATGACTTGCATTTTTTATAATGACTTTCACTTTTCATAATGACTTGCACTTTTTATAATGACTTGTTATTTTTTTGTAATGACTTGCACTTTTTAAGATGTCTTGCACTTTTTATGATGAGTTGCATTTTTATGATGACTTGCACTTTTCAAAATGACTTGCGCTTTTTATAATGACTTGCACTTTTTTCGCTCTCTCTCTCTATCTGTTACCTTTTCATGCTTAAACCGCTGAACCGATTTAAATGAAATTTTGCGTAGAGATGTTTTAAGATCCGAGGAATAACTTAGGCTGGTTTTTGTTTTTGGAAATGGTCCTATTGAGTGGTCAAGGGTGGTCGACAATTAGTGTATATGAATTTATTAAATTGATAACTAAGAACGTTTTAAGCTTTGATCCAGTAAAAATGCAACGCACCATTGACATAACATACACACTACCTGAAATTTCACATAGATATTCTTCGCGGACAAAGTCACGGATAAAAGCTAGTAAACAATAAATATCATGAAATTGAAATTCTAGTCAGCTGAGCTCTCGAGACTAACTGTTATTAATTCGCCTTGGGTTTTTATATACAAAATTATTTAATATTATTAGAGACATTCTATGGATTTTACGTTTCAAAAATGTTTATTTACTTCCATATGTATTTTAGTTTCCTTTCAAAAAATTTATTTGTAAAAAATTTCATTAAAATATCGTCGTGTTGTTTCTAATATGGAAAACAAAACTGAGAAAAGATTACGTTTTAATGAAGAAAATATACGTGAAACACTTCATCCAATTAATAAAGATTATGGATTTAAAATATTTACTGGAATTAAAACGCCATTTCCTACTCATGGCCATCCTATAGCAGCTGAGCTTTTACGCAAACGCTTGCAGGAATATATCGATCGAGATAATGGAATAAGGCCTGATGACAAAGACAACGATGGAGATGATGACCATTATAATGGGGATACAATTCATACACCTGAAAACAGTTGGGATTCTGACAACGAAGAAATAAGACGTTCCGAATTTATTAAAAAACGTAAACAATTTAGTCAAGCTGAATTTATTATAGCTCAACAAAAAGCAATGAGTTTGGAAATGCCAGATCCTGGGCCGTCTATAAATAATAATTGGCATATTGTTAATAATTCTACCACTTCCTCCTCTACTAATTTAATGCCATCTAATCTGACTGACATAATCAATGGCAACTATGAGCTGTATGTAGATTCTAATGTAAGTAATGAGACGTTACTTGAGATTGCGAAACAGATAAATATCTGAATCAAGTGTATGACACAAACAATTTCATACGAATGTGCCTGCAGAGATGAGCTCGTAATATTTATCATAATATCATAAAATTTATCTAAAAAAAATTGTTTTTAGTCACGAATGGTAGACATTTTTTTATGCTAGACACGTTCTGTAATCAAATATATGTGTGCATAAGTTTAACTTGAAAAATTATTAACGATTCGCAAATAATTTTCGAGGATCTCTACTTACAAAGGGTGGAAAAATATATTTCTTACAAATAAGTTAATTTTAAATATATTTTTGAAACTATTTAATTTAATAATTATTCTAAGTAAATGCGATTGATGCATCACAATCGTTTAACAATATGAGTATTATTTGGTGACCAATCCTTTTATTTGATGGACAAGTCTTTTAAAAGTGTATGATAGAGCCAATCCCTGTCGATAATATTCAGTAAGTAGTGCTATGCCTTTGCCATTTAAGCAGGCCGACAACAACATACTCAATCATGCACTAATGCGGTTCAGAAAAATTCGATTCATATTCATGCGGAGTCGAACTCAGAATTTTTGGCTTCTTAGTCCTGTTTTGTAGCTCATTAGGTATTAGGTATTATTTTATTGAAGATATTTACTTGCTTTTTTCACTTGTTTTAAAGATGTGCGCGTGAGTAAAATTAAGCCCACGAACACGCACGTTCACGAAACTCAAATTTTTTTTCACGCACGGCAAGATTTAAGGTGCTCACGATTACGCACGATCACAAACGTATAATTTATAATCACGTTCTTTCACGCACAATAGTAACAATTTTGCAAAATCGCTCACTCCCACAAAAAATTGTTCTCTTGGATGAAAGTTCGTATTTCTATACAGTGTTGTCAACTATTTACGTCTAAAATGCGCCATCCTTTTACTCAAAATACGCTAAAATGCGCTAAATATGGTTTAAATAAAAAACAGTATGAATAATTGTTAAAAGTTTATTATGAAGTGTTATTAATTTAATTAATAATTATTGATACTTGTATTGAAAAAATTAGATCTAACACATTGCACATATTGTTTTTTCCTTGCGAAAATTCATGTATATATGTATGTATATATATTTGTACAAAATATGTGCAAAAATGCACATACATATATCATGTAGGATTAGTACAATAGTTTTCACAGCAAGAATTTTCCATTTTTAGACCATATATTTAAGTGAATTAATGAATTTACAGTATTAAGTGACATTCTTCTCTTATATTCGATTTCCAAAAATTCATTGTACTAAAAGATTTTTCCACCTCTACATTAGAAAAAGGAAAGCTTAATAAATTAATGACAAATGTTGATAACTTTGGAAATGGATTTTCATATAATGAACTCTGCTATTAAAAACAATTGTAAACTCAAATGCGCTAAGTTAGCGTATTTTTCAAAAAATCCGCTAAGGATAAAAATGCGACTTTTTGGTTATTAAAATGCTCTAAATTGGCAACGCTGTTTCTATAGCACATAGATATTTTGTGTACATATGTACTTACATTCATACTTTCTTTAGTATTAACAAGTAAGAACGTTATATTCGAGCCGAATCTTAAATACCCTCGAAATATTTACGAGGGGCCCGGGGTTCGACATCTCTCCTTAAACACCAAAAAGTAAATTTTTGGGGTTATAAGGTGTAAACAATTTTTTTGTTGATAGGGTCATTTAGGGCGCAAAGATGGGTGGAGGGTAGGGATAATTAAATTTTAAAAAAATGTAATGGCATTTTCTTTTCTAGAAAACAAGTAAAATTTTTTCACTTCTAATTCAAAAATTTGCATTTAAGCGGATTTTTAGAACAATAATATATTTTTCGTAAGCAATGGTAGATTAATTTGTAATATATTTACTATTTCGAAATGGCATGATGGGTGCAGTTATTCATTAAAAAGTGTGAAAAATGTAGCATTCTGTTACAGAAAAGAAATCAACATTAAATTATACAATTTCTTAAATATTTACACTATTTTTCCATGTAATATAATACGTGGACCCCCACTAAAGGGGGCGGGGTCCAAAAATTTATTTTTCTAATATTCTGGCTCCAAGTTCAACGCTTTGAACTTTCTTTAACATAAAAATATATCGTTTGCTTAACATAATTACAAAAAAATTTTAAAATCATTTGGTTTTTTAGAGGTTGGTTTAGTTCTTCTTAGGAGAACTCCTTCCCCCTCTGGCCCGAGCCAGCCCATTTTCGAACTTGACCTGTGCTATCCTTCAAAATATATTTGTACCAAATTTCAAAGGTCTGGCTCTTTTCATTTGGCCTGAATCGTGATTTCCACAGACAAATGGACGGACTTAGCCAGATCGTCTTAGATTTCATCACTGATCAAGAATATATATATCGTCACATTAAAGACCAAACAACCTATCAGAAAATTTTTCAAAATTTAGTTTTTTATTTAATATTATTCCCTATATCATAAAGCATATGTATGCAAAATTTTAAACTTCTAATATTAGAAATAACCAAGCTATTACCAAATTACCAAATACCCTATCAGCAAGTGTACAATTTTCTGAAACCAAATAACCTATCAGCACTCACGCTAAAGAAATCAGAGTAATCATTTATTTGAATTTTTTTTTTTTTTTTGAAACACAGTTACTTTTGATTTGTTGTTGTTTGTGTTTTATTACATTTTATTTATTATTAGAAGTGAAAAGAACATAAAAAAGTGTTAAAACGCAATAAAATGTATTCCATAAATGAAAATAATCTTGAGGCAGTTCCTAAAAAAGTCAACAAAAAAGAAGAAAGAAGAAGTATGAACGGTAAAGAATATGAAGGTTTTTCAAAAGGCAAAATCGTTTGCAGGAAGCCAAGAGAAATGAAACCTGGGTGCACATCAAAATGTTGTGAAAAGGCTTTAAATCGACATTGTTCTATTTTTTCTGAAAAATTACGTGAAGACATATTTCAACGTTTTTGGCAGATGTCATGGGACCAGAAAAAACTTTACGTAACCAGTACTGTTGACGTTTTCGCCAAAAAGAGGACTTATGTGGAACATTCTCGACGCTCAAATTCAAAAGCGTTCTTTTTATACAACAAAACAAAGCGCTATCAAGTGTGCCGTAAAATGTTTTTGTCAACCCTCGGAATTTCGGAAACTATGGTAAGAGGTTGTATTAATTCCTGTGAACTTCATAATGCTCAACTGGGACCTGATAATAAGAAAATCTTGCAAGCTGAAAAACAAAGAAATACAAAAAAGGGCCAGGAGTATGAGGTTCGTTTAAATTATTTAAATAAATGGTTGGAAGGCATCCCAAAATTAGAATCGCATTACCGACGTGTACACGAAAAATATATATTTCCAAACAGATTTTAAATCTTATGCATCTGTGTATGAAGTATACTCCCAAGATTGTGATTCGCAAAAAGAAAATGGTATTTCACCTGTATCGTTTCCTAATTTCATGGATGTCTTTTACCACAAAGATCTGCTACACGTTTTGAAATTCGTCGTCCTAAGTTATTACATTCTGAAAGGTTAAAAATCTCCAAAAAGAAATGGCAACATTTACAAGATTTAAAAACTTTACTTCCGGCAGACTGCCATTACTTTTATGATAACATACCTTTTGAATAATTTTTTTGCGGTAGCTTTATTTAATGAAATGTTTTCTTTTTATTTAATTTAATTAATTTAACTTTTTATTTAGTTATTAACATTGCAATAAATAAAAAAGAAAACAGTAGATTTTTTTGTAAAACCACCTATAATTTTATTTAAAAATCAAAAACTTTAGGAAAATTAAAAAAATTCTATTTTAAAAGGCCGTGACGTACTAAATAAAGAGGAAAATATATCATCAAAAATCATGATAAAAGTTTAATTTTGTTGCATAGTGTAATTGAAGCAAACATTAAGCACTTTTTGTTTAAACAAGTAAGAGAAACTATAAGTATTATTATTTAATGTAAATAATAATCATGTGTTCAAAGGAATGCCTAATTATTCATACTAATTAGTATTGCTCATAGGTTGTTTGGTTTCAGGTTTTCACAATTCCAAATTACCTAAGCGCCATATCATAAACTGTGTTTAGAAAAACAAAGCTTTCTCAGCCGATATATACGTCTGGTTTCATTTTAATCATAATATATAATTTTCGGTTCAATATTGCAAATAGTTCCAATTTTATAACGTTTTTTCTCTCTCCTGTAAACTTTTGAAAACTGCTGATAGGTTGTTTGGTCTTTAAGGTGACGATATATACTTTATGGGGTCTTAGAGAGGGATATTTCGTTGCGTTACACACGGAACGAAGGGTATAAAAATTTAAAAGAACAAAAAACCGTATTTTCTGTTTTGAGTGCGTGAATATTATACGTATTAAGAACTACGTACTATTACGCACGGTCCTAAATTTTTTAACCACGCTCACGCACGCACGTGTAATTTTAATTATTTGTAATCATGATTTTAATAAGTTGTAATGATTCGTGAATCACGCGAATGATTTCGTGACACGAAAAAGTCGCGGCATTTGCACATCTCCTCTAACTGTTATATTCCGTGTTCTGTCACTATTTTCATATGTGCGCCGCTGTGGCTGATGTGTAGCCTGTAAGTCCAATGGGTTCGATTTTCGCCAGAGATTCTGGTTGGTTTCCGAATGTAAATCGCTCCGCGGGCTGTGTTAAAAAAAAATAATAATAAAATAATAATGCAACTTACAAATATTTTTTTAAATGTCTTGGCTGTTGTTTTATCCTCCACTTTTGATGTTTTTATTTTGTTTTTCTCGCCTAGCCTAATATTTACCTCGTTTCACAGTTACGGTAGTTTTTTTCCACTCGTTACACTCTCTGCATTACACCCTTCAGTATAAACATTTGATATCATGTTTGTTTCCAACGTCCTGTTTCACACTGTAAATACCTTAATACTTAATTTCTGCTAGTTTTCATTTTCCTATAGCTTTTGCTTATTTTTAATTTCCCCACATATACGAATATACAAGAAATAGGAAAACTATTCATTTACAAAGCCATCTTATATATTTATTTTATTCTTTACGTTCATGTTTTCCCGTTTGTTGGCCATGGAAATAGCTTAACTTTTAACCCCCGAAGCAACAGTTAATAAACTGGCAGATGCTTCCATACTGCATACAATATTTGATTTTCATCCATTTATTCTATTATAAAATCTTCTCGTGCGTTACGTAACGGCGCTTTGGAAACACTTTGAGAAATTAAGCAAGTGTTTAAAATTTAGATGACAATTTGAGCTGCAGGCAATGATAGTTATTTCATTTCTCCGAATTGAGATATGTAGTTATATTTTTTTATATTTAGGAATTATGAATCAGATTCGGAACTATATTTTTTTCCAATTTTTAACAAGTTCTGACGAAAAACATGATATTTTATGAACAATTTGAGACCGTCCTTGGATATAACCACTAATAGCATCAAAACGATCACAATTTAGATAAAAATAAAATAGAATTTTTGTAATCTCAAACTTAAATGTAACAAGTAAGAACGTTATATTCGACCAGCTTGAGTCTTAATTACTTTCTAACCCCGGTATTCATAAAATTTAAAATGAATTTGAAATGTATTTTAATCAAATTTTTTCATACAAAATTTTCTTAAAACAGATTTCAAATACGTTTTATTTTTTTATAAATATGGGGGTAAATATTTAATAAATAAATTGAAAATGTGCTTTTTGTTTGTTATGTGGTCAAGTATGTCTCTATGCCTGCATTTCATTGGTTCTTACACCAAATCATCAGTAGACTTTAACTTCATTTTAAAATAAGAAAACCTCTCAGCTTATACATAAACTCCCAAAAATGAATTGAGAATTACACAAGCAAAACTATAGGATTTGAAATTCAAGAAAACACAACAAACAAATTTTATTCAATATAAATTTTATTCGATCTAAATTAGTCTGCCGTTGGCAAACAATAAAAGTATAACAAAAAGCACTAATTTAATTGAGACAATATGTCGAATAAACGATTTTAAAAAATAAATTAAAAATGTTGAACCTGCTGTATCAGAATTCCATTAAGACATTTCTGTGCCCAATTTTAAAACTCTGTTTGGACAGGGTCACTCCGGGAAGGGTCGTGGCAGAGACATCTCACTTTTGTCATACAGACTTAACAAGTAAATTTTTCTTGTAATTAAGTGTAGAAAAAAACATTTTTTTATTGGGTTATTTAAGCGTTAAAGGTGAGTTGAGGGCTAAGATCAGAGAATATCGTACCTTCGCCGTGAAAGCTTAAAAATTTAAGTTTAAAGGAATGTAGGATAAAGGAATAGAATTATTAATAATCAATTTTGAACTTTTTTTTGTAAATTTGGGAAAAGAAACAGCACGAATAATATTAAAAAATTTTGTGAAAAAAAAAACAAATACCCAAATATATAAAATTAACTATAAACGATGCGAATGCCAGCGCAAAAATAACAAAATGTTGTCAACACTGCGAATAATTAGCTGTTTTTGTTTTCTTTGTCTCTTACACCTACAACTAGAGTTGGAACAAAGACAGCCAGTTGTAGTATGATATAGTAAGAAAACTAAAAGGGAAAAAGTGATTATTGAGTTCTTGTTATAGCTTTGATATTTACTTAAACTTCTGATTCAATTGAGTCGAAGTTTAAAATAATATCTTTAGTTATTCTAAGAAATGTTGGATAAAGGTTCCCTGATGATCTGCATTAGCCCCAGTGAAATGCGCATAGGAACTAGCTAAAACCCCTCAATAATCAATTTTGAACTTGTTTTGTAAATTTGGGAAAAGAATCAGCACGAATAATATTAAAAAGAAATAGAATTAATTTGATAAATATTTACATTATTTTTCCATATAATATTTTACTTCAGCGCCCACTAAAAGGGCGGGCTCCAAACAAAGATTTTTCTGATTTTGTGGCTCCAAGTTCAAACCTTCTTTGACATAAAAATATATCATTTGCTTAACAAAATTACAAAGAATCTTTAAAAATTGTATTGTTTCTTAGAGATTGGTTTAGTTTTTCTTAAGGGAACTTTTTTACCCCTAGTCCGTTCACAAATCCGACCTGTTCTATCGTTTAAAATTTATCTGTAACAATTTTCAAGGGTCTGGTTTTTTTCGTTTGCACTGTATCCTGATTTCCCTAGACTGACGAATGGACATGGCTACATCGTCTTAGATTTCATCACTAATCAAATATCCTAGAAGTATATTTCGTTATCTTAGAGGGATATTCCATTGCTTTACTCACGGAATGATAAAGTGAATATATGTGACTTTCAATCCATTTTTATAGGGTATAAGCATAAAAGTATATGACAACAATGTAGCCCTATTCACAATCTTGTGCAAATGGTCTGGCATTATTGCATTTGCAAGTTGAGAGAATGTTTGAGAGCATTTACAGTGTATTTTGTTGGTGTGGAGCACAATTATTTTTCAAATGCATGATACAAGACCACTTGCACAAGATTGTGAATAGCACTTATGTCTTAATAGCAATTTGAGGCATTAAATGCAGTTTTTCAGGGACAAATAAAAAAGCAAATTCTCAAAATCCATTATCAAAAACGTTTTCGAATTTTCTTTGCTCTTTGAGATTATTAAAATAATAAACTTGAGATTACTTTTTGTTTTAGAAAAAAACTGTATCAAATTTTGAATTAAGATTCATAGGCTAATTGTTCGAAATTTGTTTTTAAATCTCAAAAAGACATGATAAATATTCCAAGGCACAAAGGAAAGTCAACATCAGTTTTTGTTATTCAACTTACACAGCAGAGCAGAACACCTGTTTTCAAAAGACGCAACCCTTTCATCATCAGTGCTCATGTGTATTGTGTTTATCACCACTTATTAGGTGGCTTAGTTGAATGTGATAACAGCTCCTATTTACACAAATTTTATTGTGAAAAAGAATCCGAGAACTGTATCAACCCGATGTTAACATGTTATTGCTATAATACCCGTGTTACCGTTTGATTATTTTTTCTTCATGTCCCATTTTTGTGAATTTTCTGTTCCATCATACTTAAGTCAAACTTTTTTGGTTTAAATTTTATACTTAAGTACATGTGAACGTTTGCCAATTTTATTATTGGTAGATTAAGCCATAGCTTAAATTTGTATGTAGTAAGTATTTTCACGAACATTTATATTGTTATATTAAATTTTCACAATAAAATTTGTGTAAATAGGAAGTGTTATCACATTCAGTTAAGCCACCTAATAAGTGGTGATAAACACAATACACATGAGCACTGATGATGAAGATGTTGCGGCTTTCGAAAACAGCTGTTCTGCTCTGCTGTGTAAGTTGAATAACAAATAACTGATGTTGACTTTCCTTTTTGGCTTGAAATATTTATCATGTCTTTCTGAGATTTAAAAACAAATTTCGAACAATTAGCCAATGAATCTTAATTCAAATTTAATATAGCAATATAAATGTTCGTGAAAATACTTACTACATACGTATCAAATTTTATTATCAATATTTCGCTACTTCTTCAGAAAAAACCATTTATTAAAAGTTTATCATATGAATTTTTAATACCACGTTTCGGTTCTTCTTAGTATGAATAAAACGTTTAATATTATTTTCCGTAATTGAAATCATAATTAACAGCTTCTGCTTATAACCAACAGACATGTTACATTGAAGCCATTTATTATTCCCCGTGTACTTTAATGTTCGAGTACGAGTATATACATATATTTTGCTTATCTGTTAGCCTGATTATAAGGTTGGGCATATCTGTGTTTACTTTCTTTAAGTAATTAAGTTATTTCATTTTCAAAACATTCCATAAAACGTTATAGATATCTGTATATTCACGATAATGATTGTTTACCAGTATCACTTGTATCTAATTCAATATGAAATTCCGCTCACGTAACTACAAAGAAAAACAGATTTTCATAATTCAAATAAATAATCATAATTTCACAGCAGGTACGAGTATATAGAAAATCAAAACAAACTTGAAATCATATTGAAGTCATTTCAAACGAAAGAGAAAAACTTTCCATGTTAGAAAACTTTAATACAAGTAGATAAAACCGCAATTTCAATTGAATGGGAAAAAATATCATATCGTCTTTAGAGCATTTTGCAATGGGTTAAAACGCACGAGTTCTTAAAATCATTATATTAAAAAACTTTGCCAAGTATGAGCATCAAGCTTAAATACTTGTGGTTTCAATAAAGATTTAATGGCAAATTGTAATAAAAATTGTTTATGTAGAATTTTGTTTACCCTTCGTTCATTTATGTGTGTAGAAAATATTCTTAAAGAAAAATAAATTTTGCGGAAGTTCTTTTTTTTAAACGAAAATTTTATGGGAATTTGCAAGTCGAAGATTTATGCTGTTGAGTTTTAGTAGTCCTAATGTATTGCAGGGATTTAGATTAGTTTTATGTTTCGATCATTAGGTACAACTAAAACAAGTGAAAGTGCACTTCACTGACGTTCGACTAGAGTACATGCACACTTACCGTTCATCCCTGAACCCATATTTTTGATCCCTCTGATTGTTACCCTGTAGGAAGTCAAACACATTTTTAAGTAACTTAAAACTGGTTTTTAAATAAGCACAACTAGTGTATAAAGTGACTTATCGTCGACTCACTATGTTAACATATGCATGTTATAGGCGGTAGTCAATTGGCCATCTCTGCATGACTTTTTAATTGATTACTAATTACTTATTTTTCAACCAATTTGTGGTCAGTTTAATTTAAAGTATTTAAAACACTTTTTTATTAATTCATTTATAAATATTTAAGTTTCAATAAATTTTTTATTAAAAAATAATAAAAAAAGATATCTTTTTACAACGTTGATACCGATTTTAAATAAAAATTCAAGCACATTTCATTACTTAAAATAAAAGTTAAATTCAAAATACTTAGGTTTTTTTGTTTGGCTGATATCTGCATTAGCTTTAAACCAATTTGTAGTCACTTCCCAAATAGTTAATTTATAATTAGTGTTATTTATTTCCTAAAGGGTACTATTAATTTATGTTTTTCTAAAATAGAAAATATGTTTAAGTAACAAAGAAACAAAGTTCTGTTACTTAGTTACTTTAATATTTAAGCAAAAGTCTAAATTTTTCAGTTCTGAAGCTCAATTACTGGCTTTTCTAAATTTCTAATACCAAGAAAATTCTTTCAAAATAATTAAATATATTTATTTTATAAACAAAAATTCGTTTCAGTTGATTACTTTTATGTGCCCAAAACAAGTTCAATGGTCCAATCCTGGAGACCGTATTTTTGGCAGTTTAATATCAAATTTTGTCTCTCTGAAGCTAAAAATCAAAATTAGTAGCCGTTTTGCTTACTTTTATGTAACAAAAACTTTTCGATTGTCCAACCTTGAAATAGAATATTTGATTTTTAAGATTTTTAATACCAATTTAATTCTGTAAAATAGTCTTAATTCACCAAAAAAAAGAAAAAAATCAATATTGAGAACTTATATGGCTACTTTTATGTACCAAAAAATTTCGCTTCTCCAACCCTGGAATCCAATTTTTAAATTTTTTTCTTTCTGCTGTATTTTATAAAACTGACCAAAACGTTGCTAATATTGATTTTTTTAGGCAAAACAATTTTATACTTCGCTACAAATTTAATTGCTATTAAAAGTCTAAAATGTAAATCCAGGGTTGGACAACGGAATTTTTTTTGTTACATAAAAATACTCAAAAAAGTCATTAATTTTTAATACCATTTTATAGGTTTAATTCACTTTAAAGCCCACAATGAATGACTTTTGTTATTATTTTTATATACCAAAAGAATTTCTGTTGTCCAACCCTAGACTCAAATTTTAGATTTTTAATAGCAATTCAATTCTTAGTGAAGTATAAAATAGTTTGACTTAAAAAAATCAAAATTAGTAATCTTTTTTGGTCACTTTTATGCATCAAAAAATATTTTAAGTGTCCAACCCTGAAATTTTTACTTTTTTAATTTTGTTTCTCCTAGATTATGGAATAGTTTTAAATATAAAAAAACTCAATTAACCATTTAATTACTTTTATGTAAAAAAAAATAAATTCAATGGCCCAACCCTGAAATAAAATTGTAACATTTTCTGGATTTTCATTACAAATTTAATTCTTCTCAAATCATAAAATATGTTTAATTAACAAAAATACAAAAAAATAATTCCTTTTTTGAAGGTTAATTTTGTGTCCACAAATAGGTGTAAGCTTCCCAGCTCTGGAACCGTACTTTGAATTTTTCTAAGTTTCAATACAACTCTATTGTTCATTTTCAATCCATCCGTCCAAGAATGAAGTCTCTAGCTTTTCTAGCGAAAACCGATTTCACGTACAGACGGACGGACATCGCTCCATTCACCTTCCCTATTCATATGGATACAGAATATACATATTGCTCATTTGCTGTAAGAACCGCATAACTCTAAATTTTCGATTTTGAGATAAATGCGTTTTAAGTGTTCAATTGACTATAGCTCTGAAGAAAAATGAATAAATGTAAATATTTTGATATCATCTTGTAAATCAACTTATATATAACATATCCGTATAGAAAAAAAGTAGATTAAAAAATATTTAATAATTGTTTTTAGTTGAAAAATTGCTTATACTTTGAGTTATGACGTTATTGCTGCTAAAGTTCATTGATAGTAGTGTAGCAAACTAAAATGTGTCGTTCTTAATGCGAAAAAAATTTTTATAATCAGAAGATTTTTTTCAACAAAACAGTCACAACACAAAATATGGCAGTATAAAAGAATTTTTACTACATAAAACACATTTTACCTTTCCACTTATACAGGCACAACGCAAATTATGTCGCTCTTTCCGAAAAAAACGATGTTAACACCTTAACGACTGTGGCGTAACTAACGATGTGTCGTTGTTGTGTATAAAAGAAGAGCGAAACATAGGAATAGAAATAACGGCATATACGCGTCTCACACGTTCTTTATACAAGATATCAAAATGAGTATTTTACACAAGATAGAATATGATATTGCCAATATTTCTGTATTATTAGTTTAAAAATAGCGAATTTTGAGTTATGCCGTTCTTGCAGTAAATGAGCGATATTTACTCTATGGGGTGCCATAGGGGTATATATTCACTTTTTTTGTGAAGGGTATAAAAAGTTATACTTGTACTGGCTTGCTTATACTTTTCGAAGGTCTCTCTGGCTAGGCGGTATTACCAAGAATGCTGATGAGATGGTGTAGCGCCCTTTGAAATCAGTACTGATCCGGTCCTTTAGTATGATCTTCATACGAAATATTCTAAACATTCCACTCTTAATAAGAAATTGGAATTTAAAACAAATACTGAAAAATAAAAAAAGTCACTTGCAAATTCCCGAATTTGAACTTGAGCATGAATAACAATTTTCAGGCTATTAATTAATTTATAATTGTATTAAATTTTACATATACAATTAAAATTATTTATAACATAATTTGAAAACAATATATCAGTCTCTACGATGCAAATCGTTTCCACAATCTCTACACTGAAAAATTTGCTTTACTGTTTGCTAGTCTAATGTGGCAATTACGTTTCACATATCAAATTGAATTTTTAAGATTTTTAATAACAAAATCATCCAAAGCATATCTGACATATTGGCTCCACATTTAAGTCCTTAATTTATATACGGCTACATGAATGATGCACACACCAATTTGCATCAAATCAACAAAACACACACTGTAAAGAGCCCAATGGAATGACAAGCTGAGATACAAGTGCAAAAATTTGTGGAGAAAGTTAACAGAAAAATATTAGAGATTTTCCACAAATATGTGTTACTTAAATATTTTTAACACATACTTAAATAATTTTAAGTAAAATTCTTCAAAATGTATTCTGCACAGATATGTATATGCATCAATGTTCATATATGTATGTATGTGTGTTCATACTGTATCCCTGTGTACGAGGTCTGATCAAAAAATAACCGTAAAGGTCTGATCCAAAAATAAAGTATTTATTTATTCATCAATAACTATCTTGTCCACTTCAAAGTAATCCCCCTCAGATCTAATACACTTATGCCAGCGTTTTTCCAAATCCTCGAAACACTTCTGAAACGCGCTTTTTATTATCGCCAACAACTCCTGTTTCGAATTAAGATTTTATAGGCTAATTGTTCGAAATTTTTAATTTAAATCTCAGAAAGACATGATAAATATTCCAAGGCACAAAGGAAAGTTAACATCAGTTATTAGTTATTCTACTTACACAGCAGAGCAGAACAGCTGTTTTCGAAAGACGCAACCCTTTCATCATCAGTGCTCATGTGTATTGTGTTTGTCACCACATATTAGTTTCGATTTTTCTTTTATCTGCTCAATCGCAGCAAAAGGCTTTCCTTTCATCGGTGTCTTCAGTTTTGGGAAGAGGAAAAAGTCAGCGGGGGCCAAGTCCAAGTACGGTGGTTGAGGCATGATAACGGATTTGTTTTTGGCCAAAAACTCGCGCACAAGCATCGATGTGTGAGCTGGTGCGTTATCAATTTTGGAACAATCTTCTCTGCCGCACGTTTCATGCCTAAAACATCCGTAAAAATTGCTTGGCATGAGCCGAACGATATGCCAACATCATCAGCAACCTTTCTGATATTGATTCGACGATTATCCAAAATCATTTTCTTCACTGCTTCAATGTTTTCATCGGTTGTTGACGTGCTCGAGCGACCAGGACGAGCATCGTCATTGACTTCTTCTCGGCCTTCCTTAAACCGGTTATACCACGATTGAACTTGTGTTCTGCTCATAGTAGACTCGCCAAACGCCACAGTCAACATTTCAAATGTCCTTACGCATTTAATTTCATTTTTTACAGAAAATGATCCATTTTTTCGAATAGTAAAAAATCGAAGAGCACGCCAAAACACGACTAACCTTCTTATCTGTCAAAATCAAACTGACAATCCAAAATGGCTGATATTACCAACATCTATAACAGACATGTGTACCAACATAACAGGAACGTAACTCACGAATGCTGAAAATAACAGTTAATTTTTGATCAGACCTCGTATGTGTCTACATGATTATTGCAGTCTGTAACAGTGTGCGAAAATCATGTGTTGAACAGTTTATAGAATACATTTTAAAAAACATGTTGCACTTTTCTATTGGTTGAGGGCGCATGTAGATTTCCGTTTGAAACTAAATATTTTTGATTCAGGTCTGGTCTTTTACTTCTGTTTACTAATTGCCTTATTCATAAAAAAATATTTCTATTTTATAAAGGGTTTTGTATGGTAATTTGCTTTATAGGCTTTTTATAAATCAAAAATATTTTTTATGAATAAGGACTTAAATGTACAAAATTACATTGAGGGTGCTGTTGGCTGTAGTAGTTAAGGCGATGGTCCAGAGTTTGACTCAGTGCTCAGTCCCGAAATTGTGTCGAATTCTTGTGATCAGCATTAGGGCATGGTTGTGTTCGATGTTCTCAGCCTCTTTCAGTGATGAAGGCACAGCACTGGTCATTAAACATAATGCTAGCGGTTGACTCTGTCGTGTACTAAAGAGCAGAGGAACAACACCCTCCTTCGTCGGCCCTGTAGCGAAATATTAGCCGGCGAAGTGAAGGGTGGAAGGCTACAAAAAATTCTCTATTTTCTCATCTATCGCCTTAATACTATTCTCTCCTTTCTAGTTCCAGCGCAATGCACTGCATATGTAGCGGTCATCCCCTGAGTGCTGGTCCGAGTTAAAAAAAAAATTACATCAAACTTATGAAAAACATTATTCAGTCCCAGTTCTGTTTCATCATATAAAGCTCCATTTGAAAACACAATTGCAAAGAAAAGCTCTCATTGCGAAAAGTGTTGTATAAATAACTTGTTTTTGCTATCAGGAAATTTTTTTGAAATTTTAAATTCAATTAGTAGTGATAGGCTAATTTTTCGAAAATTTGTTTTAAATTCGGAGAGACATGATAAATATTCCAAGGCACAAAGGAAAGTAAATTTCAGTTTTATAATTATTTAACTTACTGAGCAGAGGAGAACAGCCGTTTTCGAAAGTCCCTACACTTTCATCATCAGTACTCATGTCTATTTTTGTTAGTCACCACTTCTTGTGTGAATTATGATAACAAAATTTTTTTTGTATAAATTTTATTAGGTAACACAATTTTAATTCCTATGTTGCCGTTTGATTATTATCTTTATGTCAAATTTTTCTGAAGTTTTTTTTAAGTCAAACTTTTTTCATTTGAATTTTTATACCAAAAAAAAAAAAAAAATTAAATTGGAGGGTATATTTAATTTCTATTCCGTGTGTAACGCAGTGAAATATCCCTGTGAGACCCCATAAAGTATCAGTGTTGAAATCTAAAGGTACGTTCACACTTATCAAATATTTGCCCCGAAAAGCGTAACCACTAAATACTAATGAAAAGTATTTTTGTTCAGATACGTGTTTATTAATTAAAACAGTTTCATACAAAACTAGTAGACAGTATCACGAATCCAATATTATTGGAAACTATTTAACTCAGTAAATACTTTTTTGAATTAAAAAGTTTTTTATATTAAATTGAATTAAGATTCTATAGGCTAATTGTTCGAAATTTTGATTTAAATCTCAGAAAGACATGATAAATATTCCAAGGCACAAAGGCAAGTCAACATCAGCTTTTGTTATTCAACTTACACAGCAGAGCAGAACAGCTGTTTTCGAAAGACGCAACCCTTTCATCATCACTGGTCATGTGTTTTGTGTTTGTCACCACTTATTAGGTGGCTTAGTTGAATGTGATAACAGTTCCTATTTACACAAATTCTATTGTGAAAAAGGATACGAGAGCTGTATCAACCTGATGTCAACATGTTATTGTTATAATACCCGTGTTTTTCTTCATGTCCCATTTTAAATTAAAATTTCGAACAATTAGCCTATAGAATCTTAATTTCAATTCTTACTACATAAAAAGTTTTTTATTAGCGTTTAGTGGTTACGGTTTTCTGGTCAAATATTTGATAAGTGTGAACGTACGATCTAGCCATGTCCGTCCGACAAGGACGAACATGGCTACAGATCGTGGCGCAGCCGTGGAATGTATGTAGCCGGTGAAATTTCAAAATGCACCACCTTATTAAATGAACAGCGAGGCGAGTGTAACAAAATAAAAAACACTAATAGAATGTATGTAGCCAGCGAAATATCAAAATTCACCTTATTATATGAACGGACCTCGTATACGAACAGACACCGTGGACAGTGAAATTTTAACATTTACTTTATTATATGAACAGACCTCGTATACGTACCATAATTATCAAAAGAAATGTAAGGTTTAAAAATAAACTCTTTAATTTTCATCTAGAGTTTTTTCACAACTCCATCTTTTGAAAGAAAAATGTTCAGGGTATCGAATACAATAGCAATCACGGGCTAGTGATCTTAATACAATTTCTGGCAGACATTGTAGCAGTTAATTTTTTAAACAATTGCTTTGGAATTACGTTGAAGTCTGCTAATGATTTAGTGTAAGAATCAGTGAAATGAAAGATGCAGATCTTAATATATATTTCTTTTTTCAAATTTCTTTTAAAAGTGTGTGCTAGCTTTATCCTCAAACCAATATATATATAAACAGTTACGTACCTATGCATGTGTACTGTGTGTTGTGTGTGTGTAATTTACAAATGAAGATTCTATATGTTGAAGCACGAGCACAGATTGCAATGCCAGAAGCTTATGTAAGGAATTCCGGTTTAGGGTCATACAACGAGTATGAATCAGTTCACAAGTCTTACCTATATTTACTTGCAAGCGCACTGTCGCACACACAAAGTCAGCAAAGCAACAGCTGTTGGACTGATGCTATTCGAAGGCACACTAACACATTAACATATATTGCAAGCACGTGGATGCACACAGAATGAGCTACACTTGTAAGTGCATACAGAATGGACATGGAGCCATAACAATCGAATGTTGACCACTACATGAACTGCCAACACAACAACAAAACCATTGACCATGCTGGACAAACGGGCATTACAGTCATCCAGATGTGCACTCATACACACACACACACACGTGCTTATGCACATGTATAGCGCCAGTAATATACATTTAATTATACTTGTGTGTATCTAAAATCACTTGCACTCACTTGTTTTCTTTTGTTGTTTTTGCCACGGCTTTGAAAACAACTTTCTGTTCAAACATACGCTCACTTCCAAACTCTCATTCTCACACAAATTGTGGCCAAAAGCATGGTTGACCAAAAACAAAAAAAAAAAAAAAAAAAAAAAGAATGGAGAAGAAGGCAAGAGGAGAACCTTTAGGCGTTTAGGCGTGAATAATATTTTTTCTTTATGCTGTTTAAAAGTAAAAAGGCCAAACCAGTGCTCCGGCAATCGTGGCGATGTTAAAGTGCCACTAAATAATGTTTCTTTGTAACCACTTTCTTTTTGAAGTAACTTTTTCAAATGTTTGTGTTGTTGATGCTGTTGTCGTTGTTTAAGCTTCCTTTTCAGCAAATACTTTTTTATTTAATTTTTTTTTTCATCTACTTGTTAGTTGGAAAAACTTAATTTCTTTTTTTTTTGCTAAACGTTACTTGTTCGAAGTAGAAAACTTAAACTTGTGTGTTTGTATCAAACGGACGATGGCAGGCTGAATTGTTTTTGATGATTTCTGGATATAAATTACTTGGAATAGGATCGATAGTATTGTCTACTTTTCGCTAAATTTTAATTTAATGCCGCTGACACTTTCAAGGTAGTAATTTAAAGAATCAAACTGATCATTACATCCACACTTTTATTTATTATGGCAAAATCAAGGCTATTAAATCATATTTTGTTGCGTTTGGTTGACAGCATCCTATACTAAGGGCCAATTTGACTCCCACAAATTTTTTTTAACAATTTTCTAGGTTCTTCTTTACTACAGGCGGAAATATCTGCCATCAAAAGAGCAGCGTTGTGGCTAAGGTTTTATCGGATATCGAACTGCGACATCCAATTTATTACCGACAGTCAAGCTGCATAAGGTCTCTTACGTGGGTGCATCCCAACTTGTACAAGAATGCCGCAAAGCCCTTGACGGACTTGCGGAACATTCACGCATCACTTTAAACTGGGTGCGAGGGCATGGGACCACCATAGACAACATTAAGGCGAATGTACTGGCTAGGAGAGGAACCGCACTTCAGGAGGCCGACATTGACCAACTAAGTGGGATTCCACTGTCATCCTGCTGGAGACTGCTTTGATACTGCACTATTCGAATTAGCTTAGGACAGGTGGTTCAGAGAATCCACTTGCTTCTGTCCAGCTCTGGAGAAGCACCGCCTACAGTCTCTGGGCAGGACACGTTTTAGAGACATTTCCAAGATATCGGAGATAAGACTGAAGAACCTGAGTCTCTTTATTGGGAGCAGTGGCTCGTTCGGCAGCTGACTCCCCTGAGACGTGCCTGGACGGCCAGAATTCTTGTCTATTTACGTATCCCAACTTCTTACTATCCTTCTTACCTAAACTCTGACTATCCCCTCCTTCTTCCTCACCTCTCTCACCTATACACTTTCCTTTCCTATGCAGTTAGCACAAGGAGATCAGATTAATTGGACCCAAGTGGGCTGGACTGTACTTTCCCTCTTACCAGCAATCTGCTAACCTAACCTAACCTATGATCTGCTTAATCTAAATTCCATAAGCTTGATGTGATATATCTCATTTGTTAATCATAAATGGATTTTTATTGCTCCTTTTTATTCTTATATTATTATACCCTCTAAAAAAGGCATTCCGTTTGTAACGCATCGAAATATCCATCTCAGACCCCATAAAGTATATATATTCTTGATCAGTGATAAAATCTAAGACAATCTGAGCATGTCCGTCCGTCCGTCTGTGGAAATCACGATTCAGTCCAAACGAAAAGAGCTAGACTCTTGAAATTTGGTATAAATTTATTTTAAAGCTTAGAGCAGGTTAAGTTCGGAGATGGGCTAAATCGGGCAAGGGGGAAAAAGTTCCCCTAAGAAGAACTAAACCAACACAGAAAAAACAACATAATTTTTAAAGTTTTTTGGTTATTTTGTTAAGCAAATGATATATTTTTATGTCAAATACGGTCCAACGCCTTAAACTGGAGCCATAAAATAAAAAAAATTATTTGTGGACCCCGCCCACTTTATTATATGCAAAATTAGCATAAAAATTTAACAAATTGTTTTACTTAAGCCTACATTCCTTAAAAATAAATGTTTTAAGCTTTAATGACGAAGCTGAGACGATACCTGGTACTCCTCTGCCCTACCCCCTCCTCCCCCTTCACCCTCCCAAATGACCCTACAAAAAACATTTTTATTTTAATTTTGTATGTAATCATCCCATGCATTTATTTTTAAAGTTTTATGACTGCCTGTTTCTGCCCTACCCCCTCCTTCCCCTTTGCCCCCTAAATGACCCTATAAAAAAAAAATTATTTTTTTTAATTTTGTATATAATCATTCCAAGCATTTATTTTTAGAGTTTTATGACTGCTTGTTTTTGCTCTACCCCCTTTTCCCCGGAAATGACCCTATAAAAAAATAAAAATTTTTTTTTATTTTATTTATTTAATTTTATTTTATTTATTTAATTTTATTTTATTTTGTATATAATCCCAAGCATTTATTTTTAGAGTTTTATGACAAAGGTGAAATGTTTCCCCCACAGCCCTTGCCAGAGCGAACCCTCCAAAATACAGTTTTTATACCCTCCAAAGAGAATTGGACCCTATAAAGTAAATATGTATATTCTTGATTAGTGATGAAGTTTAAGACGGTCTAGCAATGCCCATACGTTCGTCTGTGGAAAACATGATATTGTCTATTTTTGAACCCCGCCCCCTTTAGTGGGTGTTAACGTATGATATTATATAAAGGAACTCTGTCCCACCAAGTTAGGTTAAGGTTAAAAGGGCTGCCCGCAGTAAGCGAGAAAAACACTCGGAGGCCATCAAAAGGCCCATTGTGATTTTTGGTGGTCTGGTTACTCTGGGTTAAAATGGTTGGCTACACCCCTTTAATTGTAGCAAACCACACTTTTAATGTCCCACCAAGTTAAACATTTTAAATTCACTTACTAAATATTTGGAGGGTATTTAAGATTCGACCCGGTCGAATATAACGTTTTTACTTGTTATTCTTATATTATTTGCAATTTAATTTTGCACTTCTATATAAAAAATCACGACAAAATTAATAAAATAAACATATTTAAGAATAATATCAACTTCATAATGAAAATGAAGTCTCCTTGAATTGAGAAGGAATTTTGTGTACCCACATGGGTTAACAGGTTGCTGGTAGAGAAAAGAAAGAGTCCAGCCCACTTGGATCCTATATGATTCCTTTGTCTTATTTGTATATAAAGAGGAGGATAGTATGAATGGAGAGGGAAATAATAAGTCAGCAATTTATTAGAAGACAATTTTGGTAGTGCACGTACGTAGGGAGTCAGCAGGAGAATCAGCTGCTGCTACTAACAAAGAGACACAAGTTTTTCAGTTAAATTCAAAATATTTTCGATATACATATACATATATATATATATATATATATATATATGTATATATATATTTTATCTTGGACCAGCACTCAGGGGATGACCCCTACTTATGCAGTGCATTGCGCCAGAAGTAGAAAGAAGGGGATAGAATTAAGGCGATAGATGAGAAGATAGAGAATTTTTTGTAGCTATTTCAACCTGTTTACTTCGCCGGCTAATTTTTGCTACAGGACCAGGGAAGGATGCTGCTGTTAATCTGCTTTTTAGTACATGATAGTGTCAGTCGCTGCCAATTATGTTCAGTGACCAGTGACTATGCCTTCATCATTGAAAACATGCTGGCAACAGCTAACACAACCACGCACTAATGCTGATCAGAAGAATTCAACACAATATTTCATGACACAGCGCGGGGTTAAACTCAGGACCCTGCGCTTCATATGCTACCGAAGTGTGCCGTACCCAGGTATTGTACACGTTGCTACAGAGGCAGAGGAACTTTGCAATGCCCTCCTAATCCTCCTCCTCCTCATCATTGCAACTAGAGTAGTTGTCGTTTTAGGAGATGCTCATGCGTTTGGCAGGGACCTTTTGTAAAATTCAAAAGATCCTGGGTCGTATTATATTCTAGACGGTGCCCTAAAACCATCGCTATCTCGCAAGTGGATTCTCTGAACCACCTGTCTTGAGCTAATTCAAGAAGTACAGCGTCAATGCGTCTCCAGCAAGATGAGAGTGGAGTCCTCCTTAATTGGTCAATTTCGGCCTCTTGAAGTAAGGTTCCTCTCTTTGCTAGCTCATCCCATTTGAGGTTACCTAAAGTGGTGCCATGCCCTCACATATCGGTTCATAGTATTCCTCCTATATATCTTTACGAAATCGTTCATACATCTGCTCGATATCATGTAAAAATTGCCCATGATTTTTAATAATAGTGAATCTTTCCAGAATGGATCCCATTTTATTGACCGCGCAGTTCATAATTGCAAATAGTACTGCTGCTGCTTAAACAGCAGTTGGTTTTAAAACAACTTTTCCAATAGTCCTCGAATACGTACGAGTGTAATCCCTTTTACAATTTTTAAAGAGAGAAATTAACAGAAACTGCACAAAAATGAAAAGTGTTGGCGCGTGTTTCCTTACCGGGCTGTTACACATGACCGGAATTTTTCACAATGACTCAGCTAAAATGACCGTAGAAATGGAGAAAATTAAAAAAAAAAGAAAAATAACACTGTGAAGTGTTCTACCATTATAATGTTTGTACTCGTAAATGTAATTTCATAAAGTGGAAACTTAAATTGACAGAAAGTTTATGGACGCAAAATTGGAACAAATTTATTTTAATTCAAGTGATTTAATTTCCAAAAGAACATATTTACTTTTAAATCTTTTTAATTGTATTGCCAGAAAGCAAAGCAGACTGAAAATATTAATATGTTCAGCAATTGCGTAGAAAATATCCAGTAATTATTAGATTTTAAACATTTGAGGCACAGTCGGACAGAAATGCGAATAAACGATCTTTTTAGATATTGAAAGTTTAAGTTATTTCAAAAAGATTGTATATTTTGTATTTAAACTATTTTATCACATTTCTACATTCATTAACATTTTCAATGTTATTTGCAGGCCTTGATTCTTTAGCAGTTGATGGCTTTTTTTTATTATTTTCATTAGTTTTTTAATAAATCTCTCTTATGTGGCATATCATTCATGATGGTGTTATTTTGAAATTACACTTCATATAAAAAATATATAATGACGGCTTTAAAAAAATCACATACATGCAACGCGTATAATTATTAGGAAAAAGTCAACTAAAGAGGCCTTAATTAAGCAGTGTCGACTATGCAGTACCCTGCATTGTAGTATGGGCAAATGAGTAACACGGGCATTCATTAATGCCGGTCTTTTGTTGTCTATTTCTTTTTTTTCTTGAATTCAGAGTAATTAAATATATAAAAAAAAATTGTTTTAAGTATTTAAATGCCAGCTCTGCGATTAGAGAAATCATTATATAAAACCATATCTCCATAATAATTATTCTTTAATATATACAAAATGTTAATTAATTCGTGTCTGCCTTTTCAACTGAAAGCTCTTCAAGCCCCTTTTTGTATGTGTGTGTGTAGCTTCTTCAATTTGTTATTATTTGCAACATATTATAAATACATTAACACGAACACGATAAAAAGCACACAAAAACTATTTCTTTTATGTACAAGTATGAAAATTTATTTTATCAACATGTTGAACTGTATGTAAAATGTCCTTGAATAAATTAAATGTCAGCGTTGATCCATATCTCTTTAAAAGGACGACAACAATCATAATAAAAACTGTTTGTTGTACTGTTTAAAAACAAAATGTCTCTATTAACACTATTATTAAAATATTCACCCACAGGCCTACAAACATATCGTTGCGTGAAAGGGACTTCGATGCCCTGGCCGATTTTACAGCGAAAATATACAAGAATCTATTCGCATAGTGAAATCATTGTTGTAGAAGATTTCAATATAAATAATTTATTTATTTATTCATTTTTTTTAACTTGGACCAGCACTCAGGGAATGACTCCTACATATGCAGTGTATTAAGCCGGAACTAGAGAGGAGGGGATAGTATTGAGGGAACAGATAAAGAAAGATAAGAAGATAGAGAATTTTTGTTTGTAGCTTTTTGAACCTTTTTACTTCGCCGGCTAATTTTTTGCTACAAGGCCGATGAAGGAGGGTGCTGTGCCTCTTCTCTTTAGTACATTGATTGTGTCCGTCGTTGCCAATTATGTTCAGTGATCAGTGCTATGCCTTCATCACTGACACAGGATGACAACGACTACCACAACTATCCGGACTTTCCGTTTCATAGTCTTATGTTAATCACTTCAGCCAACAGCCAAAATATTTTTTTTTTGGACTAGCACTCAGGGGATGACCCCTATATATGCGATGCATTGTGCCAGAACTAGGATAGTTGGTTATGGAAAGGAGGATAGAGGGAGTAGTGTTTGTGGACATTCGATTTGAACCTCCCCAAGTTAAAAATTTGTGTAAATAGGAACTGTTATCAAACTTAACTAAGCCACCTAATAACTGGTGACAAACACAATACACATGAGCACTGATGATGAAGATGTTGCGGCTTTCGAAAACAGCTGTTCTGCTCTGCTGTGTAAGTTGAATAACAAAAACTGATGTTGACTTTCCTTTGTGCCTTGGAATATTTATCGTGTCTTTCTGAGATTTAAATTAAAATTTCGAACAATTAGCCTATAGAATCTTAATTCAATTTAATATATTTTAAATTTCATTTAAAATAGAATTGTGACAATATGTCAAATAAAAATTTCACAACAACTTAAAATTTTTACTTAAGGCTGGAATAGTTAATGTATTATTTATAGCCATCAAAGTAGTAGAACGAATCACTACCAATTTCAAAACCTCTATTCTATTTCATCAGCATTCCTTGCTTAAGCCTAGTACTCTGTTTGAATTTGTGGAAAATGTTGCGCAACATCAGTTATTTCAGTTTCAGTTTTTTTCCTTTTTAATTGAAATTATGTTTTCCATTTTCAATGAGAAAGTTTTTAGTGTCAAAAAATTATCGTACGAAATAATTAACATTCATGTTATTTCACATGTTTTTCATAATTAAAACAGAGTACTAGTCTAGCAACATTTTTCCACAAATATTTCGATTGAATATTTTTTGTATGGGTTCTGTCAGAATTTCACATGAAATTTGAAACAGAGTACTAGGCTTTATATTAAATTCAATTAAGAAATTACACTGCAGAGCATAACAGCTGTTTTCGAAAGCCGCTACACTTTCATCATCAGTACTTATGTGTATTTTTGTTCGTCACCACTTATTAGGTGGGTTAATTGAATATGATAAGAATTTTTATTTATAAAAATTTTATTACGAAATTGCATACGAGAACTGTATCACCCCTATGGTAGGACACTTTTATGTAATATCCGTGTTGCCGTTTGATTACCTACTTCATGTCCCATTTTTCTGAATTTGTTTTTGTTCTTTGCTAAATTTGTCTACTTTTCAAGGTGCTGTATTTAACACATTACGGATATCAACTACTTAATCAATGTTTGTAACGAAATAGAATATGAGAACTTCTTATATTAATTTTTAAGTTAAATCACTTTTGGTTGGTACGAAATTGTCCAACCCTGATGATTATTATTCTAAATATTCCGTTTTGTGTTTGCTTTTCCTAGAGCCATCGGCTGCTGAGTTGAAAAGCTTTATATTATTAATATATGGAATAAATTCGTCATGTCAAAATTATCTTGCAAATGTTAGTTTCTAAAATACTACATTGTTGTACTCTTTATTTCTGAATACTTACGAGTAATTAAAAAAAAACGCAAGATCACAGGAAAGTAAAGTTAAAAAGTTAGTATCTAAAATTAAACTCGTTATTGCATTTGGATACTATTTGTATTATGAAGAAATAGTCATAACACTTTTCTAAATTTTGATATTTGCTTCGACGTTTCTTTGCTATTTAATGTTCCTTAGACAGGATGAATAATCCAATTATCTAGGATTACCCATCATGTCTAACGGACACTAAAATATATCAATAATCAGCCTGATTGTGTAAGACGTTGGCGTTTACGTCTCAGTAGAATTTCGTAGTAGATTAAAGAAAACTGCGTGTATGATTCTTTAATCTTGTAAAAAAAAACGATTTTGGCGTAAACGTCAACGCCTTAAACAATCAGACCGAATAATTGAACATAATAATTTTCATTTTATATAAATATTTTACTCTCCCATAAAATTATAAAAACTGATGATTGGTCCTATCACTTTTCAGCTTACGACATAAATATAATATCATAGAGTATCATTGTACAAATATACGATATGTGTATGTATGTATGTAAATATAGACACGTGCTGGTTCAGCGGTTAAAAATAATAGGTGTTTTAAAAGGCCTTATTTCTTGCCAAAAATTATTATATTTCTACTTGTAGAATCAGTGGGGAAAAAGAGTATATAAGAGTATATTTTCTTGCTGTTACACTGAGAGAAATGACTATATAGCAGGTAAAATCTGAGCGCTGTTTTTTGTATACAGCGATATTCTCAACTTTGGAGTAGGACCAGCACTCAGGAGATGACCCCTACATATGCATTGCGCCGGAACTGAAAACGAGGGGATAGTATTCAGGGGACAGATTAGGAAAGATGAGACGATAGATAATTTTTTTTTGTAAGCTATTTCAACCTTTATTACATCGCCAGCTAATTTTTAGCTACAGGGCCGACGAAGGTGGGTGCTGTTACTCTGCTTTTTTTAGTACATGATAGTGTCAGTCGCTGCCAATTATGTTCCGTGACCACTGATAATGCCTTCATCATTGAAACAGTCTGGCAACAACTAACACAACCGCGCACTAATGCTGATCAGAAGAATTCAACACAATATTTCATGACTCAGCGCGGGCTCGAACTCACGAACCTCCGCTTCATAGTCTCGTGTTCTACTACTTCAGCCAACAGCCATTCATATAATACAGGAGAATATCGTTGCCCTCCGGTAGAAAGGCCCTACTTGATTAATATAATTGTAACTTTATAGAAGACGAGGAAAACATTTTAAGAAGCAAAGCAGCCTCAAACTTTTTATGTGTTTATTCTGCAAACATATTAGCCCAGTTCACAATCTCGAGCAAGTAGTCTAGCATCGTAGCATGAGCAAAATAATTGTACTCTACACCAACAAAATACATTGAAAATGCTCTCAAATACTCTCTCAATTTGCAAATGCTATAATGCAAGACCATTTGCACAGGATTGTGAATTGGGCTATTGTATGAGAAACAGAAAAAGAAATACATATAAAGGGTGTTTTTTATAGAGTGACACAAGTTTAAATCATAATGAAACAAGGAAATATATTTTTAATATCAATAAAACGGACTTTATTGGAAAGAAAATTATATGAAATTAATGTTTAAATATGATTTCTGTCAGGTAGCCGCCACGGTTGGCGCGTAGAAGGCGCCAACCGTCGAATGTTGATTTCCAGGTGTTCAATTGTTTGTAGTTTATCGACGTAGACAAGTGATTTAACATAAAGCCAAAGAAAGTAATGTAATGGGTTTGAATCACACGATCTTGGTGGCCAATTAATTGGGCCATTACGTGAAATTATTTTTTCATTAAAAGTTTCTTTGAGTAATTCAATTGTTTGTTTATTTTAATTAAAAATTTCAACAATTTGCACAAGTTACTCTGAAACTTCAAAGCAAACTAAACAAAAAGTAATTTATCAGCTGTTAAATGGGTGCTCAAATAAAGCAGTGATGCCAACTCAAGGTTGTGAAACTTAAAAAAAACGAGCTTTAATAAGTAAAGTATCGAATGCTTTAGGCATTCTTAATGGTAAATCACTAAATATCAAAGATGGGCACTGTTCCCATAATTATAACGAATCCGGTCTGAATGAGTAGATTTTTTTAAATATTTTAAATTCATTGGATTGTATTTAAAGATATTACAATAAAGAGTTCTATAGGAAGCCAACAAATTTTACAGCAACTATTTTTATTAACCTAGATATTTTCGTTGGTCCGGTATATTGTGTTTCGAGCATAATAGATTTATTGATAGAATTAGTATCTATAAAGCAGTGATGCCAACTCAAAGTTGTGACAACAAGTCTCAATGGCGCGTAGTGGTATATAAAATTTCGGCATAATTAACAAGATTTATAATATTGTTATCGACAAAAACCCTTAGTGATAAAAGTGCTTTTTCCAAAAAAAAAAAAAAAAAAAAAAAAACGCAGCACCCACATTCGTTGGCCTTTTACCAAAAATTTTCCGGCGAAGTAAACATTAAAATATCTAAAAGAAATTTTGCGTCTTCTTATCTTTCTTAATAGGGGACTTCTAGTTCTGGATATATTTAGGGGTCATCCCTTAGTCCTATACGAATCCTACTTAAAAACAAGTGAGAACGTCATGTTTGACCGGTTCGAATTTTAAATACCCCGCAAATATTCAGTAAATAAGAACTCTCAAACAAAGGAGTGACGAAATATTGAAATTAAGAAATAAAATTAAAATAAAGAGACCGTAAGCTTAAAAATATCAGAATATAATAATAATTAAAAAGAGGTCAAGAAACCAGAAGAATTTAAATGTAAAATTAATATAAATTTTTTTTTTTGATACGGTCATTTAAGGGGCTAAGGGGGAGGAGGGGTAGGACAAAGGAGTACTAGGTTACGTCTCAGCTTCCTCATTAAAGCTTAAAAATGTTATTTTTAAGGATTGTAGGCTTAAGTAAAACAATTTGTTAAATTTTCCCACAATTTTTGCATATAATAACGCCCACTAAAGGGGACGGGGTCCAAAAATAAATTTTTCTGATTTTATGGCTCCAAGTTTAAAGCATTGGACATTCTTTGACATAAAAATATATCATTTGCTTAATAAAATTACAAAAACCGTTTAAAAATTGTGCTGTTTTTAGATGTTGGTTTAGTTCTGCTTAGGGGAACTTTTTTCCATCTTGCCCGATTCAGATAATTTCCGAACTTGACCTGTGCTATTCTTCAAAATAGCTCTAGCTCGTTTCGCTAGGACTGTATCTTGATTTCCATAGACGGACGGACGAAGGGACGTGGCTAGATCGTCTTAGATTTCATCACTGATCAAGAATATATATACTTTATGGGGTCTAATTATTTTTGTAGAATATTAAAACTGCATTTTGTCAGGGTCTCTCTGGCAAAGGCCGTGGGGGAGGCATTTCACCTTTGCCGTAAAACTTCAAAAATAAATCTGCGAAACTGCAAATTATTTCTTATTTTTATTTTAATAAATGAACGTGATTACATTCTATTTATTATTTTTGAGAGTGGAATATTAAGAATATTTTTCATAGCCATTAAACCAGCAGAACGGATCAGTACTGATTTCGAGGCCGCTACGCCATCTCATCAGCGTTCTTTGTTCAATTTTTCCACTGTTTCAAGTGGTGCTAGTTTTGTAGGAATATCAACTATTTAACAAATGTTTTTAACGAAAATTGAATATGAGAAGTTCTCACATTCATATTTTTAAGTTATTACATATTTGGTTAGTACGAAATTTTCCAACCCTGACGATTAATATTCCCAATATTCCATAAATCTCTTTCGCTTTTTCCAGAGCCATCGGCTGCTGATATCTAAAGCCTCTTGTTATATCTGTTCAAGGAATTGCATTTATATATTAAGAATATTAAGAAGTCACTCAAAGTAGTGACGAAATATTGAAATTAAGAAATAACATTAAAAAAAATCAATGAGTGTTCGAACTCACGGGCGATGTGTTAACACCTTTTTGTTTATTTATTTTATATTAAACCTACAAAAAACAAAGAGAATGCAAAGCAACAGACAAATGTACATACATACATTGTTATGTTTGTACATAAGCTACATACGTTGCTGTCTTGCTATCTCATTTTTATATATGTACTTATAACCACGTCACTATTCTCTTTGCTATGCATAAGACAAAACCGAAGATCAACATAAAACACTTTTTTAATATTACTCCAAATTAATACTCCGAATTAAAACACTTAAATCTCCGCTCGCCGATATCGGATCACCTTAATTTTTGGCCTAAACTCTTCGTCGAAACCCGCACTAGCGTTTTAATCCAAAAAATAATAAAATCGGCTATGAATTTCCGGAGAAAATCGCGTGGGAAAATTATATGAAAATTGCCCAATAATCACTTTCAATACCGACTGCCAATCAACAACAAACAGACAAACTCTTACACTTACACTTGCGTATGTATTGAAACTGATAGTTTACTGCCCTAGAGGCGCGTGTATAGATGTTAACACATCAATAAAGAGACCTTAAGCTTAAAAATATCAGAATATGCATATATACTTTATGGGGTCTGAGATGGATCTTTCGCTGAGTTACACACGGAATGACCAAGTGAATATACCCTGCAAGTCTTTTTTGAGGGTATAGAAAAATCCGAAACTGATAACCCTAGGCAATGCCATGAACAAGGCCCACAACACTTTGGCCTATTTATTTTTTATCGCCATAGATAATTGTCTGTGTTTAACTCGTACATTGAGTTGTGATATCGCATGTCAGTTGTATGATTATATAAATTTATATAAACAAATTTAAATAACTTGCAATAATTTGTTTTTGCAAAGTGCATGCTATTTAATAAATGAATATGTTGAACTAAGTAACTTAATGCATATCTTTGAACACTAATACCATGCACGTACATGAAGCATGTGTTGATTTAGCAATTAATATAATGGAATGTTTTAAGCATCTACAAGTGTTTTCACAAGAAATAAAAATAAAATTATGCAATAACATATAAACTGAAAAATAAAGAAAATTTTCAAACTCTTAGATTTAAATATATTCTTGTGCGTCCAATATCCTTATCACTTTGTGTTCAATCAGTTACTAGAATGTTTCTTAAGGCAATTGCTGCAAGTAAAGCTTCACTGTCTTGATGCATTAACATGTTGCTTGTCTTCTTAAAAATTATACCATCATTGGAATTATTTTTATTAAATAAAGATACTCTGGGGATAAATATAAGATTTAAAAACATGAAACATATAATAAAACTAAAGCAGATAAAATTGTATTTGTCTGTATTGCGGTTTGTCTATTTGTTTTTTTTCTTTTCTCAAATTGCTTATTTTTATCTTTTGAGTGGCATTCAATTATATTTTTATATTATTTTATAAACTTCTACGATATTTACCGATGTTCTTTAGGTTGTTATGTCCGTAATGATTTGTTTTTGTTTTTCTTTTATTGGTTTATTTTGAGTTTCTGTTTCATTTAATTTTATTTCCTGAGAGTTTTTAGTTTCCGCACTTGTTTGTTAAGTTGTTTAAAAGGAGTTTTCCTTAACCAACTTTACTTCTTGTGCTAGTAGTTTTAATGTCTTCTTTTATTTTAGTTTATCCTAAAGGAAATTGAAAATATGTTTGCATTCGCATGAGTGTGTGGCTTGTTTTATTATGCGACAAATGAGTAACTTTGTCAAACCAAAATTTTGTGGTAACTTGAGCAAAAATAATACAAACTTTTACTATAACGGACATTGCATGTTGTTTCGAAGTTTTAGCTTTTTCGTTAAACAAAAAAAACACAAGCTGCATTTTAGTTTGCAATTTGGTTTGTAATGAATTTTAAATTGGTCTAAATCTATTCTAAGTAATTGTATAAGTACAAGCACATGTAAAACATTTGAAAATAAGTACTTGCTGGGCTACATGAATGATTCGTGTGAATGGTCTTTGTACAATAAACTTATGTAATTATTAAATTGAATTAAGATTTTTTATAGGCTAATTGTTCGAAATTTTTAATTTAAATCTCAGAAAGACGTGATAAATATTCCAAGGCACAAAGGCAAGTCAACATCAGTTTTTGTTAGTCAACTTACACAGCAGAGCAGAACAGCTGTTTTCGAAAGACGCAACCCTTTCATTATCAGTGCTCATGTGTATTGTGTTTGTCACCACTTATTAGGTGGCTTAGTTCAATGTGGTAACCGTTCCTATTTACACAAATTTTATGAACTTATGTTTTTCTCCCCAATATTTTTTTTTGTATTTATTAATTTCACTAACACATCTTGACCATTTAACATGTGGTGTTAAATAAAAATACACATGGGTTTTTGAGAATTATTTTTCATAATTTGGTCATTATGAGTACACATATGCCATTACTCGCAAATTTTAGAATTCGAATAATATCAATATCAATTAAAAAAAATTTTATTTTAAACAATGGGTTTGAGAGAATTAGTTGTCATAATTTGGTCATTGTAAAAAAACAGAGCTGAGTACACATATGCCACTACACGTAAATTGTGGCTGATGAAGCCCTCTCCTTGCAGAAAAAGTCTTATATCTGAAATAATATAAGAACCCTGCAGGAGATCGAACTGGTATCAAATTAGTATTGCACTAGTACAAAAATCACCAGTACTAGTTCCCAACTGTGAACTTTCCTATACCATGTTAATGGCCATTTGAGTGTTATTATTTGGAAACATTAACATTGAGTGTTTTTGGAAAATTACTAGTACCATTGGTACTAGATGGAAACTAGGGGGATACTAGTACTATTAGTACTAGATGATTACTAGTATAATTTCTTCTAGTCGGATACTAGTACAATCAGTTCTGAATTAAGAACTGGTTTATATATAAAAAAAATTCCTAAATTTATTGGTTTTTTAAACCCAATGAAATTTGTTAAGTGTTTGTCTTCACAAGATTTTTGGGTCATCAATTCTTAGTTTATAAGAGGAAATGGAAAGTTCCTTCAGGGCACACTCAATCCACTAGCACCTTGTACAACTTGAGTTACGTTTGGTACTTCATCATATACCAAACACTAATGAACATACAATACATATATCAGTTTTCATTATTTTAAAAAAGATTGCTGATTTTACATATGAATATAAATATTAAAAAAACACGTTTAAAAAATTTTTGAATTAGCTTTTAATATTATTTTTTAAAATGTCACTTTTTTTACACACAAGAAAACTGCGGCAAAGTCAATCATCTTTTGAACTAGTGCTTGCTATACTAGTAATCGTACCAGTAGCTTAAAGACAATTAACGCTTATCCTCCTGCAGGGAAATATTATTGGAGTTCGAACAATATCAATTTAAAAAAAAATTTAAAAAAAAAGGGTTTGAGAGAATTAGTTGTCATAATTTGTTCATTATAAAAAAACGAAGCCGAGTACACATATGCCACTACACGTAAATTGTAGCTGACGAAGCGTTCTCCTTGCAGAAAAAGTCTTATATGCATGAAAGTGTAACGACTTTTAAAAACAGCCCTGCCGTGTAAGTTGAAAACTAAATTGATGTTGTACCAAAGGCACAAAGGAAAATCAACATCAGTTCTTAATTATTCAATTTACACAGCAGAACTGAACAGCTGTTTTCGAAAGCCGCTACACTTTTATCATTACTACTGATTTGTTTTTCACCACTTTTTAGGTGGATTAGTTGAATATGATAATATTTTTATTTATAGAAATTTTATTAGGAAATGAGAATTGTATCAAACTGATGGTAACGCATTTTTGTTTAACACCAGTGTTGCCGTTTGATTATTTTCTTTATGCCCCATTTTTCGGAATAGAATTGTTTATATTTTTTCTTAGTTTTATTTATTTACTTTAATATTTCAAAAGATTAAAACTTTCCATCTATGGAGATGAGTTTTTAGTCTTTTCTGACTTTTATTAACAATGAATTTTTTTAAAGAACATCAAATATGTTTAATATATAAAGAAAAAATTGTTTGGTTACTTTTATATAAAAAAAAAAATTAAATTGTCTTGTTGATTTTGCTTGAATTCGAATAAAACTTTGGCTTGATGTTGGCTGAAGTAGCTAACAGTAGCCTGTGATGCCAAAAGTACGACTTCCCCTCAAAAATTGTTGTGGTGTTGAATTCTTCTGATCTGTATATGTTCATGGTTGTGTTAGTTTTTGTCGGCCAGTTTCAGTGATGAAGGGTTCGAACTATTTTAGTGACGAAGGCGTAGCACTGTTCACTGAACATTTCATGTACTAAGGGAAGAGTAGCACCTTCTTCCGCGGCCTGCAGCAAAAATTAGCCAACGAAGTAAAGGTTTAAAAAATTTTCAATCTTCGGGGCTTCTTTATCTGCCTTGTCAGTGTTATGCCCTCTTTTTCTAGGGTCATCGCCTGAGTGGTGGTCCAGGAAGTAAAGGTTTAAAAAATTGTAATGAAAATGAAAGTTCAATTTTAGTTGTGTGTGTGTGATGATCTTGGAGGGATTTTGGCCCTCCTGGGTTCATGTGATATGATTATTTGTATTCATATATAAAAGGAAAAGTAAACGGTCTATTTTGTGGCATCTTGTAAAAAAATTTATTTCATAGTCATTAGTAAGTTTATTCACATACTATAGATTAAAGGTCTTATTCATAAAAAGTATTTTATGCTTATAAACATAAAATATTTTAAAATAAGCAGTTTGTTTATAAGGATAAAATATTTATTATAAATTAGGTCTTAAATTAGTGCTTTTTGTTTGTTATGTGGTCAACTAATTTAATTGAGACAATATGTCCTATAAACGATTTTAAAAAATTAGGACTTAAACATTTAACGAAATTGTGTTAATGGAAATACAAATTTTCCCATAAAATCTGTATGATTTTCTCTTTCTTCAGTAATAAATGCAAACAAAAAATATGAATTTAAATATTTTCAATGTTCAATACTCTGCTTTGAATAGTGAGTAATTAAAACATACGCATAAAATGTTTAAAATCTGTATGTGATAAAGAAATCTGCATGTATTCCATTTGCTAATTTCCCCTTAAATCTATACAAATTTAAAACGTTTTTTCTCGGTTCTTTTTCTCTGTACACTTTCAATTAAATTCAATTTTTGAAGTTGAACTGCGAGTTAAATAGAAAACGAATAAGGTTGGTGATACGTTCCAACAAAAAAAAAAAAGGGATCTTTGCGAAAAGCTTAAGGAAATGAAAAATTCAAATTGGAACAAAAGAAAGCTGCTGTTTTTATATAAGCAGGCCTTTATTAAATACGAGGAGTGTTTGGTAAATCTTTAATAAACTTACAAAAGCTATTGTGTTATAGTTTCTTAGCATCGGAAATATTATTTAGTTTGATACAGTTTTTCGTATCCTTTTTCACAATACAATTTGTGTAAATACGAACTGTTATCATATTCAACTAAGCCATCTAATAAGTGGTGGCAAACACAATACACATGAGCACTGATGTTGAAAGGGTTGCGTCCTTCGAAAACAGCTGTTCTGCTCTGCTGTGTAAGTTGAGTAACAAAAACTGATGTTGACTTGCCTTTGTGTCTTGGAATATTTATTGTCTTTCTGAGATTTAAATTAAAAATTTCGAACAATTAGCCTATAAAATCTTAATTCAATTTAATATAGCAATATAAAATGTTCGTTAAAATTTTTACTACATTATTTAGTTTCTTCGTTTAGAGTTTTGAAGAGTCTGTTCCGTTCGTAGTATTGATCTTAGGAATTTCCAATATTCATTCGATTTTCTATGCTCGTTCAAAATGTTTAAGGCATGGGACAATAATGAAAAGCACAAACAAAAACAATGCAAACAAAACAATTTTTTTTTTGCATACGGAAACTTTAAATTGCCCCTAAAATGACTCGGTTGCAACACACAGTTAAATAACAAACCTAAGCACACATTCATCTCCATGTTATGCACACGTGCATAACACGTGCCCAGTTAACATTTGATGTTTGAAATGCTGAAACAAATTTGAATTTTTTCATAGTTCTTACTTTTGTTTTTCATTTTCTGTATTCTGAACTAAAAACGACATGACTTGAGTACAAAATGTTCTTTGGGTATATACTCGTACATACAATTCATTCATACAAATTCCAATGTTATAACTGCGTGCATGCAAGCAATTCTACGGAAGAGTAGAGATGGACACTTGTCACGTGTGTAGAGTGAAACTAGAGATTGCGATTTCCCGACATTTTTCATGTCTCGAGACATCGAGACTTTTTTATCTCGATATATTTGTTGTCTCGAGAATTCGAGATTTTTTTTTCTATGTCTCGAAAGTCTCGAGATTTCCCGAGACTTTAATAAAATAAAATAAAATGCATTTTTTACAAAAAATCTTATAAAATTATTTTTGCACTGATTATGCATTTTATCTTAAATGATGAAGATTGAGTACGATTAAAAAGTAAAATGCTTTTTTAAATGTTCTGTATTAAATGTATACAGTTGAAATGTAAACACTCGTACATGCGACTTGACGTTTCTTTCTTTCTTTAGCATTTTCATTCACAAAAGTTTGCAAATAAAAATTTGTGTGTGTAAAAGCATTCGGAAAGACCAAAAGAGAAAAGAAAAAACCAAGGCGAATTTTTACATGGTGGCCGCACTAGAATTCGCCTTGAAGTGTAATGTATTTTGTTTTTGCTTTTCGAGTGAGTAAAGTGCAAGGCGAATTCATTATCAGGTGATAGCAAACGCATAGCTGGTTCTCTCATTTTTCTAGTAAAGTGATGGTGAAGTGATGAGAGGGGAAAGGGGAAACAGGATGCATAATGTCAAATCACAAGAGGCGAATTCATATCGAATTCACAGCATGTGCACTATGAGATTTCTAGTGCTATCACCTGTTAATGAATTCCCCTTGGTAAAGTGTAACAACATTAGTTTGCCTTGAATTCGCCTGTTGTGAAAATGCCAAACTCGTTTGTGTTAATGGTTGTTTTGATGTGATTTTTGCTAAAATTTCTCGAGACAGAAAAGAAAAATTCTCGAGACACGAGAATTCCCGAAACATTACGTATTTAAATTTCTCGAGACACGAGACATTAAAATGTGTGAAAGTCTCGAGATTTCTCGAGACGGGAATTCTCGATCACAATCTCTAAGTGAAACGTTAAATAATATTCTTGGCTAATTTGTGAGCATTTTCTTGGTCTATTGGAACAATTTTTACTCACAGATCCAAATTTTCTAAATCACTGTGCGTTAATAAAATTTATAGAAAATTGTTAAATTCTTCTGGTTTCTTCTTATTGTATTCGGTTATTTTTAAGCTTAAGGTCTCTTTATTTTAATTTAATTTTTAATTTCAATATTTCGTCACTCCTTTGCGTGACTTCTTCAGGATATTAATTATTTTATTAATAAAATAATTTCTGATACTTTTAAGCTTAAGGTCTCTTTATTTTAATTTAATTTAATTTCTTTATTAATAAAATAATTACTTTCCTGAAAAAGTCACACAAAGGAGTGGAGAAATATTGAAATTAAAAATTAAATTAAAATAAAGAGACCTTAAGCTTAAAAATATCAGAATACAATTTATAGAAAATTAAAAACAAAATTTGGTTTTTTAAAATTTTTATGAAAAATAGGAGCAAAGAGAGCAAAAATATTTGAAATTTTGTTTTTGTGAATATATAAATACCACTAACACAAAAGGCCTATGAAGCCTAGGTGTAATCCTGAACGGATTGGAATAGCTTTGCTTACGTTCCTCTCTTCAACTTAACCCAAAACTAATTTATTCACAAAATGAAGGCATAATGCCTGAGCGTAAGCTGAGAATGAAAATTTACTCACTAAACCATCTCTAATCTAAGGACATGCTACAGGCATTGCCTATTGTTTAAATGTAATATGTGTGTGTGTGTGTGTATGAATGTATGTTACTTCATGTGAATAGCATTTACATACACATACAAAACATAGATAACACAAGTATATAAATTAAAAAAGAAAAAAAAAAACACAAAGGAAAAAAGTCTGAAAGTCAAAGCAGTTAAACACCAATTCAAACACAATACAATTGGTCAAGAACATTCCGATAGTTACAATAAAAAGGACTAAAACAATGGCGACACAGCAACGCATTTAAACTAGTTACAAAATGCAAAATTGTGAAAACGTTGAGCAAAACATTTATGGTAATTATACGAATCCTGTGTATACCCAGCGAACAAGTAGGTTCCAAGTCAAGTTTGTAACGGTATCGAATTTATGATAAAAATTTATAATGTTTTAAAAAACTCTCTCAATATTAAAACATTTGTCCTATGATTGAACACATTCTTCTTAAAAAATTACCAAAAATAATTAAGGGTGCCGTTGGCTGAAGTAGTTAGCACGAGACTATCCAGAGGAAGGACCAGAGTTCGATTCCGCCCTCAGTTACGAAATTGGTTGTTGTCAGTCTGTTTCATAGCACTCGTCACTGAACATAATTGACAGAGACTGACACTATCATGTACTGAAGAGCAGAGGAACAACACCCCCTTCGTTAGCCCTGTAGGAAAAAGAATTACGCGGGAAAGTAAAAACTTGCAACAGCTATAAAAAATTCTCTGCCTTTTCATCTGTCTTCATCTGTCGTCTTAATACCATCTCCTCCTTTCTATATATTTTCGGCGCAATGCACCGCATATGTAGAGGCCATCCCCTGAGTGCTGGTCGGAATTAAAAAAAAAGAAAAACAAATAAGAACGCTATATTCGAACAGTTAGAATCTTAAATACCCTCCAAAACTCTTTTTTTATTCTTACCAAAATTTACATTTTTATGGCTTTTGGCTTAAGTAAACAAGAAAAAAATTTATTTTATTGCGGTTGTTTCCCATATTTTGGGAGAAGCATGACTGAAACAACTTTCCATCAGCATAAAAGCAATTCACGTATTAATATTTTCTATCAACGTGCAAAACTGGGACTGACATAAGTTGAAAATATTTAATCTGCTGTATCAGAGTTCCTTTATGACATTTCAGTGCTAAATTTCAAAACTATATACAGAGGCACACAGGGAAGTGCGGTGAGGGAGACATTTTACTTGTGTCGTAACTACTTAAAAAGTAAATTTTTGGTGTAATTAAGTGTAGAAAAAATATGTGATGCAAGGGTAGGGCAGTGGATGATCAGATATCGTCTCAGCTTCATCATAGAAGCTTAAAAATGTAATTTTGCAAAAATGTAGGCTTAAGTAATACAATTTCTTAAATTTTTACAATATTTGTGCATATAATATCTTATGTCAATGCCCACTAAAGAAGGCGGGATCCATAAATTAATTTTTCTGATTTTATGGCTTCAAGTTTAACGCTTGGGAACTTCTTTTGACATAAAAATATATCATTTGCTTAACAAAATTAAAACAAAAAAATTATCTAGAGGTTAGTTTAGTTCTTCTTAGGGTAACTTTTTGATGTGTAAACATCTATACGCTGGGGGGTAAAAATATTTTTCACAATACAATCACAAATTTAGAGTAAGATCAAATGGGTGTGAGCTATGTATGAGTGTATTAGTGTAATCATACGGACAACCAGAAGTACAGAGAAACTTAACAGCTGCATAGAAATACACTCAACACCATCTAGTGTGCAATAGAATTGTGTCCAACTAGCTCATTCACTCAGTTTTGACAAGAACCTCTGATCAAACCCATTTAAATTACGTAGGTTTTATTAAAGGTTGTTGTCAAAACTAAGCAAATGAGCTAGTTGGACACAAGTCTAGTGTGCAATAGTAGTAGTCGTTCATTATGTTATCGTAGGCAAATAAAAACAAATAAATGAAATGAATACAAAAACATATAATTTTAATAACTTTTAAAAAGATTTTTTGCGCTTTTAATAAGAAGTTTACTAAAACACAGCAAAATAAGGAAAACAAAAAACTAAACTTGTCAAACTAAAAGTCTTCTTCGTCTTTGAGGTTGTCATTCATACGGTCAACAAGAAGTACAGAGAAACTTAACAGCTGCATATAGACGCCATCTAGTGTGCAATAGTAGCTTCTAATTTTCACTAACATATAGGAACTATAGTACTTTCAACTAAAAAAAATTTTTTCTTTACTAGATGTTTGCACATCTCCCCTGTGCTCGGCCTCACATTGTTTTTTTTCCCTCTGGCCCGACTCAGTCCATTTACGAACTTGACCTGTACTATCCTTCAAAATTTATCTGTACCAAATTTCAAGGGTCTTGGTCTCTTAGTTTGGACTAGTGATTTTCACAGAGGGACGGATGGGCGGATGGATATGGCTAGATCGTTTTAGATTTCATCACTGATCAAGAATATATATACTTTATGGGATCTTAGAGAGATATTTCGCTGCATTACACATTAAATGGCAAAATGAATTTGAGGATATCAATTCTTTTTTGGAGGGTATAAAAGGAAAAAGTTGCCTGATCAATTATGAAGCTATGGGTAAATCACAAATAACATATAATACAAATATTAAATATTGTTTTTTTTTTTATTAATTTAAACGTTGTGCATGCAACCGAATTGCGAGGCCATTGAACAGACAATAGGTGACGGATCAAAAGAAAAAAATCGTTCATTCTTAAATATTGCAAAGTTTAAAAGTTTTGATGGTGTATCTATTCCTATTAATTTATCTGACCTGGAGAGGCTACCAGCTGTTAAATATTCGCCACCTGAATTGTCATTTATTTAGTGAAAAGTTTGCAATTGATTAATCTGGTTCGACACATTCTAAAACTTCCTAAGAAATGTAGTGGTTCCAATCTCTTCCCTTTTCGATTATTATAGACTTACGAGTATTCTGGTCATCGGCCTACAGTGCAAGTTTATTAAAAAATTGGAACATAGTTTTTTTTTTATCTTGGACCAGCACTCAGGGGATGACGCCTATATATGCAATGCATTGCACCGGAACTGAAAACGAGGGGATAGTATTGAGGGGACAGATTAGGAAAGATGAGGCGTTACGAATGTGGTCAGGCCTGTGCATCATTGCGTTCTCAGCAGATAGGATTCAGGACTCAGGGCTCATTATACCGACTATGTTTAGCTAGGAACTGAAAATTGTAAGCTATATAAGTTATGGTTTTAACAATAGGGGGTCACGATCCCTAACACACCGTGCATAAATTCACGTTTGGGTGACATCCGTTGGCCACTAAGATTATGCGATTTGACGCCGTTAAATCTTTTTTGGCGGCTGCGTCAAAAAGTGTGTCTATACGGATAATTTGCAACGTTGGCGGACAAGAGAACTAACATTTTTAAAAGTCGATGTATGCCAAAGTGTTGCAAAAAATACCTCAAAAAGATCAACTGGTGCAAACAATCTACACCCGGTCTTTCAAGTGATTTTGTATTCCGCACATAAAGGCAAGATCCCAGCCTTATAATGCAATGCATTTCTTTTACCACAATCATAGCTTCATATTTGTTTCATATAACTTTACTTTTGAAGCGTAAAATTGGATAATCTGATGATATCATTTAAACTAGTCATTGTTTCCACCTGTGGAGCTGGTAACTCTATACTCTGTTAATAAAACCATGCAAACAATCAGGCAAGTAACAAAAAATAAAAGGCAACAAATAAAAACAGTTAAGTGAAATGAATTGGTGTGCGTTACAGGTTTAACCGAATCAACCATGTTCGCAAACTTGTTTTTGTTATTTTCACACTATTGTTTGACTTGGCAAACAGGCTAAAATTGAAACATAAGCGATTAAAGGATTTTACACCTTTATTATTATTGTTGTCTTTGTTGTTGCAATTCATGCAAAATTGAACACGTGATATTCATATTAAATACTTTCATGCTGACCGAATCTGTGGGTGAAATAATTTATTGAAATATTTGTTAAAATGTATATGATAATTTTAAAGCTATTTTAAATTGACCCTGATTCTAAATTTGCTTCAAACAAGCTGTTTGAGAGACATATTTCAAGAAATATATGTACTCTTACCGGTAGATGTACATACACACGCATACGTATTTGTATGTACGCATTTTTTGTATATATGTATGTACGTGTGTACATACACTTTGTTACATGAGTTTTGTTTTACAAGGGCTGGTCAATAAGTCAGTGACTTTTTAAACGGAAATAGCAAAATACTGCCCCTGTCAAAACTTCGACAAACTACATTTGTTTGGATCCCAAATAACTGATCCATATTCAAGAATTGGTCGAACGAGAGAAGTGTATAAAATTGTTGTAATATAGGGTGTTTTTTTATGAAGTTTTTTTTATACGAATCACTCTGTTGTCTGACAGCTGTTTTGACAGTTTAAAGTGACGTCTCTACTCAGTGTTGTTTGGCAAATCATCATGAACAGGTTAACTCCAGAACAACGCTTCCAAATCGTGGAAATTTATTTTCAAAAACAGTGATCAATTAAAAATGTTTATCCGCTTTTTTACCGCAAAATTCTCTTCAGTGATGAGGCGCATTTTTGGTTGAATGGATATGACAACAAGCAAAATTGCCGTATTTGGAGCAAAGATAATCCACACGCCGTTCAAGAATTACCAATGCATCCCGATAAATGTACTGTTTGGTGCGGTCTATAGGCTGGTGGAATCATCGGTCCTTATTTCTTTAAAAATGAGGAAGGACGACGCGTTACCGTGAATGGAAATCGATACAGAATCATGATCAATGAAGTTTTGGTGCCAAAACTTCAAGATATGGATGTAAACGAAATGTGGTTTCAACAGGATGGCGCCACTTGTCACAGTGCGGGCGAAACAATGGACTTATTGAAAGAACATTTCAACGACAACATTATTTCGAGAAATGGACCGGTGAATTGGCCCGATTGACCGATGATGTTATTTTCAAAGATGTTAATAACAGCGACACAAACCGATAAAAATCATGAGAAAGTTAAGAACATATTATGGAGAATGGTCGACACTCTAGTAGAGAAGCTGCTGAGTACGTCGACTAATGCTTGCAATATATGGGGTTGGGTATATAGCTGCCACCAGAAATAGTGTACATATTTTAGCCTCTGTACACACAAGTTTACATCAACGACATTGAAAAACATGACATTGAAAAATGTATGCATGCCTCACTTTATACACAAATAAATCATGAGTGTACAGTACTGTGCATCATACCTCAAGTGTATACATTGAAGGCATTGAAAACATTGAATTCATTTTATGTACGTTTGCACATTTGCGGAGATGATAACATTGTATTTGTTTTGTAACTTCATAAAATTAATGTGTGTGTGCGTAGTAAAAGCAAACACTGAAAATATCATACATACCCACCAGTTTCAAATTAAAAAAGCATGTACACGAGATGTACACGAGTAAACTCATAGTTATACACAAGTAGAAGGTGTACACGATGAAAGAAAGACAATGTCTATAATGTATTCAAGGTGTACCTTGTATTAAAGGTGTCCATTAAATTTTGTTATACATTTGTGAGATGTCTGGCTGCCACTATATGCAAACTGAGGCCCAGGGAGCTCTTTATATTGCAGAAGAAGTCTTGTATCTGGAATTCGAATAATACCGATCTGAAAAATCTGAAATGGTGGCGCAGGGAGCCCTTTATATTGCAATTATTCAATCCTATTATAACAATTTATTTTTCTGTTTATGCTAAGTGTAAAGAAATAAAGAAATTATGACCCTAAACTAATGGAGAGATCATTCTTGCAACTCTCGAACAATAAAACTCCAATTCCAGTAAGTGAAGCCAAGCCAGTGAGTTTATTTTTCGTTGCATATCGTGATAAAGAACTACTAGGTTAGGTTGAAAAAGAGGGGCATAAGCATCCCAATCCGTCCTGGATTACACTTAGCCCTCATAGGCCTGTTGTGCGCTCCTCTACTAAAGTGAACGTTTAATAAATTTTAGCAAAAGGTGTCGATTAATTTCGTTTAAAGTAATATTTTGCAATAAAAAAAGCAACGATTTTATGAAAATCCCACTTCATACGGCGGCCAAATATTTCAACTAACAAAACAATGATAGCTGATATGTAACCAAAAAGTAAGATAAATAAAGGTCCAGAAATATGTTCTATAGACAGCATTTGTGGAGGTGACTTAGGCTTAGAGCCAGAAGCCAACTTCTTTAAAATATCTTGTATTTGATGATCCAAGAATTCATATCCAAACTGAAATTAAAAAAGAACAAAATATTTATATATAAATTTTTGTTATGCCATCATGATGTGTCATATGACCTGATTTTCCCAATGACCATATAGGCCGGATTCCAAACAAAATAATATATGCAGATCCAATAATGGCATCAGCGGCCAACCTCTTATGGCCACCGCACGTGTCCAATCGAAATATAAATCATCTTTTGGTATCTAGCATAAGAAAGAGTGTTAAAAAGCGTTGCATCACTTGTGGCAGATATTCTTACAATTTTATTTTCTAATGCTGGTCGAGTCACATAGTCACCAAATGTAAATGTGCCACTATAAATCCTTTCCAGTCCAAGTCCATAGTCATCCCTGAATATGGCATTCGACATAAATTCGTGATCTTTTACTTCGAATTGTTTAGCCAAACGCTGTTCCTTGGCTAAATCAGAATTCTCTACGGTATGTATCCATATTATAGACGGAGCTGCCCACTTCCAGCCGGTTAAGGACCATTTTTCCATAGTGTCAATGGGCTCATTAAACAAGGGCGTTGTTAGTAGAGACTTTAACTGGCCACTGTAGGTGTTTTCCAAAGTTATAGTGGCACATAATAGGAAAGCCAAAAATATGCGAGTGGTCATGTGGTGCAAACTTAAAAAAAATATATATTTAAAAGTCTTTTCAATAGCAATGAAATCCAAAAAAAAATATATATATATTACATGGTATCTGCCGAAGGTTGCTGAATAAATATGGCATATATATCGAGCATTGTTCGTTCAAAGTCTTGATCCGTTTGATAATTACTTTTTATTGCCGTTTTATACAAGACATATTTGATGATGTGAAATATTAGTGAGCACATGATTATTGTAAACACCAGAAAAAGCCACAGGCCATTAGAAAACGGCATTATAACAGTGCGCCAGCGTGGAAATTTTCTAATAAATATTTCAAAGATAAAAGCAAATTATCGTATGTGCTTAAGGGCTCAACTTACGCTGGTCCAGGTCCCAAAATTGTAACAGCAGATCTTGCTATAAATTGTGATGTTTCTGTTATATCATTATACCAATTGTATATGCAACCGATAGCCATTTCAGTGTGTTGTTTATAAAGATCTCCTAGCATACCACCCGCTGAACCATTCTCGTGTATGAAACCCCAGTTATCAGCAGCGTCTAACAATATAAGATTATATGTATATTAAAATAATTAGATAGTAAAACAAAATCTAGTTCTCTTAAAATCAATTAAGATTTTAAATTCAGAAAGACATGATAAATATTCCAAGGCATAAAGGAAAGTCAACATCAAAAGCAAAAACTTTGGCTTAGGTGCATAATGGAACAAAAAATTCAGAAAAAGTGGGACCTGAAGAAAATAATCAAACAGCAACACGGCTATTAAATAAAAAACATGTTACCACCAATTTGATACTGTTCTCGTATGAAATTTACTTTTAGAAATAAAAACTGCCACCATATTCAGTACTGATGATGAAAGTGTTGCGGCTTTCGAAAACAGTTGTTCTGCTCTGCTGCGTAAGTTGCATAATTAAAAACTGACATCAATTTTCCTTCATGTCTTGAAATATTCATCATGTCTTTCTGAATTTAAAACAAAAATTTCGGGCAATTAGCCTATAAATCTTAATTGAATTTAATAGACTTGTGTCCAACTAGCTCATTCGGTCGGTTTTGACAAGAACCTCTGATCAAACCCATTTAAATTACATAGGTTTGATCAGAGGTTCTTGTCAAAACTGAGCGAATGAGCTAGTTGGACCCAAGTCTAGAATTTAATATGTTGGTGCTTGCTTAAAGGGATCACTAAGTTTAATAAACTATGTCTTGGTGAACGCACAGTGGCATAAAATATATTCCATAGTGCTACTTTGTTTTTAACATCTAAACCAGTTACATAAATTTTTGATTTAAAATAGAAAATATAACAAAATATAACAATTTCTTGAAGAAGTTAACCAATCGTTAACGATATACTGAAAATAATATGTATGTATATATAAAATAAAAACATATTATTCATAAAAACATATTATTTGCCTTAAGACATTTCTCTGCCCATTTGCAAAACTCTATTTGGGAAGGGTCACTCCGGGAAGGGCGATGGGGGAGCTATCTCACCTTTGTCGTAAAATCTCAAAAAGTAATTATATGTAAATTAATTTTTTTTATTGGGCTATTTAAGCTGTTAAGGGTAGGGCAGAGGAAGATCGACATAAAAGCTGAAAAATTCTATTTTAAAGAACCTAAAACGTTACTTCAATGCCCACTAAAAGAGGCGGGGTCCAAGAATAGATTTTTCTAATTTTCGGGACTTAAGTTCAACGCTTTGACATAAAAAATTATCAGTTGCTTAACAAAAATAATAAAAAAAAAACTCTAAAAATGATGTCACTTTTTTAGAGTTTGGGTTAGATCTTCATAGGAGAACTTTTTTCCCTCTGGCCCGATTCAGCCCATTTGGGAACTTGAACTGTGCTATCCTTCAATATACCAAGTTTCAAAGGTCTGGCTCTTTTCGTTTAGATTGAATCGTGATTTCCACAGACGGATGGATGGACATGGGCAGATCTTTTTAGATCTCATCACTGATCAAGAAGACATAGACTTTATGGGATCTTAGAGAAATATTTCGCTGCGTTATATACGGAGTGACAAAGTGAATATCACATGTGATTTAAAGCTATGTAATTTTCAAAACATGCGTGGATATATGGCATTCTAGTAGCTTCAAAGCATATTATGCCTTTTCTTAAGTTCACATCCAACAATCTTAAGGTTTAGAACCACCGATCCAATTCCTAAAATTCATGCCTAAACACTTTGCCGAGTTAGTCGATATTATAAAAATATTTTTTTAATACTTTTTCTAAAATAATCCTTAATAGAATTTAATTGAAATGTTAATCTGATTGAATTTTGCATTTTAACCTCATAAATAGAGGCGTATCGAATCAGTTCAATAGACACACAAAGGTGTTGCAGTATTCTCTTTGTATGGTGGTTGACACAATGACTATTGATTTTACTAGTTTGGCTATAAATTACTTACAGGGTTCGGCTCTTATATGGCAATTATGTATAATACAAAACGTCTTAGTTATTTCTGCTTCAGAGCCCTTAAACAAAACAGTTTTTGGCGCACCTAGAGAGTTGATGGGGTCCACATCTCCTTCGCCTGGTGCCTGAAAATTACACATAAAAACTTATGAGTATAAAACTGAAATTTATTTATTTCCATCTTCTGCCGTATCGCAATAAAATTATTCGTGAAAATATTCACTTCAAAATTTTTTCTAACCACGAGGGCCCGGGTTCAAATCTGTGGTCTGTAATTTTTGTTAATTTTATCAACAGGCTTAAGTTCGAATCTGCAAGACTGCAAACCATTTTTTTATTATTTTATTAATAAATGAATTTGTTCCAATTCTATTTTATTAATTTATATTAAGATTGGAATATTAAGAATATTTCCCAATAATCATCAAACCAGCAGAACGGATTAGTACTGATTTCGAGGCCGCTACGCCATCTCACCAGCGTTCTTTGTTCAATTTTTCCACTTTTGCAAGTGGTGCTAGTTAGTAGGAATATCAACTATTTAACCAATATTTTAACGAAAGTTGAATATGAGAAGTTATCACATTCATATTTTTAAGTTATTACATTTTTGGTAAGTACGAAATTCCCCAACCCTGACGATTAATATTCCCAATATTCCATGTATGTTTTTCCAGAGCCATCGGCTGCTGATAACTAAAGCTTCTTTGTTATTTATGTTCAAGTAATTGAATTTAGTTGTCAATTTACAATGAACAAGTGCGCGTGCCCCCGCAATGTTTTAAATTATGTATCTGTAATTTTTTTAATAATTTATTTTTTATTTTTTAATTAGTAATAAATTTAATAGCAATAAACCTAGCTTCAATTTTATAGTTTTTAACTCTGTACACTTTTTTGGTCCTAACTGCCTGTCCCAAGATGTCACTCGATTTCGTTCGGTGGTGCGATTATATTATAAACAAAAATAAATTTTAAAATTTTAGTTTTTGTTTCATATATAAAATTATTCAGTAAAGCGATATCAAGTGACATCATGGACCAGACCAGACAGTAAGCTGTGACGAACTTTGTTCAGTGAGTTGTGTTTTGCTCACTAAACAAACTCTTTAGCAGCAGTGTTGCATTTTGCTATTTTTCTTTTTATAACAATTATTTGAGCAATTGTTTTTAATGGTTGAATATATGCCCTCCAATTCTTTTTGGAAGGTATAAAAATCTAGTTTCTTGTAAAGCAATTTGAAGTGGAAGCATATAATTTTTTGTATCTTGGTATTACCTAAGCGAGGACTTTTATTTTATATGTAACAAAATTACAAGTATTTATAAAAAGTTTTTCTTTTTTTTTTTAATTACAGATTCATTTCTTCGATTACTTAACGACAAATATCCACCATATCAATTCTATATGTAAGTACAGAATTATATCCTGTTAATTTCTATATTTATAACCTTTCAAAACTTTTGCTTTGTGTGTGTGTGTGTGTTTGTGTTTGTGTGGTAGCAGTAAACTGGCTATTCAAATACTTAAGCAAATTAGGAATACAACCAATTTAATCTTTCTAGTTGGAGGCAATTCAAATCAATGTTTATTTCTGTCAGCCCAGTCTGTATGCCAGTCTACTTGTGTTTTTGTTTACGACAACTGAAATTGTATGTTGTACGAAAATCTACTATTTTGCCATGCTTATGTTCGAATGAGTTTATTGACAGTATTGACAATTGAGTGTGAATAAAACTTTTTTTGTTTTTGTCCTTCGCCACACTATGAAATTGACTTTATTTATTTTATTTTATTTTTTTTTGGCAGACACCCAACAAAACAAAACTTTACATTAAATAAACATGTGCCACAACATATGTTTACAATTAAGTGACACCATTTACCAAAATAGAAACAAAACACATGTAAATAGAGAAAAAGAACGGAAAAACAAATATGGAAAGTTCAACCTCAAACTTATGCTAAAAACTTAACCAACAAAATATACAACTGCCATTATTACATTTTAGGTAAAACTAAAGTTTGGCATTGTTTTATGTGCACATTCAAGAGTGTGTCCTATGGGCAAAAAGTGGGTACTTTTTGTTAATAACACTGTACAACAATTTCAAACTTTTTGCAAAATTACGGGCTTCTGACGATTGGTCGTGGTGGAGGAGACTAAAAAAATATATACGTGTCGCCGTTTTGAAAGATCACATCGGAATTTTATTTTATAGACGATTAAAATTCCATCTCCGGCCTGTTATTTGCATCATATTGCTATATATAAAATTATGTTTCCCTTACATCTGCTGTGTATAGTGTGCTCAGCAACTTTGTAGAAAATATCACGGCAAATATTTTTGTAGAACATATTAACCCTCTAACTGCCCCGCATAACTGAGCTTTGCGGCTTTATTTTAACAAATCGTAAAATACACCCCGAAGGAGGTGAAGGGCGGGGGATGAAGTGTTTTACAAAAATGTTGGTCATAAAATTTTAGTATAAATGTCAGAACACAACAAAACCCAAAACTCAACGCAAACACCAAAAACGAATCAAATTCAAGATTGTTCATTTAGGGTTAATGTAGTTATTATTTAGAGTTAGTATAAGACAGTCTTAGAAACAGAGCTCAGATTTACTCAATTTTACTCGCTAGTGAAAAATACTCGCGAAGAAGAGTACTCGAAGATTACGAGTGTTACAAAAAGTTCACTCTCCACTCGTTTGTTTTAGGTGAGAGTACTCGCGAGTGCTCCTTTTTAAAAAGTAAGAGTGGGAATAAAAATCTTGGAAATAGAGTGAGAGTTCACTCTTAAGAGTAAAATTGAGTGGAAAAATAGAAACTGTTTGACTTTACTGACTTGTGTGTGCGTGTGGTTTTTGTGTACTCTTTCAGTCTTTCCATACAGTGCGCGTGTGTAGAGCAATTAGTTGGTTTTATAAAAAAAGTTTTATTATATTTTTAAAAGTTTACTTATATTTTCTATATTATAATGAACAATAAAGACATAAATAATACTATACTTGCTACTACACACACACACGCACACACAAATCGGCAAAAACAAACAGTTTCTATTTTTCCACTATATGGTATAGACTGAAAGTGTACTCATCAAGATTATAATCTGCCCAATTTCGAGCGTATTTTACTCGCACTCGAAATCGAGCAAAGCATATGCGCTCTTATTCGAGTGGCATAGAAAAATAGAGTACACTCGATATTTTTTTTCACTCGCAGGCAGGGCTCCCAGAAATGCCGATTTATCGGCATTTTGACGATTTTTTACTCCAAAAATTTCAATATGCCGATTTGCCGATTTTACCCCTAAAAAATGCCGATTTTTTAATAATAGTGTGGAACATTTTTTATTATATAATTCTTCTTTTAATAACAATTCAATTGCCTTGTTGTAGCTGTGCACGAAATTCCGATGTTCCTTAGAAAATAAAACTTTAAAAGAAGGAATTCTTTATTCTAAAGATTATTTGAAAATGAAAAACTCTAATTGCGAAATAAATAACGATTCAATAAAAATGTCAAAATCTAATATATATGATTGATTTATGAAAACCACATTATTTCCAATTTTTGTATTATATTTACGAATTTTGTTCAAAAATTTTAGGATAATATTCTAAATTTTTAATTGTATATTGTAACTCCTATTTTAGAACCTACGAGTAGAGTTAATTTTTAGGAAATTCTGAAATATAATAGCAAAATTTTGAAATACTATTGGAAAAGACGTATATATTTTAATTGGAACGAAGTTCCTTATGAGACGTTGCAGAGGGGTACCCTAACCGGGAAGAAACGTCCGTAACGTAAGATATTTTGTTTCTAACTCAATGTTTAAGACGTATGAGTAATACAATTCCATACAAACAAATATTAATCATACGCAGCCGGGCCGTGACAGAATTCAATTTCGTTTGGGAACAAAACTGATTCTGTATTTTCGTTGATCGGCGAAAAGAAAAATCCTAATAAAAAATGTATACCCGAATAATTATTTTCTTTATACCTCGAATAGAACTTAAAATTAATATTTTTATAACAAGGAACTGCGTTCCTATCCGGTGTCCCACGACACCACACATCTTTTTTAATTATTTTATACTGTTTTATAAAAAGCAAGTTGATCTTATGTATTTTTTTAAGTAAAATTCATTCTAAATGAATAAAATAATAAATCCTTTCTTTTAAAATGTCAATTGGGAGATTAAACGAAACCCCAAAATAATTTCAAAACTTGTGAGGTGCAAATTTATTGATCTATACATGCTGTTTTATGTATAATATTTAATAAATTATATTGAATTGTTTTTGTTTATATGTCAAAATAAGTTTTTTAATTAATGCCGATTTTTTGCGGATTTTAAGAAATGAAAGTGCTGATAATGACGATTTTTTTTGGGAAATTTGCTGATTTTTCACGAAAAATTTCTGGCAGCCCTGCTCGCAGGAGTACTCGCGCTCGAATTCGAGCGAGTTTCACTCTCTACTCGAATTCGAGCGAAGATTTCGGAGCTCTGCTTAGAAACACTGATATTTTAGGGTTGAGAAGATAATTTCTGTTTTAATGACATTTGTACAAAACGAAATACTGAGTAAGTTTATTTGTTTTAAAATTATTTTCTTTTTCGCTCTTGGCAATTCGACATCATTATCGAACAATGTCCAAGACAAATCTATTATCAGACATAAAATGATCTGGCATTTATATCGTTCTCCAATAGGAAGACATACCTGATGAAAACGTTCACCATCTTCATCAGATTCCGTTGACCACTGATTTTCAAAGAAGTCCATATGTGAGTTCAAAAAGTGGATTTTTGTTGACATGTGAACCCCTAATTTTCCGAACTCCTCTAGCTACTATTCCTTTAAGGTATACTTACCGCAGACATAGCAAACGCAGTCAAGTTTCTACAAACAGTCAGGCATTTTAATTTTTGTGGGACAATGAAAACACAAAAAATTTCAAATTTCCTTATTTCAATTTTGAGTGGAAAAAGATGATAAAAATAAAATAACCAAGAAGGCTAGGCTACTCATAGGGACGTATATGCAAAAGTATTCAGTATTTTAATGTCAAACCTTGCCGTCAGGAATGGCGTGATCTACATTTTTGAACAATAACTAAATTAACCCTAAATGGGCAATCTTAAATTTGATTGTTTTTGTGGTGTTTGCGTCAAGTTTTGGGTTTTGTTGTGTTCTGACATTTATACTAAAATTTGATAGCCAACATTTTTGTAGAACATTTTATGCCCGCCCTTCCCCTCCTTCGGGGTGTTTTTTTTAGAACTTTTTAGAATAAAACTGCAAGACGCAGTTATGAGGGGGAGTTAGAGGGTTAATATGTTTTACGAAAATATTTGTTGTGATATTTTTCACAGAGTTGCTAAACGATATTAATGGACATATAACGATATTAATGGACATAATTTACTGAGAGCTGATTTTCAGAACTTTTCGCAATGGTGTAAATTTAATTTATTGGAGTTAAATATAAAGAAATGTAAGCACATGCCATTTTTCCGACACGTTCCGATTGAGACCTCTCATCATATAGACAACGATATCTTAGATAAAGTTCAGACCATATTGGATCTTGGCATACTGTTGGATCATAGGCTTAACTTTCGTGATCACATCTCCATAATGGTAAATAAAGCCTATGGGGTACTTGGATTTATGAAACGCTGGTCTAATGAATTTCTTGATCCTTACATAACAAAACTTTTATATACTTCTCTTGTTCGACCAATTCTGGAGTATGGATCAATTGTTTGGGACCCTTGCTATTCCATCCATATTAATAGTATCGAATCGGTACAAAAACAATTTTTAATTTTCTGTCTCCGTGGTCTTGGTTGGAATTCCTATGTCCTGCCACCATATCATAGCAGACTTGCTTTAATAAAATTGCCTACTTTAAAAAGTCGCCGATCAATGCTGAGCGCTTTATTCGTTCTGGGCCTGATTCATGGCGATGTTGATTCGGACTTCCTGCTTAAACAAATAAACTTCAACGTTCCTGCAAGACCTACCCGCAATTTTGAACTCTTGTCATTAAAATATTACCGTTCTGTATATGCTAATAATGATTCTTTTCGTCGTGCATGTGTCAACTTTAATAAATGTTATCACATTATCAACTTATCTGAGAGTAATAACGTAGTGAAAAGAAATCTTACTTTATATCTAAATTGTTAAACCAATTATTTTTATATTTGTAATAATGTTCAGTTATTCATATTTTAGTCAGTAAGGATGTAAATATCTATTGACCTAATAAATAAATAAAAATAAATACCATACACCGCAAATGTAAGGAAAACATAGTTTTATATACCGATATGCTGCAAGAATTGGCCAGAGATGGAAAATTTTAACCGCCTCTAAAATAAAATTCCGATGTGGTCTGTCAAAACGCCGACACACGTATCTTTTTCTTTGGTCTCCTCTATAAGAATCAATTGTCGGAACCCCGTAATTTTTTTTCGTGTTGAACAGTGTAATTTGGAGAATACTCTGGCTTAGATCAATATTATAATTTTCGGGGAATTGGGATTTTATAATCGATTGTTGAGTACTTTATCTGACGCAGTTTATTTTATAGCCTTTACCAACGTTGTTTGCATTCATTCCAACCCTGGAATCATATTTTTAAACTTACTGATTTTCAATGCTAATTTATTTCTCTCACTAAATTCTGCCTTAAAGAGCTCGAAAATAATTAAATTTTTATTACTTATAAAACAAAAAATTACCGATTAGAAAATCACCTGGTATTTTATTCGCATGTAGTCGTATTATATGCTATTTCCCTATATCCGTCTTTAGATCATGTTTTACTGTTTACTAACACTTAGAAAAATCTGGTATGTATAGGGTCCGCAATCTAACATTTTTTTTTCAACTAGTGCTTATTTCGTGAATGGCAATACTTAGCTCATGTCTGATTTGACAGATAATTAGTTTTATCCTTCCGCTGAACGAATATGGTTGCCTATACGCTTGAACAACGCTGGGAAAGTGGGCCTGCGATACACTTACAGAAGATGCCGATTTTTCCAAAAAAATCATCTTTTCAGATGAAGCTCATTTTGATCTTGGCAAGCAAAATTGTCGCATTTGGGGCACAGAAGACCCGCACGCATACACTGAAAAGCCGACGCACCCAAAACGAGTAACTGTTTGGTGCGGATTTTGGTCCAGAGGCATAATTGGGCAATTTTTCTTCGAAAATCAGCAAGGAGTGGCCGTTACAGTCAATGGCGATCGTTATCGGGCCATGTTGAACGAATTTTTGTTTACAAAAATTGAAGAGGAGGATATTGGCAACATTTGCTTTCAACAGGACAGCGCTACGTGCCACACAGCCGAAGCTACACTCGATGTTTTGCGCCCCGTTTTAGAAGATCGCATTATCAGCCGCAGAGCTGATTTCGTTTGGCCACCTCGGAGCTGCGATTTGACACCGTTGGACTATTATTTGTGGGGTGCCGTCAAAGATAAGTGTTACGCCGACAAGCCAGAGACAAGTGACGCTTTAAAGGACAATATTCGTGAAGCTATTGGTGAAATACAGCTGCACACAATCGATAATGAGCTTAAAAATTGAACCGATCGTGTAGGCTACTGCATGGCCAGCCGAGGCAGCCATTTGCATGAAATTATTTTCCTTTATTAACCGAAAGGATTGTACTTTCAAATAAAACAAGAAATTTGAGAAAATATTCAGTAGTTTTTTTATAGCATTTTCAAAAAAAAAAAAGTTCGCATCTTTTAGTTTTAGTAAAAATAAAATCTTACCACATAAGAAGTTGTTACGTATGGCGCATACGTTAAGGTACCAATTCTCATTGTACGTTGTTGCAAATTCAAAATTTTATTTGGATAAAGATGCACATTTTTGGCTAAACTTCCATTGCCGCTAATGTACGTATCAAGGTGCATGGCATTTAAATTACCTTCAACACCAACGTACTGTTGTGTCCACAATTCGAAATTGATGTCGCGGTCCTTATAGTTTTTTGTATCGTTTAATTTCGTGTCGAAGAAAGAGAGTAGCGAAGTAGTTTTCCGAGTAGCAGGAGTTGTGGCAGCAGCAACCATTTTCCTGGTAACATTTGTAACTTTGAAGTTATTGCTTGTTCTTCTTCTAGCCAAAGATGTGTGTTTGTTAATATTTTGTTTTGCAGTTTTTCCTTTTGTTGTTACATTCGTGTTTTGTTGTTTTTGATTGGGATCGTTATTCCATTCAGGATGTATGGTTTTAGGTATTACCATCAAATGATGAGGATAAACTTAAAAAAAAAAAATTAAAAAAGAAACATTAACAAAAGTTGGTCACGTTAGTTTGTTGGAAGATCCAAAATTCGGATGTCACACAAATGAATTGTAATTAAACTGGCATAGTTTTAAAATAGTTTGTCTAAAATTTAATTTGTTTAATAAATAGTTGAATAATTTTATTACTTGCTTGTGTTAGAACTGAGGTAAAAATTTTTCTTTCAAGGGGGTAAATGGTATTAAAAGATGTATAGGAGTATGGCCGTGCACCAAACCAATGCAACCAGTGTGTATTTTATACGATACTATTGACTCTGATACTATTTTTACAGTTTTGCTTTGCGTTCTTATAAAATTATAAAATTTTGAACCTATATGCCCAGGGGTCTAGGTTCCCACCCCCAACCCCCCCACCATTTTAGTTATCAAGCATGGATCTTTTCCATTATAGCTAGAGAGTAGAAATTTAGTATACAAATTTTATTATTTATTATTATTATATGAGGCCATAAGCACCGAGACCCAAAGGATCTTTTGTGCAGGCCAAGTGTTCACTGATGTAGATTGAGGCTGCGAATAAAGCCAATTGCTCTACCCGGTGAGATATCGTTCACCTCCCTTGGAGTCATGAAATTGTCTTCTCATCTCTGCTCCGCAGAGTCTACACGCTTTGATCTCAGAATTGCCCATGGTAAACTGGTGTCCGGTAAAACAACCCGTTAATAATCTGAGGTCTATCTTGTCCATCAGCATTAATTTTTGGGACTTGTTCCCAGATAACGTAATGAAACGTTTTGCCTGTCTTAGGCCGTGAAGGGCTTTCCAGTGGCGATTAAACTCCACTCTATGTTCTTTGACATATCCTCCTGAGATGCCAAAGAAGCGTTCCGGTCCTATGAATCTACGATGGGCTCATCTGTTCGCCAGACAGTCAGGCCGTTCGTTCGCAGCGTGGCCCTTATGGCCAGGCAACCAGCATAACGTCAGCCTGTTGTGAGCGCCCAGTTCTATCAGCGATGTAACACAGTCCATAATAACCCCTGACCTGATCTCATACGAGGTTATGGCCTTGAGCGCTGCCTGGCTATCAGACATCAGATAGATACGAATAGTATACAAATACAAATAAGTGTTAGTGAGCAACTAATCATAAACATCTAAATTAGAATATTTTTATTTGGGCCCGGATACATTTCCCTTAATTGTATTTAAGTCCCCTTAAATACAATTAAGTATTTATTGGTGCCCTTAAACAATAGCTAGGGAGGTGAAGTTCGGTATGAAGGTAAATCTGGCTAAACTAGTGATGATAAAAATCTGAAAAGGACAAATTTTCAGTGGGAGCTTATGTTCCCCCTTAAAGTTTTTAAGTCCCTCTTGAGCAGGGATGGAAAAGGGCTATTTTGATTTTGTACCAATTAACTAAATAAAGTGTACTTTTCATACCATGACGGTACCATATTTTTATATTTTTTATATTTCTTTAAATAGAAATTCAAAAACTTCTCTACACAAGTATACAACAAAAAAATATTATATACATAAAAATCTAGGTATCAGTTGACTAAATTTTATTCAAAAAGTCATAAAATTTCAGATAATAAATTTTCTGGTAGTTTAAAATTTAGGCAACGAGACATTGATTGAAAACTTTTTCGGTATTTGGGAATCAATTATTATACCCTTTTTCAACGTGATTGTTTTTGAATCAAATATAAGCCAGTGTAACGATAAAAAATGTTTCTGTTGCGAAAAATTATAGTAAATAATTGTAAGTAAGTTACTTAAATGAGCCATAATTTAGCAGAAATATGAGACATAAGACACTATTTTGAAAGATTCGGGTCTAAAGAATCGTTTTCTCTCGAAAGAACAATCAAGATACAATAAATATAATAATAAATATATAGAACAAGCAGAGGAGTAAGAAACGATCCGAAAATTTCATGAAGTACTGACTGGAAAACTGTATGTAATAAAAAGTTGACACAAAATCTTTGATTATGTCACCGTATAATTCACAGAAATATTTTATGTTTTTTAACTGATTCACTGACAAATTAACAAAAATTTTAAAGCATAAAACGTTTTTATGAACTAGGTGTAAGCTTTTGATTGAGATATTTCAATTGTACCAAATTAGTCGTGTACCAAATTAGTCGTGGTAGTACAACGGTACCAACAAAGTCTAATTGTACCAAAAAAAGTACTATTGTATCATGTTTTCCATCCGTGCTCTTGAGCATGGGGCACTTTCAAAATAGCTAGAGAGCTAAAATTTAGTATACAAATAGGTCTTGGTGTACAATTGATGATAAAACTCGAAAAGTGAAACATATTTGTTGGGGAGAGGGGGAGGGGGAATGGGGGCAGGTCTCCCCTAATTGTATTTAATTCCCTTTAAAACACAGCGCCCTAACACTGTACCCAAAGATCTGAAATTCGTTATACGGATACGTTTTGGTGAACTACTGACGATAAAAGCGGGAAAAAAGGTATCTACATCAAGGGGCCTAGGTTTCCTCTTATATGTATATAAGCTCCTCCAAAGCAAGTGGCAATTTCAATATAGCTATAGAGCTAAAATTTGATGTAGAAATAGGTCTTGATGAATAACTAGCAATAAAATTCTAAAATTGTAAAATTTTTATCGGGGGAATTAAGTTTCCCTTTAATTGTGTTTAAGTTCCTCCAAAATATGGGGCCCTTACTCTAAAGCTAGAGAGCTCGAATTCGGTATTCAGTTAGGTCTTGGTAAACCAGTGATGAGAAGAATCTGAAGGCGGTACAATTTCAGAGGGGGAATAGATTTCCCCTTAGTTTTTCCTAAGCCTCCTAAAATCATAGGGCTCTTCCAATATGCATAGAACAACTGGTGATAAAACTTTAAAAGTGTAACATATGTATTGGGGGGTCCAGGTTTCCCCTTATAGTGTTTATATCCTTCCAAAACATCTGGCTCTTACACTATAGCTAGAGACCTGGTGAACTACTGATTATAAAAACCTAAAAACGAGGCACTTATATCGAGGGCCCCAACTTTTTTTTTTGTATATAAGCCCTTCCATAGAAAATAGCCTTCCCAAATAGCTAGAGCACTAAAATTTGATATAGAAATAGGTCTTGATTATTAATTGATGATACAATTCTAAGATTGAAAAATTTTTTGTCGGGGGGAACTAAGTTCCCCTTACTTGTATTTAATTCCCCTCTACAGTTAGAGAACTCAAATTCGGTATAAAGTTAGGTCTTGGTGAACTAGTGATGGCAAAAACCTGAAAACGGTACAATATCAGCAGGGATCTAGGTTAACCCCTTGAGACCCTTCAAAGCAAGGTACACTTTCAATAAAACTGGACAGTCGAAATTTGGTACACAAAATGGCATTGGTGAACAACCGATGGTAAAATTTTAAAAGTGAAAAATTTTTATCGGTAGAATTAGCTTTTCCGTAATTGTATTTAATTCTCTTCAAAAGTATCAGGCTCTTAATCTACAGCTAGAGAGCCGAAATTCGGTATGTCGGTAGTTCTTGCTGAACTATGATAATAAAAATCTGTAAATGGTTCATTTTCGAAAGTCGAAAGTTTTTGGATACGATATTTGTACTTTTACTTTCCCTAATAATGTAAAAATAAAAAAATAAAAAAAATAAAAAAAAAAAAAATTAAAAAAAATAAAAAAAAAATTAAAAAGTAAGTAAAGAACGAGTCAGGCGCTACTGCTAATTCTATGTTAGGGCCTGGCTGTTTTGGGTAAAATTCGTATTTGTTGCAAATATCTGTGATGAAAGTGGGAATTTAGTTCAAGAATGATATATCACGAGAAGAGGTTTGCAACTTTATTTTTTATTAAAGAAAAATTAATTAAAATTTCGTCAGTATTGCAGACGAAATTCACTGTGCAAAGAAAATAATTAATAAAAAGTCTCCATCTTGCCCATATATTTCCATGCCCTTTCCAACACTATCCGTAATTCCAGCACTATTATTTAAGTGCCAGGCCTGCAAAAACATTTGCCAGTTCCTCCGGAAACCCAACTTTATTTGTTGCACTTGTTTCGATATATTTTTTAACTAAACCAATAAGTAGATTCAGGCCACAACATAAATCCGCCTTAAGAAAACATATTTTCTTGTTTGCTTTTTAATAAAAACTTGCAAAACAGATGACTTTTGTTATTGTTAAAAATTGCTCAATACGAAATACTTTCTTGCACACTTTTCTTGTGTTGTTTGCAATTTTAATAACTGTCCCCAGCATAAGGCAGCCAGGCAGGCAGGCAGGCATAAATGACTATAATTTATTTTATAGTCAAAGGAAAGAAATTATTAAAATTAGCGAAAAAAGAAGAGATTTAACGTTATTGTTTACCAGTAATAAAAAGCCTTCAGGTGTTAAATAACTGATATAAAATGTGCAAAATTTAAATTCCGCTTGCTTACTTTCTATACAAATATTTTTTTTGCCTTAGTTTTCTATTTTAGTTTTCTTTGTTAATCTTTCACTTACACTGCAGCAGCTCGTTGGCTAAAAAATCTTTTGGATTCTCCTCAGAGTCGCATAAAAATAAATAGATTTTATCCTTGAGGCGTAAAGTTGAGTAGCGTGTTGCATAGTAGCGGGCATGTAAAAATCTTGAAGTATTGCCCAGTATTGTTATGAAACCCTGAACGGAGAAAGTAAAACAAAAACGTAATACGAGACAAATTAAAAAGCAAAATTTAACAATAGAGAAAAAGGTCATGAATTCCTTAGTTGGGGTATTGTTTGCTTTATGTGTTTGTATGGGTGTGTGTGTGTGTGTGTGTGTGTGTATGTGTGAGTTATGAAATAAGTCGATAATTATCTGCTTTAAGCGGAAAACATTAAACAAATTTAAGTAAAACGCAGCACTAGAATATATCAAGATTAATAAATTAATTTGTTAATCTTGATATTTACGTTTGTGTATATCGTTGTTACCTTGTTTACACAGAAGAGCTTGAACGCATAAGTTTTGTAGATAGTCACCCTTATTGTGTTTTCGGTAGCTGTTTTAACTAGAAGGGTTGGGTTATCGTAAAACTATTTGGTAAAAGACGGCCCCATATTATTTAATTATGAATCAGCGAGTTATGACAACTGCCAAGAATATCCAACTGCTTATAGAGAATTTAAGCAAACAAACAATTTAATTTCTTGTCCGTTTAATTGAATTGTGTTTCATTCGTTTTCTTGAATAATTAATATTAACACTAGAAGCGCCACCATCCCTTATTTGTCTCGCCTTCTCTAATTTTTATATTTATGGTGGATCATTTGAAAGTTTAAATTTCAAATGCAATAAATATATATTTATTATTTATATTTTTTTGCACTTCCAATGTAAAAACTAAAAACAAAACCACTATCGCACATAATTTAAATTGAAATTTATGCAAAACATATTCCCCCTTATTCTGTAACTGTTTGTCGACGTCAACGTTAAGACAAAATCAAATGGGATACTTAGATACTTGTTGTGGTGAACAATTGAATTCCGCTGATGGCCTTAGACTATTATCTAAGGACTACAAAGTAACAAGAGGCTGTTACAAACAGACAATTGGTTCAGAAAATGTGCAAATAATTGTCTTGACGTTGACGTCGACAAATAGTTACAGAATAAGGGCAAATGATATATGCCTGGACTGGACGACTGCATAATAAGATTTATTAATTTTTTTAAAATAATTCATTGCAAACAGTATTTATTTGCGTAATTTTTGTTTGCTTCTTTTACTCGTCTTTAGTTTTTTTTCTGACAATATTTAATTTCAACGAGTCACCACGAAAATATCCTTATATATTTCATATTAATTTTTTTGCTTAATGATGAAGAATTTTGTTCTCTTTAAGCAGATACTTTCAGTTTTCACGATATTTGAATATATTTTTTTGAACTGAAATTTGCGCGCATGAGGGTAAAATTTTTACGGATGAAACGAACACGTTTTTGTTTCTAAATATATGTGACCTTCATCGAGAAAAGGGATCTAGTGTGTCAAAAAACGGGTTTGGACTTAAGTGTGGATTCTGGTACAGTCGACTCTTGATAATTTGAAACTGAAGGGACCAGAGAAAAAGTTCAAATAATCGAGTTTTCATTTTAACGAGACTTAAAAATATCGAAAGAGAGACAGAAAAAATTCAAATTAACAAGAGTTTTCATAAAAAAAGCAAAACCATTTGCACGCACTAAATTCCGCAAAAGCAAAGCAAAGAAATTTAATTATTTATGTTAGCAACTGTCGATGTAGTGGTGTATACTAAGATCGTGGCGCAGAAACGAATGCAAACGATTTAAATATCTTTCAAAAACAGAAACAAAATCACATTAGGAGTTCAAATTAAAGAGTGTAGAATAACCGAACTTCAAATTATAGAACGTTGGCGAGCAAGATGTCATTTTTGTGGCACATGGCAAAAAACTAAAATAAATGGTTGTTTTATTTATTTTATATTTTGCATAAAACACAGCAATTAAAATAACTCAAATTATAGAGCCAAAAATTCAAATTATAGCCATTCGGTGATCAAAATGCCATTCAAATAATTTCAAATTATTGAGGAGACCAAATTACATAGATATTTTTCAATTCATTGAATGTTTTTCAAGGGAGTTGGAAAACAGTTCAAATTACCGCGAGATTCAAATTAACGAGTTTCAAATTATCAAGAGTAGACTGTTCCTAAAAGGGTGTAGAATAAGATGATAAAAATTTCACACACTAGGTCCCTTTTCTCGGAGAAAGTCACATATGTTTAAGACGTATGAGTGATACGAATCAATACAAATAAATATTAATCATACGCAGTCGTACCGTGACAGAATTCAGTTTTGTTTGGGAACAGAATTGATTCTGCATTTTAGTTGGTCAGCAAAAAACTAAACTATTTTTCATAACGAACTCATTTTCATTTGATATATTAAAAAAAAAAAAATTGTGCCTTGGAATATTTATCATGTCTTTCTGAGATTTAAATTAAAATTTCGAACAATTAGCCTATAGAATCTTAATTCAATTTAATATAGCAATATAAAAAATGTTCGTTAAAATTCTTACTACATAAAAAATTGTTTAATTTTTGAAGTGAAATTTCTTTGCGCGCATGAGGGTAATTTTTTTTTTATGTTAATTTGTTTGAAGGTTAGGAAATTCCATATTTACAAGTAACAGGTGGCATTTTAATTTGCCACTCATTATTTAAGAATTTAATATATTATTTTTCATAAAAATATTTAAAAAATTTTTTAAATTTAAATAAAGAAAAAAATAATGTAAATATTGAAGAAATAAATTGAAAAAAATAAATCCATAATTTGTATAAATATTCGATACTTAAATTAATTATAACACAGCTTTACAAAATTTTAATTTGGAAAAATACCAAGAACGCCACATGCCTAGATAAGTTAACTGGGACCTCCTGAACACGAAAAACGCTGTAATTTTTTTTCTTCTAAGTACCGTTTTTTAGATAACGGTACTTTTGTGTTTTTCGGTGTACGGTCCCACTCAAACCCTTGTGGAGCCCAACTTATCTCAACCATCTCCGATTGAGATAAGTGGCATATCGTTGGTAAAGGTAATTGAATGTGGTTTCCGTCGATATGCTACAAATTTCTATCTGACAAGAAAGGGCTGAGTTATGGCACCTCAAAGTTCAAAATTTGGCTATTTTTTACGTGTGTTTCAAAATTTTTGGTATACGTGGCTGGCTGTATCCCACAAGCATTCAAGTAGGATCTCTGAGAACCGGTTTTGAAAAATTTTTAATATTTATTTCGTTTTTTTTCTACGTTATAATAAAGATCTGGAATGTTTTATTTTTTTACCAAATAGTTTATTTAATTACCAACATTTTAAGCGTAATTTGAAAAAAAACGGATGAAAAATAAAGTTTTTGTTAAGGATTTTGTGGAACAACAATATTTTAATATTTAATTTTCCCAACAGGCTATAGGTTCAAATCTGCGAAACTGCAAATTATTTTTTATTTATTTCATGTTCATTGCAATTTGTTAACTAAAAATGCAATTCCTTGAACATAAATAACAAAAAGCTTAAATATCAGCAGCCGATGGCTCTGGAAAAAGCGAAAGAGATACATGGAATATTGGGAATATTAATCGTCAGGGTTGGGGAATTTCGTACTAACAAAAAATGTAATAACTTAAAAAAAATATGAATGTGATAACTTCTCATATTCAATTTTCGTTAAAATATTGGTTAAATAGTTGATATTCCTACTAACTAGCACCACTTGCAAAAGTGGAAAAATTGAACAAAGAACGCTGATGAGATGGCGTAGCGGCCTCGAAATCAGCACTGATCCGTTCTGCTGGTTTAATGACTATGAAAAATATTCTTAATATTCCACTCTCAAAAATAATAAATAGAATGTAATCACGTTCATTTATTAAAATAAAAATAAATAAAAAATAATTTGCAGATTTGAACCTATAGCCTGTTGGGAAAATTTACATCCTGTAATACAATTTACATAAATAAAGGTTCACTATTAAAATAGAACAATATTTTAATTTTCATTGCTCACACACTATATTCGGCGTAAATTCAAAAAATAAAATATGTAATAAAAAGATTTTTATTGACATAAAGAAAAAGTTAGGCCGTAGTAGCTAAAGAGATACATTGTCAACAACAATGATAACGCAAACAGGGCCAAAATAAAGAACAACCTCATACATAATATCGGGAAGCTTGCCGAAACGCACTTGATTTGATTAATTAACACAAAAACTTGAATAAATTGCACACCGACTTAGACATCACAAAATGAAGGGCTTTTTCAAACACATAGAGTTGAAATACAACAACTTAACCTGCAGAACTTTGAAGGATTACTGCAATGAAACAAAGAGATTAGTACAACAACAACAACGACTAAAATTTCTTTTATCAACGAGGACATATGGCATAATGCCAAATGATATTAAGAATTCCACGACACATATAAAAAATTTAAATTAAAATGACGAGCAACTTGAACGTTTGAGTTTTTTTCGCATGGATCTTCGCGAATAAGGAACCAACAATATTTGTCCACCATCATTTGCTCATCCCACCAGCCTTTGTAGCGTCTCTTGATTTCTTCCATTTCCTGGTGAAATCTTTCACCTTATTCATCACTTTCGGAGCCCAAGGTCAATTACCTTTCCAACGATATGCCATTTATCTCAATCGGAGTTGTCGGTTGGGCTCCACAAGGGTTTGAGTGGGACCGTACACCGAAAAGCATAAAAGTACCGTTATCTAAAAAACGGTACTTAGAAAAAAAAAATTACAGTGTTTTTCGTGTTCAGGCGGTCCCAATAAACTTATCTAGGCATGTGGTGTTCTTGGTTTTTTTTTGGCTGTAAACCAGTGTAATTAATTAATTATATTTAATTAATTTAATTATAATTGAATTCCTACCATATCTTCCTTTTTCCCTATCTCAAAGTCTCGGTAACCTAAAGCTTTAGATTAGCATAAATATACATAAGATTTGTCAAAATTAATTTGACAAAGAAGTTTCACTTCTGACATGTGTACTTTAGACCAGGGAAAGGCAAATGCAGGGCGCGGCGCCTTTTCATTTACTCTTCTGTTACGTACGTGTGTACACGCATTGTAGAGCTGTAAACAACTTTAATCAGTCTAGTTTCAGCATTCAAACAGGCAGGTTGTGTTTATCGCATACTTTAAGAATCAGCGTTGCCAGAAATCAATGTGAGTCCGATCACAGTTGAGAAATCTTAATGAAAAAAATGTTTGCTGATTCTATTTAGTACAGGGAAAGGCAAATGCTTTGGCGAAAAGTATGAAGAGATGCGGAAAATTATGAATGACATTCCCTTATGACCACCTGGTGTTTTGTTAACAATTTGAACCACAATTCATTGTGTTCATTACATTCAAACTTTTTGCAAATAATGCCCGCCAGTGAATAATGCAATGAACATATCCATATGTGAATTTGCATTACTCTATGTCAGATGTCCTACAAAACCTTATTTTTTACACACCATCACTGCATACAGAGCCACAAACATCATTTTGCTCCAACTCCATGCCGATACTAATTTTCTAATATATTGCAAATACCCATAATAAAATTAAGTTAGATTTTGGAGATTTTAAAGTTTTAATTGGGGAGAAGTGACGAAAGTTGATTTTCAAGACCGATTCGTGGTGAGAGCGCAGAGAGTATATAAGTAATACAATCGCAAAATGTAATAGTATAGGTTGCCTTTCCCTGCTTTAGACCCACCCAACTTTTTTTTAAGAATTGTTATGAAAGTTATTTTATTAAGAATGGAATGTATAGAATATTTTTGTAACTGATCTTGAGTCTGCATAAAAAAAGATGCATATCTCAATTATAAATTAAAAGTCATAAATATTTTGAAGAAAATATATGCAATAGATATATACTCGTACATACATGATAATTAGTGCTGCAACCTTTAAAGAAATTATGTTTACCTCAACAACACCAGCATCCACAGCATGCAAGACCTGATCACCAAAACGATCAGCATTATCATTCAAATTCACACTATTGATCCACTGTAAACTAATTGTGTTGCCATATTGCGATTGATTTTCGAATGCCTGCTGTACACCATCCAAATATTGTTGTTGTATGGCGTTATTTGAAATTTGCTTGGAATCGTATACAATCAATACCGAAGTTAAATGAGCAAAGTAAGTGCTGACTGAAAGAATGAGTTTAATTTTAGTAAAAATATTTTTTTTTTATGCCAAACGATGCAACAAGCATTAAATCTTTTCTCTCTCTATATATATATATATATATATATATATATATATAAATATTCACCCAGATAGTTTATCAATTTGGTTATTCCGTACATTTGTGGCAAAGACTTTTCTACAAATTTTCCTAATATTTTCTATTTCTGTTTGTGGTTAAAACTGCACTTTAAGTTGTTTTTATACTGAAAGACTAAATGAGGCAGACAGACTGATTGCATCAGAACATTTATTCTGTTTGCTTTGGTAATTTGATAAAATGCAAACAGAATTATATTTAATTTCAATTCAAATTGAAATATAATTGCAGCTGCATAATAGTTTATGCAAATATGAATAACCTTATGTGCGTGTGTATGGCTGCATAGTTTCTCGTCTCTTTCAATGCATTATTGACCTTTACAGTTCGTTGTTTACTTTGATATTGAAAATTTGTGAAATTAAATTTGAATTTTCTGCAAGAAATTTTGTAAGAGTTTCTTGAAAAGACTTGATGAATTGTATTATTTGCTAAATGTAATGAATTGAAATTTAATATATTGCATACATATAATGTCCTGTAATTTCCTTGCATAAAATAAGTTGGTGTAACGACAAAACAAATTAAAAGAAAATAAAAAAGTAAGAACTTTATATTCCACCGGCTCGAATCTTAAATAAACTCTAAATAAAGGGTGTTTTTTTATAGAGTGACATAATTTTAAATCATGATAAAATAAGGCAACATATTTTTAAAATCCCTGAAACGGACTTTATTGAAAATAAAATTCTATGAAATTAATGTTTAAATATGATTTCGGTCATATGGCCGCCACGGCTGCCGCGTAGAAAGTGCAATCTGCAACACCAATTTGAAACAACAACTAAAAAAATTTTCCATAAAGTGGAACGACACAAACCCATTTGCTGAGAACGGCGGTGAATTGATTGATTAGGATAATCTTCAATGCTTTCTAGTACAGCGACCACAGCTTCTCCAGTGCGCACTGTACGGCGTCTCACGGTATGCACATGATCAGTAACCGTAAATGTGGCCCGAAAACTATCTATTGCTCTTCGAATTAGCCGCTTTGAAGGACGATTATGTACGCCATAAAAAGGAAGAAGTGTTCGATAAGTTTGACTATATCGTGTCCAAAAATAGACTATATCGTGCTTTCCATAGACGGACGTATGGGCATTGCTGGATCGTCTGAAAATTCAATCACTGATCAAGAATATTTTATGGGGTCCAATGATTTTTGTAGGGTATTGAAGCTGTATTTTGTCCGGGTCGCTATGGTAAGGGCCGTGGGGGAGATATTCTACCCTTGCCACAAAATACTAAAAATAAATCTTTGGGATAATTAAGTGTAAAAAAATGTTTTTTTTTATAATGGCAAATTTCTACTTTTTTTAATAGGGTCATTTAGGAGAGAAAGGGTGAGGAATGCATAGGGCAGAGGAGGATCAGACTACGTCTCATTTGTGTCATAAAAGCTTAAAAATTTTATTTTTAAGGAATGCTGGCTTAAGTAAATCAATTTGTTAAATTTTTACACTATTTGTGCATATAATAACGCCCAATAAAGGGGACGGGGTCCAAAAATAGATTTGTCTGATTTTATGGCTCCAAGTTCAACGCTTTGAACCTTCTTTGACATAAAAATATATAATTTGCTTAACAAAATTGCAAAAAAAAAAAAAATATAATAATCATGTTATTTTTAGAGACTAGTTCAGTTCTTCTTAGGAGAATTTTTTTCGCGTTGGCCCGATTCAGCCATTTACAAAATTGACCTGTGCTATCCTTCAAGATATATTTATAACAAATTTCAAGGGTCGGGCTCTTTTCATTTGCACTGAATCGTGATTTCCACAGACGGGTCGGATGGACATGTCCAGATCGTCTTAGATTTGATCACTGATCTAAAATATGTATACTGTAAGGCAATAGTACCCAAGCCCTATGCGCTTGGTGCTCATTTGTTTTTGTAAAAGCCCTTAAGTAGCTATAGGCTGTGTGTTTTAATATTCGCATACAGCACCCACCAGAGATCTCAGAAATGTACAACAAAATTTAATGTACACCTTTAATACAATGTACACCAGACACGACCAGAAAAATTTCGCTCACTTATACAATAACATAAATGAGTCAAACAGAAAGCACAATGGGTCATACCTATTAAATTGGTTCTTTTTCTATATTTCTACATGTAAGGCGGAGATTTGTATGTTTTTTTAATGTTTTTAATTGTTTTATCTAAACTGAATTCATTGTATGTAGTTTTAATATTTTTTTCAGAGATATCAGCATCTTAAAAATTTGCTGTAAAGAGTGAGTTGTAGTCTCCCCTATCTTCTTTAATATTCACTCTGGCTTCGTTATAGCTGTTAATTCTAGTAAATTTCGATGCAAGGAAAAGTCAAACCGAAAAAATTTTTTCTATTGAAAATCTGCTTTTTTCTATTAAAAATCTATTTTTTTTATAGAAAAATAATTTTTTTTCCTATAGAAAAATGCATTTTATTTTTTATTACTTTACATAAAACAATATTTCATACAACGTACGGAATATCTCCCATTGTGTATGGGTAAAATGAGAAAAAATTGTTCTCAGAGAAGATTAAAATAAAAGAGAATAAGAATACGTGTGAATTCGATTTGCAAAAATTTGCTTCGTGATGTTCACCATTGATGTACACCTTGAATACACTATACACATGGTCTTTCTTTCATCGTGTACACCTTCTACTTGTGTACAACTATGAACGTACTCGTATACATCTCGTGTATATGCTTTTTTAATTTGAAACTGGTGGGTATGTAAAATATTTTCAGTGTTTGCTTTACACACATTCATTTTATGAAGTTACAAAACAAATACAAAGTTATCATCTCCGCAAATGTGCATACGTACATAAAGTGAATTCAATGTTTTCTATGCCTTCAATGTATACACTTGAGGTATGATGCACAGTACTGTACACTCAAGATTTATTTTTGTATAAAGTGAGGCATGCATACATTTTTCAATGTCATGTTTTTCAATGTCGTTGATGTAAACTTGTGTGTACAGAGGCTAAAATATGTACACTATTTCGAACTCTAGCACCCACTACTAGCAATACGAAGTACACAATTGTACAAACAACTTTTTCTTATTTTTATTTCATTGTTGTTCTTCATTGTATAACAGCAAGTGGAAAGGGGTTCGTAAGGGGTTTCCTAGGAAACATTTGACGACAGCGATCATCAGTGAAGATTTTATTTTTGTTTAGCGTATGATATCGCTTTGTATGTATTTGTTTTTACAACAAGAAATATTGAATAAAAATTAGTCTTTCTTTCAATGTGTTGATGTTTACTCTTGCATAAGGAACTTTTGGGCAACCTTGCTTTTTGGGCTCTTAGAGGGACATTTCTCTGCATTACACACGAAATGACAAAGTGAATATACTCTCCAATTTTTTTTTTTGGAGGACATACAAATTTCTAGTTGTTGGTTGTTATTCTTATGGTTACATATTATCGCTTTCAAATTCCATTACATTAATTTTTATTTTTATTCTAATGCTATTTCAATACACAACATTATTCGATGGGCACTTTCCAGTCCCCTGTTTAACTTTATTTATCACTTTATACAATAGAACATTGAAAACCTTTTAAGTTCGGCACGTCAAATTTTGCATTGTTCTTCCAATATCAATTAAAACAATATTCCTTATTCTGTTATAAAAAAAAAAGACAAAAATTAAACACTACCATAAATCCAGTCAACTCCTTCAATTAATGTGCAGCAGTAATTAAGAAAGAGCAAAAGAACAAAAATATAAAATAATTTGCTTCTACACAAAAATATAATCTCTAGCCTATGCAGTGCCGAAAAAGCGCAAGACAAACCAATTAACTAAATATAAACGAGAAAACAGTCCTTAAGGGAAACGATTTTTCAAATGACTTCTTGCCCTCTCCGTTTTCCGTAAAAAATTTTACACAGTAGGCACACGTGTACACACACACACACACACATAAACTAATGCACAAGGCAGCCTACATAAATTCAAACCTTCTTTACTGAAACTCCGGTCAAATATTTTAGTTGCAACGAGTGCAACACATTCTACCGAGAAGCTTTTTGCTCTGCAAGTTAATAAAATAAAAATCCTTTAGATTTTTATCCCACGTTAAAAATTTTGTGAAACTAAATTTATATTTCAGGCTTAACTTGAGGTCGTGGCTGGTGTATTTATACAAACAAGAAATAAAATAAAAAATAATAATAAATAAACGTTGAAAGTTTGCTATTAAAATATTTTAATTCCCTTAAGATACCTGCGGATGTAAAAGGATTTTTGAACAATGCTGCAAAATATTCTTCTTGCTGAACTTCATAATGTGTGAAATTATTAAAGCAGAGTTTTTTCATAAAAAAATTTTATATCTTCTTCTTTTTATATTTTAACAATATTTCATTTACCGCATTCTCATTGAAGTTGTAGTCTAGACCAATTTGAATGATTTTTGTTGAAATGGCAAGAATAAGTTCCGCATCATCAAGCTTGGCAAAAAGGGAAGGATTCCTTATTTCAAACTAATGCTATTTATGCAACATGACGTTTGCTGTCTTCTTATGGACAAAATTTTATGATTTTAAAAAGATAATGATGTTATAATTTTTGCATCCTACAAAAAAGAATTGGGGCTTCTTTTCAATTAATCTTTCCGTGTGTAACGCAGCGAAATATTCCTCTAAGACCTCATAAAGTATATATGTATTCTTGATCAGTGATGAAATCTAAGACGATCTGACCCTTGAAATTTGTTATAGATATATTTTGAAGGATAGCACAGGTCAAGTTCGTAAATGGGCTGAATCGGACTGGAGGGAAAAAAGTTCCCCTAAGAAGAACTAAACCAACCTCTTAAAAACAACATAATTTTTAAAGTTTTTTTTTGTACTTTTGTTAAGCAATTGATATAGTTTTATATTAAAAATGGTCCAACGCGTTAAATTTGGAGCCATAAAATGAAAAGTTATAATTTTTTGACCCCGCCCCTTCAGTGGACGTTATTATATACAAAAATAGTGTAAGAATTTAACAAATTGTTTTACTTAAGCCTACATTCCTTAAAAATAAAATTTTTAAGCTTTAATGACGAAGTTGAGACGTAACCTGGTACTCCTCTGCCCTAACCTCTCCCTTTCCCCCTAAATGACCCTACCAAAAAAAAAATAAATAAAAATTTATATATTAAATTTTGTATATAATCATCCCAAGCATTTATTTTTACAGTTTTATGACAAAGGTGAAACGTTTCCCCCACAGCCCTTGCCAGAGCGACCCCGCCAAAATACAGTTTTAATACCCTCCAAAGAGAATATTACCCCATAAAGTATATACATATATTCTTGATCAGTGATGAAGTCTAAGACGGTCTAGCAATGCCCATACGTCCGTCTGTGGAAAACACGATGTAGTCTATATTTGGACCCCCTCCTTGTTAGTGGTCGTTGAAGTTCCTTAAAAATTAAATTTATTTTTGCTATCTTAAATTGAATTAAGATTCTATAGGCTAATTGTTCGAAATTTTTAATTTAAATCTCAGAAAGACATGATAAATATTCCAAGGCACAAAGGCAAGTCAACATCAGTTTTATTCAACTCACACAGCAGAGCAGAACAGCTGTTTTCGAAAGACGCAACCCTTTCATCATCAGTGCTCATGTGTATTGTGTTTGTCACCACTTATTAGGTGGCTTAGTTGAATGTGATAACAGTTCCTATTTACACAAATTTTATTGTGAAAAAGAATACGAGAACTGTATCAACCTGATGTTAACATGTTATTGTTATAATACCCGTGTTACCGTTTGATTATTTTTCTTCATGTCCCATGTTTCTGAATTTTTTGTTCCATCATACCTAAGTCAAACTTTTTTTGGGTTTGAATTTTATACTTAAGTACATGTGATCGTTTTCCAATTTTCTTTTGCCTCTAAACGAGTCCTTAAAAAATAATAAAAATAGAAAATTTTGATATATCAAGTGATTACAGTTTTTGTTAAGATTTCTATAAGTAAAAGTTTTATGATGGACCCGTCAACTTCAGGTATATGCCCATTTAAAAAATTATTTTTTGTTTAGATAAATGTTTTAGGGCCATTACAACAACTTAAAGTTAGTTAAAAGTAAAATTTTATCAGTAGAATAAAAAGCTTTCCATTATTGCAAATTGGATTTAACTTACCAGGTAGGATAAACTTACCTATAATTTATCGCTCACTTTAGGTTAAAGTAAAATTTTGCAAATGATAAAGTTTTTATACGTCTGATAAAATCCTACTTTTAACTAACTTTAAGTTGTAATAATGGCCCTTAGATATATTAAAAAAAATTAAATGTCTCCAAAAATGTGGTGTTTTTGATATATACATTGAGTTTCAACAACTTTGCGGATGAGTGCAGAAAAAAATGCTTTTATGGAAATTGTATTACAGGATGTTAATTTCCCAACAGGCTATAGGTTCCAATCTGCGAAACTGCAAATTATTTTTTATTTTATTTTTATTTTTAATAAATGAACGTGATTGCATTCTATTTATTAATTTTTTTTTTTTGAGAATGGAATATTTAGAATATTTTTCATAGTCATTAAACCAGCAGAACGGATCAGTACTGATTTCGAGGCCGCTACGCCATCTCATCAGCGTTCTTTGTTCAATTTTTCCACTTTTGCAAGTGGTGCTAGTTAGTAGGAATATCAACTATTTAACCAATATTTTAACGAAAATTGAATATGAGAAGTTATCACATTCATATTATTAAGTTATTACATTTTTGGTTAGTACGAAATTCCCCAACCCTGACAATTAATATTCCCAATATTCCATGTATTTCTTTCGCTTTTTCCAGAGCCATCGGCTGCTGATAAGTGGATAAGTGGAAAAATTGAAGAAAGAACGCTGATGAGATGGCGTAGCGGCCTCGAAATCAGTACTGATCCGTTCTGCTGGTTTAATGACTATGAAAAATATTCTTAATATTCCATTCTCAAAAAAAAAAATTTATAAATAGAATGCAATCACGTTCATTTATTAAAAATAAAAATAAAATAAAAAATAATTTGCAGTTTCGCAGATTTGAACCTATAGCCTGTTGGGAAATTAACATCCTGTAATACAATTTACATAAACAAAAGGTTCACTATTAAAATAGAAATCCATACATTAATTTAAAATGCTTTTATGTTCTTAAAATATAAAATTTTAGCTAATAAAATACCTATTTGCGCTTTTGAGAGTTCCGGTTGCTAAAAATTAATGTGAAAAAAACCAAACAAAAAAACGAGATGTTTTTATTTTCTTTATTATTGTTTTTTTAAAGGCACCTGAAGTATGCTCTAATTTACAACTTAATTTACTAATTTATCGTTTTTCATTCCAAAGTTACAGCAAAAATAGTCAAATAAGACCATTTTCTCCAAAATACAAAAGAAGCCCATAAAAGGTTAAGAATTTTTTTTCAACAAATTTTTTTTTAAATGCTGGTTTTTTATATATTTATTAATACTCATCAATAAAAAATAACAACATTTTAATATTACGAGTTCTATGAATTAATAGCCACTTTCTCTACCATTCACCCCAATGTGCACCGGCTAATCCTTTGCTACAGGGCCGACAAAGTAGAGTGTTTTTACTCTGCTATTTAGTTCATAATAGTCTCAATCGCTGTCAGTTATGATCAGTGAGAAGTGCTAGGACTTCGTTACTGAAACAGTACGACAACAACTGAAGCTAATGAGAAGAATTCGACTGAGCGCGGAGTCGATCTTGAGCCTTCCGCTTCATAGACTCATGTTAACAACTTCTTAAGCTAACAACACAAGCCTTGCATATTATTTCAGATGTTTTCCAAATTTTCGTATTGTTTGCTCTGAAGTGAATTGAATTTAATATTGATATATAACCAGCAGGACGTAAAGACTAGCAAACTCATAATAATAGCCTAATTCCTGATTACAATGTTTCGATGTTTTCTGAAAATGTTATGATATTATTATGATGAATTTTTATTAGTCGAACTTTCTTATGTAAATTGTTAATTTTATCAACGGGCTTAAGTTCGAATCTGCAAGACTGCAAACCATTTTTTATTATTTTATTAATAAATGAATTTGTTCAAATTCTATTTTTATTAATTTATATTAAGATTGGAATATTAAGAATATTTTTCAATAATCATCAAACCAGCAGAACGGATCAGTACTGATTTCGAGGCCGCTACGCCATCTCATCAGCGTTATTTGTTCAATTTTTTCCACTTTTGCAAGTGGTTATGATATTATGTTTTGTTGCGTGTGAGGTAATTAATTATCATTTCTTCATTACAAGTAATCTCCAAATATGCTAAAAAATTACATATATCACTAATTGAAAGCTGGAATTTTGTTTGCGACCTCTTCGATTTTTTCCCACTTTGTGTAGCTGTTTGTATTATTCTTTCGTTATGGACATAAAATTAAACATATTTTGCAATAATTTTCTGTGGCATATCTTCCCTTATAAAAACATTGTCTGCCAAAAATGCATTTCTTTGTTTAAAAATTCAAATATTTAACAATGAACCTGGGCATACCAATTATTTTGGAAAGTTTGAGAGAATTGACTTTTATAAAATCTATAAATAATGAATCAATAATAAACACAAGTGATTTGTTTTATTTCGAAACTTCAAGAAAACGACACGCACGTACATTCAAATGGCAAACAATTGTATTATAACAATAACTTCAACTATAATTGTAGTCAGATTAAAATTTGCTTTTGACTTCACAACGATTTACTTAGAATGCGGTAAAATTAAGCTGAAAAAAAATCAATAATGACTTTAAGTTGCTGTAAGGAATTTGTTATGGATTATTTTTCATAATTTTTGCAGAAGCTTGCCTTTCCAAGAAATCATTTATATAAATTATTTATTTATTTAAATTTCGCAACACGGGGATGTATTTTCTGTTATTACCAGTTTAGTTTTGATAGAATTCTCGTATACAATATATTTTTTTGCAATATATATTTTTTACAAAAAAACTGTTGTCACATTCCGCTAATAGCTTTCTTGGACTATCTCCGCATCTTTCAGCAATGCGCCAAGATGGCATTTACTCATATCCAAGCAGACTAAAAACTAAACTGGTGCCCTTTTGACCCTCTTACGTGTGTCAGTAGCTACTGTTTCAGCTCCTCAATATATTTTGAGGATTTTTATGATTAGGGAAGTCGTATAAGTATTTACATCTGTTTGTATGTGAAATCGGTTGTCCGAAGCCACTAGAAAAACCGCGAATTTCGTTTGGATTGATGTATTGTCCTTAATAGACTGCAATTGAAAATCAGCAAAATCTAAAATACAACTCCGGAGCTGGAAAATTCAAACTTATTTTTGATTGATAAAAGTAGTCAACTAAAACAAATTTTTGCTTTTAATTTTATAATCCAGGATGATTTAAATTTGTGTTCAAAATAAAACAAAAGCACAAAGACGATTGCAGGGTTGGACAATATAGGCATATAAAAGTTACCAGTTAAAATAAGTTTTTTCTCTTTCATAAATTGTTAATTTTTTTCAACGGGCTTAAAAAAAATAAATTAACAATTTACATAAGAAAGTTCGACTAATAAAAATTCATACATAATAAAAAATTCATACAGAATTTTTCTTTTTCTTAATTTATTAAATATATTTTATGTTTTTGAAAGAAATCTATTGGTATTAGAAATCAAAAAATGCAAAAAAAGACGGCTCCAGAGCTGGAAAATTTAAACTTTCTTCGGAATAAAAGTATTCTTTTTTCTTTCTTATATATTAGAATTAAATATATTAGGAATAAAAATCAGAAAGATCAAAAGGATGATTCCAGGGTTGGAATGAATGCAAAGGGTGGCCAAAATTGTGGTACTATTTTCAGTTTGCTGCAATTTTTTTCCTACTTATAATTTTTTGCTTAGTTAATATGGAAAATTACATACAGGAACAACGTGGTTTTATTATTAAAAAAAATTTTCAAGATGTCATTAGGAAATTTAGAACAAGACTTGTTATAGAAAATATTACAAAAAATTGTGTCATCAAGCTGATCGTTGAGAAATTTAAAGAAACTGAATCCGTTCATGATAACAGAAACAAAATTTATCAACATAGTGGTTGTTCAACCGGCTTTAAAGTAGGTGTGAAAACGAAAAGGGAAATACGATTACAATCAGTTAGAATCTTTACAGGGGGATGAAGGTTTTTGTGCCTTAAAATTGATGATTTAGACGTCGAGAATATGTGGTTTCAACAGGAGGTGTGCAAAGTTAAATTTTGAAATATATAACCCTAGACACAAACCAAGTACGTTAACAGAGCTCTGTTAAGTGCCTATTCCCTTAATTTTTTTTCAAGGTTGGTCCAGAAATGTGGACAGTATTCCATTTGGAATGCAAACACTCGGATTTTTCATGCTTAACAGCGCTATGTTAAAATGCTAACAGAGCTCTGTTAACGTACTTGTTTTGTGTCCAGATCCATAGCTTTCATAATATATTAATACTTTGGTATAGCTATGCCGATAAGCTTTGATTTTTTGTGCATAAAAATTTTAAAACTCTAGGGAAAATAAGCTAGGATCCTGGGAAAATGGGAATATGTAGGCGACTAAAACTGGTTTTATTTTGTAGTCCTCTATCACGTCCAATAGCCACAACCCTTAACAAGTTGGATTGGCTTGAGAGGATTAGTGATAATGATTAGGTCATAGTAAAAAAAATGGGGATGGGTACACATATGGCACTGCCCGCAAATTGTGGCCGAGGAAGCCCCCTATATTGCAGAAAAAATTTTATATCTGAAATATCACTATATCGCTCCTCATTCACAGTTACCGTTACGCCGTCTTAATTTTCAAAGAAATAAGGTGCAATGATTCCTCCTGACCAAATTTTTTTTTTATCTTGGACCAGCACGCAGCGCATGACCCCTATATATACAATGCATTGCGCCGGAACTGAAAACGAGGGGATAGTAGTGAGGGGACAGACTAGGAAAGATGAGAAGATAGACAGTTTTTTTATAGCTATTTCAACTTTTTTTATACCCTCCAAAAAAGAATTTGGAGGGTATATTCACTTTGTCATTCCGTTTGTAACGCATCGAAATTTCCATCTCAGACCCCATAAAGTATATATATTCTTGATCAGTAATGAAATCTAAGACGATCTGAGCATGTCCGTCCGTCCGTCCGTCAGTGGAAATCACGATTCAGACCAAACGAAAAGAGCTAGACTCTTGAAATTTGGTATAAATATATTCTAAAGCTTAGAGCAGGTTAAGTTCGGAGATGGACTAAATCGGGCAAGGGGGAAAAAAGTTTCCCTAAGAAGAACTAAACCAACCCAGAAAAAACAACATAATTTTTTAAGTTTTTCGGTTATTTTGTCAAGCAAATGATATATTTTTATGTCAAATACAGTCCAACGCCTTAAACTGGAGCCATAAAATAAAAAAAAATTACTTGTGGACCCCGCCCACTTTAGTGGGCGTTATTATATGCAAAAATTGCATAAAAACTTATCAAATTGTTTTACTTAAGCCTACATTCCTTAAAAATAAAATTTTTAAGCTTTAATGGCGAAGCTGAGACGATACTTGGTACTCCTTTGCCCTACCCCCTCCTCCCCCTTCACCCCCTAAATGACCCTACCAAAAAAAATTTGTTTTTATTTTGCTGGTCCGAGATAAAAAAAGAAGTACAAAAAAGAGTTCTGCTACTACCCATGTTTGATGTTTCAATATTAAGACCACTTTGTTAATTACACTTGAATAGGCCAAACTATGGTGGAGAGTAATTATGCATACATTTAACTCGAGTAAATTTAATTAAAACTGTAATATAATGTTTCATGCTATTGATTAATATTTAATTTTTAAGAACACATTTTTTTCTTTAAGTGTACTCGTACTTAGATCTGCAGAACTCTCTGTTATTTGATACCTTTGAAATTCTACTCACTCAAATCACTAGCTGCAAACTTAATTTGTAATCATCCCTACGGTAACTTGGCAGGCAATGTGTTATCAACTAATTTGGCCTTAAAACTACATAAAATTTTATTATAATCAACCAAATTTAAAACATGTGCCTAATGAAGTTATTGTCTAATTACTTATTTTCTACTGAAGGCATTAATATTAATGAAAAAAGGTTGAAAGTGCTGCTGATTGATAAACTTATTTGCATACTTAGTTAATGTGTAAACTCGCACAGATTCAAACGCCAAAGGAAAACATGATTATGTGTAATAAATTTAAATACGATGAATAAATTGTATAAACACAGCTAAGGCTTTTGCTTGCTATGCCATCGTAATCATGTTGGTAGAAACTTTTCGAACAACAAATTTCAAAACTAAAATACAAACAAATTGTAATAAGAAAAAAAAAAAAAGATGTGATGTCTATCAAATAACAGCATATACAAACTGGATGTCTCTCTGCGTCAGCATCAAAGGTAGTGAAGTGACATTATTGCCTCAGGAGCATAAATATGTGTGCATGTATAATTTTAAAAGCACATTTTATATGTATTTGAAACTACTGCTGTTGCCATTAAAAATATGTTTATGCTGAATATCCATCTGAATGTATAGGCAGGCAGGCGGGCAGGCAGGCATAGGCATCACATTAATTTGTATAGATATTTTGCCTTGAAGTTGTTTATGTTGCCAATTTGGATCTATCCAAAAGGCAAATCATAGGTAAATAAACACTAAATCAAATACATGGACAGGTAGTCGTGTACTGCAAATCAGAGACAGAAAGTTGACACAATTCATTGTTTGCAATTTGAAATATTTTTGGTAATTTATTGGGAATAGGTGAACATTGTCACCAGTTTTCGTTTAGGAAAAATATTGTTTATGATGAGAGACATCGGAGAAAGCAATTTCGTGGTTTTTGGTGTACAATGCCTGCAGGTGCTAGTGGAATAATGTAGGCGTTTTCTACAAAATTTTGCTATCAAATTGTTGCTGCATATTTCTGAAAGTATTGCTGTTCACAGCATAAGCTGCATGTACTTGAATTTAACACACACCTACACAAATTCTTGGAAATAATAAATAATTTACAAATTCGCAGATTCGAACTTAAACCTGCCTAAAAATTTTCAGTGGCTTGAAATTAGTTATGTGTATTAAAATTTTTTAAATGTCAAAAATTCAATCACAAACAGTTAGTTTTAGTTGTTTACTCTTATGTACCAAAAAAAAAAAAAAATTATCAATTGTCCAACTCTGGAGTCGTCTTTTTACTTTCGTTTGATTTCTAATACGAATTTTATTCTTGCTGAAGTATAAAAAATCTTTAATTTACAATAATATGAAAACTAGTTTTAGCTAGTTACTTTTATATACCAAAGATAAGTTCAGATTTTCCAGCTCTGGAATCGTGTTTTGCATTTTTCTCATTTCAAATAACAATTTCCAACACTTTTTCCAATACATTAAGCCAAGATGGAAGTATCCAGCTTTTCTGGGGTTTCGGAAAACCGATTTACCGTATAGACAGTTGAATAAACAGACTTCGTTTATTCGAATTCCCTATTCAGATTGACCCAGATTATATATATATATATATATATATATATATATATATATATATATATATATACATATATATATATATATATATATATATATATTTTTTTTTTTTCTCTCTCTTAATCTTGGACCAGCACTCAGGAGATGACCCCTACATATGGAGTGCATTGCGCCGGAACAGAAGTAAGAAGATAGTATTGAGGAGAAGATATATTAAAGATAAGAAGATAGCATTTTTTCGTCTTTAAATATGTTAACCTTTTTACTTCTCCGTCTAATAATTAGATATAGATTGTATATTATACCCTATGGAGTCGCATAGTAACATTGAGAAAATTACTTAGGAAATGCCAAACCTACACATTTCATATCTCCATTTTTGTGAAGGGTATGAAAACAGTACGCTTCGTGTTGTAACAGTGACGTAGTTGAAAATAATTGAATTGCCCAACTTTTTTGACGTGAAACTTCTTTGCGCCATGAGGGTAAAATTTTCACGGATGAAACAATAATATAGGACGTTTTTGTTTTTAAATAAAGGGTCGTTTTTTTCAACTAGTGCTTATTTCGTGAATGGCAATACATAGCTCATGTCTGATTTGACAGATAATTAGTTTTATCCTTCCGCTGAACGAATATGGTTGACCATCCAATGCGTTTTCGCTTCGCTAAGTGGGCCTGCGATCGACTTACAGAAGATGCCGATTTTGCCAAAAAAAACAATTTTTCAGATGAAGCACATTTTGATCTTGGCGTTTATGTAAACAAGCAAAATTGTCGCATTTGGGGCACAGAAAACACGCACGCGTATATTGAAAAGCCGACGCACCCAAAACGAGTCACTGTTTGGTGTGGATTTTAGTCCAGAAGCATAATTGGGCCATTTTTCTTCCAAAAATGAGCAAGGAGTGGCCGTTACAGTCAATGGCGATCGTTATCGGGCCATGTTGAACGAATTTTTGTTCACAAAAATTGAAGAGGAGGATATTGGCAACATTTGGTTTCAACAACACGGCGCTACGTGCCACACAGCCGAAGCTACACTCGATGTTTTGCGCCCTGTTTTTGAAGATCGCATTATCAGTCGAAGAGCTGATGTCGTTTGGCCACCTCGGAGCTGCGATTTGACACCGTTGGACTATTATTTGTGGGTTGCCGTCAAAGATAAGTGTTACGCCGACAAGCCAGTGACAATTGACGCTTTAAAAGAAAATATTCGTGAAGCCATTGGTGAAATACAGCTGCACACAATCGATAATGTGCTTAAAAATTGGACCGATCGTGTAGGCCACTGCAGGGCAAGACGAGGCAGCCATTTGAATGAAATTATTTTTCATTATTAACCGCAAGGATTGCACTTTCAAATAAAAAAAGAAAATATTGAGTAGTTTTTTTTTATAGCATATAAAAAAAAAGTTATTTGGCGGACCATGTATATGTTTAAGACGTATGAGTAATACGAATCCATACCACCAAATATTAATCATACGCAGCCATACCGTGACAGAATTCAAATTTGTTGGGGAACAAAATTGATTGTGCATTTTGGTTGGTCAGCGAAAAACCGAACTATTTTTTACAACAAACTCACATGTAACATTAGGCACGGAATTCGCTAATGAAATGAAAAACCATTTCATTAAACAATAAATAGTTCTAATTGAGGGTAAAATTTCTACGAATGAAACGCGACACGAAAATGTGGAATGTTGTTGTCCAAGAAAGCAATTGAGAACGATTGGGAGAGAGAGAGAGGGAGAGAGAGAGAGAGAGAGCGATGAAGGGCAAACGTTGAATGAAGCACATAGACATGGACCGGGAGTAGGGAGCAAGCGAGTGAGAAAGATTCATAGGGAAAAGGAGCTGAAAAACTATAATTTTTTCATAATAAGTTAAATAATACCTCAATTTTGGATACTTAACGTATCAAAACGCTACTGGACGGCAGTATAGGAAGCTGTGATCATGATTATGAAGTATGATTTTCATTTTAAATAATTTTTGCAATTAATTTTGTTTACATTTTTTTCCGATGAAGGAGAGTGCTGTTCCACTGCTCTTAGGTCATGTTAGTGTCAATCGATGCCAGTTATATTCAGTGATTAGTGCTATACCTTCGTCACTGAAATAGGCTGACAATAACAACCATGTGCTAATGCTGATCAGAAAAACTCCATACAATATTCATGACTGAGTGCAGAGTCGAACTCAGGATCCTCCGCTTCCTAGTCTCGTGTTAACTACTTCAGGCAACAGTACCCTTATACTAATAGTTTACAAATAATATATATATATTAATTTATTTTTTCAAATACATTCTTTTAAATGTCATATATCCATCCCTGTGCTGTACTTTAATTAAAAGATTTACAGTATGTCAAGATTTACAGTATGTCAAAAGCATATAAATTAAAAAAAGAAAACTTACCACGTGTAAACTGATTTTTCTTAAACTGGAGGTTTAGTCTTTATTTAAGGGTTTATTGATTCTTTATTTATGATTTTCAGCTATTTTTTAATCACAATATTTTTTTGTTATAATTCTAAAACTTTTATGACACACATGGTTTTTTAGAATTATAACCAAAAGTTTTTTTTAATCGAAAGAAAATAAAAAACAGTGTAAAAAACAATATATAAGATATCCTAAAGAAGTTAAAAGGTTAGCGAAATATTGAAAAGAAAGGTGAATAAAATAAATATATAAAATAATGCCTTGAATCTTAAAGAAATAGTTTAAAGTGCTATAAAAATTATTCTGATAAATAGGATTTTTAACTATCATTTAAAATTTTTAATTAAAAAAAAATGGGTAGTTACTTGTTTTACCTCGTTTTGAAAAATACAGTTTTCTCCAATTTGAGTTCAGGAAGCTTTCCTGACTATCCCTGAGAAGCAGTCACTATGTCTGTATGTCTGTATGTGTGTGTGTATGTGTGTGTGGGTGCGTATGTGATCCGCTTATAACTTTTGCACGGCTCAACCGAATTCAATCAAACTAGTCGCTTTTCAAAACTTAATTTTAAACTTCGATTCCCTGTGAGTGTGAAATGAGAAATATCACACGAACTGAAAATTTTATTTTTTCAAAAGGGGTTTTTTGATAACTTTTTTTAAACGGCTTTTCTGATCGATACCAAAAACTAATCAGCTCTTGACAGTCGAGCGCTACTAACTCGGTCAAAATGGGCTCGCGTTTGTGAGATATCAAAATACTCCGAAATTATATATCTACTATATGTGATCAATTAGTGTTCTTGATTCTGTTATAGGTATCAATTCCGGTTTATCATGTGCGAAGCGGCTGATCCATTCGAATGTCGTAGTCATATAATTTTAAAATTAAAATAACAGCATTTTAGCGGTTAAAATTAGTGAGAAGTTTCGAGGATAGTCCTTAAAGTCAACCGTTGTACACATTTTTTTTTTTATAAATTAAACTTAAGCAAAAAAAATTTTTGACCAATTTTTTTTTGGAAAGGGGTACTTCTGTGCAAAAAATCAATTTTTTGGTTAAAACACAATTTTACCCAATTTTGCCCAAAATGCGTTTATTTCTAATAACTGAGTATGAAAAGGAGTTTCAAATGCGAAGAAACTTCCGAAAAAGCTTATGTCGCATGCATTTAAGCAAAAAAAATTTTTGACTAATTTTTTTTTTGGAAAGGGGTACGTCTCTGCAAAAAATAAATTTTTTGGTTAAAACACAATTTTACTCAATTTTTCCCAGAAGGCGTTTATTTCTAATAACTGAGTATTAAAAGGAGTTTCAAATGTGAAGAAGCTTAAGTCGCATGCAGTTAAAATATTTACTCTTGTCGTATTTGTGAAAATAATTTTGAAGAGAAGAACAAATAGAGGAACACTTTTGTTGTTTTACGGCAACATATTTGCGCCTAACAAAAAAAAAAAAAAAAAAAAAAAAAAAAAAAAAAAGAAATAATAATAATGTTATTGGTGGGAATATTAATTTTTTATTTAAAAAAATATAAAATAAAAAAAATAATAAAATAAAATAAAAAACAAAATTAAAGAGAAATTAAATTAAAGAGATTTCATATGTCAAAATTTTATTAGAAAAAGTTTCCACAGTCCATTAAATTAAGAACATATAATTAAATTTCAAATTTTATAACCAAAAAATTTTCAAAAGCACGATGGAAGTAGCTATTTCGTTTAACATAAACGAACTCCTATTTCGACTATTTCTTTAATCGAATAACTGAAAAGTAGTTAAAAATGAATACCTTAATATATTTTTACATATTACATCAGTACTGGAGGCTATGAAAATTTTACTTTGAATATACATATTGGCATAATAATGAACCAACATTTTGACAAATTATTGCTAAATTTTGCAAACAAATTGACAGAATTGTTTGTGTTTCGGAACCCTGCTTACGCATGCAACTGCATGCACAAGCATGAATGGATACCATATTAACATCGGTGTAAACTTTCATCATTATTCTTCTAACATATTTTCGTCTTGGTATATTATTTTAAAACAAACTTGTTATCAAGTCTTTTTCCATCTCTTTGGCTTATTCTATTTAATTTTTTTTCTTTACATGCATGTATTCAATTTCTTGTGTATGTACAAAGACATTTTCTTTACCTTTGTAATCAGATTCGTTTTAGTCTGCTTCAGTTCGTAACACGTCAGTTTCTTATGGCCATACAAGCAGAAAAACAAATATACCATAATTTTCTTAGTTTATGTTTATGAATATTTATTATCTATGTGCTATGCATAGATTGCGTGTATGAAATAAACTCAAAGAGATGAGAGTACTAACAGCGTCAGTTGAAAAAATATATAATATTTTACTAGGAAAAAATAAATAAATTACATTCACAGTGACTAAATTCAATGAATTGGTAAATATTTGGTCCAGTCACAGGCCCATGAAGAAAATGTAAAGTGGAAGCGAAATGTTGTAATAACACATCCTACTCTCGCATTTAGATAATATAATGTGAATTTTATTCGACTTGTATTTATTCCATAGGAATTTTTTGTTTGAATATCATATGCATCATTAAATCAAACAAATACAATTTAAAATATTTGAAGTACTCGTATCTTAGTCATACGAATGTTTTCTTATGCCAACTAATTAAAAGCTCTCGACTTGTTTTACTGTTCTTACAAACTATTATTGTTGTTCTCCCCTTAGTGAATGTTAAGCATCTTATCTTGTGAATTCGTTAAATTCAATGGAAACTACTTAAGGTATGCAAATGCTTTATTTAGTTGCAAAAACAATTTACTTTTTGTTAATGCTGCAGCATGAACAATTAAACAAAATGGTTGTATGTGCCACAGTAAATGCGACATAAAATTGAGGAAAACACATCAAGAAACTAAAAAAACATTAATGTTTTCATTATTTTTATTGTTGTTTTATAATCATTGCTTAAAGGATAATAAATTGTGTTTCGGAATAGTTGTGTTAGGCGAACTCAGGGTACCCTAAAGGCTTCATTAGTTTTAACTTTCTGTTGCTGTTCTGTGCTGTGAAGTTCTGTAGAAAATATTTTGTAATTACTTGTTCTGAAATCAGGTGTTTTTAAAAGCAAACAAATAAATTGAAATTGTGAAAATAAATAATTTTAAATTATGTATGAATTTTTATTAGTCGAACTTTCTTATGTAAATTGTTAATTTTCAACGGGCTTAAGCTCGAATCTCCAAGACTGCAAACCATTTTTTATTATTTTATTAATAAATGAATTATTCTTAATATTCCAATCTTAATATAAATTAATAAATAGAATTTGAACAAATTCATTTATTAATAAAATAATAAAAAATGGTTTGCAGTCTTGCAGATTCGAACTTAAGCCCGCTGAGAAAATTAACAATAAATAATTTTTTAAAAAATTGTGAAATAATTAAATCATTAGTTCAAAAAAGAATATACGTCCATGTGATGGAAATCGCTTATCGCATGAAATAAAGCGTTTTCGATTTGAAGTCACAAAATTGGTGTGCTGGAGTTCGTAATCGCTCAAAATCGTTCAAAAGAAATTGGCGTTTTTCAAGTCGCATGTGATTCGACAATCGTGCGATTCATAGCACATGCATGATAATGTAAAAACTTAAAAAATCTTGAATTAAAACAAAAAAAAAAAAAAAAACAAAATATGTGTAATATTTAATACCACAAAAAACTAATACTTACGCACTGTTAGCTGTCACTTAACGTTGAATTTTATTTTCCATAGATTTGTCCGCAACAGAACAGAACGAAAGAGGAACAACAAACCGTACATACAGATTTTCAATTGAACACAAATAAAACAGCTGATTCAGAACAGAACAGCACGTACAAACTAATTCTGCCTTAAGTTGGAATAAAAGTCAGAGAAATAGAAATATATTTCATGAAAAACATATATTTTATGGTTTAAAACGGGTTGTCGTTTTAATATTATTTCAATAAAATCATTAAAGTAAATTTGGGAGAATTATAAACTAAAATTCAGCACAACCTCATAAACAAAAATCCAACACAATCCCCAATTTTATAAATAAGGTTTTAACTTTAAGTGACAATAAATACAAACATAAAAATATTAAAATAATTGAAGAGATCTTAAAAAACAACAACTATCCCACATATTTAATAAAAAACTTAATTCATGAATCCATAGGAAATACCCCAAATCCAAATAATCCAAAACCTACATCTGGCAACACTAAATACGTAACTTTGTCTTACATACCAAAACCTACTGAGGGAACCAAAATAAAAGAAATAATTAATGAAGACGACATCAGGTCAGCACACAAACCAAACAAATCAACAAATGGACTGTTTACAAACTTAAAAACGAAGATAAACAGAAATGATCAAAGTAACGTAGTGTTTGAAATTAAATGTAAAGGAAACACCAATGAATGTTGCAATCAAATTTATATAGGGACAACAAAAAGAAATCTAGGTGTGACAATAAGCGAACATGAGAATGATATAAAAAAAGGACGACAATGCTCAGATCATTTTCACACAGCTGATCTGGAAAATGTTAAAATTTTGCACAAAGAAAGAAGACACAATAAAAGATACACTTTGGAATGTTTAAGTATCCAACAAAAGATGACCATAGCAATGAACAATAAGACAGACAAAGACAACACTAATGCGATCTACAATATTAGGTTTATGTATTTCTAGTGTAACTCCAAACTGTGATATTAGGATCTTAAGTAAAAAGTTTTTGCTGTGATATTTTATTATTTTTTATATGTACATTATGTGTTTTTATGTCGTATATGTCATTTCGTGTGAAGGAACATTGCTACCATTGAAATACAAAATGTACTAAAAGATAAAATATGTAAGTTTAAAAATTATGTATATTAATTGTTGTAATTTACTCACAAAACTTTGTTTGTCTTATCTATCGTTAATGTTACCAGATTTCAATAAAAATTATTATCCCTGAAGATGTTGGAAAATCCCAACGAAATGTCGGATATAAAAATTAAACAAAGAAATTATCTTTTATTTGCATTTAAATTCATTCGAATGACTTTGGAAGCCTGAATAAAAGAAACTACAAAAAAAGTAAATTGTTTATACATGAAAGTAAATATTAATTTTATTATTAAGTTAAGAATTTTTTTTTCAGACTCAATTTTAAATCCAAAATCAGCAAATAATTATTTAAGAATTTTATTTAAATTGAAATTACTTAATAACATTTTATTATAACTTTCTAATGTCATTCCAAATGGTTTCAACTCTTTATATATGCACGCAAACGACAACAAAATGTATGAGAATTATAATACAGTCCACATGTTACTTTTAAATCCGTAATGTAACATACGGTAAGAATTAAACATTATACTAAGGGCCAAGCGAAATTTTTTTTTTACCAATTTGAATTGATATAAAATATTTTTAGTAAATTTAAAATAATCTAACTTTCAAATTGTAAAGCTCTACAAAACGGATCAACAGCTTCAGTGTGAACCAAACTCGAAAATGCAGGGTGCTTTTAACCAAAAACCTGCTCACGCACATCCAAAAAGTGCAGTTGAGATTTAAATGTTTTTCATAGTTCTTGTGGGATTTTCATGTGGCATTAAAGTTGCATACTGTTGGATTTTATATGGTAAATTTGCAAGTTTTAAAAGGTGGGCGGTTAATTGGGCTGTGAAACAGAAATCAGAATGCTGCAACAGGCAATGGGCAACATGTGTGCATGCAAAAGTAAAACGAGTACACAATGTTGAAAAATCCTACCAAATGCATAAATACATGTGCACGAAACTCACACAAATGTATACAAACATACACTCGTATATGATTATGCGAGTATCAAGTAAAATATTTATTTCTTTATGCCATGCAATTTCAAAGTGCAACTAATTTGACCGCAGCTAATGCAGCGTGTCATTTTCTTTCCGACTTTACGAACACTGATATTGCTATATAAACTTCAATTAAGTTTTATGCTCTAACTGTTCGAAATTTTAGTTTAGAATTCAGAGAGACATGATAAATATTCCACACAGAGCAAAGTGTCCGTCCAAGTAAAAAAAGAAATTGCGTGCGTCTAAACTACACATGATTTCAGGTATCCCCACAAAAAAAATAATCGAGTGGCGTCAAATCACACGAACGCGGAGTCCAATTCAACGGTCCATTTCTCGAAATAATGTTGTCGTTGAAATGTTCTTTCAATAAGTCCATTGTTTCGCCCGCAGTATGACAAGTGGCACCATCCTGTTGAAACCACATTTCGTTTACATCCATATCTTGAAGTTTTGGCACCAAAAATTCATTGATCATGATTCTTAATCGATTTCCATTCACGGTAACGCGCCGTCCTTCCTCAGTTTTAAAGAAATAAGGACCGATGATTTCACCAGCCCATAGACCGCACCAAACAGTACATTTATCGGGATGCATTGGTAATTCTTGAACGGCGTGTGGATTATCTTTACTCCAAATACGGCAATTTTGCTTGTTGACATATCCATTCAACCAAAAATGCGCCTCATCACTGAAGAGAATTTTGCGTTAAAAAAGCGGATAAACATTTTTAATTGAACACTGTTTTTGAAAATAAATTTCCACGATTTGGAAGCGTGTTTCTGGAATTAACCTGTTCATGATGATTTCCCAAACAATACTGAGTAGAGACGTCACTTTAAACTGTCAAAACAGCTGTCAGACAACAGAGTGATTCGTATAAAAAAAAAAACTTCATAAAAAACATCCTTTATTTATGTTAATTTAAAGCTTTAGATTTACGAGACTTTGAAGAGGAGAAAAAGGAAGATATTTTAGTAATTTAATTATAATTAAATTAATTATCGAATATTTATGCAATATATAGATTAAATTTTTTTAATTTATTTCTTCGATATTACATTATTTTTTATTTAAATTTAGAAAAGAGAATTTATGAAATATTTTTATTTTCTATATTATGAAAAATAGTATATTAAATTATTATGCAATAAGTGGGAAATTAAAAAGCCACATGTTATTTGTAACTATAGAATTTCCTAAACTTCAAACAAATTACCATAAAAAATTGTAAATTAACAAAAAGATTAACAAATACTCGTTACTTTCTCTGAACAACTGCTTATGGTTTTTGATGATTGACAAATTTATCACAAAATGTTTATTTTTAAATTTAACTCGCTGTTAACGCGCTGTATGCATTCAAATGATAATGTAAATAAATCAAAAGGATCTGCGTTTACTGTAGTACAAGACATTATGCGACAGAATTGCCATCTGAAGTTCTAATATTTAACTACTAATCGAATACATCACCAATAGCGTGTATTTTATCTCGATCACTCTTTCTCACTTGCTTTCTCCCTACTCTCGGTCCATGTGTATGTGCTGCTTGCTACAGTCGCCCTTCCTCACACACACACTCCCTCTCTCTCTCTCTCTCTCACACACACAGTCGGTGTTAATTTCTTTCTCCCTCCTCTTGGACAAAAACGTCACACATTTCGTTTCATCTGTAAAAATTTTACCCTCATGCGTGCAAAAAGAATTCTTCAAAAATTAAACAATTTCTTTTTTTTTATTTTTCAAAATATTAAATTATTTTTATTTGATTAGCAAATTCCGTGCCTAATATTACAAATGAGTTCGTTGTGAAAAATAGTTTGGTTTTTCGCTGACCAATCAAGATGCACAATCAATTCTGTTCCCAAACAAATTGGAATCTGTCACGGTATGGTTGCGTATGATTAATATTTGTTGGTATGGATTCGTATTACTCATACGTCTTCAACTTTGTATTTAGAAACAAAAACGTTCCACATATTCGTTTCATTCCTAAAAAGTTTACCCTCATTCGCGCAAAGAACCTCCACTTCAAAACTGTTTTTTTTACAAACAAATTTTTAATTATGTTAAACTATTTATAATTAACACAATTTTTAAAATGTTATTTAATTTCCTACAACTGTAAGTAATATATAAAAATATCCATAAATATTGTATATTCATAAAAGTTTTTATTGATTTAAATAGACGTTCCCTTGAAAAAGTAGACAAAGAATCTACGAAACGTCGGGAAAAAACTGTTTTTTTTTAAATTAAATCATTCTTGATAATACGAAGTTCCTTGTGAAAAATAGTTTGGTTTTTCGCTGACCAACTGAAATGCAGATTCGATTCTTTTCCCAAACGAAATTTTATTGAATTCTGTCACGGTACGTTTGCGTATGATTAATATTTGTTTGTATGGATTAGTATTACTCATACGTTTTAAATATATATTTAGAAACAAAAACATTCCACATCTTCCTTTCATATGTAAAAGTTTTACCCACTTGCGCGCAAAGAAGTTTCACTTCAAAATCTTATTTTATTTCAGTATTCTTCTTTCTACTTTTTTCTTCCGAAATCCAGTTTGTTATAGAAATTTGAACAAAATTCAAGTTTTTAGAACATAATTTTTTTTTTATAAAACACAAGCAAAAACTTATTTACACTTTTGTATATCAACGAACTGCAGGTCAAAATATTTCATATATAAGCTTATTTATAAATGTTTATTGTTATTTTAATACACACACACAAATACATACATAAAATGTTTTTATTGTCAAGGTGTATATGAATAAAATGCTTTATTTACACACTCTTATGAATTTAAAATGTATTCACAGATACTAATTCATTTGAATACAGAAATTTCTATAAAAAAGTGCAGATCGTACAGATAAATTTGCTATATATTCTGAATAAATAAAAAAAAGGTAAATTGATTATGTTTCAAAATGAGTTAAGCATAATTGGATTGTTCATTTTACGCATTCATTCTTTTTTTTTCTCAACATATTTTAAAACGCCATATTAATTGGTCAATCAGTATGCTGCACACAACGTAATTGTTTTAATATCATTAAACAAATCAAATGTTTCAATATTTTATTTTATGAATTACACAATAGTAAAATTTCAGTTGCTACATTTTATAACATTTTATTGTTGTTTAAAAGCTGCTGGAATTTTATCATATTGTGCTCCTTTTCACAATTTAGGGATAATAGTTTCAGGTTTTTTTTTTTTTTTTTTTGTATAATTAACATGCATATTAAATATTCGTTGCGCTTTTAAGTTTTCGACTTAAAAGCCATATGAGCATGAAACATGACAAACGTCGCCACATGCTTCATAAATTGGTATCATAGTGTGAATTTCGAAATTAGCATAAACGAATCCCAAATACCGTTCCCTGCACCAAAAAAAAAAAAAAAGAAGGCAGAAACAAGGAACATTTTACAGAGACAAACTGGACGACAAGTATGCAAAATCTAACAAAAATAGGCACAAATTCTGTTTTTGCTCTTAACTAAAACAGAGTTTATGTTAAACCAAATAGTTATTGAAGCAAAAGGCAGAGTCGTAAAAGTCTACTTTGGATATTTTTGTTTAAGTTAAATATAAAATATATTTTCATTTGGTCTATAGAGTTTTAAATTAAAAACAGTAATAAAAAATATTCCCCCTTATTCTATTTGTCAACGACAACGTCACGTCAAGACAATATGAAAATTAGAACACTTCTAAACTCATTCTCTTCAACAATTCTCAATTTCTCACAACTTTTTGCTATATTCAAGGACATAGAGAGCAGTAACAAGCTATCAGAAGTAGTTAATTGATGCACAGAAAGAGTATGTATTAGAGTATGATATTATCTTGACGTGACATTGACGTTGACAAATAGAATAAGGGGTATTAAATTTCTAAATATAAAAATTCTTTATTGGAAGCATCCTACATATTAAAATTATTTTTACGATAATGACCACTTTTTTTAAACATTGCTGACTGTATTGCACAAATAAGTTGGGCGCTATTGCAGTGCTCGTAGTACCATTTTGTTGCCAACAACAGAAAGTTATATCCATATTTTCAAGCAAGGGGTTCAGTGGTTGTGGTGCAGTACAGGACAAGGTGAAGTATAAGGTATGAGGTAACTTGGGTGTAGGTTTCACTCCATTTGCGTCAATTTCATTTAGTAATAAAGTGTTGAAGTAAAAACTGACTCTCATTGTTGGACATAATATCGTGACTAAGCAAAAGATGACGAATTCGTGTCACCAACGATGAATTGATAAATTTGAATCTTCTTCCACACTAAAGCCTAAAGGGGCGAATGTAGACGATGTGTTCATTGGTTACGAAATATATTTGAAGGGAAATTTCTTTGCGCCCATGAGGGTATTCGATTAGTAGTTAAATATTAAAACTTCAGATGGCAATTCTGTCGCATAATGTCTTGTACTACAGTAAACGCAGATCCTTTTGATTTATTTACATTATCATTTCAATGCATACAGCGCGTTAACAGCGAGTTAAATTTAGAAATAAACATTTTGTGATAAATTTGTCAATAATCAAAAACCATAAGGAGTTGTTCAGAGAAAGTAGCATATATTTGTTATATTTTTGTTAATTTACAATTTTTTATGTTAATTTGTTTGAAGTTTAGGAAGTTCCATATTTACAAATAACATGTAACACTTTAATTTCCCACTTATTGTAAAAGAATTTAATATAGATTTTTCATTAAATATAAAATTAAAATATTTCGAATCACATATATTCTTTCTAAATTTAAATAAAAAAAAAATGTAAATATCCAAGAAATAAATTAAAAAAATTAAATCAATGTATTGCAAAAATATTCGACAATTAATTTAAATATAATTAATAAATAATATCTAATTAATTTAATTATAATTAAATTACTAACATATCTTCCTTTTTTTTCCTCTTCAAAGTCTCGTAAATCTAAAGCTTTAAATTAACATAAATGAAGGATGTTTTTTTTTATACGAATCACTCTGTTGTCTGACAGCTGTTTTGACAGTTTAAAGTGACGTCTCTACTCAGTGTTGTTTGGCAAATCATCATGGACAGGTTAACTCCAGAACAACGCTTCCAAATCGTGGAAATTTATTTTCAAAAACAGTGTTCAATTAAAAATGTTTATCCGCTTTTTTACTGCAAAATTCTCTTCAGTGATGAGGCGCATTTTTGGTTGAATGGATATGTCAACAAGCAAAATTGCTGTATTTGGAGCAAAGATAATGCACACGCCGTTCAAGAATTACCAATGCATCCCGTGTCATTGCTGAAATACGCCCTCAAATGCTTGAAAAGGTGGTCGAAAATTGGACCTCCAGAATGAACTTTGTGCAAAATAGTAGTGGTGGCCATATGCCCGAAATTATATTTAAATGTTAAATGACAAGAAATTATTTACCAAATAAAATTTTTTTTTTGCCATTTCATAATTTGGCATGTGTTTTATCTAAATTTCAAATCAGCAAGCTCTTTTAAAAACACCCTTTATAAGCAAGATGTAAATATTACTTTTTCAAAAGAGTTTCTCTTCCGACATGTATACTCTAGAAGCTGGGAATTTTTTTTAGTAGAAGCAGCACTTATTTGACCTCTACATGGGCAGTGCATTACGCCGAAACTAGAAAGCAGCGTATATTATTTAAAAGACAGATGAGGAGATAGAAAATTTTTGGTAGCTATTTCAAAGTGAATCTTTACTACAGGATCTACTAAGGACGGTGATATTACTCTATTAATTCTTTATAACACGATACGGGGTTAACCGCTGCCAGCCATTTTTTATGACTTCGCCACTAAAATAGACCGAAAACAATTAACACAAGCACAGCCATACATTAATTCAGATTAGAAAAATTCGACCCTGCAATCGCGGAGTCGAACTACATATTTACGGCTTCTTAATCTCGTTTACTTCAACGGCATACCCAATGAAATCTCCCCTCAGTTGGATCTTCTTTCACATATTCCTTTATAGTGGCAATCTTCTCTACAGTAAGCACTTTACGTCGAGGTGTTGCTCCGCTATGAAATCTATCCTTATTTACGCGTGTTAATTGCCTATAAAACTAAATAAAAAGAGGCATATTTTGACATTTCTAAAAATCTACTTTCATTTTCCAAAGAATATATTCACAGGACTGATGTTCAGAAACAGGAAAAAAAAGGAAAACAAAAAACTCATACCCACCAACTAACAAACAGGCAATGGCAACAGCTGCTAACACAACATACATCTTTAGCAGCTCCCCATGTAAATAGAAATATGTCACAAAAAATGTTGCTCTGTTCTGTCTTCTGCTATAGAATCATAACATTTTCGATCAAGAAAAACACAAAATACATTCTACATACTATTTAAGCATTTTCATAAGCCGAAAAAGTGTTGAAAGCTACAAAAATATGCTAAAAAGTTGGGGCCAAAAATTATTTTTACACTTCAGAAAAGTTGGCTTAATTTCGATAATTGTAAACGATATCAACTAATGGGAAGCTAAGGAAATATTTAAATATTCATTCATTCATTCATGCAGTTTTCTAAATCTATTCACAAACTAATATTTAAAAGCATGAATGAAGGATTTCCCTCTATCCTAAAAAAAATTAAAATTTGAGTGTTTTGGGCAGGTGAGAGGGAGAGGGAGTGTATGTTTTCTGAATGCCAAAAAAAAGTAATTAAATATTTGTATAAAATTATGTATGAATTTTTATTAGTCGAACTTTCTTATGTAAATTGTTAATTTTTTCAACGGGCTTAAGTTCGAATCTGCATGACTGCATATGATTTTTTATTATTTTATTAAAAAAAATTTATTTTGTATTATTTTATTAAATAAAATATAAAAAAAATAATAAATATAATTTGAACAAATTCATTTATTAATAAAATAATAAAAAATCATTTGCAATCATGCAGATTCGAACTTAAGCCCGTTGAAAAAATTAACAATTATTTGTTTAAAATATCCAAGTATAAAATTTAAATTGAAAAGTTGATGAGTTCGAAGGAAGATGTTTTGTAAAATACCCACAAAATTATTTTACACAGGGTGGGCAAATTTGAGGTTAGGAAATAAATTGACTGTCAAATGACGAACGTTACACTCTTGAATAAATAATTTTAATTGTAAAAATTTACTGTTTAAAAAACAGAACAAAAACATAGCATTTTTCAAAAAAAAAAAAAAATCCGTTTAGTTAAAATATATTTTTTCCTTGGAATACCAGCAAACAACGGCCCTTTTTTTAGCACAATAAATTTAAATTAAATGGAGAACTTTGTATTTGTTTTTGATTGATAATGCGACTTCATTCTTAAATGCATTAGATCAAAAAATTATCTGATCTTGCAAAAATAACGAGTACTTCGACAATGTGTGAGCTTTATCTTAAAGAGATTTTAAAAGAGTAACATTTTGGAGATTGGAAGATTTTGTAAATATCTTTACTTTAATAAAATTTATAGCAAAACAAAAAAGGAATTTGTAAAATATTTAAAAATTTTTATACAATTTGTTTCCCAAACAAACTTGTTCAGCATTAAAAAATATACACTGCAAAGAATTGCAGCTTGCCGCTGCTGCTTGCTGAAGTAGTACAACACGAGACTATGAAGCGGAGGGTCGTGAGTTCGAGCCCTCGCTGAGTCATGAAATATTGTGTTGAATTTTTCTGATCAGCATTAGTGCGTGGTTGTGTTAGTTGTTGCCAGCCTGTTTCAATGATGAAGGCATTGTCACTGATCACTGAACATAATTGGCAGCGACCGATACTATCATGTATTAAAAGCAGAGTAACAGCACCCACTTCCGTCGGCCCTGTAGCAAAAATTAGCCGGCGAAGTAAAAGGTTGAAATAGTTACAAAAACAACTGTCTATCTTCTCATCTTTCCTAATCTGTCCCCTCAATACTATCCCCTCGTTTTCAGTTCCGGCACAATGCATTGCATATATAGGGGTCATCCCCTGAGTGCTGGTCCAAGATAAAAAAAAATAAAAATGTACAACTAAGCCATCTAATAAGTGTTGACAAACAAAAATGCATATGTATGAGTACTGATGACGAAAGTGTAGCGGTTTTCGAAAACAGCTGTTCTGCTCTGCTGTGTAAGTTCAATAACTAAAAAAACAGATGTTGACTTTCCGTTGTGCCTTAGAATATTTATCATGTCCTTTTGAATTTAAACAAAAATTTCGAACAAAACAGCCTATAAATCTTAATTGAATTTAATATACGAGTGGCCGAAAATCAAATAAAAATCTGCTCATACTCGTATGTTCTTTTATATCGAATCACATATATTCTTTTTATAGAACATTTTTAAAAGTACAAAATGCGTTTAACCGAAACGAAGGTTTCACTTATCCTGAATTTTTCTTCATTCCAGGGCATAGAACTAATACACGTGCTCTAAAATATGTTTAGCAAGTATTAATAGCCAAATTAATATTATAATCTGAAATAGTGTTAACTTAAACATCGTTACCAAAATAAACCGCACGTGAGTTTTGCATGGATTTTGGCCAACTGCTCTCCTGTCTTAACGGCAGCAGTTTGCTAAACTCTTTGTGTGATATGCTGCCGCCTTTTAACATTTTTTTTTTTTGAAATTTTCAATTTATTTTGTTATTGCACGTACACGTTCGTTGCATTGCAAACTATTGCTTAAACGTTGGAAGGAAATTTGCATTAACGCCATGCATTTTCTCATTTAAAACGAGTACATGAATTTGGCAAATGGCTTTCAAATGATTTTTAGCCGCAATTACTTTTTAATGTTGCCATACCCGCATCACCAGCTCGGCAGCATCATCATGGCAGCAACCATTCATGCCATCATATTCACATGCATATCCATTTGTATTTCCATAAACATGCATCCAGCGTTTATTTCTACTCCTTTTACTGTTCCGTGTATACGACCAGTACTTTGTTTGATTTCAATTGCCAAAAAGAAAAAAAAAAAACAGTTTCAAATAAAACAAAAACAACTTTATGCAACAAAAAACAAAAAAACAATTGAAATGAGTAGAGTTAAATATTCAGCACAAATTATTCATTTGTAGCAATTTGCACCTGAGTACGTTTTACTATTTACAAAGTGTTCCTTGTATTTTGTATCTCAAATGATTTCCTTTTGATAAAACGACACGGGATTAGAAACATTTTCGTATATTACGGAATCCTTTTATTTTTTTATTTGTGTTTATTTTTTTGTAGGGATGTGAGGCTGTTTTAGATTTGCTACAGTTTTGTGTGCGTGAGTTATTTTCAATGTTGGTTGCTCAGTGTGTATTTGCTCTAACTCGAATTTGTCTAAAAACTTTTGTATAAAATATGTTATGAATTTTATGGTTGAATATAGATAAAAGTTACTCAATGAGTTCTAAGACACTGAAAGAAATCTAGAGATAGTAATTTGAATTAAAAAAATAAATGCAAATGTAATCGGCTTATCGCTGTAAAGCAAAGAATGTTTGTGGCTTTGAAACAGTTTGATAAATTTATCTGTTTGTTAAATTACAATAATAAAGGATTATGATGCATGCCGCAGTGGGCAAAGACCGCAATGGAATATGTTTTTCAGCACAAACCTGCAGTAGTTTTGATTTATGTTTTAACTAATTGTTGAAAGGCGTCCGCTGCAAAATTAATTTTTAAATGAAGTCTTTAAATTTTGCGTTGTTTTGTTAGTTTTCCTTAACAAATTTGTCCTACTTTTCAAAGTTTAATTTATTATTAAAGTAAGTGCATGATCCTTTGTCACATGAACACACCAGTAGCTGTTTGGTTAATGAATTGGAGAAAACGTTACGTGCGTAACGTTTGATAAAAACCAAACATATATGTTAATTTTAAAACCCTCTTATACGCATATTTGTTTTGGGAATTATGTATGTGAGTGAAGATAAATATGCAGAGTTAAATATGTTTTGACGTAAGTACTTACGAAACAACGTATTTAGCTGCGAAGTTAAATATGCTATGACGTAACGAAATGGAAATCAGTGAAGTTTTTCTGTATTAAAATCCATATTTAATAAATTTTTTGAGCATTTTGTGGAAATATTTACAGGCCATGAAAAGTTTATTTACAGGTCATGAGAGTGTGTGTGTGATCTTAAAGGGATTTTGGCCAAATAGAAAATTATTATGGGGGAGCATTTTCTATCACAGACAGCAATTGGAATAGCTGAATTGAGTTTGTAAAAATATTTATAGACAATGAAAGGTCAATTTACAGGCCATGAGAGTGTGTGTGATCTTGGAGGGATTTTGCCTCCAGTGGCCAAATAAGGAGCTGGCATGCATTGCCAGTATATACAAAATGATGTATGGAGATAGAATACACTCCCGTTGTCATTTTGTATATAAATATGGATTTTCATACAAAAAAAAAAAACTTCACTGATCGCCATTTTATTATCATAACATATATAACTGCACAGCTAAATACGTTGTTTCGTAACTGCTTACGTCAAACCATTTTGTAGTCGGCATATTTATCTTCACACACTTTTGGGAATTAGATTCTATATGATTTATTATGCAAAACTTGCTAAAAGTTACTAAAAACACTTCAAACTGCAAAGTTGTAGCGTGCGTAACAAAAGTTTATGATGAAAATTTCCTTTACGAAATATCATTTAAACAATTGTATTGTACAAAAATTAAAGAGAAATGTATTACTTTTCAAATATCAAACAATTTTTTTATGTTAAGCCGAAAATGAATGCGAATGTAGCGTTCGTCACGCCTGTATAGGTGATTATGTTTGTTATTGTTGGGGGTAATAGCTTAATGTTTATGAGATATGTTATCCACAAAGTTATAGTCTCCAAGATATTGGTAAAAGCTATAGGGGAAATAACATATTTTACATAAATTTTTTTGGCGATCTGGAGAGCCTTGCCCTACTCCGATGTTTATTGTAAAGGTTTCACTATAAAGACAGTTGTTATCTCCATTTTCTGAAGCCTTTGGGGAATTTGTTTTTATAATAATGGCAATTTTTTTTTGTATAAAACATATAACATTTCGTTACTTTTTTTTCTTCTAAGAAACTACAATTAAGCGCAATTTTAAAATAAAGCACATTTTGATAAGGGATGTTGGATCAATTTCTAATAAATTCAATATATTCAAATTAGTGTTACCATCTTCGATTCAATTTTGAAAAATCCCTACCTCTGCATCTTTCTTCATCTGTCTTCTCAATAGTAAACTCTTCTCTTAGGTTCCGCCACATACCGCATATGTAAGGATAATCCCGTGAGTGCTCGTCCTACTTAAAAAAAAAAAAAATTTCATAAGATTTATAGGCTGATTCCTGGAAAGTTTGCTTGAGATTCAAAATGATATGATAAATATTCATGGAAAACAAGGGAAAATTAACATCAGTTTAAATTATTCAACTTAGACTGAAAAGCAGAACAGCTGTTTTCGAAAGCCGCTACATTTTCATCATCAGTACTCATATATGTATTTTGTTTGTCACCATTTATTAGGTGGCTTAGTTGAATATTTTTATTTCAAAGACGGCAAGTTGCAATTTTTTACTGTATTTATTTTTTAATGCTGAGGCGCATAATATTTTGTATGCAGACTTTTTTTAAAATGCGTCGGCATTCACCGCTAGATGCCGCTTGTCGTGTACATTCGCTCTGCATCATAAAATGAAATGTTCCTTTTCCTGACTTTTGCCCCTAATGCACTTTGTCTTAAGGAGTCCAAGGTTTTTTTGTAAGCGACGAGCACAGAGTGTAATGGAAACCACCATAATAGCGGCTATTCTACTTTATATTTGAATTGTTCGACTCAGCTCCGATGTGAACAGAACCGGACTTGTCTACAGTTTACAACTCCGCCAATGGGTAGTTTTAAGTTACATTCACATCTATAAAATAAAGGGTGTTTTTTTATGAAGTTTTTTTTTTATACGAATCACTCTGTTGTCTGACAGCTGTTGTGACAGTTTAAAGTGACGTCTCTACTCAGTATTGTTTGGCAAATCATCATGAACAGGTTAACTCCAGAACAACGCTTCCAAATCGTGGAAATTTATTTTCAAAAACAGTGTTCAATTAAAAATGTTTATCCGCTTTTTTACCGCAAAATTCTCTTCAGTGATGAGGCGCATTTTTGGTTGAATGGATATGACAACAAGCAAAATTGCCGTATTTGGAGCAAAGATAATCCACACGCCGTTCAAGAATTACCAATGCATCCCGATAAATGTACTGTTTGGTGCGTTCTATGGGCTGGTGGAATCATCGGTCCTTATTTCTTTAAAAATGAGGAAGGACGACGCGTTACCGTGAATGGAAATCGATACAGAAACATGATCAATGAATTTTTGGTGGCAAAACTTCAAGATATGGATGTAAACGAAATGTGGTTTCAACAGGATGGTGCCACTTGTCATACTGCAGGCGAAACAATGGACTTATTGAAAGAACATTTCAAGGACTACATTATTTCGAGAAATGGACCGGTGAATTGGCCTCCGCGTTCGTGTGATTTGACGCCACTCGATTATTTTTTGTGTGGATACCTGAAATCATTGATTTACGAGGATAAACCAGCAACGATTGACGCTTTGGAAGCCAGTATTCAACGTGGCACTGCTAAAATACGCCCTCAAATGCTTGAAAAGGTGGTCGAAAATTGGACCTCCAGAATGACCTTTGTGCAAAATAGTCGTGGTGGCCATATGCCCGAAATTATATTTAAATGTTAAATGACAAAAAATTATCTACCAAATAAAAAATTGTTTTGGCCATTTCATAATTTGGCATGTGTTTTATTTAAATTTCAAATCAGCAAGCTCTTATAAAAACACTGTTTATTTGTCGAAATAAGCGTAACCAACAATTTCTGGTGTAATATTTTTAATCTGCTATATTAAATTTAATTAAGCTTGATAAGCTAATTGTTCGAATATTTCTTTAAATTCAGAAATACATGATGAATATTCCAAGGCACAACGGAAAGTTAACATCAGTTTTTTTTAATTATTGAACTTAAACAGCAGAGCAGAACAGCTGTTTTCGAAAGTCACCATACTTCCACGGTGTCATGCGTATATCGTTTGTCATATGATAACAGTTTTTTAGTTATACAAATTTTTTTAGATTATGTATGAATTTTTATTAGTCGAACTTTCTTATGTAAATTGTTAATTTTTTCAACGGGCTTAAGTTCGAATCTGCATGACTGCAAATGATTTTTTATTATTTTATTAATAAATGAATTTGTTCAAATTCTATTTTTATTAATTTATATTAAGATTGGAATATTAAGAATATTTTCAATAATCATCAAACCAGCAGAATGGATCAGTACTGATTTCGAGGCCGCTACGCCATCCATCAGCGTTCTTTGTTCAATTTTTCCACTGTTTCAAGTGGTGCTAGTTAGTAGGAATATCAACTATTTAACAAATGTTTTTAACGAAAATTGAATATGAGAAGTTCCCACGTTCATATTTTTAAGGTATTACCTTTTTGGTTAGTACGAAATTCCCCAACCCTGACGATTAATATTCCCAATATTCCATGTATCTCTTTCGCTTTTTCCAGAGCCATCGGCTGCTGATAGCTAAAGCTTCTTTGTTATTTATGTTCAAGTAATTGAATTTAGTTATCAATTTACAATGAACAAGTGCGCGTGCCCCCGCAATGTTTTAAATTATGTATGAATTTTTATTAGTCGAATTTTCTTATGTAAATTGTTAATTTTTTTCAACGGGCTTAATCTGCATGACTGCAAATGATTTTTTATTATTTTTTTATTAGTAAATGAATTTGTTCAAATTTTATTTATTATTTTTTATAGGAAATTGCATACGAGAGTTGTATCAAACCGATGGTAGCACACTTTTATTTTATACTCGTGTTTTATTCGTTATTCTCATTGACTAATTGAGTAATATTTTAGATTTAATTGTTTGATCTTTTAATCATTTGATTATTTGAATTATTCCCACAAATTTTAAGGGTGAATAATCAACAACTCTAATGCTGACATCGGCTTTATTGACGCTTAGCATTAACACGACTATGGGATCTTCAGTTATCCCACTATATACGATAAAAGAGTTTCAATCACACATATGCAGCTTCCGCGTTGTTATTACTTCCAAAATGTTGTTCCTATCTACCGGTTGGGCAAAGTTGAGAATAGGAAGTAAATTGGCTGTCAAATGATGAAATGTCAAGAATTGTCCTATTATTCTTTGACATCTATTTAGCAAAAAGTTGGAAAATTTTAACCATGTTAAGTTGAAAAGTTTTTTAGGTAACCGGATAATAATTTAGTATAGTTTCCTCATATTAAAGTCACTGTGGTATTTTTGTATAACTAATTTTGTCGGGACTACTTAGTAATAGTTGATTAATTTCTATATTAACCCATTAAGGCCCGAGACAAGATCCCATTGAGCTTTAATGATGAAACTTCAAACATTTTATTGTTAGTGCCTAAATATGAAATCAAACAACTTTTATTCAAATCGGATCAGTGGGAGGCCAGATAACCCCCGTTGCGAAAACGCAACGTTGGGCCTTAAAGATATGGAAATTTATCGAATTTGTAAAAATTTTATATTATTTTATTCACGTCTTGAGAAAAAAAGTAAAAGTTAATTCGATTATGATATGCTACAAAGCACTTCGGGTGAACTGCTGCGTCACATTTCTCACATTTGTAAATTGTTTGATTGCTACATTCCCGACATCTCAAATGTTTTTCTTGACGTATAATTTTAGAACTACTCTATCAGTTCGCATCACTAGTGGGTGGTGGAAGCTATTATTCTCTCACAATTTTCAGTCCGCAAAAGAGATTCAATGCTAAATATTTTGAACTCCAATTGAGGCATTGGAGCTTATTTTCCCCGCTTTTTCAGTAGGCAATGTAGTTTCCAGGTGTTCACTAAAGCTGCATCTAGAGTATTAGTAAAAAGTGGCCAGTACCATTTTTTTCCTCTGATCTGAATACGATAATTGTCCTTGGCGTTGTTAAATAAATCAACCCCACCCATTTTTTATTGTATTCATATATAGCGTTAGGCATGGAAATCGTAATCATTTTTTTATTTTTGCGGTCGAATCGCTTAACTTGCTTCAATGGCTCTAAAGAAACAAAATTTGACAAGATAGTGACCACATAGTTGCCATTTAAACATATACTTAGCACTTATCTCGTCGTTCGGGTCATAACAGTAGTCATAAATTCCACGTTCTTTTTTCTTAAATGTCTTGGGTCTGATTTTTTTCATCACATACATCAGCAGGACATCTTGAAAATTCGTTACTACGATGACGTTTGGACCTTTTAACAGATAATGTGTCTGGTTTTGGTGATTGCACTTCCTGTTCGTCTTGTTTCTCTTCATTGAACGTACATAATAACTCGACCTTACCTGGTACATCAGTTGGAAGCGTTCTTGGGTTCTTTAGATCATGTTCATTTTCTTCAATATCTTCCGTATCAGTTATCCCATCTACTTTTGATGGTAAAATTGCAATATTATTTCGGAAGCATTTTTTAAACTGATTTCGTCCAACCATTACGAGACACTAGCAAGACACTCGAAATTTTAAAACACAACAACAACTAACAATAAGCATATATACAAGTGATTGCGTGGATAGGTTTCCATTTGATAATATAATGAAATTTGTATATCGCTTAGGCCCAGTGTTGCGTTTTCGCATCACGGATATATCCAGACATGAATATAGTAGCAAATGTCTAAGTTGATTGAATTTTTCAGTAGAAATAATAATATTCGCATGTTAGCTTCGTCCGTCGACAGTTTGAAATAGGTATGTTGTATATTACTTTATTTTTTCAACAATATTCAGAATTACCCAAAAAAGAGGAAAAATTCAATATTTAAAAAAAAAAAAAATTTTATATAAAGGTATGTATCAATGAAATCCAAAAATAGGTCGATTAGATATTAAGTTAAATATTATTTTAAAGTGATTTCTTACAATATTGTGTAATTACAAAATTTCTGAGAGGAGGTTTAAGTGAACGTTGCGAAAACGCAACGCAGGGCCTTAATGGGTTAAATTGAATTAAGATTCTATAGGCTAATTGTTCGAAATTTGTTTTTAAATCTCAGAAAGACATGATAAATATTCCAAGGCACAAAGGAAAGTCAACATCAGTTTTATTCAACTTACACAGCAGAGCAGAACAGCTGTTTTCGAAAGACGCAACCCTTTCATCATCAGTGCTCATATGTATTGTGCTTGTCACCACCCATTAGGTGGCTTAGTTGAATGTGATAACAGTTCCTATTTACACAAATTTTATTGTGAAAAAGAATCCGAGAACTGTATCAAGCTGATGTTAACATGTTATTGTTATAATACCCGTGTTACCGTTTGATTATTTTTCTTCATGTCCCATTTTTCTGAATTTTTTGTTCCATCATACCTAAGTCAAACTTTTTTGGTTTGAATTTTATACTTAAGTACATGTGAACGTTCATGAACGCTCAAGCCATAGCTTAAATTTGTATATTGATTAATTTCGTTTCTTTTCTATATTAAATATCTAGTGACGTCAGACATCCTGCTTGATCTTTTACATATTTGACTATAACTCCTCGATATTTCGCTTACTGTAATTTAAATATGAATTCTGCATTTAGAACGACCACAAAAATAAACATTTGCAAATAGTTTTCATAATTTTAAGGTGAACTAAAATAACAAAACACAGAAAAATGAAAATAATACATACAATTCAAAATTATATAAATACGAGCATAAAGCACACACAAACACACGAGTACATAAATTTGTATATATACAAAAGCGAAACACAGAAACATTATAAAATGCAGGCAACATAAAAGTTCACTTGCTATACGGTTTTTGGTTATGAAAAGTACTCGTTATAAATAAGGAAGTCCTTTTGCTACACACAAATGCAAACCTGCAAAAGTGCACCAACACAACTGCCGAATAATTCATATTATGTACTTATAGAGGCTGTTTTATTTCCGGTGTTAGTTTATGCAAACTTTTTTTTTTTTTTTGTTTTTCATATCTGTTGAAATTCATATGGAAATTTTATATATCCGTTTGCTGAGGTTGTAATCATTGTGGGTGTAAAATATGCTGCCAATGAGTTTGCTGTTATTTAATATCTATTATAAATTTAATAGCCGAACTAAAATTTAAATTTATCTAAATTTGATTTGTTTTTGATTTCGATCCAATTATGCGGGCGGCTTGTTTTTAATATGCCAATAATTAACATATTAATCATTGTTTTAATTGGATCAATGCTATTTTGATGGCGTTGATATTGTTATACTACATGTTGACTGCATAAATAAATGATATGATGCTGATGATGAATAAATTAAATTTTGTGCAAAATCAAATTGCAAATTATGCTTGTGATTGGTAGGGAAAAACGAATTAGCGGAAGTCTGTTAGAAAACGAAAAAATTTAAATCATGCTGTAGCTAAAGACTTGAAGACGTTTTCAAATTAAGCAGTAGACGTCACAGATTTTTTATGTACAATATATGCACTACCTGCTGGTTAAAAAAAAAAAAATTTCAATTAGTTTAATACAAGATAATTACATTTTAAATACCAAACGAACACAGACAAAATCAAGGAATATGGCAGAAAAAAAATATTGTATGTAAATTTAAAGATGTTCATTTTTTTGGCATTGATGCCAGACATGTTAATGAAGTATAAACATGAAAGTTTATTAACACACGTGTAAGGTTGATGAAAAATAATGTCATAAAAAACAAAAAAAAAGCAAGTAAAAACGTTATATTCGACAGGGTCGAATCTTAAATACCCTCCAAATATTTGGCACATAAAAACCCTATTTTTAATCCTATTAAAATGAAAATTGTTATGGTACACTCAGATCTCGTTTTATGTGGTAGATGCGTTCCAAAAAAAATTCTCCGATACTCTAGCTTCATATAAAAGCTAATGATTCGTTCAAAAAATTCTGAAAAATCGAATATATTCAAATTTTAGTTAGCAAATCAAAACAAAACCGCATAAAAAAATCAACAAATATATATACAGTGGTGGTCACGAATTTAAGACACGACATTTCACTTATATATTTCTGATAATTTTTACATCTTTTTTTTTTTTTTTTTTTTTTTAGGAGTAGGACAAGCACTCAGGGGATGTTCCCTATATATGCAATGCATTGCGCTGGAACTGAAAACGAGGGGATAGTATTGAGGGGACAGATTAGGAAAGATGAGAAGATAGACAGTTGTTTTTGTAGCTATTTCAACCTTTTGCTTCGCCGGCTAATTTTCGCTACAGGGCCGACGAAGGTGGGTGCTGTTACTCTGCTTTTAGTACTTGATAGTGTCAGTCGCGGCCAATTATGTTCAGTGATCAGTTCTATGCCTTCATCACTGAAAACAGGCTGGCAACAACTAACACAACCACGCACTAATGCTGATCAGAAGAATTCAACACAATATTTCATGACTCAGCTGGGGCTCGAACTCAGGACTCTCCGCTTCATAGTCTCGTGTTCTACTACTTCAGCCAACAGCACCCACTCAGCCAACAACACCTTATCGAAAAAATTTTAGATCCATGTTATTTTTTCAAAGATCCTAGTGATGTTATGAAAAAAAATTAACAATAGTTTGTTACCTATATTTAGTTAAGAATTTTTATTTTCATATTATACAGATTAATTCAAGTTTTAGGCTGGTCATGAATTTAGGACATAGGCAGAATAAAAGTTAATTCACTAAAGTAAAGCTCAGCTTTATAAAACAATCCTAGTATTTGGTGGGAAATCCTTTATTTTTGATGACAGCAGCGCATCTCCTGGGTAAACTTTCAACTAATGTCATACAACGTTCCTTTGGAATGGCACACCAAGCTTTTTGGATTTCTTCCCATAAATCGCCCAAATTTTTTGGCTTTACTGCTCGTACATGCTCCTCAACATCATTCCACAAGTTCTCAATTGGGTTGAGGTCCGGGGATTGCGCTGGCCACTTCAGAACAGTGATATTGTTTTCCTCTAAGCAACTCTTCACTAGGCGTGAAGTGTGCTTAGGGTCATTATCATGCATAAATTTCCACATTAGAGGCATGTGGTCTTCAGCGAATGGTATCATAATACTTGTAAGTATGTTTTTGTAAATATGCTGGTCCATTTTAGTGATAATCTTGTGAATGGGACCTACACCATACCAGGAAAATGCTGCCCACACCATGACATTGCCACCATCATGCTTAACCGTTTTAAGGGTGTACTTTGGGTGATGCTCCAGGTTTGGAGGGCGCCATACGTACTGTTTTCCATCAGAACCGAAGCGGCAAAACTTCGTCTCGTCGCACCAAAGTATACTTTTCTAAAATGTCATGGGTTTATTGAGATGTTCTCTTGCAAACGCTAGTCGGGATTTAATATTTTTTTTTTGACACCAGTGGTTTGCGCTGTGCAATACACCCACGTAAGTTTTTCTCATTTAGACGTCTTCTTATTGTCCTAGACGATATATTAATACCAAAATCCGATGAAATCTCATTTTCAATTTTACTTGAGATCTTGAAAGGATCTTTAAGAGCTGCTTTATAAATTAAGCTATCCTCCCTGGGTGTAGTTTTTCGGGATCTAGGGTGCTGTTTGACATTTTTAGTAGTACCATGTTGCTTGATGTGTTCCAGGGCGTTGTAAATCTTGGATCTGGAACATTTAAGCAGCTTGGAAATCTCCATAATGGTTTTGCCATCAGTATTCATTTGTTGCATAAGTTTTCGATCTGCATCCGAACTCCAAGTACCTCTGGCCATTTCTAACTAAACATTTTGATGAATCCCAACATAAAATGGAATAAAGCATTCATTACTTACCATTTAGCCTCAACAAACCCTAAAGAATCACTTAAAAACCAGATATTTCTAATATGTTTTAAATTTGTGGCCAGCTTCAAATGCATGTTTTTACAATATTATAACAAAAATAACAACAAAATGTAAAAATATAGAAACCCAAATAACTGTACTTTTTCTTAACTTTACAGGGTACACTAAAAAATAAACAAGATCGAATTTAATATTGCAGGGTTGTGAAAATTATCATAACTAAGCTCGTTACATGTCGTGTCTTAAATTCGTGACCACCACGTATATATATTTTACGGGATGAAATTTATTTGTTGGGTCGTTAAGCATTGTTATATCCTAAATGCTAAACACGCAGCTAGGATATAAAAAAGCCACCAAAATTTATGAATTTTACACTTACTTTTTCCCAAATTGAAATGCTTATTAAGGTTAAAAATTGATTTCTATTTGAATGTTACAGCAATCGAATCACTCACTTACTGCACCGTAATAAACAAATGAACCACTTAATAAAATAAGGAATTTTGACAACACGCAGGCGTATCAGCTATGCGCAGAAAAAACACTGTAGCGTGATTAAAAAAACACCAGCAAATATGAAGGGAAATCCCCAGTTTCTTCTTTTAATAATAACATACACAGAACACTCATACATACGTATCGTCTACGCATTAAAAAAAAACAGAAAATAAAACAAACTGTAATGACCATATAAGTGATGCAACTTATAATTTAAACACTGTAAAAAAACCTAAAAACATCTAAAATTTCAAAACCTGTTACAATTCTAAAAAAATCGTTCATTTAAAAATTGCATAAATTCGAATCTGCATTAAAAATCCGCATAAAACGAGACCGGGTGTATTTGGCATAAGTAAACAAGAAAAACATTTTTAATTTTTTCAACGGGTTTAAGTTCGAATCTGCATGACTGCAAATGAGTTTTTATTATTTTATTAATAAATGAATTTGTTCAAATTCTATTTATTATTTTTTATATTAAGATTGGAATATTAAGAATATTTTTCATAGTCATTAAACCAGCAGAACGGATCAGGACTGAATTCCCCAACCCTTACGATTAATATTCCAAATATTCCATGTATCTCTTTCGAGGCCGCTACTCGTCAGGGTTGGGGAATTGCGTACGGACCAAAAAGGTAATAACTTAAAAATATGAATGTGATAACTTCTCATATTCAATGTTCGTTAAAATATTGGTTAAATAGTTGATATTCCTACTAACTAGCACCACTTGCAAAAGTGGAAAAATTGAACAAAGAACGGTGATGAGATGGCGTAGCGGCCTCGAAATCAGTACTGATCCGTTCTGCTGGTTTGATGATTATTGAAAATATTCTTAATATTCCAATCTTAATATAAAATAATAAATAGAATTTAAAAACAAATTCATTTATTAATAAAAATAACAAAAAATAATTTGCAGTCATGCAGATTCGAACTTAAGCCCGTTGAAAAATTAACAATTTACATAAAGAAAAAAGTTCGACTAACAAAAATTCATACATAATTTAAAAATATTATTTTTAAGGAATGTGGGTTTAAGTAAAAATTTTTACACTATATTTGCCTATAATAACGCCCATTAGAGAGGGCGGGGTCTGAAAGTAATTTTTTTTTGGGCTGCAAGTTAAACGCCTTGGACCTTCTTTGTTATAAAAATATATGATTCGCTTAACAAATTTACAAAAAAAAAAAAAATTTTAATTATATTGTTTTTAGAGGTTCATTTAGTTCTTCTTAGGGGAACTTTTTTCTCTCTAGGCCGATTGAGCCCATTTACGAATGTGACCTGTGCTATCCTTCAAGATATATTTACACCAAATATCAAGGAACTGGTTTTTTCCGTTTGGACTGAATTGTGATTTCCACAGACAGACGGACGGATATGACTACATCGTCTTAGATTTCCTCACTAATTAAAAATATATATATTCTTTATGGGGTCTCAGAGGGATATTTCGCTGCGTTACACACGGAATGACAAAGTGAATACATCCATCAATTCTTGTTGGGAGGATATAAGACGAAAAAGATAAAGGAATAACAACAATTTAACCAACAATAAAGGCAACCATAGTGTCGAGACAGGGTACGAAATCGAAGTCGCTGAACAGTAAAGGCAATTAAAAATAACCTAAAACCAAAAATTAAATATGAAAGTAGCTAAACATGTATTCCGCTGTAATGAAAGCATATTATTGAATTTTTAATTGAGGAGCTGCAGAATAACGAAGGCATCAAATAAATTATTCATGTAGTTTAAATGTTGTAAAATTTCTACTTGAATATTGCGTTTAAATTCCTTTTATTCCTGTGATTTCTTGAAAAATTGGAAAATCATTTTAATGTGTAGGACCTAGATGTCACCTTAATGATAGAATCTGTTTTATGCTTTTCCTCTTTTCATATTTAAGTTTTTATTTTATTTATTTTTGATAATTTTTCTTTTTTTAATAGCATATCAATCTCTCAGTGAAAGGTTGGCTTAACATCATTTGATATGCAAAATTTGTTTATATGGATATAAATGTGAATGTGTGTGTGTGTATGACTTTCTACACCAAGTGAACATATTTGCATAAAAATATGTTTCATATAGTGACACTTTTACTTTATTACTTTATGTATTATCCAGTTCATAAAGGGTATTTTTATAGAGGTATAGAATTTTGAAGTGGAATAAAATAAAGATGATTTTTTTTTAAATTGCCATGAAATTTACTTTATTCGAAAGATAAGCTTCTGGCATTATAAAGGGTGTTTTTTTATGAAGTTTTTATTTTTATACGAATCACTCTATTGTCTGACAGCTGTTTTGACAGTTTAAAGTGACGTCTCTACTCAGTATTATTTGGCAAATCATCATGAACAGGTTAACTCCAGAACAACGCTTCCAAATCGTGGAAATTTATTTTCAGTGTTCAATTAAAAATGTTTATCCGCTTTTTTACCGCAAAATTCTCTTCAGTGATGAGGCGCATTTTTGGTTGAATGGATATGTCAACAAGCAAAATTGCCGTATTTGGAGCAAAGATAATCCACACGCCGTTCAAAAATTCCCAATCCATCCCGATAAATGTACTGTTTGGTGCGGTCTATGGGCTGGTGGAATCATCGGTCCTTATTTCTTTAAAAATTAGGAAGGACGACTCGTTACCGTGAATGGAAATCGATACAGAATCATGATCAATGAATTTTTGGTGCCAAAACTTCAAGATATGGATGTAAACGAAATGTGGTTTCAACAGGATGGTGCCACTTGTCATACTGTGGGCGAAACAATGGACTTATTGAAAGAACATTTCAACGACAACATTATTTCGAGAAATGGACCGGTGAATTGGCCTCCCCGTTCGTGTGATTTGACGCCACTCGGTTATTTTTTGTGGGAATACCTGAAATCATTGTTTTACGTGGATAAACCAGCAACGATTGACGCTTTGGAAACCAGTATTCAACGTGTCATTGCTGAAATACGCCCTCAAATGCTTGAAAAGGTGGTCGAAAATTGGACCTCCAGAATGACCTTTGTGCAAAATAGTCGTGGTGGCCATATGCCCGAAATTATATTTAAATGTTAAATGACAAGAAATTATCTACCAAATAAAAATTTTTTTTTTTGGCCATTTCATAATTTGGCATGTGTTTTATTTAAATTTGAAATCAGCAAGCTCTTATAAAAACACCCTTAATATAAATATGACTTCTGCCATATAAACGCCACGCCTGGCTAGAACGTAGTCTAATCTGGAGGTACAATTTTCGCTGACTTTTTTCAACATTTGTGGCCGTATATCGGCAATAACACAGCATTTGGTATTCTCCAAGAGGTCAATCGTTTCCGGCTTATCGGCATATACTAGCGACTTCACATATTCCCACAGAAATTAGTCTAGCGGAGTTAAATCTCATAATTTTGGTGGCCAATTCACGGGTCCGAAGAATGAAAGTATGCTCTTGCACATCATGGGTGTTCAACTGATTCACGACAAAGTCAGTAATCATGACGCTATAACGGCCCACATTGACTGTATCATTCTGACCGGCATTGTTTTTAAAGAAATACGGACCAATGATTCCACCAGTCCATAAAACACACCAAACAGTCGGGTTTTCTGGATGTAATGGTATCTCCACATACACTTGAAAATTATCATCACTCCAAATACGGCAGTTTTGTTTATTGAGATGTCCATTCAAACAAAAATGAGTTTCGAATTAAGATTTTATAGGCTAATTGTTCGAAATTTTAATTTAAATCTAAGAAAGACATGATAAATATTCCAAGGCACAAAAGCAAGTCAACATCAGTTTTTGTTCTTCAACTTACACAGCAGAGCAGAACAGCTGTTTTCGAAAGACGCAACCCTTTTATTATCAGTGCTCATGTGTATTGTGTTTGTCACCACTTATTAGGTGGCTTAGTTGAATGTGATAACAGTTCCTATTTACACAAATTTTATTGTGAACAAGGATACGAGAACTGTATCAACCTGATGTTAACATGTTAATGTTATAATACCCGTGTAACCGTTTCATCGTTAAACAAAATTCGCCTATGAAAATCGGGCTCAACTTCAATCTCGTTTTGGATTTAGTTGGGCACAATTTGGAAGGCGTCAGTCTATTCAGTCTGAGATGGCAAACTCAATATAAAGCACTTGACTGAGCTGATAAAATGGCCAGCAATTAAAAAAGTGTTGCCAACATAAACTTTTATAGAGCGTGTTTTTTTTAGAGTGTCACATCTTTGAGTTGGCATCACTGCTTTTTTTGAGCACCCATTTTGCTTTGATATTTCGTTATAAATCGAGTTACACTAGAGCAACGCATGCAAATTATTGAAATTTTCAATCAAATTAATTTATCCATTCGTCAAATTCATAGTGTACTTCTTACATTTTATGGCGTACATAATCGACCTTCGAAGAACAATAGAGCGTTTTCGGACCACATGTACTGTTACTGACAATGTGCATCCCGTGAGACACCGAACAGTGAGCGCTGAAGAAGCTGTAGCCGCTGTACAGGAAAGCATTGAAGATGATCCTAATCAATCAGTTCGTCGCCGTTCTTAACAATTGGAGTTGTGTCTCTCCACTTTATAGAAGATTTTTTAGTTGTTGAAAATTGGTGTTCCAGATTGGGCCTTCAACGCGCCAGCCGTGGCAGCCACCTGGCAGAAATCATATTTAAACATTAATTTCATAAAATTTTCTTTCCAATAAATTAATGTTGAAGATAAGAATGATGAATAAGATGGTTCCTTGGTTGTACTGAATGTTTTGTAACGTGTGGACCATCCATCTGTTTAAATTTGAACCACCGTCTATGTTGCGGAATATTTGTCGTTATTCGTGCAGAGCTCTCCGAGATAAGGCGTAAAAGTTTCCAACATCTTTTCTGAACAAGATATTGCAAATTAGCCAACTTGTGCCGACTTTCTGCTCAAATTGAACGGGATTTTCGTAAAATTGTTTGCTGTGTTAGATTGTGTGTAGGATTGTTGTTTAAGGGAATACGTTTAATCATTTTTTACCTTAAAATTTTTATGACCCAGAGTATGTGTACGAGTGTGTGTGTGTGTGTGTGCATTGTACAGAGGAGGCTAAAAAATATATATACAAAAATTAAAACTGTTTCTTTAGCAACTTAATTTAGTTGATTTTTTGTTGTTGTTGGAGTAAAATGATGCTGGTGTTTGTATCGGCTTAGACGCACCACATACAACGAAGTCTGTGTCTGTTGTTGTTTTATTTTCTCCATCTACAGGAAAAATTGACATTTTATTAAGCTCGTCATGAAAGATGTAGATGGTACTGATACACTCATAAACTCATAAATGTGACATAATAAAAATTTCATAAGCCCCTTGAAGCATATTAAAATCACATCAATTTTAATATTCCATGTTCTGTGTTCTATGCTGGGCTTGTAGAACAAGTAAATGACTACGGAGCAGCAACAAACAATGGCAACTACAAAAGAACTTTCATAGAATGATGGGAGGTGCTTAAAAATAAAGATTCAATTTTATAGTTTAGAGGGCATATTTTGATTATAAAATCAGCGCCTTTTTTGCTTGTACGTACATGAAACTTTAGTGCTGAAATGCGTAGGTGACTTTTTGTAATATGGCGCAGTAAAATGCCTTTACAGACTCGAAGACAGCATTCGGCTTTTAAATATTAAAACTCAACTAAGTTCATAATATTAGTAGATTAAGTGAAATTTACATGAAGTTCCTCCATTTTTGTCGTCCTTCACATATTCCATTAACTGAAATTCACAATTTTATTTATTGCAGTTTTTACCTTTCGTGTGTGTGTGTGTGTGGCATAAATATTCCTCCTTATTCTGTAACTTTTGTTCAATGTCACTTCAAGACAATATCAAAACAACGACATCTTTATTTTGACATTGAATTAAGATTCTATAGGCTAATTGTTCGAAATTTTAATTTAAATCTCAGAAAGACTTGATAAATATTCCAAGGCACAAAGGCAAGTCAACATCATTTTCAACTTACTCAGCAGAGCAGAACAGCTGTTTTCGAAAGACGCAGCCCTTTCATCATCAGTGCTCATGTGTATTGTGTTTGTCACCACTTATTAGGTGGCTTAGTTGAATGTGATAACAGTTCCTATTTACACAAATTTTATTGTGAAAAAGGATACGAAAACTGTATCAACTGTATAACAAAAAAAATATATTTTGATTTTGTAGCATAGAGTAATCGACATCTATATTATTTATTATATTGTTTTAACAATGTTTTTCTTTTCTTTTTTTTCAGGTAAGTTGCTTGTGTTTTTTATTAAAACTAACTCAAAATTTATAGAATGTAAGTATTGCTAGATATAAGTCAACATTTTATTAAATCCATTTGCAATTTTGCTACCAATTAACTGAACAAATTGATTTGTTGCCTCTTGAACCCGCTTTATGGTTTCGAAAGTTTTATTTGTCTCTTGATTAATTTAAATAAATTAATATAAACTAGGCTGCAAGAAAACTGATACTCTAGCAAGCCACTAGACCCATTGTAATTCCTAAGACTAACAACCTACATATTTAAGCGAAGTTGTGGTAATCTACGTACACAGAACTCTTCACAGAAACCAAGAGGCCACTAAGTGCATCGTCGCTGAAACTGCAAACAATAGCTTAGATGTATAGGGTCCGCAATCTAACGTTTTTTTTTCAACTAGTGCTTATTTCGTGAATGGCAACACTTAGCTCATGTCTGATTTGACAGATAATTAGTTTTATCCTTCCGCTGAACGAATATGGTTGACCATCCAATGCGTTTTCGCTTCGCTAAGTGGGCCTGCGATCGACTTACAGAAGATGCCGATTTTGGCAAAAAAATCATCTTTTCAGATGAAGCTCATTTTGATCTTGGCGGGTATGTAAACAAGCAAAATTGTCGTATTTGGGGCACAGAAAACACGCACGCATACATTGAAAAGCCGACGCACCCAAAACGAGTCACTGTTTGGTGCGGATTTTGGTCCAGAGGCATAATTGGGCAATTTTTCTTCGAAAATGAGCAAGAAGTGGCCGTCACAGTCAATGGCGATCGTTATCGGCCCATGCAGCCATTTGAATGAAACTATTTTCCATTATTAACCGGAAGGATTGTAATTTCAAATAAAAAAAGAAAATTGAGAAAATATTCATTAGTTTTTTAATAGCATTTTCAAAAAAAAAAAGTTATTTGGCGGACCCTATAGTTACAGAATATGGGACGGTTAGGTTAGGTTAGATTGAAGGGAGGGGCGTATGCAAAGCTATCCCAATTCGTTCAGGATTACACCTAGGCCTCATAGGCCTGTTGTGCGCTCTACGGGTATTATAAGGAGTTCCCATATTAGTATAGGGAGCTTCCATTAGAACCATGGAAACCTTTGAATTTGATTAGGTTAAGAGTCTAGTTTCTTCAATGTCTCTCCAATTAGAAAACAAAAGAAATTCCATATCCTGTATGATCTTCTGATTAAACAGCAGTTTTCGAACAGCTCTGCTGTGTAAGTTGAATAAAACTGATGTTGACTTGCCTTTGTGCCTTGGAATATTTATCATGTCTTTCTGCGATTTAAAAACAAATTTCGAACAATTAGCCTATGAATCTATAATATAAATTTATAATATAAATTTTTTCTTTAATTAATAGCATAGTTTTCTGTGTGCAAATTATAGACCTCAAGTTTACAATACGAGCTAAGCAAAAAACTTCTTTAAATAAACAGAATTTATTTTTGCTATAGGGCAATCACAAATTTTAATGACATTAAATACAACTCTTGTTTTAAGTATAAACTTTCAAAGGCGAAATCGCTTTTAAAATTAAAGTGGCCATCTTTTTGAATTTACTGTCCGCCTCCGATAAACTGGAAGTAGTTGCGGCTCCAAGGTCTAACCGGAGACTGATAATTCTGGTACAGCGGGCGTTAGGGGCCCCTGGGACTTCGGTCTCAGCCTGGCTGTATTGCGGCCCTTCTAGGAACTTCTTGGTGCATGTGGCTTAAACCCAAATAGCCGAAAGAGCTTGAGCTCGGTGTGGAGTTGCAAAGATCGGTAGGAGTTCTAGGTAGGTTCCGCTTCTAACCAAAGGGAAGGCCTTGTTCAAATACATGGTTTCAAATTGGTACTAATGCGTCTGCACAGTCTGTTGCGTGTTAGGGCGTTGCTAAACGCATTGTAGCCAGGACCACAGTGGGGTTGGGCCGCATGGCACGTAACCACTCTAATCTGTTGCATACCTTTCCGCCTCCGGTTATCACAGTGTAAAGTTATGGCAATATATTTTGTATAAGCAAATTTATAAAAATCTCGACTCCACAAAATTTGTACAGCTATGAGAGGTGTCCCTTAGAAGAGGTTTCACTGTATGTTAATAATTATTTTTTACAAAAATCATTTTTGAAATTTCGAGTAGAAAGTTTAGAATAAAAATTTAGAGTGAAAATTGCAAATAGAAAAAAATTTCAGCAAAATTAAAATTATACTTCAATTTTGTACACTTTTATTCAGTAAAAGTAGCCGAAACGAAACGAATTTGTAGGTGCTGTTGGCTGAAGTAGTAGAACACGAGACTATGAAGCGGAGGGTCGTGAGTTCGAGCCCCCGCTGAGTCATGAAATATTGTGTTGAATTCTTCTCATCAGCATTAGTGCGTGGTTGTGTTAGTTGTTGCCAGCCTGTTTCAATGATGAAGGCATAGTCACTGGTCACTGAACAAAATTGGCAGCGACTGACACTATCATGTACTAAAAAGCAGAGTAACAGCACCCGCCTTCGTCGGCCCTGTAGCAAAAATTAGCCGGCGAAGTAAAAAAGGTTGAAATAGCTACAAAAAAACTGTCTATCTTCTCATCTTTCCTAGTCTGTCCCCTGCTTTTCAGTTCCGGCGCAATGCATTGCATATGTAGGGGCCATCCCCTGAGTGCTGGTCCTACTCCTAAAAAAAAAAAATTCATCTGATTTTGATTGCAGCTTTCACACAATTCAAATTATTCAACTTTTAAATATTTTAATGCCGATAGTTCTCGTCGATTTATGATAACTCTTGAAATTTTGTCTCTTCAAGACGAGAAAAGTAAACCGGCAACAAAAAACGAATTAATACTCTGTTGATAAACTGCATTCTACCGTCAATGACTATTTTAAAAAGTAATATTTTATGAGGTTTTCTTTTCCTCCCCAACAAAATGTTTCTTCCTTTTAAAAAGCAACATTGATTTATAGTCATAAATTTTAAACATGTAACATGTTTCTTGTTTCCTTTCTACTTTATTTCGGAAATACTATTTATATATATAAAGAGTCGTTGTACGAATACCTTTTAAATTCATATCATTCGCTCCTTTCCTTTTTAATAATAATGACATTAATATCTGCTGCTACGTGCTGTTGCAATTACTTCATGATAGCACCAGCAATCAGGCTGCTTGCTGATGGTAATATCAATGATGGAAATGTTGCTGAAGCATTCAACTTCAATTCATGCTGTTTTTTTTACTACGTACTCGTTACGTTGGCAAATATATGTGCATACTTTCTGATTTTAATTTAAAAACATTATTTTTATGCTGGACAAAATACGCGGAAGCAGATAGACAATTTGCTGAAAGCACAAGAGATTGCTGTAGAACTTCTACTATTACCAATAAGTATTTGCTTTATTATATATTTCGTCAAACACACATGCAGATGTTACGGGAGAAAGTAAGAACTTGTAAAATGAATAATTGTGATTTAATAGATATATTTGAAATAATTTAAAATTCAATAAAACTAATTAAAATGAAACTTGAACATATGCAGTTGATACTATAGAGTTTTTTACGGGATCATTGATGGCTTGTTGTATATTCCGAATGAATTTGTTTGTAAATTGAGAAGTTAAGAATGCGAAATTGGGGCTTCATTATATATTAAGTAAACATATGACGAAGTACTTGATAGTAACCTTCAGGAAAAAAATCCTGACGATTGTCCAAATATTGTATTTTCTCTTTGATTTTTCCAGAGGTTTGTTGAGATCAAAACCGTTCTCGTATACTTTTTCACAATAAAATTTGTGTAAATAGGAACTGTTATCACATTCAACTAAGCCACCTAATAAGTGGTAACAAACACAATACACATGAGCACTGATGATGAAAGGGTTGTGTCTTTCGAAAACAGCTGTTCTGCTCTGCTGTGTAAGTTGAATAACAAAAAAACTGATGTTGACTTGCCTTTGTGCCTTGGAATATTTATCATGTCTTTCTGAGATTTAAATTAAAAATTTCGAACAATTAGCCTATAAGTTCTAAACACATAGACGACAGCAGACTTCATAACTTCACGGCTTCAAATGCTGCCAACTTCAAATGCTGCTATGAAGTCAGCTTCATAATTATTTTGAGGACAGCAACAACATAACATCAGGGATGCCGCATATATATAATGAACAAAATTAAAGCTATTGATAAAATATGTAATAATATCACGTAAAACTATAAAAAACACACAAATTTATTTCTATTTCTGTATTTTTGTAATGTTCTTTTATGTTTAATATCAAATTAAAAGTTTTTGTTCTTATTTTTCCAATTTATATATATAATGGCAACACTATATTTGTTTATTGCTGCCCGTCAAAATAGAAAATAGCCAAAGTTGGCAGCAGCAGCAAATGCTGTTGTGCAGCCCTGCTGCTGTGCTGCCCTCAAAATAATCGCTTTCATTTAAACACATGGAGTTTATTTTTGACATATTGCTGCTTGCTGTCTGCTGTCGTCTATGTGTTTAGAGCTATAGAATCTTAATTCAATTTAATATAGCAATATAAAATGTTCGTTAAAATCCAAAAACCCTTTTTTGTTATTTATATTCATGCCATTGAAATTTTTACCTTTAGTTTGCCATTCCACTCTTAATAAAAAACAAAAAAAATGAATAAATAATTGCTTACGTCTAAAGTACACATGTCAGTAGTGAAATTTTTTTTGGCAAACTAAATTTTAAATCTTGTTTATATTTATAATAATTTAAATAATTTAGATTTCCGAGACTTTGAGGAGGGGAAAAAGAAAGATATGCTAGGAATTCAATTATAATTAAGTTAATTAAATATAATTAAGTAGTTATAACACAGTAGCAGATTTTTCAACTTCAAAATCTTGAACCAATTGAGACCACCAAAAATCTGAAAGCTTAGGATGGTAGAAGAAAAACCCTAGCTGTGTTTTTAATTATTAGCTAAGGGTTTTTTAAACATTTTTGAATTTTCCGACTCGATGGATTTCAGTACAATTTTCAAAAATTATGTACTGATTCTTAAGTCTATATCTCGTGAACTATTTGAAATATTGCTTTTCTCTCTTCAGCCAATTTTTACCTCTTAATTAGATCTAAAAATTTTACCTTGAGGTAAAATAAAAAAACAATAACATCTTATTCAAAACAGCAAAACTGTGAAAAAACGTAAAATTTCGTCATAGATTTTTATTTCTGACGATGGCATTGTGTAATTAAATTAAGCATCGAATATTTATACAAATTATAGACTTAATTTTTTTACATTATTTTTTTTACTTAAATTTAGAAAAGAGAATTTATGATATTTTTTTATTTTATATTTAATGAAAAATAGTATATTAAATTCTTAAATAATGAGTAGCAAATAAAAATGCCACATCTTATTTGTAAATATGGAATTTCGCAGCCTTCAAACAAATTAATATACAAAGTTTTAAATTAATAAAAAGATAACAAATATATTGGACGATTGACAAATTTATCACAAAATGTTTATTTCTAAATTTAACTCGCTTTTAACGCGCTGTATGCATTTAAATGATAATGTAAATAAATAAAAAGGATCTGCGTTGACTGTAGTACAAGACGTTATACGACAGAATTGCCATCTGAAGTTCTAATATTTAACTACTAATCGAGTGCATTTTTCTCGATCTCCTTTTCTCTATGAATCTTTCTCACTCGCTTAGTCCCTACTCTCAGTCCATGGCTATATGATTCATGCTTCATGTTCCCCCTTCGTCACTCTCTCTCAATCGTTCTCAATTGCTTTCTCCCTCTTCTTGGACAAAAACGTCCCATATGTTCGTGTCACATTTCAAACATAACAATTTTACTCTCATTCGCGCAAAGAAGTTTCACAATTTTTTTTTTCAAATGAAATCGTTTTTGAATTCATTAGCGGATTCCGTGCCTAATTTCACAAATGAGTTCGTTGTAAAAAATAGTTTGGTTCTTCGTTAAAATGCAGAATCAATTGTGTTCCCAAAAAAAAAAATTGAATTCTGTCATGGTACGGCTGCGTATGATTAATATTTGTTTGTATGGACTCGTATTACTCATACGTCTTCAACACACATTTAGAAACGAACACGTCACACATGTTCGTTTCATCCGCAAAATTCGAGCTTTAAGCAGGTTTCAATGCCACAAGACTCAAGTTAGATATTTTGACTAATTTTACCACAATGTCCTTATAATTATTTGCATATATGTACGAGGTCAGTTCAAAATAAATAATGAGTTTTAAAATTTGACGGACTACATAAATTTGATTTGAACAATTTGAAGTGTAAGGCAATGTTATGCTATTAAAAAAAATATCAAAGAATTTTCATCAGATATAACTTCATCCATTCATGCATTGCAACCCTGGAACTTTTAACACTAATTTATATTTTTGCAGCATATAAAATATATTTTATAGCCAAATGCCATAATTTTGTTAATCACTTTTTGCGTAAGTGAAATTTATATGCACACAAAAATAAAATATCACATATTTTTACTCTCTTTGTTTCTATTTTTCATATAGATTTTATACATTTTGAAAGACAAAACATCTCATGAATTTCTTCGATGAACAAATTGTGTACGAAACAAAAAAAATTTTTGCAATTTTTTTAGAATTTTTTTTTTTTTGTAATTTACAAAGTTAAGTAAGTCCTTTGTTGCAAATATTTATTTTAGTATTCCAAAGAACAGGTTTAAATTTTCCAGCTCTGGAACTGTTGGGTTCTCTGATTTCTAATACCAATATATTTCTTTCAAAATTATCCCATGTAAATGTATAACTTTTCATATTTTGATAGAGGAAAAGTAAAAAATATTTAACAATTTCTTAAGTCAAATACATTAAATTTTCCTCTAAAATTAAATTTAATATTTTTAATTCTATCTGCATATTAATAAAGCGCTAATATTATGTTTATTACCAGTTAATTTGATGATGTCTGTTAACAAATTTGTCAATAGGTTATAATTATGAAATATATATTTTATGAATTAAAGCTTTATTAATTGCACAATTCAATATCTTGCTAAAAAGTTTCTAAACCTAACAAATTTCAAACACCTTGAAAACAACAAAAAATATTAACAACTTATAAAATACTTATATAGAATGCCCTTAAGGTCCTTAAACGTTTCAACCTATAGGCTAAAAGAAGCATGTGATGCTGTCTTTAAGAAAGAATTGTTTTCCTTAATCTTGTTGCTGTAATTGAAGAATTATAAATTTGAATGTGACTTTTTGCATACCAAGTGAAAGATAATATAATAGGAATCTGAAAAACCTCTTCAAACACACGTTGAAGGGAAGAAAACAAAAAAAAAACGAACATGAAAAGAAATCCACTGACACTAATACTCTTCTACACACTGCCACAATGTTGCAACATACAAATGTTAAAAAATTAAGCATAAAAACTGGAATAAATATCACAGCGAAGCAAAAAAAAAAAGAAAAAAGAAGTGTATGAAGTATTGAAAAGCCATAAAGGCCAAAAGCCCCAAAGCTTTCACATACCTTCGGTGACTGACTGTTTGTGTGTGTGTGTGTATAGGTAAGCATGTGTGCAGGTATATGTAGTTTATGAAGAGCTATGTCGCCTACAGTTTGAGCTCCTCTTAGTCACTCACCCACACACTCACTCACTCACTCACTGTGCTGCTCTATCATGGCTTATGATAATCCTCAAAACTATTAGGAAAACCGCTGCAAAAGTAAAAGGATTTCAAATAGTTCTACACTGTTCTAAATGCAAAAAAATATTTATTCGCACAAACTTACTTATGTAGAGTTTTGCTTTGAAAAGAAATGAATACCGCCAAACAAATGCTGAAGACAAATTGCATTGTGGCAAGAATCTATTGCCAAAGGAATTCAAATGAAACGAAAACATTCCAATAACGACGACTACTTTGCAAAAAAAAGCAGAAAATAAAAAATATGATAAAAAAAACGTTTCTAAAATGAAATGAAAATAAAACGGTGTAGAAAAGAATATAGAAAATATCCCACATTTAGTATAAAAGATATTGCCGAAAAACGAAAATGGATTTTCAAGCCAACTTTTACAGCTGCAGTGAACAGTGTGGTGGAAATTTATTTAATTCTAAGAGGCTTTTGCATAAATAACGTTAGCATCATGCATGCGAAAGAAAATAAAAGGAGAAGCATTATGTTTTTTATGAATTTTTAAATCCCTCATAAATGAGTTTTCTCTAGGTGAATTTGATGATATTTTTACAAGTTTATGGAAAAATCTACTAACCACTAAATAAAACTGAAATTAATTCCCCAACATGTTCGTAATATATTGTATTATATTATTGAAAATAATTAAAATAAATCAGTGGTGAACAACAAACAATTTCTGGGTGCTGTTGGCTGAAGTAGTAGAACACAATACTATGAAGCGGAGGGTCCTGAGTTCAACCTCGCATTGAGTCATAAAATATTATGTTGAATTCTTCTGATCAGCATTAGTGCGTGGTTGTGTTAGTTGTTGCCAGTCTGTTCCAATGATGAAGGCATAGAACATAATTGCCAGCGTCTGACACTATCATATACTAAAAGCAGAGTAACAGCACCCTCCTTCGTCGGTCCTGTAGCAAAAAATTAGCCGACGAAGTAAAAAGGTTGAAATAGCTACAAAAAATTTTCTATCTTCTCATCTTTCCTCACCTATCCCCACAATACCACCCCTCGTTTTCAGTTTCGGCGTAATGCGGCGTAGGGGTCATCCCCTGAGTGTTGGTCCGAAGTAAAAAAAAAATTAAATTACTCATGAGTACTGATGATGATAGTGTAACGGCTTTCGAAAACAGCTGTTCTGCCCTGCTGCATAAGTTGAATAATTGACTTTCCTTTTTGCCGTCTGGATTCGAAACAAATATTCGAATAATTAGCTTATAAGTCTTTGGGCCGTTATTAAAACTTGCCTTTAATGCAGCTGATAGTAAAAGGTAACCATACAGGCATGTCACACATTCCGATCGAAATGGTTTCAATTCCGTATTTTCAAATCGATCGTTTTTGCTTTGCGTTCTCCAGGCTCCGATCGATTTTGTTCATTCCGAAAAATATATGAAATCACAGTTTTTTACTTATTACAATTCTTTTATTTTTATTTTTATTTTGCTTTACTCTTTATTGGCTTTACCACATCTTAAGTTTCTTTGGTCATAAAAAATTTTTGTTCTAGAAAATTAATGGTTTGCTCAAAAAATAAAATGTGGCAACACTACGATTGAAAAAGATAAACGTTTTCTTGCTGCTCACAACTAATTTAAAAAAATTAATATTTTCAAATAAATAATAATCAAATACTTCAAAAAATTGTCAAATATTTAAATTAACAATTTAGTTGTCAATATAAATAGGTAATATGAGAGTTTTTAGGTTTAAAGTCATAGAAATTAACAATTCCACTTGGAAATCTAAAGTGGTTTCATTCCGAAAAAATTTTTCGTTTTTCGTTTTCTAGAGATCCAATTTACGGAATCAAAACCACTTTCGATCGGAATTGTGCCCTGTGACATGGCCGATAGCTAAAGTAGGAAATAAAGTGAACTTTAAAATTTTTCATTATCACAACTTCCTTATAAAATAAAATTAATCTTTTCAAATATATGGCAGTACCACAGAAAAAACCAACTACTTTTGACAAGTTGGCATAACATAGTGGCATCATTAAGTACATAGTGGCAACGACTGTCTTGTTTGTTTATGTATTTAAATGCTAAAGAGTTGTGAATAATATTAATAAAACAAAAATATCGGTGAAATATGGCAAAAATTCAAGAAAAGGGTAAAAAAATTATACGAATGAAGAAGAGGTACTGCATCTTTCACAGACCAGAAAATATGGCAACTTCAAATTCATAAACCTTACTTTAAAATTTAATGTTCAAATCGGATTCACTTTAGCTTATTAGCCACTTTTAGCTTAAAGTGTACTCATGATAATGAAGAACGAATTATCTGTCCCATTAACACCTTAACTTTAGCTATTGGCAAGTTGTAATAGTGGCCCTTAATTGAATTTAGCTTAAAACAAGTAAAAACGTTATATTGGACCGAGTGGAATCTTAAATACACTCCAAATATTAAGCAATTAAGAACTCTAATTGCTTCTTATTACAATTTACATTTTTATGGCATTTGGCTTAAGTAAACAAGAAACAAATTTATTTCATTACGGTCGTTTCCAATGTGGTGGAAGGTGCATGCCTGAGACACCTTTCCGTCAGCATAAAAGCAATTTAAGTATTAATATTTTAAATGGTTGAAGGAAATCGATAACAGACTACCGATTCGTATATTCACGGATAGTAGGAAGGTCATCGAGGCCCTGAGGAATCATGTGGTTCAATTTCGGTGTGTACTACAGTGCAAGGATGAGATTAACTCATACACGCAATGTGGGGGCATAGAGATAATATGAATTCCAGGACATCAGGGGATACCTGGAAATGTTGAGGCAGATAGGCTAGCAAAGATGGGAGCATTAATGGCGAACATCACACTAGATAGGCCGAAGCCATTTCAGGTTTTTAAGAACGAACTAAAGCGATGGGCTATAGAATTGCATACAAGAGATTGACAGCACTCTACCGTAGGTAGGGTGACTAGAATTCTATGGGGGGACCCAGATAGTAATAGGACAAAGGAGGTCCTTGAGAAGGACATTGAGTAGGCCAACACTACGGAAGTTGGTTTATTTAATAACAGGACATACAGCGTTAAGGACTCACCTGGCACGAGTGGGTATCGTTGGCGATATAACATGCAGAGCCTGCCTGGAAGAGGACTGGCGCACTACTTGTGCTACTGTCCAGCTTTTAGCCAAGTCAGAAGACAAAAATTTAATCAGGAGACTATACAGGAGAAATTTTTTAGGGGCGCTAATTGGAAAGACTTAAGGAAGTACATTGAAGAAACTAGGTTCTTGACGTAATCAAACTCAAAGGTTGCCATGGTATCGGTGGAGGCTCCCTACAGTAGAATGGGAACTCCTTATTATAGAGCGCACAACAGGCCTATGAGGCCTAAGTGTAATCCAGGACGGATTGGGATGCTTATGCCCCTCTTTTTCAGCCTAACCTAATATTTTATATCAACATGCAAAAAAAGGGACTGAGAGAAACAAAAAATATTTAACCTGCTGGGCCAGAGTTTCTTTAAGACATTTCTGTGCTAAATTTTAAAACTCTATACAGGATCAATCCAAGAAAGACCGTGAAAAGCAAAATTTTCGGGGTAGTTAAGTGTAGACAAAATTTTGTTTCCATAAGGTCAATGAGGGTGAAAAAGGCGGCTTAGGGGTAGGGCAGGGGAAGATCAGACAACATATTTCTTTCCTCATGAAAGCTTATAAATTAATTTTTTAAAAGGCCCAACTATAATATGAATAAGCAATTCAGTACGGAATGTGCGTTCAGTTTGGCTCTTTACTTAAAGAAATGGCATTTGACGAAATTTGACGAAAAGTTTCTTTCAAGTTTCTCTTAAGTATAATGTACTCACACATACGTATTGTATGTAATCGCACAGTTGCGATTAAAGAATGTTGGCTTAAGGAATACAATTAGTTAAATGTTTATATAATTTCTTCATATAATATGTAACTTCAACGCCCACTAAAGGGGATGGGGTCCAAAAATAGATTATATCGTGTTTTCCACAGACGGACGTATGGCCATTACTAGATCGTCTTAGACTTCATCACTGGTTAGGAATACTATATGGGGTCCAAATCTTTTTGGAGTGTATGAAATTTGTATATTGTCGTTTGGGGGGCAAATGCAGAAGAGGGGTGTAGGGCAGTGGTGGATCAGGTTACGTCTCGGCTTCGTAAAAAAACAAAAGCTTAAGTGTTGTTTTTAAGGAATGTAGGCTTAAGTAATACAATTTGTTAAATTTTTACGTTTTGTTTGAATATAATAACGCCCACTTAAAGGGGCGGGGTCCAAAAATTAATTTGTTTGATTTTATGGACCTTCTTCTTTGACATAAAAATATATCATTTGCTTAACAAAATTACAAAAAGCATTTAAAAATTAGCCTATAGAATCTTAATTCAATTTAATATAGCAATATAAAATGTTCGTTAAAATTCTTACTACATGCAAATTTAAGCTATGGCTTGAGCTACCCGATAATAAAAAATTGGAAAAAACGTTTACATGTACTTAAGTATAAAAAACCAAAAAAGTTTGACTTAGGTATGATGGAACAAAAAATTCAGAAAATGGGACATGAAGAAAAATAATCAAACGGTAACACGGGTATTATAACAATAACATGTTAACATCAGGTTGATACAGTTCTCGTATTCTTTTTCACAATAAAATTTGTGTAAATAGGAACTGTTATCACATTCAACTAAGCCACCTAATAAGTGGTGACAAACACAATACACATGAGCACTGATGATGAAAGGGTTGCGTCTTTCGAAAACAGCTGTTCTGCTCTGCTGTGTAACTTGAATAACAAAAACTGATGTTGACTTGCCTTTGTGCCTTGGAATATTTATCATGTCTTTCTGAGATTTAAATTAAAATTTCGAACAATTAGCCTATAGAATCTTAATTCAATTTAATATGAAAATTATGTTGTTTTTTAGAGGTTTTTTAGAGGTTCTTCTTAGGGGTACTTTTCCCCCTCTAGCCCGATTCAGCTCATTTATGAACTTGATTTGAGCTATACTTCAAGATAAATTTTTTACCAAGTTTCAAAAGTCTAGCACTTTTCGTCTGGACTGAATCGTGATTTCTACAGACGGACGGACGGACGGTTGAACATGACCACATCGTCCTAGATTTCATCACTGATAAAGAATACTTTATGGCATATCAGATGGATATTTCTCTGCAGTGCAGACGGTATGGAAAAATGAATATACCCTCCAATTGTTTTTTATTTTTTGGGAGGGCATAATAAATCCCTTTTTCCCGTCTTGCACGCTACTGCATTTCCATAGAAGAACAATTGCAATGCTTTGTACAGCTGTACAATTTTCAACAATTTCTTATTCGCGTCTGCCATTACTAATGTTGCTGACATTTCACATTCAAATGCGAAATTCATTTGAATTTTTTCTCTATAGATATATTTTCTTTCCTTTCATCTTTATGCCTAATAAAACAAATATGAGAAAAAGAAAGTAGAGCTTCTTAGCATGCTTACGAGCTCACTCAATATAAATACTACAAAGATCGACGGCACAAAAAGAAGTGGGAGAAAAAAAAACTCACAGTTTTTTCTTCTTCCTTGTTTCTCCTATTGATATTTAGACATGTAGTAGGAAAATTCAGTCTTACACCGCCATTTGCCGCACATAAATTTTCTTTGTATTTGAACATAAATCAATGTTTGGCTTCTGTCAACATTTGCAACATCTTCTAGTAAATCGTTTGTAAGATATGAACGTATAAAGATTCGCAAATTCGATATGTAACTGTGCCAGTGTTTGTAAACGCATTTGTTTGTTTCCTACACTTTGGTACCAGAGAGAAGTTGTAGTCAAAAAAAAAAAAAAAAAAAAATTGCATGTGAACGAGCAGCAGCATTAAGGATGTGAAAGACAGATTTTCATTTCGTTTCCCATGTTCTGTTGAAACACTGATAAAAATAATTTAATTAAATTTAGGATAATTTAAGAATTTGTTTTGCATAAAGCCTAGTACACTGTTTGAATTTGTGGAAAGTGTTGCGCAACATCAGTTATTTCAGTTTAAATTTTTTTCCTTTTTAATTGAAATTATGTTTTCCATTTTCCACGTGGTCCCATTACGATTTACGCAAAACACGCGACCTTCTCAAGTTTAACAAGGCGCGCATGCGTCAACTGGTGACTGTTTTGACAGGACACTGTAGCTTTGGGACTCATGCGAGGAGGATGGGTCTAATATACAACGACTATTGCAGAAGCTGCAATGATGAAGAGGAGGAAGAAACTGTCCTCCATCTTCTGTGTCAGTGTCCTGCCCTTGCTAATGCAAGGGCAGACTTAGACAGCCTGGCAAACATGGAGCTTTCAGGGGTATCATCCTTCCTCAGGGGTACAGGATGGTTTGAAACGGCGGAGGACATCCCTTAGGAGGTCCTCTGCTTAAGGGCATCACAAAGGGACCGAATTGACGGACTCAAGTGGATTGTCCCGCCAGGGACAACGTCCCTCTAACCTAACCTAACCTTTCCATTTTCAATGAGAAAATTTCTATTTTCAAAAAATTATCGTACGAAATAAATAACATTCATATTATTTCACATGTTTTTCATAATGAAAACAGAGTACTAGTTTAGCAACATTTTTCCACAAATATTTCGATTGAATATTTTTTGTATGGGTTCGGTCAAAATTTCACATGAAATTTTCAACAGAATACTAGGCTTAACAAAAAAATTTTTACAGGAATGCAATAGATATTTTCATATCATTAAAAAACGAACTTATAGTTTGTGTCAAAATACTACAAATAAGATTTATGTAAAATTTTTTTTTAAAACTAAGCGGATGAATTCTGATATACCACATACTAGTATTTCTAACAGAAAGATCATTTCCACTCATTCCCTGAATGTCTTTCTCCTCACTCGCCAAAAATTTGTTACTCAAATTAATCAAATAATTATTTTAGAATGTTCTTTTCATAGTGCTTTATTCTTAAATTAACTAAATTTTTTTAAACTTTTAAATTTTATGAAATTTTTTTTTTATATTTTGATTTTTTTTGTTAATTTGATTATTACACAGTGCAACAGTGCAAAAAGTGCAAGGTCGTGACTATATGGGTTCGATTCTACTATCAAATTGTAGTTAAACCCTATACTCAGGTTGGCCAATTTGGTGACTGTTTTGTTTTTATGGGCCTCCAAAGTTTCCCAATATTACCATGATTCACAAAAAAATGGTGTCACCAGTTTTTGCCAAATAGCTAATCAGCAATTAAAAAATATCCCTTAATTATGTTTGGCAAAAATGTAGCCAAGAGTAGGTGGAATAATTTTTTAAATTATGTATGAATTTTTATTAGTCGAATTTTCTTATGTAAATTGTTAATTTTCTCAACGGGCTTAAGTTCGAATCTGCAAGACTGCAAACCATTTTTTATTATTTTATTAATAAATGAATTTGTTCAAATTCTATTTATTATTTTTTTAAATTAAGATTGGAATATTAAGAATATTTTCAATAATCATCAAACCAGCAGAACGGATCAGTACTGATTTTATTTTATCTTAGAGATTTACTTTTAAAAAAGTTAAAGAAAAAAAAATTTTTTTTTCAATTTTTTGATCATAACTTTTAGGAAATCCTGATTTTTTGTACACTATATTTGGGAAAATTGTAGCCACGATAAAGCTGAACAAGTTTTGTGAACATACCAATATAATCTGAACGTGTCTAGATAACAAAAATATATCATAAAGACTCAACTTTTAGAAGACAAGGTAGAAAAAATTATAATTTTTGTTTTAGTGATTAGCCTGTATCTTAGTCCAGTGTCAATCGAACTTTGATTTCTCGGTGAATATGGAAAGAGAAGACCAAGGCCTTTAAAATGGCATATACGCAGAGGCATTGATAATCATATATTTTTTCCTATTAAACTCATTTTTTTTGATTTCTTTTTTTTGTCATTTTTTAAATTTAATGGCGTTTTTCTGTCCCATTACATGTGGGAAGCATATGATATCTGTTTTAGGCTAAAACGTGTATTTGCCTGTGTGTAAAATGCAACTTTGCAGCAGGACTGCACAAATTAAAATTGGGCACAGGAACGCCTTAAAGGAACTCTGACCCAGCAGGTTAAAAATTTTTAACTTAACTCAGTCCAATTTTTGCATGTTGATATAAAATATTAATACGCAAGTTTATATGCTGAAGGAAAGGTGTCTCAGTCAGGCTCTTTCCAACACATTAGAAATGACTGTATTGAAATAAATTTGTTTCCTGTTTACTTAAGCCAAATACCATAAAAATGTAAATTGTAATAAGAATAAAAATAGAGTTTTTATTTATTCAATATTTGAAGGGTATTTAAGATTGGACCCGGTCAAATATATAAAATTTTTACTATGTGTTTTTTTATAAAATCTTATCATATCAAATATTAACCATTTGTCGAGTTTAAGACAGTTAGTGATTTGAAAATGTTTTGAGAATGACTGTGCAACATCGAAATGACTTAACAAAAACAACCGGCTTTAATTATTCTTTGAACCGCTTAGCGTAGGCCTCCATTGTCTTCAAAGCCATTCCTTTTTAATCTGCTTCGTTTTTTGAGTGTACCTGCAGCCATAAGTATAAATGCTTATATTTGCAAATATATAAATCCTGTTTTTTTCGTGTTTTATTTGAATGTGTTTGTGTATGTCACAGTGTGTGTGTGTATTTAGTTAATATATTAGTGAGAAGTATTTTAGGGCTTTAGGGATCAATTACTTACAAAATTTAAACAGGTAACAAAATCAACTGACTTAATTAGATAATTTCTGCAGATTTTGAAAGGAGCAGATTTATCGTCTGCTTGTGATGAATACTTTTTAAATGAAAAGCAAGATTTTTACTAAAATTTAGTTTAATAGCAGGCAGACAGGCAGGCTTGAATTTAATAGGAATTTGAAATCAAATTTATTTAATTTCATTTAATTGTTAAGTTGCCATCATATATTTTAATTAAAGATGTGCTGTTCTACTGTAATTGAAGCAAAGCATGCATGATCAGGTCTAATTGTGACTGGAGTTAATAAAATCTATTGCTTGTTATAGCAGCCAGGTTTTAATTATAATATGTGGAAGATCTTAAAGGAGATACCCGGCTCTGGGGTCGATTCCGATTTATTGCTGTACTATTTTTTTTAAAGAAATTACTTCTATTCAGGCTTTTAAGATCATTAAATTGTGTTTAGGCCCTTTTATTTCATGTAAATATCGCACCCTAGTAAATATGAGTTGCATTGAAACTTAACACTTTATTAATTTATGTTCTAAATTGATCATTTCGTATAATCTATATTCAATAAATTTTCTACCTGTTTCACCATTTCAATATCAAAATTAAATTATTTATTTCACCTGTCCAAGTTACTCTTAAAATCCAACTAAAACAATCTTAGAACTTCATGGTTAAAACTTTAAGCAAATATTGAAACAAAAGATATAACTTTGAATTGATGAAACAATGCAGGCAATAGGGAGACAGAGAAGAGAAAAAGACAATATTAAATTTAAAACTAAAACAAACAATATTAAGAAAATAAACTAGACAAATTTTAACAGTCAATGCTAAAACAGAGAAACAAAAAAAAGAAGGCAAATTGTGTTTCCTTTGCTGTAGCCAGCTCGACATTGAAATTGTAACAAGAAGCTGACCAAAAACTGCAGGTACTCGTATATAATTTCATTATTTTCTAACAAGTATTCAACTTTCTTAAGGGTTTGTGAGTGTGTTTACTTTTTTCTTTGTTTTATGATATTTAACAACAATTTCTTGCAACTAAAATTTGTTTCTGCACACAAGGTATTTTAAAAGGAGATAGACTTGATAATGTTTTAATTCAATGATTTGCTTACCGGATATCTGTGCAAAAAAATAAGAAATGTTCGAAGTATCAAGGAAAATATTGACATCACCAAGTCGCAAAGCAGTTCTGAGTCAGTCAACTTCAAGCCAGACCACTGATCGTTTACTCTCTTTCAATAGTTTTGCGTCTCACTCGCACTAGTTAATTTCAACACCTCAGATAATTTTAAAGATTTACAATTCTTCTGAGCAATTATTCCGTGATACTTTGCAAATTTACTTTGAAAGTATTTTACAAATTCAGTACAATAAAATATTTAAATAATTTAATTGTTCACGTTAATTTCATGACTTTCGATTTCTTTTGCGGAATCCATTTAACCCATGTCCACTGGCAGACTAGAAAAAAAAACACAAACACAATACACATGAGCACTGATGATGAAAGGGTTGCGTCTTTCGAAAACAGCTGTTCTGCTCTGCTGTGCAAGTTGAATAACAAAAACTGATGTTGACTTGCCTTTGTGCCTTGGAATATTTATCATGTCTTTCTGAGATTTAAATTAAAATTTCGAACAATTAGCCTATAGAATCTTAATTCAATTTAATATAGCAATATAAAAATGTTCGTTAAAATTCTTACTACATAGAAAAAAATAGACTTAAATAAAGAAAAATTAAATTTAAATTTATTTTGTTGATATACTCATCGAAAGACCTGTCACATAATACGTTGCATGACTGGTTCTTGTAGACTAGCAACTGGATCGAGTTCCGGAACTTTATATGAGAGGTATCGGTAACTTTTACTTGGCGTTGTCATTACAGACCTTTTTAAGTACTTCTCCTCTTGTGGCCAGTTCCACCGGTTATAGAAATATTCTGGAGTAAAAAAAATCATTATAGTTTTAATCAGATAATAACTATATACTTAATTAATGTTAACTATAACCATAAATTAAAACAAATAATAAACATTAAAAATTCATTGAAATCAGAAAAGCTAAAAATGCAGCGCCATCAGCCTCATTCCCTTACTCGCTTAAGCTAAAACTGTATGTAGGCTATTTGTAAGAAGGGTCTGGATATTTTTGGGGGCATGTTTCCTGGCGAATAAATAATTATCATCTTCTGATTTAAAACTCCCAAAAATATGCAAAGAAGAAATCGTAATACGGACTATGGCTGCAGAACATGAAAAAGTTAATTTTTTTTTTGGAATCTTAAAGTAATTCAATAAAATTATGTTTTTCTATACTCAAACATATTTTATGTTTTAGAAAAAAATTAATTAGTATTGAAAATGAAAAAGATCAAAAATATGATTGTAGGGATGGAATGAATGTGTGTATACAGTCGACTCCGCTTTACTGGAAATAACCCAAACTCAATTTTTTTCAGTTATCCGATTTTTCCTATAAAACGTTGTTCGGATTACTGAAATTTTTTACAGTTAAGCGTACTGCTTAAAATCAGTAAAATAATAATTTTTATAATCGCTTATTCGACATATTGTCTCAATTGAATTAGTGCTTTTTGTTTGTTATGTGGTCAAGTATGTCTATATGCCTGCATTTCATTGGTTCTTACTGATGATTTGGTGTAAGAACCAATGAAATGCAGGCATATAGACATACTTGACCACATAACAAACAAAAAGCAATATTTTTTATATCAAATCTGTATATTTTTTTCACGTCAATTTAACGTAAAAATTTTATTTTAAAAAAATTATTCATAGAATTATTCATTTTGTTGATGAAATTTTTCACGAATTCCTCGAAAATGTCTAGCCACTTGCATTGACAAATACAATAAAGTACGTAAGAGCGAAAAGGGCAAATATATTTGGCCATTTAAGTTTTTAACGGACAAAACATGCACTGTTTTTTCAGCCCTAAGTTATGCAATCGATTTCTAATAAATAAATTCTTCATTGTTTATTTTTTTCACTTAAGCGAAGTAAGTTTCATACAAAACGTAGTTGTTGTGGGCTTGCTTTTGGTTTTCAGTAATACGATATTTTCAGTAAAGCGATGTTTCGCTAAAGCGAAGTGAATAAGACTAGCTGCGTTTAAAATCAGTGCGGGGATTTGTATCGCTAAAGCGTATTCGACTGATCCTCCAGAGGAACATCGGTCAAGGGTATATACGAATCGTATATATCATAGGACTTCTATTATTTTCTACTTATTTAAAAAAAATTTAGTTCGGAAATTTTGCTACAAAAATGTTTATCAAACTAAAAATAACATTTACTATGGGAACACCACAAATATAAAAATATTTGTTTGGATTTAATCTGGGAAAAACAACAAAAAACTCAACAAACATAAATATTGTACTTGTGAAGAATAAATGTATTTTGGAGGGTATTTTGTAAATATAACTCAATTTGTAATAAAATATCTTCTATTACAGTTAAAATAAAACTTCTAACCGCAGCAAGTAAAAGAAAAACAAAAATTATAAATAAGATACAATTTTTCTTAAAAAAAAAAAGAAACATAAGCAACTTGTTTCCGTTTTATATTTTTATTTGTGAGCAGAAGTACTTGTATTATTTTTGTATTCCATATTTAGGAACGAATGAGAAGAGTACGTACAACGTAAACGTTTTTTTTATAACATTATTTTGCATTATTGTGTAGTCTTACCACGAATAATTCGTTTTATTGTTGCTACACAAATCGTATGGTTGAATGTTATTTAAAGTTGTGCTTATTTATATACTCGTAGTTAATATGATAGTTTCCCTGCCAACATTTTCAATAGCGCAGACACGGCAGTCCTAGAAATTGACTACTGGCTGATAAGAGTAACAAGTTTATGAGAAGTATCCTTCTAAAATTCGCTAATTATAGAGGAGTAACTAATAAATCATTTTTGTTGTTACAAGAAATACACAGGAATTTATTTTATTTAGTTATAAAAAGTTAACAAGTGATAATAAGCAGCTAGGCTTGATATTAGCAAACAAGTGTATCAGGGCAAACATCAGGGGGAAAATATCGCATTCGATATCGATCGAAATTTCCATACCATTTAAATGCAAATTTCGAACGATATCGAATGCCACAATTTGCCTTCTGATATCTTATATAAATTTGTTTATTGGTAACCAAATGGCAGACAAGGAAAAAGGAATCTTTAACGAATTTTACATGTCCATAGAGGCCAGTTTAGTAGCTTCATAGCCCGGCTCCTAAGAAATTTAACAAGTTTTTTATTTAAACCTTAAATCCAAATAATCTTGTTCTGCTTTCTTGTGTAATTTTGTTTTCCTCCTACTGACCGCTCAGGAGTGCCTGATCTTATAATAAAATATTTTAATTCGTTCCCATTGTGCGTTTTCGCTCTGATATATTTCAATATAAATTTTGAAATATTTTAACGAACCATAACATTTTTTACGGACGGCTCGAAGATGGACACTGGCACTGGTTCGGGGGTATTTTCCGAGGGTCTCGGCCTTTCGGTATCGCTCAGGCTACCCGATACCTCGACAGTTTTCCAAGCAGAGATTTATGCCATTACCGAGGCAGCATTAAGGATTGATGGGCTCAATTTGGAGGCAAGAACTATTGACATCTGTGTAGATAGTCTGGCAGCAATTAGAGCCATGGGCTCGGAGATGATAAAGTCGAGATGGGTACTGGGATGCATTCAATCTCAGGGCAGACTTAGGGGGCTGATGTCAATGTGGTTTGGGTTGCAGGGCATGAAGGCATTCAGGGGAATGAGATGGCGGACGAATGCGCGAGAGCGGGTTCGGCCTTGGATGAAGCAGTATCGCGTAGGTATATTGACATTCCCTCAGTTGAGCTGCTGGGCAGATTTCAGGAGTGGGCAAAGAGGGAGGTGACAAGCAGGTGGTCAAGTATTACTACCTGTAGGGTCTCCAAAACTCTATGGCCCTCGCTTAGCAGAGCTAGGACTAGGCAACTTCTGTTTTTTGGGAAACAGCTGTTGGCACTCCTGGTAGGGGTCTTGACGGGGCACTTTGCAATTGGGCACATGTCGGAGCGTTTGGGCTTTTCCCATGATGGCCGCTGCAGAAGCTGCTTCGATGAGGAGGAGGAGGATTCAGTACAGCATTTCCTTTGTGACTGTCCGGCCCTGCAGGAGCGTAGGCTTGGACATCTAGGCTCTCGTTTCCTGCGAGATCTTGACTGCCTCAGGGATGCAGCGCTGGCTGCCCTGGCGGGCTTTGTGAGAAGTTGTGGGTGGTTCTCAGGAACCACCACTTCGTCTTGAGAGGATTGTGTAGGGTATAGTCCTCTGGGCATCACAATGGGCCTACTGCGGGCAGCACTTTTAACCTAACCTTAACCTATAAAATATTTTAAAGCAGGCCACACACCATTTTTTTTTAACTTGGAGCAGCACTCAGGAGATGACACCTACATACGCTGGAACTTGGAAGTAGGGGATAGTATTGAGGAGACAAATGAAGAAAGATGAATATTTTACTTCACCGTCTAATTTTTTGCTATAGGGCCGATGCTCTTTTAGTAAATGAAAAAGTAGCCAGTGCTAGCCTTCATCACTGAAACAGACTGAAAACAACTAACACAACCATACACTAATGCTGATCAGAAGAATTCGATACAATACTCATGACTAAGCGAGGAGGCGAGCTCCAGACCCTCCGTTTCATAATGTCTTTTTAACTACTTCAGCCAACACCACCTTCGCTTTCCATTAGTGACCACATTTGTGGGCACAGTATAAACTATGCGTGCGGAGCTCCCTCTAAAATGCAACAAGGCGTCGAACATACTCGTAAACAAAAATAAATTATCCTCAGAAATCTTACTGTTATTTTATACAAAACACAGTCTGCAAAGTCCGTTTAATAATTATAATTTCTATTGTATTGATGAATATAATTTTTAATGTATTGATGTTAGGTTTTGAAAAATAATACTTTAAAGCTTAAAGCAGCAAAAACTAATAGTCAAAAAACGACAAATATGTCATTGATTTAACGTCAGTACCTGCCTTGCGGCCCAACCTGACGATGCTCTTAAAATCGGGTGAAATTGGGTGTAACCACTACCTCTCTTAGCACCAAGAGACCACACGAAGGTGACGTCGGGTCGCCCAGATGGCAATTTCTAGAACATGATTTGGTAAGTCCCATGATCTAACACCTTGCTAGAGTGCCGATCCGATCTAGATGATCTTTTATTTGTTGATTCACAACAACACATATATTTTGCTACTATCAGCCGGACCGAAGTCCAACCGCAAATTGGAGACCACAACCACCACGTGTATTCCCGAGGGAGACCTCACCAATATCCAGCCGCAGTAAACTGCGGGGCTTATACTGGATCCCGTGGTACCAGTTCTGACTACTGTTGTAGGTTCTATAAACTTTCTATCGACTTCGGTTTCTTTTTTACCCAAACCCAGGTGCCGCCTCACCTGTTAATTCTTACTCAGGTACGTAGGCGAACCTACTACTTATATATTCTTATATGCACATCCGTTTCACTGTAACAGAGATTGGGCAGTAACATATAAGTTTTAAGGGGATACATGCAAAAGTACTGCTTGAAAAACATAGTAACCCCTCGAAAGCCAACTATTATAGGTTTTCAACTCTCTATTGACTTCGGTTCTCCTACGGTACCTAGGCGTCCTTTGACCTTTTATTCTTACAGCAGACTACATAGGAACAGGCCATTGCCAAAATTCAATGCGTGTCTTCGGGTATGTTTCGGAGGGAGGCAGCTCCTACTACAGTGATCGTACTAGGACGATGTACTTTTCAGCAAAGATGTTCCTACTACTTTTTAATTTCTTATATGCACTCCCGTTGCACTGCAACTCCAGGGATTGGGCAGGTAACATATTAGTTTTTATGGGTTATCAGCAAAAGCCACGTCTGTAAAAACTGCATAACACTTTCCCCGGATCTGTGCTGGAGCAAGGTCTGACACCCTAACCAAGGTCCCTAAAGGCACCCCCGGGGGAGTCAAAAAAGGACAATTCAATTTAAAAATTACTATTTTTCAATCTAAGAGGACATACTGTAAAAAAAACGACATGTAATACGAATTCCAGTCTTTGAAAAGCCGTCTGATCGTTTATTAAACTGTCAGCAGGTCATTTTATTTTTAGAAATTCCATTGTTCTCCATATCATCTGGAGGAAACTATAACGAGACACTTAACTTCAATAATCTTACATGAAATATGTTTAAAGTTTATAACAAGTGTGTCAATATACTCGTATGTGTATGGGTTGACATATATGTAAGTGTGTTTGTACTTGCAGATTGTTTACATATACCATAAGTGTATTGGCTGGTTTATTGCTGAAACTAGGGATTTTCGTTTTGTCATCCAATTTGAAACCTCAAGAATCGGGAAATATATATGGAATAAGGTTTTTGAAAGGAATTAGTTTTTGAATTAAGATTTATAGGCTAATTGTTCGAAATTTGTTTTTAAATCTCAGAGAGACATGATAAATATTCAAGGCACAAAGGAAAGTTAACATCAGTTTTATTCAACTTACACAGCAGAGCAGAACAGCTGTTTTAGAAAGCCGCAACACTTTCATCATCAGTGCTCATGTGTATTGTGCTTAGTTGAATGAGATAACAGTTCTTATTTAAATGAAATTTATTTGTTGGTGGTCAAGCAATGTCTATATGCATTTCATTGGTCCTTTTTTAAAATAGTATTGTGACAACAATATGTCAAATAAAAATTTCATAGCAGTTCTTATTTAAACAAATTTTATTAGGAAATAGAATCCGAGAACTGTAGTTAATGTATTACTGTTTTAATACCCGTGTTACCGTTTGATTATTTTTCTTCATGTCCCATTTTTCTGAATTTTTTGTTCCATCATACCTAAGCCAAACTTTTTTGGTATGAATTTTCTACTTAAGTACATGTGAACGTTTTCCAAGTTTTATTGGTAGCTCAAGCCACAGCTTAAATTTGTATGTAGTAATTATTTTTAGTTTTTATTTTAATGGAACTTTAAATTCATGTTATCAAAAATTAATATATTGTTTTTATATCCTCCAAAAAAGAATTAGAGGGTATATTCACTTCATCATTCCACTTGTAAGGCAGCGAAATATCCCTCTAAGACCCTGTAAAGTATATATATTCTTAATCAGTGATGAAATCTAATACGATCTAGACATGTCTGTCCGTCCGTCCTTCCGTCTGTGGGAAGCACGATTCAGTCGAAATGAAAAGAGGCAGAGCCTTGAAATTTGGTATAAATATATTCTGAACCATACCACAGGTTAAGTTTGTAAATGGGCTGAATCGGGCCAGAGGGAGAAAAGTTCCCCTAATTTTTTCAACAGGCTTAAGTTCGAATCTGCATGACTGCAAATGATTTTTTTTATTATTTTATTAATAAATGAATTTGTTCAAATTCTATTTATTTTTTATTAAGATTGCAATATTAAGAATATTTTTCAATAATCATCAAACCAGCAGAACGGATCAGTACTGATTTCGAGGCAGCTACGCCATCTCATCAGCGTTCTTTGTTCAATTTTTCCACTTTTGCAAGTGGTGCTAGTTAGTAGGAATATCAACTATTTAACCAATGTTTTTAACGAAAATTTAATATGAGAAGTTCCCACATTCATATATTCAAGTTATTACCTTTTTGGTTAGTACGAAATTCTCCAACCCTGACGATTAATATTCCCAATATTCCATGTAGCTTCTTTGTTATTTATGTTCAAGTAATTGATTTTAGTTGTCAATTTACAATGAACAAGTGCGCGTGCCCCCGCAATGTTTCAAATTATGTATGAAATTTTATTAGTCGAACTTTCTTATGTAAATTGTTAAATTTTTCAACGGGCTTAAGTTCGAATCTGCTTTTTATTTTTGTTTTGTAATTTTTTTTATCAAATGATACATTTTTATGTCAAAGAAGGTCCAGCGCGTTAAACTTAGAGCCATAAAATACAAAAAAATAATTTTTGGACCCCGCCCCCTTTAGTGGGCGTTATTATATACAAAAATGGTGTAAAAATTTAACAAACTGTATTACTTAAGCCTACATTCCTTAAAAATAACATTTTTAAACTTCTATGACGAAGCTGAGACGTTACCTGAATCTCCTCTGCCTTACCCTCCTCCTCCCCCTTTGCCTATCAAAAAAAAAATTTTTATTTTACATTTAATTTTTCCAAAAATTAATTTTTAATGTTTTATTGCAAAGGAGCAATGTCTCCCCCACGGCCCTTGCCAGAGCTACCTCGACAAAGTACAGTTTTAATACTCTCCAAAATGAATTGCAGCCCTTAAAGTATATATTAATATTCTTGATCAGTGATGAAGTCTAAGTAGTTTTGCCCATACTCCCGTCTGTGGAAAACATGATGTAGTCTACTTTTGAGTCCCGCCCCTTTAGTGGGCGTTGAAGTTACATATTATGTGAAAAGAAGAGTAAATATTTAACAAATTGTATTCTCTAAGCCTATATTCCTTAAAAGTTTAAATTTTAAGCTTTTACGACGAAGGTAATATGTTCTCTGATCTTCCCCTGCCCTATCCCTCCACACCCCTTTGCGCCTTAAATGACGTTATCAAAAAAAAAAGAACTTTTTCTACACTTAACTACACCGAAAATTTAGTTTTTAAGTTTTCACGATTTAGGTGAGATGTCTCTCCCCACGGCCTTTCTCGGATTGACCCTGTATAGAGTATTAAAATAGGGCACAGAAATGCTTTAAAAGAACTGTGACCCAGCAGGTTAACAATTTTTAACTTATGTCAGTCCCTGTTTTTCGCGTTGATATAAAATATTAGTACGTAAGTTTTTATGCTGATGGGAAGGTGTTTTAGCCATGCTCCTCCCAACACATTGGGAGCTTTACTTAAGCCAAATACCATAAAAATTTAAATTTTAATAAGAATAAAAATAGAGTTTTCATTCACTAAATATTTGGAGGGTCGAATATAACGTTTTTACTTGTATTTATTTTCTAAAGTAATTTTTATTAAATACAAGTAATTCTGTATTAAATATTGTTAAATTTCTGACACAGAAACCCTACTTTGGAAATCAAGTCTACATTCTACGACCGCACGTCGATGTATTCTTGTCTCGTACTACGATTTGATTTAAGTTTCCGCTTATGTATTAGTTTTGCTTTGGTTTTGGTTTGGTGTCTTCTATTATATTTATTTATTTAGTTTTGCTTTGCTTTTATTGAAGAGGAAATAACAGAGTTGTGGCCAAACAATGCATTTAAGTAACTTAAAAATTTTTTTTTTATTAAATGTTAAGATTGATTAATTTTTATGTTGCCAATACGTTCATGATTAATCAAATTTTTGGTGTTATTGTGACTTCTTTAAAAATAGTTTATATTCTGTATATTGTATAACGATTTATTCTTTTAACTGTTTCGCTGTGTGGTTTATTTTTATCCTAGATAACGCAAAATAAAAATCTATTAATTTTTTAATAAATCAGATTATAACGTTATCACGAATGTGTTAAATGTGGTGTTTGTCAAAAAGATTAGGATCTATTTATAGAGCCTTGATTAAGGAATTAGCCATTAATTGGTGTATCCTTATTTTTAGTCACTGAGTGCTTTGAACTGGGGAATCTACGAATTTTATAAATGGAAGTAATCCTAATTAGATTCTAGACGTTTTCGACTTATTTCGGGTTATTCTGTAACCATTTTTCAACATCACGTAAAAAAGGACACTTTTTGGGCAATAAATTAACTACTTCTAGACGCTTTCGGCTTATTCCGTGTTATTCTGTAACGATTTTTCAACGTCACGTAAAAAAAGGACACTTTTTGGACAATAATATTACTACTTCCGGCAGCCTGTGGTAAGTCTCTAAGGCTCTGAATATAGCAAGAGACTGTTAGAAGTTGTCAATTACTGAAGTAAAGGCATAAAGAAGTATACAAATTTTTATATTCCCCCTTATTCTGTAACTATTTGTCCCGTCAAGACAATATCAAAACTAAGCCACCTGCATACTCTTTTTCCTTGCCTCTTAATTCCTTTTAACAGCCTCTTCTTAATTTCTAGGCCTTAGCGAATAGCCAGAGGATATCAGCAGTAATCAGCTATTGTCCTTAACCAGAATCTAATTGCCCTGTTTTTGATATTGTCTTTACGTGACGTTGGCAAATAGTTACAGAATAAGGTGAATAGTCCTGACGTGACTTTGACAAATAGTTACGGAATAAGGGGTATTATTTCGGAATATTAAATTTGAAAATAGATTGTGCAAGGAGCCAGGGAAAGAACTATTTCCATTTCTTCTCCCAAAATCATCCACTGTATTCCTGTATTTCAACTTAAAGGCTATTGAAAAAATTTATTTCTGAAGCGCAATTCAGCGCTCATTTTGCTAAAATGAGTCTATTATATTTTCCCTTTGCAAAAAAAAAAAAAGTTTCTAATAAAACAACATTTTAATTAATTGTATAGATATATTAAGTGGACAACATTAATAAAGCCAACACAATGTTAACTTGGAACTAATTTTATGAAGTGTAAAATATATAAATTATTTCCTAAGCCTCACACCTCTGCGCCCATTCGTTTCAGTGTCTTTTAATTAAATAATCATAATTCAATAAAGTTATTTGATTTACTTTTTGTTGGCGCATAACGTTGCCAAACAACAATGGCACTTAATAAAATGAAATAAATTACAATAATTATGTTTGCTGATGTCGGCGTATTAAATGTGACACAAAATGTACAACATAATTTGTACAACAATTTGTAGAACAAGCAAGAGAAAGAACGCCAGCATCAATATCAACCACAAGCAGCAACAAAAAATAAAACAAGACAAGACCACAAATCTTCTATGACAACTATTAAGACAAACTTCTCTAAACGTAATTTACTGTACAATTTACAATTGCCATGATAAAATGCTGCAGAGCAATGACTGTAAGATACTAAACGAGCGAAAGCAAGAGAGGGGGGGAACGAACGACCAGAGAAATCTTGTCGAAGAAACTCAAGTTTTTGCCAAAAATAATAATGTTGGATACTATAGACAACGGCATGTTTATTAATTGTAATATCTGTGTATGAGTATGTCTATAATATAGTGAATGTATGGCCATAACTCTTGTTGACACCAGATAACTTATATTGGCCTTTAGTTTCAAAGTGTTAAGCCAATCAATTCATTATGAAACTTAGTACAAAAACAACTAAGACGATGTACTATATACTGCTGCTACTCCTGCATGCACATGGTATGAAAGTGCCATAGACATGGCCAGACTGGCCCCCATACACACATGCATATGTGTACGCATTGATGTACATATATATGTGTATTCATGTTAGTGTTGTTAAGTTGTAGTTAGGACAGTTTGTTATTCATGAACACTGAATTCGAATTGTGAAGTCCCTCTATATAGGAAAGAAAATTAATTGTGTACAAAAATTTATTAGTATTTAGAACTGAATTTTGTGCAATAAATTGGAAGCCATTTATGGGGGCAACTACTTTTTCTCTACTTCCAAAGTATTAATAAGTGTGTTTTTACGACTTATCAGGAAGTGATTATTAGCAATTAATTGATCGTTTTACTTACTACCGACTTAGGATTTACGGAAAAGACGTAGAAAAAGAGTATTTTTTCCGGGACACTGACACAAGTTTAATGCTAGAAACACAACTGCGACGAACGACGAATTTTTGGTCGCGAATATTCGTCGCCAAAAATAAATCACATTGGTGTATATGAAAATGCACACAATCGTGGTGTTGGTCGAAATTCGTCATACTCAGCGAAAGTTGAAATAGATTTATTTCTAATTGTTTCGTCAGCGAACGACGAACAAAACAGTATCAGGTGCCCAGGTTTCAAATACTCAAACATTTTTTTTTATAGAAAAACATAGTTCACTACTGTAATGTAGCACGAAAATTTTCAGTGCATACTAAAAATGTATTCACCAATTCACAAAAATTTATTATTCGGACGACTTTTTATTAATTCTGAACAATTTTTATAATAAGTATTTCTTTCTATTACCCACTTTTTCATATGGTCACCCCATCAGCTGTTAAATGAAAAGAATAATTTATTTACCGAAAAAAAAAAAAAATTCAGAAAACAATTACAAAACGGAATTTGTTCTGGAAAAGTAGACACCACCCCGGGTAATTATTGAATGACTAAACAATCTGGCATTAGAAGATTACAATTATTTGTAAGAAAATTTAAAATTTTGTTTGTTCATTATTTTAATTTATTCGTCGTTATTTTGATTCATACAACGAATTTATAGAGCGAATTTTTACCAACGAATTCGTCGCACTGATCGAAATTCGTCGTTCGTCGCAGTTGTGTTCCTAGCATTAATCATAACAAAACAAACTATTTTCAAAAATCACAACAGAATAAGCATAGTAGGCCCTGAAACTCATACAAAACTAAACCAACAAATATATATTATATTCGATATGAATCTATTTTATTTTTCTACACCTTTATATTTACAATCAGAAATCCATTGGATAAGAAGAAAAGTATTTATTATAAGGCAAAATGAAAAATAAAATCTAAATCAAACTGTTATTTAGATAATAGATTATTTAGATAACAGTTTGATTTAGATTTTATTTTTCATTTTGCCTTATAAATATTTTTCTTGTTATCCAATGGATTTCTGATTGTAAAAGGTGTAGAAAAATAAAATATATTCATATCGAATATAATATATTTGTTGGTTTAGTTTTGTATGAGTTTCAGGGCCTACTATGCTTATTCTGTTGTGATTTTTGAAAATAGTTTGTAATTTACAAATTGTGAATTCTCAAATGGTTTTCGGAAGTATATGCATAAGATAAGAGGTTTTTAATTTTTCAAAACTGTGGTTAAAGTCTACTGATGATTTGGTAATGCACCAATGAAATGCATATAGACATTGCTTGACCACCAACAAATAAATTTCATTTAAAATAGTATTGTGACAACAAAATGTCAAATAAAAATTTCATAACAAAACAAAGAAATATACCTTCAATATCAATGAAACGGGCTTTCTTGGATAGAACATTTTATGAAATTAATGTTTAAATATGATTTCTGTCATGTGGCCGCCACGGCTGGCCCGTAGAAGGTGCAATTTGAAACACCAATTTTTAAGAACTAAAAAAAATCTTCCATAAAGTGGAAGGACACAACCCGAGTTGATGAGAACGGCGTCGAATTGATTGATTGGGATCATCTTTAATGCTTTCCTGTACAGCGCCTACAGTTTCTTCAGTACGCAGTGTTCGGCATGTCACGGCATGCACATTATCAGTAACAGTAAATGTGGCGATATATTGTTCTTCGAATTAGCCGCTCTGAAGGACGATTATGTACGCCATAGAATGGAAAAAGTGCACGATGAGTTTCATGAAGAAAACAATTATTTTGATTAAAAATTTCAAGAATTTTTCACGCGCTGCTCTGGTGTAAATCGATTCATAATAAAATTTCACAGCAGACTAAACAAAAAGCAACTATCAGCTGTGAAATGGATGCTTAGTGATGCCAACTCAAACTTATGTCACTCTAATAAAAAACACGCTTTATAAAGTAAAAGAACTACTGTCACGTGAAAAAAATCTTACAATTATCTAATCTTGTCATCGTCTTTTTGACTTTGTATGATTTTTAACAGCAATTTCATTTTTTCTGAAATATAAAATAAGATTGACTCTCTATTAAAAACACCCTTTAGTACGTTTACGTTATTTTGATTCGTTAGCCCAAAATTAAGTACATAATTTGCGACATGATTTTCCATATATTTTTTATATAAGCAAATTTTCTCAAATTTGCTCCAAATTATTTCGAAATTTGTCTGTGGAAGACTGCGCGGCTGCTGTTCTTACAAATGCAACTTTGGGATATCCATTATTGGTGAATTACAAATGCAACGAACTGACATTTAAATACGAATAAAAGGGCGCTGATTTTATTTGTTGAATATAATTTACTAAAAGCTTAATTTTATTATGCATTTTTATAGCTTTTCTTTTTATTTTCCCATTTAAAGTTAACATTGAAAAAATTTTATGCTTTGTCCTTATGTTAAAAAATAAACAAATCATATAAATGTCAAATTGATTTCAAAAATTCAAACACAAAAATACTTACAACACAATGGAAACATTTCGACATTATTTCCTCGTTATAATAGAGCTCCCTGCCGGCTTAAATTATTTGTGTGATTTTAAAATCCTTAATGTACCATTTAAAGTACTTTCTTATAGGAAAAAAGTACTTGCTGCACTTGGCCATATGAAAATAAATCTGATAAATTCCAAAACAATTTTCAATTTTACTGTACAAATGCACATACACCAAAACAGACACACACACACACACTCATACTCGTGCATTTGCAGTATTCATATGCAGGTACTTGTGTCTTTGCTGCAAATAGTTGTGCCAACAAAATTTTATTCTTGTTGCTGCTGTTTGCTCGATAATAAAGACTCATATAAAACTTTTGGCAAATAATACAACTACAACTTAATATAAGAGGTGAAAATCTTTTTTATTACTCATTTCTGTATACACATCTTAGCAACAATAGTAAAAAAGCAAAAAAAAAAAAAATAATAATAATTTTATTATAACAGTATGCTTTTAATCCTAGCATGAGTGGGAGATGTTTAAACAAAGTGTCAACGCTTATTGGCAAAGTATTTGGCAATAGAAATGAAATTGTAGCCCAAGAAGATACTGTTATAGTAAATATGTAGGAATGTGTGAGTACTGCAGTTTTTAAAGGAGTTTCATAGTAAAATGTTGAGTTCTTCCAGTTCATGTACTTTGAAAAAAAAAATCATTGTGTGTGCGTGTTTGTATTCATCCTACAAATGAGGGCTGCTCATAATAATTATACCTAGTTTTCAGCCTTGTAGTTACCGGTTTCATAATTTCATAACTTCATACAAATTTTCGACCACAATTGGCCACCTAATAGGATAATTTCAAAAAACAAAAACGACCATATGTTATTGCTCGGATTTTAAAATATCTCTATGCTAAATTTCATCTAAATCGGTTCAGCGCAACAGAGAGAAAGTTACTTTCATATTTATTATATTAGTAAGGACAAAAGTGCAAGTCATTATGAAAAGTGCAAGTCATTATAAAAAGTGCAAGTCATTATGAAAAGTGCAAGTCATTATAAAAAGTGCAAGTCATTATGAAAAGTGCAAGTCATTATTAAAAGTGCAACTCAATATAAAAAGTGCAAGTCATTATGAAAAGTGCAAGTCATTATAAAAAGTGCAAGTCATTATGAAAAGTGCAAATCATTATAAAAAGTGCAAGCCATTATGAAAAGTGCAAGTCATCATAAAAAGTGCAAGTCATTATAAAAAGTGCAAGTCATTATAAAAAGTGCAAGCCATTATGAAAAGTGCAACTCATTACAAAAAGTGCAAATGATTATAAAAAGTGCAAGTCGTTACAAAAAGTGCAAGTCATTATAAAAAGTACAAGTCGTTATAAAAAGTGCTAGCAATTATGAAAAGTGCAAGTCATTATGAAAAGTGCAAGTCGTTATGAAAAGTGCAAGTCATTATAAAAAGTGCAAGTCATTATGAAAAGTGCAAGTCATTATAAAAAGTGCAAGTCGTTATAAAAAGTGCAAGCATTTATGAAAAGTGCAAGTCATTACAAAAAGTGCAAGTCATTATAAAAAGTGCAAGTCGTTACAAAAAGTGCAAGTCATTATAAAAAGTTCAAGTCATTATGAAAAGTGCAAGTCATTATAAAAAGTGGAAGTCATTATAAAAAGTGCAAGTCATTATGAAAAGTGCAAGTCATTATAAAAAGTGCAAGTCGTTATAAAAAGTGCAAGCAGTTATGAAAAGTGCAAGTCGTTATAAAAAGTGGAAGTAATTATGAAAAGTGCAGGTTATTATAAAAACTGCAAGGCATCGTAAAAAATGCAAGTCATCATAAAAAGTGCAAGTCAGTATAAAAAGTGCAATGCATTATGAAAAGTGCATCTCAAAGCGGAAGCTAATACTTGGAAACTTTAGACCACCCTTGACCCCTCATAAAGCCATTTCCAAAAGCAAATATACTGTCAAATCAACTATGTCAAAATTTAAAATGTTCATAGTTATCAGTTCAATAATATTACTCGGATCTCAAAATATCTTTATGCCGAATTTCGTCTAAATCGGTCTAGGGGCTTAAGCCTGAAAAGGTAATAGGCAGCGATACTTACTTTAATATATATCATAATGGAAGGATAGTAGGATAGTAAGGAAAAAAGGACAACTTCTGAAATTATTTTTTAATCAATTACATATTTTGTACCATATATAAAAATATTTATTATAAAGTAAAATAAAATACTTGCGAGAACTACAATTAGCCTCCAATTTTTATCTCGATATTCTTATTCCTCTGATTAGTCGAAAGTACAGTCGTATTACTTTTACGCCTGTATTTAGATGCTTCGCTGGTTTGCGAATTAAATGTATTAAAGCATAGTGGCACACGATGATTGTTCTTTGGGTAAAAAAAAATAATTAGAAAAGGTACAAGATTTTCAAAAAAAAAAGTCGAGGAAATGTGAGTGGCGGCAATTTTTTTAGGCTCTACACTACACCTATGAACGATAAAAATAATCCCTCCGCATTATTTGTTGGTATTATTTCTGAGGTAAACTATAGGGTGTTTTTTATAGAGTGTCATAAGTTTAAATCATCATAAAACAAGGAAATATATTTTTAATATCAAGAAAATGGTCTTAATTAGAAAGAAAATTTTATGAAATTAATGCTTAAATATGATTTCTGCCATGTGGCCGCTATGGCTGGCACGTAGAAGGCGCAATCTGCAACACCACTTTGAATCAAAGTAAAAAAAATTTCCATAAAGTAGAAGGACACAAGCGCAGTTGCTGAGAACGTCGATAAATTGATTGATAAGGATCATCTTCAATGCTTTCCTGTACAGCGGCTACAGCTTCTATAGTACGCACTGTTCGGCGCCTCATGGGGTGCTCATTTTCAGAAAACGGTCTATTGTTATTCGAATTGGCCGCTCTGAAGGACGATTATGTACGTCATAAGATGGATAAAGTGCACAATGAGTTTGACGAATAGAACAATTATTTGGAATAAAAATTTCAACAATTTGCACGCGTTGCTCTGTGGTGTTGTGGCACTCTAAAAAAACACGCTTTACTTTGGAAGAGACAAAATATTTAAATAAATATTTTTTCAGGGGAATTAAAAGTTGTATAAATAAAAAGTTAAATTCTTCTTGTTTCTTGACCTCTTTTTAATTATTATTGTATTCTGATATTTTTAAGCTTAAGGTCTCTTTATTTGAGTTTAGATTTTAATTTCAATATTTCGTCACTCCGTTGTGTGACTTCTTCAGAAAATTAATTATTTTATTATGTTATCATATTCAACTGAGCCACCTAATAAGTGGTACCAAAGAAAAATATACCTGAGTACTGATGATGAAAGTGTATTGTCTTTCGAAAACACTTGCTCTGCTCTGGTATTTAAATTTGAATAATTAAAAACTAATGTTGACTTTCGTTTGTGTCTTGGAATATTTATTATGTCTTTCTGAATTTAAAACTATTTTTCGAGCAATTTGCCTATCAATTTTAGATTATATAAAATTCACTTAAATTTTTGAACTGAGGTCCTAAGCAAATGAGAACAGTTTATAAGTTAAAAATTATTACGCTGTTTCGAAACATACAGTAATATTTTATATCACTTGAGAAATGCGATCCTAAGGTTGCTATTGGCTGAAGTAGTTAACACGAGACTATGAAGCGGAAGGTCTTGAGTTCGACTGCGTGCTCAGTCATGAATATTGTGTAGAATTCTTTTGATCAGCACTAGAGGGCATGGTTGTGTTTGTTATTGTCATTCTGTTTCACTGATGAAGGCATAGCACAGACCACTGAATATCACTGACTGCGATTGAAACTGTCATGTACTGAAAGAGCAGATGAACAGCACTCTCCTTCGTCGGCCCTGTAGCAAAGAATTAGCTGGAGTAGTAAAAAGTTGAAATCGCTACGAAAATTCTCTATCTTCTATCTTTATTCATCTGTCCTCTCAATACTATCCCCTACTTTCTAATTCCGGCTCTATGCGCTACATGTGTAGGGATCATCCCTAGAGTGCTTGTCCGAGTTTCTTAAGGGTTGTTGTGTTCCTAGAAGCAAACAACACATTTTTGGTAACTCTGAATCAAAGTATTATATTTTCCAATAAATCTAATTACAGCTACCTGCAAATGGTTCTATGAAATATTTTGCTTGTTGTGTAGTATGTATGTCTTTGTTGCAAAGAAATAAAAAAATAAAAATAAATAAAAAAACTGGCAACACTGTTTGCTTGCAACTGCTTTTGTAGCTGCACAACAACAAGGAGAACAATATTAATTGCCAATGAGTGTGTACAAGTTCAAATGAAACGTTAAATACTAGCGGACACAAATTCTTGCACACTAGACACAAAATTAAAAAATTAAACAAAAAATTTTTGCACAAAATTTGCTTCATGAGTGTTTGTTTATGCGAAAATTAAAATTTTTCCTTTTTTCATTCTTCATTTAGTATTTAGTTCTTTTGCATTATCCTTTCGTGTAAAACTTCTTTTCCTCCCACAGTTTTTGCTGCCACAGACACAAAATATCTTTCCTTACACTAATTTTCATTTCAATATATATATATTTTTTTGTGTATTTCATTATGCAGTTTCCTTTGTTTTGGAGCAGAGTGTAGAGTTGAATAGAGGGATACTTTATGTGAATTAAATTTCCGGTGACATAAACTTAATTAGCTTTTATTCTTGTTCTTGTCTTTGGTATATTTAGCTGTAAAGTATGTGTCTTGGTGTGTGTGTGTGAAATCCTTTTCTATGTATTGTTTTTGCCAACTATCTTTTAGTTTCTTCTTTTGCTTTTGTGTTTCTCTGTTCATGTTGCATAATTTGATTTCACTTGCTTTGTTTCACAACTAAATTGTTATTGTATGTGCATAATTTTGTGTCTTACAAAAAGTTACTCCTTTTTTAATTTTTTATTGTTGCTCAACTTTTTCCTTTAACATTCTTCTAGTTTTGTGTGGCAATCATGAGGTGAAAGAGAATAGATAAATTAAGTTTTATTTAAATTTCAACAGAATAGGCAAAAAAATATATTAGTGCTGCTAAGAAATTTAAGTTGTACGAACCTTAGAAAAATGTAAAGGCCTTAAAATAATTTATCTAATTAATATGAAATATACTTGAATGTCAATTATTATTTTTCATACTTATTAATTTTATTATTATATTCTGATATGTTTAAGCTTAGGGGGTCTTTATTTTAATTTAATTTTTAACTTCAATATTTCGTTACTCCTTTGTGTGACTTCTTCAGGAAATTTACTATTTTATTTGATATGAAATAAAAAAAAATTTTAAATTAAAATAAAGAGACCTTAACCTTAAAAACATCAGAATATAGTAATAATTAAAAAGAGGTCAAGAAACCAGAAGAATTTATTAATTTTATTATCAGGTAAAAATTATTAGGAACATATTATTCGGAAAAAATTTAACTTTTGTTTGTAAGTATTATTATAAAGGTTGATACAGTTCTCATATGCAATTTCCTAATAAAATTTGTATAAAAAAGTGGTAGCAAATAAAAGTACACGAAAGTGTAGCGGCTTTCGAAAACAGCTGTGCTGAGTTCCAAAACATCCGTATGCATTGCAGTGATGCATGTGTCTTGTTTTTGTAACTTGGCAACACTGCAAAATATTTTGATGTTTTGGAATTCACCCCTGTTTTACTCTTCTGCGTAAGTTGAATAACTAAAAACTAGCTGTGGACTTTCTTTTCTACCTTGGAATATTTATCATGTCTTTCTGAATTTAAAAAACAGAAATTTGGAAGAATTACCCTATAAATCTTAATTGAATTTAATTTCAGTTTTGTTGTTTATTCTAATTTTTTACGATTTAAAAAAAAAAATTAAAATATTTTGAAAGAAAAATTTTTCTGTGCAAATTGCACCAGATCTCTAAAACGACGGAGGGGATTAAGAAAATTCTTGGCACGACTTAAAGATTAAGTTGTTCCCAAGTCTAGGGGTTTTCTTATTAACCAGCCGTTTTTTTTAGTTACATTAATACCATTTGTAAAAAATCTGTTTTTCGAAGAAAAAAAAAGTGATATCTCGAAAACTAGAACCAACTCGATAAAACCGATATCATTTTTAGATTTAGCAGACCAAAGTTATCTAGAATTGGTGAAAAAATGGCATGCCTCAAAACCTTGTTGACCAGTGTAATCCATATTAAAAAAAATTTTATAAAAATTATTACGATAAGAATTTTTTATTCAGACTCAAGTTCAAATCTGCGAACCCTAAATTATTTTTTAAGAATTTCTATTAAATTGCAATTATTAAAAGTGGAATTTTTGCAAATATTTTTATCATCATCACACTAGCAAAACGGATCAATACTGATTTCGATGCTGCGGTGCCATTTTATGGGCGTTCTTTGTTAAATTTTTTCCACTTTTCACGATAGTACTAGTATGATCCATTCTGCTAATGTGATGTTTTCAGAAATATTCTAAATATTCCACCCTTAATAATTTCAATTTAATGGATATTCTTTGGAGATTCGCAGATTTGAACTTGAGTCTGCATAAAAATTTTTTATCTTAACAAAAAAAAAATATACCACAATATTTTATTAAAAATTAATTTAGTCAAATAATGTTTTATCAAATGAAAACTAAAAATTTCGATTAACATTTGCTCAAATAATTTACAGGGAATAATCGAATGTCTTGTAAATGTTTTTATTTAAAAAAGCACTTTTACTGATTTGATTAGATATTTTGGGATAAATTATAAATTGTGAGAAATATTTATTTGCTGAATTCCCAGGCATCCTTTATGTTTACATAAAGAATAGGCTTGCGCTATAAGTTGCCCAGGAATTAGTGAACTACTTGATGGAGGAGATAAATAATTTTTCTATAAGCATTCTGGACAGAGGCAGTTCTGTGTAGAGAGAACCTCGTAGGTTTTATGTGACTTTTATACCCTCCCAAAAAGAATTGTAGAGTATATTCACTTTGTCATTCCGTGTGTAACGCAGCGAAATATTCCTCTAAGGCCCCATTAAGTACATATATATATTCTTGATCCGTCCGTCCGTGCGTTCGTCTGTGGAAATCACTATTCAGTCCAAACGAAAAAAGCCCGACCCAAGGAATTTGGTATAAATACGTCTGGAAGGATAGCACAGGCCAGGCTCGTAAATGGGCTGAATCAGGCCAGAGGGAAAAAAGTTCCCCTGAAAAGAACTAAACCAAACTCTAAAAAATTACATGATTTTTAAAGTTTCTTTTTTCTACTTCAATTAAACAAATGTTTATATCAAAGAAGGTTCAAGGCATTAAATTTGAGGCCATTAAATCAGAAAAATCAATTTTTGAACTCCGCCCTCTTTAGTGGGCGTTATTATATGCAAAAATAGTGTTAAATTGTATTACTTTAGCCTACATTCCTTCAAAATAAAAGTTTTAAGCTTTTATAATGAAGCTGAGACATAATCTGATCCTCCTCTATTCTACCGTCCTTCTTCCCCTTTGACCACCAAATGACCCAAAAAAAAATTTTTTGTTGTACACTTGATTATCCCAAAAATGTATTTTAGGCATTTTATGGCAAAGGTGAAGTGTCTCCCCTATGACCCTTGCCAGAGCGACCCCGACAAAATACAGTTTAAATACCCACCAAAAAGAATTGGAGCCCATAAGGTATATGTATATTCCTGATCAGTGAAGAATTCTAAGACGATCTAGCAGTGCCCATATGTCCGTTTGTGGAAAACACAATATAGTAAATTTTTGAACTCCGCATATCCTTTAAGCCTATATTCCTTAAATATTTAATTTATAAGCTTCTGCGACCTCTGACCTACCCCTCCACCGCCGTTGACCCCATAATCGACCTTATCAAAATTTTTTTTCCTGCACTTAACTACCTCAAAAATTTAGCTTTTAAGTTTTTACGATTTAGGTGAGATATCTCCCTTACGGACTTTCTCGAAGTGATCCTGTATAGAGTTCTAAAATTGAGCCCAGAAATGTATTAACCCTACGGTCAATGACCGGGTACCCAGGTACCTTTTTTAATTTAAAAATGCTCTCAATTTTGTAATAATGGAGATATGGTGTTAAAACTCTAGATCGTCGCGGTTAAGGTGTTTATAAACATTATTAAAAAACAAAACGTTAATAATATTAATTTCTTCAATACTGAAAATGGTTTTTAGTTCGACACCTAGGCGAGTCAATGAGCGGGTACCCGGTAGCCCATTCTATTTCTACTTGTTTTGCACTACATTTTATATATTCCCCCATCATTTATTATTAGAAACCTTCTTTTGATTTGGTTTAACTTTTATTTAAGGTTTTTATTTTTACAAGTTTATTAGTTTATAATTATTTACGCACATGCAAAGCATTCTGAAATAGTTTTTATGTGCTGGTGGCATACTGGTTTATCACATACGCTCCATGATTTTCTTGTTTTTCTCCCTCGAAAAACCCTTAATGGGCTTCTTGCAAGTAATGCGGTTGGAGGTTGATGGTTGCTCCCAGATTGTGGATGTGTGTATTAATTTGCCCAAATTGCATTCAGTGGCTGACCTCGACGAAAAGTGGCGCGTAATATGGCTCTTTGCTGCGCGTTCTTCAATAAGAGGCAAAAGTTAATTATATAATAAAATAGCGAAAGTGGCCATCTGTTTGTCGACCTAGCATTTGGTCCATAATATATACACCTCCTTTTGTTTTTTTATAAAATGTAACCATTTCCGGTTTTCCACCAACACTGTTGTAGTTGTGCATTCTGGATAGCAAAGCTACAGATTTTGTATTTCTTTGCATATATGAATATATTGTGAGACCCAATAGTTCGTCTTTTATTCATCATTACGTCTGAAATATATGGCTTGTTTTCCCTCAACGTACCCACCATTGTCAAGTTACATAAAAGAAGATATTCCGGCCAGAGCAAGAGTAGTGAAAAAATTATCAATCGTGATATTGCGTCCACTTCAAAGGAATAGACCTGTTATGTCCTTAACAACTTTCTCTACTTGCCTTATCTCATGACCCGTTCCCAGTTTATCGCTTGGAGTAGTTAACAGTTCTTGGAATTACAAATTCACCATATTTCGCTGTCTGTGAGGGTATATATCACGCAACGGAGCAGTCTTATCCGTAAATTACCATTATATAGCATAAATAAAGTAGTGAAAAATATAGTCATACACCGTAGCGACAGATGAAAAATGGAAACACAGTGACTTTAAATACAAAACTAACAACGAAATTGTTTTTATTTTATATGTTTTAACAATTACTTAACACAACTATATAATTTTCAATATAAATATGCAAAAAAGTAACTAGGGGTACCGGGGTACCCGGTCATTGACTAACGGATATATGTTTGGTCATTGACCGTAGGGTTAAAGGAACTCTGATCCAGCAGGTTAAATATTTTTAATTTATCTCAGTCCCTTTTTTGCATCTTCATATAAAATATTAATACGTAAATTGGTTTTATGCTGATGGAAACCAGTCTCAGTCATCCTCCTCCCAACACATGGGAAACAACCGCATTAAAATTAATTTTTTTCGTATTTACTTAAGCCAAATACCATAAAAATTTAAATTTTAATAAGAAGAAAAATAAAGTTTTTATATACTAAATATTTGGAGGGTATCTAAGATTCGACCCGGTCGAATATAACGTTTTTACTTGTTAATTGTAAGGAATATTTTTAAGGAAGTATGAAGAAATGATTTAAAATCTGCTAAATTGTGCAGGACATTTTTTTTGAAGGACATAACATTTTAATATATATTTGACATTCATAGAGCATTCGGGAAAATAGAAAATAACGATACTGCCCCCTTTATAGTCTTAAAGTTAAGCTGAAGCCCTTTCCTAGATGAATTCCATAAGGCTAAGCATAAGAAATTTGCTGGCTCTGCTTAAAAATATTCACTTTTTACTTGTATATAAAAATGTATGTGTTTCTATGCAACAGTCAGTCGTTATTTATGTCATACGAGCTGACAGTAAGACTTGTTGTAAAAGTTTAGGGAAAGGTGTTTGTGCAGTTGCTAAAACTGTTGTGTTTGTTTGTTATTTTATCTAAAATCTAGCTTTAAGCAAAATATTTTAAAGTTATTTTTTTAACAAGCCAACCAAAACAATTTACACCACAAAAAAAAAAAAAAATATTAAAAAATAAAAAATGAAAATAGAAAATACGAAACACTAAGAATAAGCAAGATGCTGGTGCTTGAAGTGTGCGGTTGAAATAATTTCAGATATACAAACATAAATGTATGCACCTAAGCACAGATGGATGTTGTCCCTTGTATGGCCAACTGACGCAAGTGCTGCGTATATATTTTACTACAGAAAACAAGTTACATCATATTTCTTTTACACTGTTGTGATATTTAAATACAAGATAATTTAAAATTTTTCAAATTTATTTCGCTTGTGTAGAACTGCCTATTTTGCAAAGTCGAAATATTTTTTTTTTCGACAACATGAAATAGCCAATGAAATCTAAGAAGTTAATTGGTTTCACTATTAGGTTTTTTGGTACTTTCGTCTTGGGCCATTTTTATTTTAAATTTAGAACGACCACACCGAAGATAAACGTATCATTTTAGCACTATCTATATTTTTGGTTTTGGAAAAATAGCACTTGTGTCAGTTGTTCATATACAACACCAAGTTGTCTGATATGCACACATACTCGTACATCTCGTGTGTGGGAAACTTTAATCTTGTCTTGCCAAGGTGTTTGCTTAAAAATTGTATAAATAATTATTTAACAAGAAACAACAAATGCAAAACATATGGAAATCATAGTAATTATAACTTATAAATACAAGTGTAACCCATTTAGGTTTCCTCTTGTTCTAAGACAACTGCAATTACACAATAAAAACTTTAGGGAAAATAGGTTAAGTCATGTTAAGAAGTTGTTTCTGTAGTTGCTGTTGTTGTTGTTCTTGTTGTTGTGTGCATTTATGTAAGAGTTCTCTTCTTTTCCTTTGCCAGATTCTAAAAGATAAAAGGAAACATATTTATTACGAAAATTATATCATCTGCAATTTAAGTACAAGTTTTGAAATTTCTCAGGCATTTTTATGCTCTACTTTTGACTGCTGGCTGCCGCTGCTGCAGAAATAATTATTTGATGAGTTACTTGTATCAGATTTTAACACAATTTAATCTTAGTTTAATTAAATTGTTTTATTAAATTAGAGATTTTTTTTTACATTATGTAAGAATTTCTATTTTATTAGTCGAATTTTCTTACGTAAATTGTATTACTGGATGTTAATATTTTCAACGGGCTTAAGTCCAAATCTGCGAAACTGCAAATCATTTTTTTATTTTTTTTTATTAATAAATAAATTTGTTCAAATTCTATTTATTATTTATATTAAGATTGGAATATTAAGAATATTTTCTAAAGGGTGTTATTTTATGAAGTTTTTTTTTATATGAAGCACTTTGTTGTCTGACAGCTATTTTGACAGTTTAAAGTGACGTCTCTACTCAGTATTGTTTGGCAAATCATCATGAACAGGTTAACTCCAGAACAACGCTTCCAAATCGTGGAAATTTATTTTCAAAAACAGTGTTCAATTAAAAATGTTTAGCCGCTTTTTTACCGCAAAATTCTCTTCAGTGATGAGGCGCATTTTTGGTTGAATGGATATGTCAACAAGCAAAATTGCCGTATTTGGAGCAAAGATAATCCACACGCCGTTCAAGAATTACCAATGCATCCCGATAAATGTACTGTTTGTTGCGGTCTATGGGCTGGTGGAATCATCGGTCCTTATTTCTTTAAAAATGAGGAAGGACGACGCGTTACCGTGAATGGAAATCGATACAGAATCATGATCAATGAATTTTTGGTGCCAAAACTTCAAGATATGGATGTAAACGAAATGTGGTTTCAACAGGATGGTGCCAATTGTCATGCTGCGGGCGAAACAATGGACTTATTGAAAGAACATTTCAACGACTACATTATTTCGAGAAATGGACCGTTGAATAGGCCTCCGCGTTCGTGTGATTTGACGCCACTCGATTATTTTTTGTGGGGATACCTGAAATCATTGGTTTTCGTGGATAAACCAGCAACGATTGACGCTTTGGAAACCAGTATTCAACGTGTCATTGCTGAAATGCGCCCTCAAATGCTTGAAAAGGTGGTCGAAAATTGGACCTCCAGAAAGACCTTTGTGCAAAATAGTCGTGGTAGCCATATGCCCGAAATTATATTTAAATGTTAAATGACAAAAAATTATCTACCAAATAAAAATTTTTTTTGACCATTTCATAATTTGGCATGTGTTTTATTTCAATTTCAAATCAGCAAGCTCTTATAAAAACACCCTTTATAATCATTAAACCAGCAGAAGGGATTAGTACTGATTTCGAGGCCGCTACGCCATCTCATCAGCGTTCTTTGTTCAATTTTTCCACTGTTTCAAGTGGTGCTAGTTAGTAGGAATATCAACTATTTAACCAACGTTTTTAACGAAAATTTAATATGAGAAGTTCCCACATTCATATTTTCAAGTTATTACCTTTTTGGTTAGTACGAAATTCCCCAGCCCTGACGATTAATATTCCCAATATTCCATGTATCTCTTCCGCTTTTTCCAGAGCCATCGTTTGCTGATAGCTAAAGCTTCTTTGTTATTTAGGTTCAAGTAATTGAATTTAGTTATCAATTTACAATGATCAAGTAAATATATGTAAATAAAAAGAATTTGAACAAATTCATTTATTAATAAAAAATAAAAAAATTATTTGCAGTTTCGCAGATTTGAACTTAAGCCCGTTGAAAAAATTAACATCCTGTAATAACATATTTTTTTACAAAATTTGCTACTCGAAAGCTATTAAATCAGTTTAAGTTCTTTAATAAAATCTTTAAACATAAAATTAGTAAAATTAATATCTAGTGTTAAGAAAACTGAAGGACGGAGATCTTAAGTGGGTTAATTGATGTATTTCCCTTTAGGGCAACAAACAGGTTATGCGAAATATTCATGTTTCCTTTGTTTATGAGCCAGCCGCGATAAAAAGAAATCATTGGTCTGGAAATCGAGAGAGTCACTAGATGTTGTTAAGCAAAATGTCATAAATGTACCCCAAGTGAGTCGAGATCGAATTATATTGCTTCCACTTCATATCTAACTCGGTCTTGTGAAACAATTTATTAAGGCTCTTAACCAAGATGAAGAATGTTTTGCTTATTTCCTAATTTCCTTGAATCTATGAATGTCCTCGAAAATAGAGCTCATTCTCTCATTCTAGAAAGTCTTTTAGGAAACGATTTAGTGCAAATTATAATTTACTTTGTAAAGAAAAAACTGTTAAAGTGCATTTATTTGTTATTTTAAAAAAATGTCTATTGAAATAACTAAGAACGTTATACTCGACCGGCTCGAATCTTAAATACCCTCCAAATATTTAGAAAATAAAAACTCTATTTTTATTATTAGTAAAATTTAAAATTTTTATAGTATTTGGCTTAAATAAACAAAAAAAAATTTATTTTAATGCGGTCGTTTCGAATGTGCTGGGAGGAGCATAACTGAGGCACCTTTCCGTCAGCATAAAAATTTACGTATTAATATTTTATATCAACGTGCACAAAAAGGATTTGAGATAAAAATAATTAACCTACAGTTCCTTTAAGACATTTCTGTGCTAAATTTTAAAACTCTATACAGGGTCTCTCCGAAAAAGGCCGTGGAGGAGACATATCGCCCTTATCGTAAAAACTTAAAAACTAAATTTTCGGGTAATTAAGTGTAGAAGAAAAAAGTTTTTCGACAAGATATTATTACCTTCGTCGTATAGTTTTATAAATTAAATTTTTAAGGAATGTGGGTTTAAGGAATAAAATGTGTTAAATATTTGCAATATTTTTCTATATAATGTCTAACTTTAACGCCCACTAAAGGAGCCGGGGGTCCAAAAATAGACTATATCGTTTTTTCTACAGACAGACGTATGGGCATTGCTAGATCGTCTTGGAGTCCATTACTGATCAGGAATATATGTATATGCTATATGGGGTCCAATTCTTTTTGGAGGGTATTAAAACTGTATTTTTTCGGAGACGATCTGGTAAGGTCCATGGGGGAGACATTTCACCTTTGCCATAAAACGCTAAAAACAAATTTTTGGTTTAATTAAGAGCAAACATTTTTTCGATAGGATAATTTCGGGGGCAAAGAGGGAGGAGTGAGCTAGGGTCATGAATTTGTCTAATTTTCTGGATTCAAGTTCAACGCTTTGGACCTTTTTTGATATAAAAATATATAATTTGCTTAACAAAATTACAAAAAGAACTTTAAAATTGGAATGGTTTTTTAAAGGTGGGTTCAGTTCTTTCTTCTTAGGGCCATTATTACAACTTACAAATAGTTAACAATAGGATGCTATCTGGCAGATAAATGTTATTTGATTATTAAAAGTTAACATTAACCTTAATGGTAACTGATAAGCTAACAGGAGGTTGATCCTCATGACAACTTTCAAAGTTAACTTGAAGGAAATGAAGCTGCCATATTTTCTTCTGAAAAGATGGTAACTTTAACAACATTTTTATGTCAAATTAAATAATTCTAACTTTTCAACCTAAAAATGGACAATAGACAACGTTTATTTTCTTTAAATAATTTTGAACATATTTTGCGCTTTCTTTCTTTCCGATTCTGTCGTATTATTTAGTTTCGACATTATTTTCAATAACACAATTTACGCAAACAACAAAAGCACTTAACGCAAGTAACAAAATAATTTAAGACACAGGAAAGATAATAACGTTTTCAATTTAAGAAATACACAAAAGTAAATCGTTGCCATTACGCCTTTTTAAAATCAGTTGTCGGTATCCACCGCAATGTTGCCACAATATATAAATTAAATTATTTATTTTATCTGACAGTTGTAATAATGGAAAAACTTTAAAGGTCACTTTATAGTTCACGTCAGCTAATGTTAAGGTCAACTATTGGGAACTTTATCGCTAAGTTGTAATAATGGCCCTTAGTGGAAATTTTTTCCCTCTGGCCCGATTCAGCCCACTTACGAATTTGACCTGTGCAATCTTCCAAGATATATTTATATAAACGTTCAAGGCTCTTTTCGTTTGGACTGAATCATGATTTCCACAGGCGGACAGACGGACATGGCTAGAATGTCTTATATTTCATTTCGGGTGCCTCTGTGGCTGACGGGAAGCAATGCTAGCCTGTCAGTCCAATGGTCGTGGGTTCGATTCCCGCCGGAGACTCTGGGTGTTTTCCGCAGACAAGCAAATCGCTTCGCGGGTTGTGGTTGTTATTAAAAACAAAAAAAAAAAAAACTGATCTTAGAGGGATATTTCGCTGCATTAAGGACACATATTTTTTTGGAGGGCAAAAAAATTAACCAACCCTGTTCTGTAATCATAAGTCAATGTCACGTCAAGATAATAACAAAAATAGGAAACTTACATACTCCTTGTGACTGCACCCTACCACCTTGAATTTAGCAAAAGGCCGACAGAAATATTCAATTACTGAAGGAAAAAAGTGCAGTAGGGTCATAGTTTTAATATATTTTTTTTAATTCTTACCAGACCTCAGGGGATGACCCCTACATAGGCAGTGCTTTGCACCGGAAGTAGAAAGGAGAGGATAGTAGTGAGAGGACAGTTGAAGAAAGATGAGAAGATAGAGAATTTTTTCGCAGCTATTTCAAACCGTTTTGCTTCGCCAGCGAATATTTTGCTACAGAACCAATGAAGGAGGGTACTTTTCATCTGCTCTTTTAGTACATGCCAGTGTCAGTCGCCGCCAATTATATTCAGTGACCACTACTATTCCTTCATCACTGAAACAGGCCGACAACTACTAACGCAAACATGCATTTAATGCTGATCAGAAGAATTCAACACCATATTCATGACTGAGAGCGGAGTCGACTCTGGGGGCAATTTACGGCACTTGATATCGAACGAAATTTGTATTTAAATTGTATAGAAATTTTGCTCGATATCGAATGCGGTAATTTGGCCCCTGGTCTCTGCTCTGCATAGTCAAGTGTTAACTACTTGACGTCTTGACGTGGAGTTCACAAGTAGTTACGGAATAAGGGGGATTATGTCCTGCATGATTTTTTAAGAAAATCATATTTATTTAGGTCAAACAACGACTAGAGAATAACAATAATTTCACAATGAGAAACACACAATATAAAAACCTGCCAAATTGCATTATACGATATCAGCAGATATTTTGTATCCAACCGCAAAAATTTTATTGCGACTCAACCCTAGAACAATAATGTTTACTGGCAAATACTTAAATTCCTTAGTTATTTAGTTTATTTGACATTTGCTGCTGTTAGAAATGAAAACAAATAATTTTGTTTTATCATTTTGTCTAAAATACTGCCACATTAGTTTCCTGTAATAACCATGTGGCAAACTTAATTGTTATTGTTGGCACAAGTGTGCAAATGCTTAAGCTTTTTTTTAATTTTATTTTTTCTTTGTTGCTTCTATTTACCCATTTACGTTTTGCGCGTTTTTTGTTTTGTTATTTCTGTTGTCATCGTTGTTTAACTGTCATTGTGTTTAAACGCGTCATAAGATTCACAATTATTGCATCATTGTTGAGAATTAATTTAATAATTTTGTTTTTCATCCGACAAACATGTGGCAATAAAAACTGACAGTTTCGTAATGTTCTGTTACTATTATTTTATTACACAGCGCGACAGTAAAAAAAGAAAGCAAAAAAAAAAAATTAGTAGAATTGTGCATAAAGTTTAAAATTGTCGTGTAGTTTTATTGTTGCAACAAGCAATAAACCATGCATGTTGCCGCTTGTTTTTCGCGTTTTTTTCTGTAACACTTGCTCGTGCCCTTTGTCGCTTCTGATGCAGTTGAAATACTTATATTCGAGTGGTTTTGCATGTTTATTTTTTTACATGCCGCATTCATATTTGTAATGCCACTTGGAAGGGAAAGGATTATAAATAAAATTCATATGCACTTGTATGTATGAGTGCACACGCAACTAGAACTATTACTAGCCCAGCAATAACCGTAGGAATTTTGGTAACGGGCATGAGACAACAATGGCAGTCTTCGCCCAATATATTGTCTGTTGAAATAATGCCCAGATAAGTCATTCTGTCCGATATCATAGTCAATTCAATACCAAAAGTCAAGCAATCTAGAGGGCAACGAATCAAAAAAAAAATTTGGATGAAGATGATTCAAATTTTTGTTGTAAAGGGTGTTTTTATAAGAGCTTGCTGATTTCAAATTTAAATAAAACACATGCCAAATTATGAAATGGCCAAAAAAAATTTTTTATTTGGTAGATAATTTCTTGTCATTTAATATTTAAATATAATTTCGGGCATATGGCCACCACGACTATTTTGCACAAAGGTCATTCTGTAGGTTCAATTTTTGACCACTTTTTCAAGCATTTGAGGGCGTATTTCAGTAATGACACGTTGAATACTGGTTTCCAAAGCGTCAATCGTTGCTGGTTTATCCACGTAAAACAATGATTTCAGGTATCCCCACAAAAAATAACCGAGTGGCGTCAAATCACACAAACGCGGAGGCCAATTCACCGGCCCATTTCTCGAAATAATGTTGTCGTTGAAATGTTCTTTCAATAAGTCCATTGTGTCGCCCGCAGTATGACAAGTGGCACCATCCTGTTGAAGCCACATTTCGTTTACATCCATATCTTGAAGTTTTGGCACCAAAAATTCATTGATCATGATTCTGTATCGATTTCCATTCACGGTAACGCGTCATCCTTCCTCATTTTTAAAGAAATACTGTTTTTGAAAATAAATTTCCACGATTTGGAAGCGTTGTTCTGGAGTTAACCTGTTCATGATGATTTGCCAAACAATACTGAGTAGAGACGTCACTTTAAACTGTCAAAACAGCTGTCAGACAACAGAGTGATTCGTATAAAAAAAACTTGATAAAAAAACACCCTTTATTATGAAGAGAAAAGTTCGGCAATTACGAATGATAAATGATATCTGGCTAATGTCCACCATGACAGTGACATCCACGTCATCTATAATAGGACAAAATTGAGTTTTTAACATCTCGCGATAGCCCGTTAGCGCATATCCAAGTCTCATCTTGGAAAAAAAGAGCCGCCCAATCACGCGTCCAGACCACATGGCACACCATACACTGACACGTTGAGCACGCAAAGGCTTCTCAATAATCGCTCTAGGATTTTCAGAAGCCCAAATGTGGCACTTTTGCATGTTGACAGAAGGTTTCAGAAGGACAATTTTGTTGTCCGAAAATATCACGAATTTGTCTTTAACCGAATCACCATTTTCGTAGTGGATTTTAATTACTTCAATGCAGAACTCCGAAATCTTCGCTCAAATTCGAGTAGAGAGTGAAACTCGCTCGAATTCGAGCGCGAGTACTCCTGCGAGTGAAAAAAAATATCGATTGTACTCTATTTTTCTTCGCCACTCGAATAAGAGAGCATATGCTTTGCTCGATTTCGAGTGCGAGTAAAATACGCTCGAAATCGGGCAGATTATAATCTTGCCGAGTACTCTTTCAGTCTATATCATACAGTGGAAAAATAGAAACTGTTTGTTTTTGCCGATTTGTACGTGTGCGTGTGTGTGTGTGTGTAGTAGTAGCAAGTATAATATTATTTATGTCTTTATTGTTCATTATAATATAGAAAATATAAGTAAACTTTTAAAAATATAATAAAACTTTTTTTATAAAACCAACTAATTGCTCCGCACACGCGCACTGTATGGAAAGACTGAAAGAGTACACAAAAACCACACGCACACACAAGTCAGCAAAGACAAACAGTTTCTATTTTTCCACTCGATTTTACTTTTTTACTTTTACTCACTCTATTTCGAAGATTTTTACTCCCACTCTTACTTTTTAAAAAGGAGTACTCGCGAGTACTCCCACCTAAAACAAACGAGTGGAGAGTAAACTTTTTGTAACACTCGTAATCTTCGAGTACTCTTCTTTGCGAGTATTTTTCACTCGCGAGTAAAATCGAGTAAATCTGAGCTCTTCTTCAATGCGATTTTCCAGCGAAATTGTATTCATTGTAACACTTGCTAATGCATCTACTACGACAACGTCAAAAAACTAATTGTCAAAACTCTTTTTATGTTGTTGGTGTTGCCACAATTGAAAAACAAAGTTCTTGTTGATAGACGACCTCTGGTTCGAATAAACATGTACGAGGCTGGGTTCAAATAAAATACAGATTTTTGTATAAAATGCTATTTGATTTTTCAAACTAGTCTCCTCCGAATTCTATACACTTAGTCCAGCATTTCTCCAACTTTTTTATCCTTTACGAAAAATATAATTTGTCAAAGTATAGATTGTGTACAGTCAGTCACATTAATGGTTAAAAGTACTACATTAATATTAATAATATAGTTTTAATATTAACAATATAGTTGTGTGCGTGATACTGTGCAAAGTATTATTCAAATAAATAAATGACTCTATGGAAATTTCCTACATGACCCTTTCCACTGCCATACCAATTGTTGTGGTTGTGGATTGTTTGTGCTTGTAACTAAATACTCGTATATTATTTCATTTCATGGTTTTTCATCATCATATTATATGGTTATTGTGACCACTTCTGCTCTACTCCAGTTTGTCCTCTTCCAGCATTTGGTTTTTTCCTCTGCACATATTTTTTCCCATAATTACACGTATCAACGAAGTTAACATTCTCATATGCAAGAGTATGCAACTTTAGAGTACAATTAGGATGGTACAAAATGTATTTATGTTGTGAATAAACATAAAAGAAAAAATTTTTATAAAAAAATAATGTGTATTAAAATTTCTGGTAAATCATCTTGGTAAACTTTAGAATTAAGCTGAATAACTAGTGGTTAAATAGTTGATATTCTTAATGGCTGGTAACGCCGTGAAAAGCTGAACAAAGAAGGCCGCACAGTGGGTGGAATGGTAGAGAAAGTGTCGATTAATTCATAGAACTCGTAATTTTAAACTGTTGTTATTTTTTTATGGATGAGTATTAATAAATACATAAAAAACCAGAATTTAACAAAAAATTTTTGAAAAAAAAATTGTTAACCTTTTTGGGGGTTTTTTTTTGTATATTGGAGAAAATGGTCTTATTTGACTATTTTTGCTGTAACTTTGGAATGAAAAACGATAAATGAGTAAATTAAATTGTAAATTAGAGCATATTTTATGTGCCTTTAGAAAAAATAATAAAAAATATAATAAAAAGAAACTTGTTTTTCTGTTTGGTTGTTTTTCACATTGATTTTTAGCAACCGGAATTCTCTCACAAAAACCTTCATAACTCAAAAATCGCACAAATGCGCAAATAGGCATTCTGGGATTCATTAGCTAAATTCTTATATTTTAAGTGCATAAAAGCATTTTTTCCTGCACTCATCCGCAAAGTTGTTGAAACTCAATGTATATGGCAAAAATACCACATTTTTGGAGACATTTAATTATTTTTTTTTAAATATTTCTAAAACATTGATCTAAACAAAAAATAATTTTTTAAATGCTCATATAACTGAAGTTGACGGTTCCATTATAAAACTTTTACTTATAGAAGTCTTAACAAAAACTATAATCACTTGAAATATCAAAATTTTCTCTTTTAATCAATGCGCGCAAAAATAACAAAAATGATTGAACTTTGAACACACTCTGCAAATAAAGTAAACTAGCAAGAACTTTTATTTTTGCAGCTGGTGCTGTAGAATTTTATCTACTTTCATATGGTACCAAAAACGGTTGTGAAAGTTAAAGTTAATCTTTGGAATTAATCGCCACTTGTGAGGGCTTTCACCCCACAGGGAGCCGGTGAGACTGCCTCGAAATCAGGAGGGAAATTACGGCACTCGATATCGATCGAAATTTTTATTTAACTTGTATGCAGCAATTTCTAATTTTATTGAAGTTATTAGAACTTATTTTATTGTATTTATTAACCTCGAGTTCCTTCTATAAAATTATTACAAATTTTATTTATTAAAATTTAATATTTCATTAACTGTTTGTTAGCATCGTCATAAACAAATAATAGAAAATAATATTCCTGAAGATGCTAACAAACTGTTAAATTTTAATAAATAAAATTTTTAATAATTTAATTAAAAAACTCCTTAAGTTTAATAAATATAATAAAATAAAGGCCCGTCAAAATTAACAGAAAGTAATTAGAATTTAATAAAATTTTTAAACAAATAATTTGTAGGTGGCAGATTTGAACTTGGGTCTGAATAAACAAATTCTTATCTTGATAATGTAAAAAAGAAATATATTTTACAATGATTTGATATATTTAACAGCGAAAAAAAAAAGAAATTTCGTAATAGTCTTTTTTTAAATTAGAAATAATTAACGCATATTTTTAATAAGGAAAATTCCACTTATTTCAAAACTTTAAGTTAATATGCGTATATATTTTGACTGACTTATGCCTTTGTACCAAACATATTTGAATATATTTGACTTTTTTAGTCTCTCGAGTATCTCCTAAACATAGACTTATTTTGGTATGGCAGAGGAAAATCTATCAGGAAAAAATCTTGTATTAAATTAAATTAAGATTGATAGGCTAATTGTTGGAAAATTTGTATGATGGTGAAGGTACTAATGATGAAAGTGTAGCGGCTTTTATAAACAGCTCTTCTGCTCTGCTGTGTAAGTTGAATAATTTAAAATTGACTGTCCTCTGTCCCAGGAATATTTATCATGTCTTTCTGAACTTAAGCAAATTTTATAAAGTATATTTAAAGTATATATATTCTTGATCAGTGATGATATCTAAGACAATCTGAGCATGTCCGTCCGTCCGTCCGTCTGTGGAAATCACGGTTCAGTCCACACGAAAAGAGCCAGACTCTTGAAATTTGGTATAAATATATGTTGAAGGATAGCACAGGTTAAGTTCGGAAGTGGGCTGAATCAGGCAAGAGGGAAAAAAGTTCCCCTAAGAAGAACTAAAGCGACCTCTAAAAACAACATAATTTTTAAAGTTTTTTTTTTGTAATTTTGTTAAGCAAATACTATATTTTTATGTCAAAGAAGGTCCAATGAGTTAAACTTGGAGCCATAAAATAAAATAAATTGGACCCCGCCTGCTTTGGTGGGCGTTATTATATGCAAAATTAGTGTAAAAATTTAACAAATTGTTTTACTTAAGGCCACATTCCTTAAAAATAACATTTTTAAGCTTAAATGACGAAGCTGGTACTACTCTGCCCTGCCCCCTTCTCCCCCTTTGCCACATATATGACCCTATAAAAAAATGTTTTTTTTTTATTTTATATATTTTTTTGTCTTGGACCAGCACTCAGGGGATGACCCCTATAAATGCAATGCATTGCGCCGGGTCTGAAAACGAGGGGATAGTATTGAGGGGACGGATTAGGAAATATGAGAAGATAGACAGTTGTTTTTGTAGCTATTTCAACCTTTTACTTCGCCGGCTAATTTTTGCAACAGGGCCGACGAAGGTGGGTGCTGTTCCTCTGCTTTTTAGTACATGATAGTGTCAGTCGCTGCCAATTATGTCCAGTGACCAGTGACTATGCCTTCATCATTGCAACAGGCTGGCAACAACTAACACAACCACGCACTAAAGCTGATCAGAAGAATTCAACACAATATTTCATGACTCAGCGCGGGCTCGAACTCACGACCCTCCGCTTTATAGTCTCGTGTTCTACTACTTCAGCCAACAGCACCCAAACATTTATTTATAGAGTTTAATGGCAAAGGTGAAATGCCTCGTTGGCAATTATTTTTTAAGTGCAGCCAGACCACTGATTGTTTCCTCTCTTTCGAGAGTTTTGCGTCTCACTCGCACTAGTTAATTTCAACACCTCAGATAACTGTATAGTTTTACAGTTCTTCTGAGGAATATTCCGTTGCTACTTCCTATGTGAAGGCATAGGCCGTGTACAGTCAGTCACAGTAACGGAAGAAAATACGGGTTAATAACATCGCCGGCATATGGTCTGAGTCACCCCGTCGGCATCTGTGCACCAAATACTTTGCGAAATTTCTTTGTAAAGTATTTTTGAAATAAATAAATAAATAAATATATATAGAAAAATAGTGTAAATGTTCAACAAGTTTTATTCCTTAAGCCTATATTCCTTAAAAATTTCATCTATAAGTTTTTACGATGAACGTAAGATGTTCTCTGATCTTCCCCTGCCCTATCCCTCCACACTCCTTTGCCCCTTAAATGACGTTATCAAAAAAAAAAAATAACCTTTTCTACACTTAACTACGCCGAAAATTTAGTTTTTGCGATTTAAGTGAGAAGTCTCCCCCACGGCCGTTCTCGGAGTGACCCCGTACTACAGAGTTTTAAAATTGGGCACAAAAATGTGTTAAAGGACCCAAACATTTTTAACTTATCTCAGATTCCTTTTTGCACGTTGATATAAAATATTAATACGTAAGTTTTTAGGCTGACTAAAAGGTGGGAACGACCGTATTAAAATAAACTGTTTACTTGCTTACTTAAGCAAAATACCATAAAAAGGTAAATTTTAATAAGAATAAAAATAGAGTTGTTATTAAATAAATATTTGGAGGGTAAATATAAAATGCGACATGGTCAAATATAACGTTGTTACTTGTTGGGATTCTTTTGGGTCGGACTTTAATAATATAAAATCCAAACTTAAATTAAAGAAAGAATTTCTATTTTCTATATAAACTTGTATGACAATGTAAATTAACAAATAGACAATTAAGAATAATATCCCAACTGTATTAGAGGTGCTTTTCTTAATGAACTACTACCTGTAGAAGTAAGTGTTCCAATATCAAAAATATAAAAAGTTAAATCTGATTTTATCCGGCTAAGCATTTTCTGCTAGAAAGAGGACTTCTGTGTATGCCACTGTATAAAAATTGTGGTCCAGGAAGCCCTTTATATAGCAGAAAAAGTCTTATATCTGAAATAATTTTAAGAAAACTTGTATGTATTGCAATTATACAATTGTGCAAACTAACTTTTTAAAAACGCTTTACTAATGACAAAATATTATTCAATTCTCTTAATTATAACTTCTTGTCATATTGTATATTTTAAAATAAGTGCTTGTACTTAAACTTATCGCAACTCTAAACGAGTAACAATCTTATTTGGCAAACAAAATTTCATGCACAATAATCAGTACGAGTATTAAAATTTTTTTTTGTTGCCAAACTCGATTACTCCTCGTTTAAAATAAAATTAGGAAGAAAAAAAATAAAATAAAAGAAAAAATTTGCAAAGGGATGCAGAAATTAGTGAAATTCCATAGCAGAATCGTTTCTTCCCACTTTTTTCTGAAAAACCAAAAAAAAAAAAAACCAAATGAAAAGGTTGAAAATTATTAATTTAATATGCATCCGGTAGCTCCACTTGCTTCGTATTAAGAGTTTTTGGCCTGTGATTTGGATTTTCTCCGTCTCACTTAACGTGCCACTATAAACAGCAGCAGCTATTGGAAGGAAAGTGGTTAGAGAAATGGAAACAAATTGCTAAATTGCTTTACCGCTGTTTCCTCCCCGTTAACAATTTTTTTCTTATATATATTTTTTTAGCGGTTATTAGTGAGTTGTGGTAGTTCAGAAATGTTTTTGGCTAATTTGAAATCACGATTGTAAGAGCCAAAGGAGCAGACAAGCCAGCGCACAGCCAAAGTTTATGGCAAAAGTTTGTTAAGCAAAATAATAACAACAGCAACAGCAGCAGCAGCAGTATCAACAACATGATGTTTTAAATTTTGTTATTGTTGCTGCAAGTCCTTTACAATGATGACCTTTTTGTTGCTGTGGCTGGTGGTGCTGCTGCTGTTATTGTAGTTGTTGTTGTTGCTATATGGTTTATACATTTTAACATTTTAACAAAACAAACAGCTGTATGGCCAATAATAAATGTTAAAACCATTCTGTTCATACTCGTACTTTGCTAGAGTATAAGAGTATGTTTTTGAGTGTGTATGTGTGTGTGTGTGTGTGTGTGTGTGTAACAGTTTTGTTGGGCTTGTACTGCATCCGACGCGGGTGGCCAACAATTTTACGCTTTAACTGATTAACGTTTAAACTCATTAAGATAACGTAATTTCCGTTTTTTGTATTCGTAACTTTTTCTTACTACTGCTGCTGCTGTTGTTGTTGTAGTTATAATCATAAATGTGGTGTTGCCGCGGCTGCTCCTGTTCTTTTTGATGTTTTTGCATTATTTTGTGGTTAGAAGAAAAGGAAAACGGCAATAACTTAAGATTCTGTTATCTCGGTTTTATAAAAGTACACGTTTAAATGTCTAAATGCATTTGTTAAAACCAGGTCAAAAAGTTCTTAATCCATAAATATTAAATAAATAAAATTGAAAAAAAAAGTAATAGAAAAAACTAAGATTCTGAGGGATTAAGAAATCTGGCAACTGTTTCAAATACAAGTATCATTGTATACTCGTATAAAGATATGAGATCAAGAGTCTTAAATAAGTATTGAAAGCAGTGTCATGCATAGAGTGGAAAATATTCCGAAAAGCAGCTTTTATCTTTGTAATAGGAAGTGGAGGACGAATTCAGTTAGTCCCTGCCTTAGGCACAGTTGTTGTCTAAACAAGTAAAGCAGATACATTTTTGGCTCAAGGGATTTCGCTCATAAGCGAAATATGCGTTATTGGTCTGGTGATAATCCACATATGCTTCAGGAATCACTGTTCCTGTTCGCATGCGGGTGCCGTCATTGGGTCATATTTTGTCATCGACAATAACGATCGTCACGTTGCTGTGAATGGCGATCGTTATCGCGCTATGATTACCGAATATTTGGGTCCCGAATTGGAAAACATGGACATGGACGACATGTTGCCTTTAACACGATGGTGCCACAAGCCACACAGCACACGTTAAAATCTGTTTATTGATTTGCGTTTTATTTAAAAACAGTTGTCAAAGCCTTATTGGAAAACCCCTTACATAATGTTTCCCATAGTTTGGGTAACTGTTGTAACTTGCACACCAGGTGTGGATGCTGTTGGGTGAAGTAGTAGAACACGAGACTATGAAGCGGAGGGTCCTGAGTTCGAGCCCGCCCTGAGTCATGAAATATTGTGTTTAATTCTTCTGATCAGCATTAGTGCATGGTTGTGTTAGTTGTTGCCAGCCTTTTTCAAAGATGAAGGCATAGTCACTGGTCAGTGAACATAATTGGCAGCGACTGACACTATCATCTACTAAAAGCAGAGTAATAGCACCCACCTTCGTCGGCCATGTAGCAAAAATTAGCCGGCGAAGTAACAAAAAATGTTGAAATAGCTACAAAAAAACTGTCTATCTTCTCATCTTTCCTAATCTGTCCCCTCAATACTGTCCCCTCGTTTTCAGTTCCGGCGCAATGCATTGCATATGTAAGGGTCATCCCCTGAGTGCTGGCCCTACTCCTAAAAAAAAGCAAATTATATGCACAAATATGGAGTAAAAATATAACAAATTGTATCACTTAAGCCTACGTTTCTTAAAAAATCTTTTTTAAGTTTTTATGACGGAACTGATCATCCTGTGCCCTTCCCCCCTCCACCCTCTTTGCCGTCTAAAAGCCTATCTAAAAGAAGAAAAACATTTTTTTTTACATTTAATTAACCCAAAAATGTATTTTTTAGTGTCTTATGGCAAAGGTGAAATGTCTCCCCCACGGCACTTGCCTGAGCAACCGCGACAAAATACATTCTTAATACCCTTCAAAAAGAATTAGACCCAGGGCTGCCAGAAATTTTTCGTGAAAAATCAGCAACTTTCCCAAAAAAAAAATCGGCATTATCGGCATTTTCATTTTTTAAAATCCGCAAAAAATCGGCATTAATTAAAAAACTTATTTTGACATATAAACAAAACAATTCAATATAATTTATTAAATATTATACATAAAACAGCATGTATAGATCAATAAATTTGCACCTCACAAGGTTTGAAATTATTTTGGGGTTTCGTTTAATCTCCCAATTGGCAATTTAAAAGAAACGATTTATTATTTTATTCATTTAGAATGACTTTTACTTAAAAAAAATACATAAGATCAACTTGCTTTTTATAAAACAGTATAAAATAATTAAAAAAGATGTGTGGTGTCGTGGGACACCGGATTGGAACGCAGTTCCTTATTATAAAAATATTAATTTTAAGTTCTATTCGAGGTATAAAGAAAATAATTATTCGGGTATACATTTTTTATTAGGATTTTTCTTTTCGCCGATCAACGAAAATACAGAATCAGTTTTGTTCCCAAACGAAATTGAATTCTGTCACGGCCCGGCTGCGTATGATTAATATTTGTTTGTATGGAATTGTATTACTCATACGTCTTAAACATTGAGTTAGAAACAAAATATCTTACGTTACGGACGTTTCTTCCCGGTTAGGGTACCCCTCCGCAACGTCTCATAAGGAACTTCGTTCCAATTAAAATATATACGTCTTTTCCAATAGTATTTCAAAATTTTGCTATTATATTTCAGAATTTCCTAAAAATTAATTCTACTCGTAGGTTCTAAAATAGGAGTTACAAAATACAATTAAAAATTTAGAATATTATCTAATATGTAACTGTAAATCCAAAAATTTTTGAAGAAAAATCGTAAATATAATACAAAAATTGAAAATAATGTGGTTTTCATAAATCAATCATAAATATTTGATTTTTTATTATGATTTTTTATTTTTATTTTTATTAAATCGTTATTTATTTCGCAATTAGAGTTTTTCATTTTCAAATAATCTTTAGAATAAAGAATTCCTTCTTTTAAAGTTTTATTTTCTAAGGAACATCGGAATTTCGTGCACCCCTACAACAAGGCAATTGCATTGTTATTAAAAGAAGAATTATATAATAATAGAATTATATAATAAAAGATGTTCCACACTATTATTAAAAAATCGGCATTTTTTAGGGATAAAATCGGCAAATCGGCATATTGAAATTTTTGAAGTAAAAAATCGTCGAAATGCCGATAAATCGGCATTTCTGGCAGCCCTGATTATACCCAATAAAGTAAATATATTCTTGATCTGTGATGAAGTCTAAGACAATCTCGCAATGCCCATAAGTCCGTCTGTGGAAAACATAATATAGTCTACAAATTTTGGACCCCGCCCCCTTTTAGTGGGCGTTGAAGTTACATATTATATGAAAAAATAGGGTAAATATTTAACAAATTGTATTCCTTAAGCCAACATTCCTTAAACATTTCATTTATAAGCTTTAACGACGAAGATAATATGTTCTCTGATCTTCCCCTGCGCTATCCCTGCACTCTGTTATGCACCGTAAATTACTTTAAAAAAAAACTTTTTTTTCTGCATTTAACTAGCCCGAAAATTTACTTTTTAAGTTTTTACGATTTATGTGAGATGTCTCCCTTATGGGATTTCTCGGAGTGATCCTGTATAGAGTTTTAAAATTGGGCACAGAAATGTCTTAAAGGAACTCTGTGCCTTTTTTGCACGTTGATATAAAATACTAATGCTTAAGTTTTTATTCTGACGGAAAGTGTCACACATTGGAAACGACCGTATTAAAATATTTTTTTCTTGGCATAAAAATTTAAATTTTAATAAGAATATATTTACTAAATATTTGGAGGGTACTTAAGATTGGATGCGGTCAAATATAACGTTCTCACTTATTGTATGTAATCTGGTAGATAATTTCATGTCATTTATTTTTAAAATATGAGTTTAGTTTTTGGAAAACTAAAACTCAAGCAGCATGACTCGATATCACTCTGCTCTTGGTCATTTCAACAGAAATAAAAACCGATGTTGCCATCGCTCTATATTCCGGATGAAATAGTAAATTTTTATGGCTACAATAGTGATTTTTTAACGTCTTGAAGATTGTATTCGCTCTAAATGTGTTTCATTCCACACCACGTGATCAAAATGCCTATCTTTTTGGCATTTAGGAAACACCTAAAAAATATATCCTTAAAATGAATTGCGAAATTTTTACTGGTATGTTTCGTTCTTTTTTCTAATAACTACATTTTTTTAAAGCGCATAGCCTGAACTCAACAGGATCTTAATTTCATTCTTTAAACTGTTTTTACCGAAAAGTAAAAATTTTTTTGTAGTAAGTATTTTCACGAACATTTATATTGCTATTTTAAATTGAATTAAGATTCATGGGCTAATTGTTCGAAATTTGTTTTTAAATCTCAGAAAGACATGATAAATATTCCAAGGCACAAAGGAAAGTCAACATCAGGTATGATGGAACAAAAAATTCAGAAAAATGGGACTTGAAGAAAAATAATCAAACGGTAACACGGGTATTAAAACAATAACATGTTAACATCAGGTTGATAGAGTTCTCGTATCCTTTTTCATAATAAAATTTGTGTAAATAGGAACTGTTATCACATTGAACTAAGCCACCTAATAAGTGGTGACAAACACAATACACATGAGTACTGATGATGAAGGTGTTGCGGCTTTCGAAAACAGCTGTTCTGCTCTGCTGTGTAAGTTGAATAAAACTGATGTTGACTTTTCTTTGTGCCTTGGAATATTTATCATGTCTTTCTGAGATTTAAAAACAAATTTCGAACAATTAGCCTATGAATCTTTATTCAACTTAATAAAGTTTTTTTATTTTCCTGATTGTGATCTTAATATCACTTACCGGAGGAGCATCAACTCATTACAGTTTTAATTTTATTTTTCAATTTCTTTTAATCACTTTTGTCTTGATTAAATGGGGTTCAACAGCAATTATTTTCAGTGGTTTTAAAAGCGTTTGTTTTTATTGTGTGTCGTCAGTGAGCCTTTTGTTGTCGTTTTTGTCATTTGCGGTCGTTAAATTATTATTATAATGGTGTTTAATGTGTTGTCGTCGGGGCTTTTGTTTGTTTTAATTGTTGTAAGAATTTTCTTAAACATTTTTATTTACAGTTTAATGTCTTGTGTCAAATATTAAAAGTTTGTCAACAGCAACAATTAAGCCATTTAAAATGTGTTGAGTGAGCTGTTGGTCCGGTTTTTCTTTTTTTTAAATTTTCAACTTGGCAAAATGGTTTATCGTTGTATATGTGTATATGAGTTTTTTTTTATAATGAAAATTATACAATATGAAAAATTATTCGTGTTTATAAATAATTTATATATTATTTGCAGTTATTACAAAATTCGACAATAAATGTTGAATCCTTTATTCACAGAAAATAAATTCATCACTTATAATATTTTTTTCCATTCTGTTCTGTCGAAATAATTGTAGAAATAAGTACAAATAATTGCAGTGAAAAGTTTTGTTCAAAATGATATTTTATTGAATAAATTTTGTAGTTTAACTTATTAAAACTCCGCAAAATGCATATAATTATTTACCTGTTTTCTGCTCATTGAACAATTTTCAACGTTTTTTTCTAAACAGTTGAACTTCTATAACTTGAATCTCTCTACCACGAGGGGGATGTTGTGTACACAGTGTTTCCTATTAAAAAATTATTCTACCGTTTATTATTTTACTTATATAATTAAATGTATTTTATAAAGAGATTAATAAAGTCTCGTTAAGGACTTCCATTTAGTACCGAGGAGTTGATAAAATAATATAAAATATTTAATTTATTGAGCTAAAGGCTTTTTCCTTTATTATCTTATAATTTTAATAATAAGTTATTATAATAACAATAAATAACAAATAAAAACGTTATATTCGACTTTAATATGTCACTCTAAATAAAATTGCTTAAATTTAATAAGAATTCGTAAAAAATAATTTTCAGATTGCAGATTTCAGCTTGAGTCCGAATAAAAAATTCTTTTCTTAATAATAAAACATTATGAATTGGTCCTGTAGTCGATTTATCCTTATTGAATTGCCACTGTATTCACAAATACTGATGCTGGTTAAATACAAAACTTTCAATGCTGATTTTCATTGCCAGAAAATGGAATAAATTTTACTTTACGGCATTGCTGCATACTTGAAATTTACATTAAGTTTTCATGGAACATAGAAAATGTGATGGAATAAAAAAATTATTTTTGTTAATGGCAAAGCTCTTATCCAAATTTAGATTTAGCTTTTTGCACTGTTCTTATTTCTTACTTATAAATATGTCATACGTTATACATGAATATATACATGAGCCAATATTTTACTTATTTTAAATGCATTAAGATTCTATAGGCTAATTGTTCGAAATTTTAATTTAAATCTCAGAAAGACATGATAAATATTCCAAGGCACAAAGGCAAGTCAACATCAGAGTTTTTGTTATTCAACTTACACAGCAGAGCAGAACAGCTGTTTTCGAAAGACGCAACCCTTTCATCATCAGTGCTCATGTGTATTGTGTTTGTCACCACTTATTATGTGGCTTAGTTGATTGTGATAACAGTTCCTATTTACACAAATTTTATTGTGAAAAAGGATACGAAAACTGTATCAACTGTATAACAAAAAAAATATATTTTGATTTTGTAGCATAGAGTAATCGACATCTATATTATTTATTATATTGTTCTAACAATGTTTTTCTTTTCTTTTTTCAGGTAAGTTGCTTGTGTTTTTTATTAAAAATAACTCAAAATTTATAGAATGTAAGTATTGCTAGATATAAGACAACATTTTATTAAATCTATTTGCAATTTTGCTACCAATTAACTGAACAAATTGATTTGTTGCCTCTTGAACCCGCATTATGGTTTCGAAAGTTTTATTTGTCTCTTGATTAATTTAAATAAATTATTATAAACTAGGCTGCAAGAAAACTGATACTCTCGCAAGCCACTAGACCCATTGTGATTCCTAGAGACTTACAACCTACATATTTAAGCGAAGTTGTGGTAATCTACGTACACAGAACTTTTCACATAAACCAAGAGGCCACTAAGTGTTGCGTCCCAGAAACTGCAAACAATAGCTTAGATGTATAGGGTCCGCAATCTAACGCTTTTTTTCAACTAGTACTTATTTCGTGAATGGTAAGACTTAGCTCATGTCTGATTTGACAGATAATTAGTTTTATCCTTCCGCTGATCGAATATAGTTGACCATCCAATGCGTTTTCGTTTCGATAAGTGGGCCTGCGATCGATTTACAGAAGATGCCGATTTTGCCAAAAAAATCATCTTTTCAGATGAAGCTCATTTTGATCTTGGCGGGTATGTAAACAAGCAAAATTGTCGCATTTGGGGCATAGAAAACCCGCACGCATACATTGAAAAGCCGACGCACCCAAAACGAGTCACTGTTTGGTCCGGATTTTGGTTCATTTTTCTTCTAAAATGAGCAAGGAGTGGCCGTTACAGTCAATGGCGATCGTTATCGGGTTGCAGCCATTTGAACGAAATTATTTTCCATTATTAACCGGAAGGATTGTACTTTCAAATAAAACCAGAAGTTTTAGAAAATATTCAGTAGTTTTTTTATAGCATTTTCAAAAAATAAAAAGTTATTTGGCGGACCCATTATAAGATAACGATCCTGTCAGGACCAGGACTTCTTAGAGAAGATATTTTCATGACACTTCAACGTCTTTATCGTACCAGCTCCTGCAACCAACAAGTGATCCATAATGATTTTTTTTTTTTGAATTCGGACCAGCACTCAGAGGACGAAACCTACATATGCAGTGCATTGTGCCGGAACTAGAATGGAGGGGATAGTATTGAGAAGACAGATGAAGAAATATGGGAAAACAAAGTATTTTTTATAGCTATTTATACTCTTCTTACTTCGCCAGCTAATTTTGTTGCTACAAGGCCGACGAAAGAGTGTGCTGTTCCTCTGCTCTTTAGTAAATGATTGTGTCAGTCGCTGTCAGTTATGTTCAGTGATCAGTGCTATGCCTTCATCACTGAAACAAGCTGACAACAACTAACACAACCATGCCCTAGTGCTGATCAGAACAATTCGACGCAATATTTATGACTGAGCGCGGGCTGTACTCAGGATCCTCCGCTTCATAATCTCTTGTTAAATACTTTAGCCAACAGCACCCTCAACTATTGCTGAATTTCTAAGAAACTTTGTTCCCTATTTAAAAGAGATAAGACCACTATAGTGAAATTCTAGAGGTTCTGACTGCATCTAAAATTGGATACTGCACCGTCATGACTCGAGCCAAGATTGGAAGCGACGTTGTTCCCAATCTATGATCTTATTACTCAAACTATCACTATCTTACTGCTCTGCAAATACTAGTTGAAGCTCGCTTGCCAGTTGCTTAGTGCCCAGTTTTTAAAAAGTAATTAAATATTGCATATTCTCTTAAATACCCCGGACAACAAACTTTCTTGATATTATGTCCTTGAGCCAGAGATTGAATGCTTATCAATAAAAATTCGATATCACCACTAACGAATTTAGATCCCTATCCGTTTCAACGTTATCATAATACTGGCCTCTGAGTTGTGCCAATCAGTTCTTTTCGCAGCTTTGGTTGTGGAAAAACAATGTTTTGGTTCTTAGAGAAGACCTGATGCTCCAGCATTTTAAAACCATTCGTATTGCTAAAGCTATTCAAAACTACTCGTACTCGTAGTTTAGAAATGAGAATAGCATAATTTATATTCAACAGGAATCTATTAATAATTCATATATCCTCACCCAAAATATAAGAGATCGCAAGTGGTAAAAATTATCAAAATAAATGTGAAATAATCAAAACAGCTACAGTTCTCGCAAGCAATTTCCTAATAAATTTTTTTTTAAATGAAAACTGTTTCATCATATGCAACTAAGCCAGACATACACAAATACACACTAGAACTGATGTGTGGTGGCTTTCGAAAACAGCTGTTCTGCTCTGCTGTGTAAGCTGGCTAATTAAAAATTAGTAGCTACTTTCTCTTATGTCTTGGAATACTTTTCAAGTCTTTCCGAATTAAAAGAATAAATTTTCTAATAAAGCGCCTAAAAGTCTTAATTAAATTTAATATAGATTTATATTTATATATTTTTTATTTTGACGACTATCACCATGGAAATGACTTATACTTATGAAGTGTATTGTGACGGAACTATGAATATGATATATTTTAAAGTAGCTGAGGGTGCTGTAGTGTGCCCTTTAGTAGGAGATAATGTCATTCACTATAGTTACTGTTCAGTGGACCGCAGTATACCTTCGTAATCGAAACAGGCCGATAACATTTAATACAAACACGACTTATTTATATTCTATCAAAGTAGGATATAAAAAATGTTTTTTCAGTTCAGTCCTATTGGATTTGAAGTGACGATATGCATGATTGATAATATGTTTTTTGTCTTTAGGTTATGTAATTTTCTTTTTATATTCTTCAAAAAAGAATTGGTATATTCACTTTATCATTCCGTATGTAATGCTGCAAAATATCCCTCTAAGACCCCATGAATTATATATATTCTTGATCAGTTATGAAAACTAAGACGGATATGGCTAGATATATCCGTCCGTTTGTGGAAATTACGATGCAGTCCAGACGAAAAGAGCCAGACTCTTGAAATTTGGTATAAATATATTTTGAAGGATAGCACAGGTCAAGTTCGTAAATCAGGCCAGAGGGAAAAAAGTTCCCCTAAGAAGAACTAAACCAACCTCTAAAAAAACAACATCATTTTTTAAAGGTTTTTTAAGAAATGTTTTATTGGACACATTGTTGTCACAACACTATTATATATAAATGAAATTTATTTGTTGGTGGTTAAGCAATGTCTATATGCATTTCATTGGTGCTTTACCAAATCGTCAGTAGACTTTAACCACAGTTTTGAAAAGTTAAAAACCACTTATCTTATGCATATACTTCCGAAATTTCGGCAGTGTATGATCAGTAACAGTAAATGTGGTCCGAAAACGCTCTATTGTTCTTCGAAGGACGATTATGTACGCCATAAAATGGAAGAAGTGCACGATGAGTTTGACGAGTAGAACCATTATTTTGATTAAAAATTGTCACAATTTGCACGCGTTGCTCTGGTGAAAGTCGATCCATAATGAAATGTCAAAGCAAATTAAACAAAAAGCAACTATCAGCTGTTAAATGGGTGGTAAAATAAAGCAGTGATGTCAACTTAAAGTTGTAACACTCTATAAAAAACACCCTTTATTTTGATTTAAACTTGTTTCACTCTATAAAAAATACCCTATATATGATTGCTTCAAAAGGAACAGGGAGATATTTATTAATAAGTAAATCTTTTTGTAGAAAAATTAAAATTCACCTAATTTTTAGAACAGATGTCGTACATAGTCTATGTAAATTTAATTTAAAATCAAAGAAATTTTAAATTATATACAAATTTACCTTTCATGGTATTCCTTTCAACGACACTGAAAATCAAAGTAGAGGATCGAGGGGTTATTTTGGCATTAGAAGTTGGGCCTTAATTTGATCATTTAAGCCTTTCTTACCGAAAGCTTATATTTTATTTTTTAGGTAAATAGGCTGCGATTGTCATCAGTTTATTTGGTTAACCATTTGAAATTAAATTTTCTACCAATTGAAGCTTAACACAGTAGTTAACAATCAAAAGTAAATCTCTTTTGATTATAATTGAAACAATTTTGAGGGACCTTTTTTCCATATGTTGTCTTACTTCCGTATTCGCTATCGCTATCGCTACTCTATTCATTGTCTACTTTCGTTTTCATATTTCCTCCGACAATAAACCAAAAGTTGTTAAACCAAATTAACATGATTTGCATGTAAATTGTTGGCTTTTATATTACAATATAAGAGTTTCCTTCTGTTCTTTTATTTTCAAATAAAATACAATAATGAAAAAGTCACCGGATACAAATTACAATTTATATGAAAAAGTGTTGTGTGTGTTGCTACAACGATTTTCCTTTTCATTCATCTTTATTGCTACACACATTTTGTTTAAGACACACTCGTATAATAATTTTTCTTGTTGCCGTTGGTTGTATCTGCTGTCATCTCTTTTATGACTCCAGCTGCCACTTAATAAGGCCAAAAATAGGTAGATTATTATTAATATTATAATGATTATGGCAACACAATAAAATCGCCTTAAATTAGGTATATATTTGTCTATGTAGTTGTTAGAAATATGTTAGCCAATAATAAGAATATCTCTGATTTACATAAATACAAATCAAAGATGGGTTTTCCCTGTTAAGATTGATGGAGCTTTAAATGATAATAATAAAACGATTATTATCGTTTTGGTTTGTGCATATTATTTTCAAAAATTCTAGAAACCGATTGGTGAGGTCATCTTTTCTATTGTATATTTTTATTCTTTGAATTTATTGTTAATGGATTTATTGTGTCGTTTAACACAATATTTTTTTCCATAGAGAAAGTTAAGAAGCTAAAAAGATAAGGATACCTACTCATGATATATTTACACAGCAAGTTTTATTGAGGTAATATTTCGTACTTAAAGGCAATTAATTTGAAAATAACTACAATAATAATAAAGTGTGTAGCTTGAATTGATTTATATTATTTTATCTAAGGCAAACGAGTGGAGTTGTTAAGAGATTACAACCAATTAACAGGGATACATTATAAGATAATTTTGTTGTTTGTTTCTCTACTGAATTGTTTTTAGGTTGTATCCTAATCTAAAGTCCTGATAACATCGTATTTATTATCCACAATAACAATCAGCAAACACATATTGATTCTCTACTTTTATATCGAAGAAAACAATTGTATCGAAAACATTTATTGAAAAATATTTCTGGCGTTTTAGATCTTGATTTGTGATCTGGAAAAATGGTTGCACCTTAAAACAACATATCGACAATATTTACTTATAATTTTTTTTACTTCATTTTTTTTTAATTTTAATTTTTTAGTATTGGCGTACTTTCCACGAAATGCAACAGCAGCTGCGATTTTTATAGATAGTTTTTTTTCAAGTCCTTGCTATTACAACACTAAATACAAACATGTAAGAACGTTATATTCGACCGGGTCGAATCTTAAATACCCTCCAAATATTTAGTAAATAAGAACTCTATTTTGTCGGCGTCACTGCGGGAGGGGCCGTAGGGGAGACATCTCACCTTTGCCATACAACACTAAAAAGTAAATTTTTGGGGTTATTAAGTGAAAAAAATTTTTTTATAGACTCATTTAGATGGCAAAAGTGGGAGGAGAGTACGGCAGAGGAAGGTCGGAGAATATCTCAGCCTCGTCATAAAAGCCTTAAAATTTAATTTTTAATGAAGGTAAACTTAAATTATATAATTTGCTAAATATTTACAATATTTGCCCATCTAATATATTACTTCAACGCCCACTAAAGGGGGCTGGGTTCAAAAAATTAATTTTTCTGATTTTCTGGCTGATAGTTGAGGACTTTGGATTTTCTTTATTATTAAAATGAAATCATAATTTTCTTAACAAAATGCCAAAAAAACTGATGTTGTTTTTTAGAGGTTGGTTTAGTTCTTTTTAGGGGAACTTTTTTCCCTCTGGCCCGATTCAGCCCATTTACGAACTTGACCTGTGCTATCCCTCAACATATATTTATACCAAATTTCAAGAATCTGTCTCTTTTCGTTTGGACTGAGTCGTGATTTCCACAGACGGACGGACGGACATGCTCAGACCGTCTTAAATTTCATCACTGATCAATAATATATATACGTTATGGGGTCTTAGAGGAAAATATCGTTGCGTTACACATGGAATGACAAAGTGAATATTCTTTTCAATTATTTTTTTGGAGGGTATAAAAAGATTTTGATCTCAGCAGCCGATGGCTCTGGAAGAAACAAAGAGAATATTTGGATTAATAATCATCAGGGTTGGAAAATTTCGCACTAACTAAAAGCGATTTAATATAAAATGTTCTCATATTCTATTTTGTTAAAAACTTTGGTTCAATAGTTGAAAATGGAAAAATTGAACAAAGAATACCGCTGATGAGAAAGCGTAGCGGTTACGAAATGAGTACTAAGCCGTTCTACTGGTTTATAAAAATATTCTAAATATTCCACTCTTATTAAAATAATTTATAAAAAAAAAATTCTTAAGAAAAAATAATTCGTAAATTAATTTGCAGATTTAAACTCGAGTCTGTATAAAAAAATTCTTATCTTAAAAATAAACATAATAAATTCGAATAATAAAATTAACATACATCTTAATAAGAAAAGCGTTAACAATTTTTTTAGTGGCAATAAAAGTTTTCATCATGGCTTTTTTGCGTCAACCATTTATCATTTAAACTGAGTGAAAACGCCTTTTAATTCACACTCTTAAAAGACTTTTAATCTGATGAAATTATTATGAAAACTCTTTACACATAGCGACGCTCATACATACGTGAGTATCCACATATATGCATTAAAATTTACATATACTCGTATGTAAATATAAACCCATTTACATGTACGTCTCTACACACTTCAGCAAATATTTTATATTAAATATGTCTCACTTATTATTTCAACTTTATTAAAATTATTTTGTCTACAGGATTCAAATGAATCCACTTTTGCCTGACAACACACGTTCATTGTTTTTGTTATTGTCATTTAGACTTCATTGCAAGAAAATGGCAAGAGAAAACACTGTTTAAGTGAAATAAATTTCAGAGCTACATGCAGCAGTGTAAAATTTTATAATACCCTACATCCCTGCATATTAATATGAAGTAATAGGCACATTCTGCCGAAATTATTTGAGAGAAGCTTTAAATAATATTTGTATGTGTATAGAAAAAAATTAAATAAATTCTAAAAATTTAGGTATGTGGTATAGTTCTTTTATAACTTTTTGTAGTAGGATTCATTCCCAGTGGATTCCATATTTATCGCTCTTTTAATGCAACATAGTCATATCTCAACAAATTACAAATTTTAGTTATACATGAACATAATTTGCTGAACTTATTAATTTTATTAAATTCTTCTGGTTTCTTGACCTCTTTTTAGTTGTTATTATATTCTGATATTTTTAAGCTTAAGGTCTCTTTATTTTAATTTAGTTCTTAATTTTAATATTTCGTCACTCCTTTGAGTGACTTCTTCAGAAAATTAATTAATATTTTTTTTTTATTATTAAGATAAGAATTCTTTAATTGGACTCAAATTGAAATCTGCAGATTATTTTTATACCCTATATATATTCTTGATCAGTAATGAAATCGAATACGATTTAGTCATATCCGTCCGTCCTTTTGTGGAAATTACGATTCAGTGCAAAAGAAAACAACCAGACCCTCGTACAAATATATCCTGATGGAATTCACAGATCAAGTTCTTAAATGGACTGAATCGGGCCAGAGGGAAAAAAGTTCCCCTAAGAAGGGCTAAACCAGCCTTTAAACCATTTTAAAGGTTTTTTGCAATTTTGTTAAGCAAATTTTTATGTCAAAGAAGGTACAACGCGTTAAACTTGGAGCCATAAAATCAGAAAAATATAGTTTTTGAATACCGCCCCCTTTAGTGGGCGCTATTCTATGCAAAAATGGTGTAAACATTTAACAAATTAAGTCCACATTCTTTAAAAATAAAATGTTTAAGCTTATGTGATGAAGTTGATCCGCCTTTGCCCTACCGCCTCCTACCCCTTTGCCCCACCGCCTCCTACCCCTTTGCCCCTAAATAACCCTATGAAATTTTTTTTTACTTAATTGTCCCAAAACTTGATTGTTGTTGTTTTATAGCAAAGGTGAATATAGGTTATCCAAAAAAGGATATATGGGAGAAATCTAAACTAGAGCAGATAACCAAAAAACAATTTTGTTATTCTAAAATACATATCAATACACGACTTGTGATATATTTCTATTTGTCAAGAAATTAAAAAAATTTTGAGAAGCAAATCAATGAAGATTTTAAACTCCAGTTCCCAATGTCGTTGTTTTTTTTAACATCAATACACGGCCTGTAGTGTATTTTTATTTGTTAAAGCTAAAAATTTTGTTTAAAAATAGTTAGTAATGATTTTTAATAGATTACCCAAAAAAGGATATATGGGAGAAATCTAAATTAGAGCAGATAGCCAAAAAACAATTTCGTTATTCTAAAATGCATATCAATACACGACTTGTGATATATTTTTATTTGTCAAGAAATTTAAAAATTTTTAGAAGAAAATCAATGAAGATTTTAAACTCCAGTTCCCAATGTCGTTGTTTTTCTTAACATCAATACACGTCCTGTAGTGTATTTTTATTTGTTAAAACTAAAAATTTTGTTTAAAAATAGTTAATAACGATTTTTAATAGATTACCCAAAAAAAGATATATGGGAGAAATCTAAACTAGAGCAGATAACCAAAAAACAATTTTGTTATTCTAAAATACATATCAATACACGACTTGTGATATATTTCTATTTGTCAAGAAATTAAAAAAATTTTGAGAAGCAAATCAATGAAGATTTTAAACTCCAGTTCCCAATGTCGTTGTTTTTTTTTAACATCAATACACGGCCTGTAGTGTATTTTTATTTGTTAAAGCTAAAAATTTTGTTTAAAAATAGTTAGTAATGATTTTTAATAGATTACCCAAAAAAGGATATATGGGAGAAATCTAAACTAGAGCAGATAGCCAAAAAACAATTTTGTTATTCAAAAATGCATATCAATACACGACTTGTAATATATTTTTATTTGTCAAGAAATTTAAAAATTTTTAGAAGAAAATCAATGAAGATTTTAAACTCCAGTTCCCAATGTCGTTGTTTTTTTTAACATCAATACACGTCCTGTAGTGTATTTTTATTTGTTAAAGCTAAAAATTTGGTTTAAAAATAGTTAATAATGATTTTTAATAGATTACCCAAAAAAGGATATATGGGAGAAATCTAAACTAGAGCAGATAGCCAAAAAACAATTTTGTTATTCAAAAATATATATCAATACACGACTTGTGATGTATTTTGATTCGTCAAGAAATGAAAAATTTTTCAGAAGAAAATCAATGAAGATTTTTAAACTCCAGTTCCCAATGTCGTTGTTTTTTTTAACATCAATACACGTCCTGTAGTGTATTTTTATTTGTTAAAGCTAAAAATTTTGTTTAAAAATAGTTAATAACGATTTTTAATAGATTACCCAAAAAAGGATATATGGGAGAAATCTAAACTAGAGCAGATAACCAAAAAACAATTTTGTTATTCTAAAATACATATCAATACACGACTTGTGATATATTTCTATTTGTCAAGAAATTAAAAAAATTTTGAGAAGCAAATCAATGAAGATTTTAAACTCCAGTTCCCAATGTCGTTGTTTTTTTTTAACATCAATACACGGCCTGTAGTGTATTTTTATTTGTTAAAGCTAAAAATTTTGTTTAAAAATAGTTAGTAATGATTTTTAATAGATTACCCAAAAAAGGATATATGGGAGAAATCTAAACTAGAGCAGATAGCCAAAAAACAATTTTATTATTCAAAAATGCATATCAATACACGACTTGTAATATATTTTTATTTGTCAAGAAATTTAAAAATTTTTAGAAGAAAATCAATGAAGATTTTAAACTCCAGTTCCCAATGTCGTTGTTTTTTTTAACATCAATACACGTCCTGTAGTGTATTTTTATTTGTTAAAGCTAAAAATTTGGTTTAAAAATAGTTAATAATGATTTTTAATAGATTACCCAAAAAAGGATATATGGGAGAAATCTAAACTAGAGCAGATAGCCAAAAAACAATTTTGTTATACAAAAATACATATCAATACACGACTTGTGATGTATCTTTATTCGTCAAGAAATTAATAATTTTTCAAAAGAAAATCAATGAAGATTTTAAACTCCAGTTCCCAATGTCGTTGTTTTTTTTAACATCAATACACGTCCTGTAGTGTATTTTTATTTGTTAAAACTAAAAATTTTGTTTAAAAATAGTTAATAACGATTTTTATTAGATTACCCAAAAAAGGATATATGGGAGAAATCTAAACTAGAGCAGATAACCAAAAAACAATTTTGTTATTCTAAAATACATATCAATACACGACTTGTGATGTATTTTTATTCGTCAAGAAATGAAAAATTTTTCAAAAGAAAATCAATGAAGATTTTAAACTCCAGTTCCCAATGTCGTTGTTTTTTTTAACATCAATACACGTCCTGTAGTGTATTTTTATTTGTTAAAACTAAAAATTTTGTTTAAAAATAGTTAATAACGATTTTTAATAGATTACCCAAAAAAGGATATATGGGAGAAATCTAAACTAGAGCAGATAACCAAAAAACAATTTTGTTATTCTAAAATACATATCAATACACGACTTGTGATATATTTCTATTTGTCAAGAAATTAAAAAAATTTTGAGAAGCAAATCAATGAAGATTTTAAACTCCAGTTCCCAATGTCGTTGTTTTTTTTTAACATCAATACACGGCCTGTAGTGTATTTTTATTTGTTAAAGCTAAAAATGTTGTTTAAAAATAGTTAGTAATGATTTTTAATAGATTACCCAAAAAAGGATATATGGGAGAAATCTAAACTAGAGCAGATAGCCAAAAAACAATTTTGTTATTCAAAAATGCATATCAATACACGACTTGTAATATATTTTTATTTGTCAAGAAATTTAAAAATTTTTAGAAGAAAATCAATGAAGATTTTAAACTCCAGTTCCCAATGTCGTTGTTTTTTTTAACATCAATACACGTCCTGTAGTGTATTTTTATTTGTTAAAGCTAAAAATTTGGTTTAAAAATAGTTAATAATGATTTTTAATAGATTACCCAAAAAAGGATATATGGGAGAAATCTAAACTAGAGCAGATAGCCAAAAAACAATTTTGTTATTCAAAAATATATATCAATACACGACTTGTGATGTATTTTGATTCGTCAAGAAATGAAAAATTTTTCAGAAGAAAATCAATGAAGATTTTTAAACTCCAGTTCCCAATGTCGTTGTTTTTTTTAACATCAATACACGTCCTGTAGTGTATTTTTATTTGTTAAAGCTAAAAATTTTGTTTAAAAATAGTTAATAACGATTTTTAATAGATTACCCAAAAAAGGATATATGGGAGATATCTAAACTAGAGCAGATAGACAAAAAACAATTTTGTGATTCAAAAATACATATCAATACACGACTTGTGATATATTTTTATTTGTCAAGAAATCAAAAAATTTTGCGAAGAAAATCTATAAAGATTTTATACTCCAGTTCCCAATGTCGTTTGTTTTTTAACATCAATACATGTCTTGTAGTGTATTTTTATTTGTTAAAGCTAAAAATTTTGTTTAAAAATAGTTAATAATGATTTTTAATAGATTACCCAAAAAAGGATATATAGGAGAAATCTAAACTAGAGCAGATAGCCAAAAAACAATTTTGTGATTTAAAAATGCATATCAATACACGACTTGTAATATATTTTTATATGTCAAGAAACTAAAAAATTTGAGAAGAAATACAATGAAGATTTTAAACTCCAGTCACCAATGTCGTTGTTTTTTTAACATCAATACACGTCCTGTAGTGTATTTTTATTTGTTAAAGCTAAAAATTTTGTTTAAAAATAGTTAATAATGATTTTTAATAGATTACCCAAAAAAGGATATATGGGAGATATCTAAACTAGAGCAGATAACTAAAAAACCATTTTGTTATTCTAAAATACATATCAATACACGACTTGTAATATATTTTTATTTGTCAAGAAACTAAAAAAATTTGAGAAGAAAATCAATGAAGATTTTAAACTCCAGTTCCCAATGTCGTTGTTTTTTTTAACATCAATACACGTGCTGTAGTGTGTTTTAATTTGTTAAAGGTAAAAATTTTGTTTAAAAATAGTTAATAATGATTTTTAATAGATTACCCAAAAAAGGATATATGGGAGAAATCTAAACTAGAGCAGATAACCAAAAAACAATTTTGTTATTCTAAAATACATATCAATACACGACTTGTGATGTATTTTTATTCGTCAAGAAATTAAAAATTTTTCAGAAGAAAATCAATGAAGATTGACAGTTCTCACTGTGTTTTTTTTGCAAAAATTAAGTTAATAAGTTTTTAAGTTTTTATGATTTAGGTGAGATCTTTCCCAGTGGTCTTTGACCGTGTATAGAGAAAAAATAATTTTTTTTCTTGTTTACTTAAGCCAAATACCATAAAAATTTAAGCTTTAATATGAATAAAAAATTAAAAATTAATTTAAAATAAAGAGACCTTAAGCTTAAAAATATCAGAATACAATAATAATTAAAAAGAGGTCAAGAAACCAGAAGAATTTTATGAATAAAAATATTTGGAAGATATTTCAGATTTGGTCCAGTCGGAAATAACGTTCTTAGTTGTTTTATACTCATTTTGCACAGTTGATCCTTCTGCAATAAATATTGTCATATTTTTTTAATAGCCCTAGAAAACCATTCATTTATATAAAGATAAGTAAAAAATTTTTTCTAAAATAAATCATTTTGTATAAAGTTTTCCTTCAACTAACCATCCACAGATCTCTTGATAAAGTGAGCCACCATTTTTTACCCATTATGCTCGCACTCGTATTTCAAATTTAAATAATTTTCTTATCAAATCAAATTGACAATCAGTGTTATGATGGCATTTTCTATTGGCATATTTATTGTGTTATTATAAAAGCCACTATTAAGAACAGATTGATATCGTTTTTTGTCAATATATAGTAAATTATGTTCATGCTGCCTTTCCATCCAGCACTACAAACTAATCTTTTTATCGTTACCAATTTAACTTGTTATTTAAACACATAAGTGGCATATTTTAAGAACTTATATTCCATTCTCTACTTCCTGACAACCATTTTGGCATGTGATACTTGTATTTGAATAAGGTGTGAACATAAAAATCATTTTAATTCTCTACTCTCGCACATTCGCCTCAGCTGAGCTGTAGGATGTTTCCTGCCATTTTAGTTTAAAGGAACACACGCATCTGAATTCCAATCACGATTTGATAATAATTTACTTGTTTTTTTTTTTCTATATGTATATAAGCAGCAGCATCTTTTTCGTTTTGCTATTATGACACCTATTTCGGGTTAAATAGGCCATCATGATACTCAAAGCGGGTCACGTGCATACTAAAGTTTTCATTGTTATTTTTCCATGTTGTATGCATGGTGCTCCTCCTCCTCCTCTTACCCTTCGTATAGCCAACGTATTCATTCTATTGTCAATGGCTTTCATTTTTAATATAATAATAGCTCGTTGTCTGGGTATTTTGTATGAAATTATAATAAAATAAAAAAAAGAAAGAATTCAAGTGTGATGGAAAAGGTAAATGTGAATGGGCGTGTGTGTTTGTGCGAAAATTGACTTTGAACATGAATTATGACCATTAAAATTTGTTTTTTTTTTGTAATTTATGATTTATTAACAAGTGTGTAGATTGTTTGTAAGTTGATATGCAAATATTAGTTTGTTGAAGATTTGTTGGCCTTTTTAATGTATTTTAAATTAACTAGAATAAGACGTTTTTTTATTTAGATTGTAAGGGTCTTTTTGAAATTGACTGCCTATTTCACATCACCATGGAAAATGGGACATTTCGAATGCAGTCCAGCCATAGAAGCCGTGGCGGACATCTGAGCGATGTTGTACTCTACACGTAATAACATCAATAACTCTTTTGAACGAATAAGAAATTTCGATGATATCTCGCATATGCTTTACTCTATTTAACTGCCTATTTCATTATGTCAAATGAATTCTTTCATTCGTACAAATATATTTAAAAGAAAAACAAAATTTTTTAAATTGTTTTTGCTTCAAATGTTTGTTTGTTTGAATGAAATACTTTACAAAGTAAATTTGCAAAGTATTTGGTGCACAGATGCCGACGGGGTGACTCAGACCATATGCCGGCGATGTTAACTCCCTTATGCATAAAAATTATGAGAGGCTTATAAGAGTGTAATAGAGCAAATTTCATATGAAATTTTGTTTTATTACGCTGTTATTGAACTCTCATAATTTTTATCAATAAGGGGGTAAATATTTATAGGACATTTAAGATTGGACACGGTCGAATATAACGTTCTTACTTGTTTCTATTGGCGGTTATTTTATCTATTTTAGCTGTCGAGTGATTTATGATTAGTTTAGTTTGGCATGAATAGATGAATAATTTGTCTCCAAGATCGCGCGATTTAACGCCGCTAGACTGTTTACTGTGGGTATATGTAAAGACGCTAGTCTACGAAGATAAGCCGGAAACAACTGATTACTTGGAGGACAACATTCGCCGCACTACTGCCGATATACGGCCACAAATGTTGAAAAAAGTCAGCGGAAATTGTACCTCCAGATTAGATTACGTCCGAGCCAGTCATGGCGGTCATATGGCAGAAGTCATATTTGAATTATAATGCCAAACGGTTATATTTCGAATGTATACAAATATGTTTGTTATACTTTATTTACATATTATTTTTTATAAATGTTAATTTAATGTTAGCAAATTGTTTTCCAAATAGTTTTTATTACGCCGCAACTTAGCGCATAAGTAACATAAATTTCGTGTAAACAAATTATTAACTTTTTGGCAGCAGCTTTATATTAATTATATTGTTGTGTATTTTTGCAAAGAGACCATAAATTCTATTTTAAATTCAATTTAATATTCTGTGAAAAGTAAAATAAAAATGTACAATGTGCGACATTATTATCAGAAGTAGAAAAAAAACTGCATTTAATATGCCGCAAACCACTGCTCGCTCTTGCAAACATAAACAGCACTATATTGTGCGATACAAATGTATGCTAAATACACAGAGAAAATAAAATTTTAATGTCCAAGAAATTATATCACATTAAAATTTGTGTATTGAATTCGCATTGAAATTTGCTCTAGTCACGAGTCAGTCCCAATTTCTGTACCAAATAGGCTTTCCCAAAAGAAATTGTCAACCAAAATATTTCAACTTAAATTTATAATATTAAAATTTTTTTTTAATCTAATTAACAAAGTGATTGAAATCAAATATTATAGCAATTTTTACAAGCAGTTGGTTACTGCAAATTAAAATCTTGCTGCCATATTTATAAAAACTTAGACCCTTAATCATAAAAATTATGAGAGGGTTTTAAGAGTGCAATAGAGCAAATTTCATATGAAATTTTATTTTATTACGTTGTTATTAGACTCTTTTAATTTTTATGAATAAGGGTGTTACTGTATATGAAATATTTACCACCTTTTATTATTAAGTAAAATTCCTTAAAACTGTATTCATAAACAATTATTGGCTAGAAATCATTTTGTAAAATATCAGGAAATTTGCAAAATTTTAAAGTTAGTCTGACCCTTCTTTAAAGGTACTGTCGCCCTCGAATATGACAATTTATAATAGATCAAAGAAAAGTTCAGCTTTTTGTTTTTAATCTATTAAAATTTGTGGGATTTGAGGACGAAAAACGCCAACCGTTAACAGGCTAATTGTATCAGTTAATTCATTAAACAAATTAATAAGACAGAAAAATTCGAATAAAGTTTTTAAAATTTATGCTTTCAAATAAGATTGTCCAAGATCTAGTTATAACTTTGCTTATGCTAGAGATATAACGTTCAATTAAGATTTGTAGCATAATTGTTCGAAAATTTGTTTAAATTCAAAAAGACATGATACATTTTTTCAAAGCACAAACATCAGATTTTAAATTATTCAACTTACACTGCAGAGCAGATCAGCTGTTTTCGAAAGCCGCTACACTTTCAGCATCAGTACTCATGTGTATTTCTGTTTGTCAACCATTTATTAGGTGGGTTAGTCATCGCTAAAATACAAGGAATAATAGGGGAGGGTTGGAGGATGAAAATACTTATGGCAGCTGGGACTGGATGCATTTCAAATGATAACCTAAATAGTATTTTGCTCTTGTAAATATCCTACTAATATTATAAAGCCGAATGTTTGTGAGTGTAGATGTGTGCATCCTTATTCCTATTTCACGCAAAAACTACTGACTGAATTTTAATCAAACTTTACAATAATTTAGCTTATACATCAGAATAAAACGTATTGTGTAAATTTTTCAAAATATAAGTAAGTAGGAAAAAATGTTGCAATCGGCGACATGTTTTGGCGTGCGCCGCGAATATCGTTGAAGTTACGCATATATAATTTTGACAGTACATTACGGGATATCTTTGGAGGTGAAATAGGCTAATTTTGTTTTTGATATCTCAAATGGGTGTGGTACATAGTGTGATTTCATACGTCCCATCAAGAATGATAAAATAAAGATTACGCCAACAAGCTGAAATAAAAATACTTTTCTGCGCATGATGGAATTCTGACGTCACTCAACATGTGCTCTGATTGGCAAATAAAATTCAGTTGGAGAAGTATTATGTTATTGTAAAAACAGGACAGTGGGGCAAATTGCGATTTTTCAAATAAAATTTGTTTGATATTAAACAATTTTAAAAAATTATTTTACGTTACACTTTTTTTATTTGAAATTGTTCATTTATAGTTATTTTATATAAATATTGAACCCAAGTGCTAATTATTTTTCTTTTTTCCCCATTCAAAAAAAATTTTTTTCCTTGCAAAATATCAGCCATAACTTCCTTTGAATTTCATCTCTTGGACACAGCGTTTTGAAAAAAAACAATTTTTTATAACAATATTACATTTTAACACAATTATTTCCCACTTGTTTTTTTGCTGTCACTTTGTTTGCAATTGCCCACTGCACATTTCATGCTTGCTCTTTTTATTCTCTTTTCTCTTTTATTTAGGTTTTTTGTTTACAGTTTATGAACTTTAAAAATCAATTTTTAATAAGTTTTTTACACTTTAAGTTATTTAATAATTATTTTAATATATTTATTTTAAATTATAACACAATTTACTATAAAATATAACACAAAACTTGCACTTTCATAAATCCGGTTTCATTTGCTTGTTGGAAATCTCTCTGAGTAAATTGTGTGAAGAGTTGCCAAAAATAGCATAAAATATTAATTTTGTACGAGAAAGTATTAGTTTTGCATATAATAAACATTTCGCAATCTCTTCGAGGGAACAAATACGTCATCAAACGGTAAATCATGCCCAAGGCGTAATCTTTATTTTATCATTCTTGCGTCCCATGGCATTGCATGGCAAAAAGTATAACGAGAGGTAGTAAAGCGCTGAAATTTTGCACTGATCCTTTAATCAACTCAGTCAAGAAATAGTTTTGAGTTTTATCAAAGATAACCACTCCCACCGCATGCCGCCCATATAACCTGAAATTTTTTTTTAATTTTCTAGAAGGTGGATGCATTAAATGAAAACCTTTTGTAGAAAGTCGAATAGTTGGGAAGCCGGGCAATGTCGGGTCCAAGTAGCTAGTTATTTATATATAAAAATACTTACATAAATGAAGTTAACTTTTTCTTAACGTAAAGAGCACTTTTTTTAAACACGTGAATTTTAATATTTTGAGATATGACTATGTTGCAATAAAGGAGTAAAATGCTGTGCTTGTTTACGCATTAAACACATCTATATACCATCATTTCATTGCCTCTTATACCAAATCATCAGTAGGCTTCAATCTAAAGCGCAAATAACAAAATCTCTTTCAAAAACCAATTGAGAATTACATAAGAAAATGCATAAATTTTTTCCAGTGTACGATAATAAAAAAGTAAATTTTAATTTTGTTACAGGAACTTTTTCTCTTTCGTTTTTTGTTTAAATATATTTTAAACAAATAGTTTACAAATTGCAAAAGCATTATATTAAATGCTTGTAATTAATTATCTGCACGCACACACACAAACACACACACACACACACATAGAGCAACATTAGGTAAAGCCAAATAGACATTTCATGTGAGTACAAAAGTCGTTTTGTACTTCTTTTGTATGCACGTTTGTGTCTGTGTATATATTTCTAATAGAAGAGAATTAAAAAAAAAGTTCCAAACAAAACAAGTTGCAAAAAACAACCACTCGAAATGAAACAAACAGAAAACAAACGGAAAAAACTTTCTCTTAACTAGAATCACCACTACGATGATGACAATGATGATGCTGATGCTGATGCTGATCATTTACTTATACACTCACAATGGGGTATAGAAAACAGTTTATGCATTCACTTGCATGAATAAAACGAGTAGATAAAAATATGTAGCTGGAAGCATATCCCAACAAACACAAGTTCGAAAGTTTCATAAGCCTTATTTTCATATGTATGATGATACTCGTAATAAAATGAAAAGAACTGATAATAAGTGCAGAACTTTTAAAGTATTAAATGAATTCGATTATAGAAGAGAAGTGAAGTTTTCAGTGGCCCGTCTTGTGAAGTCTGTGGCAGAATCAGGGACGGCATAACAGCTGTAGGAATCTACTACATAATTTACAGTTATTAGGTGAACTTATTTCGAGTTATATCATCATAGCATTTTGTGAAGTAGGTTAGGTTAGGTTAGGTTGAAAAGAGGGTCATAAGCATCCCAATCCATCCTGGATTACACTTAGGCTTCATAGGCCTGTTGCCTCCACCGATACCATGGAAACCTCTGAGTTTGATTACGTCAAGAACCTAGATTCTTCAATGTACTTCCTTAAGTCTTTCCAATTAAAGCCTCTAAGAAATTCCATTTCCTGTATAATCTCCTGATTAAATGTTTGTCTTCTGACTTGGCTAAATGCTGGACAGTAGCACTAGTAGTGCTCCAGTGTCTCGTCCTCTTCCTGGCAGGCCCTGCATGTTATATCGCCAACGATGCCCATTCGTGCCAGGTGACTCTGTATGTCCTGTTATTAAATAAACCAACCTCCGTAGTGTTGGCCTACTCAATGTTAGGACCTCCTTTGTTCTGCTACCATCTGGGTCCTCCCATAGAATTCTAGTCACCCTACCTACGCTAGAGTGCTGCCAATCTCTTGTATGCAAGTCTATAGCCCATCGCTTTAGTTCGTTCTTAAAAACCTGAAATGGCTTCGGACTGTCTAGTGTGATGTTCGCCATTAACGCTCCCATTTTTGCTAGCCTATCTGCCTCAACATTTCCAGGTATCCCTTGACGTCCTGGAATCCATATTATCTCTAGGCCCCCACAGGGCGTGTATGAGTTAATATCATCCTTGCACTGTAGTACACACCGAGATTGAACCACATGATTCCTCAGGGCCTCGATGACCTTCCTACTATCCGTGAATATACGAACCGGTAGTCTGTTATCGATTTCCTTCAACCATTTTATCCCTTCCGCAATAGCCACGATCTCACTCTGAAATACTGCGCTATGATCCGGGAAAGTAAAGACGGAAGTATTTGCGAAAGTTACGACCCATGTCACACAAACCTCCACCCGATCGGTCACCAATCTTCGACCCGTCCGTGTATAGGTTAGTTATGGGGTTCATTGTACCCGCACCCTCCCACTCCATACCTTCCGATATTATGGTGGTGTAGAATGATTGTACATATCTAATAGGGATTCTATCGCACGTAACCGTGCCGTCCCGGGTAAGACGTGTACTATACTCTGGTGTTTGGTTGTGTGTTCCCTTGTCAGCCACTCACCCATCACCATCAATCTCGTAGCAGCCAGAGCTGCTTCGTATTTAACCTGTATATCAATATTGCAGTGTTGATAGAATATTTTTCATCGCCTTAGTTGATGTGGTTCTTATCGCTCCACAAATGCCGATACAGCACTGTCTTTGTATATTTTGAAGATGTTTGACATTAACCTTCCTCTCCAAGGACGTCCACCATACTAACGAGGCGTACGTCACAATTGGTCTTACCACACTCGTATAGAGCCAGTGTGCCATTTTTTGGCTCATTCCCCATTTGGACCCGATTGCCCTTCTGCAATAGCTCCAGAAGTAAACTTTAGTACCCAGCTTAGAATTTCGTGGTAAAAATTAGTTTTATTTGTTAAAATTTCCCAAAAGCTTTTGTAGAATTGCTTAAAATTTGTTTTAAAAACCGTAAATATAAAACGTTAAATGTTATTCGGTTTCGGTTCCATAATATAAAAAAAGTGCTAAAAGAAGAGTGAAATTCTTTTCAAAATAAATTAAAATTATATTGTAAAATTGTTTTCAGATAGTCCTGCGAGACTATAATATATTGAACACGTGCAGTGCTGTATCAATTAATAATAATGATGTTTTCTTCCTGTCTTTTTGAAGAATTCTCCACTCGACGTGAAGTTTTTCAAGCTTTGTTATTGCATTTTGCTCATCTTTAGCCGGCATTCGAGCTTTCTGGCAAAAAATTAACACCTCTCGTATAGAAAGTTTTGCTGATTCTCTTAGAGTTAATTTTACAGTACGTAAATTATAAAATAAAGCACACAAAACTTGTCGATTTGAGGGTAGTTTACAACCTGTTATCTGGAGAATGGGAAAGCCAACAAGAAATATTTTATCCTTGGTCCGGCTTTGTACACCTGATGTGGATGCCATTTCAGAGTCTAAATTAAATAAATTAATTAAAATTAAAAATGTATCACATAATAACATAATATATGAAGTATGCTCCTGGTGGCACCAGGTCACGTTTTCGGAGCTAAAGGATGACGTAACTCGGTTTGACTCAGAGTTACAACAATTTTGTTCATAACATAAATTTTGAAGAACAAAATAAGCTATCTTTTGTGATATCGTGCGTGTTTTTATTATTTACCGTTCTCGAGTTATGGCTCAATACATCAACTTTTTGGCCAAAAAATTCGTGTTTTTCAAATTTTGAGCGACGAGCGGCACGTGTTACCGTCGTTTAATCGGGCTTAAATTTTTGGCTATCCCAATATCTGGAAAGGGGATTCGTTTTGTGGGGTTAACACGAACAAGATTCCGACATTGATTTTTTGCGGTCACTCTAATATGTATATATATTTTATTGTTGTTGTGAAGTACAAATGTTCCGGTAGGAGATGCATGATCATGCGGCTTCAACACTTGAACCAATTGAACTTTGCCGAACTCATACCAAGATCTTTTCTGGTGCATGAAATGTTCAATTCTTAAGAACGATGACGAGTTGATGTTGACGGATTCTCATGCGCACTCTCAGTCGCAGTTTCGATATTTTCGGGTACATGAGGGTCATGTATTGGCGCATAAACAATCGAACCAGTTTCACTCACTATAGCAATAAACTTGCGTATACCGGGCACTGTTGGCCGTTCTCTGCGACCAAATTTTGTACGAAATTTTCTTGCAATTTCGACGAATTGTCTTTGCCTTGGAAATAAATTTCCAATAAACTCCAAAGTTGCTGTAGCGTAAATCGATTCATTTCATTCAGTGGAGACAATGTACCGAATTTTGTGGAATTTTTTCGGAAGAATCAGTGGTTCAAATTTAAGCCGATAGATGGCCCAGCCGATATTCGAATTTTTTTAAACGTTCAATATATCAAATATAGTTTTACTATAAATGACTATTAATTTGAGATTAAGTACGAGTGTACGATGGGTATTTAACTTTAACAAAAGCCATTTAAATAGAAACAAATGCTATTGTACTATATTAACAGTAGAAATGAGAATTTTTCACACAAAATCAAGAAATTTATATTATTATTTGGATAAGAACTAAATTACAAAAAGCTCATTTATTTCCTGTCAATCTGCACTTTACAGCCGTTTTCAACAGCACAAACGCTTAACGTTGAAAAAAATTTATTGTTATTTTGCAGCTCCTGCTATAGTTTTTGCATGGATGTCCGTGCATCTGCTCACTAGTGCACTCATTTAAACAGCGCGCTTTTTTTCTGAGGACTCTTAATTCGAAATGTGTGCACTTATTAATCTTCTATTTCATGGTTTTTTTTTGTGTGTCAAAGTGAATTATTCTCTTCATATAGAGTCCGGTTATATGCTGCTTTTTATTTATATATTTTTTAGATATTAAGTTTTAGCATTCGATTATAATTGTTGCTGGTGAAATAGTGGCTGTTTGTTCATTTGTGTATATTAAATTCTCAGAAACTATTTAACTGCCATTTCACAGGCAACAAATTGCATTTGTTTGGGCATTTCAATGTGTTTCGTTTTTTTTAATTGTTTTATTGCTTCTGACGATCTACTTAAAAGCACAAATTTAATAGTGGATGAAGACCGAATAGGGCAGGCTCTAGAATTGCAAATTATTGTAATAATTTTGGACAAATTTTGAGCAACTAAATATGCCAAAAGCTTGAATGATTTAATCACATAAAAAAAATTATAAGAGGGCTGTTTGATAACTTTTATTTGAATTATTAATTCAATTCTAATAGTCTGCTATAGCCTACCCAAAAATGCTATCTTTTTTTTAATATAAACAAAATTACGTTAATGAGCATTTGAATGCATTTATGGCAAATTTAGAAACATGAAGGAGTTTTTTTTTAGAGTGTCACAACACCAGAGCAACGCTTGCAATTTGTTGAAATTTTTAATTAAAATATATTCTTGTATTCGTCAAACTCACCGTGCACTTCTTCCATTTTATGGCGTACATAATCGTCCTTCAGAGCGGCTAATTCGAAAAACAATAGATCGTTTTCGGACAGCATTTACTGTTACTGATCATTTGCATGCCATGACATGCCGTATACTGCGTACTGGAGAAGCTGTAGCCGCTGTCCGGGAAAGCATTGAAGATGATCCTAATGAATCAATTTGTCGCCGTTATCAGCGGAAGGTTATTTTACTTGTTTTTACTTAAGATGATTATGGAAAATATTCTTAATATTCCAATCTTAATATAACATAATAAATAGAATCTGAACAAATTCATTTCGAGTCTTGCAAATTCGCACTTAAGCCCGTTGAAAAAAGTAACAATTGAAATAATTTTTTAATTCGAAAAATATCAATTAAAAAAAATGTTTCAGAAACTTGGCTTGAGAGGAGAATTAGTTGCCATAATTTGGTCATTATAAAAAAACGGAGATGAGTACACGTACGAGTAGCCACTACCCACAAATTGTGGCTGAGGAAACCTTCTCCTTGCAGAAAAATTTTATATCTGAAATAATTTTGGAATTCGAATAATATAAATTTTTCGCTGAACAATCCAAATGCAGAATCAATTCTGTTTTCAAACGAAACTTAACTGCGTCACGGTACGGCTGCGTATGATTAATATTTTTTTGTATATATTCGTATTACTCATACGTCCTCACCACATATTTATAAACAAAAACGTCCTACATTTTCGTTTCATCCGTGAACATTTTACCCTCATGGCGCAAAGAAGTTACACTTCAAAAAATTATTTTATTTGTAAACATCGTATCCTTTGAGTTCTACACATTTAGGTCAGCGTTTCTTCAACATAAAATCCCTTCCGAAAAATATGATTGTGAAGATCATCAAAATAGTCATTCGTTTGTGAAATGATTTCGTCGTTGGAGTCAAATGTCTTCCCGCCGAGCGAGTTTGGGTACAAGAAATAGTCACTCGGGTCTAAATCTGGAGCATAAGGCAATTGAGGGAGCAACTCGTAACCCAGTTCATGGAAACTGAACACTGCACAGTTTTAGATTTTGTGCATAAGCGGCTCCCATTTTCAATTGTTTCGGCAGTAGACACTTCAACAAGGGCATCCAGAACTCTCGGCATCTTCCGTGTTTGTAAGACCACATAGAAATGCAGTAAAACAATTCTTGACCATGGAAAGGATTGTTTAGGCTCCCCACAATATTTATCAAGTTTCGCCTTGGTTTGAGTGATGCTTAAAAAAAAATCCTTTATTGGGCACTGGAAAACTAAACAAACTAGATGTGGAAGGTTGCCTGTTGACAGACGCTATGTTGTACTTTCAATGAAGAGGCAGGAAATTAAAAAATTCATAGATTTATTAAGCCGTCCTTATACTAAAAGTTCACAAATTTTGAGCTTTAACAATTTTAAAGTATTTCATGCATTCGCATGTGGCAGAGATAAAATCTAAAAAAAAATTATATATATTCTTTTTATGATCCCCGCTCTACTAAAGCTCTTTATAACACCTAAACTTCAAAACTTATTTCAAAGCGATTTACTAACATGACAAAAAAGCAACAGAAAATATAAAAGCGAGATCGTAAAATAAAAAAACAATTTAAACACCAAAAGTTAAACTTTACATTACTCGAACATAAATGCAACTTATATGTCATAAAGTTATGGAGAACAAAAAAAAAAAAAAAAAGAACGAAACAACGTATGAAAAAAACTTGCGTAATTTCTTACACTTCTATGAAATGCACTCATACAAATACACATGCACACTAACACAATTATAAACAAAAGTTTCTGCACAAATGTACTTGCTTGCTAACGCAAACATACAGAAGAAAAGACATGTTCTTTTGCACATGCCTGCTTCTGCCCCCCCCACATGCTTCTGTGCAAACAGAAGTGTGTGCACGTTTTAAAACACGGCAAAGAAATTGAAAACTTAAAACGGTTACATTGATACACGACGCAATTTCTGTCATTTAAAGTTACTTATTTTTTCTGGCTGGTGCACTTTTTCTTCTGCCTGAGAATAAAAACATCCTTATACTCGTACAGAAACCGGATACAGCCATTTTTACAATTACATTTTGAGAAAAAGTTCATAAAAAAACCAAATAAAATATAAAAATTGCAAACATTTGTTAGACCTGTAATAGTTTTATACTCAAATATACGATTTTGGTCGAATTTTTCCAACCGTTTTTGTTAAGGATGATTATGAAATGAGGAGGTTCTTAATAAAATGCAACAATTTCATTACAATAATATTTTCTATAACACTGAAACAGTGCACTCAAATTCGCCACATTGTGAATAGTCCTCTCGGTAGCATGTTTTTTTTGGTGAGCGGTACTGAACACCAATTTTGGTGCAACAATTTTATTATTTCCACACGTTGTTGAATGCGACATTCGTTCATGGTGATTTGGCTAAACGGCCTAAAGAAGTGGCCACTAATTTGAGGGAAAATTTGTTATAATTTAAAAATTTTAATATTCAAATCTGTTTTAGTAAAGCGTGCTTTTTTTCTAGAGTGTCACAACGCCAGAGTAACGCCTGCAAATTGCTGAAATTTTTATTCAAAATAATTGTTATATTCTTTAAACTCATCGTGCTCTTCTTCCATTTTATGGCGTACATAATCGTCCTTCAGATCGGCTAATTCGAAAAACAAAGATCGCTTTCGGACCACATTTACTGTTACCGATAATGCGCATCCCGTGAGACGCCGAACAGTGCGCACTGAACAAGCTGTAGCCGCTGTAGAAGAAAGCATTGAGGATTAATTATAATCAATGAATTCGTCATCGTTCTCAGCAACTGGAGTTGTGGCCTTCCACTTTATGGACGATTTTTTATTTTTTATTTTTTTTTTGTCTTGGACCAGCACTCAGGGGATGACCCCTGTATATGCAATGCATTGCGCCGGAACGGAAAATGAGGGGATAGTATTAAGGGGACAAATTAGGAAAGATGAGAAGATAGACAGTTGTTTTTGTAGCTATTTCAACCTTTTACTTCGCCGGCTAATTTTTGCTACAGGGCCGACGAAGGTGGGTGCTGTTACTCTGCTTTTAGTACATGATAGTGTCAGGCGCTGCCAATTATGGCCAGTGACCAGTGACTATGCCTTCATCATTGAAACAGGCTGGCAACAACTAACACAACCACGCGCTAATGCTGATCAGAACAATTCAACACAATATTTCATGACTCAGCGCGGGCTCGAACTCACGACCCTCCGCTTCATAGTCTCGTGTTTTACTACTTCAGCCAACAGCACCCAAACGTTGGATTTTAGTTGTTGAAAATCGGTGTTCCGTGGCGGCCACAGGACAGAACTCATATTTAAACATTAATTTCATAAAATTTGCTTTCCAATAAAGCCCATTTCATTGATACTAAAAATATACTTCCTTGTTTTCTTAGGATTTAAAAAAACCACTCTTTATAAATACTTTTTGAAATTATTATATTTTTACGGTCTCAAGTCCCAGTTGCTTGGTGTAGGGTATTTATAAGAATAAGAAAGAAAAAAATATATATATTTCTCACAGCTACAAACGTGATGTTTCTGTTGTTGTTTTTATTACTGTTTAAAATTTTTGTTTTCATTTCAGTGCACTTGACTATTGACGTCAACATTTAACTCACCTTTTTGAACACCTATTAGAATTGTAACGTTAAGTACCCAGCAAACACAATGTTGCACGTTTGAATTATATAACTGTTTAATTGTTTTAAATTAAAAATTACTATACCGATACTGCAATAATTGAAAGTCAGTCCTTAAATGTATTTTCATCTATGGCAAAAGAACTTTAACATCAATTGTTTTTCGAAAGAAAAATTTCCTTTATTGGCAATTAAAATTGTTCGCTTGTATTCTTTCAGTGATCCAAACGACTATAATTTATAATTTTCACAACGATATCTGAAACTTTGTCCTATTTCTCAGAATATGGTATAGTTTGTGCTATAATAAGAAAACCCGAATTAGTATTTTGCATTGATTACACAGTGCAGCACTAAAACCTTGAACCAATTAAGACCCCCAAAATCTGAAAGCTTATGATGGTAGAAGAAAAACCCTAGCTGGGTTTTGAATTATTAGCTAAGGTTTTTTGTTTTAATTCATTTTTAAAGTTTCCTACTGGGGGTGGATTTTAGCACAATTTTCAAAAAACCATGTACTGATTCTTAAGTCTATATCTCGTGAACTATTCGAAATATCGCTTTTCTTTCTTCGGGAAATTTTTACCTCTTAATGAGATCTAAAAATTTTGCCTTGAGTTAAAATAAAAAAAACAAGAACATCTTACTCAAAACAGCAAAGCTGTAAAAAAAACGTAAAATTTCTGCATAGATTTTTATTGTTGGTGATGGAATATACGAGTATAAGGACATATTTTAAAAAAGATACTTAGAAAAATTTATTAGTTTGAACTTAAGGAATGAAAAATAAGGACACTTCAAATATTTTTAAATATATATTGAACTTTACTCGTCTCTTTCGGAACTAGACTCATCATCTGAAATCTGAAAACGGTCGGAAACGTTTCGCTAACTTAATTTTCGTATGAAAATACTATATGGCTAAACCATCATACTTCCCCAAGCATCGCATCTATTTTTTTCCCTTTGAACCACTTTTCCATCGGGATGGTTACTTGCTGGAAGCGCTCACCTTGCTCATCAGATTCTGTTGGCAATTGTTTTTCGAACTCTGCCAAATGCTTATTTAAAACGTTCAATATATATTTTAAAATATTTGAAGTGTCCTTATGCTCGTATATTCCATCATCAATAATAAAAATCGATGAAGAAATTTTACGTTTTTTTTTTACAGTTTTGCTGTTTTGAGTAAGATGTTCTTGTTTTTTGATTTTATCTCAAGGCAAATTTTTTAGATCTAATTAAGAGGTAAAAATTTGCTGAAGAGAGAAAAGCAATATTTCGAATAGTTCACGAGATATAGACTTAAGAATCAGTAAATGTTTTTTGAAAATTGTACTAAAATCCACCCCCAGTAGGAAACTTCAAAAATGAATTAATTGAAAAACCTTAGCTAATAATTCAAAACCCAGCTAAGGCTTTTCTTCTACCACCATAGTCTTTCAGATTTTGGGGGTCTTAATTGGTTCAAGATTTTGTAGTTGAAAACTGTAGTTGAAAAATGTGCTACTGTGTTATGAATCATGCTAAAACGATTTAAATAATAGATTAATTGTAATGGCAATTCTATTCCATCTCATGTAACCGCCCCCGATCGCTACTACTGTATCCCTGAACTTCAGGTAAACAATAGTAGAAGACCATTTGTACTGTTACTATGCTAATAAATACCTCATTAGTGTGACAGTGTCACCGAGTGTTGGGGAAGGAAATCGTAGTTGTTAATTAACTAAATATTACTTTTGTTTGTAGCCCATATTTTTTATACACTCCAAAAAAGAATTGTATTCATTTTGTTATTCTTGATATAAAAATATCGGGCCAGGGGGAAAAAAAGTTCCTAAGAGGAACTAAACCAACCTCTAAAAAACAACATCATTTTTTAAGTTTTTTTTTGTTTGTAATTTTGTTAAGAAATTTTTTATGCCAAAGAAGGTCCAATGCGTTAAACTTGGAACCAAAAAATCAAAAAATAAATTTTTGAACCCCGCCTTATTTAATGGGCGTTATATGCAAAAATAGTGTAACAATTTAACAAATTGTATTACTACATTCCTTGAAAAAAAAAGTTTAAGCTTATTTTAAGCTGAGACGAAAACTACTCCTCCTCTGCCCTTTCCCCTCCTCCCCCTTTGCTTACCGAAATTACCATATAAAAAATTTTTTTTACACTTAACTATCTCAAAAATTAATTTTATTGCTTTATGGCAAAGGTGAAATGTCTCCCCCACGGCCCTTGCCAGAGGGATCCCTATAAAATACATTTAAAAAAATTTAAAAATGGTTTTAATGTGCTCCAAAAAGAATTGGACCCCCTAAAGTAAATATATTCTTGATCAGTGATGAAGTCTAAGACGATTTAGCAATTCCCATACGTCCGTCTGTGGAAAACATGATATGGTACTTTTTTTAGACCCCGCCCTGTTTAGTGGGCGTTGAAGTTATATATTACGTGGAAAAATAGTGTAAATATTTAAAATATTATATTCCTTAAGCCTACCTTCCTTAAAAATTTAATTTAAGAGCTTTTACGTCCACACCTTTTTTGTCCCTACACAGAAAAAATTTCGTAGTATAAAACCGAACTAATGTGCAGTTTTCTGAACATTTCTTACGTTTTCCGCACCGTAAACGGTTGTAGTAGAAAACTAAATAAATCTTTCAGACTCGTGACAAACGTGCATTCAGTTTTTTATTTTCTAAAGTTCAGCTTACACAATTTTGTAAACGTGGGTTCAAAAATATACTATGGACGTTTAGTTATAGTATTACTAAATGTGTATTCAACAAATAACAATACACATTAAATTTTTTGTAAACTAAACGTGTGTTCAAAAATAAACTATGAGCGTTCAATATCCTTATTACTAAACGCGAGTTTGGTTATTTATCAGACTCGTTCAGTGAATTTAATAAAAGAACCATTAGAATATTTTTAATTTATTTATTAAAATTTTTTCATATTTTGAAGATATTTTGCTCCTCCACAGGAAAAGTTTTCCGCGAAATTCTGCTCTTGGTCCCACCTTTTTTATTGCATCAGCAATATCGCGTTCATTTAAGAACTGAAAGTGCCGTTATTCTATTTCTGCTTCTAAAAAACTACAGATACAATTTTATAACTATAAAGTAATATGTACATAAATACATATATGTGTGTATGTATGTACATAAATAATTATAAAAAGCACAAATGACTTAACTTTTAACTATGGCAAAAGATATTGCAAACTAAATTCTTCCAGCAATTCTTCCATGGCTACAATTTATCACGATGAAAATCGACACTAATATGACGTGTAAAGCAAATCGTTGAACGAAACATTTTATATTTTCCATAACAAAAATTACTAAATATTCCATTCAGTTTTTCTGAATGACAGTTCAGCCAAAAATTAAGCGATTAGTTATAAAATATGTGAAGAAAACATTTAGTTCGCTTATGGAGAAGCATCCATTTTACGTTCAGTCGAAACAAAATTCATATTTACGCACTGAACGCTGCGTATTAAAAAGCAATATATGCGTTCGGTCTTAAAAGACTTGAACGCATTTCTAAAGGGCCGTAGTAAATGTGCCTATTGGTATTCAGTTTGACTATTTCTGAACATTTCGTTTAGCTTATTTTGTTTTTTCTGTGTATGTGTTCTGATCTTCCCCTGCCCTACTCGTCCAGACCTTTTTTGCCCTAAATAAAATATTTTTTCTATACTTAATTACCCAGAAAATTTAGCTTTTAAGTTTTAACGACAAAAGTTAAACGTCTCCCCCCACGACTCTTCCCGGAGTGACCCTGTGTAGAGTTTTAAAATTGGTCACAGGAATGTCTTAAAGGAACTGTGACCACTCAGCAGGTTAAACATTTTTAACTTATCTCAGTCCCCTTTTTGCACGTTGATATAAAATATAAATACGTTATTTTTATGCTGACGGAAAGGTGTCTCATGCTCCTCCCAACACATTGGACACGACCGTATTAAAATAAATTTGTTTCTGGTTTACTTAAGCGAAATACCATAAAATTAATAAGAATAAAAATAGAGTTTTGGAACGAAGTTCCTTATGGGACGATGCGGAGGGATACCCTAACCGGGAAAAAAACTTCCGTAACGTAAGATTTTTTGTTTCTAAATCAATGTTTAAGACGTATGAGTAATACGATGCCATACAAACAAATATTAATCATACGCAGCCGTGCCGTGAGAGAATTCAATTTCGTTTGGGAACAAAATTGATTTTGTATTTTCGTTGACTGGCGAAAAAAAAATCATAATAAAAACTGTATACCCGAATAATTAATTTCTTCATACCTCGAATAGAACTTAAAATTAATAGCCCAATTCACAATCCTGTGCAAATGGTCTTGCATTATAGCATTTGCAAATTGAGAGAGTATTTGAGAGCATTTTCAATGTATTTTGTTGGTGTAGAGTACAATTATTTTGCAAATGCAATGATGCGCGACCATTTGCACAAGATTGTGAATAGGGCTATTATTTGTTTAACAAGGAACTTCGTTCCACAACACCACACATCTTTTTTATATACTAAATATGTTTAGGATATTCAAGATTCGACCCAGTCGCGTGTAACGTTCTTACTTGTTCTTAATTCATATATGAGATAAACTTTTTATAAAAATTAAAATTATTTTACAATTTGGGAATAAGATATGTGATCTGCTCCACGAAAAGGGGCGATAAGGTTGATTTTGTACCTTTGATATTGAACTTTTTTTAAATTTCAAATATTATATATTATCTGTTTATATCACATTTTTAAATTTTTTCATTAATTATGTTCACAGGTGATTTGTAAAAACTAAAAGACATAGAAACTTGCGGTTTGCGTCATTTTAAAGAGCGTTTTTTTCCTATGAGAATCACTCAAAAAGTAAAAGAAATTTTTTCGGCGCAGAGGTCCCTTTTCGTGGAGCAGGTCACATATTGTATATGTTGTTGGGAATGCTTTTAGTCTATAATAAAATTATTTAGACAAGAAGAGGATGGCTCAAGATTGTATTTGATGTTAAATAATTTTAAATCTGAAATCATTAAATAGTTTTAAATCTGAAATCAATTCCTTGTGCTTTCTGGGTATGAGCAAATTTGGTTTATATTCACTTTTGTAAATGTTTGGGTGTGTGTGTGTGTCTGTGTGTGTAGGTGCTAGCATGCGTGTAAATATTTGTGAGAGAGTGTGATGAAGTGCAAGTACTTATGTTTATGCTTCAATTGTGTGCAGCAGTTTGTTGGTTTGATATTGGCGGTTTTTGTGTTGCAAATAGTTTGCCACTCACACCATTGCAGTCGTAGGAAATCTTGTGCCAAAGCATTTTTACAGCTTCCGAACAATTTGATTTGATACCATCATCATGAGTATCATCATAAATGACGTAATTTTGAATCCTGGTGGAAAAAGAAAAAAATATATAATAAAAATCTGTGATACTTAAACTTTTCTCAAGTGACATCTTTTCCGTCATCGCTTGGCGATATACAAGTGTGCACTCGGGGAAATGGATAAATTTTTATATAGACTTTGCATTGCAAATAAATATTATGAAGTTGATTCTGAATTCTATGAGACAATTATTTAAAAATCACTAAAAGTTCTTATAATAAAAATATTTCGTTTATGAAATACTGGAAGACACAAGAATACAATAAATCTTTATGTACGATCGCAATTGAACTAAATTTTTTTATGGCCGTATTTTCTAATATTCTCATTATTTCCGGCATAGCTGTTGCACAAGTTGGCTGTTATATAGATTGAAGCCTAATAGTGGAAACAAGATGTCGCTAATAGATAATATATTTTTTTACAAGCTAAAAAAAGAAAAATAATAATAATGTAAATTATTACTTATTATATCCACACACACACACACACATACGTGCACATGTATATGGCCCATATTTTTCAACATTATTAATATGGCAATTTTTCTTATATTTTTTTTTTTGACAAATTTTGCATTTTCGTTCAAAAACACATACTTTTATTTTTCTCTCATGACTATCAGCGTTTTAAGCGTAGCAGGGATTTCGTTGCAAGTTACGTGAGTTATTCAAGTCATTTACTTTATTGCATGCTGTACGAATAAAATGTAAACGGGAACAGAATGTATAGTTCAACTGTTGTGTGAGTGTAGGAATTATTTTTTAAGTGCATATCGGTGTAAATAATGATAATATTTTGGCTTTGATTGTAAAATGTGTTACATGTTTAAGCATGTAGAAAAATGTGAGCCAAATATTTTTCAAACTGTTTTTAATATTCATGTTTGTTTTATAGTGCAAAATTATGTATGAGCCTTGAGAAATTTGCAAAAGAAAGTTTTAAAGTTTGACAAAATTGGGTTTATAAATTCATTAAGCAAAAAAGTAAAGAACGTTATGTTTGACCTGGTCGAATCTTAAATACCCTCAATATATAGTAAATAACAATTTTATTTTTATTGTCTTATATCAAAGCACACACAAAAGGACGGAGGTAAATTAAAAATAGTTCAGAGTTCCGTTAAGACATTCCTGTGCCCAATTTTAAATTTCTATACAGAGTCACTCCGGGAAGGGCCGTGGGGGAGACATCTCACCTAAATCGTAAAAACTAATTTTTCGAAGTAATTAAGTGTATGAAAGAATTTTTTGATAAAGTCATTTAGGTGGCCAGGGGTGTGAAGGGGTAGAACAGGGTAAGATCAGAGAAGGTATTACCTTTTCCTAAAAGCTTATAAACGAAATTTTTAATGAATGTAGACTTAAGGAATGCAATTTGTTAAATACTTACACAATTTTCTCATATAATATGTAACTGCAACGCCCACTAAAGGGGGCGGGGTCCAAAAATAGACTGTATCGTGTCTTCTACAGAAGTACGTATGGCCAAGGCTAGATCGTCTTAGATGTTATCACTGATCAAGAACAAATATACGTTATTTTTATTTTATTTTTTTATCTTGGACCAGCACTCAGGGGATGACCCCTATATATGTAATGCATTGCGCCGGAACTGAAAACGAGGGGATAGTATTGAGGGAACAGGTTAGGAAAGATGAGAAGATAGACAGTTGTTTTTGTAGCAATTTCAACCTTTTACTTCGCCGGCTAATATTTGCTACAGGGCCGATGAAGGTGGGTGCTGTTACTCTGCTTTTAGTACATGGGATCCAACCCCTTTTTTGAGAGTATAAAAACTTTATTTTGTTGGGGACCCTTTGGGAAGGGCCGTGGGGAGACATCACACCTTTGCTATAAAACACTAACAATAAAAATGTTTGGGATAATTAAGTATAAAAATTTTTTTGATAGGGTTATCTGGGGGCAAAAGGTTAGGAGGGGGTTATGGCAGTGGAGGGTCAGGTTACGTCTCAGCTTCGTCATGAAAGCTTAAAAAAATATTATTTTTAAGAAATGTAGACTTAAGTAATGCAATTTGTAAAATGTTTACACTATTTTTGCATATGTTAACGCCTACTAAGGGGGGCGGGTCAAACATTGTATCTTAAGATTTTATGGCTCCAAGTTTAACGCGTTGGACCTTCCTTGAAGTAAAAATATATCATTTACTTAACGAAATTCCAAAAAAAAAAATTTAAAAGTGATGTTGTATTTTAGAGGTTGGTTTAGTTCTTCTTAGGGGAACTTTTTTTCCTCTGGCCCGATTCAGCCCATTTACGAACTTAACCTGTGCTATCTTTTAAGATTTATTTGTACCAAGTTACAAGGGTGTGGCTCTTTTCGTTTGCACTGAATTGTGATTTCCACAGACGGACGGACGGAGATCGTCTTAGATTTCATCACTAATCAAAAATATATATACTCTTTTGGGGTCTTAGAGGAATATTTCGCTGCGTTACACATGGAATGACAAAGTGATTATAAGACAAGGATTACATTATTAAGACGTTTGCATTTTCATTGTTTTGTTTTTTGCTTGAACACAATGAAGTTCTCATTTGTGAACCAATACTTTGCAATTCGGTGCAACAGTTTCTCTAATAGCGAAAAAATAACTTGATAGCCTGAGAATATTATCTTGTAAGGGGCATTTCTACTTGAACTTGCGAACTTTGACTGTACAAATTTTTTAATTCGAACTAGCTGTCAGGCGATGCTGTGCATTGCGCGGGAACTGGAAAGTAAGGGGGACAGATGAAAATAGATCAGAAGATAGAATATTTTTCGCAGCTTTTTCAACCTTTTACCTGGTAAATTTTTCCTGCAGGGCTCATGAAGGATGGTGCTGTTCCTGTGCTCTTCAGTACATGATAGAGTCCGTCGCTGGCAATAATTGTTCAGTGCTACGTGATCATCGCTGAAACAGGCCGACAACAACGAACACAGTCATGCCCTAATGCTAATCAGAAGAGTGCGGCGTAATATTCATGACTGAGCGCACAGTCGAACTTTGTACACTGCGTTTCATAGTTGTCTTTTAGTCAGCTTATTTTGTTAAATATGTTAAATTACTATGAACGAATATAGCATTCAACAGCAAAAATTGTTGTATAAAAAATGGGTGCTCTATTCGGGCAACGAACCATGTGTAAATTCATTTTCAATGATTTATTTATTTATTTATTTATTAGTCTATGGACAATTTCCTTACAGACTATTTGAGCAGCATATTATATAATTTAATTAAATTAATACAAATTAAATATTGCTTTATTTAAAGAACAAAGTTAATGACCAAAAAGACCCATACCTTGAGGAGTTAGAGGGTTAACACATTTTACAAAAATGTTCTCCGTAACATTTTACATAAACTTGCTGAACACATTTTGTACCTAAAATGAAAGGATCACATGGATTCTTATGCCGATTAACAATAAGAATGTGCCAGAGCTGGGAAACTTTAATGCACCCTCAAATGAAATTCAGATGTAAACTTTCAAAACGCCGATACACGAGTCTTTTTTTTTTGTCTCCTCTATCAAAATTTTTAGGTCGCACCTTGTAATTTTTTTTTTGTGTTGTACAGTGTTATTGATGACGTGAATATCACTGACATGGTGGACATTTTATTTTTCATTCATAGTTGCCGTACTTTTCTCTTCGTAATACAATAAAAATTTGAATCATCTTTAACTAAATTTTTAGTTTTATTTTGTTTTACAAAACAAAGTCCTTGTTGGAAAAACTCTGTAGCTATGGAATAAAGGGGAATAGTAATTTGTAAATTTACCCGATTTGAATTCTAGCCTGAATAATAATTTCCAACTTTATAACTCATGTAATAAAATACACATATTTTATATATTGCGGTTCAAAATACGCAAATTATTAAAAACCTTTACATCAACGTAATTTACGCCAAAACATTTTAAATCAATTTCATATAAACAATTTCACAAACCGCATGATTTTAATAAATTCTGCGCCTGGCACAATATTGAAGTGCAGGAAAGCAAATGTTTAATTTTACAAGGATTTATTTATACGCAGCGACAAACTATACATACAACCCACTTTAAATTATATCATTAAGCAAAGTTTTAACAAAACACAACTAATTCCATTTAGAAACAACATAAAATTAAACAAACATGCTTACAAAAAAAAAAAAAATAATAATAATAATAAGAAAAAAAGACAAAATCTTAAAGTGAAATCTCAGAAGAGAAACAATTATTTCAGCATAATTGACTTTAATTACCCCTCCGAAAAAAGATCGTAAAGACAACCACAAGAAAAAGTTTGAAAAATGTTGTTTGAGCCAACAACTACAGCAGCAAACGAACAAAATTGTTTTAGCCTACAGTAAAGACGAACGAACAAGAGGAGTTGGATGATAATGATGATTAAGACAAATTTAAAACAAACAATAACTTTACAAGCAGCACATTTCTGCTTTCGTTTGTTTTTTGTTGTTGTCTTGTTTTTTTTTTTTTTTTTGTTTCACTCGAAACCAAAAACATAAAATTTACACACTTACACAACCACACACTAACAAGGCACAGAGAGAATTTAATGACGGGTGTGAGTTGAAGTCTAAGAATCATAGACAAATTAGAAAAACAGCTGCTGTAAACGAACAACACATACATGCACAATTAACAAGCACAAGTGCATTTCTGTAATTGTGCGTGCGTGTGTGCCTACTGTAGTGTTTCCATGTAGTGGTATTAGAAGCAGTTGAAGTGTTAGTTAACTCAACATCGGTCATAAAGTCATCTATCAACTTAAGGAAGCGGAAACAAGTCATTTAGCGGAATGTTTTACAGTATCAAATTGCTTCACTAGAAACAATTTCAAAAACTGTTTAAATAAGAACCGCGCAGGAGTTAAGTGAGTTGGGGAATATATAAATCTGCAAATGTTCTATGATAAAAGACACTAACACATGCATGTGTACATCCGTTGTTGTGTGTGTTTTCTACTGCAGTTGATAACAATTTAGCCAAGTACGAACTGTTAAGTCGCAGAGTAAACATTTTAAAATTATAATTTTATTTTGTTCCACAAGGTCGCATTATCATTCAAGATTTAAACACAATAACGACAGCAGGCTACACGAACACCAACTACAAAAGCCGTTGGCTACAATCGTCGCCTCGTAGTCTGCTACTTAATTATTTTTGAGACGGCAGCTACATTGTCATCATCTCATTTTATTGGCGCCACTTTCATATATAAAAATAAAAGCGCTTATTCTAAATCTATTTATAGACCGAAACAAAATTAATAATAAAAACACTTTTTTTGTTTATAGCACTTTATTGTTTTTGCATTTGTAATAAATACATTTTGATGTCCTTTTTTTTGTTATGGCACTATGAAAATGAGTTAATTCATTTGTGACCTAATTAACGTCTTTTATCGATAACGGCTATCAAATATATACAAAATTAGAGTATCCAAAATAATGGAATTTTTACTTGAAAATTAAGATACAAAAATTTAAAAATTTAATAATACTTCCAATATGTGAATATATGTGAAAAATATGTCTAACAATAGTAAAAATATTTTATATATAAATATATTTATATATACAAAATGAAGACCGTAAGCTTAAAAAATTAGTGCTGCTAACAATTAAAGAAGTCCGGAAAAATAAACTTTTTAGAATATTTCTTTACCTTTTTTAATTAGTGAGAATTATCGGTATCACGGGTAACAACAAACTGTGAGATATAAACATCTATTAAAGAATAAAATAGTATACACTGGTTAATGTAAAGGGTGGTTTTTTATAGAGTTGGCATCACTGCTTTATTTGACCACCCACTTAACAGCTGATAGTTGCTTTTTGTTTAGTTTGCTTTGACATTTCATTATGGATCGACTTACACCAGAGCAACGCGTGCAAATTGTTGAAATTTTTAATCAAAATAATGGTTCTGTTCGTCAAACTTATCGTGCACTTCGTCCATTTTATAGCGTACATAATCGTCCTTCAGAGCTGCTAATTCGGAGAACAATAGATCGTTTTCGGACCACAATTACTGTTACTGATCATGTGCATCCCGTGAGAGGGCAAACAGTGCGCACTGAAGAATCTATAGCCGATGTACAGGAAAGCATCAATATTTGTGGACGATAAGATACTTATAAGTGTACTATAAAAATATGTGTTACATATTTACAAAAAATATTCAATTAATACCATTTTTTTATACAACAAAAATTTAAGCGCCTAGTTAATCGTACGTCGTGCGGATAACATGCCCACCAGCATGATACGGTTCACTTTTTATACCCTCCAAAAAAGAATTTGGAGGGTATATTCACTTTGTCATTCCGTTTGTAACGCATCGAAATATCCATCTCAGACCCCATAAAGTATATATATTCTTCGTCAGTGATGAAATCTAAGACGGTCTAGCCATGTCCCTCCGTCCGTCCGTCTATGGAAATCAAGACACAGTCCTAGCGAAACGAACTAGACTCTTGAAATTTGGTATAAATATATTTTAAAGCTTAGAGCAGGTTCAGTTCGGAGATGTGCTAAATCGGGCGAGGGGGAAAAAAGTTCCTCTAAGAAGAACTAAACCAATCCAGAAAAAACAACACAATTTTTAAAGTTTTTTTGGTTATTTTGTTAAGCAAATGATATATTTTTATGTCAAATACAGTCCAACGCCTTAAACTGAAGCCATAAAATAAAAAAAAATTATTTGTGGACCTCGCCCACTTTAGTGGGCGTTATTATATGCAAAAGTAGTAAAAAATTTAAGAAATTGTTTTACTTAAGCCTACATTCCTTAAAAATAAAATTTTTAAGCTTTAATGACGAAGCTGAGACGATACCTGGTACTCCTCTGCCCTACCCCCTCCTCCCCCTTCACCACCTAAATGACCCTACCAAAAAAATTTTTTTTTTTTTAATTTTGTATGTAATCATCCCAAGCATTTATTTTTAGAGTTTTATTACTGCCTGTTTCTGCCCTACCCTCTCCTCCCCCTTTGCCCCCTAAATGACCCTACTAAAAAAAATTTTTTTTAAATTTTGTATGTAATCATCCCAAGCATTTATTTTTAGAGTTTTAGGACTGCTTTTTTCTGCCCTACACCCTTTTCCCCGTAAATGACCCTATAAAATAAAAAATTTTATTTTGCATATAATTATCCCAAGCATTTATTTTTAGACTTTTATGACAAAGGTGAAATGTCTTCCAAATAGCCCTTACCAGAACGACCCCACCAAAATACAGTTTTATTATCCTCCAAAGAGAATTGGACCCCATAAAGTATATAAATATATTCTTGATCAGTGATTAAGTCTAAGACGGTCTAGCAATGTCCATACGTTCGTCTGTGGAAAACATGATATTGTCTATTTTTGAACCCCGCTCCCCTTAGTGGGCGTTGACGTACGATATTATATAAAGGAACTCTGTCCCACCAAGTTAAACATTTTAAATTCACTTACTAAATATTTGGAGGGTATTTAATATTCGACCGCGTCGAATATAACGTTTTTACTCGTTTTTTTTTGCCTTCTTTAGTTAGTTGTTTTTAACTTTCAGGTATCTCTGCTACATGCAATTTTAAATGAGGATTTTGAATTTCATTTTCTCTTTTGCATTTATTGCATTACATACACACACTCGGCTCACCTTATAAATAAAAGTGTACTTTAATAAAAAAAATATATATGTAAATACTTATGAATTTCCATATGAAATTTTTGTTTATCATCTTTACACTTTCACACTCTACAACATGGCACCACAAAAAAATAGAAATATTTAATTAAAAAAATAAATAAATAAAGAAATAAAATGAAGAAGATGTACAAATTAATGGGTCTTGTGGAAGAAAAGTGTAGGTGAAAAAAGACATGTCTACAAATAATCTTTTTGTTGAAAATTAAATATGTTTATGTGGTGAAAGGAGTAAACATTTTTTATCATGGCACAAATACTACATTTAAAAACTTATTTATTTGTAGTTGGATTGTGTGTGAGTGTGTGTGTGTGCATGGATGTGGTTTTAATTTGTAAAGCAATTAAGGTCACGTGCACAATATTTTTCAGTTTATTTTTAATTTTACTTGTTAAGTGGTTTCAAACTTGATGCTATTCATTATAATTTTTATTTTTCAGTTTTATTAATGTTAAGTGCAATTTGAAATATATTTCTGTTGAACTGAGAAATCTTTATTAAGGTTTTGTTTGCGAAAAAGGTCAATAATCTCAAGGAAAGTTACATTTCATTTTATTTATTATGAACTTTAAGAATCAGACAAGAATGTATGCTTTTGAACTGGAAGTATTCAATGCTGTATGAGTAATTAGTAGGCCAAATGAGATTTTGTTATCCCTTTTATATATATAATATACAGCTGTTGAGGACAAAAATATATATTATTTCAAAAATATTACTTTACAGATGCACACAAGATCTATATTATTTAATTTGCTGGAGTATTTTGGTAAAGTAATTGTTTAAAAATGAAAACATAAAATATATTCATGTCGAATAATATTTATTTGTTGTGTAGCCTTATTAATATACCTTTAGGCCTATTATGCTTTTTGTTATGTAATTCTCATTTGGTTTTTGAAAGTTTTCTAAAACAGGAAAGTGTTGTCAAATTTTATTCAAGTGGGACCAGGAATCAGGGGATGACCCCTACATATGCAGTGCATTGCACCGGAACTAGAAAAGAGGGGATATTATAGAGAAGACAGATAATTTTTTTTAGCTATTTTAACCTTTTACTTCACCGCCTAATTTTTTTTTGCTACAGATCCGAATTAGTTTGAAGTCTTTTGATGGTACAGCCCACGTTGTACGATCGCACAAATAATATTTAAAAGAATTTTTAAACTTTGTTTTTGTTTTAAATGTTATTTAGGCGATCAAACGATAACGTGCGATTATCGTTATGTATATATGCAATTAAATTTTTATTGGAACGCTATTGATAATGAAGTAGAATTATTCGAAACAATTCGAAGTAAACAACTTATGCCTGGAAATATTCGCATATGTATTTTCTGCAACTCAAGGTCTGAGGCGTCCCCTCTAAATCGCACTTTTTAGTAAACAACCTCGTATTATTCGGAATACAAACAAACCCAAATGTTAAAAGAAACTGTTTATAAATTTAAAACGATGTCCAACTACTTTTTTCCTTAAAATAAAACTGTTTAACCTAAACAAGATTTAACAAAATCAAATGTTTTGAAAAATGCAAAAAATCATATCAAACCAACAAGGAATAAAAGAAAAAAAACTTTGTAATTAAAAACGCCGACTTATTTTTATAATATCATTTATTTAACCCTAGGATTATCGGTAACTTTTTTCCACTAAGTTCTCCTCTTGGTCTGGTCAGACCACAGCGCAAAAGCTAAAAAACCCAATTAAATAAAGAGTATATACGAATATTTTTTATTAAACAAATATTTATTTTTTAAACTATACGAATTTGTTATGTAAATTTATTATATTTTTATATTATTCTAGGTATATGACATTCGTCATATTTTATTTTCTTTACCCTTCTGCAGGCTTATTGCTTCTCCACATTTACCATAGCTGAAACGAGTATTAGATTTTTATACGCATGTATTTATAAGAGGTATTCTTACGTAAACATTAAATTTCGCCAAAGCTACTTCGTAGCTCTAAGGAGCACCAGCTGATTCACTAATTGGACAAGAAATCGGCGACGATGATCACTTTGTTTTAGATTTACCATGTCCTTATAAATAAAAAAAGAAGCTAAACCAGATATGTCCAACATATTGTAAAACATGGTCAATGAGCAGCGGTTGGTTCCTCGTTTGCAGCAATAGTATGATAACATCTGGTCCATTGTGTCAACTTCAGCTTTATTTCGGTTATAATCAATAATTTTGTTGGGTTTTTAGCAGCGTTCAGTCTGGTTCCTTTCCCTGGCTCATCTTCCGCTGTTATGTTTTTCTCGATGGTATTTGTATAATGCTATGTTGATAACAGTATAACATCTTTACTTTTTTTTGATACATACTTGATGTTTACTTGATTTTTTAAATAAATAGGGCGCGAAGGTTTTATTAGCGCGAACGTTTCCAACGAGAGCTAGGCGGACTACACAGTACTTCCTGTATGAAAATACTTCCTTGATAAATTGATCACATCTGTCTCTCCCTGGTTGACTTCTTTGATTCCATCAAAAGTTTTTCCTGTGTAAATTTGGCCTTTCAAAGGATATTTTGTTTTTGAGTCACATATCCACCAAATTTTTATGCCATATTTGGCTGGTTTCGATGGAATATATTCTGTGAATCACGTAGGTCCTCGAAAAGGAAAAAATTATTCATCTATGGGAAGGTTTGCTGTAGAAGTGTATAAAAATTCCCCATTCGCAAAAATCAGTATCAAAAGATCATCTATTGCTGCCGATTTGCTCAATTCTTGGCGCATTGGCCTAGTGTTTGCGTTGTCAAAAGGGATGAACTCTAGCAATAAAACGAATTGTTTGTTTTTACATTGCAGCCTTATTCACAGCATGGTGATATGGTGCCCACAATTCTCTAACAGGCTGTGTTGCACATTTGAAAACCTCGGCAAAGAAAAGCAATCCAAAAAATTCATATATTTCTATTTCGTGACTTGGCTCTCATTCTATGGGTTGTTTCAAAGCAATATAAACCTCTTGTGCCTTGCGGTTCGTTTCTCGAAAAATAATACATACTTACCATTTTAGATGTAAAAATTTCTCCAAAAATTTAAATAGCACTAGGCAGAAAGTGGCGCGATGGCCCAGTTTTCATAGCGACAGGAATATTTTACTTCGCAAAAACACATTCAAAAATCAAAAACAACACATAAGTAATACTATGGTCTAGCCAGACGAAGAAGGTAATCCTACGGTTAAAGAAACTTGAACATTTTTTATTATTCGTCGACGTTGCTGCGTGGTATAAAATATGTGGTGATTTATTGTTAAAGGAATAATCCGATTCAAAGACACCTGCCTCATCATAACAACTTCTCCTACTAGAATGTCACTTTTTGTCATTATACTCTTGCAATCAACATGAAGAGATACACGTTTAAACAATGATAGCAAATTATGTAAATTTTCTATGAAAATCAGTTTTCAATGTACGCTCTTTTTAGACCTCCTCGTTGTTTTTATGGCGCACAGCCCATTTGCAATTCGCCGAACTGAGAATAGATAACACAGTCAAGCACAAGCTCGTCGTAATGTGCGCACTGAAGAGAAAATCGCCTCTGTAAAAGAAAGTGTGAAAGAATATCCAAAGAACCGAAAATCCCGAGTGTGACTCAGCGCTCAGTCATGAATGTGGTAATGGAAAATTCTTCTGATCAGCACTAGTGCATAATTGTGTTAGTTGTTGTCGGACTGTTTCAGCGATGAAGTTGAGGTACTACCCACTAAAAACTACTTTCAGCGATTGACACTGTATGTACTAAAAAGGGAAGTAACAGAACCCTCCTTTATTGAACCTGCAGCAAAAAATAAGCCAGCGAAGTAACGCTTAAAATAGCTACAAAATTTCTCTATCTTTTCATCTTTCTTCATCTGTCCCCTCTATCTATTGCCTCTAAAAAAATAACATTTTGGAAACTTTAAGGTTAATAAAATAATGTGGTCATATGTGACGGCAAAGACAGTTTGTTTTGGAAAACAATAATTATTATTGGTCATGTTGAATACTTTAATGGAAATATTAGTTCTTATCTGATTGATTATAATATCATGTATCGCTTTTACAGAACGACTTTAGATTAAACGGAACAGCTTGTAATTATGCGAACTAGTTTTTGTAAAATTTGTATAACTTTCTAATTCCAAATTACGAGGGCGTATGATTTATATTATTATAATCAATATCACTCATACGTACAATATATATACAGATATTTCTTTATTACCGCAAAAGATCATTTCATGCTCGGAACACAACTGGGACGAACGACGAATTTCGCTTAGTACGACGAATTCGTTGATAAAAAATCGCTCTATAAATTCGTCGTATGAAACACAATAACGACGAATAAATTTTAATATTTGTTTTTTAAATCATTGTAATCCTCTGATGCCAGTCAGATTGTTTAGACACTCAATAATTATCCCGGTGTTGTCCATTTCTTTCAGAACAAATTCCTTTTTGTAAATATTTTCTGAAAAATTTTTTGTCTGTAAATAAATTATTATTTTCATTTAACAGCTGATGGGGTGACCATATGAAAAAGTGAGAAATAGAAAGAAAAACTATATATTATAAAAACTATTCAAAATTAATAAAAAGTCGTCCGAATGATACATTTTTGTGAATTAGTGAATGCATTTTTAGTATATGCTGGAATTTTTAGTGCTACATGCAACAATGCAGTAGTGAACTATGTTTTTCCACAAAAAAAACCAGTTTGAGTGTATGAAACCTGGTCACTTTATATTGATTTGTTCGTCGTTCGCTGACAAAACAATTAGAAATAAATCTATTTCAACTTTCGCTGAGTATGATGAATTTCTACCAACACGACGATTGTGTGCATTTTCATATACACCAATATCTTTTATTTTTGGCGACGAATATTCGCGACCAAAAATTCGTCGTTCGTCGCAGTTGTGTTCCTAGCATCATAGTTTTATATTTTCAAGTAGTCATTTCTGTTTTTACATTCCACCTTCGTTTTGTTCTTAAACTTTCACCTCAATAACATGAACTTTCTTTATTGCAGAAACTCTTCTAGTCCGTAAAAGTAGTCGACATCCTGATATACAAGTTATCGCAAATCTTCTGTATTTCTCTATGTATGAATTTACATATATGAGACTTTTTAATAAAATTTTATTAAAAACAAGGGCCATACAAAACTACTTACATACAGAGAAAAAAGCGAAATGTCAATTTCTAATACACGTTCGTGCATACAAAATTGTATGCCTTTTAATTAAATGAAAAAATGTCGAGATTGTGCAGGTGTTTTTGAAAATTTTGTTAGCAAATTCTGGCTAAAAAATAGAAATAAAAAAAGTTGTACACACATAAGCAATAGAAAAAATAAATACGTTAGCAGCATTTACTACAGCAGCAACATGTAAACACGTACAAGATTTTTACAAATCGTTTATTGACATTCGTTGACACATGCAGCAAACATCGTTTACAAATGAATGTGAAACTAGCTAGAATTTTTTCAACTGAATAACAAAATGAATGCAAAGAATGTACAGAATTACAGGCCAAGCGTAAAGAAATGTATTCGATGAATGATGAAATTTAAAATTGTGAAAATAGTGAAGCGTTCACACAGCCGAACTTGAAATAAACAATCTCATTGTCTATCAACACATCACGTCATTGAGCCATCCATCACTGCAATACAATGAAATGATAAAAAAAGAGAAACAAAACAATATCAAATACAATTTATTCAACTAAGAAATAATATCGATATTTTTGTTATCGACAAGAAAATCACAATTTAAGTAGAAAATAAAAAAAAAAAAATTAAACATTTCAAGTCCTTAAGAATTTTGTCTTAAAAAAATATATTTTTAGACGATGACAAGTTTCTAATTTACTTCCGTATTATATGCTCATGTTTCTGTTGTTTACTCTGACAAAACAATATTCATTTTTTATAAGATTTTAGACAAAAAAAAATAAAACAAGCAAAGAAAGTGAATTGAAATTCAATGAATTGGAAAATGTTGTTTAGCTATTATTTTATTTATTTGCAACGATATTATTACTCAAATGCTCTGACACATCTTACGCATGAATGTATGCATTGATGTGTGAAATGTTATTTTACAGTGGAACACAAAATAATACCAACGGTAAAGATTGCTAATACTTATATGTATGGCAAAAATGATTGATTATTAAAAATTATTTCTAATATATTTCGAGAATACAGAAGAGAAATATTATTTTATTGTAAAAAACTGCTGTTGGCTGAAGTAGTAGAACACGAGACTATAAAACGGAGGGTTCTGAGTTCGAGCCCGCGCTGAGTCATGAAATATTATGTTGAATTCTTCTGATCAGCATTAGTGCGTGGTTGTGTTAATTGTTGCCAGCCTGTTTCAATGATGAAGGAATAGTCACTGGTCACTGAACATAATTGGCAGCGACTGACACTATCATGTACTAAAATGTAGAGTAACAAGAGCCACCTTCGTCGGACCTGTAACAAAAATTAGCCGGCGAAGTAAAAAATGTTGAAATAGCTACAAAAGAACTCTCTTTCTTCTCATCTTTCCTAATCTGTCCCCTCAATACTATCCCCTCGTTTTCAGTTCCGGCGCAATGCATTGCATATATAGAGGTCATTCCCTGAGTGCAGGTCCAAGATAAAAAAAATATAAAAAAATAACAAAAATAAATTCCTAATATTTCTACTACGGGACCCATCTTCTCATCTGTGTTTACTGCTTAAACCTCGTAAATTATTCACTTACTACACTTTTTAGCCACTTTGCTTAAGACTTACTACCTGCTCCAGGATGTCGCAGGCTATCACTCTGTCACATAAAAAAAAACACTAAAAATAACAAATTCTTTAAAATGTATTTGAGAGTGTGTTGGAATAACAAACTGTTTTTTAAGCAGGTGCTTTAACAGACATATTCTATACCCGCTGGATTTAAAAGAAAACCTACACTCAAGATAACTGGGCTTCAAACATCAAAGATTTGACATGATTATAAATTGTTTTCGACAAAATCACATTTGTTACTTGGAACTCGTTGCTGTCACATACACAAACACACCCATACACACACATACACACACATATACACACATATTGTATAAACCATTTATTTTATTTTATTTTTGATGATGATAGAATTTATTAGTGTGCAAAAATGTCTCACTTTTAAATTAGATGTATAAAGTATCATTTATATCCCTTGAAAAATAAGCACACATAGACATTATTAAATAATGATAACATTATACGCAGACACCTGTGTCTACACGATTGTTCAAAATTATGCAGATTGTATTTTTAAGTTACAAATCACAGACTATAAATAAGAGTTCAAGAGTTTTATATACAGCCGCACAAAATGTTATGCAAGTAAATCAATAACGATGAATATATGCACGACTTAAAAAAAAGGGGACTCTGTTCACTGTTCTTACTGATTTAATTTAGTTGAAATGTTATTTATTTGTAACATAAATAGATTTTATTTTATTAATCCTAATTCTTTTTTTTTTAATGTTAATGGTTTTTGGTCATCAAAAATTCAGTTTGAATTGCGAAAACTGGTGTGTTTCTAAGTAGTTATTGGTGGGTTTGTAAAAATGTGTTTAAATGTCTGAAAGTATTCGTAGGGTGCTCAAGATTTTGTTATTGGATTAATTGATTTTTCTTTGACTGACGAATTAAAACAAGAATTGTTTCAAGAAAGTATGTCGCATATGGATTCATATAGATCGCCACGAAGCTAAAATGTAAAAAAATTAATTAATAAATATAAAAAAGTCTTTTGCGGCTATAAAGAAATATCTGTGTATATACGTATGAGTGATATTGATTAAAATAATATAAATCATACGCCCTCGTAATTTGGAAATTAGAAAGTTATAAAAATTTTGTTCTGTTTAGAAGTCAAAAGACTTTTGATTTTTATTGTACACACCAAAAGAAGTGCAATTTACTGTGAAATGTGTTGGCAACATTGTACAGTATTGTTTTTTTTTTTGCTTATAGGTTATGTTTACTTGTTAGCGTAGAAAGTTGTGCCATATTTTATTTGAGACTATTGCGTCACTTATTGAATATTGACCGATCGGGTGGAGGTTTCTGTGACATGGGTCGTAACTTTAGCAAATACTTCCGCTGCCGGATCATAGCACGGTATTTCAGAGTGAGATCGTGGCTATTACGGAAGGGATAAAATAGTTGAAGGAAATCGATAACAGACTACCGGTTCGTATATTCACGGATAGTAGGAAAGTCATCGAGGCCCTGAGGAATCATGTGGTTCAATGTCAGTGTGTACTACAGTGCAAGGATGAGATTAACTCATACACGCACTGTGGTGGCATAGAGATAATATGGATCCCAGGACATCAGGGGATACCTGGAAATGTTGAGGCAGATAGGCTAGCAAAAATGGGAGCGTTAATGGCGAACATCACACTAGACAGTCCGAAGCCATTTCAGGTTTTTAAGAACGAACTAAAGCGTTGGGCTATAGAATTGCATACAAGAGATTGGCAGCACTCTACCGTAGGTAGGGTGACTAGAATTCTATGGGGGGGACCCAGATGGTAGTAGGACAAAGGAGTTCCTAACATTGAGTAGACCAACACTACGGAGGTTGGTTTATTTAATAACAGGACATACACAGTTAAGGACTCACCTGGCACGAATGCAGGCCTGCCAGGAAGAGGACGAGACACTGGAGCACTACTTGTGCTACTGTCCAGATTTTAGCCAAGACAAAAGACAAACATTTAATTAGGAGATTATACAGGAGATGGAATTCCTTAGGGGCTCTAATTGGAAAGACGTAAGGAAGTACATTGAAGAAACTAGGTTCTTGACGTAATTAAACTCAGAGGTTTCCATGGTATCGGTGGAGGCTCCCTACAGTGGAATGGGAACTCCTTATTATAGAGCGCACAGCAGGTCTATGAGACCTGAGTGTAATCCAGGACGGATTGAGATGCTTATGCCCATCTTTTTCAACCTAACCTAACCTAACCTATTGAATAATAGAGGCCAAAATAGAAATAATATGGCAAATAACATATACAATAACATTGTACATATAAAATGGATGGGCCGCTTAAAAAAGTCTTTGCGGCCATAAAAAAATATCTGTGTATATACGTATGAGTGATATTAATTATAATAATATAAATCATACGTCCTCATAATTTGGCAATTAGATAGTTATAAAAGTTTTGTTCTGTTCATGCGAGATCTCCAGCAAAAACTAGTTCGCATAGATATAAGCTGTTCCGTTTAATCTAAAGTTGTTCTGTAAAAGCAATACATGATATTATAATCAATCAGATAAGAACTAGTATTTTCATTAAAGTTCTCAACATGACAAAAAAAAGCATTAATAGGTTTTCCAAAATTAATTTCTAACTTTCTTTGCCATTACATTCGACCACATTATCTTAATTATTCTTAACGTTTCCGAAATGAATTTTTTTCTTTAGAAAGGAGGCGATAGATAGAGTTGACAGGTAAAGAAATATGAAAATATGGAGAAATTTTGTAAATATCTTAGCCGTTATTTTGCTGGAAAATTTTTTGCTAGAGTCGACGAAGGAGGATGCTCTTACTCTGTTATTTAGTACACGATTGTGTCAATTGCAGTCAGTTACATTGAGTGGACAGTGCTATGCTTTCGTCACTAACTCAACCATGCACTAATGCTGATCAGAAGTTCAGTTTCTTTAAATAAATGATATGATAAAAATAAGTTGGTCTTATAATTTAATAAAATTTATTTTTTCTTTTATGCCTTGTTGATTTCATATGATTTCTTGCATTTTCCAAAAAAAATTGATTTTGTTAAATGGTGTTTTGGTCAAAGAGGTTTATTTTAAGGAAAAAAGTAGTTGGACTGCGTTTTAAATTTATAAATAGAAATATTTGATATTGATTCAGTTTTTTTTAATAAACAGTGCGCCCTTTACCCGAATTTCATTGTGCTTAAAAGTGTTCTGATAAAAGATATTTTCTTTGCAAATAGACAAATAATTTTTAAATTTTATTTGAATATCTAAAAGGTGGAAACCGTAAATTTTGCATCTGAATTTTAAAAAAGGATTTATTTTAGGCGAACTAAACTGGCAACGTTGTAGCAACTAAACGTACAGACATACAATAGTTTCCTTATGGTTAGTTTCATGTCCAATATTTAGACACGACTTTTTTCAATTTGGATAAAATACGGTCAGGGGTTCTATTTCATTGTATTCGATACCTATAAGAAATGAAAAAAATTATTATTATTTTTTTTTTTAAGTAAATAAATTTGTTTAAGCTTTTAGGTTATTTTATATTAATAATTATTTTTCGATATTTCGCTAACCATCGGTTAGATTCTTCAGGAAATTATTTAGTTTTGTCAGAAAAAAATTTTTTTTTTAATCACAATTAAATTTTTTTTTTCAAAGTTTGTCATATTCAAAATTTTGCCGAATTTTTTGGGTTAATTTTTTCAATATTTGAAAAACCTTTTCATATAAAAAAATGATTCCATTTTTTTTTTATTTATTTATTTATTTAGTCTATGGACTAAATGTTTCAGAAATGATAATTACATACATGTATAAATGGAATCTGTAAAGCTTTGTTTTAATAGTAACAAGACAAATTACAGCAAAAACAAAAAATATGGCTTTAACAAATGTCGATTTAACAAATTAAATCAATTTTGTAATGAGTTAAGATGTAAAATTATATCATTTTTTATGACATCAATACTTTTGTTGAAATCGATACAAGGGTAAAGACTATTAAAATCACTGCAAATTCTCCGAAAGGGATCGAAGTTACTATAGTATGTAGTGTAAAACTTAATTCTCAAGAAGCTATAATACCTTGTTGGACGATTGAGTATATTCAAGTTTATTTTGCTCAGGAGAAATTGAGATGTGATGCAGCCGTTTATTAATTTCAGCAGAAAGGTAACATTTAGCATTTGTCGACGGCTCCTTAAGGTTGGAAGCTTAATAAGTCCTAGGCGTCTCTCGTAAGATGGTAATCTTATATTAGAGTTCCAAGGAAGACCACGAAGACAAAATAATAAGAATTGCACTTGTACTGACTCTATTTTATTTGAATGTGAAAGATATCCGTATACAAGTATTGGGCGAATTAAAGTAGTAAAAAACATCTTGGTTGTGTAAGGATCAGAGAACTCCTTAGCCCAGCGTTTAATAAAACTTAGAACACCAGTAGCTTTGTTAATCATCGAAGTTATGTGGCACCTGAAGTTCAGTTTTTTATCTAAGTGTACAATGTCAGCTTGGAGACGCAACTGTAGATCAATAGAATCAAGCGATAAGAATAACTTTACGTCATCTGCATACATTAGTATATTTGAGTTTTCAACAACGGATGGAAGATCATTAATAAATAAAGTAAATAAAAGTGGGCCGAGATGACTACCCTGAGGCACACCTGATATAACATTTATATCAGTAGAGAGCATATTGCGGAACTTGACACACTGCATTCTGTTCTTCAAATAAGATTCGATCCATTTTATTAGAGACGTTCCAAATCCAATTCGATCAAGCTTATGAATAAGTAAGTTGTGATTCACCTTATCAAAGGCCTTACTAAAATCAAAATAGATGACATCTGTTTGTTTGCCAGTGACAAATCCATCGTTAACTAAGGTTGTTAATTCTAAGAGATTCGTAAGAATGGGATTAATTTGTGATCAGAAATAAAAATAAATATTTTTTTATAATATTATTTGTGCTGACTCTTTTCCCAAATTTACAAAAAAAAAAAAAATTGTGTAAAACAACAAATACTCAAATATATACCCAGTCAGCATTTAAAGAAATTAACGATCATATTGGAGTCTTTTTCGACTCCTTCGCACGATTAAAATAAGCATTTATGCGCTCGTTTTCGAGTCGAAAATGACTGTTCATTCGGGAGAAAATGGTACCCTAGCCGCGACTCTTCTAAAAGAGTCTTTTATGATTCGCGCTTCTGAACAATTTCGACTCATTTTCGAGACAGTTTGTGGTAGTTCTTTATATACATATACATATACATATACATATATATATATATATATATATATATATATATATATATATATATATATATATATACATACATATATATTTTTTTATTTTTTTATTTTTTTTTTTATTTCTTTTTATTTTACTGCAGGAACTTGCTGTTTGTGTTTGTTTTTTTTTAAATCATTTTCTAAGTATTTCTGGGAATCATTTTCGAGTCTTTATTTTAAGCGCAGAACTGATTAATCAGTTTTTGCTCATCTAAGGTACTCGAAAAGGACTCAGTTTGGTGAAACAATCTTCCACATGCTGACTGGTTAAAAGTAACTAAAAAAAATATTTTTAATTTTTTGGAAAAATGTAATATCTACAAAAATTTGAAATTTTAAAAATGGCTTTAATCAGAGAACGTATACTTTTTTGCCGACTTTGTTATATAAATAATAGTTCTAACTGTTGTTTAAAGAGGCTGAAGTTGCTTAATTTTTAAGACATAATTTTTTTCTTTCAAAACCTTTAAGGAAATAATCTAAGCCCTCATGACACTTAGTCTTATTTCCATTTTATTGATGTAGGATTGAAAGGAACACATAAAAATTTTACAAAAACAAATTTTTCTCTATTTGACAAAAGAACACTAACTGAAAAATAGATTAAAGAAAAACTAGACACAATCATTATAAAAGTATTGTGGTTGAAGAACTTTTAATCCCCAGTGCTTTCATTATCAAAAGTATTTACCTCCAAAAAGGCAAAATGTTTCATTACGAATGCATAACAGCTCAGTGAAAAAAATTTGAAGTAATTTTCAGGGAACTACTTATTTTCTATTTCCAAAGTATCAATAAGTTTGTATTATCGACTTACAAGGCAGTGATTATTAACAATATCCAAATAACTGATTAAGAAGTTATTTTATGCTCATAAGTATTATAAATCAATTTATGAATAATTATTTTTAATTGCAAAAAAATATAATTGTCTCTATAAAAATTACTTCTTTTGTTCTTATATCAAATGACACAAAAATTTGATTTACTTAACTTCAAGAAAATTACTTTGGAATTGTCAAGAAAGCGATCTTCTGGCATTGATAATTATATGTAAATATCATTAAAAATAATTTTTTGGAAGAATTTTTATTTCCTGAACATCTTAACAAGTTGTTAACGAAATATTGAAAAAAAAATTAAACGAAATACAATTTAATAAAAAAAAATACCACAAGCTTGATTAAATTTACAATATTATTAGAAATAATCCTAATTTGCACTACTTCCTGATCACAAGTTCATGATCTTCTTGACTGCCTTCGAAGCTCTTTTTTTTACTTGCAGTTAAAACATTAATCTTGGAAATTTAGTAACCATTGACTTGCTTATGTTTACTAATGGTACAAGAAACAATAAGTTTTCTTTTTGCTCGCAATGGCAATAACGTTTTAATTTATTACTACTGAAAGGGAAGTTAAGTTTTTCGAATAAATATTAAAGTTCAATAAATCATGTGGATTTTATTATACTATTTGTTTTACAGAAATCATTAACAATCCTAAATTCAGCTTTCTGTTTTATATAACGATTTAAAGTTTTAGCTCCCCATAAAACGTCTTCTAATGCCATTAAGAAAGAAAAGAAATTATATATGTACGTTTGTATGAATGAGCTCCAAAGAAATAAAATAAAAACTAAATTAAATTGATTCATCTATACGCCAACACATATTTGTTGGTGTTGTTAGACTTTTAAAATTCAGAAATATTCGAATAAAGGAGTTATTGGGTTATTTGAAAGAAATTGTAAAATATAATTTTATACGAATATTACAGACGAACTCTTTGGGGATACTCAACAACTGTACTACGGACAGTTTTCTAGCCATAATTCCAAATAAAATGGAAATGTTGTTATTATTTAACCAGAGAACAAAGATCATTAGATTTCCTCCACAGGTCAAAAATTAGAGAGTGGTGTTGGCTGAAGTAGTAGTTATTTTATCAATAACTTTAATTTTATTCATTATAAAGGGTCCGCCATCTAACGTTTGTTTTTTCAATTAGTGCTTATTTCGTGAATGATAACACTTAGCTCATGTCTGATTTGACACATAATTAGTTTTATCCTTCCGCTGAACAAATATACGCTTGAACAACGCTGGGAAATATGGGCCTGCGATCGAATTACAGAAGATGCCGATTTTGCCAAAAAAATCATCTTCTCACATGAAGCTCATTTTGATCTTGGCGGGTATGTAAACAAGCAAAATTGGGTCACAGAAAACCCGCACGCATACATTGAAAAGCCGACGCACCCAAAACGAGTCACTGTTTGGTGTGGATTTTGGTCCAGAGGCATAATTGGGCCATTTTTCTTCGAAAATGAGCAAGGAGTGGCCGTTACAGTCAATGACGATCGTTATCGGACCATGTTGAACGAATTTTTATTTACAAAAATTGAAGAGAAGGATATTGGCAACATTTGGTTTCAACAGGACAGCGCTACGTGCCACACAGCCGAAGCTACACTCGATGTTTTGCGCCCTGTTTTTGAAGATTGCATTATTAGCAGCAGAGCTGATGTCGTTCGGCCACTTTGGAGCTGCGATTTGACACCGTTGGACTATTATTTATGGGGGTACCATCAAAGATAAGTGTTACGCCGACAAGCCAGAGACAATTGACGCTTTAAAGGACAATATTCGTGCAGCCATTGGTAAAATACAGCTGCACACAATCAATAATGTGCTTAAAAATTGAATCGATCATGTAGGCTACTGCATGGCCAGCCGAGGCAGCCATTTGAATGAAATTATTTTCCATTATTAACCGCAAGGATTGTACTTTCAAATAAAAAAATAATTTTGAGAAAATATTCAGTAGTTTTTTTTGTAGCATTTAAAAAAAAATTATTTGGCGCACCCTGTAAAATATAAATGCGGCATCCCTGAAATTTGTATTGCTAAATTTTGTTGTATGTTGCTGCTGGCTTCAAAAGAATTATGAAGGTGACTTCAGAGCAGCCTTTGAAATTGGAAGCATTTCAAGCCGTGAAGTTGTGAAGTCTGCTGTCGTCTAAGTGTTTAGAACTTCAATTGAGGAATAATAAGTAAGAACGTTATATTCGATCAGGTCGAATCTTAAATGCCCTCCAAATTTTTAGTACATAAAATAAAAATGTTTAACCGAGTGGGTCAGAGTTCCTTTAAGACATTTCTGTGTCCAATTTTAAAACTCTATTTTGGCAGGGTCACTTCGGGAAGCGCCGGTAGGAGAAACATCTCACGTTTGTCGTAAAAACTTAAAAAGTAAATTTGTGGGATATTTAGGTGAAGAAAAACATTTTTTTTTATAAGGAACATATTTGATATTAAGATTGGAATATTAAGAATATTTTCAATAATCATCAAACCAGCAGAACGGATCAGTACTGATTTCGAGGCCGCTACGCCATCTCATCAGCGTTCTTTGTTCAATTTAATTGCGGGGGCACGCGCACTTGTTCAAAGTAAATTGACAACTAAATTCAATTACTTGAACATAAATAACAAAGAAGCTTTACCTATCAGCAGCCGATGGCTCTGGAAAAAGCAAAAGAGATATTGGAATATTGGGAATATTAATCGTCAGGGTTGGGGAATTTCGTACTAACCAAAATGTAATAACTTAAAAATATGAATGTGATAACTTCTCATATTCAATTTTCGTTAAAAATAGTAGTTAAATAGTTGATATTCCTACTAACTAGCACCACTTGCAAAAGTGGAAAAATTGAACAAAGAACGCTGATGAGATGGCGTAGCGGCCTCGAAATCAGTACTGATCCGTTCTGCTGGTTTGATGATTATTGAAAATATTCTTAATATTCCAATCTTAATATAAAATAATAAATAGAATTTAAAAACAAATTCATTTATTAATAAAAAAATAACAAAAAATAATTTGCAGTCATGCAGATTCGAACTTAAGCCCGTTGAAAAATTAACAATTTACATAAAGAAAAAAGTTCGACTAACAAAAATTCATACATAATTTAAGAACATATTTGATAATATATTAACTTCATCGTTAAAGCTTAAAATTTAAATTTTTAAAGAAAGTAGGTTTAAGGAATACAATTTGTTAAATATTTACACTATTTTTTCATGTATAATATTACTTCAACGCCTACTAAAGGGGCGGGGATTTTTCTAATTTCCTGACTCCAAGTTCAACGCTCTAGACCTTGTTTGACCTAAAAATCTCTCGGTTGCTTAACGAAATTACAAAAAACAAAAAATCATATGGTTTCTTAGTGGTTGGGTTAGTTCTTCTTAGGGAAACTTTTCTCCCTCAGGCTCGATTCAGCCCATTAACAAACTTGAACCGTGTTACTCTTCAAAATATTTATATATCGAATTTCAACCGTCTGGCTCATTTCGTTTGGTCTATATCGTGATATCCATAGACGGACGGGCAGACATGCTCAGATCGTCTTAGATTTCAGCACTGATCCAGAATATATACACACTTTATGGGATCTTAGAGGAATATTTCGCTGCGTTACATACGGAATGAGAAAGTGAATATACCCTCAAATTCTTTTTTGGAAGGTAGCGAACGATTTCTGCTGTATAGTGAGTTCATTAATATTTTTGGATTAACTTCTCCTCTACGTCGTCATAATAGCAAAAATTTGTTGGCGAACTAAGAAAATTACTACAATAAAGTTGTTGTTCTCATCTGTCTTCTCATTGCATCATAAAAACTTTAAGTATTGTGTATCAGTGCTAAAAAAAATGGAGTTAAAAGATAATATTGTGCTATTGGGCAGAACCGAACGTGATCTTGGACTGAGAAGAATAGAATAGCTGACCGAAGATGGAATACAACTCTCATGTTTGGGCCGGTACTTCAAAGTCTATTTTGAAGTTACTCGATCTATTTTGAAGTTACTCGATCAGGAGATGGCGATGAAACAAATCGGAAATAGTAGGGTAGCCAACTCTATTGACTCTCTCGTGCATCGTCGCAATGTGGGGTGTGTATCGTTGTTTTATCGTTACTACAATGGGATGTGCTCTAGTGAAATTAGGGAACTTGTTCCTGAAACCCATTCTTTCTTACGCTTAACGCGTTTTTCATCTAGAGTACACCCGTTTGTGGCCGATATTCCAACGAATCGCACTATGCATTACAGAGAAAATTCGCTTTTTGGCCGAACAGTCCGTATGTGGAACAAACTATACGCAGATGTCTTCCCCGCCACTTACAATTTGAGGAGATTCAAATGGAATATCCACAGGCGCTACTCACTTTCTTCTACTTCCCAAAATCTATTTTCTCAGTTCCAGCGCAATGCACAGCATATGTAGGGTTCATCCCCCGAGTTCTGAAAAAAACAACTTGAGGCAATCACTATAGACTTATAGACTTGACCGTGTATCGAAATTAATCAAAGTCTATGTCACAAACTAATTATGGTCGTCGCCAGTAACTGGTTGGCTTGTTGATCTAATGATGAGTCATTTCAAAAAACATTTAGGCAAATAAGGAATACAAAAATATACCTGAGTCTACCTCAACATTTGGATATACGTCTAGAAATTATTCGAATCACAATTCTAATATCTAAAAATATGTACATGCCACCACCTTGACTACATCCAATCCAAACGCCTGTAAATAGCATAAAGAGGACGACAGTGAAAAAAGTGAAATGAAAAACAAATAAATGCAAATATTTTAATACAAACATATGCCAGACATAAGGACGGACTTACAGCCAAACAAACCCACAAGAATACTTACGACAACAGCTCACATTACATACATGGACATACACACCAACACATGTGCATAAATAGCAATATGAGGCAGGGCCATTCTACATAAAGAAAATATTTATAAGTAAAACTGTGACACAGAGTGTGTGTAGCAATCATTGGGGACATATTAAATGTGAAGCAGTTGGAAAAAAATGTAAAGAAAAAATTAAAATAAACAGCCACATATGAATACAAATGTAATAATATGTATAGCAAACACTCGCATGCACACAGTTACAGTTCAGTAACAGTTACAAAAAAACATGCACGCAAATGAACCCACAAATACACTTACACAGCACACATGTATGCGTTAACATACACTTGTGCATATAAATTTACAACAAGTATATGCAAAATAATCCGAATGAATTTATAAATAAATTTACAAAAATAAAGCCATGATTGTGTAAGTGCGAGTATTTGAATGCATGCGTGTATGAGTGAGTTTACGGTCATAAAAAAGCAATTTTGAACTTTTTCATGTCTCTGTTAGTATTTTTATTAGTTTTTTTTTTTTTACTTTTTCAAGAAGAGCATTTGCAAAAAGGATGTATTGTTGGAGTTTTTTATATCTCTATTATGTTTGGGCTTTGTTAAAGTCAATTTTCTATTTGCAAATTTACTAAAAAAAAAAGGAAAAAGAAAATAAATAAACAAATATAGTAAATAAAAAATATGTTACTGAATGAATTTTTGTGGTCCACATTTTCGCTTATTCGCTTGCAGTGACTGATGAATTAATATTTTTGCTTTGTACTCGTACATATAATGGCCATACAAATAAAACCGCAAATATTTAATTTACATACATATTTGTTAGATTTACTACTGCCACAGAGTGACAAATCATAGAGGGTTTTAACTGAATCTTGTGTGGAATTTATGAAATTAAATTAAAAAGCTGCAAACGTTTTATGTAATTTATATAGAAACTGGAAGATCGGTAAGATCCCTGCAGTAGATCGAACTAGTATCAAATTAGTATTGCACTAGTGCAAAAATCACCAGTACTAGTTCCCAACTGTAAACTTTCCTATACTAAAAAAATTACTAGTACCATTGGTACTAGATGGAAGCTAGGGAAATACTAGTACTATAAGTACTAGATGAGTACTAGTATAATTTCTCTTAGTCTTATACTAGTACAATCACTTCTGCATTAAGAACTGGTTTATATATAAAAAAAACCCCCTAAATTTATTGGTTTTTGAAATTTGTTAAGTCTTTGTCTTCACAAGCAATTTTCGGTTCATCAATTCTTAGTTTATAAGAGGAAATGGTAAGTTCCTTCAGGGCACACTCAATCCACTAGCACCTTTGTACAACTTGAGTTACGTTTGGTACTCCACCATATACCAAAATCCTTTTATTTAAGAAATTTGTTTTGATACTTAACCATGTACTAAACAATTCCTTTTCCGTATTTTAAAAAGAAAGTGCAAAGTTCTTGAAAAGATCCACAATATCACTACTTCACTCAATGTCGAAAAATTGCATTAATATAACTGATCCTTTAAAAGCAGTAATGAACATACATTACATATATCATTTTTTATTATTTTAAAAAAGATCGCTGATTTTACAGAGGAACATCAACATAATGATCAAAAAGTAATATGAAAGTCAAATCAATCTACAAATGAACTACTTGAAGTTTTAGTACTTTTCTGTATATGTTCAATCACCTTTTGAACTAGTGCTTGCTATACTAATAATCGTACCAGTAGCTTAAAGACAATCAACGCTTATCCTCCTGCAGGGATGTTATCGAGTTATAAATTTTTTTAAGCAGTGCTAACACTCTGAGTATGGCCTGTGCATTGCGTAAGAACTAGAAAGGAGGGCATAGTATTGAAAAGACAGATGGAGAGAGATAAGAAGATAGAGCATTTTTTGTTACTATTTTAATATTTCTTATACATTTTACACTTTGTCATTCCGTGTGCAACGCAGAGAAATATCCTTCAGGGAGCCCATAAAGTATATACATGTATATATATATATATATATATATATATATATATATATATATATATATATATATATATATATACATATATACATATATATATATATATATATATATATATATATATATATATATATGTATATATATATATATATATATATATATATATTCTTAATCAGTGATCACATCTAAGACGAACTGAGCATGTCCTTCCGTCCGTCCGTAAGTCTGTGAAAACACGATAGAGTCCAAACAAAAAGGGCTAGACCCTTGAAACTTGGTACAAATATATCTTGAAGTATAGCAGAGGTCAAGCTCGTAAATGGGCTAAATCAGGCCAGAGGGAAAAGGTTCCCCTAAGAGGAACTAAACGAAACTCTGAAAAAGGACATGATTTACACATATAAGTTTTTTTTATAACTTTGTTAAACAAATGATATATTTTTATGTCCAAGAAGGTCCAAAGCGCTAAACATTTATTTTTGGACCCTACGCCTGTAGTGGGCGTTATTATGTACAAAAATAGTGTAAAAATTTAACAAATTGTATTCCTTAAAAATAAAATTTTTACGCTTTTTAAGCTGAGAGGGTAACTTGATTCTCCTCTCCCATACTTGCTAAATATTTGGAGGGTAGTTTTTTTTATCCTGGACCAGCGCTCAGGGGATGACCCCTATATATGCAATACATTGCGCCGGAACTGAAAACGAGGGGACATATGAGGAAAGATTAGAAGATAGACAGTTTTTTTTGTTTTTTTTGTTTGTTATTTTTTTTTTTTTTTTTTTTTTTTTTTTTTTTAATCTTGGACCAACACTCAGGGGATGACCCCTATATATGCAATGCATTGTGCCGGAACTGAAAACGAGGGGATAGTATGAAGGGGACAGATTAGGAAAGATGAGAAGATAGACAGTTTTTTTGTAGCTATTTTAACCTTTTACTTCGCCGGCTAATTTTTGCTACAGGGCCGACGGAGGTGGGTGCTGTTACTCTGCTTTTAGTACATGATCGTGTCAGTCGCTGCCAATTATGTTCAGTGACCAGTGACTATGCCTTCATCATTGAAACAGGCTGGCAACAACTAACACAACCACGCACTTATGCTGATCAGAAGAATTCAACACAATATTTCATGACTCAGCGCGGGCTCGAACTCACGACCCTCCGCTTCATAGTCTTGTGTTCTACTACTTCAGCCAACAGCACCCAACAATTCGACTCGTCGCACAGTGGGGTGAATGGTAGAGAAAGTGACGATTAATTCATAGAACTCGTAATATTAAAATGTTGTTATTTTTTATTGATAAGTATTAATAAATACATAAAAAAGCAGCATTTAAAAAAATAAAAAATTAAAAATATTCTTAACCTTTTATGGGCTTTTTTGTATTTTGGAGAAAATGGTCTTATTTGACTATTTTTGCTGTAACTTTGGAATGAAAAACGATAAATTAGTAAATTAAATTGTAAAGTAGAGCATACTTTAAGTGCCTTTAGAAAAAATAATAAAAAAAGATAATAAAAAAACTTGTTCTTTTGTTTGATTTTTTTCACACTGATTTTTAGCAACCGGAATTCTCTCACAAAAATCTTCATAACTAAAAAAATCGCACAAATGCGCCAATAGGTATTCTGGGATTTATTAGCTAAAATCTTATATTTTAAGAGCATAAAAGCATTTTTCCTGCACTCATCCGCAAAGTTGTTGAAACTCAATGTATATATCAAAAATACCACATTTTTGGAGACATTTACTTTTTTTTAAATATTTCTAAAACATTTATCTAAACAAAAAATAGTTTTTTAAATGCTCATATACCTGAAGTTGACGGTTCCATTATAAAACTTTTACTTATAGAAGTCTTAACAAAAACTATAATCACTTGAAATATCAAAATTTTCTCTTTTAATCAATTCGCGCAAAAATAGCAAAAATGATTGAACTTTGAACACACACTGCAAATAAAGTAAACTGCCCAGAACTTTTATTTTTGCAGTTAAGGCGGATTCACCCATGTTGTCCGAACAAAATTTTTGTCCGGACAAATTTTTTTTATATGTAGTTTGACGTCTCTCTTCTTGAGAGAGAGAAAATATTTTTTACGAACAACTCTCAGCTTGAATTGGTTTAATTTTATATTTTGTCCGGACAAAATTGAACTGAGTTGCCAATACGTTGAACTTTTTCACATAAACTTGAGGTGTCATTTTGTGTTTGATATATTAAATTGTGTGGGAGACTAAAAAAATAAATTTTGAGAACTAATATTATCTATTTGTTTCTTTTTTTATATGTATTTTGCTAGTAACAATGCTTTATGCAATTCAATGGCGATAAGGTAAAGCAATTTACTTTTCTCGTTCGTTATTATTATCACAAATTTTTGAAAAATAATTTAAAATATGTAATATCCAAATATCTAAAATATCATGAAAACAAAGCAAAACATAAAAAATCGCTTGCAGTGCTACCATTTTGCAAAACTCATTTTTTATATGAATGGCAACTTTGATTTTCCGGACAAATTTATCGAAATGAGTGAATCTTGCTGCAGAAAACTCTCAGTAAAATAAATTTTGTCCGGACAAAACTTTTGTTCGGAAAACATGGGTGAATCCGCCTTTAGTGATGTAGAATTTTATCTACTTTCATATGGTACCAAATACGGCCGTGAAAGTAAAAGTTAATCTTTGGAATTAATCGCCACTTTTGAGTGCTTTCACCCCACAGTGCGTCGAATACAACGTTTCTACTTGTTTTTTCCTGAACACACAATACAAAACACAATAATCCAAGCAATTCGGAAAACTTACCGATCTCTCTCAAAGTATTCAACGTACGTCGTGAGTTATAGGTTGGCCAACTTTCGTAATTTTACGCAGAATTACTGAATATGATAACTTACATAAGAAAACATATCATTTAACTCAGTTGTCAGTTGCAAAAGGCAACGTGTAACGTATGACAGATTCTATGTGTCTCGGCCTTTACAGGACTTGAAGGACTATGGTTTGTCACGTGGGAACCGGCTGATCCTTTCAAAAGTTATAGGCGTTTGAATATTAATATAATAGGGGATAAAATTAAATTTTTATTTAAAAAAATCAATTAATTATTTCGAATAATTTATGTACCAGACACTTTGATGAAATTGTCATCTATACAAACATGCGATACGATCTGTCCTATACATGATATTATCTGACATCGCTGCTTAGTGGTGTTGAGGGCCAACCTGGAAACTAAAAGCCAATAAGCTCCTTTATTTTAGTTTTAATCATTTCATTGTCATTCATTTCGTAAAATTAGTTTCGTCTGGAGTTACTTCTGGGCACTAAGCAATCCAACTATAAAAGTTCCAAATATTACATTTTTCTCTGTTGCGTTATTGTTCACAATTTATAAAACTTGTTTTTTTCCCCTTTAGAATTTTTTTATTGTTTAAAATTTTATTTATATTTGTTACCTTTTTTTTATTTGCAGAGGCATTCTGTTGTAGCTGTTATTGTTGTTTTAATAACCTAAGGTAAGTTAGCATTTTGTTGAATTGTTAATATGACCTTTTTTCCATATTTGCGTATTAAATTAACCCTCTCATGCCCGAATTAAAATGGGCTGTGCAAAAAAATTTTTTTTATCGAATATGTGTTAGGCTTGACTCAATTATGAACTGACAAAAATTTCAAGGTCCTTGGTATCTTGGTCCTGTAGTTATAGAATGTTGCCTATAGGCAACATTGGGCAGTTGTGGTGAATTAAAAAAAACACAGAAATTATTTATTTATGTATTTTTTATTACAATTTATGTATGAAAAGACACAAAACAATTTTTTTGTGGGTTGCAGCACAAATAAACATTGCATTTACTGCATTTAGACCGCGGATAGCCAATGTGGCATAGCCTACATCTCCCTTTTGCTCCCCATTCTATCCAGTGACCCATATTGTCAAATCGTATGGATTTTTCAGGTTCTGGAACATATGACCGCTTGTAGGAAATTGATTCAGAGGCTGCTGAAAGAGTTGGTGATGATGGAGCCGATGGCGAAGAATTTGGGGATGAAGGGGAGTCCTCCGTCAATGAAAAGAGTGATATTGGGCGCCCTCTTTTTCTTGATAAAGTCGCTGTTTTTGTTGCGTTCATAAGCTCATTAGCAATATCCAATTGAAATTTTATTAATGGCATATGCTTCACTTCGCCGTCTGTGTGTTTGACATCTCTGCGATACAATAACCAGCTATTAATTACAGAGGAGTTGATACACCAGTATACTATGCGCATATACCACTTGTTGGATCGGTGGTTGATTTTGTATAGCTCTAGCAACATATCAGCAAGATCAACGCCTCCCATATTTTTATTATAGCATTCAACTATACTTGGACGAGGTATATTTATAAATTTTTTCTCTTTTCGGCACCATCTCTTGCACTGACCAATGGAGTTATTACCACTATAGTTGGATACTAATTGAACTCCCTTATTGTCATACCAACGACAAGCAGTCAAGTTGTGTATTGCCTCAAATTTAAAATCGCTTGACCCGCGTCCCGTTTTCTGAAGTTCCTTTTCGCTGGCTAGAGAACAATTTTTCAATCTATTGCTTCGGATCGTTCCAACGGATAGAATACCTCTTTGTCTTAAAGCAATCATCAAGCTTATTGACGTAAACCAATTGTCAAAAAATAATTTGAAGTTTTCGTTCATAGGAATATTTCTCGCTAAATGCAAAACAATGTCTGATGATATTCCTAAACCAAAAGACTCACACGTTCCTTCACCAATATAGAGGCTAAAATCGTAAACAATGCCAGATACACCAGCTCTGGTAAACATTTTGAAGCCCCACTTATGGGGCTTATTTGGCATATATTGCTTCAAACTTTGTTGGCCTAATAAAAAAATACATTTTTGCATTACATATACATATATAAATTCATGTATTTGATGTACATAAATCTAGGCACGTATGAATGTAGATTTACAACTTACCTTTATATGCAATCATCTGCTCATCGACGCTTTGGAATTCTTCTTGAGAAATTTTATTGAACTTATTTTTTATAAAATCTAGCAATGGGCGAACTTTGTATAATTTATCATACCCAGGTTGCCCCTTTTGGGGCTGTACAGCGTTATTATTTAGATGAAAAAATTGTTTAATTTTTTCAAATCGATTTCTTGCCAAGGAATTTGCAACAGCCATCAGTTTGAAATTTTGATCCCATGCCATTCTATATGCCGGAATATTTATTACAGCAAGATATAGTAATATTCCAACAAATCTTTTAATTTCGGGTACAGTACATTTCAGCTCCGTTCCATTAGTTTGTACTGCATACAAGTTTGTTTCATCACAAATCTTCTGCCAAACTTCATCTGAAAAGAACTGGTTGAAATATTCGACTGGTTGCTTCACCTCATTGTGGACAACTTTGCTTTTCCAAGTCATATCATTTTCCACTAATTCTGCGCTTCTCCATCTCAGGGTTTCTAAATCAATTTTCTCCATAACCTCCTGTACAAATACTTCATTTTCGTTTTCCTTTCCGTCATTGTCTTTTCCAATAAGACTTTCAATCAAACCAACTTCCATAATTTCTCGCTCATCAATTATATTTTGCAATGTTTCTTCGATAACGTTTTCAAAATTTGCTGTTTTTTCGTGTTCTTCTTCGTTTTCCTCATCCGCAGAATCATCCCAGTCGAAATTAACAATTTTCTGAATTTCTGCCTGTTTTAAGCCTCTTGGACGCATCTATGTATGAATATTCATGAAGAAATAAATATCGTTTCTAAATTACCATACTTGACCAATGTTGCCTATAGGCAACATCAGATTTACAAAATTATTATAAGAAAACTAAAAACTTTTCTTCACATTTCTTTTTATTAAATAATACTCTTACCGTTATTAAATTATATATCCCACTTAGTTTTACAATAAAATAATTATTTTAATGATTTTATACACTTTTTTAAAACACACTTTTTTCACAAAAAAATTTCGAGTACTTCACACTACGGAGAACACTTGCTGAATGAACACCTGCACAACTTTCAATAAAACAAAAGGCTGAGAGCTTGCGTAACATATAAAGCTACATAACGACAGAGAGCAGAAATTGAAAAAAATTAAATTAACGGGATTTAGAAGCATACAAGTTCAATGTTGCCTATAGGCAACATTGGGCATGAGAGGGTTAAAATAAAATAAAAATATTCCGTAATAGAGAGAAAGATGGCATTCAAAAAATAAAGAAAGATTTGCATAAACGCTTTTATTGAAATATAAAAGACTTGGCAGGTTCATAAATTTATTCGTCGTAAAATGTACTCACACAAACACACGCGCACACATACTCGCATTTGAATAATAGTAGATGTGCATGAGCATGTGTATGATTAAATATTGAATATTTGTATATACAAATAAATATTAAAAGCTTAAGCCATGAATTTTTGTAATCCTCTAAAGGCTCGTAATACTCGTATAACCGTATGAAAAGAGAAATGAATTCATACACACACACACACACATCGGTATATACTCGTATGTATGTAATTACATTTAGACATTTTTAAGGTCTGTGATCTAATAGTGATGTGCTTAGGGAAATCTTCTACTTGATATATAGAGACTTTTAAGGAAAATAAAACAAAAAAATATGTGTAATAATAATTCTAATTGAAACGTTAAATATAAAAAAGAAAGAAAAGCGCTGCATTCGTCTGGAGTTCATTCCAGGCCTGGGATCATCTTTTTGATCTTTCTGATTTTTACCACTAATTTATTTCTTCCTTAAATATAAAATAAAAAAATATTATTATTTAATACTCCAAGAAGTTTAAATGCTCCACTTCTGGGGCTGTTACTATGGCTTAAAAGGAGTTTTCAACAAGAACTTGGTTTTTCAATTGTGGCAACACCAACAACATACGAGTTTTGACAATTAGTTTTTTTTTTGACATATGCAATGAATTCCATTTTGCTCGAAAATCCCATTAAAATAATTAAAATCCACTATGAAAATGGTGGTTCTGTTAAAGTAACATTTTGTAAAATTCGTGATATATTCGAACAACAGAATCGTCCTTCTGAGACCTTCTGTCAACAAGCAAAAGCAAGTTGTTGCCAGCCTGTTTCAATGATGAAGGCATAGTCACTGATCACTGAATATAATTGGCAGCGACTGACACTATCACGTACTAAAAACAGAGTAACAGGACCCACCTTCGTCGGCCCTGTAGCAAAAATTAGCCGGCGAAGTAAAAGGTTGAAAAAGCTGCAACAAAAAATTTCTATCTTGTCATCTTTCCTAGTCTGTCCCCTCAATACTATCCCCTCGTTTTCAGTTCCACCGCAATGCATTGCATATATAGGGGTCATCCCCTGAGTGCTGGTCCAAGATAAAAAAAAAAAATTGCCGCATTTGGGCCTCTGAAAATTCTAGAGCGGTTATAGGGAAGCCTTTGCATACTCAACGAGTTACTGTATGGTGCGCTCTGTGGTCTGAAGGTCTGGCTGGGCCATTTTTTGCGAAGATGAGGAACACGCTATCGCTAGATGTTAACAACTCAATTTTGGCCTATTATAGATGACGTGGATATCACTGACATGGTGGACACATGCCAGATATAATTTTTCACTCTTACTTGCCGAACTTTTCTCTTCGTAATAGAGTAGAAATTGAAATCATTTTCCTCTAAATATTTTGTTTTATTTTGTTTTTAGAAAACAAAGTTCTTGTTAACAAATCCTTTATCAATGAGTTTCTTTCCAAAACATCAAATATGTTTAATATATGAGAGTGGATCGAAAAATCCGTGACTTCTTTAATAAAACACAAGTTTTCTATAGAAAATTTTTTTCTTTTCCAACTTAGTCTCCTTTGAGTTCTATACACTTAGGGCCATTATTACAACTTAAAGTTCGTTAAAACTAAGATTTTATCAGACGTATAAAAAGCTCTCCATTATTGAAAATTGGATTTAACTTACCAGGTCGGATAAACTTATGTTTAATTAATAGCTCCTTTTAGGTTAAAGTAAAATTTTGCAAATGATAAGGTTTTTATACGTCCGATAAAATCCTACTTTTAACTAACTTTAAGTTGTAATAATGGCCCTTAGTGTAACGTTTTAACGGTTTCTTAATCCCTTACGAAAAACATGATATTTGAGGGTCCTTGAAAACCCCATTTCTTTGTCATCTTTAGATTCAAATCTGCCATTTCTTGCAATTTGGGAACAATAAATAGCCACCCAATTCTTGTCCCAATTCATGAATTTTTGCCACGGAAACTACACTTGTCTGCACCCTTAATTCTGAGTGAGCAAATGCCTCGCCCATTTTGCGGTAAGCTTTCGTATGCCCAAGTGGTCATTCAAAATTGAAACCTTTGAATCATGTGAGATGCACATGGCTTCCACAACTTATTTCACTGTCAATCACCGATCGGCTAAGCCATACCGTGAATGTTTGCACATGTTCCAGACTGTTCGGCACTTTCCGTGTGTGTGCGGCCACTTCAAAACCACTTCTGTACCATGAAAATAGATAGTGCAGAGCCCCATTTCCAAACTTAATCTTTCATTTCGCCTGATGGTTTTTTCCGCAAAAAGTTATGAATTGGCACACGAAATTCACTTTTTTCCATTTTCTACTCAAAACGCGCGGTAGTCTAGTATCAACGGCTGCCAAACACAAATTAAATGACGCAGCTTTTTTAAATTTTCAGAGGCGTCGAACTGACAGTTGCCCGTTGAGAGGAGCAGTCTTACCTTTTCCATTAACCCTTTGAATATTCACAAACAAAAAATTTTGTTTTTGTACCGTACGTCTACAGTCATAATCTGCTAAAAATAACGTGCATCACACGGAGCAATACTCAAACTTATTTATTATTGAAGCGTTCTGTGCATCACACGGTACAGATTTTGAAGAAGTTCTAAACATTCCTTTTATTGGCAAACATGATGTAAATAAGCGTGAAGTATTAAAAAATGTAGTACTTTTTGACATTGAAATCTTTGAACTGGTGGTTTTGTCGTTTTATATCCTGGAACTTGGCAGATTTTTCTTATACAACCATTCTAGTTTCTGTTATGTACCAAAAAAAAAAAAGTCTCCACTGTCCAACCCTGCACTGATCTTTTTGATTTTGTTTGATATTTAAGACCAACTTAATTCTTTATGAATTATAAATTAGGTTTAATTAACAAAAACACAAAAATTAGTTTAAGTCAGTAATTTTTAGAAACTAAAAATTCAAATAAAAAATGACAGAACCTTTAAGTAAATTGCAACAGTTGAACTGGCACCAGTCCTTTAGTCATACGACGACAAATACAGTTAAATGTATAATACCGTTTTAAGGTAAAATCTAGTAAAATATTATTGTGAAACTCACTCACATTTCTAACACATTCGTACAAACATTTTGCATATGAAAATATTCCTGCTCATGGCTATAAAAATTTCATGCCGTATATAATTTCAAGACTTATGAATAAGTTTGTTATTCATCTAACGGATTTATTCATTTCACTTCTATTTCACATCGTTTTGTGGAGAAGTTGAATGCAAAAAAAATCAATTTAAATTCATAGTCCATTTTTAATATTCTTGGCACTTGGTTTCTCGCTCACTTAATCATTGTTAGAGTGAAAGTGATTGTGGCTGTTAGTTTATATCTATCTGCCTTAATACTTTTGCCACTTTGTTTAGACATCAAGCCATCATTAAACATCATTGGAGACGCCGCAATAATTTCCAACACTTAGCATCACAAGTCACAGCACAACAATTGTTATAAATGACTGACAGTAGTCATCACAAACATCATCATCTTTATCACCAAGTGCTGTGTGTTTGTGTGTCTATGTGTGTGTGTGTGCACGCTTTCAGTAATTTCTTTTATTTTTTGCTTTCTAAATCATTTGATACATTTTGAAATTAATGTTCTTATTTGCTTTTGTTGTTGCTGCTGCTACTGCTGCTGCTCATAACCAGCCTAAAAAGTTCAACATTATTTGCTATTTGTCTTTCCATTATTCTTGCTCATCTACCATTAAAAAGCTCAACGTCAAAGATGTTTCATTTATTGTAAGCAGTGTCACTGAAATATTTCTATATGATCCATTTGAATGAGCCAATGAAATAGAGTTACGAGAAATTAAGCAGAAACAAATAAAAAATTTTTTCTCCTTATATTCATAAACTTCTTAAATTGGTCCCCTTCGTAATATTGACTGACGGCAATTGCCGATTTCAGTATTCAAAATTATGAAATATTTTACAATTATAAAATTTCTTCCAGAGATTTCTTCATTATTTAGTTTGCAAATGGAATACTGATTACATTCCTAAATTAACTGCCAGTAAAAAATAGCCCATCAAGGCATTTTATATACATACTAGCTTTTATTAACGGCTTTGTCCACGAAGAATATGTGAAACTTCAGTTAATGTGTATTTTATGTTAATGGTGTGTTGCATTTTCACTGTATAAAAGTTTAAAACATTCTTAGTTATCAGCTTAATAATTTCATATGTCTATACAAATTTTCGACTACCCTTGACTACTCCATACGATCATTTTCAAAAACCACCCTATGTTATTTCTCGGATCTTAAAATATATCTATGCCAAATTGCATCAAAATCGGTTGAGCTGTTTGAGCAGACAGACAGAGGGAGAGAGGGAGAGTTACTTTCATATTTATAATATTACTAAGAATTAAAGTGCAAGTCACTATAAAAAGTGCAAGTCACCCTAAAATGTGCAAGTCGTTATAAAAAGTGCGGGTCATTATGAAAAGTGCAAGTTATCATAAAAAGTGCAAATCAACATAAAAAGTGCAAATCATCATAAAAAATGCAAATCATTATAAAAAGTGCAAGTCATCATGAAAAGTGCAAGTCATTATAAAAAGTGCAAGTCATTATGAAAAGTGCAAGGCATCATAAAAATGCAAGTCATAATGAAAAGTGCAAGTTATTACAAGTGCAAGTAATTATAAAAAGTATAAGTCATTATAAAAAGTGCAAGTCATTATGAAAAGTGCAAGTCATCATAACAAATGCAAGTCATTATAAAAAGTACAAGTTATTATGAAAAGTGCAAGTCATTATAAAAAGTGCAAGTCATTATGAAAGGTACAAGTATTAATAAAAAGTGCAAGTCATCATAAAAAGTGCAAGTCATTATAAAAAGTGCAAGTCATCATGAAAAGTGCAAGTCATTATAAAAAGTGCAAGTCATTATGAAAAGTGCAAATCATTATAAAAAGTGCAAGTCACCATAAAAAATTCAATTCATTAAAAAAAGTGCAAGTCATTAAAAAAAGTGCAAGTCATTATAAAAAGTGCAAGTCATTATGAAAAGTGCAAGGCATCATAAAAATGCAAGTCATCATGAAAAGTGCAAGTTATTACAAAAAGTGCAAGTAATTATAAAAAGTATAAGTCATTATAAAAAGTCCAATTCATTATGAAAAGTGCAAGTCATCATAACAAATGCAAGTCACTATAAAAAGTTATTATGAAAAGTGCAAGTCATTATAAAAAGTGCAAGTCATTATGAAAGGTACAAGTATTAATAAAAAGTGCAAGTCATCATAAAAAGTGAAAGTCATTATAAAAAGTGCAAGTCATCATGAAAAATGCAAGTCATTATAAAAAGTGCAACTTATTACAAAAAGCGGGGGCTTATGCGCTCATACCAGCTTGTATGAAGTACTAAAGTTGGGTTTTTTTATTTTATTAAACTTCATTAACAACATACGATGTGTTGTATTTTTAACTTTATCATAAGCTTAACGGTTTCATGGTTATCAGTTTCACAATTTCATATATCCCTAGAAATTTCGACCACCTTTGACCGCTTAAAAGGATCGTTTCCAAAAACAAAAACCACCCTCGAAATATTCCCATGCTAATTTCATTTAAATCTATTCAGCGGCTTATGCATGAAAAGGTAACAGACTGGCAAACAGACAATTTGTTCGCTTTGGTATAAGTATTAAGTGGAGTAAAAGAAGTATTAAGTAGAGTGAAAGAGAAGCTCTGGTCGAATTTCATTCAAATTGAAAGGGATCGTTTCGAACATCGAACTACCCATCTATCATTTTGCAGACATGATTAAAGCTTCCATTGAATATATTTACATTTCACATTATTCGTAATATTTATTCGTATTCTTATTACGAATATTTCTTTAAATATTCGTGTTCGCATTTCATAATGACTCAGCACATCACTAGTTCACCGCATAGTGTTTAGTATAGAAAAACTAAAACCGTTCTGCTTATAATCTTCAATCAAATATTTTGGTAAAAAGGAAAATCGTTTAGAATAAATCTACATCATTCATAGTTTTCTTGAGAAAGAACCTGCTCGTACAGTTTAGGAATCTCTGCTTTTAATGACACTGATATTCATTTTGTTAGAAAAGTATTCCATTGGCTTCATTTTACCACAAATATTCTTCAATCTATTGTAGGACTTACGGGCGTTTTCGCACAAGCACTTACAAATAAACGCAAATAGACTCCCAGTGAGCATTTTGGCCATCATATTCGTGCGCATGTATGGTGGCAGAAGGATTTTTATAAAAATAAGACAGATTCTAAAATTTCTTCTGCACTATATCAGCATATGTCAATTTTGTATTAATATCAACGTAAGGAACAATTAGTTGACTAGAATGAATAGTAATCGTAACGTAACGAATCAGCTGTTATCTATAAAATAGTAAGAACTGTTTTTATGTCATATTACATTTTATTAATAGTTCTGATTGGTTTACACATAAGAAAATTGATCGAGACTTTCCTTCTGTTACAATTACCTTCCGTTCCACTCGACTACTTTAGAAAGTAAATCTAAGTTCGATTAAGATTTGTAGACTAAGATTCGTAGTAGTAAATATAAATTTACAAAAAATATATAAATAACGTGCCACTAAGCGAAAGGCAGAACAGCGATTAAGCATGTGTTAATATTAATTTAATATTAATACAGTTCTCGTATACTATTTCCCTTAAAAAAAAATAATTACACTAAACTACACCAAACACAAATACACATCAGTACTGACGATTACTGTGTCACGGCTGTCGAAAATAAAATTGTTCTGTGCTGCTGTGTAAGTAGAATATTAAATTGATATTAATTTTCTGAATTTAGTGTTATAAATTTTATCTTATAAATCTTAATTGAATTGCAAATTCACTTTATAGAGTTTTATTTTTTTACGGAAAACCCCATCATTCTGACCAAGGCTAACCTTGATAAATCTTACGGGGACTCTGTATCATTGATTTTCATGGCAAAGAAGAGTTTTACTGAATTTCGAGGTGGCAGTACAATTACGGAAGATGCCAAACGTTCTGGAAGCCCAGTTGAACTCTCTACTCGATATGGTTTAGCTGATCGGAGATTGAAGTTAGCAGGATTGTGGAAGCAAGAGGCATCTTACGTGTCTTAGTGGTTTTAATTTGGAAGGATCACATAGGTATGAGAATGGCGAACATCACACTGGATAGTCCGAAGCCATTTCAGATTTTTAAGAACAAACTAAAACGATGAGCTATAGAATTGCATAAAAGAGATTGGCAGCACTCTACCGTAGGTAGGGTGACTAGAATTCTATGGGGGGACCCAGATGGTAGGAGGACAAAGGAGGTCCTAACATTGAGCAGGCCAGCACTAAGGAGGTTGGTTTATTTAATAACAGGACATACAGAGTTAAGGACTCACCAGGCACGAATGGGTATCGTTGGCGATATAATATGCAGGGCCTGCCAGGAAGAGGACGAGACACTGGAGCACTGCTAGTGCTACTGTCCAGCATTTAGCCAAGTCAGAAGACAAAAATTTAATCAGGAGATTATACAGGAGATGGAATTTCTTAGGGGCTCTGGTTGGAAAAACTTAAGGAAGTACATTGAAGAAACTAGGTTCTTGATGTAATCAAACTCAGAGCTTTCCATGGTATCGGTGTAGGCTCCCTACAGTGGAATGTGAACTCCTTATTATAAAGCGCATAATAGGCCTATGAGGTCTAAGTGTAATCCAGGACGGATTGGAATGCTTATGCCCCTCTTTTCAACCTAACCTAACCTAACCTAGGTATGAGAAAGCATTCCGCAAGATGGGCAAGACATTTCACAAGGTGTAGACAAGTACAGTTTCCTTCGAAAAAAATGCGTGAATTGGGCTACGAATTGCTCTCTCATCCGCTCTATTCTCCAGATTTGGCACCGAGTGACTATTTTGTGTTTTCCAAACTTGAAGAAATGGCTCGGCAGTAAGAGATTTGACTGCAACGTAGAAATCATCTCACAATCAAATGACTGTTCTAATGACCTCGATAAGCAACATTTTTCGGAACGCATAAAAAAATATTGGAGAAACGTTGGACTAAGTGAATAGAACTCAAAGGAGACTTACTGCCTATTTCACAATGTCGAATGAATTCTTGCTTTCGTACAAATATATTTGAAACAAAAACAGAATTTTATAAATTGCAAAATAAAATGAGTGATTATAAAAAAAGCTGTGATTCATTCAAAAAGCCACTAACGTATTGATCCATCCTCGTATGTATTTAATTTAAATGTGATATATATTTCTACATGTCGATCAATGATGAATATGATCTTCTCCTATTAAATTCATGGAGACGCCTCCAAAAGTCTGAATATTTCTTATTTTACGACAAACCAGAGAATTTTTTTTTGTGTTATGGCTTTCCTTATTTATATTGTGGATATTTTCCGAAGTAATTCAAAAATATCCTGCGCTGCTTTAAAATCCGCCATATAAATTATACAGAATTTTTTTTAGCAACTTTGGGAAATTTGTTAGAATTTAATCACTTAAATATTTTGTTTTCCAAATATTTTCTAATCGTCGTGTTTTGTATAACTTGTGAATTTTTTGCGCCCTTGCTTGTCTTATTTAACGAAAATTGTTTGCTGTGTTGGTACAATAACAAAACAGGCAATTGTGTGTAAATAAAATAAATTTATAAGTGCGATTGTACGGTTGTATGGTTTTGCGAATTGGTGAGGCTTTAGGGAATGAACTTTCAAAACGTTTTGTGTAGCATTTTAGCATCATTAGCTTTGATTTATGATTAGATTTGTTTTTAATTTTAAAACCCATAATTTAAGAAGGATATTAAATAAATATGCTTGAAATGAGCGTTATTAAGATTGTTTTCCTTTTAAATAATCTGAGATTTTTTTTTCATATACATACATACATACATTTCTATGTCGATGTCTCTGATAAATAATTAAATTTTGAAACTAAGAAAATTCAGAAAAAAATTACATATTTTAGAAGAAAAAAACTTTAATTTTTTTCTGCCTTGCCTTTTTTTCTACATAAATTAGGATAAAAATATTCCTTTGTCCACTTCAATTGCATTGTTTTGTTTAAACCAATCATGTGTATAATGACCTCTTATTTTGTTCTCGTTACTCTTTGTTTAGTGGCAATAATCATTTGAACGAATTCCCTTATGAGTGGGAAGTGTTAAAATAGAAATTTCTTCTATTAGGATAATAAATAATAAGAAAAAAAAGTATAAGAAAATAAAACATTGGAAACGAAAATGGTCTAAAAATTGTTTTTGCAACAGAAGGCGGAGGGAAAATGGTGATATAAAGTAAATACGTAACAAAAAAAACTAATGGTTTTAGGTAACTGAAATGGGAAAATTGTAAAAAATGAGCTGCTAAATAAGACGAAAAATGAAATCAAATTTCATGTAAAAAAGAAAGCCTTAAGAGAAGAGAGGGAATACGATGTAAATAAATTAAATAAAATGACAAAATGATATATGTGTTCTTTTGTCTACATAAAATAGGATATTACTTCTACTCAATTGTTTATTCATAAAATATATATTCACAAATACATATGCACATCATTATATACATACATATACTATTCACTCGCATATAGAGATATTATTATTAAAGTATATTGCTGCCTCCCCTTATTAAATTCTGATGGTGAGAAAAGGTGGCCGTTTAGTTGATGTCTAACAAAATATTGTTTTCGTTTGTTATGGATCAAGCATGTCTTTATCCAAAATATTATTTATAAACCTGCCAGAGAGTAATAATTTTTTTTTTCTGAGTAGGACCAGGACTCAGGGAATGACCCCTAGATATGCAGTGCATTGCAGCAGAACTAGAAAGCAGGTCATTGTATTCAGAGTACGCATGAAAAAAGATGAGAAGATGGATAATTTTTAGTAGCTATTTTAAATTTTTACCGACGGAGAAATTTGCTGTTCCTCTGCTCTTTAGTTAATGATAGTGTTAGTCTCTGCCAGTTATGTTCAGTGACCAGTGACTAAAACAGGCTGACAATATCTAACACAACCACGCACTAATGCTGATCAGTAGAATTAGACATCATATTCATGACAGCTCGGAATCGATCTCGGGACTATCGGCTTCGTAGTGATATGAATTGAAGATATATATGAAATTCTTACTACATACAAATTTAAGCTATAGCTTGAGCTACCAATAATAAATTGGAAAAACGTTCACATGTACTTAAGTATAAAATTCAAACCAAAAAAGTATGACTTAGGTATGATGGAACAAAAAAAAAAAATTCAGAAAAATGGGACATGAAGAAAAATAATCAAACGGTAACACGGGTATTATAACAATAACATGTTAACATCAGGTTGATACAGTTCTCGTATCCTTTTTCACAATAAAATTTGTGTAAATAGGAATTGTTATCACATTCAACTAAGTCACCTAATAAGTGGTGACAAACACAATACACATGAGTACTGATGATGAAAGTGTTGCGTCTTTCGAAAACAGCTGTTCTGCTCTGCTGTGTAAGTTGAATAACAAAAACTGATGTTGACTTGCCTTTGTGCCTTGGAATATTTATCATGTCTTTCTGAGATATAAATTAAAATTTCGAACAATTAGCCTATAGAATCTTAATTCAATTTAATATAAGATATTAGAGTTGTGTACCTTCTAAGCTTTTCACTAGTACAGATTAACAAGAACTTTGTTTTCTAAAACAAAAAAAAAAAAAAACAAAAAAAAAAAAAAATATATATATATATATATATATATGCATTAACATAAACCGGCTCTAGTGTGCAAGGCTCACAACTTAATAGTTCTGCCATATGCAAATATTTTTTCAGTAAATAGATTGAATGTTAACTGTGCTCATTTAAAATTACTAGTAAACTAGGCCAATTGAATTCCCAGAAGTCCTTAAGCGGCAAATAGAAGAGTTAAAAAAAAAAATTAATTCATAATAATCATTATAAAGGGTGTTTTTATAAGAGCTTGCTGATTTGAAATTTAAATAAAACACATGCCAAATTATGAAATGGCCAAAAAAAATTTTTTATTCGGTAGATAATTTCTTGTCATTTAACATTTAAATATAATTTCGGGCACCACGACTATTTTGCAAAAAGGTCATTCTGGAGGTCCAATTTTCGACCACCTTTTCAAGCATTTGAGGGCGTATTTCAGCAATGACACGTTAAATACTGGTTTCCAAAGCGTCAATCGTTGCTGGTTTATCCACGTAAACCAATGATTTGAGGTATCCCCACAAAAAATAATCGAGTAGCGTCAAATCAACGAACGCGGAGGGCAATTCACCGCTCCATTTCTCGAAATAATGTTGTCGTTGAAATGTTCTTTTAATAAGTCCATTGTTTCGCCCGCAGTATGACAAGTGGCACCATTCTGTTGCAACCACATTTCGTTTACATCCATATCTTGAAGTTTTGGCACCAAAAATTCATTGATCATGATTCTGTATCGATTTCCATTCACGGTAACGCGTCGTCCTTCCTCATTTTTAAAGAAATAAAAACCGATGATTCCCCCAGCCCATAGACCGCACCAAACACCACATTTATCGGGATGGATTGGGAATTCTTGAACGGCGTGTGGATTATCTTTGCTCCAAATACGGCAATTTTGCTTGTTGACATATCCATTCATCCAAAAATGCGCCTCATCACTGAAGAGAATTTTGCGGTAAAAAAGCGGATAAACATTTTTAATTGAACACTGTTTTTGAAAATAAATCTCCACGATTTGGAAGCGTTGTTCTGGAGTTAACCTGTTCATGATGATTTGCCAAACAATACTGAGTAGAGACGTCACTTTAAACTGTCAAAACAGTTGTCAGACAACAGAGTGATTCGTATAAAAAAAAAACTTCATAAAAAAATACCCTTTAGTTAAACTGGTCTCTATGTCGGAGTAACTAAAATTCCAGAAATTTTCAAACATGCCCTGCATTCCCATTAATTGAAACCAAACAACTAAGACTGGGTCGAATCATAAATACCCTCCATATATTTAAGGCCTAATTCATAAAAAATATTTCATGCTTATAACCGTCTTATTTGACAATTATCCCATAGAAATATGTCAAATAACGATGTTATAAGCATGAAATATTTTTTATGAATTAGGCCTTTAGTAAACAAAAATTCCATTTTAATTCTTATTAAAATTTAAAATTTTATGGTATTTGGCTTAAGTAAACAAGAAACAAATGTATTTCAATACAGACGATTCCAATGTGTTGTGAGGAACATGACTGAGAGACCTTTCCGAAAGCATAACAACTTACATATTAATATTTTATATCAACGTGGAAAAAAGCGACTGAGATAAACTAAACATGTTCAACCTGTACCCAAATTTAAAACTCCAAACATGGTCACTCCGAGAAAGGCTGTAAACCTAAATCGTAAAACTTAAAAACTAAATTTTGGGTGCAAAGGGGTGGTGGAGGGGCAAGGCGGGAGAAGATCAGAGAACAGATTACCCTTCCTCGTAGAAGCTTATAATTTAGATTTTTAAGGAATGTAGGCTTAAAGGTACGTTCACACGTATCAAATATTTGACCAAAAAAGGGTAACCACTAAACACTAATAAAAAACTTTTTAATTCAAAAAAGTATTTATTGAGTTAAATAGCTTCCAATGATATTGGATTCCTGATACTGTCTACTAGTTTTGAATAAAACTGTTTTAATAAATAAACACGTATCTGAACAAAAGTATTTTTCATTAGTATTTAGTGGTTACACTTTTCGGGGCAAATATTTGATAAGTGTGAACGTACCTTAAGGAATACAATTCGTTAAATATTTACACTATTTTTTACATAATTTGTAGATTCAATGCCCACTCAAGTGGGCGGGGTCAAAAAATATATCATGTTTTCCATAGGCATTGCTAGATCGTCTTCATCAAGAATATATATACTTTATGCGGCCCAGTTCTTTTTGAAGGGTATTAAACTGTATCTTATCGGGGTCGCTCTGGCAGGGGTCGTGGGGGAGTCATTTCACCTTTGACATAAAACACTAAAAAATAAATTGTTGGGGTAATTAAGAGCAATTTTTTTTTGATAGCATCACTTAGGGGCAAAAGGGAGAGGAGGGATGTAGGGCAGAGGAGGATCAGGTTACGTCTCAGGTTCGTCATAAAATCTTAAAAATTTTATTTTTAAGGAATGAAGGCTTAAGTAACACGATTTGCTCATAATATCTTATATCAACGCCCACTAAAGGGTGCGGGGTCAAAAAATTATTTTTTTCTTATTTTATGGCTCCAAGTTTAACGCGTTGGACCTTCTTTGGCATGAAAATATAGCATTTGCTTATCAAAATTAAAAAACTTTAAAAATTATGTTAATTTTTAGAGGTTGGTTTAGTTCTTCTTAAGAGAAATTTTCTCCTCTGGCCCGATTCAGTCCATTTCGGAACTTGACCTGTGCTATCCTTTAAGATATATTTATACCAAGTTTCAAGGGTCTGGCTCTTACATTTTTATTGCATTTGTCTTAAGTAAACAAGAAAAAACAAATTATTGTTGGGAGGAGCATGGCTGAGACACGTTTCCATCAGCACAAAAGGAATTAACGTATTAATATTTTATATCAAAGTGCAAAAAAGGGATAAGATAAGTTAAAAATGTTTAACCTGCTGGATCAGAGTCATTTTGAGAAATTTTTGTACCTAATGTTAAAACACTATTTTGATAGGGTCATTCCAGGAAGGGCCCATGGGGGAGACATCTTAACTCTGTCGCAAAAATTAAAAAGTAAATTTTTGTGGTAATTAAGTATAGAAAAAAAAATTTGTATAGGGGCGTTTAGGGCTGCAAAGGAGGGGGGGGGGGGTTAGGGCAGGCGAACATCAGATAACATCTTACTTTCGTCGGAAAACTTTATAAATTCAATTTTTTAAGAATTTAGGCTTAAGTAATACAATTTGTAAAATTTCTCCACAATTTTTGCATATACATACATAATATCTTACTTCAACGCCCACTATAGTGGGCGAGGTCCGAAAATTGATTTTTCTCATTTCATGGCTGCAAGTAAAGTATATCATTTGTTAAACAAAATTACAAAAATATGTTTAAATTATATTATTTCTTAGAGGTTGATTTAGTTCTTCTTAGGGAAACTTTTTTCCCTCTGGCCCGATTCAACTCATATATGGACTTCACCTGCGCTATCCTTCAAAATTTATCTGTAACTAATTTCGAGGGTTTGGCTCTTTTCGTTTGGACTGTATCTTGATTTCCGCAGACGGATGGACGGACATGGCTAAATCCTCTTAGATTTCATTACTGATCAAGAATATATATATATACTTTATGGGGTCTTAGATGGATGTTATTTCGCTGCTTTACACGCGGAATGACAAAGTGAATATACCCTTCAATTCTCTTTTGGCGGGATACAAGCATTACAATTCCATACGCATTCCGCGGGGGATAGGAAAGTAGAAGTACACGTTTTACTTTTCACATGGAAACAATATTAAACATTTATATCATATTCCACAACGCTGCCATTATTAAACTGTTCAATATTTAGATTGTCTACTGCTTGTCAGAATAAAATTAACTGTAAGCATATCGTTATATAAAATGAAAAGGAGAGGTGAACAATTTTTAGAATTTTTTACTGATTTATAACAGATTAATAGGACAGATTCTCATACAAAAATTTGTTTTATAAGCCTCTTATTAGTATTTTTTTTAAATCAGCTAAATATCAACAACAATTGCAGCCAACAACTTTTCGCAATCTGCCATACAGTACACTATTGCAAAATCTATTTGCTGACAACATTATTTAGAGAAGTGACACTCTCTTCACTCGACCTTCGTTTGCTTTATTTAAAGCTTCTGGACTACTTTAAATCAATGTCTTTTACCGCCAAACAAGAAGTCTTCAGGCATTGGCCATATATGGCCCGAGTTATTAGAAAAAGTGTTAAAAGCGTATTAGGCGAAATGGAATATGTAACACGTAGCCCCGGAAGTCGGATTCAAAAAATCTTTTATTGGACTCAAGATCAAATCTGCAATTGGCAAAGTATTTTTTACGAATTTTTATTAAATTCTAGATATATTTATTAAGAGCAGAATATTTAGAATATTTTTATAATCATTAAAGTTAGCAAAATGCATGAATGGAGTACTGACTTCGAGGCCGCTACTCCATCTCCTCAGCGACCTTTGCTCAACTTTTTCCACTTTACAGTGTCTAGTCATAGGAAATATTAAATATTTATCTAATAATTTTAACGAAATGGAATATGAGATCTTCTTACATTCATTTTTAAGTTAAATCACTTTTGGTTAACACGAAATTCCCCAACCCTTACGATTATTATTCCGAATATTAAAATTTTTCTCTTTGCTTTTTCCAGAGCCATTGGCTGTTGAAATCAAAAGCAATTTTTTATTTATGTTTTTTCTCTTAGAAGAAAATTTCATTTTCTGAAAGAATTTTTACATAGTGCAAATTATTGGTTTCGTCATGTCTACTTTAATTATTAAATTGATTTTGTGAGTAGGAATCATTTTATTACAAGAAGGAAACTTAATGTACATTAGCTTGCAGTTTTATTTTATTTAAAATTTTCTTTTCAATCTTACATGCCATTCGCGGACGTTCGACTGCAGTATGTACATTCGTTTCAACTCTGCAAACATCTTTTTGATCCTTCTGATTTTCAATACTAATTTCTTTCTTTCTAAAATATACACCCAAGTCACAGACTCTGATTCCGTTCGGAAACCAAATTAATTTTGAATCTTCAGAAAACAAGAATAGGTAAGTCTGATCATGATATTAAAAATTATTTCAATCCGAAAACTTTTTTATTTATCATTTTCTTTGGGACCATTATTATTTTTTTTTTTGATAGGGACAGTTCTATGATCAGGTCATGTCTCAGCTTCGTCATAAAAGCTTCAAAATGTTATTAACGAATTTAGGCTTAAGTAATACGATTTGTTAAGTTTTTACACTATTTTTGCATATAATAACGCCCACTAAATGGAGCGAGTCCGAAAATTAATTTTTTTGATTTTATGGCTCCAAGTTTAAGGCGTAGGATCTTCTTTGATATAAAAATATATCATTTGCTTAACAAAATTACAACAAAAAAAACTTTAAAAATTATGTTGTTTGTTAGAGATGGGCTTAGTTTTTCTTGGGGGAACTTTTTGCCCTCTGGCCCGATTCAGCCGATTTGCGAGCTTGACCAGTGCTTCAAGATATATTTATACCAAGTTTCAAGAGTCTGGCTCTTTTCGTTTGGACTGAATCGTGATTTCCACAGACGGACGGACGGATATGGCTAGATCGTCTTAGACTTCGTCACTGATCAAGAATATATATACCTATGGGGTCTTAGAGGGATATTTCGCACATGGAATGGCAAAGTGAATATTCAATGCAAGTCTTTTTTGAAAAGTATAAAAATAAAAGTATATATTGTGGGTGCTGTTGGCTGAAGTACTAGAACACAAGACTATGAAGCGGAGGGTAATGAGCTCAACCCCGCGCTGTCATAAAATATTGTGCTTAGTTCTTCTGATTAGCATTAGTGCTTGGTTGTGTTAGTTGTTGCCAGCCTGTTTCAATGATGAAGGCATAGCACTGGTCACTGAACATAATTGGCAGCGACTGACATGATCATGCATTAAAAAGCAGAGTAACAGCACCCTCCTTCGTCGGTCCTGTAGCAACAAATATTAGCCGCCAAAGTAAAAAGGTTGAAATAGCTACAAAAACATTGTCTATCTTTTCATCTGTCCCCTTAATACCATCCTCTCGTTTTCAGTTCCGGCGCAATGCATTGCATATGTAGGGGCTATCCCCTGAGTAATGGTCCAAGATAAAAAAATATAATAAAAAAAATTTTAGTTACTTTCATATAGTAAAAATAAGTTTAAAATCTTTATATCTGAAACCGTATTTTGAATTTTACTGATTTCACACAACGACAAGGATTTTTTTCCAGATTGCTTTAATGTAGACATTTGACATACTGACTCTGAAAATAAAAGCCGTTTTCTTGTATCAGCTCTATATATTGAGATATTTAATGGTCGTTATTTTCAAATAAATGTAATTTTCGGCGAAAAATTTCGAATTTGAGTGCCAAGTACGGCTAAACTATGAGAGATATCGACCTCATTCTTATTTTGTATTATTTCTGTAAATGTTCTTAATAAAACAGTTTCAATCGATTTTCAATATTTCAAATTTATTTAAACAAAATTTTCAAAAAACCGGAACTGATGTTTTGAAAATGGCCTTAAAACAAAATGTTCAATTTGCAGTATTTAAAATTTGCCTAAACCATTCAATTTTCAAAAGCAGACAAAAAGGACCTCTTTAACGATTTTCTGCCATGGGAAGCCTGTGGTAAATCTCGCTTTAAGCACCAGCAGTAATCTGCCATCATGTGTACATCCCATTTGCCCTTGTATCGTTCCTCCATTATCCGAATTTCCTGGTGAAATCTCTCACCTTGTTCGTCACTTAAGTGGCCGAGATTTTCAGGGAAGTAATTAAGATGAGAATGAAGATAATGAAGTTTTACGCTCATGTTGCAACCAAGATCTTTCATACAAGACAGCGAATATTATGTCTCGTATTTCTACTTCTGAGGAAGCTGATGCAGACTCTTGAACTATATCAGATAACTTGGTTGGTCGTTTAGCAGATGGTAAGTCAGGATAAATCCATTTATTGTGGTTACTTTTTTATTCCACTTATATCAACAACACAGAAATAACAATGATTATGATGATTTTTAGGTTCCCGCCAGATCATCGGTGTTTGGAACTTCATTGAACTTCTTTTTCGATTTGTCCATTGTCGCAAGCTAACAACGCAATTTTGGCAAACAGTTTGCGGTACCCACGGCTTATCTAAATCACACATTTCGACTTTAAAGTAGTCAGTATACACGGTTTTTACAAAGTTAGTAATTGATTTTCTATATTTTTTGAATACGTATTCACCGCAGATGAGGAAAAAGCACTCCGGATCAATTAAGCAACGTCTCCTTGATGTAGTCATCGCGAAAGTTTTATCACAGCTGATATCAAAACTATCTAAAATTCGTAAAAGTGCACTTAACCTCACTTAAATACAAAAAAAGCTATTTACAAAAAACTAGAGCTGAAAAAAAAACGGCTACTTGATTTGAAATTGTGACATAAAAATCTAATGGAAAATCTAAAAATACTTCTGGAAAATTTCAAAAAGTCAAATTTTGTCATTGTGTGTTATCCAAAGAAATCTACTTAGAACTATTTCCTATACATCAATCCATGATGGAAGTTTCTAGCTGTTTTGGGGGCTTCGAACGGTCATGAATGCCATCCTTTTTGGTGAGAGGTATAAAAAGACAGCAGGTTCAATATTACATTTTCTTAATGTTTTGCTTTGAACACAAACAAGTCTTGGATGCCCTGATGTAGAGTAGATAGTTGGGCCGTAAAAACAAGAGCCTTAAGGTGGGAGATGCATAAAAATATCAGTGGGCTATTTTCCTTTATGCTTTCACGGCTACTCATGCACGTGTACTATTTTTAAATTGTTCTTACATCATTTTGTGTTTTATACAACGATATTTTTTGAATTCCATGAAATATTATAAAAATGCTATAATTAACATGAAGCATAATAAATATTTTAAAGTATTGATTTTCGATTTCCCACGTGAAGTTGTATGCGAGTATGAACTCTAACGATGTGAGTAAAAATGTGTGTTTAATGAACTCACAAAGTCAATTTAAGTGCTGTTATTGTTCTTTTCATATTCGTTAGAACAAAATTTTTTTCCAGCCTTTAAGGCAAAATAGCTTGATACAAAGTTAACAAGACTTCAGTTCGCTGGAATATTTCTTGGCTACATTTCTCCCCTGAAGTCTGCATCAACGGCAACTGAGTGGGCAAAATGCTTCTTATTTGCTCTTCTTTTTTTTTGTTATAGCCTGTGTCGTTCTTGTTCGCATACGCTGGATTGTAAATTATTATACGCGACAATGTTGAAATTCTTTTTTAATAACATCAGCTTTTATACTTCCTTCTTTGTACGTAATATTTTTTCTTTTCATACAATTTCACTTTCCTGGTGTTGAATGTTGTTGGCTGGTTGAACGGTTGGCTGGCTGCTTCACAGTTGTATTCCATACACTTAGTAGCTGCCGTTTGTTTGCCATTTCTCTCGGTTATTGTTGTTCCCTTCATATTTTTAATGCCATTCAGCTCCGGCTAAAGCTTATGAAATTTAAAAAAGTCGGATTTCAAATAAGTGTGGAAATGCCAGCCTCCGACGTCTGATTGATCTGCTGCAGCACTTTTATTTTATGTTATTTTAAATAAACATTTTATTTTATTAAACACTATTGATCTCGTTTGCACTTTTGCTGGCTTGACTTGTCTCTAGCACTCGTCTATTAGTAATTTGTTTTATGGCGCACTTACTATGAGGGTCGTAAAGTTTTCTAGAAAACTTTCTAGTGCCTGCAATACTAGATTTGTAGAAAGAAAATGAAGCTGCAAAATGAATTCTGGAGAAGGGATTTACTGAAAATATCAAATATTGTAAAAACATTAATTTGAAGAAGAATTTTTTCCTGGAAAGGTTTTCGGTCATTGTGAGAAAATGGAGATGGTTAGACCTATGCAACTATGTACAAATGGTGTCCCAGGGACCCCTTTATATTGCATAGAAATTCTTATATCTGCAACAATTTCGGAATTCGAAAAATATCAATTTAAAAACAGGTAAAAGTGCTATATTTGGCTGTGCCGAATCTTTAATACCCTTCACAGATGTATTTATACTTTCTTTCTAAATCAGAAAATAGATTTTATTCAACAAAAAAAAACAGGATAAAGAACTTAGTTGGTTACTTGTATGAACCAAAAAATTTCGATTTTCCAACCCTGGAATCTCATTTTTAATTTTTTGAAGTATAAAAAACGTTCAATTTTGCAGTATAAAAATGTTCAATTCAACAAAAAAAAATTAAAATACAAATTAAGAATTTATTTGGTTACTTTTAGGTACCAAAAAACTTTGATTCTCTAACCCTGGAATTGAATTTTCAATATATTTACTTTTTAATATGAATTTAATTCTGGCTTAAGAGTATAACAGGCGTAATGCAAAAAAAAAGAAAAAAAAGTAGTAACTTTTGATTATTTTGTGTGCCAAAAAAAAAATGCATTCTTAAACCCTGGAATCGAATGTCTAAGTTTTTTGGTTTTCAATACCAATTTCTAAAGTATATTTAAGTAAAGGTTTAATTCATTAAAAACTAAATTAGGAACTTATATAGCTATTTTTATGAGACAAACCTACATCGATTTGCCAGCCCTGGAATAAAATTTTTAATAGTTTTTACACAAACGTATTTCTTCCTGAAGAATAAAAAAGGTTTAATTCACAAAAAAAAAAAAAAAACAATTAGCAACTTATTGGACAAAAACAAAAAAAAAACGATTTTCCAACCCTGGAATCGAATTTTTAATTTTTTAGCTTTTTAAGTTTAATTCACAAAAAAGTAATATAAAAATAAAAATAATATATAAAAAATAAATTAGGAACTTATTTAGGTAATTTTATATACCAAAAAATGTTGATTTTCCAACCTTGGAATCAAATATTTTTGATTTCCAAAATTAGTAACTTGTGTGGTTATTTTTATAACAAACACATTTCGATTTTCGAAACCTGGAATCAGAACTTTTATTTTAATTTATTTATTACACGAATATAATTCTTCCTGAAGCATTAAATAGCTACTATTCAATGAAAAAAAAAACAAAATTAAGAACCTTTATGTACTAAAAATATTTCTATTTTCGAACCCTGGAAGCGAAATTTTAATTTTTTAGTTTTCTTTTTACCAATGCTAAGAGTTGCATAAAATAGTTTCATTTAAGAAAAACTTAAAATTTGTAGCCATTTTGGTCAATTTCATGTACTAAAAAAATTACAGCTGGCCAATCCTGGAATCGAAATTTTGATTTTTTAAATGTAAATACTAATTTTATTATATCTAAAGTCTAATATAGTTTTTATTATAAAAAGAAACTTACTTCTAAGAAACAAAAAAAAATGCAATTTCCCATTCCTGGAAAAAACATGTTATTATTTTAGTTTTTGATACAAATTTTAATCATCCCAAAGTATGAAATAGGTTTATTTAACAAATAAACAAAAAAATTAATTGGTTTTTGCTAGTTAATTTTATGTCCAGAATTAGGTGTAAGATCCTCAGCTCTGGAACCGTATTTCGGATTTTTATGAATTTTAATACCACTCTATTTAAGCTCATTTCCAATCCATCAGTCCAAGAACGAAGAAGTCTATAGCTTTTCTGGGGCTTAGGAACACTGATTTCACATACAAACAGACGGCCAAACAAATTGGCTTGAGAGGATTATAGGAAAATGAGAATGGGTACACGTATGCCACTATATACAAACGGTGGCCCAGAGAGTCCTTTATATTGCAGGAAAAGTCTTATAATTGAAATAATTTTGAAATTCCATTTTGAAGTCAGTTTTAATTCTTTATAATTTTAGAGAAATGCTTTTAAATGAGCATATGATTATGCATTAGGCAAACAGTCCAATATATAATCAATATCAATACATCTTTTATCATTTTAACCCTTTGACGTCCAAAGTTAAACCGCTTGTAAATTAAAATTTTTTTTTTCGTATTTATGTTTTTAGACGTATATTATAAATAAAAATTAAAAAAAAATAAAAAAAATTTTACTCCTTATGTCGAAAAAAAAATGGGACATATGTGTCCCATTGGTCGGTAAGTGCCAAAAAGTCTGAATTTTTTTTTTGCACTGACCAAAGCTAAAAAACTCTTTTCTTTTTTAAAAATATGTCTTCTTTCATATTTACTTAGTTTGTACTGTAAAATAACAAAAAATCCTTAAATTGTTAGTCGCCCATGGCCAGGAGCAAAATTGCGTGGCACATATATGTACATAGCTTAATGTTGTATTTATCACAGTATACACAGAGTATTAGTTGTGTATATCACTATTATTTATAAATTTTTGATTGTTTTTTCTTTTTCCCAGACATTTCTAACGGTATGTTCTTGCTTGTACACTAGAATGCAAAATTGTGTTATGCGAATTTACATACAAAAATTTAAATTACTACAATAATAAGAAAGAGATAGTCAAATTAGAAACAGTAAGATTTGCGGTTTCTTTCAGATAAACTTGGTAGTGTTTTTTTAAGTTGTCTTGTCTACTTAGTAGTCTATGGTGTAAAACATTGAGTGGGAATATAGTTTAGTTTAATACTGATCGTTGAAAGGAAGATTGCTGATCGGAAGGTTGTTGTATTTGAAATTACCACGGATAATACAGTGTGTTCGAAATGAAAAGAACTCGGCGTTTTTGTATAAGTGGTGATGAAATATTACAGTTTCTAAATGCATCAGCGAGTGAAGATGATGAAAATCAGTTTGATTTGGATGACGAAGATATGGGTTTTCTTGAAAACGACATTAAGGACTTAGATTCTGATGTAGAAATTGAGATTGAAGATGTCCTATCCTCTGAAAAACCATCAACAAGCAAATCGACTGTGGCTCAAGTATCAACAAATCGAGTTCCACTCAAGTCTGCAATTATTAAGGAACGGCAAATCACTTTTAAATGGAGAAAACCAAGGGATAATTACGTCCCACCAGCATATGTAGACCCAGACTATGAATATGGAAAGGTTTTATTACCAAATTTGGAAGCTAATGATGAAGTACCAGAGATCTCAGAAGTTTTCAATTCTGTTTGTGATTTTGACACTCTAATAGATATGATCATTCAACAATCAAAGATTTATTGTGAACAAAAGGGTACCGTGTATTCGATAAATGAAGATGAATTGAAGGCGTTTTTTGGCATTAACTTTGTAATGTCTATACACCGATTGCCAGAAACCAGACTTTATTGGTCAACATTACCAATATATTCCGTACCAATAGTTTCAAACGTTATGACTCGTTTACGTTTTGAAGAAATTCGTTCCAACTTGCATTTTGCAAACAACGATGGACAGCCAAAACGTGATGACCCATCGTATGATCGCGCATATAAAATACGACCTGTTTTAAACCATTTTAATGTGGCATTTGGGAATGCTATGAGCGAAAGTAAACGCCAGTCAATTGATGAGCACATGGTGAAATTTAAAGGTAGAAATATTATGAAGCAATATATGAAAGATAAGCCAATATCCTGGGGTTTTAAATTATGGTGTCGTTGCGATGCCAGCACTGGATATTTACATAAAATTGATATATACACAGGAAGAAAAGAAATGAAGGAGGTTGGCATTGGTGAGTCAGTTATTTTGAATATGGCTTCCGGTCTTGAGAACTTGGGAATTGAGCTGTATTTTGATAATTTTTTCAATAGTCCATTACTATTGCATAAACTTAAAGTTAATGGTATTCGAGCTTGTGGCACTCTACGTCGCAATCGTGCACAAATGCCTAAGTTCGACGCAGACAAAACACTTCAACGTGGCGATTTCATAAGTTTCGAATCTGATGGGGTGACAATTGTTAAATGGATGGATAATCGAGCAGTTCATATGGGTTCCAATTTCTTAAATCCGAATGATACAATCACCGTCAGAAGGCGTCAAGCTGGATCAGCGGAGAGAATCGTAGTAAAATGTCCTGAAATAATATCTCAATATAACAAAGGAATGGGAGGCGTAGATCTTATGGATCAAAGAAAGGTAATTTGTTAAGCAAAAAAAATATATATATATATATATATATATATATATATATATATATATATATATATATATATATATACATATATAAGTTATTTACTAACAAACGCTTTCATTTCAGTCATATTATGAACACAGCCGAAAGTCGAAGATCAAATTCTATCTTCGCCTATTTTTCGATTTAATTGATTTGGGAGTGCTAAATTCGTACATTGCTTACGACAAATTATCTACAAACAGCTCATCTCCATTTTCAATTTCACTCCTGGAATTTCGTTCACAGCTCGCCACACAGATGATCAATTCTTTCTCTAGTCGTATATATGAAACTAGCTCAACGCCACGAGCTGGAGCCAAACGAGCAAGGCTGACCACGAACAATTTTCCATTATCTGGGCACTATCTCACCAGAATGGACAGCGGAGTGCGAAAGCGATGTATTCTTTGCACCAAAAATGGCATAGACAATCGAACAAATTCAATTTGCTTCACTTGCGATAAGCCATTTTGCTATACAAAAGAACGAAATTGTTTTGAAATCCACCACAAATAATTGATGTACCAACCAAATTTTGTTGATTGTTTTTATTATTTTGTAATGAATTATAGTTTTTAGTTTGTCGTTTTTATTGATAAAGTGCTTTATGTTTGTTTTTAATGACTTATTTATGTTTTAATGTTTTTTGTGCAATTCTATTGAAATAAAAAATAAATTTATAACAAAAAAAAAAATTCCTTTATTTTTACCTTTGTGGACCAATGGGACACATGTGTCCCATTTTATTTTTAGACCCCCAAGGAAACCTATTAGAGAAAATCAAAAGGCGTTGGTTATTCTGGTTACATCAGCCATTGGTGCATATAATATGAAATGGTTACATAAGTGTATCATTTAGTTTCCGAGATTTGAGCAAACAAAAATTTAAAAAAAAAAATCACAAATTTTTGACTTTGAGATGACCTTGAAATTAATACGGACAAAAAAAATTGAACTTTTGCACATTTTTAAAAAGACACGTTTGTTTTTTATTGAATAAAATTTATTTGGTAAAAATTCGTTGAAAAATGTGCCTGTGAGAGGAAAAAAACCAAATGGGACATATATGTCCCATTGGTCGTCAAAGGGTTAAAACTAAGACATCCGCACACTGTATTTCCTCCGTATTTAACTCCTTTTAATAGACTCTTTATAGGACTTAGCGAATAGTCAGAGGCTCTCAGCAGTAATCAATTGGCCCCCACCAACAATCAAAATATAACTGCCCTATTTTTGATATTGTCTAGACGTGACGTTGACAAATAGTTACAGAATAACGCGGAATATCAGATAAATGTCCGCCTCTGTTAGCCGCACAAATGCAAGCCCTTTTGAGCATATTTTTCATTGCATTCTCACACATTTCACGCGGTATTTCATTAATTTCATCACGAATATTTTGTTTGAGTTACTCAAGTGTTTGTGGTTTGTTTGCATAAATTTTGCTTTTCAGATATTCCCACAAAAAGAAGTCCGGAGCAGTCAAATCAGGCCTCCACCATTTCTTGAAATAACTTGTTGTGGAAAGAAGTCTCGCAGTAATTCCATTGTAATCCTGGTTGTATGCGAAGTGGCATCGAATATATTTCCATAATAAATTTGCCACATGTCGACTTCACGACTTTCAAGACTAATGTTTACCTAAATGGCGGTAAAACAAAGTAGTGTACCTTCCCGGCGGACACCCTGTATTTACGAGATGTGAACGTAGCTCTATAGCAACTACAGGGTGACTCAGAAAGACCGAAGTGGTGTGAATTCCTTATAACTTTTTATTTAAGACATATTTTTTTAATTTTTTGTTTTTTAAATACAGTAAATTTATAGGGAATATTTTTAGATTAGTTATTAAAAATGATATCCCGCAAGTGGTGGGCATTTTCTGCTTCGCACAAATGTGCTCTTTCTAACACATTTTCCATGACCTTTCGGAAAACTTCCGGTGTTATGTTGTTAATTTCCTCTCGAATATTGGTTTTTAATTCCTCAATAGTCCTAGGCTTATTAACATAAACTTTCCCTTTTAAATAACCCCAAAGGAAACAGTCTGGAGCTGGAAAGGAAAATTGCTCAAAGGAAAATTGCTTCTACGCGAAATTATTCTTTCACCAAAGATGTCGCGTAAAAGAGCCATTGTGGCCCTCGCAGTGTGCGCTGTGGCTCCATACTGTTGGAACCATATCGATCACCATTGATGGAAATGGCGACACCTCGTTCATTTTCAAAAAAAAAAAATATGGGCCAATGATCCTTTCTGAAGAAATACCGCATCAAACAGTACACTTAACTGGGTGTAATTGTCGTTGTTGAAGTACTCTCGAGTTTTCCGTAGCCCATATCCTACAGTTTTGTTTGTTAACGAACCCATTTAATTGGAAATGGGCTTCGTCACTCATAACTAAGTTATGAATAAAATTAGGATTCTCTTGTGCTTTTTGCTGGAAATAAATTGCATAGTCAAGTCGTTGCTGGTAATCTGTGGGTTTCAATTTTTGGACAAATTGAATTTTGTATGGAAACATTCTTATGGTATGCAAAATTCGCTGCAGCGACCCTCTTGAGATGCCAAGTTGTGTCGAACGTCTCCTGGTTGATGTTTCTGGATCCTCCCGAATACTCTCCTGTACCACTTGAATATTGTCAAACGTGTGGACAGTTCGTAGTCTGCCGGAACCAGGAAGGTTCCTTACTGCTCCTTGTTGTCGAAAATTTGCAACCAGACGGTTTATTGTTGACTGAGAGGGTGCAACCCGCACATTAAATTGACGACGGTATGCACGCAGAGTCAACACAATGGACCGTTGATTTGAAAAGTAAATTTCAACGATTTGGGCACGTTGTTCAGTTGTGTATTGCTCCATTATAAATTGTCCAAGTCTTCTTTACAAAATACTGAAAAGAAAAGAAAAAAAATTATAATAAAAAAGTTATGAGGAATTCACACCACTTCGGTCTTTCTGAGCCACCCTGTAAAATAAAAATTGGGGAATTGTGTTCTCTATTTTGTATGAAAAAAATAAAACTATAATAAAATTCTACTATTATGGTAATATGGCACACTATTTTAGGACCACAATTGACTAAAATTTTGTATATTTGCTATTTAAATTTGTTCCGCTTAAATATGGTAAAGCGTGTATACATTTTCATAAAACAAATAGTACATTGAACTTGAAAGCAAATCAAACGATCCTCGTTTTAAATATGAAAGTTAATATATTCGCTTTTGTCTGCTACTTTAAACATTTTCCTAAGGAGACTCTTGTTATATGAACGCACTCATATAAATGGAAACGGGCTAAAGAACTCTGGGCATAAAGGAGAACAAAACAAAATACAACAAAGAAAAAAAAACGGATAAAACAAATATATTGCCAAAGGCTCTGCAGCATTTTATTCAATAATATTTTGCTTTATTGTTCGCCAAAAAAATATATTGTTGGATTTATAAAAATTTCAATAGATTTTCATATCGAATTTGTAGTGATGAGTACACAAGTGCATACATTTGCGTACAGAAATAAGTGCGTGTGTTCCTGTCTTTATAGAATAATTTTCCGCTTAAAAACATATACAAGTCATTTTATATTACAAATGATTGGCTTTATTGCAAAATTTTACTTTCACCAAAAGTATTTCATTTTATTGCATTTTCATTTACATAAATTTCTATGGGTTATTTCTTTTATATGATGTATTTTTTTTGTCATATTTAAAGATATAAATAAGTTATTGTTTAAGTTAAATCATGTTAATTTAATTGCTGCATATGTCTCAATTACAAACTTAATCTTAAAGAATACAAATACAGCAGATTAAATACACAATTGAATATTTTTTTATACAAATATAATGGCTGAGGATTTTAATATAGACAGCATGTTTGTATTAAGTTAATTCATATTCTCCCTTATTCTGTAACTATTTGTCGACGTCAACCTGAAAACAATATCCAAAATAGTACAATTATTATTTACAGTTTTTTTCCACCGATTGTCCGTTTCTATCACCCTATAGTCTGAGTAGTCTGAATAGTCTGAGGCCATTAACAGAATTAAAAAAAATTTTTTTGTACACTTAATTGATCCAAAAATTTAGTTTCAGTGTTTTATGGCAGAGATAAAATGTCTCCTCCACGGCCCTTGTCTGAGCGACCCCGACAAAGTACAGTTTTAATAACCTTCAAAAATAATTGGACGCCATAGAATATATATATATATAATCTTGATGTGTGATGAAGTCTAAGACGATCTAGCAATGCCCATGTGTCTGTAGAAAACACAATATTGTCTATTTTTGGACCCGCCCTCTTTAGTGGGCGTTGAAGTTACATATTACATGAAAAACTAGTCTAAATATTTAACTAATTGTATTCCTTTAAAATGTTATAAATAATTTTTAGGACGAAGGAATGATCTGCCTAAATGACCTTATAAAAAAAAATTTTTCTTCCCTTAACTACCCCAGAAATATAGTTTTTAAGTTTTTACGATTTGGGTGTCTCCCCCACGGTCCTTCCCGGAATGACCCTGTATAGAGTTTTAAAATTGCTCACAGAATTATCTTAAAGGAACTGTGACCCAGCAGGTTAAACAGTTTTAATTTATCTCAATCCCTTTTTTACACGTTGCACAGTGGGGTGAATGGTAGAGAAAGTGGCGATTAATTCATAGAAGTCGTAATATTAAAATGTTGTTATTTTTTATTGATAAGTATTAATAAATACATAAAAAAGCAGCATTTAAAAAAATTAAAAAAAAAATATTCATAACCTTTTATGGTTTTTTTTATATTTTGGAGAAAATGGTCTTATTTGACTATTTTTGCTGTAACTTTGGAATGAAAAACGATAAATTAGTAAATTAAATTGTAAATTAGAGCATACTTTATGTGCCTTTAGAAAAAACAATAAAAAATATAATAAAAACACATGTTTTTTTACGTGAAGAATTTTTTTGAGCTAATCAGGCCTAACGCATTCAATGTTAATAAAAAAAAATTCAAAACAATTCTTCACATATTGAAATGTATGCGCTTGGCCAAAGAAAATCTAGAAACACAACATGTTTTTTTGTTTGGTTTTTTCACATTGATTTTTAGCAGCCGGAATTCTCTCACAAAAACCTTCATAACTCAAAAATTGCACAAATGCGCCAATAGGTATTCTGGGATTTATTAGCTAAAATCTTATATTTTAAGAGCATAAAATAATTTTTTCCTGCACTCATCCGCAAAGTTGTTGAAACTCAATGTATATATCAAAAATACCAAATTTTTGGATACATTTAATTTATATATTAAATTGAATTAAGATTCTATTTTCTAATTGTTCGAAATTTTTAATTTAAATCTCAGAAAGACATGATAAATATTCCAAGGCACAAAGGCAAGTCAACATCAGTTTTTGTTATTCAACTTACACAGCAGAGCAGAACAGCTGTTTTCGAAAGACGCAACCCTTTCATCATCAGTGCTCATGTGTATTGTGTTTGTCACAACTTATTAGGTGGCTTAGTTGAATGTGATAACAGTTCCTATTTACACAAATTTTATTGTGAAAAAGAATACGAGAACTGTATCAACCTGATGTTAACATGTTATTGTTTTTAATACCCGTGTTACCGTTTGATTATTTTTCTTCATATCCCATTTTTCTGAATTTTTTGTTCCATCATACCTAAGTCAAACTTATTTGGTTTGAATTTTATACTTAAGTACATGTGAACGTTTTTCCAATATTTTTTTTTATTTTTTTTTTTATTATTGATTTAAATTAAAATTTCGAACAATTAGCCTATGAATCTTAATTCCATTTAATATAGCAATATAAAATGTTCGTTAAAAAATTCTTAATACATACAAATTTAAGCTATGGCTTAAGCTACCAGAATTTTATCTACTTTCATATGGTACCAAATACGGGTGTGAAAGTTAAAGTTAGTCTTTTGAATTAATCGCCACTTGTGAGGGCTTTCACCTCTAGACCCTCTGCTTCATAGTCTCGTGCCAACCCTCTGCTTCATAGTGGGTGCTGTTGGCTGAAGTAGTAGAACACGAGACTATGAAGCGGAGGGTCGTGAGTTCGAGCCCGCGCTGAGTCATGAAATATTGTGTTGAATTCTTCTGATCAGCATTATTGCATGGCTCTGTTAGTTGTTGCCAGCCTGTTTCAATGATGAAGGCATAGTCACTGATCACTGAACATAACTGGCAGCGACTGACACTATCATGTACTAAAAGCAGAGTAACAGCACCCACCTTCGTCGGAACTGTAGCAAAAATTAGCCGGCGAAGTAAAAGGTTGAAATAGCTACAAAAAAACTGTCTATCTTCTCATCTTTCCTAATCTGTCCCCTCAATACTATCCCCTGAGTGCTGGTCCAAGATTAAAAAAAAAAAACAGGACCGTTATTTTTTTTTTCACGTCCTCGCATCCAGTTGCATAAATGTTCTGCAACTCCTAAAACCTCTTTGCGACATTCCTCGATAGGAGGAGTTGTCGTTTATAATTTAGATAACTCGGTTTGATATCCGAAAAAAACCTTAGCCATAGCAATGCTTCTATAATTACCATCTGTGAAAACCTGTACGGATCCTTGGAAAGGGAAGAATCCTTCGCTTTTAATCTATGCAATTTCTGTTACAATTTTTGGGGGATTCTATTTGTGTTAAATTGGTGGGAATTCAGATTTCATGCTGTCGGCATGATAACCTATAGCAACTGCTAGCGTGAACGTGGATATGGATGTCTTTTAGAGGCATGGGCCTAACAAATTCAATGTAATGAAATTAATTTGTTTTTAATTTATGTATGAATTTTTATTAGTCGAACTTTCTTATGTAAATTGTTAATTTTATCAACGGGCATAAGTTCGAATCTGCAAGACTGCAAACCATTTTTTATTATGTAGTAAGAATTTCATCGAACATTTATATTGCTATATTAAATTGAATTAAGATTCATAGGCTAATTGTTCGAAATTTGTTTTTAAATCTCAGAAAGACATGATAAATATTCCAAGGCACAAAGGAAAGTCAACATCAGTTTAATTCAACTTACACAGCAGAGCAGAACAGCTGTTTTCGAAAGACGCAACCCTTTCATCATCAGTGCTCATGTGTATTGTATTTGTCACCACTTATTAGGTGGCTTAGTTGAATGTGATAACAGTTCCTATTTACACAAATTTTATTGTGAAAAAGAATACGAGAACTGTATCAAGCTGATGTTAACATGTTATTGTTATAATACCCGTGTTACCGTTTGATTATTTTTCTTCATGTCCCATTTTTCTGAATTTTTTGTTCCATCATACCTAAGTCAAATTTATTTGGTTTGAATTTTATACTTAAGTACATGTGAACGTGTTTCCAATATTTTTTATTATTGGTAGCTCAAGCCATAGCTTAAATTTGTATGTAGTAAGAATTTTAACGAACATGATGTTGACTTTCCTTTGTGCCTTGGAATATTTATCATGTCTTTCTGAGATTTAAAAACAAATTTCGAACAATTAGCCTATGAATCTTAATTCAATTTAATATACATTTTTTATTATTTTATTAATAAATGAATTTGTTCAAATTCTATTTTTATTAATTTATATTAAGATTGGAATATTAAGAATATTTTTCAATAATCATCAAACCAGCAGAACGGATCAGTACTGATTTCGAGGCCGCTACGCCATCTCATCAGCGTTCTTTGTTCAATTTTTGATATTCCTACTAACTAGCACCACTTGCAAAAGTGGAAAAATTGAACAAAGAACGCTGATGAGATGGCGTAGCGGCCTCGAAATCAGTACTGATCCGTTCTGCTGGTTTGATGATTATTGAAAAATATTCTTAATATTCCAATCTTAATATAAATTAATAAAAATAGAATTTAAACAAATTCATTTATTAATAAAAAATGGTTTGCAGTCTTGCAGATTCGAACTTAAGCCCGTTGATAAAATTAACAATTTAATTTGTTTTTATTAGCTCACAAAATGTATGTGATACAGAGTCTTATTTCCAAAAAAAAGCAGTTTTTAAGTTTAACGGCAATGGCAATATATATATATATATATATATATATATATATAAAGTCCACTAAAAAAATTAAGAGTGGCCTCTTATATAACATTGATGTTGGTTTCTTTTATTAAAAAAGGGAAACATATTTTATAATTTAAAAAAAAAAATCCTTATTATCTGTCTTTTGACAACAGTAAATTTATTTTCTATCTCTTAAGAAAATATATATTTAGTTTCAACCCGAGTTTAACTGAAAATTATTAAAAAAAAAAAAACAAAAACAAAAATGTGTTACTGGTTTGTAGAAAAAAGAACACCATAATATATGATTTAAACACTTGTTTCTTATTGCCACACAGTTTGCCAGTATTTTACTATAAATTTGTTTTTTGAATCATACAAACGCTTAGAAAATTTGCATATTTACACGTACCGACTAAGTTTTGCCTAAAAATTCCTTAAGGAATTGCAATAAAACACAGTATTTTATATAAAGAAACACTGACGACTACCAACTGATCAAGGAAACTGAAAAATAGAAATAGAAAAAAAGTCTCAAACGTAACATTCTCTATCCCCTCTATACATCCCTACATATTTCATCTTTATTGTATGCATGTGTGTGTGTGTGTGTGTTGTGGAAGTATACAGGATAAGCATTTTTATAAATAAGCAAGTAAGTGTGTCTGTCTGTCTGTCAATATGAATAAAAAAAAAGTAATATGCAGTAGTAGGTACAAATTTGAAAATTGATTGCATTCCTTGTAAAAACATTTCTTCAAATGACTTTGGCAAATGCAAATATGAATGAATGCATTTATTCTCTTTATTTTTATCTATCATTTTATAGGTTTTATTGTTGTTGCAGTTGTTGTTCGGCATTTTTTACTACACCAAATCGATTCTAGCACTAAAGCGAGCAGAAACAATTCAACAAATAAAATATACTTTCACATAGACATCACAGTAGTCGAACAATTGTGTAAATATTCTTACATTTATTTAGAAAAGATGCAAAGTATTCACTTATGCAGATATGCGCCTGAGATGTTGCAGAATATATTTGCTGCATATTGAAATGGAAATATATGTTTGTTGCAAGGAAAAGCAGCAAGTGTTGAACACTTTTCGAAGTTTATGGCGAAGCTTTTAATATACTACAGCAGTTATGCAGAATTTTAGTTTCAGAACAGCAGCCCAATATTATGGGGAATTTTTAGTGAAAGGAAATGTTTAAAATATCATATTATTAAAATATCTTTTATAATATTTTTTTGGCGTAGTGCGCCCTCATGTAAATTCAACTAATCCTAAACTTCGTAGAAACACAGTCCCTCAAGCTCTTCCAGGAAATATTTTAGAGAAGACAAGGACTTAAAGACAACAGGGGTTTCTGGTAAGGGTTACCATCCATGAATTCAAAGCGTGTTATTACAAACATAAGAACCACGATCTAAAACAAAACCCAAAAATGCCATAAATGGTATCAAAATTTTTTTAAATTGTTAATTTTTTCCAACGGGCTTCAGTTCGAATCTGCATGACTGCAAATGATTTTTTATTATTTTATTAATAAATGAATTTGTTGAAATTCTATTTATTATTTTATATTAAGATTGGAATATTAAGAATATTTTCAATAATCATCAAACCACCAGAACGGATCAGTACTGATTTCGAGGCCGCTACGCCATCTCATCAGCGGTCTTTGTTCAATTTTTCCACTTTTGCAAGTGGTGCTAGTTAGTAGGAATGTCAACTATTTAACTACTATTTTTAACGAAAATTGAATATGAGAAGTTCTCACATTACAAGTTATTATTTTTTGGTTAGTACGAAATTCCCCAACCCTGACGATTAATATTCCCATATATTCCATGTATCTCTTTCGCTTTTTCCAGAGCCATCGGCTGCTGATAGGTAAAGCTTCTTTGTTATTTATGTTCAAGTAATTGAATTTAGTTGTCAATTTACTTTGAACAAGTGCGCGTGCCCCCGCAATGTTTTAAATTATGTATGTTTTTTTATTAATAAATGAATTTGTTCAAATTCTATTTATAATTTTATATATTAAGATTGGAACATTAAGAATATTTTCAATAATCATCAAACCAGCAGAACGGATCAGTACTGATTTCGAGGCCGCTACGCCACCTCATCAGCGTTCTTTGTTAAATTTTTCCACTTTTGCAAGTAGTGCTAGTTAGTAGGAATATCAACTATTTAACCAATATTTTAACGAAAATTGAATATGAGAAGTTCCCACATTCATATTTTTAAGTTATTACCTTTTTGGTTAGTACGAAATTCCCCAACCCTGACGATTGAAAAAATTAACAATTTACATAAGAAAGTTCGACTAATAAAAATTCATACATAATTTAAATTTTTTTTAAAGATATTGCAAATGTTCTCTCGATTCTTTTATTGAAAATCAAAATTATGGTTTATTTTAGCGGTTAAAATTAACTGAAAGTTGCAGGAAGAGCCTTTAGGGTTTTCCATATTTTGTGTAATAGTACATTTTCACAGTTTGAAAACATTCAATTTTAATGGATTCTTTAACTCCTTCCTCAATAGAGTACAACAAAAAGCATACAGGGAAGAGTTACTGGGTCAAAACATTTAGTTCCTCTTAGTGTTACAAATGAAATCTTGTATGTGATTTGTAGGAACTACTATATCTCCTTTGCCTATTAAGTATATTAACGTACACAGGACGAAGAGTTTATTTAGTACGAAAATTGATTTCAGAGGAATGCCGATGCGTTCCTTTTTCTTGTTACCTTTTCCCGAATCTTGTGTAAAATATGATGTTGATTTTATAGGAGAGTGTAATTTATATGTAAAGCGTGTTTTTGTTTTAGAGTGACACAACACCAGAGCAACATGTGCAAATTGTTGAAATTTTTAATTTTCAAATAATTATTCTATTTGTCAAACTCAACGTGCATTTCTTCCATTTTATGGCGAACAAAATCGTTTTCGGACCACATTTACTGTTTCTGATCATGTTCATCCCGTGAAAAGCCGAACAGGGCGGACTGAAGAAACTGCAGCCGCTGTACAGAAAAGTATTGAAGATGATCCTAACCAATCAATTCGTCGCCGTTCTCAACAACTTTCCACTTTATGGTAGATATTCGAAGACTTTTTAAAAATCTTCGGAATGTATTGAATCCTCTTGGAATTCAGGTCAAGTGAACACCCATTTTGATATGCAGGTGTTGTTGAATGTCATATACGTCCATGCTGATTTGACAAAACATACGGAAAATGTGACAACTAATTGGACAAACGAAGCTTCAGCAAAATGACCCTTTTCAACTTTCCGAAGTGCCAGTTGCAAGAATCCTTATCTATATTATAAGAATATTGTATTCTAGAGTGCATGACATCATTTCAATTATTTTGCTGAAGGTCTGATATGAGTCCGCGACTTTTTGAATGAAACAGGTTTTTATAGAGGGTGGACAAATTTGAAGTTGGGAAGAAAATTGGATTAAAAATACACTTTTGGAACGAAGTTCCTTAAGGGGACGATGCGGAGGGGTACCCTAACCTGGGAAAAACGTCCGTAACGTAAGATTTTTTGTTACTAAATCAATGTTTAAAACGTATGACTGATACGATTCCATACAAACAAATATTAATCATACGCTGCCGTGCCGTGACAGAATTCAATTTCGTTTGGGAACAAAATTGATTCTGTATTTTCTTTGGTCGGCGAAAAAAAAATCATAATAAAAAATGTATACCCGAATAATTAATTTCTCTATACCTCGAATAGAAGTTAAAATTAATATTTTTATAATACGAAACTTCGTTCCTATCCGATGTCCAACGACACCACACATTTATTTCTTTACAAAACTAGTTTTATTGCCACCGATATAAAGTAGAAGTATAGGAATTAATAATAGAATATGATGTGGGGTGAATGTACACCTCTAGCACATTGACAGACGTCCGCTCTTTTTACAAAATTTTTAACCACATTTTGCAATAAGACTACGCTTATCATGGTCAAATTTTATCTTTCAGAGTGTTAGTTTTTGGGATTTGTTCCCGAAAATCTGGTCTTTTTGAAATGGCCCCAGTGAAAATATCCAGCGGTTTTTTAAATCGCAAGAGCGAAGCAGCCAATTGATATCACCAAATCGAAAAATTACGAGACCGGGAAATTTCTCATGCAATAACTAAAATGTTTGGCCGGCTTTTTGGTGTTCTAAAGCCCTCCTGCTGAAACCGTAAATCACTGAAGTCAACAATGGCCACTAAAAATCTTTTATCATGGTTTGATAGTGCAGAGAATTTTCATGGTGACGGTGTTTCCTCTCTCATTTTCCAATAAATACGAGCTGACAATACTGCCTGGCCATAAAGAGCAACGTACGGCCACTTTCTTTGCATATAATGGTTTTTCGAAGACTGCTTGTGGATTTCGTGTGCCCAAAGAGTAACAATTTTGTTTGTTTTCATAATGCGGCTAATTGAAACTGTGCCTCATCACTAAAGAGGATTTTCTTGAAAAATGCGTTGTTTTCGTTCTGGTTTTCAAACAGTAAATTTTCTCAATTAAAATTCGTTGTTGAAGAGTGTACATTTCCATATTTAAAATTTCCCAACCATTTACTAAATAAATGTTGAAGGATGACTTTTCAGTTTTTGACATTTTATCATTTGGCAGCCAATTTACTTCCTAACCTCAAATTTGCCCAGCATATATAAAAAACTATTTTGCATTTTCATTATATATATATATATATATATATATATGTATATATATATATAAATATATATATATATATATATATATATATATATATATATATATATATATATATATATATATATATATATATTATTTTTTTGAGTTCTATACACTATGCCCAACGTTTCTCCAATTTTTTAATCCTTTCCAAAAAATATGATATGTCGAGGTCATCAGAATAGGCATTTCTGTGTGAAATTATTTCTTTAATTTCAAACATTTATAATTCTTCCCACTATATATTATATATATTATGTGTGGTGCGCTGGTTAAATCATATCTAATTTTAAAGTTTTATAATTCGCAGAAATTAAACAAAAAAATAACACAGAATTTTTAACTAGAACAAATTGTTGCAAATATCAAGATCTGTTCCATATAATCATTAAATTTTTACACTGACGTTTGTATGCACGTGTATTGCTATTTACTCGTACTTTAGACGTTAGGAAATAAAATTATAATCATGTGCACCTTTACTTACCATAATGAAGTGCCATAGAAAGTCACACGAAGATGCACAAAGAAGAAGCAAAAATGTGAAACAACAAAAATTTTAAAATAAATCAACACACGACAAACAAACAGATGCTTTTTCTTTTATTTTACAAGTGTTGCAAATGGAAACGTACTTACAATTACATATGCATTCACGTACTTACATAAATAAATACATGTGAAGGTTTGAATACATTTATTTTTGTATGCCAGCAAATACCTACACACTTACAAACTATATTTATATGATTATAAAAATGCCTTTTTGCCTTCTTGCCTTATAAATGCTAATGCTGCCAGAGCTCTTTTTAAAGGCTGCCTCTGCTGACACATACAGAAGTGATGCCATTTTATTTATTTTGTTTCTTTTTTATTTTTGTTTTTTTTTTTTATAAATAGAGCATGCAATAGAGCTGCAACGGGTGTAGACGTTATGAAAGTGGCATGGGGGAGCTGTTGAAACTGCATACTTACATGATTGCTTGATGCCCTCAAAGTTATAACTATCATCGTCTTCATATATTCTATTGGTATTGCAAATGCATGCCTCAGCAGGAGATGCTTGGTTACTTGTGCCATTGCTAACTCCTTCAAGCATTAGCACTTGCTACATTCCTTTTGTGTGTTGGAATAATAAAAAGTACTAAAAAACAGAGAAAAAAGAAATAACTTACGATAAAAAAATACATGCTTTATTCGATGTGAAAATTAGGAGGAGCTGTTGTACAAACGAATGCAAATAAAAATTTTTCTTGGCATCAATAAATATTTGAAAAATGCATTAAATGAGCATTTTATAGAAAAGTATATGTAGATTGCAAATATATACAATTAAAGGAACTCGAATAGCGAAAATGTGCAAAATGTGCTCTCGAGAGTAGGAAATTAAATCAGTTTATTTTCCGATCATTTAAAGTGTTAAATTATTGCGTTTAAATATCCTCTAAAAGAGCAGGCTTATATATTAAAAATAAAATTATAAATTATTTATTTGATCAATTTCTAATTCGTTCCCATCAAAGCAGTCGCTTAATATATAAAACACTTGTACCAGCATTTCCTTTTTTAATCCTCGAAGCAGTTTCCAAATGTCCTTTAACTGTCTCAGCATTTCGGTTTTTATCTCCTTCAACGTCGTAATTATAACTGATTGGTAGCCATACTAGCCTAGTAGCGCTATGATCTTGTGTTCAACTCCCTTTCAGGTATGGCAATGAGATCTACTAGGACCCAAATGGGTTTTGCTTATGTAGCAAAATGTGCAACATAAGCAATTGTCTTTGCACGAATCCCTTCAATCTTGTGAACAGAAAAGGATCACAGGGGGAAAAATATAATGAATACTATAGCAGAGGCATGATTAGAGCGTTTTTTTTTTAACAAAAAACAAATAAGAACGTTATATTCGACCGGGTCGAATCTTAAATACCCTACAAATGTTTAGTAAATAAAAAATTTATTTTTAGTCTTATTAAAATTTACATTTTTAAGGTAAACAAAAAAATCCAATGGGACAAAGACAATTTACATATTCATATTTTAAATTCTTTTGGTTTCTTGACCTCTTTTTAATTATTAGTGTATTCTGATATTTTTAAGCTTAAGGTCTCTTTATTTTAATTTAATTTTTAGTTTCAATATATCGTCACTCCCTCGTGTGACTTCTTCAGGAAATTAATTATTTTTTCATATTAAACAAAATAATTAAATTTCTGAAGAAGTCACACAAAGGAGTGACGAAAGATTGAAATTAAAAAAAGAGAACTTAAGTTTAAAAATATCAGAATACAATATTCATATTTTATATCAACTCGCACAAGGGGACTGAGATAAGTTAATACTTAAAAAATTTCCGGGGTAGTGAAGTCTACGAAAAAGATTTTTTTTCGATAAGGTCATTTAGATGGCAAAGGGAGCTCGCGGGGTAGGTCAAGGGAAGATCAGAGAACATATTACCACTGTTTTACAGGATGTTAATTTGTTTAAAGGGCTTAAGTTCAAATCTGCGAAACTGCATATAATATTTTTATTTTTTTTTATTATTAAATGAATGGTTTGATGATTATAGGAAATATTCTTAATATTCCAATCTTAATATAAATAAATAGAATTTAAAAAAATTCATTTATTAATAAACAAATAAAAAAAAATCAATGAGTGTTCGAACTCACGGGCGATGTGTTAACACCTTTTTGTTTATTTATTTTATATTAAACCCACAAAAAACAAAGAGAATGCAAAGCAACAGACAAATGTACATACATACATTGTTATGTTTCTACATAAGCTACATACGTTTATGTCTTGCTATCTCATTTTTATATATGTACGTATAACTACGTCACTATTCTTTTTGCTATGCATAAGACAAAACCGAAGATCAACATAAAACACATTTTTAATATTACTCCAAATTAATACTCCGAATTAAAACACTTAAATCTCCGCTCGCCGATATCGGATCGCCTTAATTTTTGGCCTAAACTCTTCGCCGAAACCCGCACTAGCGTTTTAATCCAAAAATTAATAAAATCGGTTATGAATTTCCGGAGAAAATCGCGTGGGAAAATTATATGAAAATCGCCCAATAATCACTTTCAATACCGACTGCCAAGCAACGGACAAACAAACGATGATTTACTCTTACATCTTACACCTTACACTTGCGTATGTATTGAAACTGATAGTCTACTGCCCTAGAGGCGCGCGTATAGATGTTAACACATCAAAAATAATTTGCAGATTCGCAGATTTGAACTTAAGCCCGTTGAAAAAATTAACTTCCTGTAATACAATTTACATAAGAAAGTTCAACTAATAAAATGGATATTCATACATAATTTAGAACATATTACCTTCGTCGTAAAAGCTTATAAATTAAATTTTTTAAGGAATGTAGGCTTAAGGAATACAATTTCTTAAATATTTACACTTTTTTTCATATAATATGTAACTTCAATGCCCACTAAAGGGGGTAGGGTCCAAAAATAAACTATATCGAATTTTCCACAGACAGATTTATGGGCAGTGGAAGATCGTCTTAGACTTCATCACTGATCAAGAATATACTTATGTATATACTCTATGGGTTCCAATTCTCTTTAGATGGTACAAAAACTGTAATTTGTCGGGGTCGCTCTGGCAAGGAGCGTGGAAGAGACATTTTATCTCTGCCATAAAACATTAAAAATAATTTTTTGTAAGAATTAAGTTTAATTTTTTTTTTTTTTATAGGGTCATTTGAGGTGGCTGTCATACAAAAATAAAAGGGTGCGGGGTTCAAATTTTTTTCTGATTTTCTAACTGCAAGTTCAACTCTTTTGAAATTCTATGACATAAAAATATATCATTTGCTTAAGAAAGTTGGGCAAATAAAATTTTGCATTCATGTTTAACAAAAGACGAGGACACGCGTTTGTTAATCAAGTAAAATATTCAACTGCATGAACATAAATAACAAAAAAGCTTGTGATATCAGCAGCCAAAGGGTTCTAGAGCCTTTTCTAAGAGAAAAAATGGCGGGCGATTATTATTAATAATAATCGTCCGGGTTGGGGAATTTTGTGCTAACCAAAAGTGATTTAGCTTGAAAATCAATATTAGATGGTCTCATATCCTATTTCCTTAAAAATATTAAATAAATAGTTAAATATTAAATAATAGTTAATATTGAATAGCACCGTGGAAAGTGAAAAAAGCTGATAAAGAACGCTGATAAGATGGCGTAGCGGCCTCGAAGTCAACACAGATCCATTCTGCTAGTTTGATAATTTAAAATATTCCATTCTTAATAAAGATAACTTGAATTTAATAAAAATTCCTTAAAAAAATAATAATATTTTGCAGATTGCAGATTTGAACTAGAGTCCAATAAAGGAATCTTAATAAAAGATGTTATTATATTCTGATATTTTTAAGCTTATGGTCTCTTTATTTTAATTTAATTCTTATTTTCAATATTTCGTCACTCCTTTGTGTGACTTATTCAGGAAATTAATTATAAAAATGAAATAAAAAAATTAAAATAATTAAATTATTAATTTTTTCAACGGGCTCAAGTTCGAATCTGGAAGACTGCAAATCATTTTTTATTATTTTATTAAAAAATGAATTTGTTCACATTCTATTTCTTAATATTATGATTGGAATATTAAGAATATTTTCAATAATCATCAAACCAGCAGAACGGATCAGTACTGCTTCCGAGACCGCTACGCCATCTCATCAATGATTTGCTGTCTTGCAGATTCGAACTTGAGCCCGTTGAAAAAATTAATAATTTAATTATTTTAATTTTTTTATTTCATTTTTATAATTAATTTCCTGAAGAAGTCACACGAGGGAGTGACGATATATTGAAACTAAAAATTAAATTAAAATAAAGAGACCTTAAGCTTAAAAATATCAGAACATAATAATAATTAAAAAGAGGTCAAGAAACCAGAAGAATTTAATAAAAGATATATTTTTTAAATCAAAAATTTTAGAACGAATCTTGCTGTCACACGCTTCGTGTTGAACATTTCAAAAAAAAAAACACGCACATATGCCAAGAGCCAACAGATATGTCGACATCTTCAGCAACTTCTCTAATAGTGATTCGACGATTCTTCATAAAAATTTCCTTAACTTTTTCAACATTGGCATCGGTTGTTTATTGTTTAAGTGCTGAGGCACCCAGGGTGACAGTCATCATTTACATCTTTTTTAACTGCTTTGAAAAGTTTTTACCACTTCCGAATATTTTTTATGACTCAGAGTATGATCAGCGCTTCAAATGATGTTGAATACTTAATACTATTTTTTACAAAAATATAATTCCAAAGGATGGACAAATAAAATTAATAAAATAAAATGAAAAAAAAAAATTATATATAAAATGCACTGCACTAAAATGTACTCAAAGCGAAAGTTATTAGGGTGCTAATGGCTGAAGTGGTTAATACGAGAATATGAAGCCGAAAAGTCCGAGTTCGACTCCACTCTCAGTCATGGTCGCTGGACAATTACTGGCAGCGCTTAACACTATCTTGTACTAAGAGCAGAGCAACAGCACTCACCTTCGTCGGGCCTGTTGCAAAAATTAGCCGGCCAAGTTAAGATTAAAATACAGTCAAAGCTCGGTATACCAAATACTCATTTTAACGAATTCGCGATATAACGAATGTGTTTGGTAGCGCAAACAAATATGGGCGATAGAAAAATAATTTCTTTAAGTGAAGAAATTAAAATTTTAGAAGAGTGCAAAAGAGGTACATCCTTGTCAAGGTTGTCAGTGTTTGGTAATGTGCATCCAATGGAGTCAAAAAAATAATATTAATTTTTCGAAGTCATTAGTATTAAGAGAATTACAAGAATAAGCTATTCAAAAAAAGTTTGCATATCACTCAGAAACAAACATCTCTGAATAATATTTCCATGTCTGTTTAGTTATTAAATTGAATAAACCTATTTTATTAACACTAAATGCAGAAAATGTTTTTAAATAAAGTATTACCATTAAAAATCTACTAAAATTAAATAAGTTATGCATAAAAAACTCTTCACTATATAATGAATTTTTCACTATAAGGAATAGGTCTGACATTATATCATTCGTTATACCGAGCTTTGACTGTAAATACAAAAAGTTCTCTGTCTTCATCTATCTTTTCAATAGCATTCCCTCCTTTCTAGTTCCGGCTCAATGCATTGTGTATGTTGAGGCCTTCCCTGAGTGCTGCTCCTTCTAACAAAAATTTTATTTAATTTCAATGTCAAAATTTTCAAATGCAAATGTCCGATTTGTGATTTAAAGTTTAACATCAAATTAATATTACAAAAGGACATTTTCTTTTACATATATTTTCTGCTAATATCCTTAAAATATAATATGGCATAGCAATATTATTTATTTATAAAACTTAATCTTCAATTTATACTTTCCATAAGAGCAGTTCACTATTAAAAATAATACTTTATCCTTAACAATTTCTTATTAAAGCCAGCCTCCATAATTGTCTTTATCATGTTGTTGTTGTCACATCAAAATTTCTTTCAGCATGTTGTTGTACTTAGATTTGTTACAACAACAAAAAAATATATTACAAAAATAGCAAGAGTCGATATCATACCCTATAAACCATTTGAGTTTGATAAAAGCATTTGTATGTTATAAAATTATATTTTCATGTCAGTTGATTGAATTCTACCGAAAACATTGTTTCTACAGTGTTGTCAGTGTTGTTGCTATTATTACATATTTTATTACAATTTTTTTATTTTAACGTGTATTGTTTATGTGAAACAAATCACTTAACAACAACATGCAAAAATAATATAGAAAAAATATAAAATAAAATCGAAAAGCAAAAAAGACTGCAAATCTATTGCAAATAAAAAACAAAAAACAAATATGAGGAACACAAATACTTACGTTCGTTAACAAACAAATAGATTTGGCTGTCACTCACTCATCTTAAATTCAAAAAAAAAAAACATGTTTGTGTGTACGTTTACCATCTATTGAAACACTTCAAATCAACAACATTCCCTTAAACAACATGTCTCGCAAAATGTGTTTCCTGTACCTTTATTTACATTTCTTTACACCCATGCAGTATTTTATTTTCTAGTTCAACTTAAAATCTACACAATAGAAGCATGCTAGCTTTTTTTTACTATTTTGAAAATTCCTTGGGGCTCATATAGGACGTAAAATATATAACATGTTTTTTATGACATTTCCTTACAACAATCGTCAATAAGGAATATTATATTTGTTCCAATAAGTGGTTGTGTTTGAAGTCCGAAGAAGGATGTAATAAAATATATTTAAGCATAAATTTTTAATAGGCAGTAGCCGTTCTATTTACTGTAAAAATAGAGAGAAGATAGTACATCCAGCCGTGTCAGTTTATCAAATAATCATATAAAATATTAATTTGTTAAACAGCTGTCCACACGCCTGAGATCAACATAATTCGAAAAAATTATCAAACCTCTTAAATTATGCACAAACTTTCTAAAAGCAATTGAGAATTACATAAATAATTTAACAAAAATATGTTTAAATGCCTGCTGATAGAGTTTTTTTTGTATAAATACAATTGAAATAAAAATAATTTAAAAAATTTTGTTTTTACATTAGAGTAAATTTTATTTGTTGAACTTATTAATTTTATTATTAAAATAATAATTCCTTTATTGGACTCAAGTGCAATCTGAAAATTATTTTTTTAGGAATTCTTCTTAAATTCAAGTTATTTTGATTAAAAGTGGAATATTAGACTATTTTAAATCATCAAATTAGCAGAAAGGATCGGTATTGATTTTGAGGCCGCTACGCCATCTCATCAGCATTCCTTGTTCAACTTTTTCCACTTTCCACTGTAGTACTAATATTCGTCAGGGTTGGGGAATTTCGTGCTAACCAAAAGTGTTCTAACTTGAAAATGTTATAAAATTCTCATATTACATTTCATCAACTATTTAGTCAATGTTTTTAACGAAATAGAATATGAGAACTCCTTATATAGCATTTTTAACTTAAAACACTTTTGCATGTACTTAAGTATAAAATTCAAACCAAAAAAGTTTGACTTAGCTATGATGGAACAAAAAAATTCAGACAAATGGAACATGAAGAAAAATAATCAAACGGTAACACGGGTATTATAACAATAACATGTTAACATCAGCTTGATACAGTTCTCGTATCCTTTTTCACAATAAAATTTGTGTAAATAGGAACTGTTATCACATTCAACTAAGCCACCTAATAAGTGGTGACAAACACAATACACATGAGCACTGATGATGAAAGGGTTGCGTCTTTCGAAAACAGCTGTTCTGCTCTGCTGTGTAAGTTGAATAACAAAAACTGATGTTGACTTGCCTTTGTGCCTTGGAATATTTTTCATGTCTTTCTGAGATTTAAATTAAAATTTCGAACAATTAGCCTATAGAATCTTAATTCAATTTAATAAAACACTTTTGGTTAGCACGAAATTTTCCAACCCTGGCGAATATTAGTACCATATTGAAAAGTGGAAAAGGTTGAAAAAAATGCTGTACCGATCCGTTCTGCTAGTTTGATGATTATAGAAATATTTTAAATATTCCACTCTTAATACAATAACTTGAATTTATTAGAACTTCGTAAAAAAATATTTTCGTTTTTACATCAAATATATTTATACGAAAAAAAGAATTCATTCGACATAAAGAAATATGCAGTAAAAGTGTTATATACTTTCACCGATGTATGGCTGGATCATATAAGCGCACTCATTCGACCCTTGGGACCATCTCTTCAATCTTTCAGATTTTCAATATTAATTCATTTCCTTTAAGAATATAAAATATGCTTGAGTGCCAAAGAAAAAAACTAGTTTAATTTAATCTCTTTGATATTCAAGAAAATAAAAAATAAAATAATAATAACGAAATTTCCCGTCCTTGGAGCTGTCTTTTTGTCTTTACTAATTTTTAATACTTTAGCCTATTTTTAAAAAGATCGAATATGTTTGATACATAAAGAAAACAAAATTTTTTTTTAGTTTAATAAAAAAAATCGAATTGCCCACCCCAGGAGTCGTCTTTTTATACCCTCTAAAAAAGAATTTAATGTGTTCCCCCACGGCCCTTGCCAGAGCGACCCTGCCAAAATGCAGTCTTAATACCCTCCAAGAAGCATTGGGCCCCATAAAAAAAAAAAAAAAATATATATATATATATATATATATATATATATATATATATATATATATATATATATATATATGTATATATATCCTTGATCAGTGATAAGGTCCTACACGATATAGCAATGCCCATACGTCCGTCTGTGGAAAACACAATATAGTCTATTTTTGGATCCCGCCCCTTTTAGTGGGCTTTGAAGTTACACATTATATGAAAAAAAGTGCAAATATTTAAAAAATTGTATTCCTTAAGTATACATTCCTTAAAAATTTAATTAGTAAGCTTTTAAGACGAAGGCAATATATTCTCTGATCTTCCCCTGCCCTATTCCTTCACCCGCTTTTCCCCATTAAACGACCCTATCAAAAAAAGTATTTTCTACACTTAATACCCCAAAAATTTACTTTTAAGGTTTTTACGACAAATGAGAGATGTCTCTCCGACAGCCCTACGCGGAGTGACCCTCTAAAGAGCCAAAGTCCCTTTTTTGCACGTTAATATAAATTATTAATACGGAAGTTTTTATGCTGACGGAAAGTTTTCTCAGTCATTCTCCCAACGCATTGGAAAAGACCGTATTAAAATAAATTTGTTTGAATTAAGATTCATAGGCTAATAGTTCGAAATTTATTTTTAAATCTCAGAAAGACATGATAAATATTCCAAGGAACAAAAGAAAATCAACATCAGTTTTATTCAACTTACACAGCACAGCAGAACAGCTGTTTTCGAAAGCCGCAACACTTTCATCGTCAGTGCTCATGTGGCTTAGTTGAATGTGATAGCAGTTCCTGTTTACATAAATTTTATTGCGAAAAGGAATCCGAGAACTGTATCAACCTGATGTTAACATGTTATTGTTTTTATTACACGTGTTACCGTTTGATTATTTTTCTTCAAGTCCTATTTTTCTGAATTTTCTGTTCCATCATACCTGATGTTTACTTTCCTTTGTGCCTTGGAATATTTATCATGTCTTTCTGAGATTTAAAAACAAATTTCGAACAATTAGCCTATGAATCTTAATTCAATTTAAAATAGCAATATAAATGTTCGTGAGAATACTTACTACATATAAATTTGTTTCTTGCCAACTTAATTTACACTTTTATGGTATTCGGCATAAAAGTGTAAATTTTAATAGAAATAAAAATTGTGGCCCATAATATTCGTATTTAATATTCGACCCGTTCGAATCTAACGTTCCATTTGAAAATTTCATTAATCTAAGAACTTTTTTTAGACTGAATTTCAAATCTGCAAGTATTTAAATGGTTTTTTAAAGTGTTTCTGAAATAAAATTTTGTTAATGAAAAGTAGAATATTTGGAATATTTTTTATGCTGTCTCATCTGCGATCCTTGCTCAATTTTATCCACTTTTCACTATGGTGCTAATCAAGGAATATCAACTATTTAAACAATTCTTTTAACAAAATAGAATATTCATATATTCAGTTTTAAATAAACATTGTTTTATTAAGTTGAATTAAGATTCCATAGGCTAATTGTTCGAAATTTTTAATTTAAATCTCAGAAAGACATGATAAATATTCCAAGGCACAAAGGCAAGTCAACATCAGTTTTTGTTATTCAACTTACACTACAGAGCATAACAGCTGTTTTCGAAAGACGCAACCCTTTCATCATCAGTGCTCATGTGTATTGTGCTTGTCACCACCCATTAGGTGGCTTAGTTGAATGTGATAACAGTTCCTATTTACACAAATTTTGTTGTGAAAAAGGATACGAGAACTGTATCAACCTGATGTTAACATGTTATTGTTACAATACCTGTGTTACCGTTTGATTATTTTTCTTTATGTCCCATTTTTCTGAATTTTTTGTTCCATCATACCTAAGTCAAACTTTTTCGAACAATTAGCCTATAGAATCTTAATTCAATTTAATATAGCAATATAAAAATGTTCGTTAAAAATTCTTACTACATACAAACTTTGTTTTAGTTAACATGAAATTTCCCAACCCTGATGACTTATATTCCAAATATTCCATCTCCTTTTTGCTGTTTCCACAGCCATCGTCTACTGAGAACTAAAGAGTTTTGCATAAATTTATGATAAAAAAAAATATTCCACTCTCAATACAATAACTTGTATTTAATAAAAAATTCTTAAAAAGATCGTTTGCAGATTTGAACTTGAGTCTGAATAAAAACTTTCAGCTTAACAAATTTTTTTTATCTCGGACCTGCACTCAGAGGATGACGCCTACATATGCACTACATTGTGCCGGAACTAGAAACGAGGGGATAGTATTGAGGGGACAGATGAAGAAAGATGAGAAGATAGAGAATTTGTTTTTGTAGCTATGGCAACCTTTTTACTTCGCCGGCTAATTTTTGCTACAGGACCGACCAAGTTATTATTTTGGAATAATAAAATTTATATTCATTTTGCAAAAACAATTTTGTTCCATTGTGCATGTGTGGCTGTAGAAATCTGTCCTCTTTAAAGATTCATTTTTTTTTATTATATATTTTATCAAAAATTTTCCTCTTTCTTAGTTTTTAAACGACAACATATCGCCATAAATTGCTGTAGAAAGTAGGCTTTATTCCTAAGAATTTTTTTTTTCATATTTATTTTAATAAATATTCCTTTTCTACTTGTTGTACAATAGTTGTTAAACAACAATCTAAAATTCTTGGTAACACTTAACAAGACATTTCAAATTTCATGGTCTATTTGTTCGATATGGTTTTAGAACTGTTTCCCTTCCAATAATATATTTATCTTATTTTATCATCCTCAAAAGAGGAAAAATGACACATGTTGTGTTGAAGTTGGCAAGGAATAAAAAAAAGAAAGAACAAAATTCCCTTGTATTTGTTCAAGTCCAATTGCTTATGCTCGTAGTGGGCAAAAGGACATTTGTTTTGTGGCATTGTCTTGAAACTCTTATTTATTCTTTTATCAATTCAAATCTATTGTATTGTTGCTTGTTTTTGGTCATAGGGTTAACAAGGAAATGGTCATCAATATTTTTGGGCAAATTATTTGATATGTTACACTTGAACACTTCTTTATTTCTTGCTTTCTTTCTTTCGTTCTTTTTATAAGGACAATGGATCATATCATTCAATTTTGTAAGCTTAATGTTTATTTTTATACTAGTTTCCGGTTTGTTCCTGTGTATGTGTGTGTGCTTTTTTATTGGCCCATAAGGATGTCATTTATTAGAAAATGAGTTTGGATTTTATAGTTTTCTGTTGCTAATAATTTATGACTCAATGGTTTTGTTTATTGAAGAATTATTTATTAGATGAATAACAAATAAACCAAGTATTAGGATAGAGTTTTACTCATTCGTATTTACTCCTTGATGCCAAACTATCTTAAGTAAGCAAATACAAATTTTTAGGGCGTTCAATTATTTTCTTCTTTAAATTTTTATATCCTCCAAGAAAAAAATTGAAGGGTATATTCACTTTGTCATTCCGTATGTAACGCAGCGAAATATCCATCTGAGACCTCATAAAGTATATATATTCTTGATCAGTGGTGCAATCTAGGACGATCTGTCCATGTCCATCTGCAGAAAATATATAGTCTATTTTTGGATCCCGCCCCCTTTAGTGGGCGTTTAAGTTACATATTATATGAAAAAATAGTGTAAATATTTAACAAATTGTATTCCTTAAGCTTAAATTTCTTAAAAATTTCATTTATAAGCTTTTACGACGAAGGCAATATGTACTCTGATCTTCCACTCCCCTGCTCCTACAATGACCTTACCAAAAAAAACTTTTCCTGCACTTAACTACCCGGAATTTAGTTTTGAATTTTAACGACTAATGTGAGTGTCTCCCCCAGGGCCTTTGCTGGAGTGACCCAGTATAGCGTCTGTTAAAATTGGGCACGGAAATGTCTTAAAGGAACTGTGACCCAGCAGATTAAACATTTTTGTTTCTCTCAGTCCCTTTTTTGCACGTTGACATAAAATATTAATAGGTAACTTTTAATGCTGACGGAAAGGTGTCTCAGTCATGCTCCTCCCAAAACATTGGAAACGACCGTATAATTTGTTTCTTCTTTACTTAAGCCAAATACCATAAAAATGTAAATTTCAATAAAAATGAAAATTGAGTTTTTATTTACCAAATATTTGTAGGGTCGAATATAACATTTTTACTTCAATTAGTTCTCTGTTAACATTTTTACAACTACATATGTATCGTATAGTTAGAATTAATGGTAGGAACACAACTGGGACGAACAACGAATTTCGTTCAGTACGACGAATTCGTTCTTAAAAATTCGCTCTACAAATTCGTCGTATGAAAAACAATAACGACGAATAAATTACAGTAGTGAACAAAGAAATTGTAAATTTTGTTAAAAATCTTTGTAATCCTCTGATGCCAGATTCATTAAACATTCGATAATTACCCCGGTGGTGTCCATTTTTTTCCAGAACAAATTCTTTTTTGTAATTATTTTCTAAACATTTTTTCTGTAAATAAATTATTATTTTCATTTAACAGCTGATGGGGTGACCATCAGCTGTTAAATGAATAGAAAGAAAAACTATATTATAAAAAGTGTTCAAAATTAATAAAAAGTCGTCCGAATGATAAATTTTTGTGAATTGATGAATGCATTTTTAGTATGCACTAAAAATTTCCGTGCTACATGCAACATTACAGTAATGAACTATGTTTTTTCCACAAAAAACCAGTTTGAGTGTATGAAACCTGGTCACTTTATATTGATTTGTTCGTCGTTCGTTGACGAAACAATTAGAAATAAATGTATTTCAACTTTCGCTGAGTATGACGAATTTCGCCCAACGCCACGATTGTGTGCATTTTCATATACACCAATGTGTTTTATTCGCGACCAAAAATTCGTCGTTCGTCGCAGTTGTGTTCCTAGCATCAGGTATGAAAGAAGATTTTAGTACAAACATAGGAATCTAGTTCTAAAACAAAATAAAAAAATTTTAAAAAAATTATTAAAGATATTTTGAAATTATATATCAGATCAAATAGTTTTCTCTGTTCTTTTATTTTTAGCGGTTAAAATTAGATGGAAGTTGCACAAAGGTCCTTTAGGATCAACCGCATTCCATATATTTTTTTAATAGTACATTTTCACAGTTTGAAGACATTAAATTTTAATGGACGTTTTTACTCCTTCCTCAATAGAGTACAACAAAAAGCATGTAGGAAAGAGTTACTGCGGCAAAACATTTAGTTTTAGTTCCTGTTAGTGTTATTAATGAAACCGGTGAGCACACCTTCTATGGAAGGATTACAAGATATCCTTTGCTGATTGGCTATATTAACATACACAGGACGAAGAGTTTATTTGCTCCAAAAATTAATATCAGAGTTTCAAAGTGCTGATAAATTTTTTTTGTTACCCGTTGCCAGAATCTTGTTTAAAATATGATGTTGATTTTGCAGGAGAGTGTAATTTATATGTAAAGCGTGTTTTTTTAGAGTGACACAACAACAGAGCAACACGTGCAAATTGTTGAAATTTTTAATTTTAAAATAATTGTTCTATTTGTCAAACTCATCGTGCATTGCTTCCATTTTATGGCGAACATAATCGTCCTTCAGAGCGGCGAATTTGCAGAACAATAGATCGTTTTCGAACCACAATTACTGTTATTGATCATGTTCATCCCGTGAGACGCCGAACAGTGCACACTGAAGTAACCTGAAGCCCTTGTACAGAAAAGCATTGAAGATGATCCTAATAAATCAATTCGTCACCGTTCTCTTGAACTGGGGTTGTGTGCCATTCCACTTTATGAAAGATTTTTTAGTTGTTGTTCCAGGATGCGCCATCTACGCGCCAGTCGTGGCGGCCACATGGCAGAAATCATATTTAAACATTAGTTTCATAAAATTTTCTTTTTTCTTTTTTTATGATTTAAACCAGTAGTGTTCAGCCCATAATACAATTGTTTAAAAAATTACCACAAATTTGTTATGCTCTTATAAAAATTTTCATTCAGTCGTCGATGAGCAAGCGATGAGAACATAGTATGCGGCTGGTTATTGTCATTTTATTTCAGAAATTTATTAAGCATTGTTGTTGCTTCTTGTTGGACGATGCATAGCAAACACAAGCGATTCAATTACTATTGAACACGAAAACTAAAGTCGAAATTGAAGAAAAGCATACACGTTCACGAAATGAAATGTGAAAAGTATTTTATGATAAATGATGCTTTTTATGACATTCAATGCATTTTATGTTACAAAACATTTAAAATATTTATCATATTTTTCCACTACTTACTTATGTGAACAAATTTTTTCAGACATGAAAAATGTTTGTTCCAAGCAGCGAAATAAAGTAACTTCTTTGAATTTAAAAAAATATTTTACTAATTCGCAATTGTCATGCAAGTATTAACATGGAATGTTTGATTTAAAATTTTCAAAGCGATTTTAAAAATTATAATGAGGAATGACACAAGTTTTAATCTTACATAAATAACTCTTTTAAATAGACTTATTTTTGTTTTTTCTCAATATAACTCTCTATTTTTTGATATTGATAACTGCTATTTACGGTCCCCGATATTTTTTTTTCTTAAATCTAAAATGAATTAATTAAGTTGTTTTTATATGGCAGAAACTCTGTCTTATTTTTCTTATTTTAAGCGTTTGACATAATGTTTGCTGGGCAAAATCTCTCACCAATACATCATCACTTTTATTTTTAAACACCACTGATTTAAACCAGGCATGCTCAGAGCAATTTCCGTCACTTATACAATAACATAATGAGTGAAACAGAAAGCACAATGGGTCATACCTATTAATTTGGTAGTTTTTCTATATTTGATTCAGTTGTCGCTGAAACGACGAGGAATGTACATGTGAGGCGGATGTTTGTATGTTTTTTTATTATTTTAAATGAATTGTTTTTACGTAAATAAACTTATATGATTTTGTTTAATGTTTCCTATAGACTTTTGCTTTTTTTTAGAAAAACCTATTTCTCTATATAGAAAGGTATTTTAAGTTAGGAAAATGTATGCTTATTGGAAGCACATAAAAAAGATGTGTGGTGTCGTGGGGCATCGGATAGCAACGAAGTTCCTTATTAGAAAAATATTAATTTTAAAGTTGGAGGTATAAAGAAAATAATTATTCGGGTATACATATGTTATTAAGATTTTTTTTTCGCCGACCAACGAAAATACAGAATCAATTTTGTTCCCAAACGAACGAAATTGAATTCTGTCACGGCACGGCTGTGTATTATTAATATTTGTTTGTATGGAATCGTATTACTCATACTACGTCTTAAACTTTGATTTAGAAAAAAAAATTTACGCTACGCATCATCCCATAAGGAAGTTCGTTCCAATATTTTATGGAAGATATTTTTTATAAAATATCATATTGTTCTATAGAAAAACGTATATTTCTGCACAAAAACAAATTTTTCTTTAGAAAGAGATTAGCCTCTAAATCTCAATTCAATTTAATATAGCAATATGAATGTTCATTAAAATACTTTCTACAGAGAAATGTTTTTGTTTTAGATAAATGTATCTTTTATAGAAAATCGTATATTTTCTATTCATAGTAGTTTACATTTTTTTTCAGAGATATCAACATCTTACAAATTTTCTGTAAAAAGTTAGTTGTAGTCTCCCCTATTTTCTTTAATATTGACTCTGGCTTCGTTATAACTGTTAATTCTTATAAATTTCGATGCAATATTAACTTAATGAATAAGGCAAGGAAAAGTCAAACCGAAAAATTTTTTCTATTGAAAATCTATTTTTTTCTATTTAAAATCTATTTATTCTATAGAAAAATGTATATTTTTTTCTATACAAAAACGCATTTTATTTTTCATTCTTTCACATAAAACAATATTTCATACAACGTACGGAATATCTCCCATTGTGTATGGCTAAAATGAGAAAAAATTGTTCTCAGAGAAGAATAAATAAAAGAGAATAAGAATACGTGTGACTTCGAGTGGAAAATACGTTCTTCCTGGTGAGCACCCCTGATTTAAACTTACGTCAGTATATAAAAACCACCCTATATATTATTTGTGTCATTGCTTTAACGATACTTTTTCTTTTCTCTTTTTAGGTAAGTTGATCACTCTGCTTAATATACATACATACACAACTTGAAATATATGCAATGTAAGTAGATATCAATAAATTAATTTATTTGCTACCAATTATCTAAAAAAAAGTGTATTTGTTTCTAAAAGTTTCAATTGTCTTTAGATTAAGGGAAATTCTTTAATCTAGACAATCCGTCAGTACACTCGGTGGCGGTGGTTAGACTCATTATTATTCCCTTCACATTCAGGCAAATACTCAGAATATTTTACAAAGATCAAGAGACCGTTAAGTCGCTCATTTTTGAGACCAGTGCTATGCCTTCATCACTGAAACAGTCTGACTACAACTAACACAAAGATGCACTAATGCTGATCAAAAGATTTCGACACAATAGTCATGACTGAGATTGGGGTTGAACTCAGGATCCTCCGCTTCACAGGCTCGTGTTAACTACTTTAGCCAACAGTACCCTCAAAATGTTTTTCATACATACTCGTACATGCTAAGGTAGAGAACTTCATATTAGCCCAATAATAGCCCAATTCACAATCCTGTGCAAATGGTCTTGCATTATAGCATTTGCAAATTGAGAGAGTATTTGAGAGCATTTTCAATGTATTTTGTTGGTGTAGAGTACAATTATTTTGCTCATGCTACGATGCTAGACTACTTGCTCGAGATTGTGAACTGGGCTATTATTTTTTTACTTTGTGATAGCATTATAAAATAACATAGACTAACAAACAATTCAAGCTTAAAACGACAATAATAAATACTGTCTTGTCTATAGTATTATTACTATACTTACTATAGTATTTATTTATTTCATGGAGGTTCAAAATGCCAACTTCACCACTTCAGGACTACAAGTCTCCTTTACAATATTTTATATGGTCCATAAAAAAAAGTATAGTTTTCTGTCTGATGTAGAGTCTTGATTTATTGTGAAATTGAAATGAATCCTTTCATACTTTACATCACTCTCTTTTCATGCAGTTTGTTTGATGCAGGTTTTTAATTATTTTTTGTCCTATATTACTTATTCTTATATATAGAAATTTTTTTTCTGCTAAGCAAAACTGACCAAAAAGAAAACTTCAATTAAACACAAATAATGTTCATTCATGGTAATGCACACGCACACAAAGGAAATTAATATCTGCAGTAAGTGTATAATGAGTTTTACATACAAATTCCTTATCAAATGACTTTCTTTCTATAAACTTTGTAAAAGAGTAAAAAAAGGAGTAGATTCAAAAGAGCAAAATACTATATAAAAGTACAAGCTAATTGTTTTTTTTTTATAAGAAAGCATGTAAATGTTTACTTCTACTCTTCTCCTTTTTAGTTTAAGCACCAGTTAGTTTTCAATAGAAAGGATTTGTGGCAATTTAGGAGTACTTTGCGTCAGCCCATATCTGAAAAGAGACTCGTTTCGGATATCTACTTTCTAAATTATTAAGCTGAAAATTATAAATATGAGAATTTGCCAATTACTACTTATTTTTAATAATTTTTTTTTTAACTCGGGCCAGCTCTCAGGGAATGACACCTACATATGAAGTGCATTGCGCCGGAACTAAGAAGGAGAGAATAGTATTGAGAGGACAGATGAAGAAATATGAGAAGATAGAGAATTTTTGTGTAGCTATTTTAAACCTTAACTTCGCCGGCTTATTTTTTTGCTACAGGACAGACGAGGGAGGATGCAATTCCTGTGTTTTTTTGGAAAATGATGGTGGTAATCCCTGGCAGTTATTCTGGCAAATACCAGCAGCATTGCTGAGACACCTTTTCCATCAGCATAAAAAGGAATTTGCGTTATTTTTGCTACAAAAACAACTGTCTATCTTCTCATCTTTCCTAATCTGTCCCTCAATACTATCCCCTCGTTTTAAGTTCCGGCGCAAAGAATTGCACATATAGGGGTCATCCCCTGAGTGCTGATCGAAGATTAAAAAAAAAAAGTTAATATTTTTAATTAACGCACACAAAAAAAGGACGGAGATAAATTAAAAATGTTTATTTTCTGTGCCCAATTTTAAAACTCTATGTTAATAGAGTCACTCCAGGAAGGGCCGTGGGGGAGACATCTCACCTAAATCGTAAAAACTTAAAAAATAAATTTTCGGGGTAATTAAATGTAGAAGAAAAAAAGTTTTTTTATAAGATCATTAGGGGGTAAAGGGATGCGATGAGGTGGGGTAGGGGAAGATCAGAGATTTTTAAAGAATGTAGGCTTAAGGAATATAATTTGTTAAATATTTACACTATTTTTTCATATAATATGTAACTTCAACGCCCACTATATATCGTGTTTTCCACTATATTGTCTTAGACTTCATCACTGATCAAGAATGTATATACAAGGTGTCGCAAAAATAACCTTCCGATGTTTTTTGGCTGTAATTTAAAAAAAAATTAAAAACTTTGATTCTTCTTGTGGATTATTTTTATTTGGTCTTTTAATTTTTTTACATCAAGTCAAGAATATGATGTCATGTAAATGGCCGCCACCACAGTTGATTGTCATTTGAGCCCTTTTTATGGCATTTTCCATCACTTTGGCCAAAACTTCCGGCGATAGGTTCTCACATTCTTGACGGATATTGTCTTTAAGAGCTGCAAGAGTCTGAGGCTTGTTGACATAAGCCCGCGACTTCAAAAAGCCCACAAAAAGAAGTCTGCAGCGGTCAAATCAGGCGATCTTGCTGGCCAGTGCAAATCACCAAAACGGGAGATTAGGCGCCCGGGAAATGCATCCTTCAGCATATCGGTTGTGGCACGTGCAGTATGTGCCGTTGCACCGTCCATTGTTTATTAACGTGTATTTCGCATGAGTTTACCACACAAATGTCAAAACAGAACTGACATTAGGGGCCAATCGCAAAATTTTTAGCATTTTCTGATAGGAGGATTACTTTTGCGCCACCTTGTACTTTATGGGTTCCAGTTCTTTTCGGAGGGTATTCAAACTGCATTCGTCGTCGTGGTGCGAAATACCATGGGGGAGACATTTCACCTTTGCCATAAAACACTAAAAATAAATTTTTGATTTAAATTAAATTAAATTTTTTATTTTTTGTTTAATAGGGCCAATTGGGGGGCAAAGGAGCAGGTGGGGGTAGGGCAGAGAATCAGGTTACGTATCAGCTTGTCACAAAAGCTTAAAACCGTTATCTTTAAGAAAAGTGGGCTGGAGTAATGCAATTTGTTTATTTTTTAAACTATTTTTGCAAATAATAATGCCCTCTAAAGAGGGCGGGATCCAAAAATTTATTTTATAGATTTTAAAGCTTCAAGTTTAACGCTTTGGACCTTATGGGACATAAAAAATATCACTTGCTTAAAAAAATTACAAAAAAAAAATTAAAAAAATCTTGTTGTTTTCTTGAGGATGGTTTAGTTCTTCTTGAGGGAACGCTTTTTCCTTCTGGCCCAATTCTGCCCATTTAGGAATTTGACCTGTGCTGTCTTTTAACATTTATCTGTAACAAATTTCAAGGCTCTAACTCTTTTCGTTTGAACTGAATAATGACGGACGGACGGATGGAAGAACATGGCTGAGCAGGAATATATAAACTTTATGGGGTCTTAGACGAATATTTCTCTGCTTTACACGTGGAATGGGAAAGTGAATTCTTTTTGGAGGGTATAAAAACTTGCAAAAATACTTTCAAATAAAATAATATGTACATATTGCTGCTTCAGTATTTTCAAAATGAAATTAAAATCATATAAAAAATTATTAATAAAATAATAAAAAATGGTTTGCAGTCTTGCAGATTCGAACTTAAGCCCGTTGATAAAATTAACAATTTACATAAGAAAGTTCGACTAATAAAAATTCATACATAATTTAAAACATTGCGGGGGCACGCGCACTTCTTCATTGTAAATTGACATCTAAATTCAATTACTTGAACGTAAATAACAAAGAAACTTTAGTTATCAGCAGCCGATGGCTCTGGAAAAAGCGAAAGAGATACATGGAATATTGGGAATATTAATCGTCAGGGTTGGGGAATTTCGTAATAACCAAAAAGGTAATAACTTAAAAATATGAATGTGACAACTTCTCATATTCAATTTTCGTTAAAAACATTAGTTAAATAGTTGATATTCCTACTAACTAGCACTACTTGCAAAAGTGGAAAAATTGAACAAAGAACGCTGATGAGATGGCGTAGCGGCCTCGAAATCAGTACTGATCCGTTCTGCTGGTTTAATGATTATTGAAAATATTCTTAATTTGCAATCTTAATATAAAATAATAAATAGAATTTGAACAAATTCATTTATTAATAAAATAATAAAAAATGATTTGCAGTCTTGCAGATTCGAACTTAAGCCCGAAAAAAATTAACAATTTACATATAAAGAAATGATTCAGTTGACTCACCTCAAAAATTACAATCATACCAAAAACAACAGAAATAGTTTTGTAGCGGAAATTCCGGTCACGTCTAGACATAATATCTTCAATTAAGTGGAAGGAAGAAAGTGGTACAGTAAAGGTCACATCCTGCGCAGAATATTCATTCAATGATTAAATTTAAGGCATTCGGCTTTCAAAAAGCATTAGATTAAATATATTCTTGATTCTTAACCTAATGTTTATTCAAACCTATTACGCTATTCACTACATTTTAATATATTTGCATGAAGGTTGACTATTTCCAGCTGAAAGCTCTACGAGCAAATTTTCAAGATTTTTACAGAATTTTCTTAAAAATGTATCATTAGTTTTGAATGTTTTAAGATCTATATAGCATTTGATATGCAATAGCTATAATTGATTACTGGGACCATATTATGGTTGTTACAACCATTGAGTAAAATTTCCATGCACTGTTTCGCCTAATAGCTGCGTTATAATTTTTTTAATAGAAGTCAAATATTGATGTTTTATTGAGTGCTTATGTCTTTATTTGAACAAAAAAGTTTCAATTGTAAATCAGTCGCGAAATTGTCGCATTCAATACAATTTATATACAAATTTCTATCGTTATAACTTTACAAAAGAAAATACCCAAAACCGAACGCAATGAGTTAACTGGCCACATGAAATCGTCGATAGGATCACGACTGTAACGATGTGAAACCTAATCTGTTACTAGTCTGAGGGACAAATAAAATGTCCTTCAACATTTAAATTATGTATGAATTTCTAATTTATTAGTCGAACTTTCTCTATGTAAATTACATTACAGGATGTTAATTTTTTTTCCAAGGGCTCAAGTTCAAATCTGCGAAACTGCACATAATTTTTTGTTTTTATTTTATCATTTGTTGAAGGATATTTTGTCGCTTGTTCAGTCACCATAGAAATAATAAAATTGTCTTAACGAAATAGGTGTTCTGTTCGGGCATCGTCCCATCGAAAAATCTCTGAATGGCACGGGTTATTGAACAACTGCGTCACATACTTACATACAAACACACACACACACACATACACATACAGACATCGTGACGGCTTCTTAGAAGTAGTCAGGAAAGCTTCCTAGAAACTCAAAATTTCGAGATCTGACGAAAACATGATATTTTTTTAAACGGGGTAAAACCGAGTAACCTTTTGCATTTCTTTTAATTTTTTTAATTTTCTTAGCGGGAAGATAAAAAAAAATCAATGAGTGTTCGAACTCACGGGCGATGTGTTAACACCTTTTTGTTTATTTATTTTATATTAAACACACAAAAAACAAAGAGAATGCAAAGCAACAGACAAATGTACATACATACATTGTTATGTTTCTACATAAGCTACATACGTTTATGTCTTGCTATCTCATTTTTATATATGTACGTATAACCACGTCACTATTATCTTTGCTATGCATAAGACAAATCCGAAGATCAACATAAAACACTTTTTTAATATTATTCCAAATTAATACTCCGAATTAAAACACTTAAATCTCCGCTCGCTGATATCAGATCGCCTTAATTTTTAGCCTAAACTCTTCGTCGAAACCCGCACTAGCGTTTTAATCCAAAAATTAACAAAATCGGCTATGAATTTCCGGAGAAAATCGCGTAGGAAAATTATATGAAAGTCGCCCAATAATCACTTTCAATACCGACTGCCAAGCAACAACAACAAACAAACAAACTCTTACACTTACACTTGCGTATGTATTGAAACTGATAGTTTACTGCCCTAGAGGCGCGCGTATAGATGTTAATACATCAAAAAAATCATAATCATGATCACGCTTTAACTACATGCACACAAATATAAATACCTTTCCATGCGAGGATGCAATAATTAGTCGTCCTAACTCTTTAATCTTGTCAAAATTATCTAACCGTTTATGCATATTAAAATGCATATCCTTAAATAGATTTTACAATAGAACTGTAGTTTGATTTTGTTATTCCAGGTCTGTGGTCCTAGCTATTCACTTAAGCTTATAACAACCATCCTTGTCCTTTAGAATTCCGAAAACATCGTTTTTGTCTTTGCCTTATTGTTTGTGTCAGTGGGCCGCACATGTTATACTTTAAATAGGCCTTTTGTTTCTTTCTTTCCAACTAATTTGCCAGCATAATTGTCGACAAGTCGGCCACCCATCGCCTCCACAGTAGATGTCTGTTAGAGTCTTTCTCCTTTTACCTCTTATTTTACTTTTAGAAATTTACTCAAGTGAAAACTGCTAACATGTTTTTCTTTAATATAAAACTAACTGTTTGTATGTACGAGTGTTATTTTTGGCAAAGTATTTATTATCGAGCACTTCAGTGAAGAAAAAAAAAATCACAGACACGAAAAAGAAAATAAAAATGTACAAACTACTTGAACAATATTGCTGTAAACCACTTGTCATTGACTTTTGTTGTCAATATAAACGTTTTACTTTGTATGTGGTCCTTAACGAAAATTTTCTTTGTTGTTGCTACTCAATTTTTTTTCTTCGCTTTTTAGCAGCTGAGTTGTTGTTATTCTTTTGTGGGAAACTCTTTAATAAATATTTTTTTTTCGTGTTATTCATGGTTTCTAATTTTTTTTCCAGTGTGGTAAATTTTATATTTCAAAGAACGTTTTTTTTTTGTTTGGGAGTTCATGTTATATCAATATTTTCTTTTCATTTTAAGTTTGTATTAAAAAGTATATGTTGTGTTTAGCAATCATAGAAAAACTGAGATTTCATTCTTGTGTCATGCATTAAAAGTGTGTGTATCGGGTGTTTGTGGAGCTGCAAGAGAACTTAAAGTGATTATACAAGAGGGAAATATTGTTGGATTGGAATTTTTTATACCCTTCCCAAAAAAGTGAAAGGCTATATTGGTTTGTCATTCCGTGTGTAATTTCTTCGATATGCACATGGGACCCCATAAAGTATATATATTCTAGATCCTTATGAATAGCGATGACGATTTAGCGATGTCCGTCTGTCCATCCGTCTGTACGTGAAATCGATTTTCCCAAGCCTTCAGAAGAGCTAGAGACTTCGTTCTTGAACCATTGGATTGTAATTGAACTTAAATAGAGTGCTATTGAAATTCAGAAAGATCCGAAGTATGGTTCCAGAGCTGGGAAGCTTACACCTATTTCTCGATGCAAAATTTATACCAAAAATCAATTATTTTTTTTAATGTTTGTAAATTAAACCTATTTCATGCTTTGGGCAGCCTCAATGGTCTATTAAAAACTAAAAAAATAAAAAAAATTCCAAGGATGGGAAATTAAAAATTTTTTTTCGGCCTATTCCATATTTTGTAGTACATGTAGTAACTAAAATTGTTAAAAATTTCAAGTTTTTCTTTAACAAAACCACTTTATACGTCATGAAGATTTGCATTGGCAAAAAAAAAAAAAATTTTAATTAAATTTTACTTCCAGGGGTGGAAAATTGATTTTTTTTTATACATGAAAGTAATCAAACAGGCAACTGATGTTGTTTTTTTTTTGTTTTTTCCTAACTAAAACTGTCTTTCCATTCTTCAAGAGCCAGTTACCGGTTGTTCGGAATAAATCCAGCCATAAATGGTAATCCGTGGACTCCAGTGAATAGAATCACTTCTGGAAATAAGGTTGCCACTCAATTTTATTGTGCAATAAATCCGCTGTATCACAAGTTGCACTGTGCTGTTGGAATCAAATGCCATCCACTGTAACGGCAGCTGATGAATTATTTAGAAAAAAATAAACCACTCAAAGCAAACAGTTCTAATGAATTTAATAATGGGTGATTCTTAAATTAGATTCGTGGCTAAAGATATTTTTTTTTTAACTCTAGCAAGCACTCAGGGGATGATCACTACATACGCAGTGCCGACGAAAGAGGGTGCAGTTCCTCAGCTCTTTTAGTACCTGTTGAGTCCGTCGCTGCCGCTTATGTTCAGTGACCAGTGTAGTGCCTTCATCACTGATGACAATAGATGACAACAACTAATACAATCATTCACTAATGCTGATCGGAAGAATTCGACCAAATATTCATGATTGAGCGCGGAGTTGAACTCAGGTCCGTCCGCTTTATAGTCTTTTGTTAATTACTTCAGCCAACAGCTTTGATAGAAGTGCTGCATAAAGTTCGTCAATATATTTTTTTTTTCAAAGTAAATTTTTACAATCTGGAAAAGTTGTTCTGGCTCATAATGAAGGGAAACATTAACAAAGTTTGACATTCTTAGTTGGGAAACCATAGCTGTTGATTGTTCTTATGCCATTAAAAATACACCCTTTACTTACTGAACAAATGTAAAATTTTAAGGAGAATTTTTTGCAATGTTGACGTCAAGTCAAGAAAACAGTTGACTCTTCCACTCACGGATTTGAATGAAATTTTATTAGACGGTCTCTTTCATCCTACAAAATAAAATAAAATTAATTTCTAAAAAATTTGTCAACGTTGTCGAATATGTTGAGTACTTTCTAAAGGTTGCGAAAAGTGTTTTATGAACAACGATGACATAAGAATGTCAGTTCTTGGGAAAAACGTAATAACTGCAGATGTTTGATGCTCTCCAATTTTTTTAATTAACTAAGCAGATTGAGAATTAATGTAAATTATTAATAAATTATTTTTATTGAAGCAAAAGGTGAACTATTTTTTATAAAAAACTTTGTTTATTCCGATATTTCGCTATAAACAAATTTTTTTATAAACAAAATAATTACCACTTGCTTAAATATACATAATTTATTAATAATTAAAAACAAGTAAAAAAATGGAGAAGATTATCAGGTTACGTATTAATGTTATTTTTAAGGAATGTAGGTTTAAGTAAAACAATTTCTTATATTTTTGCACTATTTTTGCATAAAATAACTCCCACTAAAGGCGGCGGGGTCCAAAAATTTATTTCCTTTTATTTTATGACTCCAAGTATAACGCGTTGGAACTTCTTTAACATAAAAATATATCATTTGCTTAATAAAATTATAAAAAAACCTATAAAAATGATAAATGGATTTTTGAAAAGGTTGGTTTAGTTTTTCTTAGGGGAACTTTTTTAGCCCTGGTACGATTTAGTACATTAACGAACTTGACCTATGCTATCCTTTAAAATGTATTTACACCAAATCTTTTCGTTTGAACTGAGCCGTGATTTGCACAGACGGACGGATGAACGGAGATGGCTAGATGGTCTTAGATTTCATCACTGATCCAAAATATATATATATATATATATATATATATATATATATATATATATAATTTATGGGGTCTCAGAGGGATATTTGCGTTACACGCGGAATGACAAAATGAATATATCCTCAAATTTTTTTTGGGAGGGTATAAAATTTTATTTGTCAAACTTATTGAAAATTTAAAAAAAAAAAATCGGGAAGTTTCTGGTTTTACCACTTTTATAAAAAAAATTTAATTTTCACCAGATCTCGACGTTTTGAGTTCCTAGAAAACTTTCCTGACTATCCCTAATAGGGTGTCACTATGAATGTATGTATGCATGTGCATTTGTGTATGTGTATATGTGTATGGATGTGTGTGTTTCTGTGTGTATGATTGCGTGTGTGTAAGAATCTGGCCCCCTTATAACTTTTGAACAATTGAATCGATTCGACCCAAACTAGTCGTGTCTCAAAGGGTTGTTTCAAACGTATATTTCCTGTAAATTGGTTCGAGCTGTTAGATTTTAAAAATATCAAAAAAACCTTAAATTTTTTTCTCAAATGTAGTTCTTTAAAAATAACTTTTAAAGTGGTCCACCGATCGGTTTCACAAACTAATCAAAATCCGTTGAATTGTTCGTGAGATATCGAGACCGAAAAAACTATATATGTTTATAGTTGTTCTTTAATAAATTCCAAAATTATGTATCTGCTCGATTAGTGTTCCAATTTACTTCGATCCTTTTCAAAGAGTTCTATAGAAAATCTAAATCTGTAACATAGATTTCCTGTAAATTCTATTCGATTCGGAGCGGTAGATTTTGAGAAATCTGAACAAAACACTAAGAAGATTTTTTTTTCAAAACAGTTTTTTTCGAGTAACTTTAAAAAAAGTTTCTCGATCGATTCCACAACCTAATCTGCTCTTGACATTCCAAAACCATGTAGATTGCCACTAATCGCTTCAAAAAAGTGCTATTTTTGAAGAACTCCGCATCTTAACTCCACGATGTGGTTAAAATTAGCGGGAAGTTGCGGGGATGTCCTTAAGGGTCCACCGTTTTCCATATTCTCTTTTTTGTTTTAAGTAGGACCAACACTCAGGGGATGATGCAGTGCATTGCGCCGGAACTAGAAAGTAGGGGATAGTATTCTGAAGGCAGTTGAGAATATGGAGAATTTTTTTTAATCTATTTTGACCTTTTACTTCGACGGCAAATTATTTTTTTTTGCTAAAGGACCGACGAAGGAGGATGATTTAACTTTAATCTTAGTGAAAATCGCTGCCATATATGTTCAGTGACCAGCGCTATGCCTGCGTCGCTGATATAGATCGACAACAACTAACACAACCATTTACTAATGCTGAACAAAAGAATATGACTCATTCCGGTGCCGAACTTGGGGCTTTCAGTTTCATAGTTTCGTGTCAACTACTTTAGGTAACAGCTCCCTCATAACTTTTTGAATTTATAAAACGTTTAACACAGAAGTTTTTTACCTTCACTGGATTAAAAGATAATGCTACTTCAAAATTTTCAAATTTGCTTACTCACCTCTCTTGTCCCCTCCGTATATGGCCTTAAAAACTGAATGCAAAAGTTCATTGTAAAATAAGTTTTATTTAAATTGACAATCAGCATTATTTTTTTCGGTATTGAATATTTTTTTTGCTTTCTGTTTATAATCCTTTACAATTCATTATCGTCTGTCATGTTCTTTTTTCAATTATTACAAATATTATTTAAATAGTTGCTTTTAGTTTTTACCTAAATTTATTTTATACTTGTTAACATGGTATTTTTTGCTATAATAAAGCCTTCTTATAAATATAATATGTATAATTAGTTTTACTTATTTTTTTATTTTTTTATAAATATATTGACCCAAATAATAATATTAATATGCCTAGTGACAATTAACTGTAGTTATATTTTTGGGAATGTATTGGTTTATTTTTTTGTTAATATTATAGATATTATGCAGTTTGTTATTAGAGCTATTTTTCAATAAATTTGTGTATTAAAAAATACATTTACAATTTTTTTTGTTGTAACTTTACATTCCGATGTGTTTTTGCTGTTGTGGTTGTTTAATGCTAAATTTAATTACTTGTAACGGGTACATTTATATGTAGCATCGCAATCAGTTGAGTGGTTTATTATAAAACAAATCTTCGAATCTATAGAGGTCAACAAATTGAAAAGAAACGTTTAACATTTTTTCCATAAGTTTAAAAAACTGTAACAATTAATTTTATATATTAAAGGAGTAAATAAGTGAATATGTTAAATTTCATAGAACTTTCGAGTCAGCGATTTATGATTGGCTTTTAATTCAGAAAACAAGAAACCAAAATTAAAAAAAAAACTACATATCTAACGTTTTTTTTTTCAACTAGTGCTTATTTCGAGAATGGTAACACTTAGCTCATGTCTGATTTGACAGATAATTAGTTTTATCCTTCCGCTGAACGAAGCGAAACGCATACAATGCGTTTTTGCTTCGCTAGGTGGGCCTGCGATCGACGTACAGAAGATGCCGATTTTGCCAAAAAAAAATCATCTCTTCAGATGAAGCTCATTTTGATCTTGGCGGGTATGTAAACAAGCCAAATTGTCGCATTTGGGGCACAGTAAACCCGCACGCATACATTGAAAAGCCGACGCACCCAAAACGAGTCACTGTTTGGTGCGGATTTCGGTCCAGAGGCATAATTGGGCCATTTTTCTTCGAAAATGAGCAAGGAGTGGCCGTTACAGTCAATGGCGATCGTTATCGGCCCGTGCAGCCATTTGAATGAAACTATTTTCCATTATTAACCGGAAGGATTGTACTTTCAAATAAAAAAAGAAATTTGAGAAAATATTGAGTAGTTTTTTTTATAGCATTTTCAAAAAAAAGTTATTTGGCGGACCCTATAGAATTTAATAAATTAACTCGTCGCTCTAGAATTTAGCAGGCTCTCTATCCTGCTATCGCTCAAAAAAAATAATAAACCATTTTGGCAGCACTTTTGCTTGCCTTAAGTTCTAAACACATAGACGACAGCAGACTTCACAACTTCACGGCTTCATATGCTGCCAACTTCAAATGCTGCTATGAAGTCAGCTCCATAATTATTTTGAACACAGCAACAACATAGCAACAGGGATGCCGCATATATGTACTATATATTGTATAATTAACAAAATTAAAGTTATTGACAAAAAATTTAATAATATCACAGAAAACTATAAAAACACATAAATTTATTTCTATATTGTATATTTGTAATGTTCTTTTATGTTTAATATTAAAAAAACGTTGTTGTTCTTATTTTTCCAATTTATATGTATATATAATGGCAACACTATACTTGTTTATTGCTGCCCGTCAAAATAGAAAATAACCTAAGTTGGCAGCAGCAGCAAATGCTGTTGTGCAGTTCTGCTGCTGTGCTGCCCTCAAAATAATAATTTTCATTTATACACATGGATTTTATTTTTGACATATTGCTGCTTGCTGTCGTCTATGTGCTTCGAGTTTTAGTCTGCAACAGCCATTAAATATTTCCTTGCGTATTGTATAACACAGTTTATTTATGTTCATGTTTATAAATCAGGTCATAATTTGCTTGTCCCTTTATCAAATGATACCTATTGTCTTACATTTTTTTGAAACTATGATCGGCACTCAAGCGTTGAACCCTACTCATGAAATTCATGGTAGCGCCGCTATGGAAAGCAGGAAATATTCTTAAGAGAAGGATAAGAAGACGGATATTTTGTAGAATATTATCAAAATGCAGCTAACAAAACAAATTGTTAATATTTATTAATTATATTCGTGCTGATTCTTTTCCCATATTTACAAAAAAAAAAAAAAAATTCAAAATTGATTATTGAGGGATTAAGCTAGTTCCTATGGGCATTTTACTGGGGCTAATGCAGATCGTCAGGGAACTTTTACCCAACATTTCTTAGAATAACTATAGATTTTATATCAACGTTTAAACAAGAACTCAAAAATCACTTATTCCTTTTTTATTTTCTTACCATCTCATGCAATAAACACATTCGAAACAGCAGGCTACACGAACACACGACTATAAAAGCCGTTGGCTACAATCGTCGCCTCGTAATCAGCTACTAACTGCCTATTTCTCATTGCCGAATGAATTTGTTCTTTCGTATATATACATTTGAAACAAAAACAATTTATAAAATTTTGTTTTAAATATATTTGTACGAAAGAAAGAATTCATTCGACAATGAGAAATAGGCACTTAATTATTTATGAGACGGCAGCTACATTGTCAACATCTCATTTTAGTGGTGACACTTTCATATATAAAAAAGCGCTTTTTCTAAATCAATATATAGACCGAAACAAAATTAATAATGAAAATACTTTATTTTTTTATACATAGCTTTTTATTGTTTTTGCATTTGTAATAAATACATTTTGATGTCCTCCTTCTGTTATGGCACTATGAAAATGAGTTTATGAGTTAATTCATTTGTAACCTAACCAACGACTTTTATCGATAACGGCTATCACATATATACAAAATTAGAGTATTCGAAATAATGGAATTTTTACTTGAAAAATCAGATAAAAAATTTCAAAATTTAATAATACTTCCAATATGTGAATAAATTTGAGAAATATGTCGTAACATCGCTCAGGAGCTGTTCAACATAGTCAACGACGATCCAGACTCGCCAAACGCCACAGTCAACTTTTCAAATGTTCTTGCGCATTTAATTTCATATTTTACACAAAACTTTTCCTAATCCATTTTTTCGAATAGTAAAAATCGAAGAGCACACCAAAACACGACTAACCTTTTTATCTGTCAAAAACAAACTGGCAATCAAAAATGGCTGATATAACCAACATATGTATATAACAGACATGTGTTTCCAACATAACAGAAAAAAGAATGCGATAATCGAACATACGTAACTTACGAAATTTGAAAATAACGATTAGTTTTTGATCAGACCTCGTATAATAATATGTGCGGGACGCAGCAGCTTCATAAACAAAAATTTGGGTTTTAATGTTATTTTGTCGTTTCGGTTGCAATAATTTTTGTAATTTTAAAACCTCTGCACTGGTCATGACATATTTATAATCTCATGTAATAATATCCTGAAGCACATGTGGCGTATGAGTGTTATGTGAAACAACTGAGCTCAATAATACTCATACGTAGTGCTGTTCGTGAGTGCTCTTCGTTAGTAATTTTACGTACAAAAACATATAATTTTAGCAACAGTGCAAATTACAACTGCTTCTAGGATTAGAAAACACTCTGGCGCAAATGTTTTATATCTGAGGGATACAGTTCCGGGCGGATTGATATTGAAGCTAAGTAGCGCTAGATGGCAGCACAAACATAAAAACTTTTTTTTTTTGAAATTGCGGTCTGCCAAACGTCAGCTGTTAAAATTCCACCCAAATTCATCGATTAGTTTACTTGTTGTAGACGTTTGAAGTCAGCAACTTCTGTGTTTCTTGAAAAATGGAAAAAAGTGAATTTCGTGCAGTGATTAAACACTACGAATATTATTTGAAAGGGAAAACGGCGAAAGAAACAAAAGAAGAGCTCGATAATTGTTACGGTGAGTCTGCTCCGTCAGATTACATGGTAAAATATTGGATTGCTGGACTTAAACGCGGCCGAACAAGCACTACAACAATACCATCAACAGGAAGGCCAAAAGAGTTGGTTACTGAAGAAAATATAAAAAAATGTCGTTATGATGATCGCCGAGTCAAGTTAGTGAGATTCTTAAAATGGTAAACATATCATATGAATGTGTGTCCAACATTTTGCATGAACATTTGCATATGAAAAAGCTATCGTCAGCAAATTAGGTGCCATGTTTGCTCAGTGTCGAACAAAAATGAGTTCGACAGACCACTTCACAGCGGTGTTTGGACATGATAAATCGTAATCCTGTTGACTTTTGGCGTCGCTTAATAACTGTTGATGAAACGTGGGTCCACCACTACACACCTGAAACCAAAAATCAATCGAAACAATGGGTGGAAGCTGGTGGAAGTGCTCCGAAGAAGGCGAATGCAGTGAAATCGGCTGGCAAGGTTATGGCCACAGTATTTTGGGATGCACACGGAATATTGCTCATCGATTACCTCCACAATCACAGGAAAGTATTATCGTGCATTATTGGATGAATTGATTGATGCACTTAAGAAAAAGCGGCCACATTTAAAGAAGAAAAAAGAGCTCTCTCTTCAAGACAACGCACCGATTCACGCAGCATTAGATACGAGTACGATGCTAAAAATACGTGAAATACACTTCGAATTGGTTGATCATCCACCTTATAGTCCAGATTTAGCTCCTAGTGACTTTTTCCTGTTTCCAAACTTGAAAAAATGGCTCGCAGGAAAAAGATTCATCTCAAACGAAGAAGTGATTTCCGAATCTAACGCGTATTTTGCGGGGTTCCCATAATCGTATTATTCAAATGGTATAAAAAAATTGGAATATCGTTTTAGTAAGAGTATTGAGCTAAAAGGAGGCTATGTTGAGAAATAAATGGTTTTTGAAAATGAAGAAGTGAAAGGTTTTTTTTCCTACTTAGGTAGCTTCAATATCAATAATTAATATTAAAAAAATTACTTTGTTTTTCTGAGCAATTAATGAAACTCAGAAAATAAATGTATTTTCTAAGCGAAAAATAAAACTTATGTCATAATGATTAATGTTATTTTCTTTTCTAAAAAAGAATGCTACATTTTATGCACTTTTCAATGGAAAATGGTAACATTATGGCATTTGAAAATAGTAAAGTTATTGGAAATTGATTTACCATCTCTTATGAAGATGTGTTTTATTTTAAAATTGCTCCTAATTGTGGTTTTTGTGGAATAAAAAGTGACAATATGTTACATATTTTCCAGACAAGAAATCGCCATAAAATGTAATTTTTAAAATAAAACTTGCAACCGTTGTAATTTATGTTTAAAATACATTTCAACTTAACTTTTATTTTGTGAGGTATAAATGAAAATCAAAACGTAAGTTTTTTTCGGAAGAATAAAGAAAACTCAGAGAATAATTGGAAATTTCGTGTTTTATAATAAAATTTAAACAAATGAAAATTGTTGCATACAAATATTAATTGGGTGCACGTAGCAGATCACTTTGAAATTGATTTTTTAGCTTAAATTGGAAAAATTAAACTAAATTTGCGGTACCTTGTTTTAAAACATCATATACCTAAACATTTAATTTGGAAGCACTCTTTATACTCCCATTATATTTTATGAATACATCGGAATAAACTCTTCAAACCGAATAATAACATTCAACTTAAAGATATTGCTTGCGTGCAAAAAAATCCTGAAGCTCTGTGTAATTTAACATATTTTTTAAAAGAAAATTTAAAAAAATTTCTATAACAATAAAAGTTGTTTCTTATTTATTTATTTTATTTAGCATGTAAGTAGTCAACAATATATATTTTTTTCATTAACGCTTAATGGACTGCATATACGAGTATAATTATTATAAATTTATTCAAGTATTTTATAATTGTTTAGGCTGTTTTGAATTTCGTTTAAGGATACTAGGCTGTCGTTTAGGTTTTTCTCTTTAAACTAATTATTTATCTAATAGTGCCTAATTTAAGCTAACTTTACATATATGTATATTAGAATATGTTTCCATTTTTTTTTTGCTTAGTGTATTTATAAATATCTGTTTTGTTGTTATTTGCTACAATAATGATTATGTGATTATTTTCAAGCTTTCATCATCTTATAAATTCGTCTAATATTTTCAATACTTATTGATGCTAAATAGTAATTTACAATTTGTTTTATTTACCGGGGGAGTAAAACATTAAAGCATTAGTTAATTTGTTTACTTAAATATGTTTTGCTGAACTAACAATTTGTTTAATAATATTTCATATTTGGTGTATAGTACATAAGATGTTCATTTAAATAATTTTATACTGCTATATAATTTATTTAATATATTAAATCCATATAATAACAATTTATACAATTCTGTAAGTATATTTTTTTAGTTACTTTACTGTCTTAAAGCATAAGAGTTTTTTTACAATTAACAATATATATATTTTTTTTAACATATTTTACTTTTAATTATGTATAGAAAATATGTATGTTTTTTTAAGGAAGACATTTTTCATGATTGTGACCATTTTTTTGATAAACTCAAAAAGAAATTAACAAAATTGTCATATGGTTTAAAATAAACTGCAAAGTTGTAATAATAAATAAATAAAATATTTCTGCTTAAAATATAAAAATATTCACCATCATCGTGAAAAGAAAAACTGATAAAAAAAATCTGTACAACTAGCCGATTAGAATTGCATTGAACATTCTTTCAAATATCTGTCTGAAAATAATGCAAATGTCGGCTAACACATTAGAATTTTCCCATTATTTCTATAGAAGATTTTATTCAGATTTCCATGAAGAATGTCTTCCAAAAGTGAGAATATCAAGCGACATGTTCCTCAGATTTCTTGTCAAGTACTTTATATGTGTATTTGGGTCAGAAATCTGACAAAAATCGTAAACGATTGTCGACGTTTCTCTCAGACTTCATACAGACGTCGGATTATTTTGCTAAGTAAATACATTCCAATGTATGTACTCGTATGTACATATAACGGATGTCCGCCGGGAAAGTATACTACTTTGTTTGATTTTTGATTGCAAGAAAGAGAATAGATGGATAATGTCGGCAATTATGTATGGAGTACAAAATCAGATAAATGTCCGCCTCTGTTAGCCTCACAAATGGCAGCCCTTTTGAGCACATATATCATTATATTCTCACACATTTCACGCGGTATTTCATTAATTTCATTACGAATATTTTGTTTGAGTTGCTCAAGTGTTTCTGTTTTGTTTGCATAAACTTTGCTTTTCAGATATTCCCACAAAAAGAAGTCTGGATCAGTCAAATCAGGCGATCGTGGAGGACAATCAACATCACCATTTCTTGAAATAATTTGTTATGGAAAGAAATCTCGCAGTAATTCCATTGTAATCCTGGCTGTATACGATGTGGCATTGAATATTTTTCCATAATAAATTTGCCACGTGTTTACCCCTATATTCATAAAAAAAATAAAGCGTATTTGAAATCTGTTTTAAGACAATTTTTATAAAAAAATTTCATTAAAAACATTTCAAACTCATTGTAAATTTTATTTAAAAAAAAATGAGATAGGATAGCAAAACCTGCATAATAATTAAAGGCATGAGTTTGTAGGTCGGCAATAAGATTTACGGCAATTGGCTTTGAAAAATATATAGATCCAAATACCCTCAACAAAATCCTTAATTCTCAAAAACTGGATATTAACTTTTTATTAGTCAGAAATGTACAATTTTCGTCGGATCATATTCAAATATAAAAAAACTTTAGAGGGAATAATTTGTAAAAGATTAATGTAACAGACAATTCTCAGTCGTTTTTCTCCAGGTCTAATAAAATTGAGGACAGATTATGCTTAATGTCAATTATCGCAGTGAGGTCCGAACTGATGGTACTCTTAATATTCGGCTGAATTTGTGTGTCCATCATCAGCCTCTGTCCGTCTAGGGGTCACCTCGGCAGCCCATCTGGCCATTCAGGTTGCAACTTTCATTGCATAATATCGTCACTACCATACACAAACACTACCATACACTTACACCCTTACTACTTCGGGGGATTCCACGATGCCGCCAGTAATCAAGAAGAAACCAGCCAGACAAAAGTCTACAATATAGACATGTTAAGCATCAATCCGTACCCGACATTTATCACAGCCACTCTTTGTAACAAACCACAGCCACCACACGGACTCCCTGAGGAGACCTCACCAATATCCGGCCATAGACTCACCCAACACTAACGGAAGAAGCAGCGAAGTTCGCCTCAGTAACTGCTACTGCGAACGTGCACAAACGCTAACATCATCGCTGTGATGATGTTGCCACAACGTACTCAAAGACTTGTAATTATTTGGTTTCTAGCGAACATTATCCCTTTACTGTTCTACGGGCATACCGGAACCCCTGGTATCAGTGTTAGGTGACTGGTGGAGCCTTACAGTTCAAGCCAGTATAGGCTAGTCAACCTCCTATATACTTATGGTTTCTTCTTCAACTAAACCCAGCCTTCGACTAAACCTGATTTTCTTACTGACATCATAGCTAGGCAAGTCTACTACTTTTTAGTTTCTTATATGCCGCTCCCGTTGCACTGCTACTTCAGGAATTGGACAGGAACATATTAGTTCTATGGATTGTCGGCAAAAGTAACCCTCTAACCCGGTCTGCACTGCAACAGGTTGTAGAACTCACTTCCAAAATCGAGGACGATGTGAAATATGTAATTCATACCATGTTCTTGTACCGATCGCGGAGCACAGTTTTTTTATTTCAATATATTCGACGAACCTAACCTCCGTGTTAAGCGTGGTCGACCTATCACAACAATCAAAACAAATGAAAAGGGAGCAGTATTTTGCACTCGTAAAAGCACCATTCATATTAACATAGAATCAGTATTTCTTTTTAAACAAATTGTGTTGTTTTCATTTCTAAAAAAAAATCATACATTCAAAATGGCAATATTGTACCATTTGCAAGTGCTGAATTTATTAGAAATTAGTCTATCTCCCTTACGGATATTAATTTTGGTTTTAAAACCGCACCAAATATAACTTTTTAGAAAAGAAGTTAAAAAATGTTAAATTTTTTCTTGTTGTCATTAGTTACAAAGCACCATTAAATATGGCGATCACAATGGAGTCCATTAATTCCAAGTAATTCACAATAAAGCTTTTAATTCCAAAATATTCACCATAGTGATATAATAAGGATGGCAACATCCTGAACAACTCATTCGTATAATATTATCGATAGGGGGATTATCATTTCCACTAATTCATTTCTAATACTTTTATTCTCATTTTCGTTTTGGCTGTTACTGCTTGACAAAAACAATTTTCTTTGAATTCCTTAAACTACACAATAACTGTTGCACTATTTAGGGAAAAGCTATATTATTAAACTTTTTCCAAGTCTTAATTTGTTCAATAGTAGTTACGAAATTTAATCTAAAATTAAGGATTTTTATGAGTTTTATCACTAATAATGTGGTCAAAAAATAAAGACAGCCTTATTGCTTGGATTTTAATGTTATTTAAAATACTTTTTGAAAGTAGTAATTTGCATAAACAATTATTTATTTCAATATCGAAACGCCAGCATTACTGTTTTTTCCGGGATAATTGAACATTTGACTTTACAGATAATTGAATAGTAGTCATGAGAGAGAGAGAGGGAGAGAGAGAAATTTTAATGTTTTTCATATCAATTCCTTAACTGACAAATTCTAAAAAGATCTACAACTCAACACTTTTTTCATATATGTAACACTGTTTTATGTTTTCCATCCGTTACACTATTCTTTTTTTAAATAATTAATATCTGACTATATAAATTTATTTTTCATACGAAAAGTTTGTTACAGTAAAACACCAAGTTTTTGCTCTTGTCAAGAATTCATTACAAATGGGAACTACATGGGAAAAAAGTACAATTGAGAAAAATTTATTTTGTAAACAATATTTTTGTTCGGGTATTGTTCCTGTATTCCTTCTGTAAAACTGCAAATAATAAATAAATAAATAAGTAAAATAAAAATGGTCAGTTAGTTTCACTTCATATACTTTTTCAATATTCGATAATAATTGTTGTTTGTTTGTTTGTGTGCAATTATTTTCTTTTATTTAAAGGCTTTTCTCTGAAATTGTATTTGTATATACAGCATTTTTATACTAAGAAATATACATGTGTATGTGTATATGTGTGTGTGTGTTTTTATTATTTTTCTTATGCATAAAATTTGCCATTTTATGTTATATTTTAAATGTATTGTATTGACTATTTTTAATGTTATTTTTTTATAAATTTTTACTTATTTACATATATTTTTTGTGTTGTTTAGGTGTTATTTTTAATTTTATATTTATTTTGTTTCTGTTTTATTGTTAGACTCGTATTTCTGTTTATTAGGTGTTCATTTATGATATGTTTATGTTTAATTTTTTTATTATATAAAATATTATATATGTATATATATATATATATATATATATATATATATAGATATATATATATATATATATATATATATATATGTATATATATATATATATATATATATATATATATATATTTATACATATATATATATATATATATATATATATATATATATTTTTTTTTTTTTTTTTTTTGTTATTTATAATTACATATGTATGCATGTATTCTTGTTCTTAAACTTATCAAAAAAATATATAAAAATATCTTTTTTATCAATGAAACCTTGGATTTAAAAAGCAAAGAGATTGTGTTGTCAATGATATAAAAATAAAATAAAAACAATTTGAATAATTTTACTATGCCACAAAATTCATATGTTTGAGTTAATAACTAATTTCTTTCGAAAATGTGCAATTCTAGAAACACATTGGGCTGAACAACGAATTTTTTTTTAAATTTTTTTAAATTTTTGTATGTAAGAAAATACCATGAAGACTGACGCTGGAAGAAATTCTTCATATGAATTTATTTCTACTTACACCAGCGAACGACGTATTAATTAACCATCAGCCATATTCCATAACTCGCTAAAGCTAAAACGCCACCGGTTAAGACCTCAAATGTATTTTTAATGGTTGTAGGCAACTTATGCATACTTTTGGGGGCTTATTTTGTTCGCTAGGAAATAGGTAAATACAAAGTTAGCCCTCAAAAATATGCAGAAGTGTTTAACACTATTTTAGCGACTTACGGAATATGGCTGCAGGTTTCGTATACTCAAATTAATTTTTTTTTTTTGTTATTGTATTATAGCAGAAAATGTCCGGATAATATCAAAAATGTTCTCACCATCTCTTTATTAATGTTTATTTATTTCCTACATTTTCTTCGTCCCCATTACCTCCTTGATTTTTTTTTTTATTAAACGAAAATACTCTTCACCAATATTTTGAAGTTTGTTCAGAAAATAATAACAAACAGCAATTCGTTATGACACTAATGAAATTATTACTGTTACAAAATGTTTAACGAAATGAATGCCTGCTTTACAGAGTAGCATCAGAAGATTATAAAAATTTTAACAAGATTAAAAATTAATATCAGTGCTTAATTATATTAATTAAGGCAATATGTCGAATAGAAGTTTTTAAATATTAAAAATATTTATTTCCTTATTTGAATTTTTATGTTTGCACAAATAGAAATGAAATTTATCAGAAGTTGATTAACGAATTCATCGTATTAGACGAAAATTGCGTTCCAAGCATAAAGTCAGAAATATAAAGAAATACTTGCGTTTTCATGTATGTATGTGTGCATTAATACATGTGTTTAACAGTGTTCTCATACCTAGAGCTAAAAACAAATTTTTAATCTGAAAGCTAACAAACATAATGATATTGGTAAATGAAGAATAAAGAAATAAGTTAATATAATATCTTATCATTTTTGTACGATTGATTAAAAAGTCATTAAAATTTGCTGTATTTCTGGACATGATACATTCATCACAGACGGCACATAATAATCCAAATAGTCGACAAAGAGGAAGAAAAAAAGAATAGTAAAAGGTTTAACACATAAAATAGAAGCCAAGTTAGATTTGGATAATTAATTTAGCCATAAAATTAAATATTGATGTACTACATAAGAAAATAATGTTGACCAATTTTAGAAAAAAGCTCGTACTTATAATTCTTTTACGTTTTCACTATTGTTTTCTTTCAAATTCAGTGAAATGAGAATGAACAAAAATTACTTCTAGTAAGAGATGAAAATGCCCACTATGTCCATTTTAAATAAATAAGCAGTTTATCAATAAAGGATTCAAATCTTTTTAACATAATTTTTTACATTTATTTTTTAGTCTTCGCAAAACATACACTTTTGAATTTTTTTGGCCCAAACTATGGCCAAGAAAAACTAAAGCCCGTTTCATGTAAAAATATATAAGAAGAATAGCATTCTCTGAAAATAACTTGCATATAACCTATTTTGCTGTAGGGGATCAGTTATCGAGCTACGGGATCTCAATGTTGGGTACCAGATTACCCCTATTAAAATAACATTAATATCTGACAAAGCCGTCATGATAGTTACAACACAACCACATGCACTTTTTTCAATTGCCTGAATTACGATGTTAATTATTTTCCAAACAGTAATTAGAACATAGCTGTTAAATAATGATTACTAGTCATAATAATTAGCAATTAAATTTTTTTTTTTTTTTGAAAGGAGAAGTAACGATTATATTACGATTACATTCAGATTCGCACGATTACTAATTGATTACGATTACAGATAATCGAAAAATAAACAAGACTAATAAAAATTACGAAAAAATAATCAAAAATAATAAAAAGTAATCGAAAAATAATTTGACTACTTTCGAAGATTACTTTTAATTGTTTTTAATTATTTTTTTTTATTTTGCGAAATTATGCCAATGCTGTTTAATGTTAGTTGTTGTTTTTTGTATTTTGTTATTATTATTGATGTGCATCGATTTGATAATTGACAACCTATTTGCATTCTTCATGATTCTGCATTCTTCTTATTTATCACGGGTTCACGGGTTTGTGCTCTATTCGTATAAGACAGGGACCGAAAATAACTGCTATGTTTTTATTTCGGAGCCCTTTATATGCATTTGGGAATTTTTAACCATTATGGTTCATTTATATCATATTGATTACCGTAACCAATTACATTGAGAAAGATAGAATTTTGGTTGTAAACAACCATTATGTCAACCAGAAAAATTTTTTTGGTTAAAAATAACTATTATGATAAATAATTTATTTATTTTGGTTATCACTTATAAAACAGCCCCACAAAATCAACGCAGTTCCAAATTGAAGGTCCGTCTCCAATACAAGTAAAATGATCACATATTTTAACGTATGCTTGTCATTAATTTTTTATGTTTTAAATTTAAATTTTTCAAAATAAAATGTATGTATAAAATGATGCGCATTCTAAGTTTTTAAAAAACTAAACTAATCAAAAATAATCCTTGAAAGTAGTCAATTATTTGTTTGATTACTTTTGATTATTTTTGATTATTTTCTCGTAATCCTAACTAATGTTAATTATTTTTGGATTATTTGTAATCATAATTAATTAATAATCAGAAATTTTTAAAAAGAGAAATATGTAATCAATACCATTCTTTTTAAAATTTAATCTAATTGATTACTAATCGTAATCCAAATTTAACAGCTCTGAATTAGAACAATGATTTGACGTAAAGCAAGTTTTTGTATAAAGCAAAAAAAATACACAAAATTAGTATCGGTATAGACGCCGATTTTGAATTGCTAGAATTGTTTCAAATAAGAGATATTATTTTAATATATTTCGAGGATTCAAATAATCTACATAAAGTCGTATGTCATAAAATAAAAGCACAAATATATATGATTTTTGTGTTATTTCAAAATTTAGGCAGTTGATAAGAAAATGAAATATTTGTAACTTTTGGGCGGCGGCGAGAGAGAAAACAGTACAGTGGCTGCCAGTTGTTTAAATTTTACAATCACATCTTTCCACTTGTATTTTTTTAGACTTTGCGGTTTAGTACCTTGTTATTTATTTTAAACTGATAAAAATTTAAGTAAATTTAGAGATATACACCCCAATTATAAATATTCCCGGGGAAAAGAGTTCCCGGGGAATTCATTTTCCCGGGAATAAAACTCCCTTATTCTAAACAGACGGGGAGAACAGTATTATGGGAAAGGGAATTTCGAATTTTCGCAGTGAACTGTTTTGCTTTCAGTTGTTTTGTTTTGACTTAAAAAGTGAAAAATATTTTTTTCAGCACAACTCCCTTGCAATTTTTTGAAGGAATTATTTTCTAAATTTATTATCAAATTCTCCCTTTAATTTACATTCATAATACCTACTTTTTTCCTGGGGAAGAGTCTCCCATTTTCGAAGTTTATTTAGAATAAGGGAAAAGGGAGAAGGGAAAAATCTCCCGGGGAGATTCTATTTAGAATAAGGGAAAAGGGAAAAGAGAGAAAATTCCCGGGGAGTTGTTATTCATAATTGGGCTGATAAAAGTATGAATAATTTTAAAAGATTTGTTTAATTTTTGTATTGTAAATAAATCGCCGTTTCTGCCGTTCGGTTCAAATTTCTATAGCTATTTTATGACAAAACAATAAACATATTTTTACAAAATAAATTTGCAAAGTATTGGTGCATAGATACCGACAGTGTGGCTCAGACCATACGACGACGATGATGTTAGTCCGTATCTTTATACGTTTCTGTGACTGACTGTACACGCCCGCTGCCTTCACACAAAGTATTAATTCAGCTAATCACGCAATAATTCCTCAGAAGAACCCTAAACATAAGCAGTCATCCGAGGTGTTGAAATCAACTAGTATGAGTAAGTGATAAAAGTCTCGAGTGGTCTGAGTGCGCTCAAAAAATAATCTACCCAACGAGAGGCTTGATGTTGACTGACTCAGTGCTTCCGTGCGACTAATATATTTTATTAGATTTAAACCTTTTTTGTATGCAGCCCAGTAAAATTTTTTTGAAACTGTTCTAAAATAATATGATAAATATGATGACAATATGACTTAATAGCATACCGTTTGAATACACCCAAATATTTAATGTTTTAAGCTTCCAGCACTAGAACTTGTTGCTCAATCATCATGTCATAACATATATCCGTGAGAAAATCAAGAAAAATTCTATTTGAAAGCTGAGGCAACACAGAAAATTATTTTCTTTGTTAAATAAAAAGAAATGTTTAATATACAAGCACAGTTGTATGCTTTATTATAATAAAACGAAATTTGTTGTATCATTATATTATCATATATTTAAATGTCAGAAGTTTTAAATGCTAATTTCATCTAGTAATTTCAAGCAAGTATGGAAATTCTAATTCAATACAAAATATTGAACAGTTTTCATTAAAATTAATTATAAATTTTAAAGTAACCATTTATAAATTATTTTTATTTTTTGGATTTAGCTTAATAAAACAAATTTTCACACAGGATTCCATTTTATAAGCGTGTTATTATTCAAACATTTCCCTGCAGGAAGATAAGCGTTAATTGTCTTTAAGCTACTGGTACGATTACTAGTATAGCAAGAACTAGTTCAAAAGGTGATTGAACATATACAGAAAAGTACTAGTACTTCAAGTAGTTCATTTGTAGATTGATTTGACTTGTAGAATTTCATATTACTTTTTGATCATGTTTTTAAGCGAATTACTAATTCGCATTTTCATTTATTTTATTTTTAATTGTTGAAAATTTTAAACAAATTCAAATTTGAAACAAAGAATAGTGTTAGAAGACTTTGTGACCTGCATATCAGTTTATTTATTCGATAATTTATGTAAGTAAGCCGCAGTTTTCTTGTGTGTTAAAAAAGTGAAATTTTAAAAAACAAATAAAATTAAAAGCTAGTTTTAAAATTTTTTAAACTTGTTTATTTTTGTTAATATTTATTTTAAATGAAATTGATTTGTTGCTGGTCAAGCAATGTCTATATACATTTCATTGGTGCTTTACCAAATCATCAGTAGACTTTAACCACAGTTTTGAAAAGTTAAAAACATCTTATCTCATGCATATACTTCTGAAAACCATCTGAGAATTCACAATTTATAAATTACAAACCATTTTCAAAAATCACAACAGAAAAACTAAGAATTGATGAACCAAAAATTGCTTGTGAAGACAAAGACAAATTTCATTGGGTTTAAAAAATCAATAAATTTAGGGATTTTATATATATAGATATATATATATATATATATATATATATATATATATAAACCAGTTTTTAATGCAGAACTGATTGTACTAGTATTCGACTAGAAGAAATTATACTAGTACTCATCTAGTACTAATAGTACTAGTATCCCACTAGTTTCCATCTAGTACCAATGCTACTAGCAACTTTCCAAACACACTCAATGTTAATTTGAGCATTAACATGGTATAGGAAAGTTCACAGTTGGGAACTAGTACTGGTGATTTTTGTACTAGTACAATACTAATTTCATACTAGTTCGATCTCCTGCAGGGTTCTTATAAATGTGTAATTTTGTGAAAAGTTTGTTACCGTGAAATTTTCATTCTCCCTCAAATAGAAATAGATATCGTAAAATTCATGTGAAATTTGTATTCCCTTCGAAGTACATAGGGAAACTATCAATGCTTGCTAAATGACAAAAGTTTGAAAGTTCTGGAAATAAAAAGAAATATAATATAAATATAAGAAGAAGGGAAATAACTTTGAGGGAAAAATTATTCACGATTGAAATTGAGGGAAAGGGGAAACCTTTTCGGGGCATAAATTATTCACGATAGGGATGTTAATTTTTATATTAATAAAAAAATTATTTTCTGGTGTTAAATTTGTTTTTAAATTTCTCTAAACAAAAGGATTCTAAAACACTTGACCGCAATTGAATCGTTTATTGTAAAAAGGGCGTAACCAACACGAAAACAGAAATTGAGTTTTTGGGTGATTATTGTTCTATAAAGGTAAATACATCATTTAGTAAAAAAAAATTCCCCAGGTGATGGTGAACCAAAGCCGAGAATTTCTTGTTTAGTGTAAAAAGGGCGCAAACAATAAGAAAGATTGCGTTTTGGGCGATTGACTTTTATTTTCTTAAAATTGAAACGGCAATGATTGAGAAAGAGAAAAATAATGATGTTACGATTTTTATATAATTTTGAAAACAGAATTAAATTGCCTTTAATTTGATACACATAATTTGTGCGATATCGGAGTTAAAAGATTTTTGTAGGATGTTTAGTGTAAAAAGGGCGTATCTGCAAACTCAATATTCTTATTTTAAATATATGTTAGCATAGCTAAAAAAATATTTTATGTTTATCAAAAAATTGCAAATAGTAATAATTTTCACTGGAAAAAATAGCAGATTTTTAAAAATAATTTTAGGGTCGCTAGGAAGTTTTCTTTGAATTACTGAAAACTATAAGATTGTTGGTTCTGGCCTTTTTACAATAAACAGTTCAATTCTGGTGGCATTGAATGAAATATAAAATTCAATAGTACTCGTATATAGTATTAGAAAACAGTTTTGTATGAATTAGTATTCATACAAAACAATACACATACAATATTGTATAATTATATGCTTAGACAACACATACGACGTTAATGAGAGCTTGTAAATTGAACAATTGTATGACGAATTTACTCGCCATATGAAGTTATCAAATTTATCACTTCTTTTTGCACAAGTCTGCTTTGTGCTCGAACCAACCGCCTTCGTACATTTCAATTAAAGTATGTGCTTAATTTTTTAAGTACGAGTGCTTTTTCATATCCTTAAACAAACACACTTCATGTGCATCTGAATCATGCCACATCCTACTTATCCTGTTTTATTATTTTTTTTTTGTGTGCTATTTTTTTTCATTTAAACTCTCATATAATTTTATGTCTTGTGTCGTATGGTGACAATTAATAAAAAAAGCTGCAACATTTCCTTTTTAATGTTGTTTTCATGTGCAACTGTTTTTTTTTCCTTTTTTCGTTTTATTTTTTATTTTTATTTTAATATATTGCAACGCTATTTACTGCATGTTCAACATACATGCTGAAGTTATGTGTTTATGTGTTTGTTTTTTCATTAAATATGTTGTGGTTGTCATTAAACTTTGTAAAATGGAAAATATGTGGTTTTTCCTGCATATTTATTTAAAAATAATTTGCTGTATAGAGATCCTTTTTTAATTGTGTGCATGACTTTGTTTTATAGTAAATTAAATACATTTATTTTAAGCGCAGCACAAAAATTGTGGAAACTTTTTATGGGAAATAATTTTATTGATAAAAAAAAAACTACTGCACAAACACTCTGGATAAGTAAAATGGAAAAGGTCGGAAAATATATTTATAAAATAAAAAACAATGATCAGAAAAACGGAAGTTTCAGCAATATTACACTTGACACTCGCAAAATGCGTTGTGTGTATGTGTGTGTGTGTGTTTTTTTTTTAAGTTACAAGCAGTTTTTCACTTCTCTATTGCAATGCATGACAATTTAATCTCTAACAGAGAATTAACAAACTGACGGTTTAATTAAACGGCGTTTTGAACTAATTGTTAACAATTTAAGTTAAACCACCGTTTAGTTGTTTAAGGAAAACATATGATGAAAATTTTAGCAAAGCTGCCCATATTTGCCTGAAGAAAAGTTTTCAAATCCGAAATTAATTTATAAAGTTTCTTAAAATTAGTAAAAAAAAAGTACTGTGAAGATTGAAAAATTCGGGAACGCAAATTTTAAAAAAAAATTCTGTTTCCTTTTTGGATTTCTGACCCAAGAAATTATTTATATAGATTCCAAATATCTAGGTCTATTTAATTTTAAACATTTATTGTTGTTTGAATTTAATAGGTGAATTGATGTAATACGATGTTCAGATAGGAACCTTAATTGAGTTTTTCGCAATCAATGCCATTATTGAGCTCAATTAACCTTTTACAATTTTAATTAAATAATTGCTCAATTAATACTTAATTGTTATAATATTGAGTAAAATTACAAATGCAGCACTGCTAAAAAGTATGTTTTTTGAGCAGAACCCAACTCAATGAACAAAGTTTTGCGACACTTAGCTTCTAAAATGGGAACAAAGCAAACAAACCGCCATAAACAACAGAAAAAGATGCCAGATTTGAGCTCGGGATCGTAATGATTATAAGAAGTATTTGCTTTTAGTTGTCATACGTTAATTGGATTGACTAAATTTTGTATATGTGAACAGGAAGATAATTGTGTCAATAAAGTGAATATTGACTCAATTATTTTTTATGCATCCGAATCGAAAAGACAGGGTGTCTGATGGCAAACTTATATTTTTAAATACGATTATATCAAAAAGTAATAAACGGGTGGCACCGTTGGAATTATCGATTAAGCGGATTTGTCAGCCACTATGTTACAGTGGTCGAATGAGCATCGCCCGTTCGCTGTGGAGATATTTTTTGAGAGTAATGATTCTTACGTAATTGCTCGTCGACAATTTTGTTCAAAGTTCGGAATTCGGCAAATAAGTGATGGACCGAGGGTAAATTTAATTCGTTTGTGGTTTTAGAGATTCAGCGGAACTGCTTCGGCTATGAATGTCCCACGGCCAGGGCCCAGGTGATCTTCAAGGAATACCGAAAACATTGGACTGGTTGAAAGTAGTTTACGTGAATGTCGTTTACGTGAATTATCGTTTCCTAATAAGGGAAAGAGCAGACCCACTGAGACTTCCAAGGACGATTATTCATGAAATTTTAAAAAATGATCTGAAGTTGCATCGTTTTAAAATTCAAATCGTTCAAGAACTGAAAGAAAAATTTTTGTGAAACGATGCTAGAGTGTTTTCGCATTTTAAATTCCAATTTTTGGAGCGACGAGGCTCCTTTTCACTTAAACGGCCACGTCAACAAGCAAAACTGCAGTTACTGGTTTCCAAAAAGTCTTCACCCTCGCTTGAAACATCAAAAACCATTGGATTGTCCCAGGGTAAGCTTTTGGTGTGCCTTATCCACGCATGAGGTAATTGGACCATTTTTTTCGATAATTCTCGAGGCCAGGCGACGAATGTTAACGCTGAAAGTTATCGACGCATGATTACGGAATTCTTTTAGTCAAACCTGCGAGCACATCCATCGTACTGTTTAGACACGTGAATTCAACAGGATGGAGCGACTGCACAAACAGCCAGAGCTTCGATGAAGTTGCTTCGGGAAAATTTCCCCCAAAAACTAATCAGTCGCTTTGGGAACGTCCCATGGCCACCGATGTCGCCCAATCTAACTCCCATGGATTTGTTTTATGGGGCTACCTCAAAGAGAGGGTTTATAATGACAATCCCCAATCTCTTGTGACTTTAAAGGAAAATATTCGTCGAGAAATCAGCTCAATTGAACCAAGTGTACTGCAGCGTGTGGCGCAGAATACAAGGCTCCTTTTTGAACAGAGTGTAAAACTTGACGGAAGACATCTGGATGACATACTTTTTAAAAAATAAAATCCGCATTTCTATCGTTCAATGCTCTTAATAAAACTTTGTGTCAATTATTACGTTTTTTATTTAAGTTTGAAAATATAAATCTGCTACGAGACACCCTGTATATGCTTAGATACGATTATTTCCTCTCGCCCTTGTATTTAAAAAAAATATTTTTCTGCTCCAAACTATTTTTGGCTAGGCATGCGTTAACTCGGTTGAAAGTTAGACAATAATTTCCACCTGAAACCAGTCCTGTTTATGTTGAACTTTTATAAATTATATTTCCTGAAGACTAATTCGAATTTTTCTATTATTTTAATTAAACTTTATTAAATTATCCCAGTCAGGAGTTAATCGCACGTTCTGTTACACACTTTCTTTAAACCTTCGCTTAAAATTCAGTTTAACTTATAAACGTACATTGTGAAAACGGCTGTTAAGCAATAATTAATAACCAATTTTTTTCCTCGGTTTTGTTGCATTTAATCAGAATTGTATAAATCATTTAAGGGTTTTTAATGACTGTATTGCATTTCATTTCTGTTTTCATTTAATTTTGGTTTTATAAATTTAAAATTTTTGCTGGTCAATATTTACTGCTTTAAATTGATTGGTTTACATAATATAAACAGGTTGCGATAATATCATAAACATTTATATATTGTGGGAAGAAAGAAGTATATCAAATTTTGTTAAAAAGTTCACTGTTTTATTTTCGCTACTTTTAATATAGATATTTTTTTGTTGTTGTAATAAATTTAAATAACATTGCTACGCTGAAGTTCATAATTATTTTAGATATGCTATAGAACGAAGAAAAATTAATATCAATTTAACTTCCCAACTTGCACAGCAGAGCAGCACAGTGCTGTTTCCGGAAGTCGCTGCATTCTTATCATCAGTTCTTTTATTATTGCTTATCACAATAACAAACACGATAAACAGCTGGATCTTTTTCCTATAGCTATAAACACTTAGACTACAGCAGGCTACACGACTTAAAACGTCGTTGGCTACAAATGCTACTGGATATAAAATCGGCTATAAAACTAAAGTTTTACTAATATCTGTGTAGCTGAAAAGAACGTATTGCTCAGAAGAGTAAAGTATGTTTCAAAACATAAGAATCTTAGCCATTTTTGAATATCTTAAAAAAGCCGTAAAAAGGATATATGAAACACATATAAACTAAAGTAGATAGCTACTAAACGACTTGGTTGTCCTAAAATATGCACGAATGCACGACTTGTAGTTTATTTTTATTTGTTAAAAATTAGGATTTTTTGTTTTACCTAAAATCAGTTAAGATTTTTAATAAGTTACTCTGACTTGTAATGTAATTTTTATTCATTTATATTGAAAAACATGAGAATGCTAAGGATTTTTGCATATATTAAAGAAATTTTGATAATGCTACAATTTTTAATAACCTAGTACAAAAAGGATATATGATACAAATCGAAACTAAAGCACATTGCTGAGAAACAATATTGTTGTACAGAAATTTACATCAATACATGTCCTGTAGTGTATTTTGATTGGTTAAAGGTAAACATTTTATATAACAGTAGTCAATGAAGATTTTTTATAGGTTATCCAAAAAAGGATATATGGGAGATATCTAAACTAGAGCAGATAGCCAAAAAACAATTTTGTTATTCAAAAATACATATCAATACACGACTTGTGATATATATTTATTTGTCAAGAAATTAAAAAATTTTGCAAAGAAAATCAATGCAAATTTTAAACTTTAGTTCCCAATGTCGTTTTTTTAACACCAATACACGTCCTGTAGTATATTTTTATTTGTTAAAGTTCAAAATTTTGTTTAAAAAGAGTTAATAATGATTTTTAATAGATTTCCCAAAAAAGGATATATGGGAGAAATCTAAACTAGAGCAGATAACCAAAAAAAAAATATTGTTATTCAAAAATGCATATCAATACACGACTTGTGATATATTTTTATTTGTCAAGAAATTTAAAAATTTTGCGAAGAAAATCAATGAAGATTTTAAACTTCAGTTCCCAATGTCGTTTTTTTAACACCAGTACACGTCCTGTAGTGCATTTTTATTTGTTAAAGGTAAAAATTTTGTTTAAAAAGAGTTAGTAATGATTTTTAATAGATTACCCAAAAAAGGATATATGGGAGAAATCTAAACTAGAGCAGATAACCAAAAAATAATTTTGTTATTCTAAAATACATATCAATACACGACTTGTGAAGTATCTTTATTCGTCAAGAAATGAAAAATTTTTTGGAAGAAAATCAATGAAGATTTTAGGTTTTTTTAGTTCTCACTGTCGTTTTTTTTTTGCAAAAATTAATACTAAGCTGATCTCCCCCAAAAAAGGCTGCAATTAATGTCTGATGCACCTCTTGTGCTTGTTAATGCTAAAAAGTTGCTAAAATTATAAGAGAGGAAATTAGAACGCAGTTTTACTGCTATAAAATGAGAGTCGAATTACGAATTGTAAAGCATTTTGATTAGTTTGATATAAAAATATGTTTATATCGCCACTAGAAAATAAGTCAACATCGGCTTTTGATTATTCAACTTACACAGCAGGGCAGAGCAGCTGTTTTCGAAAGCCGCTACACTTTCATCATCAGCAACATCTGTTCTTCTCTGCTGCGTAAGTTGTATAATTAAAAACTGGTGTTGACCATTAATGAAATTATTAATATTTGTGCCTTTTAATGAATTTCTGAATTTAAAGAAATATTAGAATAATTTGCCTATAAATCTTAATTGAATTTAATATAGCAATATTAATATTTGCTATTAATAATTACAATCAGACTTTATTCTAACTGCTTATTGGTTAATAGGGCTCGTTAATTGCTAAATAGCCTTTATCTTTGAAATATTGTTCAATAATGAACATAAATTATTTTATAATTCACCAAATGAGTGCAAACTTAATTCGGTTTAAATTTTTCTTTACTAAAAACTACTTGTCCTTCTTGTTGCAAATTATTATTGAGCCTTCAAACAAACAAAAAACATTTTAATTAACATTTAAATTACATATTTTAACTCACGTATGTTTTAAAAAAATACTGACTGATATTTGAAAATACTTAATTATTTCTCTTGCTCAATCATTATCTATCTGCTGATAAAAAAAAATGTCCTGTTTCGCACCATCCTCCAAGTCCTCAAAATATCCAATTGTTTTAATATACTATTTCTGGTTGTAAAAATAAAATTATTATGAGTGAAAATATATTTTCAAGTAAATAAATTTTGTGGCTGCATTTAAAACGAAATCCAATGGTCAATTACTTATTTATATAAAACAACTTATTGCCGTATAATAGCATTAATTTGAATATTTAATTAAAACTGAAAACAGCCTTAAAATAAGGGAAAAAATATTTAAAAATATATATGTATACAAAATATAAAAAGTGATGTATATATTAAAATATTCGCATATATTTATCGCATGCAGATAAGAGCACTCCATTAATTGCTTTAAAGTTGGCTGAAAGTTTATTAAAGTGAAGAGTTTATAAATAATACGAGTATATTATATATACGAGTGTATAAAGTGGAGAAAAAAAAAACAAAAGTTTTCATAATACATCTACTTCAAAACCGGAAAAGAAATAATATTATTATTTACTATACGATAATTTACTCTGTACAAATATAAAACGCTTTTCCCAAGTATTTGTTAGTTTTATTCTAAAACTTTCTTAAGCAGCTTGTAGATACTCATGAGTTTGTTTAGTGTTGTAAATGTAATTATTTATATATAATCCTTTAAAAGTATTTGTGTAAGTTGCGTATGCCTGTATATACACTGGTATGTAGTATGTATATATTTATGCATTAATGTGTGTATGTTGTGTATGTTGAAGTGATTTTGTAAGTTTAATACAAAGTAGCCTTTTATATCAGTTATATAGTCATATAAATATACAATATAGCTTTACTTATTTAAGTTGTTTATGTAGATTCGTTTTTTTTTTTTTTTATTTAACTTTTAATTATTTTATGTCCTAAACATATAATTTTTTGCTGTTGTTATTTCACTTTAAATGTCATGTTGTTCTTTCAACTGTTAGCGTTCTACTCACTTGTTGCAGCGACTGTGCATTTGCTGTCATAAAATTGTTGCTGCTTGTATGGTGTTGTACTGTCAAGAACAGCAATGTAAATAATGTGACAATTAATAAAGTTGAGCTGTAGCTATTTTTTTGTCTTAGACTAATGGCTGCACTATTTTCTGGCCAAACAACTTCGACTTCAGCCATTTTAAAAATGCTTAATAGTCGGTGGGATTGCAATTCATGGTGTTCAGCATTGATATGATGACTAATTGTTTTTAGTACCGTCGTACATTGTTCCTGGCAAAAGAAACGAAAGCAATGGAATTTGAAATCAATATTAATTAAAAACGTGTGTATAGAAGTTGAAGCAACGAAATTTGAAATTTTGTCAAAAAATTAATTAATTTCCTACCTTTTCGTCCCTTAACAAATCAATGGCCTTTTGTTTTGCATCATGTGGCAAACGGGCTGCAATTATGATGTTTTCCTCTGTCATATTAAATAACGTTAAAGTACATTGAGTCTAAAATCAAAGAAAATATTTGAATATTGTAAATATTATTATTTCCTGGTTGTGAACTTAGCTAATCACTTTCCTTTATTCCATAACTAGTTGTCAACGTCACCTCAAAACAGTATCAACAATAAAACACGTTTCTACTACGATTCTTCAGCAAATTATATTCTATAAAAGCCTTTTGCTATATTTAAGGCCTTAAAGGATAGTCACAAGCTGCCCGGAAATGTTAATTGTTAACCACAAGGAGTATATAAGTGACTCATATTTGATATTTTCTTGACGTGACGTGATGTTGACAAATACTTACAGAATAAGGGGGTCTAAATGTCATTGTTACTAATGGCAAGTTACTGCCATGAACCCAAGACTACTATTTGAAAAAAAAAACAATTTAAACTTGAATGTAAATTTTATTTTTCGAATTTAGTAATTTATTATTAAGATAAGAAGTTTTATTCACGACTCAAGTTCATATCTGCAACCAGCAAATTATTTTTTTTAAGAAATTTCAACATGAAAATGTTAAGGATTTTTGCATATATTAAAGAAATCTTGATATTGCTACAATTTTTAATAACTTAATACAAAAAGGATATGTGACACAAATCGAAACTCAAACACTTTGCTGAGAAATAATATTGTTGTACTGAAATTCATATCAATACACGTCCTGTACAGTATTTTTATTTGTTAAAGTTAAAAATTTTGTTTGAAAGTAGTCAATAAAGTTTCTTTACTAGATTACCCAAAAAAAGGATATATGGGACAAATCTAAACTAGAGCAGATAGACAAAAAATAATTGTTTTATTTTAAAATACGTATCAATATACGACTTGTGATGTATTTTTATTTGTCAACAAATGAAAAATTTTAGAGAAGAAAATCTATGAAGATTTTAAACTCCAGTTCCCAAGGTCGTTTTTTTAAATATCTAATTTACAAAAATTAACACTAAGCTGATCACCCAAATAAATTATTTTTTTAAAAAGTTTTATTAAATTCAAGTTATTTTTATTAACAATAGAATATTTACAATATTTTTATAATCATCAATGTAGCTCTTGCGGTCCTCTATTACGTCCAGTGGCCATAACCCTTAACAGTTGTATTTTTAATAGATAAATTTTTATGTTAGTGAAATTAAGGGTTATGGTTATTGGACGTGATAGAGGACCACAAAAGCTATACTGATTATTATAAAAATATTGTAAATATTCTATTCTCGCCCACATATCTCCGTTTTCCCAGCATGCTGGCTTATCCTCTCGAGAATTAAAATTTTTTTTTTCACAAAAACAAAAGTTATCGGCGTAGCTATAACAAAGTATTAATATATAATGAAAGCTATGGACCTGATTGTCTGTTACGTTAATTTCTTTCAAGGTTGGTCAAGAAATGTGGCCAGTATTACATTTGGAATACAAGCACTCGGATTTTTTATGCTTAACAGTTCTATGCTAACAGAGCTCTGTTAACGTACTTTGTTTGTTTCTAGGGTAATAAATTTCAACAGGTATCTTAACACGGGTAATTGGCATTAGCACTAACGTAACGCCGTCATATAAATTAGCTTAACCAACAAGAAATAATTAGGACAGGTCAATAAGTCCGTGACTTCTTGATTGAGAACAGCATTTTATATAAAAAGTTATTTTATTTTTTAACATCGTCTCCTTTGAGTTCTAAACAATTAGTGCAACGTTTCTCCAATTTTTTTCCACCTTCCAAAAAATATGATTTGTCGAAGTCATCAAAATAGGCATCTATTTGCTATAAGATTTCGTCGTTGGAGTCAATTTCTTCAAAATTAGTGAACAAGAAATAGTCACTCGGGGCTAAATCTGGCGAATAAGGCGGATGAGAGAGGCAGTCGTAGACCAATTCATGCATTTTTTCCAAGGCAACTGCACTTGTCTGCCCCCTTGATTGTAAGCAAACGCGACACCCTTCTAGCGGAAATCTTCCTTATACCCAAATGGGCCATATGAGATGCTAACAGCTTCCACAAACTCTTTTTTTAATTTCAATCTCCGATCAACTAAAATCATATGGTGAATTTTTTCAATAGTTTCGGATGTAAAGACATCAACTGGGCGTGCACAACTTTCGGCATCTTGCATGCTTGTACGGCCACATCGAAATTCACTAGGTCATTTCCTTACCATGGAAATGGAAACTGCCCTAATATTTAACAATCTTAGTGATGATTTTTTCCGGAAAAAAAATTAATCTTAATGAGTGCACAAAATTCACTTTTTTCCCTGTAGCAAAAATTAGCCGGCGAAGTAAAAAGGTTGAAATAGCTACAAAAAAAAACTGTCTATCTTCTCATCTTTCCTAATCTGTCTCCTCAATACTATCCCCTCGTTTTCAGTTCCGGCGCAATGCATTGCATATATAGGGGTCATCCCCTGAGTGCTGGTCCTACTCCTAAAAAAAAAAAAAAAAACGCGCAGTAGTCTGCCAAACACGAACTAAAAGACGCAGCCTGTCAACAGCCAACAGGTGCACTATTGCCAGTTCAATTAAAAGGCGGGATATACAAAAATTCACGGACTTATTGACGTGCCGTTATATAAGAAAAAATTTCCTAAACATATTTTGAATAAATTGATTTCATAAATTTATTCCACTTTTTCTTTATTGATATATTATCTTATTTAATTTTATTTTAATTTTTTACATAATATTTTTGCTTAAATAAATATAATTTATCTTAAGTACACTTAGTTAACCATGAATATAACAAAATAAAATAATAAAAAATAATAAGCCCGTTGATAAAATTAAAAAAAAAAAAAAAAAATTAACAATTTCCATGAATATTACTTTACATTTTGCATTGTATCAGCTTTCAAGTTTAAGTTTAATATTTAAATTCAAGTTCAATACTTAAGTTCTTGTTTTAAGATAATAAAATTTTATAAATGAGCCTCATTAAAAAAATAATCTAAGAAGCGTATAAATCTTACCTGATTATCAATATAAGTGGTAACATATTGTTGCAATGCTCGGACAGCATCTTGTACCCCCAAATTAGTATGAGGTCTTAATAGAGCTTCATCAGCAGAACTATAACCCAGCATTAGAAAAACACCACCTTTAAAATATGAATACAAAAATTTAAGAAAATTAAACTGTGTTACATTCGTTAGACTCATTTCGTTTTGTTTAATACAATTTGTAACGCTTTTGCAATTTACCATACTTTTCAAGACACGCACTTTTCAAATCATTTAAAAATTATACAACTTAAGCATAAATTGCATACATCTGCAGCATTTAAAAAATATTTTTAGAAAAATAATAAATGCTACACTTCTTCTTTCTTCAAATCTTCTTATACGAAATTCCTTAGCGAGGGCTGGCCTGAAGTTTGTTGGTTAAAGTATGAAGCATTTAATCATCATCATTTATCATATAATGATATCATTACCCGAGGTGTAGAATGATGAGCCAAAGCTTATTTTCTAGCGCTCCTTCAGTTTTTAGTTCAATATTGTTTTTCATATTTTTTTACCTTATTTTCATTGTTAAATGGCAGATAACAACACCAATATATTATTGTAATTCTTAGTAGTTTTATAATAATACGCTGGATGATATCTAAAAGAGTGCATTGTTTGTTGAAGTTCAAATCATAAATTTAAAAATGTACTGAAAGTTATCGATTTCTACTTATTCTTAACCTTTCAATATTATTTTTGTAATAATTAGAGATGTGCGCGTGAGTAAAATTAAACTCACTATCACTCACGATCACGAGACTGAAATTTTTTTACGTAAGCTCACTCACGGCAATATATAAGGCGGTCACGATCACTTACGTTCACGAAAGCATTATTTTTAATCACGTACTTTCACTCACGATTATTAAAATCATGCACTATCACGCACGGTTCTAAATTTTTGAATCACGCTCACACACAGTTTAAATAATTTATAATTACATTTTATGTGATTCACGCGTAACTCACGCGTGACACGGAAAAATTACGACATTTGCACATCTCTAGTAATAATTCTTTTAGATGGAGGTTTTTTTACATAAAAAAATTTCAATATTTATATTTTTCCAGTACTTTGCCATTCCTTTGAGTGGCTTTCTCTTCAAAAATAAAAAATAAAATATATAATGTTCGTTAAAAATTCTTACTACAAACAAATTTAAGCTATGGCTTGAGCTACCAATAATAAATTGGAAAAAAAAACGTTCACATGTACTTAAGTATAAAATTCAAACCAAAAAAGTTTGACTTAGGTATGATGGAATAAAAAATTCAGAAAAATGGGACATGAAGAAAATTAATCAAACGGTAATAAGGGTATTATAACAATAACATGTTAACATCAGGTTGATACAGTTCTCGTATCCTTTTTCACAATAAAATTTGTGTAAATGGGAACTGTTATCACATTCAACTAAGCCACCTAATAAGTGGTGACAAACACAATACACATGAGCACTGATGATGAAAGGGTTGCGTCTTTCGAAAACAGCTGTTCTGCTCTGCTGTGTAAGTTGAATAACAAAAACTGATGTTGACTTGCCTTTGTGCCTTGGAATATTTATCATGTCTTTCTGAGATTTAAAATTAAAATTTCGCGCAGTTAGCCTATAGAAACTGAATTCAATTTAATATAAAAAATAAAATAAATTCCAGACGATGAGTATGTAAAACAAAAATATGTATACGTGGGCAAATATTAATAAAATTGAACGGCTCTGTGCCACTTGCAGAGAAAGAAAACACTGACTATGGGACACAGCCGAAATAGACTTGCTAAAAAATTCAATGTGAATCGGGAAGAAATATTTAAATATCAGTCGACTCTTTAAAAGCTCTGCCGGCAAAAGTCCTCCCAGTGTAGCAAATCCTTAATGCGTTCAGCAGCTGAATGATGCTGCACCAAACATCACATTACACAGCATAGAACACAACTGACAGATAGATGACTGCAAGACAAACCAAAAACGTCTAACCAACTAACAATTACACTTAACTCAATCCCCTGCAGAACAATTGCAAAAAACAAAAGACACAAGAAATTCGTATTAAACAAAAAGAAAAAAAAACGGAAAGAAATCCTTAATAATGGCTGTTGCAAAGTAGCAACAACAATGGAGTACTTACCTGGCAGGGAATAGTCACCTAATGGTGGTTTCATGCATATAAAACGTCCCGAATAACAAAGACAACGACCACGGAATGCCTGGTACGCGGGCGAAGCATGACTATAAAATGCCAAAGCTGTACGGCACGGTGCAAATGGCACGCAAAGGGCATGACAGGTTAGTGTTAGTGATTCACCGCAGCTGCATAATTCACTGCATTCAGCATCGTCCAAAGAGTAAATCTGTTAAGTAATCATAAAATGAAAGACATAGAAGAAGGCAAAGGAAAAGAGAAACAACAATAACAACGCATTTATATAGAATATGAAACAAAGAAAAAACTAAATGAGGAAAACTAAGAAGAAATTGCATTCCGAAAACGGAAGAAGTATTTAAGAAGCGTTGAGGGCATTAAATAAAGTTTAGGAAAAAAGTTGGAGTTTCTTATTTCATTGTTTTCTTATGGTGGTTTAATTTAATTTGATTTAACGCCTTAAATCTTTACACATGTTTTAGTTTTGAAATAAATTTACGGGAATTTTTATAAAAGATAAGCCAAAAAAAAAAGGAAAAACAATTGCAGACTTTATGTCACATATTATAAAGCATATAAAGAAAACTGCGACTATATATATATAAACAGGGTGTTTTTTTTAAAGGTATAGAACTTCGAATTGAAAAAAAACACAAGAAAATCCATCAATTTGGCTTTATTGGAAAGATAATTTTATGCCATTAATGTTTAAATATGATTTCGGGCATGTGGCCGCCGCGGCTGGCTCGAATAAAGCCAATTCTACAGGTCCAATTTTCAACCACCTTTTCGAGCATATGGGGCCGTATGTTGGCAATAGCGCCACGAATGTTGGCTTCCAAGTCCCCTAACGTTTCTGGTTTGTTGGCGTAGACGAGCGACTTCACATATCCCCAAAGAAAATAATCCAATGGTGTCAAATCACACGATCTTGGTGGCCAATTGACAGGTTCATTCCGCGAAATTATGCGCTCATCGAATGTTTCCTTCAATAAATCGATTGTGACGTGCGCTGTGTGGCATGTAGCGCCGTCTTGTTGGAACCACAACTCATCCACATTCATGCCATCCAATTCGGGAACAAAATAGTCGGTTATCATGGCTCTATAACGGTCTCCATTAACGGTAACTGACTCTCCAGCATTATTTCGGAAGAAGTATGGCCCAATGACTCCACCAGCCCATAGAGCACACCGGTGCGCACTGTTCGACGTCTCTGCGGATGCGTATTATCACATAGAGTAAACGTAGTGCGAAAACGCTTCATGGTTAACCCAATTAATTGCTCTGATGGACGATTATGTCGACCATAAAATGGACGGAGCTTGCGGTAAACTTCGCGAAATGAACCATTACTTTCGAAATAAATTTGCACGATTTGCAAGAGTTGTTCTTTTGTCAACCTGTTTATGATGAAATGGCAAACCAAACTAAATATTAATCATTTGACAGCTGACAAAATGGCCGCCAGTTAAAAAAGTGATGCCAACTTAAAGTTCTATACCTCAATAAAAAAACACCCAATATATATATATATATATATATATATATATATATATATATATATATGTATATATATATAGATATATATATATATATATATATATATATATATATATATATATATAAAGTAAATTACACAGCTCAACAAGACATATAATAAAATAAAAGTATATAATAATAAAAAATTATACAATAAAACTGAACTGATATTATTACTGTTTGGAAAAACTGACACTTATTACTTATAAATTTCGCTAATAACAAAACTTACCCGTTTACTGGTTCCCTCTCTGATCAGCTGATCCGACTGATGGGGCCTTTGCACAACACAGTTTCCTTAAATTAGAATTTAAAATATACAATTATAATCATTCATTTAAAATTTTTAAAACTAAATCATAATATGTGTAAAGATAAATATGTGGTAACATCTGAGCAAAAATATTTCCACAATAAATTTAGACACTGCTGTATATCACCCTCATTTAGTAAAAATAATGGCGATGATGGCAAATTTGCCAGTACGAGTTGTAACAAATATATTTTCTTTTCTTTTAATACCACAAAAATGTTATACGCTGTCAAATAATGTTGTTTTTTAAGTAAATAATTTAATAAATAATATTTAAAACATAAACCATATTTGAAATTTTAAATGTGATTAGTGCAATCGACCGATATCTTACGACGATATTGATGTTTTTCTTATCGATTTTTTACAAAATTAGTAAAAAATATTCGACTGGGTCTAATCTTAAATACCCTCCAAATATTTAATACATAAAAACTCTATTTTTATTATTAATGAAATTTACATATTTGTGGTATTTGGCTTAAGTAAACAAGAAACAAATTTGTTTTAATACGATCATTTCCAATGAGTTGGGAGGAGCATGGCTAAGCCATGGCTAAAAGCAATTTACGTATTAATATTTTACATCAAGGTACTAAAAACGGACTGAGATAAATTAAAAATTTTTAACCTTCTGAGTCAGCAGGACTCCTTTAAGACATATCTGTGGCCAATTTTAAAACTCTATACAGGGTCACTCCGGGAGAGGCCGCGTGGGAGACAACTTAAAAACTAAATTTTCGGGGTAGTTAAGTGTAGAAAAAAATTTTTTTTTTTATAAGATTATGTAAGGGGCAAAAGGGTGTGGAATAGTAGTGTAGGGAAAGATCAGATAACATATTCCGCCTGATTGTGTAAGGCGTTGGCGTTTACGCCTCAAGCGTTTTTCATAGTAGATTAACGAAAACTGCTTGTGTGTTTCTTTAATCTTGTACAAAAATCGTCTTTGCAGTAAACGCCAATTGCCTTACACAATCAGGCTGATTACCTTCGTCGTAAAAGCTTATATATTAAATTTTTAAGAAATGTAGGCTTAATCAATACAATTTGATAAATATTTATAAAATTGTTTCACATAGTATGTAATTTAAACGCCCAGTAAAGAGGCGGAGTCCAAAAATAACCTATATGCAGTTTTCCACAGACGGACGTATTGCTAGATCGTCTTAAACTTGATTACAGATCAAGAAGATATATTGGGTGTTTTTTATTGAGGTATAGAACTTTAAGTTGGCATCACTTTTTTAAATGGCGGCCATTTTGTCAGCTGTCAAGTGATTAATATTTAGTTTGGTTTGCCATTTCATCATGAACAGGTTGACAAAAGAACAACGCTTGCAAATCGTGCAAATTTATTTCGAAAGTAATGGTTCAGTTCGCGAAGTTTACCGCAAGCTCCGTCCATTTTATGGTCGACATAATCGTCCATCAGAGTAATTAATTCGGTTAACCATGGATCGTTTTCGCACTACGTTTACTCTATGTGATAATACGCATCCGCAGAGACGTCGAACAGTGCGCAGTGGGCTGGTGGAGTCATTGGGCCATACTTCTTCCGAAATAATGCTGGAGAGTCAGTTACCGTTAGTGGAGACCGGTATAGAGCCATGATAACCGACTATTTTGTTCCCGAATTGGATGACATGAATGTGGATGAGTTGTGGTTCCAACAAGACGGTGCTACATGCCACACAGCGCACGTCACAATCGATTTATTGAAGGAAACATTCGATGAGCGCATAATTTCGCGGAATGGACCTGTCAATTGGCCACCAAGATCGTGTGATTGGATTATTTTCTTTGGGGATATATGAAGTCGCTCCTCTACGCCAACAAACGGCCCCATATGCTCGAAAAAGTGGTTGAAAACTGGACCTGTAGAATTGGCTTTATTCGAGCCAGCCGCGGCGGCCACATGCTCGAAATCATATTTAAACTTAATGGCATAAAATTATCCTTCCAATAAAGCCAAATTGATGGACATTAAAACGATTTTCTTGTGTTTTATTTCAATTCGAAGTTCTATACCTTTAAAAAAAAACACCCTGTATAATACATACTACATATATTAAAGTTAATTTTGTTGGGGTCGCTCTGGCAAGGGCCTTTGCCATAAACCAACAAATATAAACTTTTTGAGTATTTAAGTGTAAAATTTTTTTTAGTAGGCTCAGTTAGCGGCAAAGGGTGAGCAGGGGGGCAGGGCAGACCAGGATCAGGTTACGTCTCAACTTCGTATTAATAGCTTAAAAATGTTATTCTTAAAAAACGTAGGCTTAAGAAATGCAATTTGTTACATTTTTATACCATTTTTGCACATAATAACGCCCGCTAAAGGGGCTGGGTTTAAAAATATATATTTTTTATTTTGTGGCTCTAAGTTTAACGCGTTGGACCTTCTTTGACATAAAAATATATCATTTGCTTAACAAAATGATATATTTTTATGTCAAATGGCTGAATCGGGCCTGAGGGAAAAAAGCTCCCCTAACAAGAACTTACCCAACCTCTAGAAAACAACATAATTTATTTATTTTTTTTTGTTATTTTAAGCAATTGATAATATCATTTATAATATATTTTTATGCCAAAGAAGTACCAAATCGCTGAACTTGGAGGGGGCGTTAAACTAACATTTTCCATGGAAAAATAGTATAAGCATTTAAATATTATGCACCTTAAGCACACATTCCTTAAAACTTAAATTTTTCGGCTTTTATGACATGAAACTGATCTTCCTCTGGCCTTCCATAGAAGCCAGTGTCGTTGCCCTTTCGGCGATCACTGAAAGACACTGATATAAAAGAAAGAGCTCAATTTTGTTCCTTTCTTATTTATGGCTGCTTATTTGTATATTTTAAAGTTTTTGTAAGCATACGCCTTTAAGAACTTTTAAAACATAATATTGAAGTAGGCAATAACATCTAACGAAACTCCAGCCTACAGATTTACATATCTTAAGTCATGAGCGTTATAAAATTATTTTTGCAGTAGGTAATAAAATACTCAGTTAAAAATTTAATTGCTAAAAGCGTTGTTTTCTTTTTCTAATAGAGTATTTAAATTATATTTATATCAAATAACAAATGTAATTGAAAACATGATAATAGGGTGGAAACATTTTACGTGTTATTGATTTGAGCCTTATTTAGCAGCGCCTAATGGACTATCACACCGAATGCTTATTTAGAAATATTTACAAACTATAAACACGAGTATAATAAATAATAATAAATGACTGTCGTTTGCAATAATCCTTCAAAATTGCTGTGCACATAAATGAATATTTGTTGTCCTGTATTGCTGCGTCTGCTTGTGCTATTTAAAGTTAATTTTTCCATGTGCATGTACATTTGAAATAGTGTTTTATGTGCGACCATAATAAATGATATAAGCAAATTTATTGAAAATGCATATGCGTTGATAATAATATATCTGAAGGAAATCATTCAATTTTTAGTGTTGTTTAAATAAATTTAACCAGAGCAGCAGCGACTCAACAAGCGCATATTGTTTAACTTTTATTTATAAATTGTATCTATAGATTTATTGCCATGGTTGGCAAGATCTTTGTTGTTTATTATTATGAATTCGGAAGAGATCAAGGAAATTCATTTACACATCATACGAGGATTTGTCAATAAGTCCCTGACTTTTTGAATTAACCACAGGTTTTTATATAAAAAGTTATTTACACATTCATAAAAAAAATTAAATACAATAGCCCAGTTCACAATCTCGAGCAAGTTGTCTAGCATCGTAGCATGAGCAAAATAATTGTACTCTACACCAACAAAATACATTGAAAATGCTCTCAAATACTCTCTCAATTTGCAAATGCTATAATGCAAGACCATTTGCACAGGATTGTGAATTGGGCTAATGAATTTGTGTTTCTAGACTTTCTTTGGCCAAGTGCATAAATTTCAATACGTGAAGAATCTTTTTCAGCTAATCAGGCCTAACGCATTCAATGTTAATAAAAAACCTTTATTACATTTTTTCCCAACGTTTCGTCAATTGTTTGATGACTTCTTCAGGGGTTTTTTTTTGTCTATTTAAATTTTAAAACATACCAGTTACAATTTAAAAACATTATTTCTTTTAAAATTAGAGTTATACTCACAATATTGCGGTTCGCACTACATTAATTACATATACGTTGTTTTTGTTTTTAACAAATAAAGTCAAATTAAAAAAAATTGTTTAGATAACAATTTGAAAATTACTAAAATCAACAAGTATATACCTTAAGCACTGAGTCAAGTTTAATAGTTGATATGGCAGTTTATTAAAACAAAAGCTCATATGACATTTGCTCTATTACACTCTTATAAGCCTCTCATAATTTTTATGAATAAGGGCAAATGTATTTGAAATCAATTTTAAGAAAATATGAAAGTTAGTTCAACGTTTCTCTAATATTTTTAATCCCTTTCGAAAAATATGATTGTTCGAGGTCATCAAAATAGGCATTTATTTGTGAGATGAATTCGGCATTGGAGTCAAATCTATTTCCCCAGAGCGATTTCTTCAAGTGTGAGAACAAGAAATATTCACTCGGGGCGGCTAAATTTGGTGACTAGGGCGGATGAGGGTGCAATTCCTGGTGGTCGATTATGCGCAAATGCGCCACCCATCTTACAAAAAGTTTTCTCATATCCAAGTGGTCATTCAATAATTGAAACTATTAAACAATTTCAGATGCCTATCGCTTCCATAATCTGATTTACTTTCAATCTCCGATCGGCTAAAACAATATCGTGAAGTTTTCCAATTATTTCCTTAAAAATTTAATTTATAATTCTTACTACATACAAATTTAAGCTATGGCTTGAGCTACCAATAATAAAAAAAAAAATATTGGAAAAACGTTCACATGTACTTAAGTATAAAATTCAAACCAAAAAAGTTTGACTTAAGTATGATGGAACAAAAAAATCAGAAAAATGGGACATGAAGAAAAATAATCAAACGGTAACAGGGGTATTATAACAATAACATGTTAACATCAGGTTGATACAGTTCTCGTATTCTTTTTCACAATAAAATTTGTGTAAATAGGAACTGATCACATTCAACTAAGCCGCCTAATACGTGGTGACAAACACAATACACATGAGCACTGATGATGAAAGGGTTGCGTCTTTCGAAAACAGCTGTTCTGCTCTGCTATGTAAGTTGAATAAAACTGATGTTGACTTTCCTTTGTGCCTTGGAATATTTATCATGTCTTTCTGAGATTTAAAAAACAAATTTCGAACAATTAGCCTATGAATCTTAATTCAATTTAATATATTTAATTTATAACATTTTATAACCTCTTACGACGGAGCTAATATGTTCTCTGATCTTTCCCTGCCCTACCCCTCCACCGCCCTTTGCCACCTAAATGACATTATTAAAAAAACTTGTTCTACACTTAATTACCCTTAAACTTTAGTTTTTAGGTTTTGACAATTAAGGTGAGATGTCTTCCCCACGGCCTTCCTCGGAGCGACCCTGTATAGAGTTTTAAAATTGCGCATAGAAATGTCTAAAAGGAACTGTGATCCAGCACTTTAAACATTTTTAACTTATCTCAGTCCCTTTTTGCACGTTGATATAAAATACTAATACGTAAGGTGTCTGAGTCATGCTCCTCCCAACTCATTGGAAACGACCGTATTAAAATAAATTATTTTCTTGTTTACTAAAGCCAATTACCATAAAAATTTTAATTTTAATAAAAATAGAGTTTTTATTTATTAAACATTGGGAAGGTATTTAAGATTCGACCTAATCGAAAATAACGTTTTTACTTGTTTTTAAATATATTTTCGTATTAGTCTTTTATATAGATTTTGTTTATTATTATTACGATTATTATTATCATTACATTTTTTGATGTGTTAACATCTATACGCGCGCCTCTATGGCAGTAAAGTTTACTGATTATTGAAACAGATAGTTTACTGAGTAAACTATCAGTTTCATTACATACGCAATGTAAGTGTAAGACTTTGTTTGTTCGTTGCTTGGCAGTCGGTATTGAAAGTGATTATTGGGCGATTTTCATATAATTTTCCCACGCGATTTTCTCCAGAAATTCATAGCCGATTTTATTAATTTTTGGATTAAAACGCTAGTGCGGGTTTCGACGAAGAGTTTAGGCCAAAAATTAAGGCGATCCGAAATCGGCGAGCGGAGATTTAAGTGTTTTAATTCGGAGTATTAATTTGGAGTAATATTAAAAAAGTGTTTTATGTTGATCTTCGGTTTTGTCTTATGCATAGCAAAGAGAATAGTGACGTGGTTATACGTACATATATAAAAATGAGATAGCAAGACATCAACGTATGTAGCTTATGTACAAACATAACAATGTATGTATGTACATTTGTCTGTTGCTTTGCATTCTCTTTGTTTTTTGTGGGTTTAATATAAAATAAATAAACAAAAAGGTGTTAACACATCGCCCGTGAGTTCGAACACTCATTGATTATTTTTTTTGTATTAAGGCAGGCTCTTTAGTACATGATAGTATCAGCCGGTGGTTGTAAAGTTCACTAGCCAGTGCTATAGCTTCTTCAATAACCATGTTTATTCCAACTGAGACTCATTTAATAATTCATGACTTAGTGCGGGGTCGAACCCAGGATTTTTAGCTTTTTAATGAAAAAACAAATAAATTTACATTAAGAAAATATTTATCTTATTGTCTATTTAAACATTCTTTTAAATTAATTTTTTATGAACACTAGTAACCCGATTCTCACACAACTACAACTATTTACACACTTCTTCATCAAATTGTGGTTAATCCCAAGGAGTTCATATGTAATAATATGTATGAGGGAATTTTTTAAAGAAAATATAAAATATCTCTAGTGTTACAAAGACATGGTGTCAACATTAACAACATCAATGTTAAATAATACCAAAACGGATGGTCTGCTATTCGTGTTGAAACATTCATCATGTGTCGTCATTGATGTCGTTCCTGATGTTATTTTTGGTGGTTTCACAATTTGCTTTATTGCACATGCTTACACACATTCGTACACAACACATTTGTTAGCAGGACAAGTTTATGCAATCGAACCAGAGATGGATGTACAGCTCACGTGAGATTATTTTTCATTTTGTATTTGTCAACGATAAATTTTCAAATTTATTCTATAAGTTTTTATGCACCAATACTATACTTCTTTTTTTATTTCGAATTTAAAATCGACATGGTTCCACATATTTTGTTTATAGTTTTTTTTTCACTTTTCCCACAATTTAGGTGCTAAGTCTCTACTAACTTTGTTCAGTGAGTTGTGTTTTACTCACTAAACACACTTTTTATCAGTACTGCATTTGTAATTTTACTCAATATTATAACAATTTCATATATATGGAACAATAATTAAATGAAATATTTTTTGGAAATTGACCTCCATTATAATTGCGATAAGCTCCATTAAGGTGTATGTCTGAACACGACAATATTTTCTGATATGATTCAGTTAAAAGTATTGCTGATTTCTATTACCAAAAAAACTTTAAATCTTAGCAGCAGCCGCTGGTGCTGGAAAAAGTAAATTAAGAAATAGAATATTTGGAATAAAAGTCATCAGGGTTGGGGATGTTCATAGTAACCAAAAATTTCTTATTTTTAATAGAATATAAGAAGTTCTCATATCCCATTTCATTAAAGACTTTGGCTGAATAGTAAGAGTAGATATTCCTAATAACTAGTGCCAGAATTGGAAAATGGAAAAACTTGAACAAAGAATGCTGATGAGAAGATGTAGCGTTGGAGGCCGCTCAGTACTTATCCGGTTTCATAGTTTGATGGTTATAAAAAATTCGAAATATTCCAGTCTTAACAAAAATTCGAATTAAAACTAGAGCTTATATCTAGATTTGCGGATTTGAACTTTAGCCTGAATAAAATTTTTTAGCTTAATAATTAAGTTCTGATTTTCTATTGAGAAACAGCGATAGAGTTATCCAATCACTTTTAATAAATAATTCGATATTAATGCAAATTGTTATAATAAAATAAAAAAGGTGTTTGCTGATTGTTAAAGTTAAGAGTAAAAAAAATTATTTAGTTTAATAAATTAAATTACTGTAAAGTTCGAATAATAAAATTTATATACTATATAATATTGAGCTTGACGTTTTTTTTATAAAATAATAACTTAAAAAACTATTATATATTTATTTTTTAAAATTTTGATATCCTCTGGATATCTTCTTCAGGATAACAATTGATTATAATTGATTAAAAATAATAAAATTTTAAAATTATAGAATATAAATTATTTAAATTTTTTAAAATATTTCATATTCTACAATTTAAACAATTTTATTTTTAATCAATTATAATCAATTGTTATCCTGAAGAAGATGTCCAGAGGATATCAAAATTATCCTGAAGCAGATATCGAAATTTTTTTTTTATCTTGGACCAGCACTCAGGGGATGACCCCTATATATGCAATGCATAGCGCCGGAACTGAAAACGAAGGGATAGTATTGAGGGGACAGATTAGGATAGATGAGAAGATAGAGAGTTTTTTTTTGTAGCCATTTCAACCTTTTTTACTTCGCCGGCTAATTTTTGCTACAGGGCCGACGAAGGTGGGTGCTGTTACTCTGTTTTTAGTACATGATAGTGTCAGTCGCTGCCAATTATGTTCAGGGATCAGTGACTATGCCTTCATCATTGAAACAGGCTGGCAACAACTAACACAACCACACAACATTTCATTTCAACACAATATTTCATGACTCAGCGCGGGCTCGAACTCAGGACCCTCCGCTTCATAGTTTCGTGTTCTACTACTTCAGCCAACAGCACCCACAAAATAAATTAATAGCTTTTTATAGTGATTATTTTATAATAAAATTATTACTTAAATCAAAAAATTAGAGACTAAAAATATTAGAACATTACATTGAAATTTTATCTAAATTATTTCAAAGTCTATATATGAAGAACCCCATATATTGATATGAATAAAATAAGATACTTCCACTGTGAGTTACTAAATTTATAATAATTTTCTGACAATTTTAAGGATTCTGTGATTCCCATAAAAATTAATTTACCATATTATTTTAAGTTACCGTTTTTACGTTTTTTCTCTCTTTTGATTTGAGTTGTTAAAATTTTTTTATTGCATCGATGTCATAATTAACAATAAATAAAATCCGTTTGCCAATTAATTTATTATGAAAATCTTGTCGTGAATCTTGAATAAACATATTTTTTGTTAAATTGTCTTATTGATCAATGTAATGGTTTCAATGTTTTTGGTCCAATGCAAAGCAACACAATGACTTTTTTATTCCCTGTGGAACTGCATAGAAACTGTGAATTTTCGTAGTTTTCTATATTCTTTACATTTTATATAGTTTTTATAAAACTATTTTAACAAAATATTGCAAAATGTTTATGTTCAAAACATCAAAAGGAAATTTTTCTCTAAATTTTAAATTGAAAATGAGGTAATACAATGAAATATGTGAAAAGAGAGGAGATAAAACAATAGTCAAATACCATGGTATAATATAATATAATGATGGTTTGTCCGTGATTTCATGAAAATATGGATTGGTACTAAAAAAAAAGGCCATGATATTGGAAATTGCTGAACTGGACACCTTGAAATTTAAATAAGTTCGCGATTAATGAATGAAGTTTAGTATATAAAATTTAATTAACGAGATCGCTAGACAAATGGAAATATATATATATATATATATATATATATATATATATATACATATATATATATACTATATATATATATATATATATATATATATATATATATATATATATATATATATATATATATATATATATATGTATTACAGATTTTATTTAAAAATTTCCAAAGAAAGAAAATTATTTTTTATAATGTAGCAACGTCATATTCAATATGATATAGAAAAATAAACTTCAAAAATCCTTGTTAAATTTTAATAAAAGCAAGTGGGAATACCTTGTATTTATATATCTTGAAAGAACTTGAACGCAATGCATGAACGTGCACGCTTAAAAATTATATCCTGTAATAATAGGTCCTTTTGATGTTTAGCGTGCTAAAGGCATTTACTCACCATACCATCTCTAAGCCACACATACAAACGTACGTACGTCGTGTCAACAAATGTGTTGGCACATTTACTGAAATTCGCTTTATATGATGTTGGCTGGTTGGTTGGTTGGTTATCGTTGGTCATGGTCATTCATGTTAAAATTCAGCTTTCTTTTTTTTGTGTTTTTTTTTGTTTTTATGAGATTGTAAGCTGTTATGTACACAAGTGTTTTTGTGTAATTTTACTTTTTATTTATTTTCTTTTAGTCTTTTTCACTTGACTGAGAAGGAGTTTATTTGTATGATGACATGGATTTGTTATTACAGAAAACACTCATCCATACAGAAACATACATTTTCACCAAATTACAGCCCAGCAGTTTTGAACAGTTACATTTTCATGTGAATAGTGCAGCAACTAGTCTATTATTATTTAGTTTTATTTAATGCTATGAAAATTATGTACTAGACTTTTATAAAAAAAAATGTCTTTTATAAAAAAAAAAATGGCGAGGGCTTGAAGTGTTTATGGTAAATTTAATGAGACCGAACTAGGAAAGCTAATTGGGGTCTTGACAGGGCTCTCAAACTTGGGAGGACATTTACACTGGATTAAGGACGTGGAGGGCAATAAATGTAGCGCATGCTCCGTTACTGTCCCGTTTTCACACGTCTGAGATTTCGGTTTTTTTGTGCGTGGCACTCTACCAGACTTTACCCGGTTTATAGATATTGACCGGAAGAAATTAAGGTGCTACATCAATGAGACGGAGTTTCTATAACTTAGGGATTTTTGCTTTCTGCTTCTAGAGAATGCATAAGAGCATTTTATTGGCCTAGGTGTATGTCCAGGATATGAGCGTAATGGCTCCTCCCTTCTGCCTGAAGTGAACATAATTTTCTCACTAACTTTATTTTAAAATAGACCGCAAGTCAATATTATTTCTCATGAATACGGACGTAAGTTACTTTCATAATTTTAAATTATTACGAAAAACTATAATGACAAGTTAAATATCAGAACTATCGGGTCTTTCCGTTGGCATTTATTTCGATGTGCGTTTCATCGCAGAAGCATACAGATGGTCCACAATTATTTTACTGTTTGTTGTCATTATGTAGTGCTACAAATCGTATTCGTCTGTTCAACTTGACAGAGTAAATGTGCGTGTACTTCTTTATGGTCCACTTAATGTATGTATGTGTGTGTGTGTATATAAAAAATTGTGTTTACATGTGTGTTAGTAATAACGGGGGTGTAACAGTGAAAGTAATACTTGTACATGGATACATGGTTTTATACATTTTGCAAAAATATTTGTTTTTCTGTATGTAAGTAAATACTTAGTGCAATTTATATGATGGAAAAAGAAAAAGAAGCTGCAGTTTTGTTGATTTTATAGTAAACAGTCAGTCAGTCTATTTGTTTAAGTGTTTTTGTATTAGAGTGCTCGTTTTGAATTGGAGCAAAGCGATGTCAATAAACACAATTTATTTGCAACGATGCCTCGCTTATGACCGTAGAAGTGGTTTCAAAACAACAGCAACAACAAAAATGTTTTTATGAAATACCATAAAAAGATTTAGTTTTCTAAATTTAATTTAGTTTACTGTTTCAGAACGGCAACCACACCATAGAGACTGTTATAATAGAGCAAGAAATTTCGGAAATTTTAAAAAATTATTATTCTAGCTTTAAATAGAAATTCGCTCTAGAATTCTCGATAAACTTTGCAGAAACTCACAAGTACTGCCTTAACAAGAACTTAGATCTTAAAAATTTACGCTATTTTTTAAGCGGTTTAATGGAAGTAGGCATCACATACACAATAGCCATCTTAATATTCTTCTAATTTCTTCGTTGTTCTTGTTATAAGTTTATTTTCTAGTTTTTTTTTAGCAAAAATATCCAAAAAGTAGATATTTTTTTTCCTAAAAAAACATAAGAAAATAATTTATTTTTTAATAAAAACATATGAAAGGTAATATAAATGAAGCTCTCAAAGTACAACTATAAAAATCTGTTTTTGATAATTTAAAAAATAGTTAATAAATTTGTTTGAGTCTTAAGGTTAATTTATATTAATATTTATTACTCTTCAATATTTCGCTAACCATCAGCAAAACTAACTGCCTGGCCCACGATGTCACTCGATATCGTCTTCTCGTATAAATATAATTAAAACAAAAACAAATTTCAAAGTTTTGTTTTTGTTTTAAATATATTTATATGAGAAAACGATATCGAGTGACATCGTGGGCCAGGCAGTAAATAATTTCCTGAAGAAGCTAACCGATGGTTAGCGAAATATCGAAGAAAAATAAATATTAATATAAAAAAACCTCAAAACTCAAAAAAAAATTATTAACTATTAAAAGAAAAAAGGTTAAAAAATTAGACACAAGAATCATAATTTAATGTCCAACTAAAAAGATGCAACCTATAATTTTTAAATCACATGGCGTTAGTAAAATTTATGTTAAAGCAAAAACAGAATTTCCAAAAAAAAATTGTAAATTTGTTTTGGTTTTTTGCGCAATTTGTTCACAGAAATTCATGCATTGTTTTCCCTTTCAAAATGTATCATTTTTGTATGAAAAATATGAACGATTCAGTAAAGGAGAGCCAATAGATTAAACATATTTGAAAATTTGTTTAATAACACAAAGGGATTTACACAAATAGGGCCTAAATATAATAGGATGATTCCGCAAATTTTAATTTTAAAAAGACTATAGCTACAAATCGTTCAGTTTTAACAGGAGGGAGTTAGCACAATGTTAAGAACATACAAAATTATATCACTAAGAAATGTGGATGAAAATTTCGAAGAAAGACAATGATTAAATTGAATTAAGAATCATAGGCTAATTGTTCGAAATTTGTTTTTAAATCTCGGAAAGACATGATAAGTATTCCAAGGCACAAAGGAAAGTCAACATCAGTTTTATTCAACTTACACAGCAGAGCAGAACAGCTGTTTTCGAAAGACGCAACCCTTTCATCATCAGTGCTCATGTGTATTGTGTTTGTCACCACTTATTAGGTGGCTTAGTTGACTGTGATAACAGTTCCTATTTACACAAATTTTATTGTGAAAAAGAATACGAGAACTGTATCAACCTGATGTTAACATGTTATTGTTATAATACCCGTGTTACCGTTTTTGATTATTTTTCTTCATGTCCCATTTTTCTGAGTTTTTTGTTCCATCATACCAAGTCAAACTTTTTTAGTTTGCCAAACACAAACTAAATACCATAGCTTGTTTAAATTTTCAGGGGCGTCTAACTGACAATTGCCTGTTGAGAGGAGCAGTCTTACCATTTCCATTAACGCTTTGACTATTCGCAAACATTTGCCAGATATCATATTTTATTCCTCATTACCGAACCTTTCTCTTCGTAATAGAATCAAAATTTTAATCACCTTCATCTAAGTTTTTTATTTTATTTTGTTTTAGAAAACAACACAGAATTACAAAAAAAAAAACTTAAAAATTATGTTGTACTTCTTCGCTCTGTCCCAATTCAAGTCATTTGCGAACTTGACCTGCGCTATCCTTCAAAATTTATCTATACCAAATTTTAAGGGTCTGGCTATTTTCGTTTGGACTGAATCGTGATTTCCACAAACGGATGGACGGACGGACGGGCGAGCATTTCTATATCATCTTAGATTTCATCACTAATGAAGAATATAAATACTGGGGCATTATAGGGATATTTCGTTGCCTTACACACAGATTGACAAAGTGAATATACCTCCCATTTTTTTTTTGCAGGATATAAAAATAACAACTTATTTTTGGCAAAAATAAATTTGTTGATCTTTTTACGCATATTTCAAAAGTTTGTGCTATTTTCGAATATATCTTTCATTTAAATAAGCTTTTTTTATTATCCTGTAAAATTTTAAAATATTAGATATACAGCGTACTGCAGCGGAACCATGAAAGTGTATATAATCTTGGCATGTCAGAAAAATTACAATATTATTGTTGTGACTATTTTAATCTTTACTTTGCCGGCGAATTTTAAATCCAGAACCAAAGAATCCGATAGGTCTATATGTAATATTCATCACTTAGTGCGAAAGATTTTGCAGTGTACGCAGTAACTGCTTCCGCTAAACCACAATTGTAATGAACCCCTTTACGGGCAATAAAACTTCTATATGGTAGTAAATTTTGACCGTAATGTAATACATTCTTATATAGCATTAGAATTTTAATAGTATTTGCGAATATAAATAAGATTTTGTTATGTCCCCATATTAAATTAATTGAATATGTTGCTTTTTCCTGTGTATCCAATAATAAATAGTTTCCCTTTTACGATCGCTTTTTATTTGATAAACTAACTGAATAATTGTGTGAATGAGTGATGCAAAGTCAAATGAACGGATATGCAATCAGCCAAATGACTAATTTAAACGTTTGAAATAAATTACTGATTAATGTTCCATATTTCGCGTCTGTACATCCATCTGTATGAATTCATAGAATTTAGAAATGTTGCCATTAAATAGAAAATATTTCACTTTCATAAAATTTTATTTTCTGTTGCTCTGCTCAGTCTAATTTTGGAATTGTTTTTATGTTAATAACTCGTACGGGAATACGCAACTGCTCATATAGTGTAAAATTTCGAAAAATGTGTGCATGAGCGCATGACTGTGAGCACTCACACTATCAAAAACTAGGCAAAACAAAAAAATAATAATATCCGCTGTTCGACATTCGACAGTCATCATTAAAAATGCAAATAACTTAAATATATCACCGTATCCAGCTGTATATATGCTGATTATGTTTATCTACTTACAATATGTATATTTGTATATGTGTTCAAATGTATCTGCATATCGTATATTCCTCCCATGCTTTAAAATTCATAATTATTGGTGTAATATATTTTGTTGCTTTTATTTATATTTTGGTAAACTTATCTGCTTTCAAATGATTTGTATATTTTTAATGTTGCTGTGATAATTGTATGTTGTACCTGTATGCGGTCGATATCTGTGTATTTGTGTTCATTAAGTTTCTGAATATGCAAATATACAATAGGCCTACACAAAACATGAAAATATATAAAAACAAGTAAAAACGTTATATTCGACCCGGTTAATCTTAAATACCCTCCAAATATTTAGTGAATAAAAACTTTTTTATCCTGATTATTGTATTTGACTTAAGTAAACAAGAAAAAAATTTATTTTATTACGGTCATTTCTAATGTGTTGGCAGGAACATGACTAAGACACCTTTTCGTCAGCACAAAAACTTACGTATTAATATTTTATATCAACGTGCAAAAAGGCACTGAGATAAGTTAAAAATGTTTGGGTCACAGTTTCTTTAAGATATTTCTGTGCGCAATTTTAAAACTCTATACAGGCTCATTCTGAGAAAGCCTGTGGGCCTAAATAGTAAAAACTTAAAAACTAAATTTTCGGGATATTTAAGTGTAAAAAAAATCGTTTTTTTTAAATATCGTTTAGAGGTGCAAAAGGGGGAAGATTATCTTCATCGTGAAGCCTTATAAATTAATCCCCTTATTCATAAAAATTATGAGAGGCTTATAAGAGTGTAATAGAGCAAATTTCGTATGAAATTTTGTTTCATAACGCTGTTATTAGACTCTCATAATTTTTATGAATAAGGGGATTAAAATTTTTAAGGAATGTAGGGTTAAGGAATACAATTTGTTAAATATTTACCCTATTTTTTCATATAATATGTAACTTCAACGCCCACTGAAGTGAGTGATGTCCAAGACTATATCATGTTTTCCACAGACGGTCATACAGACTTCATCATTAATACGGAATATATATATATATATATATATATATATATATATATATATATATATACATATACATATACATATACATATACATATACATATACATATACATATACATATACATATACATATACATATACATATACATATACATATATATACATATACATATATACTTTATGTGGCACAGTTCTTTTTGGATTGTATTAAAACTGTAGTTTCAAGGGGTTCGCTCTGGCAAGGGCTGTGGGGGAGACATTTCACCTTTGCACTAAAACACTAAAAATAAATGTTTGGGGTAATTAAGAAAACGATTTCTTTTTTCTTTTTTTTAGTTAATTTTTTACACTATGCATATAATAACGCCCTCTAAAAGGGGCGAGGTCCAAAAATTTATACATTTTTATTTCATGGCTCCAAATTTAGGAACTTGACCTGTGCTATCCTTCAAGATATATTTATACCAAGTTTCAAGGGTATGGTTCTTTTCGTTTGGACTGCACCGTGATTTCCACAGACGGATGGACATGGCTGCTAGATCGTCTTAGATTTCATCACTGATCAAGAATATATTTACTTTATGAGGTCTTAGAGGGATATTTCGCTACGTTACTCAAGGAATGACAAAGTGAATATACCCCCAATTCGTTTTTGGATGGTATAAAAATTTTGTTTTTTAGAGATTGATTTAGTAGTTCTCAGAGGAACTTTTTCCCCTCTCGCCCGCTTCAGCCCATTGACGAACTCGACCTGTACTTTCCTCAATTTTACATAGTCCCGCTGTTTTCTAATATTTGTAATAATTTCTGATATCTCGTCCCTGAATATCTAACCACTACATCAAGAATTCACAATGAAAGACGATTCCAAAAATTCATCAGCTTTGAGAAAGGACTCCATGACACTAAAAGTGTTTTGAATAATATATTATAGCCTGATTATAACCTTCGAACTGTTGAAAGTAAATTACCACCTTTTTGTCAGCAGTCCTAGTGTGCATAAGCCCATTTTCAAGTAGATGTTTACCCATTTGTTTATATCTGTTTGCCTGTGTATTGTAGTATTTGCATCAAACATTAAATAAATATATGTTTTTATGTAATATATTAATGAAATTCACAAATTATCTATCGTTTGCCCAAAAAATTGTGTATTTCATTTCATAAACGATTTTCAATATACTGTAATTAGGTCGTTTGAATGTTTGTACGATTATCGGAATATACAAAATTATTACAATCAGGATATTTATAGAGCATTTTTGGTTTCAATAACACACAAGTTGATGCGGGGTATTAAAACGTGTGCATATATTGATGCAGGTATTGTGAACGAATTGCGGCTAAATACCAAATAAAGAGACAGAGAAAATTAAACCCAAAATCTCAAAATTTTGCCAAAACAAAAATTAAACTACAAGTAAGAGAAATAGATTTTATTTACTAGGACTGGCATGCAGGCGATGAGCCCTACTTTGTGTTGAAACTAAAGAATCGACTGTGGAAAGGATAAATGGCTGATCATTGTATTGAACGAAAGCAATAAGTCAATATTAAAAAACTTTGAACTTTCAGGTATTCAGAAATGTTAAACTGCATTTTATGAGAAATATTTGTTTAATTATTATTTAAATAAATAATAATGCTGCTATTCACTACTAGAGCTTTTGGGGTTGGGTATTCCACAAAAGGAGTTGATATTATTTTATGTAAGTGTACTGAACACTAACTGTACGAGCGATGGTGAATATCTCACAATTGTGCCATTCGTGGCACTTTTAAATGTTTGAAGGATCTATGATACGAATATATTTTAATCTATTTTGGTTCTTTCAGGAATTTAAAACCATATCGGAAGTTTTAGAATTTAAAAAGTTTAAAGAATCTTTTAACAGATTTTTTTGTATGGTTTCTAGTTTCTCAATAAATAGTTTTTGTAAATATGTAACAACTTTAACTTTTTCCATGAAATAAAAAATTTTTAATTACTTATTCTATTATTTTTCAATATGACGACATCCCCGATTCCCTCTTCCGTTTAACAAGTAAATCGATAATAAATTAACATTTAAGTAAAAAATTTAATTGAAAATTTTTTTTATTTAAAATTGAATTAATTTAAAATGGTTTCATTATAATTTAAAAACGCTTCAAACTAAAAAGAAAAAATACGAGTACTGATGACGACAGTGAAGCGCCTTTCGAAAACAGCTCTTCTGCTCTGCTGTATAAGATGGATAATTTAATTGCTGTTGACTTTGTCTTGTAACTTTGGAATATATATCATGACTTTCTGAATTAAAAACGCGTTGCCAACAATAGTCTATAGATCTTAAATGAATTTAACAGTTTACACGTTCTGACGAGGAGGAGTCAATAAGTCTTTGACTTTTTGAAGCAAATACAGGTTTTTATATAAAAAAGGTATTTGATTTTTCAACACAGTCTCCTTTGAGTTCCAAACACTTAGTCCAAAATTTCTCCATTTTTTCCCCCTTCCGAAAACTATGATTTGGCGAGGTCATTAAAATAGGCATTTGTTTGTTAGACGATTTCGTCGTTGGAGTCAAATCTCTTACCACCAAGGCATTTCTTGAAATTTGGGAACAAGAAATAGTCCATCGGGCCTAAATCTGGTGAACAAGATGAATGGGAGAGTAATTCGTTGGACATGTGTAAACCCTTGACTGTGATCAAACATAACACGCACCTTGCGGAAAGCCCAAGTCATTATATAAATTTGAAAACACTGACCGATGTAAGATGCCCATCGCTTCCACAATATCTCTAACTTTCAATTTCCGATCGGTTGAAACCGCAACTGCGTGTCCAGAATGTTCGGCAGCTTCCGTATTTGTATGGCCACATTGAAATTCAGTAAACCACTTCTTTATCATTGAAATGGATGGTTTAGGGTTCCCCTAAATTTTTATCAAGATTAGCCTTAGTTTGAGTGATGGTTTTTTTATCTCAAAACCCACGGTTTTGAGATAAAAAATGGCTGTTGTTCCAAAAATGGAATGAAAAGTTCCAAAAATGGAACGAAAAGTTCAAAAAATTTCTCATGAAGAAAATAATTAAACGGCAAAACAGCGATTTACATCGTGTTGCCACACATGATGACGACAAAATCTGTATCTTCTCAATACAATATCAAAGCCAAATTTCTTTAGAGAACAACAAATACACGCAGAAGTTATCGATAAATTTTGCACAAATCACATATGTATATATAATTTTACTTTTGATACACAAGAGACACTATTTTCAAAAAAAAGTCTCAATAAATACAACATAAATAAAAAATTCAGAAAATATTCAAACGGCGATATAGAGATTAAAAGTTTGTTACCATCGGTTTGATAAACTTCTCGTATGCAATTTGCTAATAAAATTTGTATAAATTAAAACTGTTATCATAAACAACTACACATCCTAATAAGTGGTGATAAGCAAAAATATATGTAAGTGTGGATGGTGAAAGTGTTGTGGCCTTCGAAAACAGCCATTCAGCTGTGCTGAAAAAGTTGGATAATTAGATTGCTCTTTTAATTTCCCTTATACCTCGGGATATTTATCATGGCTTTCTGAATTAAAAACAAATTAGCAACAATAGCCTATAGATATTCATTAAAATACATTGAATAAAGAATTATTTTGGTTCCTTAAATGGTCAATTTAGCAAAAGAAAGCATACAAATTCATAAGTGGCGCAAAACCGGCAGACTATTCAACAAGGATTTATTAGGAAATAACTGCCATTAATAATTTTTTGAAAAAATGTTTCAGTGATTTTTACAAACAGTCTTGAATATTACTATGGATCATTGGATCATGTTTTACAAAAAAATATATTTCTTAAAATTACTAATAGTTTAGTATAATTCTGTTGCCAAATACAATTTATGCCCATTTTCCTACAATCTAGACTATAAACTTGTGTAGCAAGTTTGAAATTTTTTAGGAGAGTGCAATAAACGATTTAGGGCATTTTCCCGTTCGACTTAATAATTTTATATAAAAACTATGTTGATTAGAAATTGAAAATACATGAAAACAAAACTAATTCCGATTGAAATTAATTTCAATTCCATTTCGAAAGGTAAACATATATAAATATTTAATATGTTTTTATATGAATTTGTACATGTTTAACATAATATGGTTATAACTCTATTACTTACTTGGCGCTTGTGTTGTTGTGGCTATTGTCGTTGTGGTTGATGTGGTCGTTGTATCTATAACCACAAATTCAGTTGTTTCCACTGGTTCAACATAAATTGTTTGATCGCCAAAATCGACAATTACAGCACGACCATTACCATTGCTATGACTACTGGTTATCCTGTTGCCACTGCCACCATTGTTATGGTTATTATTGCCAGTGCCACCATTACTGCCACCGTTATAGCCATTTTCGTTTTCAGCCATGCCAGCTGCTTTATTATTGCCATTACTGTATGTGTGCTTGCCATTGCGTCCACCATTTTTTATATGTCTGCCCTTGCCATTACCATTGCCATTGACGTTGCTGTTGCTGTTCTCATTGCCGTTGGTATTGGTGTTGCTATTTTCATTGTTGCCAGCACTGCTGATGTTACTATGATAATCGTCATTTCCTTCGCTTCCGTTTTCATCATTTCCGTTATGCACTCGATATGGTTGTTCGATAACATTCTCTTCCACAGATGATGGTTCAATGTTTTCTTTGGGCTGTTTTTTAATTTGATTTTTTTGTTGTTTTTTTTGTTTTTGTTTTTTTATGTACAGTTTTGACATGTTGTTGCAGTTTTTGATAATTGTTCAACCATTTTGTTTTTTTGTGTTGAGTTTCGTAATTGTTGTTTGGTTTATTGGTTTGCATAAAAAAGAAGACATTTAATAAGAATAGACAGAACATTAATAGTTTTCGTATATTAGAAAATTAAACAGAATAAATGAAATTAAAATATTTCTAGGAACAATACTGTTAAGTAAAATTTTCCATTTGATTTCTAAAAATACATTTCCAGATTCAGAAAAATATTTAATTTATCGGTAATATTCTTATGAATAATTTGTTTTAAAAACGTCATTTGTTATGAAATACAAGCTGCTGTATATGCCTGCATTAAAATTTCAGATTATTGTGTAAAAGCATAAAACCTCAAATGACTTCTTTGGATTCTTTTGCAAAAGACAGGGCGGGCAAATTTGAGGTTAGGAAGTAAATTGGCTGTCAAATAATGAAATGTCAAGAATTGAACTGTCATCCTTTGACATTTATTTATCAAAAAGTTGGGAAATTTTAACTATGGAACGATCTACCATTGAACAAAGATTTTTAATTCTGAAAAGTTCCATTCAAAATGTTGAAAATTTGACTGTATCACTTGGTAACATTCGAGCAACTTTTCCTCGTAATCAGGCTCCTTCTGAAGACCATTTTCAGTTAAGCGGTTATATAAAAAAACAAAAATTGTTGCATATGGGGCTCACAAAATCCACAAACAGTCCTCGAAAAACCATTACATATAAAAAAAGTGACCGTATGGTGCGGTGTGTGGTCCGGCGTCATCATCGGCCCGTATATTTTCGAAATTAAGCAAGAAAACTCTGTCGCTATCAGTTATATTGAATTCAGTGCAGATTGATAGGCTAATTCTCCGAAATTTTTGTTTAAATTTAGAGAGAGAGAGATGATAAATAATCCAGGCAAGTCAACATCAGTTTTTAATTATTCAACTCACAAAGCATAGCATAACAGCTGTTGTCGAAAGCCGCTACACTTTCATTATCAGTAAGCAAGTATTAGTTGCATATGATAACAGTTTTTATTTATGAAAAAATTTATTAGAAAATTGCATACGAGAACTGTATCAAACCGATGGTAGCACACATTTATTTCACAGCCGTATTGCTCTTCGATTATTTTCTTTATGTCCTATTTGTTTGAATTTTTTGTTCAATAATACCCACACCAAATTGTACACCTACAATTAGAGTTGGAAAAATGCCGGCCAGTTTTAGTATGACATAGTAAGAAAATAAACAAGGATTAAGTAATTATTGAGCTCTTCTTATAGCTTTGATATTTGTTTAAGCTACTGATTCAATTGAGTCGAAGTTTAAAAAATATCTCTAGTTATTCTAAGAAATGTTGGGTCAATGACGATCTACATTAGGCCCAAAAATCATAGTCATCAATTTTAATTTTTTTTCTCGTAAAATTGGAAAAAGAAATATATAAAATAAACTAAATTTTTTTGGTTTGGTTTAGTTCATTGGCCAGTGGTTTTCATCACTGAAACAGGCTAGGAACAACTGACACAACCATGCACTAATGCTGATCAGAAAAATTCGACACCATATTTATGACTGAGCGCGGAGTCGAACAAGGGACTTCCCGCTGCTTAGTCTCGTGTTAACTACTTCAGTCAATTTAGGGCCATTACAACAACTTAAAGTTAGTTAGAATTTTTATCAAGATTAGCCTTAGTTTGAGTGATGGTTTTTTGAGATAAAAAATGGCTGTTGTTCCAAAAATGGAATGAAAAGTTCCAAAAATGGAACGAAAAGTTCAAAAAATTTCTCATGAAGAAAATAATTAAACGGCAACACAGCGATTTAAATCGTGTTGCCAATCATGATGACGACAAAATCTGTATCTTCTCAATACAATATCAAAACCAAATTTCTTTAGAGAACAACAAATACACGCAGAAGTTATCGATAAATTTTGCCCAAATCACATATGTATTTATACATAATTTTACTTTTGACACACAAGAGACACTATTTTCAAAAAAAAGTCTCAATAAATACAACATAAATAAAAAATTCAGAAAATATTCAAACGGCGATATAGAGATTAAAAGTTTGTTACCATCGGTTTGATACACTTCTCGTATGCAATTTCTTAATAAAATTTGTATAAATTAAAACTGTTATCATAAACAACTACACATCCTAATAAGTGGTGATAAGCAAAAATATATGTAAGTGCGGATGGTGAAAGTGCTGCGGCCTTTGAAAACAGCCATTCAGCTTTGCTGAAAAAGTTGGATAATTAGATTGCTATTTTAATTTCCCTTATACCTCGGGATATTTATCATGGCTTTCTGAATTAAAAACAAATTAGCAACAATAGCCTATAGATATTCATTAAAATACATTGAATAAAGAATTATTTTGGTTCCTTAAATGGTCAATTTAGCAAAAGAGGGTCTACAAATTCATAAGTGGCGCAAAACCGGCAGACTATTCAACCAAGGATTTCCTAATAACTACCATTAATAATTTTTTGAAAAAATGTTTCAGTGATTTTTACAAACAGTCTTGAATATTAATATGGATCATTGGATCATGTTTTACATAAAAAATATATTTCTTAAAATTATTAATACTTTAGTATAATTCTGTTGCCAAATACAATTTATGCCCATTTTCCTACAATCTAGACTGTAAACTTGTGTAACAAGTTTGAAATTTTTTAGGAGAGTACAATAAACAATTTAGGGCATTTTCCAGTTCAATTTAGGGCCATTATTACAACTTAAAGTTAGTTAGAAGTAGGATTTTATCGGACGTATAAAAACTTTATCATTTGCAAAATTTTACTTTAACCTAAAGTGAGCGATAAATTACAGGTAAGTTTATCCTACCTGGTAAGTTAAGTCCAATTTGCAATAATGGAAAGCTTTTTATACGTCTGATAGAATCCTTCTTTTAACTAACTTTAAGTTGTAATAATGGCCCTTATTAAGGTTAAAATGTATACCTATTTAGTATATTTTACTTACCATAAATATTGCTGGCTTACGAGGTGTCTTTGGTGGTGAGACCGGTGGCGGCATTCTGTGGGTAGTTGTTGTACTCGTTATAGTGGGTACAGGCGGCGGTGGAGGTGGTGGAGGTGCTCTCGTTGTTGTTGTTGTTGTCGTAGTTGTAGTTGTAGTCGTCGTAGTGGTAGTCGTTAAAAAGCCCAGTTCCGCCAAGCGTTTCATATGAAAATCCTTTTGCGCTTCAACTACAAAAAAAAAAAAACAAATTGACAAAAAATAATTGCATGTAAATATCATTATCATTGGAAAAATAATTGTTATTAAAAAAAATAAATAAAAAAACCAAAACTTACCCACACACGGATTCATCCACAACAGTCTACGCCATCCCACACATTGATATAAATATTGGGCATCGCTGCCATGGCAGCCACATGTTGTCCGTAAAATTGTTCCCAAGATACCAATCATGGCTGTTCGACAACCACTGGGGCGACCAGCACATTTTTTAGTTACACTATCTACGGCACATGCCTGTTCATAATACTCTAGTTTGAGTCTGAAAAACAAATTTAAAATACAACATAATTTTCATTTTAATCGCCTTCATAAGAAGCTTTACTGCAATAAATATTTTAAAGTTTCGGCAAGGCTTAAGATTTGGCAGAAATTGCATATTTAAAAAAAAAATAAGCAGCTCAAGGCTACAGTGTGAGTCTAAAAATCATTTTATATGCAACAAAATTTTTACTACAATCATGATCACAAAATATCTTATTATCTCAACAAATGTCTGAAAGTTTCAACGGCACTATTTTATTTAATTTCTCACATGAAGCAGCATAATTTTAAATATTTAAATTATTTAACAAGATGTTTTCTAAACTTATCTATTGCCTGTGAGAAATTTGTTTGTATATAAGGATTTCTTTGCGGACGACATGTCTTAATATTGTGTTAACTTCTAATTGACTTCCTTAGGAAAATACTTTAATTACAGACAACAAGCCAACACACACACTCACATACACACAGCAATTATTTTAAAAACAAACAAACAAATATGTTTATTTGTTTGCTTTCAACTATTAGACACATTAAATATGTATTTTTACATATTTTTACATACATAAATATTTAAAATACACACTTGCAAACAAACATATTTGAAATATGCAAACATAAAATTGTATCCTTTGAGCAAGTTCTGTCATTTAACAGCCCTTTCAAGTAGACAATGTTGTGAATTTTAACCAAATTGGGAAGAAATGACTGCTAAGTGTTGATAAAGCAGTAATTTGTGTGTAAAAAAGAAAAACTTCGCTGTAACCAGAAAATATTGTGGGAACTCTGAGCCACCAATTTCAAAGTGGTTTTCTGAGTTTCATTGTGATCACAAACAACTTCAGGCGGCCCAAAAGAAACCATCACGCCAGAAATTATTAACGAAATTCATGGAATAATATTGGACGATCGGAGAATGAAAATATCTGAGTTGGCTGAAGCTATAGGCTACTCAACTGATCGTGAACATCGCGTTTTATATGAATTTTGGACTTGAAAAATCTATCCGCAAAATGGATGCCGCAAATGTTCTTCACACTGGACCATAAGCGCATGTGTAGTCAGTATGACAAAAATCGTAACGATGGGTGCGCTCTCCAAGCCTGAAGAAAGACACATTTACCATCAAACACTAAAAAGTAAATTTTTGGGATTATTAAGTGTAAAAAAAAATTGTTTATAGGATCCTTTAGCGGGTGGAGGGTTAGGACAGGGGAAGATCAGAGAGAATCTCAGCTTTGTCGTAAAAGCTTACAAATTTAATTTTTAAGGCTTAAGTAATACAATTTGTTAAACATTTACACTATTCCATGTAATATGTCACTTCAGCGCCCTCTAAAGGAGGCGGGATCTAAAAATTGAGTTTTTTGATTTTCTGGCTCCAAGTTCAACGCTTTGGACCTTCTTTGACATAAAAATATATCTGTTGTTTAACAAAATTACAAAAAGTTATGTTGGTTTTTATAGGTTAGTATAGTTCATCTTAGGGGAACTTTTTTCCCTCTGGCCCGATTCAGCCCATTTACGAACTTAGTCTGTGCTGCCCTTCAAGATATATGTATCTATACCAAGTTTGAAGGGTCTGATCTTTTTCGTTGGGACTGAGTGATTTTCACAGACAAACGGACGGACGGAAATGGCTATGTCGTCCTAGATTTCATCACTGGTCAAGTACTTATATATTTTAAGGGGTCTCAGAGGCATTTATCGCTGCGTCACACACGGCATGAGAAAGTGAATATACCTTCTAATTCTTTTTTGGAGGGAATTTGTGGATCAGTATCAGCTGTTTCCAATATTTAGCTGCGCAACACTCCAATTAGCGCAGACAAAAACAAGTTTGCATTTCATACAACCTACTGAATAGCACATCAAAAATGGTTTTAAGATTTATAGGCTAATTTTTCGAAATTTTTTATTTTATATTCAGAAAGACATGATAAATATGTCAAGGCACACAGGAAAGTCAACATCAGTTTTTAATCATTCAACTTTAAACAGCAGAGTAGAAGAGCTGTTTTCAAAAGCCGCTACACCCTTATCATCATGTGTACTTTTGTTGGTCACCACTTATTAGGTGGCTGTGTTGCATATGATAAAAATTCATATTTATAAAAATTTTATAAAAATTTTTTTTGGTGCTTTACCAAATCGTCAGTAGTACTGACGATTTGGTAAAGCACCAATGAAATGCATATAAACATTGCTTAACCACCAACAAATAAATTTCATTTATATATTGGTATTGTGACAACAATGTGTCAAATATAAAAACTTTATTAACAAAATCAATTTGTGTGATAAAAGCTGAGTTTTACAGTTATAATTATAATTTCAAAACGAACTTTTATTAAAATCATGTCAGAATGAAAACACTATAATAACGGATGCTGTCATTGAATATGAATCATCTCTAAGCGAACTTGGCGGTCAAAATTAACTAACGTTAAGTTGAATGACTATTTCGCCCACAGAGCAGTACAATGTTGTTTTATAGGCACCAACTATCTAAAACAAATTCTCTCTTTTCTCATGTTCCTCCATCTGATCTCACAACACTATTTCCTCCCCTGAGTGCCGTTTCTACATAAAATAAAAATAGTAAATACAGTGCACTCGCGATAATATGAACTAATTAAAACCAAGCGAGTTCACTTTTGCAAGATTGTTCATATTTGCGAATGGCATCTAATTTCTCTTTAAAAACGTTTTTCCCATAAAAATAAAACTTTCTTATGTTAAATTTGTTATTAATTTTTTATTGGATTTAAAAAACAAGCCTTAATTTTGAAAGAAAAAAATTTTATAATGCGAAAAAATCGGTGATTTTCTTTTGCTGTTTCTTTTGTTGAATCACCTTTAAAACGGCACGCTCTCTTCACTGTCTCAATACACTCAAATCTCATTGATCAACCATTTCGCTTTCGGCCCATTCCTATGCTTTATTAAACAGTTCGACAGCTTCCATGGAATTTATAGTTCATTTTGGCTCCTCCAGATATTCAACTTCATTGGATAGTTCTTCCTCCATTTCATTCTCGTTACGCTCTATGTTATCCTCGTTCTATTCTTTAACGTTCGAAGCTGTAAATTCAACCTGTAGTGAATTAAAGATTTAAGTTTGTTTTTAATGCACATTTTTCAAAACACAAACCTCAGGTAGCAGAGTACTTAAAAGATTAGTTGAAGTTTCTTCTAAATCAACCAAATTTATTGTCAAGTTGTTTCTAAGCACACTTAAAGGAATATCCCTTGAAAAGCAAACAAGTAGGGGAATCCCCAAATTATAATGCAGTTGAGTTAGAATTTAAAAACTACCCTGTTTAATTTGATTTCAACAAAATAAAAGCCGTTAAAAATACAAAAAAAGCTGTTCATATTTTAAAGCTTTTGCACTGAGTTCATATTTTAGAGTAGTCAATGGAAGAAAAAAAATGTTCATATTTTGGGGTGTTCATATATTACGGCGTTCATATTTTCGCGAGTGCACTGTATTTTTCACTGGGACATACAAATTTTAAATTTATTTCTTTTTCCTTAAACTTGCCATATTCAATCTACAGTTATAATTCCAAAAAGATTAACACAAATTTTCTTAATCTATATTCAAGTATCTGCCGTCTTTGTCTTGCTGGGACAAAACTAGACATGCTTGCACAAACATACAGACACACATTTACATATACAAACAGAAATATCTTAGATGCCAATCACGTTTTCATAGCAATATAATGACCAAAAAATGCAATCAAGCATATCCTGTATAATAAACATACAACGACAAAAATATTATCAAAAGCATACATGAGTATACAATATATTACAACAATAACACAAGAATAACTACAAAGTTAAACGCATACCAAAATTACCACATGTACAGTGATGCAAAAACAACAACAACTCGTTACTGCAAAACCACAGAATGTTTGTAGGTTTGTTTGTGTATGCGCGTGTGTAATTATATATTTTTAAATTGCAGGACAAGTTTATTTCTTTTATGAATATTAAAGTTTTTTTATATGTGTGGGTGTGTGTGTGTGTCTAGGTTTAAGTTTAAGTAAATGTTTGTTTATGCTGGCATCAAAGTTTGCTAACATGTGTACGTGTGAGTGTGTGCGTGTGTGTGTGTAATTCTGGTTTTCAGACGCTCGTCTATTAAAGGATTTGCAAGAATTTAAAGTGCATATGTTTTTATGTAGAACTAGTTAACAGACTTGTTGTTACAAGCTGTTGCCTAACACATTTGTGTATCTGTAGCAATATATTGTATGGCACGAGTAGTACAAACGGTACGGCTCTGTTTGAATTTATTATTGTATGGGTTGGTTACCAGACTCTGTGTTGGTCTCTTAATAAAGTGTGAGTACAAAATATATGGAGCTTCAAACTTTGTGACACTGTCAGGAAAAAGCCATAGAACATATTACAAAGTTTTTATCTTCACATACACACACGCACACACTACAAAAATATTTTACAAATTTGTCAAAGGTGTAATTTTCACACATAGAAAAAATTTACCCAAATGCTTCCATATTTCACGTATACAAGTTTAAAAGTCATGTTAAACATTTTACAACTTCATTAGCATTTAACTTGTGTTTGTTTTATTGTTGTTGTTATTATCAGCAACAAAAAAAAATAAACAAATTTATTAAAAAAGTTTTATTTAAATTTTTTGTTTATTGATATTATGTTTCACATATATATATTTTCGATGTAAATAATATATTTATTTGCTTGTTAAGATATCAATGACTGAAATGCTGTACAAATTCCTGGCAACAACTTTGACACTTTTGTGTATCATGTGATATCTTAGTTGTTATTTATGCTGAGATATTAAAGTTTATTTTTGCGATTGCCCCAAAAATAAACACTTTAAATGTTTATGATTTGCCAAATATATTAGAGATTAGGTCGGTTAAAATATGTGTTTGGTAAACTGCAGTCTCGAACTATTTCAGCAAAGATTTCTTCTATTTAGAAATCTATTAATGAAGTTAAAATTATCACACTATTTAATCATCCGACAATTAAACGTGTACGAGGTCTGTTGAAAAAAATAATTTTAATTTCCAATTAGCAATTAGCGTCTCCACTATATCCTTGGCAATATGAAATACATGCTTAAATCTACTTAAGAAAAAATTTCTTAATCACTATATTAAATTGAATTAAGATTCATAGTCTAATTGTTCGAAATTTGTTTTTAAATCTCAGAAAGACATAATAAATATTCCAAGGCACAAAGGAAAATCAACATCAGTTTTATTCAACTTACACAGCAGAGCAGAATAGCTGTTTTCGAAAGCCGCAACACCTTCATCATCAGTGCTCATGTGTATTGTGTTTATCACCACTTATCAGGTGGCTTAGTTGAATGTGATAACAGTTCCTATTTACACAAATTTTATTGTGAAAAAGAATCCGAGAACTGTATCAACCTGATGTTAACATGTTATTGTTATAATACCCGTGTTACCGTTTGATTATTTTTCTTCATGTCCCATTTTTCTGAATTTTTTGTTCCATCATACCACTGATGATGAAAAAGTACCTGATGTACTTTTTAATCATTATTATTATACTCCAATATTTTTAAGCTTAAGGTCTCTTTATTTAAATTTAAAATATATTAATTTTCATTATTTCGTCACTCCTTTGTGTGACTTCTTTTTTTTAATTTTATTTTTTATAAATATATTGAAATATTGAACATTAATATATTTTAAATTAAAATAAAGAGACCTTAATTTAAAAAATATTAGAGTATAATAGTAGCATTAAAACTTTAGAAAAAATAATTTGCTTAAGTAGACGTGTTTTGCATCTTCGCGCAATTTTCTGCTGTCGACAAAAACGGACCAATAAACTTGCATTTCATTCTGTGTAAAAATATAAAGTAGTCACTTGAAATGTTGGCAGTAGCATAAATTGATTGTACTCGGAGCCAGAAGACTATTTAAAAGTCGAGAAGATTTGAGTGAGGATGTTGGTTCTGGACTCCCCAGCACATGAGCGAACGGTGAAATAATGAGAATAATGAGAAAGTGAAGTAAATTGTTATGCAGAATCATCGAGTCACTACTAATAAAATTACTGAAGACGGCGCACTATGCTTCGACCCATAGACAAAAATGAAACAAAATTTTGTCTCAAATTGTTTTTAAATACAGATTTTTTGAAAGATAATAAGGTATCTCAAATAAATGTTAAAAAAAAAAAATTCTGATTGCTTTTGCCACCACCAGAGGGCGTTAAAATCAGATAATATCTTGCAAAAATGACTTAACAGAAAAATAGGTTTTAGTTGTTTCACAAAAATAATTCTGAAAAATTCATTTTTTTTAAAAGTCACTCGAAATTTGGTTTGATATATTTGCATTTAAAATAAAATTTAGAATTTAGTATTTATTTAAAAAATAACTTTTTTTATTGCTCTGAAAACCACATTTTTTTTGTTGAAAATCCAAAAATTACTTAAGTTTGATGGAGTATAAAAAAAATTATATAAAATTAGATAATTTTTTTTCTGTTTTTGTAAGTGTATACTCTTAGCTAACAGGGTATTCAAAAATTAGTGCTTATTTTTTACCACAAGTTAAAAAAAAATCGTTTTTTGAAATGCCTAATTTTATGATTTTTACTCAAATAATAGGCATTTAATAGTGTTTAATATCATTGCGTAACAAGGAACTATAAAATATAATTATTAAGTTAAGCTATTATAATTTATGTTTCAAAATCCAAAATTTTAATTTTTTTTTATCAAAATATATCGCACTTAATCAACAGTAGGGTATTAAGTCAAAATGTTCAGTAGAAGCAAAACAGTTTTAAATTTAATATTAAAGGCATATGAAAAAGAAGTTTTAAACCAACCATTTTATTAACAAAAAGTAGGCAAAATAGCACGATATTTTTACAGCGGATATTAATACTACGCGTCGATTTTTTTTTTGAAAAGTGAAAAAATAAAAATTTGGATGGATCAAGTGCGATATGATTTTTTTGACGTTAATACTGCTAGTTTTCCTCTTTAATATTTTCATTTATGTTATCTTTCAAATATCCTTATAGTTTTATTTTTGCAAGAGTATTTTAACCGTTTTTGCCTATTTTTTAATTAATGATGTTTTTGTATTTTCTACATTGATAATCCAATTTTAACCAAATATATATCTTGCAAATATCAATTAACATACTAAAATTTATTACGATCGGACACTTTTTGTGGGAGTGATAGCGTTTTTAATAAAGAGGATATATGGCAGGACCTTGAGTCCTTAGTCCGATTTAAATAAAAATTTACACACACGTTGCTAGTTGCATATGTATCAGCATGACCACTTTTTGTAATTTTGTGGGCATTATTGAAGCTAATATTATATTTTTCAATTTCAGGACACATGGGAGGTAGGCGTGTCCTTGAGCCGATTTTTCCAAAAATTCATATTTTTCTTAGCTAAGCTAGTTTATGCTAGTGTACCAAATTTCAAAAATATCTGACAACTCCTTCTGTTTTTGTCCCATCGTTATATGGGGACAAAGCACTGTGCGCCGGCATATCGGTTGACTCATGCCATTAAATTTTGTTTGCTGCACTTTGATAAAAAATTAAATAAATAAAAAATAATAATTTGATTTGTCTCCCAGCGACTTTTTCCTGTTCTCAAGATTAGACAGATTCTTGAAAGAATGTTATTGTGCGATGATTGAGAGACAACAACTGAATCGGTGAAATATATCAAGGCTATACCACCAAAACTGCTTCGAGGACCAAAAAAAAATTGCTAGCATAACTCTTTTATAAAGGGTTCTCCAACAGGGACTGATGAAAATTGGCAATTGATCGCTCAAATAAATTTTTATTTATTTACTCTATTTTGCCAGAACACCATGTGTGAATAACACATTCAACAACACGTGTAACTAACAAAACTGTTTCATGAAACGTGACTATTCTTTTCGGGTAACATGCCGTAACTATTTGCCCATTTAACGATTGCCATTGAAGTCCTATCGCGAGGACTACTCGCAATTTGGTGAATAAATTTGTGTCAACTTGTTCAGTTAAAGATCGATCAATGCCCGTACGTCGACGAAGCACATTATCTGCCAAAATATCGCCGCTGTTCGTGAGAGTATGCAGGAGAATCTGTGGCAGTAAATTTCATATCACTCACAACTTGGCGAATTTCGCATCCTGAGTGTAGGCAAAAATCGTAAAAAATTCAACCAACCCAGGAATTGAAAGTAAGTGATCATAGACAATGACGGTTCATCTGCTCGATGAATTGGCTCTAAAGCAATTGGCAACTGACCCTAATTTTCATCGAAAAATTATCTTCAGTGAACAAACAAAATCATTGAATTTGGGGATGATCCCGATCTACATGAGATACAGAGACGACAAATGCATTCCGAAAAATTAACTGTTTAGTGTGGACTATGGGCTGGCGGTATTACCGATCCATATTTCTTTGAGAACGCGGTTGGCCAATCCATTTCTTTATATGATGAGCGCCATAGGTCGTTGATTACCAACTTCTTTTCGCCTGAATTCTATGATCTGTATACCAACGACATATGGCTTCACTGCACTGACGTGTTACACAGTTTATGCCGTATTGAATATTCTGCAGGTGCGATTTGAGGGCATGGTCATCTCACAAGGGGTGATGTGAACTGCCCACTGAAAACGTGCGATTTAACCAAGTTAGGCTTCTTCTTGCGGGTTTTTCTTAAGTCGCAGGTGTATATGAATAAGACACAAACCACTTCGTGGGTAGTCAAAGAAAACATGAGCCATCACTCAAATTTAGCCTGATTTAATCGCCAAAGTGATACCAAAAAGGGATATTTTGGATGCGCTCTATCCAGAGAAGCCGTATCGGACATTTGATCGAAGTTTTATTCCACACATAATAGCATTTTAAACTCATGAAAAAAATTTATTTAACCTTCAAATCACCCTTGTGTGGAAAACCACACAAACTGAACAATATTTGTACGATAAAGAAAAAAATATTTGGTGTATACCAAAGAAATTTCCTGACATTGTTAATGATAACAATTAAACACAGAAAACACATTTTTTCATTAAAAAATATTTTTAGTAACGTAAGTTTCCCTCGCGTGTGAGGTTTTCCACACATATGTAGTTTCAATGTAATTTGTACTAAAGACAACATTTTCTGTCGTCAAGTGTGGATACAGTGTTATTGTGCTATAGTTCGAAAAGAAAAACAAATCTATGGCCAGTTATTTTTAATTGGGACCGGCACTCAGGGGATGACCCCTGCTCATGCGTACATTGTGCTGGAACTAGGAAAAATGGTTGTGGGAAGATGGGTAAAGGGAATATTTAAATTTCTCCATGATATATACGGCAGGAAAGACATCCGCTAGGAGTTTATTCCACATACGGGCAGTACGGGCAAAGAATGAATTTTCCCTGTAATGCGTAGTGCGGTTGACTAGTAAATCCACTACATATGGATGTGATCGTAGAAAAGTGGTGAGCGTAGAAAAGTGCGCTTTTCGGGAAAGAGATCCTGACTTCGTTGGAACAAAACCCATTATAGTAACGATTTAAACAGTGAAACGCACTGCACATTGCGTCTATACTCAAGTGAGTCAAAAGAGTTGGCTAGCCTACCGTCCCCTATGAGTTTATTCCCCTCTCCTGTACACTGTCGTGTGACTTCAAAATAGACTTTGAAGCACCGGCCTATACATGACAGTTGTATTCCATTTTCGGTCGGATGTAAGTGGTATAAATAGTAATGAGATCAGATGGGTATGTCTTACGCGGCCTTAGAAAGCCGAGGCACTTGAACGCTTCTTTTGAAACATGAAGAATATGCTCTGTCCATCGAACGTCCCACTGGATTTTCATGCCAAGAACATGCTTTTGATTCCTCAATATCTATACCACCCATGTTTACAGATGAAGCAGCGTGATCGGGCTTGCGTCGGTGTTTAAGCAAGCAGCATTGTGTCTTACGGGCATTGAAATTTAATCAGTTTTTGTGACCAAATGCAACAATTTTATTGAGGTCACCGTTGACCGCAACATTCATATTGTGCCTCATTGCTGTTTTCTCAAACATGATCGATATTATATATAAAGATATAAATCGAAATTGGAATACAAACAAGCCAATTTTACGCCGAGTTTTTTTGCGCGAACTTGGAATATCTCTCGCAAAGTCTTATATGGCAAAACGAAAGGGCGTACCAAAAACTCAATCAGGAGTATATATTTTCTGCTATCAACCAAAGAAATTTAGTAGATGAACCAAGCGGCTCAATAACTCAGTCAATAGATTTACTGATCAGTGAGCCATCTGAACATAAATTATTATAAAATAAAACGATATTTAAAATAACTATGTTATTAATACTCATATATCGGGCCTTTGATTGAAAAATAACTATGTTCCTTCAGCAAAATCCACAGGCCTTCCATATGTGTGAAAATATGTGTGAGGGTTTAATTTAAAGATAGAAAAACCTTAATGAAATACCCTTTATCTGAGGGGGCGTAGCTTGAAGGGAACAATATGGAAATTGAAGAGTAAATAACAATATTTTTAGAAATATTAAAATTCAGCTTATTTTGTGAGCAGACCTCGTATATGTAGATCTCGTCCTTCCTTTCATAGTTATTAATTACACATTTATGCAACAATTTCACTTGTACATCTTTGAAAACTTCTTCATCATTTCTGTCGCATTAACAAAATTCCACAAGTCAAGCGGTTTAAGTTTATGACTCTAAATGATTGTGAATTTGAAAGATTTCTGATATCTATTGATTTATAAAATGTAAGGAATTCAGGACTACACACATGCCTTAAGTGGAAGTGTTTATTTACTTAATTATCTTTCTTCAATTTGCATGTGCTTGAGTTTGTTTTAAATAATGAAATATCCTATAATTTTATTGATGAAGATATTTAGGTATTTTGAGGTTTTTGTGGTTTTTCGCTTTAAATTTCATTGATTTAATTTTAATTAATTTGCTGTTTACTTGCACTTTTGAAATAACCAATAAATTCATAAATATTCATTCGTTGGGGCAGTTTGATGTTCAATACGAATTCTTAGTTATTAAAAGTTAAATACTTTTTAGTGTGACCAGCAATCAGGAAATAGCCCGTGAACTAGAAAGCAGGGGATAAAGGAACTCTGACCCAGCAGGTTGAAAATTTTTAGCTTATCTCGGTCCCTTTTTTGCTCCTTTAAATAAAATATTAACACCTAAATTGCGTTTATGCTGATGGAAAGATGGCTCCGTCATGCTCCTCCCAACACATTGGAAACTACCGTATTAAAATAATTTTTTTTCTTGTTTACTTAAGCCAAATATCATAAAAATATAAGTTTTAATAAGAATAAAAATAGAGTTTTTATTTACAAAATATTTGGAGGGTATTTGAGACTCGACCTGGTCTACTATAACGTTCTTACTTGCTCCTTATTTGGTTGCTCATGTACTCGTAGTTCCTATATAAAATACAAGCCTTGTACGCTTCCTTGAATTTCATTGAAACTTTCTTTTCCCTGACTAGAAGTGCTTGTATGTAATTCAATGAAAATGCCATTAACTCTAAATGCATACGCGTGTAGTTCTGGTAAACATGTCTTTGTATCTTTTCCATGATAAAACTGCAAATAAATTAAGTTTTCTCTCAAATCTTGATTAAATTAAAATCACATTCTTTTATTTTTTAATACGAAAATAAACTCGTTCAAGATCCCTCCTACATGAAGTGGCAAAATTGTTTTACTTTTAGGTTGGATGACGTTGACGATGACTACGACACTTCTTGCATGTGTAGATTAAAGTGTAAATAGACAAACATTTTATTTATTTCATAGTGCGGGTGCATACTTACTCGTATGTGGGGTACAACGAGTGCTGTTTAGCTAATTTAGCGTAAGTTTAGTTGTTTAACATGGGAAATATCTCCTCCGCCTACAACTTCTGCTAACAAGTATGATTCACTTAAAAGGCAATTAATTTTACAGCCACGTATTTTGCGGTCGTTTAGTTTAGTTAAATACATAATGACACAATAATGCCGTAAACAACGATAAACCAAAAACTTTTTTCTCAAACATACATGCAGTACACATACACTTACATATACATATGTATGTACTACATGCCAACATGTGAATGTGTTGTAAGTGTTTGCTTGTGGGTGTAACTGCGTTCCAAGTATACAGACTCATCGAGTGTACTTTAATTATACAACAGCAGTAAAGCAAATAAGTGTCAACGTACGTATTCAAGAATAACTCTTCAAAAATATATGGAGAGAGAAAGAATAATGCTTTAATGTTGCAGATTTTAAATTTATATGTTTGTATTAGTCCTTTCAAAAGCGTTGTAAAGTCCTGGTATATATTACTTTCTGCAAGACGTGCTAATTGCTTGATCAAATTACAATATCTGATTACCGGCGTGTAAAAAATCATTTTTTTCTGGGCCAGATGTTTAATTTGTATTGTTAAATTTCCCCTGCAGGAGGATAAGCGTTAATTGTCTTTAAACTACTGGTACGATTACTAGTATAGCAAGCACTAGTTCAAAAGATGATTGAACATATACAGAAAAGTACTAGTACTTCAAGTAGTTCATTTGTAGATTGATTTGACTTGTAGAATTTCATATTACTTTTTGATCATGTTTTAAAGCGAATTGCTAATTTATTTATTTTATGTTTAATTGTTACAATTTTTGAACAAATTCAAATTTGGAACAAAGAATAGTATTAGAAGGCTTTGCCCCTGCATAGCAGTTTATTTATTCGATAATTTAAGTAAATAAGCCGCAGTTTTCTTGTGCGTTAAAAAAGTAACATTTTAAAAAATAAATAAAATTAAAAGCTAATTGAAAAATTTTTTAAACGTGTTTTTTTTTCAATATTTATGTTCATATGTAAAATCAGCGATCTTTTTTAAAATAATAAAAACTGATATATGTATTGTATGTTCATTAGTGTTTGGTATATGTTGGAGTACCAAACGTAACTCAAGTTGTACAAGGTGCTAGTGGATTGAGTGTGGCCTGAAGGAACTTTCCGTATCCTCTTATAAACTAAGAAATGATGAATCAAAAATTGCTTGTGAAGACAAACACTTAACAAATTTCATTGGGTTTAAAAAACCACTAAATTTAGAGATTTTTTTTATATATAAACCAGTTCAGAACTGATTGTACTAGTATCCGACTAGAAGAAATTATACTAGTAATCATCTAGTTCTAATAGTACTAGTATCCCCCTAGTTTCCATCTAGTACCAATGGTACTAATAATTTTCCAAACACACTCAATGTTAATTTGAGCATTAACATGGTATAGGAAAGTTCACAGTTGGGAACTAGTACCGGTGATTTTTGTACTAATTTGATACTAGTTCGATCTCCTGCAGGGTCGGTTTAGTTAAAAAAAAAATGTATGAGTTAGTAAATATTTTAACTGATATAAATTTTTTTAATTGTAAGAAAAAATTTTAAAGTTCAAAATATATGCTCTTGACTGCAGAGCTGATCAAATTTTCAAACCATATAATTACTTAAAACAAATTAATTCCTTACTAAACTTTTCTAATTCAATTCAATATTCTTATCATTTCAGGCTTATACATATATCCCTAAGGACGTCACACAGAGCTATAGCCAAATGCCGTAAGTGTACAAAACTAATATTGTCTTTAAAATTTTCATTTTATGTAAAGAAAAGTTTTGTTGTAAGTTATTCAAAAATATTTGAAAATTTCAAAGAGTAAAACTTATTAATGCAGTAGAAAATAAAGAAGAAAAAAATACTTCAAGTGAAGAAAAATACTTCTTATTCAACAAATTGTTAGCGAAATACTGAATATAAAGAAAATATAATTTAATAAGAAAATTTACGACGAATTTTATAACAAAAAGACAAATTCAATAAAAAAATTTTCCATAAAAACACTTATTTCCAAACAATTGAATTTATTAAATTTATTTGATTTAATCTCAGGAATTTATGTGTCAAAAATATTTATTATTTGTGAGTTAAACTTTACCATCATTTTATAATTCGTATTTGGAATAAAATTAATTACTAAGCGAATACTTATAAGTGAGGCTCTAGTTCAAATCCAAGAATTTAAAAAAACATATATATTTTTTAAATAAAGCATTTGTTTAAAATTTGTTCTCTTTTGTCTTAAGACAAAAGCGCTTCCTATTTTTAATATAGGGTCTTGTTTATAGAGGTATAAAACTTTTAAATGGAATAAAACAAAGATGATATTTCTAAACTGTCATGAAATTTGCTTTAAGCGAAATATACATGTATGTGCTGTGAATCGCACGATTTTCGAATCACATGCGACTTGAAAAACGCCAGTTTCTTTTGAACGATTTTGAGCGATTACGAACTCCAGCCGATAATCTTCTGGCATAATAATTCAAATATCACTTCTGACATATGACCGCCACGGCTGGCTAGGACGCAGTTTAATCTGGAGGTCTACATTTCGATGACTTTTTCCAAGATTTGTGGCCGTATGTTGGAATGTTTTCCGCCAAGTGGTCAATCCTTTCAAGCTTATAGGCGTTGACTGGCAACTTTACATATCCCCACAGAAAATAGTCTAGCGGTGTTAAATCGCACAATATTGGAGGCCGAAACATGAAACTATGCGGTTACCAAGCATTTCCTTAAGTAAATCAAGTTGTATGACATGTTGCGCCGTCTTGCTGTAACAACAGCTCCTGGACTTCAATGGTGGTTAATTGATGAACGAAAAAGTTAGTAATCATGGCTTTATAGCAGTCACCATGGGCTATAATGTTCTGGCAGGCTTTGGTTTTACAGAAGTCTGGACCAATGGTTCCACCAGTCCCTAAAGTACAGCTAGATGTAACGGTATCTCAACATACACTTGAGGATTATCATTATAAATATTCTTGATCAGTGACGAAATCTAAGACGATCTGAGCATTTCCATCCGTCCATCTGTGGAAAGCACGATTCAGTCCAAACGGAAATAGCCAGACTCTTGAAATTTGGGATAAATATATCTTGAAGGATAGCACAGGTCAAGTTCGGAAACAGCCTGAATCGGGCCAGAGGGGAAAAAGTTCCCCTAAGAAGAACTAAACCAACCTCTAAAACAACATTTTTTTTGTAATTTTGTTAAGTAAATGATATATTTTTATGTCAAAGAAGGTTAAAGGTGTTAAACTTGGAGCCATAAAATAAAAATAAATAAAATTTTGGGCCCCGCACCTTTAGTGGGCGTTAGTGCAAAAATAGTGTAAAAATTTAACAAATTGTATTACTTAAGCCAACATTCCTTAGAAATATCATTTTTAAGTATTAATGACGAAGCTGAGACGTAACCTGGTACTCCTCTGCCCTACCCACTCCTTCCTCTTTGCCCCCTAAATGACTCTATGAAAAAAAAAATTTATAAATTTTACATTTAATTATCCCAAATATTTATTTTTAGAGTTTTATGGCAAAGGTGAAATGTCTCCCCCACGGCCCTTGCCAAAGAGGCCACGACAAAATACACTTTTGAATTAAGATTCTATAGGCTAATTGTTCGAAATTTTTAATTTAAATCTCAGAAAGACATTAAATATTCCAAGGCACAAAGGCAAGTCAACATCATTTTCAACTTACTCAGCAGAGCAGAACAGCTGTTTTCGAAAGACGCAGCCCTTTCATCATCAGTGCTCATGTGTATTGTGTTTGTCACCACTTATCAGGTGGCTTAGTTGAATGTGATAACAGTTCCTATTTACACAAATTTTATTGTGAAAAAGAATACGAGAACTGTATCAAGCTGATGTTAACATGTTATTGTTATAATACCCGTGTTACCGTTTGATACACTTTTAATACCCTCCAAAAAGAATTGGACCCCATAAAGTGTGTATATTCTTGATCAGTGATTAAGTCTAAGACTGTCAGTAATGCCCATACGTTCGTCTGTGGAAAACATGATATAGTCTATTTTTGGACCCCGCCCCCTTTAGTGGGCGTTGTCGTAAGATATTATATGCAAAACTAGTTGTAAATATTGAACAATTTGTGTTCCTTAAGCCTGATCTTGCAGAGGTGAAACATCTCCCCCACGGCCCATCGCAGAATGACTCTGTCAAAATAGAAATTTAAAATTGCAGAGATGTCTTAAAGGAAAACTCTGTCCCACCAAGTTAAGCATTTTAAATTTACTTACTAAATATTTGGAAGGTATTTAAGATTCGACCTGGTCGAATACATGTTTGTTACTGGTTTAATTTAAAATTCATACGGGCTGAAAGAAAGACATTTTCATAAACTATGTAAATGTCAAAAGGCTAATTTTAGTTATGCAAAAACTAATTAAGGCTAAAAATACAACGAACCTACTCAAAAAACATATCGGCAATGACTAAAACAATAACTATTTTTACAAATATTAAATTTTTTCATTTCGTTTCAAAAGTCAACTTACCGGCATTCACGATCTTCTTTGCATGCCTCAGCCACAGCATGACATGATGGTGGTGGCGTGTAGCTCTGTTGATTGTTATTGTCGGGCGGTCTTTGTGCACAAACCGGATGAAGTTTTTCCTGAGCAATCATACAACTATCATGACGATTTGTAGTTTTTCTATGGTAAAGTGAACAACAACAAAGAAAAAAATTTAAAAAATAGAAAACAGAGAGATGTGTCACATAGATAGACAGACAATCGTAACGGGCTTATTCACAAAGGAAAATAAAATTTTTGAAATTATTAGTTTCACTAAAAGCTAAAAATGGGGAGTGGCAGGGTAAAAATACACGAAAATTAATTGAAAGAATAACAAAGAAAGACAAGGTAAAAATCAAATATTTCGCTGACGAAATATTATTTTGATGCAAGAGTTTGTTTATGCGTTAATTTTTTTTGTGATTTATGTTTTTCCAGTAGTTTTATGCTGTTAAAATAATACTCCGAACTCCCTTTACATCTGCCAGAAAAATCCAATACAATCAAAGATGCATCAAAACTTAAGTGCACATTTGTCTGTTTACCTGACAATGTTTAGGTGTATGTGTGTGTGTGTGTGTAGATGAGTGACTTGGAAACCCAGTTAAGTCAAATACAAATTTACAAAATTATATCTTTGCAGGTTTTGCTAGAGAATAAACTTAGTATGTCTATTTATGTTCGATGTACTTACTTGCATAGACAAAAGGCCACATCTAGATTCAAGTCCTCATGTGGACCTTTATAAAATGCCTGCAATGAAGTCATGCATGCATTACGATTACAACGATGCATTTCACAATGCTGTAGCATTGGCTGTAGGGACGATAAACAGGACGGATCTTCACGACATGTATCCAATGCTGTATGACAGGTACTCTAATGAGAGAAACAAACAAAAACAAAACATAAATGCGAGTACACAACAATGACGCATTACACATTCGAGATAAAATAGAAGACTCGAATTGCACAAAACAAAGGACCTTTCTAATTGAATGAGTTCAAACAGTTAATAGTTCTTAGTATTTTCTTTTTTCTTTCCTTTGCATACACACTTTAACTTTAAACAATCAGTTTGATTATTTTTAATCAAGTTTTTCCTTTCTACATATTTTACTATAATCACAAATTATGCAAAGCAAATTATATGTAAAAATTTGTTTTCTCTATTATAAAGGATGGTAAAATAATGCCATTGTGGTTCATAAGTAGAAGATTTTAAAATTGCATTGATACACAATTACCAGCTTAATGTCAGGCTGAAGGAAAAAAATCAGCCAAAAAATGTATTTAAAGAACCGGTGCAATTGAGAACCTACAGAGTCGAAAATATTTTTTTTATACTCAAAATATTCGTCTGCTGCTCACTCTGCCTCGTCTTGTTATTAAACAGGGGGGGTTGCGGCAAATAACAAATTATTTTCCAAATTTAAGCAAAAAGAGAACTGCTTTGTGCACAACCAATACACGAGAGTGATCCTTGTTACTTGATCTACCTTCCGAAGCATTAATTTTTATTTGTTTAAGTTATATTTAAAATAAAATATGAGTTGTAGTAAGAATTTTAACGAACATTTTATATTGCTATATTAAATTGAATTAAGATTTTATAGGCTAATTGTTCGAAATTTGTTTTTAAATCTCAGAAAGACATGATAAATATTCCAAGGCACAAAGGAAAGTCAACATCAGTTTTATTCAACTTACACAGCAGAGCAGAACAGCTGTTTTCGAAAGACCCAACCCTTTCATCAGTTTTATAGTTTTATAATGGAACAAAAAATTCAGAAAAATGGGACATGAAGAAAAATAATAACACGGGTATTATAACAATAACATGTTAACATCAGCTTGATACAGTTCTCGTATCCTTTTTCACAATAAAATTTGTGTAAATAGGAACTGTTATCACATTCAGCTAAGCCACCTAATAAGTGGTGACAAACACAATACACATGAGCACTGATGATGAAAGGGTTGCGTCTTTCGAAAACAGCTGTTCTGCTCTACTGTGTAAGTTGAATAACAAAAAACTGATGTTGACTTGCCTTTGTGCCTTGGAATATTTATCATGTCTTTCTGAGATTTAAATTAAAAATTTCGAACAATTAGCCTATAGAATCTTAATTCAAAAGTGTATTTTGTCGTGGCCTCTTTGGCAAGGGCCGTGGGGGAGACATTTCACCTTTGCCATAAAACTCTAAAAATAAATATTTGGGATAATTAAATGTAAAATTTATAAATTTTTTTTTTTTCATAGAGTCATTTAGGGGGCAAAGAGGAAGGAGTGGGTAGGGCAGAGGAGTACCAGGTTACGTTGATGTTGACTTTCCTTTGTGCCTTGGAATATTTAATGTCTTTCTGAGATTTAAAAACAAATTTCGAACAATTAGCCTATAAAATCTTAATTCAATTTAATATAAAATATGAGTCATTTTTTATTTTTATTTATTCTTCAAAATACAGGTCATATGTTGTTCTTATTTTTTTCCTCACAAAATAATAGTAATATTTTATTTTTAATTATTCTTGAGAAAATAAAAGCTATTTCTTTTTTTATTTTTGTTTATACCTCAGAAAGTAAGAGTTATTTTTTATTCCTCAAAAATAAAAGTTATTTTTTTGGTTTTATTTTTATTTATTCCTCAGAAAATAAAAGCTATATCTTCATTTTTATTAATTTTTCAGAATATAGAAGCTATTTTTGGTTTTGTTTTTTATTTATTCCTTGAAAAAAAATATAATTATTTTTGAATTTTTGTTTATTCTTCAGAAAATAAAAGTAATTTTTATTTATATAGGGACCGCTAAATCACTATTTATTTGAAAATACTATAAAACAACTACTGAATATTTTCTCCAATTTCTTTTTATATTTGAAAGAAACAATCCGGTTAATAATGGAAAATAATTTCATTCAAATGGCTGCATGACCCCATAACGATCGCCATTGACTGTAACGGCCACTCTTTGCTGATTTTCGAAGAAAAATGGCCCAATTATGCCTCTGGACCAAAATCCGCACCAAACAGTTACTCGTTTTGGGTGCGTCGGCTTTTCAATATATGCGTGCGGGTTTTCTGTGCCTCAAATGCGACAATTTTGCTTGTTTAGATACCCGCCAAGATCAAAATGAGCTTCATCTGAAAAGATGATTTTTTTTTGGCAAAATCGGCATCTTCTGTAAATCCTTCACAGGCCCACTTAGCGAAGCGAAAACGCATTGGATGGTCAACCATATTTGTTCAGTGGAAGGATAAAACTAATTATCTGTCAAATCAGACATGAGCTAATTGTTACCACTCACGAAATAAGCAGAAAAAACGTTAGATTGCGGACGTTATAAATATATTGCTCAGAAAATAAAACATATCGTTTGGTTTTTATTTATTCTTCAGAAAATAAAAGTTGTCTCTTTGTTTTTATTTATTATTAAAAAATAAGAATCATTTCTCTATTTCTATTTATTCCTCAATATGTAAAAATTATTATTTGATTTTTATTAATTCCTCAGAAAATAAAAGTTATTTCTTGATTCTTACGAGGGCGGATCAATAACTCCGTAACTTTTTGAATGAAATACAGGTTTTTATTTTTCAAAATAGTCTGCTTTGAATTCTATGCACTTGGTCCAACGTTTGCAGTTTTTATAATGACTTGCACTTTTTATAATGACTTGCACTTTTTATAATGACTTGCACCTTTCATAATAACTTGCACTTTTTATAATGACTTGCATTTTTTATAATAACCTGCAGTTTTTATAATGACTTGCACTTGTTATAATAACTTGCACATTTTATAATAACTTGCACTTTTTATAATGACTTGCACTTTTTATAATGACTTGCACCTTTCATAATAACTTGCACTTTTTATAATGACTTGCACTTTTTATAATAACCTGCACTTTTTATAATGATTTGCACTTTTTATAATAACTTGCACCTTTCATAATAACTTGCACTTTTTTAATGACTTGCACTTTCTATAATGACTTGCACTTTTTATAATAACCTGCACTTTTTATAATAACTTGCACTTTTTATAATGACTTGCACTTTTTATAATGACTTGCACCTTTCATAATAACTTGCACTTTTTTAATGACTTGCACTTTTTATAATGACTTGCACTTTTTATAATAACCTGCACTTTTTATAATAACTTGCACTTTTTATAATGACTTGCACTTTTTATAATGACTTGCACCTTTCATAATAACTTGCACTTTTTTAATGACTTGCACTTTCTATAATGACTTGCACTTTTTATGATGACTTGCACTTTTTTCCTTACTAATATAATAAATATGAAAATACTCTGCCTCTCTGTCTGTTACCTTTTCATGCTCAAACCGCTAAACCGATTTTGATGAAATTTGTCATAGATATATTTTAAGATCCGAGGTATAACATAGGTTGGTGTCTGTTTTTGAAAATGATCCTATTGAGTGGTCAGAGGTGGTCGAAAATTTCTATAGACATATGAAATTATTAAAGGGATAACTAAGAACATTTTAAACTTTGCTACAGTAAAAATACAACACATCATTGGCATAACATTCACATTAGCTGAAGTTTCTAAAAGCTAGTCTAGAATAACTTTGATATTCTGAGAAATAAATAAAACTCAGAATATAACTTTTGTTTTCTAAACGAAAAATAAAACTCAGGAAATACTTAATATTTCAAATGTAGTTTTTAAAATAAAAATTGTAATCGTTACGGTCATATTGATTTTTTATGTATTTCAACATAATTAATATCAATCTTATTTTATGAAATCTTAGCTGGCCTCTCTACAGAATTTCATCCAGATTTTACTTGGATACAGGGCCGTAAAAATGTGAAAAAGAGTTACTTTTGTTATGCATTCTTATAATTAATTCCTGGTTTACTTGTTAAAGAGGTGTAGCATTTTTTTAAGTATCATAATTGTTTTTATAGCTCCGCATTAAAAAAGCTCTAATATATATATATACATATATAGAAAAAGATGAAGTTTTGTTAAAGCGTATTAAAAGTTTTACTAATTCTGTCTGTTTACGTACCTGAAAGTGTTGCTTGATTATATCCGTTGAGGTGTTCTCTTCAACATCCGGGCCACCTGTAATAGTCGAGTTTCAGATGCCAGTCACAATAAGCATTTTGTTGAAGTTCATAAACATTAAGAGGTCACACAAAGCCAAATAGAAAAAAATTTAGATCGAGACAAAGAGCCACAAAAAAAAAATAGAAGACAAAGTATGCCCAAGTAATTTGTGTTTAAAAAAACACAAACACACGTTTATTGTCATTCAACAGTATTGGGTAGAGAACATTTGCATTTATTGCATGGTTGCAGTATAATTACACACAGACACATTAACACCAGCAGCACAAGCATCATCACGAATGTTGTCATTATCATGAAGTTGCAAGCAATTCATTTTTTTTTTTTTTTTGCAAAGAAGAAGTATTTGAAAAAAATTGGAGTAGTTTAAGTTATCGACCATTTATGTTACATTTTGTTTGCCATGTGACGATATAAATATTTTTTCAGTACCAAAAGCAGATACGTGAGCACAGACAGACGTGTCCAAGTGCATATTATTTGTAGTTGTTTTTACGTTGTTAATGTTGGTCCATGCACATTTGGTTGTTTAGCCAAGTAGTGGGATGTAGAATATTAATGTTGCATATTCAGTTGATGTCAAAATGGATTTTATTTTTATTTCCATTCAGAGTTTGGTATATGTATATATATTTTTTTTGTGTTTTTGCCATATATGATTATTTTACACATTGTAATTGAATATAGATTCCATTGCAGCATAGTTGTAATAGTTGTTGTTGTAATTGTAATCACATTTTTCCATCCGTTTTAAATAGAGAGTATTCCAATTGTTTTTTTTTTAGAAAAAAAGTACAAAAGAATATACGTTTGTAAAAGGAGAAATAATTTTTATGTTTTCATGTTTTGTAGCAGGTACAGAGATGCAAAAAAACAAGTGAAAAAGAAAGAGAAGATAGAAAATATTTTTTAATTAATTTTTGTTGAGAATAAATTTCAGCATTTTCTGTGATAATCATGAAAATGAAAATGAAGATAGTATTAAAAATAAGTAGGTAGTTTTACAGACATACATACGAGTACATATACATACATACCTACATACTTATTATTATATAGCGTAATAGTAAAATAGTATATTGGAAAATCGTTGTATTATATTACTTGCTTTGGCAACGTTCAGGAATTCTTCTATTCAAATGTGAGAAGTAAAAGCAAAACTGTAATATCACTCATACGCTCTGATGTTCGCTGTTATCGTATTGCAGCACGTCGAATCTTTAAATATTTATATTAAACTTCGTTAACTACTTACTATACATATTGGATTTTAACAATTTTTTTCTTTCACTATATAATTTATTTTTCTACTGCAACGATAGTGTGGAAAATATTTGAAATGAACTGAATTAAATTTTTACTTATTTGAATAACTTACGTTTAAAAGAAGTTTCGCTTTTCATATTATTATTAATTTAGATTATTGTGTTAGGTATTCATGTTATAAATTATAAGTCTGATATACTAATTTATTTAAAGGTGCGTCTGCGTCTAAGATCACTAGTTGAAGTTAATATTAATGCTTTCAGATTGAAATTAGTAATAATTTTTTCCCTCTATATTGAATTAATATTATCGCTTAGTAAATTGAATTGAGATTCTATAGGCTAATTGTTCGAAATTTTAATTTAAATCTCAGAAAAACATGATAAATATTCCAAGGCACAAAGGCAAGTCAACATCAGTTTTTGTTATTCAACTTACACAGGAGAGCAGAACAGCTGTTTTCGAAAGACGCAACCCTTTCATCATCAGTGCTCATGTGTATTGTGTTTGTCACCACTCATTAGGTGGCTTAGTTGAATGTGATAACAGTTCCTATTTACACAAATTTTATTGTGAGAAAGAATACGAGAACTGTATCAACCTGATGTTAACATGTTATTGTTATAATACCCGTGTTACCGTTTGATTATTTTTCTTCATGTCCCATTTTTCTGAATTTTTTGTTCCACCATACCTAAGTCAAACTTTTTTGGTTTGAATTTTATACTTAAGTACATGTGAACGTTTTTCCAATTTTTTATTATTGGGTAGCTCAAGCCATAGCTTAAATTTGTATGTAGTAAGAATTTTAACGAACATTTTATATCGCTTAGTTTTTAAAATATTAATGTTTTTAATGACTGTTATAAAGGGATTTTTAACAAGAACTTTGTTGTCTGAAATAAAATAAAACAAAATAAAATGAAGATGAATAATAAGATGAAGATGATTAAAAATTTTATTGTATTACCAAGAGAAAAGTCCAGCAATTCTGAATGAAAAATGATATCTGACAAATGTCCACCATATCAGTGATAACCACGTTATCAATAATAGTGTAAAATTGAGTTATTAAAATCTCGCGATAGCCCGTTACCGCATTTCCAACCTCATCTTTGAAAAAAAACTGGCCCAATTACGCCTCCAGACCTCATGGCGCACCTTACAGTGACACGTTGAGCATGCAAAGGCTTTTCTCAATAATCGCTCAGAACGCCAAATGTGGCAATTTTGCTTGTTGACAGAAAGTCTCAGAAGGACGTTTATGTTGTCCGAAAATATCACGAATTTTACGAAATGTAACTTTAACCGAACCACCATTTTCACAGTGGATTTTAATTATTTTAATGCGATTTTCGAGCGAAATTGAATTTATTGCAACAATTGCCAATGCATCTACTGCGACAACGTCAAAAAAGTAAATGTCAAAACTATCATGTTGTTGGTGTTGTCACAACTGAAAAACAAAGTTCTTGATGAAAAAGTCTTTACCCTTAAATATTTTAATGATTTCATATGGTATCCCGCAAACAATTTTTTAATTGATAAATTTTTATAGCATAATTTATATAAACAAAATTGATTCACAAGAGACACATCAAATAAATCTTTCGTTTTATTGACCTATATAAAATAAAATAAAAATATCGAGCGTGCTGTTGGCTGAAGTTGTTAACACGAGACTATAAAGCGGATGGTCCTGTTTTGGACTCCGCGCTCAGTCATGAATATTGTGTCCACTGCTGATCAGCATTAGAGCATGGTTGTCTTACTTGTTGTCATCCTGTTTCAGTGATGAAGGCATAGCACTGATCACTGAACATAACTGGCAGCGATTGCCACCATCATATACTAAAGAGCAGAGCATCCTCATTCCTCGGTGCTGTAGCAAAAAAAAAATTTGCCGTCGAAGTAAAATGTTAAAATAGCTATAAAAAATTTTTATCCTTTCATCTTTATCCATCAGTCCCCTCAATACTATCCCATTCCTTCTAGTTCAGGCGCAATACACTAAATATGTAGGGATCATACCCTGTGCTGGTTAGAGTTAAAGAAATAACCAGTATATATTGGCCTTAGGTGTTTAGTTTAGTTGTACAGGCAGCCAGTTTTGATTAACAAATCCAGCCGGCTTGGATCCTAGTAGGTTCCTTAAAATGTCACAAACACTCAAGGCACGATACGATGTGGTTAAAATTAGCGGAAAGGTTTAGAAATGGCCTTTAGGCTCAACTGCCTTCCATATAGATTCATTGTTCTTCAAAAGCTTTCGTTGTATAAAAATATGTTCACATAGTTTATTGATTTAAAACTGAGAAGCTTTTTTTGTGAGTATTTTATTTAATATAAAGCGTGTTGTTTTTTAGAGTGTCACAACATTAGACGAATGCTTGCAAATTGTTGAAATTTTCAATCAAAATAATTGTTCTGTTCGTCAAACTGTTAAAGTGCGCCTCATATGATGCCGAACAGTGCGCACTGAAGAAACTGTAGCCGCTGTACAGGAAAGTATTGAAGATATTCCTAATCAACCAATTCGTCGCCGTTTTCAGCAACTGGGATTGTGTCCTTCCACTTTTTGGAAGATTTTTTTAGTTGTTGAAAATTGGTGTTTTTTACTTGTTTAAAATTGGTGTTCCGTGGTGTCGACATGGCAGAAGTCATATTTAAACATTAATTTTATAAAATTTTCTTTCCACTAAAGCCCATTGCATTGATATTAAAAATATATTTCTTTATTTTGTTATGGTTTAAACATGTGATACTCTATAAAAAACACCCTTTATTCTTATATGTCTAATCGTTTGTACGGAGGGGTGTGATCTCTTCTATGATCAACAAATTCCATTGATTTAGCAAAACAAAACAAAATATCTTACTCCATTTCTCTCTCTCTCTCTCTCTCTCTCTCTCTCTCTCTCTCCTTCTAATAGAAGTAAAGATGGATTGCTTAGCGAATCTGTTGCATGGAAGGATCGAAGCCTTCTCTAGCAGTTGCATAAGAATGACAATTGAATCCTAAATAGGCCTAAGCCTGCCTTTAATACAACGTAAAGTGAGAAGATCTTCTATATTTTCCCGCTGGAGAGAGATATTTTATTATACAAGTATTCGCAACGAGTTTATTTACTAAAATAAGTTATTTCAAGTTACAATATTTTCAATATGAATGAAAATAATTTTTCTTTAAATAACAATTTTAAAATTAGTCTGTGTTCATACGAGTCATTTTTTGCTGACATGATTGCGACTTTGTAGGCGAGAGGGGAGAAGGGAAAAGTAACGAGTACTCATGCGCATGTACTGTCAGTATGTTTTGCTTTCTCATTCGTAAAGCACACAACTATATGTAAATAAAAATACTTTTCTGCGCATGATGGAACTCTGACGTCACTCAACATGTGTTCTGATTGGCTAATTAAATTCAGCTGGAGAACTATTATGTTATTGTAAAAACAGGACAGTGGGGCAAATTGCGATTTTTCAAATTAAATTTGTTTGATAAAAAATAATTTTAAAAAATTATTTTCTTTTCCACTTGTTTTTATTTGAAATTTATAATTTATAGTTATTTTATATAAATATTTAACCCAAGTCCTAATTATTTTTCTTTTTTCCCCATTCAAAATAAATTTTTTTGCTTGCAAAATATCAGCCATAACTTCCTTTGAGTTTCATTTCTTGGAAAGCTATAAAATGACACAGCTTTTTGAAAACAAACGAAATTTTGATAACAATATAACATTTTAACACAATTATTTTTCACTTGTTTTTTTGCTGTCACTTTGTTTGCAATTGCCCACTGCACATTTCATGTTCTCTTTTCTCTTTAATTTAGGTTTTTTGTTTACAGTTTATGAGCCTTAAAATTCAAGTTTTAATAAGTTTTTTACGCTATAAGTTATTTAATAATTATTTTAATATATTTATTTTAAAATATAACACAAAACTTGCACTTTCATAAATCCGATTTCATTTGCTTGTTGGAAATCTCTCTGAGTAAATTGAGTGAAGAGTTGCCAAATATAGCCCAAAATATTAATTTTGTACGAGGAAGTATTAGTTTTGCATATAATAAGCATTTGGCAATCTCTTCGAGAGAACAAATACGTCATCAAACGGTAAATCATGCGCAAGGCGTAATCTTTATTTTACGATTCTTGAATACAACTATATGTACATGTCGTCAGCAAGACATGAATTGTGTGAACACGAATGCAAGTTCAAAGAAGAAAAAGTAAGAATCTTGTCAATAAGACATGACACGTATGAACACCGACTTACTAAAGATATGAAATGTATTCGACGTTGGCCGATGCTTCAATTTAAATCTAAGTCAATCAAAACAAGAATAGTAAAATAATGCAGTTCTATTTGAGTTGAAAAGAGACTACATGTTTGATCTAGACGACCAGAGTAACTATTAAAAGGTTGTATGAAAAGGTCGATTGTAAAATATTTTTGTCTAAAAAATTACTTCCGCCAAGCTGCAAGTTGATTGTGTTTACATATCGCACCCTAAATACAAAAGGGACACAACTCAAAATACTTAAATTTTCAGGAGAGACAAAAAACTGTTCATTGTGCAGAAGCAACACACTGAACAAAAATAGACATAACTGTATTTTTCCAGTTAAAGAAGACAGTGATGTGAAAGAAATTTTTGCAGTAGTTAGAGATGTGTATTCTGAATTAATTTATGGAAAAAAATCAGTTTTGGAAAATTTTGAGTTGTGCCCCTTTTGTATTTAGGGTGCGATATGATGGAAATTACATTAATAACAATTTGTAAATAAATATCTAGTGAAAATAATAATAATTCTGTCATATTTTAAAGTTCCCACAAGTGGCCTGCAGTCCCAAGTGAAAAATAATTACGCTCAAAAACGTACAACCAGCACAAGCATGACACATAATTTTGTGCGAGTGTGATGATCGTTGATTTAGAGCTCATGAAAAAGTTAAGTGCTACAGTGCGTATGATTATTCTTAATTAATATTAAAATGGTTCCATGAAATTGTTTATTTCATTTCTTATATTCCATTGCAATATAATACAACGATCTTCTGCGAAATAGTTTTTAAATCCCTAATAGAAATATAAATTACTTTTAAGTAACAAAAGAAATACATAATAAACCTTAATAAAAGATTTTTAAATAATTAACAGAAAAATAGTAATTAACTGCACTTTTTGGGGGGTAATTAACATATGTAATAACTAATTGGGGGTCTTACAGGTTCTTAGGTAAAATTATTATATTCAGCCAGGTTAATTCAAGGAAATTCAGATAAAAACTAATTAGCAGAGACTAGCACATATAAAATTTAAATAATTTTTATGTGAAAAAAAAACTTACACCTGTTCAAAAAAGAAAATAACGAAAACTATTTCGTTAATAAAAATTCGTATACACACATTTTCGACTCCGTAATAAATATAAAAATATATATTTACTTTTAAGTTATAAGTGCAGAATTGTCTTGAATTTCTTTATTTTGCTACTGATTTGATCAAAATTTTAAAAAGAAAAAAGTTAATTGTTATTCAAAGTAAATTAACTAAATCAGCTACAGCAACTTAAAGCATAATTTAACTTAAAAGTCTTAATTAAGTTGAACAGAGAATAGTTGTAAAGAAAACAGGATTAATTTTGTCAGAAGCTTAATTTTGAAACAAACAAACAAAAATCGTTTATTATAATTTCTAGCATTTGATTGTGAAGATTTAAGGCAACTTATATTAAAGATTAAACAAACACAAATGAAATAATTACAATTAAATGCATTTTTAATGTGGGATTTGTTTGGTTTTGAATTTCAATTTCACTTTTGATTTCTGAACGTTGAATTGGCAATTTGAGATGATAATGTTGTTGTTTGTATTAAAAACACAATTTTGTGGCATTTGCTTCATTTTTGTTGATTTTACTTTTCAACTTGAACAATTTTATTTGCTGTTGGAATTTTGATGTCAGTATTCATCAATATGTGTTGAATTAAAATATGTTGTAAAGTGTATAAAATTGTATTTTGATTGTTTTATTGTATTTCTTTTTTAAGAAAAAAAATGGAAAAGTTTTTTGGCAAACCTTTCTCTTGAATTTGTCATTTGGCTTAAAAAACAAATTGTCTTACAAATTAAAAAAAAAAATTGATGTAGAAGTTTGTTTTATTTTCAGTTTGTTTTTATGTTTGAGATTTTGTTTTTTTTTAATTTTTGTAACAAAAATTTCGGTGCTCTTGATTAAGAAAAGAAAACTTGAATTAGCGTGCTTTGAAAAAACTTTTTTATTTAACAGTTTTTAATATGTTTTTCAAAAATTGTTTAATACAATATAAAGAAAACGAAATTGTTGATATAAAATGTAAATTTTTGAAAATTTCATATAATTTAGATTTTTTTTTTTTGTTTTTTAGAAAATAGAAAACTAAGCAAAATTCAGAAGAAAAATTATAAATAGCAAACTACCAAAATAAAACCAAAGATCGAAATAAAATTATTTGTTGAAGAAATGAATTGTTAAAAAACAACATTTACATATAAATCAAAGGCGATTTTAAAAAACTTTTTAAGGTATTATTTTTCTTTTGAGAACGAGTTTTAATGGCTTTCATTGGCATAAAACTTACGTACCACAAAAGAAATGAATACTTTGATATACAAAATTAAGCCTAAACCTCCTGAAAATCTTGAAATAAAATTTTTTTTTTATAAACAAATATTTATCTGCAAGTATTTCATTTTTAAAAGAAATTCATAGTGTTAAAGAAAAGAAGTTTTTTGTCGAAATTAAGTAATTAATTTGTTCTGAAGGGGAGACATATTTTTTTTGTATATTTGTTTTTTGTTTTGTTTTAAAAAAAAGAAATGAAACATACTTGAATAACCGATACCAGTATCTATGACATCTGGTATTATAGTTACTTCTTGCGCCATATTATGTCGATGATAAAATTCGGTCAAATTGATGGGATACGGATACGGTAGTATGTCTTTGTGACCAAGTGAGGAACCAGCACCGGGATGGTATATTGTATTTGTTGTTGTCGCTATCAATGGTGTATCGATTAATGACAAATTATCTTCGAAGATCTTTTGATGCAATTTCTCGTCCATGCCCATAACTCTTACTGCAAATTGGCGAAAAGTATGGAAAACAACAACAAAAAAATATTGTTTTTTTGATACAATGATCTATGATTTGATTTTATTTACACTTAATTACTACACAGTTTAAATGATTTTTTTTTTTAATTTTTGTCTTTATACGTATTTATCTTAAGCCCTAAAAATATTGACTGTTTTTTTTCCTTTTTGAAAGAGTTTTTTTTTTATTTGAATAAATAAATATAATTCGAAATTAAATTATATAAATATATTTATGAAATAAAGATTATATAAGAAAAAAGAAAACTTTTGTACAAAATCAAAGTAAATATTGTAACAAAAATATTTTAATTTTTTTTTATATTAAAAAAAGTGCAAAGAGAATTATATTTTAATAAAAAATACTGTGCTTGTATAGAATAGTGCCTTCAAATATATTCAAGAACAGCAACTTGCATGAAATAGATGTGTGTATATATTCAAAACTCACCTTTTTACTCTAAAAAATATTTACAATAAAATTAAAGAAAGTACTATTTAAATTCTTTTACATTTTTTCTATATTATTGTATTCTGATATTTTTAAGCTTAAGGTCTCTTTATTTTAATTTAATTTTTAATTTCAATATTTCGTCACTCCTTTGTGTGACTTCTTCAGGAAATTAATTATTTTATTTGATATGAAAAAATATTTTGTTTACAAAAATATTTTGTTTACAAAAATATTTTTTGTTTACAAAAATATTTCCTGAAGAAGTCACACAAAGGAGTGACGAAATATTGAAATTAAAAATTAAATTAAAATAAAGAGACCTTAAGCTTAAAAATATCAGAATATAAAACAATAATTAAAAAGAGGTCAAGAAACCAGAAGAATTTAACTTTTTTTCTATATTTAGTCATTCATTTAATTATTTATAAATTTTATATCATCATTTATTTCATTAGTATTTATTGCAATTACATCTGTGGTTCAGTATTATTTCACATATTTCCCAATTTTATAAAAAATGTTGATGTACCTGGAAAAATCTTGAGCATAAAAATGTTATTTTTTTTGAAGAAATTCCATAAAATGGATAGAGTGCTTTTAAACAAATAATTTGGTAAATATTGTACATATATTGTGTGCGTATTTTATGTATTCAAGGGCAGTAACAGAAGGAATCTCATAAAAAATCATGAGTCGTCCTCAATTAACAGGATGATTGGCTGCATATAAGAAACATGTGCTACATGTTTATGCCCCTCCCCCCCTCGCAATATTAAACAAATTGATGCAACATATCAAAAACATGAATAGTTTTACCCTCGAAATTTTTCCGTTTTCCCAAAAATTGCATTAATGAAAAAAATTTCCCGTGAATGATTTCATGCTAAAATTAAATTCCCCTTTTTTTCTAACAGGCTGCCAGTTGTGATTAACAAATCCAGCACACTTGGGTCCTAGTAGATCCCTTTGTGTTACCCGAAAGCATCACAAACACCCAAGGTCCTTGGTGGGAATCGAACCCACGACCTCTGTACTAATAGGCTGGCATCGCTACCAATCAGTCACAGCGGCACCTAAATTCCCTTTATCCCGAATTTTTTACCGCGAATTTTTTCACTTTTCCCTTTAATTTATTCACTTAGTTTTTGGTTTGGAATAGAGTAGAAAATTTCTATTCAAATTCGAATTTCTATTATAATTCGAATATTGGAGTTTACAATTTTAATTTAGAGGGAAAATGCGTTAATAAGACGCAGACTGATATTTTTGCAACAAATCGGTTGCCTGCATCGTTGTAAAACTTGTTGCTCCAATTCTAAAGATTAAGAATATTGTTAATTTTTTCAACGGGCTTAAGTTCGAATCTGCATGACTGCATATGATTTTTTATTATTTTATTAATAAATGAATTTGTTCAAATTCTATTTATTATTTTTTATATTAAGATTGGAATATTAAGAATATTTTCAATAATCATCAAACCAGCAGAACGGATCAGCAGCCGTTGGCTCTGGAAAAAGCGAAAGAGATACATGGAATATTGGGAATATTAATCGTCAGGGTTGGGGAATTTCGTACTAACCAAAAAAGGTAATAACTTAAAAATATGAATGTGGGAACTTCTCATATTCAATTTTCGTTAAAAACATTGGTTAAATAGTTGATATTCCTACTAACTAGCACCACTTGCAAAAGTGGAAAAATTTAACAAAGAACGCTGATGAGATGGCGTAGCAGCCTCGAAATCAGTACTGATCCGTTCTGCTGGTTTGATGATTATTGAAAATATTCTTAATATTCCAATCTTAATATAAAATAATAAATAGAATTTGAACAAATTCATTTATTAATAAAATAATAAAAACTCATATGCAGTCATGCAGATTCGAACTTAAGCCCGTTGAAAAAATTAACAATTTACATAAGAAAGTTCGACTAATAAAAAAAAAACTCATACATAAGATTAAGGATATTTTTAATTTGTTTTGTTCAGTTATCATAGCTTGGTAGCGCAGAGGATTCCTTAAAAAAAAAACACGGGCCTAACCACAAATCGCACCATACGGTCACTTTCTTTGCATGTAATGGCTTTTCGAAAACTGTTTGTGGATTTAGTGAGTCTCATATGAGACAATTTTGTTTGTTTATTAAATCGCATAATTGAAAATTGTTCTTATTACTAAAGATGATCTTGTTAAAAAATGCTTTGTTCTCGTTCAGTTTTTTAAACGGCCAAGTCGCAAATGCTCGACTCATACAATGCTCCGCCATCATTCCATGGTTAAAATTTCCAAATTTTTTGCTAAATAAAGGTAACAGGATAGTAGCTCAATTCTTGATATTCCATCATTTGACAGCCAATTTACTTCCTAACCTCAAACTTGCCCACTTTGCGATAAACATCCAATAATGATTAAAAATTAGAACCAAACGAAATTTTGTTTCTTCCTGAGGTTTATGTTAAATATTCTCCGAATAGTTTAAAGAAAAAGTACTTTTAAAAAAAATTGGTTAATAGCAGTTATTGAGTACAGGTCCTTAATATATCCTACACAAACACTATTAGCGTTTGTGTATTTCAATATTATGTAGTATCGAACAGTTAAATATATTATATATACGGTGACCATATTTTTCAACCCAAAAAAGAGGACATTTAGAGATGTAATAAAAATTGTTTTTACTATTTATAGTAAATTGCATATAATTTAGGCATGGTCGACTTACTTACATATATTAATGTTATTTAAACAAAATATGCCCAGAACTTAAAATATGCCCAGAAATATTACAGTCATTTGAGAAAAAGATTTTAATCTCTGCACAATCTATTTGATGATAATAATTACTATTGTGTGGGTGATTTTGACTTTTATTGTATTGAGTAAAACTTTTAACTTTAGTTTAAACAAAAAAGTATTAATAATAAAAAAGGACAATAAGGGACATTTCAGTTAAAAAAAGGACACTTTAATTTTTGTTTATCTAAGAGGACATCATGTAAAAAAAGAGGACTGTCCTCTTAAAAAAAGGACGAATGGTCACCGTAATTATATATGATATATTTTCGATTGCTGGTGGATGTGCCCAAATTTCGCCGTTGTTTCTGCTATTTCAATCTTGCCTGCTTATATGAAATTTCTTGAATAATATACGAGGCGGATTGATATTGAAGCTACCTAGCGCAAAATGGCAGCACCAACAAAAAAAGCCTTTAGAAACTGCGATCTGTCAAAAGTCAGCTGTTAAAATTTCACCCAAATTCATCGTTTAGTTTATTTGTTGTAGTCGTTTGAAGTTTGTGTTTCCTGAAAAATGGAAAAAAGTGAATTTCGTGCAGTGATTAAACACTATTATTTGAAAGGGAAAATAGCGAAAGAGACAAAAGAAAAGCTCGATAAACATTACGGTGAGACTGCTGCGTCAGATTACATGGTAAAATATTAGATTGCTGAATTTAAACGCGGCCGAATAAGCATTGCAACAATACCATCAACAGGAAGGCCAAAAGAGTTGGTTACTGAAGAAAATATCAAGAAAATCCTCGATATCGTTATGAATGATCGCCGAGTCAAGTTGCGTGAGATTGTTGAAATAATAAAAATAACGTGTGTTCATCATTTTGCATGAACATTTGCATATGAAAAAGCTATTGGCAAGATGGGAGCCGTGTTTGCTCAGTGTCGAATAAAAACGAGTTCGACAGACCACTTCACAGCGGTGTTTGGACATGATAAAGCGTAATCCTGTTGACTTTTGGCGTCGCTTAATAACTGTTGATGAAACGTGGGTCCACCACTACACACCTGAAACCAAAAATCAATCGAAACAATGGGTGAAAGCTGGTGGAAGTGCTCCAAAGAAGACGAAAACAGTGCAATCAGCTGGCAAAGTTATGGGATGCACACGGAATATTGCTCATCGATTCAATCACAGGAAAATTATTGGATCAAGTGATTGCTGCAATCAAGAAAAAACTACCACATTCAAAGAAGAAAAAAGTGCTCTCTCTTCAAGACAACGCACCGGTTCACACAGCATTAGATACGAGTACGATGCTAAAAATACGTGAAATACACTTAGAATTGGTTGATCATCCACCTAATAGTCCAGATTTAGCTCCTACTGACTTTTTCCTGTTTCCAAATTTGAAAAAATGGCTCGCAGGATAAAGATTAATCTCAAACGAATAAGTGATTACCGAAACAAACGCGTATTTTGAGGGGTTCCCAAAATTGTATTATTCAGATGTTATAAAAAAGTTGGAATATCGTCTTGCTAAGTGTATTGAACTAAAAGGAGGCTATAAATGGTTTTAAAAAAAAATGTTTTTTCCTACTTATTCAGCTTCAATAGCAATCCGCCCCCTATATATAGAATTTTTTAAATTTTAGATTTACTATGTATTAAAATTATGTTATTATCATTATTATTTATTATTTTAAGTTAATTGTCTAATTTTCCTTTTTTCACAAATAATAACATTGCCAAAGTATTCCCTTTTCTAAATTTAACGTTTATCTATGTAAACAAAAACAAAAATTCCCATTCCTCCTGTTTCTGCACCAATAACTACTAAATAAATATTTATCATTTTGTAAGCACAAACTGAAAAAACTCGTAAAGCTGTAAAATAAAAACAAACAGTTTGCTTAGCAAAAAGTGCTAGAGATTGTAAATAAAAATAAAAGGCCTAAGGGAAGGCAGGAAAGAACAACAAAGGACTGATTAAGATAATTGGAATGTTTAGAATTTTAATTAGTATAGGAATTTATATAGAAAACTTATGTAAATTTGAAAACAGGTAGAAATATTTGAAGCTTATATTATATTACAAATTTAAGGAAGGACTAATGTGCAGTAGCGAGGCTGAAGTTTTCAACTTCCCAGTATTTTTCGGTTACAGGAATATAAAAGACAAATAATTTCCGGTTTATGGGAATTTCTAGTCAAACTGAATAAAACGTTGGAAAACTCTGAATATGAAAAGTAAATAATTTTTTTTGTTAAATATTTTTATAAATTACTGGTTTAGCCGAATATTAAATATTGAAATTGAAAAATTTTATTTATATTTTAAAATTAAAAAGTATATTATAACTAAAACGCCCTGTTAACTAAAACTAAACATTAAAAGAAAATCAGTCAAGTGGGCTCTACCCCAAACAGGTGCTCAATTACGAATTCTCGTTTGTTATTTTGAGACCAACCGCATATTAAGCGAAAACTCACCCAGAATACGAAATCGCACAAAAATGTTGAAGTCTGGTATAAATAACAATAATAATAATCAAATATTTAAAATGCCTATAAAAAATTCAAAATTCCGACAAATTATTTGAAAATAAAAAGTGTAACAAAAACAATATATACCAGAGTCCGAAATAGTGTACATATTTTATCCTCTGTACACACAAGTTTACATCAACGACATTGAAAAATGTATGCATGCCTCACTTTATACACAAATAAATCTTGAGTGTACAGTACTGTGCATCATACCTCAAGTGTATACATTGAAGACATTGAAAACATTGAATTCACTTTATGTATGTATGCACATTTGCAGAGATGATAACATTGTATTTGTTTTGTAACTCCACAAAATGAATGTGTGTGTGCGCAGTAAAAGCAAACACTGAAAATATTACACATACCCAACAGTTTCAAATTAAAAAGCATATACACGAGATTTACACGAGTACACTCATAGTTATACACAAGTACAAGGTGTACACGATGAAAGAAAGACAATGTCTATAGTGTATTCAAGGTGTACATGAAATTTTATTGTACATTTTTGAGATCTCTGATATATACATTACAAAATGTATTCATAATGCAGTATTTTACTCTAAAAGAAACTTGTTCTTCAAAATGCGCTCCTATTAGCCAGCATTTAAGCCCTTACACATACCCTCAACATATTAATACACATCTGCCAGTTTTAGATAATTAGAGCAAAAACTTTTCTCCAACCACAACTTAAACAAAATCTTTTATACATTTTATCTCTAACTTCTAAACAAAATAACGCACTATAAGTTTCTCGGCTCCTATTGACAATAATGTGTAATCGATTAATCCCTTTGTAATATTATAATATTTAAATTAAGACTACTTTGATTTTAAACACTAGTCCCAAGCTCTAAACACTTAAACTAGTTGTTGACAAACAAGAAAAGTCTCTGGCATAATAGTACAGCGTAAATCCTTAAGATAAACAAAAAGCTGTGTGTGGTTGAAGGAGAACAACAGACGAAAAAAAACACATGAAATGGGAAAATCACAAAACGTATTATTTTATCAACAAAATCTTATTTCCACTTAAACTCTTCCAACAACAATACTTTTTCAAGTACTTACTTGTGTTGTTTATATTGATTAGTTGATAAATATAGCATCGCAGGCAGTCGGTAAAACACAACAGACATACAGAGACAGTTCCACTTATAGTGCTGTTTGGAAAGACTACACAAACAAAATAAAAGGACAATGATTTGAAGGAGAATGAGAACGTTTAATAAACATTTGCTTTCTTGCAGCCTTTATTTTGATTAAAAAACAGCAATTTAATTTTGCCATTACTGAGGGCTAATAATGAATCCTTAAACAAAAATAGCAACATGGTGTGATATCATAATGTCATTATTTGACTCGAGCATACAAATACATATTCGTATAGAAATGTATAAGGAAGAAAACAGTGAACTGTCTGTAGCACAGTGGTGTAGAATGGAAATGCTTTTAACAGCAATCGTTTGTTTTTAATTTTTGCTTCACAATTGGTTTAATTGTATCTGATGGGCTTTAAACTTTAACGGCTGTATTTATAAAAAATAATTGGTACTTTAGGAATGCTTTATAATAAATTTTATGTAAAAATTATGTTTGAAAGAACACTTTAATTCTACCATATTTTTTTTATAAATAAGGCCGTAAGTATTGTAGCATGAACGAACACTTTTTTATTTTTTGAGAAAAATCACACATCCACATCTCCGATAAGAGAAGGGAATTGTTTTAAATAAATTGTCATTAAAATTAAAAAAAAAAGATGAATTAAACTATTTACAAATTACTTGATTGCAAATTGGTCAACCATTATATTTTCCATTATATTCTTTAATAATCACTTTTTTTATAAAAAATAACAATAAACTTTTTATTGTCAATTCCCCTTATTCTGTAACTATTTGTCGACATCAATCAAAAGTGGAATAATTAAATACTCGTTGTGGGAATCAATCAAATACTGCTGACGTCCTTAGCATTGTCCGGTTTTTTATATAATATTGACGATGACGTCGACAAATACTTACATAATAAGGGGAAATATTTCTGTATCCTCTGAGTATATTTTTCAAGACATCAATTATAATTAAAATTAATCAGATTTCCATACAAATTTTGTTTCATAAACTCTTTATAATAGAGAAATATTTTATGTGACCTGCACCACGAAAAGGGACCTCTGCGCCGAAAAGAAGTTATTGAGAAAAACGCGTTTAAAAAAGCGCTTCGTTTTTCCGTGTTTTGCGCATGCTTATGCAACTCTTCCTTCACCCTGATCATCTGGCGATGTATTTCGACTCTCTGGTACAGTGTTGGCTCGATGAAAATTATTTCTAACTAATTTTGTTTTCAAAATTACTAGATAATATTATATATATTATCTGTTGATATCACATTTTTAAATTTTTTCATTAATTATGTTCAACTTTACAGGTGATTTGTAAAAAAACTAAAAGACATAGAAACTTGCGGTTTGCGGCATTTGAAAGAGCGTTTTTTCCTATAAGAATCACTCAAAAAGTAAAAAAATATTTTTTCGGCGCAGAGGTACCTTTTCGTGTAGCACGTCACATATATTAATAAGACAGTATATCTTTAAGCCATAATTTATAAAAAAACATTATGAATACGAAACATTTTCATACAAAAATTTTTGGAACGAAGTTCCTTGTGGGACCATGCGAAGGGGTACCGTAACCTGGGAAAAACGTCCGTAACGTAAGATTTTTTGTTTCTAAATGAATGTTTAAGACGTATGAGTAATACGATGCCATACAAACAAATATTAATCATACGCAGCCGTGCCGTGACAGAATTCAATTTCCTTTGGGAACAAAATAGATTCCGTATATTCGTTGATCGGCGAAAAAAAAATCATAATAAAAAATTTATAGCCGAATAATTATTTTCTTTATACCACGAATAGAACTTAAAATTAATATTTTTATCTTAAGGAATTTCATTCCTATCCGGTATCTCACGACACCACACTTTTTTTTTTTTATTTTATAAAACAATTATTAAGCGGAGAATTTTTTATAAATTATTTGAATTTTTTATAAATTAAAATATATAAAACTTTCTATAAATATTTTTTATTTATTCTTATAAACAATTTATAAGAAGGTTATAAGCATAAAATATGTTTTATGAATTAGACCTTAAGCCTTTTACTCTCTCAATTAAATATTACTCAAAGAAAATTTGAAAAAGGTCAACAATGTTAGAAAATTTTTAATGTTTTCGAAATTCTTCTTCTAAATTTTGAATACGAATTGTTTAAATTTTTATTGGAAAAAATATAATAAGCTTAAAACAAGTACATGTACAATCATTGATAGAACTTCCTAGTAAATTTCAAAGTTCTCTTTTAAATTCCTTTTAGAGATATTTTTTTTTATATGGAGAACAGTTTCATATCGTTCCTTTTTTAAGCTTCTAAATTTATTCGATCGGTAGTGAAATATCACTGCAAAGATAACAATTAAAGATACTGTGCTGTAACGAATTTATGTGTTTATTCAGCTGGAAAATCATTGTTAAATACAACAAAACACTTCTAAACTGTTCATGTCTTGTTAAATGGCTTTTTCCTTTTGTCCCACTATTTCGCACTGAAAAACCAGCCACGTCTATACAACCATGCACACACTAAGTAAATCTATTATCATATTTCCCATCGACTGGCAAGGAAAAAAAATTCAATGCGAATCTAACGCCAGCGATGGGATGGGATGGGATGGGAGATATGCCCAGCTAATACTCTTAAGTTATTTTCTTTTGTTATATTTTGTTGTTGATATTTGTAATACTGCTGTAGCTGTTGTTCTTTTTTTCTGTTCCCTTTATTTTGTTTTTGTTATTAAGCTTATGATGTTTGTTGTTGTACATATTGAAATGAAAACATTCATGTAATAAATTTAGCAGCAAGGAATGAAATAGGAAGCATTGAAATGTAATGAAATCGCTTTTCTTGCTGGATTTTTGTTTATACACATTTTTGTACCTTTGTTGTTGTTGTTGTTGTTATTGTATACAAAATATTTTTGATGCCGCTGATGTTGTTTTTATTGTTGTGTTGACGATGTTGATGATGATAAGACTTTATGAATGCTCTACAAAAATATACTTGTAATACAGCCGGTTTATAATCGCGTAATTGACTGCTTATTGTTAATGTCATTTAAATTGTTGTTATTGTCCTTTTCTTGTTATCGTAGCATTTTGCGAATTGAAGATAGTGGGAGGAGTGTAAAATATAACTTAAATAGGATTATGTTTCTCAATGTATTTTATTGTATTGTTTTTTCAGCCCATTTTGCCTCAACACAGGAAGTCAGTGTTGTTATGCTCATTAAGATTGTATGTAAATTGACAATACTTTAACGATATTACCTTGTAGATTTTTCTATTACGATTTCTTTGTATTGAAGTTGACAATGGATTTAATATGTTGAAAATTATCATCAATTATATTATTAAATTATTATAACTGCTACGAATAGAATTGTTGTTAAAGTTCCAATTTAACTTTTAAATTATGAAATATAATTAAATTAAACAATAATAAAGAGCATTTAAATTAAACAAACAAAGTCAATAATAAAAATGTACAAATACAATATACATAATTATGTTAGACAGTTGTTAAATATCACATAAACAAACTAAATACAATTACATGTGTTTATTAAAAATAAAAACACATGTAAATATTTAATAAATGCAAATAGTAAATAAAAATTTAAATTTCGCAGCATATACATATGCACAAACATCCACATATGTTGAAGTATATGTATAAAAAAAAATGTGCAAGTTTTATAAATTATATGCTCGAGTGTGTTTTTTACAAAATGTTCTCGTGCAACATAAAATATATTAGAGCCCACGGGAGTACATTTGTGTGCTAGTGTAAAAACAATAAAACATATTTTTATTTAAACTTTGATGATAATAAAGTTAAGTTTATTTTCTAGTATTTATACACATAAATTATATTATAACAAACCGATACTGATAAATTAGTTTTTATCTACTCAGCTAAGCGGATTAAATCTTTATGCATTTAAATTAAAAAAGATTTATATAAATTTAATTCATTTATCTGGCGATTGTGTAAGATATTCCTGTACAGTCGAATTCGTTTAAGCACAGATGGAAAATTACAGAAAATTTGTTAAAAGATTTTCAATGAAACGAAATTGCATTAAATAAAACTAATTCAGTATTTTGTATAAAAGCAACATAGGGCTTTTCCTTTATAATTATTCAACCTTCTTTTAAGGCCTTATTTATAAAAACCAAAAAAAAATATGATTACTTTAAGTAATAATATTGAGCGTGAGGCGTATTTTTATAAAATAATTACTTTAAAACAATTTTTTTATCAATATCTTGATAGTGAGCTGAGTGAAAAAGAGCGATCACCCAGAAGAGTTGAAAAGAAGAACTCTAAAGCGGCCCACCCACTTGCAATATAACCGTGCAATTTTTTGTATAGTACAAACATATTGCCAATTTGTATGTCATATTCAAAAGTGGCACACTATATTGGCAGAAATCAAAAGATTTTTGATTATTCTTTGTTTGTGCAATATACTGTGAAATGTGTTGCCAACATTGTACAATATTTTACGCAAGCCTCTTCTTCATCACTCATGTCGCTAAACATTTTTATTTATAATTAATTATTAATAAATAATTTTATTTTAAATTGAACCAAAACTTTTAATAAATGCAACCTCGCAATTTACTAGTCCATATGCTTTTGTTTTGCTTTTAGGCTATGCTCACTTTTTATTGTGAAAAAATTGTGCCACTTATTTCAAAATATAGGGCAAAATGGAAATAATATCATGATTAAAATATACAATTATATTGCATATATGTATGTCTAATGGGTGGGCCGCTTAAAACAGAGTACGCTTAACAGAATTTGATTATATACGTGCACAACGTATGATTAATATATAACTCTTGAAATTCTAAGCAAATAGCGTATACGCCCAGTTGTACGTTCACATACTCGTATTCTAACAAGGGCCTGTAAGTGACATCAAAAAAAATTTTTTTATGGAACACACATTCACCCCAAGCAGTTATTTCTCAACGCAAAAGTAAATGTTCGGATGAAACACTTTAAAAGAGAGTTTTGATTGGCCATCATTAAGTAAGACTCATTTCAGGGATTTTATTTTAAACTGAGGAGTTTTACATAAAACTCATTTTAAGACTCGAAAATCTAATTACTTTGCATTACAATTGTATAAGTCGTTGTTTAAACATTATTGTTTATTTTTAGACGAAAATAAAAAAATTCCTCGTAATAAATAAAACTCTCTTAAAAAGAGAGTTTTTCTTAACGGAAAATTAAAACTCCTTAAAATGTTTTAGCTTAGAATGGCAAAATGAAATTCTTTGCTTAAGTGTTTCATCTGATCTTTTATTATATGTTTTGTTTTACTTTTTTTTAATAACTTTTAACTATTTATGTAGTTGAAAGTATAGATTCTGAAAGAGTATATCAATTGGTTTACTCAGTTAGAAATTTGTATTAAATATTACTTATGCTTATATTAAATTCTATTATCATTTATTTTACATACAAGCTTATTTATTGATGATATTGTCTAAATTATATATACAAAAGGGAGGATTGATATTGAAGCTACCTAGCTCTAGATGGCAACCCAAACTGCAAACTGTCAAACGTCAGTTGTTAAAATTTCACCAAAATCCATCGATTAGTTTATTTGTTATAGTGGTTTGAAGTAAGCAACTTTTGTGTTTCTTGAAAAATGGAAAAAAGTGAATTTCGTGCAGTGACTAAACACTATTATTTGAAAGGGAAAGCGGCGAAAGAGACAAAAGAAAAGCTCGATAAACATTACGGTGAGACTGCTGCGTCAGATTACATGGTAAAATATTGGATTGCTGAATTTAAACGCGGCCGAACCAGCACTGCAACAATACCATCAACAGGAAGGCCAAAAGAGGTGGTTACTGAAGAAAATATCACGAAAATCCTCGATATCGTTATGAATGATCGCCGAGTCAAGTTACTTGAGATTCTTGAAATGGTAAATATTTCATATGAACGTGTGTTCAACATTTTGCATGAGCATTTGCATATGAAAAGGCTATCGGCAAGATGGGTGCCGCGTTTGCTCAGTGTCGAACAAAAACGAGTTCGACAGACCACTTCACAGCGGTGTTTGGACATGATAAAGCGTAATCCTGTTGATTTTAGGAGTCGCTTAATAACTGTTGATGAATCGTAGGTCCACCACTACACACCTGAAACCAAAAATCAATCGAAACAATGAGTGGAAGCTGGTGGAAGTGCTCCGAAGAAAGCGAAGACAGTGCAATCGGCTGGCAAGGTTATGGCCATAGTATTTTGGGATGCACACGGAATATTGCTCATCGATTATCTTGAAAAATGATACACAATCACAGGAAAGTATTATCGTGCATTATTGGATCAATTGATTGATGCAATAAAGAACAACCGACCACATTTAAAGAAGAAATAAGTGTTCTTTCTTCAAGACAAGGCACCGGTTCACACAGCATTAGATACGAGTACGATGCTAAAAATACGTGAAATACACTTCGAATTGATTGATTATCCACCTTATAGTCCAGATTTAGCTCCTAGTGACTTTTTCCTGTTTCCAAACTTGAAAAAATGGCTCGCAAGAAAAGTATTCATCTCAAACGAAGAAGTGACTAACGAAACTAACGCGTATTTTGAGGGTTCCCAAAATCGTATTATTCAGATGTTATAAAAAAGTTGGAATATCGTCTTACTAAGTGTATTGAGCTAAAACGAGACTATGTTGAGAAATAAATGGTTTTTGAAAAAAAATTTTTTCTTTCCTCCTAGTTAATTTTTTGAAAAATTATTTCGCACACGACACTAAAGTTTAGTAGGGAGCTAATGAAGCGATGAGGTATTTATGTCCTTTTTTAGATTAATGCATAAATCTGAAATTACAAACAAAAAAATCTTATGCTGTGTTGGTTTAGTTCTTCTTAGGGGAACTTTTTCCCCCTCTGGTCCGATACAGCCCATTTACCAACTTGACCAGTGCTATCCTTCAAAATTTATTTATACCAAATTTCAAGGGTCTGGCTCTTTTCATTTGGACTAAATCGTAATTTTCACAGACGGAAGGATGGACGGATATGGCTACACATTCTTAGATTTCATCACAGATCAAGAATTTAAATACTTTAGGGGGTCTTTAACTCCATTTCATACGGAATGATAAAATAATTTTTCAAAATGAAATCACTTTTATTATCATGAACAAAAATTAGATAATGATATTAAAAAAGTATTCATTTCCTTCTTGTTCTCTGCGAAATTAAAGTAACGAAACAATTTTGTTTCCCAAAACAATTGGAGTCTGTGCCAGGATTCTGCAAATATGACAAGGAATTCACTGCTGGTACTGTTCAGTCAATTAAACAGTGCAGGAATAATGAGCCCAAGAACACTCCAAAAGACAATAGGAAAATTCATGGGGTTATTAACTTCACACTGGGCTGGAACCCATAACCCTCGTTCAACTGAAAACATCATAATCATCATTATCTCGTTATTCTTAAAGATGAATAAATAAAGATTAAGTATAGACTAAATAAGTTAATGTTAACATGTAAATTGAATTACATGATAATTAATATTATGTTGCACCACTGATCACAACTAAATTAATATTAATATTAAAATGAGGCACTATATCAATTTTAAGCTTAGAATTATTAAATAACGATTAATTAAGCAAGAGTTTCTGCAACAGCAAATATATTGGTACATTATAATTCTCCGATGACTATCACTGAATCCTGATGCTATCAGCAAACTTATTTTTAATTAATATTTGAAATGAATTATTTAAACTCTGTATTATAGAAAATATACAGCTTCAATACTGGCTGAATCTTAAAATTTTTCGAATTCTAAAAATTTTTACGCCATAGAACTCTACTAAATACTGCAATAAAGAAAAATGTTTGAAATGTAATTTCAACTTCAATGGATGGAAAAACGATTAATAAAGAAAAATCCATTAAAAATTTGAGCTAATTTTACATTTCTACCGAATGCTAGAAGACAACTTTCGGTTTTAAAAACATAAAGTGGTTTTATATAGACAAAATTTGAAACTTGATATTTTCCAAAAATTAAACATGATTAGTTTGAAAAGGCTAAGAGGACAATTGTTGTGTTTTATTGGCTACCACCTATTATTTAACCAGTATGTTGGTTTAATAAGGTATAGGTCTCATTTATATGATTGTTATGGTAAATTTGTATGCCATTATATGTAAGTGCGTTATTTCAACAATTCCTCAATTTCTTTTTTTGCATATTTCTACATAAGTTAAACAGCTTTAATTTAATTGTACATACTTAATTACATATTGTTTTAAAAATTGCTTTTTCATGTAATCAACATTGACCATTTTGGACACTGTCCAGTTTAGTTATTTATCTGTCTCTATATATAGTATTTTAATACTATTAAACATATTCAATTATAAGTAGGGATAGGGTATATATAAACGCACATGCTTGAATATAATTTGAATAATTTTATTCAGTTTATTTTTACGAAATATAATCACAATATTCCAAACACAATGTGCTCTTGCTGCCATTCACATTGAAATTTTCAATTAGATGAAACAAAAATCAATTGAACAATCGCAACAGGCAGCTGAGCATTTGATGTATAAAATACTCTTACATACAATTTTTTGGCAATTATTTGGGATTAATATTCGGAGCAGACTTTTATTCTGTGATATAGAGTTTTCTATATGTAGCAATAACATGCATATGATTTGATATTTTGAGTGTGCACTTAAAGAAAAAAACTTCATTTGTCGGCAATTAAGTGCCCTGATAAATTTTCAATTATTAATTGCATACTAGCTCTCATTGTTGTATGGAAATATATACACGTCGGGCATATAAGTGAGTACATATATACGTATACATGTACATAGATATATAGTATAACTCCGCATAACTGTGAACTAAAATATTTTTGATTGATCCGCATGGTTCAGACATCACTGACAATAATGCTCACGTACGTACACTCAAAGGAAAACTTTCGTAAATACAATAACTATTTACGTTGGAATTAAGATTTTTTGTTTTTATTTCAATTAACATAAGGTTTCATATCTCCACTAAAAAGTATTTCAATAAGTGCAAAAACTACATTTTTAGAAATATTTTTTATTGTTTATGTCCTGGAATGTTTTTATACCCTCCCTAAAAGAATAGATGGTTAGCGACACTTTGTCGTTCGGTGTCTAACGGCGAAATATTCCTCTAAGTTCCTAAGCAGTAAATATATTCTTGATCAGTGTTGAAATATAACACGATCTAGCCATGTCCGTCCGTTTGAAAAGTAATTTTGTATAGATAAATTTTGGAGGATAGCCCAGATTAAGTTCGTAAATGGGCTGAAACGGGCCAGAGGGAAAAAGTTCCCTTAAGAAAAACTAATTTTTAAAGATTATTTTTTGTAGTTTTGTTAAGCAAATGATATATTTTTATGTCAAAGAAAGTCTGGCTTGGAGCCAGCAGATCAGAGGCCTAATTATAGCATTCGATAACGATCGAAATTTGTATTTAAACTATATGTAAATTTTTATCGATATCGAATGCGGTAATTTGGCCCCAGAAAAATCGATTTTTGGACCCTGCTCCCTTTAAGGGACGTTGACGTAAAATATTGTATGCAAATTGTATTACTTATTAGTTAAAAATAAATTTTTTAAGCTTTTATGGTGTGGCCGAGATGTTTTCTGAACTATCTCTGCCACCCCGCCCCCCCCCCCCCTTTTGGCCCCTTAAAGACCCTATCAAAAACATTTTTTACATTTCATAGCCCCAAAAATTAACTTTTTAGTATTTTATGGCAAATATGACATATCTCCCCAGCGGCACTTCCCAGAGAGACCCCGACAAAATTTAGTTTTAATTTACTAAAGTTTTGGAGGGTATTTAAGATTCGATCCGGTCGAATATAAAGTACTTATTTGTTGTTTTTTTTTTAAATTTATTTTTTGACACTTTAAACTGCTAAAAGAAACTGGAATTAGTTTTCAGTTCAAATGATAATAAATGAAATCATTTGTTGGGTATCTACACACATTATATTTATGGCACATAAGAGCGTTATATGGTATACCATTATATGCATACACAATAGTAAAGCTCATCATGTATAGAATATCCATTACAAAGTTCAATCATCCGTAGAGCAACTGTTGTACACTTAAAACGCACACTTGTGCGTTAAGTTTATGCAGGCATAAATTCCATACAAGATAAATGCATAAAGATTTAAGAGAGCCGTTTTATAATTCCACCAACTAATTAAAAGTATTAAATTATTTGAAATTGTATTGTCTCATTTTTAAAACAAATTTTAAATGCCTAATATTTTGGAATATCCCTAACATTATCTAACATATCTTAGCAATAGTTTTTCTAAAAGATTAGCTCAAATTTTCAAGAAATGTATGAAACATAAGGAAACTTTAATTTAGTGACGGACTGAATTATACTACATCGGAAAAAGCATTTACACGTATTATGCTGACCACGTATGCAGGTATAGTTTCAATCAATTATTTCTATCATCTCTGTAGATTAGAATATTTGTCTGCTGCACGATGCCGCCAGGTATTCTTCTGTCGCATAAATAATAATTAAAACAAGAGTTATTTTAATTTTGTGATGTCTTCGGTATACTTGAAAACTTAATTTCTTTCTTTATTTAATATGGCGGCTCACGTGCGGTATTTAACAGCTACGAACCATGAGCGAGTTTCATAGCCCTAAACCAATCATTTATTAACTAGGTTAGTTGATATTAAAAGGGCTGCCAATAAACTAGCAATTACACTCATAGGACTTTACGAACATTCTGATGTAAAACTGGCTACAATCTACCCAATACTACTATGTTATCTTTTCCGTTTCCTAGAAACCACCCAGAGCTTTTCACAAACCTCAACTCTCACAGTTCAGGTGCTACTGAAAGCAAAGCCTATATAAATAAGCCTGTACTGCTAGAGAGGCGGACAGTATAATATATTAGACTGATGATTCTTCTTCATCATAGATTCGTCTTCTGCAGTAGCCTTCGTAAAAGGAAACTTACAATTTCCAACCTGTAGTTCATGGGATTCCAACCAGTAGTTCATGGGACCTTTTTGTTTAATTTTACGAGTAGGATGTAATAAAGACTTTTGCAGCTGGTAATTGTAGATAAGTCATTCACTTGGAATAAACATGTTTCCTACACCACCAACAAAGCCATTAGAGCACTTCATGCTTGTCAACGGCTATTTGGTAGGACGTGGGGACTCAAACCGAAGATGATATATTGGTCTTTTATCAGCGTGATAAAACCAATACCGACATACGCTGCACTGGTTTGGTGGCCAAAAACAATCCACTACCAGGGCACTTCTGAACAAGGTTTATCGCCTTGTGTGTATTTCGATCAGCGGGGCAATGAAAACTTATCCAACACATGCTCTGGGTGCCATCTTTCACATTCCCCCTCTGCACATTATAGTGAAGGAAGAGGCCCGCAGGAGCGCACTACGGCTGTCTGACATCTCCAATTGAAACCTGGAGATCTGGTTGGTCACATGAGCATACTAGGACATCTCCTGAATGACCCATACATTAGGGTGAATGATCAAATACAACGAACACTAGTTTTGAACAGAAACTTTGATGTTCTCATTCCTGAAAGGAGTCAATGGCTTAACCACACTTCATGGCGCGAAAATGCTGACCAGGTCTGGTTCAATGACGGCTCCAAACAGGAAAATGGGAATACGGGGGCAGGGATATATGTCCCTAACTTTCAAAGGGCAATTCCCATGGGTAAATACCCTACGATCTTCCAAGCGGAGGTCTATGCCATATTCATATGTGCTAGGGAATGCTTGAGGAGAAAATGTAAGAATATTCGTATCTATCTGATGTCTGATAGCCAGGCAGCGCTCAAGGCCATAACCTCGTATCAGATCAGGTCAGGGGTTGTTATGGACTGTGTTACATCGCTGATAGAACCGGGCGCTCAGAACAGGCTGACGTTATGCCTGGTGCCTGGCCATAAGGGCCACGCTGGGAACGAACGGGCTGACTGTCTGGCGAACAGAGGAGCTCATCGTAGATTCATAGGACCGGAACCCTTCTTTGGCATCTCAGGAGGATATGTCAAAGAACAGAATGACTCCTGGGCTCGAGTGGAGTTTAATCGCCACTGGAAAGCCCTTCACGGCCTAACACAAGCAAAATGTTTCATTACGTTATCTCGGAACAAATCCCAAAAATTAATGCTGATGGACAAGAATGACCTCAGATTATTAACGGGTTGGTTTACCGGACACTGCGTTCTCAGACGACACCATTTTACCATGGGCAATTCTGAGACCAAAGTGTGCAGACTCTGCGGAGCAGAGGAGGAGACACCGGAGCACGTTCTCTGTGACTGTCCTGCAGTGGCGTCGTGCAGGAGGAGGTTCGTCGGAGGCAATTTCATGACTCTAGGGGAGGTGTACGATATCTCACCGGGTAGAGTAATTGGCTTTATTCGCAGCCTCAATCTACATCAGTGAACAATTGGGCTGCACAAAAGATCCTTTGGGTCGCGGTGCTTATAGCCTCATATAATAATAATAATAATAATAATAATAATAATAATAATAATAATAATAATAATAAAATTGAAGACACCTTGAGTGCCGCTTTTCCCAGCGTTCACTTCATAAACACATTTGAAAAGTAATATCAATATAGTTTTGCGACTTTGCTTTTTATACGGCTGGGACTATTCTGTGGCAAATGGCAGCCAGTTTGTTGCTCCGAATGGCTTCATGCCCCAACATCCAAACCATATTTACATCATGTCTTTCAGGTAGAGTACACACATTAATTTCACCAGCTTCGAATGTGAGCCCTTAGTAGCGGTTACATTACCTTCAAAATATAGGATCAATGATCTCTGAGAGCCAGCTTTGTATATCTCCTTCTGGAATATTGCGGAGGTTCGGAGTAACCTGAGAAACTTCTGCAGAGAATACCTCCAATCCTGTAACAGTGTGAATTTTAAAGGCAGACACTGAAACTATGTTGGTCCGAACAACACAATTTCCCCTGTTAGGTCTTACTGTAGGGAAGTCCGTTTCAAAATTCTTGACTGATACAGTCAGTTTGTTTCCTTAGAACTAGTTGTTTGTTTGTTTGTTGAAATACTTTACAAAGTAAATTTGCAAAGTATTTGGTGCACAGATGCCGACCGGGTGACTCAGACCATATGCCGGCGATGTTATTAACCCGTATTTTCTTCCGTTACTGTGACTGACTGTACACGATCTATGCCTTCACATAGAAAGTAGCAATGTAGTTAACAACGGAATATTCCTCAGAAGAACTGTAAAAGTATACAGTTATCTGAGGTGTTGAAATTAACTAGTGCGAGTGAGACGCAAAACTCTCGAAAAAGAGTAAACAATCAATGGTCTGGCTGCACTTAAAAAAAAATTGCCAACGAGGCTTGATGTTGACTGACTCAGAGCTGCTTTGCGACTGTCAGAATTAGTACTTCTACATTTTCTGTTATGAAGTCATTTTCAACACAGTCATGTCTTATATCTCATGACTCTCTCTGTTTCTTAGGACAAACCTTGCAGAAATGCAGATTTGATGTGGATACTACTTGAAGCATTGTGACTGAATGGAGCTCTAAAGTTGACATCATTCAACCAGTAAAAGCAACACCTACTTTGCGCTGAATGTTGCATAACGTCAGAGAATATGAACTATTTGCCATTACTCTCCAGCAGACAAGTGATCCGTATATGAGAATTATAGCATTTGCCATCCTTTTCATCCTATTTTCCATACGTGTTTCTACAAAAGCTTAGAAATCAGGTATTCAAACATCTTTCAAAAATTCGTTAATAATGCCATTCAAGCATGATGGCGTGAATTTTAGAATTTCATCTCTGTCACATGCCACGACTTCTACAAACTTTTCTGGATTGTAGTATTCAAACCCACGTCATTACACAGGAGAACAAAAAAATTAAACATTACACAAATTTTCATTTCGAAATTTTTATGTATCTTAAAACAAGAGAAAAAAATTAAAATTTGTTTTAAATTTTGTTGGTCAATCGTATGTAAAGCTAAGAGCTCTCTGGCTGACACAATATTTCACTCCATTGAGAATAAGGATTTTGCTTGCTAAGACATATCTGATTCCCCATCTGCTATATGGTTGTGAATTATTTGGGAACTGTGACTCAGTTAGCAGGAGAAAACTGAATGTTTTATATAATAACATTATTAGATACGTGTATAAATTACAAAGATTCGATCATGTGTCCCCTGTTGCCAACAATCTTTATGGGGTGTCCTTTGATAATTTGCTAAAAATACGTACTCTTATTTTTTTGCATAAGGTCATAAACACTCAAACTCCCAAATATATATTTGATAAAATACGTTTCTCACAATCACTACGAAACAGAAACATTGTGATACCTCGACATCAATCTCTAGTATCTGAATGGCATTTTTATGTACATGCCGCTCGTCTTTGGAACGATCTTCCATTGTGTCAACAAATTAACAGCAATGCTAATAATTTCAAAACATTTCTATTTAAGACCTTTGCCTAATTTTATTATTATTATTTTTATTTTTGAAGCAAAACATTGTTATTTAGGTATATTTTACTTTTTTCCTTAATAACTTAATATTAATTACTCATAAAATGTTTATAACGTTATGCGTTCCTGTACTCTAAATATAAGAGTAAATCTTGTTGTACAGGAAATGAAAATAAAGAAAGAAAGAAAGAAAGAAAAAAAAAATATTAACTAACAAAATGATTTCTAGTATTATTTACAAAAATAAGCAGCTAGGATGTTTGGGATTTTTTTAGTATAATTTAATTAAGGTATTTTAAAAAATCGGACTCCAAACCTCAAAAAAAATTTTAACTGCAGTAAACATATATTCTAAAATAAAAACTATATTTTAAAGATCGCCTTTTCCGGTAAATGGTATCTAGACCTCAGACCACATCAACTTAATTCTATCAATTAGCAGCAGACTTTTTATTACAATATCTGCAAAGTGGATACACGAAGTAGATTATAATAAAAATATATTTTAAGCACTCTTATGACTGACCTCGTACTAAGCACAAGCTCAAAAATAAATTTCAAAAAATAATCACTTCGGACATAAATGCATGTGTGTGCGTGTGTAACTGCATGTTACTGCACCATGATGTGCATTGTGTTCGCAAAAACCATAAATTATTTGCCATTTTGCCTACTGCCTTTGTGTTGCCAACAATCATTATTAAAAAATATGCTCCAGTGTTTAACAAACAAAAACTTTATGGTGGAGAACAAAATTATTTGTTCCTAAATATTTTACAGTTTTTATTTTTTATTTTTTAGTTGCTGTTTTCCTTCACACAACTAAATTCCCTGAACATTAAAACAAAAGCACATGGCCATTATCAAAGTAAACAAAATTATCAGGAATACAATATATTTGAAAATTTATGCATAAAATCAATACGTTATTATTGGTAATTTACAATAAATAATGGGCATGCAAATTTATCACTAATTCTGAATGCTATGGAAAACAGGACTTTAATGATAAGAAATTTTGCTTTTTTTAGTTTAAGTATGCCATGGAATTCTTTTCAGACATTCTCTCAATTTAAATTAGAAAAAAACTTATAATGCCGTGGGTCCATATATTTTGTTTATGGACTTACTTTTTTTTCCTTTGCTCAAATTTTCAACGAACTTTGTTCAGTGAGTTGCTCACTGAACATACTTTTTAGTAGTGATGCATTTGTAATTTTTACATAATATTATAACAATTAAGTGTTAATTGAGCAATTAATTCATTTCCTTTATTGAGCTTAATAATGGCAAGAAAATTAATTACACCGTAATACTTGCTTTAAAAGATCATAATGCACTATATTCGAGTTGTGTACAAAGATTTAAGCATTAAAACCAGGGACCGTAACTGTTATGACTTTTATAAAAAAATCAAGAAATAAGAGTTATTTTTGATTTTTATATTTTTAGATAGAAAATAAGAGTTATTTTTGATTTTTATTTTTTTAAATGAAAAATAAGAGTTATTTTTGATTTTTATTTTTTTAAATGAAAAATAAGAGTTATTTTTGATTTTTATTTTTTTAAATGAAAAATAAGAGTTATTTTTGATTTTTATTTTTTTAAATGAAAAATAAGAGTTATTTTTGATTTAAATTTTTTTAAATGAAAAATAAGAGTTATTTTTGATTTTTATTTTTTTGAATGAAAAATAAGAGTTATTTTTGATTTTTATTTTTTTAAATGAAAAATAAGAGTTATTTTTGATTTTTATTTTTTTAAATGAAAAATAAGAGTTATTTTTGATTTTAATTTTTTTAAATAAAAAATAAGAGTTATTTTTGATTTTTATTTTTTTAAATGAAAAATAAGAGTTATTTTTGATTTTTATATCAATAATAAAAATCAATTAAAAATTCGTGACATAGGTAATATGTTTGTGTTTCCATGGCTTCGATAATTAGCTTTAATTGTTCATTCTGTACCTGCCACTCAAGTCAGTGTAGAAAGGTTATTTTCAGCACTCAGATTAATATTGGGAGATTTGAGATATAATTTATCTGAGGAACATTCAAAATCAATTATGATGGTAAAATTGAACACCTGAAAACGGCCTCTTAACACTGACTTGAATAGCAGCCAAAACTTATAAGCTATTTCTATGCATTCATGTTTTTATAGCTGATAATGGATAAGTCACATAATATATTATATTCATATAGAAATTTGAATGAAGCAGCATATTATAATACATACGGCATCAACAAATAAATAAGAGTTTTGAATTGATTTTTATTATTGATATAAAAATATAAAAATCAAAAATAACTTTTATTTTTCATTTAAAAAAATAAAACTCAAAAATAACTCTTATTTTTCATTTAAAAAATAAAACTCAAAAATAACTCTTATATTTCATTTAAAAAAATAAATATCAAAAATAACTTTTACTTTTGATTGTTAAAATAAAAATCAAAAATTTAAAAATCATGCAATATGTTAAATGCATTTCGCCTAAAAATCATGATGGTGTAATTAAAAGTTTTCTATGATGTTCATTTATGTATGATATATTTCTTCCAAAAATTGAAAAATAACTCTTATTTCCGGTCCCTGATTAAAACATTGGGTATAAAGTTCAATTAACATTTCACTCTTGTACTCAAAGAACGTCATAGCTCAAAAAAAAAACGAATGTGCCAGAAAACGAGTTTGAAGTTTCCAATTTACACACAACTTAAAAGGAAAAAGATAATTTTATTTTTCTCTCAAGAGTTGAGTAAACAGGATATTTGTATGAAATTTTTACACAATGTGAAGGACGACGTGAGGATTAATTCTGCATCACTATCTTTAAAAATTCCATTTTTTGAGTTATGACGTTCTTTGAGTAAATGAGCGATTTATAGGCTGTTGGTAGTAAATTGTTTTAATTAAGAATCACATGATAACTTTCCAAAATAAAAATGAATAATTATCCAATTTACACTGTAGAGCAGAACAGCTGCTATAGATATACCCTCTTATTCATAAAAATTATGAGAGGCTTATAAGAGTGTAAAAGAGCAAATTTCGTATGAAATTTTGTTTTGTTACGCTGTTATTAGACTCTCATAATTTTTATGAATAAAAGGGATAGTTTATGTGTTTGTGTGGACTTCAATAAATAATGTTCCCAAAATTTTTCCAACAATCCAAAACAGTTGCAAACTATTCAAAATAATATTTGCTTATTAATTATAAGAAGTTTTTAGCTTTTTTTTAAAAAATCTTATCGTTTTAAATTAAAAAATAAAGACATACTTAAATCTATACAATTACATTACGTCATTAAAGGAAATATTCTCATACCTATTAATAATTTTTTGTATAACAATGAAATGTTTGTGTGATGAACATTTTTATATGTACGGACCTGTTCTGTAAATCACGTCGGGTTGAAATCGCGTAAATTCAAAAATAAATCATGGTCCTGAAAACGTTCTTAAAATTAGATACAGCAATTTTCTTCTGGATATGATATTTGAAGCTATATATAACAGCAATATTGAAAAATGTCTGGAAAAATATTTCTATTAGTGGAGACAATTTTCTAAAAATCACGCGATTTCAAACCGAACACGCGATTTCAAATAGAACAGGCCTGATAGTTTTTATAATTTAGAAAATATAAATGATCAAGTGCTTCTCCACTTACCTCTCTCATCTATTGTATCTCCCTCGTAGGTGCGGTGGGAATAAACATCGCTACCGGTGGTAAATTCATCTTTAAAAGGATATTTGTGCATTTTTGTGCTAGAACTACTTCATGTTTGCAATTGTGATTTTTATACAGCAATCAACACATAAAATAAGTGAGATTTAGGTGCAGAAAGAAAAAGAGTGAGTAATTAATTTGCTTATTTTATAAATATATTGTGAGACATATAAAAATACCATTTATATAATTAAAGTGCTCTTGACATAAACGTACGTACACAAGCCAAAATATTAGGGTTAAAAACTAAATACGAGCATGTGATAATAAGTGCACGATGAATACAATTATTTGCTAGAACCTAAACACTGAATACATTATTAGGATGGCTCAGAAACAAAATATGTTTATTTTTTTTTATATAAAAACGAATTTTCAGTTACTCGCAATATATTTTATTACTAGTTTCATTATAATTTTTTTTTTTTTTTGTGCGCCTTATTAACATGCATTTTTCTTTAACTTCTGTAGTTTTAAATATTTATTTTTTAATTACTGCCTCCCAGAAATTTTTTTCATCTCGTAACATAAATCAATAATTAAAACAGGATTATTTTTGAGGTCCCAAAAAGTCAACTTTGGCAGTATATTGTCTTAATAATGTTATCACTAAGTTTTACAAATTATATTAACACTCTTCGGCAAATAAAATTTACATTTATATTTCATTTACGAGGGCGGATTGATATTGGAGCTACCTAACGTTAGACGGCAGCACAAACACAAAAACTTTTATTTTTTTTTTAAATTGCGATCTATCAAACGTCAGCTGTTAAAATTTCACCCAAATTCATCAACTAGTTTATTTGTTGTAGACGTTTGAAGTCAGCAACTTTTGTGTTTCTTGAAAAATGGAAAAAAGTGAATTTCGTGCAGTGATTAAACACTATTATTTGAAAGGGAAAACGACGAAATATTACGGTGAGTCTGCCCAGTCAGATTACATGGTAAAATATTGGATTGCTGAATTTAAACGCGGCCGAACAAGCACTGCAACAATACCATCAACAGGAAGGCCAAAAGAGTTGGTTACTGAAGAAAATATCACGAAAATCCTCGATATCGTTATGAATGATCGCCGAGTCAAGTTACTTGAGATTCTTGAAATGGTAAACATTTCATATGAACGTGTGTTCAACATTTTGCATGAGCATTTGCATATGAAAAGGCAATCGGCAAGATGAGTGCCTCGTTTGCTCAGTGTCGAGCAAAAACGAGTTCGACAGACCATTTGACAGCGGTGTTTGGACATGATAAAGCGTAACCCTGTTGATTTTTGGCTTCGATTAATAACTGTTGATGAAACGTGGGCCCACCACTACACACCTGAAACAAGAAATCATTCGAAACAATGGGTGGCAGCTGGTGAAAGTGCTCCGTAGAACGCGGAGACAGTGAAATCGGCTGGCAATGCTATGGCCATAGTATTTTGGGATGCACACGGAATATTGCTCATCGATTATCTTGACAAATGATGCCCAATCACAGAAAAGTATTATTGTGCGTTATTGGATCAATTGATTGATGCACTTAAGAAAAACCGACCACATTTAACGAAGAAAAAAGTGCTCTCTCTTCAAGACAACGCACCGGTTCACACAGCATTAGATACGAGTACGATGCTAAAAATACATGAAATACACTTAGAATTGTTTGATCATCCACCTTATAGTCCAGATTTAGCTCCTAGTGACTTTTTCCTGTTTTTAAATTTGAAAAAATGGCCCGCAGGAAAAAGATTCATCTCAAACGAAGAAGTGATTACCGAAACTAACGCGTATTTTGAGGGGTTCCCATAATCGTATTATTCAGATGGTATACAAAAGTTGGAATATCGTCTTACTAAGTGTATAGAGCTAAAAGGAGACTATGTTGAGAAATAAATGGTTTTTGAAAAAAAAAATTTTTTCCTACTTATTTAGGTTCAATATCAATCCGCCCTCGTATTTTATAAAAATTTTGCAAAACATTATTTATCAAAAGATGCTATTAGTGCTAATCATTCTTCTTGACTAAAACGTAATCCTTTCATATTGTTATTCGGTTTATTGGAACACGCATGATGAAACTGTAATTAATTTGTGAATCTTAGAGCACAAAATTTGAAAATAAATACTTCAAATTCTACAGAAATCAAATACATAACCAGGGGCCAAATTACCGCATTCGATATCGATCGAAATTTCCATACAATTTAAATACAAATTTCGTTCGATATCGAGTGCCGTAATTTGCCCCCAGCAGATTTCTTTGAAAATCCATATATACATTTACGGCTTCGCTAAACTGATTGCGGATAACACTAGAACAGTTGTTTGTATAAATTTGTGTATGAATTTTTTTATCATCATTTTGGAATCGCAAAAACATATAAAAATTAATGCCTTTCGTAAATCCAGCCAAAAACTTGTCCTCAGCCTAATACGGAGTAATATTTTTATCATATTTTCATTTTAATATTTATTCAGCTTTGATTGGTAAAAAAAATTAAATATTATAAAATAAAAAAACTTGTCTATCCTTTTGCATGTTTGCTACGAGTAGTCACAAAGGAATAAATTATACTAAAAGCTAAAAACAGATTTGAGTTTTTAGTTTCGTTAATAAATTGATTTCGATACACGTTTACATACAGATCTGATAGCACGAAGTGAATTGCATATATTTGTTAGGGTACAGGTAATTTCTGTGAGTCTTAACAAACTATGATACCTAATCCCGTAGACTATAATAATAGTCTGAAATTTTACCCCCTTATTCATACAAATTATGAGAGGCTTATAAGAGTGTAATGGAGCAAATTTCATATGAAATTTAGTTTTATTACGCTGACTCTCATAATTTTTATGAATAAGGGCGTTAATCTATATGAGTCTTTGCCATTGCAGGAACCTATTCAGGCGCGTTCACGTGTAGAGATATGGTTTAGCGGGGTCATCTGCATTATTGAAATTTGGAACAGCAACATACAAAAAACTCCAATCGAATGTATATATCGCGCTAGCTTTGAAAGTGTGCCTTATTTATTAAACATACCTAGTATTTTTCTTTTCTGGTGCATATTATCCCTCATTCTGTAACTATTTGTCAACGTCACGTCAAGACATTTTCAAAAATAGAACACTTGTGTACTAATTTTCTTCACCAATTGGCAATTTCTAGCAACAGCCTTTTGTTATGCACGTGGGCCTAGATAGAAATCACATGCTGTCAGATGTAATTAATTGTTATCTCCAAGGATAATGTGAATGTCCTATTTTTATATCCTTCAAAAAATAATTGCAGGGTATATTCACTTTGTCATTCCGTATGTAACGCAGCGAAATATCCTTCTAAGGCCCCATAAATTGCATATACTCTTGATCAGTGAGGAAATCTAAGACGATCCGTCTGTGAAAAACACCATAAAGTCCAAACAAAAAGAGCCAGACCCTTGAAATTTGCTACATATAAAGTTTGAAAGATGGCACAGGTCATGTTCGTTAATGGGCTGAATCGGGGAAGAGGGACAAAAATTCCCTTAAGAAGACCTAACCTAACCTAAAGTTTTCTTGTAATCTTGTTAAGCAAATGATATATTTTTATGTCAAAGAAACTGCAAGGCATTAAACAAGGAGGCAGAAAATCCAAAAAATTCCCTTTTGGAATTACTTGGAAACTAGTGTAACTATTTTTACAAATTGTGTTCCATAAGCCTACATTAATATATTAAATTTTCATTTACTCGTGCCATATTTTCCAATGGCAGATAATGGAGTGAACGTTTGCCCAGGTTAAAACCACCAAGCAGCCTTAAATTTTAGCTAACTGGTCGCATTGTTGATATTGTCATGGATTTTCCTATTGCAAATAATACGTTAACTTTGCAGGATTTATTTATATAAAGGGGATTTTGAACAAGAACTTTGTTTTACAATTGCAGCAAAAACAACAACATGATAGTTTTGACGTATTAGTAGTAGATTCATTGGCAATTTTTACAATGAACTCGATTTCGACCGAAAATTGCATTAATTAAAATCCACTATGAGAACGGTGGTTCTGTTAAAGTTACATTTCGTAAAATTCGTTTTATTTTCGGACAAGGTAATCCTCCTTCTGAGACCTTCTGTCAACAAGCAAAATTACCGCATTTGGGCTTCTGAATTGTTATCATAAACCCTTTCTTTAAGGTAGCCCCATAAAAAAATTCACAGAAGCTAGATCGATCGACCTCCGTGGCCATGGGACGTTCCCAAAGCGACTGATCAGTTTTTGGGAGAAATTTTCCCGAAGCAAATTCATCGAAAGCTCTGATTGTGTGTGCAGTCGCTCCATCGTGTATGAAAAGTACGATGGATGAGGTCGCAAATTTGGCAAAAAGAATTCCGTAATCATGCGTCGATAATTTTCACCGTCGACATTCGTCGCCTGGCCTCGAGACTTTTCGCAAGAAAAAATGCTGCAGTTATCTCATGCGTGGATAAGGCACACCAAACAGTTATCCTGGGACAATGCAATCATTTTCAATCGAGGGTTGCGGGTTCTTGAAGACCAATAGCAGCAGTTTTGCTTGTTGACGTGGCCGTTTAAGTGAAAATGAGCCTCGTCGTTCCAAAAAATGGAATTTACAGTGCGAAAACGCTTCAACATCGTGTCACAAAAATTTTTGCGTAAATCAAAGTCACTTTCTTTTAGTTCTTGAACGATTTGAATTTTAAAAGGATGGCACTTCAGATCTTTTTTTAAAATTTCATGAATAATCGCTCTTGGAAGTCCGGACTTTCACGTAGACTTCTTTCAACCAGTTCAATATTTTCGGGAGTCCTTGAAGATCGACTGCGCCCTTGGGCAGTAAAATATTTGGAGGGTACTTAAGATTCTACCTGGCCGAATATAACGTTCTTACTTTTTTTTTCCTCAATTACTTATATGTGTTCATCTAAACAAAAACTTTGATAAACACATTTAAAAGCAACTCACTATGCATTCTGAAATTGTTTACATGTAACTCACATTTAAATATGAGTGTAAATGTCGAAATATAATACTGCTTTCCTCTAGATGTTTGTGTTTCATAGACAGCAATTTAGTTAAAATTATAATAAAAATTTAAATTTTTTCATTAAGACTGAACTGCAGTATTGATAAAAAAAATAAATTTTAAAGAATATTCTAAAATGATGTTTTTGTACAAAATTTTTCTGAATACACGTTGCAATTGCAAACAAATTTTTTTACGAATACGATACTAAATGTTTATTTCTAGGAAATTTTTAAGACAAATTGTATAGATATTTATTAAAATATTCTTCTGATAACTCTACTGCAAATGTAAAAATTAAAGTGCTAATTCAAATGAAATTCTCCTAAATATTTGCTATATTCGGAATTTGTTAAACTAATAAAGCAGAATTGTTTCCCTGTATAAAAAAAAATCCCATAAAAATTATATTCTCAATTTCCTGTTCTAGATAAGTTTATGATAAATATTTTTTCTAAATTGTATTCATAGCCGAAGCAGTTGCGCGGAATCTGCACCCACGAATGAATTAAATATACATTCGGTCCATCACTTATTCGCCGAATACCGAACTTTGAACAAAATTGTCGACGAGCAATTACGTAAAAATCATTATTCTTAAAAAACGCGCAATGCTTACCCGACCACTGCAACTGACAAATCCGCTTAACCGATAACTCCAACGGCTCCACCCCTTCGCACCGTTTATTACTTTTTGAAATAATCGTATTTAAAAATATAAATTTGCCACCAGACACCCCGTACAAGACAATGGAAAATTATTTACTAACTATTTGCAGGGTATTTAAGATTCGACCCTGTCGAATATAACGTTATTGCTTATTGATATTGACGTGACGTTGAGAAATAGTTACGGAATAAAGGGAATTGTTCATATCGCAAGAAATTCCTAGCTTTACTGAATCCTGTTTTTGTTGTAAAATTCAAATCTATTCAATGCTTTCGAGCTCTTAATAAAAGATTGATAGAATTTAAACTACACATACATATGCAATAGAGCCATAATTTCGGTTTAATATAAATAAATATTACGTGTGCGAGATGCACATGGGCACTGCGTAGTATATGGCTCTAATTGGGTGTAATGCATATTAAAGCTTTTGGCGTGTAGGTGCATTTTTCATAAAACAATACCTATTTTCAAGGCTTGAATTCCCGCAGATACCTTGATTAGTACACACACACACATAAATGAAACTATTAAACATACAATATGCATATTATCAAACACAAGTAACACACACATACATAATATTATTTGTTTGATGTCTATTTATATCACTTGTATATGAGGGTGTTGTCGTTGGAATAGTTGCAGGACTATTGAATTTGTGTTGTTGTTGCTGCTGCTGCTGTTGTTGCTGTTGCTGTTGATGCTTATAAAGTATATCTCCAGTATGAGTGTAATAAGTTTGCCGATGCATATCATGAATGTCATTAGCACCAAGACCTGTTGTTTGAACGGTGCCAATGCCGACACTAATGCCACCAATATTTTTATGCGAACGTGAACCTGTATCAACAACAACAACAACATCATCAACATTCTGCTCCAAATCATCCAAGTGTATTGTTGAAACTGGAGATATTTGTTGCACTTGCTTTTGTTGATGTTTTATCACACTTATGGTTGTTGCTGTGGGCTTGTGTTCTTCAGTTTCTATAACAACATCATCATCGTAAGTGTGAGGACTGTGAGATGCTAAAACTAAAGGATTATTGAGACCCCACGAAGGTGGATGTAAATAATGGGGATAATTTGAATAGATTTCGGCACGTATTAAATCATCATAATCGTTTTCTTCATAATCATCACTCTCTTCGCCATAATCATCAACATCATCATCATCATTGTCGTCATCATTATCTGCATTATCATCGTGTGCTGGCGCACCAGCTACTACATTTTCATTGTTGCTGTTGTAGTGGCTTTTTGGAAAATTTCCTTTTGCCACATCACCTATTTCCATATAGTCTTTATGATTTTCATTATAATGAAAGTCCCCGTTTAAGTCTTCAATGTTGTTGTTATTGTTATTAAGATTTTCACTTTCACCAAAAACACCACCAGCACCACCACCGGCAGCACCACTAGTGGCATAAGAGTATTGACGATGGTGCTGCTGCTGCTGCTGTTGCTGCTGTTGGTGTTGGTGTTGTATGTATTTATGTTGCTGGCTTGTGTTATAATGCTGCTGCTGCTGCTGATGATGTTGGTGGTGCAATTGTTTGTGCTGTTTTAATGATGTTGATTTCGCTGTGGTTGTTTGCTGGTTTTGCTTTTTTCTTTGTTGCCGCTGTTGTTTCTTCTTAAGTTTTTCCTGTTTAAATTGTTGTTTCAATTTTGGCGTTAAACCATTGGGAAAAAATATTAATCTGTCTGTAATTAAACATTTTTTTTTTTTTTTTTTTTTTTTTGATGACACAAAAAGGTAAAATGCAAATAAGAATTGGAGAGAAAGAAAAAGGAAGAAAAAAGACAAAACAGTGCATAAGGTGCTCCTTTAAAGTACAGAAAGTGCATTAAGTTTAAGTGAGTTTCCTATTTTGTAAATTTCACTTTTCTTTTCCTGAGCAAATTAATAGAGTACTTTTTAAATTGGTGAAGTATGTGAAAAGTGTGGAGTGCATAATTATTTATGTGAAGTTGGTGCCAATTAAGTGGGGTGCCTTTTTGAAAGTTAACAAAAAGTATAAAAATAAAATAATGTTAATAAGTGCCAAACTAATATAACAAACAACAAATAAATAAATTTAATTAAATTAATAGCTATTTATATTACAAAATTAAATAACTTAACCTGATATAGGCCGTGTTTTTTATTTCACTCGAAACGGAAATAATGTCAATCTGCTTGGCACAGTTGTTATAACAAAATAATTACAACAACTCGTAGCTAAATCTACTTTAATTTAATGTTGAGCCAAATATAGACCTAGGGGACTTCGTATTGTTTTTTGTTCCAGTTTTCTCGGGGCTTGCAGTCTTATTGTTTTATATAAAACCATTCATAATTTCTGTACAAAATGCATACAAATTTCTTCAGCCTTTAGTTTTTTATAGTCGTATATGTGTTTTAATTTTTAATGACCAATTTGATATTTACATATGTGTATATCCTCATTTAATTTTCACATATACTCGTATGTATATCCACATCTTTAGGCGACTTATTTTCTGTATAATCTTTACGAAAATAAACTGATGAATGAAGAGCCGAACTGTCTTGGAATTTGTATAATAACTTGGACTTACTGGCTGATTTGTCTCATTGTTTAAGTAAAGGATTTGTCAACAAGAACTTTGTTTTCTAAAACAAAATAAAACAAAAAATTTAGCTGAAGATGATTAAAATTTTTATTGTATTACGAAGAGAAAACTTCGGTAATTAGGAATGAAAAATGATATTTGGCAAATGTCCACCATGTGAGTGATATCCACGTCATCAATAACACTGCTCAGCAGCAAATTCCTTCTTTAAATAAAACTATGTGGACTATAAGGATTTTGATGCGCTAAACACAAATCCGTTTTCGGTTTTGTTCCATCAGGTCGGGATTTTTTTCCCCCCTAAATTAGTCAGGTACGGAGACATATATCACCCTAACTCGAGAACGAGTCATCCGATTTTCAAAACACCAGAAGATGTGTAACAAAATTGTAGTTATTTTAGTCGAATATAATTTTTCTCTATCTCGTATCGTTTTGGAATTATTCAGAAATTAATGGAGAAAAAAATAAGTTTTCCAGCAAAATTCATAATTTTTTCAGTTTAAAAATTTAATGAAAAAAAACATAAAGCAAATATTCAATATTTTGCACATTTTTCTGAGAGCTTTAAATATCTTAAAAATAAAATTAGCTATAAACCATAAAAATCGGTTAAAAACTTTGGATTTTATTGTCAATGTACCGCAAGTATCCAATACTGTAATGCCACCAATCTTACATATGATTTAAGAAATTTCTAAATTTTCATAGTGGATCTCAATTATTTTAATGCAATTTTCTAGTGAAATTGAATTCATTGTAACAATTGCCAATGCATCTAGTTTAGTCATCTAGTTTAGACTGACACTATCATGTGGGCATTTCCATTTTGGCGTTACGTTACTTTTGTACGACGATATATTGAAAAAAAACGTTAAAAACCAGAATTTAAAAAAGTTTTTTTCTCACATTAGAGAAGTGATTGGATAGCTCTATATTCAGCCAAAAAATGGAAATAGTTGAGCCTAAGAATTTCAAGATATACTCCAAAAAGTGACCTGGCGTTACGTTACAAAAAACGGAAGTGCGATTTGACTTTGATAACAAAATTGTTGAACTCTGCGAATTGGGCAAGTATTTTTAATCAAATTTTTTTTTGATAGGTTTTGGACCAATATACATTTATTTTCCAAGTTATAAATTGAACAAATCTTTTTTCCTTTTTTTTTCTTTTATGAAAATTGGTCTGGCGTTACGTTACTGGCGTTACATTACTAATATTTCCACTTTATTTTATTATGTTAAAAAAATGCGAAAAAGACATAAATATTAGAAAATTATATAAAAACTACAAAATACTAAATTTATTTTTTGCATTTGTTTTATGATTAAATATGTTTGTAGCAGCAGTTTTGCATTAAGAGTATTATTATGAAATTGCTTTTTGGAATGTTAATTATAAAGAGAAAATGCCCTTGAAGTTAAGAAACACTTACAAAAACGGGAACTTCAAACTTGTAGCTCAGTATTTCACCATCCCAACAAAAGAAGGCTTTGAGCTCCTAAATTTAATTTATTTTAGAAGTTTCTCTTTTATAATACATTAGGAAAAAATCTGTTTGTTAACTTTTAATTTTTCGATCAAGGTGGACTTTTTTCTGGAAATGCCCATGTACTAAAAAGCAGAGTAACAGCACCCACCTTCGTCGGCCCTGTAGCAAAAATTAGCCGGCGGAGTAAAAGGGTGAACTAGCTACAAAAACAACTGTCTATCTTCTCATCTTTCCTAATCTGTCCCCTCAACACTATCCCTTCGTTTTCAGTTCCTAAAAAAAAAAAAAATTAAAAATAAAAAAAAAACTAAATGTCAAAACTATCATGTTGTTAGTGTTGCCACATTTGAAAAACAAAGTTCTTGTTGAAAAACCCTTTATTTTATATTATCATCATCCTAGCCTCCATAACGGTACGTTATAATTACTCTTATCGTGTTTGGCGTTTTTCGACAATTCGACAATTTGTAATAGCTTAAAGACAAAGAGATAAAATTTTCTTTAACCTACGAGGTTGGGTCAATAAGTCGGTATGAATGTTTGTGAATGATTTTGAATTTTTTTATATAAAAAGTTATTTTATTTTTCAACATAGACTCCTCTGAGCTCCACGTAATAAGTTCTACATTTTTCTTAAATTTTTTTGTCCCCTTCGGATAAATATGAATTGTCGTGGAAAATAAAAATAAGCTTTTCTTTGTGAAATATTGTATCGTTAAAGTCAAATCTTCTTCACCTAAATAATTTCTTCAAGTTCGAGAACAAGATATATTCACTTGGGGTTAAATCTGTAGAATAGAGCGGAAGTGGCAGTAATTCGTAACCCAATTAATGGATTTTTGCCTTGGAAACTGCACATGAGAGCATCCTTGCATTGTGAACAAATGCAGCAACCATTTGTGATCATTCAAAATTGAAACCACTGAGCCATTTAAGCTGTCTTTGGTTTCCACAATATCTATAATTTTCAATCTTCAATCGGTTAAAACCATATCAAGAACTTTTTTAATTTAATGTATGAATTTCTATTTTATTTATGTAAATTGTATTACAGGATGTTAATTTTCCCAACAGGCTATAGGTTCAATTAATATTCCACTCTCAAAAATAATAAATAGAATGTAATCACGTTCATTTATTAAAATAAAAAATAAAAATAAAATAAAAACTAATTTGCAGTTTCGCAGATTTGAACCTATAGCCTGTTTTGAAAATTAACATCCTGTAATACAATTTTTTTAATTGTTTCGCATATAGAGACCTAAACTCGACGTCCATGATGTTCGGCATCTATGCTTCCGTGCTGTTACTGTCACATCGAAATTCATTAAACCACTTCTTTACCATGAAAATGGATCGTGCACAGTCCCCAGAATATTTTTCAAGCTTAACCTTGGTTTGAGTGATTGTTTTTTTTCGCAAAACTAATGTTTTTTTAACTGGGAGCAGCACTTAGGGAATGACCCCTACATGGTTATGGTGTTAAGAAGACAGATGAGAAAAAATGGGAAGATAGAGAATTTTTTGTTTTGAATGGTTTCAACCTTTTAATTTGCTGGCTGGTTTTTTGCTACATGAACGGTGGGTGCTGTTGGCTGAAGTAGTAGAACACGAGACTATGAAGCGGAGAGTCCTGAGTTCGAGCCCCCGCTGAGTCATGAAATATTGTGTTGAATTCTTCTGATCAGCATTAGTGCGTGGTTGTGTTACTTGTTGCCAGCCTGTTTTCAGTGATGAAGGCATAGTACTGGTCACTGGACAATTACTGGCAGCGACTGACCCAATCATGTACTAAAAGCAGAGTAACAGCACCCACCTTCGTCGGCCCTGTAGCAAAAATTAGCCGGCGAAGTAAAAGGTTGAAATAGCTACAAAAAAAAAACTGTCTATCTTCTCATCTTTCCTAATCTGTCCCCTCAATACTATCCCCTGAGTGCTGGTCCTACCCCTAAAAAAAAAAAAAAAAAAAAGAGGGTGCTCTTTTTCTACTCTTTAGTACACGACAGTGTTAATTGCTGCCAGTAATTATTCAGTGACCAGTGCTATGACTTCATCATGCCCTAATGCTGATCGGAAGAGCTCGGAGTCAAGCTCAGTACCCTCCGCTTTATAGTCTCGTGTTAACTACTTCAGCCAACAACACCGTCAAATGCTTAATGAGCACATTAAATTAAATTTTTTCCATTTTCTTCTCAATACGTGCGGTAGTCTGGTATCAACGGCTGCCAAACAAAAATTATATGACGCAGCCTGTTCAAATTTTGACAGGAGTCAACTGACTCTGAAATGGGCAGTGTTGCAATTTCAATTAAGAGACCGGGAATTCAAAAACTCACGTACTTATTGACTAGATCTCGTATAAAAAATGTAGAATTTGCAGAAAAGAAGCGTCAAACATGATAAGAATTAATATCCCTCAAAGGCAATGAGATTTTTTTTTTTGTTCCATTCTCATATAAAAAAGGAACTTCGTTTTAAAAAGCTCTTCCTACGGCGAGCTATTCTGTATGTCCATATATTTTTCAGATAAAATGCCATGTCACAGATCACAATTCCATTCATAAATGAAATTGGTTCTGTATTTTGATTCTTCAAAAACAAAGAGGGAAAAAATTTTTCGGAATGACAACTTTTCTTATGGCATTAGCTGATACCGTTCATGATATTAAAAATCATTTTATTCTGAAAAATTGTTTCGTTTATCGTTTTCTGTAACATCAAACTACGGAATGACTTTCGTAACAGAATTGAACCCTGAGATATGGCTAATAATTTCTTTTAATAAAAAAAAAGAAATTGTTGAGAAAAAATTCAATGAATAAAGTCTAGTCTTAGTCTCTAATGAGGTCCTGTAAACTAAAAATCATAAAATAAAAACAATGTTTTTCGAGTGCATATTAAAATAAAGTGCTTTAGTGCATATTACACATTCATACATACTTTTCACTTAAATTAATAATTTGTTTTGCAACATGAAATACAAGCTGAGTAAAGAAGAATTACCAAAATAGGAACGAACATTAACATAAATACATACTGTAGCAGTGATTGGCATGGCAGAAACTGTGCTGTAATTGCTGTACACAAAGCATTTGAAAAGCAGTGCAATTTGAAGCGTTTCATTTCATTTCATTTTATTATTATTCAGCCCCATAAAGATTACTTTAAAATACTTTTCAATATTTACATTTATATACTTATTTAAAATACAACTGAAGCAAATGCTTATATTATATTTTTGATTATTTATACCAAAAGTTTTTGATATATGAAAATTTGTGGTGAATAATTTATAGTGACTAGAGAGCGAGAGGATTGTTCTTTAAGGTTTAATTTGGTTCGAAAGAAGGTGAAAATATAAGGAACGCACACACACTACAAATGTTTTGTTGTTTTTTTATTAGGCCTTTAATTAATATTATTAATAATTTGGTATCACACTTTACTGTTATTTTGTATTAGACTAATAAATACAAGGAATTTTGGTTAAAATTTAGTTAATTTTTGCTTTCAAATTAAATATACACAATTGTTAAGTTTTGTACTTTTGGTTTAAATGCAGAAGCGTGCGTAAGTTTGTAGGTATTTATTTTTACTTGTTTTTTATTTTGGTTAAAGGCGAGTGATTGAAATAAAAATTTAATAAAAACAATAACAAAGTATAAAACATATATAACAAAAATTAAAACTAATATAAAATAGAAATAAATAAATTTAAAAAAATATTTAAAATAAATTTAAATAACCATTTATAAGAACTAGACTTTCTTTTTATGTAATAAAAATGTTTATAAGTTTTTCATGTTATTTTTTTCTCAAATATTTAAATCATGTAAAATTTAAATTTTTCTCAGTGTAGATTTTGTAATTTTCTGTTGTTGTTTTAATTTAGTAGAACTTGGTAAATTTCATTTGTTTGCGCTTTTCGTTCGTTTGTCGGACGTTTGAGGAACAACTTACCAACACACGGATTGTGATTAACTATATTAAATATACGATCACAGCGTTTTTTCATATGATTATTGGGACATATACAGCCAAACATGGGTGATAATCTTAGATTTGTCCAAGAATCATGACACGCATCTCTGAAAATATAAAATAAAGCAAATTTATTGGAAATTGTTAATAAATTTGTTTGAGTCTTGAGGTTATTTTATATTAATATTTATTATTCTTCGATATTTCGCTAAACATCGGCTTCTTCAGGATATTATTTCGTTTTGTCAAAAATTTTCTTTTCAATTAGTATATACACAATTTTTTTAATAACATAAATCATAAATTTTAAACTCTAGAATTTCTGCATCTCATGAAAAATGTTATTGCTGCTTTAGTTCTAATAATTTTGTTCCCTATTTCTTCATATTTATGAATCCAAAATCTAGCATACGGTTTTCTTTTTAAGTATCCGTAATTCATCCTACTTATTTTTCACAGCGGGCTCTTTGTTATAAAATGATTCTTGTGTCTAATTTTTTAACCTTTTTCATATTTTTAATTTTTAACCGGAACCTAGTTGTAATAAAATGAAGTCAAACTTTTTTAAAATATAAAAAAACTATTTTTTATTAAAACTAAATCGATACCTCAATTTTGGACATCCAAAAATCAATCGAAACAAACCAGCATTTTTGATAGATGGTACAAAAAGCAAAAATAAGCAAATATGATGATGATACAATATTTTTCCTTATCCATTTATGGGAGTAGAAAAATTAACAATCACTAGTTTTCAACTAGTATATAACTATATACAAATGAACCATATGGGGCCTTTTGACAGCTAAATGTTAAAATTGATAGTTCGATGTAAGAAAATGACAAATCGGCAGGCAGTCTGAAGTAAGAAATAGCTGGTGGTCTACAATTTTAAGTTTTGGTTAGAAACCAAGAATTAGTACCAATAGTAGACAAAACGCTACATAGAATAAGTTTACAATATATGTGTGTATATACATATGTACATATAATCTGAATGTTGACAAATATTTATTTACTTACATTAACAACAATGGAAAATATACACATTAGTTTGTCCGAATATATTTTACTTACAAGACAGTCATAAAAAACTATTTAATAACTTCCAAACTTTATTTAATTGCTCTGCATTTTTTCCCCCCAAAACCCCCCCTTTTTCATATCATGTCTTACAGTCAATAACGTCTAAATGCAACCTGCTTACCCATTCCTTTTATTTATTTATAATATTTGAAATTTCAATTTAATTAAACTTAATTTCTTTTTGTCATTACTAATTTAATTATAATTATCTTTGACACAAATTCAATAAGTTTTGAAAAACGAAATACTAAAACAGCAACATAATAGCTACAAACTTTTCTATTTAATATTTTCCATTTACAAGTAGGTACTTTGGCTTTTTGTGCTATAAATGTACTTCAAGTGTATGAAAGCAACCTTATGGGACTTTTAATAAAGTTAAAAACTTTACAATGTTCAACTATTTGAAGTAAACAAAACAAAAAATTTACACACATGGAGTTTCTTCATTTGCGATAAAACCTGCACAAGTTGAAATTTCGTTGGATTGTTTTTCTTATTAAAGATAAAATTTATAAAGTTTATTTGAAATGTTGTCAAAGTTTTTTGTAATAAAAATATTTCAAATATGATGATTGAAGATGTATTGACGAGTTGGCATTGGCCACAATGAAATTTTGAATGACTGGTGAAATTATTTAAAGCTGCCTTGGACCCTTACCAACAAATAGTATATTTGCTTTTGTTAAAGGCAAACTAAGGCGGAAATAGAGCGGTAATATCTAGTTTGCTAGCAGTGTTTTGGGGTTTATTTCCTTTCTTTCAATAGAACTCAATATAAATAAATACTTGAGTTTTTGAGTTATGACGAAATGTCTGCAAACGTGCCATATCCTATTAGAGTAATACTATTATAAATTTATATTAACAGGCAGTCAGATGGTTTGTACGGAAATATTATAATATATTTACGCACAAACATGAATATTAGACAGCCAGAAAGGTCTGAGACCACATAATGTATATATATTCTTGATCAGTGATGAAATGAACATGACGATCTAATCATGTCCGTCCATCCGTCTGTGGAAATCACGATTTAGTCCAAACGAAAAGAGCCAGGCCCTTGAAACTTAGTATAAACATATTTTAAAGGTTAGCTGAGGTCAAGTTCCGAAATGGGCTGAATCGGGCCAGAGGAGAAAATTTTTTCTTAAGAAGAACTAAACCAACCTCCAAAAACCAACATAATTTTTAAAGTTTTTTGTAATTTTGCTAAGGAAATGAAATATTTTTATGGCAAAGAAGATGCAACGCGTTAAACATGGAGCCATAAAATGAGAAAAAATTTATTTTCTGACCCCGCACCCTTTAGTGGGCGTTGATATAATATATTATCTGCAAGAATAGGGTAAAATTTTAACAAATCGTATTACTTAAGCATTCGCTGCTTAAAAATAAAATTTCTAAGATTTTATGACGAACCTGAGACGTAACCTGATCCTCTCCTGCCCTACCTCCCTCCTCTCCCTTTTGCCCTTAATGATCCTGCCAAAAAAAAAAATTGCTCTTAATTACTCCAAAAATTAATTTTTTAGTGTTTTATATCAAAGGTGACATGTTTTCCCCACGGCCACTGCCGGAGCGACCCCGATAAGATACAGTTTTAATACCTTCAAAAAGAACTGTGCCCCATAAAGTATATATATTATTGATCAGTGATGAAATCTAAAACGATTTAGCAATGCCTCTCTGTCCGTCTGTAGAAAACATGATATAGTCTATTTTTGGACCCCGCCCGATTTACAAATTATATGAAAAAATAGTGTAAATATTTAACAAATTGACATCCTTAAGCCTACATTCCTTAAAACTTTCATTTATAAGCTTCTACGAGGAAGGTAATATGTTTTCTGATCTTCTTTAAAGAGTGTTTTTTTTAGAGTGTCACAAAACCAGTGCAACGCATACAAATTGTTGAAATTTTTAATCAAAACAATAGCCCAATTCACAATCCTGTGCAAATGGTCTTGCATTATAGCATTTGCAAATTAAGAGAGTATTTGAGAGCATTTTCAATGTATTTTGTTGGTGTAGAGTACCATTATTTTGCTCATGCTACGATGCTAGACTACTTGCTCGAGATTGTGAACTGGGCTAATAATTGTTCTATTCGTCAAACTCATCGTACACTTCTTCCATTTTATGGCGTCCATAATCGTCCTTGAGAGCGACTAATTCGAAGAACAATACATCGTTTTCGTAACACATTTACTGTTACTGATCATGTGCATTCCGTGAGACGCTGAAGAGTGCGCACTGAAGAAGCTGTAGCCGCTGTACTGGACAGCATTGGAGATGATCCTAATCACTGAATTCGCCACCGTTCTCAGCAACTGGAGTTGTGTCCTTCCACTTTATGTAAGCTTTTGTTAGTTGTTGAAAATTAGTGTTCCAGATTACGCCAGCCGCACAGAGGGATTTGTTCATACAATGTGTGGCAAAAAATATAAGGAGTGCTCGTAGAATGTTAAAATTTTGCTCTGAGCCTTTGGTTAGCCCAATTAAGAAAAATATAAAGTTTCATTAAAATTGGCCACGCCCACTACCCACCGCCCATAGAACCCAAAATTTGTTTTTTGGCACAAATTTGGCACAGAGCCTTTATTACCTCAATTAACGCCCACCACTCACCGCCCATATAACCCATATTATATATTTTTCCCACAACTTTTTGTTTCTTTACCAAACCTAGTTACTTTTTGTAATTTTTTAAAATTAAAAATTTCAATAATTTGGAAACAAATTTTATGATTTTATAAAAAATTATTAATTATTTAAACTTGTTTTTAATGATAATATGGAGTCTTACCTTTCATTTTATTATAGCGGGAGCACCTAGCACTCCCGAGCAACAATTTTTTTCTTCCAAGGAAGTTTGCAATCACGGCACATTATGGAACAAATTTTATTCTATCATATCTTTTACACCATATGAGTGAACTTTATGTATTTTTTAAATACGCAGAAAAGGCTATATTTGAAAAAATTCACTATTTAAATCAAAGCTATAAAATTATATTACGTACAAACACTATAGAAGTGCGTAAACAGTTTCCAATATTTTGGATCAAAATTTACACGTGAATTTACTTCATTATTTCAAAGACAATTTCTGGACTCTTCATACTGAATAAATTTTCTACAAAACTGCATCATTACATTTTTAAATTTTATGTGTCGAAAAAATGACTTATTGCACAAACAATCCCACTGTGAGCCGAGGTGGCCACATGGCAAAAATCATTTTTAAACATTACTTTCCTAAAGTTTTCTTTCCAATAAAGCCCGTTTCATTGATACTAAAAATATATTTCCTTGTTTTATTATGATTTAAACTTGTGCCGTTCTATAAAAAACACTCTGTTTGAAAATTTGTTGTTTAACACTAACTTTAAATATTATTAATATACGGGCCTGTTCTGTAAATCACGTCGGGTTTAAATCGCGTGAATTCAAAAATAAATCATGACCCTGAAATTCTTAAAATTAGATACGGAAGTTTTCTTCTGGATATGATATTTGAAGCTATATATAACAGCAATATTGAAAAATGTCTGGAAAAATATTTCTATCAGTGGAGATAATTCTTTTAAACATATATTAAATTAAAATTAAATTATAATTAGAATTAGGAAAGTCAGCACAAATTAACTTTTTCCTTTCACTATTTTCTATTATTCTGTATATGCCGTAATAATAGTGGGCTGCAAAAGTTATGCTACATGTTGTTATGTCCAATGTCCATAGTCTTTGTGATACCTACATAGACATCATGATATTCACAAAAATGTATCCACCGACTGTCCATAATATTTTCTATAGTTTTTATAGCAAATATTTAAATTGCATATAATTTTAAGCTCATATGTATAAGATTGTGAATTGAGCCATTGTAATATTTTGTTAGATTGCAAGCCGCTCTTGCTTCTTTGGGCCGAAAATCGCTAATAATAAAAAAAATCTGAATATAATACTTTTTACATAAAAGATACCTTTTATAGAAAATATACCTTCTGCAGAAAATTCACTTTTTATAAAGAGGCTAAGTTTTTTGGAAATGTTACTTTTTGTAGAAAAGACTTGTTTTCTAGAAATGGTACTTTGTATATCCTCCAAAAAAGAATTGGAGGGTATATTCACTTTTTTTTTGGAGTAGGACCGGCGCTCAGGGGATGACCCCTACATATGCTGTGCATTGCGCCGCAGCTAGAAAGGAGGGGATAGTATTAATGGGACAGATGAAGAAAGATGAGAAATTAGAGAATTTTTTGGAGCTATTTCAAAAAGGTGTACTTCGCCGGCTAATTTTTGCTACAGAACCGACGGAGGAAAGTGCTGCTGTTACTCTGCTTTGTAGTATATGATCGTGTCAGCCGCTGCCAATTATGTTCAGTGACCAGTGCTATGCCTTGATCACTGAAACAGGTTGACAACAACTAACCGAAAAGGCTCCTGAGCTGGAACATTTAATTTTTTTTATATTGAAATATCTAAAATATCTAAATGCAACAATTTTTTTTCGTATATAATATTTTAGAAAAAAAAATAAATTAAAAAGAAATAAATCAGAAAAATAAAAAAGATGGTTCCAGAGTTGGAATTAATGTATGTCTATATTGCAGACGTATATCGCTAAAGGGTATAACATGTTCGGCACAACCGAACAAATATTATTTTACGTGTTTACTCTCATTTTCATCAATAAGAAAATTATATGCAAGACTAATTAAAAATAGCCTTACAGTCATAATAATTAATTATTACATCAACGGCAGAGCAATTTCACTTGCAACAATTGGAAATAGAAGAGTGAAATTGATTTAATTTCTCTTATGTTTTATTTTACTAAAAACCGTCTGTGTATGAAAGTTCAACTCAGTGAATGGAAATTTGTACGTTAAATGCATCCCATGTTATTTTTTACAATTATTTCTACAAGTTGTTGGAGTGCTTTGGGGCAGAATTGTGCATGGTTTTTTAGTTGCAGCAATAAGTTTTCTAAAGTTTTTAATATAATTTTTTTTAACATAATTTTTATTGTAATTACCTGTTTTCCATTTTACATTTATTGTCTCGAACTTTGCAGTGTGCCTTAAAGTCTTCGAAAAGTTTTAAACATTTTTTCTCCTGCTGACACACAGATAAGGCATGGTTGCATGTTGGCAATGCATCGATAGGATATGGATCTCTTTCGGCTGGAAAAAGTATAAGAACAGAAAGTCAGAGGATTAAAGACTTGCAATATTTTTTGGGGGAGAATTATTTTATTTGCAAATAAATAAAACTGTTAGGATGAAGAATTACTTTATTTCCAAATAAATAATGATTAAACTAAAGTCAAGTTTTTTCTTTTTTGTTTAACAAATTGTTTATACAGGCAGTAAGAATATATTATTTTCGATATGTGCAAATGCACAAAGTTTAATGAATATTGTTTCTTTTCATAGCGGATGAGCCCTGCTCCTGCAATACATTGTGGTGGAGCTATGGAAAGAAGCGGGTTGGTCTTCGGATGATATTTTGAGAAAGATGAAAAGAAAGAATATGTATTATCTATTTAAATTTTGTTACTATTTTACTTTTTCGGAGAACTTTTGTCACAATGTCGGCAAAAGAGTCTTTAGTGTATGGCGGTCTTAACTTCTGTTATTAAGTGGTATTGAATATTGTAGATTTTTATTTTGTCGAGCAGTATTTTATTTACAATAATTATTGTCCCGGTTAGTTTTCTATCAAATAAAATTATTTATAGGTTATACTCTTTTCTAGAAATGGAGATTCCTGTTTATTTATTTGAACTATTCAATTAAATATGTAAATTGCATATAATTTTAAACTCATAAGTATAAGATTGTGCATTGAGCCATTGTACAATTTTGTTAGTTTGCAAGCCGCTTGTTGCCACTTGGATTCGAAAATCGTTAATAATAAAAAAAATATCAGAACATGAGACTTTTTACATAAAAAGTACCTTTTATAGAAAATATACTTTTTGTAGAAAATGCTTTTTTCATAAAAAGGCTTACTTTTTAAAGAAATTTTACTTTTTGTAGAAAAGCCTTGCTTTTTAGAAATGGTACCTTTTTATATTGTTAAGGGTACTTTTTAAAAAAGAGAGAAATACTTTGTAAAGCAAATTTAATTATTTTGGAAAATTTGATTATTATGTAAAAAGAAGTTTTTACATAATAGGTACTTTTTTTACAAAAAGTTCTTATTATCGAAAAGGTACTTTTCACAGAAAATTTTATTTTTATGAGAAAAAAATCATTCAATGAACTACTAATGAACTAAGTCCTTTTTACACAATAGTTACTTTTTGTACAAAAAGTACTTATTATAGAAAAGTTACTTTTCACAGAAAATTTTATTTTTATGAAAAAAATCATTCAATGAACTACTAATGAACTAAGTCCTTTTTACTTAATAGTTACTTTTTTTTACAAAAAGTACTTATTATAGAAAAGGTACTTTGCATAGAAAATATAATATTTATAAAAAAAATCATTTGATAAATTATTAATAAAAAAGATGTGTGGTGTAGTGGGACACCGGATAGGAACGAAGTTCCTTATTATAAAAATATTAATTTTAAGTTCTATTCGAGGTATAAAGAAAATAATTATTAGGGGAAACATTTTTTATTATGATAATTTTTTTCGCCGACGAACGAAAATACAGAATCAATTTTGTTCCAAAACGAAATTTAATTCTGTCACGGCACGGCTGCGTATGATTAATATTTGTTTGTATGCAATCGTATTACTCATACGTCTTAAACATTGAGTTAGAAGCAAAAAATCTTACGGACGTTTTTTCTGGGTTAGGGCAACCCTCCGCATCGACCCATAAGGAACTTCGTTCCAATTATGTTTATTTTTTGTGAAATAAGAAAAAATAATTTGTTATAAAAGGTTCTTTTGGAAAAGGTGCTTTTTATAGAAAACGCACATACTTTCCAAAAAATAATTACCAAATTTATGGACAGTTATTGCGATCATAATAACTGTCCATAATTTTTTTTTGTACTCCTGTAACTTGAAATTTTATTGGAAAAAGTACTTTTTTAGTAAAGTTATTTTTTGTAAAAAAGGTGCTGGTTCAATAAAAGTATTTTTGTTTCATAACAAGGTACTTTTCATATAAGGGAAATTTTTTATAAACAAAATAACTTTTCATAGAATAGTTAATTTTCTGGAGCTATTTATTGTAAAAAAGTACTTTTTTAAGAAAATTCACTTTTTATAAGAAGGGTACCTTTTACAGATAATATAATTTACTTTATACATAATCCATAAAGTATATTGAGAAAAGTATTTCTTCGGTTAACTTTATTTGTAAAACAAACTCAGATCTGGGGGTAAATTACGGCATTCGATATCGATCGAAATTTGTATTTAAAATGTATGGAAATTTCGCTCGATATCGAATGCCGTAATTTGGCCCCTGATTTAATTTATTCTTTTCTGTGTAGATTTATAGAATTTTTGGATATGAAATTTTGCGAGAAAAGGGTTTGGTGGCCACCTTTTTTGGCAATCTATTCATTGACTCATATGACCATCAATGAGTACAATGGAGTGTTGTCAAGTGTTATTAGGGAATATGTACTCGAAACCCAATCTTATTAGCGAAATAGAGGATCTTCGTTCAGAGCACAACCGTTGAGGTGATAGAGATTGACTATTAAGTTTTTGAAAACCTTGTATTTCTATTCTATTACATTCTTATTTGATCCAGAGTATAAGTCATTATATCTGATGTGAAAGGTTCTGAAAGCTGTAAATGAATGTCTAGAATTTCCGTTTAGCCAAGATCTTATGGTATAGTTGTTCACCCTTTAACCCAAATTTACTTACAATAAGAAAAGTGACCCACCCTCATGTGCAAACTTGTTCAATTAAATGTTTGTTTGTTGTATTGTTAACATTTTTCTTTCAATTAATTATTTTTTACTTTACAATAAAAAGTATAAACTTGCAAATTTTCAAGAATGTGTTTGCTTTCTTCTGTTTATTTATTGCCATTGTTGTTTTTTTTGACGTCTCAACAAATAAGTCAAAGCACGTGAGAACACTAAGAAATCAAAATCACGTGCGAAAACACTTAAAAGGAGTTTTAAAAAAATACCAAATAATTCTTCTCTTGAAAATAACTCAAGATATTGTTTTCGTGAATCTTACCTTTTTTAAGCACAAATCCACAAGGATGATCAAATAGAAAATCTCTAAAATGATTGCAATCTGGATCCATGCCAGGCTCTTTACACAGACATGTAGGACGAAAGAACTGAAAGGCTTGTAGGGTTCTTAAAGCTGCTTGGCATTTTGTTACAGTAACTGTACTGCAGGATACTGCAAAGAAGTAAGAAAACAATTAATTAAATAAACATATACATATATAAAATTTTTTTTATTCTTATTACATAAAATTGTTTATGTAGGCCAATTATTTAATAACTCCACCTTCTGAATACCTTTTATGTAAAAAGTTTTTAGTTAGTTTTCCACACCTTTGAGTAAATTTTTTGATTATGATTTAAATTTTATAAAGAAAATTGTCTATTAAACATATTTTGATATATTGTAACTATTTTTACTTAGTGTCTTTTAATTTCCATTTAATCAACATCACGTATAATTAATCACTCGCCATTAAATGAGACAAACATGAAAATAAAATTTATGTTAAAAATAAAATTTATTTGTAGTGCTGCTACAACAATTCTTTTTTAAATTAAAAAAAAAATAAAACAAAAAAAGAACAAGTCATAATGTCAAACATAAATCTCTCTTTATGCCTCTGACCGCTGTTTGCTGTCTTCGCACTACTTTAAATGTAAAAAGCGTTTAAAATCATAAAAACAGACAGTTGGCGGATAAAATGTGCCCAACCAGCAACAACATGAAATATAATAAAATTTAATTTCCCACACTCCACACATTAAAAAGACAGATACGTGAAAAAATCCCATTCTGGTTTGATTAATTCTCAGCTAAAGGACAATATTTGTCAAGAAAGCAACTGAAGTCAGCTTGAAATAAAATTACATGCGTTGAAGTTTCGGTGTAATGTATGAAATTACCACATGAACTTACAACAACTACAATCATTAAATAGTTAAGAAACGAAAACAATTTTATTATTATTATTGTTTTAAGAGGAAATTGCCACAACAAAAAATGGGCCCTAACGGAAATATGTGGAAACTATCAAATCCAAATATTTTCTAATATCTTAATTTTTCATTATTTTAGGATGAAATCCCTAGAGGGAAAAAAACCTGTCACAGGACACGTCACTTGACTAACTCGCACTTATATGAGAAGTAGAGGTAATTTTTACCTGACCTGATTGAGGATCAATTGACATAATTTTGATACTCGGTGACAGGTTCTAGACTCAACCTTTACGTACTTATCCTATTGTGGTATCCTTAGTACCAGTGGCGGTTCCACTTTGGGTTTTATAAAGACCGATCATGGACATATCCTAGAGTAAACAGTCTAAGACTAGCCCTTAATAAACATATTACTGCATTCTGCCTTAAAGCCTGGTATAAATAATTTTTTTTTAACTCGGACCGGCATTCACCGGATGACTCCTATATATGCAGTGCATTGCGCTGGAACTAGAAAGGAGGGGTTAGTATTGAGGGAACAGATGAAGAAAGATGAGGAGGTAGAAATTTTTTTGTAGCTATTTGAACCTTTTACTTTGCCGGCTAATTTTTTGCTACAGGGCCGGCGAAGGAGAGTGCTGTTACTCTGCTCTTCAGTACATGAAATTGGCAATCGTTGCCAACTAAAGGGTCCGCCATCTAACATTTTTTTTTAAACTAGGAAAGAACGCTGGGAAAGTAGGCCTGCGATCGACTTACAGAAGATGCCGATTTTGCCAAAAAAATCATCTTTTCAGATGAAGTTCATTTTGATCTTGGCGGGTATGTAAACAAGCAAAATTGTTGCATTTGGGGCACAGAAAACCCGCACGCATACATTGAAAAGCCGACGCACCCAAAACGAGTCACTGTTTGGTGCGGATTTTGGTCCAGAGGCATAATTGGGCCATTTTTCTTCAAAAATGAGCAAGGAGTGGCCGTTACAGTCAATGGCGATCGTTATCGGACCATGTTGAACGAATTTTTGTTCACAAAAATTGAAGATGAGGATATTGGCAACAGTTGGTTTCAACAGGACGGCGCTACGTTCCACACAGCCGAAGCTACACTCGATGTTTTGCGCCCTGTTTTTCAAGATCGCATTATCAGCCGCAGAGCTGATGTCGTTTGACCACCTCGGAGCTGCTATTCGACACCGTTGGACTATTATTTGTGGGGTGCCGTCAAAGATAAGTGTTACGCCGACAAGCCAGAGACAATTGACGCTTTAAAGGATAATATTCGTGAAGCCATTGGTGCACACAATCGATAATGTGCTTTAAAATTGGACCGATCGTGTAGGCTACTGCATAACCAGCCGAGGCAGCCATTTGAATGAAATTATTTTCCATTATTAAACGGAAGGATTGAACTTTCAAATAAAAAAGAAATTTGAGAAAATATTGAGTAGTTTTTTATAGCATTTAAAAAAAAAAGTTATTTGGCGGACCCTGTATGTTCAGTGAGCAATTCCGCCATCACTGTAGCAGGATAGCAACAACTAACGCAACCATGCACTAATGCTGATCAGAAGAATTCGACACAATATTCATGACTGAGCGCGGAGTCAAACTCTGGTCCCTTCGCTTCATAGTCTCGTTATAACTGCTTCAGACAAGAGCACCCTTATCATTTATGTGTTTCTTTATTATATATACATATACATAAATCTGTATGTTTTTAGGTACCTGAGTATGTATATAAATATTATTATTAACAAAAGTACCGAAAAACAGAGCCAAAATATCCCCATTTCATTTAACATACAATAGTACCATCACTGGCTTACAAAAGTCACTTAAAAACGTTAGAAAATTCTATTTTATACAGGTTGAGACGTGCTGTCAACGTTACAGTAAATTTCGGTAAGCGTTTGCATTGTTTTCAATCAACAAAAACGATCAGCTGTTTCGTTTAGGTTTAATGAGTTACGGAATATGGCTGCAATTTACTTTACGCAGTGCCACACTTGAGCACTGGACTTGTGAAGTATACGACTGGCAGATCAGGATTTTTCAATGGCCCAAAAACTATTTGTGTAGATGTTACAAATAATTTTTGAACTAACCCTCCTCATCTAGTATATTTTATTACATTCTATAATAAGCTTTCACGGCCACCAAACCTACATACATAAATAAGTAGCAACACGAAGAGAAAATAAAAATAAACTCTTATATACTCGTATGTGTATTTAAGTATGTATTATATGTAAAAATAAAACGTTGAATATGTTAAATATTCTCACGTATATACATATTTTAGTGTGTAACCTTGCACAGCTATAAAGCAAAACTCTTGAGGTGAAAAATACCCTTTAAGTGGCCTCAAATCGAAAAAACGAAATTTGAGCTTCTACTCATCTTAAAGTGATTTAATAAAAAGTTAGAATATCATTGGCAGAAAAAATTAATATTTTATTAGATGGACCAGGTTGAAATTAGAATTGAGGCGATATCAGAAGATACCATAATTTTCAGGATAGTAGCACGTTTAGCTGATTTTTTGCATAAAGGGTGTCTCAGTAAGAGTGCACTCTTTAATATTGGATTTTTTTCATGCAAGTGGTGCTGTTGGCTGAAGTAGTAGAACACGAGACTATGAAGCGGAGAGTCCTGAGTTCGAGCCCCCGCTGAGTCATGAAATATTGTGTTGAATTCTTCTGATCAGCATTAGTGCGTGGTTGTGTTAGTTGTTGGCAGCCTGTTTTCAGTGATGAAGGCATAGTACTGATCACTGGACAATTACTGGCAGCGACTGACCCAATCATGTACTAAAAGCAGAGTAGCAGCACCCACCTTCGTCGGCCCTGTAGCAAAAACTAGCCGGCGAGGTAAAAAAGGTTGAAATAGCTACAACAAAAAAAAACTGTCTATCTTCTCATCTTCCTAATCTGTCCCCTCAGCACTATCCCCTCGTTTTCAGTTCCAGCGCAATGCATTGCATATATAGGGGACATCCCCTGAGTGCTGGACTCCTAAAAAAAAAAAAAAAAAGTGGCAACTCTGAAATTTAACAGCTGTTGCCTCTGTTTATTCCGCTTATTAAAAATGGAGCGTTTTTCAAAAGAACAACGCGTTATAATTGTGAAAACTCATGCGAAAATGGGTAATGGGACAAAGTGAAGTCGATGCCAATTATTCGAAAAATGTTATTTTCTCCGATGAAGCGCATTTTCATATGAATGTGTTCGTGAATAAAAAAAATTGTCGAATTTGGGACTCGGAAAATCCTCATGCCAGCCATGAGAAACAAATGCAGCCACAATGAGCAACTGTCTGGTGCGGATTTTGGCCAGGCTGCGTGATTGGACCTTACTTTTTTGAAAATGAGGACGAAATTGCAGTGACTGTGAACGGCATTCGTTACAGGAATGTGATAATGGACCTCTTGTGGCCTCAACTGGACGGCATGAATCTGGCCAACATGTGGTTTTAGCAGGACGGCGCAACCTGCCACAGCGCGCATGATACAATCGACTTATTGCAGCAACGATTTCCAGAGCACATTATCTCACAAAACTCTGATGTCAACTGGCCACCAAGATCGTGCGATTTAACGCGGTGCGGTTTTTTTCTTTGAGGTCTTTCGGGTTTATGCAAATAAGCCCGAAACAATTCCTCAGCTTAAATCGTAAATCCAACGCGTCATCGGTGAGATACAGCCACATCTCTGTGCAAAAGTCACGGAAAATTTCATGAAAAGAGTCCGTGAGGGTTTGCCGCATCCGAACATGTCTTCTTTACAATACAATAAAAATATCACAACTCTGTCATAAACCTTTCAGATCTGGCGCAAAACTACTAGGAATAAGAATTTTTTTTAAATTTTTGGAATATGTGGTCTCTACAGTGTATGAAAAAATAATAAACGATTAGGTTTTATAATTTTTATATCCTTCAAGGATTTTCAGGACACGCAAAATCGATGCACAATTGATGCATGCCAATCTATTTTACATTGTGCTAACAGAAGCAAAAATATTGCAACCGAAACCTACACGCACAATCGATGCATCACGGTCTGAAAGGGATAAAATATTTGTTTTTATTTTAAAATGAAAACGTGCACTCTTACTGAGACACCCTATATTTTAGTTATTTGATCAGATCTCTTTTATAAATACGTGTAATTGTTGCAAAAATTTTTTTTACTTATTATAACAATTATTTGACATACTGTATAACACTCATGTCTCCATACGATTATGTTCACGGAATTTATTCTGTATTTTAATTGTTCAGAAAACGGCAAACCAAAAAATTTTGTAAAATGTTATCATTTTTAATTTTATAAGCTAATTCCGTTCAAGATATTTTTTAATTTTTTACTTTACGCCAATGGACTACAATAGCCTTACAGGCAATTTGAACGTATTTTAAACTAAAAATATACTTAACAAGTTTTTATTTTCTAATAAAAGCTCTTATATTAAATTGAATTAAGATTCTATAGGCTAATTGTTCGAAATTTTTAATTTAAATCTCAGAAAGACATGATAAATATTCCAAGGCACAAAGGCAAGTCAACATCAGTTTTTGTTATTCAACTTGCACAGCAGAGCAGAACAGCTGTTTTCGAAAGACGCAACCCTTTCATCATCAGTGCTCATGTGTATTGTGTTTGTCACCACTTATTAGGTGGCTTAGTTGAATGTGATAACAGTTCCTATTTACACAAATTTTATTGTGAAAAAGAATACGAGAACTGTATCAACCTGATGTTAACATGTTATTGTTATAATACCCGTGTTACCGTTTGATTATTTTTCTTCATGTCCCATTTTTCTGAATTTTTTGTTCCATCATGCCTAAGTCAAAAAGTTCTAATATTCTATTAATTTGCACACAGACCATGAAAAATCTATACTAATAACATTATTTATATTATTTAAAGCACTTAAAGTTCGTACTATAGGCTCATCTACTATAGAATCGTACTATAGAATCAGCTAATGAAATTAAAAAAATATTTCAATCCGAAATTTGTTTTGTTTTTGGAGGAATCAATTTCATTTCCGAACGCAATCGGACTCTTATGAGATGGCCCATAGAGTGAATTTCGTTTCCAAACAGCACACAACCCCGTGGCATGACTGTAAAAAAGAAGTAAATGAACTGCCAAAGAAAAAATGCGGAAATGTGTATATTTCCGCTCAGTTTTTTTTAACATACTTAGCTGCTTTTAATCTTTAAATTGGCAGCACTGTTTTAAGAACAGCGAATGCCGGCTACATAAAATTTACTTAAAGCCAATTCATGAAATGATTATAAAATGGTTTTAAAAAGAGCTGTTTGGATCGTGCCAGCATGCTGCAGCAGGGTCAAATAACTCATTTTAACCAGCATTTCATAAGACCACTTTAAATATTTTTTCCCTGATAATTTAGTTGTCCTTTCATGACTTATTTTATTTCAAATTTTATACCTTCTAAAATATAATTGAAGGGTATATTTACTTTGTGATTCCATGTGTAATGCAGCGAAAACCCAATAAAGTATATATAGTGAATTTGGTATAAGTAAATTCGGAAAGATAGCACAGCCCAAGTTCGTTAATGGACTAAATCGCACTAGGGGTAAAAAAGTTCCCATAAGAAGAACTAAAGCAACCTTTAAAAAATTCGTTTATAATTTGTATAGCTTTTTTGTAATTGTATTAAGCAAATGATATAAAGGGTGTTTTTTTTATAGAGTGACAAGTTTAAATCATAATAAAACAAGGAAATATATTTTTAATGACAATAAAACAGGAAGGAAAATTTTATGAAATTAATGGTTAAATATGAATTCTGCCATGTGGCCGCCACGGCGCGGAAAGCGCAATCTGGAATACCAATTTTCTAAAAAAAATATTCCATAAAGTGAAAGGACAGAAACAAAGTTGCTGAAAACGGCGACGAATTCATTGATTAGGATCATCTTCAATGCTTTCCTATACAGCGGCTACAGCTTCTTCAGTGTGCACTGTTCGGCGTCTCACGGAATGCACATGATCATTAACAGTAAATGTGTTACGAAAGCGATGTATCGAATTAGTCACTCTCAAGGACGATTATGGACGCCATAAAATGATAGAAGTGCACGATGAGTTTGACTAATAGAACAATTATTTTGATTAAAAGAGCCAGAAAATAAAAAAATAAATTTTTTAACTCCACCCTTTTTTGGTGGGCGTTAAAGTTACATCTTACATAGAAAAATAGTTTAAATATATAATAAATTGTATTACTTAAGGCTACTGTGCTTAAAAATTAACCCCCTTATTCATAAAAATTATGAGAGCCCTATAAGAGTGCAATAGGGCAAATTTCATATGAAATTTTGTTTTATTACGCTGTTATTAGACTCTCATGATTTTTATGAATAAGGGGGTAAATTTTTACTTCCTTATTCATAAAAATTATCAGAGGCTTATAAGAATGTCATAGAGCAAATTTTATATGAAATTTTGTTTTATTACGCTGTTATTAGACTCTAATAGTTTTTATGAATAAGGGGGTTAATATTTTACAACGAAGGTAAGATGTACTCTGATCTTCCTCTGGTCTACCCCTCACCTCCTAGCCTCTGCCCCCTAAATGATACTATAAAAAAAAAATTTCAGCATTTAATTACCTCAAAAAATTACTTTTTAAGTTTTTACGACAAAGGTAATATCTCTCCTCCACCGCTCTTCCTGGAGTAACCCTGTCAAAATAAAGTTTTAAAATTGGACACAGAAATGTCTTAAAGAAACTCTGACCCATTAGATTAAACATTTTTAAACAGTTTCTTCCCTTTGTGCCTTGGAATATATATCATGTCTTTCTGAATTTAAACAAATTTTCGAACAATATGCCAATTAATCTTAATTGAATTTAAATTGGCACATATTTAAAAATACAGTGAGTACCGCCTTATTTTGTTAAAAGCTTAAAATATTTGTATAAGAATTTCATATTTATAAACGCAATTTCTGACTGCTTTGGAATCGGCAACGATTTTCTGCCATTCCGCTTAAAACATAGATGACAAACAGACCGGGTCTCGGCTATGCATCATTTTTAGTATTGATTTCCAGGGAGATATAAAAATATAACAGCATATCTGTATCTGTATTAAGGTTAATTTTTATAGAAATTGCTCTCAGACAACATCTATAAAATGGACCTATAAAGTCGTAAAGGCCCCACAACATGTACGCCTGTCGCTACTGCCGCTCTTTTTCTTTGCACTTGTAAAAAGTGGTTGACACATATACATACGTAAGCATGTTTAACTGTTGTTTGCGTTGTTATTATGTGGCCAGCCAAACGATGAGGACTTTTATGGGCCACATGTTGTGCTAATGTGACGACATTCTTACATTTACCATTATATGATGAACACAAACGTACACATGTGAATAGGTGTAAGTACATGTTTGTATTCATGAACACGAATAGCGTAAAACAATAACATTCTTAAAAAAAAAAAACAAAAGAGTACAAAAAAAAAAGCATTCTGCATTTTATACTTGCATTTAAGGGTTTGCAGGAGTACTCTACACATTGCAGTTCATGTCAATGTACGTTGTGTTCATGATATGAGTTACATTATGATAAGTTACATTAGGCAAGTTTGTCTTTAAGAAATTCGAAGAAAGATGACAGAGATATTGAGGTATTTACCAAGAAATCGATTTCAAAAACCACAATAAATTTTCTGTTTGACTGTCCATCTAAATATCTATGTGATGACTGTCTGCCTGACTCTCTGAATAGGAAACACACAAAAACTAATTATGAGTGCTTCATCATTTTAACTCTAGATTCCCAAACATATTAAATAAACTAAAAAATTGCGGGGGCACTAAATTCAATTACTTGAACATAAATAACAAAGAAGTTTTAGTTATCAGCAGCCGATGGCTCTGGAAAAAGCGAAAGAGATACATGAAATATTGGGAATATTAATCGTCAGGGTTGGGGAATTTCGTACTAACCAAAAAGGTAATAACTTAAAAATATGAATGTGATAACTTCTCATATTCAATTTTCGTTAAAATATTGGTTAAATAGTTGATATTCCTACTAACTAGCACCACTTGCAAAAGTGGAAAAATTGAACAAAGAACGCTGATGAGATGGCGTAGCTGCCTCGAAATCAGTACTGATCCGTTCTGCTGGTTTGATGATTATTGAAAAATTTTCTTAATATTCCAATCTTAATATATAAAATAATAAATTGAATTTGAACAAATTCATTTATTAATAAAATAATAAAAAATCATTTGCAGTCATGCAGATTCGAACTTAAGCCCGTTGAAAAAATTAAAAAATTAACGAGTGCTAGCACAAGAAATAACGTAATGTTGTCAACACTGCCAATTATTGTAATTATAAAACAATTGTCTTTGTCTCTTGCACCTACAATTAGAGTTCGAAAAAAGCCAGCGAGTTATAGTATGAAATAGTAGGAAAATTAAAAAGGCATATGTGATTATTGAGTTCTTGTTGTAGCTTTGATATTTGTTTAAGCTTTTTATTCAATTGAGATGAAGTTTAAAATAATATCTTTAGTTATTCTAAAAAATGTTGGGTTAAGATTCCCTGATGATCAGCATTGGGCCCTGTGAAACGCGAATAGGAATTTGCTAAAACCCTCAATAATAATTTTTGTTTTGTAAATTTGTGTAAAGAATCAGCACGAATGAAATTAAAAATTTCAAGTTAGCAGCACTGCATGTGCTCCTATGCAATTACCTGTCTGTTTTTTTGTAAACAAAATAAAAATGTCAGTTTGGGTATTTTTATTAAAAAAAAATTTTTTTTTGTTTTTGTTTCAATATAAAATAACAAACGAATGTTTCTATTTTATTTAAAACAAGTAAGAATGATATATTTAACCGACCGGGCCAGACTTCCTTTAACCCTAGAATATCATACATATTTTTGTGGCGTAAACGTCATAGTTCGTCAAATCGACGACGACCATATTCGAAAGTTAATGAAAGAAGACCGGCAACAACTAAATAAATGAAACTTATTTCTTTCAATTATTTGTTTTGTATGTTAATAAAAAAAGTAAACATAAACTATTTTTTTATTATTAATTTGCCATAAAAGCGCGTTTCATAGCTTTACTTCATTTGGTTGATTTTTTAAAACATGACATGGGAATTTATAAAAATAGTTTACATAATCGATTAAATTTGTTTGCATTTGAAAATTAAGATATTGAGTAATTAAAGGAACTTGTTTTCAAAAGTGTCAGTCTATGATTTACGAATGAATAACAAAATTATATTTTGTATAAGCCATGGTTTCAATGATACATATGCAAAAAAAAATAAAACTTGCCCAATACGTAGAGAGCTATAGCTGCGCGCACAGCAAGGCCATATCAGCGGCTAGTGCTATACGAAAAATCAGGTATTGATATATACAAAGAGGAAGAGATATACAAAACGTAAACATGAGTCGTCGAAACGACGAAGTATGATATTCCAGGGTTAATACATTTTTGTGCCCAATTTTAAAACTCTATTTTTACAGGGTCGCTCCGGATTAGGGCCACGGGGGAGACATCTCACCTTTTTCGTAAAAAATTAGAGAGAAAATTTTTGGCTGTAATTAAATGTAGAAAAAAATTTATAGATTCAATTAGGGACAAAAATGGGTGGAGGGATAGATCAGGGGAAGATCAGAGAACATATAAAATTCGTGTTAAAAACTTAAAAACTAAATTTTTACAGAATGTAGGCCTAAGTATTTGCACTATTTTTCCATGTAATATGTAACTACAACGCCTACTAAAAGGGCGGGGTCCAAAAATTAATTTTTATGATATTATGGCTCGCAAAGCATTGAGCTTCTTTGCCATAAAGATAAATCATTTGCTTAACAAAATTACAAAAAAAAAACTTTAAAAATTATGTTGATTTTTAGAGGTTGGTTTTTAGTTCTTCTTAGGGAAACTTTTTTCCTTCTGGCCCGATTCAGCCCATTCACAAACTTGACCTGTGCTATCCTTCAAAATATATCTATACCAAATTTCAAGGGTCTGGATCTTTTGGTTTGGACTGAATCATGATTTCCACAGACGGACGGAAGGACATGGCTAGATCGTCTTAGATTTCATCACTGAATAAAAATATATATATTTTATGCGGTCTTGAGGGATATTTCTCTGCGTTACACACGGAATGGCAAACTGAATATACCCTCCAAATCAGGTTTGGAGGATATAAAAACAGGCTCTAATTCATATGCAATGCATTGCGCCTGAACGGTAAAGGAGGCGATAGTGTGGAGAGCACAAATGAAGACAGGTAGATATTTTTTGTACCCTGTACTTCGCCGGCTAATTTTTGCTACAGGACCGTCGAGGGAGTTATTGCATGCGAAATCAACATAGTACGTGTGTAGATGCATATGAAGCTTTACTTGCATATGTTTAGAAACAACAACAAGTTGTATTCATATTTCAATTCTTTGTACATCCCGAATGAGTGCAATGTTAAGTGATGGGTTTGGGGGCTCTTGATTAAATTAAGTGTGGTCTTGTATATAAATATTTTAATTTCTTTAAATTTTTATCTTCTTTCATTGTGTGGTTAATATTAAAAAGTCTTTTGAATTATACAGAGTTTTTTTGTAAGTAAGTAACGTGTCTTAGAAACAGTAGGAATTTTTTGTCAAAAATTGTATTGAAAATATTAATAGGCATGACATATTTGAGGGATTCAAACTGCAGTCATAAAATCGTATGTTATAAAATCTGACGGGAGTGAAATTAATTTGGTGTGCCATGTAAAAATTCAGTGAGCTGCTAAGAAAATAAGTAATTTGTAATTATTTGCTATTAAAGAAAAGAGAAACTGAAACTTTTGTGAAATCTTGTAAAAATTCCACTATTATTTTGCCTCACTGGACTTTCGAAATAAATTTGTAAACAAAAACAACTGCTGCCGTGATATAAGCGAAATAAATTTTTTTTGGCGGCGGTAAAAGGAAAAATCTTCGGTGGCTGTTATTTATTTAAGGCCGTGTTGTTGTAAATTTGGATTAAATTTAAACTCAGTTTAACGCAGTCTGAAGGTCTGATTTTTCTAAATGTGATTTTTATTTTCATTATTTTAATAAAGGCCAAAATTTTGAGCAAAACTACAATGTTGCTTGAAAATTTTGTATACAAACTTTGCAAAGGCACTACAAATCCGTTTTTTTTAGATTGATATAATTCTCGTAAGCAAATTCCTAATAAAATTTGTATAAATAAAAACTGTTGTCATACGCAACTAATCTACCTAATAAGTGGTGACAAGCAAAATACACATGAGTACTGATCATGAAAATGTAGCAGCCGCTTTCGAAAACAGCTGTTTTGCTCCATTGTGTCTTGGAAAAGTTATCATGTATTTTTGAATTTAAACAAATATTCGAACAATTAGTCTATAAATCTTAATTGAATTTAATATAGCAATATGATCGATAAAAAATACTTAGGGCAGTGCTACACGTTCAATATATATTGAACGCGATCCAGTATCGCGATATTTATTGAACATGTAGCATGCTGTATTGATGGATCGGGAATGGGCTAAAATATGAAATCCAAATATTGAACATGTAGCATTTTCATGATATTAGCTCGCGATACGTTAACTCTTAATATGCTACTGGTCCCGCTAGGAACCAACCAGGTAATTTGTTAAATTTTTCAGGTAAATAGAAATTGCGAAGAAAGTTGTGGAGTAAAATATGTTTAGAATTGCAAGTTTTATAACACTGATTTTTTTCCGGCCAAAAGAAAAAATCAGGCTATTAAGGGTTAATAAGAAGTGAAATAAAACAAATAAAATAAAAGACGCAGTGCAAAAAATTTAACAAATAAAAAGTAAAAAAGTTTATTACATTTGTGTAAAGTTTGTTTTAAAAGGGGAAATGGCAGAAGATAACGAAAGCAAGTGGGTTCTGCCGGTGGAATCGGAATTAAGGACCGAAACAATTATTTTGAAAGCCTTCATTTTTAGTTTGCAGGCAATGCCGGAGTTGTGGGACTCGTCGGCTAAAACTTTTTTTTTTGTTTTCTCGCAACATTTTTTTAATAAATGATCCGCACAGCACATAAGTAACGTAAATACTGACGCGATAAATATTGAACATGTGTAGCATACGCTCGTGATCCATCAACCCATTAAAATGGATCGCCATCCAAATATCACAATATATATTGAACGTGTAGCAGTGCCCTAACATAACTAAACCTAGTTTAACTGAGGTCTCAAAAACCCAGCCTAAGTTTAATAAACAAAATTGTTCACTGGTATATTTATAACGAGTGATTTTTTTGCTATTATCTTTTTGGAAACACTGGTTTTGACAGCTCACGCACGTTTCGTATCTTGTGTCACTGTCAAACATCTTCAGTTTGGTCTATAATTTAATCATGAATCGTCTTACAAACGAACAACGCTTGCAAATTATTGAATTTTATTACCAAAATGCGTGCTTTGTTAAGAAAGTTCATCGCGCCCTTCTTATCGAAGAATTGTGTTCAGCGACGAGGCTCATTTCTGGTTGAATAACGTGAACAAGCAAAACTACCGTATTTGGAGTGAAGAGCAGCCAGAAGCATTGCAAGAGCTACCAATGCATCCACAAAAAACAACCGTTTGGTGCGGATTATGGGCTGGCGGCATCATTGGGCCGTATTTCTTCAAAGATGATGCGAATCACAACGTTACTGTGAATGGTGAGCGCTACCGTGCGCTGATAACTTTTTTTTGCCCAAAATGGAAGAGCTTGACTTGCATGACATGTGGTTTCAACAAGACGGTGCCACATGCCACACAGCACGCGAAACAATGGACCAATTGAGAGGCGAGTTCGGTGAACAGTTTATTTCACGTTTGGGACCGGTCAATTGGCCGCCCAGATCGTGCGATTTAACGCCTCTACACTATTTTTTGTGGGGCTATGTTAAGGCTAATGTCTATAGCGACAAACCCGCTTCGATTGACGCACTGGAAGCCAACATTGAAGCATTTATTCGTGAGATACCGGCCGAAATGTTGGAAAGAGTATGCCAAAATTGGACTAAGCGGATGGACCATTTGAAGTGCAGCCGCGGCCAACATTTGCATATAATAATCTTCAAACATTAAATTATATCGACCCAAATAAATATTTCATGCATTTTTTTTTAATTTTATATGTTTTTTTTTGAAAAAAATTTCCGATAGCTCTTAAAAAATCACCGTTTATACTTTGAGGTTTAATTATTTTTTTAATTATTTTTATGTTATAAAATATATAAAATAATATATAAAATACATAAATAATTTGTTAACAGTGTTCTATTATTGTATCATTATTGACGGTTAAAATATCCCGCCGCCGTCTCGACTAAAAGTTATCAAAAATTCGACTTAGATTTCTAGAGCTATTTTATGGCTAAACAATAAACATTCCCCAAAAAGTCTTGTAATTTTATGAGGTTTTTGTAAACAGTACAACAACGATCTCTCAAAAGTGTCATAAAATAATAAGACATTATGATAATAAATACCACACCGTGTGAATACCCCAATTGCTTTCTGTTTTTGAATTACAAAATATGTACGGCAAACTGACTCACGCCAATTTACTTACACTGACGGAAAAGCGTCTCCACATTAACGATCTTGTTCCTGCATTCACTTTTCACTCAAATCAATGGAGTGAAGCTCATTTTTAATTAACCAAAAATTGTAAATCTTATTACTTCATTCTACTTTTTATATGCTACTATTTAATTTGTTATAAATGATTACAAACTTTTCAAAAGATCCCCCCTCGTAAGCATCTTTATACAATATGACTTTCCCGGTTTAGTTGTGCAACTTTATTCATTTTGTGGTTATTAATCGGTATTTCAATTTGTTTGTTATGAATACATTCAGAAATTCTTAGATATTTGCATGTGGCCATTAAAGTAAATCAATAAATGTCATTAGCATGCATTTGCCAAAGTTATGACATGCTTTTGAAGCCAATTTGTATTATCTAAACTATGAATGAAACTGTATAAAGTCAATGAACTATTGACATGAATGAACTAATTAGTGTTAAGTTCATTGAAAGAAAGTAAATAGAAAAATTATACTTGAAATATTTTTCTTTCTTCAACATTAAAATGATCAATTTATTAAACATAAACAATATCGTTTGACTTAAATGTTTGACAGAAGGACTTCAGTCTAGAGTTATATTATTGCCGACTTATTCCTAAGTGTATATTAAAGTTAAAGTTGACTTTATATTTTTATTTCGTATGGAAACCACTATATTGGCACGTTCTATAAAAAAAAATTGATTAAGTTGAAAGTTATTTAACCAGCTCTAAGTTCGAATCTGCGATACACTGTTGACTAGGTAATTCTTTTGGGGCCATATGTAGACAATGGAACCAGTGATTTACTAGTACATTTTAGTAATTCTAGTCTACACTTTTAAAACTTTTGTGAAATAAATGACGGTAATAAAAATGCATAGTTTTTTAGCTTTTGGAGTTGAATTAAAAATAAATAAAAATAAAACTCTTTTTTTTCTAATAATAACAAAACTAAAACAAGGTAGTTGGGGACACTTGTCTCCACATGTCCTTCGGGTATTAACTCGAAAAATAATATATAAAATAATTTAAAATTTGCCATATTAAATATTTATCTATATGAATTGTCAACTCCCTGGGCACTTTAATAGGAAGAAGATCTGCGTTCTCTTATGGCTATTCATATTCATTTTAATGGCACAAAAAAAAAAAAGAAGTGAAAGCATAATCTGCAATAATTCATTCATAACTAGAACATGCTCTCAACCTTTAATAGGCAACAAGTATTTTCGTTTTTATATTTTCTATAACTCTCCCTTTTTCTGGGCTCTTAATAATTATTTGTTTGTTTGAGTGTTGATGTTGTCTTTTAGCACTGGATATTTTGTATGTGTCATGCCAACTTGTTGTGGTCATATTTATGGTTATTTTTCCTGTTGGCATTACAATTTAGTCCTTTTATTTTTGTATTTTTTTGTCCTTTAATGACATTCTTATTATATTCTCTCCCTAAGTATGTACTTTATATACAAATAACGTTCAGTTCTTCTCTGATTAAATTTTTAGAGCATGTTCTAGGATAATAAAATAATAAATTTTATGTTCTTAACAACTTTTACGGGACGGAAAACTGCTTGAGGTTCTTAACTGTTTTGGTGTTGGTTATAGCGAAAATTTTGGTATGAACAGTGGGGCAAGATGTTTGTTATTAATCCAAATGTGACATTGTAAGTTTATAATATATTTTACCTGGTATTGGACCGCATACTCTGGGTATTATCTCTAATATTGCTGAACATGATGGATCTTCAAAACATAATTGACGTGCTAATATACAATTTAAAATTGCCGAAGCAACTTTAATATTCGAGCCTGGAAAGATAAACAATAAAAATATACGTGCATTAAAAAGTTGTAAAAATTTTTAAAAAGTTATCAATTATTATTAAGATTTCAAATTTCACTTAAGCAATAAGATCAGTTATGAACTATAAAGTGTGTACGCCATAAGTATGAAAGGAAATTGCATTCAAAATAGGGACACAAATCGGAATTCTAAGCTGTTGTTCCCATTATATAACAATTTATGCAAATGCCATACTGGCGGAACTAATCTTTCACAAAATTAATTTATTAATTGCCATAGTGTATTACACATATTTGTCTAATGTACACTTACAAATAAATGAATCCCAGTTGACCTCGTCTGTAAGATTTCTTCAATGACGGGTGCACGATTTTATTTTTTTGACGATAGATATAAGAAAGACAACCGGAATAAGCCATCAATGACATTTTCGTACAAATGTCGCGAAAATCAATACAGCTTATCCTTCACATAATATGATCGCGTGGACATTAATGTCTACTTTATCCAGATTTAACTGAAGACATTTGTTGATAATTGAATTGAATGGTGTTACCGATTAGAACTTCCAATCGATTGAGTAAAAGCAGAGTACGTCATTGAAAACTATGTCGTATACGACTAACTGGCCAAGAGGGATGTTTGCAAAATATTCTTTACGATGGTTTTGTGTTTATGTATGTTTTTTATACATATACTTAATTTGAATCCAATTTCTTTTTTTTTTTTGTTTGGAAATTTTATTTTTAATTTGGGAGAAATATTACGAACAAACAACTCAATTCCTTACAATAGGGGACTCAACTATTTGGCCATGTTTACAATATAAAAAATTAATTTCGTTTAAATAAAATTCGTTTGCAAAAAAAAAATATATAAATTCCAGCATTCCTCGTGCTATCCTAATGTGAAATACTTGGGCCTAACACACTAGCTTTAATTAAAAAAATAAATTTGGAATCTTTTGTAAATTTATACCGTTTGTATATATTGTGACGATTTATTAATATGTAGCGCTGAATCTACTCCATTAAATATTAACACACCCCCGTAAGATATGCAACAATATCACTCCTTAGCAGCTTTACAATCTTAGACTCTAACCATAAGCATTGCCAAACCCCTTTAAAAGAATACAATCCAATAATGAAACGCGTCCAAGCTATTTAGAATGCTACCAGATTTATTTAAGGCAATCGCCAACTCTTAAAGACTATAATGGTGCATACGGCATTGTAGACCTTTTCCCTTAGATATGTAGTAGATAATAATTATATATAATTAGTCCAGTACCTAGTTTCTGTAACTACTGTGAGAACATCTTGCATCGAAACAATTGTTATCATTCTATAAAACTTAGAAATATATTTCTTAATATATTATTGTATTTTTATTACATTTATATAATGCTAAATATATTATTCTATGGATCGCGCTACATAACAATCATAATTAGTAATATTTTTTCGATACGAAAATTTACAGAACTGAGGCACAGAATTCTCTTAAAGCGCGTAAATATAAAAACTATTATGTTATGCAAAAATTACACTAACGTGAAATTGAATATGTTTTTAACTGACAACCGATCCAAAAACCTTTAAAAATGATTTATTATTCTAGCTGATTAATTTTTCACGGCATAGAATTCTGACAATATATCAATCGTAATAAAATCAGATGATGTCAGAAAAAAATTGGTGGGTTTTAATAGGTATGTACAAACGCAAAATCTCGGTTTATTAGTCAAAGCGCTTGTTAAGATGTTGATATATCCATTTACTGTTCCATATTCTGTTTACCATCATTTAATCATAGAACATCTTTCTGGCAACTCCAACAATCTGATCGACTTTAACATCTCTGCTTTACTTAACAGCTGTTATTAATAGTAGTTCGGTGAATTCTAAAAAGCTTGGTAGCAGTGAAAAAGTGAAGTGTTAAAAAGTTTTAAAATATTTTTCAAAATTCAAAATAAAAAAATAGTGTTTTAAAATATGGAATTAGATCCTGATATTGTAAAAGAGTTTGAACAATTAGAAGTTTCAACGCAAAAACCTTCCGCCGAAGAATTGAACAAATTTGATGCAAATGAGCCGCTCAAGGTCTTCAGTAGTGCAGACAATAAAAAAGTGTGTGTGAAAAATAATCCAACATTTGCAATTATACCCAAGTTTTTTCATGCTCCACCAGCAGCTAATGATACTTTAAGGCAAAATATACGCAAAGAAGCCCACTCGCTATTTCTGCAAAAGCGGTCACAGGAACTGCTAGACAACGAAGAGTTGAATACATTGTGGTCCATATTGGAAAAACAATGCACACAAGTGACTCCGTTGGGCCAGCAGTTAATTGGCTATGATGACTACTTGAAGGTAATGCAAATCGTTAGTCCAAAATGTCGCAAATATATAACAGCTCGGCTGTTTGCCAAACTGCAATGCCATTCTGGTTACCCGGGAAAAGTTGAAATTGTTTCCATATTTAATTACACCATGCGCAAGGTGTGGTTGACACAAGGTCGCATAGGTCTTTCATTCTATGATGACGTTGGCCAGGGGTACTTAAGGGAAATCGACATGGAAAACTATATTATCGATATAATACCAACATTGGCTCAAATCAGCAGCTGTGTTCAACCTTCATTTCAAAGTTTTTATGTTTGCACTGTGGTTAAGAAGTTCTTTTTCTTCTTGGATCCCTTGCATACCGGACGCATACGAATAAGGGATATTTTAGCATCAGGTTTACTTACAGAACTTCTAGAACTAAGAGATGAAGACTCCTCAAAAGAATCTCAGGAACACAATTGGTTTTCAATGCCATCAGTGCTAACGGTATATGGCAATTATTTAAATCTCGATAAAGACCACAATGGCATGCTGAGTAAACAAGAATTGGCCGACTACGGTTCAGGCACTCTGACCTCAGTCTTTTTGGATCGCGTATTCGATGAATGTCGCACATTTGATGGCGAAATGGACTATAAAACATTTCTGGATTTTGTTTTAGCCCTCGACAACCGTCATGAACCACAGTCTTTGCATTATCTCTTTCGTATTTTGGATGTGCAGCATAAAGGCTATTTGACGGCTCAAACTTTGCATTATTTTTTTAAAGGCATACAAGAACAAATTAGAGCAGTAAATGCAGAATCTGTAAATTTCGAAGACCTTAAAGATGAAATTTTTGATATGGTGAAATCGAAAGATCCGTATAAAATAACACTGCAGGATTTAATAAATTGGTAAGTGCAAAATTCTACTTTCATTAATATAATTTAAGAAAAGTCACAACTGCTTTGCTTATACTATAGCTTAAACTACAGTAGTGATACCTGCATTTCTTCTAAACGCACAGAATAACTTTTTTCACACACCTACTATTTTTGCAATTGCTTTTACATTTAAACCATCAACTATGTCTCTAATAACTAATTTTTATTTGTGAACCCACTATATATCTTGGAAATTGCTCAATACTATAATTTTTGAATGTTCTAATGTCCCATTGACTCGGGAAAACAAACGGTTGTTGTTATTATTATTTTATTGAGTAGTATTTGAATACTTTAAAAATTTTACATATTAGTTTGGTTGACATAAATACAAGAAAAATCTTAAGTGTTCTGAACTAAATTATTTCTTATGAAATTTACAACATTTCTTCGAAATACATTGCTATTTTGTTCAATTTTAATATCATTTGGCATCATGTTGTAAAGTCTAAGTCCTTTATGAAACAGCGTTCGCTTCATTGTAGTAGTATTAGCCTGTTGAAGTCTGAAGTCATTCGCATTTCTGAGGTTATACGGCTGAGCTTCTCTTACGTACGTTGCCTGGCCAGTTAAATATTGCGGCACATCTCCAATTTTCAGTTTCTGGATAAAATTGATTGTGTTCAGTTGCAGTCTTTGTTTAACATTTAACCATTTTAAGGTGTTGAGCATATAATTTTATTGATGTTAATCGATTACATTTTAATATCACACGCATTGCTTTATTTTGAAGTTTTTGTAGTCGTGTAATTTGTTGATCATTGCAGCTGGGATACAGGATTGTTGACATGTATTCAAAATGCGGTTTAATAATTGTGTTGTATATATTTATTGACATTATTGTTGATACTTTATTTCTTAATCGTTTAAAAAATCCTATTTTTTCCCCTATCTTCTTACAGATATATTCAATATGGTCGTAAAATTTTAAATTTTTATCTATTATAAAACCCAAATATTTAATGCTGTTGACTTTTTCCATTGTTATATTGTTTATTTGAAATGTTTTATCGGTGCTCATATTAATTTCCATCAGTTTTGTCTTATTTTCATTCAGCTTTAATCTGTTCATATTTAACCATTTGTTTATTCTGCACATATCTGCTGTTAAATTTTTATAGCACATATCTTCTGCCTCTGCCTCCGTAAAAATTAGTGTGTCGTCGGCATACATAACTATTTCACACTTTTCCATTATTTTTTCAATATCATTTATATAAATAATAAATAGGAGAGCCCCTAGAATTGGGCCTTGCGGCACTCCGTATTCATTTCCTATCGCTGATGATTTAATATTATTAACTTTTGTTTTCTATTTACGATTTTCTAAATATGATCTAAACCATTTTAATTCAGTGTCTTGGATACCGTATTTATAAAGCTTTTGTATTAATATATTCCTGTCTATTGTTTCGAATGCCCGTTTAAAATCAAGAAAAGTAGCCAATATTTTATTATTTTTCTTTACACATTTCCATCTGTTTACTAAATAGTTCACCGCTGTTTCACAATAATGTTTCTTTCGAAATTCTGACTGATACCTAGATAGCAAGCAATTATTTTCCATATAATCTTCTAATTGATTTTTGACCACCTTCTCCATCACCTTCTCACACAGTTGTAATACATTTATTGGACGAAATTCTTCATATTTGTTTGAATTTTTAACTTTTGCAACTGGTGTTATCATCGATTATTTTCAATTTTCGAGAAAAGTTCCTGTTTCCATTGATTTATTAATAATGCTCAGCAAAATATTGCCAGTTCTATCCCATGTATCGATAATTTTGGTTTTGCTAATTCTTTTAAAGTCTGGTTTGTTATTTATACTCTTTACTATTGCTTTTAATTCTAGAATAGATATTGCACGGAACTTAAATCGAGAGTTTATCACAGTTGTTTGTATGTTATTGAAAATATAATACTAAAGCATCTTCTGTCGATCCTAATTGGAGGGCAGGCTCAACGTATTATTATATTTGAATAAAAAAGTACAACCCCTTTATGCAACCATATCAACTTTGGTTATGATAAATGCTCAAAACTGTATTGCAAATGTATGCGACACATAAAAAGTAAGCAACTCAGGCATATTTAAAGCTGAATTAAATTTATCGCAACGAATTTGGTACATATTTAAAATTTCTTTTAGCATATTTCAAAATTAATGAAAGTTACTTAAACTTAAACGGATATCCAATCTTAAAAACATACACAAAAATACATACACACATACAAGCGTACATACACACATCCATACCGACATACATTCATACTACATGTGTATGTAAATATGTGAAAATATTGCGAAAATGTTCAGTAAAACAAAAAATGTTTGATATCATATCAAAGTTTTAAAAATATTTAACCACGAAAATTTGCTTGTATCGCAGTAACGGCAAGCGACGAAATCCTGGAACAGTTAAAACTTCCATAATCCATACTTGTGTAAAATGTCACATATTAAGAAAAACTTTGAGAAAAACTGCGAAAATTCGCTTGTAATCATACAAAATGACTAAGGCTCACATTGATTGAAAATCTCTGAAACTAAAAAAAAAATACAGCAAATGTCATAAATTCTGCAAAAAAAGCCAAAATAGTATACAAGATCTTTAATAAAAAATTATAAGGAAACACGTAAATTTATAAAATATTTATTAATCTACTAAAAGAATAAAAAGTTGGAAAACTTTATTTCTTTAGCAGAAATGAAGAATGTACATTTGATAAAATTTAATAAACGATGCATATAATGTATAAAAAAAATGCTAATAGAGAATGCTAAAATTCGTTATTATTTGTACAATCGAACGACAGCCTGCAACATCGTTAATAGGCAGCAAGTTTTCCCAAAAATCAATTTTAGAACGAAATAAAAAAGATAAATTAATTAAACTATTATGAAATTTTTTATTTGACATATTGTCACAATTCTATTATAAAAATGAAATTTATTTGTTGGGTGGTCAAGCAATGTCTATATGCATTTCATTAATAAATAAAAAATTATTGATTAATTAAGATTTAAAAACAGCAAAATAATAGAATTTCTTTCGGTTATGGTTATTTTTAATGTGTGTATTTTTCAATAGGTAAAAACGCAAATCAAAACCATTTCCATTTTGAAATAAATTTCTATCATGTACAAGCAAATACTTCAAAAATCAGGGGCGTCATTATATAATTCAATTCGAAGGAAACGGCTTTCGGAACCCCATGTTAAAAGCATATATTTTCGAACAATTTCCGATTCGAATTGAATTACATAATAAACCCTCAGTTTTTGAAGTTTTTATTTTGTTTAATTTTGTTGCTTTTATTGTTTTTGTACGTCTCATGCACTAGCTTTTTCTGTAATGATATTAAATATATATTTTTATAATGTAACAATACGGTTTGCTAAAATAGCTGGACTATAATCATCGATAGTTTGAACCCAGCAACGTGTTATAGAATTGATTATGATTTTCATTAATGCTCGTTTGTGTTAATTATTAAAGGCCTAATTCATAAAAAATATTTCATGCTTATAACATCGTTATTTGACATATTTCTATGGGATAATTGTCAAATAAGACGGTTATAAGTATGAAATATTTTTTATGAATTAGGCCTTAAGTGTGTAAATATAAATATGCCGAGTTAAATATGTTTTGGCGTAAGCTGTGACGAAACAACATATTTAGCTATGAAGTTAAATATGTTGTGACGTAACGGAATGGCAATCAGTAAAGGCTTTTGTATTAAAATGCATATTTAATAAATGTTTTGAGCATTTGTAATAAAATTATATGATTATAATTCATAAACTAAAGTCCCAAAACAGAGTATATTTACTCTTCGTGCATTTTAAGATATATATCATCCTGTATATGTTCTTGGAGGGACTTTAGCCCAAGTGGCCAAATGAGGAGTTGGCATACATTGCCAGTATATACAAAATGATTATGGGATTGGTTTCAATTTTTCTTATAAAAATAGTAGCTTCTACTAAAACAAATAAAGCGTGTTTTTTCTAGAGTGTCACAACACCAGAGCAACGTTGCAAATTGTGCAAATTTTAAAATTGGCGATCCTGATTGCACCAGACATGCGGCCACATGGCAGAAATCATATTTAATCATTAATTTCATAAAATTTTCTTTCATTGATATTCAAAATATATTTCCTTATTTTATTATGATTTTACTAGTGACACTATAAAAAATACCCTGTATAAAAAATTCACTTTCTAAAAATAATTGTTTTCCTTCTGCGTTAATTAATATTACATCGTTAAGGTCAAATATCTGAATAAAAAAAATTTGGATGTCATAGTTATTCAATTAAATAAAACTAAATTCCATAACAATGAAATTCAATATTTTCTTTTTTTGTTATTATCAGAGATTCCTGCTGAAGAGTTTTCATTTCTATTGCAAAATTTAATGTTTGTTATTTTCTTTTTCTTCCCGCGTATTCAATTACAATTGAACGTCTTCCTTCAGTTTAATTTAATTTACATGTCACATAAGTATTTAATAATTTTACAATACCTTAAACATGCACATACATGCACCAGTTATAATTAGTTTTATTAATGTTAAATCATTTAATAATAAACGTCTGTACACATTAATATTTTTACAAAAACGTATTTCATATGCTCGTACGTATTCTTGATATTACGTATCAGAATTAAATATTGTTAATGTAGATATTTAAAATCAACATATTGACCTCAATTTAATTTTTATAACTTAAATTTTAAATACACTTTTTTTTTAATTTCTGTATTTTATATAATTTTTAATTTCGTACATTAAAGTATTTTTATACTCAATGTGCTCAATGTACAATTATTATATTGCATGTTACAACTGTATGTAAATATATCTACGTATGTATGTATATCCGTAATGTATATATGTATGCACACAATTTTAATCCATAAGTATGTGTTTTTCTATGTATTTGTGTTACATTAACATTATAACCGTTGCATTTGCCATTATAACGTATCACCATATTTTCCACAATTGCATTCAACTAACAAGCAGTATTCTTTTGCTGCAACATTTTACCACTTCTGAAGTTGGCTTGTATTTCAAACATATAGGCATTTCCACAGAAAGATCTGCTTTTTGTCATGTTGCATTACCAAACAATGAAGTCTGTTTTTAAAAGAAAACCTTATGTTATTTTACTTCTAAATGTCTTTGTTTAGAACATAAGTGGCCATTACTTTTATAAAACAAAACAAGTAACGTTATATTCGACCGGGTCGAATATTTAGTAAACAAAAACTGTTTTGTAGGGGTCACTCCGGCAGGGGCCGTGGTGGAGACATCTCATCTTTGTCATAAAACACTAAAAAGTAAATTTTTGGAGTTATTAAATGTAACATATTTCATAGGGTCATTTAGGGGGCAGAGGTGTGGACAGGGTAGGGCAGAGGAAGATCGGAAAACATCTTAGCTTCACCATAAAAGCCTTAAAATTAAATTTTTTTTTAATGAATGTGGACTTAAATTTTACAATTTATTAAATATTTACACAATTTTTACATGTAATATGTTACTTCAGCGCCCACTAAAGGGGTCGGGGTCTAAAAATTTAATTTTATGATTTTCTGGCTGCAAGTTCAACTCTTTGGACCTTCTTTGATATAAAAATATATCCTTTGCTTAACAAAATTACAAAAAAAATTTAAATCATGTTGTTTTTAGAGGTTGGTTTAGTATTTCTCAAGGGAACTCTTTTCCCTCTGGCCTGATTCACCCCACTTGACTTGTGCTATCCTTCAAAATGTATTTATACCGATTTTGAAGGGTCTGGCTCTTTTCGTCTTCGATTTAATACTGATCAAGAATTTATATACTCTATGGGGTCTTAAAGGGATATTTCGCTGCATTACAAACGGAATGACAAAGTGAATATACCCTCCATATTTTTTTTTGGAGGGTATAAAAAAATTTAATGAGTTAGTAAATATTTTATGTAATATAAAAATATTTAATTGTAAGATAAATTTCTAAAAGTTCAAAATATGTATATGCTCTTGCCAGCAGAGCTGATCAAATTTTCAAACCAAAAAATTATTTTTTGGAGGGTATAAAAGGGGAGAAAAAAAATATAAGCTTAACTACTTGTTGGTGCAATGAAACCAAAAGTGGATTTCTTTTGTGGAAATGGCAATACACTAAGTATTTACACGAGTATACTTATAAAACCATGAACTAAAAATGAAACTTCAACAATGTAAATATGAAAGTGTAGTAACATTCATTAATATATAAAAAGTAATATTGCATATTATGCTTCACAAAGTACTGACATCCATGTACGTACATAAGCTGTAATATCGTTACCTTATTTTCAAAACGGAAGAGATAAAAACTTAATTAAATAGTTATAAAAAACCTTGTTTTAGAACTATAGGTGAACTATGATAGCCTCTAACCTACATATTTTATCGGAAAATGTCAAACGATTTAAATGAGCTTAAGAGATGATATAGTTTTGCCTGCGTCTGCTGATCTGTTTTCTCATAGTTTTGAAATATGTGTAGGGATTTTTGGTAAATTAACTTCAGACGACTTAGGAAACTGCTCATATTTATTATCTTGGTTAGTGCAGGTTAGTCTAATCTGATATTACTGTTATACTAAATGCAAACCTAAATTTCGTTTGAATTTACCTATCTCATTCCAATCGTCATTGAGAATGAACATAAATAACTGAGAAAAGTGGGACATGAAAAAATAGAAAAAAACGGCAATGACCAGTTTAGTTTTGGTACAGTTCTCGAATACTATTTCCACATAAAAATTGTATGTGAATAATAATTTCTGCAATTAACAGAGGTCTGTTAACCAGATTCTTTGGCAAAAACGTATTACTCACTCATTCGCCATATACGTTAGACTAAGAGTATGAAACTCAAAGGAAACTATGTTGAAAAATAACATACATTTTTACATAAAAACCTATGTTTCATTCAAAATTTCACCGATTTACAAATACAATATATAAGTACAATATAAAGGCTATAGCAAATATTATGAATATAATTATACTCTGTGCTACCCAGTAAACTTATTGACTTCCAAAGAAGTCAATACCTTCCTGAACGTGATCCGTGATCCGGAATCTGGATCATTTCTAATAATTTTTGTACCGGGTTGCATTATCTTGGTTTTTTACGAACCGCTAGAAAATGCGCACTGGCAGTGGTTCATGGGTATTATGGGTCGAATATCTCGACCTTTCGAAGTCGCTCAGGCCACCCAAGACCTCGACGGTTTTCCAGGCAGAGATTTATGCAATTATCGAGGCAGCATTAAGAATTGATGGACTCAGTTTAGAGAGCAGAACTATAGACATTTGTTATATTAAATTGAATTAAGATTCATAGGCTAATTGTTCGAAATTTTGTTTTTAAATCTCAGAAAGACATTTGTGTTGATAGTCTGGCAGCAATTGGGATCCTGCATTCAAGGAGTATAAAACCCAAGTGTGTACTGGCCTGCATGTAATCTCTAACTCCACTGAAAATATTTACGTCAAGGTAGTTTGAATTCCAGGGCATTCAAGGAAATGAGATGGCAGACGAGTGCGCAAGAGCGGCATTGAATGAAACAGTCTCACGTAGAGATATTGATATTCCTTCAGTTGAGCTGTTCAACATTATTAAGGAGGGCAGAGAGAGGAAGGCGACAATCATGTGGTCAATAATTACCGCCTGTATTCAAAACTCTATGGCCCTCACATAGCAGCGTTAGGACTAGACAGCTTCTAACTTTTGGGAAGAAGTCGCTGGCACTCCTAGTAGGAGTCGTGACGAGCAATCGAGCACATGTCAGAGCGTTTCGACTTTCCCCATGATGGTCGCGATGGTCAATACAGCATCTTCTCTGTGACTGTCCGCACCTGCAGGAGCTTAGGCTCAGACATCTAGGCTTTTGTTTCCTGCGGGATCTAGACAGTCTCAGAGATGCACCACTGGCTACCCTGGCGATCTTTCTGAGAAGTTCTGGGTGGAACTTCCAGTGCTTCATTTGTAAGGATTGTGCAGGGTGTAGTCCTCTGGGGATCATAATGGGACTTTTATGACCTCCGATCATTTTCTCACTACCCTTGCGGATAGACCTTTTTAACCTAACCTAACCTTATTTATACAGGGTTGTCCTTGGAAGAAGGGCTCTTTTTTGATATCTTTTCTGTGAAGCCAAAGTCATGTTCCTGATATGACGTAAATAAAATTTTTGTATGCCATTTCTAATGAGTACAAAGGAAATGATTTTTTATTATTATTTTTATATTGGACTAGCACTCAGGGGATGGCCCCTACATATGCAGTGCATTGTGCCGGAACTAGCAAGGAGGGGATAGTATTAAGGGGACAGATGAAGAAAGATGAGAAGTTAGAAAATTTTTTGTAGCTATTTCAACCTTTTTACTTCGCCGGCTAATATTTGTTGCTACAGGACCGACGAAGGGTCATGGCATGGAAAGGGCTAAAATTTGGCATCATTAGATTTTCGCTGAGTTGTAGCTTCGAACAAAATTTTTGAAAAACACTTTTCGAAACCCTCAAATCGCTCCCTCTTTGACCTATAACTCCCGAACCAGATTTGTACCACCAAATGACACATATCACCTTTAAGAAAATGAAAAGGGCTGCAATTTTGCATCATTAGATTTTCGCTGAGTGGTTGTTGTTTTCAACAAAATTTTCGAAAAACACTTTTCGAAACCCTCAAATCGCTCTCTCTTTGAACTATAACTCCCGAACCAGAGTTTTTACCTCCAAATGACCTATATCACCTTAAAGGGCATGAAAAGGGCTACAATTTGGCATCATAAGATATTCGCTGAGTTGTTGTCGCTTCGAACAAAATGTTTGAAAAACACTTTTCGAAACCCTCAAATCGCTCTCTCTTTGACCTATAACTCCCGAACCAGATTTGTACCACCAAATGACCTATATCACCTTAAAGGACATGAAAACGGCTGTAATTTTTCATCATTAGATTTTCGCTGAGTGGTGGTTTTTTTCAACAAAATTTTCGAAAAACACTTTTCGAAACCCTCAAATCGCTCTCTCTTTGAACTATAACTCCCGAACCAGAGTTTTTACCTCCAAATGACCTATATCACCTTAAAGGGCATGAAAAGGGCTACAATTTGGCATCATAAGATATTCGCTGAGTTGTTGTAGTTTCAAAAAACTTTTCGAAAAACACTTTTCGAAACCCTCAAATCGCTCGCTCTCTATGACCTATAACTCCCGAATTAGATTTGTACCACCGAATGACCTATATCACCTTAAAAGGCATGAAAAAGGCTGCAATTTTGCATCATTAGATTTTCGCTGAGTGGTTGTTGTTTCGAACAAAAATTCCGAAAAACACTTTTCGAAAATAAGTTCTTAATCAATTGTCTCCATATTATACTTATAGAACAATGCAACGCATAAATGCTTTGTAAATTTTGCTGTCATAATTTTACTGGTTTCTTATTATTTTTTGTTGTAGAATCTTGAAATTTTATTTCATTTGAATTTCATATTTCTGGTTTCCTAAAAGGTTTTAAAATTATATTTGCTTTGTAAATAGACCAGATTCAGTTGTGTTTATATAAAAACAAATTTTAAATATAATCTATTTGCGAATATCTGTCTATTCGAATATTTCACATAATTCTACTTTACAATACTTCTAACATTAATTTTGTAATAACTAATTGTAATTAACTAATCCCGACTTGATATTCTTTAAGAAATTGTAAATTCTTTCCACCAATAACAATTTCAATTTCTTTCATTCATGTACACAAATTTAATTTACTCAATATTAATTAAAAATTATATTAAAAATATGCTTAACGTGCAACATCAACTGTTTCTTTTACCACCTCTCTCTCTCTCTGTTCCACTCTGCATGTTTCCATTTTTCACTGGCTGCACCTTCAACTTACACTCAACTTACACTTTAAAGAGTAACAGAAATTTATGTAATATTTTTCCCCCAATTGTTTTTTCTCTCTATACAGCGGCCAAGCGGAAACGGTTGTCTCCATATTAATTGAATTTCACAAATTCTGGGCTTATGAAAATCGTGAAGAAGGTTCCCATAATGTTTAATTTTATATTTTAGTTTCTTTTTAAGTATTTTTATTTTTTATTTTACAAACCTGCAAAAACATGGAAATGAAATATTTAACAAATGCTAAAGGTGAAGCAAAGTTTCTGCAGGAAGAAAAGTAAACCCAATAAAATATGTACTGCACTTTTTAGTTGTTTATACGAGAGAAGTTTGATAATTGCATTACTTTTTGTATTAACAGCGCAGTAACTTTAAATGTAACAGTTAGTTGTCCCCGTTATCTGTTAGCTTTAACTATTACCTTGTTTTTAACAGATATTGGATGTGAACAACGTTTTTAGTACATGTAAAGATTCTGCTGTGCAAATACAGAAATTTACCAAATTATCAAATTACCCCCTTTTAAGCTTTTTAAAAATGTCGATTACTTTCTGCACTATAAATGTATATGAGTACACACACACTCGTAGGTATATACATATGTATGTAAGTATTTATGTTCTTAAAATACATGGAATAGAAAAATTTATTAAAATAAATTTATTTGTTTTTACATTATTTCTGTAAGTTTCTATTTCAGTTATTGTTATAATATTGCATTTGTATTTAATTAAATTTAAACATTTATTTTTATATAGCATAATTGTTTTAATTAAGTACGTAAGAAACTAGTTATAAAATTTCCTCTTATACGAGTATGTAGTAGAAAATAAAGCTATACAAGAAAATTTTATATTTTTCAACGTATTTTCGCAGCAAATTTCAATTTGCACTGATTTTATTTAAGTTGAAGAGTATTTACCATATCAGAGGCTACGCCGTATACATAAGTATGAAAATAAAATGTAGATTTTAAACTTCTAAACTGAGTGAAACAAGTTTTGATAAATCAATTAATTTGCATGAACTTGTCTGGTTTTTAAAAATGTTGCCTGACTAATTAATATCCAACTCGTTGCAGGGTTCGATATATATTTATATTATTGTCAGATTTGATTTTCCACAATATCTACAATGGAATAAAATTCAAAGAACTTGGAAGTAAATGAATATTATTATATTTAAATAAATTTGTTGCCCACACCAACAACATGATAGTTTGAAATATCTAAATGTCTTCGTAATAACTGTTGGCTGAAGTAGTTAGTACGAGACTATGAAGCGGAGGGTCCTGAGTTCAACGCCGCGCTTAGTCATGAATATTGTGTCGAATTCTTCTGATCAGCATTAGTGCATGATTGTGTTAATTGTTGTCAGCCTGTTTCAGTGATGAAGGCATAGTACTGATCACTGAATACAAGTGGCAGCAACGGACACAACCTTGTACTAAAGAGGAACAGCAATGTCCTTCGTCGGCCTTGTAGCAAATAATTAGCCGGAGAAGTAAAAAGGTTCAAATCTGCTACAAAAAACTCTTTATCTTCTCATCTGTCTCCTCAGTACTATTCCCTCCTTTCCAGTTCCGGCGCAATACATTGCATACGTCCTACTCTTAAAAAAAAAAAAATAAAAATAACAAATCTACTAAAAGCCAAACATATACAGAGTTTAAAATTTATGGGTCTATTTGAATCATTTCCAGCATTTATCTCTAAATTTTCAAATCTGAACCTTAAAACTATAAAACGGGTCTAAACAAATTTATAATTCATTACAATATCATTTTATTAGCGACATAGATATTTTGATGGCATTAAAAGGCTCTTGAAAGTTAAATATTGTTAGTTTTGTTTTTTTAAATTTCATATTTATTGAAAAACTTTAAATTCCATACAATTTGCTATAAAAACATTATAATAGAAACATTTTCTTATAATCGAATGCTTAGAAAACGTCTTATATGTTTTTTTCATCACAATTTAAATAAAATGCAATTTTCATTTCTTCATTGCCATGATCATAATTTCAAATGATTGCCAATTGATTTTTATGAGTTCTTGAAGAAAATGGCTGTTAAAATGTTTCTTTTTCTTGTGCTTTCAATGGCTAAAAGTGTGTTTTAAAGTAAATTGAAAATTTAGTTGTCATAGTAAGAATTTTTTTTTAGATAAAATCATACATACGAGTGCATTCCTATTTGTAAAATGTACAAACGAGTAGTTTAGCGTAATTTGATTTGAAACTATTTAAAAAAAAATGACCAGTTACGCTTCTTCTGTTCGACTACTTGCTTTTCGTTGTTTAAACGTTTAAAATACAGTACGTCCTCGACTTACGCAACTGAACGGAAGTCAGGGTTATCGTTTTTACAGAAAAGATGCAATAGTCGAAACTCATTTCATTAATTTTTATAATTTTAATTTCTACTTGGAACTTTACCTAATTTATTCTTAGTTCCTAGTGTTCCATTAGATGATGTTTATTTCACATCGTAATTACATATTCAAAAATTAATCTTACCGACAATTAAGAGTTTACACCAATTTTCTTTTTCTAACCACACAAAAACTCTTTTACTCAATCTCTTTAAGTTTGATAATATGCATTTGATTTTTTTTATTTATAGCAACAATTTTTCTTAAACTTACTACAGGTCTTGTTTAAAAACTTTTTCTTATCTTTTAATTCGGTTAACTTGCCTTTTTTCTCAATTAAGTCTAACCAATTCAAATCATTCTCTTGTCTTAACAAAGAAAACGACAACATCCTTTTTTATCTATTGATGAAATAACAAATTATGAGTATTACCCAATGGCACCTTATTTATATACAGAAAACTTGCTGAGGCAAAACCAAAGAACTAAAAAAAAGAGAAATATTGTAATAAATGCAAATTCTGTAGAGAGTAGAGTTCAAACACGAAACTTTTGCGAACATTGGAAAAAATATGAAAAGAGTTTGCATGCATATTAACAAAGATGGACTAAAACTTAAGACGGCACTATCACAATAAAAAAAAAATTAAAAAAAAACTCGAACACAAACTGTATTATACGAAACTTTTAAAAGAAATTCAGTTAAATTCACCAAGAACATTCATATGCATTTAGTTAGAGTTTGTAATCAAGTCAAGGTTTCCGGCGGAAACTACAGCCAGCATGAATGTCGAAAAACGTTGAAAAATGCAAAGAACGAAGAAATGAACGAGCCAACGACTACGCTAAACATTAGTTTACCAATGCCAACCAAACATTGAGGAAAGCCGCTACCATCACCATTGCCAATACCAGTTGTGAGCAAGCCATTTTGTCTTTGCGCTTCACTTAACCAAAGGAGTATTTCTCATTCTTTTTTAATCTTCTATTCATCGTTTCTGTTTGTTTTTTTTTACCCCGCTGCTCATTATTGTAATGGCCGTTTTCATATAATCCATTGCCTATGTAGATCCAGGCCTGCAAACTGCACCACTGTCATCATTACTGACCTGTTTTTTGTTGTTGTTGTTGCTTAAATACCTATAAAACTGTGGTTCGTAAAAACTGGACACAAGTGAAAAATGCCAAATGTTAAACTGCAACAATTTTTACTTAAATATTCCACAACGTTTTGACAAAACATCAAGATTGTAAATGCAAAATACGTGCTAGTACACAACAGGAGTGTAAAGGAGTGAAATATTTTTATAAATGCTTTTTAGCAGGAACTCTTTATCTTCACTCAAATGAAAGCAGGGATTGTATGCTGCTTCACTAAACCCTATTTTTTTCATACACACATACGCATTTCACGTAAAAAATCTAGATCACTTACAAGTCTACTCTTCTTCTGAAGTCGGTAACAAATTGATTCAATATAAAAAAGTTAGAGTTAGCGTTAGTTATTAGTGAATGAAATAGTTTTTTTACGTTTGTTAAATTTTTTTCATCCACTTCCAAAAAAAAAATGATTTCTTTAAATCATCAGAAGAGATACATGTTTTTGAAATAACTTTAGCGTTGAAGTTATATAAGAGCTATTTCTCATGGCTTATAAACAAGATGTACGCAATCGGTGAGAAGTCCGGGAATGGTGCGGATGAGGTCACTAACTCATGTATTTTTACCAAGGAAACTGAACTATTTTACCAACGAAAAGGACTTATTTTTCTCCTAAAATAAACTCAAGAAGTTGGAATAATATTCGTCGTAGACTGCTCTAACCTTTTGAAGGTAAAAAGGGAGCTGCATAGGAAGTCATTAAGATCCTGGACTTGTGATCCACACGTACTGGAAATCTAGATCATTTGTAATCATTTTTCATGGGGTTGTCATTGCAAGAAGTTCTCGTTTTTTTTTGGTGCCTTTTCACTGAATCCGAAGTCATGTTCCTGATGTTGAGTAAATTTGTTTTTTGTACGTTAGTTTTAATAAGTGCAAAGGAATTAATTTTTCATTACTTCTATGGTGTTAGGAAATATCGCCGAATGCGATACAAATAGTTAATAATAATTTAAATGTATCAAATTATTTAATATAATTCGTGCTATTCATAAATTTTTTATAATCAGTTATATTTTTATACCCTCCAAAAAAAAATAAAAAAAAAATTGGAAGGTATATTCAGTTTGTCATTCCGTGTGTAACGCAGGGAAATATCTTTCTAAGACCCCATAAAGTATATATATTCTTGATAAGTGATGAAAATCTAAGACGATCTAGACATGTCTATCCGTCCGTCTGTGGACATTACGTTTCAGTACAAACGAAAACAGCCAGACTCTTGAAATTCGATATAAATACATTTTCCATTATAACACAGGTTAAGTTCGTCAATGGGTTGAGTTGAGCCAAATTTTCCCAACAAAAACTAAACCAACAAAATTTTTCAAGTTTCTTTTAAAGCAAATGATATATTTTTATGTCAAAGAAGGTCCAAAGCGTTGAATTTGCAGACAGAAACTCAGAGAAATCTATTTTTGGACCCCGCCCCCTTATTACATGGAAAAATAGTGTAAATATTTCAGAAATTGTATACCTTATGCCTAAATTCCTTAAAAACTAATTTGTAAAGCTTTTATGAAGAAGTTGAGATATTTTCTGATCTACCTCTGCCTTGCCCTCCCCACAACTTTGCCCCCTAAATGACCCTATACTGCCTTGCCCTCCCCACAACTTTGCCCCCTTAATGACTTTATAAACAATTTGTTTTTTACACTTAATAATTCCAAAAATTGACTTCAGTGTTTTATGGCAAAGGTGAGATGCCTCCCGCACTAACGGACAAAATAGAAATTTTATTTACTAAATGTTTTTAGGGTATCTAAGATTCGACCCGATCGAATATAACATTCTTAATTTTATATAAACAAAAATTAAGTAATTGCGCAAACTACAAACAACTTGTAATATCCTGTAAATAAAATAACTTCTTAATTAATTATCTGGATATTATTAATAATCACTTCCCCATAAGAAAAAGTTGTTCTCCAAAAATAATCTCCAATATTTTTTCACTGACTTTACACAATTGCGTTTGTGGTCGGTTGTGAGCCTTGCGGAAAGTTTTAACACCAAGTGTTCATGAAAAATGTATACCTCTAGGCCAACTGATGTGCCTATGGCCTCCATAATATCTCGCACTTTCAACCTATATGATTGGCAAAACTATATAGTGAATTCTTTCCAATTGCTTTGTAGAGACCACAGCTGGAATTCTGAACGTTCGGTACATTCCTTTTAAAATCACTTTTGCATCATTGAAATTGAGGGTGCAGAGTTCCAAAAATAGTACAGATCAAGCTAGATCTTGGCTGGAGTAATGATTTTTTCCGTAAAAAATAATGATTAATGAGTACACGAAATTAAGTTTTTTAATTTTTCTTCTCACATTATTTGATAATTTTGTCAGGATGTAAGTGAAGGGTGGCCTGTACTGGTTGCTACTTCAGATAAGAGGCGGGAATTTGAAGAACTCATAGACCAACCCAAATTACTTTCAGTTAGCATGGAATGTGTAATAGCTAACAAATATTTATTGTGATTTATTGTAGCTAGAAATAAATAAATTGTTTTTGTAGAAAACCATTTCATTCTGTTAATCCTCTGCTGGCTCGAAAAAATAATGCACGGGGAATAAGAATTGTGAAGCAACATGAAAAAATTTCCAACTTTATGCATTAAAGCTCCATATGACGATGGCAATGGTGGGTGCTATGGTAGATTTTCCATTTTTAAGCAGAAAGCTGAAATGTGGTCAGTTACACAACCTACTGATGAACACCAAAAATAACTGACGACTGGCTGCCTGACTGGCCGAATGACTGAGCAACTGAAATAACTACTGTGCATTGTAGTATCAAGCAGCACAGTTTGTACGTCTTGGCTTAACATTTTGTATATTTTCGACCCACACTTTTCTTTATTTTGCTCTGCTGATTTCATGAACACGCAGAGAAAACTTTCAACTATTGTCACAAAAGTAAATTTGTAACTATAAATTTTACTAGAGGTTCTAATGTAATTTCATGACTTAAGGCCGTGTCACAATGAATACGTTGCGTACGTTGCGGCAACGTGTTTGACTGACAGCTGAGTTGATTTCTTATATTTTAATGAAGAGCGTCACAATCACGACGTATACGACGCCGTAACGGATTAAAGTTGGTCAACTCTCAACTTTTGCCGTACGGCAAGTCCGGCACAGACATCAACTGATTTTTATTTACATTCTTTTTTCTTGTGTGCTTCGCATTGGGCTTTTTATTTGAGGTTGTTTTTTCTTTTCTTTTCATTTGGTTTTAAGAAAATAAATAAAATGGAGTTTTTGCTGCTTTGTCATATACGGCGACGGATTTGTTGTGACGACTCTATACTCTTTATACGTCATGTCAGTCAAACACATTGCCGCAACGGACGCAACGTATTCATTGTGGCACGGCCTTTATTCCCATTTTTTAAACTTTTGTCCCAGATAATTTATAAATCGTACAAAAGGGATATATATTTGTAGTTAAAATTTTACCACATACAATATTTTGCTAGAGAAAATCTCTAACTTGTATACGTAAAAACATTCTCACAAAATATTAAATTTGAATAAATAATGCACTTGCAGTCCACTTTTCTTTTCATATTAAAGCTATAATGTTTTTATATGAAAAGTAAATTTTTACTTTGAATCGGAATACCAACAATTTTTATTTGTTATATTTCGCTGCCTTTTTAGGTAGATTCTTCAAGACAAAACAATTAAATAATTAATAATACCAATTAAATAAAATACAAATATATTTAATATGAATTAAAATTATGACTTTTTCATTTTTATATAAAAGAAAAATACATGGGACCATTTTTTCATTGGAATCGCTTGAAAATCTTTTGGTGTCATTAAAAATATTTGTTGTTAATTTTTGATATCCTTGGGTCTATTTCACAAGTAATTGACTCAATTAGGCAGAAAAGGTACTCCAGATAAAATGTCTTAAAAAAAGTAGTTTTTTTTTAAGTTTCGCCAAATACATATTTCGAAAAATCAATCGATTTTATAAAATCTTATTGCAATCTGCGTTTTTTGTTATTGTTAAAGCAAATTAGATTCACCAATCGATTAGAATAAAAGTTCGAAACTTATTTCAGAAATATATTGATTCATAAGGTCAATAAAGACTGCTGTCCAATCTGTAGACCTAATAAATTTATATACGATACATGTAACAGTCGTGATGAAAATATGTAATAGAAGTACAGCTGCTGAATTTAATATTGTCACTCAGCTTTTTAAATAAAGTCCGATCTGTTATATCCACATTAAATTTTATGATTTTTCATCAGAAATAGAATGAATATAATAGAATAAAATAGAATAGAATAGAATAGAGCTCTTTCTTACTAAAACAGGGTGTGAGCAAATTTGAGGTTAGGAAGTAAATTGGCTGTCAAATGATGAAATGTCAAGAATTAAACTATCATCCTTTGACATTTATTTAACCATGGAATGCAATAATTTTGACAATTTAGTGTTTGAAAAACTAAACGAGAACAACGCATTTTCTAACAAAATCATCTTTAGTGATGAGGCTCATTTTCATCTTCTCATCTTTCTTCATCTGTGCCCTCGACACTATCCCCTCCTTTCCAGTTCCGACCCAATGCACTGCATATGTAGGGGTCATCCATTGAGTGCTGGTTCAAGATAAAAAATTGCCTCATATGGAGTTCATAAAATCTACAAACAGTCTTCGAAAAACCATTACATCCAAAGAAAGTGACCGTATGGTGCGGTTAGTGGTTGTGGGTGCTGTTGGCTGAAGTAGTAGAACACGAGACTGAAGCGGAGGATCCTGAGTTCGAGCCCGCGCTGAGTCATGAAATATTGTGTTGAATTCTTCTGATCAGCATTAGTGCGTGGTTGTGTTAGTTGTTGCCAGCCTTTTTCAAAGATGAAGGCATAGTCACTGGTCAGTGAACATAATTGGCAGCGACTGACACGATCATGTACTAAAAGCAGAGTAACAGCAACCACCTTCGTCGGCCATGTAGCAAAAAATAGCCGGCGAAGTAACAAAAAATGTTGAAATAGCTACAAAAAACTGTCTATCTTCTCATATTTCCTAATCTGTCCCCTCAATACTATCCCCTCGTTTTCAGTTCCGGCGCAATGCATTGCATATATAGGGGTAATTCCCTGAGTGCTGGTCCAAGATAAAAAAAACGTGATCATCGGCCCGTATTGTTTCGAAAATGAGCAAGGAAACACTCACCGTAAATTCTCTGCGCCACCAAAACATGATAACTGATTTTTTGTGGCCACAATTGGCTAATATTGACATCAGTGACCTTTGGTTTCTCAAGTCAAATAATTCAGCTATTGCATGACAAATTTCCTAGTCACGTAATTTCTCGATTTGGCAATGCCACCTCGTTCTTTTGATTTAACGCTGCTGGATTATTTTTTCTGTGGCCATTTGAAGGACCAGGTTTACGTGAACCAACCACAAACAGCTGACGCTCTGAAATATGAAATTCGGCGCGAGATAAGCGAAACTTTGTTGCAAAATGTGGTTCAAATTTTGTGAAAACAGCGGACATCTGCCGCCGTGCTAGAGGTGGATATTTGGCGGACATTATATTCCATTATTACTTTCTACTTTACGTTGGTATAAGTAAAGCTTGAAAAAAAGAGTGTGTTTTTAAGCCAATTAAGTTCCTAACCTCAAATTTGTATATATAAACATGGTCCTACATGGAATTGCTGGCTATAAATACTCGATTTCTATAATTAAATTTATTCTTAAAATTATATTCGCCAAGTTTTCGTCAAAATTACTTTGTTACAGATTAAGTATTTCTATATGCCTGCATTTTATTGGTTCTGACACCAAATCATCATCATCAGTAGACCTCAATCTTATTTAAAAATCACAATGCAAATTTTATTAACAAATTACTTGCGACATATCAGACAAATGGTATTAAATTCGTTAAGTTTTAATAAATAAATAAAAGTGATAATAACACATGCTCTTGTTTACTTATGAGTATTGAATCTGCAGCACGAAGTTTTTATCTTCAAAAACGAATAATATTTTGCCTGATTTGGGGATAAACTCCCAAAACGGCGAACGCTGTATTTCACTGTTAAGTTTAAAAGTTTTATTTGCCAGTTTTGTCGTTTCTGCTTCATTCTGAGTTTTTAGTTTTGGCAGTTATTTTTGTTTGTTGACCTGCGATAGCTTTTTCTCCGTTTGCAAATAAGAAAGCGGAAATGGAAATGCAACAAATATATTGTTATGAAGTGGTAGAGCATTCATTACAAACATTTCCATTATATTTCATTGCCGTTCTTCAGAAAGCACAATGGGTAAGATTTTTATGCTTAGAGCAGTAAATTTAATATATTCTTGATAAATTTTGTTATCAAAGCAAGCCAACTTCTGTGAATTTTTCGTTAAACATATAAGAGAAATTTAGATATTTTTAATAATATTTCAACCAATTTGCAAAGCTATTGGGTGAAGTAGTTAACACTTGGACTGTGAAACCTAAGATCTCGGCTTCGACTATTCAGTGGTTCTACCTTTACTGTTTTATAATAATTATTTTATTTGTTTTCTTTAATTTATTAAATTTCTTAAATAATTAAGAAATGGGGTCAGTTTTTATAAAAAATTATTAAATTATTATTTTATTTTCCTAAAAAAAAAATAATAATTTAATAATTTTCCCTAAAAACTGTTCTAATTTATTAATTATTATATCATGATGTTAACAAAACTTAAATATGTTGTATTAATGATTTTCCCAAAATGTTATTGATTTTGGTTTGTATTTTTCAATTGCTCGTATTGGGTTGCAACAATAGCATCCATCACTTGTTAATAAATTTGACTCAATCAACATTGAAAATCATATATAATAGAGTTTTAAACTTTCACTAAAATTAAATTCCTCTGGTTTCTTGACCTCTTTTTAATTATTATTATATTCTGATATTTTTAAGCTTAAGGTCTCTTTATTTTAATTTTATTTCTTAATTTCAATATTTCGCCACTCCTTTGTGTGACTTCTTCAGGAAATTAATTATTTTATTTGATATGAAAAAATTTTTTGTTTATGAAACAAAATTATTTGTCAACATATCAAATAAAACAATTAATTTCCTGAAAAAGTTACACAAAGGAGTGGCGAAATATTGAAATTAAGAAATAAAATTAAAATAAAGAGACCTTAAACTTAAAAATATCAGAATATAATAATTTTATTAAATATTTTAAAAGCCATTTTTTCCAACAACGCGCATTTCATTTGCTCATAATATCAAGAAGTAATTGATCCTTTTTTTTATCTTGAACGAGCGCTCAGGGAATATTAAGAGGACAAATTAGAAAAGATGAGAAGATAGACAGTTTTTTTGTAGCTATTTCAACCTTTTACTTCGCCGGCTAATTTTTGCTACAGGGCCGACGAAGGTGGGTGCTGTTACTCTGCTTTTAGTACATGATCGTGTCAGTCGCTGCCAATTATGTTCAGTGACCAGTGACTATGCCTTCATCATTGCAACAGGCTGGCAACAACCAACACAACCCCGTACTAATGCTGATCAGAAGAACTCAACACACAATATTTCATGACTCAGCACGGGCTCGAACTCAGGGCCCTCCGCTTCAGTCTCGTGTTCTACTACTTCAGCCAACAGCAGCCACATTTTTCCGCCCTGCTCTGGTATCGTAAACCCAACGATCTTTACTGAATTGCTCTCTTATTTTTTGTTCTAGAGAAAATCAATTATAAGAAGAGTTTCTTGTTCAAATATCTTTGGTACATACAAATTCATATATGAAAGAAATGTTTTAAATAATTAACAAAAAATCTTTTGATCTCAACAGCCGATGGCCCTGGAAAGAGCAAAAAGAAAATGGGATAATAATCGTCAGGGTTGGGAAATTTCGTGCTAACCGAAAGTGATTTAACTTGAAAATTAATATAATAAGTTCTCATATGCTATATCGTTAAAAATATTGGTTCCGTTCTGTTAGTGTGATGATTATAAAATATTCTAAATATTCCACTGTTAATAAAAATAACTTAAATATAATAAAAATTCACAAAAAATAATAATTTGCAGATTGCGGATTTGAACTTGAGTCCATATAAGGAATTCTTGTCTTACTTAATAATAAAATTAATAAGTTCGACAAACAAAATGCACATTTTTGAAAATATTTATGAACTTAACATAATTTTATAAGAATCAAGTAAATTTCACTGCCACTAGGCGATGGAAAAAATATAAAGGAACAAAATCAAAACTGGATTACCTAGATTCTAAATGATATCATGTGCGTTGTGGTCAGCCTCATAAATCAAAAACAAAGTATTTCCAGTAAATATATATAATATCGAAATTACACACAATATTTTGTTTTTTAAATAATTTGCCACTATTTTGAAAAATCAGATCCATAGTGTTTGGTCTGTACATTTATTTGCGTTATTTTTAACAAACAGATAGTATTTTTATTATTGTTGTTATTATAACTGTTTTATTTATATTATACATATAATTTTGTTGTTGGTTTTTATAGATTTTTATAACCCTGTTTTACATATAAAGACTGCACCACAAATTGTTTGTGGTTGCATAACTTTTTATTACTGTGGTTAAGTTTACCGAGTTAAAATTGGTTGGGCTGCATGGGCTTACTGTCCATACCATTGCAATTGTAGCAACAATAAAAGTGCTATAAAAGAGAGCAGCTCTCTCAACGTCCGCTGTTCATGTGGATGGCTATAATACAGAAAAGTTAACATCAACGGTGAGTGGTTAAGTAACCAGGAAATAACTTGAAAAAGATTTCTATCGTTGTATTTTATTATTGTATAGTTTTGCTAACATATTTGTTTTTTTTTGCATATTTTGGCAACAGGAAATTTGGTCCTTATAATGCTTTTGTTCATAATGGGTTTATAAATTATGAAATAACATAATCAACATAATTTTTTTGTGTGTTTAAATTAGTAACTGCGGTGAAATATTTGTATATTTTGTAGTATTTTCTATTGAACGGCTGCTGGCGGATTCGTTAATAAATAATCAAATGCTGTAGAGAGAAAATATTTTTTATAATTACACCCTTGAAAAATTATCTTTCAATACTATGTATGTATGTGTGTACGTGTGTTCAGAACTGAGTTGTATGTGTGTGTATATATTCATTTGTATTCTCCATAAGGCTAATTCTATTTCAGTTATAAAAATTACTTGCTGTTGACTGAAGTAGTTAACATGAAACTATTAAGCCGAATATCCCTGACTCGAAACAGCAATCAGTCGTGAAAATAGTGTTGAATTTTTCTGATCAACGTTGATGGATATGGGCCCACTGAACACCACTGGCTGTGATTCGCTGTCGAAGTAACGATTCAAGTAGCTACGAACAATTCCTTATCTTTTTATTTTTCTTAATCTGTTATCTCAATACTATGCCCTTTTCTCTAGTTCCAGCGCAATGCACTGCGTATCTGAGAGTCACCTCATGCGTGGATAAGATACACCAAACAGTTACCCTGGGGCAATGTAATGGTTTTTGATGTTTCAATCGAGAGTTGCGGGTTCTTGGAGACCAGTAACGAGAGTTTTACTTGTTGGCGTGGCCGTTTAAGTGAAAATGAGCCCCGTCGCTCCAAAAAATGGGATTTACAGTGCAACATGGTTTCAAAAAAATTTTTGTGTAAATCAAAGTCACTTTCTTTTAGTTCTTGAACGATTTGAATTTTAAAAGGATGGATATTCAGATCCTTTTTTTAATTTTCTTGGAAGTCCCAGTGAGGCTGCTCTGTTCGTATTGAAAGTCGCGGATTGGGTGCTGTTGGCTGAAGTAGTAGAACACGAGACTGAAGCGGAGGGTCCTGAGTTCGAGCCCGTGCTGAGTCATGAAATATTGTGTGTTGAGTTCTTCTGATCAGCATTAGTGCGTGGTTGTGTTAGTTGTTGCCAGCCTGTTTCAATGATGAAGGCATAGTCACTGGTCACTGAACATAATTGGCAGCGACTGACACTATCATCTACTAAAAGCAGAGTAACAGCACCCGCCTTCGTCGGCCCTGTAGCAAAAATTAGCCGGCAAAGTAAAAAAGCTTGAAATAGCTACAAAGAAAAAAACTGTCTATCGTCTCATCTCTCCTAATCTGTTGTCCCCTCAATACTATCCCCTCGTTTTCAGTTCCGGCGCAATGCATTGCATATGTAGGGGTTATCCCCTGAGTGCTGGTCCTACTCCTAAAAAAAAGAAAAAAACTGCTTTCAACCAGTTCAACGTTTTCGGGAGTCCTTGAAGATCGACTGGGACCTGGCCAAGGGACATTCATAGCCGAAGCAGTTGCGCAGAATCTCTGCACCAACGAATGAAATAAATTTACATTCGGCCCATCACTTATTTGAACTTTGAACAAAAAAAATTTCTCCACAGCGAACAAGCGATTCTCACTCGACCACTGCGCCATCGTGACTGACAAATTCACACAATCGATAATTCCAACGGCGCCATCTTTTACTTTTTGAAATAATCGTATTTAAAAATATAAATTTGTCACCAGACACCCTGTATATTGTGAATTTGATTTGAAGAAGGCTGACTTTGATTTTTAATATAGCGAATATAATTTCCTATGCTCTGAATTTAGTTTTGAAAATTTGGAGTTTTGTTTTTATATAAAAAATCTGGTTTGGAAGTTAATAAAATATATGCATAAAATGCTTCATATCTTACACCGTAACAGCAGTTGGGCAAGAAAATTGGAAACTTACATTCTAATCCTGTCCTTAACAGATATTGTCGACAATGAAAAATATTTTTTTTTTCTTCTGTTATTTATTCCGAATACAAAAACAATGAAACATTTACTGAAACATTACAAATATACTCCAATACAATGAATAGAGAATTCACACATAATTGATCATAATGCCCGCAGCTCAAAGATATAACAAATTTATTAAGTGGTGGCAAGCAACAGCAAAAAGTGGTGCGAGTAGTTAGCAACTGGCCAATTGGTTAGTAGGTTAAACAACTAAATCCATAACAACCTTGTAATTTCTTTATCTTTTGTGGTGTTGTTATGATTTTTAGTATACAAGCTGATGTACGGGTACTTGTACTCGTTATAAGCCACTTGAACTTATCCACAAGTATTTGCCCACAAGCAATGAAATGAAATTGTTTGCGTTTTTTGTAACGTGTCTCCATTTCACTGATGCTGCTACTGCGACGACGGCTAGCATCATGGCTACTCTTATACAAACAGAATTTTACTTTAAATGGCTCGCTCTTTCACCATACCACAGCAGACTATTCTGATGAGCAGGGTAGCCAAGTGTTTTTTTTTTGTCGTTATGGATAACAATTTTAAAAAATACTCTTCTTGTTAAAAATACCAAACAAATTGCAATGAATATTAAATATATGCTTTTGAGAAAAGAATAGAAAATATTCGTTCCATGTCGCCATACCTTCTAGAATACTAAAAGTGTTGAGCACCGCTGCTTATATAAAAATCATTTACATCTTTTGAATATTCCTTGTCACAAACGAAATTATTATTTTTGTGCCCTCCAAAAAAGAATTGGGTTATTTCGTGTGTAACGCAGCGTAATATCTCTCTAAGACCCCATAAAGTATACATATTCTTGATCACTGATGAAATCTAAGACGATCTAGCCATGCCTGTCCGTCTCCGGAAATCACGATTCAGTCCAAACGACAAAGGCCAAACCCTTGAAATTTCGTATAAATACATTTTGAAGGTTAGCACGGGTGATGTCCATAAATGGGCCAAATCGGGCCAGAGGGAAAAAAGTTCCCCTAAGAAGTACTAAACGAACCTCTAGAAATCACATTAATTTTAAAGTTTGTTTTTATAATTTCCTTAAGCAAAGGACATATTTCTATGCCAAAGAAGGTTCAAGGCGTTGAACTTGCAGCCAGAAAAATCATTTTTTTGAACCCTTTAGTGGGCGTTGAAAAGTAGTGTAAATATTTAAGAAATTGTATAATTTAATCATTTATTCTTTACAAATGAAATTTTAAAACTTCTATAACAAAGCTGAGATGTTGTCCGAATGACCCTGTCAAAGGTGAGATGCCTACCCCACCGCCTCTCCCGGAGTGACCCCTACAAAATGGAGTTTTTGTTTAAGAAATATTTGGAGGGTGTTTAACATTCGACTGGTTGAATCTAACGTTTTTACTTGTGTTTTACTGAGACCATCGGTCAGAGTATGAACTCGACTGATGCAATACATTGTACTGGAACTATGAAAGAGGAGTAAAGCAGAATTTATTGCAGTTATTTTATGATTTACTTTGCCGGCAAAGTTTTGCTACTGCACTCACGTAGCAGTGTGCGGTAATGCTCTTTTCAGTACATGAGAGTGTCAGGTGCTGTCGGTAATGTTCCACGACGGCGTAGCATTCTTCGTCACTGAAACATGCATTGAAGCAAATCAAAAAAATTGGACACAATATTAATGACTGTGGGCGGAGTCGAACCCAGTTGCTTAGGCTTCACTACTTCAGCCAATAGCGCCCGTCCCTGACAGCGTTTGGCTAAATACCAAAATCGGAAACAAAGTCCTAATATTGGCACCCCCGTTGATGAGTATAATCGCCTGTTGGCTAAATAAAAACTTGGCTGCCAGCTCGCTAGCTGCGGATACAAGCGTTCTTGTTGCTGTATAGTCGTTGATAACGTGCATGTGTGTTTGTACATACTTATTTGTGTATGGTTGATTTTTAAAAATGTCAATACATTTTTCTTGTCCTTTTTTATTTCCTTTTTCATATTCATTCATTTACTTAAGTGGCAGAGCAGCTTTGCAGGGTAGATTCAATGAAATGGATGGAGAGATAAAAAAATCAATTGACATGCCAGCCAGTAGTGGCACATAAGTCACATTTTCATGCTTGGCTCCCCCTCCCCCTCTTATAGTCCTTATTTGTTACAAACTTTTGTTTTATAAAGTGCTTATGGAGTGAAAAGATCTTTATTTTGTTATAGATATTTAATTGCACTTGTAGGTTGCCATGGCGATTTAAATGGCTAACCAATGAAATAATAATTTGTAATCCATTATGTATAAAATTTGAGGGCTTCAGCCAATTTAATATTTTTATAAATTTTGTTGCTTTGTTCTGAAGTGGTTTTATGAGAAGAAAATGTTCCATAATATAAAATGAATTACGTTATATAAATTAATTACTTGTGTACATCTTAAGGCTTGTATGCATAAAAAAATAAAACGTATTTGAAATCTATTTTAAGAAAATTTTCTATGAAAAATTTGAAATAAAGTACATTTCAAACTTAATTTAAATATTATGAATATGGGGGTAAATATTTAAGCGAATAATGAAAATTTATTTTTATTTTTCATACTTGAAAGTCAAACTAAGTGCACTTGTTCCTAACGAAAATCTCGATTGTGCAACAAGTAGAAATTTGTTAACCTTTTTGTAATTTTGTTTATCACCATAGTTATGTAATCTTTAATAAAAATAATATACGAGATTTATATTAAAATTAAACTGAAGTTAACACATTTTAAATTCCAGTGTTGCTGTTTGATTATTTTCTCCATGTCTTGTTTTTTTTTTTTTTAATTTTTTGCTCCAAAAGTGAAACTTTATGTAAATTTCCCCAACTTCTTCATTAGAATTCAATTTATAAATACCGCATTCTTACAAATTTTGGGGGCAGTGTAGAAATTTCAATGTTTGACTTGGTGTTTGAAATTATTATTATTATTATTTTTGCTTATAATAAGTTTTAGTTTTTTTATCTGTTTAATTTGTACAGTTTTTGTTAGAGATTTAAGTTAACATTTGTAAACATGTTGATGTTGTAAATGCCAACTTTTTTGTTGCCTCCAGTTAACAATTTTAGGGAGTTTAGATTTCATTTTCATGGTAGTTGTTGATGATGAACTGCTGGTTGAATTGGACCAGATTTTTTGTTTGTTGTTCATTTTAGTTATAAACTCTTTTTTTTGTAAATAGTTGTTTCATTTTACTATCCATTTTTTGTGTGGTTGTACTATTTAAAATAATACTTATCTAAAAAGACAACAGCAACTTAAATTTATTGTTTACAACATTCAATTTACATATTCCGCACTGGTTTTGGGCTTTTTCCTGACAATTTCGGTTTTTTTTGATTGGTTTAAAGCCATTGCTATTGCTATTTTTATTCTTTCTATATAGTATATGTTATATTTATTTACTATACATGATGTGTATATTTGCTGAACTATTCAGGTTAAAATATTGCATGGACGAATTAGTATTTCATAGGCCAGAGTAGTTTTGTAATAAATATTTTTTTTAGCCTTTTTTTGAATCAGAAATTTTTAATTAAAAAGAAAATATAGTTGAATCAATAATATGAAAATGTAGTGATTACATATTGCTGCTATTTCAGTTAAATTCATCAAAAAGACTTCACTTCCAATTTTTTGTTTATTTTTAATTCGCATCAGTACTCAGTGGAAGACCTCTATATATGCACTGCATTGCGGCGGAACAAGAAAGTTGGGGATAATATTGGGAGGGCAGATGAAAGATGAGAAGTTAGAAAATGTTTTGTAGCCTTTTCAACCTTTCACTTCTAAGGGCAAGTTTTTGCTACAGTTCCGACGTTACTCTGATCAGTAGTACAGGATAGTATCAATCGCTGTCGCTATGCCTTCATCAGTGGGACAGACTGACAACAACTAACACAACCATGCATTCATGCTGATCGAAAGAATTCAATACAATATGCATGACAATATGCGCGGAGCCGAATTATGGTCCCTCCGCTTCATAGTCTTGGGTTAACCACTTCAGACAACAGCAACGATTATTCAAGCATTATCAAAAATTTATTAAAATCGATATAACTCAGCAAAAAATTGAACCAAGTACTTTTAGAAATCTTATTTTTTTTTATATATTTTTTTGAGTGGAAACATATATAAAAAAGTTATTCCATGTACGTGATCTTCAGCTTCGTAGTCTACGTATTAATTACTTCAGCCCAAATTTTTATATGTACTATGTATATACATACATATCACTCATTTACTCAGAGAACTTCACAACTCGAAAAAAAAGAGTTTGCCCGAAAACGAGTTTGAAGCTTTCAATTTACACACAACTTAATAAGAAAAAAAATTTAATTTTTTTCTCTAGAGTTTAGTAAACAAGATATTTGTATGAAATTTTTACACAATATGATGGACGACATGAGGATTAATTCTGCATCACTAACTCAAAAAAATCAATTTTTTGAGATATGACGTTCTTTGAATAAATGAGCGAGATGTGTATGAATATAATTCTGTTCTTCAAAATTCTTCAAACAGTTTAATATAAAACGACTTTTTTTATATCACTCATGCCTAAATTAATAACTACACTTCTTTTGCTGTTTCATATCGAGATTGATTTCTTTGAATGCCAAAAAAAAATTAATTCGTAAAAAATAATTGATGATAATTAATTTATAAAAATTAATTCAGGGTACAAATTACAGCATTCGATATCGATCGAAATTTGTATTTAAATTGTATGGAAAATTCAGTCAATATCGAATGCGGTAATTTGGCCCCAAGATTAAATTGTAAATTATAACGAATTCCCCATACAAAATTTTTTCAAAATGCTTTTTATGTTCCATATAAAATTTTATAGGTGTGGCAGCAAGTATTTTCGTACTTTTGCTGTGATATTCGTATTCCTGTAACATTTGACTTACAGAGGTTTAATTTAACTGCGATTATTCGTTGATCTAAAATGAAATGAAATTTTGGAAATTGGATTTCAAATTTATTTCCTCAAGGTTTAGTTTGCCTTTGTATAAAAAATTAAATTCGTTTCTGAGTAAAAAAAAAATGTTTTTCAGGACAGAAATCCCAATGGTTTTATTTCAAGATATTTCTAAAATTGGGTTTCTATATTGCCATTATTGAATCTTTTCAATTGAGATGTTAATCTTGCAATCACATCACATATAAACACGTTTTTTAAATACTTAAGCAATATTATACTACTACACTTGCTTTATAATTTGTTTTCCATGAGTTAGAAAATAACGACTTTGTGTAAGATAAAATTCAGATATATTTTTAAGGCTTAATTCTTAAAAAAATATTTCATGCTTCCAACCTTCTTATTTGACAAATTTATATGGAAAATTTCTCAATTTGTCAATCTTTAATGAACATAAAATATATTTTATGAATTAGGCTTTTAATAATTTATAACTGAAAACGAAAAAATGTCCAAAGTGTTGATATGAATTAAGTGCCCACGAAATAAAAACCAATTGAAAATATTTCCTAATACTTAAAATCTTATTTCATATGAAATAAAAGCTCAGTTTTGAAAAAAAAGTTAGTGAAATAAAGACTCAAATAGAAATGAAATAAAACCTTAATTTTTGAGGACTTACTTCACATGAGATAAAAACCCAAATTTTAATATGAAATACACAAATAAGCATTAAAAAATTCATAGATGCCTCTAATGTTTTGCGGCATCAGGGGAAATTGTATTGTGCTGATTTTACGTCGCACTTATTGCAAATTTTTATATGATTGCATGGAGGGAGGACAAAATAATACAAAAATACCCTTAGTAGACACGATATTTATAAACATTTCTATTCGGCTTAATTTTCTCCCCCACCATTTTTTTATAGCCTTATATCAATACAGACTTTCAATGAAATACCCTCAATAAAATCAAAAGTGTAATAAGTAAACAAATAAGGTGTGTTTTTTAGATTTTTACAACACCAGAGCAACGTGTGCAAATTGTTGAAATTTTTAATCAAAATAATTGTTCTATTTGTCAAACTCATCGTGCACTTCTTCCATTTTATGCCGTACATAATCGTCCTTCAGAGTGGCTAATTCGAAGAACAATAGATCATTTTCGGACCACATTTACTGTTACTGTTCATGTGCATCTTGTGAAACGCCGAACAAAGCGCACTGAAGAAGCTGTAGCCGCTGTACACGAAAGTATTGAAGATGATCCTAATCAATCAATTCGTCGCCGTTCTCAGCAACTGCGGTTGTGTCCTTCCACTTTATGGAAAATTTTTTAGTCGTTGAAAATTGGTATTCCTTCCACGTGCCATGTGGCGGCCACATGGCAGAAATCATGTGAAAACATTAATTTAGTAAAATTTTCTTTTAAATAAATCCCGCTTCGTTGATATTAAAAATATATTGTCGTTTTTTTATGATTTAAACTTGTGTTACTGTATAAAAAACACCCTTTATATAGAAAACGGTTGATTCCAAAGGACATCCCTGCATATTCCTGCTAATTTTAATCGCAAAAACTCTATTTTTTTAATTTCTTTCTATTCCTACGAGACAAGCGGTGATTGATGTACATAGTCCTCTAAATGAATAGAGAACACTTATAAATTAATCTCGGAGTTTTTTAAAAAAATTGATTTTTTTTTCGTTCACTACATCTCACGAAAGTATCAACCGATTTTGACCCTGACTAGTCACGAGCATCTTTTTAAAAACGCAAAACATCGATATATGGTTTAAATTAAATTTTTTCAAAACTAGTAAAATCAGTAACGATTTTTTCTTTTTTTTTGGAAAATTTTAATATTCTTAGCGGGAAGTTAAAAAAGTTTTTAGTGCTTTTGCAAGTTTTTGGACATTTTTCTTGCGTACTTATTTTAATTTATATTCTATTTTATATAAAAATATAACATGATCTACGGATAAACAAAGACCGTGATAAACTATAACTTTATTTAAATTTACAAAAAGGAATTCTAGCAGTTGAGAGTTTTACAGTTCACCATTTTACTCAATTAAGTTCCAGATGTTATATATTGCATTTGCAAGTATGTACCCTTCTTTTTGAAATAGAAGCTGTTTGCTGAAATGATGGGAAAGACAAAAATAATATATATATATATATATATATATATACATATATATATATATATATATATATATATATATATATATATATATATATAGTATATATATAACTGCAATTACAAAAGTGGCACAATAGAATTACACTCTTTTCTATAAATCATATAATATGGCAAGAATAATAATAATAATAATTTTTTAAATCCATTTAAAAAAAAGGTTTGTTGTCAATGATTTTGTTTGTTTTATTTTGTATCGAATACAAATACCTATAATATTTTTATTTTAAGTACAAAATCATGTATAATTCAATTTAAATTATGAAATTATGCATACAGTCAGTAATGACGTACAATATCTGCCTGCTTTGATTATGTATTTTATCTTCATTTTTATGTAAGAGAGTTTGCTAGTTTAAATTGCATTAATTTATATATGTTTCTTAATTTTATTTAAGTAACTAAATATTATCAATCTTTTATATATCATTAAGATTAGAATTTTTGTATTCGGTCTCAAGTTCAAATCTGGAATCTGCAAATTATTTTTTTAACATAATTTTGTTAAATTCAAAGTACTTCATATAGAGTGAAACACTTACAATATTTTCATAATCATCAAACTATGGATTTCGTGGCCGCTACGTCATCTCATCATCATTATTTGTTCAATAATCAAACGGCAACGCGGGTTTAAATAAAAAGTGTATGAAAAGAGGTTTGATTCTCGTATGCAATTTCTTAATAAAAATTTGTGTAAATAAAAACTATTATCATATTCCATTAAGCCACGTAATAAATAAGTGGTACCAAATAATAATAAAAAAAGTGTAGCGGTTTACGAAAACAGCTGTTCTGCTCTGCTGTACAATTTGAATAATTAATATCTGATGTTGACTTTGCTTTGTGCTTCGAATATTTATCGTGTCTTTCTGTATATAAACAAATTTTCGAACAAATAGCCTAACGATCTTAATTTAATTTAATAAAAGCTTTTTGTTATTTAGGTCTGTGCCTGATGATTACAAAAATATTGTAGATATTTCACTCTTATTAAAATAATTTGAATTTAGTAAAATTCTTTAAAACAAATAAATAAATTTGAACTTGAGTCTGAATAAAAAATTGCGTATCTTAATAATAAAATTAAAAATTAACAAGTAAAATTTACGTTCATGTTTAATATTTAAAATATTTAACAAAAACTCGTTTATCAAATCAAATTTGCCATTCACTTAAATGAACACATTTTACTTATCTCTAACACACCCTCGGAATATTTACATATACACTTACATTGTACATACATATATACAAATAGGATGATATACAAATGTACTGCTACATGTATTTGCGAATTCCATAAGTGAGGGAAAAATAGAAACAACCATTAAAATGATAAAAAATAAATAAAAATAAAATTTAAACACTATAAAACAATTATCAGCCATTTAAAAATTGTTAAGGGATACAATAAATTTGCATGTCAATGCAAAAAAAAAATTCCCTCTTTGAATTTCTTATTTTCATTGTTGGTGTTTTTTTTTTATCGAAACGCAAACTTAATTTTTCGTATAAATATATATATTTTTTTTTTTTTAAGAAAAGAAACAAGCAAAATTTGAATTTACAAAAAGTAAAATTGGCTTTGGCTGGCAAATAACCGAAAAAAGCACTAACAACGACAGGGCAACAAATTTATTTGTGTCACATTCAGATACGCCATGAAATTTTTGCGAACAATTCTTCATGAATTATTTGTTACAGTGCTGCACACAATAGCTGAGGCTAAAGCAAGTACCAAACACTTGCCTCTAACACTCTCCTTCAATGTTCACAATATTCTTTCTTAAAATTTCTTGTGTTTGCTATTTTTTTCCGAACAATAAAAATTGTCTGTCCTGTTTAGTTTCCACCCAGTTTCTTTTTTTCATTCTTACTGTTTGTAACCGTTGTAACTGTTAAAAATTGTTACTATTAAATAAATATTCTTGAACCTTTTTTGTTACTTTCTTTTTGCATACTTTAAGGGGTGGTGCATAAGTATGTGTTTGCTTTAGTTTATTTGGGCCGAGAATATTATTTCAATTGTTGTACATAAAATACTCTGTTTTTAAATACGGAAATCTGAACAATTTGTATGTGTATGTGTGCAGTATGTATGTCAGTGTGTATGTATTTTGTACTCTTTAATAAATTATTGCTTTTGATAGTTAAAAGAATGACTGGTCGAGAATATTCACGCTTAAATATTTTATAATACAATTTTTATTCATTAAATTATTTTATATTGAATGTGCAACAATGGCAAACAAAAAGAACTTAAGAGAAAACAATTATTTGACCCACATTTTTTTTTTTTTAATTTTTCGATTAAGTCTTTTAGCTTAAATATAAAATTTAACATTTTGGGTATTAAGCATAAAAAATTATGTTGGTGGTTTAATGGAATTGTGCTGTTAAATGTCAATTTCTTTGAATATATGATATACTTGTGTTAGGAGATTTATTAAACATTAAATTTTAAGAAATTTGGCTATTAAAAATCTTGTGCTAAGGACTCTTAACGTTGTATATCATATTATTATGGGTTGCATAAACTTTAGTTAAAATTATATATGAATTTTTATTAGTCGAACTTTCTTATGTAAATTGTTAATTTTATCAACGGACTTAGGTTCGAATCTGCAAGACTGCAAACCATTTTTTATTATTTTATTAATAAATGAATATATAAATATTCTTAATATTCCAATCTTAATATATAAATTAATAAAAATGGAATTTGAACAAATTCATTTATTAATAAAATAATAAAAAATGGTTTGCATAAATGGTTTGTTAAAATTTAATAAATAAATATGAATACCTTCACATACGAATAAATTGGTAACTCAAATGATTTTTATTCAGAAGGAAATACAGGAAAAACCAAATAGTTTTTACACCTTCCGATCGGTATGCAACAATTTTACTATGTTGTACGCTCTGTTTAGCTCCTTTCATACATTAGAAATTTCAACCATTTAAATAAACCGGCATTTCTACTCCTTCACATCAAATTGTATAACATTAATTGGATCGGATAGTATAAAATTCCATTATCTCTTATTCAAATATTTTTAACTTTTGTTTCAGCTACTGTTTTAAAACAGTGTGGAATGTCCGAAACATTTGGGGTATTCACACTTCGTGCTATTTAGTCATATTGTCATAAAGTCATAATATTTTAGACCGGTTAAAAAAAGTTGTTGTTGTGCTGCATACAAAAGAGTCATAAAATAATAGCACTCTTTCAGGTATGTTTTTTTGTTTTGTCAAAAAATAGCTCTAGAGATCTGAGTCGAAAGGCTGAAAATCCTTGGGCGAGACGGCGATTGTATATGTTTGCCGCCGTTAATTATAAATGATTCACGACGGAAAAATTATTCATACCTATATGTCTGTACATTAAATCACATTTTTCTCATTTAACTTACGTAGCTGGCAGCCACTGAACGTTTTTCCGTATGCCGCCGCAAAAAAAATGTTACCAGCTCATATCAAGGCAGCAGCTGATCGATGTTTGAAATAGCATACTAATTTATGACGGGTTGTTCACACTAGTCATACTTGCGTGCTATTATTTTATGACTGCAGTGTGAATCCTCCAATTGTTTAAAACAAATTCTGACTCAATTTGATATAACGAAAATATAATATAAAAATTTCTGCAAAAATATGCAAATTTTAAAGACATAAAGAAGGGGAAAAATTTAAAGAAAAATACTTTCATAATTTATATTGCGTAGTTTTAAGTTGCGTTTTAAAACTCTTTGAGTTAAAAGGTAATTTTGTGAATTTCCCCAATTTACCTGTAATTGTTTTAATTGGTTTTAAATTTACTCGATACGGTTCTGGCGAAAAAATACATTTAAAACACAAAAAAAATTTAAGATTTGTTTTTTATACACTCCAAAAAAGAATTGGAAGGTATATTCACTTTGCCATTCCTTGTATAACGCAGCGAAATATCACTCTAAGATCCCATAAAGTATATATAGTGAATTTGGTATGGATAAATTCTGAAGGATAGCATAGCACAAGTGCGTAAATGGACTAAATAGGACTAGGGTAAAAAGGGTTCCTCTAAGAAGAACTAAACCAACCTTTTAAAAAAAATACGTTTATAATTTATATAGCTGTTTTGTAACTTTATTAAGCAAATGACATATTTTTATGTCAAAGAAGGTTGAAAGCATTAGACTTGTAGCCAGAAAACTAGAAAAAAATTCATTTTTGGATACCGCCTTCTTTAGTGGGCGCTGACGTACGTTATTATATGCAAAACTAGTTTAAATATTTAACAAATTGTATTACTTAACCCTACACTGGCTAAATGTAAAACTTTCAAGCTTTTATCACAAACCTGAGATGTTCTCTGATCATCCCCTGCCCTATCCCTCTAACTACCTTTGTCTGGTCCTGTAAAAAATAATTTTCTTTTCTACTCTTAATTATATCAAAAATATACTTTTAAAGTTTTTACGACAAAGCGACGGTCCTTCCCGGAGAGACCCTATCAAAATACAGTTTTAAAATTGGGCACAGAAATTTATTAAAGGAGCTCTCACCCAGCAGGTTAAGCATTTTCAATTTATTTACTAAATATTTGGAGGGTATTTAAGATTCGACCCGGTTGAATATAATGTTCTTACTTGTTTTTGACTATAATTGTATTCAGAGCATTGAAGATGTTGTTGTCAGATGCTTAAGTCACCCGCGATCCATTAACGTCTATTACCCATTGAAATTTAGAAAATGATGACCCAATGAAATTTTGAAAAACCAAGTTGAAAATTATGATTATTCAGGCTCATGTTGAAATTTGCGAATTTACTTTTTGACTTTTTTCCTGGTTTAATTTATATATTTGCGAATTCGTTGTTTAACACTAAATTTTTAATTTCATTCACTGATTTTTTTTTTCCCAAATTTACAAAACAAAAAATGTTTAAAATTGATTATTGAGGGGCTTAGCTAGTTCCTAAGAGAATTTTACTGTGGCCTAATGCAAATCATTAGGGAATCTTTACCCAACATTTCTTAAAATAACTAAAGATATTCCCCCTTATTCTGTAACTATTTTTCAACGTCCCATCAACACAATATCAAAAATGGGTCGCTTACCTACTCCTTGCGGACAACAATGAACTACTTCTGACCGTCTGTGACTATTATCTGGGGCCTGGGATATAGCAAGAGCCTATTACAAATTGTCAATTGCTAGAGAAAAAGAGTACAGAAGTGTTCTATTTATGATATTGTGTTGACGTGACGTTGATAAATAATTACAGAATAAGGGGAATTATTTTAAATTTCGACTCAATGGAATCAGAAGCTTAAACAAATATCAAAGCTATAACAAAATGTCAATAATCACTTATCCCTTTTGTTTTGAGTAGGGCCAGCACTCAGGGAATGCCCCTACATGTGCAGTACATTGCGCTGGAACTAGAAAGAAGGTGATAGTATTGAGAACACTGATGAAAATATAGAGACTTTTTTTGTGGTTACTGTAACCTTTTACTTCCCCGTCTAATTTTTGCTTCAGGGCGGACGAATGATGGTACTGTTGCAATGCTGTTTAGTGTTAATCGCTGCCAGTTATGTTCAGTGACAAGTGCCTTGCCTTCAACCGCCAACAATGAACACAACCATGGACTAGTGCTAAACAGAAGAATTCGACACCATATTCATGACTAAGCGAGGAGTAAAACTCGGGACTTTCCGCTTCAAAATCCTGTGTTAATTATTTCAGCCAACGGTTCCGCCTACTTTCTGTTTTAAGAGCTTGCCTTTAATCCAAATTTGTTATGAAGAGTGGTATACGATATGTAGAATATATTTTGTAATCATCAAGCTATTTTATACGTGCTTCTTGTTTAATGCTAGTGTACAAAAAAAAAGGTTCTAATTGTGTGGTCTAACTGTCTGGTTGAATGAATCTCACAAATCAATACTAATTACTCGTATGTAGTAAGAATTTTAACGAACATTTATATTGCTATATTAAATTGAATTAAGATTCATAGGCTAATTGTTCGAAATTTGTTTTTAAATCTTAGAAAGACATGATAAATATTCCAAGGCACAAAGGAAAGTCAACATCAGTTTTATTCAACTTACACAGCAGAGCAGAACGGCTGTTTTCGAAAGACGCAACCCTTTCATCATCAGTGCTCATGTGTATTGTGTTTGTCTCCACTTATTAGGTGGCTTAGCTGAATTTGATAACAGTTCCTTTTTACACAAATTTTATTGTGAAAAAGAATCCGAGAACTGTATCAACCTGATGTTAACATGTTATTGTTATAATACCCGTGTTACCGTTTGATTATTTTTTCTTCATGTCCCATTTTTCTGAATTTTTTTCTACTCGTGCCCTAGAGTGTGATGGTAACATATAAAAAAATTTTTTTTAACTTTTAAGTCGTTGCTAAAACAAAAGGATATTAGCCTGGTAATTATTGCTATTCAATTTTCTTTATACTGTAATTACAGCGTGAAATATTTTATTTTCTTTTTTTATAATTATAAAATAAAACATTAATAAAGATGTTAGTTTTCCAACGAATTATTACTGCAATACTTAAGAAAATATATATGTCTTTCCCTTTATTCGTTATTAAAGTTCATAAAATTATTTACTCTATTAACGTACCCACAATTTTTCTTAACGTTTTATAAAAACCATTATAAATACTGAGACAATTACTTGGCAATTGCAATGATGCACAAGAAAGGATAATTTATTACTCATACTTTCAAACAGCGCTGTTTTTTTAAACTTAGACTAATAAAGTGTTCTTGTAATCAACAATTTACAATGCCAACCCTTTGGTTGCTATATCATATTAAAGCAATTGCAAAGTTATTTAACAAATAAATTTTTTAATAAAAGATATATAAAAATTAACCATATTGCCACATAAAAATGTTTCATACATAAAATAAAATAAAAAAGAAAAAGAAATAATAACAACAATAAAAATACAGAAACGAAGGATTTATTATTCATTACATTCAGTATTACATACTTAAACTCACACTCACAGGAACAATCACATACACCCACACTTATACGTGTATAATATTGCATAAACGTGAATAAAACTTTTCATTTTGTAAATTTTTTATTCGTCCCTTTTAATTCAATTTCTTCCATTGCTTTTGTTTTTTCATTCTGTGTTTCCTTTCCTACCCCTGCATTCATAATTTATTCATATGTTCGATTTCTCCGCTTTTTCCGCTCTGGTTGCAGAAATTTACTAAATTTATACTTTTATATACTTTTATTTTCTAAACAAAAATTCTGCCTAAATTGTGTTTTATGTACATAAAATTTTGCTAATATTAAGGTTTGGGAATACTTTTGTCTCGAATCCCTTCACAAGTTCTCTTACTTCAACATATTAATTTAATACAATGAAAATTATTTATGCAAATCTGATTAGTGGTTGGATTAAAATGCTGAAACAGGAACGTTGTTGAAAAATATCGAGTTATCTCTTGGCACTAGAATCGTCCCTTCACTTTTGTCCCGCATTTAAGTTTGTATAAAGATGGCATGTCTTTATATTTTTATTAAGGTTCCTTACAATTTGTTACTTTAATTCATTTTATTTATTTATTAAATTAAAAATGTACTCAATTAACCTCCAACTGCCGCTGGGTCATTTTTGTCCCACCAGTATTTTAATTGAAGGACAAAAAGTAGAAATATCAAAATACATACCAAAAAAAGACAGAAACACTATATAAATAATAAATAATACATTAGATTTTTTTTAATCGAAGGTCGAAGTGTTATTCAAGTATACACGTTTTATTATGATTTTTTTTCGCCGACCAACGAAAATACAGAATCAATTTTTTCCCCAAACGAAATTGAATTCTAAATTATGTATGAATTTTTATTAGTCGAACTTTTTCTTTATGTAAATTGTTAATTTTTTTTTTTTTTTTTTTTAACGGGCTTAAGTTCGAATCTTGCATGACTGCAAATTATTTTTTTGTTATTTTATTAATAAATGAATTTGTTTAAATTCTATTTTATTATTTTTATATTAAGATTGGAATATTAAGAATATTTTTTATTAATCATCAAACCAGCAGAACGGATCAGTACTGATTTCGAGGCCGCTACGCCATCTCATCAGCGTTCTTTGTTCAATTTTTCCACTTTTGCAAGTGGTGCTAGTTAGTAGGAATATCAACTATTTAACCAATATTTTAACGAAAATTGAATATGAGAAGTTATCACATTCATATTATTAAGTTATTACATTTTGGTTAGTACGAAATTCCCCAACCCTGACGATTAATATTCCAAATATTCCAATATCTCTTTTGCTTTTTCCAGAGCCATCGGCTGCTGATAGGTAAAGCTTCTTTGTTATTTATGTTCAAGTAATTGAATTTAGTTGTCAATTTACTTTGAACAAGTGCGCGTGCCCCCGCAATGTTTTTAAATTATGTATGAATTTTTATTAGTCGAACTTTTTCTGTCACGGCACGGCTGCGTATGACTAATATTTGTTTGTATGGAATCGTATTACTCATACGTCTTAAACATTGATTTAGAAACAAAAAATCATACGTTACGGACGTTTTTTCCCGGGTAGGGAAAACTTTTCTAAAGTTAGTTCGAATTTTTTTTTTAGTCGATCTTCGATAAAAAAAAAATTCGAACTAACATAAACAAACGCCGCGAAACGGGTCTTCTAATTTAGCCTCCATTTTCACCCCTCACTCGCAGAATCGACCTAACTTTTGCTAACCTGAATATGTTCCACAGTGTAAGTAAAATATTAAAGACCATATTTGTGTGATATTTACTTTTCAAAAGTATTTCGTTATTCACTCGTTTTACAATTACCAGTATAGGGGTTTTCAACAAGAACTTTGTTTTCTAAAACAAAACAAAAAATTTACATGAATATGATTCAAATTTTTTATGTATTACGAATAGAAAAGTTCGGCAATTATAAATGAAAAATGATATCTGGCAAATGTCCACCACAACCACGCTTGCTGAAAAGCCAAATCTTTATGGGGGTTAAACTTTATGTGGTCGCTTATTGATATTATGGGACGTACACACGGGTTGACCAACCTTTCGCCATTTTTGGCGAAGGGTAGAACGTGTAAAGCGTGTTTTTTTAAGAGTGTCAAAACACCAGAGCCACGCGTGCAATTTGTTGAATTTTTTAATCTCATTTTTAAACTCATCGTGCTCTTTTTATATTTTATGGCATACATAATCGTCCTACATTGCGCACTGAAGAATCTGTTGCCGCTGTACAGGAAAGCAGTGAAGATGGTTCTAATCACACAATTCGTCGCCGTTCTCAGCAATTGGGGTTGTGTCCTTCCACTTTATGGAAGATTTTTTTAGTTATTGAAAATTGGTGTTCCAGATTGCGCCTTCTACGCGCCAGCCGTGGCGGTCACATGGCAAAAATCATTTTTAAACATTCATTTCATAAAAATTTGTTTCCAAAAAAGCCCGTTTCATTGATATTAAAAATATGTTTCCTTGTTTTATTATGATTTAAACTTGTGACACTCTACAAAAAACACCCTTTAGTACATATTACAGAGTATTGCTAACTTAAAATTCTATACTTTTAAAGGTATGTTCACACTTATCAAATATTTTCCCAAAAAAGCGTTACCACTAAACACTAATAAAAAACTTTTTATATTAAATTTAATTAAGATTCATAGGCTAATTGTTCGAAATTTGATTTTAAATCTCAGAAAGACATGATAAATATTCCAAGGCACAAAGGAAAGTCAACATCAGTTTTATTCAACTTACACAGCAGAGCAGAACAGCTGTTTTCGAAAGCCGCAACACCTTAATCATCAGTGCTCATGCGTATTGTGTTTGTCACCACTTATTAGGTGGCTTAGTAGAATGTGATAACAGTTCCTATTTACACAAATTTTATTGTGAATCCGAGATTTAAAATCAAATTAGCCTATGAATCTTAATTCAATTTAATATAGCAATATAAATGTGCGTGAAAATACTTACTACATTAAAAAACTTTTTAATCCAAAAAAGTATTCATTGAGTTATATAGTCTCCAATAATATTGGATTCATGACAATGTCTATTTGTTTTGTATGAAATTGTTTTACTTAATAAACACGTATCTGAACGAAAATGTTTTTCTTTAGTATTTAGTGGTTACGTTTTTCAGGGCAAATATTTGATAAGTGTGAACGTACCTTAAGCAACACTATTTGTATTAATTTTGTTTATTAAGCAGTTTGTGCTTAAACATCATATCTACACTTTTGTGAGTTGCAGAAAATTTGCATGTATAGATTGAAGAGTTTGACAAAAATAAGAATTCTTTATATCTACTAATAGAATAAATATGAAAGTAATTCTGTCTGTTTGTTACATGTTCACACTTAACCCGCTGAACCGATTTAGATGAAAGTTGGCATAGAGATATTTGGAGATCAGAAGAATAGCATAGGGTGGTTTTTGTTTTTGGAAATAATCCTATTAGGTGGTCAAGGGTGGTCGAAAATTCCAATTGAGATATGAAATTATTGAAGGGTAACGTTGAACACTTAAAACTTTGATACAGTTGACTTAACAATGTATCTGTTTCTGGCAATGAATTTTGGTGGTTAAGGATGGTCTAAAATTTCTAGCTATGAATTTGGAAACTTAAGCTCTTATACAGTTCAAAATACAACACAACCTTTACATATCATACAATTTAGCTGAAATTGTAAAGTCGCGTAAAAGGTAGTATTTAATAAATTATCTAAGACAATACTTCGAAATAACCAAATACTTTAGCTAACAAAAAACTTTGGTATCGCTACTGACGAGACTGAAAATAACCAGCCTATACTACACTGGGGCCAAATTACCGCATTCGATATCGAAGGAAATTTCCATACAATTTAAATACAAATTTCGATCGATATCGAATGCCGTAATTTAGCCCTGGATTTGACGAGAACGAGTTTGCTGTGTAACCATAGCGATTTCTTAAATCTGAAAAGTTTGTTTTTATGTGTAAAAAAAATTTTACATGTACTACAGTAAAACACTTCATTAAGACCTTCCATTTGACTACCGCACCGCACCCAGTGGTTAAAAAATGCCTTTGTCACCTGGGATGCTGTCAGGGCACTAGTGTCGCTCCATACATTTAAATTTGTTGTGCCTTAAAAACTACATTTTATATGAAGTCTAAGAAAGAATTGTTATTTTTTAGAAATATATTTATTTATTTCTTTCGTTCGAACTCCAATTTGAGTGCAGTAAGCCGTCAGATTAAGAGGCGATAGTTCTTTCGTTTTGCAAGCAGCACGTTTTCAAACCACTAATATCATGGAAAATGGGTTAAAAGTCTCTGTTCCATTTTTTTCTCCCTATTAAATTGAGACTATGTCTAAAAACAGAAATCTACAAGTAAAAAAAGTAAGACACACTTTATGTCTTTCACTTAAATACTCGTGCAATATATACATATATATTTTTCAACATCAGTTTATCTTTGCATACAGATTTATATATTTTATTTCTTATTTTATTTTTGGATGATGCCAAACCCAACAGCATTAGCACGTCTTACAATCTCTTGACATATGTGACACACCTTTTGACCCATATTTTTTTGCTAAAATAAAAATAAAACTTTCTTAAAAGCCTAAAAGGTTTATTCGAGAAAAAAAAAAACTTGTCAAGAGAAAAGCGTAAAAATAACGAAACTAAAATAAGCAAATAAGCAAAAATAAGAAAACAAAAACCAAAATCCAAACTTATAGCTGAGCGATAATATAAAATTCACAAGCAATTCGCTGGTTAAAGTGTTATATAAAGGAAATATTAAAGTTTTTTTTATAATAATTAAATAATTTTTTTTTTTGCTCAAAAAATATATGGATTTTAGTTTTTTTTCGTCTCACAAGGGTTTATATTTATGAATTTATTTAAAAAAGAAACAGGAAAACCAACGAAAATGGAATGAAACCCTTGTTGTTGCTGCCACAATATTTTATATAATTTATTATGCTTACGATTAAATGCTTTGTTTTATTTTTATTTTTATCATCTTTGATGTTTCCGGCATTTTCACTTCAGGTGGTGTGAGCTTGTGTTAAATAAAAGAGATTTATGGCGACATTTTGTTTGTCGCATTATGCAGTTTTTGGTAATGCGAACCATCTTCATGATTGTCGTTATGTTAGATGCAGCACAAGCGTTTTCATAGCCTGTACTGCACGGAACAAATTTATGGTTTACTGTTTTTAAAATAAATATTGGAATTAAATCGGATATTATATTAACTAATCGATCTTTATTAACTTTTGAAGAATGTTGTCTATAGGTTTCAAGTCATGATACGATATTTCAGAAATTGCTATTATCAGTTGTGCATGAATTCGGGCAAGACAATGTGTTGCCTCTTTCAAAAAGTTAAATTGTTTTCTTAATTATATAATAAAGACTTAAGGTATGTTCACATTTATCAAATATTTGCCCAAAAACGCGTAACTACTAAACACTAATAAAAAACTTTTAAATTCAAAAAAGTATTAATTGAGTTATATAGTCTCCAATAATATTGGATTCATGACAATGTCTATTAGTTTTGTATGAAATTGTTTTACTTAATAAACACGTATCTGAACGAAAATGTTTTTCATTAGAATTAATTGGTTACGCTTTTCAGGGCAAATATTTGATAAGTGTGAACGTATCTTTACTCGTAATTCATAAAAAAATATTTTATGATTATAATCTGCTTATGTGGTAATTTTTGTACAGCAATCTGTCAAATATTTTGTATGAATATTTTTAGAGCTGCATGAGAATTTGAAATGAAAAATTGGTAGGCAAATACTTTCATGGCACTTATTTTTTAAATGTGATTTCCTATATACGTCTCAATGCAATTTTTAACCACTTTTCCTAATAAATGTGACCATAAGCAGTCGATCAGCCCAATTATTAATAACAACTCCCCGGGAATTTTCTCTCTTTTCCCTTTTCCCTTATTCTAAATAGAATCTCCCCGGGAGATTTTTCCCTTCTCCCTTTTCCCTTATTCTAAATAAACTTCGAAAATGGGAGACTCTTCCCCGGGAAAAAAGTAGGTATTATGAATGCAAATTAAAGGGAGAATTTGATAATAAATTTAGAAAATAATTCCTTCAAAAAATTGCAAGGGAGTTGTGCTGAAAAAAATATTTTTCACTTTTTAAGTCAAAACAAAACAACTGAAACCAAAACAGTTGACTGCGAAAATTCGAAATTCCCTTTCCCATAATACTGTTCTCCCCGTCTGTTTAGAATAAGGGAGTTTTATTCCCGGGAAAATGAATTCCCCGGGAACTCTTTTCCCCGGGAATATTTATAATTGGGGTGGATAGAATATTTAATATCAGCTTTCAATGGTTCAATAGTTTGTTGGCCAATGACTTCAAATGATCCCCCATAAAAACAAACGGGAGGGGCACTGATAACCTCTTCTAGAAATAAAGTTGTTACCAAATTGATTTTGTAACCAAATTATTGTTAAGCGCAACTTGCGCCGTAATTTTGGAACCGTGATTGTTGGAAGTAAAAATTCAGTTAGCATGCCATAAGTAGCCATGATGCCGCCAGCATGTAAACCGCACCAAAGGATCAACTTTAACATTTTATTGAATGGGGAATAGCAAAATTATTAGTGCACAAACGATCAATAACTGTACGAATTGTTTGCTCACTAGCCGGACCATAAAGTGGACGAAATGCTCTGTGAACTACGCTGGCAGCTGTATTTTTTTTTTAAATTTGGAAGCATTAAAGCATTCGTGATGACTTGCCAGATCCTACTGAGCTGAAATGTCAGGACAGTTTCACATTCTGAGCTGTCAAATCATAATTACTTATACGGATACTTCTCATGCAGCTAAAAATACATACGATATATTACAATTTATGATAAACACTTTCTTGTTTTTTTTTCTCTTGAGTTTTAAATCTTGGTGAGCTGTCTGTCATTAACACCAATTAATTTAATACCCATAACAAATACATATTTTTGAAATTTTAAAATAATATTTATATAAAATAAAAATTGAATGCATTTGGAAAATATTTGTTTACCAGTGAAGTGAAATGAAGCGGTAAATGCCAAACCATTTTTCATTCAGTGAAAAATAAACCTGGGGTCAAATTACGGCATTCGAATACGACCGAAAGTTGTATGTAAATTGTATGGAAATATCGCTCTATATCGAATGCGGTAATTTGGCCCCTGATCTTTTTCTAGTTACAGGGTGACTAACTAAGGTTTTTGATTCTCTTAGTACAAATGAAAATGGCAACAATATAACAAATTGAGTACATTTGAAAAATATGATTAAAAATATATAGTCCAAGTAGACTGCACCTTGTAGAATAATGAAAGCGTATCCTTAATATATTTTCAATCTGAGAACTCTCTAAGGATTGCCAACATTAAGAGATTGTCATTGATCCACATCTGGTATAGTCTTACCTAAAAATAAACAAAAGAATAAAAGAAGACAGCGATTATTATAAAAGTTATAAGACAGAAATAATTGTATGAAAGAAAAAAATAATAGGTATATCAACACGACACGGCTGTTGCAAGTGACGTTCGTGCATTCTCTGTTCTGCAAAAATGTTCCGTTATATTCGATATAGAAATTTAGAGAACACTGGATACTTTTACATTCTTCAGAGTTCTAAATATCCCTTATAAAAAAATATTCTATATTCTACTAGATAATGTACTGTAAACTAGGAATGAAATACTTACTACGTTTTCATGCGCACTTATAGAAATATTAATTTTTTTTTTGGCTACATGATCGATTGTAACACCTATTAAAGTTCACGAAAACTGACGGTCATGAATTACTCAATATTTATGAATTTTTTGACAAAAATAAATATCGGCTTATGATCAGGATTAGTGATCCATACTAAAAATATATTTAACCTACTGAAAGGATTTTGTAAATAATGAATGTGGCATGACCAGATCAAAGCAATACTATGAGAAGACAAATTCTGGCTAACATTTCAATTTAATTTTAATCGTGCTGCTTCTTTTTTCCCAAATTAAAACAAAAATCAACATGATCACTAAGTGAAATGCGCATAGAAATAAGGCAAAACACTCCTTGATGGCCACTTTTATATATATTTTTTAGTTTTGGGAAAAGAATCAGCACAATTAAAAGTAAATTGAGGTTTTGAACAACAATTTCCAAATATATAGAAAACAAATTTCTGCTTAATAAATGGTTTATAAAACGAATTTTGTGTGCAAATCTGTTTTATAAACCTTTTATAAATCAAAAATAAATAAATAAGACTATAAATTGAAAATGCCTATAATATTTATATCTTTTAACATATTCTTAATTTATTATTGTATTCTGATATTTATAAGCTTAAGGTCTCTTTATTTTAGTTTAAATTTTAATTTCAATATTTCGTCACTCCTTTGTGTGACTTCTTCAGGAAATTAATTATTTTATTTGATATGAAAAAATTTTTTGTTTATGAAACAAAATTATTAAAAAAATAAAATAATTAATTTCCTGAAGAAGTCACACAAAGGAGTGACGAAATATTGAAATTAAAATTTAAACTAAAATAAAGAGACCTTAAGCTTAAAAATACCAGAATACAATAATAATTAAAAAGAGGTCAAGAAACCAGAAGAATTTATTCTTAATTTATTCTTAAATATTTATTAGTTATAAAAAAGGGTTAAATTTTAGCTTAAAACAATTAACACCTGGCTTAAAACTTAAAATGACACTAAAGGCATTGTTGCTGTTAGTCATAAAGATTTTGCTCTTTTAGCCAAATTATTTTTATTTTGAGTTACTTTGCTTTAATCTAAGTAAACTGCAGTTTAGGTTCTTTAGTACACGTATGTGCATGCTTTGTTAAAAGGTATTGTATTGTAAAATAAAATAAAATAAAATAAAATGTAAAAATTTTTTTCCACTCGGAATATACAAAATATATATATGCTCTCCATTATTTTCGTCATGTAAGAGTTGAAAGAGTTTTGCTGTTCGTAATTTTAGTTTGTTATTGTTTGTAGTTTCCTTTATTCACTTTAGAAACGAAATAATCGGCAAAGCAACAGTAAATAATCCAAGTGTAAAGAATTCTGTTTATTTTTGCAAAAGAAAAGGAAACATTTTTTTTATTTTAATGGCAAAAATAACGAAAAACACAAGAACAGAAGCAGTAATAAAATATCTTTATGCTTTATATATAACAGATTTGTTTTACAATAAAAAAAAAAAAAAGAAAACATGTTAAGAAAGCACTGTTGCACTGAAAATATTAAATGAAATAGCGGAGATTGCGCACTATTCTGTTTGCCACCTAAGACATTAAAAAAAAATAACTCAATTAAATTCAGAATGACATGATCAACATTTCAGTAAATAATGGAAAATGTACATCCATTTAATTGGCAGCTTACACAGCAGAGCAGAATAGCGCTGTTTTCGAAAGCCACTACATTTTCATCATCAGTGTTCAGGAGCAATTTTACTTTATGGGTTCACATATTAATGCTGTGGAAATTACACACGGAATGAAAATCTCATATTTAGCCTTTTTGGTGAAGAGTATAATAAATAGATAAATTAAAAGTTTGCATAAGAAGTAAACAGACTTTTTAGTAAATAAAGTTATAAAAAAATACTAAGATATTTTGTCAAAGGGAGACATCTTTTTGTTTTTGTACTTGTATTCAACATAATGTGTCGGATCATAAAACTTGCGCATACATTGAAACTTTTTAGGCGGTATTACATAAGTCCTTTATAATTACTACTTTTTTACAAAAATTTATTAAAATTACCTTTTTCTTATTAAGTTTTTCTACTGCCTATTTCACAATGTCGAATGAATTATTTCTTTCGTACAAATATATTTATGCTAGAGTTAATGTCGACGCCGTTGACGGCGTTTCAACGCCGAAAAAGTTGAAATAGATTGAACTTTTACGGCGTTGCAACGCGTTGAGATTAACTGCTCTCATACAATTTCATACGATTCAACTTTTTTTTGATATTTGACGCCGTCGACGACGTCGACATTAACTCTAGCATTAAAATAAAAAGAAAATTTTATAAATTGTTTTTGTTTCAAATGTACTTAGACGAAAGAAAAAACTATATTGACACTGTGAAATAAGCAGTTATTAGTTGAATTATTAAAAATAATACTTAAAGCATTTAAAATCTAACGCGGATTTTGTCTATTGTTTTCCTATAAAGGGTGGGCAAATATGACGTTAGGAAGTAGGCTTAAAAACACATATATATTCTTTTTGACAAATTCAGTTTTATTGTTACCAAGCTAAAGTAGAAATATGGGAATTAATAATGGAATATAATGTCGGTTGAATATTCACCTCTAGCATGTCGGCAGACGTCCGCTCTTTTCACAAAAATTTTGGGTCACATTTTGCCACAATGCTTCGCTTATCTCGTCAATGCAGTGCCGGATTTTGTGGTTTGTTCACGTAAACTACGTCATTCAAATTACCCCAGAGAAAATAATCCATCGGCGGTAAATCACAAGGACGAATCGTCCAATTGACATCGCCAAATGGAGAAATTTTGCGACCGTTAAATTTCTCATGCAATTTTTTGTGCGGCCGCGTGGCATTTCATGGTTAAAATTTCCAAACTTTTTACTAAATAAATGTCAAAGGATGACAGCTCAATTCTTGACATTTCACCATTTGTCAGTCAATTTACTTCCTAACCTGAAATTTGCCCACCTGTACAAGAATTTCTTAAAGATATTTTTGCACATATTTTTCACTTGGTTTTCAAAAAAAAAAAAAATCGTTATATTAAATGTTAATAAAGAATTAACTGAATATTTCAAATTTAATATAAAATAGTATGAATTTTAGTGCTTTCACTAGTTCTTAATAAAAGTTTAAACTTCATGAGTGCAAGCACAAAAATCATTTAATAATTAATAACAAATTTATTTGTTTTTTTTTTTTGTCATTTATATTACAAACATTTTTGAACTTTTGTATGCTCTTGCTATCAGATGACATTTTGCCAAAATCAATTATCGCAAATTGACTTAACATTGTTGCAAACTGCAACAAAGTATAAAAATATTTGCAATTTATTAATTTGCACTTTACCAAAGTTCTTTGGAAAGTTTAAGTCAATTAGTTTGGATATTGAAATGACATTGTGTCTTACTAAGATTATTGCGCAATTATGACAGAAATTAAAAAAATAAAACAATATAAATAAAACTTATAAAATACAATGGGGCGAAAAATATTACTACAGTTCAAGGAAATGCAATATGTTATAAGATGCTTAAAACAAATGCAGATGCTATTATGAAAACAAGTAAGAACGGATCGAGTCTTAAATACCCTTCAATATTTATTAAATAAAAACTCCATTTTGTGGGGTACACTCCAGAAGGGGCCGTGGGGGAGACATCACACCTTTGCTATAAATCACTAAAAAGTAAATTTTTGGGGCTATTATGTTAAAAAAAGGGCTGCCCGCAGTTAGCGAGTAAAAAACAGCCGGACGTCATAAAGCCCCATTGTGATTGGGGTTATTAATGTTGATTTCTTTTCAATAAAAAGAGGCAATATTATGGCATTTGGAAATAGTGAATTTATTGCAAATGAATGTACCATCTCTTACGAAATATTATTTTTAGTTTAAAAATGTGTCCAATTGTAGTTTTTTAGGAAAACAGTGATAAAATGTTACACTTTTTTCAGAAAAGAAATCATCATAAGTGTAAATGTTTATTTATTTATTTATTTTTTTTGATAAGGTTACTTAGGGGGCAAATGTGAGGGAAGGTAGGACAGATCAGGGAACACCTTACCTTCGCCGCAAAATATTAAAAGTTGAATTTTTAGAGAATGTTGGCTTAAATTATACAATTTTTTAAATATTTACACAATTTTTCCATGTAATATGTTACTTCAACACCCACTAAAGAGGGCGGGGTCCAAAAATGAATTTTTCTGATTTTTTGGCTGTAAGTTCAACGCTTTGGACCATCCTGAACATAAAAATGTATCTAATTATTGTAGTCTATATGTCTTTAGCTAATTGCCGCCTAACTTTTTCTTTATGTCAATAAAAATTCTTTTTATTACATATTTTACCCGACGTTTCGTCATGTTTTTTGTTGACTTTTTCAAGGGTTTGTCTATTTGAAATTGAAATTAACAACTTAAATAATTGCAATACATACACACCAAAGTAATTTTACATGGATACTCACAATTATTCAAAATTATATTAAAAACATAAATAAAACCATAAATAAAAATTAAAAATTAAATATGACTTAGATCATGGTCGCAATTAGCTAAAGACATATAGTCTACAATAATTGTGAACATGATCTACATAAATCATTTTTAATTTTTAATTTTTATTTATGGTTTTATTTATGTTTTTAATATAATTTTGAATAATTGTGAGTATCCATGTAAAATTACTTTGGTGTGTATGTATTGCAATTATTTAAGTTTTTAATTTCAATTTCAAATAGACAAACCCTTGAAAAAGTCAACAAAAAATTTTACGAAACGTCGGGTAAAATATGTAATAAAAAGAATTTTTATTGACATAAAGAAAAAGTTAGACCGCAATTAGCTAAAGACATATAGTCTATAATAATTATACAACGCAAACAGGGCCAAATAAACAACAACCTCATAAAAATGTATCATTTGGTTATCAAAATAACAAAAAAAAAATTTTAAAATGATGTTGTTTTTTAAAGGTTGGTTACTTCTTAAGGAAACTTTTTTCCCTCTGGATCGATTCAGCCCTTTAACGAACTTGACCTGTGCTATCCTTCAAAATTTATCTAGAGCGAATTTCAAGGGTGTGGCTCCTTTCTTTTGGACGGAATCGTGATTTTCTCAGACGAACATGGCTAGATCGTCTTAGTTTTCATCATCGTCTTAGTTTTTGTAGGGCATAAAAATAAATAATAAATTAATAAGTGTGAGAAATTTGAACGGAACATATTGTATGATAAATAGGAATAAAATACTGAAATTTTTTCGATACAACTTTTTTTTCGTCAACAGGACTTTCCGTGTAGCAGCCACTTTTTAATAGACAAATTGCATTAAGGAAGTTTTAAAGTTAATATTCGTTCCCTAACAGCAGATTTCTGCATATAAAATTAATAGTTCAGTACAAAATATAAACTTGCAAAAATATATATTCAAAAATTTCAATTGTCATGAAATTATGTACATGTATTCAACATCACCCACCCATATTGAGTGGTTTAACTGCTATCATGTGACAACATTCTATAGTTGCATTCGTAAGAACTCGTCTGTAGGTATGTGTTGTTTGAATAAATGCACTTCCTTTATTGTTTCAAATAGAAACACATGTGGTTCCGTCACGTTACAGGGTTACGCTTCAATTGTCGTAACATACCTCTGTGTGTGTGTGTGTTTTTCTGTCAATTCGTTTGTTTGTCTTTCGATTATTTTTCCAAGCAACCAACCAACCGACCAACCATTCATCTATCGAGCCTTTCGTAATAAGAACAAGATTGTCGTTTTGTGTGTAATAGACAAGAACAAGAGGAAAAAAAAATAGTTAAACATTTTAACTTTATTATTCGGAAAACTTTCTTAGGTTTTTTCATTTTATTTTTAAAATCTTGTTTTATCGCTACATTGAATTCTTAGCAGTTTAACAGCAATCACTTGAAAATTACTTAACTTTAACATGGTTTTCTGCTAACTTTTATACAGACACTGAGAACTAATGTGGATTTGGAACGAAATTTTAAGACACTAAAGACAAACATTTGCTTCAGTGGTAGTTGTCTTAAAAACGGAACCGAGAGTTAATAATTAATAGGAGGAAGTAGTGTAGTTTGGCTATTATTTCTCGGCTCCAAAATTTGAAATAAAATAAACAAAAAAATTTTCCGATGAATATTTTATAGATTATGTGCAAAATTTTGATAGGACTACGTGGTATTTATTGCTCTATACAGTTCAATCATTGATTGATGACTAAATAAATATTTATTACTTAACGTGCCATATAAATATTGCGATCATGATTTGAACATCAAAAGAATTTTTAATTTGGAATTTATTTACTGTCCTTTTAAAATTTGTAACATGCGGTGGTAAAAAAAGGAAAATTTTTACACAATATTTTTAGCGAATTGTGATTGTTTAAAGTTAAAAAAATTAAAGTGATTTTTTTAGGGGTTGTAATTAGTTTTTTTACACTAAAATTTTTAGTTTTATTATTTAGTTTGATTCTTTTCCCAAATTTACAAAAAAAATCAAAATTGATTATTGATTGATACACATGAGCACTGATGATGAAAGTGTTGCGGCTTTCGAAAACAGCTGTTCTGCTCTGCTGTGTAAGTTGAATAAAACTGATGTTGACTTTCCGGTGTGCCTTAGAATATTTATCATGTCTTTCTGAGATTAAAAACAAATTTCGAACAATTAGCCTACGAATCTTAATTCAATTTAATATAAATAAATAATAGTTTTAAAGTTATTATTTTATAAAAATAAGCCTTAAGCTCAATATTATTACTTAAATTAAAAATTAAAGGCTAAACAAATTAAAACAATTTATTTAGTTCTAATAATTCATGGCGATTTCTTTTCTGGAAAATATGTAACATTTTGTCACTTTTTATTCTAAAAAAACACTATTATGCTAGAGTTAATGTCGACGCCGTTGACGGCGTTTTAACGCCGAAAAAGTTGAAATAGATTGAACTTTTACGGCGTTGCAACGTGTTGAGATTAACTGCTCTCATACAATTTCATACGATTCAACTTTTTTTTTTACATTTGATGCCGTCGACGACGTCGACATTAACTCTAGCATTAGGCACAATTTTAAAATAAAGCACATTTTCATAAGGGATGGTAGATCAATTTCCAATAAATTCAATATTTTCATATGCCATAATGTTACCATTTTCCAATGAAAAGTGCAAAAAATGTAGCATTATTTTTTAGAGAATAAAACAACATCAGTCTTACAATTCAATATGTTCCTATGCGCATTTCGCTGGGGCATTGGAAGATCGATCATTAGGGTACCTTTTATTCAATTTCGGAAAACTAGATATGCTATTGTAAGTTTCTAGTCATGTGGTTAACAAGTTTGAAAATGTTGTAGTCAAAACAATAGCTAAAATAATCACTCGTCTATTTAATATAGCAATATAATTTTTTTATTTTCTTACCGTATCATTCTACATCGGCAGGCTTTTTGTTTTGCCAATACTAATTGCAGTTGGTTCAGTCCAATGCGATAAAATTAATAGGTGGTTCAGCTCGCGGATTAGACCTCTTTTATTTCATAAATTTCTACCAACCGCAATATTGAAGAGAAACTTAAGGGCTCTAATTTTACAAATTTCCACAAAATTAAAAATATTGGTTTTGTTTTCTATACAATTTGTTCATAAGTCCAACATACAAAACTCATGTATTGCTTTTCTTTCTAAAAAGTTTAAAATTTTTATTACAAATAAAAAGAAATGAAGCAAACGAGAGCACAGAGGCTAAACATTTTTCAAATTTTATTTTTGTGGGCATGCAAATACCCCTAACGCAAAATGATTTACAAAACTAGGGCCAAAGTAAAATTTTTGGTCGCAATTATTGTTAATCTAATTAATGCCCAATAATTCAACTTGGAGATTTGTAAAGCAGCTGTTCATGTTCTTACGTCGGTAAGAAGGTAGATTTATTATAACATCGTCAGTAATTTTCTTACCATTTAATTGTGCCTTAGTCTCAATTAAAAATTAAATGTAATTTAAAATTGAAAAACTGAAAGTGTATACAGTTTAAATTTTTATGAAAATTAACTCAAACTATGTTTAAAGATTCACTGATTTATTGGGTATAAGTATTTATAATTAATACCAACTCACAATAATGAATATATTTATAAGTTCAGACAAAACACTATTTAAATGTATAATTATAAATTAATCCCAACAAAATATTTTTAGTGAATTATATATATATATATATATATATGTATATATATATATATATATATATATATATATATATATATATATATATATAATTTAAGAAAAAAAAGCAATCATCAAAAAACTGCAGATTCAAATAAACTCTTTACCAAAAATTAGCAAGTGAAGGAATTTGTGGTACCAAACAACTCGTTACTGAAAAAAATTTAACATTTATTCTTTATTGGGATACGTTGTACACCACCGATTGTTTGTTGCTACAAACACTCTTCTACATCTAACGTAATGGATATTTAATGGTTTTAATAAAGAGCCTTGGACGTCCCATTGTCGATATTGATTTATTGTCCAGCGAAAAAATTTGTGTTAATTGGTTTAAATGCACTCACTACTCCCATAACAGCTGATAATGGGAAAAGTACAAAATGTTCCTGAGTCGTTGGTCAATTTTTTTTAAGTACATTTTTTTTTTAACACAATCATGTCAATTAAGAATATGCACTGCGGTTGTTGCCACATACACAACATCATTAATGTAAGACAACCAGTTGAGCGTAATATAAATAGATAAAATCTCCATTGCCGGTAATCAAGATTGCAACAAATATATTTACTGTTGCCAGATTTGCTGATGTATGTGCCATTTAAAAAATTTTTTATGTGAAGTATATACAGAGATTTACCGATTTCCATGCTTTAGTTAATTTCATATGTTGTGGAAAGATTTAAAACTTTATTGACAATACAAAAGCTGTGCTTTTACGTCAAGTTTTGGTTTCATCTTTGTGATTCTTCTTTCACACATTTCAAGATTCTTGAAATGTGTGAAAGACGGTCTGTCGATGTACCGTCAAGTTTAAAACAAATATAATGAAATTTGATAAAACGAAATTTTGGTGTGTGCACGGAAATGCATGTTCAGAAGAAAATTGAGGATTAACTGGTGAATTAAACCTGGTGTCTGTGAAATATGGACTAACGATTGTCTATAAGAATGTTTTAAAATAAATTTTATATCCAAATTTTAGTTTAAGTCCCTCTCAAGTCAGTCCTTAATTTTTATAAATTATATGGAGCGCTATATATTTTTTTTCAACGGTTTAAGAACTGTACTTAGAGAGCTCTGGATATTTGAATTTATTTGAAAATTTCACTAATCCAAATAAATCAAAGTTTATTTTCCTCTTATGTTTTGACTTTGAAATCATGCACTAACATAATTATCGTATAAAATTTTGAAAAGCCCCAACTAATTGTCGGATGTTAAAAAGAAGTGAAATTGTGTTTCATTTGCTTTAAATCCACTTTAATGACCTCGTCTCGGCAATGGGTCAAAAAGAAACCGCTTTAGGTATAGTCTGCCACGATATTCCACCTGCACAAAAACTAATCGTATTGAAAAAATTTTACATAATACACATACTGCCCTGCGGTTTCCTAGATTTAAGCTACCTAATGTAGAGCACCAATAAATCTCAATTTATTTTATATACGTTTTATTTTAATCTAAAAATAGTGACTGAGGTAAAAACTTTTCTTGAAAGAAAAAAAAATGGTTTGTTCAACCTTTTTTTATATCTTAGCTCCGTTTAAACTTTATACGATTTAAACACATATCGCTGCTTGTATATGATTGTACCACAACGTGTATGTACACACTCGTACTTGTTTAGTTGCCAACTAAAAAAAGGACTAGGAATTTTCTCAAAGGATTATTGCAATGTTGTTCATGTCTCCAATACTTGCTTGTGTTCACAACGATTTCTTTTTTATTATTTTCATATAAGTAAGTGAAAATAGTGTAAAACACGAACATGTATTGACAAGAACATTGAAAAGTTTTTCTCTTATTTTCATTCTGTAGCTTGTCCTTCTTGGCTTTCCCGCATTCTTAATTTCTTGCAACAAATTTCTCAGGGATTTATTCTGCTTGTTTTTTTGGCATTGATATTTTTATTGTTGTTGTTGCGCACATATTCATTTATTATCAGTGTATTTTCTATTTTTCTTTTGGTTATTTTAGCAAAAATTTCTTTTCGTTTCTGCGATTTTTACAGTTTGTTCGGTTTTTGTGATTTTTTTTTCTGTAAAGTTGTTGAAATAGTGTTCCAACATGTTTTTTCTGTCGCTTAGTTGTTTGATATATTTTTAAAGGATCTAGTTTTATTCATACTCACGTGTGTAGGAAACATAAAGTGAAGGTTAGACGAAGCAATTGTTTGCGAAATAAGTATAACTTCCTAATACCTATAGTTAGGGGTTTAGGCTTCTATGGAAAATTTAATTTCTGTGCTGAATTTATCAGATTGCTATAAAAAAATTTTTAAACAAAAATTAATATATTTGTAAAAAAAGTTAAAATTTTTTGTGCAGTTTGTGCTGAAATTTTTCTTGAGGTATTTTCCAAGTAAAAATTAATTTTTTATTTCTCCATGTAGAGTTTTTCTAGACAATTACGAGGTTTAACAAGGTTTACATATTCACTCTTTTTTAAATATCAAACCAAACAGTTAAAAAAAAACTTCTTTAAAAAAACATTGTGCTTCCTTTCTTATTCTCTATCAAAATGTTTGTGAAAAAAGTCACATATTTTTTGGAAAAAAAAACTTATATTTTTTTCGAACAGGAGATTTTTTTCACATGCAAATAATCCGCGATTGCATCTTTAAAGAAAAGGGAGACTTTAGGGGGGCAAAATTATTCACGATATGGCTAAATAAATTTTTTAAACTGAAAGAGTAGATCAAAACTGCTAATCTCATACAACAACTTTTGTTATCAGTTAAATATTAATTATGATTTTAATTAAGTCGACGCTTTTTGTTATTCAAAGTTTTTTTCTCTAAATATTTAATAAGATCTATTTACAAACTTTCAGTTGTGACATAAAGAGATATTTCGTACAAACAGGAACTTAATAACACAAAGTTATTGATATTCTGTTTAGAGGGATTTGTATATTCCTAAATGTCCTTAATCGAAATATATATTTCATCATGTTGTTAATGACAAATAAAAAAAGAAATCAAATATTTAAAAATGAACTGAGTGTTTGATAAAAGTGCAATTGTACTCAAAAAAATGTACTTGTAAAAGTTCAGATACATGTGTGTTCTATAACATTCAATTATAGCTCTAATTAGTACTTGTCTTATTGAGCTTAATTGCATATGGAATGAACAGTTACAGAAATAATTGTCTACACGATTGTTTGAATATAATGGAACTTTTTTAATGCATATCAAATAATGTTACAGGTGTATTTCATTATTGAATATTCAATGTTCGCTATTAGTTTTACAAGAGCTAAGGTCATAAAAATAGCAAATATGAAAAATTAAGCAAAGTGTAAAACTAAAAGTACATCGCTGCATATACGCTATTTTTACACATATCAATCATTCGCTAATGCCATTGCACTCATATCATCTACATACTCAGTGAATATCTACATACTCAGTGAATACATTTTTCTTTCCATATGCAGTTCATTGCGTTAGAAAAGAGAGGGTAGCTCTCTTGGTAGAGTTTTATACGAATTTTGAAGGAGTTTCTTTTGTAAACTTATATTTTACAACGTCGCTATAATATATAATGAAACTCGGACTAACAATTAAATATTTTTTAGGTTTGTTGTATTAAATCCGTACATCGAGAAATTGCTAAACTTCTATGAAATTTAAGTATATTTAGTCTAAACTGATTTGCAGTTTCGCAGATTTGAACTTATAGCCTGTTAACATCCTGTAATTAAACGTAATTTAATTGTTTTACTTGATTATATCTATTATTCTTCAACAATTTTTTTATATGTTGCCTTAAGGATTTAGATCCATATACATAAATAAATAACTAAATAAAAAAAAAGTTAAAACCTCTCATAACCAGAAAAATTTGGTTGTTGAGTGCTTGGTCATGACAGGCTTCACGAAATACATGTAGCAATCTAATTTTCTTACAACTGTATAAATTCAGTATTTTCTGCAATATGCTCTAACAGAAATGAAATATAACTGACTGCAATATGCAAAGTAGTCCGATATTGAACGGAGAATATATAAAAAATAACCATGTCAGCAAAAAAAAAAAAGGAAAAATAACATTTCACTGCAAATATTTTGCATGTTACAAGACCACCCGGAGCGCTATTTGGCATTTCTCAATTTACTATCAATTTCTACCCTTATATATAATCATTAAATCTTAAAACAGTAATAAAGAGTCCTCTAAAAATATCTTCCTAACATAGACAGTTGATAACGTCCATATTGTTAAAGCTACATCAGCCAAATTAGTTGTCAAATATTCAGTTCGTTTTGCCAAATCATCATGGACAGATATAGCATTCAATAGCACGTGCAAATTATAATATTGTTTTATAAAATGGCGCAAATTTTCATCGAAAAATCATTTTCAACGAACAAACAAAATTCTCGAATTTGGGACGATTCCAATCCACATGAGATGCAGAAACATCCCGAAAAGACAGGTCTTCATTATCTCTGGCTATAGGTAATTTATTACCAACTTCTTTGAGACTACTCATGCCTCATTGAACATTCTGTCACATAGAGGTGATGTGAACTGGTCACCGTGATCGTGCGTTTTGACTTCGTTAGCCTTTTTTAACGGGATTTTCTAAAGTCGGAAGGACTATCCGAATAAAAAACAAAGGGATATGTTGCCTAAAGTAGTTAATACGAGACTATGAGTTCGACTTCGCCTTTAGTCACAAATATTATGTCGAATTCTTTTGAGCTGCATTGGTGCATGATTGTGTTAGTTGTTGTCATCCTGTTTCAGTGATGAAGGCATAGCACTGGTCACTGAATATAACTGCCAGCGATTGACGCTATCATGTACTGAAGAACAGAGGAACAGCACCCCCGCTTCGTCGTCCCTGTAGCAAAAATTTAGCCGGCAAAGTAAAAAGGTTCAAATAGCTACAAAAAAATTGTCTATCTTCTCATTTTTTTTCATCTCTCCCCTCAATACTATCCACTCCTTTTTAGTTCCGGCGAAATAGATAAAGGGTCCGCCATCTAACGTTTTTTTCAACTAGTGCTTATTTCGTGAATGGTAACACTTAGCTCATGTCTGATTTGACATATAATTAGTTTTATCCTTCCGGTGAACGAATAAGTGGGCCTGCGATCGACTTACAGAAGATCCCGATTTTGCCAAAAAAAAAATCATCTTCTCAGATGAAGCTCATTTAGATCTTGGCGGGTATGTAAACAAGCAAAATTGTCGCATTTGGGGCACAGAAAACCCGCACGCATACATTTTGAAAAGCCCACGCACCCAAAACGAGTCACTGTTTGGTGCGGATTTTGATTTTTTTTTGGAGGCATAATTGGGCCATTTTTCTTCGAAAATGAGCAAGGAGTGACCGTTACAGTCAATGGCGGTCGTTATCGGGCCATGTTAAACGAATTTTTGTTCACAAAAATTTAAGAGGAGGATATTGGCAACATTTGGTTTCAACCGGACGGCGCTACGACATCCGAGTTACAAAAAAAAAACATAGCAGTCCTCACAGCCAACATAAATCATAACATCTGTTAAAGATCAGAAGGGCTTAATTCAATTTTTAAATTTTTTCTGAATCAAAAGTCATTAAAAATAAGTAAATTTTTTTCAAATTCGATTTATTTGTATCCTGGGTATTAGAGAAGCGGAAAAAGTTTTTTATAAAAATCTGGAAGGCTTGTATAACATGTTATACCAGAATTTATTATTCCCAACACAGAACATATTCCGGGAAAGTAATGAATTATTTTAAACTATCCGGCGAATAAATTGAATAATTTATTATTGACATTAGAACGGAAAATTGAGGAACGTCTATTTTCCCACCTGAAATATATAATTCTTAATACAATCCGCGTCATTAAAGCCTATTTGCAGGTTTCTATAGCTCAGCCATGTTTCTCTTAATGAATTTTGATATACAAATCAGACATATTCAACAGTAGCAACTTGAATTGCCTGTTTGTTTACAAAATCTTGGATTTTAAATTAAACACAAAAAGTAAGTTTTATTATTTTAGTTGTTGTTTCAATTTAACTGCCCATTTCTCATTGTCGAATGAATTCTTTCTTTCGTATAAATAGATTTGAAACAAAAACAATTTATAAAATTTAGTTTTTGTTTTAAGTATATTTGTACGAAAGAAAGAATTCGTTCGAGAATGAGAAATAGGCAGTAATTTCTTGAATGAAAATTTTTATACCAAGACGGGGCTTTAAGAATTTATTATTCCTAACACAGAATATATCCCGGGAACTATCCGGCGAATAAATTCAATAATTGTGTCGAAAATTTCTTAATTAGTCAAATTGCTATTTTTATCAACGTCTTTGCAATTTAAAATTAGTTTTCACTTTATTCTTTTTTATTGATATTTGCTCTTATTTGACATGTTATATTGATTCACAATTAAGATAAAATTAATAATTCAGTTATTCATTCTATTTTGCAGTTGCTGACATATACTTACATTCGGGCAAGCGTGAAAAATGTGCCAATATAAATGTAAGTACAGTCATTGTAATTAAAAATAATCATACATATCTCGAAAATATCTCTTTTATTTGTTTATTAACTATAAAATAAGTGAATTAGATTTAAGTAACATTTTTAGTTGAACTTGAAGTTGAATTCTGGTATTATGAATATTCGCTTTTTAAGCTATAATAATCGTAAAATTTTGTACTTTTAAACATCATCAGCAGTGTATCATGTAATGCACTCGAATCGTGTATATGTCATTCTACATGTTTTTTGTGTCATTATAACAATCACAATTACTTGTTAATGGCTGGCTTCTGTGCACTTGTGAGTACAATATACACTTCAGGCTTCTACTCGTACAAAAAAAAAAAGAAAGAAAAGTGCGATACGACACAAGAGTACAAAAATGTGAATTTTCTATGTATAACAATTTTAATGTCTGCGTGTAATTTCTATAATGTTGTTTGGGAATGCAGCGAAACTAATGAAAAATTAATAAAATATCTTTACTATTTAATTGAAATTCGATAGCATTCCACAATCCTTGCTGAGACATCTGCACCCCCATTCTCCTATTTTAATAATATGTTTTAAGAACAACATCTAACTGCTCAAGAACAGAAATCTTATCTTACCTTGTTTGACTAAATGAAACAAAAGAAACAGTAAAGAAGTTTAAGTGATTTCATTTCCGGCTCTTGTTATACAATAACAAACGACCTGCAAAACCTGCTCTTCTTTTGAACAAGCCTTCCTGCAGCATCTTATGGCCATAGATGCAGATAAAAGACCACTTATTGCTTTTTCACCTCCCCTTTTTTTGCCATACGAGTAGAAGAGTTAAATTCAATACTTGAACTAATATGTAACAGAAAATCGTATTTATAAAGTTAAATTGATACAGATTTAGTTAAAGCACATAAAAAACCAGAACATCGTTTTGAAAGCTTTATTTTTGCATGCAAATATAATTTTATATATATATTTTTTGGAATATTCAACAATCTGCAAATAGCATTACGACACAAACGTCTCGACAAAATTATAAAATAAAATTGAGTTGACACATTTTTAACAAAATTTTCAAAAGAGAAAATGTCTTCGATTCAAGAAGCTATTATTTTGTAAACGAAAATAATGATTATCAGTTATGTCACAGAAATCAATTCCGATCGAAAGTAGAATTAATTCCGTATTTTGCTTCTCCAGAAAACGAAAAACGAAATTATTTTTCGGAATGAAACCACTTTTGTTTCTATAAGTGGAATTGCAGTTTTTTTAATAAAATTCGTAACAAAATTTATTTTAAACAACTTTATTTAAAAGAAAATTTTTTTAACAATGTGGCACTGCGAATAATAAAACAAAACAAAGAAGAAAAATTATTCAAAAGAAATTATTCGCAGCAAAATAACATCATAACATTGATGCTAAATGTACCCTTTCTGTTTAAAAAAAGTGATTCATCTTGTGATGGTTTATTAAGCTTAAAGTGGGTGCCATCAATGCATCTTATGACACCTGGGATTTGATATTTTTGAAAAAAATGAGCTTTAGAATCATTCTTTTCATTTGATGCCATTTGCAATTTTATCCATTGTGGGCAAATGATGTTTTCCATTGCATGTAAAACTCTCCACATTGCTTTTGACACTGTGCTTCTCCCCAATGAAATATCAACATCCTTGGCTGCAATTTTATTATTCATTAAAAGTTAATAGAAAATACTAATTAATGTTTACCTATTACTCCTTGGTAAGCACCAGTAGCTAAAAACCGGAGTGTGGTGGATAATTGTATTGCTGGAGGTATTGAGGAACATGACAGATGTTGGCTGATCTTGTCCAATATAATAATAAAACCTTTCTTTTAAGCCGGTAGTAACTAATAAAACTGAAACAAAAAATTATTTTTGTAAATCATGTTAGTTATTGTACTTACACTGCATTGGGATAAGACAATGGATCTGAAGCATCTCTTAAAGCCCGTCGACGTAATTTTTCAGCGGCGTGTCGGCCACTTTGCTCTTCAATCGCTGCTACTATTGAAACTCCTGGCATTTCTTCACAAATTATATTTTGTTTTCTTTTTTTGATAAAATTTTATTTAATCTGATTATTTTAATATTCTTTTCTACACACTCTTTCGAAAAACATATGGCTTTTGTTTTGATTTGTGTAATGTAGCCACATAAAGACAAAAAAAGGTATTTTCTTACAAATTTCGGAATTAACCAAATCGTTCGGAATCCAGAGAAGCTAAAACAAATTCGATCGGAATGTAACTACGGAATTGAAACCATTCCGATCGGAATGTGTGACATGCCTGTATGTCTAGCTGAATAATTCACTGTTCAATGTGATTTAAATTTTACAAGTTTTCACATGTTAAGAACACAAAAATGTACTATATATATAAAAATATATGAGCTGTTATATTTGAAAGTGCTATAAGTTCATTTTTTCATAGATCGAGGTTTTTAAGGGTTTGTGTTTGATTTAATTTAAAAATATTAGAGAACGATCATCTTCCACTCTATGCCCTTTAAATTTTATTTAAAATTAAAAATAGTCGATTTTTTTAACCTCTAAATGGACTTTCAAAAATAACATATTCTAAGAAATAAAAGCAAAAGCAAATTTAAGTTAAAATTTTTATAGGAATTTGCTTTAAACAAATGGATTTCTAAAGTAAAAAAGTAATTGACGTAAAGACATTTAAATATATGTATATATCCAGCAGGTTTATTAAAAGTTAATTTCATTTACAAAGGAGGTATGTCAATAAGTCCTTGACTTTTTGAATGAAACCTATGTTTTTTTTTATAAAAAGTCCAACGTTTCTCCAATTATTTTATCCCTTATGAAATATATCATTTATCGAGGTCATCCAAATAAGCATTTCTTTGTTAGATGATTTCATCATAAGAGTCAAATATCTCTCCGGCGACTAATTTCTTCAAGTTGGGAAGCAAGAAATAGTCACTCGGTACAAAATCTGGAGAATAGAGCAGATGAGGAAGCAATTCGTAGCCCAATTTATAGATTTTTGCCATGCAAACTGCACATGTGACCAGTGGTCGATAGTGATCAAATGCGGCACCCAAGTGATCATTCAAAATTTAAACCACTGAGCCATATGAGATGCATGTGCCTTCCACCATCTCTCTCACTTTCAATTTACGATCGGCTAAAACTATATCGTGAATTTTTTCACTTATTTCGGATGTAGGGACTTCAATTGGCCGTTCAGAACATTCAGCATCTTCCGTGCTTAAACGGCCACATCAAAATTTAGCAAATCACTTCCTTACGACGGAAACTGGTGGTGTAGATTCCACATAATGGTTATCTAGTCCATCCTTTGTTTGAGTGATGATTTTTTCGCCAAAAATTAATGCTTAATGAGCACACGAAATTCACTTTTTTCATTTTCTTCCCAAAACGCGACGGCGGTAGTCTTCTACCGCCCTTCTATAAACGGCTGCGAAACACAAGCTGTAAGTTAAGTGTTGCTCACAAGGACTAAGTACGACTTGTTTTTATGATATTCCACCAGATTTTGTAAGGCGTTGACGTTTACGACGAAGCCTTTTACAAGAATAAAGAAACACACAAGACGATTTCTTTAATCCACTATGAAAAAAGTGTGAGGCGTAAACATCGACGCCTTACACAATCAGGGTGATTGACTTAATGTGCCCTTGGATTGTGTTGGCTCTTGCTAACTGTGAGTGCTCCGAGTGTCACTTATGTATCAAGAGGACCGCCAGGTTAGAACGCCATGGCAGGTACTGTCGATAATCTTAGACACGGTTGACCTGTGTTAGTGCATGTTGGTGCTAATTGTTTTCGGACCGTTGCAATAACGAATGCATAACAGTGATCGCTGGACAGTATCGGTAGCAATTAGGACTATTACCAGTTTTTATGAAATGACTATAAGAAATTCTCCCTCTTCTCATCTTTCTTCATCTCTTCACTCAACCTTCATATTTCTGACACAGTGCATTGCTTGAGTAGAGTTCTTCCCTTAATTGTCTGCCCCCGTAAGATAAGTCTTGTTTAAATATGAAAATATGCAAAGAAAATTATGGAAATATCACCAATTTAGAAACATCAAATTTAAAAAATGTTAATATTTTTGTTCTGTGAGGGCTGTGTGCAATTGTATGGACTTCAACAACCACCGCAAGCAAAAACGAAAAAAAATGCCTAATGTTTTTGTGCTGTATTTGCTCATGTCACCGATAAAATTAATTCTCCTTAATTCGCTTAACCTGCAACTGATGTTTGGAGGAATAGTCTACTTGAAGTCCATATCAAGTTTTTCTTTTTATTCTCACTCTTTATTGTTATAGCCAAGTTTGTTGCAAATTTGATTAACTTTTTTTTTTCTTTAAATAACAATTTAAGTGGTAAGGAGGGTAACATTTCGTATAGAGTAGCAATGTCAGAGACCTTTAAGAGTAATGGCATTAAAGCTCTAGTAGCAAACGTACGTATACGATGTGTGTTTTAGTAAAGGTAAACTTTAAAGTTGTTAGGTAACCAATAGCAAGAAATAAAAAAGAAAGCCAAATGTTGTTGACGACCATCATATAACCATGGCAACTTGTAAAGCTTGTTTTGAGAGAAACATTTCAATTTAAAATTTTATACAACCGAAAATTGAATAAGAGTTTAGAAGAGATTCTGTTTGCGTATATCGAATAATAAATTCATGGTGATATTTTGCATAGGAGTATGTAATCCAATTTTAAATCTAATATTAAAAATTGAAGTTAAGCCCGTAATGGGCAAAAATTCAGTTTCCATGACTTCTTCATGTAAAAAAGTTTTCAAATGTAAAATAAGTGGTTAAAGTCAAAGAATTTACCAGTTTGTTTTATTTTAACTATAATTATATTAATTCTTTTAGTAAGCCATATTACTTCGTGCATGAGCATTTGTATAATTTAATAATATTAAGGACCTAATTGTCCACAACAATTTCTGGTTTTTGAAAAAAAAAATCAATAATTATGCTTGTACTGCTAACTTTATAGAATTATGTGCTATGACATGGGAACGTGAACATTTTTTCAACAATTAACTATTTAAATGAATTATTATATTGCGTTTCATATCGTATGAGTTTTAGGAGAAATCAATAAAATAAAATTATTGGTTCAAACAGTAATATAATTTTCTCAAAGAATCACATCTTGCAAAGTTCATTCTAAAAGGTAATTTATTAAATGCTTCCCATTTTTAAATTTAAATAAAGTAATGCACGTATGAGATATCGTCGAAACTTTCTATTCGTTTAAAAGAACTATAACAAATGTAATATCGTTCAAATATCTGACAAGTCTTCTCTAGGTGGATCGTATTCGAAATATCTAATTTTCCATGACTCTAGACTATAAATTAGGCTGAATTGCACCGATGGCATGGGATATGTTGGCTTTTAGGACTGCTGTGGTTCGCATAAAGCTGCGACTTAAGAAAACCTCCCCAGAAAGTCTAACGGCGTCAAATTGCACGATGGCCGGTTCACATCACCTCCCTAACAGATGACCATTCCTTCAAATCCCTCTTCTAGAATATCCAATGTGGCATTAGCCGGCCCAAAAATGTTGGTAATCATCAAACTATAGCGCTCGCCGTTAACAGGCGTTCTCAACGAAATATATACCGATGACGCCGCAAATCTGAAATCCACACCAAACAGTGACTTTTTCGGGATGCACTGAACGCTGTTGGATCTCATGTGGCCATCCATTTACAAATGGACTTGGAGATGATTTGAAAAATCTCGCGGAACGCTGCACCAGCAGAACACCCTCGTTGATAAATTTTTTTTAAATTTTCATGTGTTGTTGAATGATATGTCCGTCCATACTGATTTCACACAACAGACCGAATAAATTACATCTAATTTAACACACGTAGCTTCAATGAGATTGCAAAGTTGGGAAGTCCCTGCTGTAAGTCCCTTTATATATAAATTTTATTTGCTACAGTGTGTTTGTTGAATTTAGAAGCTTTAAAAATCCTGACCTTGCCTCAAAGAAATAATGATGGCACAATATGATTCAGTTAGTGATTAACTCAACCTTTTTGAGATTCATTTTGAATTGTTAACAGTAACAAAAGTAAATTAGGATAAAAAAAAGAAAATAAACTGCAATAATATTTTTATAATAAAATGAAAACCTCAAGTTTTTCATATACAAAACCTTTTGTTGTCTGCTGCTAAACTGTTGGTAATTTTGTTATAAATATGTTTATATGTATATATAAATTTATGTATATATATATTTTGTTTGTTTGTTTTCATAAACTGGAAAACACTTTCCTTTCCTTCACTTTTTCTTTTTTATTTGTTGTTGTTAGATGAACAAATTAAGTTAAATAAATAAAACAGTAGCAGAACCAACAGCACGAGAAAATCAGAAGCGGTGGCATCAACATCAGGCAAACTCAACAGTAAAAAATTAAAGTAATTCACAAACCTCTAAAGATTTACATTAAAAGAATAATTGTAAAAATTGTTTTGTGTTATTTTACGAGTTGTTGCTTCTACTGTTTTTATTTCTTTGTTTTTTTCGTTTCTTTGTTAAGTGGGTTTATGTATAATGAAAATCAGCTATGGTTTGTTTTAACTCTTCTTTTCCAAGAAAGTACAGTGTCTGCAGAGGATTCACGGAGAGTTCATTAGATTTAAAAATAAATTTTTGGAAAAGTTTTAAGCGATACCTTCAAGAAGTCTCATGTGGTTTAGTTACCATATTGCATTAATATGATTGGCAATAATTTTTTAATACATTATGCAGTTTTGTCTCGGGTGGGGCTAACAATTTGTTTGGAAATATACTTCATGGAATCTGCGATATTTCTTTAACTATTTGTTAGATAAATTACTTGGAGCTTAATAAACATAACGAAATAAAATATACTTCATTAACTAAATAAATATGCGGATTATATTTTATCCCAAAATAATTTAATTGCAAAAATTATGGTTCATATATCTAAACAAAAATCAATATAATAAAAAAAATTTCCCGTATTTGCCTAAAATTAGTGAAAATATGTAATTTTTAGTAATTTCTAAAGTTTTTGAAAAAAAGCAAAACACTTTATATGTGTTTAAACAATTCTCGTTCACTCAGATAATCACACGATTGTTAACAAGAATCGCTTGATAATAATAACTATTTGATTTCTCAACAAATCCTGTCAAATTAATGCTAATAAACATAAATATGATTGTATTATAAAACAAATTTGATTCTAAGCCAAAGATCAACCCACAGACTTGCAAATAATGTCTAAAATTAAAAATAACCACTGTAATATATTTAATTCTGTTCTTTCAGAAATATTAAAAAACTAATCGTTATAGTCACTGCAATTAAATATTTGGATTATACCCAGAATATGCTAATTAATTATTAAATTATAGCTTGTTTAAAAATCAGTCTTGATTAGTAGAATTATTTGCTTAAATAAAAATTTCTATGTGGAGTGGATCACAAAAGAAATTTTTTTTAATGCAATCGACCACTGTTCCATTATTAACAGGCAACAATAAATATTCTCAACAAATGCAGATTGAAATTTTCCGCTTTTTTTCCAAGTATCTTTTTCTATTTTCTGCGAGCTTATTTTATTTTCTATAAAAAAAGGCACTGTAGTCTTCATTATGCTCGTAAATACGAGATTCTGCTCAGAGAAAAATTATTTTAAATAAAAAACAGTTTCACTTTTTTTCTATTGTTTGTATACTACGTACCAAGGATTCCGCTGAAACCATACCTTTTTAATTTTATTCCATGGTGTTTTTTTTTCGTTCATCTTTGTTAAATTTTGTATACTTTTATTTACTTTCTACAAACATACACATATACATACATATGAACATGCAAAAATGAAGAGAATAAAGGAACATTAAAAACATTTGTTGCCTTAAAAATTTTATAAAATAAATGCCAGAGAGAAAAAAATAAATTTCTTTTCGGTAAAGAATGAAGCACATTTACGTTTTTCTTGTTGTTGTTGTTAAAGCATTAAAGCACAAAAGTGAAAAAAAATCAACAAATACGCTAATCAGTCTTTTAAAAAAATTAAAAAAACCGTTTGAATTTTCATTGCCGAATAGGATAATAAATTGATAAATTCTTAAATAAAAAAGTCTACCAACAGCAGAAATTAACGTGATCGTTCATAATGAACAACTATAGTTTCACCGATATTAAGGATATTATGAAATTTTTAAATGGCATATCACAAATTCCATAGACAACATTTTTCTTTTTTTAAACAGATAAAAATTAAATTATAAAGTCCTTTTATTTGTTTTTTTAGTCAGCTGTTGAAACAAATTGTCAACAATTAGTATTTTTTCAAAGTATGGTATGCTGATGTTTACTATATGAAAACATTTCTCAACTGAGGTAATTTCGTCACACACTGCAACAAAAACTGATAAAAGTAACAAAAAATCAAACACACGACATAAATGATGGCACCAACACTTGATTGCACGTACATGCTCTTGTCGTGTAAGTAAAGTATTTTTTGATTCTCTTAATGTGTATGTACATGAATGTTGTATTTATAAATATAAATATATAATAGTATTAATTCATATTCATACATACATATATAATTAATATGTGACGTATGAGGGATATTTTAGCAATTGCAATATATTTATCATACGCCTTCATATAACAATGGTAATATTAAAACACTATCCTCCATATTTATAAAAAAATAAAAGTATTTGAAATCTGTTTTAAGAAAATTTTGTATGAAAAAATTTGATTAAAATACATTTCAAACTAATTTTAAATTTTATGAATACCGGGGTATAAGTGTTGCTAATGGAGAAATTTTCCTTGCCGTTTAGCTAAAATAAACCTTAGCATTTACTAATTTTTTGCAATTAAAAGTATCAACCTTTACCCTTTTTATATTACGAGTGCGAGTATATTAAACAACACAAAGTTTTAATTTAAAATGGTATGATGGCATTTGATATTAGCGTGAACAGCAACAACAGTAATACATCGCTTTCTTGGCTTGGAAAAAGCCTAACTCGATATTTTGTTACTTTACAGGAGAAGGAAAAAAACTTAGAAGAATTCGTAAAAAAAAAATTTTGCCTAATGGATTTACCACTTGGTGAATTACAGCCATTTTTTTCCACTTTTTACTAATATTTTTTTATATATTTGTCATTCAATATTTGGAGAATAAATCATGTCTGCTAAGTAAAATTTATATAGAACAAAACAAAGCAACTTAATTCCACGTAGCTTTATCCCACTTCGCCGCTACAATTTTACCAAAACATCTAAATATGTTAATTTCGATATAACTTTTTAAATTCTGGCTAAGTAAACTTAAAAGTCGAAAAAGTAGAATTTTCACCAGATCTCGACACTTTGAGTTTTTAGGAAGATTTTCTGACTATTCCTGAGAAGCCGTCACTATGTCGGTATGTGTGTGTGTGTGTGTGTGTGTGTAAGTGCGTGAACCGCTTATATCTAACATTTATGTTTCAAATCGAAGTTGTTTTGAATCTTTGATTTCCTGTGAATTGAAACAAGTTCAGACTGGTAGGTTTTGAAAAATATCAAATAAACTAAGAAAGTAAGAAACAAAAGGAGTTTTTTTTAGAATAACTTTTAAACGACTTGCCGATCGATTTCAAAAACTAAACACCTTTTTGACGATTAAAAATAACCTCGATCACCACAAACCGTGTAAAAATAGGTGCACGGTTCGAGACATATCGTGAACGAAAATATTCGGAAATGGTGAACTTTAAAAAAAAACTCCGAAATTATATGTATATGATCAATTAGTGTTAACGATTCCTTAAAAGGACTCGAAGAACTACATCAATCACCACTTGGCACTTGGGTATCGGCTGATCCATTCAAAAATTCTAGCAGTTTAAAAATGAATTTAATAGCAGTTGGGACAGCTGATGATGCCACAGGCTAATAACGCAAAATGGTGTTAATTCGCTTTGAAATAAAACTTATATTCTAAAGAATTAATTTATAACAAATTTTCCTGATTTATGATAATAAATATATTTAATCACAAAAGGATTACTGAACAAATTTCGTCCTAGTTTGTCGTATGTATACATACATACATACTTTGAAGAACCATTTAACTAACATCATCCTAGTCAATACTGCCAAGAGCTTGACTGTTGTCAGATTTTGTGGTTAATTGGGTATTTAATACTTTCGAATTTTTATTTCTGAAACTGCTTTTCTTTATGAATGTTTCTTATTGAATTGTGTGGGGTTTGTTTAAAACAAACAAAAAAAAAAAAAGAAACAAAAACTTTCAAAACCAGCTATTCACCAAAAGAGAATGAGGAAATAAAACACACACACACATACATACATACATACATCTATAGTATGCATACGTTAGTGTTTGTATTTAAATTTGCATTGTAAAATTTACATAATAACCATTAAAAGCGCTTTGTAAAACATAAAAGTACTTTCGTATGGCTTTCTTGTATTCGTATATGTGCTTTACTGAAAATACATATATGTATGTATGTTCCTTTTTGTTGTTGCATACGTTTAAGTAAAAAAGTAAACATTTAAATAAATGTTTACATTTTGCAAAGTACACATTCATGATAGTACACATATAAATAAATTTATGTAAAATTCGAAATGATAAAGAAAAAGTAAGATAAAAAGAAAATCTGGCTGCTAGAACAAGCATAATGCTTGTAATCCGTGTTTGTGAAGCTTTTCCGCTTTGACTTTGAAGTCATGTGTATTTGTTTGCTATACTGAAAATTTAGTGCAAGTATTCAATATTGTTGGAAATAATTTCAAGTTAAATAAAAATTTAAAGCAAAATGAAAGGAGCATTATTTTATTAGCGTTAGCGTAATGCGTTTTGTGAACTTAGTATTTTATCTTGAACCAGCACCCAAAACATAAACCCTCTACTTATGCGATGCATTGCGCTAGAACTATGAGAATTGATTGCAGTAGGAAGGATAAAGGGAGTAGTACTTCTACACATCCGATTTGAACTTTCCTAAGTTTAACTTATCAAGAAAGATGCCTGGAGGCAGTTTATTCCACATACCCAGGCATTCGTTTAAAAGCTGAAGGTCCATATCATCAATTCTATGCACATGTTTGTCATATCTTCCGTAAATTCTATGCGTTTCAAGCTACATGCAAAGTGTACGTCCAGCTTTTCTCTTTTTTTAATAAAAAAAATCATAACATGAAAGAAAAACGCATCTTCCTCCATAAACCTTTTCTCAACACATATGCGACGCATAGAAAAGTAAAGAAGTAAAAGTACATACATTGTGAGAGCCATGCACTTATGCGTTGCATGCATTTTGCTCTGCAACTTGTCCTGATTCTATATACTGAGAAATGCATGAAACGCAACAACGTACCTAGAACGGATGGTATGAACTTTCAGCTAAAGAACGAGTTCTCGATATAATGCGTTGTGTGTTTCCCTGTTACTTCAACCAGTAACTCATGCATCCTCAGTGCAGAGTTTGTAGTAGGGCGCAAGTCCTCTAATATCTAATATTTTTTATTGTATAGTTTTTAAAGTCTTTGTAAGAAATATTATTATTATTATGTTTTATACAACGAATTTTTACATCAAATTTTTAAAAAAAAATTCGGGTGTTTGATCGAATTCTTCATTCATTTCAGTTTTATTCCCAGCATTAATTTATTATTTATAAACACAACAAACAGGTGTTTCTAAAAAAGTTTTCAGTTCCTATTGAATTTTATCTTATTTTATCTTAATTCTCAATTGGTTTTAGATAACTTGTGTAAAAGCGAAGAGGTGTTCTGATACTTTGCTTTATGTTGATCATAAAATACGCCATAAGTTTTTTAAATTATCTGAGACATTCTCTCAAACAAATTAAAATTAATTAATTAATAAAAAAAATTTTTTGTACTATGCCCTTCACCAAAGATTTGTCATTCAGTGGTTAATTTCCATTCCGCATCTTTATAAATAGGGAAGCCAAATAAGAGATGTAGGTGAAATCGGTTTCCTGAAGCCCCCAGAAAAGCTAGCGACTTTGAAATAAATAGATTGCTACTGAAAATCCAAAGCTGGAAAATTTCGAATTATTTTTGGTATTTAAAAGAAACTGCATAATATAATTTTATTATTGTTTTTAATTAAAAAAAACAATCAAACAAAATTTAAAAGACGATTCCATTATACAGATCAGTTTTAATAAAATAATTTATAATCTTTTCGTGCGCTCTATTCAAAATATCCTATTTTATGAATACGAGTGGCAAACTTAAGTTTATTTTGTATTATAAAATTATGACCAGAATATGGCAGGTAGAGCTTTTTCTTAATATGATGATTAGTTAACATGCTGTTGGTAAATAAAAAAATAAAGGATAGCTTTCCTTGGATAATAATATTGCTTAAGAAAACCCGATGATTTAATTATATTTTGTTGCACTTGTATTAACCATATTGTTCTCTTGCGTTTATGATATTAACAAAAACATGCTTGTCTTTTGTTTTACCTATAGAAATATTAGACTTTAAGTTTAAAATTAAATACAGTAAAAATGCGATAATCCAAATAATTTATTGCAGACCCCGGATTATCGAATTTTCCGGATTAGCGAATTATCCGGATTACAACGCATGTATATATTTATTAAGGCCAACATCCTTCCACTCATACCTTTACTAAGTTCTTCAACAATTTTTACTTTATATAAAATAAAGTGCTGTGTGCTCTCTTCACTGAAGGAATCTTCAATCTTCTTATGATTTGAATAAAAAAAAAGTAAAGACAGTTGTTATTCAATCCGGACTATAGAGTTGCAATCAATCCAGATTATAGAATATGCAATGAACTGCAAAGTTCTGTCCGGATTACCGAATATTCCGGATTAGTGGAGCCCGGATTATTGAATTTTTACTGTAGTAAGAGAAATGGTCTAATATCTAAATAAATTCTATGCCGCAGTATTTCATAACAATTCAAAATCTACCTTCACCTCCTAAATATCTTATATTTCTCATTTTAATTAATACTCTTCCTTTCATAGTGAAATTTTAAATTAACTTCCATCTTAAATATGTAATAAAATACCTTTAAAAACTCCAATGAGTAATTAATTCAATGAGTTTGATATAATAAACAAAAATATTATAACAGCAATTGAATACTTAGGGATTTGCATGATAAATCAAACCCTACCCTTCGCACAAAAATTGAATAAGTGTATAATATTTATTATTGCTAAATCGAATTATATCTAAAACCAGAAGTAGATAAAATAAAAAATAAAATAAAAAAAAACGCAAATAACAAATAAATGAATAAATAAAAACCACGTTATTGCCTTCTCCAAATAACTTCATATTCTCGCAGACATATCTGGCTGTACGCATTATATATGCATATACAAATTACACCTTCCCATGCTACACATTATTAAATAAATTAAATACACCCTCATAGCGTTGAACGCAAAAAAATTTATGTACGCAGCACTTGCATAAAACATGATTTTCAAGTATTGTTTTATGTCTGCCACAGTCGCGCGTTTTATCCTTGTTTCTGCTAAATATATTCCACTGCCGACACCCAACAAGCCAACCAAATGTACCCGTACTTTGTGCACATACTCGTACATATAATACAAGTACTTTTGACTAACATTTTATACATTTTGCAGGATATTGATCCTTAACTGTGCTTGTACTTCTTCTTATTGCTACATCAATATGTTTATCTGCAGAATGTACATATAAACACATACAGATAAATATTTATATTATGCACTATGGGGATCCATTGAGGGTACAGACGAAGAAAGATAGGAATATAGAGAATTTTTTGTAGCTATTTGAATGGCCAATGAAGGACGGTGCTGTCCTTCTGCTGTTTAGTACATTATATTACCAATAGCTGATAGTTATGTTCAGTGGCCAGTGCTAACCCTTCATCATTGAAGCAGGATGACAACACCTAACGCAACCATGCAGTAATGCTGATCAAAAGAATTCTACGCAATATTAATGACTGAGAGTGGAGTCGAACCCAGGACCCCCAGCTTCATAGTCTCGTGTTAAGTACTTCAGCCTAGGAGACTTATAGCAGCATTTTATATTAAATTGCTTTGCAAGAGATTTCAGATTCATTCGATGGCTACTTTAAGGTACTTTACTTTTCTTTATCTATATAGCTCAAGAATAATCATTCATAAAAGATAATTTATATGTCTTGTCTAGTTATTTGAACAATTTTTTGTAGAAATTTCTTAAATAAGCAGTTTATAAAAATAATATTTTTTTTCTTAACAAGTCTGCTAAACAGTCGACTAGAGCAATACACAAAAATATATGTTCTAAAAGTCTATGTACATAAAACCAGTAAAAGTAACAATTTATACCGAATAGCAAAAAAAAAAAAAAACTCAAAATTTAGAAAGACCCATATCTAGGCCACTTTAATACATTTTCAGTTTTTACTTATTTCTGGCTTTCATCTATGTATTTAAAAACATATAGTGAAAATTTGTGGCAAATATTATCATAGAACATATTAATATTTTCGTATGAATTTTTCAACCTTCACTAAAAGAATTTTGCTTCATAAATCCAACGAAATAATTTTATTCGACTATTTCTTCTCAAATACACTGAAAATTCCGAAGATATTGTAAACTTATTTCATTGTATTAACGATCCTGCTTTACTAAATCAATGACATTTATCATTTTATCAATGAAGTAATTTCATTAAATAAATGCAAATGCTTCATTTGAGGTCGTTGTTGGCTGAAGTTGGTATACGTGGCTGCCTGTAACCCACAATCATTCAAGTAGGATCTCTGAGATCCCGTTTTGAAAAGTTGGCTGAAGTAGTTAACACGAGACTATGAATCGGAGGGTCGACTCCACGCTCAGTCATAAAGATTGTGTCGAATTAGTGAATGATTGTGTTAATTGTTGTTCGCCTCTTTCAATGACGAAGGCATAGACGCGATTGACACTGTCTAGTACTACAGAACACAGGAACAGCACTCTCCCTCGCCGGCCCTATAGCAAAAAATTTACCAACGAAGTAAAAGGTTGAAATAGATACAACAAAGTCTCTGTCTTCTCATCTTTCATCATCTGTTTTCTCAATACTAACCCCTACTTTCCAGTTCTAGCGCAATGCACTGCCGGTTCGAATTAAAAACAATTCTATTGATAATATCACTCTTGGCTGCGTCGTATCAATTAAACTAGCTCATAGCATCAACGATATGATTTCATATGTTTGACGAATTTTTCATTAAACTAATTTTAACGAAGCTTGTTTCATTAATCCAACGATGTTGACTGAGTTTTGTCGAAATTTTTCATTGCATTAATGCCGAAATTCATAAAATTTATAAAGAAAATTCTTTCATTGTTTCATTAAGAGAGAGAGAGAGAGAGAGAGAGAGAGGAAAAGCCGCATACAGTGAAGAGTAAGATTTTACCGTATCACATAACATGAGAATACACTCACTACTTGCTCATGCAAGATTTTCAATAAGCAGAAGTTCGGATAAGTGAAAACTAATTCCGCTAAATAAAGTAAACATATTGCTTAAGCGGCCTTCACACTATAAGACTGAATATTAAGATTTGTCAGAAATTCGAATTAATATGAAAAGTCTTACCCCCAGTTTTTGACTTCGTATTTAAGTACAAAATTAGTTAATTTTTCCATAAACTTAAGTTGTGTTTAAATACACTTTCAGTTTTTCAGTCTAAAATTAATTTTGGTATTTAATTGTGATAAAAGTATGGTAGCACAAATAAATAGTAAGAAAAATACTGAAAATTATCCAATACAAGAACCTTTTTACCGAAGTTTTGTTCCAATGAACAGCTGCTGTACCAATTTTCAGGTTGTTAAATGTAAACAAACAATGAAAAACACATGGTTGTATGAAAAACTTAAATTGAATTTAAATGTACAATGTGGGCTATTTAAATCTTATTTAAATTAGAAGTGAAAAACAAAATTTTGTATTTAAATACACTTTAAGTTTAAATAGTACTTAATTTTGAAGTTAAAAACTGGGCATTATAGTGTGAAAGCGATCTTAAGTAAAATCTCATAGATTGAGAAGTAAAATTTGACACACCGATGGCTCTCTCCATTTTTTGAAATTTTTCTAAAAGCTGAGACATTTCATATTATCAGGGTTGTTTTTTTTTTGTAACAGCTTACTACCGAGATTTCATGAATTGTTTTAAGTGTGATAGTGTGAAAGCGTTTTGTAATGCTACGTTTGATTTTTCGGCATCTCAGGCATTCTCAAAAGAGAAATTCGAAAGAAAATCATACGACTCAGTCTTATAGTGTGATAGAGGCTTTAAGAAATAGAGTGGATGTGATCTGGATCTGAATGCCGCAATTTGCCCCCTGATTTTGGTTTCAGTCTTATATTTCGAAAATAGTTACAAATTTATATATTGTTAGTTTATAAACATAAATAACATAATCACATTATAATTATATACGGTGTTTTATTATTGATACGGTGTGTATTTTAAAATACTTTCTGTCATCCCACAAAATATTGGTTTCCAAGCAAACATACATAAAATTATAAATTGGAATTTAAGACTTATAAGTTGATATTCTTGTGTTAATGAAAAATACAGCGTACAGTCTGAATTTTAGGCTAGATATATTTAAAACGAATTAACTTGCGAGAAATGTCACTTAGATCTTTTTTATATAGACACAAAATTCTAAAAATTTAAAAACTCGTTTCTTTAATGGCAAATGAGGATGCTGTTGGCTGAAGTAGTTAACACGAGACTATGAAACGTTTCTTCCTGAGTTCAACTCCGATCTCAGAATTGGTACATGGTGGCGGTAGTTGTTGTCAGCCTGTTTCAGTGATGAAGGCATATCACTCGTCACTTAACACAATTGGCAGCGACTGACAATATCATGTACTGAAGAGCAGGGGAACAGCACTGCCCTTTGTCGGCCCTGTAGCAGAAATAAGCCGCGTAGTGAAAAGGTTGAAATAGCTACAAAAATTCTATTATCTTCTAAAATTTCTTCATCTGTCCTCTTAATACTATTCGCTCCTTTCTAGTTCCGGCGCAAAGCATTGCATATGTAGGGGTCATCCGCCGACTGCTGGTCCGTAATAAAAGAAATTTAAATTAAGAATTGCTGGCTCTAAATATTAATATAAGAAGCGGTTATTTGCACAGTGCCTTTTTCTAAAATAAATATAATTTTTAAATATTCCTTGAAAAAAAAAGTAAATAGGCGATCTTTTTGAAACTTCCTATTGTATATCTAGTGCGACATTGATTTAAGTTACATATATTAAATAACTAACGTACTGTGGTTTCCTTAATATTTTTTGTCCCTTAACGTCTGTGCTTGTGTCAGCTATCTCCGCTTTTAACCAATCTACTTATGCTTCTTTACAGAACTAATTTAAGCCCTCGTTAATTTTTTAACATGCCGTCCATAAAGTTTTGATCTCTTCTCTCTCAGAGTTTCAACTAAGAATATATTGTGCTAAAATATTTTCTCACTTCTGCAGCTGCCCATAGTGAATGCCATGCTGGTCTTCATTTCATTCAGAAGCATCACGATTTTGAGCATGTATAAGCAGTGTGATTTTATTATATTTCCACATTTCGTATTTGTTTGTGCAAATATTTTTTTCTATTCTTGCGTCTGCTTCAACTCAGTTTGCTTTTCTTGTTGCAGTTAAGGGTTTTACAATTTATTTCTGGATATTTTTTCTTCCTAAAGATTTCACAATACTTCCGTAGTGTATAGCAGGGCAAAGTATAGCACATTGAAAGCTTTGACATTTATAGGTCAATAAAGGATGGGACGATGATGATGATGATGATGACGATGATGACGATGATGATGATGGTGTTGATGAGCACAATAAGACAATGACGGCAATGTTAAGCAACGGCAACTACCAAAGTAGGTGAAAGTCAAAACGAAAATATCGAATTGGGTAAGGCTACAAAGAATATGAGCCAGGCGAACTGTTACAATTCTAACGCTTCAATTGAATCAAATTATTGACACTTTGTAAGCAAAACTACACGACCATGTCTCTCTTATAAGAATTGTACATCGTATTTTTATATTCGCATCGCTGGACTTGCCAGCAATATAACGCATACAGACTACTACACGTATAAATATTTACAGTTTTATAAAATATTATAGACGCTAGAACACTCACATCCACATCCCTCTTGCGTGAGAATCTTTGTTTGTTGTAAGAAGAAAATTATCAGCTTGATTGGTATTAATGTCATAAAGCTTTAAGGCATGGAAATAAAAACATTTTCACTTATTTGTTGGAAAATTAAATAACAATCGAAATGAAATTGGATATCGCTCATTTTCGATTTCCTTTTCTGGATTTTTTTTATTCTTTTCTTTTGTTTGGTTTTTATGTATTTACAATTTGTAATTGTTTTATTTCATGATATATTTCTTTAGCTCGTTTTAAAGAAATTTTTTGTGAGTTTATTTGTCAGTGTTTTTATATACATAGTACACTAGAAGAAATTATTATCCATTAGTTTATTATGGCGTCGTCATTTGTAGTATTGCGTTAATTGGTGTAGGCCTTGCTCAGTTATGGAGGCATTGCCCTGGCCACTGAACAGTTACAAGCAGCGATTGACACTATCAAAAAAGCAGTAAAAGCACCCTCTCTCGTGTAGCAGAAATTAGCCGGCGAAGTATAAGTAAAAATAGTTACAAAACATTCTCTATTTTCTCATCTTTCTTCATCTGTTTCCTCTACCTATACCCTCCTTTCAGGTTCTGGCGCAATGCACTGCATATGTCAGGGTCATCTCCTTAGTAGTGGTCCTACTAAACAAAAAAGAGCCTCGTAGAAAAAATTCGCCTTCGCAGTTAAAATTAGAATGGACAGCAAATTCTCTATCTTCTCATATTTCCTCGTATATCCCTTCCTTCTAGTTTTGGTGCAAAGTATGGCATATTTAAGGGTCATCGCCTGAGTGGTTGTCCTATTGAAAAAAAATCCTTAACTAAAATGTTTTCAGTTTAAAATTACTTTTAATGAACGGAAGAGACCGGCCGAAAGGTAAAAATTGAGAAATATGAGAATATTGTAGTTCGTCAGTTTTATCTGAATTTACAAATTTCATAAAACTAGTTTTAATTAAGAGCTAAAACTATTTTAAAGAAGTAAGAACGTTAGATTCGGACGGGTCGTATCTTAAATATCTTCCAAATATTTAGTAAATAAAAACTCTATTTTTATTTTTTATTAAAATTTACACTTTTATGGTATTTGGCGTAAGAAAACAAGAAGAAAATTTATTTTAATACGGCCATTTCCAATGTGTTGGGAGGAGCATGACTGAGACACTTATTCTCTAACTCTTTGTCAACGTCACGTCAAGACAACACCAAAAATGGGACAGTTAACTACTGCCTGTGGGCAACAATTAACTACTTCCCATAGCCTGTGGACACTCTCTAAGGCTTTAAATATAGCAAGAGCCTGCTGCAAATGGTCAATTGCTGAACAACATAAGTATAGACAGGTCAGGTTACGTCTCAGCTTCGTCATAAAAGATTAAAAATAAAATTTTTAAGGAATGTAGGCTTAAGTAATACAATTTGTTAAATTTGTACACTACTCTTGCATATAATATCTGACGACAACGTCCACGAAAGGACCCGGGATCCAAAAATTTAATTTTATGATTTTATGACTCCAAGTTCAACGCTTTGGACCTTCTTTGACATAAAAATATATAAAATAAAATATATAAAATAAAAGCAAAAGAGAAACATGGAATATTGGGAATATTAATCGTCAGGGTTGGGGAATTTCGTACTAACCAAAAATGTAATAACTTAAAAATATGAATGTGATAACTTCTCATATTCAATTTTCGTTAAAATATTGGTTAAATAGTTGATATTCCTACTAACTAGCACCACTTGCAAAAAGTGGGAAAATTGAACAAAGAACGCTGATGATATGGCGTAGCGACCTCGAAATCAGTACTGATCCGTTCTGCTGGTTTGATGATTATTGAAAAATATTCTTAATATTCCAATCTTAATATAAATTAATAAAAAATAGAATTTGAAGAAATTCATTTATTAATAAAATAATAAAAAAATGGTTTGCAGTCTTGCAGATTCGAACTTAAGCCCGTTGATAAAATTAACAATTTACATAAGAAAGTTCGACTAATAAAAATTCATACATAATATAAAAATATATCATTTGTTGAACAAAGTTACAAGAAAAACTTTGAAAATTATGTTTTTAGAGGTTGGTTTAGTTCTTCTTAGGGTACCTTTTTTTCGTCTAGCCCGATGCAGCCCATTTACGAACTTAACCTGTGCTATCCTTCAAAATGTATTTATACAAAATTTCAATATATATATATATATATATATATATATATATATATATATATATATATATATATATATATACTTTATGTAGTCTTAGAGGGATATTTCGCTGCATTACAATGACAACGTTAGGGTATATTCACTTTTTTTCAGGGTATAAAAATGGAAAAACATGAGCAGATTGTCAATTTTCTCGTAATTTCCCAATTTTTAATTAGAAGTTAAAACTATATTAAATAAATAACAGAATTTTTTATCTTTTTACTATTATTGTCTAGATTATCTTTAAATCATAATAGAGGAAAAGAGTTTTGTAAAATTTTACCATTCATATAAATCAGCTTCGCCCTAATAAAAATCGCTATCATAAAACTCGCTTTGATGCTCAGTGTCAGACACAGTACAAACAATCATAATTTATTTGATTACATATAATTTATAAACAAATTTGTTTTATACATTCTAGATGTGATTTAATGTTTCGCAATGATATACTTTGATTTCGCTTCACTTCACCGATTCATCTTATTTCTATGCCTTGCGTTATAATATCTTTAATTTGTAAAAACATTACTTTCTCGTTTAGGCTTTATTTGTTTAGTGTTTCTGTCAGTATACAATTTTTATTAGCCTATTTATATTATAAGATTTTGTAAGCTCTTTTTGCCTTTGCTGTTTACGTTCATATACACATGCATAGAAGTATTGGTATTGGTCCAAATAACATTTTTCCGGTTGTTTAGTTTATTTGAAGGCCTGGCGGCACTTTAACCAAGTTACATTAACGTAATAGAATTTGTTAAATTGAGGTTGAAATTTTGCAAAAGATAAAAAAGAAACAAATGAAAGGAATGTCGAAAAATACTTATGAAGTGAAACAATAGCTATTTTATAACATCGTTTATTATTTACCGTCAAGGCTATCATGGCCTCATGCCTTTCAATTCACAAACTTTTTGTAGAAGTCAAATACAATATAGAAGAATACAAACATGTGTACGTTTAAATATTATGATAAACAAAGTTTTATTTTGTGCCCAAACAAATACAAGTTAAAAATTATACCCAACGAACATTAGTTTCGATTAACTTATGAATACAAATTGGTGATGTGTGAGTTGCAATTTCAACATTTGATATGACTTTTTTTACTTTGCAAATCTTTAAATAATACTTCAAGCATCTTAAATTTCGTATTTATTTTTAATATTTCGAATAATGAATATGACAAACGGTGAAGTTTGTAAGACATCTTCAGAATATTCTTCTAATATCATGCAAAATACATTTGAATATCGATGAAGCATTCGAACATTTAATACATCATATTAACGATATTCGTCTATGTTGGCCAAATAAGCCATCAAATTCAATTAATAATCGTTTCGCAGTCATAAAAAAAATATTTATTTATTACGCAACTATACGTATTGGTCAAATCGATCTGTAGTTTAAAATATATCATATAAACTGGACAAATATAGCCAGTCACTGGATATATGCGATCTTACGGATGGTTCGAAATTTGGTGAAAGAGATTTCTTTATAGAACAACCGGAGACCAAAATTTACTTCAGTCTGCCTGACCATGACACGGTTTTCTAGTACGAAGTTTGTGCCATCACGCAGCTCTTCAGGTAGGTCAGTGTGAATGCAGATGTCACCATTTTTACGGACAGCCATTCTGCAATTGGAGCAAGCAGGAACGAAAGAGTAACTTCCATGATAATTTTTGGTTACTAGCCCACTATGGCGTGATCGTTAATGAACGTGCGAATAGTCTGGCAAACAAAGCCAGAATGTTGCAAACGGTAAATCTTATCAACGTAAGATATTCAAGTCAGCGACGATTGAATTTCAAGATTGGACGAAAATGGCCTAGAGCATATGATAGAGCAGTGCTACTGTGGGTAATATAGCAACCCAGAAGAAGAAATATCAAAAGGCCTGCTTAAACTTAGTAAATCCGAAATTCAATCGGCATCTTGACGGTGCACTAGAACTTGAGAGCACATTTACTCTAGATTTTTGGACGATGAATGTATGGCATGCAGGGAAGACACTTCCTTTCTCACTGGCCCGCTTTCACCCAACTGAGATCACGGTTTTTTGTGGATGATATTCTACCAGATATTAACCGGCTTGGAGATATTGTCTTGAGAACTCACAACAGGCCTTTACTGGCTTAGGCGTATATCCAGGACATGAACGTAATGACTCCACTCTTCATCCTTACCTAACCTATCCAATATAAAAATATTTTTTTCGTAAATTTTCTACTCACATAGTGAAACAGAGCTCTTTAAAATATATGTTGCTCAAATGAGTTACAGACCACTATATAAAACTAATAATAATTATAATAATATAAATGAAATTTATTTGTTAGACATTGCTTAACCACCAACAAATAAATTTCATTTATATATAGTAGTATTGTGACAACAATGTGTCGAATAAAAAGATTTCATAATTATAATAATAATTACAATAATAATAATAACAATAGTAATAATAATAATAATAATAATAATAATAATAATAATAATTAAGAAAAACAACCTCAACGACACCCTGGTGATTATTCAGAAATCTGTGATTCTAAATACATGCAACTTTGTAAGACGCTTCCTACAAGCACAGTAAAAAAAAACAGTTAATCATCAGAGCCTGATCCCTTGACATAGCCCGGGATAGGTATTTTCCAATCTCACAGAGATTGAGAGATTTAGTAACTCCTCTATAATAATAATAACAATAATAATATTTGTATCATTATTCGTTTTATCGACAAAAGTAAAGTACGAGTATATTTAAAAGAGTTTTAAAAGTTTTAAAGGCTCAAGCGGAAAATATAGATATTTTCCCCAATTGCAAATAGTATGGCAAACAGTTGTTTGGGAACAAATCTTATCTTCCCATTCCCAACAAATCGGTACAATGAATATTTTGTGCGTAATTGCATTTTTGATTGATTAGGATCATCTTCACTGCTTCCCTGTGTCTACGGCTACAGCTTCTTTAGTGCGCCGAAAACGATCTATTGTTCTTCGAATTAGCCGCTCTAAAGGACGATTATGTACGCCATAAAGTGGAAACGGTGTACGATGAGTTTGACGAATAGAACAATTATTTTGATTAAAAATTTCAACAATTTGCACACGTTGCCCTGGTGTTGTGACACTCGAAAAAACACGCTATTTAAAAATCAAATAAATACTCTAAAAATAGGAGGATACGATGCAAATTAAATTTATCGCAAAAATGTTCAAAGCAAATCTTGTTTTGAGCATTTTTGTGTCTGTAAAAGTAATACTTTCAATAACGTTTCGCTGCTTATCAACGCATATGTTGTTATTTGTAGTATGAAATTAAGTTTCATACCGGAAGATTCATATGAATTCAGTGCATATCGATTAGGTGATAAAAATTCTTTTAAATCCAATATTTTAATACATAAAATGAATTAAACTAACTTTGGCTGACGTCCATATTCAATTGAAATTAAAATGAGTCCTTACCTAAATTATACAAGATCAATTTTTCTTCAATTTTCTTTTGAACCTGCATTTACGTTCACACACGAAACGTCATGTCTAGTTTTTCGTCATTGCTGAACATTCATTTAATAAATTACGGATGATAAAACAAAAGAAAATATAAAAACTGACTAGTACCGTCTATTCTGTACACCTCTTCACGCTCTCTCCTAAATGATCAAGACTTGACGAGTCAAACCTGATGTTTGTAAAAGTAGTCTAACATCCCTTTTTTCAGAAAGCAACTCATCTCGTATACAGCTAATTAGTGTCTGAAATTAAACCTCATGTATTTGTTGGGTATATGCAGCTGCATAATTACGTACACACACAGCTTTTGGGCTTTTGCCGATGGTGGACAGTTATACTGTATTTTTGTTTGTCTATTGAGCCGAGACTTGCCCGTACCTGTCTAATTGCCTGTCAATTGCCGTCCTTAAAAAATGATTTCTTTAGCTTTAGTATTGTTTTGTTTGTTTACCGTTTGAGTTCGTTTCAAGGTATTCTTTTTAGAGTTTATTGAGTTGGTTATTCGAAGTATTTCGTATTTTTTTTTGTTTTAGCTGTTATTGTTGTGTTCATCGATTTATATCGTAAGATTGCTAAAATAAATGTTAATGCGGCTGCTTTCATTAAATAAATTAAAGAATGTTTGCGCAGTTTATGCATGAGTATTGTCATGTTATAAATTAAAGTACTGCACCGTTTCCGAAAAAGGCGGTTCTATAAAATATTATAATGAGGCAATTTTAAATTTATTACATTAATTACTAGTGAGGTAATTCTCATTAGATGTGGTAGTGTTTAATATAAGCATATGAGGTTGAAGACCTGCTGCATAGGGTTTTCAATTAATAGTGTTTGTGCTTTAATTAGTTCATCGCCGAAGGAGTTTTTATTTCTAGAGTTGAATAATGATTTTATTCTGGATTCATATTTTTGCAGTCATTGCCAAAAATCACAAAAAATTATTTATTTATTAATGAACAAAAATTATTTATGAACAATAACGAGTATTAACTTTAAAACTAATGCTAGGAACACAACTGGGACGAACGACGAATTTCGCTTAGTACGACGAATTCGTTGGTGAAAAATCGCTCTATAAATTCGTCGTATGAAACACAATAACGACCAATAAATTAAAATAATAAGCAAACAAAATTTTAATATTTGTTTTTTAAATCATTGTAACATCTGATGCCAGCCAGATTGTTTACACACTCAATAATTACCCCGGTGTTGTCCACCGGGATAATTATTGAAATTCCTTTTTGTAATTATTTTCTGAAAAATTTTTTGTCTGTAAATAAATTATTATTTTCATTTAACAGCCGATGGGGTGACCATATGAAAAAGTGGGAAATAGAAAGAAAAACTATATTATAAAAAGTGTTCAAAATTAATAAAAAGTCGTCCGAATGATACATTTTTGTGAATTAGTGAATGCATTTTTAGTATGTACTGAAAATTTTAGTGCTACATGCAGCAATACAGTAGTGAACTATGTTTTTCCACAAAAAACCAGTTTGAGTATATGAAACCTGGTCACTTTATATTGATTTGTTCGTCCTTCGTTGACGAAACAATTAGAAATAAATGTATTTCAACTTTCGCTGAGTATGACGAACTTCGACCAACGCCACGATTGTGTGCATTTTCATATACACCAATGTGTTTTATTTTTGGTGACGAATATTCGCGACCAAAAATTCGTCGTTCGTCGCAGTTGTGTTCCTAGCATAACAATAATTCTAGAACTACTTCAAAAAGAGAAAGATTTAATTAGAATTTATAAAGAACAGTTTTCAATTTATATTAAATTTTTTATTTTAGCTTTTACCTGCGACTCTGTCCGCGAAGTATATGTCAAAATGTATCAGGACTTAACGTTTTCTTGCTTATCAGTTTCATAATTTCATGTATCCCTAGAAATTTTAGACCACCACCGACCCCTCATAAAATCATTGCGAAAAACAAATTCAACTGTAACAAAGTTTAAAATGTTCATCTTTATCAGTTTCTTAATTTCATATCTTCAAAAAATTTTCGACCACTATTGACTACCTAATAGGATCATTTCCAACAACACAAACCACCCTATGGATTCGATCTCAAAATATTTCTTTCACAAATTTCAGCTAAATCGGTTCAGCGGCTTAAGCGTGAAAAGATAACTTACGGACAGACTGACAGAGTTACTTTCGTATTTATTATATTAGTAAGGATTATATTTTCTAAATTTAACCAGTTGAGGTTTAACAACTTTTTTCATTAGTTTTAATCAATATGTGCTTTATAACTTTTTATTTGATCAACTCGGATATTCATTTAAATTATCACTTTAATTAACTAATTACACGGCGAATTACTAGTAAGACATAATTTTGTTTTAGAAGATGTTTTTATTTGGGGATATTAGAACATGTCATAATGTCATAAAATTTTAAAATGGCATAAAAATATTTAAATGTTTTTCATAAAAAAGGCGAACCCAGTCTGTTGTATTTTTCTCTTTTCAATTCAAAGTGTACTAAAGATTACAGTTTTATACCCCACGTTCATGTTACAGTCATAATAAATTAATATCAATACTTTTATTTATTTATTTTCTTCATAATAATGTCTTGTGCATTAAAAAGTGACAGTTTTTTATAATTTTATCTCAAAAAGTAATTAAATGCTAAAATGGTTAAAATTAAAAAAAATAGAAATTACGAAAAAAAATAAAATAAAAAAAATCATTGCAGTCATGCAGATTCGAACTTAAGCCCGTTGAAAAAATTAACAATTAGAAATTAAGATGATTTGATAGCAAAAACAAAAATCATGTAAGCCCAAAGTAAAAATGAAATATTTAAGGAATGTAGGATTAAGTAATACAATTTGTTATATAAGGAGTTTGCCAATATGGACTTGACAACTTTTTCCTTAAATTAAACGCAAACCAATAAATCGATTGTAATTTGTGACACCGTCCTGTTGAAACCACATGTCGTCCAAGTACATGTTTCGTAATTCGGGCCAAAAATTATCGGTAATCATGGCACGATAACGATCGCCATTCACAATAACGTGACAATCAGTATTGTCGATGAAAAAATATGGCCCCGTGACGCCGCTGCCATGCAAACCGCACCAAACAGTTTTTTTGTGGATAAAGTGGTGATTCATGAAGCACAATTGGATTTTCACCAGATCAATAACACATTTTGCTTATTGACGAACCCATTGAACCAAATATGATTTTGCGTCACTGAATATGATTTTGTGATGAAATTCATCATCTTGGCGCATCTTCTCCAGAGCCCAATCGGAGAACGTGTACTTTACCATATTATTCCTCGGATCTCAAAATATCTCTATGCCAAATTTTATTTAATAGGTTCAGCATGAAAAGGTAACAGACAGACAGACAGATAGAGTTACATTCAAATTTATTATATTAGTAAGAATTCTACAGTAGTGCCTAATATGCGATTCGCTTGACAATTTTTTTTGGGGCTACAAAGCTCTTCTACCGGAAAACACGTTGTATTTGGTCAATCTAAGAAAAATTATAATTTAAAATAAGACTATTTATTGTAATATTAATCAAGCTAGTGGTCGTTTCTTATAAAATTAAGTTCTAATCATTTTGATTCAAATATTTCGTTAACAGCTTGTTAACATGTTCAGGAAATAAAAATTAATAAAAATAATTAATAAAGGAATTTTTATTCCCTGAAGATGTTAACAAGCTGTTAACGAAATATTGAATAAGAATTATAAGAACTTAAATTTTATAAAAAACGACCACTACCTTGATTAATATTACAATAAACTGATAAGGTCAATAAAAACAAATCAACATAAGTCCAGTTATTTTCTTTTCCTGTACTTCTACCTCTCCTTATAGCTTAATTATAAAGCTGGTGAAGTTCAATCTTAATTTTTTATTCCAAAGCAATCAGTTTGCACTACTCTGGTGTATTCTTAAAGTAATCATGTTGATTTTACTATTGAATAATTATATCATATATTACATATTCTAATTTATTTATTTATTTTTTAAATTGAAAATAATTCTCCTTATTCTGTAAATATTTATCAATATCACATCAAGACAATATCAAAAATAGGACATTTAAGTATTCCTTTTCTTCAGCAGTTGACAATTTCTAAAATCCTCTTGCTATATTCAAGCCCTTAGGCAGTAATCGCAGGATGCCGAAAGTACTCGTAGTTAATTCTTATCCACAGGGACTAGGTAAGTGTCCTATTTTTGATATTGGCTTGACGTGACATTGACAATTAGTTACAGAATAAGGAGGAATATTAATTCTAAAAGGAATTTTACTAAACAATAACATTCAACTCAAGCCTTTATAATCATTTTTAATTAAAAACTCATCTTTTGTAATTCGTGTAAATTTTTTTCTTGGTATTTTGCGAAAAACTGTACCTTCTGGACTGATTGTAATTAAAATTTATGTTCAATAACTTTTTTAAAACGATCATTGTAAGATCTGAATTCTAATAAATAAATTTATCATATGTTTTTTTGGCAACTTTTATCCAAAAATCTTAAAAAATTTTCGGTTTCAAACGAATTCCGAAAGCGTTTGAATTTTCAAGTTACAATCTGAAATACCCTGAATTTAAAAAAAAAATCGAGTTAAAATTCTAAGTATTTTGTTATTGTGGGAAACGGTGTCAACATTGAACTGCTTAGTGCTCACATTACGTGTTTTATGGTTATTATTTTTATTGTTTTACCTATTTTCTATTCTTTCTTTCCTGTCCGTATCGTTCATCTATTTAAACAGTTATTTATGTACGAATATACCTTAATGCCAATTTCTTTGGGGAATTCGTAGTTGTAGCAAATTTGCCCCAGTTATTTAATTGTTTAGTCTTTGGTTATCGGTCATTGTTTTTATAGATTTTCCTGGTTTATATTTCGTAATTTGTTTTTTTTGTGCTTAAGTTGTTTTTTGGTTTTCATTTCTTATGCTTTTGGGATTTAACGTTTTTGAGATACTAATTTAATTTGTTGTTAATAAACACTTAAGACCGAAGTGCATAGATGATGGGCACTGAAGGACACCTTCATATAATTAGCTACGAACAGTAAATGGCTTACAGTTACTTTTTAATAATATTTGTGTAAAGTAAAAAATAATAAAAATGAATAAAATACAGAATAGGTACTTCAGTAAGTAATCTATGATAGGATACATGCATAAGAATTAAACGTACCTAACAATATGTGTATTTTAAATTACCTCGATTAAAGCTAATAAACATTTTGACAAAATTTTAATTATTTTTCATATCATTAAAATATTTTTAAACTTAATTATTTGTCTATTAAATATAACATTTTTCTATAACTAACTTTCAGCATATATTGATTTTATTTTATAAACTTCATATTTTTTTACACCAAAAGTTGTATTCATTTCCAATAGAAATTCAGGCGCTTGTGTTGTATGTACATTTATTTGTATTTGTACATATTCGGTGTACAAATAAGCCTTATAACGCTTAATTGCGAAAACTGTGGCAAAATTTTCAATTGGCATTTATTGTGTCAAATGGTAAATAAAAAAAAAAACTAAACTAAACTGAATAACGTTTAAAATGAACATGTTGGATGGCTAATGAGTTTGCAGCCATGACCACACACAGATTTAAATGCTCAATGCAATCAAAATATTTACTTAATTGTTTGTTTAACACTAACTAAGCAGACATGTGCTCTACAATACATGTTTATATCGGCAGTCCTCTGTATAAAGGCCTTAGCATTTTTTCCGAAATCAAGATTTCACAGCAATTGATATTTACAGTTTCTATTGTGATCAATACAGTTTCAGTTATATTTTTTTTACTGCAAACTTACAAGTAAGTGAGTTAGAGAATTTCCACCTGGGTCCAACGATATGTATCTACTACACACATACTTATGTATATGTGTATGTATATGTATATGTATATATAAATATAGGGGCATATGAATTGCAGAGCATCAATACAGACGTAAAGGATGGCAAATTGCAACCAAGAGGATATTCATTTTCGGGTCGTTTGTTTTATTTGGCTATTTCCGTTTCAATTTGCTTAGTTAATTTAAAATATATAATCATATGAAAAGTTAAGGCCGTGCAACAGCTTGTTCGTGTGTGTTAATGCAAACGGTCAATGCCATGTAGGGAAACATATTTTCTTTTGTTCGAAGTACTTCGTAGCACCTCGTCAATAAATCCTTCAGAATTGCCCGTGGAAAATACGATAAACAAGTGATATGGAATTACAATTAAAATACCTTTAAATGGACTGCTCCATCTCTAGCATTCTATTTCCTCCCCCCAATTACACTTACATACTAAACGCGAGAGAAAGTTAAAAGAAATAGCAACCAGCCACTTGACTAGTTCAATTGCCCTGCCATATAATCTGCAAATAAACAACTGCAGTGGTATTTGTGGCCAAAATTATTGTGGTCATTATTCGTTTGGTTCTTTACCTATTCATCATGTGCGGAAAACAAGGCCTTTATGCGTTGCACTATGGGAAATTTTATCTCTTTGTGGTGTTAATCAAAAAATTTTGCCATTCAAAAGTTTTAATTGAATAAACAAAAAAAAACACAAAATTGAATATATCCCTTCATTTTTTTTATAGCAGTATTGCTTTATTATTACTTTTGAAATGTAATGCTGTTTCAAAAAAGAGTAAGACATTTGTGAGTTGTATGAAAAAAAAAATATGTGTGCTTAATAACAATTTAAAAAAAAATATACATGATGGCCGTTTTAGACACTTCCTAAAACAGCGTAGTTATGCGCTGCTGATTTGGTTTTAAAATTAAATGCAAATTTTACCTTATTTGGAATATTAACCGTGTCTTATTCCTTCTAAATATAACATTAATAATTTTTTAAGCTTGAAGTCTTTTTATATAAACAAATATTTGTAATCAATTTATTTATATATTCAATATTTCACCACTCTTAGCTTCTTCAGAAATATCTTGAATAAGACTTAAAAAAAATGAAAGAAACAACCATCTTATGCAAATCATCTGAGAATTCAGAAGTATTTGCACAAGATAAGAGGTTTTTAACTTTTCAAAACTGTGGTTAAAGTCTACTGATGATTTGGTAAAGCACCAATGAAATGCATATAGACATTGCTTGACCACTTACAAATAAATTTCATTAAAAAAATTTATAATTTTTAAAATGTGGAAGTGGTTACTTTTTCGATGGTGATGTTGTGATTCTGCAAAATTAAATTAAATTTAAAACTAATTGAAATTACATTTAGGCTTACAGAAAATTTAATCTATTAAGATTATAAAAACTTTAGTAGTTCACTAAGGCAGCCTATAACTTACATCAGTGGCAAATATTTTCATGAATATCCTAAAAACTAATTTTTAGGCTAATAAATAAAATATCCTAAATTCAGTGTTCTTTTTTATAAGATCCTGGTTAAAAAAGAACATTTTTTGTTTTGTGGGTTAAATAAATTGAAGGGGTTTAAGGGAGATATTGTTTTAAAATTTCAACTTGTAAGATTATGTGATCAAAAGCGAACGAGGAAAAATTAATTTTAAAAGCCTTAAAGGGTAGTCTTCAGATTTCGTATCCGAAAATGCATTTAATTTTGTCCATCTATTTTGTTCACAAGGAAATGTTATATTTCCCATAGTGCGCCCCTTTTGAATATATAACTCAGTGGTAGCGCCTGGTCGTTGGAATAACTGTTGAAGCATTTTAACCAAATATTTGGTTTTGTTTTTTCTTCCCTTTAGTATTTTATGCACCATATAACAAAATTGACTCTATTCGTTACTAGAGAAGTTAACAATATAAATGCTTAGGAGTATTGTTCTTTTTACTTTGTACGAGTGTCACACGAAATCGATGTATTAATATTTTTTTTTCGTTTAGAATATTTTACCTCTCAATATAAGTCATCCAAAGGAGGACGTAATGATTCCGGATATCGAAGTTAAATGATTGCTTTTCAAAGTTTATCCCAAAACATGCTTCCATACTTTATAACTAAATGAGGGAGTAATTGTGGTTCACAGAAACAAAATATATTATGATATCTAAAATTTCATAAAAATGCAGATTTTAACAGCTCAATTTATGAAAATAGCTTATTCACAAGAGGCGTAAGGCCTTATTCGTAAAAAAGTATTTTATGCTAAACCCTTTTCATCTGACAAATTTCTGTGCAAAATTTTTCAAAAACAAAATATGTTTTTTATGAATTAACTCGTTATAAAATATATTTTTATATGAATATTTCTTTCATTAACCTCTTATAACTCAGTATCTATAAATTAAAGCATACAATTTTTGTTAGAATCGTGTTAGTGGTCATACCTGTAAAAAGGATTGTGTAATTAAAAAAGAATTAAATTGCGTGCGTTTAAAGTACACATGTCAATAGTGAAACTTCTTTGGCAAACTAATTTTAATAGGAAAATATGTTATTAATCTAATTATAATTAAATTATTAAAAAACAATTAATTAATTATAATTAAATTAAGTATAGAATATTAATACAAATTATAGATTTAATTTTTTAAATTTATTTCTTCGATATTTACATTACTTTTTCTATTTAAATTTAGAAAAGCTAATTTATGAAATATTTTCATTTTATATCTTATGAAAAATAGTATATTAAATTCTTAAATAATGAGTGGGAAATTAATTTAAAATTATTAAATATGGAATTTCCTAACCTTCAAACAAATTAGCATACAAAATTTTAAATTAACAAAAAGATAACAAATATATTATTTACTCTGAACAACTGTTATATATATAGTATATGTATATAGTATTGGACGCTTGACAAATTTTTCACATATCGATCTCCTTTTCTCTATGAATATTTCTCACTCGCTTGCTCCTTCCTCTCGCTCCATGGCTATGTGCTTCGTCCTAAGTTCGCCTTTCCTTACCCTCTCTCTTAATCTTTCTCAATTGCTTTCTCCCTCCTCTTGGACAAAAACGTCCCCCATCCGGAAAAATTTTACCCTCATGTGCGCAAAGAAGTTTCATTTCAAAGACGAAACAATTTTTTTTTTTCAAAAAATGAAATAATTTTTGATTTCATTAGAGAATTCCCTGCGTAATATTACAAATGAGTTCGTTCTGAAAAATAGTTTGGTTTTTCGCTGACCAATCAAAATGCAGAATAAATTCTGTTTCCCAAACGAAATTGAATTCTGTTATGGTACGGCTGCGTATGATTAATATTTGTTTGTATGGAATCGTATTACTCATACGTCTTAAACATTGATTTAGAAACAAAAACGTCACACATTTTCGTTTCATCCGTAAAAAGTTTACCCGTATGCGCACAAAATAGTTTAATTTCAACAAATATTTATATTTTAGTGCAGTACTTATCCGTGTGAAAATTGACACATAATAATAATAGTAACGAAATTAAAAAAAAGCAAGTAGGAACGTTATATTTGATCGGGTCGAATCTTAAATACCTTGCAAATATTTAGTAAATAAAACTCTAATTGTTATTCCTATTGAAATTTGCATTTTTATGCTATTTGGCTTAAGTAAACAAAGCAGAGCAGAGAAGAATCAGATAACGTCTCAGTTTCGTCATAAAAGCTTAGGAAAGTAATTTTTAAGGAATGTGTCTTAACTAATACAATTTGTTAAATATTTACACTATTTTTGCATATAATTTACATCAATGCCCACTAAAAAGGGTGGGGTCCAAAAATAGATTTTTCTGTTTTTCTGGCTGCAAGTTCAACGTTTTGGACCTTCTTTGACATAAAAATATGTCATTTGCTTAACAAAATCACAAAAAAAACCTTAAAAAATATGTTGTCTTTTAGAGGTTGATTTAGTCCTTCTTAGGGAAACTATTCTCCCTCTGGCTCGATTCAGCCTATTTACGAACTTGACCTGTGCTGTCCTTCAAAACATATCAGTACAGAATTTCAAGGGTCTTGCTCTTTTCGTTTGTACTGTATCTTGATTTCCACAGACGGACGGGCGAACATGGCTAGATCGTTTTAGATTTAATCATTGATCAAGAATATATGGATACTCCTTATGGGGTCTTAGGGGGATATTTCGCTGCGTTACATACGGAATGACAACGTGAATATAGCCTCCAATTCCTTTTTGGAAAGCATAAAAATATTTTAACCCAGTAAAATATTATCTATCATAAATTGCAATTTATTTTTTCATTTTCATTATTCTATTTTTTTACGCCTGATGCTATATTTGGAAAAGGAAAACTTTATCTCAGTTAACAGTTTGTCGTTACAAAAATTAAAAATATCTAAGAATTTAGACGCAAAATTTAGAACAATTTGGTTTCATTGCATTTCGCTAATGGCTCGAAATATTGAAAACTGATGACATCATTTATGTTCAGAGAATCAAATTTAACATTGAATTTACAATACTTTAAATATTTTCGAAACCAGGGACTGTTAATGAGCTGGTGTTTGTGTTAAAGGATTTCAAGCGATAATCAATAATTAGTCTCTTAGCGATTTGCTAAGAAAAAAATATTAATTGAAATTAGCTTCTTATAAATAATGAAGTAGTTGGTAAATTCACTTGATGGCCACTTGAGTGAAAAACATTTTAGGGATGAAGAATCAGTTTGCCAGTTGTTTGATATGAATATATGTATAATAAAAATACTTAAGCGTTAAAATTAATTAATTAATGAAACAAATCTTCACATATTTCTGCTCTCTTTCAATATTTTTAAATGTCATTATGCATCAAAAGCTAATATCTTTACATGTTATTTATCACAAACTATAAGATCTTTACAAAAAAGCAACTTAAATTGTTCACTGGCAAACTATGATTTCGTTGTAGTTTTCTTTTCACATGCATTTTTCATTTGATACATTTTTACTAAGCGACAATATCGTTTTTCAGCCCATTTCATTTATTTCATATAAATTCTGTGTCATTGAATTTTTTTTATTATTATTTTGTTTTAATATTTAATTTAATATCTTTTATGGCTTTCCAATGACCTATAAAATTTATATAAACAATAAAGTTGAGTTTTTATATAGATTCAGTTTCTTCATTCATTTGCCATAGTGATGCACATGTATTTATGTATATAGTTCAGTGCACATTGCACAATATAGTTTGCGCAACTTGAAAAATAATAATAAAAGACAAAAGAAAAAGAAAACCCGTATAGTTCTTTTTATATATCAGCTCGTGTTTATGCATTAAAAAGGCCATTTTATGGCCATTAAAGTTAAAAAAGAACAAAGTTTTTTTGCTTCATTTGTTGGTTTTCATACTCGGTATTATATTTGCAAACCATGTCGATGAGTATAAAGATAATATGAACCTTGTTGGTGGCATTTCGATGGCAATGAAATCGTAATAAATATAGTATGATGATGATGCTGATGATAACCCGCTCATTTTTCACAGTGAACTTGAAACCAAATAAGTGTTAATAATTATTAGTATTTTTTCTATTAAAGAACAAGAGCACACAATTTACTTTCAGTTAGGGAAATATAATTTTATAAGGTCCATTTTTATGGTATGCGAATGGCTAAACTAAAGGAGTTAGCGGATAGAGAGTTAAGCGAAATTATATTATTAATTTTTAGCGAACGTATTTGAAGTTGCCTTGCCTGGCACACATTTTTATTTTATTGCGAAAATACAAATAGTATACATATATTAAGTTCAGTTAACATTTAAAGGCTATTTCTTCGACAATTTGTTTAAATTCAGAAGGATATGTAAATATTCCGAGACACAAAGGAATCTTAACATCAGCTTTTAATTTTTCAACTTCGACAGCAGAGCCAAATAGTTGTTTTCGAAAGCCGCTACACATTCATGCATGTGTATTTTTATTGTCACATAATAATAATTTAGCTGTTAACAGGAAATAAAAGTTAATTTTTATTAAAATGTTGACAAGCTGTTAACGAAATGTTTGATCTGGCATGCCTGCAAGTTAATGACATGGCAGAGGATACTGTTAGTTGAAGTAGTTAACAAGGAGACTATGATCCCAAAAGTCCCGAGTTCGAGTCCACGGTCAATCATGAATATGGCGGTGAATTCTTCTGATCAGCATTAGTGTATGGTTGTGCTATTGGTTGACGGCCTGTTTCCGTGGTGAATGCATGTCGCTGAAAATAACTGACCACTAAAGAGCAGAGAAATAGTCTTTCGGCTGTACTGTATCAATAAATGGCGAAATAGAAGGTTAACACGGTGTTCAGACATGCATTCTTAATTGAGTCAACGTTTACTTTATTGCCACAATTAATTTCATATTCACTTATACAAATTTTAATCAATTCAATTAACGTGTGACAACGAAAAGTAAAAATTTTTCATATTCATGATGACCCCAAGTTCAAATCTGGGATATATATATTTTTTTTAATTTTCTAATTAAAACTAAATTGAATATCAATATTTTAACTTCAACATGGCTCGACATATTTTGTTTATGGTTTTTTTCACTTTGGCCACAATTTAGGTGCTAAGTCTCTATTAACTTTGTTAAGTGAGTTGGGTTTTGCTCACTAAACACACTTTTTAGCAGTGCTGCATTTGTAATTTTACTCAATATTATAACAATTTCATAGTTATTGAACCATAATGAATTGAAATTTTATATGATAATTGAGCTCAATAATGTTATTTATTGAGATAAGCTCAATTACGGTGTATGTCTGACACGGTATAAAACAGCTACAAAAAAGGCTCTATCTTATCATATTTTCTTCAGCTGTCTTCTCAGTAGTATCCCCTCCTTTCTAGTTTCGATGGAATGCACTTTATAGTCCTCATTCCCTGAATGCTCGTCCAGCTAAATATAGACAAAGATTTTCTCCTGCTTCTAAATTAAAATCTAAAATAACTACAAAACATTCTCTATACGTTCATATTTTGTCAAATGGCCACTCGACACTATACTCTCTTTTCATAGGTTCTAAGTGCCGGTCCAAGTAAAGCAAGAAAATAAATCCCAAAAGCGAAAGCTGTTTCAAATTTTGAAAATTTTTTTATGTTTACATCATAAAAGAACTTAAATGAAATGAAATAAAAACCTACGTTAATGGTTATATTGAGAAAATATCAAAACCTAGAGTTAAGCGGCATGTCTTACGCGAAACTTAAAAATTAACAATAATTTTTCTATGTTAAGTAAAACATACAAGTCATAACTAGGAATTATGTAACTTAAATAACTATATTCCCGCAGGAGATCAAACTATAATTACCTTAAAGGAACTAGGAAAATTCCTAGAATAGCAAGAACTAGTGCAAACAAGGCTTCAGTTGTTGTAGACTACCACTTGTGCAAATAAGTACTGCCATTTGAAATAATTTAAAGGGACCACTTTCAGATTATTTGTTTTTTGTTTAGTTTGCTTTATTTTTTACATCCTTACAACAGAACTGGTAATAAACTAGTTCCAAAACGACTATTAGGGTCCAAATGTACTAGTATATGTATATAACCAGTAGTAGTAGTGATTTTCTGAGCGCAGTCAGTGATAATTCGAGCATTAAAATTGTATAGGAAACTAGTACTGGTTATTTAGTTCGATCTCCTCCAGAGATTAAACTCATTTTTAACTTATTCTTGTTATGAATAAAAAATAAAATTTAATTGCATATTTGAAAAAAATATAGAAATGCATAACTTTAGTATTTGTAACCACAAAAGTCGTTACAATTTTGCTCTTTTTTACCAATCGTAATTTGTTTCTATTAATTAGTGCTTACTTCTTTTGTACTTTCATTATCAGTTCCGTATGTGGTAAAATTCTACTGCTGTCAGTGCAGTCGGATACTGAAATATGTGTACACTATTACTTGCAATTCCACAGAATTTTTCAACTGATACTTTTACAATTGTAAATAAATAGACTAGATCCTTATTAAATGAACTGCTACAAAACATATAACTTCTTACACATTTGAAAGCTTCTGTTTTGTCATTGATTATGCTGCTGGTTGTTTGAGCAAGTCGATCGATATGACAAGTACTAATTTTCTACTCAATTTGGTTAAATTTCTTCACCTGGTAATTTTATAAAAATTAAGTTAAATGTCATAAGCAAAAGAATTATTTGTGCTTATTTTAAATAGTTCTTCGTGGCTAAGTGGCATTCAGCATATTGGTTTCGTCACGGCCGTCTGTAAGACTTACTCAGTTGCCTTTGGCATTAATGACTTGGAACAATTGACTCTAACTCTCTTATTTGCATATAAAAGAATATACTTCAATAAATCTTGGCTGCGAACTCTTGCTGTGTCATTGTTTATGCTTATTTGCTTTTAGTTGTTAATACCATACCTGAAACGAAAGGAAAAAGTGAAAAATTAATTTAGTTGGCAGGGTATATTAAACTTAAAAACAGTAACTAGAAAAATCGATCAAGGTTTTTTTTTGGAACTTGGTGCTCCGCACGAAAATTTTCAAGCTACAAAAATAACCTAAAATACGAGTTTGGCTTTGAAAGCATTTGTATTGTTGGTGCGTTAAATCACTGATTTTCTTTATAGATTCTTAAAGAGCGTACAATTTGAAATAACCTTATTCTCAAACAATTTCAATATGAAAAGGGAAACTTGTTCTTACAGCAAGAGTATCGATTTCTTAACAAAATTTAAGTACGTACTCGTATGCATGTATGCGTGTACATCGTGTAACACTATAATAAAACCAAGAAATGAAAGAACAAACATATGCGTGAATATATTTAGGGGTATAAAAATAAAAAAACCAACACTCACTCCTGTGCCTTCAATTTTTACACATACAAATTGTGCCTTAAATATGTGCCTGTTGTGTTATACACGAAATGCTGTTGGGTTGCTGCTGTTGTTGTTGTTGTTGTTGTTCTAGTCATTACACTGTAGTGAGTAGTAAGAGTTTGTTTGTTGTTGCCGAACATTTCGTTAATGTTTAATACTCAAACACATATCAAATCATTACGATCTAAATGACATTTTGACAGGAGATGACAAAATCTAATAACGACGAAATTCACCACGATTACTTCACTGTTTGTTTTCTTTTTCGCATTCTTATTTTCCTTCTTTGATTCTACCCACATACGAGTAAGTAGAAAGAGTCGACAAAATGTTTTCATTGAAACTAGTTCTGAAATTTGTGATTATGAAAATGCTAAAATTTCGTTAAGGCACAACAGGAAAGTACTTTTTTTTTTGTACAGTATGTTTTTTTATCACAACATCTAAATTTTGATCACAATCCTCATAAATTTTATAAGGGTGCGTCAATTAAGCTTATACGCATATAATAAAGTTTATTTTTTTTTCAGTGTAACAGCATAAGGGAATGCTTGCAGGAAAAGTTCTGTAAAATTACTCTCCTTTTACATACAGAAAAGAGTACGAAAATATTCCTTTTATATTAAAAGTAGCTTCAAATCAGATAAACTTTCTTTAGCTCTTAGCCAATAAAGTTTGTCGCTTTTAACACTAATTTAGTATGTAAATACCATACTTTTGTAGGTTTATAGTTACAGCATTATCAGATTAGGAGATTTTCCCATAGATTTATGGAATTTATTTCATTTGGTGCAGAGCTTGAAAACACAAAACGTTTAGAAGCTAGAATTTTTGTCATTTGTCGAAGCTATTTATATCATTAATCTTTATATATCATAATTGTTTATACTCTATTTACACTAAGCATTAGTTAAAGATATTTCAACAGCTTTAACGATTTTAAGAAAATAATCTGATTATTCAACACTATTTACAAGCTTCGGGGACAAACTGAAAAAAAGTGTTTTAACATTAATTAAGAACCGCTGGAACGCGGTTTAAAAACTTTTTCTTATTTGCTTAGTTAATGTCTAAAATCTGGACAGTTATTAATATGAATGGGAAAACATTTAAAATTTTTTAAAATTTTCATAAGATATTGAATAGAAAAAATCTGGATATTTGTTCATGCCAAAAAAATATTCTATATATTTGTTATATCTACACGATTTTGTGCTTCTTTTGCAGACTTGGAAATTGATTAATATTAACGGCCACGATATTGCATTTTATCGATCTGATATACAAATAAAATTTAAAATAAAAACACATTAAGGTGCTACATTCGGCTGTACCTAATCTTATATACCCTACACCAATGTACTTTTAGAGTGTATAAACATATTCATTCTTTTTGACGTTCAGTACTAATTTATTTCTTTATAAAATATAAAATGCGTTTCATTACAAAAAAATAAAAATAAATATAAAATAAAAATAAAATAAATAAATGTATTTTAGAATGATTGAGCTCGAGGTCGTTTTTGTAAAAATCGTTATAATTTTTCTATTTTATTCGATATTTCGTCAACAATTTGTTGACATCATCAACATATTGTTGACGAAATATCGAATAAAATAGAAAAATTATAACGATTTTTACAAAAACGAACTCGAGCTCAATCATTCTAAAATACATATATAAGAAAAGGTCAATAAAAGCAAACAACAATTATAAAATAAATAAATAAAAAATTATGAAATTTTTATTTGACATATTGTCACAATTCCATTTCAAATGAAATTTATTTGTTGGTGGCCAAGCAATGTCTATATGCATTTCATTGGTGCTTTGCCAAATCATCAGTAGACTTTAACCACAGTTATGCTTAATCTGATGTGATTTTTGAAAATAATTTGTAATTTACAAACTGTGAATTCTCAGATGGTTTTCGGAAGTACATATGTATGTGCATAAGATAAGAGGTTTTTAATTTTTCAAAACTGTGGTTAAAGTCTACTGATGCTTTGGCAAAGCACCAATGAAATGCGTGTAAAAAAGTAACAATGGAATATCATTTACACATAATTTAAAATAGTTTTAAATATAAAATAAAGGAAAAAGTGATTCTTCGCTAAAATTTAAAGTTGATAAAAACTAAAACATGTGAAAGTGCTGTGCCGAATCTTATATATCTTATATACCATATTTTTGATATTTCTGATTTTCAATACTAAGTTATTTCTTTTCAAAATATCAAATATGTTTCAGTATATTTTTGTATGTATGCGGAGAATGTGTATTTTTTATGCATGACATTTTTTATTAGTTACTTAACTCTTAAAAATAGTTAATTTTCCAACTAGAGCTGCCTTTTGGCTTTACTGATTTGTAGTGCCAATGAATTCCTTTCAAAAATATAAATTTTATTTAATGTATAAAGAAAAACAAACAATTTGTTTTGATTGGTTACTTTTATATACAAAAAAAAATTTCAATTATCCAACCCTGGAGTCGTCTTATTGATTTTGTTTGATTTTTAATACCAATTAAATTTTTCTTGAAGTATAATATAGATTTAATTGACAAAAAATAAAAAAAATAGTTTTATCTAGTTACTTATACTAAAAATAAATTAAACTGTTATGAAATTTTTCTATTTGACACATTGTTGTCACAATACTAATATATAAATGAAATTTATTTGTTGGTGGTTAAGCAATGTCTATATGCATTTCATTGGTGCTTTACCAATGAAATAGTAACGATTTGGTAAAGCACCAATGAAATGCATATTTAAAAATAAATTAAAGTTTTCCTACTCTGGAGCCGTATTTTGAATTTGCTGATTTTCAATAGCAATCTTATTAGGACTATTTCCAATACTTCAATCCCAGACCGAAGTCTCTAGGTGGTTTTCCCGTAGCCTTGGAAAACCGACAGACGGACATCACTTATTTGAACTCCCAATTCATAAGGACCCAGAATGTATGTAATTTAAAGAGTTGCATATCACTATTGTTGAAATTACACAAGGAATAAAAAACCTATCGTTTCACCATTTTTGGTGAAGAGTATAAAAATTATTATATATGAAAATTGATGTTTAACATTTACCCCAATTTTCATAAAACTTAAAATGAGTTTGAAATGAAATTTTTTCATACACAATTTTCGTGAAATAGATTTCAAATACGTTTTACTTTGTTACGAATATAGGGGTTAAAGATTAACAGCAGTACTCACAAAAAATAAAGTAGACTTGATCAACACTTTATAATAAATTTTCTATGAAATTTTTACTTTAAAGCACACTTGAAGTACACATTAATTTTTAAGTTTCTTTTAAAACTTAAATTTCGAATTTTAATCGTCCTGATTCTTTTTCCCCCAATTTTAGTTATGTTAAAAAATTTGGAGTTAGAAACCCCTAACGATCACTTTAACTTATATGAATTTAGAAAAAAAATTTAAAAATGAAAGCCCTCATTTGTTAAAAAAAAACTGAGTTATAACAGCTTAATGAGGCAAATTTTCATACAAAAATTTGTTGATAAAAATTTTTTTATTATTATTTTTGTTTGTAAAAATTTAAGTGTTGAATAAAATAAAGTATAGAAATTTTTTTTGAAGCTCCTTCGAAATAATAATCTATTTTCCATATAATAGAAAAAGACTATTATCTGCTTTTGTATATAAATTTAGTGTAAATTTATATAATATATTTTGCAAATGGTAGTAGAATTCTTTTTTCACGCTTCAGTTCTATGATTACACCATTAAGATATATAACATTAGATAAACTATTTTCTAAGATTTGGGCAAAAATCTTGTTCCAAAATTCGTGCTTCAAAGTGAATTGTTATTTTTTATAAAAACAAGGAAGCATATATATAATTTCTACGCTCTCAAGTTTTAAAGTATTTCATACTATTTTGCCTCATAAGTTATATTAAAAAAACCAAGCAGATGTTGAATATGGCCGTATATTATTCTCTTTGTAATCTCGCCTTTTTTAAGTGAATTTTTTATATAGTTTTAATAATTCATAAAATGATTTTTTTTGGGAAAATTGTAAAAAATAGTACAAGGACAGCAAATGTGCCTTACCAACTTTATTCTTCCATCTCTTACTTAAAGTTCATTCTAATTTTTGGTATAAAATTATGCTTTGACACGAAAAAATTATACATACTTGCGGCTGAATTTGCATTTGACAAAAACCAAAACACACTTGGCACGAAAAAAACAAAACTTAAAGTACAGCAACACCTTAAAACACTCCATAAAGAAAGTAATAGAAATACAATGAAAAAACACACACATACACACACATTTTGCTTTACAAAATGCGTTCAAGACGAAAATCCTTATAATAGCAGCCTTGTTTTATTTTAGCTCACCAGTTGAAAATTTCATTGTTGTATGGGAGTGGCAAAATAAAATAAATAAATAAATATAAATGCAATGAAAATGTTAAAATTATTTTCAAACCACTTAAGAAGATAAAATGCATACATATTTACGTACATAGAAGAATATGCATCTCATGTTTTTATTTAGAAGTATACGCTAAAAGCGTACGAGTGCTCAGATAAGTAGATACAAAATTAAAATACCGGAAGCGGAAAGATTTTCGGTTAAAGGATGTTGTGGGTATAAACATCAAGCAGAAATTGTTATCTAAGCTGCAAGAGTTGCAACATTTTTTTAAGTACACTTGTGTATATGTGTGTGCCGAGCCTTCTGTTATTTGTTTAAGCATGTAAGCACTATGGTTCAGATTGGATACGTATGTGGCCAAAACTACTTGAAGTTCTACTCAAGCCGATTCTGATTCCACATACTTATTTTGATTTACATTAAAATCAAAATTAAAGCGAATATCAAAACATTTTCATTCATTTTTCATGGCCGATAGCCATTAGTTGCTAGTGCCTTCACTTCTTTTTGTTTATTGTAATTTTAATTATAATAGATTTGAAATAAGAATAATAATAATAATTTTCATTCTAAAACGAAAATAAAACTTTTAATGATTAAATAATACAGTCGTCTCATGTTATTTTATAGCAAAAACAAGTAAAAACGTTATATTCGACCGGGTCCAAATATTTAGAAAGTAAATTTAAAATGTTTAACTTGGTGGGACAGAGTTCCTTTAAGACATCTCTGTACCCAATTCTAAACCTCTATTTTGACGGAGTCATTCCGGGATGGGCGGTGGGGAAGACGTTTCAGCTCTGCAAGATCAGAGAACATCCCAACTTCTTATAGGCTTAAGGAATTTAAATTGTTCAATAGTTACACTAGTTTTGCATATAATATCGTATGTCAACGCCCACTAAAGGGGGGAAGTCCAAAAAAAAAACTATATCATGTTTTCCACAGACGAACGTATGGGCATTGCTAGATCATCTCAGAGTCCAATTCTTTTTGGAGGGCCCTGGGGAAGACTTTTCACCTTTGCCATAAAACTCTAAAAATAAATGTTTGCGATAATTAAATGTAAAGTTTATTTAAAAATTTTATTTTTTCTATAAAGTCATTTAGGGGGCAAAGGGGGAGGAGGGAGTAGGCAGAATTTCAACAAATGTTTATTCAGAAGCAGAGCCAAACTATATCATATACATATAAAAGGAAAATAAGGTTTTTCGAGAATCTGCATATAAGAGTATTTTTGGCGTCATTTATAATTTTGCATTCGTTGAACCTTTGGGTTTTTTAGATGTGTGTATGTAATACAAAACAAGTAGAAAAAAAAGTTTTTTCTTTATTTTTAAAGTGATATTTAATTTTCAATAACAACTAATTTTTCTTAACAGTATCTGCTGACGAAAGTGATAATTTTTGCCACTTTAATCAATATTTCTACTGCTTTGTTTGCAAAACTTATTCAATATTATGCACTTTTAATTTTGTTAACTTTTTTCCTTCGTCTCAATAAAATTGATTTTTTCAAACTATTTTTTATAAGAAATTCAGTTTCTATATTATGAATAAAATTGAACAGTAATATAAAAGGAGAGAAAATGGAATGAAAAAAAAAACAAGAAATAGAAATCTTTTAAAAATGAATCAAAAATCACGGGAACTTTTTTCAACTAGAAGGCAAAGGAGGATATAAGAAAAAAAGTAAAATTTAATGACTGCCGTGAAAGCAAAATTTCAAATAAGAAATGTGTTCTTTAGCGTTTTCATTAGCTTTTATAGTCTGCAGTAGCTGTAAGTAATTAAAATGTAAGAGAAAGCAAGTGCAAAAAATGTTGAGTATTAGCTTTTCAAATAAAGTTGTATAGTTTTTAATTCAAATCTGTAATTAATTACTTTTTTTTCGCACAAAAGCTTATTAAATATATGTGTTACAAAACAAAAACTCACGGTAAATAAAAATTGAATAAAAATCATTTCCAGTAACTGGCACCTACACGCAGAGAATATATTTCCTGCAAACGGCTGTGGTTGTAAACAAATAATATGAATTATTGCAAAGCCAATTTCTAAATTTAATAATTACGTCACTGCTTTTTTTTTTAGAAGTAGGACTAGCACTAAGGGGATGACCCCTACATATGCAATGCATTGCGCCGGAACTGAAAACGAGGGAATAGTATTGAGGGGACAGATTAGGAAAGATGAGAAGATAAACTGTTTTTTTTTTGTAGCTATTTCAACCTTTTACTTCGCCGGCTAGTTTTTGCTACAGGGCCGACGAAGGTGGGTGCTGTTACTCTGCTTTTAGTACATGATAGTGTCAGTCGCTGCCAATTATGTTCAGTGACCAGTGACTATGCCTTCATCACTGAAACAGGCTGGCAACAACTAACTATGATAAGTTTTAAGCATGTTCCTTAATATTTTGAATATTTGATGTTGTATTATTTTTAACTTGGACAACAATTTTGCTTTACTGGCAAATGAGTTTTAATTTTAACATAATTTGATTGCAAACCTATAATGCTGTCGTAGTACATGACACTTATTTTATAGCTGTTTCCATCTTAGGTTGTCTTAACTAATTAACTAAGAATTTATTATTGCAAATGAATTTGTGTTAGTGTTTTTTAAAAATAAAGTGTTCACTTAAAAGTTATCATACTTGGTAACTTTGCTCTTTTTACTCGACTACTTTTCTGTTGTTCAGATTTGCTTAAATTAATTAAACATTAATGCTCCACTTAATCTTTTCGACCTAAAACGTTAAAATTTCTGCAGATATTTCTGCCATAAGTAAAATATATTCAAGAGTCCTACAATAAAAACTAATAAAATTGTTGAATTTAATATATATATATTTTTTTTCTTGAAAATGTTTATTCTCTCTCTTTTTACCCACTTAATAGAAAAAATATGATCTACAACAGCGTATCCATCATGGTGGTGTTGGAGGTAATAGTCATGAATAACTTGCCTTTTTTCTACAAGCACCTCCATCATCAGTTATTCATAACCTATTTTGTTTTAAAAACATTTATATATGTACTTCTTTTTTCTTTCTTTTTTCTTCTCATTTCTATATATTTTTTTTTATAGCTTTGAACTAACTTTCATTACCTGGACAAGAATATTTATGAGGCTCTTTTGTGTTGGCCGTTTTCATTCAATTTTGTTTAACCGTACAGTGCAGATGAAACTGAAAGTGCACTAGATAACTGGGTTTAAAGGAAGATTATTAGTTTTGAAACTATAGATTGGATTGATTCATAAGAATCTCTAAAATATTTTAGTAGTATAGCGGTAACCGTTCTTGAGTTGTGTAGTGTGAAGATTTTATTTTTTATTTTTCTTAGTGTTTCACTAGACAACAAATAAAAATGTGCAATTTTCCATCTTTATAAAAAGTGAGTAGGTCTGATGTATATACACTAAGACAAGAAGTATGCGGTACAAAAAATTCCCCTTTCTTTATTTGGACCGGTAGAAGACCAGAGAACATCTCAGCTTCGCCATAGAACCTTAAAAATTCAATTTTTAACGAATAAAATTTGTTACATATTCACACTATTTTTTCATATTACTTAAACGCCCACAAAAGGAGGCGGGTTCCAAAAATGGATTTTCTGGCCCCAAATTCAGCAATTTGGATTAAGATTGCAAGAAATAACTTCAAAAACTAAGTTCTTTTTCAGAGGCTGGTTGAGGGGAACTTTTTTCCCTCTGGCCCAAATCAGCCCATTTACGAACTTAACATGTGCTATCCTTCGGAATCTACCTCTGCCACATTTCAATGGTCTGGCTCTTTCTTTTGTTTGGACTGAATGGTGATTTTCACAGAGGGACGAACGGACATATCTAGGATCGTCTCTGGCTTCACCACTGATCAAGAATATATATATATATATATATATATATATATATATATATATATATATATTATGGAGTCTTAGAGAGATATTTCGCTACGTTTTACACGTAATGACAATTCTTTTTTAGAGGGTGTGAAAAAGAAAAAACGATAGACTAAATGAGTTGATATAAAAGAAGGCTATATGAAAAACCCTTATGTGTCGAATAAAATGTTTTGTGTAACAGCCCTCAAATTTTAAAAACATAAAAGTCAATTGCATAATTACGAAGTTAATGCGATCTTGTTAATTGCACAAATAATTTTATTTGTTTGTAAAAACTTTTAAAAAATATGTAGTCTATAGTTTTGTAAAAGAAAACTTTCATTTATTAAGTCTTAAATCTATCCCCTAAAAGAAGCTTCAGTATAATACCAACTAAACACTCGTGCGTTGTTTCTGCCATGGATTAAATAAGTCAACACTAAAGGAAATATTTATAAGAAAACTCGTTACAATTTTTCATATCAAACTCAAGTTTAGTAATGTTTAGAAAAATGGCCTAATTTTGTATGCAAAACATCAACAGTGGCATATTTTCATACAAACGAATGCAATAGCACACTCACACACACACATGCACACAGTCACACTAGAGGCAATGAAATGAAGAATAAAAGACCTACTCAGAAAAGCGGAGAAAAATATATACATTAAGGATAACAAATGAAAGGAAAAGATGAACAAATATTGATGTTACATATTCCACTTCTATGCATTCAAATTCACCTGAAGACACACTCTTCTTGTTGCTTATGAAAGCAAACTTTCAATGCTAAATATTTGGCCTTCAAAAGTTCAGCCACAACAAATCTATAACACATTGTGTAAACAAAAACGTAACAGTTTCCTTGAAAATCTTCTATGCGATACCGTAAGAAAATGTAACGAAAAACTTAATAATGCTGACTCAATGTAGTTTGCAGTTAACATTCTCTATACGAATTACAATATAATATATCTTATTTTCCTTATCTTTATTATAAAATACGTGCAAACATGTTGTGTTCATATTGTTTATTACTCGTACCATAATCATAAAATATTAAGTCTGCTATTCCTTATGCCAAGAGGTATGGCTGCGCAAGTACATTTGTATCCGTTACGGTTTAACCTCCCGTTATTTATTTCAATTTATCCTCATGCCGTTTGACAGTTAATGCACTCACGTTCTCGAGCGAAAACGTGCAATTGTTTTTCTATTTCTTTATTTCGTTGGTAGTTCTATTCGAATATTTATGGGTAACCAAAGAATGATTAAGAAATAGTTTTTGTTTTATTAGGCAGTTAAAATATTGAAAATGGATGTGTACTCTTATTAGTGTATATGTATGTATGTATGTATAGACATATTTATTTATAATATTTAATGTAATTTATTTGAGATATTGTCTCAGTTAATTTATTAAACATTTGCTGTTTGTTTTGTTGTATGGGAAGTATGTCTATATGAATGCTTTTCATTGGCTTTTACATCAAGTCATCAGTAAACTTTTACGTACTTCCACAAAATTAAAAAAATTTCTTAGATTAACAGTAATTAGAAGAGTTTTCGGATTTGATTAAAAATAATACATAAAATTAGAGGAATGTATGAAATCTTTATTTGGGTCAAGGGAGCAATATTACTCAATGTTTAAAGACGATTTCATGTCAAAGTTGAAATGGGCTACTCCTCAAAGAATAAATTCTTTAATATTGAATTCCAGTGCGTCAACCGTTGATGGTTCCACAAAAATTAGTCTAAAGGTATTAACTGGCACGATTTAGGCGGCCAATTGCCCAGCCTCAGACGTGAAATAAGCTGTTTACTGAACTCTCCTGTCAATTGGGTCGTTGTTTCCCTTACTATGCGGCATTTTGCACCGTCTTCTTGAAACCACATATGAGCCAAGTCCACATGTCATCAAGTCACAGTAACGTTCCTGCCTTCGTCGTCTTTGAAAAAGTATGATCCAGTGATTCAATCAGCTCACAATGCACACCACAGAGTACATTTTTGGGGAAGCGAAGGACTGCCCTAGGTTTTATTATAGCAAATCCTGACAACCTCAATTTATTTCCGCTTACAGTACTTCAGCCAGCAGTTCGCACTATCACGAAGATCCTTCAGTGAATGTTAAGGCTCCATAGGTAACCAATGGACAATTACGGCAATCAGATCCAATAAAATACAGTCTGTAGTTTTGAGGGTGCTGTTGGCTGCAGTAGTTAGCACGAGACTATGAAGCGGAGAATTAGACGGCAAAGTAAAGACTTGAAATATGTATCTACAAAAAATTCTCTATCTTCTCATCTTTCTTCATCTGTACTTTCAATACTGCACTCTGATTTATAGTTCCCGCGCAATACACGCATATATAGGGGTTCATCTCCTTAGTGCTGGTCTGAATTAAAAAAAATATGATTAACGATTACGCAGTAAACGTAGGAGATCGTCTTTTTTTTGTTGCCAGGCCACTATGGTGAAATTGGAAATGGAAGGTCCAAGGTCAGAAGGTAATAGACGGTAACTCTCTCAGCCATTGAAAGGAGATAAGATTGAATTACTAAATCACACGAAGATGGCTTACAAGACGCAATGAGGCAGAGGTACTGTGGGCAATATAAGCAAGATTCTGTGAGGGGACCCAGAAGACGATAAATAAACGAGGCTGATGAAATGAAACAAGGCCGAACTAGGAAAGTTGATCGACCACTTATATTGGCACTGTAACTTAAATTGGTTTTAAGGCCGTATTGAATCCACAGATGAAAATTTATGCTGCTCATGCAGGGATGATAAAAAGAAAAGAAAGCAATTTCTGTGTCACTACCCAACTATTGACCAACCGAGATATCCACTTTTTTACCTATAATATTTTAGCAGACATTACCTACCTTAGAACTATCGACAGGAAAAGATTGTGGGAATACGTTAATAGGACAAACTTCGCTCGACAGTTGGGGGCACAATATTCATCTACTGGCCAAGGTCTACTTTCTTTGGCAAAGCTTCTCTCATAGACATCCTCTGACTTATCTTAGGCTTTATTATAAAATTTTAATCATGGTGATTCTTTTTTCTCAAATTTTACAAAAAAAAAAAAATCAATGCTATTATTGAGATGTTTTTTTAGTAGAGATGTGCAAATGTGGTGATTTTTGTGTCACGCGTGAATCATATGAATCGTGATTACAAATGATTAGAATCATGCGCGCGTGCGTACTTGATTTTTAATTCGTATAATATTCACGTACTCAAATCAGAGGATACGTTTTTTCTTCTTTTGAATTTTTAATACTAACGAAAATATACATTTATGTGCATTCAGTCGCAAAGCCGCTCAACACCAAGCCGTCGAGGCAATTATTTTTTAAGTTCAGCCAGACCATTGATCTTTTACTCTCTTTCGAGAGTTTTGCGCGATTTTGCAAAATTGTTGCCATCGTGATTAAAAATAATACGTTCGTAAGCGTGCCCGATTGAGTTTCGTGATCATGAGCTTAATTTTACTCACAAGCACAACTCCAGTTTTTAGCTTCTAAATTTTTGGTCAAGTTTTAGCACTTTTAAAATTAAAAATCAAAGTGTTAAACCATAATACGCAAATATATAAATTTAAACTAGTTTAGTTTTATTCACTTGCAACTAATGAATAAAGTATTCATTTTGTATATAAAAAATCCGGCATCAATATTTATGGCAAATATCATTTTCATTATTATGTTTTTAATTGATTCTCTCATCCAATATTGATTCGACTTGAGTTTGTATATAAATTATATTTATCTTGCTCGTTTGACATAAAAGCAAAAATATGTTCTACTTCCATGTTTGATAATTTTTTGATTATAATCAATTTCTTAATATCATTAAATTACATTTTGCTGTCAAATTAGTAACTTATTAAAAATGTCAATTGTCACAGTATGTCGGCTTGTAGTCGCAGTCGTTTCTCTTTTCAGTCTATCCTCCGTAAAAATAAAAATTGAAGGAATGCATTAAACGAGTACATTAAACTCTCTATAGAAAATAAGAAAATAGCACAAAAAAATGATATTTAGAAACATTTTACTATTATGTGCGTACTTATAGATACATACATATACTATATACTCGTACTATATACGGGTATAAATTTTTGTATGTATTTCCTTCTGTAATTGAAATTATTAGAAATAATATCGATTGAATTTCAATGACTCGTTTGATAAAAAAAAATAAATAAAAAGAAATGCAACACTTTTGCTGTGTTGGTACGTGTGTGTGTGTATGTATGGCAACCAAAGGGAAAACTGAAAATTGTTAACTCAGTAAAAGTAGAAAGTCATTCAAAAAAAAAAAAAATGCATTTTACGAAAATAAATATAAAGGTTTGTATTTGCAGTGGTTTGTATTCGCAGTTTGGACAAAAAATCTAATAATTTATTAATACACTTATATTTATACCAGTCATTGCTGCTATATACGACCACTGCAAAACTATTATTATACTCTATTATTATTTTTTTTGCCAACAATTCGAACACAAACCCAGTATGTCTGAGGGCCTAGTAAAAAATTAAGAGCTGGTCAATAGCATTATCTACAGAGAGCAAAACGCTTTTTAGTGTCATTGATAGATATTTTTGTAATTGTTTTGCAACTTCTACTTAATTTTTTAATCTGATTAATTTTGAAATTTTAATTTATCATTCATTTGGGGTGCAGAAATAATGTTGCTCATCCCACCCAAAATCTTTTCTTATAATTAAATTGCAAAAATATATTCGGTTAAACGAATATTTTCAATAAAACTAATTTCGAATAGCTGTTGGGGTTAAATTAATTTTTGATTTTTAAAATTACATATAAAATCGGAATTTGCCATTACAAATAAAGCAAATATTGGCTGCTGTTGGATGAAGTAGTAGAACACGAGACTATGAAGCGGAGATTCCTGAGTTCAACCCCGCGCTGAATCATGAAATATTCTGTTCAATTCTGCCGGTCAGCATTAGTGCATGATTGTGTTAAGGTACGGTCACACTTGCCAAATATTTGCCGAAAAAAACGTGACCAACAGACAAGCGAAATTTGTATTTTCTTTAATTCCAATATTTTTTTAAATATGTGTTCCCATTAATTAAAAATTAAATATAAAGATAGCATTTTGCGACGTAATTGACTTCATTTTGTGATATAAAAACCAAGTTAAATTATACTAACCTTAAGCAAAATTAGTGGTTACGTTTTTTTGGGCAAATATTTGCCAAGTGTGACCGTAGCTTTAGTTGTTGCCAGCCTGTTTCAATGATGAAGGCAAAGCACTGGTCACTGAACATAATTGTCAGCGATTGGCACTATCATGTACTAAAAGCAGAGTAACAGCAAAAAATTAACCGGCCCAGTAAAAAGGTTGAAATAGCTACAAAAAAATAGCTTTCTTCTCATCTTTCTTCATCTGTCTCCTCAATACTATCCCCTCCTTTCTATTCCGGCGCTATGCACTGCATATCTAGAGGTCATCCCCTGAGTGCTGGTCCAAGATAAAAAAATATGAGTTGATATCGATTTCAATTCAGTTTTACAAGGAAAAATACCTGTTATAAATACTTCCTTGGGCAAATTTGAGGTTAGGAAGTACATTGGCTTTCAAAGCATGAAATATGAATAACTGAGCTGTTATCCTTTAACATTTAATTCGTAAAAAGTCGGGAAATTTTAACCATGCCTCCAACATTTGAGGAAACTGAACGAAAATAACAAATTTTTCAACAAAATTGTCTTTAGTAATGAGCCCCATTTGCAATTAGATGGTTATGTGAACAAACAAAGTTGTCGCATATGGGGCTCACTAAATCCAAAAACAGTCCTTGAAAAACCATTATATTCAAAGAAAGTGATCGTATGGTGCGGTTTGTGGTCAGGCGTCAAGATTAGCAAGGAAACGCCGTCACCCAGAATTTTCTGTGCTACCAAACCATGATAACTGATTTTGCCATCGGCGACCTTTGGTTTCAGCAAGTCGGCGCGCCACCGCAAGCCACACAGCTTGCCGGTCGGGTAATTTGCTTTGTGGCCAAATGTGGTCCAAAATTTTGTGAAAGGAGCGGAAATTTGCCAACATGCTAAAGGTGAACATTTGCCCGATATCATATTCAATTATTGATTCCCACATTTCTACTTTACACTGGTAATTTGCCAGGGGGCAAATTACGGCACTCGATATCGAAGGAAATTTGTATTTAAATTGTATAGAAATTTCGATCCATGTCGAATGCGGTAATTTGGGCCCTGAATTTGTTAAAAACAAGTTAAAAAGCTTATATACCGGTTGTACGCCGTTAAGGTACACTACTTTGTTTGTTTATAATATTTGATTAACTGAAAGAGAATGGATCTTATATCGATAAATGTTTCATTTAATGTCGGCAATTATGTATGGAATACAATATCAGATAAATGTCCCGCAACTATTAGCCTCATAAATGCAAGCCCTTTTGAACACTTATTTCATTACATTCTCACACATTTCACACGGTATTTCACTAATCTCATCACGAGTATTTTGTTTGAGTTGCTCAAGCGTTTCTGGTTTGTTTGCCTTGCTTGTCAGATATCCCCACAAAATAATTTGAGGGTTTTCCATTGCCCAGAACCGACTTATTCTGTTCGGGGTTGTCGTGGGCGAGCTGTAACATCCTATTGGCATATGTACGACGGCGTAAATGGTCTTGTGGAAGAAGCTCTTGTGTCAACTGAATCTTAAATGGAAACAAATGCAAATCCTTGTGCAAAATTGTGGCCAAAGTTGTTCTTTGAAGACCAAACTCCTGATGACCAAGCAGTTGATGACTGAACACTTTCTTGAGCATCAGTAATGTTTTCAGCCGATCTTGCAGTACGTTGTAGTTCATGCTTGGGCCTAGTCTATTACCTACAGATCCTATTTCTTCGAAATCATTCACTGCACGATAAATAGTGCGTTTTGTTGGCACGTTGTTTCTCCCAAACATTTCACGTAACTTTCTCCATCGCCACAGTAATCGATGATTGATTTTAATGAAATGTTTTAACGATTAAAACACGTTGGTTTATCGAATATTTTTCCATAATAAATTTGCCAAGTGTCTACTTCACGACTGTCAAATATGAACTGTCAAGTCTAATGTTTACCAAAATGCGGCAAAACAAAATAGTATGTATACCTTTCTGGCGGACACCCTGTACTTTCTAACCTCAAATTTGCCCATCCTTGATTTAATTAAAAATATATTTAGAATAATTTCCAAAATGTATATTGATTGCAACGCTTTATTTATAATATTAAAAAAAAAATTTTCCACCTTTTATTATTATTCTATAAAGGACACAGTTCTCTATAATCTCCTGTACCGATACCCTTTAACTTACGAGAAGTTTTCATATCAACAAAATATTAATAATTATGCAGGACGTGCAATTTTTTGTTCTATATAATAATATAGTGATTATTAGTTGAGACCTAATCCAAATCTAATTAGATTATCTAGTCTAACTAAAGTATATGAGTACCGCTCAAATGATCGGAACTGGGAGGAATCTAGTACGAGCAATATTCACATTGGTGTGAGAAATGTACATGAAATCATGGAATTTCTCCTCAATTCTCCTGCAATTCTTTCTAAAATAAGTTTTTATATAATATTGGTTTTTATAAAAAAAAATCCAATTCGGTTTACATTCACAACGTTTCTTTATTTAGAGATTTGCTAACCCTGTGACTTTTCTATAACAAACCATTTTCCTAACCTTGCATAAAAAACTATTTCTTGCACAATAGTTTCTTTTAAATTGTAAACAGAAATTTTATTTCTTAAATGACTCACTCTCGAATTTTTTAAAGTAATAAAATTTTAGCTGCACTTAAATTAACTATTATGACTCTGTTGTTACACATTCGTGATTATTACTTTTTCTTCAAGTGTATTAATACAAGAAATAGAAGGAGCCTTTGTAATGTGTGTGTGTGTATGTGTGTATTGCAAAGACGTGTGGCGTGCTACTGTACGTCGGAGTATTCAGAGTGGTATATGTCATAAAATTTTAAAAATGGTAAAATGATTACGTGCTCATGTTAAAATATTATTTAATTTTTTTTTTTTTTACCTCCCTTTTTCCACACCTTCCCGTTTTCATCAATAGTTTCCTCTAAATGAGTAGTTCTTGGAACAATCGCAAAAAACACTTGCTGCCACATATTGCAAATAAGTTTTGTATTTACACACAACTACATACAAAAATACATTCAATATTGTGCACATGACCACTTCAAAGTTAATTTACTGTTTGTTGGTTGTTAGTTTCTGGTTAAGTGTGTATTGGGACTACAAAATATGTGTGCATGCACTCTTATGTATATGTGTGTAAGAAGTTGTTACTAGTATAATGTGATGTATGCCTGTATATGTGTAGTGGGCAATTCAAACATTTATTTATATAAATACACACTTATATATTTATATGTATATGCTGGTATATAAAACTAGTTTGTAATTTTCATATGAAACCATTTAACTGGTTTCATTTTTAGGTTAGGTTAAAATTACATTTCTTCTCCCTAAATATGATATATGATGATATGTTTTTTCTTAGAATATTCTAACCAGTTTATGGTGCTGCAAACTCGGGCAATAGCAGCCAATACTCTCAACTGTTTCTTCTGCTTATTCACGTAAAGAGTTTATTAATTTTGCTGCTATCGGTCTATAATAAGTTAACTCACTCCCTGAGTGACAAGTCCATCGATGTGAAGAGAAACTCATTTCTCTATGTCGATCCGATCTTTGGATCGACATAGAGAACACACCGTTATAAAAAAACCGGCCTCAGTATCATTCTGTATGTTGGCGCGATCTTAGGAATAGGTCTACGTCATAAACGACACTCATCATGCAATAGACTGCTATAAATCAACTGGATTAAATATCGATACTTGTGGTTGCAGATTCCAGTCTTTTTTTATTTGAATTTTTTTTTGTTTCTATTTATTATTATTTTATTATTTTAATTGCATTTTTTTTGTGAAGTACCAATCAGATATTGAGCTCTTTCCTACATTTTTCTTGTGTTCCTTTTCTGTAAAAGTTTGCTATTAAAGGGTGCTCTTGGCTGAAGTAGTTAACACGAGACTATGAAGCGCAGGGTCTTGAGTTCAACCACGCGCTGAGTCATGAATACTGTGTCGAATTCTTCTGATCAGCATTAGTGCATGATTGTGTTAGTTGTTGTCAGCCTGTTTCAGTGAGCAAGGCATAGCACTGATCACTGAATGTAACTGGCAGCGACTGACATGATCATGTACTAAAAGAGCAGAGGCACAGGAACAGCACTCTCCTTCGTACGCCTTGTCGCAAAAAGTTAACCGGCGAAGTAAACAAGTTCAAATTGTTACAGAAAAAAATTCTCTATCTTTCGTGATCTGTCCCTCAATACCATCCCCTCTTTTCCAGTTCCGGCACAATGCATATGTAGGGATCATTCCCTGAGTGCCGGTGCTACTCCATAAAAAAAGCGTTGATACGCATTTAAGAAAACATTTGCTATCTTCGAGAGTAGGAAAATGTTAATTAAATTGATGAAAATTAAGATAAATTTCAATATATCCAAACACAAAAAATTAAAAAAAAAACTCCTTTTTATATCCATTACGAGGTAAGCAATATTTTCTATAGACAGCTGAGTTCGCCTTCATACCTCATCATTGTTATATATACGATTGCAAGTATCTTGAACACAAGCTAAAAATCGATCGATATTTATATGCACCGTTTTATGCCCATTATGTGAACGGTTTTTATTACGTTCACAGGTATGAGTGCTTTCATGTACATAAATATGTATTTAATAGTGGTTGCACGAAACGCATAAGTATTTATTCATTGACTCAGTCAAGTTGTATCAGAACAAAAAGAGAAAAGAGAAAAACTGCATCATGCATGCACATTTTATGAATAATCATGAATAAATGATGAAGGCGGCCGGACATAAAAATTTCCGCTTCTTTAACTTGTGTTTAATGCTAATGTAGGTGGAGAACATTTCTGAATAAGTTGCAACACCCATTAAAAAAAGTTTTTTTTCTCTATAAGTATTAAAGAATAACATAAAGACTTTTTTTAATATTTAACTTTCCAAGGAGTTTTATTAAAATACGTAATATGAAATTGCATAAATTTGCTTATGCTGTTTGCAAATCCAAGTCGCTATACAAAGTGTTATTAAATATGGGAATAAAAGGAGACCGACCTTATTGCTTAATAAATTATAAAGTAGTTGCAAAGGTTTTCAATAAAATATTTAATGAACTTTATTCCTGACGCATGCTATAGAAATTAATATGCACAATACGAGGGCGGATCAATAAGTCCATGACTTTTCGAACTTCCCTCGTAGTTATATGAAATGCAACACTGTTCTCATCAATAATAGACTACTGCCAAATATTTAGCAAGTGTCGTCATTTACTTTGCGTTTGAAAGCTGTTCAAAACATGCAACTTCGTGTATTTTTCTAAATATGGAAAAAAGTGAACTTCGACTGCTCATTAAACATTATTTTTTGCAAAAAAAAACCGTCCATCAAACCAAGGAAAAGCTCGATAAATACTATGGGGACTCTGAACCATCGATCTCAATGGCAAAAAAGTGGTTTACTGACTTTCGTTGTGGTCGCACAAGTACAAATGACGCTGAACGTTCTGGACGGAAAATTGAGGTCAGGATACCCGAAAATCTCGAAAAAATCCACGATATGATATTGGCCGATCAAAGAGTTAAAGTACGTGAGATTGTTGATGTCAGAGGCATTTCATATGGCAGTTTGGTTTCGATTTTAAAAGCTGGGTTTAAGAAAGTTCTCTGCAAGATGGGTGCCACGTTTGCTCTCAATTGAACATAAACCTAAACGTGTGACAACTTTCGCAATCCGAATGAGTTTTTGCGGCTTTTTGTAACTGTGGATGAAATATGGATCCATTACTGCACTCCGGAGACCAAGCAGGAGTCTAAACAATGGGCTTCTCCGGGTGAAGCTGCTCCGAAGAAGGCCAAGGTAACTTTGTCGGCCAATAAGGTGATGGCACCATTTTTTTTGGAATGTACGCGGAATAATCCACATCGATTACCATCAAAAGGGAAAAATATAAATGCCGAATATTCCAACATATTAGGCCGATTTAATGAGGATTTAAAAAGAAAACGACCCCATGTGGCCAAGAAAAAATTTATTTTTCATCAAGATAATGCACGGGTGCACACGTGTGCAGTCTCAATGGTAAAACTCTATGAATTTGGCTACGAATTGGTACCTTATCCGCCATATTCTCCAGATTTAGCCCCTAGTGACTACTTCCTATTTCCAAACCTAAAGAAATGGCGCGGTTGAAAGAGATTTAGCACCATCGATGAAATTATTGACTTATTTGAAGGACCTCGAAAAATCCTATTATTTGAAAAGTATACAAAATCTGAAGAAACGTTGGACTAAGTGCATTGAGTTAAAAGGAGATTATGTTGAAAAATAAATTTTTGTTTTGCAAAAAAAAAATCTTTCATTCAACAAGTCACAGACTTATTGATCCATCCTCCTATTTTACTTTTTTTCTAAAAATTTTTTATACCTTTCAAAAAAGAATTAAAGACTTGGTCATTCCATTTTTAATACAGCGAAATATTCTTCTAAGACCCCATAAAGTATATATTTTCTTGATCAGTGATGAAATTTAAGACGATCTAGCCATGTCCATTCGTTCATCCAAGTGTGGAAATCCCGATTTAGTCCAAACGCAAGCAGCCCCTGAAAGCTGGTGCATTTAAAAGTTTTCCGAAGAAAAATTAAGCCAATCTCTAAAAAGCTGTTGGCTGAAGTAGTAGAACACGAGACTATGAAGCGGAGGGTCCTGAGTTCGAGCCCGCGCTGAGTCATGAAATATTGTGTTGAATTCTTCTGATCAGCATTAGTGCGTGGTTGTTTGGGTTGTTGCCAGCCTGTTTCAATAATAAAAAATGCATAGTCACTGGTCACTGAACATAATTGGCAACGACTGACACTATCATGTATTAAAGCAGAGTAACAGCACCCACCTTCGTCGGCCCTGTAGCAAAAATTAGCCGGCGAGGAACAAAAAAGGTCTATCTTCTTATCTTTCCTAATCTGTCCCCTCAATACTATCCCCTCGTTTTCAGTTCCGGCGCAATGCATTGCATATATAGGGGGTCATCCCCTGAGTGCTGGTCCAAGATAAAAAAAAAAAAATAATAAAAATTAATTTTTTTTAAATTTTATGAAGCAAATTATATATTCTTACCCCCATCTCTTTAGTGGACAATAACGTAAGACATTATATGCAAAAAAAAGTGTAAATATTTAAAAAAAATTATTTTTTAATCCTACAATTTTTAAAAAATTTAATTATTAAGCCCTTACGACGAAAGCCGAGATATTCTCTGATGCAGCAAATGCATAAAGTATCTATCATAAAATTTTTTACAGTAGCATTTTGAATATGTAGTGATTTTTAATTTAAATATGTATCTACTTTACATTATTTCTGCATAATAATTCACCACAACAAATAACGTTCTAGAAAAACAAAGATATTGCCATAAAATGTTGCCAAAGGGATATACTCGTATATATACGCGTATATATGTATATGCATTCCTTCCTCGAATACAAAATTTTCTTCACTTACCTGATCTGCCCGTTGGTATTGTTTGTACAGCTGTTGTTGCTGACAATGTCTTATCCGTTGGTAGAACTACAGGCGGCACTGGCAAGGGACTCACTGTTGATGTTGTTGTTAAATCACAACATTCTCTTTCAGGAAATTCACTGCAACGTACCAATTGCAAGGCGCCAAATATGGCAAACCAAAGACTCAGGCAACAAGAAGATAGAATTTTCAAGTTTTTTATTTTAAAGCGGGTCATGATGATGATAATGCCACCACTAATGATGACGACGATGATGATGACGACGTCGACGTCAACAACACAACACACGCCAAAAACGACAACAACGTAAATTCGTTTGTTATTTTGGTAGAAGTTGCTATTGCTGTTGCTATCCTGCTTGTTGTTATTCTTTGTTATTGTAGCTACTGCTGATATTGCTGTTGCAATCACTTTAACTATAATGTTGATTATATTGTTGCTAAAGTTTATGTTGTTGATGTATTTTTATATCTTCTCTTAACAAATATTTTCTGCTTGCAGAGTTTTTTTGTTGTTTCTTTTACAATATTTTGCTATTTTGCTTTTGCATACATACGGCTTGTTGCAAACAGACAGGCATTTAAAGAGTGGCTGGCATTACAAAAATAAAGCTGAGTTGATTTTATTTTGTATATTGTTGCAATAACAGATTTTTTTTCTTGCCTATATACAATTTGTGTGTGTGTGTGTGCGTGTGTGTGTTTCAGTTGCTGTTGACTTTTCTGTTGCTGTTGATTTCTTTACTCTCAGATTATTGTAGCTGATAGCCGGCAACAACACATTGAATTATAAAAGTTTATTTTTTTTTGTTGTTGCTGTTGATGTTTCTGGTTTTGTTTTTCTGTTTTAATCCTTTTTTATTTTTTTATTTTTTTTATTTATTTTTTGCTGATGATATATATTTTTACACAGATTTAAGGAAAAAGTAAAATTTTCTGCTTGCCAAAGAGATTGAACTATAAAATAGTTTTATGCAGTTATTATCATTTCGTCCTTTTTCTCCTTTTTGAAATCTTAAAACAAGATTTCAAAAGGACAATGGATGCTGTATTTAAATTGTATTTTATGTATTTATGATAAAGTGATTGCAAGTAAAGCCGTTTTGTTTATTGATTTAGGAATATTTATACTTTAAACCAAATTTAAATGTATTGAATTTTCTTTTAAATTATTTTGTTTTTTTCTTTGCAGATTTGGACAATTGAAGGTGAGTTTAAATAAATTTTATTGTATAATATCTTTCTATAAGTTCAGTGTTTTTTACCATTCAATTGGAAGAAAAAAAATCAATTAATACATAATATATAATTGAACATACTCAGATTATATATTGTAAATAGCGGGCGATATATTTTGATTAAAAATTTTTCATGAAATTTTTAATACCAGTGGATACCGTATTTAACTGCGCTCAAAATCATATCTAAAGTATTTTGAAAGCAATGTTGGAAGATATAATTTTTTTCGTAAAAATAAGCAACTAATTTTTTTCCATATAGCTGTCTATACTATTTTCGATAGACCTTATGATTGGAAGTCAAATATACATACTTTTTATATTATGTAGATAATCTATTAACTTCCTCATCAGTAAATTGAAACATGAAGGAATAATCAAACAATATCAACAAAATGTCAATATCAGGTAGCAGCTTCAAATCCAAAATGATAAGTGATTATTTCTATGTCGAGTTAAACAAATCAATAAAAATGTTGTTCCAATTAATACATGAATCCCATGGAATTCTATAGTTATAAAAAATGTTGAGCCATAAACAGAGTCTGCAATTGTAAATGGACCGTCAATATATTCATTGGCTTAAAGTATAGTGAAATACACAATTGTAAAAATAAGCCTTGAGTAGTTTGTGAATGATTACTTTGTTCTATTCTGCGATGAGTTTAATTTACAACAGTTCCTGAAGTTAATAAAATTACTGTATGACACTCTATTTGGGATGAAATTGCACCTAATTCAATAAAAGAGGATAATCTTCCATGGAAAAATTATAAAAAATATGAGAAAAAAATAACACTTCTAATAAAATAATTAGAATTATTTATTCCTCGTCGTAGTCCTGTTGTTACTATAAAGTGTGTAATCCTTGAAATGTACTTTCTCGTGAAACATCTAGTCATCATTGATAAACACTTAAAGTACTGAGTAATAATATTACCTAATATTAATAATGAAATACCATATTAATGAAATCATTTAATTATTCCAATAACTGTTGTTATCGCACCTAATGGTGCTGTTAATGTATCATTTGGCATTTTAAAGCTTTTTTCCTAAAAGTAAGGGGTAATTTTCACTCAAAACTGAGTGCTGATGAAATTGATTAGTTGTTTCTTAACGATTTATAAACATGAGTAAAAAAAAATTCAAGTGAAGCGGAAAGATCGGAAATTTATGAGTATTTGTTGTTAAATTATTTCTTTCGTTCCATTCGCCTAGAAATCGCTTGGAATCACAAAACCGTTCTCAGATACATGAGGGACAATCAAATAGATAAAATTACAAAGGAAGAAATAAACATCAATTTTAGATCACTTAAAATTTTGTTTTTAGTCATGTTTATAAATAGTTAATAAATAAATATTAAAATTTATCAGTATATAGTTTCATGTGCAAAATACGACTTCAAATTGAAAAACACATGAACAAAAAAATAAAACTTTATTTTTTTCATTTTTTCGAAAATTATGCTAAAAATATAATCCAACTTTACTTTCAAAATATTCTTGATACACTTTTGATCGCAGTTGAACAGTCTATTCGATGGTATTAAAATTTTTGTTCTGGGGCCAAATTACCGCATTCGATATCGAGCGAAATTTCCATATAATTGAAATACAAATTTCGTTCGATTTCGACTGCCGTAATTTGCCCCCTGCTCTTAAAAAACATGTGGAATAATCAATTCAAAACGAGTGCATAATTCTTTTTAAATTGTTGTAGGATGTGACCCCTGTTAATATTTTAAACCGATCTGCAAGTTTTTGCTAGGGAATATTATATTTTTTCTGACCTTAATTTCGGACGAATGCCAAGCACGTACTTCGTATGGCTCCACATGAGATATATACTCGTAAGTGTCAATTCGCTTGCGTATATATGAATGTGTCTATTTCCCTTCGTTTATTACAGTTTAAATTTGCTTACAGTATTTAACGAGATATAATTGGTTGTCGTATCGGATTTATGTGGCTGCTCACTATGGCCCCAGCATTCAAGTAGAATCTACACAATTCCTTTTTGATAGACCACTCTACTCGTCTATGACATTCTTGAGTTAGGGTGAAATACGTCCCCGTACCTGACCAATTTGGGGGAAACAATTTGCCACGCCTGTAAAAAAATCTTGACCTGATGGAAAAAAATCGAAAACGGATTTGAGTGTAGCGCATCAAAATCCATATAGTCCACATGGTTTTATTTAAAGGAGGATTTTGCTGTTGAACAGTTTTATTAATGAAGCAAATGAACATATCTAACAGTTATTGTTTATTGTAGAGCAGTTCATGGAAGGATTTTAAATTCATACGTTTAACAACTTCTGTATTATTTATGTAACAACACCATTAATAATCGTATAGTAAATATATCTCACAAATTTAATTTATACTCTTAAAACACCGAATGAAGCAAAATTAAAAATAAGCGCAGTGAAGGCAAAAATAAAATTAAAAAATAGAACGTTAAAGCACAAGTACTACACCATAATCCTTTTTCGTACGTAAAGAAAAAGTTGTGTTTTATTAACTATTTTTCGAAAATGAAGGTTCGTTTTGCTGTTGTTCATATAAAAAGTTGTTTTGTATAATTTATATATTATGTGTTTTTTTTTCTTCCACATGTTATATTATTTTATTTTGCTATTTCTTGCAGTGAGTGTAATCTTGTCTAAAATTATCGTCATGGTTTTTTTTTTGTTCATTTTAACAAAAACTTTTATGAGGGCATATATAAGAGTACATATAAGCCAGTATATGTTACATGAACGTAACATACGACTACATGTGCATTTGTGTAAAGATGTATGAGAGGAGAAAAAAAACAACTTTTGCGAATTATTTATATTTATTCTACAAATAACATGTGTTTGTATGTAATTTGTTGTTTAAAATAACTTTTTTTCTAGTTTTATTTCATTTTTTCGTATATTTTTAATTACAATGTCTGCCATGTTCGTACTTAAATGTTTTTATGGTGCTGCCGCTGTTAATTTTCAATCTGACATAGTTTGTGTTTTGTTTCTTCCACTTGTATTGTATTCATATATGAATGATAAAAATTATTTACACCATACTGTGGTATTTTACAGATTAAAGCTTTTGCACCGCAGAAAAAAAAACTTGGGAAACAAACAGCGAAACTAAAATAAAAAAAAAAAATGGCAATGTACTACATTTAAGTAGATCATCTATTCATGATTTGTAATCAAAAGCTACAAAAGAATTACGCTAAAAAAATTAATCTTAAAGAAACCATCTAACAGTTTGAAATCAACAAATATCTGTTTTATTTATAATTTTTAAAGCAAATACTCTTCAATTCGTTTAGATCGGCAAAAACAAAATTTTTTCAAGGATTTTAATATTTATATCTTGGCAAGGAGCATATTTTTATATCAAACATACTTTTATTTAATGAGCGATACTAATTTAATTTGAATTAACATTTAAATATCAGATGAAACTGGAGCTTTGTGTCACATTAGCGTCTTCATTATGCTGCATTATTTACAGATAAGAAAAATTTTACGTGTTTCGATTGCAAAATTTTTCTGAATGAAACTTTCCTCCCTTTAAACATTTACTTTTTTTTATAATTTAAAACTTTGAATTTTTCTGCAATATAAAATACCACATGTGTAACTTGCCAAGTCATCATTTTAATGATGATATTTCTTATTCCACTTATTCCACTAGGGTAAATCGCAAACTATGAATATGTGCAACACTCTCTCTCATTTTGAAAATATAGACAAAGAAATTTAAAATTTGGAAGTTTTGCTAAGGACTATGGTTTATGGCTTAAGAAAAAAAAACACTGGCTTTTTTTTAATTTTATATATTTGAATATCTTCAAAGGCGGTAATGAAGTCAAGACAATTAATAAAAAATAAAATAATTAATTTCCTGAAGAAGTCACACAAAGGAGTGACGAAATATTGAAAATTAATATATATTAAATAAAATCAAGGAGACCTTAAGCTTAAAAATAACAATAATTAATAAAAACTTTAAAGACTACTATTTTAAAGTTAATCGATGTTAGTGGTATCGAACTGGCCCGCCTTGTCATTCTTTCACCCCAGAAATAAGAGTTATCATTGATCTTTGATGTGTAGAACAAAGCCAAGGTATGGTCATAACATGCGTTCACTGTCCAGTATGAGCAACAGTGGCATCATTGTCCGGTCAGCTGTTTCTTAATCAGTTTTAGTGTGAAATAAGTTGCTCGGGTTATCCAGCTAGTAACAGACGTTCTGGCAAAGCTGTCAACCGTTAAATATCTGACATCTGAAATGTCATTTACTCGTAGTTAGTGAAAGATTGGCCATACACGAATATGAATCTATCACTAACAGCCGAATAAGGCGTAAAAATAATGAAAGCTTACAAATTTAGTGGTTAATATATGGCCACTTTTAGGACATCACAGAATGATTATGGTCGTAATAATTGGCAGGTTTAAACAAATTTTTAAAGGAACTGGAAGCGTTCCTGATACGTTTGCCTTTTTAATGTGCACACCGATTAAAATATCGCGGCTGTTAGTGGAAAATGGGTGGATAATCCAATTCAGATTTTCGATTCTATGTCGTTCTCAGCAATTGATGTAACCTCTGTATGGTAACCGATTTTTTTCCTTTTTTTTTTGTCTAGCAATTGAAGGTTATGATTTATTTTTATTTTGAACCCTACTCATGTAATACAATGTGCTAGAAAAGTAACAGAAAGTGATAGTGTTGAGAGGACCCATGAAGAGCGATAAGAAGATAAATAATTAATTTCAGATATTATATTCTTTGCTATCCCATCAAGTTTTGCTACAGTACCGATGTGTAGTGTACTCTTTAGTACGCGATAGTGTCATTAAAACATCTCGACAACAACTAGCACAACCGTGCAGTAATGCAGATTAAAAGAAATCTGATACCATGTCTGACTGTGGAGTAGAACCCCCTTATTCTTAGGCTTCGAAGTCTAAGTATTAACTACTTCAGCCAAAGTACTCACAAGACGGTGCCACGAGCTACACAACACGACCGATTTTGGGTTTATGGAATGAGAAATTTCCAGGCTCATGAAATTCTCGTGTTGGTAGCGACAATTGGCTGCCGAGAAGATGCATTTTGACACACTTTTTTTTTTTGGGGAAATATATGTAGGAACGAGTATACGAAAAACGGATGCCCAGTAATTTATCGAAAATTATGTCCAATCAACACAATATCTGCTATAAAAAAATATAGAGTTATTTTCACATCTCTTACAGAAACTAGATTGAAGATATTTTTTTTTTTAAATTTAAAATATTTTATTTTAGAAAATTAAAAAAACTACATGTTGTATAATAGTATAAATGCAGTGCTAGTGAATAAAAGTGTGCTAACATTTATTTGTTTTCTTATGTTAATGGTGGTCTCTAATCAAAGTAGATGGTGAATATGCAAAGCAGAAAATCAAATCATCGATGGTTAAATCAATATATGTTCTATCTATGAAATTGTATGCATTGTTGTATACACACATACATATATATATGTATGTATATACGTTCATAAATATGTATGTGTATTTACAGATTTAGCCAAAATAATAAGTGCACACCACGGTGCAAATACTTATTAACTTAAATTGTTTTTAAATTTATAATTACTAACTTGCTTATCAAAGAGTGTGTCAGGTTTAATTAAAGATCATAGTTTAGGAAACCTTAGCAAATATATAAATTGCCTTTGTTGACAAACATTTATTGTGTTAAAAACTAATTGTGTTATTGAAGTGGTTTCTTTTTCTGTCAAAATGTCAATTAAAAGGCATTGTTTATACAATATTTGAGATTTTAGATTTATCATTATATTTAAGCAATCTTGCATATGAATAATCTGTTCTTACATTATGATCTTATTAACCGCGTTCCCTTTTTATAGTCTCCAAAAAAGAATTGGAGGGTATATTCACTTTGTCATTCCGTGTGTAACACAGCGAAATATCCCTCTAAGATCCCATAAAGTATATATATTCTTGATCAGTGATGAAATCAAAGATGATCTAGCCACGTCCGTGCGTCCCGCCGACCGTCTGTAGAAATCACGATTTAGCCCAAAACGAAAAGGGCCAGACACTTGAAATGTGGTATAAATATATCTTGAAGAATAGCACAAGTCAAGTTCGTAAATGGGCTGAATCGGGCTAGAGGGAAACAAGTTGCCCTAAGAAGAACTAAATCAACCTCTAAAAAAGCAAGATATTTTTATGTCGAAGAATCTCCAAAGTGTTGAACTTGGAGTCACAAAACCAGAAAAATAAATTTCTGGATCCCCCCCTCCCTTTAGTGGGCTTTGACGTAAGACATTATATGCAAAAATAGTGTAAAAATGTAATAAATTGTATTACTTAAGCCGCCATTTTTTAAAAACTAAATTTAAGCTTTTACAAATGAAGCTGAGACGTTCACCCCTATTATGAGTGACTACATCGACGTGGTATCAAGATGACAGCAAAAAAAAAATGTTCGCTTGTCCACTCTATGCCCTAGAGAATACTAAAAAAGTTGCCAAAAGTAATTAATTGTTATCGATAACTTGTAGGCAAGTGATAATTTTTTACTATCGAGTTGATGTGACATCGACGTCGCCATTCATAATAGGGGCTGTTATCTCATCGTCCTCTGCCCTATCCCCTTCTCCCCTTTAGATGGACATATAAAAAAAATTGCACTTAACCCCAAAAATTAAGTTTTTAGTTTTTTGTGGCAAAGGTGAACTGTTCCCTCCAAGCTTTTATACCATCCAAAAAAGAGTCATACTTCATAATGTAATACATTAAATGTATATACATATATTCTTGATCAGTGATGAAATCTAATAAATTGTATTCCTTAAGCCTAAATTCATTAAAAATTAATTTTATAAACTTTTATGACGTAGGTAAGTTGTTCTCTACACTTCCCGTGTCCTACCCCTCCACCCATCTTTGGCCCCTAAATGACCCTATAAAAACAATTTCTTTTCTACACTAAATTACCACAAAAACACTAGCAACAGTTTGGCAAACATCTTCAGCGCAGTTGCAGCATCAGCTGCAAACATTTGTAAGCTCCTACTTTTCCATTAGCATGTGTCACAAACTGCTACCTATTCCGCTCTTTCTAACAGCATTGTTTGTGTTTACCTTCCTTTTGTGAGAATCAAAGCCTTTCAGATTCTTTGGCCCTTCTTTTTGAAAAGTAATTTATTTATTAGGTGAAAGGAAATACAATAGCATAAATAATAGCATTGTACAATTAGAGACGGCTTTAATTTGGCCTTAATGAGCGGTTGTTGTAATTTGTGCTTGAAAAACCAAATAACGCGAAATAAAAATAAAGCAAAGAAATTAAATTCGTTTTGTTGGTCAAGCTAAAGGCAAAACAATGGTTATTGTTGCATTTTCCATTTTCAAACAGTTTTAGTTTTTTTCTGCTTATCATAAATAATAAAGAAATGCTTATATTATTCAGGCCTTTATTATCCTAGTATCGTATAAGTCATTATTTTGCATATAAAAATAATGTGATAAATTAGTAACTCATTTAAAAAGATCTAACTGATAGTGGAAGCTTTGCTGGTAAAGTAGAGCAAAACGAAAATATGAAGCACTTAGATATGTATCCATATTTTTAACCCACTAGTGTATTGTTACGATGTTTTCTCTTTCATTGAGTAGCATCCAGTGGAATATTGCATAAAATTCATATCTTTATATCTCGTCGGTCTTTCTATATATATTATTGTCACATACTAACAGACTTGTATTGGCTTTTCTTTCTCTTTATAGTACCGCATATGAAATTCATTATTATTCCAATCAAGTTTTTTTCTATGTGACAGTAGCTTAGTATTCATGGTCATAGTCGTATGTCTATAAGTGAGGACTATGGCAAAAATTCATTTGTGTATGTAAATTAGGGTGGCATTAGGATGCATGCTGGGAACTAAACATGGAATTTTGACAAAAGACCAGGCTGTTAAATTTATATGTGAAAATTTGATCTGAATGGGTTAACTATAAGCTGCGCCTCTGTTAGGAATCTTAACAAATTTATGGCATTCTAGTGAAAATTATTTAATTTGAATTATTTGTAGGCTTAAACTTTTTTTAATTAGACATTCACTTTATAGGAATTCCCTTATTGGACTCAAGTTCAAATCTGCAAATTATTATTTTATGAATTTTTCTTAAATTCAAGTTGTTTTTATTAAGAGTGGAATATTATAATATTTAAATTATCAAACAAGCTTAACGTATTAGTACTGATTTCGAGGCCGCTACGTCATCAGCGTCTCATCAGCGTTCTTTGTTAAACTTTTTTCACTTTCCACGCTGACTGATGAGATGGCGTATCAGCCTCGCAATCTGTACTGATCCGACCGATCCGTTCGAGTAGTTTGATAATTTAAAATGTTCTGATATTCTACTCGTAATAAAAATAACTTGAATTTTAAAAAGTTTTATAAAAAAATAATTTGCAGATTTGAACTTAAGGAATTCTTATCTCAATAATAAAATTAATAAGTGCGACAAAATAAAATTTACATTCATCTTCTTTTTTAATTTTCGAAATCCTTATCAATTCAACTTTTAAAATCAGTCTGTATACAAATAAAAATTTAATGTTGTATTTTTCTTCTGACAGAGTTTGAATATTTTATCTAGGATCGGTACTCTTGCAATGGATTGTACTGGAACTAACAAAAGGTTGGGATAATATCAATAGGATAGATGAGAACAGAGAGAATTTTACATAGTGCTGCTGGGTTATTTATGCTGTCGTGCGCTCTTTGGTATCAGTCGATATTGTTTCGAAACCAGTGATCTGCCTCTATCATTGAAGCAGGCCGACAGCAATTAACACAACCATTAGCAATTCAGATAAAGAAAATTTTATCTCATATTCATGACTGATAGTGAAATCGAACCCGGTATTAGTAATTCGTTAGCCACTTCAGCCAATAGCACCCACAAATTGGTAATAATTTTCCCATACCCCACAACGACCAATTATGGTTATCTGCCATTTTCAGCGCTCTCTTTTTCATACTAAAAGTCAAATTTAGAACCAACAATAATAATCGAAAGAACCTTATAGGTATTTTAAGAAAATCGAAAGCACAATCCTCAATGCCATGCTAATGTACATATAAGAACAAGTGTTTTATATTTAGAAGTTTTGCAAATGTATGCATGGGTATGAGTTTTAGTGTTCTCGTGTTTATTCATATTTGTACTTGATATATTCTGTAGACATGCACTCTCCCGTATACCACTATGCATATTACATTCTTACTTTTTATACTCTTGCTGTGAATTATGACATCTAAATGTATAGAATTGTGTGCATATGTAGACATGTATATGTACATAGATGGAATATAAAAAAAAATATTCTGCATAAAATGGTTATTTTCATTAATAACCTGTCAAGTTTCATTTCTGCGGATAGCTTATGACATTCGTATTGAGGTTTTAGAAATTAGTTTTTATTTACTTTACAATATGGATATTGTATTTTAATAATTTAAATGGCAATTAAATAAGTGCATTTTGAACTTTTATGTTTATTTATATTTACACTGATTGTACAATCAGTTGACTTGATAAATATTGTGACAAGCGCGATCATACTCCGATAAATCAAAGGTTTAAATATAGTTTTTTTAAAATTGTGGTGAGAGTTTATGGCATTATAATAATAACTTTAATAACTTTAAAAGCTTTAAAATATATATTTATTTCGAAATGTATATTCTAATGCACTAAAAATGCATACAAGAATCTTTTATGAACTTTGCTTAAATGCGATTCCAAGGTGTTGCTCTACTGTGGTATTCAAAATTGGATTATGTAGAGTGGGCCATTTAAAAGTATAAATTTAAAAATGCAATGAAGCAAAAACGGTTAACAATTTTGCCAAATCTATGTTTTTGTTGCAAAGTACAATTGTTCCAGTTAGAGATGGATGTCCATGCGGCTTCAACTCTAGAACGAATTGCATTTTGTAAGGCGTCATACCGATGCCTTTTCGCAAAATTCGACGTAAACTAATACGTGAAATGTTCAATTCTTGAGAACGATGACGCGTCGATAATAATGCATTATCACGCTAACTCTCAACCACAACTTCAATTTTTTCGAGTGCACTCACTGTACAAGCACGCTTACGTCTTGGCGCATTAACAATGAAACGAGTTTCACTAACTTTAGCAACAAACTTGCGTATATCCGGCAGTGTGGCTCCTTCTGTGCGACTAAATTTTGTACGACATTTTCGTGCAATTACGATCAATTGTCTTTGTTTTGCAAATAAATGCCCATTAAATCCCAAAATTTTTTAGTGAAAGTCGATTAATTTCGTTCAGTGAGGATAATAGACTGAGTCTTGTGACAATGCGTTAACATTACTGTTCACATCTTTTGTCATTAATGCTGCCAAAAATATAAAAAAAAATAATCTGCATTTTTGCTGGACAAGGAATGTAGTTCTCTAAGTATTTTTTTTTTTTAATTTCCTTTCACTGTAATATTTTTAAACAAGCCGGTCAAAACTATTTATTATTTTTTAACCAATCGAAAGTGATAATTTTTTTTTTTTTTTTTATCTTGGACCAGCACTCAGGGAATGACCCCTATATATGCAATGCATTGCGCCGGAACTGAAAACGAGGCGATAGTATTGAGGGGACAGATTAGGAAAGATGAGAAGAGAAGATAGACAGTTGTTTTTGTAGCTATTTAAACTTTTTTACTTCGCCGGCTAATTTTTTGGAAGGAGGGTGCTGTTACTCTGCTTTTTAGTACATGATAGTGTCAGCTGCTCCCAATAATTGATCAGTGACCAGTGTGACTATGCCTTCATCATTGAAACAGGCTGGCAACAACTAACACAACCACGCACTAATGTTGTTCAGAAGAATTCAACACAATATTTCATGACTCAGCGCGGGCTCGAACTCACGACCCTCCGCTTCATAGTCTCGTGTTCTACTACTTCAGCCAACAGCACCCATATGTGTTGTGCACAGTTAGAACAAAAAAGTAATATATATATATATATATATATATATATATATATGATGATGTTAAAACTATTTCAGTTTTTTGAATAAAATATTTTTATGCATCCATTCTATAACATATTGACTGCTGATTTTAAAATTCTTCGTTACGACCACATGATATAAAAGGAACCCATAAAATTCAAAAATTTATTTAATTTTATATATTTATTTAAGCACAAAAATATCACTTGAAAAGTTATATATCTTGCACCAAGATTTTCGAATCTTCTGATAATTTTAAACTTTTTAATTTTATACCTATAATTGGAATAATAATACGCATTCATGGTTAACAAAAACTACGCACAGGCTATTTTTCTTATTCGTTGTTGACTAAAAGCTAGAACAAAAATTCAGTCGTAAAAACATAATACAATATAAAAAACACCCCTTTTAATCTCAGCAGTCCATGGCTTTGACAAAAGAACTAAAAAAAAAGTGCAAAATTTGGTTTATTAATCACCAGAGTTGGTGAATTTTATGCAAATCAAATGTGAGTTGACTTACAAAATGAATATAAGAAGTTGTGATTTCTATTTCGTTAAAATTATTAATCAAATATCAGATATACCTACTGTCCTTAAAAAGAGTAAACAGTGATAAAAGAACAATTATGCGATAGAGTAGCGGCCTCGAAATCATCACTGATCCGTTTGACTACTGTAATGATTATGAAAAATATTTTTATGAAATTTTTATTTGACACATTGTTGTCACAATACTATTATATATAAATGAAATTTGTTTATATGAATATAATTTGTTTGTTGACTTAATTTTGTATGAGTCAACAAAGGCCTACTATGCTTATTCTGTTGTGATTTTTGAAAATAGTTTGTAATTTACAAATTGTGAATTCTCAGATGTTTTTCGGGAGTATATGCATAAGATAAGAGGTTTTTAACTTTTCAAAAACTGTGGTTAAAGTCTACTGATGATTTGGTAAAGCACCAATGAAATGCATATAGAGATTGCTTAACCACCAACAAATAAATTTCATTTATAGAAACATATTTTTAATATTCCAGCTTTGATGAAAAATTTTTATATAAAATAAAGTCTTAAAATAATAAAAATAAATTTAAAATATATTTAAGTAAAAATTAACAAGTCTAGCAACATTACGACAATTCCTTAAATTGTTTAACAATGAGTGCACCCCTACGTATGAGTAATTTACCGTGAGAGCGATTATAAAAAAATAACTCATTCGTTCAGCGTCCAAAATAGAAAATTAACAATAAGTGTTATCATACATTCATTGTCTTTGTATTTGCAGTTCTTTCACATTTAAATGTATTTATCGATTTGTGCTGGAAATCAGTTTATGTGTTTGTATTCTGAAAAACAATTTCTTTAGTTATTTTCTATATACAAGAATAAGAATTGCATTACACTGCATGCAACTCATTTATTCACTCTTTTGTTTGAACAACTGCAAAATGCATTAATAATTGTCTTTAATCGACCTTATTCACATTTATAAAGAAATTTAAAGAAGAAAACACTTTCATATTGAGACATAATGTCTGCGACATATTAGAAAAAAAATCCAATCGTGTTTCTTTGCTTCTTTGATCACTTCATCTTAGTTTTTGTACTTTTCTCTTATATTATTTTCTTGTTATATATATATTTTTTTTTGTTTTTTTCTATATCTTGAGCACTGTTATTTTGGCTTCTACGTGATTGACTATGTCTGATGATGACTCGAAAATTGTTTATACATCAGTCAAATGGTATATGAGTGACTTACTGAATGGCTGTCAGGCAGATATCCTTCTTCTTGCTTTTGCTTGTCTTACCGACTGAATTTATTTGGTTTTTTCTGTGTGTAGTCACAGAAATTTGTTTTGTATTTGTAGAAAACAAGTGTGCTCTGAAGAAGAATATATAAACGTAATTATGTATGTTTTTGCATACAATCGGTTGCACAGCAGTCGTTAGTTTATCTTCTTATACCCTTCAGCACAGTTGGCAGCGATATATAATTTTATCTAGTTTAGTTTGTCAATCTTCATGTAATATCTGCAATATTAATTTGTAATATCATATTCGGGATCTTTAGAAATATGGAACCATATTGGGAATAATATAGAATAAAGTTACGTTTTACTTGATGGCGTATTCATTTTTAACGATAGACGCATACACTTATATAGCATATGATTATTAGGGAACTATTTCGAGATTCTTGGAGAAATTGTTGTTATAGAGGCAGATGATCTAATTACTGTAACTAAAAACAGAATTTAATTATTATTCCAAAATTTTTAAAAGAGCAAATGTAAAGAAATAACGAAGACCAGATTAATACCTAAGATATACAAAATCGTCCGTAAAAAAATAGAAATATAAAAATTATTTTCATTCTAACTCTTGTATACTTGTATATAGACAAAATTAATAAGTTGACTATACTTTACGAGGCACACTTATTTTCTGCATAAATAAGTTGTTATAGTTTCAAGTATTAAGTAATTATAACATAAATGTAAATAAAACTTTTGGTTTACTAGTAAACAAATGTTTTACTGGTTATAAAAATTATGTACACAAGCAATTTCAAAACTATACCAAGTCAAATCTAAAAAAAAATTTGTAAAATCGAACCAGATAATTTCAAACAATTTGTTAAATATTTCATAAATAGCATAGCAAAATTATTGGTTTAATGCGAAACTTTAAAATGTTAATACAAAAACATAAAGTAGAGGGTAAACAAATTCCCAATATTTTGGAAAAAACAACAATATATAAAACAACAAAATAATCAAACGGTAACACGGGTATTAAAAAACAATAACATGTTAACATCAGGTTGATACAGTTCTCGGATTCTTTTTCACAAAACAATTTGTGTAAATGGGAACTGTTATCACATTCAACTAAGCCACCTAATAAGTGGTGATAAACACAATACACATGAGCACTGATGATGAAGGTGTTGCGGCTTTCGAAAACAGCTCTTCTGCTCTGCTGTGTAAGTTGAATAAAACTGATGTTGACTTTCCTTTGTGTCTTGGAATATTTATCATGTCTTTCTTTAAGTTATTTAAATAATTTTTAAGTGAACATTAAAAAATCCCAGAAAAGTTTTATTAAACGATATTTTTACTTCAAATACCGAAAAAATTATTCGACGCGGCTGAATACTAAATTTGTGTTTCTTTATGATTCATTTTTCTACAATTTTTTTCCTTATTTTACCTTCCGAATAATTTCCCTCTTCTTCATAGTGTCATTTTATTTGGAAGGATTTACACACAATTTATATTGACGCTTTAATCATAAGTCTACACACATCTGCATACTCATTCAGCTGTTTAGTAAAACGCAGTTGAGGATAAAATCGTTTGTTAGAAGTTTATTTGTTTGTATACATAAGTTAAGTCTTGCTGGTGTAAAATACTATTTCGTTCTACATGAATGTTTCTATATGTTCAAGTGAGCATTTGTAGTGTGTTTGCTTTCAATTAAGTTAAAATAAAAATCAATAATACTTTAGTTGTTGCATATTATTGTGAATAAATATGTATAGAATTATATCGAAGTGTATTTTATAAAGTGGTAGGAAAAGTTGCGTTCTTAGTTCCTTATGATACACTAACATGAATATTAAAATATAAAGTAAATTTATTGCAGATATACTTCAAAATAATTGTTGTGGTTTAAGTCGGTATATTTACTTGCATTACGTTGCCGCTTACGCCAACTCATCAGGAGATTTTCAACCATATATACGACTATTTATACATTTTTCAACTACGTTGATTCCCCTAGAGGCTATTAAAGGATAGTGTGTGTAAAAAATATGGAAGAAGATGTTATATATGCTCTGATATTATTAATTTTTCTTACAAATTTTAACTTTTAATCAACATTAAAAGTTTTTATAAACGTTAAATAAAACAGTTGCATTTGCGGAAATTATTACATATTATTGAATAATTATTTATGAGAATATTACTTATTAACCACAATTTTATTTTTTGTTGAGTTTTTTTTTTAATTAGGCTTATAGCTAGCTAATTTTTTATATTCTTTATTTTGGAGTTTGTATAATTTTTTTTAAACTTGACTATACATTCATAATTCTAAGTTGCTCTTAGGCAGTTTGTATATAATCATTCGATGCTCAAAACTTTTTAAATAACAGGTTAATATTCTACTACGGAGTTCGTAAAAGTGCCAAAGTAATTTCGATATATAGACTGGTTTAAATATCTAAGACTTGATTAAAAAAAAATTATTTATAAGCAGCCTATTTGGTGAATTTCGTATAGAAATTTCTCGAATAAGAAGGTTATAAACATAAAATATTTTTTACGAATTTGGACTTTAATACTTCTGCTGTCAGGTCTTTTCTATGTAGCTGCATCAAAATGGATATAGATTATGGTTTGGCAACTCAGAATGTTGTACTTTTTGATATTTCTGTTCCCTATAATTTAACTAGTCATCATTAATCGTTTCACGCCAAAGCAACACTTCCAAATTGTGACAATTTACTTCGAAAAATAATTCTTTTATGGTCAACATAATTGGTCCCTTAAGAAAACAATTCGTGCAGTTATTGCCTAATTTCTTAGGGGCTCTAATTGGAAAGACTTAAGGAAGTACATTGAAGAAACTAGGTTCTTGACGTAATCAAACTCAGAGGTTTTCCATGGTATCGGTGGAGGCTCCCTACAGTAGAATGGGAACTCCTTATTATAGAGCGCACAACAGGCCTATGAGGCCTAAGTGTAATCCAGGACGGATTGGGATGCTTATGCCCTCTTTTTCAACCTAACCTAACCTAACCTATTGCCTACTTGCACACTAATTTACTCATCTCATTGATTCAAAACCATCAATAAGACAAGGAAATGTACACAACGAAGCCAATTAGTGATTCGTTTGGCTCTTGGTAGTTATTTCTTTCGAAATGAACAAGGAGCTGCTGTTCCGTTGAATAGCTAGTGCTTTTGTTTGCAAAAATTAAACAACTAAACATCAACGAAATTTGATACCACTAAAAACCGTGCAAGTTGTAGTACAAGGCCCCTAACAATCGATATAATGCAAAATAAATTTGTTGGCAATTTTATTCCCTGAAGTGTTACTGTTCACTGGCCTTCTCATTCGAACAATCTAGCACCTCTGTATGATTTTAATAGGGCTTTCAGCATTTAAAAAGTAATACAATCAAAAAAGTAAATGCAATGAATTTATTATCTACCAGATTATGCAAAAAAAAATTATATGCAACAATATTTCTGAGTTGTATTATTTTATATTATTTTTGTCTTGCACCAGCACTCAGGGAATGACCCCTACATATCCGATGCATTGTACCAGAACTTTGATTATGGGAAAGAGGATAGAGGGAATAGTATTTATGGACATTCGATTTTAACCTCCTCATGCTAAAATAATACATGATATATAACCTATAATATTTTTATATATACATATATATGTATATATTTTTTTTGAGGTACAGGTGCATGTTGTCGAATGTATCGGATATAGACGGGATTACTGTTGCCGCCATTACTGCCTGCTTATTTAAATAAAATTGAAATTTTCGGTTCGAACTTTATGTTAAAAGCAATAATCCATTTGAGTTGTTTTTATTGTTATTTCAACTCCAGTCGAAAATCTTTATTTTGCTTACAAAAACCGTTTTTGTTGAGCTCCCTCTAATATCAGCTTAAGTAAATTGTTACAGATATACTTTTGTCTTTTTTTTACTTAAAATAAGAAAACAATTTTATACTATAATTGCTTGGCAACAGACTTAATTTTTGGCAAAATTTGCTGTGATGTATAATAAAAAATAATGAAATATTTTTTTCTTTTTTATAAATTAGTTTTTATTCAAATAACTTAAACTTAAGCACCTTAAACTTATCTTCTTTGTATTTCTTCTTCCTTTTTCATTTATGCAAATCAAATACATTTAAAAACTTTGTGATAACTTGGTTCAAAGAAAAAATAAAGAAACAAAATCAAATTAATATCTATGGTAACTTTCTTATTTAACTTTGTCTTAATAAATATGAAAGTTTTCTGGCAACTTTTTTTTTTCTTCCGCGTCTCAGTTTAAGAGAAAATTCAAAACACACAAAAACAAATTGTTAAGTAAACAAGCAATTTAGATCTAATTTTCTAAAATATGTTTAAGCAAACCAAATGAAAAAAATCAATATTTGTGTGCTTTAGAAACCAGAAAAATAAAAAAAAATATATCACCAAGACAGTTTTCAATTACTTTTAACACACATATAATTTTATCTATATGTAGAGATCTCTTAGCATACTTTTTACTTTCTCCTAAGAGAACTTGTTTGTGGCCATACTCTTATCTAGAGTTCCTAATTTTGTCAATAAAAACTGCCAGAGTCAGTATTATTCTATCCATAATTCAACTTTCCAATCATCCATCCATTGTATTTTTTGTCCGACGGTATTACATCTTGCTCTTTTTTCCTTCAATTGACATTCCATCAATTTGTCAATAACCAAAATACCATGAACGAATTTAATGTCTCATTTTTATGTTTCTTCTTTTCTTTCAATACACATGAAACTTAAACAAAAAGTAAAGTTGAATCTAGACCAGTCTATTGCCATTTTTCATTTATTTTTGCAGCGTTTGAATAATATATCGACATTCTGCAGTAACCGTCACAAGTAAATAAATATTTTGCTTCAATAGGAGAAATGGTGTTTGCTGGTATAACCATTTTTGACTACCAATTTATTTTAACTGTTATTTGCCAATTTCAGTACAACCAATATAACAGTTTATGGCTGCTCCTAACTAAAAAAAATTGAGATGGAATAAAGTAATATCTAGAAAGTTTATATTCCTAAATATTTTCAACGGATTAACAAAGATATTATGGAAAATATATAAACAAATTTAATAGAAATTGATTTGTACCCCATGACAGGTGTAAAAATTTAAAAATTGTGCTATAAATCTGTATGTATTCATTTTTAAAAAATTGATGTAATGAACTTATTAGTAAAGTCGAATAAACTTTAAGACCACATTTTTTTGTTCTTAAATAGAAACTCCCAAAAGATTATTACAAAGAAAATAAAAATAAATATTAGAAAAATTTTTTATTACAATCCAGTTATGGCGGCTATCATTTCTTGCTTTCTTGGTAAAATGTCTCTATCATATGATATTTTTGGAAAAATTTTTATATTTGTATACAATTATAAAATTATGTTCACATTAATTTTTTTAACTCGTTTCAATTATGATGTATTAGAAGTAAACACGTTTTGGATAAAATGGTGTTACAATCAAAAAATTGATTTTCTCAAAGGGGTACGCACGTAACCCTTTCAAAAAAATTAGTAAATATATATATTTTTTTAAATGCATGCGACTTAAGCTTTTTTACTTTTGAAACTCCCTTCAATTATTATTCTTTAGTAATAAACACGTTTTTGGGTAAAATTGTGTTACCTCCAAAAAATTTATTTTTGCTAAGAGGAATCCATTTCCCAAAAAAAAAGTTGTAAAAATTTGTTATTGTTGAAATGTAAACAATCAGAAGCTTTGAAAAAGCGTTTTTGCTTTTGAAACTCCTTTCAATATTTATTTATAAGAAAAAACAACACGTTTTTGGCATAGTTGTGTTACAACAAACGAATTTTTTTTTTTTTTTGCAAAGAGGGACCCCTTTCCAAAAAAAATTAGTAAACATGCGAGTTATGCATTTTAAAAAGCTTCTTTACTTCTGAAACTTCTTTCAATTATTTATCTATTTATCAGAAATAACTACGTTTTGAGTTAAATTGTATTACATTCCAAAAACTGATTCTGGCAAATAATTACGTATTCCTTTCCAAAAAAAATTAGTAAGAAGTTTTTAATGCATACGATTTATGCTTTTTCAAAGGTTTTTTTACTTTTGAAACTCCTTTTAGTAAGTATTTATTAGAAATAAAGTGGTTTTGGGTAAAAAATTTTTTACAACCAAATAATTGATTTTTGCAATAGGTGGTGGTACCCCTTTCCTAAAAAACTATTTTTTTGCAAACAGGCCCCCTTTTAAAAAAAATAGTAGTAAAACATTTCTTTTATTTTGTTTACAATTGTTGTGCAGACAAAAAATTTAATTTTATCAAAGAGTAAAAATTGTTTTTCTGTTATTTGGGCCAATTTTTGTATAACTTTTTTAGTTAAATGAGAACTATTCGATGCAATTAATTTCAGGTTCTAGTCCGCACTAAGTTATGAATATGGTATAGAATTTTTCTGATCTGCGCTTTTCTGCAGAAAAACGGCCATCGTCGGCACTGTAACATAAATTTGACAAGGACTAAAATAGATGCAACAAAATCCTCCAACTTTTTTAATCTGTGTTCCCAACACTATCTCCGTCTTTCTACTTCCAGCGCAATGAAGTGTATATGTAGGGATGTCCCGTTGAGTGCTGGATTTTGGAAGTTTGTGTAAAAGTTGTTGTTGTTTTTGAAATTCAGTTGAAATCTGTTGATGATTTGGTGTAAATTCCTAGGAAACGGAGGCATATATACATACGTATGCTATTTGATTCATTATAACAATTTTAGTGCAGGGTGATATTTTTTTTGTAGCAATATCTCAAATCTTTTTTTCATATAAATATTCGGCCCTATTATAGCATGTTCCAGTATATTATTCCTGTATATATTTAATCAACTGTTGTTAAGTACATGGCATAGATACATACAAAAATTCACAATTTAAAAGCTGTATAAAATCAAAAACATGAGCTCCCCCTAATGATTATTTCATATTTCTGGGAGTTCATTGTACTTTTGACTTGCTAATCAGTAAACGTAATTGTATCAAGAAATTTAGGGGAAAAATTCTATTTAAACAAACAGGTGGGATACACTAAAGATAAGAAAACTGTATGCATGTATGCACTTAGTATACCCACATATGTACATACATACATACATGTGTAGTAACGTAGATTTTAATGATTATTATTATTGAATTTTGAAGAAATTGAAAGGAATTTCGTTTAACTTTTGCACCAAAGAAAGAAAATAAAATTACGAAAACTTTTTGTGTGAAACAAACGCTAACATCTTATATACATGTTCATTTTTTTTTATTTTTTATTGACCGTAATAAAAACTTTTAAATTCATAAATTTTTTGTAGAATAACAAAAGTCCATAGTTTTTTCTTTGCCACCATAATTTGCACTCATTTTCCTCACAATTGCAGTGTTACCACCACTGCCAGATTACCAATAAAAGCCAAACATATTTTAGATATGTAAAGTGTTGTAAAGTAAAGAATTTCAAATATGTGAAAAACTGCTCAAAGCTTTTGAAATGCCTTGTAGAAGACATCAGTTTCATTTTTATGTAACACACAAGAACTTTGTAAATTTATATGAAGTTTTTCTAAATAAATTGGCAACACTGTCTGATTACAGTTTGTAACTGTAACCGTATTTTCCTCTGTTCTTGACGACGTCTCTTGTTAACATTATACATAGAGAAAAAAAAATTGTTTTCAAAAGCTGTAGGAAAAAATATGAACAAAAGTTATAGAACAACTTAAATTGAGTTAATATTGCGTTAAAATGAAGTTTATTAAATGTTGTCAAACTTGACGCAACACTTGTTTATAATACCAAAAACAAAAAAAAATAAGGAAAAATTATAGCAACAGCTAATGAAAAATTAAACCAAATAACCGCTATTTAAACCATTTGCTAATCAAGGCGATAACACAAAAAAATATTAGTAGCCTTAAGCATATTTTATCGTGATACAATAATTTATTGTATATGTATTTCGCCATGTAGAAGATGTTTCTGTCATAATCACTCATAATCACATATAAGTATTGTGTATCACACAGGTCCAATAAGCTGCTGCTAAACATAAATCATGACTATAGAATTACAAAGTTAAAGACATGTTTAATAAGAACATTATCGTTTTTTCAATCATTTAGGTTTTTTCTTTCGTTAATTGGAGATTGTGGAAACTGCTTTATTAATTTTTTTTTGCCATTATATGCCTTCAGCTGCCAACACATAAAGTCATTTTGTGACAGTATTTGCAATGCCTTATAGAAATGTTCAGCTCGGAAGCAGCATTTTGTCTTCAGCTAAAGACGCGTATAAAAATTGGCTAATTTTTCATGTTAAAATTTTCGAGATATTCGCAAATATTATTTTGCAGGTTCCATTTTCTACTAGAGATAAATGCAAAAATATAACTGATTCTATTTGGTGCATACATTTTTCTTAATTATGTGTGAAACTAATTATTTTTGCGTATTTTCAAAGAGCACTAAAGTTTCTCTTCTGTAAATCCTTTTCATATGATTTTTAGAAGGTGCTATTGGCTCAAGTAGTTAATACGAAAAGGGCTACTGGCATCGATTGGGAATATAATGTACTGAGCAGTAGAACAGCACCCTCTTTCCTCGACTCTGTAGAAAAAAATTTAAAAATTCTCTTCTCATGTGTTTTCATCTGTCTCCATACTATCCTTTCGTTTCTAGTTCCGGCGCAGTGCAATTCATATATAGCACTCACCACCTGAGTGCTGGTCCCAGTTAAAAAAAATTATTTTCTAAGTTTTATTTTTACTCTTAGAAAATAAAAGTAATTTTCGGAGTTCGCAAAAAAGTGTTATTTACATATATAGTTGCTCCTCAGAAAAAAAAGAAGTTATTTCTTGATTTTTATTGATTCATCACAAAGTTAAGTTTATTTCTGGATTGTTATTCATTCATCACCAGGCTCTTAAATAAATAAAATCAAGACAACTTTTTTTGCTGAGGTATAAATAAAAATCCAGAAGTAACCTTTATTTTGTGAAGAATATATGAAAATCAAGAAATAACTTTTATTTTCTGAGAAATCAATTCAAATCAAGAAACAAGTGTTATTTTCTGAGAAATAAATAAAAATCAAGAAATAATTTGCATTTTCTAAAGAATAAATCCAATTCAAGAAATAACTTTTATATTGTGATGAATAAATAAATATCAAGAAATAACTTCTATTTTCTAAGGAATAAATGAAATAAACGAAATGTTGAGTCCATGTATCAAGGTTTACTCTGGTGTATTGCTTTTAGTTTTACTTTTTTAATTTAAATTTAGGAAATAATCGTTATTTTTCGTGCCTGATAAGAACACGTGTATGCTCGTTCACACTGCAAACACAAAACTTTTTGTACATTTCTAATAAAACAATTATAAGCTTACAAAATACTAAAGGGTTTTTCAACAAGAACTTTATTTAAATTGTTAATTTTTGGGCTTAAGTTCGAATCTGCATGACTGCAAATGATTTTTTTATTTTATTAATCGTCAGGGTTGGGGAATTTCGTACTAACCAAAAAGGTAATAACTTAAAAATATGAATGTGATAACTTCTCATATTCAATTTTCGTTAAAATATTGGTTAAATAGTTGATATTCCTACTAACTAGCACCACGTGAAACAGTGGAAAAATTGAACAAAGAACGCTGATGAGATGGCGTAGCGGCCTCGAAATCAGTACTGATCCGTTCTGCTGGTTTGATGATTATTGAAAATATTCTTAATATTCCAATCTTAATATAAAAAATAATAAATAGAATTTGAACAAATTCATTTATTAATAAAATAATAAAAAATCATTTGCAGTCATGCAGATTCGAACTTAAGCCCAAAAATTAACAATTTACATTACAAAGTTCGACTAATAAAAATTCATACATAATTTAAGAACTTCATTTTCTAAAACAAAACAAAATAAAACAAAAAATTTATTTATGATTCAAATTTTTATTATATTACGAAGAGAAAAGTGCGGCAATTATGAATGAAAAATTATATTTGGCAAATGTCCACCATGTCAATGATATTCACGTCGTCATAGGCCAAAACTGAGTTAGTAATATTTCGCGATAGAGTTATCCATTGACCGTTACCACATTTCCAGCCTCATGTTCAAAAAAAAAAACGTCACAAACACGCCTCCATAGCGCACCATACAGTGACACATTGAGCATGTAAAGGCTTCTCAATGGGATTTTCAGAAGCCCAAATGTGGCAATTTTACTTGCTGACAGAAGTTCTCAGAAGGGCGATTATGTTGTCAGAAAATACCTAGAATTTTACGAAATGTAACTTTAACAGGACCACCATTTTCATAGCAGATTTAAATTATTTTAATGCGATTTTAGAGCGAAATTAAATTCATTGTAACAATTGCCAACGCATCTACTACGAGTGCGTCAAAAAACTAAATATCAAAGTTGTCATGTTGTTGGAGTTGGCTACAATTGAAAAACTAAGTTTTTGTTGGAACCCTTTACAATAATATATAATATGAAATTTGTATTTCTATTTTTTTTTGTATTTTTTCACCATCTTAAACAATTTCATTCGTACTGTAAAATCGTCTATAGTATAATACGAGACACAGGAGCATTAATTACTATAAAATTTGACGTTTTATGTTGACAATAATTGTTAACGAAGATTCGTCGTGACAATTATTGTCTCATAAATTACAAACAGCTGCTGTAAGCTGTCCACATTGGCAGTAACATAATTTTGCCATTTGCAAATATGTTAACATATTTAATACCACTCTAGACGGTTTATAAAAGATAGATATAAAAAAAAACGTTTACAGAAACTCAGATTTTATGAAATTATTTTAATTGTATTCTGATATTTTTAAGCTTAATTTAATTTTAAAATAATTTAGAAATTATTTTAAAATTAAATTCCTATTTTTGTGCTGCTTATGCTCTAGCTCAATGTAACTTTGAAAATAAAATTCTTTATGCCCTCCACTTTAAAATTAAAGTGTAATGATTTACTACAAATTTTGCTGAAGAAGAACTCCTAGAGTCTTTGAAATATTGTAAATTTTATTTGTCGAACTTATTTTTATTATTCAGATAAGAAATCCTTTATTAAATTCAAGTTCAGATTGCCGATTTGAACTTGAGTCCAATAAAGGAATTCTTATCTCAATAGAAAAAATAAGATACTAAATGACAATAGGAAAAGTATTTTATTTTCAAAGTTACATTATTGACCTAGTGTTTTTCACTATAATTATTTACTGTATTATGAGCATATCGTAAGCAAATAATGTGTTGTTATGGAGTTTCAATTAAAAAAGTAATAATAAATAAATTCAACTGCAGTCAAAAACTAAGTTCGTTTTACAATGGACCATTTTTGGATAGCGCTGTAATAAAATATATAATAATGATGAAAAACTATAGTTCGGCTTAAGGTCCGTTCACAAATAAAAACAAATCAATTTGTTTAAAACGTTGTTTTTATTATTTGTCTCTTCCAATATTTCGGTTAACTTCGTTAACCATTATCAAGGAATCTCTATGTTGTTTACTTATCGACTGAATATATAATAATCAAATTACCGAGTAGCTGGCTTAGTTCCTTGGCAAAAAATTAAAGAAAAATAAAAAGATAAAAAATTGCTGAACTTGAGACATAATTTTAATTGTTGTTATTTAAAACACAAACATTTTTATTAAAGAAGAGTAAAATTATATTGCAAATTACTCACTTGAGCTAGAAAAACCTGTCGCCAAATTTATTGCTTCCACAAATCTATTACCTGTTTTACTTATTTAAAGTAGACCGACAACATATTTTTGAAAAAAGTTTACTTAACAGCTGCTACTTGTTGATGAATGTGGACCACTGATTTTCTAAAATTATGTCGTATATACATAATTTTTTTTTTTGCTGCGTCTTTTATTCACCCTAAATTTTAGCTAATAATGTCAAGTGATCACTTGAATAATTTTTTTTCTTTTTTTGTATAATTGCCATTGCTTGCATATTTTATATTTATCCTAAAACTATTTTTGATTTAAACAATGGATAAAAATGGCTTTAAAAGTCTCATGCAAACTTGTACCTGTTTGTATATTAGGGTAGTCCTGATAGTAACGAAAAAAATTCCATGAATCGGTTCTTTACAAAACTTTTATTGTAACTGGAATCCAGTTGGGCTTTAATTAATAATTTAATTATAATTTAAATTTCAAATTCTTAGCTAGAATATTGCTAAAGTCACACTTCCAGCATAACTGATAATAAAGTGGTATCGTTACATAGAAATTCTTGAAATTCTACTGTTTTAACTAAATATCTTATATGCTGCATTAATAGGCACTTAAAGATTGATTTTTTTAATATCTTCTGGTTTGATTACAAAATCAAATAAAGATGATTTCTTGTAAATATTGACAGCGGCTACGCATCAAATGCTTCATACGCTGGTTCCAATTTTGGCATACTCTCTCCAAAATATCGGCTGGTATCTCACGAATAAATTCTGCAATATTGGCTACCGTTGTGAGACATGAAACTATTATTTTGTCAAATACTTTTACTTTTTTCAAAATTTTCAATCATCATACTTTAGTGACCCCAACTTGTATTAATAATTTTATGTTATATAACACATAAAATTTAAAGAGATTTATGAAATCTTTGTTTAAGTCAATAGAACGATCTTTGTCACATAATTCAACGATTAAAGGTGATTGCATGTATATATTGACCGCGGCTACATATCCGCCGGTATGGCACGAACAAATACTTCAATATTGGCTTCCAGTGCATCCACCGTAGCTGGCTTATCCCTATAGACATGGCCTCACAAAAAAAATAATATTAATGCATTGAATCGTGCGGTCTAGTTAGCCAATTGACCGGTTCCAAACTTTAAATAAAATATTAACCGCACTCACTTCTCACCTGGGCCATTGTTTCGCGTGCTGTGTGATTTGTAGAAACCACATGTCAGCCGAATCCAGCGCTTCCATTGTGGGCAAACAAAAATGTTTAATCATCGCACGATAGCGCTCGACATTCACAATAGGATACCAGTCTTTATCGTCTTTGAAAAAGATGACGCAAGAAATTCGCTCCAAGATTATTTGCAAGATACGACAATTTTGTGCGTTCACGTATCCAGTCAACCAGAAGAGAGCTTTGCCTCTGAACACGAGAAGTGTACAATGCACTTTTTTTACCGAGCATGAACTTTAACAATAAAATTCAACAATTTGTAAGAGTTATTCGTTTCCGAGATGATTCATGGTTAAATCATAGACTAACTGAACATATTGCATGAAAACAGCTGACCTGCCACAAACAGTGTTGATAGAAAATCACCCTTTATTAACTATTGAGGACTTTATTAATACCTTTATTTTTTACTGTATTGAATAAAAAAAATTTTGTTGCATCGTTTAAAGTAGTAATTGAAACGATAATTTGAAATAATAATATTAAAAAAAAAAAACCAAAATATTAAAATATTTAAAAAAAAATTAGTTTTTTGTTTTTAAGAGAAATTTTGTTTGAAATCGTTTTTTTTTTAACTTTAAACGTATTGTATTGAAGCGGTACGAAATATCTTCTGAGCGATGGCAAATAGACCATCATAATAATTGTCATGTGGCTCTGAACACCTTTACCTTTCAACATGATTCTAGTGAGCGTTAAATTGAAGCCAGGATATCATAAAAGATATAATTTTACGAACATTTCTAGTGAAATACAGTAATTCGGAATATAATTATTATTTTAGCCAGCAAATCACAAGGTCAATTACGTATTGTTAACTAGGACCGGAACTGAGGTTCTTACGCATCCCATGCATTAGGCATGTGCTATGAAATGGAATGAATAGTGAGTGTTAGGAAGACGAATGGATAAAGTACAATTTAACTGCTTACGAGTATGTCCTGAAAGCGCTCAGGGTCTCTGGTTGGAGTGTAACCCACTATCTTCGGTGAAACAGGCTAGCATTGCTGGCTACTGGTCACCCCGTCAAATGCGTTTTGTCATACTCTTCATACATTAATTGGAACACCCTAACATTTTTCAAATACTTAACAGATTTTTTTTCTTTTCTTTCATGCTCTATCTATTGTTTTTTTATTTTTTTATTATAGCAATATCCTTGAGGTACATTTAGACATTTGTATATGTATATGCGTGTATAATTTTGTTATTTAGGAGAATAACTTTTGGCGTTATGGACACAGTTTGTCTTTTTTTTTCTAGTTCAGGCATACACTCATTGAGTCTCACATATCGTCACTCATATCTGGGTACGGTTTTGTTGTCATTTGCTTCTTTGTTGTGTTAATTTTGTACAAGCTTATTTTCGTGTGTTGAAACACTTTATCGTCAGTGTATTGTGTCCTTTAAATTTTGACATGCTAAAAACTGAATTATTTTATTTCCTTTTATATCGAAATTGCTTCTTGCTTGCTGTGGTATTTCTGCCGCATAACTTGCACCATAATAAAAAATTAACTTTGTTATAAATAAATAAAGGTTACAACAGGAATTAAAGGTCGAGACCCATAAAGAATATAAATTCTTGATCAGTGATGAAAACTAAGATGATCAAGCCATGTCCCTCCGTGTGTGAAAATCACGATTCAGTCAAACCAAAAGAGCCAGACCCTTGAAAATTAGTATAAATATATATATCTTGAAGGATAGCACATATAAAGTTCGCAAATGGGCTGCATCGGGCTAAGAGAAATAAGTTCCCCATAAGAAGAGCTGACCAAATTTTTTTTTGTAATTTTGTTACGCAAATGATATATTTTTATGTCCAAGAAGGTTCAGTGCGTTAAATCAAAAAAATAAATTTTTGGGCCACGCCCATTTAGTGGTCCTTATTATATACAAAAATAGTGTAAAAATTTAACAAATCGTATTACTTAAGCGTACATTCCTTAAAAATTAAATTTTGAAGCTTTTATGATGAAGCTGAGACGTTATCTGATCGGAGTGACCTTGTGAGAGTTTAAAACTTGGACACAGAAACTTGTTAAAAGAACTGCGACCCAGCAGGTAAAACATTTTAAACTTATCTCAGTCATCTCTTTGCACGTTGATATAAAATATTAATACGTAAGTTTTTATGCTGACGGAGATGTGTTTCAGTCATGCTCCTCCCAACACATTGAAAACGACTATTAAACCAATTTTTTTTATTGCTTACTTAAGCCAAATACCATAAAAAATTAAATTTTAATAAGAATAAAAATATAGTTTTTATTTCCTAAACATTTGGAGAGTATTTAAGATTCGACTCGATCAAATATAACGTTTTAACTTGTTTTATATTTGAAGGGACACTCGGTTTATGGACTCAACTGATACAATGCTTTCTGCCGGAACTATAAAAATAGGAAAGATGAACAGCTAGACAATTAAACTTCTAATTTCTTATTTTCACAATTAAAAAAACAATTGATTATTTGAGGGGTTTTTATACACAGATTCTGTCTGCAATGGGTAATTAATTATATAGAAAAATTATTAAAGTTATAAATTTAATAAAAATACAATACACCTCTTTTCTTACATTAACTTGTGTATTCGACCAAGAAAAGATTTGTTTTCCACAATACTTACAGCGAAACGTATATTATATGAGCAAATAAATAATTTTAAAAATAACTATTAGTTATAGTCTTACATGTCTTTAGTCAAATAACATCAATCTAATATTTGCTAATACATATAATATAAATGTTTACATAGATAGATATACTGTAACATGTAGTAAAGTATTTATTTATATGCACAACCATATGTAAGCATAAATAGAAGATAATCCTAGAGAACGTAGAATTATAAGCTAACAAAATATTATGTATATATATATATATATATATATATATATATATATATATATAAATATATATATATATATATATATATATACTCGTTTTTTCAAGATGAATAATATAACATGATTTCGTTAACTTACAATTACTGATACACTTGCAAACAAAAAATAGTAAGGACCGTATATCTGTATATACAGATTTTATACTTATTCATAGTAGATATAAAGAGAAACACAGGACGCATTATATATCTACTCATTTGCATACAATGACATGTCTTTGCAGTCACATTAGCATAATGGATGAATTTCGGGTGCACATACGCATATAAAATACATCACAAATACAAGGACAGACGGTCAAATACAGGTGCACCCAGTCATTTTTACAGACATCTGAATCGCAAACATTTATAAGAAACTGAAAATACTCGAAATATAGAAAAATAGTATATAAACATATGTGGACAAAATCTAAACTTTTTATATGAGTAAATATTTGCATTTTGTAAAAAAATCATGAAGAAATTTGTTTAGCAAGACACCAAATGATAATTTTTGCTTTTCTTCTATCTCTACCTTTTCGACTGTTTTAGTCACACAAAAAAAAAAAAAATGTTGTACAAGTAAATAATTTTTAAATAAAAAATATATTTGAAATTAATTTAATTATTAAAAAGGACGTCTTGTTGTGACCATTTATAATATATTATTTGCGTCTGTGTAGAATAGAAGGTACTCGTACAACTAATGAACTTGAAGGAAGGTTAGGAGAAATAAAATGTATGGTCGCTGCTCTTAAAATTTTAGTAATAAGAAAAGTCATTTCTTAAATTAATAAGAAATAAATATCACCAAAATCAATAATGAAACATATTATTATTATTTCCTTAAAGTCAAGTTTTAAAATTATGGACTGAAAAAATTTTTATTATCTGGAAAGGACATAAGACAAACACCAAAAATTAAAAATATATTAGAACAATTAATCAGTTAATTTTATAAACATATGCTTTGTTTGTTGTGAGTAGTCAAATGTTGAACATTTCGTAAAATTTTAAAGCAGTTATAAAAAAATCATTATTTGATTTTTTTTTTAAATTCAAAAAGATATGATAATTATTCCAAAGTCGAAGAAAAGTCAAAATCAGTTTTTTGAATTATTATAACTTACACGGAAGAATAAAACTGCTGTTTTCGATGGCCGCTACATTTTCATCATCAGTACACAGGTGTGTTTTGTTTGTCACCACTTATTAGGTGGCTTAGTTGAATATGATATACAACTTTTATTTGGAAATTGCATACGAGAATTGTATCAAACTGTTTCCCTATTTTAACTAGTTAGTTTTTTAACGTATTCCTCAAGCCTAACAAAAAGTTTAGTTGTTTCTGAAACATTAAAAATAGAGTAGAATTAATTGCTTATTGATACAATTAAGTCTGGCATCTATATTTTTTTTCTAAAGCATCAAATTTTATAGAATACTATCAGTTGAAAATGTTTTAAACTTGATTTACATGATTTAAATTCTTTTAATATAAACGCTTTTTATCAGGCTTGAGTTTCATTTTGGTTTTAATTCCGATAAAAAATTTTTGAAATATTTTTTGTAGAAAAATTATACTAAAAGAACGAAGAAATAGTATTTTTCTTTTTAGCTGCAGCGATGAAATTGAAGACGTGTTTAATAGTCTGCTCAATTGAGCGCAAAGCAATCAATTTTTGGCTCTAAGTGTTTGTCGAATTTTCACCGTGTAGAGATTAGTAAATACAGTCTTATTTTCTCTAAGAAGGACAAGGTGATTCAATACGTCATCATCCTGATGATGACTCAATTGATACAGAGGCAGAAATTATGGACCTAAGTTGATAACTTAAACATCTGGTAGCCCTTTAATCATATCCTAGCCTACATTCGTAAAATGATCAGTTCCTAATGAGCTACACAATTTGGTATTAATATCCGTAGCAAAAAATTTAATATTGAAGGACTACCGCTGTACGTTAACAATTTCAAATATGCTTTCAATTTAGTAAATAAAATGCTCACACAACTTAAAGGTACATTACCTCTTATATTATTCAAACATCCGTACACACATACTCATAATATTCACATATTTAGTGTTTATTTGAACCTTTACGGGTTCTAAATGTGAATGTACGTGTAGTTGATATATTAGAGTAAAATACACATATTGTATCCTCAAACAATTATATTCACTAACAGTTCTACAAATGCTCATAGACACAATACACGTACAAATTTTGTAATAATGTATGAATGTGTTATGGATTTAAGTGTCTAAGTATCAGTAACATTTAATACAATTAATTACAACACGTTTCAAGCTCATATAATGCGCACCAAGCCAACATCAAGTCAAGCTACTATGAGTACGTAGTATTTCCAACAGAATGATAATAGAAACACAAAAGAAAGAAATGAAGGCAATATAATAAAAATCTCATATTTACACAGAATTTACACACGCACTCATACATGTGAGTTTTTGTTAGAAATACAGACAGATAGGCAGCCAGACAGACAAGCTGACATGAGTATTTCAAAACTTTTTTTGTTGTTTTTCATGCATTTAATACACAGAGTTAAGCACATAAACACATATACATACACACATACATCTGCAGATAAATAAACATAAATAATTTAGCGTGATTTTTATTGTTCATGACGTCGACACCAAGTTGAACATGATTCTGGTAAGAAATTCAAAGAAAAAAAAAACTCAAAAAACTTCCTCTTCTCGTGCTAAAATTGTTGCGTTTATATTTGTATCTTTTCCTTTGTACGACTACAGAACAATTTCAACTTCATGATGTTGATTTTCTTATTTATATACATATTATTAAGTTGAACAGTGTCAAAGAAAATTCATCGGGAGATTTCTTAGCTGCTGCGCCAACATACTAATAATTATAATAATAAAATGGAAAATAGACATGTATTTGTCAGGTTTTTTCATTAGTATATAGCTCAAAAATTTCAAAGGTGTTTCGTCCTTTTCAGAAAATCATGTTATATTGTGCAGTTATAAAAAAAATATCTTCAAATGAACATGAGAGGGGCTCGAAATTAGTAAATAAGATCAGATGACAAAAGTTAGGTTTAAAATTAAATGAAAATGTTGAACATATAATGGAAAATTGTTTAAGAAAAATAAAAATAATTTGTTTTTTAAGTCTAAATTAGGTGAGCAAAAAGTGATTAATAAGTTGTGCAATTAAAATATGACACGCAAATGATTCACCAAAATGCTTACACCCAATACATATGACGATTTTTCCGATGTTTATTGAATCTAGACTTTTTGTGTTATTTTAATATATATTATTTTTACATAAATAGACTTGATTTCTGAGGCCAAATTATCGCATTCGATATCGATCGAAATTTCCATACAATTTAAATAAAACTTTCGTTCGCTATCGAGTGTCGTAATTTGCCCCCTAGTTTCATGTTTTTTATTCATGTTTTACTTTACACTAATTGTTACTACATTTGGTTAATTTTTATTTAATAACAAAAAATAAAACTAGACATGCAAATCAAATTCATCGTATGAACACAAATAATTTTTGGAAGGAACTAATTACGAAGCTTAGACGTCATAAAATTCATCGTGTGAATTGGGTGTATGTCATGAATTTAAATTACTGATTTTATTATATTTTTTTTTGCATATTCAATTGTAAATGAACTAACAATAAGTATTGAAATCATCAAATTAATAAATAAAGTAATCAATGCTTTAGAAAAATTTTATTGCCTTGTCCACTTAAGAAACGGATGATATATTTTCTCTCTACTGTATTAAGACAAGTACTTATTCTTGAACATTTCTACTTTCTGACAAGATTTGTAAATGTTAGTGGTAGATTATATAATTTTTTCCTCATTTCTTCCTGAATTCATTATTATAGTTGTATATGTGAGCATGTGCCTATACATACATATAAATGGATATAATTTGTCTCGTACTTATTGTTTTAATTGTGTGTTTTTAACTGCCTTTAGTTCATGTCTACAAACGTAGCAAGCAAATATGCTCACAATGTACATTAGCAACGTTAAATTCTTGTAGATTTCTTGAAATATTGAATTAAATAAATTTTTTTTCGAAAAAATAATCGCGTACATGCATTTCGCTTAAGTGACTTTGGATTCTTCTGTGACATAAAAATATATCATTTGCTTAACAAAATTACAAAAAAAAAAAAATTATATTGTTTTTCAGAGGTTAATTTAGTTCTTCTTTGGGGAACTTTCTTGCCTCTGCCGCGGTTCAGTCCTCTGCTATCCTTTAAAATGTATCTACACTGAATTTCAAGGGTCTGGCCCTTTAAGTTTGAATTGAATCGTGCTTTCCACAGACAGACATGGCAAGATCGTCTTAGATTTCATCACTGATCAAGAATATATACACCTAATGGGGTCTTACACGGATATATCGCTGCACTACACACGGAATGACAAAGTGAATATTATTTTTTGAGGCTATAAAAAAATAGTTTATTACTTAAGAAAAGAGGTCGCGAAATTAGAAGATCAAATTCTTATGGTTTACAAGATTTGTTTTAATTCAAGTTTGCGAATTTACAATTCTGGAGTTTCAGTGATTAACCAGGAACAGGGGTATGATTTAACTATCAGGAGTATAAAACTTTTTACACGGCTTTTAACTTTCTTAAATACTGCCCGATTTTAATTATTGTCAGTATTTTGTATTTTGCTACACAACAGCCTTGTAACGAAAAAATATTTAGTTAAATATGTTGGATGCATTTTTTTCAGAAATTGTATATCATTTTTTACAATCAAATTATAAGATTATTTATAAAGCTACCAATAGAAAAGAGACCCTATTAGCAAATAGGTGAAGATGACTGGTTCTCAAATAATAGCAACCTGTTGGAGTTCCACATCATTTTAAGATATAGATCAGTTGCCTTTACATGGCGTTGTTATTCTAGCTGTTATTTTTTTTTTTAATCTTGGACCAGCACTCAGGGGAGGACCCCTATATATGCAGTGCATTGCGCCGGAACTGGAAAGGAGGGGATAGTATTGATGGGACAGATGAAGAAAGATGAGAAGATAGAGAATTTGTTGTAGCTATTTCAATCTTCTTACTTCGCCCGCTAATTTTTTGCTACAGGACCGACGAAGGAGGGTGCTGCTGTTAATCTGCTTTTAGTACATGATACTGTCAGTCGCTGCCAATTATGTTCATTGACCAGTGCTAAGCCTTCATCATTGAAAACATGCTGGCAACAACTAACACAACCATGCACTAATGCTGATCAACTATGATAAAGTTTAGCGTCAGTACCTGTTACAAGGACCTTATCTGGCGATGTTCTCCACATAGTGTGAAATTGAGTGTTCACCACCACCCCCTTTTCACCTCAGAGGCCACACCTAAGTGACCCTGAGTCACCCAGGTGGCAATTTCTAGAACGTGTGATAGGGTTATGTTCATGATCTAACACCTTGCTAAAGTGTCGATCCTATCTAGATGATGTTAGTCCTATGAGCTACAAAAGTCTCCCAATAGAACCTCATTTGTTGATTCACAACAACACATAGATTTTGCTACTATCAGTCGGCCCGAAGCCCAACCATTAAGATTGGCCATCAGTTCTTTTCTGACAAATCTCCCACCAATTGGTGTCAGCCACAAACCATCACGTGAACTCCCGGAGGAGACCTCACCAATATCCAGTCGCAGTAAACTGCGGGGCCAGTACTAGATCCCGTAGTACCAGTTTAGACTAGTGGTGAAGCCTCGAAAGCCAAATCAGTGTAGTAAACTTTCTATTGTTCTATAAACTTTCTATTGTTCTATAAACTTTCTATTGACTTCAGTTTCTGTTTAACCCAAACTCAGGCGTCCTTGCACCTATTGCTTCTTACTCAGACTCGTAGGCGAACCTACTTCTTTTAACTAATGCTGATCAGAAGAATTTAATACAATATTTCAAGACTCAGCGCGGGGTTGAACTCCGGACCCTCCGCTTCATGGTCTCGTGTTCTACTACTTCAGCCAACAGATATATATATATATATATATATATATATATATATATATATATATATATATATATTATATATATATATATATATATATATATATATATATATATATTGTATTCGTATTTGTATGTTGAAATACTTTACAAAGTAAATTTGCAAAGTATTTGGTGCACAGATGCCGACGGAGTGACTTAGACTATATGCCGGCGATGTTATTAACCCGTATTTTCTTCCGTTACTGTGACTGACTGTACACGACCTATGCCTTCACATAGGAAGTAGCAACGTAGTTAACCACGGAATATTCCTCAGAAGAACTGTAAAACTATACAGTTATCTGAGGTGTTGAAATTAACTAGTGCGAGTGAGACGCAAAACTCTCGAAAGAGAGTAAACAATCAGTGGTCTGGCTGCACTTAAAAGATAATTGCCAACGAGGCAATATATATATATATATATATATATATATATATATATATATATATATATATATATAATGAAGAGACTAGGTGAAATGTTATAGATCTAAGTTTAATGTTCTTTCCTGTGTCCGAAATACGGTTTTGTAAAAACCCATAGTGAAACTATCTTCAGCCCAACTGTATCTGTGAATTACACATATGCGTGAATTGAAAAATATTTAAATATTTAAAAAAAACTTTCCCGCGCTCAAAAAACTAAGAAAAATATAAATCTTGCGATTTGACACTGAGTGAATAAATATTGTTAGCTCTTTTGTTCTAAGTTTGAAATTTCTAATATATTTATCAGTCACGGCTCAAGAACACTTTATATCACTGCCATTTTCTCCAGTCACAGGACAGACACATTTAAGACAATCGGTAGAACAACTTCCGTAGGGTTATATATAGAATTGACAAAGGAATAGAAATTTTATATTCACACCAGAATATAAGAAAGAAGATAAAATCGGTCAATATTATGAAAGTTTTAATGTGTACGAGAATTTTCCACCCTGTAATTTTGTCCCTATTTGAACTGTAATTTCACAATGCCTGAATACTCAACATTGACCTCTCCACGACTACGAGTTTAATTTGCAGATAAATCCGTTCAGTACTTTAGAACGTCTGCACTTAATATTTTAAACCATTATGACTCGCAAAGAAGGATTTCGTTTGCAAAACTTTCAAACCACCTAGAATGTAGGTGCTGTTCACACACAAGCAATGCTGATTATGGCAAATACATATAAAAGGCAAGATTGGGGCTACAATATTATATTCTCTGGAGAAAATTAAATACGATATTTGGGTTATAATTACGCTAGCATAAACGAGATTATGTTATATATAAGAATACTTATATATTTTATTTGGAAAAGTTTGCCGCCAATTATAAAAATTTCTGTCGCTACCAATTCATGCATATGCTGCGTATCTAAATGTATTCCACTGCTTCTATCCAATATAAATATTCTTTTAAGTCCCCATTCCACTGCATAACATTTAAAATTTTTTTATTTTTTTTTTTTACAACAAACTCTGAACTTAATTCTGATTTTTAATGTTTCTGACGGAGTGTCTTTATCTTTTTGTGTCTCAGCCGCTTCAGAGTGTTATGCTAAATTTGTTTAAGTGTAAAAATGTTACAGTGAATATGTATGACAAGATATAATTTGCATTATTATTTGTAGACTCGCTTTATACGATGTGAGTGTTTCTTGAGGCATTTCACATGTTTGTATACACATTATACTGCTTTTTGCATCTTAATGTTGGAACTGGGTATAAATTTAGTGCTGGTGGCTTAAAGCAAAAACAGGAAAACAAGTGCAACAAACACAAAACATGTAACAATTAGTCTATAAAATCTTGAATGTGTATTCAAAGCGTCAGTGTTAATTAATCAAATGTGTTGTGGAGTAAAAGAGCTAAAAACTCTTCTGTCTCTTCTGTTAGACGGTGTTAAAATTAAAATTGATGTTGCTGTTTGTCATAAGTTCTCATGTGATACCTTAGCATACGGTCGCTTACTTTCGTTTACAAATTGTTGCAATTTTTCATCAAACTAATGGTTGTGATCATGTAATATGTGAATTTTAGATTGGATATTTTTAACGCAGTGTTTAATTATGAACTCCCTATCAATCGGTTTAGTTTCATTTTCAGTAATTCAGACTGCGTTCTAAATTTCATGAACATAATCATTATAATTATTCGAAAAAAAAACGAGTTAAAAAATTTGCAATCCTTGCTTTGGAGGAACCTTAGTCATTATCAAATGGCCAGACAAACCAAATGTCCAAAAACTATCGATCTAAAGGCCTAAAAAAGTGAATAACTTTTCTCTTATTCACTTTTTTATCCCTTCCAAAAATGAAATGGAGGGCATATTCCCTTTGTCATTCTGTGTGTAAAGCAGCGAAATATCCCTCTGAGACCCCATAAAGTATATGTGACCTGCTCCACGAAAAGGGACCTCTGTCCGCCGAAAGAAGTTATTGAGAAAAACGCGTTTAAAAAAAGCGCTTCGTTTTTCCGTGTTTTGCGCAATTAATTATGTTCATCTTTGCAGGTGATTTGTAAAAAAACTAAAAGACATAGAAACTTGCGGTTTACGGCATTTGAAAGAGCGTTTTTTTCCTATAAGAATCACTCAAAAAGTAAAAACAAATTTCTTCTGCGCAGAGGTCCCTTTTCGTGGAGCAGGTCACATATATATTCTTAATCAGTGATTTGGAAATCACGATTCAGTTCAAACGAAAAGAGCCAGACCCTTGGAATCCGGTGCAGATAAAATTTGAAGGATAGCACAGGTCAAGTTCGTAAATGGGGCTGAATCGGGAAAGGGGGAAAAAAGTTCCCCTAAGAAGAACTAAACCAACCTCTAAAAAAACAGCATACTTTTTAAACTTTTTTTGTAATCCCGTAAGCAAATGATATATATCTATTTCAAAGATGGTCCAAAGCGTTGAACTTGGAGCCAGAAAATCATAAAAATTTATTTTTATACCCCGCCCCTTTTAGTGGGCGCTGATGTAAGATATTACACGCAAAAATAGTGCAAATATTTAACAAATTGTATTCCTTAAGTCTAGATTTCTTAAAAATTAAATTTCTTAAAATCGTTTATTCGACATATTGTCTCAATTAAATTAGTGCTTTTTGTTTGTTATGAGGTCAAGTATGTCTATATGCCCGCATTTCATTGGTTCTTACACCAAATCATCAGTAGATTTTGGAATTAGGTCAAAGTCTACTGATGATTTGGTGTAAGAACCAATGAAATGCAGGCATATAGACATACTTGACCACATAACAAACAAAAAGCATTAAAAATTAAATTTTTAAGCTTTTATGAGGAAGCTGAGATGTTCTCCGATCTTCCTCTGCCGTACTCCCCTTTGCCCCCTAAGTGACCCTATCTAAAAAAATTGTTTACTGTTAATAACCCCAATAATTTATTAAAATGTTTTATGGCAAAAGTTAAATGTTCCCTCTACAACCCTTCCCGAAGCGTCCCGGACAAAATAATTTTAAAATTGGGCACAGAAATGTCTTAAAGAAACTGGGACCCAGCAGGTTGAACATTTTTCAGTTATTTACTAAATATTGGCAGGGTATTTCAAATTCTACCCGGTCTAATATAACCTTCCTACTTGTTTTAATTTGTGTGGGTACGATTAAACTGACGTTCGGATAGTTTAGCTAAATATTTACTTTGTCCGCAACATTAGATTTCCGTGAATGAAATATGAAAAATCCTACACTCTTGCTTCGTAGCAATAGTGTAGGAAAAACGTATATAATTTTTTCTAGGAAGGTATTTATTTAAAGACATGAGTTGAGGGAAATAAAATGATTTTTTAAGAGACAAAAGGAAAAAAACAACTAAAAATATCGCCGCTGTTGCACTTGGAATAACAGTAATTTATTTTCCTTAAACCAGATTTCATAACAATTCCAAGCCAAAAAACATGACAAAAAAGAGAAGAATTTGTGCTGTCCGCATAACACCCTGTATTCGTGTACAACAATCAACCGGAAGGTGATGTACTTACATTTTGAATACTATATAAAGAAATTAAGACAATATTTTTAACATTCAGGTGAAACCTCGGCACATAAGTTAATTTTAAATGTAGCAAGCAATTCATAAAACATATACATACATACATACACGTAATAGCATACAATCATACGCAAGTGCTTATGTATTGTTGCCCCCTCAGAAACACAATATATTTTGAAGCGTATAATCTCTTACACCGTGTCTAAATTAAGTTTACTTTCTTGACTTCAACAATGGAAATTCTTTGGTGGTTGGGCTCGATACTTTTCAAGATTACATATGTATTTACTCTAAATAACATGGAATGAGGAGTGTTTCCCGTTTGTTTTTATTCCTATTTGTAATGGTTGAAAGTTAACTCAAGCATATGGAATTAATGTGTTAGATTGAAAATTAAAAATACATTTGCTGTTATGAATTGCAATACTGGAATATGATAATTAAGTTGCTTTTGAACTTAAATAATACTAAACTTAATTAAAACACCATAATACAGATAACAATTGTCTTATACAGTAGGCAGAAAATATAAGTATTTGAAAAAATTATACTTATACGATCAATACTTACGTATCGTAAGTATTGATCGTATTACGATCAATTCGGTTTCTTTTACTTCCTCCTGTAAAATTACAATTCTGTGAATTGGGGTCTTTCTATTTGAGACCAACGATTTGTATATCGCATACAAAACAAATCTGACTAATTGTCAGGTTGCCTTAGTTCAATCCGGGCTTAAACGAATTTATCTCAGTAATTACTTTCAGTACTCGTTGAAGGGATAGTTAAAATCACAAAATTTTAGGAAATCAGTGTTACGGGTCATGGCAAATAAGAGTAGTACGAGTAATTAGGGATTGTTTTTAAAAGGCGATTCAACAAAAGAATCCACATATTTTTTTATTCATTGTTTTGTGTTTTGTCCCTTTTTTATCTTGGACCAGCAATCAGGGGATGGCCCCTATATATGCAATGCATTGCGCCGGAACTGAAAACGAGGGGATGGTTTTGAGGGGACAGATTAGGAAAGATGAGAAGATAGACAGTTGTTTTGTAGCTATTTCAACCTTTTACTTCGCCGGCTAGTTTTTGCTACAGGGCCGACGAAGGTGGGTGCTGTTACTCTGCTTTTAGTACATGATAGTGTCAGTCGCTGCCACAATTAACACAACCACGCACTAATGCTGATGAGAAGAATTCAATTCGGTTAATACATTGACTGATTACGGTGTTGATTTTGATCAAAAGAATTCAGTATTTTCTGTTAATATTCATTAGCTGGGGAACGTGCTTCGTCGCCAAAATTCCCGAAAAAATTTCATGATATTTGCAAACTGATATGCCAACATCTTCAGTAACTTCTCGAATACTGGCGTTACGATTTTCCTTAAACTTTCATATAACATTGTCCACCTTTTCTATGGTCGTTGATGTGCTTCGGCATCTAGGCCGTCATTCACGTCCCTTCTTATTCAGTTAGCAATTACCGTCTGTCACTGTCAACATTTCAAGTGCTATTAAGCACTTAATTCTACTTTTTACAAAAAAAATTTATGCAAATTCTTTGGTCCAGTTTTTCGAAAGCTGGAACACGCAAAACAATTCTAACTTTTATTTCACCTGCAAACTGATCAGGCTAAATAGCTGAAGCCGTGGACATATCCGCGGCATTGCGTAATAAGCGCTTAAATGTAATTAAGAAAAGCATATTTTTCTAAAGTTTTTACTCTACTGCAAAGACGTTTATAGGCCTATTTGATTGATTATATATATGTATGTATATATATTTGTTTAATTCGGACCAACACTCAGCGGAAGCCTCTATATATGCACTGCATTGTACCGGAACTAGGGATGTTATTGAGAGGAAGATGCCGACGAAGAAGGGTGCTGTTCTTTTGATCTTTAGTACATGATAGTGTCAATCCCTAACAGTTATGTTCAGTGACCAGTTCTATGCCTTCATCACTGAAACAGGCTGACAACAACTAACACAACCACTCACTAGTGTTGACCAGAAAAATATTCATGACTCAACGAGGGGTTGAACTCAGGACTCTCCACTTCATAGTCTCGTGTTAACTATTTCAGCCAACAGTGGAAAACCTTTAAAAAAACTGTGATTCGTAATGGAAAATATGTTAAAGCCATTTTCAATATAAAATTTTGTTATGTACTCGTATAGTGTTTCACAATATATGTATAATAAACAAATATTAAAGTCTCAAAACATTTCAAAGGTAAAAATAGTAAATATGTATGTAACACTCCCACTAAATATATACGAATTTGTTGTTTACCAAAAATGTTTTGTATTGTATATCCAGTTTAATATTGTGCACTAATTTTTTGGTAACAAGAGTACAAATACAAAATTGATATGTCAGCATTTTGATACGTAAATTTATTTGCTTAACTCTTTCCTTCTTCATGTTTCATATGAATATATTCAATCATAAAATATTCATCGCTTCATTATTTTCCTACAGCAAAATTCAAATAATATTTTAATTCACTTGATTACATTTACAATGAAATTAAGTAGACAGCAGGACATTGGAAATGATGATGAATATTTAAGTTTAGTGTGTGGGTGTGCTTTTGATTAAAATCCTTTTGTAAAATGGTTAGGAATATAAATTTTATGTGCAGAGTAAAAACACGTTTTAAGTACGAGTATTCGTATGGGCATTGGAAAAAGGACAACAAAATGGTATCATACAAATTTCATTATGTTTATTAAATTTGTTTATACTACTGTTTTGCTTACCTAATAATTTGTGTAATAAATTGTTTTTATTTATTTGTTTATTTTTTTTCGATTTGTATGTTAAGAATTTCTCCCATAAAAGCTATTGGAAAACTTAGGGCATTTCCCAATTTGTTTGTCCAGTAGCGCCCTCGATAAACGCAATTAGACCCTTTAAAAGAAGTTTATTGTATATTTATTTTGTGCTATGAAACCGTTAATATTAATAGGAAATTAATAGTATTTATATCTTTTGCGCGAAATAAATACTGCGTTTAGTTGGAAATGTTTTAGTTAGTTGCTGTTGTAGTGCCTGATTCGTTAAAAAAATAACAAAAAGCTGGATTTTGTACAGTGTGATAAATTTTACGGCATTATGTGTGATAAGCCTAGTACTCTGTTTCAAATTTCATGTGAAATTCTGACAGAACCCATACAAAAAATATTCAATCGAAATATTTGTGGAAAAATGTTGCTAGACTAGTACTCTGTTTTAATTATGAAAAACATGTGAAATAACATGAATGTTATTTATTTCGAACGAAAAAAAAAATTTCTCATTGAAAATGGAAAACATAATTTCAATTAAAAAGGAAAAAAACTGAAACTGAAATAAGTCATGTTGCGCAACATATTCCACAAATTCAAACAGAGTACTAGGCTATAGATAAGAGCGATATGACTATAATATATTGTTGCTTCAACATGCGTCTGGTAAATATTTTATTTCTTTAGCCTAGTACTCTGTTTGAATTTGTGGAATATGTTGCGCAACATGACTTATTTCAGTTTCAGTTTTTTTCCTTTTTAATTGAAATTATGTTTTCCATTTTCAATGAGAAAATTTTTTTTTTCGTTCGAAATAAACAACATTCATGTTATTTCACATGTTTTTCATAATTAAAACAGAGTACTAGTCTAGCAACATTTTTCCACAAATATTTCGATTTAATATTTTTTGTATGGGTTCTGTCAGAATTTCACATGAAATTTGAAACAGAATACTAGGCTTTAGCCTAGTACTCTGTTCGAATTTGTGGAAAATGTTGCGCAACATCAGTTATTTCAGTTTCAGTTTTTTTCCTTTTTAATTGAAATTATGTTTTCCATTTTCAATGAGAAATTTTTTTTTTTCGTTCGAAATAAATAACATTCATGTTATTTCACATGTTTTTCATAATTAAAACAGAGTACTAGTCTAGCAACATTTTTCCACATATATTTCGATTGAATATTTTTTGTATGGGTTCTGTCAGAATTTCACATGAAATTTGAAACAGAATACTAGGCTTTTTTTAATTGAAATTATGTTTTTCATTTTCAATGAGAAAATTTTTAGTTTCAAAAAATTATCGTACAAAATAAATAACATTCATGTTATTTCACATGTTTTTCATAATTAAAACAGAGTACTAGTCTAGCAACATTTTTCCACAAATAATTCGATTGAATATTTTTTGTATGGGTTCTGTCAGAATTTCACATGAAATTTTAAACAGAGTACTAGGCTTATGTCAAAAATGTGCAAGACTGAAATGAAATTATGCCACACATATTTTTGTGGTACACTTTTAAGTACCTTATCTTTTTATCAATATTGATGAAATATAATAGGGCAGATGGAGAAAACTTGGGGATTTGTTGTAGCAATTTTATTATATACTTCACCGTCGAATTTTCGATCTTGTACTAACGAGGCGTTCCGTAGTACATGACAGTGTCACTCGCCTTCGGTAATTACTAAACACAAAGTTATAATTATTGTGAAAAAAATTAAATATTTTATGAAAATGCATGGGCACAAAATGAATCACAATATTTTAAGATGTCATTTCTGTAAATCGTGTCTTATGTTAAACATATTTCACATAAGTATGTAAAATAGGTAACTTCAGTATACTAACCGACAAGCAATGCCATACTCCACAAGAGGGTGTTATAATTTTGTCGATTAGGTGCTGAATTCGAACAGACTACTATAGATCCACAGACAAGAGGTTTCAGTGTGTCGCTGCTATAGTGGTTGTGACTGCTAAGGGCGCTGTAAATGAAAAATAAACCAAACCGATGATACGCCACGTAATTAGAAATCACCAGACGGACCTTACCATGAATTTTAGAGAAATTTATTAAACACATTCACGACAACAGGTTTCCGACACACGATTACAGAAATAGAGTACATGTGTTTAGAAGGTAACAAGGCAGGTTGTTGTCCATGCTACTTTTCCCATATAAGCACATGCATTCTGTTTCTCTAGTCGTGAGTGGGTTTGAATTTAGTGCAAATTAATTACACATATTCCCGTACAAAGTGCAAACAGTGCATTAGCTATGCCTACTGGCCGTCAGCGTAGTATGAATTCCTGTAGAGTCATCCTTAATCTCAGCAACGAATATAACGATCTAAAGTCGAAAAGCATCACAAGCATAACGAGTCGCATTTATATTTAAACGGTTACATAATCAACAAAAATCTTCGTTTCTGTGGCACTGAAAATACGCATATGATATTTAAACGAACAACTGTTACAGCCATTAAAAACTACTACTTGATTTCCCGTTCATCCGGGAGTATTGATTGGGCCGTACTCTTTTGAGGATGCCAGTAACAATAGGATTACTCTTAATGACGAACACTATAGAGCCATAATAAAGATATTTTTACTGCTAGAATTAAATGATTGGGGCCTGGGTGAACGTGTGGTTTCTACAAGACACTGCAATCGCATGTAGAACAAGAGCCACACTACATACTGTGAAGGCAAAAGATAGTCCGATTTAACCAATAAGTGCTAAGTACTCTAATATAGTCACAGCTCTTAAGGAGAAAACCCATGACAAACGCCTCAGCGTCAGTTGTTATCTGAAGTAGTCTATAGAGTGGAGGGTCCAGAGTTCGACTTTGCTCTCAGTCATAAATATGGTGTCGAATTTTTCTGATCAGCATTATTGCATGATTGCGATAGTTGTTGTCAGCTTGTTTCAGCAGGCAGCGACTGACACTATCATATAGTAAGAGCCGAGTAATAGCAACCTGCTCCGTCGCCCTTGTAGCAAACAATTAGTCGGCGAAGTAAACGGTTGAAATATCTACAAAAAATTGTCCATCTTCTTATCTATCTTTATCAGTATTCTCAATACTATCCCCCCCCCCCCCCCCCTTTCTGCTTCCGGTGCAATGCACTGCATTGAGGTGACCATTCTCATCCCCTGAATGCTGATCTAAGTCAAAAAAAATTTAAGAAAAAACAAATGTGTATCAACGGTGATGACATCGAATTGATGGATATTAATTTTTCCACTTCACAGAAAAAATTTTAAAGGCTAAGGATTCCCATTACTCAATAGTCTTCCAAACACAAAATATAATGATTAATTTGCGCCACCCTATGTGTGTGCATATATCATATATGTATGTATTACACATTCCAACATCTACTTATATCTTTGAGTTTAGGCCCAGCAACGTAAACAAATAATGATGAAACAACGATACCTGAAACGAATTTAATTAAGTGATTCATAAATATTTATTGGCTTATTATTTACATGTGATTGCACAATTTAAATGACAACAATTCTTGCTGTGGAACATAAAAGAAAGCAATTTCCGCTAATAAGTTTTCTACTCTAGAAGAAAAGTTCTTTACTTGATACATTAAACAGATTCAAATTTCATTTAGATAAATTAAATCATCCATACACATTTTTGTGTTCATGTGCTTATTGGCCACATTTACCAAACATTTTCGTATTTACTAATGTACTTATATGGAAATATGCATTATATTTATTAATAACTTTTAATTAAAAATTAGTTTTTGCTTGTGGTAATTATTTTAAAATTGTAACAACATGCCTGGTAAATTATTAATAAGCTGGCAACAATATGGATAAACTTATTAAATTTTACTTAATTATGTAATCACAATTAAATGTACTGAATGTAAAATGCTGTGAAAAAAACAAAATAAATAAATGTGAAAACTATAATACGAGGGCAGTTTGTATAAATTCCCACAATATTAACTATCGCGTCATGCTTAAAATATTATAAGATTTTTACCATTATTTTGCTTTTCATTCTAAAAGCAGACATTGATGTAAAAAGTATGTGGATTGGGCATCATTTAAACCTAGAATATAATACATATTTTTGTGGTGTAAACGTCATAGTTCGTCGAATCGACGACGACGACGATATTCGAAAGTTAATGATGGCAGACCGGCAACAGCTAAATAAATGAAACTTATTTCTTTCAATTATTTGTTTTTTATGTTAATAAAAAATTAACAAATTATTGTTTTAGTATTAATTTGCCATAATACCACTTTGCATAGCTCTACTACATTTGGCTGATTTTTTAAAACACGATATGGGAATTTATAAAAATATTTTACATAATCGGTTAAATTTGTTTGCATTTGAGAATTAGCATATGGAGTAATTAAAGGAACTTTTTTTCAGTGCTGTCGGTCTATGATTTACAAATGAATAACAAAATTCAGTTTTGTATAACCCATGGTTTCGATGATACATATGCAAAAAAATAAAACTTGCCCAATACGTAGAGGGCTATAACTGCGCGTACATCAAGGCCAGCGGTTACTGCTATACGAAAAACCAGGTATAAATATATACAAAGAGAGAAAGAGATTTTCAAAACGAAAATATGAATCGTCGAAACGACGAAGCATGATATTCAAGGATTAAGTGATTCAAGAATTGTCATATATCGTTTGAATAGCTCTTTCATATTCAAGTATTCATGTACTCGTACAGGCTGAATCAACTATTGAACACTGCGAATGTATAATATCATTTCATTGATTTTACGGACTATTCCTAGTGGGACGACCTCTTGTGATCGCTTGTAGCGGCTACAAAGTCAGAAACTCAAAAGGCGTTTTTTCTACAATTGAAATTAATGGTGCATCTATTTATTTAGCTTCAGTGAGGGATTTTACTTTCAAACTCTTGTTTGATAAGAACAGGGAATTAGATTTTTCACAGGTTGTCTGCTATCTAAATAAATGACAATTACTCAAGATGCGTCAGAAGTTTGAGGCCAAATTACCGCATTCGAAATCGATCGAAATTTCCATGAAATTTAAATACAAATTTCGATAGCTAACGAGTGCCGTAATTTTCTTCCCAATGTTATACATAAAAGTGTTGTGCTAAAAATATAAAATAATACAATAATATCAAACCACCCTCATATTGTTATGCATTTTCAATAAAGTAGTTAATTAAAAAGTCCTTTATATTGTTTAATAAAAATTTCAAATGAAGAAGAAAATAAATTAATATCAATTTATCAGTGGCTTAATTGTTAAATTAGTTAATGGAAAAAATGGAAATAAAAGTTTTAACCACCTTCTAAAAAAAAAAATATCCAAACAACAAACATTTTGCTTAATAGCATGAATAACAAATATATTAGATGTTAATTAGCTGGCAACCGATACAAAATAATTCGATTAATCGATGAGGGATGAAGTAGTTATAGCGAGACTGTGAAGCTGAGGATTTAGACTTCGAGTACGCGCTCAGTCATAAATATTGTATGAAATTCTTCCGATCACTATTAGTGCATGGTTGTATTAGTTGTTATGCTGAATGCTGGTACAAATTTAAAAAAAAATTATTTTACATAAAAACTAAGGTTTTAAGGCGCAGTTTACACAAGAAATTGTGTAAAGTCCTTTTAAAGTCAACATTTCGTAATAAACTTCTCATCGAAAATTGTTTTAAATTCAGAAAGACAAGATAAATATTCGAAGGAGCAAAGGAAAGTCAACATCAGTTATTTTAAATTATTCATCTTACACAGCAAAACCGAACAGGTGTTTTCGAAAGTCGCTACACTTTCATCATCAGTACTCATGTGTATTTTGTTTGTCACCACTTATTATATAGCGTAGTTGAATGTGTATCAAATCGATGGTAATACACACATTACCGTCTGATTATTTTCTTCATGTCACATTTTTCTGAATTTTTTGTTCCATTATACCTAAGACAAAGTTTTTTGGTTTGAGTTCTTTTATACTTAAGTACACGTGAATGTTTTCACTTTTTATTGTTAGCATGTGATGTAATATTTTATGATTTAAATTATTAAAAAAAAAAGACAACGTCAACAGATTTTATTTCGTAATTTTAAGTTCATACTATAAGAACAATCCGTTGGTTTCATAACAGTCAGTTTGTGTCTATGGAATTTAAAAATTGTCCATTTACACATTTTCAATTGTTTGATATTGTAATACTTTTATCTTTGTTTTATTAATATATTTTTCATTCGTTGCGTGCTGATATTAATGAAAGCACTTTCGATTTATTTTATATTCACTACAATACAAAACTAACTTGTCCACTCACGTTGCAGCCAAAGCGAAGTGTATGATATCTGTCAAATAATTTCATTGCTTGAGGTATTATGTATTAATTTAAGTGTGAGAACATGTCATATGTTTGCGATTAAAATTTAATAATAAACGAGTGATAAAATACATATATGAGAAGTCAAGCAGCATATTTCATGCGCATGAAATCGACTTGAAACGACAAATATGTGCATGGGAGTTATAATTGAATGTTACCTTAATACTCATATATATTTTATGGTTTAATACAACGAAAAACATTTTTTTCTAAAAATAAAGCATTTACTGATTTTCCATGTAAGTATTATTTTCTAAAAGCAGTATTCACAATCTTTATTTACTTTTTGCTGCTCATTTATCTCTTTCTAAACTTGCTGAATACAATGTAGATTTAAAAAATTTTTTTCAAACATGATAGTTCCTAAAATTACTTTTATTTCATGGTTTCCTGTTGCCTTTTTCGATTTATGGATGTGTATGTACATCCCTAAGTACCAACCATTTTATGGTCTTTCCACTTTAATGAAGTGAAATCTATAGTAGATTTTCACTTGTTTTATGCAATTCATATTTTGTTACAAAAAAAGGAAAAAAAAGAAACAATAGCTAAAAAAAATTTGCTCCATTTTCTTTTATGATGTTTTCAAGTTGCATGAATTATTAAAACAACTGCAATTACTTAAACATCCTACAACCAACCGAGTATCGAAATAAACAAAATAAAAATTCATAACCATCATAGATGGTTTATATTTATAGGGCTGCCATATTTTTCAAAACTCTAAACTAGTCGATATTTCCATAGTCTATATTCCACGTATTATTAGTACAATGAATGAGTCATTATTGCGTAATGTTTTTTAACAATACAAAAAAAAAAATAAGACAAGTAGGAACGTTATAAGCAAATGGGTCGGAATCTTAAATACCAACCAAAATATTTAGTAAATAAAAGTCCCATTTTGTCGGGGTCACTCCGGCAGGGGCCGTGGGGGAGATATCTCACTTTTGCCATAAAACAAAAAAAAATAAATTTTTAGGCTTATTAAATGTAAAAGAACATTTTTTTTCGATAGGGTCATTTGGGGGACAAAGGTGGCGGAAGAGTAGAGCACAGGAAGATCAAACAACATCTCAGATTCATTACAAAAGTTTTAAAAATAAATTTTTAAAGAATGTAGGCTTAAATTATATAATTTGTTAAATATTCACAATATTTTTCAATGTAAGTACGTTACTTCAACGCCCACTAAAGGGGACAGTGTCCAAAAATAGATATTTCTGATTTTATGACTCCAAGTTTAAAGCTTTGTACCTTCTTTTACATAAAAATATATAAATTGCTTAACAAAATTACTGGATCGTGATTTCCACAGACGGACAGACAGACATGACGGAATGGTTAAGTGAATATACCCTCCAATTCTTTTTAGAAAAAATTGTGCATTACAACATTTCATTGTAAATGGGAATTTGCAGAAAAAAAGTCCACCTTGATCGAAAAATTAAAAGTTAACAAACAGATTTTTTCTTAATGTATTATAAAAGAGAAATCTCTAAAATAAATTAAATTTAGGAGCTCAAAGCTTTCCTTTATTGGGATGGTGAAATGCTGAGCTACAAAATTTGAAGTTCCCGTTTAGGCAAGTGTTTCTTAACTTCAAGGGCATTTTCTCATCATAATTAACATTCCTAAGAGCAATTTCATAATAATACTAATAAAACTGTTGCTACAAAAACATTTAATCATAAAACAAATGCAAAAAATAAATTATATAATTTTCTAATATTTATGTCTTTTTCGTATTTTTTTTAGCAAAATAAATATCAAGTGTAAATTTTAGTAACGTAACGCCTGATCTTTTTCCTAAAAGAAGAAAAGGAAAAAAGATTTTTTCATTTGATAACTTGGAAAATAAATACATATGTATTAGTCCAAATTCTACCAAAAAAGTTTTGATTAAAATGACCTGCAGAGTTAAACAATTTTGCTATCAAAGTAAAATCGCACTTCCGTTTTTTGTAACGTAACACCAGGTCGTTTTTTTAAGTATACCTTGAAATCCTTAGGCTCGATTATTTGCATTGTTTTTACTGAATATAGAGCTTCTCGAATGTGAGAAAAAAACTTTCTTAAATTCTGGTTTTTAAAGTTTTTTCACAGTCGCAAAGCAGCTCTGAGTCAGTTAACATCAAGCCTCGTTGGCAATTATCTTTTAAGTGCAGCCAGACCACTGATTGTTTACTCTCTTTCGAGAGTTTTGCGTCTCACTCGCACTAGTTAATTTCAACACCTCAGATAACTGTATAGTTTTACAGTTCTTCTGGGGAATATTCCGTGGTTAACTACGTTGCTACTTCCTATGTGAAGGCATAGGTCGTGTACAGTCAGTCACATCGCCGGCATATAGTCTAAGTCACTCCGTCGGCATCTGTGCACCAAATACTTTGCAAATTTACTTTGTAAAGTATTTCAACATACAAATACAAAAATACAAGTTTTTTCAACATATTGCCGTACAAAAGTAACGTAACGCCAAAATGGAAATGCCCATATCTTAATAGTCGCCCTACATATTTTCAATATTATTTTATTTCTGAATTTCTATTTTAATAGTGAACCTTTATTTATGTAAATTGTATTACAGGATGTTAATATTCTCAACAGGCTATAAGTTCAAATCTGCGAAACTGCCTATAATTTTATTATTTTTTTTTTTTCTATTTTATTAATTTGGAAAGTTGTTTTTATTGCTCCACAAAAAATAGCAGTGTTTTAGTCAAGAAAAATGTGGCCATTTCCAGACAAATGTTAAAACTGAAAACCCTGGTTATAAAGATACCCAAAACCGCGAACTAATACTCTGGTAAATAATGAACATTATCTTCTTATATGTGCATAAATAGACAATCTAACATTATTTAAAACTGAATTCTAATACGAAATATTAAGACGTCCAAAATTTTAATGAAATTGTAAATAGGTTTCTATCAACATATGTAATTTTAGCTAGAGCAAATAAACTTGATGCTAGGCAAAGAAACTGTTAAATGCTGACAAATTAATAATATACAAAATACTTTTATTCCTGTTATATATTTGCGAAATAGATACATTCATATAGGTAACCATATGGAAATGGTGTTGCAAGTGATGCTAATGATGTACCATGTAGCAGAAAAAATCTGTTGTCTAGGCTTAACATCCCATCTTTTCCTAACAGAGAGCTGGGGCCAAATTACGGTATTCGATTCAAAACGAAATTTCAATACAATTTATATACAAATTTCGATCGATATCGAATGCCGTAGTTTGGTCCCTGGTAAAGGGTGTTTTTTTATGAAGTTTTTTTTTATACGAATCACTCTGTTGTCTGACAGCTGTTTTGACAGTTTAAAGTGACGTCTCTACTCAGTTTTGTTTGGCAAATCATCATGAACAGGTTAACTCCAGATCGTGGAAATTTATTTTCAAAAACAGTGTTCAATTAAAAATGTTTATCCGCTTTTTTACCGCAAAATTCTCTTCAGTGATGAGGCGCATGTTTGGTTGAATGGATATGTCAACAAGCAAAATTGCCGTATTTGGAGCAAAGATAATCCACACTCCGTTCAAGAATTACCAATGCATCCCGATAAATGTACTGTTTGGTGCGGTCTATGGGCTGGTGGAATCATCGGTCCTTATTTCTTTAAAAATGAGGAAGGACGACGCGTTACCGTGAATGGAAATCGATACAGAATCATGATCAATGAATTTTTGGTGCAAAAACTTCAAGATATGGATGTAAACGAAATGTGGTTTCAACAGGATGGTGCCACTTGTCGTACTGCGGGCGAAACAATGGACTTATTGAAAGAACATTTCACAGACAACATTATTTCGAGAAATGGAGCGGTGAATTGGCCTACGCGTTCGTGTGATTTGACGCCACTCGATTATTTTTTGTGGGGATACCTGAAATCATTGGTTTACGTGGATAAACCAGCAACGATTGACGCTTTGGAAAGCAGTATTCAACGTGTCATTGCTGAAATACGCCCTCAAATGCTTGAAAAGGTGGTCGAAAATTGGACCTCCAGAATGACCTTTGTGCAAAATAGTCGTGGTGGCCATATGCCCCGAAATTATATTTAAATGTTAAATGGCAAGAAATTATCTACCAAATAAAAAATTTTTTTGGCCATTTCATAATTTTGCATGTGTTTTATTTAAATTTCAAATCAGCAAGCTCTTATAAAAACACCCTTTATTATTTTAAAATTTTTAAAAAATATGGAAAATTATTTATTTTCTCCCTGCTGCCTCATACTCTAAAAAATATAAGCTCTATAATACTATACACTGTAGACCTGCCTTAAAAAAACAACCTTCTTTTTATCCAGAAATTTTTTTTCACATTATTAAAACAGATCTAACAGTTTCAGACAAGAATAACTTGTCGTGCTTCAATTGCGTTTCATATTCTACTATATGATCTATTCTCAGCTATTGGAATTATCTTAGAAAAGTAAGAAGGAGTCATAAATTCGTCGTTAAGTTTGAATGAGTATTCTTATGAGACTGTAATTGAACACTTAAAATTTTGTTGAACTGATATAATATGAGTAGTTAAAAAAAAATTTGAATTAATTCAAAGTTATTTCTTTTCAAATACATATTTGTGAGATATATTGTGGCAGCGTTGTACAGTTGCAAACATGTTAATGAAGTACACATATACGATAATAAATATATACTTAGCACAATACAGGCTGTTGCTGGCTGAAGTAGTCATCACGGGGTTTTGTCCCGAGCTCGACTCTGCGCTCAGTAATCACAAAGTAATGAATACGATGTCGAACTCTTTTCATCAGCATTACTGCATAGCTGTCTTAGTTTATGTCGGCCTGTTTCAGTGACGAAGGCATAGTACTGGTCACTCAATATAACTGACAGCTGTCATGTACTAAGAGCAAAGTAACAGTACACTGCTTCGTCGGTTCGGTGTTAAAATGTAGCAGGCGAAGTGAAAAATAAAAAAGCTCTATCTTCTTCAGTCCCTTCCTTTCTACTTTCCCCACAATGCACGGCACATGAAGAGGTATAGAGGTCATCGACTGAGTGATGGTCCTTCTTAAAAAGATACTTATTTCCATACATTGCTTTCAAATTGCAGCCTCTAGAACTTGTTTCAGTTCAAATAACTTGGGACTGAACTAGTTGAATCGAGACCATGAACCGTAATATTGCAGGTTCGACTCTGCACGAAGTATCGAATTTTTCTGATTTGCATTAGTACATGTTTTATTTCTTGTAGTTGGACTATTTCAATGATAAGGACATCTACTGGTAACTGAAGTTTACCGACAGGACCCTTCTTCGTAGTCACTATGGAAAAAAATTCAAAGCCGAGGTAAAAATAAAAGTAACGGCAACAAATTCTTTATCTTCTCGCCTTTCTTCATATGTCTTCTCAGCACTGTCTCTTACGTAGGGTCTACAAGTAACATAATATGTAAGATGAGAGCGTCAAATTCAATCGCAGAGCGAATTATATTACGTATAGACTTCAAATTAGTGTTATTTCAATCTGATAAGATTTTTTATGAGAGCGTTGTTTTAAGTAATCCTATAACAACAATCTTATGAGATGAACTGTCAAATAAGCACATGAATTTGTTTATTTGTATAAAAAGTCGCCATTGAAAAACTTTAGTTGTTTGTGAACTTTTATTTTACAATTGTGACACAATTATTTTACAATTTAATTCACTCTGCAAACAATTAAAAACAACACCAATAATTTTATCAAATTTCTTGGAAAATTACAAACACTCTCACCACGGCTGCCAATGAATTATGAATTCTTATAAGAGTAGTATTCCCGTTGGCAAACATTAAGATTAAGATGAAGAACTCCCTTCTCTCATTCTGCCGACGTTCTCTCAGAGTTAAACGCATATGTAGACCCTATGTTAATTTCTTGTTCCGACGCGATACACTGCATATGTTTTGCTCATCGTCTGGTAGATATTCTACTAAAAAAAGTTATTGTTACATTTACGTTCATTAATAGCAAATATGGCATTCAGTGCATCCGCTTAATTTCTGAAACACCTCTTAATTAGTTGATAAAGGAAACCAATCCATGTATCAAGCATAAGAGAGAATCGACGAGATGAAGCCGTTCACTGGAGCTTTAACAGACTAAAGCTATGTACAGACGATTGGCAGATCTTCCAATATTGTCAGAATAATTTTAAGAAAATGTCTAACAACCGTGTGAACTTACAATTTTTGTATTGCAACGTTGTTAGAAAAACCATTGGCAGCACATTGTAAGGCAATAATATTGTAAGTTATCTAACAATCGTGTGAACACCTTATTTTGTCATTGTTAGTCAATTGTCAGACATTGTAAGCTCATTGGATGTTGGCACATGTGTGAAATTCATGCAGCTGACAATGGCACTATTGTCAGCGAAATATTTCTATTGGCAACGCTGTTCATAAATACGTGAAACAAACCAAAGCCAAAAGTTAAAAAAATTCTGGCAATGCCTAACAATGCATCTGGAACTTTTTATCATACAACAATCTGACAACCGTTTGAACTGGTAATTTTTGTTGGCAGATATATTTATGGTCTTACAATTATCTGACAATGAAATTGTAAGGTTTTCTTACAGTCGTCTAAACACGCAATTTAACTTTTGCTTCCAATCTGTCATTGTCAGTACGTTGCCAGCCCATTGACAGATCTTACAATATTGGAAGATCTGCCAATCGTCTGTACATAGCTTTAGTATGATGGAGAATCATTCTAATTCAGCGTTTCTTTAAAAGTAGATAACTTTTAACTACTTTTATTTGGTTTAAGAATGTTAGGGCCTAATCCATAAAAAATATTTTATGTTTATAACCTACTTATTTGTTAAAAATATTTTATATAGGAAGTTGTGAAATAAAAAGGTTTTAAACATCAAATATTTTTTATGAATTAAGTCTTTATTGTTTTAAAAAAAATAACTAGTTTCTTCATACGTATATACAATTAAATATATTATCAGAAATGCCACTGAGTTCACTTCCGTTCGGAAACAAAATTGATTACGTAGTTTGGTTCCTTAAAAAACGAAAATCAAAACCAATTTTTTTAAATAAAATCTTTTGTAATATTATGAACGGAATTAGCTACTGAAGTACAAAAAGTCCATTCCAAAAAAAAAATTTGTGTTTGTTATATTCTGAAGATTCAAAATATGGCATTAATTCCGTGTCCGAGCGAAGTCGGATTCTTTAACACGGCCGGTGCAGTAATTATCTGCCGAATTCTCACTCAAAGTGAACAGCTTTCATGCGAAATTTCTGATAAAAAGCATCGCAGGTTTTCGAAATATTGAAAAATTAAATTCGCATTTTAACACAAACGCTGATAACAATTATTAAAACAATATAATTTTGTGTTTTATTCCCACACTTCTGATGTAGAGGCAAGATAGAAAAGAAATACAAGTTTTCGAAATATTATTCTTTTATACTATAAAAAAATTCGTATCTTCATAATAAAATGAATAAGATTGAAAAATAAAAATTTACATATTTGTGTAATATAACTTTATATTTTTTAGAACACCCCTAATAGAATCATAAAGCTCTTGTTGGTTTTTACTTTCAGAAAAAGTAATAATAACGACATAAATCAATATTACTGCTACCTGATATTAAAAATAGAAAGCAAGGGAATAATAATGATCAATATAAATTACAAAATGATTGAAAAAATATTAGTGTATATGTATGTGTGCGTTAAATATGTATGTGTTCGGCAATATAAACACTCATTCATTCATGTATTATTATTATTATTATTTTTCTTATCAGTTTAAGAATAACAACATGACAGCGAGTCGAAACCATATTTAATTATGTAAATTACCAAGTTTGATGTACTGATATTTACATTTCATTAGAAATTGAAGTTGTGACGACTATTGGGAGTAAAGCAAATGAGTTTTTAATATCACACTCATACACACTTCGATACTGAGTGAAAATGCGATAAGAAGAAAGAATATTAATGAATATTTTGCTACCATATCAAGTAGTTAACTTTGTTAGCAGTTTCTGCAAGAGGTACATAGATTCTATTACATACACCGATTTCTGTATTCATATCCCTCTAAATATAATATTAGTTACCGCCTGCTTTAGTATGCATACATACTTAAGTATCTACAATGTTGCAGTAGCTACACTTTGGCTTTCCGTAATATAGTCCTATAAATATTCATAAGTCATGTTGGTCGCTGGCTATGCCACAGAAATGTTAAGTATTGGAACAATTACTGCTGCATGTACACAATTTAACTCTGAGCATTGTTTACGTTGGATGTCGTTGAGTGCGACATGAATTCTGTTACCATTTCAAATGTAATGTACTGGTATATGTGTTTGTGCTTGGGTTTTTATACTTCCTTGTATATATTTTCTTTTCAAATGAAAATCAATATGTCCATACTAAATAAATTGAACTTATAATTGTTATCTGTTATAACTTTTAAATATGTTGCACAGTATTATGATTAAATAAAATACAGCCACATAATAAAGAGCAGAGCAACAGCACCCTCCTTCGTCGGCCCTGTAGCAAAGAATTAGCCGGCGAAGTAAAAGGTTCAAATAGCTTAAAAAAAACTCTATCTTCTCCTCTTTCTTCATCAGTCCACTCAATATGATCTTCTCCTTTCTAGTTCCGGCACAATGCACTGCATATGTAACGGTCATCCCCTGAGTGCTGGTCCCAGTTAAAAAAAATAATTTTCATAAAAAAAATCAATGAGTGTTCGAACTCACGGGCGATGTGTTAACATCTTTTTGTTTATTTATTTTATATTAAACCCACAAAAAACAAAGAGAATGCAAAGCAACAGACAAATGTACATACATTGTTATGTTTGTACATAAGCTACATACGTTGCTGTCTTGCTATCTCATTTTTATATATGTACGTATAACCACGTCACTATTCTCTTTGCTATGCATAAGACAAAACCGAAGATCAACATAAAACACTTTTTTAATATTACTCCAAATTAATACTCCGAATTAAAACACTTAAATCTCCGCTCGCCGATATCGGATCGCCTTAATTTTTGACCTAAACTCTTCGTCGAAACCCGCACTAGCGTTTTAATCCAAAATTAATAAAATCGGCTATGAATTTCCGGAGAAAATCGCGTGGGAAAATTATATGAAAATCGCCCAATAATCACTTTCAATACCGACTGCCAAACAACGAACAAAAAACTCTTACACTTACACTTGCGTATGTATTGAAACTGATAGTTTACTGCCCTAGAGGCGCGCATTTTTGATGTGTTAACATCTATACGTTAACACATCAAAAATGCTGTTAAATGAAAACATAACTGCTAGACAAATTTATTAAAACTATTTCAAAAATTAGATTTACATATTTTAAAATAAAATAAACTTTGAGTGAGATTTCTGCTATAAGATATTTTTGCTTATCTCCCTACTGAAGTACAACAGATTTTAGTGCACTTATTACAGTCATACTTTGACAAGATAGTAACATTTCGAATTCATATACAAATTCTTATAATCGTATATTGTGGCAAACAGGGGCAACACATCAGTATGTTACGCAAAATTGTGAATACACACCAGCATCCTTGTTGCTAAATTGCTTCAAATTCATTGTAGGTACAAATAAGAAAAGTAAAAGATATATTATTTTATATTAGGTGTTTTCTTTAGCCTCCTGTATTAGGTTCGTTTGCGAGTATGTGACTAAACACTCAGTAAAACTTACTTAAGCTGCATAGTTTATTATTTTAGTAGGCGGTGTCGCACATCAAAATTGCATCCGGTCACTGTTGTTGACTTATTTCGAATATGTTGCTTAAATGGAAATTTTAATAGCAAGATTTCCGTTATGGATTATAATTATAATCACATAGCTAAATTGATCGTTGCACATGTATTAGATTAGTAAACTAAGAAGTTCAAAGTTTGAAAATATTTTCCTTCAAATCCAAGAGTACATAAATTGGTAAACGCCACGAAATCTATAACAAATTACAGAAAAAAACATAATTTTATCTCTATAGAAATATCGCACGATAACGATTTTTTACGTAGGACCAGTACTTAGGGGATGACTTCTACATATGGAGTGCAAAGGAGAGTAAAATATTAAGAACAGTGATGAAGAAAGATGAGGGGACAGAGACTTCTTTTGAGGGTGCTACTCTTTAATACATGATAGTGTCAAACGCTGCCAGTTATGTTGCGTTACCGCTGCTATCGCTTCATCTCTGAAACAGGATGACAATAATTAATATAACCACGTTGTAAGGCTGAGCAGAAGAATTTCGACATCATATTCATGACTGAACGCGGAGTCGAACTCGGCACCTTCCGCTTCATAGGCTCGTGTTAACTACTTCGGGCAACAGCACTCTCATAATTTTCTCTCAAAATATTTGCTATTTGATGTTCTATACAATAGAAAAATAACAAAAAATTGTGATAAAATATCTTTATGAACATTATTGATTCTAAAATCACATGCCCGATATTCTGAATTGTACATGAGCGTCATTCAATAATTTTGGTAAAATAAATTTTGACAATGTCAGTGCACTAACACACATTTTATACTGAATTTGCCATTTAATATAATTTTATATACAGCCGTTAAAATAATTTTTGCTACGAAACAGTTAAAAGCAGCAAACTTCACAAACACAAATCTTCAAACGTCTCTTAAATTTTTATTTAAATTATGTTTTTCTTCAAGATTATTTTACCCAATTTGCTATGAAAATTATGCAAAAAAAAATATCTTCATATTTATATGAAGTTTCGTTACGCGAAAGCTGGAAAATACAAAAATAAAACATTTAAGATATTTGCATACATAAAAATATAAGTAGTATTTTGCTATTTTCATTTTTTTTTTGTTTATGTTTATATGACATCCTGTTTGCATACGAAATGTAACAAATTTGTATAAGTGCTTGGTTACATGCCGTTTGACAGCCTCAGTGAAAATCAATCGGAAAGTGTTGATACATAAAATGATCTGGAAAAGAACATAGAGTTACATTTTTGCTAAAATTTGCAAAAGGACAATACGACAATTTATTTAAAAATAGGTTCAAAATACGTTTAAACGTAATGCATTACGTTTAATAAATTAACTGAGACAATATCGCAAAAATTACATTTGAAAACAGTATTTTCCTTTATGTGGCTGTATTTAGATATAAAGTAAAAAATGTGGGTCCATTTGAAAAACTATAAAAAAATAAATTGTTTAGTGATATTCACATTTCATGGAGAAAATATTCATACATCTTTTTACAATAACTGGTTTATCAAAGTGAACAGCTTTCACTGGAAATTCCTGATGAAGAAGAAAAATATTATTTTATGTTCGAAATATTGAAAAATAAAATTCGCATTTAAATGCTGATAGCAATTTATAAAACAACATAATTTTAAGGTTTATTCCGCCACTTCTGACGACCTAGAGCCAGAATAAAAAAGTTAATACAATTTTTCAAAATACTATTTTATATTTTTTAGAAAGCCCTTAATAGATTCATACAGCTCTTGTTGGTATTTACTTTTAGGAAAATTTTGTAAATTTGAGAAACTTGAAAATTATTATATTCTGATATTTTTAAGCTTAAGGTCTCTTTATTTTAATTTAATTTTTAATTTCAATATTTCGTCACTCCTTTTTGCGACTTCTTCAGGAAATTTCCTGAAGAAGTCACACAAAGGAGTGACGAAATATTGAAATTAACAATTAAACTTGAAACAAAAATAAATTATTTAATGATAGTCATATTTCATGCCAGAAATATTCATATATTTTTTCGCAATCATTTAAAGCAAGTGCTACTTATTTTTTTTTTTTACATAAACAAATATTTATTTATTATTTTTTAAATTCGTATGTAAAATTTTTTTATCGAACTTCATTTAATTTTATAATTAAGATGAGAATTTGTTATTTAGACTCAAGTTCAAATCTGTAATCTGCAATTTGCAGATTTTTTTCTGCTAGTTTGATGATTATAAACTATTCTAATATTCTAGATTTGAAGTTGACTCTGAATAAAAAATTTTTATCTTATATATATTTTACTTTAAACATTCTAGAAATAATGGGTGAGCCATTTAAAAGTTTAAATTTAAAAAAACAATAAAACAATTGCATTTGAAATATTGCCATATTTATTTTTTTATTGTGAAGTACAATTGTTCCGGTTAGAGATTGATGGTCATGCAGGGTCCTGAGTTCAATCCCGCGCTCAGTCATGAATATTTCGTCGAATTCTTCTGATTAGCATAAGTGCACTCTTGTGCAGCCTGGTCACTAAACATAACTGTCATGTCTTTCATCGACCTTATAGCAAAAAATTAGCCAGCGAAGAAAAAAGGTTCTAATAGCTACAAAAAATGTCTCTATCTTCTCATATTTCATCAGCTGTCGTCGCCCAAAACCATCCCCTCATTTCTATGGGGTCATAATCCTGAGTGCTGGTCCCAGCTAAATAAAACACAATAAACATAATTGAAGTTTTTAAGTCTTTTCGCAAAATTCGAAACATTTTCGTGCAATTTCCGTACAATTATCTTTGTTTTGGAAATAAATTTCCAATAAATCCCAACGTTGCCCAAACGTATATTAAGACAAACACAATACAAATGAGCAATGATGATGAAAGCGTTGCAGCTTTCGAAAACAGCTGTTATGCTCTGCTGTGTAAGTTGAATAACTAAAAACTGATGTTGACTTTCCCTTGTGCCTTGGAATATTTATCATGTCTTTATGAATTTAAAACAAAAAATTTCGTAAATTAGCCTGTAAATCTTAAATCAATTTAAAGTAAATCGATTCATTTGGTTCAGTGAGGATAATATACTGAATTTTCTGACAGAACAGAATGGCATAAGTATTTTCAGATATAAAACAACCGGTGTTTAAAATTTAAACCGATTGATGATCCACTCGATACAACTAAGGACATAAGATTTTGTTAAAGAGAATCATATTTTTAGCTTCAAATATTTATCTAGTTGTGGATACGAAAAGAAATTATCATATCAAATATATTTTAAGCAACTAGAATACCTAACAAAAATAAACTTTAGTTGTCTTGAAAGCTTAGTTGGTTGGTTGGTTGGTATACGTGGCTGCCTGTATCCCACAAGCATTCAAGTAGGATCTCTGAGATCCCGTTTTGAAAGACTACTCCACTCGTCAGTGTCAACCTATATAGAACCGAATCCAGATCCCGGATACGGTGATGGATGCTAGGTCCAACCTGTCACATCGGGGAATCTAATAAGGTCACCTAGACCTATACCTGATAGCTCCGAAAGGTCGGATATTATACTGTTGCCTAAGATTCTGTGTCTCGTATGGTGCAATGCCGGGCATTCACAAAGGAAGTGATAAACTGTCTCTTCCTTGCCCTGATCCCGGCAGCTGCGACAGAATGCATTGTAGGAGAGACCTATCCTACCAGCATGTCTGCCTATTGCCCAGTGCCCCGTCACTACTGCGACGAGTCTTGAGATGTCCCTACGGTTCCTGTTGATCAGCTGTGCTGCCCTCCTGTCATTGTAGCAGGGCCACATACTTCTGGCCACCCTACACGTGTCCAGCTTGCGCCATCTTTCTGCAGCCTTCTGCCGGTAATGGCTCTGAATGCCGCATCTTATAGCGCCATACAGCATGGCTACGGATACAGCGGTGGAGACGTCCATAGCAGATCCAGCCCTAGCTAGCTCGTCTGCCCGTTCGTTTCCAGGGAAGTAACAATATGCGGGAACCCAGAGGAGGGTTGTGTCAGTCTGATATCCTAATCTGGATAGAAGCTCCCTGCATTGAGTTACCAAGGTAGAAGAAGTAGTGAACGACCTCAGAGACAGGAGTGCTGGCTATCTGTCGACGAAGTTACCGACCCTACCCTGAACACCCCTGTCAATTAGTAACCTAGCTGCCTCCCTTATAGCCAATATTTCCGCCTTGAAAGCTTAGTAAATCATTATATACACGTACGTTAAACTTTTTTTTATATACATATTATGTGTTTGTTGGCTAATTAGCTAACATGTTATTAATAAGAATTAAAATAATAGACTGAGATGCACACACAGTAATTTCCCTGTATAATTTATTAATGTCAGTCAACCTTTGTTTATTAATGTTACCCTCTTCAAAATGTGGGTTAATGAAGATATACAGTTAACATTTGAATTGTTAAGCACTTGATGACAAAATCTGACCATTAGTAAAATATTCATATTAGGAAGAAAGAATTTTCAACTGAATCTATTAGGGCCAGCATATTAAATGTATATGCGTATCAATAATTTAAATTTGGAAGGTATCGAAAACCTTTTATGCTTTTAAGGAAACACAAGTGAAATCAATAATAGAAGTTTGTGGAAACTTGAACATTTTCAATTTAGAAATCTAAAGGTTCTAAAAAGAAGTTGACACTTTGAAAAGGAGCATTACTTTTACGAATTTGACTTTGGGACTTATCTAATATATAATAAAAAAAAATTTTATACGATTTATTTAGTTGTATTTTACGTACCCTTGAAATAGGAATTATTCGTATTAAACGTACATCTGCTTAATTCTCATAATATAAAAATCAATTACATGTCTTGTTTTTAATTAAATTATAGAAAACTTTTAAAATTAATATATTTTTTCTATTTATAACTAGAGACGTATTCCGTTTATAAAGTGTCCTGTATGTTTACCTGCTTTTCTATTAATTATTACTAGAATCATACGGTTTTTAAAATCCTATCATTTAATATTTACAGTTAAATTAAAGTTGTATAATAATAATGAAATAGAGTTTTTTTATAAATGATTGTATATTATTTTGTAGGAACATAATTCGAAAATAAATTACCCACTATAATTTGTTATGAAATAGTAATAATAGTCCTCTATCATAATATTTAAAAACTGTACTGTTTTAAGTTTTATATGACAATAATGTTTTTAAGACTTCATCCACGTTATTTTTATATAATTCTTATTTCAAATTAGACCTACAGAAATTTATGCAAAATAATAAATATATAGTATAATATATAGTAGATATTTCTAATGACTAGTACCACCGTTGTAAGTGGATAAAGTTGAGCAAAGAACGCTGATCAGATGGCGTAGCGGCCTCAAAATCAGTACTGATACGTTCTGTTAATTAGTGTTTATTAAAATATTCTAAATATTCCACTCTTAATAAATTAAGTTGAATTTAATAAAACTTCTTAAAAAAATAATTTGCCGTTACGTACTTGAATCTGAATAAAAATTCTTATCTTAATAATAAAATGATTAAGTTCCAAAAAAAAAAACAATTTACATTCGTGTAGAAATAATAAACGATTTCTCACATTTTATTTCATTCCTTACCCAACGGATGTTACTTTTTTTGTAATACTGTTCACGCAAATTTAAAATGCTTTTCAACAATTACCTGCAAGTAATTTTTAAAACATTATCTATATTGTACATGTCTACACAAAAATACCTTTCGAATCATATAAGCTCCATTAATATTGGTAGACGGTAAGAAACTTCAAGAAGTACCACAAAAAATGTCTGCTATATACCACATGTGTATAAGATTAAAATTGTACTATATTAGATTCGGTTCCCGTCTGTCTCTCTATGTATCGTTGTATTTAAGTTATGAGTACATAACAAATAATTATTTCAATGATAAAAGTTCTAATAGAAATTTATTTTAAAAGTAAAAACTAGTTTTAATTGCACTCAAGGGATGACCCCTACATATGCAGTGCATTGCGCCGGAACCAGAAAGGAGGTGATAGTATTGAGGGGAACAGATGAGGAAAGATAGAGAATTTTTTGAACCTTTTTACTTCGCCGGATAATTCTTTGCTACAAGGCCGACGAAGGAGAGTGCTGTTCCTCTGCTCTTTAGTTCATGATTGTTTAAGTCGCTGCCAGTTATGTTTAGTGATCAGTGCTATGCCTTCATCACTGAAATAGGATGACAACAACCAACAAAATCATGCACTAATGCTGATCAGAAGAATTCGGCATAGTATTCATGACTCAGCGCGGGGTTGAACTCAGGACCCTCTGCTTCATAGTCTCGCGTTAACTACTTGAGCCAACAGCACCCTCAAACCAATTTTGTAATTTGTAGCACCAAATTAACGAATTCAATTTAAGTTGATTTAAATTTTTTTTAAATTAAAAAACGATTATTAATGAAATTAATAGATTTTCTTAAATTAATATTGCATACGCGGCGCAATTATTTCACCCAGAAAAAATAGTCAAATATGTAGATTTCGGCTGGAAATATTTTCTTAATAAAACTTGATGCAATTGAAATAAGAAACTCAAAAAATAGCTTATAATGCTTTTTTCCTCAGACATCTATATGTGTTAGTAATCTGTTTTAAAAGGATTTTCAAATAATGTCACACCTACTGCTTCTGATTTATATGCAAGCAGGTGGTCTGGAATAGTTCTACATAGTTGCCAATCAATTAGTTTAAGCTGTAATAGTTGTAAGAGATTTTCAACACACGTTCATATCAATATAGTAAAATCTAAAAGTCATCTAAAAAGAGTAGTGAGCATAGGGGACATAAACTACGTTCTAATAGTCAAAACTAATGTACACTAGAAAAACAAACTTTTTGAAGATGTAAAGAAAACTTTTTGAAAATTTTTATTGCATATATGAACGTTTTTTTTTTTTCACCTTCACTAACCTGCATACGAGTACAAACCATATTAAGAATTCATATTTATAAATTTTATATAACCTACTTAATAATTCAAATTTATAAGTTAAAAATTTAAGAATTTTATAGATTTTCAGCGCTCCGATTTAAGCTTAAGATATCAAAGAAAAACAAAGTAAATACCACAATAATAACAAATAAGGACTCACTTTTATTTTACTATTTTTCAAGTAAATTTATACACACAAGCATATATTGTGGGTCGTAACAAATAAAATCTAAAATAAACTAAAAAATAAATATATGTATATAAAATACAAAAAAACAGCTCTACATAAAACAAAAATCACACAAAAATCCAATAAAAATATTATAAAAAAATACAGCCATAGAACACCAAACAATTGCCCACAATCACACATCTTGCAACACATAAAAAGGGAAGTAGACGGAAATAAAAAATAAAACTTAAACAAAATAAAAATAAAAAAAGTTTGTGGAAAAAAGAACATTTTCACATATAAAAAGTATTTAAGAATGAAAAATATTCAAAATATTATATACATACAATGTACAAGTACATTTGAACACTACACACAACAAAAACGGCATTGCAACAACACAAACCAAAGTTGTAACAAATCAAGCGTGACAGCAAACCATTTTTAAACTTAAAATACCGTAACTAAAAATAGTCATGCTGGGAAAAAAAAAAAAATAGAATAAACTCAACTAACGAATAATAACAGAAATAAAAAATAAATAAAATATAAATCAAGAGCAAATAAATAAAAATTCATTGAAACAAATAAAAACTGTACAGAAATCAAATAGAAGGCAGAAAGAAGGGAGTCCTACAATTTAGACAATTCCAATTCCGCCTTTCTACACTATTTGTCTGTTCAACTCTGGCATTTACATTAACATTCTAGTATAATTTTATTTTCTGACAAAAAAAAAATTAAAAAAAAACAATGCCACTGCATGGAGACACTCACACAATAGAAGTTCAAAAGCCAAATGCATAACAATTTACTCAAATTAAACAAAAACAATAGACATACTACAAGTTATTTAAATAAATCCATAAACTACGTCGGTGTAACACGTAAATGAATTTATTGCCAGTAGAAACACATTTTGGAGAAGCAAATCCACAAATTCACGGCTTTATTTTTGGCCCAAGTGTTAATAGTTTAGACGCGAACAAATGCGGCTATGTTACCCATGTGTATGCTGTCCTGTCTTCATTTTTGTGGCCTAGTCTAAATGATAGGTAACATTTGCCAAAAATAACAAGTTCGTTTCAAAATATATGACATAAAAAGGAGAAAATATATAACATGTTTTGCAGTTAACCTTAGACCAAGGCGAGATCCTCTCATTTATTACAAAGACAAAAAATACCGCCTCCTTTCTTATTTTTTGTGAAAAGTTCTTAAAAACCTGAAAGCATGGATTTTAAACATTTTAATGTATACATACTCTTACATGGACACATAGAGAAAACTCAAGAAACTATTTTTGCTTGATTGGGTGCTGTTGGCTGAAGTAGTAGAACATGAGACTATGAAACGGAGGGTCGTGAGTTCGAGCCCGCGCTGAGTCATGAAATATTGTGTTGAATTCTTCTGATCAGCATTAGTGCGTGGTTGTGTTAGTTGTTGCCAGCCTGTTGCAATCATGAAGGCATAGTCACTGGTCACTGAACATAATTCGCAGCGACTGACACTATAATTTTTTTTTTTTTTTTTTTTTTTAGGAGTAGGACCAGCACTCAGGGGATAACCCCTACATATGCAGTTCATTGTGCTGGAACTAGGAAAATAGATTTTGGGAAGAAGGATAAAGGGAGTAGTGTCTGTGGATATTCGACTTGAACACCCTCAAATTGTAAGTGGCGGGGAAGACATCTGCAGGTAGTTTGTTCCACATACAGACTGTTCGGCCAAAAAACGAATTTTCTGTGTAATGCGTAGTGCGATTCGTTGGAATATCGACCACAAACGCATGCGCTCTTGATGAAAACCGCGTTGACCGTAATAAAGAATGGGTTTCAGGAACAAGTTCCCTAATTTCACCAGAGTAACGATATATACCATTGTTGTAACGATAAAACAACGATACGCACCCCACATTGCGTCGATGCTCAAGAGAGTCAATAGAGTTGGCTACCCAACTGTCTCCGATGAGTTTCATCGCCCTCTCCTGCACGCGGTCGAGTAACTACAAAATATACTTTGAAGCACCGGCCCAAACATGAGAGTTGTATTCCATCTTCGGTCGGATATAAGTGGTGTAAATATTAAGAAGATCAGATCTCTTACACCGTCTTAAGAAGCCAAGGCACTTGAATGCTTCTTTTGCGACCTGAAAGACATGTTCCGTTCATCCGACATCACACTGCACTTTCATGCCCAGAACATCAAGAGCCCCTGACTCCATAATACTTACACCATCCATAGAAACAGATGAAGCAGCATGGTCATACGTACGCCGATGCGTAAGCATACAACACTGGGTCTTACGGGCATTAAAATCGACCCTGTTCGCCTGACCCCATTCGGAAATCTTCGCGAGCTCACTATCCAGAACGTGATTCATAAACTGCCTCCTCGTCTCGATTTCAGACGTTGACGGCCTGCAGTTAAATGAATAACAATGCGAAAGAGTAAATAGGACAGGAAGTTTGGGAAAGTACTAAAGCAAAGTAACAGCACCAACCTTCGTCGGCCCTGTAGCAAAAATTAGCCGGCGAAGTAAAAAAGGTTGAAATAGCTACAAAAAAAACTCTATCTTCTCATCTTTCTTCATCTGTCCCCTCCTTTCTGGTTCCGGCGCAATGCACTGCATATACAAGGGTCATCCCCTGAGTGCTGATCCAAGATAAAAAAATAATAAATTAGTTGGCTATAAACATAAAATATTTCTTGTGGATTAGGCCCTAACATTCTTAAACCAAAAAGAAACTGTCTATGTTCTCATCTTTCCTAATCTGTCCCCTCAATACTATTCCCTCGTTTTCAGTTCCGGCGCAATGCATTGCATATATAGGGGCCCCTAAGTGCTTGTCCAAGATAACAAAAAAAATCATCACTTAGAGTGTGAATAATATTTTAAAAGGATGGCGCTTAAATTGTGCTACAACTGTCTTCGGGGCTGTTATTTAAATAGAAAATTTGTTGAAGTAAAACACAAGTGGGTTTTATAATTCAATATAATAGTTCGTATATTTGCAAAGGTTAGAAACGAAGTGATCAATATATCAGTAAAGAAGATTAATGTGGGTATATCGAAAAATAGTTATGCACATTGTTAATAGCTGAATACATTAACCAATAAGAATACGACACATACTCAATGACTTAACGAAGAATTTGATAATTAGAAAGATGTAATAGCACAGTGTTGTAATTAAACAATGTGTATTTTCAACACTCTCACTCATTGTTTTAATTCCAACATTCCTAAAAGTGATAGGTTGTTTTTAAATCGCTGAGTCGTTAAAGGCTTTGTAAGTATATCAGCGCGTTGCAAATCAGTATTGACATAATTGAACTCAATAGTTTTATTTTTCTGAAGATCTCTGATGAAATGTAGTCTTATGTCAATATGTTTCGTGCTATGGTGTAATTCTGGATTTCCAATAAGTCGAATTGCACCCTGGTTGTCAACATTAATAACGGTAGGTGAATTTTGAAAATATCCAACATCAGCAAAAAGTTGTTGGAGCCAAATTGCTTCCTTGGCACCTTCACACGCCGCCATACACTCTGCTTCTGTTGTAGATAAGGCAACAGTTTTTTGACGATGACTTCTCCAAGTGATTGCACTATCGTTTATAAGATACACATAGCCTGTTGTGGATCTTCTTGTATCGATGTCACGAGCAAAATCTGCGTCTGTATAACCTTCAAACTTGAATGCATTGTGTGGTTTGTACTCGATGCAATAGTCTTTTGTTGCTTTCAGATAACGAAATATGCGTTTTAGAGCCTGGACATGACAACTTTTCGGACTTTCGGTGAATTTGCTAACTTCTCCAACTGCATACGAAATATCGGGTCTGGACACTATAGCAGCAAACATCAAGGAACCAACAGCTTGTCTAAATGGATACTGGGCATCATCTTCGCCACTTGATTTAGTTAAATATACGTTGCAATCAGATGGTGTTGAAATTGGGTTTGCATCATCCATTTTAAATTTCCGAAGAATTTTCATAATATAGGAATGTTGATTTATTTTGATGCATTTGTTGAGTCTATCCCGATGGATTTCAAGGCCAACATAATAGTTGTGTTCACCATAAGTACTGCGAAATGTTTTAGATAATTTATCAATGAAAAATTTTAGCCCACATTTGCTAGGCGACATTATTAACCCGTCGTCCACATAGAGTAGTAAAATAATTTTACTGTTTTCAATATTTCCAAAGAAAACACATGGGTCGGCACTCGATTGCCTCATTTTAAAAATTTTCAAAAAATCAATGAATTTTGCATTCCAATTACGAGAAGCTTGCTTTAGCCCATAAAGACCCTTTTTGAGACGAAAAACAAAATTTTTACCTTCGGTAACGTGGATGCCTTTTGGTATTTCCATATACAGCTCTTCGTCGAGCTCGCCGTATAAAAAAGCAGTCTTTACATCAAATTGCATCATTTCCATGTCCTCAATTGCTGCTAAAGCCAGAGCAGCTCTCACTGAATCATAACGCACGACTGGAGAATATGTTTCTTTAAAGTCTATTCCAGCCTCTTGCGAATAGCCTTTCGCGACCAATCGCGCTTTAAATATGGGTCCTTGATTTGGGTTTGATTTAATTTTGAATACCCACTTACAACCAACGATATTCTTATCATGGGGTTTCTCCACAAGTTCCCATGTTTGGTTCAATTCGAGTGAATGTATTTCTTCATTTATTGCCGATATCCAATTTTCTGCATATTCTGAAGCCAAAGCATCCTCATATGTTTCCGGTTCTGAGGTGGTTGCCAAACAACTCATATAATCGATACCAAATCGCTGAGGGGGTATAATTTCTTTTCGCAGGCCATACCGTTGGTGTTCCCTCACATCAGCTACTGAATCTGTAGAGTCGTTAGATGTCGTAGACACTTCGGTTGTTGATGCTTCTTTTTTCATCGAAGTCTTCGGAGTACTAGATGCTTGTTGTTGGAATGAAGAAATATCAGATTCATTATGATGTTCGCCGTTTTCATTATTTATCTCTTCTTCTTCCTCATCGCGATTTGACCCAACTTTTATTAATTTTTCATTAAAAACGGCGTCGCAGCTTACAATTACTTTTTTCGACTCTTGGTCATACAAACGAAAATTTTTTGCTGTAGGCTCATACCCAACTAAAAACATTTTCTTCGCCTTAGCATCCCACTTCTTTCGTCCAAGCTGCTTAGGTTGGTAGACCATGCATTCGGTACCAAATACCTTTAAGTGGCTTAAGTCTGGCTTCTGACCGAACCAAAATTCGAATGGAGTTTTTGAACGATTTGCTGGCGCTGACCTATTTAGTATATAAACAGCTGTCCTCACTGCTTCAGGCCACAACAATTTGTTCAAGCTGCTTGCCAATAACATAGTACGAGCTGATTCTTGAACCGTCCTGTTGTCCCTTTCGATGAAACCATTTTGTTCAGGTGTGTACGGTGAGATCTTTTCCAGAACAATACCATTGTTCGACAGCAGTTCAGCTACATCTTTGTTTATAAACTCCGTACCGTTGTCACACCGAATACATTTCACCCGTTCGCCAGTCATGTTGCGTACCATAAAAATAAAACATTTTAGTTTTTCAAGCACTTCAGATTTGTTACATAAAAAGTAAACATACCTGAAACATGTGCTTTCATCTTTAAGCAACATGAAATAACGAGCTCCACCAACACCAGTTTCACTCATGGGGCCACATAAATCCATATGAAAATATTCACATTTAGCTGCTTCACGTTTCATTGCTCTTCCATGAGATGAACGATGCATTTTTCCTCGTTGGCAGTCTTCACAAAAGAAATTTGAGTTTTTCGTCACACTTATTCCATTAGCTAGATTTTTATTGCACATGTTTTGAATTGTTGCTGTGTTTATGTGCCCAAGTCTACAATGCCACTGTTGAAGAGAATCTAGCTTCGCTGAATTCGCCGCACAATCATTTCTTAATTGAAATATCATTCTGTATTGATTTTTAGAATCCCGAATACCAGTTGCCAAAATATTTTCGTTTTTGTCTTTCAAAACACAACGTGTGGATTCTATTACCATTAAGAAACCTTTAGATGTTGTTGACCCAGTAGAGAAGAGGTTTTGTTTTAGTTGCGGAACGTATTGTACGTTGGTGAGAATGCGAGGTATCCATTTGTTGTTTACAAGAGCGTTTATTCTAATTGTGCCAAAACCTTTAATTGGCAATCTCTCATTATTTGCAATGTAAACAAAGCGATTTGAACTTGACAGCTGTAACTCCGAAAACCACTCTCTGCGCGAAGTCATATGTTCAGTGGCACCTGAGTCTGCAATCCACACATCACTATATGGAGCTGATATGACATCTGACGTCGACGCAACAAAGGCAACCTCGTCGTCGTTTTTGCTGCTTTGCTTAGAACTTTCATGTTTCTGTTTCATTTGTTTTTTCTTCACACGACATTCTCTCTCCCAGTGTCCAACTTTGTGACAAAAATTGCACTTTGATGTTCTCTTCCTCTCTGTAATATATTTTTTGTGCTTCTCAGCTTTTGCGTTAAACGCTGCTTCTGTTACCTCTACATGATTGTTCTTTTTCATCTGATCTTCTTCTAGTTGTAGTTTTGCCATTAAATTTTCGATTGTTCTGCCTTCTTTTATATTATACCACACGGTTTTGAAGTTTTGGTACCTTGGTGGCAAACTACTTATGATTCGTACCATTTTTATGTTGTCGGATAACTTTTCACCTTGAGCTTCAATTTCTGCTGCTAATGATGACACCTTCGACACATATGCTGCAACTGACTCGTCTTCTTGCATTTTTAGAGAAAAATATTCTTCATATAGGCACATAACTTTTACTTCACTTTGTTTGTCGTGGATATTTTTAAGTTTTTCGTAGACTTCGTTTGAGTTGGTACATGACAACACATGGTTTGCCTGATCCTTTTCAATTGAAGAAATGAGTATTCCCATGGCTTTACCATCACGCTTCATCCATAAATCTTTCTGCTCCTGGGAGCTCGAGTTTCCTAACTTCGTATTCCCTTGTACTATTCCTAATAGTCCTTGGCCTTTTAAAACCGCATCGACATTGAACTTCCACAACCTGTAGTTGCTGTTGTTTAGCCGGTGAAAAATATGGATGGATTCCTCAGTCATGTTGAACCGAATTTAATTTTATTCTTTTTTTTTTTTTTTTTTTTAACAAAATATAAAAACTTAACAATTGCAATTACTTGAACTTTAATTTAATTAAACTCCACTGGGCCCATAACCTGTTGAAGTAAAACACAAGTGGGTTTTATAATTCAATATAATAGTTCGTATATTTGCAAAGGTTAGAAACGAAGTGATCAATATATCAGTAAAGAAGATTAATGTGGGTATATCGAAAAATAGTTATGCACATTGTTAATAGCTGAATACATTAACCAATAAGAATACGACACATACTCAATGACTTAACGAAGAATTTGATAATTAGAAAGATGTAATAGCACAGTGTTGTAATTAAACAATGTGTATTTTCAACAAAATTATTTGACATTGTAATGCCTTTAAACGTCTTTTTAAATTTTTTTTTTATTTCATTTTAAAGGATATAGTCCATCCTTCTTTTTTTTATTTTTTGCATATTAATTCTTGAATCTTCAATACTGCAGTGCAAAATATTTCTCCCAGTCCTGAATAACCAATTGTTTACTTTGCGAATAAAATGCGGCTACTGTTGTCCTTTAAAAATAACGAATAGTATTACTCTAAAATGTCTTATTCTACTAAATATAAAATTCTAAAGCCTTTAGCCATAATTTTTTTAAAAAATATATATTAATTCATTCCATTCTTTTTTAATTTTTTTGCTGGAAACAATTTTTTTTATTAATACATATTAAATTAAATATTTAATTACATATTAAATTAAATATTTAATCTTCCATTATAAGTTGAACTACCAATACAGCAATACAAAATATGACTGTCAACTTTTGCAAGCAAATACTGTATAAATTATTGTTTTCGTTGTTAAAAAAAATTAAATGCAGCCCCCGTTGTCCTGTAAAAACTAAGAATTTTAACCTAAAAGTGTCTTATTCTATTAAGTAGAAAATTCGTTGAAATTCTATACCCTTTAGCCATCCTTAAAAAATGTTTTTCTCATTATTATTTAAAAACATTTTTTTTTTTTAAATATTTAATCTCCAATTAAAAGTTAAACTAACTATACTGCTGTGCTAAATATTAGCGTCAAATGCAAGCAAACCCTGAATAACATATTGATTTTTATGCTAAAAAAATAGAAAAAATAAAACACAACCTCTGTTGTCCTTTAAAAATTGAGTAGAACATTTTTTAAAAATAAAACCTTTTCTTAGAAAAAAAAATTGTTCATCACTTCAACTGCTATAATAGTCCATTCTCTTTTTTATTATATTTTTAATATTTGTTTCTTTTTTCCTTTTTTTTATAATTAATTGAGTCTTCAATTATAAGTTGAACAAAAATAAAGCAGTACAAAATATTACTGCCAACTTTTCCAAGAAAATCCTAAATATCCTATTGTTTTCTTTGCAAAAAAATAAAAATATTGCCATTTTTTTCTACTTCAAAAATTAAGAATTGTATTCTAAAAGTATATCTTGATATTAAGTAAAAATTTCTTTAAAATTCGAAAGGCTTTTGATTTTTCTTCATTCATCCTTTTTTGTAATGTATCATTCCAAATTATCTTAAAAATTAATTTAGTTTTCTATGCATTATGAAATTTTCATGACTATGAGTTAAAAACGTATAGTAAACAATCAATTACTTAAAATGTGTTTTGTGAATCAATTATAGTTTTATGGAATTCTTTTTAGAGATGCAATTCAAAAAGACTTCGAATACATATAATAATTTCTTTGAATAAGAAATTTATTTTATCCAGGCCTCACATCGAAGAAGAGTCGCGTGCTGTGATTTTCAGCAATATTTTTTAAGTTTATATACATATTTGATATCGATTCTTGTTTTTGACAGTTTTGTACTGCCACATTATGTTTAAAAAACTAAACAACAAATCTTTAAAATTTAAATTCCTTATAAAATTTCGTAGGTATATGTTCTCTTTCTTAAATATTAAATGCCAGAAAATAAATTTACCTATTTTTACCTTTAATTTGATTAAAATTTATGACAATGTTTTATTCGCTTGCGGTTTGTTATCGTAAAATTTGAAGTTTTTCTCTCACATTTTTATACAAATTCATGTTGTTCAATTTTGCCAAAAAATGTTTAATTAAATTGCATTTTTTTACAAAGAAAAAAATCAATTCATAAATAAATATAACACCAAAATCAACACAAAGCAGCAAGTTAAACTGACGCGCGAAAAATGTAAATCAAAATATTTGTATTTTTCAGACTCATTGCTAATCAATGACAATGCCATCCGTTTACACGCAGCAACACCCTGCACTTGAAAAGACAATTTAAAAAAAATCTCAAAACTAAAATATTTTACAAATAATTTGATTTTGTTTTGAAACATATTGTTTGAAATTGTCTTTTCAAATTCTACTTTGCACGATACAACAGGGCTTATAAATTGGAATAGCTTAAAGACAAAAAAAAAAAAGAAGTCACACAAAGGAGTGACGAAATACTGAAAATTAATATAAATTAATAAAAATTAACAATTTACGAAAATTAATATATTTTAAATAAAAATAATTATTAAAGACAACAAATTTAAATTTTCTGTAATCTATTACAAAATCTGAAGGAAACATGATTATTTCATTCTTTCTTTGTTTTCTACTCGTACATAAAATGAAAATATTGAAATGGTATTCCTATTATATTGAAAAGAACTATCGAGAATATAAATATCAATACAAAATAAATATACTTTTTGTAAATTAATATTTTGTTTTGTTTCATAATAAATTCAAAGTGAAAATTCATATTGCTTTTGCAATAATTAACTAATATGTGATCTTATAATCATATTAAAAGTTCTTTATATTTTAGGAAGGTTCTGCCCTTAACAGGACGTCATATATAGGTACGGTGACCATTCGTCCTTTTTTTAAGAGGACAGTCCTCTTTTTTTACATGATGTCCTCTTAGATAAACAAAAATTAAAGTGTCCTTTTTTTAATTGAAATGTCCTTTATTGTCCTCTTTTTTTTTATTATTAATACATTTTTATTTAAACTCCAAAATTAAAAGTTTTATTTTCTCAATACAATAAAAGTCAAAATCACCCATACAATAGAAATTATTACCATCAAATGGATTGTGCAGAAATTAAAATCTTTTTCTCAAATGACTGTAATATATCTAGGCATATTTTAAGTTCTGGGCATACTTTGTTTAAAAAATATTAATATATGCAAGTAAGTCGGATATGCCTAAAATATATGCAATTGACTATAAATAGTAAAAACAATTTTTATTACATATCTAAATGTCCTCTTTTTTGGGTTGAAAACTATGGCCACCGTATATATAGGTGAACCTTAAAAACCTACTATTAGCAGTTTGACTACGAATTAACGCTACTTTTGCACACATGCACATAAAAAACGAAATATTCTTTAATACATCAATCTGTTGCATGGTGTAATAATTGTAAATACCTGTATAAATTAATAACGTAAATTAATTTTGTTATTGGTTGAAGTTTAAATTTTTTTAAAATTACAGAAATATTTGCATCAGTAAAATATTTGCTGGATTTAATAAAATTCATTAATGCCGTTAGATAAAATCCGTTGAATAGTTATTAATATATATATATATATATATATATATATATATATATATATATATATATATATATATTTCCTGGTAAAACTTCCTTTTTGTCGTCTAAACTGATAATAAAATAATGAATGTGAAATATATTTTTATTAAATTAATTCTTAAACACTCACATCCCTGTAGGAAGTCAAACACATTCTTAAGTAACTTAAAACTGGTTTTTAAATATGCACAACTAGTGTATAAAGTGAATTTTTTCCTTGTCGTCGACTCATTATATTAACATATGCATGTCATAGGCGATAGTCAATTGGCCATCTCTGCATGACTTTTTTATTGATTACTAATTACTTATTTTTCAACCAATTTGTAGTCAGTTTAATTTAAATTATTTAAAACACTTTTTTATTAATTCATTTATAAAGTGATAAGTTTCAATAAATTTTTTCTTAAAAAATTATAAAAAAGATATCTTTTTACAACGTTGATACTGATTTTAAATAAAAATTCGAGCACATTTCATGAATTAAAATGAAAGTTAAATTCAAAATATTTAGTTGAATTAAGATTTTATAGGCTAATTGTTCGAAATTTGTTTTTAAATCTCAGAAAGACATGATAAATATTTCATGTTGATTTTCCTTTGTGCCTTGGAATATTTATCATGTCTTTTTGAGATTTAAAAACAAATTTCGAACAATTAGCCTATAAAATCTTAATTCAATTTAATATAGCAATATAAAATGTTCGTTAAAATTCTTACTACATACAAAATATTTAGATTTTTTTTTTTGGTTGATATCTACATTCGATTTAAACCAATTTGTAGTCAGGTGCAAAATAGTTAATTTATAATTAGTGTTTTTATAAACCGATTATTTTATTTCCTAAAGAAGTGGTTCATATATTTATTATACATACATATACATATTTACATGTATATTGTTCAATTTTTAAACAAATATATATAGAACAAATGATTAATTGAAACTTGTCTTTTAAAAGAATTTATCAATCTTTAACATTCTAAACGTAGTTAACAATCACAAGCTTTTAAACCTTTACCCCCTTATTCATAAAAATTATGAGAGCCTTATAAGAGTGTAGTAGAGCAAATTTCATATGAAATTTTGTTTTATTACGCTCTTATTAGACTTTCATAATTTTTATGAATAAGGGGGTTAATATAAACGTATATTTATGTATATGCTTAGAGCATGCATAGATATAGGTGTGTATCACGTAAATGTACATATTCACTACTTTAAATTTTTTTCACACGTCACCTTAAAATAATCCTTTCACAATGACCACACTATATAGAGAAGATGTGCTTATGACTTATAAAAAATATATTCCTCAAAATATTTTTTTGTAAATTTCCTCTTAGAGGTTAGAAGAAGACAACTTAATGTCTATTAAAATATATATGTCTATTAAAATATATATGTTTATTAAACATTAATTAACCCTTAATAACCAAAAACATGCTTAATCATAACAAATAATTCTGTTTTATATATGAATCTATTTTATAAACCTTTTATAAATTAAAAACATTTTGTAAACTAAAATCAGGTTCTGGTATCTTTAGAACCTTGTATGATTTCAATAAATATATATTTTTTCTTTTCCAAAATCAAATTAAACTACCAGTTTATCAAGGGTTATCAAAAATAAAATAATTTAAAAAAAAAGTTAAAACAAAAGGCATTATTCAAAAAAAAAAATATTGTGGATATATAAATGGCTTCTATAGATAATTTGCTTTATATTTTTATATATTATATTTTTTATGAATAAAGCAGAAAAAAAAATAATAAAATAATTTGCCCATAAATGTACTTTCTATCTTGAAAACTATATTGATGATAAATTTAATATGCATGCGTACTCAACATGATTGTCTTTTAATTAAAACTTCTGTTAGAAATAAAGGTACAGAGAAAAAGAGTGTACCGACGAATTCTGTTCTAGACAAAGACACAATTTTCTTTAATTCTTCATTAAAAATTTCTTTAACAAGTAATTTATTTGTGTTGATAATAAAAGGTCTAATTCATAAAAAAATAGTTCATGCTTATAACCTTCTTATTTGACAATTTTCGTAATTTAGAAATATGTCAAATAACGATGTTATAAGCATGATATATTTTTTTATGAATTACAACTGAAATATTTAATGGAGTAGCTGTTTGTCCTGGTCTTAATTAATGACCATTAAATTCTTCCTTTTGTCACCATTATTTGGCACTAATATAAAAAGATCTTTGTTAAAGTTATACAATTTCAATCAAATAAACCGTATTGAAATATTCATTAAAAATTTCTGATATTTATCAATTCATTTGTAAATTTTTTTTTTCAAAAATTAAACCTAATATCGCCTTGATAAAAACTTCGTCTTAATCGGTTTACTTTTTCAGTTTTAAAATCGCATTTTGTCCTTTTTCCTGGAATTTTATTTCTAATTTTGATATGTAAAAAACATTTTGTTGAGTATTACGAAAATAAAAGCGCAAATAGATCATATATTTTTATATAAAAGAAAAAACGTGGTAAATATATTTTCTAATAAAAATTTTTCAATATGAAATATTTGGATTTTCTAATCCACATAAAATCTAATGACAAACAACAAGTTTCTTTAGAATTTTTTTTTTAATTTTTACTTAATATCCTCCAGTTTATTGAAACATACAAAAGCATAATTTTTTAAATTGGAAGCCTTATTCGTAGTATAACAAATAATAATAATGATATTATATTTACAATATGTACACAAGAAATTTGTAAATGTATTATTAATGCCTTGATAAGTTCTCATTGAACTATTGTTTGGTGATTTTAATAAAACATACTTCCGATGAAGTTTGAAATAGTTGAAGAAAACTTTGGGTACTTAACATAAAATCAATTAGTTTCATTGACTTTTACAATCGTTCATAACTATCTCGAAGGGAACCAATAACATAAGAAAGTCAATAAAAACGACAATCAAAATATTTTTTCTCTAATTGATATTAATGATATGAAAATAGAAGTTTTCTTAAGTGAAACTTGAGTAAAAATTTTCTCATTGTGCAAGACTTCAAAAAACTTGAATAAAATAAAACTATTTTCCTTGAAGTCAAAAAGAAATTGTTTCAATAATTAAGGAGCAAAATACGGCATTCGATATGGATCGAAATTTCTATTAAAGTTGTATTCAAATTTCGATTGATATCGAACGCGGTAATGGTTTTCGTTTCACAAATTTACTGTCAGCATTAAATAATCTGATCTTTAGTCCGAAAATAAAATATACGTAATTGACGATTCGAATTAAAAATTTGTCACTGTTATTTCAGCTTTTTTTCCAATTTTTACTGTCGAACTGCATGACTTAGTAGAGTAGATTCTAACAACCCTTTTTCCTCTCTTATTTTTAACCTATATTATTTCTTCATTTCTTACAGGAGAAGTTAACAACATACAGAAATTGCTATCGTTATGATAGTACACTACGATGCTGAAGATCATGGTTGGATTCGTCATTGGGTCATGAGTATGAAATGACTTTTTTGTGATCAGCATGGTTGTGTTAACTGTAGTCGGCCTCTTTCAATCACGAAGACATTGCAATGATCACATTATTGACAGCGATTGACACTACAATGTGGTAAGGAGCACATTACAGCATCCTTCGTCAATATAGTAGTGAAAATGCGTCTGCCAAGGAAAGAATAAAACAGGTACTACATACAAATCGTCTACATTTTCTGGACTTTTTCATCTATCCTCTTTTTTACTTTTAGTCATTCCATCTGGTGTAATAATGCTAAATAACTTCTGCTACTGGCTGTCATATCTACAATAAATATTACAGCTCTTTTTGGTAATCGCAACCGGCTTCAAAAAGGAAACTTTTGTCGTTCAACTTCCAGCAAATATGAAGATTTTACGTAGCTACTTACAAAAAAAAATATCTCTTAATTAAAAACCTTGGAATGTGTATTAGTTTATGTCATTTAAATTGATTATCAACAAGCTGACATTAAGGCTTTTAAATTAGCTAATTAAAATAGATAAGTTGCAAATGTCAACTAGCAGTATATAAAGAATAAAAAGAATTTTAATTCATTAAGCAAATATATTGATATAAAATAAAAAACAAACAAAATGTATGATCATACTCACTTTGTCCTATATTAATGATAAAGTGTGTTCACAAAAAAAATTGTAGTAGCTTTATATTTATTGATTATATTTCAATATGTTGTTCAATTAAGAAATAAGTAAACAAAGAGTATAAATAATAAATGTAGAATAGTGGAAAATAGATTAAAAATTAAATAAACTTAAATTTCTGAGGTTCATGCATCCAAAAAATTGTAATAAATATTTATTTTAAGATGTAAGCTTAAAAACTATGTTTTTTCCAAACAAATGTATATACAAATTTATAATAAGAAATGTTAAATCAATCAAAATTATTTAAAACGGTTTAATGTTCAAAATATGGTCATATTTATGAAAAATAAAAGTGATTATCTGTTATTACAATAAATCAAAACATTAATTATGTCAAAAAATACATTAATATAATTATAATTTAAATATCTTAATAAAACCAATAAAAAATTATGTAGAAAATAACATCTAGATAATATTTGTAACTTATTATAGTAAAAAAATAGTTTATATATTGTAATTACTAATTAAACTAAATAAATAACTTTTAAATTCCAATTAAAAGGCTTTTTATTTTCAAATATGAGACTTCAATTGAAAAAAGGTAGTATATGTATAAATTTGTCGATTCACAAGCATTCTGAAAGAGTTCCCCGGATTTCCTATATTTTTTGTATAGTGGTAACTCTGCCAGATGGCGACAAATGTGCACACTTGAAAATTACCAGGCCAACAGAATTGCTAGTAGGTGGACGCCAGCACAAAAATTTCTTTGTTTGCGCCTGAACTTATGCAACGAAAATATAATAATGTTGTTTTCACGAAATATTTACGATCTGGCAGCACTGTTTCAAAATGAAATTTATTTATGTATATCGTGCTGTGAGCATTTCTGGTCGCCTGGTATTTCGACGAATGTACATTTTTAGTGCGCAGCGCTTATTTCCAAGGTTACCAGGTTTCAACTTGAAGAACACAAATGGGGAAAGAAATATTCTCCATTTTTATAACAATATGGAATGAACAACCTATAAGCAAATTAAAACATATCTTCCCATTAATTTAATATCAAAATTAAAAATAAATAGAATAAAAATCCTAGACTTTTTATTAAGACGAAGAATATATGTACAGTACTTTTAAATTAATATTATTTAATTAATTATTTTTAATATACTAATTATTTCTTTAGCAGAATATCATCGTTGTAATCCATTTAATTTGATCTCTTCGTATGGCTAGGGTAACTCTACCTCTGATTGCATTTGCAAATTGTTTAAAATATTCTCATTTTTACCAAGTGCTCATAATTTCAAGTAAGTATACTATATTCACATTTATTGAAAACAATTTCCCCTTTTCTCCTATATACTTGCATGTTTTTAAACTAAACTTTGTTTATGTACCAGTTTGCAATGTGCGTCTGCTAAAAATTATGATCGCCTGGTATTTTATTGAAATTGAGTATATGTGTGCTTTGTTGTTTACATTTTTACTTACGTGTGTGTGTTTTGTTTGGATTCTTTATCATGCCGCTTTACATATCGGCACACAAAATGCAAAAGGCGAAGTTTACTTACAAGATTAGCATGAAACGTTTTCATATATAAAATGTATAAACAATTTATGCAAATTCGTACAAATCATGTAAAATATTTATTATAGTAGCTTACATTAATTGTCTATACATTTGTATATTTTTTTATTATTTTATTTATACTATTTTTTTGTTTAAACTTTAAAACAGTTTATATTAAATTCAGATGTTTGCATATCCAGTGACGATATGTATGTTTTGGGTATTGTTTTCATGTTGTCATGTCTAAACCGGAAAATTTTGCTTACTCGTATGTATATAAAATGAAATTGATTACTTTACATACAATGATACGTACTCACTTTCAAGTGATATATCGTCACAACAAATCCTAAGAACCCTATCGAGCATTACAGAAACCAGAAAATCGTTTATTTTATGATTTACAATTGAAAGTATTTGCAATTATTACAAAATTTTACAATAAAAATATATAAATAAAGGACTGAAAAAATTATTTATGGTATAAGTTTGTAATAATAATTGCCAAAATATTTATTTTGTTCAAAGAATTTTATGATATATGTATACATATAGAAGTATATATATATATATATATATATATATATATATATATATATATATATATATATATATATATATATATATAATTCACCTGTTTGTTATTATATTGAATTAACTAATTTAAAAAATTTTTGCTTTTAACAATTAAGTTTTTATTAATACAAACTTTGTTTATACATTTTTTTCAATAGATCAAAGAAGGATGACCTTTTGAATTTTCTGTGACGATACTTCTTGTTTATGGAAAATGAACGTACAAACATACATACTTAAATATGTATGTAAGTACATTGTGCTCTCTGAGATCATGATTTGTTTTGCGAGTATCAAAAACATATATTAATAATTTTGTGTATGCATACACGCTAATTTTGCTGAACGCCTGGTATAATAATTTTTTCCATTCTTTAGTTTACATTTTCTTGTTTTCGCAGGGTTGCTAAGTTGGAAACTAAGACATAAAAAACAGGTTATTTAAAAAAAACAGATTCATATAATTTATAAGAGACATATGTAATTTATTTGCTATTTATTTGATTATCTAAATAATTTTAAATGAAAATTGTTTATTTTTTAACAAAAGTATATATAAGTATGCATAGGTACGGCCCATGAAATAAGTTTATTATGTTTTACTACTGATAGATCATTATGTAACACAAATATTATACAATGGATAATTTTATATATACATATGTATGTACTCCGAGAAGTACTTAGTAGCTAATAATTAGATTTTTATACATTTATTTAGAAAAAGTTAACGAAGTTTACTGTTTGAATACCTGTAGGTCCATATAAATGTACCGATATAAGTAAATAAGTTAAGATTATGTTATTGAAAGAAATAGCAAATTCTTCTACACACAAATATGTATTGATACATACAACATATTTCCAAATTTGCAACGTCAATTGCATACGCATATAAATAAATTTTTTCATATAAAAGAACCCACCATCAGGGGTTTTATAGATATGTGTACATATGTCGGTTGTTTAATGGTTTAAATATATTTTACACCAACTGCGTTACAAATATTATATACAACAGTATTATACTAGTGTTCTTATTACGCTTTGACCATATGAGTGCATGAACCTACTGCACAATATTTATAAATATGCATTCAAATTTGATATACATATATACTGTTTACCAATAATAATGAAATAAAATATTGGTAATTAGTAAAATTTAACTTATTATCTACTGGAAAAGAATTTATTAATCAGTTAAATTTTACTGATTACTGGTATGTTGTACATACATATGTACATACTAAAGCAACTGCAAAAAATATATATTTTATTTAAAAAATTCCTAACATATCAACTGATAATATATAATATAACTTTTGTATTTTTTTTTATTACATTTAAAATTTGCAGTTACTGTAGCCAATTACATTTCATTGTTTAAAATTTGTTGATACATATCTAAATATGTTTTTAGATATTTATTTATTAAAATTCAAAAAAAAGAATGCGCTGTAAAATTTGCTAGTTACTGCAATTGCATACAGTAACTGATGAGTTTTCCGTAAATAGTTAATAATCCCATCTTTTATTTAGTCTCTAATATTTACACGTTGTTTAATTTATATCTAGTGATGCTGGCAATCTTAGTCTAGATATGAACATATACGTACTTACATATTTATATAGCTTGTACACGTATATTTTTTATTTAATTTTTTTCATATTAAAGTAAATTGTTTTACTCCGTTAGCCTTTTATTCCTATCTCATTTACATTTGTATACACATTATTCTCGTTTTTTATGTCACCTCATTATCAAAACCATACATGCATTCATATTTTATTCCTGCATTGCCTTTTGATTCTTTACTTTTGTTGCTTATTAATGTAAATTGTTATTGTAAGGCCACTGGCTAAACATTACATTTGCATTGATTTTGCTATAGATCATTATTGGCGCCTAAAAGTTTACTGTGGCAAATATATTATTAATATACTAGAGACAAATTTTGTAGTGTGGTAGCACACTTTTTGAAACGTAATTGATATAAATATGTACATACATATATACATATATATATATTTACAAAATTACTTTCTGTTCATTTATGCCTGGTATTTTTATGACTTTTGCGGAACATTTGTACACTTTGTTTCTGTGCCTTTCAGTGTTGCCAGACAAATTTATAACAAAATTGTAAATCAAGGATTAAGAAAAAGCCAATGTGCCATGAAGTTAGGAATCGTATTTATGTTCATATAAAATTTTTTCATGTACATACTAGGTATTAAGATGCCTATTTTACATATAGTATATGCACATACATTAGGATGTTACAACTCGTGTACATATCATTATTCACTAACCGATTCAGTCATGTGATTTGTTGAAAAACAAATCGTGTAGCTACAATTAAGTGTGTTACAGATTATTTTGGCACATCTGTTTAATTGGATCATTTTCTAGATCATGTTATATCATAATAATCCTTGTGTCCGGTTTAAGTTGTACTTTTTAGTTACATATGTATATGTAGGTATATTGATGGTCAGAAGTAGAAAAGCCCTAACTCATATTTTAACGAAATTGGATTTTTCAGTTATTCCTACTCATTAAATTCTTCTGGTTTCTTGACCTCTTTTTAATTATTATTGTATTCTGATATTTTTAAGCTTAAGGTCTCTTTATTTTAGTTTAATTTTTAATTTCAAGATTTCGTCACTATTTTGTGTGACTTCTTCAGGAAATTAATTATTTAAAATAATTAATTTCCTGAAGAAGTCACACAAAGGAGTGACGAAATATTGAAATTAAATATTAAACTAAAATAAAGAGACCTTAAGTTTAAAAATATCAGAATACATTATTCCTACTCATTTTACACAAATACATCTCGTCACAAAAATTTACTGCAATAGTATCAAAAATAGTGAATTTACAAACAAATGATAATTACACTCTCTTATATGATCAATGCAGTTTCTTCTATTTATTTGATCACCTGTAAAGTGACATTTATTTGAGTTAGGACCTGTCTACTTATGACCATCGATATGCACATATGTTTTGTTTTGCTATGTACATATATGGTAATAGATTGTGCTTGTCATTCTTGCGGGAGTTTAACAATCACCTTAGTACACAATGATTATGATCTGGTAGCACTTTCCTTAAAGAATATTTAAACACATGTGTTCATACTTACAAGCTTATGTTAATATGTACATACATATGGATTGTACGATGTAAAAAGATCCTGATTATATTTTTTATTGCGTATTTCACTTCTTAGTGATTTTTATATTGTATGCACATTTATATATGTATGTAGGCATGTAGATAGAATTCGTCTCAAAAATGAATTAGAATAGCACACGTAGATATTAATAGTAAATGTTTTAGAAACAATTGGTTATTACTATTTTTGTTCTAACTAGAACTTTTCTTATAAAGTTACAATAATGCCAAAAAGCGGCATTCTATATGACACCAACGATATGTTTGTAGGTATGCACAAAAAGCAAAGCAAAATTGAACTTTTTATTTGTACATACATAAATATTATCATTCCTCTTTTTCATAAGAAATTCTTTTTCCGTGTTGCCAGATCACCTTTACAAAATAAAACTTAGGCTTCAAATGTGATTATGGGTAATAAGCAATTCAGATTATAGGTATTATCGTTATGTTACCTATCAATGTTATCTATGTAAGCATGTACATATGTATGCAAAAACTCTCGGTACGTACATACATATTGTCATTTGAATAATGTTTGCTATTAAGGAAGGCCGATTCGCGATCTCTATGATTGCATTAGTTAAATAGTAAATGGTTCCCAGTATTTTACATTTTCTGCTTCTTATATTTAAACGATATGGCAAGGTGTGAAGTAAAAATATAAGATTTTGCTTACATTTACTACTTTTGCATACATGTATGTATGTATAGATGGTATGAATGACCCTTCTACAATTTATGATCTCCCAGCACGACTTCTGTTCAAATGAAAGAATATGTGACGACTATGTGACCACTAAAGTAACTGACGATTTATCGACATTTCATGGATGGAGGAGGGTATATTCAGTCTGACATTCCGTGTGTAACGCAACGAAATATCCATCTGAGACCCCATAAAGTATATATATATATATATATATATATATATATATATATATATATATGTATATTCATGATCACTGATGGAATCTAAGACGATCTGAGCATGTCCATCCTTCTGTGGAAATCACGATTCAGTACAAACAAAAAGAGCCAGATCCTTGAAACTTGGTGCAAATATATCTTGAAGGATAGCACAGGTTAACTTCGGAGATGGGCTAAATCGGGCAAGAGGAAAAAAAGTTCCCCTAAGAAGAACTAAACCAACCTCTAAAAAACAAGATAATTTTAAAGTTTTTTTTTTGTAATTTTGTTAAGCAAATGATATATTTCTATGTCAAAGAAGGTCCAAAGCGTTAAACTTTGACCCATAAAATAAAAATAATAATTTTTGGATCCCGCCCCCTTAAGTGGGCGTTATTATATGCAAAAAATAGTGTCAAAATTTAACAAATTGTTTTACTTAAGCTTTAAAAACAACATTTATAAGCTTTCATGACGAAGCTGAGACGTAACCTGGTACTACTCTGCCCCACCCCCTCCTCCCCCTTGCCCCTTAAATGATCTTTTAAAAATAAAAGAATTTTATTTTTTAATTTTGTATTTAATTATCCCAAACATTTATTTTTAGAGACAAAGGTGAAATGTCTCCCCACAGCCCTTGCCAGAGCGTCCCCGCTAAAATACCCTCCAAAGAGAATTGGATCGCATAAATTATATACATTCTTGATCTGCGCTGAAGTCTAAGACGATCTAGCAATGCCCATACGTTCGTCTGTGGAAAACATGATATAGTATATATTTGGACCCCGCCCCCTTTAGTGGGCGTTGACGTACGATATTATTTGCAAAAATGGTGTAAATATTGAACAATTTGTATTCCTTACGCCTATAAGAAGCTGATATGTTCTCAGAAAATGTCTTCCCCACGGCCCTTAATTAAAGGAACTCTGTCCCAACGAGTTAAACATTTTAAATTTACTTACTAAATATTTGGAGGGTATTTAAGATTCGATCCGGGCAAATATAACGTTTTTACTTTTTTTTGTAATTTTGTTAAGCGAATGGTATATATTTATGTCAAGGATATGATATATTTTTATGTCAACGCGTTAAACTTGGTGATATAAAGTAAAAAAATTAATTTGTTGACCCCGGCCCCTTTAGTGGGCGTTATTATATGCAAAAATAGTGTAAAAATTTAACAAATTGTATTACATTTTTCAGCTTTTGTGGCGAAGCTGAGACGTAACCTGATCCTGATTAATTTTAATTTTTTTAATAGATTTCACTAAACAAATTCACATTAAAAACATTAAATTGGAAACAATTCGTACCACCAAAACTGCTTAACGCAAGTAGTCTGATTTCCAACATACCACGGAAGTGTGACTTCTAAAAAATTTTAAAGGTTTGGTAGGTTTGTTAGTATATAATTTATACTCTGAAGCTGTGGTTGACTTGCCGAACACAAATTGCAATGTGCGTTCCCAACGCAAAGTGATTGCTGTTGACTGAAATAGTTAAACCGACACTATGAAGTAAAAAGTTCCTACGTCGACTCGGCGCTCAGTCCTGAATGTGCTGTCGAATTCCTTTGATCAAGGTACAGCACTGGTCAAACAGCTGAGCTCAATATACATACTTCCAAAAAATTTTCAAAGCTAGACTAGAGTTTCGATTTTTTTGAAAATATATGTCATTTTTGTTTTGATATATAAATTTTAAATTCAATTACATTTAAATATAATTTAATACTTCCATTTTAATTAACCTTTTTAACATAAATATATTCTGAATTTAATACGCACATCCACACGGAATTTATGTCAAAACCAAAATACTGTAACATCAGTTATCTACACAAGTAAATTTGAAGCCATGCTGAGTGCTATAGGTCTATAAGAAGTCTTCCGTTAGAGATTAACAAGCCTTAACAAAGGCATACTACTACATATGCATTCTTAAGTTTATAATAATTTATTTTCGGCAGCATAATAAAAAATAATATGAATTTAAAAAAGGTGTTCCACGAACAATACACAAAATAAAGAAATCAATCCCCGTTGGCTTTATACTCTAAACAAGGTGTCTAAAAATTAAACACAAAATTTAAATAAATTAACCCAAAAGTGGAAGTTGAGGTTAATTCCGTAATTATCACGTGTAAAAATAATATTAAATACACATCATTTCACACACAAGTAAATATCAAGAAATGAGAAATAAAACATTATTTCATGACTCAACTTTCCTGTACATATACCGAATAAAAAAAAAATAATGCACAAGGAAAACCTTCAAAGAAATGTATTCATTCTTTCACAACTTCTTTTATGGACATTTTAAAAATCAGGTACAACTCAAAAACAAAGAAAGACGATTACAAAAAGGAGAGAGAGCCAATACGAATTCTGGTTAGTTGAAGTTCCTTCCATTAAATTTACACACTTGCCTGATTTTTGCGAAATAAATTTAAAGAAGGTTGCAAAAATGTTTACTCATACATATATACTATTTTCATAGTGTAAAAAATTTCCTTAAGCACTTACCTATACAATTAGCGGAAACGGAAATGCCTTTTACTTTAGGTTTTATATAAAGTGCTATACTTGTATAACTTTATGCTAGTGTGTGTGTGTGCGTACTTCATGTTGTTCTTACACTTTTTACAACCAAATATGCTACAAATCGCAACTAAATAGTTTCACCAGTTTCATGAAAATTTCTGTATTACAGTATAAAAGGGAGTTTATGCAACAACTTTGGCAGTAAGCCCCTCCAGAATTGCGCTCGCACTCTAACAAGTAAAAATCTACAATATGCATACATATAATCAAACACTTGTGTTAAGAAAACTTTTTGTTTCTATTTTTCTTTTACTTTTATTTTCTATACCTGGAACAGTTTTCCATCCTAGAGCGAAGAAACTTTATGTACTTAAGTGTGTAACTAAAAATTATTTAAGAAACATTAAATAAAATATATGTATGTATATAGTAGTCATACTCGTAGGTGCAAGCAATTCATTTAATTCAGCTATTGAGGAGAGCTAAGAAATTTTTATTAAATTTGTTGCAAAAAGTCTTTTATATTGATGTTATTCCATTCTTAACAAGCAAAAATTAACATTAATAAAATTGGTAAAATTATTTATTTCTGTGTAGTTTGATTTTATTTATTTCTGATATAAAAAATGGTTAGGACACATGGAAAGCCATAATATCGCACTTATTTCTCTGAAGAAATTCAAATCAAAATTTTTTTCAAATTTTAATTTTAAGCAGTGACCATATCTACCGAGTGTAAAAACCTTAAGCCATTTTTCGCTTGAAAAGAAAACACAACACAAAAATACAAACAAAGAACAAAAAGAATTCAATTATATTCTTCTATTTCATATGGAAATTAAACAAATTCAACAAGTTTGCCTATACATAAAATTATTAAATTCGGTACGGACTCGCTTTAAAGAAAGAAACATGTGCAACATATTAATTTAGTTTAAAATTCAAATTGCTTAATAACCAATTAAAAATCAAAAAAATTTTGTTGTGAAACCACTACTTTATTTATTTCATAATTTAATGAATTTAATATTTTATGACCGTCAAACACTCAAGTGTTCATAAACCAACTAGAACAAATACAATTTCATTCAAATATTCAATAACAAGTAATTATTTGCTAAAGTTTGAAAAGTTTATTTTTAAAAGATTTTAGTGTCTAATATGTAAGCGCGAGAGAACTGCTGCATTGAAAAATTTTTTATAGGCATTTGTCACATAAGATTATAAGCATGATATCTTCTTTTTGAATTAGACTTTGAATATAATAAAAATAAATATATTTATAATGAATAGAGACGAATTCACATGTTTCCTTTTATTCAAAGTTGATTATCAAGCATTTCTTATTTATTTTTTCTTAAGACCTGATTCATACAAAATATTTTATGTTTATAAAATTTTTAATTGACAAACTTCTCTATAAAATTTATCATATAAACAGTTTGAAAAACTAAAACATTTTGTATGAATTAGGCCTTAAAGTAATAAATACAATTTTTAGAATAAAATGATTCTTGTATCTAATTTTTTAACCTTTTTTCTTTAATTCCTGAAGAAGCTAACCGATGGTTAGCGAAATATCGAAGAATAATAAATATTAATATAAAACAACCTCAAGACTCAAACAAATTTATTAACTATTTTCAGAATAAAGTTATATTTTCAGTACACCATTTTTTAAGCAGGCAAAATCTATTGCGCTGGAACTATGGAAAGGAGGAGGTGATGTCGTGTAAATGTCGAGAGAATTTGGTACCAATTTTATTTACTATTTTATGTTGCTAGATTAATGGCGAAGTACCCTCCTTTTTAAGTAGACTTTGTAGTTAATTCAACCTTTCACTTCGCCGGTTCACAGGGCCAACGAATGAGGGTGCTGTTCCTCTATTTTTCATTATTGTCAATTAAGTTCAGTGACTAGAGCTGTGCTTTCATTACTGAAACAGGTTGACAATAACTAGCACAGCCATGCACACAATAATGCAGATCAGAAGAATTCGGCAAAATATTTACTTTTGAGCGCGGAATTTAACTCTGGACCATCCGCTTCATAGTCTACTGTTAACTGCTTCAGTCCCCTTAAGGTGGTATCGAAAACCACAATTTTAAATAAAATCTCTCAATTGACAGACCAATTGTTCGAAAATTTGTCTAAATTCTGCAAGATATGATAAATATTTCAAGACACAAAGGAAATTCAACATCAGTTTACAATTATTCAAATTGCAGAACAGAGAAGAACAGCTGTTTTCGAAAGTCGCTACACTTTCATCATCAGTAATCAATGGTAGTTTTTTTTTGTCACCACTTATTAGGTGCCTTTGTTGAATATGATAATCAATTTTATTTATGCAAATTTTATTAGGAAAACTTTTGGTTTGAATTCATTTATATTTAACATGTACATGTCAACATTTTCATTTTAATTGTTAGGAAGTAGTTTGTAAAAGGACCGGCAAAAAATCTCTCAAATTATTTTGAATTAAATATATAATTTATTTATTATTATTTATTCGATATTCGAAAATCGTCAATTTTTTTTTTTTTTTTAATCGATTGACAATCCCATCATAAAGTGATAATAGTAGCGATTTTTTTTATTTAAATTTAGAAAACTTATTATTGTAATATTCTTGTTTTAAAGCAATTTGATGCGGTTAAGACGTAACAGTTTAACTCAACTGACCGACATTTCTCACAACTAGATTTTACAAAACTATAAATAAAATACTTTTGCACAAGCTAACTTTTGCCTTCATTTCCTACAGATCTTGCTAGATGCACACTATCCTAGAGATAAAGTCACTTTTCAATTTTAAGAAATTGCCTTTATGTGCTTTAGCATCGCTGCTGGTATTCCATAGTGATCTAAGCAAATATAAATATTTACCCCCTTATTCATAAAAATTATGAGAGTCTAATAACAGCGTCATAAAACAAAATTTCATACAAAATTTGCTCTGTTACACTCTTATAAGCCTCTCATAATTTTTATGATTAAGGGGATTAATATTTAAGTATAAAAATTAAATATTCATCGTACTTGGAGGATCGCACACAATAAATATAATATTTAATAGGAAATGGCCCTTTTCTACACCAAGGCCTTTTTTGAGTTTCGAGCTTTTGTTGTTCCGTGTGAACCGTCAAAATATTCAGCATATCGACATATTTTTAAGTAACTTATTTGAGATATTAGGCCTTCTGGGACCGAGTGCATATATTGGGATTAAAAAAAACTACAATATTTTTCCCAGATCTAGTACAAGCTTTCGAGTCGATTCGATGATCACAATAAAGCCCATTGATTGCCTCAATGTTGTGGGGTAATATTTCCTATATGCCTAAATTTCATTGGATCTTACAATAATTTATCAAAAATAAAATTAATATCAATAAATTCTTCTAGTTTCTTGACCTTTTTTTAATTATTATTGTATTCTGATATTTTTAAGCTTAAGGTCTCTTTATTTTAGTTAAATTTTTAATTTCAATATTTTGTCACTCCTTTGTGTGACTTCTTCAGGAAATTAGTTATTTTATTTGATATGAAAAAAAAATATAATTAATTTCCTGAAGAAGTCACACAAAGGAGTGACGAAATATTGAAATTAAAAATTAAACTAAAATAAAGAGACCTTATGCTAGAGTTAATGTCGACGTCGTCGACGGCGTCAAATGTCAAAAAAAAGTTGAATCGTATGAAATTGTATGGGAGCAGTTAATCTCAACGCGTTGCAACGCCGTAAAAGTTCAATCTATTTCAACTTTTTCGGCGTTGAACGACGTCAACGGCGTCGACATTAACTCTAGCATTAAGCTTAAAAATATCAGAATACAATAATAATATCAATAAATTTTTTTTATATTTTATTTTTAAATTTCAAAGCTAACTTTCTTATGTAACTCTAAATTGGCTTTTGAAGTTTTTAAATAATCAAGATCGTTTTGGATTTTCTGTTTTAAATTAGCTTGAAGTGTACTTATGGTATTGTGTAAGAGGAAATCAAATACAGGCATACATATATTTTTAAGCCGCATCAATCAAAGTAAATTTTTTGGAAGGACATAAGATTATATTAATTGTTGTATCACTTATATGTTGTAGAATTTATATGTCCTGCTTTAAAATTCTCTATTAAAAATTTTTTAAACTAATCACATAAGATCGACACAGGAGTCACTATCTTATAACTGATAATTTCATTTCGAAGTTATTGTTAGTTCTGTTCAGTGTTTTAAAGAGAAATAACTTTACAAGTTTGCTGAAATATATACTACGATCCTACTTTACATCTGTTAAATTTCTTTTGCTAAAAATTTACTTTTATAACATTAGAACCTGTGCTGTAGTACCTTCCTTGTTAGAAAAATATGAATTGCATTTTCGTTTCTACTCGTGTTTAAATAACAGTGTGTGAACATGAATTGCACTAAAAAATGCATATAAAGCACATTTTCTGGGGAAAAAAATATGCACACACTTTTGCATTTTTCTTAAAGTTTAGGTTCTGCAAAATTCTTTTCTAATGGTTTTTTATAAGAAAAAAAATAAAGCTATTGTTATGCATTTATACATGCTGCACTGTTGTAGTTGCAGTCTTGCAAGTTCTTTTCTCCATATAAAAGATATATGAAATTTTCTTTAACACCGACATAAAAGGACGAGAATATATTATTATTTTTTTTACTTTAAACCTTTTTTGTTGCAAGTTTTGCTTTATTCTTAGCTGCAATACAAAAATCTTGAATTTTCCGTAAACCTTAAGTTCTTATACGGTTCCGTATAAATGTATGTAATTCCTTGTTTTTTTTTTTCTTTTCTTTTACTAGTAAAGAAAATCCCAGTAGTTACAAAACAGTGGAGTTGCTGGAAACACCAAAATGCACCTGCTTTTTGTGATCGCTTTGGTAGTTTACTAAAGAATTGATTTTAAGGAGAACTAAAACTAAATTTTAAATTGAACATAAAACCAAACTTTATTTCCTTCAATTTCTGCTTCAACACTTGTTTTTTTTTCTTTCAATATACAATATTTCTCTTTTTTTTGACTTCTTTAATTTCAAAGGACGTCACTTCAACTACATACAAGTTTAATTTATTATCCTGAAGAAACTATAACAAAACCAACTTAAGCTAGAAACACAAACACCAACACAAGTGATACACCAATTTCAAGTGTAAAACGGCTTTACGTGCAATACATTTTTGAAGAATGTTCTTAAAATATATTTAAGCACTATGGAACTTTCTTTAAAAACACAGAACTTTAAGCCTTACATACATTTGAATTCAAAGCATTTTTAATTTTGTATTTTAAAATTTTTGATATTTGTAGCATAACTATAAAATTATTTATGCATTTTATTTTTTTTATAAGATTGGTTTAATTATTCAAGAATTTTTTGGTTATTTTCTTTTTGTAAAAATTATATATTCAAAACAAACGTTTTTCGTTTTAGAAAATCACGTTTTACATCCGTTACATTTCTTAAACCGCTCGTTTCAATGGTTCGTCACAAACTGGTTTCGTTAAAAATTCTTCATGGTAGTAGTTTCATTCTTATTCGTCCTTTTTGGTCGTTACGCTTCTAACTTCAGCTTTTATTTTGTATTTTTATACAATTTGTTGTGATTTCGTTTACGTTTTATTATTGTTATTGTCTACACTTAGCTTGTCGTGTCATGTTTAAGTATTTGCAAGTTCGTGTGTTTATATGCTTAAGTGTGTCCTTATTTTACGAAATTTTACGATTGCGGGAGTATATTTACTGTATTAAGAGCTCAATAATAATGTATCGTTATTTTTCTAACAGGAGTACTCACTTATTTTTATTACGTTATCTAGCTCTCCCACTCTCTCTCTCTCTCTCTCTCGCTTTTTGCTTTGCTAAAACTACTAAATGCACAAATACCGGAAGAGAGTGAAAGTGTTATACACATGTGGCAAAGCATTTGTTTTGCTTTCTATGGTTGGCGCCAAAATATATTAGAAGCATGAAAAGTGCGCTACAGAATTGCAAGCGCTTTCAAACTGTTCTTATTCCAGATAATAACTGAAACTGTTATAATTCACACACACATATGTAAGTACAGAAATTTCAGATAATAAATTTTAAAGTTATTTAATATGTACAATGTACATATTTAAATAATTTTATTATAAATTTTTAATGACTAGTTGGTTTTACATCCTATAAGGCGTTCAGAGTAAACAATTTACTTACATGTCCTTGCAGTATATATCACAGTAGTATAAGCTTAATATGCATGTATTTATATACAAGTGTATTAACTATATGTGTATGTACGTATACGGATAATATCTCACCTGCAAGAAAAAGAAATTTTTATATTAATTTTATTGTATGATAAGACTTGTTCTTTAAAACTGTTTTAAGCATAAAATTAATACAGACTAATAATCAGTTAATATTACACAATTTATTTGTTTAAACAATTATTAGATATTAATTTTCCCAAACTTGTTATTTATTGTAGATTAAAATAATGACTATTTATTAGTAGAATGGCAAACATTCTATTTGAAAAACATTTAAATTTATTGTGGAGATACACAATTTTCCAAAGACGAAAGAAAAATTACTTGTAAGTAAAACAAACCCATGTCAACAGTAAAAAAAGTTACAAATTAAAATTGTATAAACTGTTTTTGATTGATATACAATTGTAAGAAAAGAAGAGATCTGTAAGTTTTTATTTGAAACACAAAATTCAAGGTTTTATCTGTGTTTTTTATTTCAATCGGTTTTTGTAGAAAGTCTGTTAAGAAAGGGGGATTTTAATTTTTTTCAAAATATATTTATTTTTCAACTTTTACTTTATTCCCTTTCAAGTAGTTTTCCTCAGATATAATACATTTGCGCCTCTAGATTTTGGTATGTCCTTGATCTATTCTAGCGACCCAACTTTTATCTCTCCAATAGGGGCAAAACGCTGTTACTTCTTCATAACACAGGGAGCCAAATCTTCTACATTACGGTGTTATTTTGTTTAATTCAGAAATTTTTACATGAACTGCCATAGGATTTATGGTCAACTCAGGGACTACTCTAATAGTGAATCGAGGATTCTTCATAAAAATTTACTTCAATTTCTCAACATTTTCTTCGGTGGTTGATGTGGTGGAGAGGTCAAGACAAACCATGCAATTCAAATCTTCGCGAGCTTTTTTGAAAGAATTGTAACATTTGTAAACATATTTCTAAATACAATTATCGTATGCAAATGTGGACATATATGTATATGCGATATATTTCTTTTGAGCTCTGAATTCCATTTTTTTATTCACAAAATTTCATGGAAATTGTTTAATCCATTTTTCCACAACAAAATATCGCCGAACACAGTAGCTACACTAGCAAACAAATTATTATGAAAATATCTGAAACTTTGAAAATATATTAGATACTACCAACACAAAAAGGACGCTAATGGAATGAACGTACGCCATGAAATTTGTTTTTGAACAGATCAAGAGTAATTGACAACATAAAAATATTATTTTGCAATAATGCCTAGAATATTTAAATAATATATATATGTATGTAAAGAAGATTATAAAAAAAACAGATATGCGATTGTATTCCGACAATTGATGTTTATGTTATATGAACTATGGCAAGTGTATTCTCAGAAGACTCTACACATCATTTTATGCTTGTAGTTTTCGTAAATATTATGTAGTAAGAATTTTAACGAACATTTTTATATTGCTATATTAAATTGAATTAAGATTCTATAGGCTAATTGTTCGAAATTTTTAATTTAAATCTCAGAAAGACATGATAAATATTCCAAGGCACAAAGGCAAGTCAACATCAGTTTTTGTTATTCAACTTACACAGCAGAGCAGAACAGCTGTTTTCGAAAGACGCAACCCTTTCATCATCAGTGCTCATGTGTATTGTGTTTGTCACCATTATTGTTATAATACCCGTGTTACCATGTTAACATGTTAACATCAGCTTGATACAGTTCTCGTATTCTTTTTCGCAATAAAATTTGTGTAAATAGGAACTGTTATCACATTCAACTAAGCCACCTAATAAGTGGTGACAAACACAATACACATGAGCACTGATGATGAAAGGGTTGCGTCTTTCGAAAACAGCTGTTCTGCTCTGCTGTGTAAGTTGAATAACAAAAACTGATGTTGACTTGCCTTTGTGCCTTGGAATATTTATCATGTCTTTCTGAGATTTAAATTAAAAATTTCGAACAATTAGCCTATAGAATCTTAATTCAATTTAATATAGTTTCGTAAATATTTTTTATAATTTGTGGTTTTAATTAGAGATAAGCGCGTGAACCAAAATAAAGCTCACGATCACGCACAATCACGAATAGAATTTCTTTTACGAACGGCAATATTTAAGGTGCTCATGATCACGCACGCTCACGAACACAGTATTTTTAGTCACGTACCTTCACGCACTGTCGTATATTTTTGTAATAATTTGTCACCACGATTCACGTGATTCACGCTCGACATGAAAAAAATCACGGCATTTGCACATTTCTATTATATAAAGTTGACATACATATTTTATAAATTAATTTTTCTAATAAAGTTATTAATAAAAAAAGACAGTAATTTTCGGAGGCAAAGAAGACATTTTTTGAATATTTAATTTTCAGCACAGGCCAATTAATAATAACTTTAAACTGTTGAAATGAATACAATTTCTCTAATATCCCTTTAGGAAATCATATTATCGGTTTATAAAAACACTAATTATAAATTAAATATTTTGTAACTGACTACAAATTGGTTTAAATCTAATGCAGATAGCAACCAAACAAAAAAAATCTAAATATTTTGAATTTAATTTTCATTTTAAGTCATGAAATGTGCTTGAATTTTTATTTAAAATCAGTATCAACGTTGCAAAAAGATATATTTTTTATTATTTTTTAATCAAGAATTGATTGAAACTTAACTATTTATAAATGAATTAATAAAAAAATGTTTTAAATAATTTAAATTAAACTGACTACAAATTGGTTGAAAAATAAGTAATTAGTAATCAATTAAAAAGTCATGCAGAGATGGCCAATTGACTATCGCCTATGACATGCATATGTTAATATAATGAGTCGACGACAAGGAAAAAAGTCACTTTATACACTAGTTGTGCTTTTTTAAAAACCAGTTTTAAGTTACTTAAAAATGTGTTTGACTTTCTACAGGGATACTTATAAAAACTGTAAGTAAGTGTGTATATAAATGATTTATCAAAGTCTCTCTGATTTCCTACGTACCCTAAGCAACATCACGTCAATTCTAACGTACAAATACCTCTACTTTTTTTTTAGATTCTGTTCGTAGTTTCAATTTGAATGCAAGTTCAAAAGTTTTGCTGAGATGGTAAAATAAATGAGGAAAATGCTTGTTAGCGTGTTGATTTTGTTTTTTGTTTTGATTTCAATATTCGCAATCTCGAAAAGTTTGCGATGAAAGGAAACATAAGAGAGTGCGGCAACATGAATTACTGTTTGTTGTAAGAAAAAGCTTTTTACTCTTTTTGAAGGCAACTTTTCTCTTTGAATGGCGTTGTCTTATTTCCATAATATATATATCGTTGTCCTAGGACAACAAATATTTTATGAATTCTATAACATTTTACTCTACTTCAAAGCTTTTTGATATTTATTCTGGGCATTATTATTGCAGAACAACAACAACAACAAAAACTACACTAAATATGTTTACTACAAATTTATACTACGGTTACGTTCATTGTACTCTGCATATAAACAAAGTACTAACAAAATTCGAAACAAGAAACAGAAATAGCAAGACTAACGCAATTTGTCTATTGCTTTGCAATTTCCCAACAAACAAATAGTCGAATATGTAAGTAAATAGATATTTTGGTTTTATTAAAAGTAAATGGATATTAAATATTATTGAGTAGTTTATCATATTAAGCTTAGCAACATTGATAAACTTATTTTACTTACATTCACAATTTATTCAACGATAATTTATTCAATAACACAATCATGCACTAATGGAGATCAGAAAAACTCAATAATATAGTATATTCATGACTGAACTTCGGCTTCGTAGCCTAATACCCAGTTTTTAACATCAAAATTAAGCACTATTTAAGCTTAAATTTAAATACAAAATTTTGTTTTTCACTTCAAAATTAAATAAAATTTAAATGTCCCACATTGTATATTTAAATTCAATTTAATGGCGATTTCTTTTCTGGAAAATATGTAACTTTTTATTCTAAAAAGACACAATTAGGCACAATTTTAAGTAAATCACATTTTCATAAGGGATGGTAGATCAATTTCCAATAAATTCACTATTTTCAAATGCCATAATATTACCATTTTCCATTTAAAAGTGCAAAAAATGTAGCATTATTTTTTAGAAAAAAAAACAACATAAGTTTTTCATACTACCATGTGTTTTTCATTGTTTGTTTACATTCAACAACCTGAAAATTGGTAAAACAGCTGTTCTTTGAAACAAAATGTCGGTAAAAAGGTTCAGTATTTTTCTTACCATTTATTTGTGCTACCATACTTTTATCACAATTAAATACCAAAATTAGTTTTAGACTGAAAAACTGAGAGTGTATTTAAACACAACTTAAGTTTATGGAAAAATTAACTAATTTTGTACTTAAATAAGAAGTCAAAAACTGGGGGTAAATGCCAACTACGTCAGCCAACAACATCCTCAAAATTTTTTTTATAATATTGTTTGTATGTATACGACTATATATTAAATGTTTTACTTCCATATACATATTCACAATTACACAGAAGAGATGCTCCTTTGAAAGTTTTGCATAGGAATGGCTATTTAAAAGTTTAAATTTGACAGTTTAAAGTTTTACAAAATTTATCTTTTTGTTGTGAAGTAAAATTATTCCGGTCAGAGGTGGATGATCATGCCAATTGACTAACAATTCATACAAAATAGTTAACAGGACTAACGATAAGTTGACATAAGCAAGAGCAATATATTTTTAATTTTACGTCTATTTAAAATGTTTAAATGTTACATATTTCAAAAATAGAATTTTAGTATCCTTAAAGCCTGTGTGTTTTCTGGGTGTAAATAAACACACACAAATACATTTGCAGATGTAAACAAGTGTAGATACATATACACTTTGTTGAACAAATTTACGTATATTTAACCCATATATTAAGTTAACATTGGCAAGCACTAACCCTCCCGCCCTCTTTAAAAACTATTGCTTGCATTTGAATTTTATTGAAAAACTCGTTGGTTAAGAAATTTTCGAATATTCATTACAAACACGTGTATTACTTAAGATACATATGTGCATATACATATGTATGTATACTGAGGTGAAACTTTGTGTGTCCATGTCAATTTATACAGTGCGTCAGTGTAAGTGCGTTTTAAATCGAGTGTTGTTGGCCTATTGTATCCTCACAGCCTTTATATAGTGTTTTATTGTTGTTCTTGTTTTTAATTTTCTTTTGTTTCGTTATTGAGTGTTAGTTTTTTTGATTTTTTTTTTATAATGCTCTAGCGATTTATGTTGAAGTAGTTGTCAAAATGTATAACAAATAAAAAATAACCCATATATAATATATGACGAAAATATCATTTGAAAGGGAACAAATAATTTTATGTGTAAAAATAAAAATATTTTGGGCAGCGTTGCTTTATGGCTTAATAACCTTCTATGGGGGTTTCCATCATTTTGAGAAACGATATTATTTTCATAGAAAGCAACTTTTACTAAAAATGAGATTAACTAAATTCACCTTGTTTTTATCAAAACAAATTGCTATCTAACAGTCCGTCAGTTTGTTCTAAGCTTTATAAAAACAATTTAATTATTTTTTAAGCTTTAGCTCTATTATTTATATAATTATTGTAATTCACTTTTCTTTTCGTCACCTTTTTCAGAAAATCTTATATTTTGTTTTTTTTTGTGTAATTTTTTTTTATTTTAATCAATAGTTTTTTAAACAAAAAAAAAAAAAATATATATATATAATAAGATTTTCTGAAGAAGTTAACCAACGTTTTATACTGAATATGTAAAATATAGACCCAAAGTTTAAAAAAATAGTTAAATTATTTCAAAAACGAGTTCAGAAAATTAAAAAAGTAAATTCTTTATAAAAATAGCAATTGAAAGAAAGAATCATGTCAAGAGTACCAAAGCAAAGAAACACTAACGACTCATCAACTTTTTTTTTGAAAAGCCATAATTTATATAAATAATATTTTTTATTACTGTTTAGGTAGGTAAGTGATAGTTAACCTGCAGGAGGATAACCGTTAATTGTCTTTAAGCTACTGGTACGATTACTAGTATAGCAAGCACTAGTTCAAAAGGTGATTGAACATATACAGAAAAGTAGTAGTACTTCAAGTAGTTCATTTGTAGATTGATTTGACTTGTAGAATTTCATATTACTTTTTGGTCATTGCTAATTCGCATTAATTGTTACAATTTTTAAACATTTTCAAATTTGAAACAAAGAATAGTATTGGAACACTTTGCCACCTGCATATCAGTCTATTTATTCGATAATTTATGTAAGTAAGCCGCAGTTTTCTTGTGTGTTAAAAAGTGACATTTTAAAAAATAAATAAAATTAAAAGCTAATTTTAAAATTTTTTAAACGTGTTTTTTTTGTTAATATTTATGTTCATATGTATGTAAAATCAGCGATCTTTTTTAAAATAATAAAAACATATATGTATTGTTTGTTCATTAGTGTTTGGTATTTGGTGGAGTACCAAATGTAACTCAACTTGTACAAGGTGCTAGTGGATTGAGTGTGCCCTGAAGGAACTTTCCATTTCCTCTTATAAACTGAAAATTGATGAACCAAAAATTGCTTGTGAAGACAAAGATTTAACAAATTTCACTGCGTTTAGAAAATCAATAAATTTAGGAATTTTTTTATATTTAAACCAGTTCTTAATGCAGAACTGATTGTACTAGTATAAGACTATAAGAAATTATACTAGTACTCATCAAGTACTAATAGTACTAGCATACCCCTACTTTCCATCTAGTACCAATGGTACTAGTAATTTTCTAAACACACTCAATGCTAATTTGAGCATTAACATGGTATAGGAAAGTTCACAGTTGGGAACTAGTACTGGTGATTTTTGTACTAGTGTAACACTAATTTGATACTAGTTCGATCCCCTGCAGGGTAGTATTATTAATTTTTTTTATTGTTATGAAATTTTTATTTGACATTTTGTTGTCACAATACTATTTTAAATGAAATTTATTTGTTGGTGGTCAAGCAATGTCTATATGAATTTCGTTGGCGCTTTACCAAATCATCAGTAGACTTTCACCACAGTTTTGAAAAGTCTTAAGAAATATGACGTATAGAAGATAATTTAAAGGAGTTTTCAAAAAATATCCTATACATATCCCTTACATATATCATCTTGCGAAAATTAACTGGAATATAAAACGATAAGACCACCATATCGTAGCTTGCAATTTGAAGAAAAAGCAATTATCTAAATTCCTTTCCCTTTTGTTTATGAGGTATATTAATGCAAAGGGAATGTCGAAAAAATTTAATACACTATTTCAGATCATCTTACAAATGTTCTATAAATTTTCAACTATTTTCTTAAGACTGAAAATCTAATTTAGGTATTAAAATCGATAGAGTAGTATCGTTTTGAATTTAATGTGTTACTCATACTTGCCAATAAATCGTAATTGAATTTAATATCAAAATTTAACATACCAAATATTAGTGCTATTAGTTTTTCATGTGGTTAAGTTTGACTATATGCCTGTATTTCATTGGTGCTTAGAACAAATCATCGTATGGGTATATAGACACACTTGACCGCATAACAAACAAAGATCACTAATATTCAATAGGTTAATTGAGACAATATCTCGAATAGATGATAAGAATAATTTAACATACTTCAAAAAATCTAAAAAAAACATTTAAATAAAAAGGAAACAACAAAAATATTTAAATAAAAACAATCCGTATTGACGAGACAAGCAAAATCATCTGTTCAAAATAATTTTTATGACGATTTTAATTATTAATTCCCATATTTCATACATCACATTGAAGCAAATAAAAGTAAATTTGTCGACAATTTGTTAGTATTTAATACAATTTACTTTATAATATCAAATATGTTAAACCTATTGGGTACTGATTGTATTAACGTCTACGTAACGTAGAGTATCTAAGTCAAAATAATACTCATACGCACTGGTGATTGTTTGAGCTACATACTTATGTTGTTAAACCTTAATGCCATGAGCACACATGTGCTGTTTATGTACCAAAATACATGTGTTACAGACTTTTACTATCAAGATTTTATATCATTATACTTAATGTACTTCTCCATTATAATTACCTAAGTACACACACACGTTTAATGTTTATGTTGTTATATAGCTCAACAGGTTAGCCGGATCTTTTTTATTGATTTAATTTGGGGCATTCATAATTTCACCCTTAATTTGTTTTTTCTTATTGCAAATTACTGATCGTTAATTGAATTAAAAATATTATTTCATACATTGACGGAGAGATGAAAAAATTTTAACTAAGACAGCAGTAGAAACAATATGTTAACTACTGCAGTGCATTGACTGCACATACAAAATTTAAGTGCTTATTGCTGAAAATACAATAAATAGTTTACGAATAAATATTCATTCAAATTTACAAAACACATTTGAAAGAATCATTACTCTAATGAAATTTGTATTTACATTTTCATATTACTCGCAATTGTTTAATTCTTGTTTTTATGTAATTATAAGCTCATTAATTTTAAATGCATAATTCATATATAAACTTATATTTCTGCTCCAAGAAATCAGATGTAACGAAAAGTTGATTGTACTATAGTTCAAGAGAATCTTAAATAAAGTGGAAGAAACTTTTTGTTTCCCTTAAAATTCAGACAGATCACGCATAATAATATGGCAAACTAATAATTTAGCGCTAGGTGAGTTAGTTATTGAAATGAAAATTCTTCTTTTCTTGATTTAAGAAAATGCAAAATTACCATAAATAGATTATTTTCATTTCAATACATATGAGTTTAGATTATTACACTTGGTTAAATTATTCTATTACATTTTGAAATAATTTATTAGAATCTGTAGTCCACGAAATATTTCGACCTTTAACTATTCTTCATAGATTTATCAAGTTATTATTATTTCTATTTTAGAAAATTAAGGCGTGATTTAATTGTTGTTCTGTCATAAATTCTTAACTGTCACCACTATAATATTATATTCATCAGAATAATAGTTTTAAGTATGATAAATATATGACATTCTTTTTAATCCTCCTTTTGCTTATTTTTTATGTATTATAAACACCTCTAAATACTAGCACTTCAGTTCAGCTTTCCTTACTGTTTTCTTTTTTATTACGTTATTGCTGTGCTTGTTGAAAAATTATACAAAAGTATATTCACGTAATTATCGTTTGAAATCATAACAGTGGAATTTATTGTAGAGAGAGGTAAAAAAGAAAATAGCTTAACAAATTACATAAAAATACCAACTAGTTGAAATAAATTTTACAGCTCCTTGAAAAAATAAAATATAGCAGTGCTATGAAAAAAAAATCATTTCTTAAGCAACACTATGGCCTAAGAAGCCTTTAAGAACTTTTGTATAACATAAAAGCTTTTTCACTTTATGCTTGCTCATTAATTTATACAGCAATAAACAGATTTTAGCTTTTAGAGATATTTTATCAGGTCCATACCAAAGGACCTTCAAGGATTGGATAATCTCAAATTCCTAGTTAAAACTAGTTGAATTCTCTTACGACTATCTGCTGTGAATGTGCTTTGGTAATAGAATCCACCTAATTAAGGTTCAGAAAATTCGAGTTGATGTTGATATATTTATGGAATCAGTTAAATCTTTAATAGTCGTATATGTATGTATAAAATTTATATGCGGGTATTCATAGACATTTCCGATAATAAATATTATCATATAACATCAAGATATTAGAAAATATCTTACAGGGTGCTGTTGGCCGAAGTAGTTAACACTAGATTATGAAGCGAAGGATCCCCAGATCGTCTTCGCGCTCAGTCTTGAATTTTGTGTCGAATTCTTGTGATCAGCATTAGTGTATGATTGTGTTAGTTGTTGTCGGCCTGTTTCAGTGATGAAGGTATATCACTGGTCACTGAAGATAAATGTCAAGACACAGAGAATCCGTCATACGTTATAAAGGCGACGGATAACGTATGACGGATTCTAGGTGTCTCTGCCCTAGCTGGCAGTGACTGACACTATCACTAAATAGCAAAAATGTTTAACCTGCTGAATCAGAGTTCTTTTAAGAAATTTCTGTGCCCAATTTTAAAATCCTATACAGGGTCACTCCGCAAACAGCCGTTGGGGAGACATTTCACCTTTTGTCGCAAAAACTTAAAAAGTGAATTTTTCGCGTATTTGAGTGTAACAATTTTTTTATAGGGTAATTTATGCGGCAAAGGGGGCGGGGGTATTTCAGAGGACGATCATATAACGTCTCAGCTTTATCGTAGAAGTTTAACCCCGGTATTCATAAAATTTAAAATGAGTTTGAAATGTATTTTAATCAAATTTATTCATACAAAATTTTCTTAAAACAGATTTCATATACGTTTTATTTTATTATGAATACCGGCGTAAAAATGTTATTTTTAAGGAATGGAGGCTTAAGTAATTCAATTTGTTATTTTTTTTTATTTACTATTTTGGTCCCCGCCTACTAAAAAGGGCGGGTACCAAAATTTGATTTTTAAGATTTTATGGCTTCAAGTTCGACGCTTTGGACCTTCTTTGACATACAAATATATCATTTGCTTAACAAAATTACAAAAAATATTATGTTTTTTTTTTTTTTTTTTTTTGTCTTGGACCAGCACTCAGGGGATGACCCCTATATATGCAATGCATTGCGCTGGAACTGAAAACGAGGGGATAGTATTGAGGGGACAGATTAGGAAAGATGAGAAGATAGACAGTTGTTTTTGTAGCTATTTCAACCTTTTACTTCGCCGGCTAATTTTTACTACAGGGCCGACGAAGGTGGGTGCTGTTACTCTGCTTTTTAGTACATGATCGTGTCAGTCGCTGCCAATTATGTTCAGTGACCAGTGACTATGCCTTCATCATTGAAACAGGCTGGCAACAACTAACACAACCATGCACTAATGCTGATCAGAAGAATTAAACACAATATTTCATGACTCAGCGGGGGCTCGAACTCACGACCCTCCGCTTCATAGTCTCGTGTTCTACTACTTCAGCCAACACCACCCACTGTTGTTTTTTAGAGGTTGGTTTAGTTCTTCTTAGGTGAACTTTTTTCCCTCTGGCCCGACTAAGCCCATTTACAAACTTGACCTGTTCAAAATTTATCTATATAAAATTTCAAGGGTGGGGCTCTTTTCGTTTGGACTAAGTCGTGATTTCAACAGACGGACGGACATGAACAGCTCGTCTTAGATTTCATCACTAATTAGGAATATATATATTCTATGGGGTCTTAGAGGGATATTTCGCTGCATTACACACGGAATGACAAAGTGAATATAACCTCAAATTTATTTTTTTTTTGTGAGGTATAAAAAAGTAATGCTTTAAATGATGTTTGGACAACTTGAAATACGTAACCATAAAACAGAAATATAAATCCTTAATCTTAAGGAAATCAGTTGCTAGTAAAGTGAAATAAAGCTTCCAACTCAATTGAAATTAGTCGTTATATTTTGATGTCTTACAATTACAAAAGTGTGGTTAAAGCTCCTTAAGTGGGAATCAACATGACGTCATCTAAGATACGAGTGCTGTAGGCGAGTGAAGTCTTTTAGGATCTGTAGATTTAAATGCTGAAAAAGTACAGGAGGCAAATTACGGCATTCAATATTTTTCGAAATTTGTATTTAATATGTATGGCAATTTCATTCGATGTCGAATGTGGTAATTTGTTCCCAGACTTATTTAAAGTTTCTTTACAAAGTTCCAAACTCTTTAGATCCACTTGTACTGATAATTCTTAGCATAATATTTAATTAAAAGTTTCATATTTATTTCATTATGCCCTTAAAGCAAAACCTTTTTTATTTAGGTTAAGCGTCTAAGAATATTTGCCTGTTTTAAGAATAGAAAACATTTTGTTTTAAGTTGTTATTAAGTTTTTAAAAAATTTGTTTTAACTTTGCTGGTCATTTTTTAGAACTTGTTTTTAAATATTTTATTTTAGTTTTCTAAATTAGGGTTGTTCCTGTAATTGCCAAGAAGGTTTTGTTCATTTTAGCTTATTCCTTCAGTCAACTTTTTTTGTTTTGTTTTGCGATTTTTATCATAATGTTAATTATGATGACTTTATTTTTTCCCTCTTGCTCTAAATACCGACATACATAAGCGTAACAAAATTTATCGATTTACCTTTACATTTTATGTTTCTTTTTTCTACCTTTTTCTTTTTGTGTACAAAAATAACTTAAAAAGGAGGTTTTATAGAGGAGTTACCATCGCATTATTTAATTGCTTGATATTTGTATAAAGATGGAGTCCTGGTTGTGTTAATTACATTTAATATTAGATTTTTAATTCGTGTACTTTATTGTATTGTAAGATTCTTTTCGTTAAGACTTCTTTTATGTGTAAATGAGTTTTTCAAAGGGTTTGAAGTAGGTCAAGTAATGATAACGACTTGAATTATTACACAAAAATTAATGGGTTCCAAAAATGAAACAATATGTAAATGAAATCTGTAAAGGTTGCCGTTTAAAAACTACCTGGCTAATGGTATTTTAATTAACCTCCACGGGACTTGGTTGATTAACTTTAAAGCTTTAAAAAGCTTGATATAAAAATGTTTTTTACAGTATTGATTATGAGGACGACTGACTCTCTTGAAACCAATCCACTGATAGGATTCCAGTATTATCCACACAATTGGAAGGAAAAGCAAAACACTCCTACTCATGAAGAAGTTATTTTTATAGAATTAGTACTTTTTAATTCCTTTGGAGTTGATTTATGTTAGTGTGGGCTGATTCTATGCTGCCGTGAAAAATTCATTATATATTTATTTTATAATAAAATTACGTAAATTTTTAAAGTAATTTCCAATTATGTGTTTGATATCGTTGTAATTTTTTCTTCATATTTTTTTTATTTTTATTTTTAAAATTATATTGCTTTCTGTTATGAATATATTTTATTATATCGAATATAATTTATTTGTTGGGTTAGTTTTGTATAAGTTTCAAAGCCTACTATGCTTATTCTGATGTGATTTTTGAAAATAATTTGTAATTTACAAATTATGAATTCTCAGATGGTTTTCAGAAGTATGTGCATAAGATAAGTGGTTTTTAACTTTTCAAAACTGTGGTTAAAGTCTACTGTTGATTTGGTAAAGCACCAATGAAATGCATATAGACATTGCTTGACCACCAACAAATAAATTTCATTTAAAATTATATTGCTTGCCTTATTTTCGCGCTTAAGGCTTAATATACGAGTGATGACCTGTAGTTCATATTATGTAAATATTGGAATCAGGTGTTAGGCTTTGCACTAGTTCAATAGCAATTCAGTTGATCATATTATTTTGACTGCTTTAATAACTATTATTTATTTTCCCTCAGAAATTGTTTAGGGTTCGCCTACCTGCAATGTTGGCATTTATATTATTTTCAATGTCCTATATAATTATGCATCATTAATTTAATGTGACACAAACTCAAAAATAATTATTATATTAAACAATACACATGAGCTACACACATTGAATACCGATTTGTGCATAGAGAAAAAAAATATGTTTTCTTCAAGTGTCTCAACAAGCGATAGTAGTAAGTTCCATTAATTTTGAAGGCCTTTCTTGTTTTATTTCTATTATCCAAAAATACTTAATATTCACTTTGTAATACAAAATATAACAAAAGTTGATACAGAATATAAAAAAATTTCATCATCCATTAAACTTGATCTTTAATAAACGCACAATTTTTATGTTAAAGAAATTTTGCGAGTTTAATTGTCTTGAATACAATAGTTTATTTTAATTTTCCATAGTTACTTAATTAATTATTTCTATTAGAAATTAAATATTTCAAATATCTCAAAATAAATTTTGTTTATCAAAATTTAATTAAGTGTCTGCGATTTAACTAATGGAAAGTATTAAAAAAGTATTGATTTCATGGCTGAAAGCAATAAGCTGATGTGAGGTAAAATAGTGTGTGTTTAGCAGCCACCCCGTTATTATTAAAACATTCATATCCCGTAATTAATGCCTTTTGAATATTGGTATCAAAGGATATTTGAACAAGTTCAACCAGTAATAATAGTAAATTACAGGTGTAGCAAGTCTTTAGGAGGAAATGGGCCACCTTCTATATTTTTCCATGAATTTTTTAGGTTTTTTTTTGGTTTTAAAATTATTACAACATCTGCTAGAAATTATAAAATTTACTACGAGTATATACATATACATAGTATAATAATAACGCTAATAATGTTATGCTTCTAAATATACAGGGTGGGCCATTTAAAAGTTTAAATATAAAAATGCAATAAGACACAAACAATTTAAAATTTTGCCAAATTTATTTCGCTGTTGTAAAATACAATTGTTCTGGTCAGAGATGGATGATCATACGGTTTCAACTCTTGAACCAATTGAACTTTGTAATGCGTCATACCGAGATCTTTTAGCAAAACTCGACGTAAACTGCTGCGTGATATATTCAACTCTACAAAACGATGACGAGTTGATGTCACGCACGCTCTCAGCCACAGCTTCGGTATTTTCGGCAGTACGCTCAAGTCTTGGCGCATAAACAATTAAACCAGTTTCTCGAACTTTTGCAATAAACTTACGTATACCGGGCACTGTTGGTCCTTCCCTGTGACCAAATTTTGTACGACATTTTCGTGCAATTTCGACCAATTGTTTTTGTCTTGGAATTATTCCAACAACTCTCAACGTTTCCCAAACGTATATCAATTCATTTCGTTCAGTGGAAATAATATAATGAATTTTGTAATTTTTTGAGAGAATAGAATGACATAAGTATTGCCAGATTCACAATAACCCTTGGTTCAAATTTAACCCCACACATGTCCCACTGTTTAGAAGCCAGTTAATGGCTTTTTATTATAAGTATACAAATAGAAGTGATATTTAACTAACACACCATTTAGTGGCTATAGTACAACTTCATTTTAGTTAAAAGTCGAATTTTGTCTGACCTTTAAAGTGTTTTATTGAATTGGAAATGAATTACAATTAATTTTTTTAGCTCAAAATTAATTCAAAAGAATTGGAAATGAATTGCAATTCATTTCTTCTAACTCATTTGAATTAATTCATAGTCAGTTCAATTCAAATGAATTGGAAATGAATTGCAATTCATTTTACCAATTCATTTGAATTAAAAATGAATGTCAATTCATTTTGCCCAATTAATTTTAATTGCAAATAAATTGCAATTCATGTTTGCTAAATTCAAATAAATTGATTAAAATTTCTTTCAATTCTTTTTTAGGCGAAAAGAATTAATTCAAAATTTTACCAATTCAGTGCATGAATGATTCGCGAATTAATTCAAAAATGAATGATTCGTTTAAAACTCTGATTAATATATAGTTTTCAGACTGGCATATTTGAACTTGAGCCTGAATAATACTTCTTACCTTAATAAATAATTTGGTTTTGTTGTAATATTTGTTTTTCAAATTTGAAATTTTTAGCAATTATAAATTAAAAATTACAATTCTTTCCACAAGTCCACACGAATAGCTTTCATTTTAAAATCAACTTTAAAATTTCTAGCTTTATACTTGGGAAGAAGTCAATGGCTTTCTATTCACCATCAAGTTAAGGAATAGTTTCCACAATCAAGTTGTTATTAAATGAAATAATTTGGCATCGAATAAAAAAAGAAAACCTTCGCAGGATGTCTTATGAACGTACAAGAAAATGCGAGTAATAATGTAACCAAGCTAAAGAACTTTTATTTAATTGAAATAAGAAAGAAAAGAACTGCATATATAAAATTATTTTCGTGTGGTTGTATGTTAAGTTTTTTTGTACGTAGACATTAGGGTGACTCTTATTTCTTACTATCTGAAAACTTCATGCAACTGGCAACGTGCCTTCTCTTTGCTAACTTACGGCTGAAATTGAACTCATTTATACTCACACAGTTTGTTGCACAAACCCCTAAGTTGAGTATTCAACATTTTTGTTAGAAAAATCTGCTCATACAAATAACTGACCCCCTAATAACATTTATATTTTGATGAGATGAAAATTTCTTCAAACCGTAACCAATTCAAATGTATAGAAAAAGGACACAATCTGGCAAAAGCATAATGGATTGAAAACTAATAGAGTTAAGTAGACTAAATAAGAAGAAGCTAATAAAAGAAAACTTTTAACAATATTTATTTATGTTAAAGAAAACTGTCCATATATGCAACATACCATGTATGTGTATGTGCATGTAAACCAGCACATTGCCATAGACTATCAAATCACCTTAGAATGTCTTTTACTATTAGTACTATATATTTATTCATCAATTACATGAACAATACAATTTCTAAACTGAGTTACAAACATGATATATAGGTATTTGAAGGAATATGTAACTAGATTACCGACGATGGTGCTAAATTCATTATTCAGTGGAAGCCGTAAAGACACGTTACTCAACGTCAATAAAATTTTTGTCGAATTTATGAATAACAAGTAAGAGCGTTATATTCGGCCGCGTCAAATCTGAAAGACCCTGCACACTTTATTTTTTATCTTGGACCGGCACTCAAGGGATAACCCCTGAGTTATCAGTTCCGGCGCAATGTATTGTGCTGGAACTGGATAGTATTAAGGGACTGATGAGAAGATAGACAATGTTTTTGTAGCAATTTCAACATTTTTACTTCGCCGGCTAATTTTTTGCTACAGGGCCGACGAAGGAGGGTGCTGTTACTCTGCTTTTAGTACATGATAGTGTCAGTCACTGCCAATTATGTTCAGTGACCAGTGCTATGCCTTCATCACTGAAACAGGCTGGCAACAACTAACAGAACCATGCAATAATGCTGATCAGAAGTATTCAACACAATATTTCATGACGAAGCGAGGGGTTGAACTCGGGACACTCCACTTCATAGTCTCGTGTTCTACTACTTCAGCCAGCAGTAAATAAAAGCTCTATTTTGTCGGGGTCACTTCGGGAGAGGCTTTGGGGGAGACATCTCGCCTTTACCGTAAAACACTAAAAAGTCAATTTTAGGGATTATTAAGTGTAAATAAAAAAATTTTTTTTTGTTGGGTCATTTAGGGGGCAAAGATGGGGTAGGCTACGGTAAAAGAAGATCAGAGAACATCTCAGGTTCGTCATTAAAACTTTAAAACATAATTTTTAAAGAATGTAGGCTTAGATTATACAATTTGTTAAATATTTACACTAACTTGCCAGGTAATATGTTACTTCAACGCCCACTAAAAGAGGCGGGGTCCAAAAATTAAATTTTTTGATTTTATGGCTCCAAGTTTAACGCATTGTACCTTCTTTGGCATAAAAATATATCATTTGCTTAACGAAATTACAAAAAAAAACTTTAAAAATTATGTTGTTTTTTAGCGGTTGGTTTAGTTCTTCTTAGAAGAACGTTTTTCCCTCTGGCCCGATTCAACCCAATTACGAACTTTGTCTGTGCAATTCTTCAGAATTTATCTGTACTAAATTTCAAGTGCCTGGCTTTTTTCGTTTGGACTATATCGTGATTTCCACAGACGGACTGGTGATCGGAAGGACTAGATGGAACGGATGGCTAGATCCTCTTAAATTGACAAAGTGAATATACCCTACAATTCTTTTTTGCAGGGTGTATATACAATAAACTAGCCAATGATGGGACTGATTTGAACACATTAAAGAGTTTTTTCAAGCGAGCAGCCGGTTGTTTCGAACTGTTGACGTTTTTGAATTAACCTGGTGCGAATTGCCGTATTTCTTACTGCATTATATTTTTCCTTACGAAACACTATTCATTTAAAGTTTTTGTTTGAAGTATTTTTCAGTCAACAATAAATCATTTCATTTGAATTTGCCTGCACCATAATACTATATATAAATAAAGTGTATTCAAAATTTCACTTTAAACTTCTGGATATATTAAGAAAGTCCAAACAAATTATCACATTAGCCTTTCGACAATTTAATTAAATTTACATTTAACACTTTTTCAAACACATTTCGAAGCTGGCACTTACATATATTCCTTATATATATTTTGCTTATGTTTTTATGAAAGTAAATGTGTATATCGTCTCCTAAAATCTTTACTTTTGTACAAAAATTCAAAATTCTCTTTTTTTTGCTTGATTTTAATCGACTCCAACAAACTCATACGTTTATGCCAAAAAAATAATTTACATGATTTATAAGTTGTTTGCTTTTCTTGAAACAACCTAAAAAGTGTGGTTATATCTTTCTTGGATTTTAGCTTACAATATGTACGTAGTATGTAACTATTAGTCCCACTATAGTTGTAGGAATTTAAAAAAATTTTAAAGAATGAGAAAGGTTAAGGGTATGCATGCATGAAGATGTCTATGTGAGTTTTTAGATGGATTATCAAAATAATATTAACCTTTTGTTACTTAAGTGTCAATCTTCAGTTGTTTAATAAGATGAGACATCTTGTATGTAGTATTTTTGGCCGATATGTAAAAGAGTTTGATTAAATTTTTGCAATATTAAAGAACGCTTGGGTTTCTTTAATTTTTCTCATCTATCATAATTTCGTATGGCATCATAATGCTATAATTAAATCCCCTTATCCCTACAAATTAATTCAAGTCAAATATGATATAACTTATGGACTCAATGCACGGCTCCATTTCATTTAAGGTTGAAATATATATACACATTTAAACATTCAGCCTCTTTGCTGCAACAGGCTTTGAATTTATTTCAATTTATTTTTAGATTTTGCAATTATTTCTGACATGACTTTTCGACACCGCACTCTTCTGAAAGACATTTTTGTTTAACAGTCTTAAAACAATGAAAAAGTGTTTTTAATTTTATTTGATCTAAAAAGTATATAAGTGTGTATGTGTATGCAAATTTTTTGCTCATGTGCATGAAAATTAACATATTAAAGTCAAATTTAAAATAAATGTTTTTATATGCATATTGTGTATTTTGTAAGTTATTTAACTTTTGTAGCTTTTGCAGTGTTGCTTGTGTAGGATAACGCTGAATATTGGAAAATGTTGTGGAAATTCCATATTTTTATTACAAAATTTAAAGTGATAGAATAAAATGCTATAGTACTCGTTTCAGACATCATCTTTCTTCTGCACATTGATATTCGTTGTATATTTAAATTTTTTTTCTAAGGCGACACAACAATATCTTTGTATTCAAAAGTTTGCGTTTTTAGATGAAGGTAGGAACAAGTAGAAGTCTAGTATGTACTTCAAAGACTCCTGAATTGTTGTTATTCTTTTTATGTTTTTGTATTGATCTGTATTGATTTGTATTGTTTCGTTTATTCTACGTATTAACATTCATATCTTTTAAGCCATAAATTTTAGATGTTTTGAATTTTAATGTTGACAGAGAAATTCTTTGCTTTTCTTTTATGGGCTGTTTACACCACCCAGACAGACGGTCGACTTGAGTAGAAATTTTTCATAAAATTTATTAAGTTTTCTGAGTGGTTTTCACGCTGTGTTTTTAAATAGGATATATGTAGCTAGTGCCAAGTAGGTGTATTTGGAATTGAATTTTGAAAAAAAAGCTATTTCCAGGTAGATAATTTTATTTGGAAATTTAAAAGTTAAACAAAATTTTAAGGGCTTAAAACAAAAAAAATTTGTTGTATGATATATTGTTATACTATTTAAAACAAAAATAAAATAATATACAAATAACAAAATGAAAAATGCAATATAAAACTACTACTATCTTTTTCATAATTTGTTGCAGCACTTTAGCACTGAGACACTAAAAAATCGGAGTTAGCATATAGCAAAATTGAAATTTTGTAATTAGAATTAATTATTACTTTATATATTTAGCTGACTATATTAAAAGAAATGAAACAAGTAATTGAGTGTTCCCATGACATATGACAAGTTACATAAATAAACTGGAGTTACACCATAGTCCTTTAGGCCGAAGCATCTTTAATTTTAGAGACCATAATCGGATGTAAAGGAGACACTCTTGCTCTCAGTCAAGTAAGAAAGCTAAAGAAGAAATCGGTCATTCTAATATTTTGTCCAGGAATGGCCGGACCAATATAAATAAGTTTAGAATTATCTTAATTTTAAAACTGCTATAACTTTCGAATGGATCAGTCTATTCCCACATGGTAAGCGGTGGTTGGTGTACTTCTTCGATACCTATAAAAGATCGAAAACACTAATTGATCACATATATAATTTTGGTGTTTTGATTTTTTTTTCGATCATTGTTTTTTTTTTCGATCATTATACGTCACGAACGCGTAAAACTATATTGATTAGTAGCGCTCGACGTAGTTCAAGAGCTAGTTATATTAAGAAGAAAACTTTTTGAATAAACCAATTTTTCAGATAAGGGTGTCCGACGGGAAGGTATACTACTTTATTGTTCATAATGATTCAATGAAAGAGAATGTATCTTATATTAATAAATGTTTTATTTAATGTCGCCAATTATGTATGGAAAACAATATCAGATAAGTGTACGCCTCTGTTAGCCTCACATATGCGAGCCCTTTTGAGCACATTTTACATTACATACTCACGCATTTCACGCGGTATTTCTTTCATTTCATCGCGAATATTTTGTTTGAGTTGCTCAAGCGTTTCTGGTTTGTTTGCATAAAACTTGCTTTTCAGATATCCCCACAAAAACAAGTTCGGAACAGTCAAATCAGGCGACCGTGGAAGCCCATCAACGTCACCATTTCTTGAAACAACTTGTCGTGAAAGAGGTCTCACAGTAATGCCATTGTAATCCGATTGAAACACGTTTGTTTATCGAATACTGCCAAATATAAACTGTCAAGAGTAATGCTTACCCAAATGACGGCAAAACAAAGTAGTAGACCTTCGCGGCGGATACCCCGTATTACTCGATATCTACTGGTCCGAGCCTGTTCCAGTTCCCAGGAAATCGAAGTTTGAAAGAACGCGACTGGTTTGGTTAGATTCGGTCATCCGTTCACAAACTACAGGCGGGTCACATAAACACAAATACACACACATACATACATACATTTAGTGACGGCTTCTCAGAAGTAGTCAGGAAAGCATCTTAGGAACTCAAAACATCGATATCTGGCGAAAACTCAATTAATTCGAAACGGGCAAAGCCAGTGAGTTAAAAAAAAATAATAATAATTCAATAAATATGACATGAAAAAAATATTTAAATTAAACAGCAAGACAGGGATTCAATGCGTGTGAGCAATAGCTTAGCATTAGCCATAACATGTGGTGATAAAGTATAAGTATATGAGTACTGATGATAGGAATGTGACCGCTTTCGAAAATTGCACTATGAAAATATGTTGTCTAAGTTTGCACATTAATAATGGATGTTGATTTTCATTTCCTTTTTCTCGTTTTTCGGAATTTAATACATATTACGAGCCTCATCCCATAAAATTTATAAAAATATATAAAATATTTAAAATAAGTAATTATATATTTGTTTTTTGCTAATTTTTCGACCTTTTTTTTATATAATAATACAATATTTTTTAAGCTTAAGGTCTTTATGATATATATATATATATATATATATATATATATATATATATATATATTTATCTTTCAATATTTCGATAACTTTTGGTTTACTTCTTCAGGAAATTGTTATTATTTTTTATGTTTTCTTTCAATAAAAAAAATTTTTTAATTACAATTTTAAAAAACAATGTGTATCATAGTATTAAAATATTAATATTTTCATTGAAAGAAAACATAAAAAATAATAAAAATTTCCTGAAGAAGTAAACCAAAGGTTATCGAAATATTGAAAGATAAATATATATCATAAAGACCTTAAGCTTAAAAAATATTGTATTATTGTAATTATATATTAAAAAAATTATCAAGTCAGACAAGTTGAAAAATTCCCAGAAAATATATTGTGCTTGAAATTCAATAAAATCGGAAATTTTTAATTAAGAAAAAATTGGGGTAATGGTTTAAATTCGAGCAGAGAGAACTTTTACATTGGAAATAGTTTATAATGCATTATTTTTGTGTGCAAATTAATAGTTCTTTTTGTTTCTATAGATTCTTTTTTTAACTTTTATTTGGTTTCTATAATTCTCCGATGTGCACATTGTTTTGCGGTTTATATTGTTCAATTCAATTACAATGCATGCTTGGGGTCTGTGTGCTTAAAGAGCTCCAGATATGATTATGGAAAACTGAGTGACTGGTTTTTCAATTACGAACATGCTATTCAATGTTTCATTTGTTACATTTATGTTTACAAATAGTATGAACATGTTCATATGCTCGTACTTGTTTATTCATTTGTTTTGCGTGTATGTTCCTTATAGGATTCATATTGGAAAACTGTGCGATCAACTGCTTTTAAAATTGAGAAATGCTTTTGCGAGGGGGAAATTTAAATAATCAATCTTTTAAGTAAGACATTGTTTGGGGGTAATAAAAGAACCGCCATTCAAAAGAATTAATGAATTCATATTTCCATACTTGCACAACTACATCAGTAAAACTCTCCATATTTGATATGAATTACTTTTTCAATAAAGTGCATTTTCCAGGAAAATTTTGGTGGTATCGGATACTAGATCAGCACAATCAAAATAATGGGGCGCACTCTTCACAAAAACTTTAAAAATTTGTGGAAAACTAATACAAAATTTGCAATTTTAACATATTTCCTTAACTATAACAGTGAGACTTTAAACATTTTTAGAAAGATATATTTGAGAAACTACACTCTAAATTTGTTGTTAATTGCTTTTATAATAAAATTTATTTTCCAGTATTGTCTTGACAGCACTGGCGTGGATTATTATTTTTTTTACAAATATTGCATTAATTTTATGAGAACGGAAGCGAGAAGTACGAGATGTGTATAGTGTAATTTAGAGTATCCAATCGATTAATCGTTGTTCGATTAATCGACGAATTTTTTTCGAATAATTTTTCGATTAAGAAAATATAGCAAATTTGGATTAACGAATAATCGATCAATTTAAACCGATTAATCGATCAATCGATTTAAATTATTTTTAAATAAATTCTTTCTTTATATAAATGTAATACCACTTTAATTGATTTTAAAAAATTCGTCCGTTAAAATTGTATTTCAAATAGACATGTTTAGTGATCACTGCTGCACACATTTTAATTACACTTGTTTTCGAACAAATTTTTCTCCTTTTTTCGATCAGCTGTTATTGTTTTGTTTACCTATAAGTTTATGTTTTACTTTCATGACACATATTCATTTGTAGCAAAGTGAGAATTTATATGAAGAAAAATTAATTTAATTTAAACATTTGTTAAAGAAAACATATCGTCAAAGTGAAACAGATAATTAAACGTAAGTATTTAATATAATAGTGTAATAAAAATAGTGTAAATAAAAATAGTTTTTTGTTTTAGAATGAGTTTGGCAACATTTACAAAAGATGGAAAGAATGCAAAATGCAATAAATGTCCCAAAGTTTATAAACGTGTATGTTACTCCACTTCTACGCTTATTTACCATTTGCGCCAAGTGCATAACACTACTATAGATGAGGAACCAACAACATCCGCTAAAGTCACCACTGGTCCTATGACTAAATATATAAAAAGAGACACACAATCTTCTCTAGAAGAAATAATTTGTAGATGCATTGCAGAAGATGGTATGTCAGTGCGTTATTTAAAAAAGTCAAAAGTGATCTCGTCAGTTGTAAGCTTAAAAGGTTTAAAAATGCCTTTAAGTGAATCCACAATATGGAATATAATAGATAAATTCTATGCTACAAAGAAACACGCACTTATTTTAGAAATTACAGAAATCCTAAATGGAAATGGACGATTTTCGATCACTGTAGACGAGTGGTCCGACATCTCTTACACAAAATATGTAAACGTAACATTAAGAACTTATAATTCAAAAACAAAGTCTTTCAAAGTATTTAATTTGGGCCTAGAAGAAATTAAAACAAGAGGAACCGCTGCAAATATTTATTGTTTAATAAACAGAAAGCTTGAAGAATTTGGAATAAACATGACGGGGCCGCCGCAATGAAAAAATATGGAAATGATATAGATGCAGAATCACAACTTTGTTTAAACCATGCCATTCATTTGTCTGTTGTTGACACTCTTTATGCAAAAATCACTAAAATAATGCCAGATGAAAATGAAGAGGAAAATTATGATGAAAGTGAAGAGGAAAATTATGAAGAAAGTGAAGAGGAAAGTGCAGATGAAAGCGGTAATATTGATATATATGAAAATGAAATTGAGATAGACGATCAATTTGACCTGAAAGTAGAAATAAAAGATGTTGTTAATCGCGTACGTAAATGCTGCAAAAATTTCAATAAGTCGAACGAAAAACAGCAAAAATTACAAACTTACGTCGTTCTTCAAGAAAAAAAGGAAATTCGACTAACACATGACGTAAAACATCGTTGGTCGTCGTTATCTAACATGATTCAAAATTTTCTTCGGATTTATAAATGTGTAAATCATGCATTATCAGATTTTGGTATGCCAGTTTTTACAGACAAAGAAATAAAAATATTATCAGCATTGAGTAATACCTTACGACCACTTGATGTGGCTATTAAAGAGCTCAGCAAAGATTCTGCAACATTAATTGAATTGGAAGGTATTATAAAATTTTTAATTAACAATTTAGACAAGGCAAATAATTCGTTTTCAAAGGATTTGACTGCCCACCTTAAGTCTAGAATAAATGATAGACGAATAAAAGTACTTAACACACTTGTTTTATACCTTAACTCGGGAACATTCCCCATAAATGATAACTTTTTAAAATATAGCTCCAAAACGGAAACAAAAGACTTTGCCTCGAAATTGTATGATCGGTTATTTCACACTGAAGCTAGTCAAAATGTATCAGATGATGATATTGTATTGGAAGAAGAAGAGGAAATAATTGATATCAATGAAAATAATCTTTTACTGGAATTGAACGATACTATAAAAAGTATTAAAAATTTAAAAAAATCGAATGTAAACTGTACTATAATTGATGATTTTTTGTATCTAGATAAAACGAAAAAAAGATCAGAAAATCTAGAAAAACTTTTCAATGCAATTCTTTCAGTTTCACCAACATCTACTTTAAGTGAAAGGGTGTTTTCAAAGTCAAGCTTCATTAAAACGAAACAAAAAAATCGACTAAAAGCCAAACATCTTAATTGCATATTATTTTTAAAAGATTATTTTAGAAGATGTGACTAAAAACTTTTAAAATAAAAAAGATCTCATTTTGTATGTACCTAATTAATTATTATTTTTATTAAACGTTTTTGAATTCACATGAATTATTATTTTACGTTTGTTTTTATGTTTTAATATTATTTTTATGTTTTTTATTAATAAAATTTACCGCCTACATTAAATTTGTTTATTTTTCAAGTAAGGTATACAGATATACAGAAATTATTCGAGTTATTCGACTTATTCGATTAATCGAATTATTCGAGCAATTTAAAAACCTTAATTGATTAATCGAGCAAATTAAAATCCCAAAATCGATTAATTTTTTAATCGAACAAAACCTAAACCCGATTAATTGGATACTCTAGTGTAATTTATATAATATTCTGATGCTTGTCCTAATTATTTTTCCATTGTATCGAGTACATTTCGATGGTTTTTTATTATTAAGTACATATTTGCACAAACATTAATTTTAAATCCATATGTTTAAAAAACAAGTAAAAACGTTATAGTCGACCGGGTCGAATCTTAAATACCCTCCAAATATTTAGTAAGTGAATTTAAAATGTTTAACTTGGTGCCACAGAGTTCCTTTATATAATATCGTACATCAACGCCCACTAAAGGGGGCGGAGTTCAAAAATAGACAATATCATGTTTTCCGCAGACGAACGTATGGGCATTGCTAGACCGTCTTAGACTTCATCACTAATCAAGAAATTATATACTTTATAGGGTCCAATTCTCTTTGGAGGGTATATAAACTGTATTTTGGCGGGGTCGCTCTGGCAAGGGCTGTGGGGGGAAACATTTCACCTTTGTCATAAAACACTAAAAATAAATGCTTGGGATAATTACATATACATAATATAATTTTTTATTTATTTTTTTTGTAGGGTCATTTAGGGGGTGAAGGGGGAGGAGGGGTTAGAGCAGAAATCGGCAGTCATAAAACTCTAAAAATAAATGCTTGGGATAATTGCATACAAAAATAAAAATTTTTTTTTTTGGTGGGGTCATTTAGGGGCGAAGGGGGAGGAGGGGGTAGGGCAGAAATCGGCAGTCATAAAACTCTAAAAATAAACGCTTGGGATAATTGTATACAAAATTAAATTTGATTTTTTTTTTTTGGTAGGGTCATGTAGGGGGAGGAAGTGGTAGGGCATAGTACCAGGTTTCGTCTCAGCTTCGTCATTAAAGCTTAAAAATGTTATTTTTAAGGAATGTAGGCTTAAGTAAAACAATTTGTTAAATGTTTACACTATTTTTGCATATAATAACGCCCACTAAAGGGAGCGGGGTCCAAAAATAATTTTTTTTTATAAAATATATAATATTTGCTTAACAATATAACCAAAAAACTTTAAAAATTATGTTGTTTTTTCTGAGTTGCTTTAGTTCTTCTTAGGGGAAATTTTCCCCCACTTGCCCGATTTAGCCCATCTCCGAACTTAACCTGCTCTAAGCTTCAAAATATTTTTATACTAAATTTCAACAGTCTAGGTCTTTTCGTTTAGACTGAATCGTGATTTCCACAGATGGACGGACGGACATGCTCAGATCGTCTTAGATTTCATCACTGATCAAGAATATATATACTTTATGGGGTCTGAGATGGATATTTCGATGCGTTACAAACGGAATGACAAAGTGAATATACCCTCCAAATTCTTTTTTGCAGGGTATAATAATACAATTAAAAATAAAGTGGGTGCTACAAATACCTACTCTTCTATCTCTTCGCAACTATTGCCATCTATCCTTTCAATACCATATCTTTTCCACAGTTCCGGCACAATATATTGCATGAGTAGGGCAGCTGAATTTTATTATAAACATTAATAACAAATTCATTAAAATTATCTTCCTATAGACTCTGCAACTATAGATCATAATTCGATTTTTTATGCATGAATTTAAATTTCGTTTAAATAAATTTTTTTAATTCGGCCCATTTCGAAACTGTATTTCAACATACTCCATTCATATTCTATTTACAAAAGAAAGTTTTTTAAGTTAATTAAAATATACACAGTATTACAATTTGTGAGTATAAAGATATAATAATAAAAATTCAAAACAGTTTTTAAAAAGTCATTTGCCCTGTCAGCACAATTCCAGGAAATCACGCTCACGCCAAATATACAGATATATTTAAGTACAATGTTACATACATTGAGACAGTTTTGCAAGCTCATCCACATATGCAACACATACAAAATTATTGTAGGCAGTTTTCTAAGTGCTTTTAAAAGAAATGCTAGCCGCAATTGCATATATTGTTAGCAATATATTAAGAGGACAAAAGCAGAATTTCTTTAGGTTTAATATAAAACGTATTCAATATTTTGCCAAACTGCTAGTTTGAAGAACGATTTTATAGTGTCATATCCAGGTTGATGGTCGTGTAAAATGGTTTTGAGTTTTTTCCTTTCAAAGTTAAGCTGAATAAAGCAATTGTACTAAAACTACAAAATTCTAATATATACGAGTATATTAAAATTCCCCACTAAGATAATAATTTATGCACAATAAGTATATTTTTCGAAGCAAATTTTTAGTCTAACCTCAGACTTAAAAAAAAAAAAAAATCCAGAAATGAGATGTATTCCTGTACAGCAAAAATAAAAATACCTGCACATACACACCGAAATACTTACGTTCATATGCATATACTTTGAAACCAAACAAACCCTTTTTTTAAAATAAAATAGCACAGAGCATTTATACTTTATCAACACTCCTGTCTCCACTTAGCAGTTTCACTTAGAAATGTTAAACAAAATGAAAATGAGTAACACAAGAAACACGGCATGTACCCGTAAAGTAGATCCAACTTCCATCTAACATGTTTGTATTTGAAAAATAAGGGAAAACTGAAACGTTTTTCTAGCGTATTTTGCATCAGAAAAAAGTTATGACAAAATAACTTGACAGATTGCACATTCATGCTTCACGTTGTATCAGTCTCACACTTAAGACACAAGCGCACGATCTAACGTCATAAGGATAACAACTTTAATAACACGAGGAGAAAGTTTAAATACAGAGAAATACCCGCTATTGTTTAAGTGTATGGCATTGTTTTTGTAAGTGTAAATAAAAAATGGCAACATAACAAACATCACAAGTTATGAACCAGGGACAAAAAAAGGCATTCACACACCCCACTAACAAATAGTGCTACTAGAGCATTGTGTCTGTAACAAAAATGAAATAAACCATTACTTATACTTTTGATTGGAAGCGGCAAAATATGTTCAAGCTCACTCATTGCAAGGCCTACTAAATCCAGGAGTTCGAAAACTAACAATAGTTACCTACAAATAATTTCTCTATTACAGTAAAACGCGATTAGATTATAAAAACATTACTGGAGTTTTCCAAAATGCTTATAAAATTCTTAAATCATGTACAAAACATTTTATTTAAATATTGAACAAAGAGATATTTTTAAGGACACTACAACTCGACAATTTTCATACATTGTTGGTAGCTGAAGTACAGGGTGTCCGCCGGGAAGGTATAGTACTTTGTTGCTTATAATAATTAAATGAAAGAGAATGAATTTTATATCGGTAAATGTTTTATTTAATGTCGGCAATTATGTATGGAATACAATATCAGATAAATGTCCCGCCTCTGTTAGCCTCACAAATGGGAGCACTTTTGAACACATTTTACGTTACATTCTCACGCATTTCACGCGGTATTTCATTAATTTCATCACGAATATTTTGTTTGAGTTTCTCAAGCGTTTCTGGTTTCTTTGCATAAAACTTGCTTTTCAGATATCCTCACAAAAAGAAGTGCGAAGCAGTCAAATCAGGTGACCGTGGAGGCCAATCAACACACCATTTCTTGAAATAACTTGTTGTGGAAAGAGGTCTCACAGTAATTCCATTGTAATCCTGGATGTATGCGATGTGGCATTGAATATTTTTCCATAATAAATTTGCCACGTGTCTACTTGACGATTGCCAAATATAAACTGTCAAGACTAATGTTTACCAAAATTGCGGCAAAACAAAGTAGTATACCTTCCCGGCGGACAGCCGTAGTTAATACGAGACTAGGAACACGAAAGTCCCGAGTTCAATGATATTGTTTACCACTGACAAACTATTGCACATTCATATTATATGTACGTTTCATACTAAGGCAATCAAATAATAGATTATTTTTTTTTTTTTTTAGGAGTGGGACCAGCACTCCTATATATGCCATGCAATGCCCCGGAACTGAAAACGAAGGGATAGTATTGAGGGGACAGATTAGGAAAGTTGAGAAGATAGTTTTTTTTGTAGCTATTTCAACCTTTTTTTTACTTCGCAGGCTAATTTTTGCTACAGGGCCGACGAAGGTGTGTGCTGTTACTCTACTTTTAGTACATGATAGTGTCAGTCGCTGCCAATTATGTTCAGTGACCAGTGACTATGCCTTCATCATTGAAACAGGCTGGCAACAAAGAACACAACCACGCACTAATGCTGTTCAGAAGAATTCAACACAAAATTTCATGACCCAGTGCGGGCTCGAACTCAGGACCCTCCGCTTCATAGTCTCGTGTTCTACTACTTCAGCCAACAGCACCCACACTTATAGTCAAGTTAGTCTCCCGGATCACAAGAAGTGCACTTTTAACCGCTGAAGTACGTCTATATCATCGATTTTCAAAAAGCTAGTAAAATTTTTTATTGGGATGCTACAGATATTTTGTAGCCAATAGCTGGTTGACTGCTATTGGAATAATTATTTGGTAAATGACACAATAAAGCAAATGCACATGAACTAACATTTAAAATTTCGGGCAAAGATGAACACAAGGAAGTTTGTTTTGTTTATTGATCAATTTGGTGTCAAATAATTTAGAGACTAATAAGACTTTAACAAACAAAATATATATTTTTTATGAATTAGACTGTATGTATGTGTATAACACATTATCTTATTTATCGAAATCTCCAAAAAATTTTGAAAAAATAATTTATATGTATATGGTGTTTTTTATAGAGTAACACAAGTTCAAATCATAATAAAACAAGGAAATATATTTCTAATATCAATATATTCTAATTATTAAAAAAAAAATTTTATGCAATAAACGTCTAAATATGATTTCTGCATTTGACCACCACAGCTGGTGCATAGAAGGCGCAATCTGGAACACCAATTTTCAACAACTAAAAAAAATCTTCCATAAAGTGGAAGGACACACACGTAGTTTCTGAGAACAGCGACGAGTTGAATGTTTAGGATCCTCTACAGCGGCTACAGCTCAGAAAAAACGATCTATTGTTCTTCGAATTAGCCGCAATGAAGAACAATTATGTACGCGATAAAATGGAAGAAGTGCACGATGAGTTTGACGAATAGAACAATTATTTTGATTAAAAATTTCAACAATTTGCAACCGTTGCTATGGTGTTGTGACACTCTAAAAAAACACGCTTTATATATATTTATATATATATATATATATATATATATATATATATATATATTTATTTATATATTTATTTATATATATAATATTTTCTACGGCGTTTATTACAGCCATATTGCGGTCATAAGTACTACAGCGATAATGTACATTCCTGTTGTATCGTATACTCGTAAATTAAGTAAGCAATTATGCTGTCTAGCTCAATTATACACGAAAAATAAGACTATCCGTTTGTTAAACAATCATAGTGTCTCGTGCTTACATGCGGTTGAATTAAATTCTTTTAGAAATGTATAAACTAATTTACTTTGGCAGTCAAAAAGTTCTTATAACTAAGTTTAAACATTAAATAACATATTCATTAATTAATTGCTGTGATTGATAAGTGTCTTGCAAGTCATTTTTTGTATGTATTAGAAATTACAAACTTTAAAAGTTTCGTATTTATTTAATATGTACAAAAATACAGACAAAGAATAATAAAAATTATATTAAACAAGTAAAAACGTTACATTCGATCGGGTCGAATCTTAAATACCCTAAAAATATTGAGTGAGTAAATTTAAAATGTTTAACTTGGTTGGACAGAGTTCCTTTAAGACATCTCTGTACCCAATTTTAAATCTCTACTTTGACAGAGTCATTTCGGGCAGAGCAGTGGCGGAGACGTTTCACCTCTGCAACGTCAGAGAACATCACACCTTCTTATAGGTTTAAGGAATACAAATTGTTCAATATTTCCACTATTTTTACATATAATATCGTACTTGGAATCCCATTAATGGGGGCGGGGTAAAAAAAAAGACTATATCATGTTTTCCACAGACGAACGTATGGCCATTGCTAGATCGTCTCAGGCCATCAGTGATCAAGAATATATATATTTTATGGGGTCCATTTCTTTTTGGGGGGTATTAAAACTATTTTGGCTGGGTTTCTCTGACAAGGGCCGTGGGAGAAACATTTCACCTTTGCAATAAAACTGCAAAAATATATGTAAAATTTATTTAATTTTTTTTTTGATAGGGTCATTCAGGGTGCAAAGGGGGAGGAAGGGGTAGGGCAGAGGATTGCCAGGTTACATCACGGCTTAAAAATTATATTTTTAAGGGATGCAGGCTTAAGTAAAACAATTTGTTAAGTTTTTACACAATTTTTGCATATAATAACGCCCAATAAAGGGGGCAGGCTCCAAAATTTAATTTTTTTGATTTTATGGCTCCAAGTTTAACGCGTTAGACCTTCTTTGACATAAAAATATATCATGTGCTTAACATAAATACAAAAAAGGTTTGAAAATTGTGTTGTTTTTATTAGTTGTTTGATTTAGCCCATTTCCGAACTTGACCTGTGCTATCCTTCAAGATATATTTATACTAAATTTCAAAAGTCTGTCTCTTTTCGTTTGAACTGAATCGTGATTTCTACGGACGGACGGACGGGCATGCTCTGATCGTCTTAGAGTTCATCACTGATTAAGAATATTTATATTTTATGGGGTCTCAGATGGATATTTCGCTGCGTTACAAACGGAATGACAAATTCAATATACTCTCCAATTCTCTTTTGCAGGGTATAAAAACACGAGTTTTCAATAAAAATTAGTGTATTTTATATTTAACTATTTAAACGTTGCTATACCCAATTAACATTAAATAAAACTAATATTAATTTTATATAAAAAGGCCACAAATATTTTGTGGTACACTTTTAATTATCTGAACGTTCACTTATATTCATAAAATATGCATAGTTTAAATGTATTTTTAAGAAAATACCCAAATTTTACTTTATGAATTATTAACACAAAACCATATAATACCTGCCGCTAGTAGAAGTAAGTGGAAAAATTTTTTGTCTGATATAGAAAGGAGCTAAGTCACATAATTGTAAAAATATAACAAAAACTGTAATTATCAATTGGCCGAGTTTTGATTACTGGGGGTAACTATTAAGTATAAACTATTGTTCCGCTTTTAGTACTTTGAAAATGGCATTATTCTAAACAATGACTACAGTTTAAAGATATCATAACTCTGAAAACTCCGATTTCAATACAAAGAGCGAATATTATGGTTTTCGTAATTATAGATTTTTAGAGAACTTTTGAAATTGATATTTTTCAGAGGTACTTTTTGGAACTTATGGCTTTAAGGGTAACAATTGCTTATATTCGACATGTATGTAATAGTTGTTTATATTTAGGTGAAAATGTTTACAGTGATCGAGAAATTTCACTATTATTGTTAATAACATTGTAAAAATGTTATTACAGAGTAACACAGGCTGAATTTAGAGAATTACATTCTTATATTTGTGGCGATATGGGCAAATTAAAAATTGAACTGTAATAGTAATACCTATTCCTTATTTTAAAAAAAGCAAAAGTTTTAAAAGTAAAACTAACAAATCGTTGTATTCCATAGCCACCTTTAGATTGCTTGCAGCAGCCTATACTTTTGATAAAGTTTTCGACCAATTTTCCACACAGATTTCTGACGATATTTCTACAATTGCTTGAAAAATGTTGATTTTTAAATGGTCCACCATTTAACGATTATCTTCATAGATATGGATTTTGACTTCTCGTAAAAAATCGATCCGCATAACAACAGCAACAACCAGCCCATATTCTTCAATTGCAGGGCAAAAATTCATGCTACTTCTAATATGAAAGTGACGCATCATTTCGATTTCCATAATGCTTATCAGACTGGCTCTTTTTTCAGATGCAATGGTTATTCAGTAATCACTTCTTGGCTCTCCGAGTCCCATATGCGTCATTCTTCCTTGTTGACGAAAGTACCAAATAAAAAATGATCTTCATGGCTAAAGAAAATTTTGTTAAAACAACAGCATTAAAAGTTTCTAACATCAATCAGCCTATTTATGATGTTATCAACGATCAGCCGTTTGTAATTGTTGCGTGATTTTGACTTTATATAGATGAAAGCGAAAATCTAAATGGAAAGTCCCAATGGCAGAAATCTGACCCAATTTTTAAATTTTCCAGTCGCTTCAAAATTCCCTTAACCTTTTCTGTTTCTTGCACAGTAGATCTATAGCCAACCCACAATATTCGAAAAGAGGGTATATTTGCTATAATTATATTTACGTGTTCTTTATTTGTTGAACTCTCCATATTCGTAATTGGAAAAAGTTTTACCAAATAGATGTCACTTTAGATGATGGATATTTTTTTTTTAAGAGTAGGACCAGCACTCAGGGGATGACCCCTACATATGCAATGCATTGCGCCGGAACTGAAAACGAGGGGATAGTATTAAGGGGACAGATGAGGAAAGATGAGAAGATAGACCGTTTTTTTGTAGCTATTTCAACCTTTTACTTCGCCGGCTAATTTTTGCTACAGGGCCGACAAAGGTGGGTGCTGTTACTCTGCTTTTTAGTACATGATAGTGTCAGTCGCCGCCAATTATGTTCAGTGACCAGTGACTATGCCTTCATCATTGAAACAGGCTGGCAACAACTAACACAACCACGCACTAATGCTGATCAGAAGAATTCAACACAATATTTCATGACTCAGCGCGGGCTCGAACTCACGACCCTCCGCTTCATAGTCTTGTGTTCTACTACTTCAGCCAACAGCACCCACAAGCGACTGCCGCTAATAATAATTTTTTCTATTTTTGGTATCCACGAAAGATTTTGCAATATTTTTAAAGTTCAAATTATTGATTTTATTATATTTATTAAGTTTGAGGTCTTTTTAAAAATATTTAATAATTTTATTTATTAAAATTCAACATTTCGTAACAGTTTGTTAACATAGTCATGAAATATTGAATTTTAATAAATAAAATGTTTAATAATTGTATAAAAGTACCTAGAGCTTAATAAATATAATAAACTAAATAATATAAAGGTCAATAATACTTAATAGAAGTTACAAATTATTGATTACATATTTGGACCATTTTGCACATAATCAGCAATTCACAGAGTTCAATTCCGTTTTGATTCCTCAGAAAACCGTATACGAAAACATTTTTCGAAGTGAAACTAAAAAAAAAGATTTCATTCAAAAAAATAGTTTTCTTCTGTGTTTTCTAAGGAATCCAAAAACGTAATCAGTTCCGTATGCGAATGGAATAGAAATCTGTGACATGACCGAACATTTCAGTTGATATTTCTTTTTTCAAAATAGATTTCACACATAATTTACACTTTTCAATGGAAATTCTCAATATTATGTGGTTTTCAGTTATTATATTTATTAGATCACATTGTAGCGCCTCTTACCATGACTAATTTTCTTTTTTATTGGGAAATATTTCACTTTTTATCGAAAAAAGAGAACGGACTGTGATACTGAGATCATCAAATCCCACTTATGTGAGTAAAGGTTTTTTTTATATAATCGGTCCTAGACTGGAATCATTAAAACCATAGGTCTTATGTTATTTTATAAAGGACATTGAGACCGCCACCTTCGATTCGAGCGATATTTCTTATAAGGGCACTGGCTGTTTATTACATTAGTTTTCATTTTGTTTAGCACCCTTAATAAATTTTAAAGTAGGTCTAAAACATACTTACAATATATTGCAAAGTTTTAAGGCGATGTAAAGCAGGACTTACCTGAAAATAAGAAAAAGAAAAATTTTTATGTATTTTATATTTAAGTTCTTATAGCCTAGGTAATTTATAAATGTGGTAGGAAATTTTTATATGTAATAGAATAAAGTGTTATCTAGGTTTTTTTCTCTTATTGTAGATATTAGAAATAAATAATATTAGCTTCATTATAATTAGAGGACTTTATTTTCTACCCCCGTTTAATACTTGAAATATAAGGTTTTTGTTTAACATTTGATAACAAATTAAAATTTTTGTTATGAACGACAGATATATCTATTGGAAAAGGCAATGACCTGGTTAATAAAAGACATAACTACTGATTAGCTTATTTCTTAATTTTAATTAAAATTTTCTGTTCCCATTTCAAAATTATATTACATATGGCTTATATGAAATTGTGCTTTTCTGGCCATTATTTTTGAAACTCTCTTAGCTGTTCATGAGTATATTGACTGCAAAAATTAAAGGCTTTATAGTTCACGTTTAAATGGGTTAATAACTTTTCAAATGAACTTATTTAGTTCACAGAAAATATGTATAAACATTTATAATTTTTGAGCTGTGAATTTCAAATTGTTGAGAATATTTGTTTTTTTTTTCAAAGCAAAATTATTATTAAGAATTGAGATTCACAAGAAGTACATTAAAGTACTGAGAAGTAAATTTCTCAATTTTATTACAAACACTAGCTAGACAAATCAATTTTAATAAAGGAAATACTTTTGATAATAATAAAACAATTACTACAAAACTAATAACTCTTAATAAATCTTATACTTTATGCCCAAAGTTGATCTCCAGAAATTATTTTTACATATTCGCTTAATATGATAATAACTAAACCACATAGATTTTTATTTTCCTACATTAGATATTCTTTGCAACATTTTAATATTCTTTGAGTTGGGACTTGTGGGTGTAAACGTATGCAAATCTTGTTGCATTGCAGTGACAAGAAGAGAATTACTGCTGGATAAACTGCATTACAAATTTGACAAATCTGAAAATAGTTGTACACAAAAATATAAAAAATAATATCAAATATTTCAATTGCTTTAGTTGTTTTTGTCTTGATATTTGCATCTTAAATAAAAAAATCTCATCGCTACTTAACATAGAAAATGAACGTACAGAAAAGATTGCAAAACAGCAAAAAAAAAATATATACGAGAAATAAAGTCGAATCTTTATCTTGCAGTATGTTAACCTAAAACCTCCAGCAATAAGCAAGTATCTGAACGAATATAAAGTAGACTAATACAGCTAAAAATTAATACATGAATGTATGAATACTATTTAAGCAAACGTTTTGCATTACTTATACTAGCGAAAATCCAAAATCTGGAAAAAAATACATTAGAAAACGTCTACTGTCATACTTTTCGACAGGCAAAAAAAAAGCGTTTTATATAATAGCGCCTTTGCTTTAAGGAATGAGAATAAAGACGGTGAAATGGCATTAACATGTTTGTTGATATTGTCAATTACTCTTCAAGAAAGAAAATAAGGAAAGTAAAATGCCAAAAGGTTGCTGCCGTATCTTTTGATGGGTATAAGCTCCAAAAATGCAATCTCGCGAATACAAATACACGCGCATGTATTAAGTTGTACATTAGTTGCGATAAACAGCCATATATTTATGGTATTTACGACAATCCCAGCAAACACATGGATTTGATCTAAAACCTAGAATGACTTTAACACTTTTCGTTAGTTCCAGCCCAATGTACAGCATGACTTGAAATATAAAGGATTATTTTCATTTCCATCCTATGGACCTTAAAATTTAATAACATATCAAGTAGCATATGCTTTACATAACCATTTAATTTAATTTTGTATTTATCGAACATTCATATTTATCGAAAATTCATAATGCTATTATTAAATTCAATTAAGATTTAGAGGCTAGTTGTTTGAATATTTGCTTGAATTCAAAAATACATGATTAATATTCCAAGGCTTAAAGGAAAGTCAACATCATTTTTTAATTATTCAACTTACACAGCAGAGCAGAACAGCTGTTTTCAAACGCCACTATACTTTCATCATCAGTACTCATGCGTATTTTGTTTGCCACCTTCTGAATTTAAACAATAATTGAATTAATTTAATTTTTTTTTTCTTTTACACCGGTTGGTAAAAATTTAATTATTTTCTAGAAAATTAAATGAGCTGTACCACTGCAACCAATCATTATGCAAGTTATTATTAAACCAATACAACTCCTTATTTTTGTAGCGTTCGTCTTTAATTGAAATGCCGGTTCCAGCAGCATGAAAAGTTTCAGCAGCCGCCACTCCAAAATTAACACCAGTCTTTAACTCTCGAAAATGGATTGCTGCCTTGCCGATTACTAGATGCTCCAGTTTTATGTCGATGTGTTGGTATAGAGATGAAACTGCACCTCATTAGAAAATATAATTTTAAACCGAAATCGATTCCTGATAAATTAGCAATATTTGCCTATACCGTTCAAGCGCAAAGCGACTCATTATGGTCTGCGAAGTTATTTCGGATAGAAAATATTTATCTGTGAAAATTTAATGAATTAAAAAACGTCTGATTTTGATGGAAGACACAATATATGAATATATGTATGTGTGCATGTACTATTATACGTGTCTACGAAGTTTAATTTTGCGGAATGTAAAAGCAACGCTACGAGAAAGAGACACAATCTCTCTAAAAATAACGATACAACGAAATAAAGTGTCCTAGAAATATTGGACATGAAATTGTTGTGAAAAGTAACTAGAATGGCAATTTTGTGCAAGACTGAAAGAGGTCAAATCATACTTATTTCGTATATAAATTATTCTTCGTTCTGTCATAACTATTGGATTCTAGACTGTCGTGCTATAAAAACTTGCTGTGGAATGTTGTGCCATGCGGTCATATATCACAATTGCCACCTTTCATGAAAAATGGAAAATATTTATTTTTGAAAAAAAGGATTTAAGGGAAATATAATTTTTACATTTAAATATATGACATTTTTACAAACTTTCTGGTAGTGCTCATTTACCAGCCCAAATAGATATCAGGCATTAGGAACGTCGTTTAGAGTACGTCTAGCCCATATACATAAAATTTAAAAAAATTATGATTTACTGCAGATCTTTACAAGGGGAGTAGCTTACAGTTGTTATTCGACCTTAAAAAATTGGGTTTTTGTACGAGGTCAGTTAAAAAATATAAGGTGTGTTTTCAAATTTCCACAGTAGGTGTTTTAAAAGTTGTTACTCATTTCATGTATGATATCCTTTTAGAAAAATATTTTTTCTGAAGCTTTTTTTATACTAATGCAAAGGCGATTATATGCTCATACCACTTATATTTTGTGTGACCCATTCCTGGTTTATGTACGACTATGAGCTTTGACTGAATGCAATAATATTTAAAATAAAGGCAAAGAAACTTTAAGCAGACTTGAGAGCTTATTACTCTTGTCATAGAAACTGTCCCAGCTCAGTTAACCATCATGTTCAATTGCTTGCAGGAGTCATAAAAGTTAAAACTGTTTACAGTATTCGGCGATTTTCTGCTGCAAAAAAAAATATGAATCAAGGGACTTACATAAGATTTTGTGAAAAAAATGGAATTAATGTTGATTTCTTTTCTAAAAAATAATGCTACACATTTTGCACTTTTCAATAAAAAATGGCAATATTATGGCATTTGGAAATAGTGAATTTATTACAAATGAATGTACGATCTCTTGCAAACAATTATTTTCATTTAAAAAAAGGCGCCCGATTGTAGTTTTTTAGGAAAACAGTGATAAAATGTTAATTTTTTTTCAGAACAGAAATCACCATAAGTGTTCAAAGTGTTGAAAGAGGTTTACGGTGATTGTACTTTGAGCCAGATATATGTGACCTGCTCCACGAAAAGGGACCTCTGCGCCGAAAAGAAGTTATTGAGAAAAACGCGTTGGTTATGCGCAATTAATTATGTTCATCTTTACAGGTGATTTGTAAAAAAACTAAAAGACATAGAAACTTGCGGTTTGCGGCATTTGAAAGAGCGTTATTTTCCTATAAGAATCACTTAAAAAGTAAAAAAAAAATTTTTTGGCGCACAGGTCTCTTTTCGTGGAGAAGGTCACATATGTTTATAACTGTGTATAGTTTTCAAAGAAGCACGTCGACAACCCATAAAATCGTCAAATCTTTGTTAGACAATTTGCTGCAGATGTCGGAATATCGATTTAAGCATTTTTTTAATTTGTAAACATTTTTTATTTAATTTTTTGTATTAAGCACGTGGCAAATGTCGGTCCAAATTTTGACCATAAAAACCTTAGTGTTTTGGTAAAAAACTGTAAACAGGCTTGAGCTATCGTGTTCGGCCACCTTGTGGCTTTTTCTTGTTAACAATTACGATGAGACCCATGAAAGAACGGCATTTTGCACACGGTTGAGGCGATAAAAGCCGAACCCCTGGGAGTACTCAAGGACATACAACAAAGTGATCAGAACTGCTTTGATAATAAAAAAAAAAGCTGGCACAAAAGTATTACATCAGAAGGGGCCTACTTTCAATGCAATAAAATTGGATGCGATTAATAATTAAATAGTTTATAAAAATAAATAAATTTCACTTTATTTTTTGAACCTCGTATAGAAAAAGTATATTCCAATGCGGATAGCTCCCTTAAAAAGATTATGCATACAATTTATTACGCTGTTTAGAGGAACGAGTGGCGATGTATTTTTCAAATCTTCGACTTTATGTTTGCGGGTTATTTTGTTTTTGCATACATATACATATATTTAGCCTAATGATTCAACTCATTTTCTATAAATACTACTTTATTTTTGTTATGCCTCAGCTTTAACTGTCACTATTTTGCATCAGCTGAACTTTGACACCTTAGAAAATTGGTGAATTTTACATTTGAATATGGTAAAATTGCAAAAACTGAAATAAAAAATTGATAATAACAAGTTGGCATGCACAAATTGTTTTCATATTGACAGTTGGAACTATTTCAAAAACTATCACCTAAAATATATGCTATAATGCAAAAGATTTTTAGTTAATTTTATATATTTAGGCATTTGTTGTTTTACAAAAAATTTTTCAATTTTATTTGTACTGATTCTTTTCCCAAATTTCAAAAGAAGTACCCTGATGATCTGCATTAGGCTTGGTGAAATGCGCATAGGAACTAGCTAAAACGCCTCAATAATCAATTTTGAACGTTTTTTGTAAATTTCGTAAAGGCATCAGTAGGAATAAAATTAAAAACATTTTGTGTAAAAGATTTTTTTTATAATTCTTACTACATACAAATTTAAGCTATGGCTTGAGCTACCAATAATAAATTGGAAAAACGTTCACATGTACTTAAGTATAAAATTCAAACCAAAAAAGTTTGACTTAGGTATGATGGAACAAAAAATTCAGAAAAATGGGACATGAAGAAAAATAATCAAACGGTAACACGGGTACTATAACAATAACATGTTAACATCAGCTTGATACAGTTCTCGTATTCTTTTTCACAATAAAATTTGTGTAAATAGGAACTGCTATCACATTCAACTAAGCCACCTAATAAGTGGTGACAAACACAATACACATGAGCACTGATGATGAAAGGGTTGCGTCTTTCGAAAACAGCTGTTCTGCTCTGCTGTGTAAGTTGAATAACAAAAACTGATGTTGACTTGCCTTTGTGCCTTGGAATATTTATCATGTCTTTCTGAGATTTAAATTAAAAATTTCGAACAATTAGCCTATAGAATCTTAATTCATTTTTTTTTAAGTCGGACCAGCACTAAGGGATGCCCCTAGATATGCAGTGCATTGCGCCAGAACCAGAAGACAGGGGATAATATTGATAGGACAGTTGAAAAGAGAAGAGAAGATAGGAATATTTTTTTATAGCTATTTAAAACTTTTACTTCACCTGCTAATTTTAAGAAATGCAGTTTATCCAACAATTAAAAAATTTTTTAAAATAGGCAAAATATATCTATAATAATAAAATATTTAGAAATATATTTAAAAAACTGAGCCTATGGCTGACCCCAATCATAGCCTAGTGTCAAACTTATAAAATTTTATTAGGCTCGTGGCTAATAAATTTTAGCGATGAGTAAAAGACTTGTACTACAAACACCACAGAAATTATATGTCACTGTAAATATCCGTATGCAGTCATATGCAGGATTTTTGGAGCCTTTCCTTAAAGAGTTCAATTATTTTTTTATAGCTGCCTTGCCTTTTGCTTTAGAAAATTAAAAATCTTAAAACTCTGCGCGATTTAATGTATGAAACTGCCCATATTTGAAATGACATTTTTTTTTCTCAACCCCATTGACAACAAAGAATTACATCATATCAGCTGCCACTACAACTTGTGTTATCCCTAAAGTATTTTTAGTTTTTCTCACTGCATAAGAATCCAAAAGCTAAGTATGTAGCAGAATACATACTTGTACATTTACATACACACTCCTATTTATTATGTATGCATGAAGTTGAAGTTGTAGTTGATTCATTGCATGTTTTCAGAAAAAAGGCCAAATTTTGTTATATGAAGTTTTAAGCCACGCATTAAGGATGGGTGACAAAATTCTTTTGTTATATTTTTATCCCTGCAATAAGCCATGTACTCTTTAGTCTAGAAACAAAATGACAAATGAGATTCGCGGTTAAAATGAGTATTAAAATAGTGATTTGGGTTGTATACGATAACATGCAAGTGGATCACGTAAAACAAATGTGAGATTTATAAGGGATTATTACACTAATTATGTCTGAAGATGGTAAGATTATAATAATTAATCTTTGTTTCGTGAACTTTCAGATGTTACAATCTTTTTAATGCAGGAAAATGTGTTGATTATGTATGAGTAGCAACAGATGCATGTATAAATCGAGCGATGTCAGAGAATTTATTTAACGAAATACTATTCATTTTTACGCGCAGCTGTAAAGGAAAATATTTTTAAAGGATTTTCAATAAAAAATATCACTTCATTTGGCCATTGCGTAATTAAGGTATAAATTAATTTTTACATATGATCAAAGTCCACTTACAATTTCCCCATGTTACCTATAGGCAATATCAGATATGTCGTTAACCAGAATATATATATAGCCCACCCATGCTATTTACAAGTTAAAATATAAAAATGCAATAAAACAAGAACTTTGTTTTTCAACAAGAACAAATTAAAATACAAAATTTAGATGAAGATGATTCAAATTTTTATTGTATTACGAAGAGAAAAGTTCGGCAATTATGAAAAATGATATCTGGCAAAAGTCCACCATGTCAGGGATATACACGTCAATAATCTCGCGATAGCATGATCCATTGACCATTACCGCATTTGAAGCTTCACCTTCGAAAAAACGGCCTAATCCCGCCTCCAGAGCACATAGGTTGAGCATTCAAAGGCTTCCCAATAATCGCTCTATTATTTTTTTAATCTTGGACCAGCACTCAGGGGATAACCCCTACATATGCTATGCATTGCGCCGGAACTGAAAACGATGGGATAGTATTAAGGGGACAGATGAGAAGATAGACAATGTTTTTGTAGCTATTTCCACCTTTTTGCTTCGCCGGCTTATTTAAATATAGAATTTGCAGAAGTTCATATGCGCAGTTTTGCTTGTTGACAGAAGGTCTCAGAAGGATGATTATGTTGTCCGAAAATATCATGATTTTTACGAAATGAAGCACGGTTTTTATGAAATTAATCACCATTTTCATAATGGATTCTAATTTTCGAGCGAAATTGAATTCATTGTAACAATTGCCAATTGTCATCTACTACGAACACGTCAAAAAACTAAATGTCAAACCGATAATGTTGTTGGTGTGGCCACAATTGAAAAACAAAGTTCTTGTTGAAAACCCCTTTGTTTTCTTTCGGTTAGAGGTGCATGATCATGCAGTTTCATACTGAGATCTCTTTGCAAATTTCCACGTAAACTGGTGCGTGAAATGTTCAATTTTTGAAAACAATGGCGAATTGATGTTCGTGGATTCTTTTGCACACTCTCAGCCACAACTTCGGTATTTTCGGCTGTACGTTCACGTCGTGGCGCATCAATCCAGTTTCACGAACTGTAGCTATAAATTTGCGTATACCGGGCACTATTGGTCCTTCTCTACGAACAAATTTTGTACACCATTTTTGTGCAATTTCGATCAATTGTGCTTGTTTTGGAAATAAATTTTCAATAAATCACAATTTTGCCCAATTCATTAATTTCGTTCAGTGGAGATAATATACGAAATTTTTTGACAATGGCATAAGTATTGGCTGATTCGAAATATCCGGTAGTTTAAATTTAAACCGAAGCCAATAGAATTTTCAAAATGTTATTTTTTCTTATTTATTCATATACAATTTTACATTATATTAAAGACACTTTTTTGACACGACCAAAATAATTCGGGACTGAAAGCGTTAAGGAAGTGCCTTTCTAAGAATTATTAACAAATATGTCAATCTACGATAACAAGTTTTTTACATAAACTAAAATTGAAGTATCATCTGAATTTTGCTCCCAATTGTTATACCCTTCAAAAAAGAATTGGAGGGTACATTCACTTTGTCATTCCATTGTAACGCAGCGAGATATCCATCTGAGACCCCATAAAGTATATATATTCTTGATCAGTGATGAAATCTAAGACGTTCTGAGCACGTCCGTTCGTTCGTCCGTCTGTCTGTGGAAATCACAATTCAGTCCAAACGAAAAGAGCCAGAATCTTGAAATTTGATACAAATATATCCTGAAGGATAGCACAGGTTAAGTTCGGAATTGGGTTAAATCGGGCTAGAGTTAAAAAAGTTCCCCTAAGAAGAACTAAATCAACCTCTAAAACACAACATAATTTTTAAAGTTTTTTTGTAATTTTGCTAAGCAAATAATATATTTTTATGTCAAAAAAGGTCCAACGCATTAAACTTGGAGCCGTAAAATAAAAAAAAAATTATTTTTGGACCCCGCCCCCCTTAATTGGGCGTTATTATATGCAAAAATAGTGTAAAAATTTAACAAATTGTGTTATTTAAGCCTGCATTCCTAAAAATAACATGACGAAGCTGAGACGTAACCTGGTACTCCTCTGGTCTACCCCCTCCTCCCCCTTTGCCCCTAAGTGACCATATAAAAAAAAGTTTTAATAAATTTTACATTTAATTATTCCCAACATTTATTTTTGAAATTCTATGGCAAAGGTGAAATGTCCCCCACAGCCCTTGCCAAAGCGACCCAGCCAAAATACAGTTTTAATACCCTCCAAAGAGAATTTGAGCCCATGAAGTATATATATTCTTGATCAGTGATGAAGTCTGAGACGATCCTGCAATGTTCATACGTTCGTCTGTGGAAAACATGATATAGTCTTTATGTAGGAAGAATTTTAACGAACATTTTATATTGATATATTAAATTGAATTAAGATTCTGTAGGCTAATTGTTCGAAATTTTAATTTTAAATCTCAGAAAGTCACGATAAATATTCCTAGGCACAAAGGCAAGTCAACATCAGTTTTGTTATTCAACTTACACAGCAGAGCAGAACAGGTGTTTTCGAAAGACACAACCCTTTCATCATCAGTGCTCATGTGTATTGTGTTTGTCACCACTTATTAGGTGGCTTAGTTGAATGTGATAACAGTTCCCATTTACACAAATTTTATTGTGAAAAAGGATACGAGAACTCTATCAACCTGATGTTAACATGTTATTGTTATAATACCCGTGTTACCGTTTGATTATTTTTCTTCATGTCCCATTTTTCTGAATTTTTTGTTCCATCATACCTAAGTCAAACTTTTTTGGTTTGAATTTTATACTTAAGTACATGTGAACGTTTTTCCAATATTTTATTATTGGTAGCTCAAGCCATAGCTTAAATTTTGTATGTAGTAAGAATTTTAACGAACATTTTATATTGCTATATTAAATTGAATTAAGATTCTATAGACTAATTAAGATAATATAATATAGTCTAATTTTGAACCCCTCCCATTTGGTGGGCGTTGACGTACGATATTATATGCAAAAATAGTGTAAATATTGAACAATTTGTATTTCTTAAACCTATAAGAAGCCGAGATGTTCTCTGACGTTGCAGAGGTGAAACGTCTCCCCCACGGCTCTTCCCGGAATGACTCTGTCAAAATAGAGATTTAAAATTGGGTACAGAGATTTCTTATAGGAATTCTGTCCCACCAAGTTGAACATTTTAAATTTACTCACTTAATATTTGGAGGGTATTTTAGATTCGACCCGGTCGAATGTAACGTTTTTATTTGTAATATTTTTTTTGTAAATTTTTATTTATACTATAAGTATAAAGTTCAGTCCAATATGGTTAGGTTAAAGTAAAATTGAAATAAATAATTGAGATAAACAGAACATGGAAAATATAATCAATTAAGCATATTTTTTTGGGAGTAGGACCAGCGCTCAGGGAATGACTCCTACATATGCAATGTATTGCGCCAGAACTGGAAGAGAAGGGATTGTATTGAGGAGACAGATGTTTTGCTACAAGGTCGACGAAGGAGATTGCTGTGCTGTTTCTCTGCTTTTTAGTATATGATTGTGTAAGTCGCTGCCAGTTATGTTCAGTGATCAGTGCTATGCCTTCATCGCTGAAACAGGCTGACAACAACTAACACAAAAGTGCACTAATGCTGATCAGGAGAATTCGACACAATATTCATGACTGAGCGCGGAGTTCAACTCAGTACCCTCCGCTTCATAGTCTCAGCCAACAGCTACTATTTCCTCTCAATAATTGTATAAATAAAAAGTTGTTATCAAATTCAATTAAGCGACATAACATGATAAACAAAAATACATGCTGATGATGAAAGTGTAGCGATTCTCGAAAACTGTGCCATTATTCTGTTGTGTTGTGTAAATTGAAATATAAATTGCTGCTGATTTACCCTTGTGTCTTACAATATTTATCTTTCTGAGTTTAGTATTATCGCTTTCAGCTTATACAATTTAAAATACATCCTATTAAAATCAGAAAAGTAAGCGTATTTAATTATGCGATCGACAGTGATGTATGTAATTGGATATATTGATTAAAAAAAAATTGTTTTAAAAATATAATGAAGTCAATATGAGAAATTATACATAAGCGCTGCAATAATTTTTTATATAACACGATTATTTATTCACGTGTATGAAAAGGTAAAAAAAACAATAAAATACACAAATAACATTGAAGTTCGAGTAGTGTCACTGTAGTGACAAATATTTTTAAAGGTAATTTTACACTTACCAAATATTTGCCTCAAAAAGCGTAACCACTAAACAGTGAAGAAAGAGATTTTGTTTCAGATAAGTGTTTCTTAAGTAAAACAGTTTCAGACAAAAGTAATAGACAATGTCATAGAATTCAATTTTATTGGAAACTGTTTAACTCAATAAACACTTGTTTTTTTATTTTTTATTTTTGGTATTTAGTGGTTACGTTTCTTTGGGCAAATATTTGATAAGTAGGACCGTGCCTCAACATAAAAAGTAAGTAAAAGATACAATTGTTTTATTGTAAATGTTTAGTGCAGAACGTTTCTCATACTGAGAGTTACACGATACAGATTCCCGTGCTTGCTTTTAAAATACATTTTTCCCATTTGTGCACATAACAATTTCGTATTAAACCTTTCCAATCATCTCATAATCTAGCAATTCATATATTTCTTCTACCTCCTACTTGTATTAACATAAAGTAAGTAATTTACATTTCTTTGCCATTAGGATCGTATAAAAATGAAATAATATAAAAGGAAATATATAAAAATCTATCTTTTTATTGTTTTCTGATTTTCTTTTCCTTTTATGAATTGACAATTATCTTTGTTTACCTCAGTATTAAGGTAGAAATGAATGAAAAACATATTCTATAATACAATAAGTTCAATTTGAATGTAAACAACTCATGCAAGTCATATATACAAAATGAAAAACAAATTGCCAATGAAAAATACAAAAAAATAAAATTATTGAAAAAAATATAAAACATTTTTTTATGCATTAACCTTTTATATGAGTATAAACGGAAATAGAAATACGAGTATAAGGAATAATATATAAAAAAGCAATTTCGATGATGTTTAGTACTTGAAACCACTTTTATATGTTTACTCGTATAAACAATTTATGTGCTTTGCAATACAAATATTGTAATGTTTACACTTTGTCCATAGAAATGTGCAAAATACAGTGTTTTCTAAGGACATTAGCTTACTCAACTTATTATCGAGGCATAGAATTTGTATAGAGTTTATTTACGAAGTCATATTACTAGTCACTGAACAGTATCTTCGCTACAATTCTTTCAACGGGACTTAGACGATGCAACATATTGTATCTGTTAGTCAACAGATAACACAAAATATAAGATGCTTTTCAGAAAGTAGCCACAAATTGTTGTCAGAGTGACAAATAGTTACAGAACAAACTGCAAACAGTGCTATCGAAAATGCTATCACGAATTGCATCTCCCTAACTTTCACCGCTTATACCTTCAATACCATTCCCTTCTTCCTCCAGTTCCGACAGCATGCCTTGAATTAGTAGGGATCATTCTATGTGAAAGATATTATCGATATTTATGTCACAATTTAAATAGCTCTCTTAAAATTCATTTACCTTATTCTGTAACTAGTTGTCAACCTCATGTCAAGGCAATATCAAAATTAATACATTTCCATATTTTTTTTCCTAGAGATTTTATTACTTTTAATAGTCTTTTATTATATTTTAAGCCTTAGAGAAGGGTCAGTGGCTGTCAATAGTAATCATTTGTTGTCCACAACTGGAGTGAAATTTTTCTATATTCTGTATTGTCTTGAAGTGACGTTGCCCAATAGTTAGAGAATAAGGCAGCATAAATCAGTATACAATTTGAATTTTTGCAAAAATATGACAAATAGCGTTTTTTTTTTATTTATCAAAATATATCGCAAAAATTACACATCATATCTTTAAAAAAAATTTTACAAGAGAAGGAAAAAATTCTTTAAAATTCTCGAAATATTTTCAAAATGTTTCAATTTAAGCTAGTTTGATAAAAAAAATTATTTCTAATTGTAGGGGTGCAAAATGTTACAGTCAATTTTGAATTCTGTTGTAACTTGGGGTCCTTTTGAAAACATAGGACCGATATGCAATAACACCACTTTGGTCCAATTGAAGATAACGGCCCATTACAGTATCCTCAATTTTAAGTCCTGATCAGTTTGCACTATATATCAATTTAATTATATTCCATCTATTTAGCTAGAAACATACTGTTCAAGTATTGAACTTCTAAAGACGAAAACAACGTTCAATAAGTATTCTATGAATGGAAAATGAATTGCAAACATAAGAATTTATTTATTTATATGAAAAGAAGCATACATACACAAATATCTTGAATATTTTATCCATTCAATCTTTTTATTTTTAATTTTTTTCTTTTTTTGCTTAAGATCAATGGCGAATGCATCATAGAAAGTATTTCTAATATAGTCTGTTGTAGAATAGGACATCATCAGTCCTTGGTTAAGGAAGAGCAAAAAATTTCAAATAAAATATACATCATCAATACACATGCATGCGTGTATGAAAATAATACGGAAAACACTAAATAATATGCATAAAATAAAATAAAAATCACTAGGAAATAGTTTTAGTTAATGCTAAAAGAAAACAGTACGAGATTTTTCATTCCGATTTGTATATCTTTTATATGCATGTAAAAAACAGTTTTGTCTTTTGCGAATGAAATGCAACATGTTGTTTAGTTTACATACATTCATTATTAGTATTAGTGATGTACCGAAAGTTAATCGTTAATATTAGCGACTACCAATACGAACTGTAATAAAGAACACGAATGTACTAAAGAGCGGATTATAGCACCTTTCAAAAGCTCCGGCAGCGATGTAAAGAATAAAATGAATAAAACAGATTTACCCTTATCATCTTTACCGATCACTCCTTTCAAAATTCCGTCATAGGTTCCGTTACAACAAATAGATTCTAAGGCAAGATGAACAAATTGTAGGCAGACGTGGGTCGAACTGATTTTTTTACACATTTTACTCAAAAGACCATAATCAAATTAAAATTCAAATGGGGTTGATTCTAGGTTATTGTCCAAATCAAGCCCATGAAAAAGTTTTTCGACCCATGTGTAATGTGGTTCGCGGTATATATGCCATGATGGCACATAAAAATATCCAAAAATGTCCCGATATTCGGCAGTCCGAATATTCGTACATCACTAATACATATGTACATATGTAATTGCATTCAAAAGAATAAGTTTTCGGATTTCAATATTAAAAGTATATATTTTCGAATCGAGATATATAGTATTTGAAGCTTCGAAGATAGGGGCTGACCCTACATATGCAGTGAATTGCGCCGGAACTAGAAAGGAGGGGACAGAAGAATTAATATGAGAAGATAGAGATTTTTGTAGCTATTTGAACCCTTTACTTCGCCGTCTAATTTTTCGCAACAAGACCGACGAAGGGTGGTGCTGGTGCTCTGATCTTCAGCACATGATAATGTCAGTCGCTGCCAATTATATTCAGTGATATGCTTTCATCGCTGAAACAGGATGACAGCAACCAACACAACCATGTGCTACTGCTGATCAGCATATCCATGACTGAACGCGGGGTCGAACCCGGCATCTTCCGCTTCATAGCCTCGTGTTAACTACTTCAGGCAACAGTACCCTGTAGTTCTGTAGTTTTCGCAAGTATTATATTTTTTCTTTATAAAAAAATTTATTTGACTTATAAACAAAAATGATGAAGAGAGAGAGAGATTTATAAATTATTATTAACTATTTGTGTCGCATTAAGTGACCTTTCTTAATTCCATAAGAATAAAGAAAAATGATTTCCTTGGCAGTTATTAAAACTGACATACAAAAACCAGATTTACTCAACTTCAGGAAAAGAACTTTAGATGCAGTGAAAAGGTGTCAAAAATAGGAGAACTTCTTGTAATTACAACCCTATGAACAAATCATTAAAAATAATCCAGATTTGCACTACTTCGGGATTACAAGATCAAAAGCTTTTTGACTTGCTTGGAAGCTTTTTTACTTAACTATAGCACAGAGCGCACAACAGGCCCATGAGGCCTAGGTGTAATCCGAAATGGATTGGGATGGCTTATGCCCCTCTCTTCAACCTAACCTAACTATAGTACAACGATTGTGCTACACTAACGAAGTTGTAGGACATATTATTATGCTAAGCAATGGAATATCGTTCTAAGGAAATTGTGCAGGCCTACACACATTTTACAAAATAAAGGTTTCTAAACGGATTATCTCAAACATATTTAAAATATGTGCTTATTATTAATCATATAAAAAATAGCATTAAACGATTTTCTCTTAATTTGGAAACAAATAAAGTAAAATAAAAACAAACAAAAAACAAATTAAATTTTTCGATTTTGTTTGTCTAGTGCTTTTGCATAGGAAGATTTTTTTCTGCGTTTCAAGCCAACCTACAAAATAATTTTTAAGTGAATGGTTTCTAAAAGGCAGGATATATTTTCTATTTTTAGGCAAATCACTAGTTTGTTGCAATTTTTTTTTCTAATCTCTGATATTTTGAATAACCCGTATTTTTGCTAAGGATTTATTTTAAACTTGGACCAACAGCCATGATAAAGTAGATGACAGCTTAAAGAAAGAGGAAAAATGTTGATATTGAAATGTGGCTACACCCATTAATAGAACCACGCAAAAATGCAGATCGAAAAAAACTCTACGCGTTAACTGCTTCAGTCAACAGCACCCACATCAATTAGATGCGCTCTAGAATTGAGCACATGATGAAAGATAAGAAAAGGGAGACTTTTCTTTAGTCATATTATATCTTACTTCGACAGGGGATTTTTGCTTCTGTGTCGACGAAGGTAGGTGCTGTATTATAAAATGAATTCCCTATCGAAACGAGAACACAACTGTTAGTGCAACCACACAACAACATGGATACGAAAAAAAATCAATCCCATATTCATGTCTGAGTGCAGAATCGAACTCTGTACCTGCGGATTCGTAGCACTTCAGCCGACATCACTCACGAACATTTTAATGCTTTCTATTGCCAGAATTGAGCTGATAGCGAAAGATAAAAAGAGGGAGAGAGTTTATTGTAGTCATATTCCTCCTTTAATGCAACATAGTGATATTTCAACATATTAAAATTTTTAGTTATTTAAAGCAAAATGCTCCCTCATTCCATCTGCATATGTAAAAAATACTTTAGAACTGTACCGAAGTTAAAACAAAATATATTTTTTGAAATCGTATCTGAAAAGGAAAATTTGAATTGCATTTTTCTAAGTTAGATCCTTTTTGAAACATGACTATATTAAATTATATAAGATGTATTCGTTTAAGTCCCAATCCAACGAGACTTATTCCATTATCCTAATTTCAACAGCTTATGGGTGACATAAACACAAAGTTATCAAACTTTTTATTACTTTTTGTTATTTTCAAAGCTTTGCTGTACTACTAGTGTACAATTTAAAATAATCAAGTCATTTAAGTGATGTTTCATCGCTCGAATGTAAGTATATTTGCATTGGCCATTTCGCTAGTGGTGCAAAATTTGTTTATGGTTTTTTCTTAATTGATTATGATATTGTTGACTTAATCGTCATCACGACTATTTGTCATAGAGCAGCGCTTGTTTGACTTTGTCAGTTTACGCCATACAAAAACACACTTCGGATACAAAAAAAAAAATGCCTCTCTTTATTGTGAATTCGCCCAACTTCAACGACCATAAATTCAACAATAAAAATAATTTTATAGTATAACCAGTGCGAAATTTTGATCGATTGCTTAACACTTTGGATGATGACATGACAACAAATACGGGTATTATACTCGTATGTGTGTTTTTTTTACTATTTTTCTTTCATTTCAAATGTTTTTCTTTTTTTTTTGTTTCATCGTTCTTCTTCTTCATACAAAATATTTATCTTTACAACAACAATAAACTTTTTCATATTTTAACTTGTCCCAACAAATTTGCGACAAACAAATATGACAACATAAAGTCGTCTGTGATGAATCTAATATACCCTACAAATAACGGGTTATAGTGCGTTTTCTACGTGATTTCGGCCAAATCATTTTATTTGACGAAATTAAGTGATTTGCGACATGAGAATTTTAATAATAATTTGCTCTAAATTACATATTTTCAAATTTGTCTGTGCAACACTGCGCGGCAAATGCAACCTTGGGGCATTCCTTATTGTTGAGTTACAACTTCGAAAAAGTGACATTTAAGTACGAATAAAATGATGCTGATTTTATTTGTTGAATATAATTTACTACAAACTCAAATTTTGCATTTGCTTTTTCAAATTAACATTGGATAAATTTTTTGCTTTCTTCTTATGCTAAAAAAATAAACAAACCATACAAATGTCAAATTGATTTCGAAAATTCGAGCTTAGAATTACTTACAACCTAATGGAAACACTTCGGACGTAACTTCTTCAAATCAACTTGATTTGCTCATAGTGGAAACGTACTGTAAACTAATATTTAATTATATTCTTAAATCGATTTCGACATTTAAAAAAAAATTAATATAAAGAAAACTCTTATTTTTCCGCTCAGCTATCGTGGAAATATGTATTTCATGATGTCCCTTAGCATTAAATAAATCATATTAATTCCTATCTGAAAATAACTTCTATAGCGAAATAGCTGATCGTAATAGAATACAGTTAAAAAAGTCACGTGCATCCGTGGCGATTTTTGCACTTTTGTGTAAAATTCATAACAGTAAAAAGAAATAACGTGTAAGAACATTATGACACTAAAGTGAGATATTAAGACATAATGCCACTGGATGTTTCGCTACTTCAGCAAGTTCGTTTATGCGAAGTCGAACTATTTTCAAAATACAATATGCATCAAAATAGTTTTAAGTTAATAAAAGTGTTGTTGGAAAATTGTGTTGTATTTTGACGTTTGTAAGACCTTTTAAAACGAATATATTATTTGCTATATTATTAAAGCGAACGGTATTTGAATACTAGAGTGTTACAACTAAAAATAGTTTTAATACCGATATATTTATATAACGGTATGTCAACGGCATTTTATTAGTAGCAGTTGCCAACTTCCACAAGTTAAAATACGAAATGATAAACTAAGACATACTCCAGCCACGACTGGCTACAATTATAAGAGTGGGAAAGGAAAGAGAAAAGAATAACAACAAGAGGCAAAACAAGTGTGTGACAGATGGAGCAATCATTGTAACACCATTAATGAGTAATCAGCATTTTGCGTGTAGCTCTACAACAAACTACTCGTGCTACGTATAATTTTATAGTAACACTAAGTAATTTACTACAATAACATTAAAGGAAGGGAAGAAGAGCAATGAAGAAACCCCAAAACAAAAAATCAAAAACAAAAAAAAATAGGAAAAGGAAAAACAAGTAGTTTGCTAAGGAAAGTGGAGAGAAGTTGGGAAAGTATACGAAATAACGTGATACAAGTAAAAGAAAAACAAAATATCCCAAGAGTGAATGGTTGAATGAACGTATGACTGATTGAGTGAATAAATAAATAAAAGAATGGCAAATGTACAAACTTACGCACATTGTGATTGTCATTGTTGGTGTATAGTAGGTGACGTATGACGAACATGAATTGTTTACTGAGATTTATGAATAGACGGGGGGCGACACACTCATGGTTAATGTATATATTATATATGAAGATATATAGAAATGTAGAAACTGAGAGAAAGTTTTCTTAAACGTCGCGGCTTATTGACAATTATATTATCAGTGACATGTGAATATATACGATAATTGAATGTACATATTTAATAGATACTTACACACGCACATAAGTATGTCTGCATAAGTTATAAAGTTAATCTTGTACTTACAACACTGGAGATAATATTTTAATGAATATATTTAGCATTAGAATTTATTATGAACATTTTGAAGACAGCAACGCAGCTGTGTAACTCTCACTTAGCAAATACTTTACTTGTAATAAATTGAAGGCGTGTGAAATCATATGAGTTAATGTCGGAGGGTTTTACAATGCAAAACATGAGATCAAATTATCGAGATAGTATGGATTCCAGGACACCAGGCTGATAATCTGACGAAGATGAGATTATTAATCACAAAAATCACACTAGAAAACGGCAAAATATTTCAAATATTTAAAAACTAACTCAAACAATGGACTAAAGAGCAACAAAACTGGCCGAACTGTAATATCGCTATGGTGCACAAAATTTTCTGAGGTTACCCAAATAATGATAAGACAAAAGAAAGTCTAGTGGTGATTCTTTTTAAGGAAAACATGTAGCATTTTGTCACTTTGTTCTAGTCAAAAAATCTACGATTAGTCGCGATTTTAAAATAAAGCACATTTTGAAGCATCTAAATCTAATAAATTCAATATTTTTAAATTCCATCTTACTTAGACAAAAAAAAAAAAAAAACAACATAGATTTAAGTAGGCCAATACTTCAGGAATTGGTTAGCCTAATAATACGACATACAGAGTTAAGGAATCACCAGACTCACATGAGTATTTAATGTTAATATAATATTTGTATTTGTATAAAAAATACTTTGCAAAGTAAATTTGCACAGATGCTGACAGATCACTGGGACCATATGTCGGCGATATTGTTAAACCATATTCTATACGTTACTATGACTGGCTGTACATGACCTATGCCTTCACATAGGAATTAGCAACGTAGTTAACCACGGAAAATTCCTCAGCAGAACTGCAAATCTATAGAGTTATCTGAGGTGTTAAAACTAGTGTGAGTGAGACGCAATATTCTCGAAAGAGAGTAAACGATCAGAGATCTGGCTGCACTTAACAAATAATTGCCAACGAGGTTGAGTGACTAAGAGTTGCTTTGCAACGGAAAACCTAATATGCAAAGCCTGCAAAGAAGATGACGCAACACTTGGGCAATTACTTGTGCCACTGTCCTGCTTTCAGTGAGAGTAGTAGGCGAATATTTAATTGTGATTTTATACCAGTTTTAGATTATCTTAGGAGTTCTAATCTAACCAATCTCATATGTTATTGGTTTCATATTTGGACCTTACCAAATTGTTCAAAGAGAGCACTATGGCCTAAGTTTTGGGGCAAACTTAGTTCAGTGCATACTTTTTTCAAAAAGAAAATCTAAGTGAAGTGACTGTAAGGAAGGATTGACTATGAAGGCAAAAATCTCTGCACTCAGTCATAAATATGAGTTTCAATTTTTCTGATCTGTATTAAAGCAAGTGTGTGTTAGCTATTGAAGTTCTGCTTCAATAACTGGTCGCTGAGGACCAGCATTTCAGCATCGTTCTTCATCGGTACGGTAGCAAAAATGATGTGTGGTGTCATGGGACACCGGATAGGAACGAAGTTTCTTATTATAAAAATATTAATTTTACGTTCTATTCGAGTTATAAAGAAATTAATTATTCGGGTACACATTTTTTATTATGATTATTTTTTTTTCGCCGACCAACGAATATACAGAATCAATTTTGTTCACAAACGAAATTGAATTCTGTCACGGCACGGCTGCGTATGATTAATATTTGTTTGTATGGCATCGTACTACTCATACGTCTTAAACATTGATTTAGAAACAAAATATCTTAAGTTATGTTTTAGAAACAAAGTTCCAATTGAAAGCAGCTACTACGTATAACGTTAGGTCGCACTTGCCAAATTACTAATTAAAAACCTTTGAACTTAGACAAGTGTTTATTGCCTTTAACAGTTTGCTATAATACTGGTTTCTAGGACACTGTGTATTAGCTTTGTTTGGAACTATGAATTGCCGAAATGGTAATAAATTTAAAAATATATTGATGTTGATTTTTCTGAATTTAACATTTCCACTTTAAGGCTATGAAATCTTAATTGAATTTATAATATCGCAAAAAATAAGTCGAAAAGATTTCTACATTCAAAAAAGTTTTGTTATTTGGTTCGTTAATAAATGACAAGAAAGTGACCATATATCATATATTTATATCATATATATATCATATATTTCTGGATTTGAAACAAAGTCTTAAACAACTGGCATTTCAATGCTAATTGAATTTAATATAGTAATAACAATTTCGATACAAAACACTTGGTACTTAATACCCTCCAAATATTTAGTTAGTAAATTTAAAATGTTTAACTTGGTGGGATAGAGTTCCTTTATATAATATCGTACGTCAAGTCCCACTGAAAGGGACACGATCCAAAAATAGTCTATATCATGTTTTCCACTGATGAATGTATGGACATTGCTAGACCGTCTTAGACTTCATCACTGATTAAGAATAAATGTACTTTATGGGGTCCAATTCTCTTTGGAGGGTATTAAAACTGTACTTTGGCCGGGTCGCTCTGGCAAGGGCTGTGGGGAAGACATTTCACCTTTGTCATAAAACTCTAAAAATAAATGTCTGGGATAATTATATACAAAATTAAAAAAAATTTTTTTGATAGGGATAGGGCAGAGGAGTAGATACTAGGTTACATCTCTGCTTCGTCATTAAAGTTTAAAAGTGTTATTTTTAAGGAATGTAGGCTTAAGCAAAACAATTTGTTAAATGCTTACACTATTTGTGCATATAACAGCGCCCACTAAAGGGGGTCCAAACATAATTTTTTTTTGATTTTATGGCTCTAAGTTTAAAGCATTGGACATCTTTGACATAAAAATATATCATTAACATAAAAATATGCTTAAAGAAATTAAAAAATGATGTTGCTTTTTAGAGGTTGGTTTAGTTCTTCTTAGGGGAACTTTTTTCCCTCTGCCCCGATTCGGTTCATTTACGAACATGACCTGTGCTATCCTTCAAGATATATTTGTGCCAAATTTCAAGAGTGTGGCTCGTTTCGTTTGAACTGAATCGTGATTTCCACAGACGGACGGACGGACGGACGTGCTCAGATCGTCTTAGATTTCATCACTGATCAAGAATATATATACTTTATGGGGTCTTAGGTGGGTATTTCGCTGTGTTACAAAGTGTTTTACCATTGGTTTGAAATACTTCTCGTATGCAATTTTTTATTAAAATTTTTTATCTTATAGCTGTTATCATATTCAACTAAGCCACCTAAAAAGTAGTGATAAACAAAAATACACATGAGTACTGATGATTAAAGCGTAGTGGTTTCTGCTCTGCTGGGTGAGTTGGATAATTCAAACTGATGTGTGTATATATATTTCTTTGTATTTATCATGTCTTTCTGAATTAAACAAAAAAACAAATCACCAACAATTAGAAAATCAATCGTAATTGAATTTAAGATGGGTGAACTAATTTATTCAGTTCTAGGAATTTACTCCTTTGCAACACCATAAAACCTAGGTAGAAACTTTTGTTAAATTTTGTATGCTATTAGTATTAGAGCTACTAAATATTAAATAAGCGTTATTGTTAGCGAAAAAAAAATTTTAACTAATGTTCAGCGTAGAAAAGAAAAAGAGGCAAAGAGGTGTGTAATAAAGGGAGTTTGAGTACATTTATAATTTGAATTTTCAGTTTATTGGGAAGTGGTTTGCTACACGACACCCTGTTCATTCCATTTTAACTAGGTTTTATTTCTTCATTCAAATAATAATTAATCAAATCAATGTTGACAAAAGATAAAGGCTTTTGCGAGTGTATATTAGAATAGACATGTTGACAGCAACATGCGTACACATATATTTAAGTGTTGGTTTAACAAAGTTTTTATTTACCAATTGTTTGTCAATAAATATTTAACTAAACGTATATGTACACTAAAGTTTTGCTTTTCCAAGACACCATTTTATTTGTTTATGTGTGCCAAGCTAAAAATCCTATAATTTTCATTTAAATTGCCCCTTTGTTGGTAATTTTCATTTTTAATATATGTGTGGGTTTTTTTCCTTATCGCTTCATGAAAATTATGTTAAAAAGCTTAAAAACAGTTTATGTATGACTGTACAGCGCAACATACGTGGTATACATACGTACATATGTATTGAAATGAAAACACTAAGAGAAAGTGTGATATATAAAACGCTTTCCTTTTTTTATACTTTTGTATATCAATTTAAAATATATAAAATAAATTTGCATTTTATTTTATATATATATTTTTTTTTTTTGGTGTGTTGAACTTCACAAGATTCTGTTAGACAGTACGGCGGAATGCTCATGCATATGAGTAGAAAATATATTTAGCGGTATTTTGTTTAGTGGTTGGATTTATAGGGATTTGTTCATTCACTTTCATTTTATGGCTTGTGTGTGCTTTCGTGTTTTTATTTCCTCCTTTCTGTAATTGAATTGTTTTGTTATCATTAAATTGAAATTGTAATCTCAAGTGTAACATATAAAAGCAAAATAATCGATTCATATAACAGATACATTTACGTATATATATTCATATATATGAATGTATGCTTTTTTCATTGTATTACAAATTTTTGTAAAAAACATTTTATGGCACATATACAAGCATTTGGTGGTAAATTAATGCCAATATTATCTTTATTAATTATTTTATATTTGTGTGCTATTCAAATATATAATACATTATGGTGAATATTCTCCACAGCAATTTGGGCTAAAAAATATTTTCAAATAAATTATTTATAAATAAAAATATTTGCTACTTATATTGCATTCTTTAGGTACAAAAATATTATGTTGTAATTGTGAGCACATTTTTTTTTTGACAAACCCAGCCCGCGCAGCGATTTGCTTGTGTGCACAAAGTACCACAAAGTCTGCGGCGGGAATCGAACCCACGACAATGGGACTGACAAGCTAGCCTTGCTACCTAATAGCCATAGCGAGACCAAAAGAACTGTAAATCTCGTTATAGTCAATAAAAATTTGCATGATTTAGAATCACTAAAAAGCTGATGGTAGTGAAGTGTGCCCTCCACAACAAGCATTGCCTTGCGAAAATATTACAAAATAGGCACGAATCTGTCTGGGGCATACATGAATATGTTAACAGCGCATAATATATGGGAAATAAAATAATAAAATCAATATATTTCCTATATTTAAATTTTGTATACCCTCCAAAAATGAATTAGAGGGTATATTCACTTTGTCATTCCGTATGTCACACAGAGAAATATCCCTCTGAGAACCCATAAAGTATATATACTCCCTTCGTCGGTCCGCCCGTCTGTGGAAATCACGATTCAGTTCAAACGAAAAGAGCCACAATCTTGAAATTTGGTATAAATGTATTTTGAAGTTCGTAAATGGGATGAATTGTGCAAGAGGGGAAAAAGTTCCCCTAAGAAGAACTAAAGCAACCTCTAAAAAACAACTTAATTTTTAAAGTTTTTTTTATATATTAAATTGAATTAAGATTCATAGGCTAATTGTTCGAAATTTGTTTTTAAATTTCAGAAAGACATGATAAATATTCCGAGGCACAAAGGAAAGTCAACATCAGTTTTATTCAACTTACACAGCAGAGCAGAGCAGCTCATGTGAATTGTGTTTATCACCACTTATTTGAATGTGATAACAGTTCCTATTTACACAAATTTTATTGTGAAAAAGTATCCGAGAACTGTATCAACCTGATGTTAACATGTTATTGTATTAATACCCGTGTTACCGTTTGATTATTTTTCTTCATGTCCCATTTTTCTGAATTTTTTGTTCCATCATACCTAATATAATTTTTGTAAGCAAATAATATATTTTATGTGAAAGCACATTCCAAAGCGTTAAATTTGAAGCCGTAAAATCAAAAAGATTAAGTATTGGACTCGGCCCCTTGAGTGGGCGTTACTATATGCAAAAATAGTGTAAAAATGTAACAAATTAATATTTTATGACGAATCTGAGACGTTACCTGCCACCTCTCCCTTCTTGCAAATGTGTGATGGCTCCCCCACGAACCTTGCCAGAAGGACGCCGACAAAATAGAGTTGTTATGCCCTTCAAAAAATAATTGAATGCCATAACGTATATAAAATCTTGATCAGTCTGTCAGCCTGCGAAAAAGACGGTATAGTATATTTTTGATCCCGCCCATTTTAGTGGGCGTTGAAGTTGCATATTGTATGAAAACATAGTGTGTATATTTTTGATCCCGCCCATTTTAGTGGGCGTTGAAATTGCATATTGTATGAAAACATAGTGTGAATATTTAAAAACTTGTATTCCTTAAGCCTACATTCCTTAAACTTTTAATTTACAAGCTTTTACGACAAAGCAAATATATTCTCTGATATTCTTCATTGTGCACAGAAATGACTTAAAGTAACTCTCTGCCCCAGCACGTTAGACATTTTTAACTTATCCCATTCCTTTTTGTGCGGGTTGATACAAAATACCATAACGTAAATTGCTTTTATGCTGATGGAAAGGAGTCTCAGCCATGCTCCTCCCAACACTTTGGAAACGACCGTATTAAATATTTGGAGGGTAATTAAGATTCCACCGGGTCGAATATAACATTCTTACTTGTTTTTTTCATAGTTTTGTGTCAAGCTTTCTCTTCTGCAAATTTAATATGTCCACATAAATAAATGGCGCAAAAATTTCTATAGCTTTCAAAATTTATAGCAGAAACAAATTAGGTTTTCTTGTTTCAATTTACAATAATATAAATCTTAATAAAAATGTTATCTCTTTTGGTTTTGTATTTTTTTCTAATGAGATTTATTTAAAATAATAAAAATTCTAACGCACAGACTAAAAAGCTAATGGCGTTGTTATTGATACTTATTTGTATGTATGCGTAATTTTTAAACAAGCGTTCCAGTGTTTTTGTGTCAACAATGTTGGAGTTTTGTAAAAACCATTTGAACAAAATTTACATTCCCCTTTGGCAAAAGTTAATGGCGTTGACAATGGCTTCTTTTGGTTCACGCGATGCAGAAAAACAAAATAACAATAATAATAACTCCATCTTCCGTTTGATTGTTGATGTGTGTGTGTGTGTATGGGTATTGCAAAAAGAACTTTAAATTTATATAATCGTTGGATTAGTGCAGTACATTTTACTGGATATTAACAAGAAAAATCAGTTGGAACTATTTGATTAAGAATTGGTATCGTTTATCTTATTTGTTGGCACTATTGTCTTGTAAATTATTAGCCTCAAAGAAAGGCATGACTACACTAGACGTTAGTTGGCGGTAATATCAACTATTATATATAAATTTATTTTATCCATCTGAATCAGGGACTCTTAGTGGCATTTATATTTAAGTTGTTATTTTAATGCTTCATTGTACCATAAAATTTAGTTTTTCTAGCATTTGAAAGCGTGTATGTAAAAATTAAAAAAAAAAGAACAGAATCTTTGCAAGGATATAACAGTTAAGGAAATATTGTTGTTGGTAATGTTATTTTTTATGATTAAAATTTCATTTCACATTTTCACATGTCGTTAAAACCCTCTTATATTGCGCATAGAAATTGCTACATTTCTGCCAAGATATCAAACACCATTACCTTTGCTCCGCCAAATCTTTAAATTTTTAAGCTTTCAGTTTTCGTTTTTGTTTTTTTGCTTCACACTAAAACTCAAACCAATTTCCAATTTTTTGTTTGTACTCTTTAAACAACAACAATGCCCTAAAAAAATGAAAAACAAAAATATAAAATAAAATAACCGACCTTTTTTAAAGGAAAGGTGGAGGATACCTTTCTTTGCCGCTGTTAAGCATGTAAAGACTGAGAGGTTCTTCATTATAACATTAAAATTTAAACAATTTGTGCGCTTGGAAATTGAATGAAATTGAAAATAATTTTCAAGCGGCATTTGAATTGCTAAAATTAAAAAAAAAAAACACACGAATTGGTTATGTACAGACACATAAAATTTTGTGTGCAAAATAAAAAATATTCTCACATACACACAAGTTTAACATTTTATATTTTTTTGGCCGAAAGAAATTTTTAATGTACATTTCCTTTTATTACATGCCAGCTAATTGCATATACAGTTGATACATCAAGCAGCCATAACCGCCAAAAAAGCTTAAGCGACGTACTCTTCGCAAAACTTTTTTGACGCAAATCTGTCAGAGTATCAAAGTCCTGTCAAATACCGTTACGTAAATAAAGTAAAGGACATTTTAGGTAAACTTCCTTTTCCCTCAAGTTCCTTTCCACTTAATGAAACAGTTAACAAGTTTTTGTTAAGGCAAATAATTACAAATTTTAAAGTCATCTGATTAAATTGAACTGATTTTGCATAACACCAGGAATATCTGAAAATATCTTAACTGCCACAAATATTTGAAGTATTACAGGAAATTTATTAGAACTATTAACGTTGATTTATTTTTATTGACCTTATCAGTTTATTGTAATATTAATCATGCTTGTGGTCCTTTTTTATAAAATTTTATGTCGTCTAATTTTTATTTAAAATTTCGTTAACAGTTTGTTAACATCTTCAGGAAATAAAATTTATTAAAATTTTATATGAAATCCCTTTATTTGACACATTGTTGTCACAATACTACTATATATAAATGAAATTTATTTGTTGGTGGTTAAGCAATGTCTATATGCATTTCATTGGTGCTTTACCAAATCGTCAGTAGACTTTAACCACAGTTTTGAAAAGTTAAAAACCTCTTATCTTATGCATATACTTCCGAAAACCATCAAACATACTTTATTTGTTGGTTTAGTTTTGTATGAGTTGCAAGCCTATGTTCTTGTTCTGTTGTTATTTTTGAAAATAGTTTGTAATTTACAAGTTGTGAATTCTCAGATGGTTTTCGGAAGTATATGCATAAGATGAGAGGTTTTTAACTTTTCAAAACTGTGGTTAAAGTCTACTGACGATTTGGTAAAGCACCAATGAAATGCATATAGACATTGTTTAACCACCAACAAATAAATTTCATTTATTTAAAATTTTATAGAAAAATGGTTTTGAAACATGACATAAAAAAACTATTCAAAATATTTGTTTTTCAAATACAATAACATATAGAAAAGTTTTTCAACATTAACAATTTATGGTAAAAACATTTTTTCAACATTAAGAAATTACAATGAACAATTTTATAACAAATTAGTTTTTATAAAATATATGTTGAACATTTTTTTATATGTTATTGCAAAGTATATCTATAACAAGTAGTCGCAAGAGTACAACAACATAAAATTACAAAAACCACCGTGCATTTTGTTTGTGTAAAATTCTAATCCTATGTCAGAAATTTTCTTTTATAATATAGATATTTTGTTCACAATTATTTCCAAAAATTTAAATACTTTTCACATAGAACTTTTTTAAAACAATTTCTTTTTGTTACTTTTCTCAAACAATTCAAATTGCACACTTTTTCACAAAAATCTTTTCTACAACAATTCTTTTTTGCTACTTTTGTTGAAATAATAATGCTTTTCACAATTTTACAAAATAATTTTTTCAACGGCATAAACAAATATGGATCGCTACAAAAGTAAACAAATTTTGACATACGTTCAGGTAAAAACTAAAAAAATTTTAGTCAGCTGGGCTCTTGCATATACTTGTTATAGATATACTTTGTGTTATTGTATTTGAAAAACAAATATTTTGAATAGCTTTTTTATGTCATGTTTCAAAACCATTTTTCTATAAAATTTTAATAAATTTAATTTCCTGAAGATGTTAACAAGCTGTTAAAGAAATTTTAAATTAGACGATATAAAATTTTATAAAATTTATACCACAAGCTTGATTAATATTACAATAGAACTATTAATAATTAATATAATAGTCCCCTAAAATCCTATGTAGCCAATAATAAGGATCTACTTCGATTTAAATCAAGAACAATAAAATATATACTTTTCCTTTAATAATAAATTATTAATAATAAATTTTAATTTTATATATCCCTGAAGAAGCCAAACAAAGAAGTGGCCAAATACCGGAATAAACAAAGTTTTTTATAAAAAATAATTGACCTCTTGCTTAAATAAACATCATTTATTAATTATAAAAAAGGACGAATAAATTTGTGAAATAAACTTCTCCTTTAAAAAATACTTTTTGTCATTTAAGCTTTTTTGGTGGTTATGGAACGATATGCATACATTATGAAAATAAGGTTTTTGTTTTGCTAATTTTTCGACCTCCGTTTTTTATTATAAATAATATGTGTAATAAAAAAACACAATTCGAGAAATTAGTATAAAAGATTTCCTGCACAAGTTAGCTGAAGGTTAACGCAGTACTAAAGATAAAAGTTAGTATATCAGATATAGAATGTATGTATAATATAAAAACCTAAATCTTAAAGCAATAGTTCACTTAAAGATTTTATGCAAAATTTTAGATACACATTTTAATGTTAGATTGGAAGATTATGCAGCCGTGCTATAATTTTATATGCTAGATGAAGGCTAACATTTTACTCCTTAATTCCTTCTTACTTAACCTACAAATACAACGTAAATTTTTTATCAAAGATAATCAGGTTATAATTCCATAGCTAATTCCTATAAATGGAATATATATTTTCACAAAAGTTGTTAAAAGCAATTGAAACGAAACCCCAAAGCAAACAAGTAAAAGTGCTATAAGCGGCTGTGTCGAATCATATATACCCTTCATCATGTGGAAGACATACATACAATAATTCAAATTCTGGAAACATCTCTTTGATCTTTTTTTATTTTTATAGAAATTTATATTCCTTCTAAGTTATGTTACATTAGCAAAACAAAACAAAAAATAATTTGGTTACTTTAATATTTCAAGAAAAATTTAAATTTTCCACCTCTGCAGCTACTTATTTTCTTTTATAAAATATGTTTGATTACACTGCTCAGCAGCAAAATCCTCCTTTAAATAAAACTATGTGGACTATATGGATTTTGATGCGCTAAACTCAAATCCTTTTTCGGGTTTTTTCCATCAGGTCGGAAGTTTTTTTATAGGCGTGGCAAATTTGTTCCCCTAAATTAGTCAGGTACCAGGGCTGTGGAGTCGGAGTCGGAGTCGGAGTCGAAGAGTCGGAGTTGCACTGTTTTTGCCGGAGTCGGAGTCGGAGTTGGAGTCGCTAAAAAAAGTCTCGACTCCGACTCCGACAAAGAATTTTTTAAATATTTTTCATAATAAAAATTCTGCGAATTTTTTTTTTTTAAATATTTTCTATTTTCAAATATTTGCCTTTTTACAGAAATTGACTTAATCTTTTCAATGAATTATTATTTAGTTTATTTAATTTGAATTATTAATTTTGTTGATTTTTTGTTGTGTGTTGGAATAATAAAAACGTAAAAATGTGGGACTTTTCGTTTAAAAAAAAACGACTATTTTGCTCCTTTTTCAAAAACTTCAACATTAACCCTATTTGTCACTCATAAACTTGTGCTTTTATATTCTCATGATTGAGAAGAAACCGAAGCAAACAAAAGCATTAACGTTCTCTCCCAAGTAAAAGCAATTTTGAAAAGTCACGGTTCACACAGTGAAATTTCATTACAAAAATTTCAGTGTGCAGACACGGATGAAAGTGTAGAAGAGAATAAAAAAAAAATTCATAAGAAATATTTCACTATGTAAACCCAGACTAAAATCTAAAAAATTTAGCAACTTTACAATTTCAAATTATGGCAACACTGAATGCAATTACTGTTTGCATATATTCTCTATCGTGTAAATACTCTCTTTCGTTAGAATTATGTATTGATAAAGCATTGCATTCAGTCGGAGTCGGAGTCGGAGTTGGAGTCGGAGTCGTACTTTAAAAATTTCGGCGGCTGGAGTCGGAGTCGGAGTCGCAACTATTTTTTCACGACTCCACAGCCCTGTCAGGTACGGACTTTCAAATGTAAAACACCAGAAGATGTGTAACAAAATTGTATTTATTTTAGTCGAACATAATTTTTCTCTATCTCCCATCGTTTTGGAATTATTCGGAAATTTAATGGAGAAAAAAATATTTTTTCGTGCGAAATTCGTAATTTTTTTCAGTTTAAAAATTTTATTAAAAAAAATATAAAGCAAATATTCAACATTTTGCACATTATTATGAGAGTTACATATCTTAAAAATAAAATCAGCTATAAACCATAAAAATCTGTTTAAAAAAATTTGGATTTTATTGTCAATTTACCGCAGGTAGCGGTTGACTCAACCGTCGCAGGGTTAATATTGCAACAAAAGTTAAATTTGTCCAGCTCAGGAGCTTTTTGTCATTTTGTTTTTCTAATTTCTTTAAAAATTATCCTATATGTTTAATTTGGCTGGATACCTTTATATACCAAAAAATGTTAAATTGTCCAACGACGGAACCAATTTTTTTTAATTTTTTTTTATTTTAAATACCAATTTAATTCTTCCTGTGAAGATAGTGTGAAATAAGGTTAATTAGTGTGTGAAATAGGGTTAATTAGGTTAGAGTTTAAATTTTCCAGCTCTGGAAGAATATTTTAGATATTTCTGCTTTTTAATTACACTATATTTAAGACAATATATTAATCTACAACAGAAGTATGTAGCTTTTCTGGGGATTCGCAAAACCGCTTTCACTTGCACACAGACGGATATCACTTATTCGACTTCCCTACGCATAAGGGCCAAGAATATATGTCCGTATACACTTTATGGGTTAGCATGGAAATATTGTAGAAATTTTTGGTGAAGCGTGTAAAATAGGACAAAGTTGATAAATAATATCCATTTCTTTGTTTAGAACAAAAATTACGAAGTCTTTAATATATAAAACTAATGTTGAATTTTATTTCAAATAAAATTTATTTTGAGTTAAATCCAATTCAGCAGAACATATTACTTTAAGTTTCATTACTGCAACGCACCTTTATTTCTACTTCTTTGTCTGCATGCAAGGGAAAACGAAAACAAGTTGATGTTTTTATATTTAAAGCCGCACAAAGGATGAATTGTACAGCAAAAAGGCCACTACTAGCACAAGCAAATGAAAATGTTTTACAATTCCAAGCTTAACAGACTAGAAAAGTAAAGAATGGCATATAACATATTGCTAAACAAATCTAAACTAGACTCCTTAGTTTTTTATAGTTTATTTCTCGAATTTTCTAAAGTTATCGAAAAGATAAAAAAGTACACAGCGTTTGTGGCATTAATATGTCTGGTCGTAATGAAACATTAATTAAATAAACATTTTATGTCAGACATATTTCAAAGTAAATATTACACACATATTTGTTTATAATACATCTTTTTATTTAAACTTTAAATTTAAGTATTTTTGTGTTCGTTAAAATATGGAATATTTTGTTTAGCGGAAATTTCATATCTGCTATAATTTGTAAAGTTTATGTCTTTACACTCTTCCACTTAATGAAGAGAAATGCATGTATATTTTGGCTGTTTGTTTAGAAATACTATACGAGTACATCTTACCTCAATTTAATAACTTATCAATTCTTATTAAAAATGTCTCATTTTAAAACTACACAAATTAAAATATAAAACGAGAATAGTTTTTCCGTTTGGTATCTAACAAATTAGTCAAATATTTTGCGAAACAATACTAAAATTATTTCCATCATTCATTTGATGTTTCTGTAAATCATTATTCAAAAAAGATTCCTTCCAAATTTAGTGGCCGAATTCAGCATTTATTTCCTGAAACATGACTTTATATAGAATATATTTCAGAATTTTTTTTCCACCAACGTTGGCTCTTTAATTTACTTTTGATTAGTAGAATTTACTAATAATATATTAGAAAAAACAAAATCAAACTATTAAAAAAAGCTAATTTCTGGTGAAATGGCATTTCAGTCCTTATTTCTCTAGAATTGCGCAATGCGCTGTCATGATGATTGACTTTTTTTGTTTCCTTCAAAAAATAATTGAGAGGTTGATTCACTTTGTCATTCCGTATGTAACGCAGCGAAATATTCCTCTAAGACGCCATAACCTATATAGGTTATGGCGTCTTACGTCATACGAGAATATATTCTTGATCAGTGATGAAATCTAAGACGATCAAGCCATGTCCGTCCATCCGTCACTATTTTTGAAATTTGGATAAATCAATTTTAAAGGATATCGTATATTAAATAATAATCGTTTTTTTGGATTTTCGTTAATTTAATAAAAGTTTATTTATTTATTTTATTTATTTAATTCTGTACTATTACTAATTGCTTACTATCTCCAGTATTACTGACTCTATTAATAATTAAAAACTAAACTTATATACTCTAAATGAAAAAGGCGTCATGAATGCATGTGATTAATATGTGTCACTGCCCTGATCAAATTCTTTTAAGTGCATTGGCACATTTGACGAGTAATGTACTTATCAAGTGTCAATATAAAAAATCCACGTTTGGTTGCAATGATCTGTATTAAATTTCATTAATGTTTGTATGTCGCTGTTTTAATGCAGCAAAATATAATTTTCAAGTGGCCTAAATATTCGGCATTCTTTAATGACACATGCATTCATTACAGACAGCACAGGTCAAGTTAACAAATGGACTGAATTGGGGCCAGAGGGAAAAAAGATCCCCTAAAAAGAACTAAACCAACCTCTGAAAAACAACATAATGTTTAAAGTTTTTTTTTTTTGCTAATTTTGTTAAGCAAATGATATATTTTTATGCCAAAGAAGGTTCGTAGAGCGTTGAACTAACCTATACATAAGTAAGAACAAAAATTTGTTTATGGGGTCATTTGGGGGGCCAAAGTGGGTCCGAGAAAGATCAGAGAATATCTCAGTTTCTTGGTAAAAGCTAAATATATTCAATTTTTAGCCTAAGGGTTACAATTTGTTAAATATTTACAAAATGTTTGCATATAATATCTTACGTAAGCGCCTACTAAAAGGGGAGGGGTCCAAAAATGGATTTCTGGCTCCAAGTTCACTGCTTTGGACCTTCTTTGATATAAAAATATATCATTAAAAAAAAGAAAACACTAAAAATATATGTCGTTTTTTAGAGGTTGGTTTAGTTATTCTTAGGAAAAAATGGTTGTCTTAAACTTAATCAAGTATTTTTCCAGTTCTCGTATACTATTTCCTCATAAAAATACATTATCATATACAAATAACTCAAAGAAAATTTAGTTCTAAATGGAACTACATTAATGATAGAAGTATAACAATTATAGAAAAGAGCTGTTCTCCTCTGCGGTGTAGATTTCAAAATCAAATTGGTGTTGATTTCTTCTTGTTTCTGAATGCTACACGTTACGTTTGACTATGTAACACACCAAAAATTTTTGTTAAGACACTAGTGGTTTGAATTTGAAAGTTGTTTTATTGTATTGTATTTAAAAGGATATATAAATTTTTTTTCTTCATACTGCTTTCCTTAAATTTACGAAAATATGTAGAACAATTTCTATATTTAATGACATTCGCAAATTCACGTACATAGATAATATTACTAAAGCTAGAATAATGCCCAAAAACTTGTCCTTGAGTGAACAACTAAAAGCCTGGCGTTCATATTCGCCAGGCTTTTAGTTGTTTAATAATTTCATATCATTACAAAAATTTTAAGAAATTTGTTTTGGTCTAAAGAAGTTATAAAAGTTTAATGTTTAAACGCTAAGAAATCTTTTTCTTCACTACATTTATTATTATAAAAGTGAAACAAGAGTTGTTTCCGAAAGCCTTAGAAATGTTTATCAAATTGTGTATACTAGTGTTATCTTTAACTATCGACAACCAAATTTTGCTTGTGTGCTCGAAAAATAATTTTTATTTGCCGTATAAAATTAGTTAATTTCATAGAAATTATTTTGAAAGAATGTCTTATTATCGAATTCCAAATAGATTAATTAAAGCATAGGGAGCTACCTACTATGCAATCTAGTCTTATTTCAATTTCACAAAATTTACAAAACACAAGATGCGCGAAGAAAAATAATTTTACGACTCACTCACTCTTACATTTCTGTCAAAGAACACAGTCAGACACATGAATTGCAAACACAAAAGAACAGCGTGGAAAAATGAACTAAAACAAACAGTGAAATAATAATTTCATTAAAGCACTTATTATTTTTACTTGTTTGTCCTTTTTATTAAAATTCTTTACAAAAAGCAAACGAGAGAATACCCAAATAAAGGTGACCGAGAAAAATCAACACTCCATTTGCAAAGGTTTAAAAATGTCGGTGTTAAGCAATACTTGTACATAGTTATTTTATACCTGCATATACTCGTAGCACGGAACTGTGAAAGTTATCTTATAAATACTCATGAATGGTGGAGTATGAATATTAAGATTGTGCATGCTGAACATATTTTACATCAGTGGAAACGTTTATGAATTATAAACGAGAGTTTTTCCCGGAACTAAAATTACATATCTTTCAATTTCCAATGATTTCGTTTTCAATAAAATATTTCTTGTTAAATCGAAACATTGTTTGTTTTTTCAAGGGAATTGACATTTTATATCCGTCTAAAATATTATTTTTCAACTGCGAGGTAAACTTATAATATTTTTATTGCTCGTCATTGCATTCCGCAAGGGTAGTTTTTTACAGTAAAAATAAAATTCAACGGCAGACACAGTCTTCAGTTTTCATTAAAGAGCGATGATGATGTGTGTTTTATTGTGCATAACGAGGCCTTGAATTGTGAAGTTCAGTTTTATTTACATATTTGTTTAGATTATCTAATAATAAATTGATAAATGAGAGAAAGAATTAATGAGTGATTGGAATATTACATTCTTATTAATATGTAAAGCAATCATTATGCCAATTTTTAAATATGTTTTAAAAGGAGAGTTCTGTCTACAAGAAGACATTTAAAGGATATTGGAAACTATTGACTTCTATTTATGCTTAACCTTTCAATATTATTCTAGTAATAATTTTTTAAGTTTGAGATCACTTTGTATAAGAAATGTTAAAATATTTACAATTTTAATATTTTAAAATTTTTATTTAAAAAGACTTCAAGCTTAAAAGATAATTACTAAAATAAAATTATAAATGGTGTTTTTTTATGAAGTTTTTTTTTATACGAATCACTCTGTTGTCTGACAGCTGTTTTGACAGTTTAAAGTGACGTCTCTACTCAGTATTGTTTGGCAAATCATCATGAACAGGTTAACTCCAGAACAACGCTTCCAAATCGTGGAAATTTATTTTCAAAAACAGTGTTCAATTAAAAACGTTTATAGAGCACTTCGTGAATTTTATGGTGCACATAATCGTCCGTCTGAGACCACCATAAAGAACGTAATTACCAAATTGACGTATTTGGAGCAAAGATAATGCACACGCCGTTCAAGAATTACCAATGCATCCCGATAAATGTACTTTTTGGTGCAGTCTATGGGCTGGTGGAATCATCGGTCCTTATTTCTTTAAAAATAAGGAAGGACGACGCGTTACCGTGAATGAAAATCGATACAGAATCATAATCAATGAATTTCAAGATATGGATGTAAACGAAATGTGGTTTCAACAGGATGGTGCCACTTGTCATACTGCGGGCGAAACAATGGACTTATTGAAAGAACATTTCAACGACAACATTATTTCGAGATATGGACCGGTGAATTGGCCTCCGAGTTCGTGTGATTTGACGCCACTCGATTATTTTTTGTGGGGATACCTGAAATCATTGGTTTACGTGGATAAACCAGCAACGATTGACGCTTTGGAAACCAGTATTCAACGTGTCATTGCTGAAATACGCCCTCAAATGATTGAACAGGTGGTCGAAAATTGGACCTCCAGAATGACTTTTGTGCAAAATAGTCGTGGTGGCCATATGCCCGAAATTATATTTAAATGTTAAATGACAAGAAATTATCTACCAAATAAAATTTTTCTTTGGCCATTTCATAATTTGGCATGTGGTTTATTTAAATTTCAAATCAGCAAGCTCTTATAAAACACCCTTTATATGTAACGGTTTTTATAAGACGACAGAGAAATATTTCATAAAGATTTCCTCGAAATTTATGATTAGTCTCTTTAGAGAAACTAAAGCCAAGATGTTTTTTAGTGATGAGGGAAAAACAACATACATCTTATATTTTCATTCTAACTGCCGCAGATGCACAAATTAAAAAATTAAAGTGAAAAGTTATGGTTGCGGAATCGGGTCTCAGTGCCTTTAGTTATCTTTGATTTTTATCGAAACTGGAAATGTATGACATCTTTCACTAGGACTAAATCGAGACAAGTTAGAACTTTGCACTTGATTATAGGAGATTTGATTTTAATGTAAATTGTTTGACCTATTTGAGGGTCTGTTGGCTGAAGTAATTAACACGAGACTATGATGCAGAGGGTCTTGAGGTCGAATGAAGATTGTGTCGAATTCTTGTGATCAGCATAAGTGTATGGTGATGTTAGTTGTTGTCAGCCTGTTTCAATGATGAAGGCATAACACTGACTATTGACTATAACTGACAGTGACTGACACTATCATATACTAAAGAGCAGAGGAACAGCACCCTCCTTCGTCGGCCCTGTAGTAAGAAGTTAGTCGGAGAAGTAAAAGTTTGAAATAGCTACGAAAACTCTCTATCGTCTTATCTCTCTGTCCTCTCAATACTATCCCCTCCTTTCTAGTTTTGGCGCAATACTCTGTATATGTAGGCTTCATCACCTGAGTGCTGGTCAGCGTTGAACAAATGTATTGTGTGAGATATTTTATTAAACATATTTTTTGTTTGTAGTGGGTTAAGCTCCTCTATATGCCCATAATTGGTTCTTATATTAAAATAACAGTACACTTTAAACTAATTCCAAAATAACAGAACTACTCGTAATGCACTACTTTTCAAGGAGTAATTGATAATTATATAACTAATTCAAAAGCAATTGAGAATTTTAGAATTTGAAAGAGTAATTGAGAATTACATGAATTGTTATTTTGTTCTAAATAGTATAAATTTTATTAGTTATTGAAAAAGATAAAAAAGTACTCTAAAATATTGATATAAAATATTACTGCAGTTGTAAAATGTTAGATTTTCATCACTGATCTCTTTTGATTATTTGATCTTCTAATGTTTTACTCTTAGTAGAACAAACAGATATAATTCTTTATAAAAATAACTAATTTGTTAAAATTTAAAAAAATTTACTTTTAAGAAGAAAAGTTATATTATTGATTTTCGTAGTTTAGCTTTTTTACGGGGGTTTTTTTGATGTGTTAACATCTATACGCGCGCCTCTAGGGCAGTAAACTATTAGTTTCAATACATACGCAAGTGTAAGTGTAAGAGTTTGTTTGTTTGTTGTTGTTGCTTGGCAGTCGGTATTGAAAGTGATTATTGGGCGATTTTCATATAATTTTCCCACGCGATTTTCTCCGTAAGTTCATAGCCGATTTTATTAATTTTTGGATTAAAACGCTAGTGCGGGTTTCGACGAAGAGTTTAGGCCAAAAATTAAAGCGATCCGATATCGGCGAGCGGAGATTTAAATGTTTTAATTCGGAGTATTATTTTGGAGTAATATTAAAAAAGTGTTTTATGTTGATCTTCGGTTTTGTCTTATGCATAGCAAAGAGAATAGTGACGTGGTTATACGTAAATATATAAAAATGAGATAGCAAGACAGCAACGTATGTAGCTTATGTACAAACATAACAATGTATGTATGTACATTTGTCTGTTGCTTTGCATTCTCTTTGTTTTTTGTGGGTTTAATATAAAATAAATAAAAAATACTTTATATTAACTCTACCTCCGGGTTTGTGGGTCTGTGTTCATAGAAATCGAACAGGTACCGTGTAACAAAAAGGTGTTAACACATCGCCCGTGAGTTCGAACACTCATTGATATTTGTAATAGAAAATACTCTAACGTTTCTAGTTATTACGATTGAAAATAGATCTGTTAAACTCAATCACGGTTTCCAATTTTGGAATACTGACACTTATGACTTTCTTTCTTAGGAATGCAGTATAAAACTCGAAAAATTTATAGCAATACTAAAAACGTTAGCAACAACATGTTATGTAGTAAGAACATGAAAACTATTTTCATATATAATAGTTCCTAGAAGGGTCTGCTGGAATTTCGGGAATATAAAGTTTAATAGTGAGGATAAATTTTAAATATTAATCTATTTTATACGGAGTTTTAAGACAATACGATTCTTTTATTCATTTAATTGTAACACAAAAGCATTTTGAAATTGTCAATATTTAAGCAAAAACAAATTATATTTAATTTGAAACAGTGACTGACTTTTTGAAGCCAATTCTCTTTCCCTAGTGTATTTCAGTAAAAAAAAAAGTTATTGCAATCAAAAAATCATGTAGGCTTGTATTTTGGTGTGTTTGAGCTGCGGTATACGCAACATATTTATTAAATTCAAAAAAAGACTGCCTATTGCTTAATGGCCTGGTTTGTGCTTTACAAAAAATTATTCCCAACTCTAAATATTTGTGAGCAAAAAATAATTCAAAAATATAACAGCACGCGAACAATATTTTTCTTGGTGCTACACACAAAATTAAACAATATTAATACCAACAGAAAAGTAAGTAAATAAGAGTAAAAAGTACATATACAATACATACATATGAATGTTGTATATCTTAAACATTTTGGTTTTCTGGCCAGAAAAGATACTTTATGGCATATTTAAAGCACGTTAGTTCTTTTACAGATTTTAGTGACGTTGATTTCTTGGAAAATGTTACCTAATATTTTTATGTGTTTCTAAGTTAAAAATTTAAGTTTTGTTTATTGATCTTTAGGATTTTAATATACACATTATGCATGCACACGCAAGTATAATTAAGAATTTACCACCACAAATCAACTGTAATAACATTTGTATGTAACTTGATTTTAGGACTTCAATATCCGAAGGAAATCTTAAATGAAAATTTAACATTAAAATTAACTTAGGTGCACGCAAAACATTTGCTTGAAAAGCCATTTGACTGAATAAATAAAAATAAAATATGTACTGTTCAAGCAAGGTCTTGTTTAGAGAAGGCTACCAAAGTAATATTTTCGAGGAAGTTATTTTTAGACATTTTCTTATAATCGAATGTTTAATAGAATTGTTAAGAAATATATCAAAAGCCTTATTCATAAAAAATATGTTTCATGTATAAAAAATGCTTAAAGAGATTTGCATAACAAATTTTTTTTATAAACCCTTTAAAAAAAGAAATTAATTTTATGAATAAGTCATCAAACCTTTAGCATTTAACCTATTCAGGTCATTGAGTGGAATTGCTTAGCGTTCCAAAAATTGCCGAATATTCAGTTGAAGTTTAGAAAATTTTACAAGACTTCCAGACTATTTACAAATATTTATACATTTTCTGCTCTGATAAGATTTGTACACACAAAACCCTAGTATGTTAAAAACGTCTAAAATGAGAAATAAGAGCCTCGAGTTTCGTATTATGGAGATCTAAGGAATTCCGTTTTATTACAGTTTTGATAATTCTTGTACGCACTTCCATACATCAGATAAACTCAATTTGTACATAAAGCGTCTTTATTGCTTTCTAGTTTTAAATTTATGAAAAACAAGGTGTTTGGTAGACTTTCAAAGTCCTTTTTATATCATTATGTGTAGAATATAACATTCTTCAAATATTCGCCACCGTATCTCTCCCTGGAGTACATCCAAAATGTTAAATTTTCCATAACCCTGAATCATAAATCAGGCTGAGTTGCGCCGATGGCATGTGTTATGCTTTGAGAACCGCTGCAGTTTGTGGCTAAAGTCTAATGGGGGAGAAGTAAAATTACACGATCTCAAAGGCCTGGCCCGTGGTCTTTGAGATCGTGTGATTTTACCGCATTCAGTATGCAGAGAAATTTCCATGCAATTTAAATACAAATCTTGATTGATATCGAATGCCGTAATTTGCCCCCATTTCACATCACCTTTACGTGAGATAATCATGCTCTCAAATCGCTCGTGAATAATTTCCAATTTGGCGTGACCTGTGTGGCACGTGGAGACGATCTGGTGAAATTAAAAAGCGATGGCATTCATGCAAAAAAAAATAAATAAAATTTATCATAGACATAGCCATCGCCGTTCTCAAAGAAATATGGGCCGATGACACCACCAAACAGTAACATTTTCGGGATGCATCGGTACGTTGCCTGAGCAGAATACTCTTTTTGGAAAAACAACTTTATTTTTTGCAATTTTATTTGTCGTTGAATGCTATATCCGACTTTAGTTATTTGATGAAACAGACTGAATAAATGACAATCAATTTAATAGATGTACCTTCAACAGTATAGCCGTTATCAACTGTGGAAGTTCGGAAGTCTGTGTTGAATAACTGAGCTTTGCTTATCCAAATATATATTGACCTGTTTCATGGAATATTCATATACAAGATTCTTAGGGCTCATCGGCAAATCTGAGCTTTGCTGAATCTAAATTAAATATATCTTTCTCTACTTTTTTATTCAAGAAATTTGAAGGCGATGTTCTAACATCGATGGCAAAGACTTGAAAATTTGTGGTCTACGAGGATATTTTTTCATATCCGACATACTGTCCATACCAATTTAATGTCTAGCGGAAACGGTTAGTAAAACTTTTTTCCCAATTTCTACAGGGTGTCCGCCGGGAAGGTATACTACTTGGTTTAATTTTTTATTAAATGAAAGAGAATGGATCTTATATTGATAAAAGTTTTATTTAATGTCGACAATTATGTATGGAATGCAATATGCCATTTTTCATTACATTCTCACACACTTCACGCGGTATTTCATTAATTTCATCACGAATATTTTGTTTGAGTTGCTCAAGCGTTTCTGGTTTGTTTGCATAAACTTTGCTTATCAGATATCCCCACAAAAAGAAGTCCGGAGCTGTCCAATCAGGCGAACGTGGAGGCCTGATATAACTTGTTGTGGAAAGAGGTGTCACAGTAATTCCATTGTAGTTCTGGCTGTATGCGATGTGGCATCGAATATTTTTCCATAATGCCACATGTCTACTTCACGACTGCCAAATGTGAACTGCCAAGACTAATGTTTACCAAAATGGCGGCAAAACAAAGTAGTATACCTTCCCGGTGGACACCCTGTATATAAAATTGTTTTATTTTCAAAGCAAAAATTAATTTTACTTATTTTTTTTTTAACTCGGCATACCACTCTGTGTATGACTCCTAAATAAGCAATGCATTGCGCCGGATCTAGAAATGAGGGCATAGTACTGACAGGACATATGAAGAAAGATGGGAATATAAAGAATTTTTTGTAGCCATTTCTAGTTTTACTTTGCGAATTAACTTTTTGCTACAGGACCGACGAAGGACGTTACTGTTCCTCTGCTCTTTAGTACATGATTGTATCAGTCGCTGCCAATTATGTTCAGTGACCAGTGCTATGCCGTCATCACTGAAACAGGCTGACAACAATGAACACAACCATGCGCTAATGCTGATTAGAAGAATTTAACACAATATTAATGACTGAGCTCGGACTCGAATTCCGCTTTATGGTCTCGTGTTAAGTACTTCAGCCAACGGCACCTTCATATTTAAATGTATGCATTTTCTTAAAATGTTTATAGATTTGCATCTTGTCGCTTGAAGGATTATCATTAAAATATATAGAAGCGATTTCTGAGCCACATGTCCCCAATGCTCTGTGCTAAGGCAGGCCAAATCTTTCAAGTATTTCCAAAATTCCAAAATTCGATTAAGTATATATTTTCCATAATATTGTGACAAGCTTTTGCTGTCCATTAAAGAATAAGTTGGACAAGGAATCCATATTAATCCATAATAATATAAAAATAATATTTGAATTGTAATTATTAGAAGAAATATGCACGCTAGAGTCTACATACAATGCACTGGCATGTGTTTGTGTGTGTGTCGGATAGTAAAATTGAAACATATACTTAATTTGTTTGATGAATACGATTTTGATGGGAATAAAAACAAGTTTGTTTGCTTTTTAGCTTTAGCGGATATCCTGCTAAGACAAACAATATGGCCGTAGCTAACAAAATATTGGCAGTAAACTTTATTTTTAGCGGTTAAATTTGTGGAAATATTTAAACTAAAAATAAAACAAGGAAGCTAAACAACATATTCCTTATACACTCGTAGAATATAGAGACCTGCTTAAAAGCACTTAAACAATTTTGAAATGCGTTTATGGGATCTCTACATATTGTTTTATTACAAAACAAACAACGAAAGAGAAAATATGGTTATAAACAGCAGTTGATGGTATTTGTTTTACACTTCATTACGAGTTTGTAGGCTTAAACAATATTTGGCCTTTTAATATCAATATTTGCTAACAACGTAATAAATACACGCACAATAGCAACAACATTATTACATACATACATACGCCCTTAACAGGAGGTATGAAAAATAACAACGTCGGTTGTATCGTTTCATTATGGGCTTAATATCGGTTTCTCACATCACATTAAGCATTTAAACCTAAAGTTATGATTTTAAGTGGTTTTAAATCTTTTGATGTTTGTTCAAATTAATCCCTACTGCCCTCGTCCTCCTTCCACAATACCTTCGTATTTGTGTAGAATAAAACCTTTTTCATATAGCTAAGGTCATACATAGGCTGGCAAACACACACACAAGCTCACCTACATAAACAAGTCTCCTGTTATGGGCGAAAAAAATGTGCTTTTAATACAAAAGCTGTGGTAACGATGAGTAAGCGTTTGCTGTTTATTGTGATTTTGAGAGTGCGCTTATGTTGTTTGTAATTCGACTAAACAAATTCACATATATAAACTCATTGAGGAAAATGTCGGTTGTTTAAAAATACTATATTTCTTATATAATTATGTCATCATGTCAAAATAAATTACAACATGTAGTGAAACTTATCTTTCTGGTGGCAAGGGTCGGTCGATATGTATGGAATTTTATTGCTTTACGTTAAGTATTCGAAATATTTGTACATTGTTTAGGAATAAGAATCAACACGATTGAAATTAAACAATTAAGAACGTTATATTCGACTGGGTCGAATTTTAAATACCCTCCAAATAGGAGCAGCATGGCTGAGATATCTTTTCATCAGCATGCAAGCAATTTACATTATTTTTGCAGTTAATATTTTATATGAACGGGCATAAAAGGGGCGGAGATAAATTAAAAATATTTAAACTGCTGCATCAGAGTTCTTTTAACGGTCATTGCACTCTGCCAATGACCGTCGCGGAGACATCTCACCTTTGTCGTTAAAAGTTAGAAAGTAAGTTTTTGTGGTAATTTAAAAATAATTTGTTTTTTGGTTGATAGGGTCATTTAGGTTTCGTCATAAAAGCTGAAAAAATTTAATTTTTAACGTATATCATTTTCTAAACATTTACACTATTTTTATACCCTCCAAAAAAGAAGTGGAGGGCATATTCACTTTGTCATTCCGTTTGTAACGTAGCGAAATATCCCTTTGAGACCCCATAAAGTATATATATTTTTGATCAGTGATGAAATCTAAGACGGTCTGAGCATGTCCGTCCATCCGTCTGTGGAAATCACGATTCAGTCCAAAGGAAACGACCTAGACTCCTGAAATTTGGTATAAATATATCTTGAAGGATAGCACAGGTTAAGTTCGAAGGTGGACTACATCGGGCAAGAGGGAAAAAAGTTCCCCTAAGAAGAACTAAACCAACCACTAAAAAACAACATAATTTGTAAAGTTTTTTTTTGTAACTTTGTTAAGCTAATGATATATTTTTACACTAAAAATGGTCCAAGGCGTTAAACTTGGAACCATAAATTTAAAAAAAGGGATTTTTGAGATCCGCCCCCTTTAGTGGGCGTTATTATATGCAAAAATAGTGAACAAATTTAACAAATTGTTTTACTTAAGCCTACATTCCTTAAAAATAAAATTTTTAGGCTTTAATGACGAATCAGAGACGTAACCTACTAATACTCTGGCCTGCCCCTCCACCCCCTTCGCCCCCTAAATGACCCATTAAAAAAAATATATATTTTTTTTCAATTTTGTATATAATTACAAACATTTATTATTAGTTTTATGCTAAAGGTGAAATGTATTCCCCACAGCCATTGCCAGAGCGACCTCGCCAAAATACAGTTTTAATAGAGAATTGGACCCCATAAAGTATATATATTCTTGATCAGACGGTCTAGCAATGCCCATACGTTCGTCTGTGGAAAACATGATATTGTCTATTTTTGAACCCCGCCCTCTTTAGTGGACTTTGAGGTACGATATTATATAAAGAAACTCTGTCCCACCAAGTTAAACATTTTAAATTTACCTACTAAATATTTGGAGGGTATTTAAGATTCGACCCGCTCGAATATATCGTTTTTACTTGTTTTTATTAAAGAGGGCGGGATTCAAAAAATTGATTTTTATGATTTTCGGCCTCTAAATTCAAAAATATATCATTTGCTTAACAAAAATAAAAAAACTTAAAAAATAACATGGTTTTTGAGGATGGTTTAGTTCTTCTTAGGGGAACTTTTTGCCCTCGGGCCCGATTCGGACCCATTTACCAACTTGACATGTGCTATCCTTTAAGACTTATCTATATTAAATTTGAAATGTCTGACTTATTTCGTTTTGGCTGTACTGGGATTTCCACAGACGGAGGGATGGACCAGGCTAGATCGTCTTAGATTTTATCACTGATCAAAAATATATATACTTTATGGGGTCTGACATGGATATTTCGCTGCGTTACACACGTAATGCTAAAGTGAATATACTCCCCAATTCTCTTTTGGAGGCTATAAAATCTTTCAATAAACTTTTTTACATTAAATAAAAATTTCACAAAACAATGTGCCATTTAGGCACCAAATTTTTAAATCAATTTGCGTTAATGAAATTTATAGGATGTGATTCACAAAATTTGCACCTTATTATATAAAAAATATGTTTATAAAGATTGCTAACCATCTATTTCCTTTGTTTATTGTAATTAAAATTATTTAACATTATCTCAAATGTTATAAAAAATCCATATCTCTTTGGCAGTACTAGAGATAATAAATATATAAACTTAAAAATATTGTTGGCTATAAATTCCTGTCTCTTTAAATGGTTTATCTTTCTTAGAAGCGGAAATCATATTCTAATTAGCCTATTACAGCCTTAATTGCTTGAATCATCTGCGATATAAATATAAAAGCTGCTTCGCATAATTTTACACTTATATTTTGCCGTTTAGAAATCGTTACGCCACTTATTTTTGTTCTTACTATTTTCTATATTTTATTTTTTCATATTTCTCATTCAGTTATATTTTTATGTGGTAACATTTTAAGGGTTTGGTTTTTTCGAAGTTCTGTAGAAAATTATTTAATACTCTTTTATCTTGGCAAATGACACACTACAAAGGAAAAAGTACAGTATTTGAATTTAAGTTTATTGTTAATTTTATCAACGGGCTTAAGTTCGAATCTGCAAGACTGCAAACCATTTTTTATTATTTTATTAATAAATGAATTTGTTCAAATTCTATTTATTATTTTTTTATATTAAGATTGGAATATTAAGAATATTTTTCAATAATCATCAAACCAGCAGAACGGATCAGTACTGATTTCGAGGCCGCTACGCCATCTCATCAGCGTTCTTTGTTCAATTTTTCCACTTTTGCAAGTGGTGCTAGTTAGTAGGAATATCAACTATTTAACCAATATTTTAACGAAAATTGAATATGAGAAGTTATCACATTCATATTTTTTAAGTTATTACATTTTTGGTTAGTACGAAATTCCCCAACCCTGACGATTACTGATCCGTTCTGCTGGTTTGATGATTATTGAAAAATATTCTTAATATTCCAATCTTAATATAAACTAATAAAAATAGAATTTGAACAAATTCATTTATTAATAAAACAATAAAAAATGGTTTGCAGTCTTGCAGATTCGAACTTAAGCCCGTTGATAAAATTAACAATTTACATAAGAAAGTTCGACTAATAAAAATTCATACATAATTTAATTTAAGTTTATATAATTTGACGTCAAAATCTTAAGCCAACAAAAAATTATATATTTTATTGCTTTATTATTTCTTCAATTTGTTTTCCTTTACCATATTAATGCATTATTGCTGCCATAGATACAGTTTTCGCCAAAATTTTACTGATTCACGAAAAGAATTACTGGTAAGAAGGACTTTTCAGAGGGTGTAACACATTGCCACGATTATGGAACAATTCTGTTCTTTTCTCTGCTATTTCAAGGGCAAGAAAAAATATTTTTTTTTATGTTCGTAATTTTGGTACATATTCTTTTTAGAAAACAAAAGAATATATGATTTCCTTACTTTTAACTTATCAGGAAACTGAGAGTTTTCCGATTGATAGCCGCCTCATATGTAGTCAGTCAAAGGGTAGAAAAATTGAGGTTAGGAAGTAAATATGAGACTTTTTTGTAGTAGAAATATTAGAATTAATAATGGAATATGATGTCGGGCAAATGTGCACCTCTAGCATGTAGGCAGAAGCTTAGCTCATCCCGTCAATGCAGCACCGAATTTCCTCTTTCACAGCGTCAGTTGCTTGCTCGCGTAAAGCCGGTCTTTCAAATGGCCCCAGAGAAAATCATTCAGCGACGTTAAATCAGAAAAACCGAGGAGTCTAATTGACTTCGCCGAATGGAGAATTTACGCGACCTGGAAATTTCTCATGGAATTACTGAATTGTTTTGCCGGCTGTGTGGCTCGTGGAGACTCCTTGCTGAAACCAAAGGTCACTGATGTCAACAATAGCCAATTGTGGCTACAAAAAATCTGTTATCATGGTTTGGTAGCGCAAGGAATTCACTGCGACAGCATTTCCTTGCCCATTTTCGTTCATTCAGCGCCGTTAAATCATTAGAATGGAATGGCCAATTGAGATCACCAAATCCAGAAATTACTCAGCCCGGAAATTTCTCATGCTTTAAGTGAATTGGTTGGCCGCCTGTGTGGCTTGTGCCGCCATCTTGCTGAAACTAAAAGTCTCTGATGTCAACATTAACCAATTGTGGCCACAAATATAATTCAGATAATTCACGGTGATATCATTTCTTTGCTCATTTTAGAAAAAAATATTGGCCGATGATGCCACCTGATTACAAACCGTCCCATACGATCACTTTCTTTCGATGTAATAGATTTTCAAAGACTACTTTTAAATTTTTGTGGGACAATTTTGTTCATTTACATAAACGTCTAATTGAAAATTATCCTCATGGCTACAGTTGATTTTGTTGAAAAATGTGTTGTTTTCGATCAGTTTTTCAAACAGCCAATTCACAAACGTTGGATGCAAACTATGGCCTCATAGCGTTAGATGGTTAAAATTTCCCAACTTTTTACTAAATAAATGTCAAAGGATGAACGCTCAATTCTTAACATTTCATCATTTGACAGCCAATTTATTTCCTAACCTTAAATTTGCCCATGCATTACACGTAAATAATGTACAACCAAAACAGCGCAAATCACCCTATAATATACGACTTAAAGATATCTGGTGTTATTTAAAGAAAAATATTCTTACATAAAAGTAAAAATAGGATACAGACAATTGAAACAGAGAAAAGGTTTATTGTATACCCTCGGCATTAAACTTAAAAAAGTGCCGAAAATATGGCTACAAAAAAGTGTACGATGATACTGAAACAATAAAAGTGAGAGGACTACAAGTGTATGTAGCAACAAATGGTGAAAACTTTTATCTTTTACGACACTTGAATACTTAAAGGATAAAAAATACCATCAAAGAGCATATATAAAAAAAAGGGTTATGCAAAAGCAGGAATAAAATATATGTTAAAGGGCATACGCTTGGGTAATTAATTTAACGAAGCACATAACAGATTTTCTGTTAAAAAAATAGACAAATTTATAATAATGTTTTAAAAATTATACGGTGTTCTTATGTTATTTAACAAAACTTAACTATTTCTTTAGCTTTCTGGCTAAATGACGGCCATTTCGAATATTTTGAAATGTCCTTAGGTTATAAGGACTGGTCATACAAATACGCGGTTGGTTAATGCTGTTTTTTTTTCAAGCTTTTTACTTTCTTTTAATTTGCTAGTTTCGAATCATGCATCCTGTAAGTTTTTCACATTTTATTTAACATGCGATGTCATACATGTAACTACACTCATACATATGTACATACAATTAAAAGAAAATTTGTGTTTTAAACATTTAACATAATGTTGCACGAAAGCTCACAACTCCCAATATGATTATGGCTACAAGTGAAAATTTGCATACACTTTAAAAATATCTAAATAGTTTGAATAGTTTTTTGGGTTGATAGTCGGACATGGGAAATTAGAAAATGTGGAAGGGATAATTAACCATTCAATACCTTGTTTTAGTGGGGTTTTTTAAAGTCGTAGGTTAAGCCACAAACCACAGTTTGGTTCTCAAAGCCATTATGATTCATGTCCTGTGTCAAATTTACCCCGATTTATGCGTGAAAGTCATGAAAGGTGGGACATTTCGGATGCGTTCCCCCCGGAAAAGCTGTGGCGGAAGTTTGAACACTCGAGTACTCATGAGTAGGTCTTTCAAACGAATAAAAAATGTCGATGATGTTTTGCACACACTTTGTTTTAGTTAAATTTAATGACGCTTAATGACTAACCCTACATATTTCTGAAGCACAAATTTATGAGAAAATATTTAAAAATTATTTCATATTTTTTTATATTTTCATACATCTTTTTTTCTTTTGTACTATAAATGCCTTTAGACTGAAAATGTTGAGGATATTTTTCAATTTCAAAACGAAAAACTGTGATAAATTTTCAGTCTTAAATTACTGACTAGTCCACACTAAAAACAAGTGTTTGCTCTACTAAGAAAAATGAGCTTACTCTCTCTCTCTCTTTTTCTATCTCTCTTGTGCGTGAGAATTGTGTTGCAATATCGATCGGATTTAGGTGACATAAATAAAACTGTATGGGCTTGTTTGCGCCTTCTAGATTACAACTAAAGTGTGCTTTTTTAACTGTCACAACACCAGAGCAACGCGTGCAAATTGTTGACATTTTTATTCAAAATAATTGTTCTATTCGTCAAACTCATCGTCCACTTCTTCCATTTTATGGCGTACATAATCGTCCTTCAGAGCGGCTAATCCGAAGAACAGTAGATCGTTTTCTCACCACATTTACTGTTACTGATCATGTGCATCCGGTGAGACGCCTAACAGTGGGCACTGAAGAAGCTGTAGCCGCTGTATAGGAAAGCATTGAAGATGATCCTAATCAATCAACTCGTGGCTGTTCTCAGCAACTAGGGTTGTGTCCTTCCACTTTATGGAAATTTTTTTTAGTTGTTGAAAATTGTTGTGGCATGTCAGAAATCATATTTAAACATTAATTTCATAAAGTTTTCTTTTCAATAAAGCCCAATTCATTGATGTTAAAAATATACATTTTATTACATTTAATCTTGTGTAACACCATAAAAAAACACCCTTTATAACTACATTGTGACAGACATTTAAGGCGCCATAAAATTCTTCTATATGCCAAAATTGAACATGAATTTCACCAACAAATCAAAACTTCACATGTCACAAAGCGTTAACTTCGTACTTCTTCAGAATTTTAGCTTACAACAAATATTAATCTTTTGCCACCAATACTCTGAACCTATTTAGTTTACTATTGGTAGAATCGAAACTATTCAAACGACATTAGCGTTATTAAAATCCTACAGCGTACTTTATGGGGTTTTTTACGATTTCTATTTCATTTGAATTTTCAGAGTGTATGTGCACAACAACATTCATTTTTCTCATGAGTAATAAAATCAAGTGTTTTAACCTGCTGTTTTCATCCCTTTCCCTGTTCCAATACCACCAGACATACTTAAACACATACACATATACACATACATATCGGCTTAAAATGACCTCTTTTGACCACATGCCAACCTTAGACGCCATTTTTTCCTAAAAAATTGAAAAACAAATACGTCAAGAGTTAAAAAGCAAACGACATTGCCAGGTTGAAAGCTTTTTTGGGGTTTGAGATCCCTTGAGATGTTAGCTGGCGTGTTGTTGACATTTACTTTCATAGCCACAGCCGTGGAGCACGTTCAACTGCCACATGATGGTTTCGTATGTTGATTCCTAGCATGTGCTTGTGTTTTTTTGCTTTGCTACTTTTATTTTTCCACATAAGAAATCTCAAAGTGGTTCTTTAAACACGTTTCATTAAATTACTATAATTTGGATGTAAGCAACAACCACAAAATTTAAACAAATCTAGAGAAAACTCTACAGTTGGTGTGTTTATTGTTTTGCAATTAATTCTAATTTCCCAGTTTGTGTTGAATTAGAGGCCATTGTTGAAAAACTCACATAACTTTTTCTTTATTTTGGTAGAAAATATTAATGTTTTAAAAGCAGCAACTGAGAAAAATTCATTGTATGTTTACGAAAAATATGTTCTGCATGTCAGAAGGTCATAATTTTTTTAATAGCCGCTTGGCATATCAAAGAGAACCTGATAAAAATAAACTAAGCATGTTTTTGATTTGTTTTAAGCCTAGAGCGTAGAAAATTTTCCACGATATGCAAAATTATTCACTCCCGAAATTTAGTTGCATAAATTACATATTTTGTGTTACTAAAACTTCAAGAAATTATTATTAAAGTAGTCTGTAAAGCCAACCGATTTTGGTATTTGTTTACAGATTAAAAAATTGGTTTATTAGTAACATGACGTTTTCCTTATATTTCCTTTCAAAAACCATTTAGGAATATATCAGCCCTAAATATATATTTTTCCGAGTACCAGAATTAATTTATATCAACTCCGATATTGACACATCGTCGCGTTTCTTCTCAAACCACGTAAGTCCAAGATACTAATTTTTCAGAAAACGAAAAAACTTAACAACTTTTTAAATATGAGTTATACAACAATTTTTTTTCCAAAAAATATACATAGCTTTACGATTTTCTGAAGGGTGTAGAAAAATATTTTGAAAAAATAAGTTATTTACAAGTAACTGTAGCCAAATTTGTCGCGTACGTGTTTTGGTCACTAAAAATAATCTTAAAATTGTGTCGCTTACGAGGTTTTTGAAAAATTAAAGACGTATTTTAAAGTAAATTAACATGTATTTCGTTATTTATTTAAAAAAAAAAGTATTTTAAGATAAAGAAAAACAAAAGAAGAATCATTTCATAGGTAAATCATAAAAATTTGTAAAAGTACAATAGATAATCTTAGAAAATACTTCAACATTTTATTTCTTGTTGTGAAAAGAGAGTTGTTGAAAAAATGACCAATTCATATTTTTGTTTTTTGATACCAATAGAGTTTTTATAAAGTGGGAATTTATGCCGAGATCAACATAAATTTTTTATGGGGACACAAAATATACTTACTTTCAACATTCAATTTGTAGAACATGCCATATTCATTATATTTTAAACACTTTATGTCAATTACTTGCGGATCACCCGTTTTCATTGCAGGTCTTATGGATTGATAAAATTAGATTTCTTTGAAAAAGCTGTGTTCTATATAGTGAACCTTGTAAGGGAACTGATACACTCTGGCATTTTCAATTATAGGAACAAAATTTGTTAGAACAAAAAGTTCTTTATACCTTTTCTTACTTTCGATCAGAGAGTGATTTCACAGCATCAAATATGTTTCGATTATGTTTCAGATATCTTGTTTATCTCAAAAAAAAAAAAAAAAAATAGTGGGTGAGGCTCTGACCTTTCTAACTTTATATACAAAGAAATATATATTTTCAAATTATACGAGGTTTTCAAAGTTACTAACTTTGAGAGACTATCGCCCCAACAAAAAATGCTCTGATTCACTTGAAATTTTTCTTATATTTTCTCTATCTCTACCTCTAGAATTAAAAATTGTGCGTCAGACTTTAATATTTCCAACAATTAATATAACGAAATTTTAAATGCAAATGTCATTTTGTATGGCGCTTACGAGGTTTTCGAAATGGACCTAAAGTTGTCAAGGTGAGATTGTAGAGAGATGGCAAAGGATATTTTCTACTAGAATCCCCAAAAAAGTCAATAAGGGAAAAATGGCGCTACGTGGTTTGAGAAGAAACGAGACGATATACGAATGAACTGTTTAGACTTGTATCTACACCATTTTTCTCTTTCCGCAGATTAACCGCAATAAAATATGTATTGTGAATTTCGAAAGAATTGTTTAGAAATTTTGCGAAAGTTGAAAATTTTTTTGCAACTTCAGATCATTCACCTTTAAATACCTTTTTGTTTTCGTTAATGTTTTAAAAGTGGCAAAACTATCAGTTTTTACATGGGTTGAATAAATTTGCTTCACAACTTTATTTGTATATGGTTTTAAGCTAAAATCAAAATCATTCTACTCTTTGCAAGTATGTATGTTTTCTTGCACAGATTTACCTCAAACATTAAGTGTTCATCTATTAACTGCTTTTGAATTTTAAAATGTTAGAAATGAAAGATTTTAAGGTAGTAAACTTATTTGGCTAATCGTTACAGAGAGTTATAGAATTTTGGATATTAGTTGATTAATATATAAAATTTAATAGCGTATATGTTTTTGAATGTGATGTATTTCAAAGATTCATTAAAAATTTATATATAATGTTTGAATCGCAATGCCTCAAAAAGTTACCAATTATAAATATAGAAAATGTCAGACACAAGCTACTTTCTATAGTTGCTGTAGTGAATATACTCTTGTATATTTCAGAAGTAAATTACATAATTTTTTTATATTTATTTTGTAAGAATTTAACATCGTAAGCCCAATAGAGTGTTCAGTTATTCAGCACAAACTGATTTACTAACTTTGTTATTCACACAAATCCAATTAAGTTTGCTCAATTAAAATTTGTTGAAAATGATTTTCTTCATTTTGTTCCTGAAAATTATTTTAATCCAGTTAATTGCTTTTATATTTTGTACCATTCCTGATTGTACTCGTATTCTCAAAAGAAGTGTTAGATTTAGTTGGTATCTCTTTCATTTTTATACTTTTATAGCATTTCATGCGGACATTTTTGAAATTTTTTATTTTTATTTTTTCTTCTCACTGAACATGTCCCAAAATTGGCGCTTAGGTTCTATATATTAAACAATTAAGTACAAATTGCTCAATTGATTAATTAGTACAATGTTTAGTGAACGTAATAAAAGCTTTAATTGCCTCGATATGGTATAAAGACTAATTACACTGTACAACAAAATCAAATTTTTTCCAAAATTACAAGGTCTAACCTATAAATTTGCTGAACACATTTTATACCTAAAATGTAAGGTTCACATAGATTCTTATGCCGATTAACAAATATAATGTGCCAGAGCTGGGAAACTTTAATGCCGCCTCAAATGATATTCAGATGTAAACTTTCAAAACGTCGATAAACGTGTCTTTTTTTTGTCTCCTCTATCAAAATTTATAGGTCGGACCTTGTAATTTTTTTTTGTGTTGTACAGTGTTATATAAAGGTGGAAAAGCAAAATCGATTTATATCGAATAAAATTTGTTGGTTGTGTTTTCTGAAATTTCAAATCCTATGGTTTTGCTTGTGTAATTCTCAATTCATTTGTGGGAGTTTATGTATAAGCTGAGAGGTCTTGTTATTTTGGAATTAGATTAAGGTCTACTGATGATTTAGTGTACGAACCAATGAAATACAGGGATATACGAGTGGACATACTTGACTACATAACAAACAAAAAGCATTAATTTAATTGAGACAATATGTCGAATAAACGATTTTAAAAATATATTATTTATATACAAAATTCACATATTTTTAAATTGTTGCGTTAACTGTACAGTATGTCGTCCAAAATTTAGAGACACAGTGAAAATCAATTTTTTGTGCTTATTTTTGCGAGTAATTAGCACTTTTTACATATAAAGATTTGAATGTTGAAAAATATATAACAAGTCGTAGGATTTTATTTTAAAATCCAATTATATTGTGAAATTAATTTTAATATTTTTGCCGAGGACTTTAATATTAGGAACACATACATACATATATGTCAGAATTTCTTGTTTAAATGTTATTAAATTAGAATATTGAAATATTGTATACGATATTAAAATAATTTCACGGCTACGTAGACACATATTTCTAGCTGTAGATGAAAGAAATATTTGTTTTTGTCTTGCATAAAAAATATAAAACACGCCAATATACAATATTTGTCTACTTCGAAGCTTTTAATAAGTTCAGTCTCCATCTTTGGTGTGCATTGTTTTGTTAATCATGTTAATTGCAACATTGGTCTAACATTGAAAATATTTCGTATCTGTGAACAATAATAAAATCAAAATAACAGGCTGCCTACACAAGCGGCGTAAAGCCCAACTAAGATTCGTATAAAAGGAATCCATCAATGTAAAGTAGTTATTGTGTACTAAAACTGTTAGTACTTCTCAGGTTTCACCTTTTCAAACAACTTTAACTAATACGCATGACCAAGATAATTTTTAACGTATTTTCCAAAAAAGCTGTTCGTTGTGTTGAAAGCCTGAAAGCCTTTGTAAACTTTTGAAAATGTGTTTAAATTCTTGCAGTTAGTTTTACAACTATACGTGAGCACAAACATTCGTAAAACAATTTCAACAGGCACAGATTTTAACATAGACTTTAGAGCTTTAACAGTATGTATTCTAAAAATATGTCACCAATTTACAAAGTCCAAAAAGAAAGCTTAAACAAGTTCTAAATTTATTTTATTTATCTTCATATGAAGTAATCTAAATCGAAAAATTTACACCAAACTTTTATTAAAACAGCTTTTAGAATTTCTTTTCAGTTTGTAAACCCAGATGGAGTAATTGTGTTACGGACTATTTAAATTCCACCAACATAATTTTAATTTAAACACAAGGCGTATTACATGATACTTTCATTGCTTAGTGAGAGTTCTAAAGCTAAAAAAAAAAATTTGGGCTAATTTTGTTTGCAAAGTATTGCAACTAACGCATCCAATAGCCGTTAAGAAACGTGCAACATACGTATATTATGTATTGTTGGTAATTGATGGACCATTCCGTTAACATCGCCATGTGAAACAGAAATTTCCACAAAAAAAATTTAAATTAAAAAAAAAACCGGAAAGTTATTGGTCATACTCCTTTTTACAAATATTAAGTTTTCATCAGATCCCAACGTTTTGAGGCCCTAGGAAGTTTCTCCGACTATTGAGAGGGTGTCACTGTGTGTGTATGTATGTGTGTATGTAAATATGTAAGTAGCATCAAACTTTCCTGTGAATTTAAGCCGATTCGAACAGTACACACAAACAGACTAGGAGACAAATTTATTTTCAAATGTGTTTTTTAATCATTTTTGAACGCCTTATCTATCGATTCTACAAACTAATCACCTCTTAAAATGGAAAAACCACATCGATGGCCATTGATCAGCTCAAAACTACTTGATGGTTAGTGAGAATTATATATGTGATAAATACCACATCAATCAACGTTCATTATTTGAGAATCGGTTGATTGATACAAGTTACACCAGTTCGAAAATTAAAATAATATATCTTGTTTTAAGAAATATTTAATTTCTAGAACCACTTGTTAAATTATTCACAATTTTTTGTTTTACCTGTTTGCTTTTTTGTGTATCTGTTTGTTATATTTAACAATTTTCAAGTTCTAATGTAAGTTTTCACTCAAATATATATTTGTTTGATATAATTTTTATTGAATAACAATTGTTTTTGATATCAATTGACTGAAGAACCAAGTCCAAGGCGAATGATGAATATTAACGGTGGTGTTGTTTTCATTTAATATTTCTCATACGCACTGAAAACTTTTACTATTCTCTTTAACGTCCCGCTACAGCAGACTACTGGGTGTTACTACGTGTGTTTGATAATTTTGCAAAAAAAAATTTCTACTATTACCTACTTGAAATTCGTAGGTTTTATATGAAAGAATAATCAAAATTTCAAATATTTTTTTTTCTCATAAATAATTTTATTGATTATCTAATGAAAGCAAATATATTCAAAACTTTGCAGTGTTAAGTTAGTTGCCTTTTATTTCATTTAGGTGAGGTGTTTTCGAATTTATTCGACAGTGTTCTTCTTCAACTTCGGTTGAATATAAGTTTCATATTGGAACAAATATTTCATCAAAGAAAGTTTATATATTCGTAACCAAAAGCCCTTGAAGTTACAGTATTTCTGGAAATAACATTTTCCTGCGGATAATGGAAAGCTTTCAAAGAAATTAAACTAAAATATGTTAATATATACCTTAACATTAACGGTTTTAACGACTCTTTCGAATATTATATTTTTGTCATGAAAACTTTCAAGCAAATAGGATTCGAAAGCTTTTTCAATTTTAAATGATAAGCTTTCTATGTAATTTATGGGAGATATTGTCTTAGTTAATTTATTCAACAGATGCTTTATTAGTTACTGAATTTCGTGGGCTCTTGCAAGCAGACTTCGTCTATTAACAAATTCTCAAAAATCTATTTGACATAAGGAAAAGCATAGCAGGCTTTGAAATTTTTAATAAACAAAGGCATTATATCAAGTTAATCTAAAATCGGTTTATGTCCTTATTCATAAACCATATAGTTAAATTAAATTGAACGAACTGGATTGAAATTAAAATCTCCTTCAAATTACAACGGAATCTTCAAATACTTATTAACGATCAAGTTCACTATACTATTTCTTATAATGGGATGCCTTGACGATTGCATGGGGTCATCTAGAAAATGCAATCATCTTAAAAATGTTATTTTTTATTAAAAAAACAGCAACATTTTCAGTTGATACGTTTATTTCGAAAAATTATTTTTTCACAAATGAGATTTCTTAATCTCCTGTTCCTGCGAAGTAGATCATTTACATAATCCCAAAATTAACAAACAGAAAGCAACACAATTAATATTCTAAGTGTACAGATAATCAAAGTAAGATTCAAAAAACACTGTTCAACACGAAAAAAAATTACGGGGTTCTGACAATTGATTCTTGTAGAGGAGAGCAAAAAAAATATACATGTGTCGGCGTTTTGACAGATCACATCAGAATTTTATTTTAGAGGCGGTTAAAATTTTACATATCTTGCCAATTCTTGCAGCATATCGGTATATAGAACTATGTTTTCCTTACATCTGCGGTGTATGGTATGTTCAGCAACTTTGTAGAAAATATCACAACAATTATTTTCGTAACACATATTAACCCTCTAACTCCCCTTCGTAACTGCGTTTGGCGACTTTATTCTAACAAATCGTAAAAAACACCACGAAAAAGGGGAAGGGCGGGGATGAAATGTTCTACAAAAATATTGGCCGTAAAATTTTACTATATATGTCAGAACACACCAAAACAAAAAACTTAACGCAAACACCAAAATACAATCAAATTCAAGATTGCCCATTTAGGTTCAATTTAATTATTGTTCAATAATGTAGATCACCCCATCTTTGACGGGAAGGTTTGACATTAAAATACTGAATACTTTTGCATATACGTCCCTATGACTTCAAATTTGTGCTAGCCTTCTTGGTTATTTTATTTTTATCATCGTTTTCCACTCAAAATTGATATAAGGAAATTTTAAATTTTTTGTGTTTTCATTGTCCCACAATGACCGACTGTTTGTAAAAACTTGAATGCTTTTGCTATGTCTACCGCAAGTATACCTTAAAGGAATACAAGGTCTCATTTTTCAGTAGTAGCTAGAGGAGTTCGGAAAATTAAGGATTCACATGTCAACAAAAATCTACTTTTTGAACTCACATATAGATTTCTTTGAAAATCAGTTGTCAACGGAATTTGATGAACATGGTGAACGTTTTCATCAGGTATGTCTTCCTATTGAAGAACGATATAAGGGCAAGAGCATTTTATCTCTGACAACAGATTTGTGTTGGACATTGTTCGATAATGATATCGAATTGCCAAGAGCGGAAAAGAAAATAATTTGAAAACAAATAAACTTACTTAGTATTTCGTTTTGTTCAAATATCAGTAAAGGCGTTTTTTTTCTCAACCCTAAAATAACAATGTTTCTAAGACTTTATTATACTAACTCTAATAATAACTACATTAACCCTAAATGGGCAATCTTGAATTTGATTAGTTTTTGGTGTTTGCGTTAAGTTTTGGGCTTTGGTGTGTTCTGATATATACTAAAAGTTTATGGCCAACAGTTTTGTAGAACATTTCATCCCCGCCCTTCCCCTCCTTCGGGATGTTTTTAGGATTTGTTAGAATAAAGCCGCAAAACTCAGTTATGCGTGCGAGTTAAAGGGTTAATATGTTCTACAAAAATATTTGCCGTAACATTTTCTACAAAGTTGCTAAGCATACCATACACCGCAGATGTAAGGATATCAAAATTGTATATACCAATATGATGCAAATAACTGGCCGGAGATGGAAACTTTTAATCGCCTATAAAATAAAATTCCGATGTGATCTTTCAAAACGGCGACACACGTATATATTTTTTTAGTCTCCTCTACCATTGTGAATCGTCAGAGCCCCGTAATTTTGCAAAAAGTTTGAAATTGTTGTACAGTGTAATTAAACGAAATTAACAAATTTTTGACAGTCAACTCTTTTGTCATAAAAATAGAATTTTTTTTTTGCATAATGCCAAGATTTTGAAAAGTTGCGTGCTGTAGTAGTTGGCCCAAGTGTGAATAAATCCTTCAACATCAGAAAACTCTTTAAATCAATTCACTATGGTAACTTGCAAAACTTTACAGTTTTTCTTTTTCAAATATCATACAATAACCTATTTTTAATGCTTATATAGAACTCGATTTCATTTCAATTTATTTCATTTAATCTTTATTTACTTAATTTATATTGTCAGCCCTCCAATCAAAATAACTTGACCCACATTCAAATTAATTGATAATGTCAATTGTAATTTTTCTTTCACATTTTCCATAAACGAGAAATCAAGAAATATTTAATGTTTGTTGCACTTACCTAAAATAAAAAGTCCAAGAATTCCAAAAACGTAGCTGAACATATTTGACATCTGTGTGAGTTGAGTTAACCTTAATTTCATTTACAAAGCCTTATTGTAAATGCAACTGAAATGAAAAAAAGAAACGGAGAGAAATATGAATATTACGAACAACAGGAGCAATAAAATTCTATGTATATATCTCAATAAAAATGTTAAAATATTTAGTAAAATTAATTACAAACGATAACTGGACATGCAATTCAATAATAAAACAATATGTGTGTAATGCATGTGTAGTAGATACATGTGTGTACATATCGGGCCTTTGCTGCCAGAGAGTCATAACTCAATCAAACTTAATTTATTGAACACTATTTTAAGGCTTAGAATTTTATAAAATTAAATTTTTAATGAAAAAAAAAAAACATATGACATAAGATATTTGTATGAAATACTTGTAGAAAATAGCAAAAGATATGGAAATTAGTTCAGAATGTTTGATTTTCAGACTTATGGTCATCTTGAGGCAAAAGCTCGTTATAAAATATGAATGTAGGTTGGCTGTTTACATTATTTGTGTTTATTAGGATGACTTCATTTGCATAATGTAACATAAAGTTTGTGGATAAGGAGACGTAGCTCCTGCATTCATTTGTTTTCCTAACTTTTTCCACAAGCTGCCAATGTTTGAAATATTGATAATTGAACTTAGTTGAACACAGTTACTTTGTATCGATTTATCGCTGCCCTTGTAAGTGCTCTTAAAAAACTAGTTGCTAAGCAGCATTGAACCTTGTTTTTGTTAACATAAAAGTTCAGCAATTTTTTCTGTGTGCATATCATTTTCCTAAAAACAAAACTGTAAAATATCAAATTGTGTGCCACCCTAATACAATAACCAATTTTTGTTTAATTCTTTTTTTTTCCACACATTCACAGGACTATTTGTGTAAAAAATAAAATTGAAAAAAATATTGTATAAATATTTATCAGAAAATACCACAATTTCAGCTGAGACTTTATGATGTGATAGCAAACAGGCGCACATGAAGGAGTGCATTCCTTCTCTTCGATAAAATGCTTTTTTATTGGTTTTGTTGCATTTTTTTTACAAATATTTGTCTGAGCTTTTTATATTACAGTTGCAAAGGGAAAGCACACTGTGTATATATAAAGGGTCCGCAATTTAACGTTTTTTTCAACTTGTGCTTATTTCGTGAATGGTAACACTTGGCTCATGTCTGATTTGACAGATAATTAGTTTTATCCTTCCGCTGAACGAATATGGTTGCGTATACGCTTGAAAAGCGCTGAGAAATATTGCGACATTACTTTGAAAATCATGGTATTGTTGCAGAATGTGTGCGAAAATTGCGTACGGATTTTGGAAGAGGAGTAGCACCGTCAGCTCCGTATGTTCGTTACCTTTTAAAAAAAGTGAAAGAAACTGGCATCTTCATCGATAAACCAAAGCGTGAAAAGGCAAAAACAGTGCGTACACCCGAGAATATTGCTGCTGTGGTAGAAAGTGTACGTGAAGCGCCATCAACATTAATTCACCGTCGTTCTCAGCAATTGAACATTTCGGAGACATCATTGAGACGAATTTTGCATAAAGAACTTGGTATGACGCCGTCCAAAGTCCAATTGGTTCAGGAGTTGAAGCCAACTGACCATCCAATGCGTTTTCGCTTTGCTAAGTGGACCTGCCATCGACTTACAGAAGATGCCGATTTTGCCAAAAAATCATCTTTTCAGATGAAGCTCATTTTGATCTTGGCGGGTATGTAAACAAGCAAAATTGTTGCATTTGGGGCACAGAAAACCCGCACGCATACATTGAAAAGCCGACGCACCCAAAACGAGTCACTGTTTGGTGCGGATTTTGGTTCAGAGGCATAATGGGCTATTTTTCTTCGAAAATGAGCAAGGAGTGGCCGTTACAGTCAATGGCGATCGTTATCGGGCCATGCAGCCATTTGAATGAAACTATTTTCCATTATTAACCGGAAGTGTTGCACTTTCATATAAAAAAAAGTTTTTTGGCGGACCCTATAGATGTATGTATGTGTGTGCGTTATATTAAGTCAACTGACCGGCAATAATTATAAAAGCAATAACATTGTTGAAGTTCTCTTTTATGTGAATTTTTGTAATATTTGTGGCTTAAAACAGTAATAGGGATCGTAGTAGTGATGTTATAATCAATATTACAACGGCTAAGGAAAACTAAACAAATGCTATATGACTTGGGCGCATCAAGATTCTTAGACTACTCTGAATGTTGTTTCAATTGATTATAATATTTTGCAATGGGAAAGAATTGGGGGGTATATTTACTTTGTCATTCCGTTTGTAACGCAGCGAAATATCCATCTGAGACCCCATAAAGTATATATATTCTTGATCAGTGATGAAATCTAAGACGTCCGTCTGTGGAAATGACGATTCAGTCCAAACGAAAAGAGCCAGACTCTTGAAATTTGGTATAAATACATTTTGAAGGATAGTACAGACTGAGTACGTAAATGACCTTAATCGGGTCATAGGGCAAAAAGTTCCTCACAGAAGAGCTAAACCAACCTCTAAAAAACAATATAATTTTTAGAGTTTTTTTTTTAAATTTTATTAAGCAAATAATATATTTTTAAGTCAAGGAAGATCCAAAGCATTCAACTTACATCCAGAAAATCTGAAAAATCCATTTGTTGATCCCGCCTCCTTTGGTGATCGTTGACCTAAGATATTATGTGCACATTGTATTATTTAAGCCTACATTAATTAAAAACTTAATTTTTAAGCTTTTTTGACGCATCTGAGATGTTATTTGATATCTCATTGCCCTCCATTTTCATACTGCAATAATAATATTTCATATGAAATTTTATGACTTTCTGTTGATTTGTTATAAACAATCGACAGTTGTCTGTTCTATAGTCTTTATCCATTAATTTTTTTGAAATTATCAAGCCTTCGTTGTTACAAATTAATGTTTAAAAAAAAAAAAATTTTATGAAAGGTATGAACATATTTATTCTGCTTAGATTAAAAACAGACCGACCTCAATAAGTACAAATAAAAAATACCCAAATAATATTAATTGAAGTCTTGTGAAATATTGCCCTTATTTTCAAAATACTGCAATGGGGGTTTTTGTTCCGTAACCAACAGGTCGTAACTGGCGTAAATTTTTCAATAGTAAAAATTACAACTTATTTTCGGCCGAAATAAATTTGTGGTATTTGCGAATATATTTTTTTATTCAAACAGGTTTTTTGCTTCTCTTGTAAAATGTTAGATAGAGAGTTTGGCATTTTCGGTAACAATATGTAAGTGGAAAATGAAATTCCCATAATATTTATTGTCCTATTTTGTTTGCATTATAATATTTAATAAACATTTTAGACTTGTGTTTAGTATATAAATATATTCCAAATGCTTATTAATTAAAAATTCTGTTGCTAAATGTTATGTTTTTCTTATTATAACAACAAACTAACTTTTTTAATTATCATTCGTATTCATTTCTCTGCCAAAAAGTTTGAAAAGTTGACAAAAACAGAAACTCTACGGACAAAACTTAATTTAAACCTTATAATATGAATATATATTTCATAATTCTATGTAGCTTTGAAAACAAAAACATAATGTTAATAACTTAACATTTTTGGTAATGTCACTAGATGCACTCACTACATAAATAAATATGTACTTCAAGTTTGTAAAAGTCCTCTTGAACTTTGGCTTATAGGATTGTTAATTTCGCCCAGTAAAAAAAATGTGTACCTATAAATGAAAGGTTTTGCACAATAGAGAGAGAGAGAGAGAGAGAGGCTTTCTCCAACAAAACTTCATGCAACTTGGAGAAACTGTTGCAACATAACAGGAATTATTTCAAATATATTCTATAATGCCATCATTTGCATAATATGACTTAAACGAATAATAATAATAATATATTAATTATGAAATTTTTATTTGACATATTGTTGTCACACAACTATTTTAAATGAAATTTTTTTGTTGGTGGTCAAACAATGTCTATATGCATTTCATTGGTGCTTTACCAAATCATCAGTAGACTTTAACCACAGTTTTGAAAAGTTAAAAATCTCTTATCTTATGCATATACTTCTGAAAACCATCTGAGAATTCACAATTTGTAAATTTAACAATTTTCAAAAATCACAACAGAATAAGCATAGTAGGCCTTGACACTCATACAAAATTGCCGACGACTCAGAGCATTTGATATCGATCGGAATTCCAACACAATCAATATACCAACTTCGATTGATATCGACTGCTGTCAGTTGCCCTCTGCAACTCATGCCTACCCAAATAATGAGACCAACAACTGCCACTCATAACTTTGTACTTCATTTAAATGCGAAATCCCAAAAAGGGAACATTATAGACATTCTAGTGTGTTGAAAATGTATGTATTGATCAAAGTTTGCTAATGCAATATTTCAATTTTACTAATTGAATTTTATTTAGTTCTGCCAGTTTCACTCATGTGAAATTATTGTAAATTTATATTACAACTTTGAGTTAATTAAATGCGCATCTATTGTTGTTTTCACAAATAATATATAATCATATTTTGGATGTAGTCACTCTTATGCTACTAATGAAATGCAGCTGCATTGGGATACTTTTGTATGCATTTACCTTTTTTGCATATACAATATGTAAAGTTTTCCTTAAATATTACAAAATAAGCAAATGAAATTTAGACACGCATATGAATGTAAATTGGTATAGTTCTTCAAAGTAGGGAGACTCCTGTTACTAGTTGGCCTATATTAAATACCTGCTATCAACCAATTTCTTCGAAAATACTTTTTTATTATTGAAAAATGTTCGGCGATAAGATCTACATTTCTGACATAAATCTCAAGAAGAAACAAGTAAAAACGTTATATTCGACCGGGTCGAATTTTAAATACCCTCCAAATATTTAGTAAGTGAATTTAAAATGTTTAAATTGGTGGGACAGAGTTCCTTTATACAATACCGTACGTCAACGCCCACTAAAGGGGGCGGGGAGGGGGCAAAAGGGGAGGAGGGCAGAAATAGGCAGTCATAAAACTCTAAAAATAAATGCTTGGGATAATTGTATACAAAATTAAAATTTTTTTTTTTTTTGTAGGGTCATTTAAGGAGCAAAGTGGGAGAAGGGGTAGTGCAGAAATCGGCAATCATAAAACTCTAAAAATAAATGCATGAGATAATTGTATGCACTATTAATAAAAATTTTTTTTTGGTAGGGTCATTTAGGGAGCAAAGTGTGAGGAGGGGGTAGGGCAGAAATCGGCAGTCATAAAACTCTAAAATAAATGCTTGGAATAATTGTACACAAAATTATAATTTTTTATTTTTTTTTGTAGGGTCATTTAGGGGGCGAAGAGGGAGGAGGGGGTAGAGCAGAGTAGTACCAGGTTTCGTCTCAGCTTCGTCATTAAATCTTAAAAATGTTATTTTTGAGGAATGTAGGCTTAAGTTAAACCATTTGTTAAATTTTTATGCTGTTTTTGCATATAATAACGCCCACTAAAGTGGGCGCGGTCCAAAAATAACTTTTTTTTCTAAGTTTAAGGCGTTGGACATTTGACATAAAAATATATCATTTGCTTAACAAAATAACCAAAAAACTTTAAAAATTATGTTGTTTATTCTGGATTGGTTTAGTTCTTCTTAGGGGAACTTTTTCCCCTCTTACCCGATTTAGCCCATTTCCAAATTTAACCTGCTCTAAGCTTCAAAATATATTTGTACCAAATTTCAAGGGTCTAGCTATTTTCGTTTGGACTGAATCGTGATTTCCACAGACGGATGGACGGACGGGCATGCTCATATCGTCTTAGATTTCATCACTGATCAAGAATATATAATATATATTATATTATACTTTATGGGGTCTGAGATGGATATTTCGATGCGTTACAAACGGAATGACAATGTGAATATACCCTCCAAATTCTGTTTGTAAATCAACCATTATGTGTGTATATAAGAAAATAAATTAGGTTTTTGCCTAGTTGGTTCATAAGAGGTATTGAATTTGGATACTCGATATGTACATATGTTATACCAAAAAGGTTTTTGTACTCGTATTTGGTTTATTGGTTATTCAATTATCGAGATTCTATTTCAATCACTGAAACATTTTATATGTTTATATCGAGCCATAACCGCCAAAAAGAGCTTAGGCGACAAAAAGTAAATTTTACAGGAGTAGTATTTTTTAATTATGGAAGTAGAACCTCAATATAATGCCTATTTCTGAAGGTTAAGATATTCTCGATGTAGTGAAAAATCATTTAATTTAAACAAAAAATGTAAAAACTTGTAAATATTGTCCTGAGCAAGATGATCTTTAACTGTTACATTGATATTCTTGAATCTTTGACACTACTTTTGCTTTATATGAAAAAGAAAATTTTAGCTTAACCGACACTTTGCAATTACAAAATATGTAAACAAATTAAAAATTTAAAGGAAAAATGCAGTTAGGCTTCAATTTCCGTATTTCTGTAACGGTACTTAACCCGACTTTGGCAGATGGTCCAAATTATTGTAAATAATCGATTATCATCAAAAACCGATTTTCGAAGAACATGCCGCTTAAGCTTTTTTGGCGGTTATGACACGATATTATATTTGAAATTTTATGGTAAAAATTGTGTTTCTAAGTTCTAATAAAATATTAAAGTATTTAAAATTCAAACCAAAAAAGTTTGACTTAGGTATGATGGAACAAAAAATTCAGAAAAATGGGACATGAAGAAAAATAATCAAACGGTACACGGGTATTATAACAATAACATGTTAACATCAGGTTGATAAAGTTCTCGTATTCTTTTTTACAATAAAATTTGTGTATATAGGAACTGCTATCACATTCAACTAAGCCACCTAATAAGTGGTGACAAACACAATACACATGAGCACTGATGATGAAAGGGTTGCGTCTTTCGAAAACAGCTGTTCTGCTCTGCTGTGTCAGTTTAATAAAACTGATGTTGACTTTCCTTTGTGCCTTGGAATATTTATCATGTCTTTCTGAGATTTAAAAACAAATTTCGAACAATTAGCCTATGAATCTTAATTAAATTAAATATAAAAAATAACTTTGTTTGATTAATACTCGTATGTATACCCGATCTAGTTTATGTGTTCGCTACATTCTACTTTATATTGAGAAAGAAAAGGTCTATTTTATAAGCTTTGAAGATTTCTAAGAAATAATGGTTTACGCCAGCTTTACAAGAATCGAGTTTCTACTGATCTTGTCGTTCTGAGTTACTGGAAAGCTTCCCTGACTACTCTCAACAAAAAAAAAAAAACCGGGTCATAATCGTGAGATATCGTGAAAGCAAAAATTCGAAAAAAGTGATTTTAAAAAACTGCCGAAATTATGGTCAATTAATGTCTCGTAACACTACATCAATTACCACTACTCATGTAAGAATCAATTGATTCTGTGGGTGCTGTTGGCTGAAGTAGTAGAACACGAGACTATGAAGCGGAGGGTCGTGAGTTCGAGCCCTCGAGCCCGCGCTGAGTCATGAAATATTGTGTTGAATTCTTCTGAACAGCATTAATGCGTGGTTGTGCTAGTTGTTGCCAGCCTGTTTCAATGATGAAGGCATAGTCACTGATCACTGAACATAATTGGCAGCGACTGACACTATCATGTACTAAAAGCAGAGTAACAGCACCCACCTTCGTCGGCCCTGTAGCAAAAATCAGCCGGCGAAGTAAAAGGTTGAAATAGCTACAAAAACAACTGTCTATCTTCTCATCTTTCCTAATCTGTCCCCTCAATACTATCCCCTCGTTTTCAGTTCCGGCGCAATGCATTGCATATATAGGGGTCATCCCCTGAGTGCTGGTCCTACTCCTAAAAAAAAATAAAAAAAAAGTCATTAGATTTTTGAGCTAGAGGAGCTTCATAGCACAGAGAAGCAGAACAAAGCGCATTACGATAGTTTTGCGGTCAAAATTAGGAGGAAGTTGCAAGTATGGCCTATAGAAACTATTTTTTCACTTTTACCAGGATTCTGAGTATGAAACCCACTCATGTAACGCGTTGCTCTGAAAAATGAGAAGATAGAGAATTTATTGCAACTTTATGACTCTTTACCTCCCCCGGCGATTTGTTTTTCTGTTTGAGTTCGGGCCAATTCCACGGAACTAGTGAGGAGGGGACAGACGAAGTTAGATGAGAAGATATAGAATTTTTTTGTGGCTATTTTTAACATTTTATTTCGCCGCCTAATTTTTTGCTACATTCTCGGCGATGGAGGGTTCCTTTAAGAGATTTCTGTGCCCAATTTCAAAATACTATTTTGACAGGGTCACTCCTGGAAGGACCAGTGCCATAAAAACTGAAGTGTAGAAAAAAATTTTTTTTTTATAGGGTCATTTAGGGGCAAAGTTATGTGTAAGGTAGGTCAGAGAACATCCCAATTTCGTCATAAAAGCTTAAAATTTTAATTTTTAAGGGATATACGTTTATGCAATTTGTTTAGTATTTACGCTATTTTTGAATAATATATTTTACGTCAACACCCACTTTAGGGGACGGGGTACAAAAATTGATATTTCTGATTTTCTGGCTCCCAATTCAACGTATTGGACTTTTGTTGTCATTAAAAAACATAATTTGCTGAACAAAATTACAAAAAACTTAAATTTATAATTATTTTTTGTACACTGCCTTCAGCATAATTTTCAATAATATTTTGCATTTTCGCAGGACTCTGTGCATGAAAAATTAAAGTCCGTTTTAATGAAGTTTTCACTTAGATTCGTTATTTCCACAGCTATTTCCATATTTGCGCAGTTTTTTTTCCCCCAAACATTTGTTTATTTCATTGCTTTGTTTGATTTCATAATTAAAATGTCTAAATTTGCTACTTTTTATATTCATAGCAGCTTTTTGATTTGAAAAGATTATGAACTGGCGTACATAAAAACAAAAAACTCAAATTTGTTTATTTTGCTCTATATGTACAGGGTGTTTTTTATTGAGGTATAGAACTTCGAATTGAAATAAAACACAAGAAAATCGTTTTAATGTCCATCAATTTGGCTTTATTGAAAGGATAATTTTATGCCATTAATGTTTAAATATGATTTCGGGCATGTGGCCGCCGCGGCTGGCTCGAAAAAAGCCAATCCTACAGGTCCAATTTTCAACCACTTTTTCGAGCATATGGGGCCGTATGTTGGCAATAGCGCCACGAATGTTGGCTTCCAAGTCCCCTAACGTTTCTGGTTTGTTGGCGTAGACGAGCGACTTCACATATCCCCAAAGAAAATAATCCAATGGTGTCAAATCACACGATCTTGGTGGCCAATTGACAGGTCCATTCCGCGAAATTATGCGCTCATCGAATGTTTCCTTCAATAAATCGATTGTGACGTGCGCTGTGTGGCATGTAGCGCCGGCTTGTTGGAACCACAACTCATCCACATTCATACCATCCAATTCGGGAACAAAAGTTGATGGACAAAGCTCCAATTGCTGTGCACGGTGGCGAATCGTTTCATTCGGTCCTCTTCAACACTTTGCTCTACAGCGGCAATTGTTTCTTCGGTGCGCACTGTTCAACGTCTCTGCGCATCCGCAGATTATCACATAGAGTAAACGTAGTGCGAAAACGATCCATGGTTAACCGAATTAATTGCTCTGATGGACGATTATGTCGACCATAAAATGGACGGAGCTTGCGGTAAACTTCGCGAACTGAACCATTACTTTCGAAATAAATTTGCACGATTTGCAAGCGTTGTTCTTTTGTCAACCTGTTCATGATGAAATGGCAAACCAAACTAAATATTAATCACTTGACACCTGACAAAATAGCCGCCAGTTAAAAAAGTGATGCCAACTTAAAGTTCTATACCTCAATAAAAAACACCCAATATATTACATTTCTTAAAAAAAAAAGATATAATAAAAAAATATATATTTATATAAATTGTTGGCTTCCATTTTCCCTACAATATTGGCACGAAAAACTGAACGTGATATATTCATTAATTGAAGAACATGGAACTGCAACAGTAACTAAACGTGTTAGCTGATATGAATGGTAAATACATCAACGGAATCAAGTGTCATAGGAATCATACTACGAAAACAGCTACTTCAACAGTAACCCATAAAATCATAACAATCGGAAAATAATCTTATTATATGAGCACACAGAATACGATAAAAGAGTGATTGCCTTTAATACGGGTGTACTTACAATGGTAACGCCTCTCTGCTAAGCAAAGCAACAAAATTAGCAACAGCTACATGTATTTAGAAAAATCCTTGTAGAAGTGAATTCACATTTGTTAGCATCATAGTTCATCGTCAATGTGAATGTAAGATATCATGACACCAGTGACCTCTGATGTGGTCAACCAACACAGACTACACCATTTCAGATTTACATTTATATAACGACACACAAACAAACTACAAGAAAGATACACATTCGACGATATTCATACATTAACACGCACACATGCTTGGATAGAACTATATTCATACATCTAGAAACATGACTTTAGTTGTAAGTTAAAACCATTTTGGAGTATATACAACATTTCACTCTTGGCTATGAAAATAAAATCCATTAACAAGTCCATCAAATACAGAGAGAGAAAAGTTTTATAATACAATTAATTTATTTTGATAAGAAATGCTACAGCAACATACAATAAAGGTATATGGTTGTGATATATCGCATTTATATTATGTTTGTGCCAAATAAAGTATTGTTGTGAACACATATTGTTGCATATTGTCAATAAACCGTTTTTATATTTAACTTTTAAAATTTGCCATATATATCATCTATAAAATATATCATATATATATGATGGCATATCCAGAAATAGTTTTCAAATATAATTATTTGTATTTTTAGAGTTTATAAATCAATACCATTCGGTCTAAAAGTCATATGTTATATCTACAAAAGATTTTTTGAATATAGTTATTTATTGTGGGTAAACCTAACCTATATGCCCGCGTGTCTTTGATGACAGAAATCATAGAGTATATTTTCAAGCATTATATTTGAACATTTTTAAATTCTTATGCTCCTATAAAATCCCTGAAACAAGAAATAAAAACTACTATAATAAATTTATTTTATAATTTATTAAGCACGAGGTCGTTTTTTATATAAAACTATTACAATTTTATTTTATTCTTCAATATTTAATAATTCGATTACTTATTGCTGATTATGTTAACAAATTGTTAACAAAGTATTGAATAATAAAATAAAATAGTAACAATTTTTTAGCTCAAGTCACAGCTTAAATTTTCATGTAGTAAGTATTTAAACGAACATTTATATTGCTCTATTAAATTGAGTTAAGATTTATAGGTTAATAGTTCGAAATTTTAATTTAAATCTCAGAAAGACATGATAAATATTCCAAGGCACAAAGGCAAGTCAACATCAGTTTTTGTTATTCAACTTACACAGCAGAGCAGAACAGCTGTTTTCGAAAGACGCAACCCTTTCATCATCAGTGCTCATGTGTATTGTGTTTGTCACCACTTATTAGGTGGCTTAGTTGAATGTGATAACAGTTCCTATTTACACAAATTTTATTAGGATATATAATCTGAGAACTGTATCTACCTGATGTATTACATATTATTGTTTTGATACCCGTATTACCGTTTGATTATTCTCTTCATGTCCTTGTTCTGTTGACAAAGCCTTCAAGATAGCTCTTCAGCAAATTTTAATCCCTATACAAAAGGGTGTTTTTTTATGAAGTTTTTTTTTTATACGAATCACTCTGTTGCCTGACAGCTGTTTTGACAGTTTAAAGTGACATCTCTACTCAGTATTGTTTGGCAAATCATCATGAACAGGTTAACTCCAGAACAACACTTCCAAATCGTGGAAATTTATTTTCAAAAACAGTGTTCAATTAAAAATGTTTATCCGTTTTTTTACCGCGAAATTCTCTTCAGTGATGAGGCGCATTTTTGGTTGAATGGATATCTCAACAAGCAAAATTACCGTATTTGGAGCAGAGATAATCCACACGCCGTTCAAGAATTACCAATGCATCCCGATAAATGTACCGTTTGGGGCGGTCTATGGGCTGGTGGAATCATCGGTCCTTATTTCTTTACCGTGAATGGAAATCGATACAGAATCATGATCAATGAATTTTTGGCGCCAAAACTTCAAGATATGGATGTAAACGAAATGTGGTTTCAACAGGATGGTGCCACTTGTCATACTGCGGGCGAAACAATGGACTTATTGAAAGAACATTTCAACGACAACATTATTTCGAGAAATGGACCGGTGAATTGGCCTCCGCGTTAGTGTGATTTGACGCCACTCGATTATTTTTTGTGGGGATACCTGAAATCATTGGTTTACGTGGATAAACCAGCAACAATTGACGCTTTGGAAACCAGTATTCAACGTGTCATTGCTGAAATACGCCCACAAATGCTTGAAAAGGTGGTCGAAAATTGGACCTCCAGAATGACCTTTGTGCAAAATAGTCGTGGTGTCCATATGCCCGAAATTATATTTAAATGTTAAATGACAAGAAATTATCTACCAAATAAAAAATTTTTTTTGGCCATTTCATAATTTGGCATGTGTTTTATTTAAATTTCAAATCAGCAAGCTCTTATAAAAACACCCTTTATTAATTAATAATATTGTAACTCCTCGAATGATGTTAAATGTGACTATTATTATATGAAGCGTGTTTTTAGAGTAAAGCATTAAAGATGATCGTAATCAAGCAAATCGTCGACGTTCTGAGCAACTGGGGTTGTGTGCTTCCAATTTATGAGAGATTTTTGTAGTTGTTGAAAATTTGTGTTCCAGATTGTGCCTTTTACGCACCAGACGTGGCAGTCACATGACAGAAATCATATTTAAACATTAATTTCATAAAATTTTTCTTTCCAATAAAGCCAACTTCATTGATAATCAAAGTATATTTCTTTCACTCTATAAAAAACACTATATATTTGATCTGAATATTTGATAAATTTAGTTTGATTTAATATTTCTTGTCAATCTTTTTATTAATTTCTGTAGAACAGATGTTCAAAATTTTTAATTATTTTTTTTTTAACTCCAATGCAAAAAATTATTTTTTTTTTCTAATTCATGACAAAAAAATTGATTATGGTTTTAACTTTAATAATATTACATATTTATATTGTTTTCTTTTCTAAAAAAAAGTGCAATATTATTTGTACTTTTCAAAGAAAAATTACCATATTATATCTTTTGAAAACAGTGAATGTTTTAGAAATGCCATACTTCCAGAAATAAATTTTTGGTCTAAAACTGAGTTTAAATGAAAATTTTTAGGAAAAAGGCAAATATGTGTTACATGTTTGTAGAAAAGAAAACACCAATAGTTATTGGACTGTATGTATTATATAACAATCAAATAAATAAATAAATATTATATTCGATAACAATATGGTTTAAATAATTTCATTAGCTCGATAATTATATTATGTGACAACAATAATATAATTCTGTAATAACGTTTTATATTTCAAGTTGACGAAAAATTTATATTGAATACAAATTGTTTCCTAATTGTATGAAGTATTAATTTTCACCCTGTTACAAATAACTCTTTGATGCCAACATGTAGAAATATGCCGACATAACTACATTTCAGTTAATATAATTTCAAGTTGGAAAATAAAAGCAAAAAACCGAAAACTGAGAAAACGAATTGGTGCTCGACTTTTGGGACTGTATTACCATTTCATATACATGAATATATTTACATAAAAACAAGCAATAACATTTTATATACGAGTATGTATATACATTTATATGAAAATGTTGAATCTATAGTATAAAAACACACACACAAGATATTTAAATGTATGTCTCACTTATCGTACAGTATACGTGTTGTATAGCTTTATGTTTTTTTTTTTGGCTGCTGCATGAAAATCTTTGAAAAAATCCTTGCCAGTCAGTCACACGGCGTTAATTTATATGCACACATACATAAATATATGTATATGTGTTTTCCCTCAAATGTTTCTGTGCATTTACAAAAATATATAGCTCACTGCTCTTCGGTGAACTAATTTCAAATGTTTGTGTATCCAACAAACATTTTAGCCGGCAAGAAATTATATGAAAAATTATTAGAAAACCATCGGAAAGGATTAAGATTCTTTAAGATATTTCGTAAAATTGAAACCAATTTTCCAGTATCTCATTTCTGTAAGGGTTTTAAGATCTTTTGGGGTCCGATTACTTTTATAAACGAACTTATAGATTTTAAATAACTTTTTAGGCTTTTGTTCAGTTTTCAGATGGTGCTACACTTCCATCATCGTCACTGGCAGGTATGTTTCTGTCTAAACAGTTTACTAGTTGTTTGAGTTTAGTGTGATAATAGTTTTTATTTGTAAAAATTGTCTGAGAATTTGAGGACGATATCAATATTCAAACACCAAATCCCAGTGTTACCGTGTTATTATATTGTCTATTTCCCATTTTTCTGACATGTTGTTCCATTTTTAAAACACTTATTCCAGTGTTAACTGGGTATGTAAACGTGATGTGTGTGCGTATTTGCTCACATTGTATGTATGTATTCATGTCACAATTTCATGGCAACGACCTACGTAAGTGGTTACGCTCGGTTACATTTTTCCGCCTTTTTGCCTCTTTATTGCGTATTTTCAGACTAACAAGAAGAAAATGAGCAACATTTAAAAAAGTACATATTGAGAAATTGGCATTAATTTAACAACAACGAGAGGAAAAAATTTAATATAAACAGTTTGCGATATTATATTTATATAGTAGGTGATTAGAAGAGATATGTAAACATTTTTGTGATCATAAAATTTTAGTTAATTTCGTATAAGAGACAGCCGCATTTTAATTATAGAATGATCTTGATTACGATTTTAATGTGATTTAATTTAATATGTAGGTTTTCTTTGTGACCTTCTTTCCTATTCTGTCTGTTCTTTCGAAGAGTATGGCCAACAGTACATTGTCAGCGCCTGACACTATCAGCACCCTCCTTCGTCGGTCCTGTAGCAAAAAATTAGCCGGCATAGTAAAAGGTTGAAATAGCTAAAAAAAATTTATTTCTTCTAATCTATCTTCATCTGTGCTCTCAATACTATCCCCTCCTTTCTAGTTCCGGTACAATGCACTGCATATGTACAGATCATACCCTGAGTGGTGGTTCGAGTTGAAAAAAAGTAAAACTTTTTTTTAATAATTTATTTTATTATTTATTAAGCTCAAGGTAATTTTTTATCTGAAATTATTTCAATTTTATTTTTTTATTCAATATTTCGTTAGCAATTTGTTAACATTATGAAGAATAAGTAATAGGAAATTGAATTTTAAAAATATATTTTTTGTATATATATATATACATATATATTTGTATATATATTTATATATATTTTGTATAAAAACCGACTTCGAGCTTAATAAATAAGAAAATAAATTACCAAGAGATAATAATTTTTTTTTTATAAATTGTTAATTTTTTTCAGCGGGCTAAAGTTCGAATCTGCATGACTGCAAATTTGATGGTTTGATGATTATTGAAAATATTCTTAATATTCCAATCTTAATATAAAAAAAATAATAAATAGAATTTGAACAAATTCATTTATTAATAAAATAATAAAAAAATAATTTGCAGGCATGCAGATTCGAACTTAAGCCCGTTGAAAAAAATTAACAATTTACATAAGAAAGTTCGACTAATAAAAATTCATACATCATTTTTTTTTTATATACATATAGGAAAAGAATAGAAAATGAAAATGTGGGAAATAAAGTTTTTGTAGAATGTTCAGTGCTGAATTTTGCTAGCAGTGTACAAAGCGGCATCCGTTAGTCCTTAGAGTAGGTCAGTAGGTCCCCAATGCTAGTTTTTTTTTAATAACTTCGAAAAAATTGTTCTGGGGCCAAATTATCGCCTTCGATATTGAGGGAAATTTCCATACAATTTAAATACAAATTTCAATTGATATCGAATGCCGTAATTTGTCCCCTTGATTTTTCTCTTTAAATAATCGACTTTGATTCTAAATACTTTATTAAAACTTATTAGTAGCATTTTAGTATTAATTTCTTTGTAATTGTGGGGTAAATTTTTTGTTTGCAGGACTCAAGTTACTCTACATTATACTTTATATTACATATTAAGAACGAAAAATAGAAAACCATATAAAAAATTATCGATCCGAGTGATCGAAGAAAGAAAGGACAGGAACGAGGATCCTAAACCTAAAGGTTTTCGTTTAAATCTTGGAAAAAACTAGGTGAAAAGTGTATGCCAAATAAAATTAATACCCTTTAGGAGTTTACCACGCGCTTCGTCCACTTACAAAGTTTTATCAGAAATTGATAAGAATTGTGAAAAGATAATAACAACAGAACCAAACCCCACCAGGTCGGTGCTTAATATGTCCTAGGAAAATAGATAAAAAATCAAATGTGGAATATCACACTTGCTTTAACTTGCAGAGAAACAGCACCCACTTCCGTCGGCCCTGTGGCAAAAATTAGCCGGCGAAGTAAAAGGTTGAAATAGCTACAAAAACAACTGTCTATCTTCTCATCTTTCCTAATCTGTCCCCTCAATACTATCCCCTCGTTTTCAGTTCCGGCGCAATGCATTGCATATATAGGGGTCATCCCCTGAGTGCTGGTCCAAGATAAAAAAAAAATGAACATAGAATTGGAAGAGAAAATTATTTGTCAGAAATGTGTTATTTCTTGCACTGATACTGAATAAACCGCTGAACAGATTCAGTCAAAATTTGGCATAGAGATATTTTCAAATCCGAGGAATAACAAGGGGCCATTTTTGTTTTTGGAAATGATCCTATTAGGTGGTGAACGATGATCGAAAATTGTTATGGAGATATGAAATTATTAAACTGATAACTATGAACATTTTAAACTTTACTACTGACTTTTTTGGCAATGACTTTATGAGGTGTCAAGAGTGCTCTAAAATTTTTAGGGATATATGAAATTGTGATAAGCATGAAATCTTTACGGTCTGATGCAGTTAAAAATGCAACACATCATTGAAACAACATACACATTTGCTGAAGTTTCACATAATCTACGCGGACAAGGACGCAGGTAATAGCCATTTTCAAATAAATGCTAAAAATTACTTAATTTTAATTTTGAGCTATACAATACAAAATTTTTATCGGGGACATGCAGCGAAACAACGACTGAAACAAGTACACTGCTGGTCTTCATAAATAAGTCCTTGAGACAAATCACAATAGCGATCGGGTCTAATGTAATACTAAATATAACGCTACTGAGTACTGCCAAACAGAAGAATAAAGAGAGCGAAAATGGAAATAAGAGAGCGAAAATGGAAATGCATAGACCACATCTTAAGAAAACCAATAGACGATATTGTGGGATATGAGTTGGAGTGGAACACGCAAGGAAAACGCAGAACAAGTATACCAGCAAATACCTGCAGAAGATCTACAGAAGCGGAAGCTAGAAGGATAAGGGAAAATCCTGGGTAGAATCCTTTTATTGTGTGTATATGATTTTCACAGATGTAAAAAGAAATATACAATAATAAAACAACCATTTGCAATTGTTCATTACAACTACACACTATTTTCTTATAACAAACGATTTTGAACAAAATTATGATATTACATAAGGAAAGAAAACCATGCAACAATATTTACACGAACTAAAGCCGAAATGTGCTTCAGGCGTTTGTGTGCCAGGGACGCTTCCTTAAAAGAATAAGCGTCTGTTATTTCTGCAATTAGAACGTTTAAAAAGTTTAAATAACATTTTTTTTTTGTTATAATGCCACAAGTTTCTTAAATCTTTAACAGCACAGCACGTTCATGGGAAACTTTTACTTAATGCTAAAAAAAAAGTAAATTGTCTGCTAAAAGTTTTTGGTTTAGAAAATGTGCGGACAAAAACTATATTAGCTTAACAAAACTTAAGTGTGTGTTGGTGTCTGTACAATATAATAGAAAAAGGTAAGTGTGTCTCCTAAGAAACATCAACATAAATGACTGTCTAGTATGCATACATAAGCAACTTTTCTATGCATAAAGTATCTCGTGCTTGAGTGTCAGTACGTACTCGTTTGTGTATTATGCCTACATATTCGCACAGTGAACGACTTTAATGTCTTAAAAAATATACAAGTGATATGTGTAAATACTATATAAATGTATGCACATATACATACATACTGCTTAATTAACGAAAATTATTTAAGAAGCCTTGACATTTGTTTAAACAATGAGAGTCTTTAAGATATCCAAGAGTAAGTCGCTGTACCCTTTTTTTCTTCACTGTGTTTATAATAAATTGCTGTATTTAAAAAACATGTTACAGAATTCGTTAAGAAATATTTGTTAGGATAACAAGGACACCCTTTCATTTACATAAAGTTTTTAATTATTAGACTCCTGTTGAGTTTTGTGAAATATTTAGTGTTGTTGTCTGTCTTAAGGTATAAATTTGCAGTTTTTGTTATGATAAAATACAATAGCATGTTATGATTGCCTATACGACGGTTTCTATTTGAGACAACATCTTAATTTAATATTTTAGCAAAGTATCTATTAATATTAAATTTTTTGTATACAACGAAATCAAAACTTTCATCATTGGTGCTCATAGTCCTATTGTAGATATTAGATAAATAATTTCTTTTTTAAATTTTTTACACTATGTCACTGTCTAAGGCTCTTTTTCATGGAAAGGAGATAAAACATCTGCAGTGTATGGATTTAAAGAGTTAATACGACGTCCGTTCAAAAAATACCCCTAAAGGTCTGATCAAAAAATAAAATATTTATTTATTCATCAATAACTATCTTATCCCCTACTAAGTAATACTCCTCAGAACTAATACACTTATGCCAGCGTTTTTTCCAATTCTCGAAACACTTCTGAAACGCGCTTTTTGGTATCACCAACAGTTCCTGTTTCGATTTTTCTTTTGTCTCCCCAATCGTAGCAAAACGCTTTCTATTCATCGGTGTCTTTAGTTTCGGGAAGAGGAAAAAGTCAGCGGGGGCCAAGTCCGGTGAATAAGGTGGTTGAGGCATGATAATGGTTTTGTTTTAGGCAAAAACTCAAGCACAAGCATCGGTGTGTGAGCTGGTGCGTTATTAATTTTGAAACAATCTTCGCTGCCGCACGTTTCATGCATAAAATATCCGTAAAAATTACTTGACATGAGCCGAGCGATATGCCAACATCATCACCAACCTCTCTAATAGTGATTCGACGATTATCCAAAATTATTTTCTTCACTGCTTCAATGTTTTCATCGGTCGTTGACGTGCTCGTGCGACCAGGACGAGCATCGTCATTGACATCTTCTCGGTCTTCCTTAAACCGGTTATACCGCAATTGAACTTGTGTTCTGCTCATAGTAGACTCGCCAAACGCCACAGTCAACATTTCAAATGTACTTGCGCATTTAATTATATTTCTTACACAAAATTTTTCTTGATCCATTTTTTATAACAGTAATAAATCGAAGAGCACACGAAAACACAACTATCCTTTTTATATGTCAGAAACAAACTGACAATCCAAAATGGCTGATATTACCAACATATATGTATAACAGACATGTGTACCAACATAACAGAAAAAAAAATTCGATAATCGAACATACGTAACTCACGAAAGATGAAAATAACAATTAGTTTTTGATCAGACCTCGTATGTGTAATAAAACTATTTATTAAAATATCCAGTTATATGGTTCTTAAAAAATTTTAGCTTCAACAAATAAAAGAGTTGTAGTCGGCTGTGTCGAATCTTATCTACCATCCACAGACGTTCGTCTGGAATACATACATAAATTCATTCCAGCCCTGCAATGATCTTATTGATCTTTCTGACTTTAAATACTAATTTCATTCTAAAATATAATTTTATTTAGTTATTGTTATATAAAAAAAAAATTATGGATGCTGTTATCTGTGGTAGTAAGCACGAGACTATGAAGCGGAGGGATCGAATCCGCGCTCAGTCATGACCAACGCGTCGAATTTTTCTGATCAGCATCAGCGCTTGGTTGTGCTAGTTTTTGTCAGCCTGTTTCAGTGATGAACGTATAGCACTGGTCACTGAATATAATTGGCACTCTTCTTCGTCGGCCCTATAGCAAAAAATTAGCTGGCGAAGTAAAGGGTTAAAATAGCTACAAAAAATTCTTCATTTCGTCATCTATCTTCATCTATCCTCTATTATACTATCCCTGCCTTTTTAGTTCCGCTGCAATGAAGTGCATAAGTAGGGGTCATTCCCTGAGTGCTTGTCCGAATTAAAAAAAAAAAACAGAAAACTTTGGGTTTGAATTCTTTTTATATTTACTTCAGGACATGTGAATGTTATAATTTTTAATGTTAGCTTAGGTGCAATGGTACAAAAAATCCACAAAAATGGGACATGAAGTAAATAACCAACTGGCACTACAGTCACTTAATAAAAGTGTGTTACCATCGATCGGTTCGATACTAAATAATATTTGTTTAAATTAAGAAACTCTTATCATATTTAACTAAGCCATCTAATATGAGGTCACATACAAAATACACATGAGTACTGATGATGAAACAGTAGGGGCATATGAAAACAGTTGTTCTGCTCTGCTGCGTAAGTGACTTTCTACTGTGATGTTGATTTTCGTTTGGCCCTTGGCATATTTATCGTGTCTTTCTGAATTTAAACAAATTGGCGAAGAATTTGCCTATCAAACTTTATTGAATTTAATATTAAAAATTTTCAGTTCTGGGGCTGTCTTTTTGGATTCCTTGATGTTGAAAGCCAATGAATTCCTTTCATATACTAATATCATATACATATATGCTTAATTTATAAGGGGAAAGAAAAAATTCGTTTAGTTTTTTACTTTCATTTACCAAAATAAATTGCAATTACCCAACCCTGGTTATCGTCTTTTTGATTTTGTTTGATTCTTAATAAAAATTTAATTTTTCGTAAAGTATAAAATAGGTTTAATTAAACAAAACTAAAATTAGTTTTAGCTAGTTACTTTTATATAATATATAATTGTAAAATTAAGTTTTCCAGCTCTGGAACCGTATTTTACTGAGTTTCAATCGCAATCTATTTAAAACCATTTTCAGCATATAAGTCTCAGAATGAAATCTCTAGATTTTCTTGAGTCCTCGGAAATCCGACTTCACGTACAGATAGGCGGTCATCGCTTATTCGACTTCCGTAAGGGCCCAGAGGATCCATATGAAAATTACGTATGGAATGATAAAAATATACAGTTGGCTTTTGATAATTTGAAACTCGTTAATTTGAATATCGCGGTAATTTGAACTGTTTTCCAAGTCCCTTGAAAAACACTCAATAAATTGAAAAATATCTATGTAATTTGGTCCCCTCAATAACTTGAAATTATTTGAATGGCATTTTGATGGCCGACTCGCTGTAATTTGAATTTTTTGGCTCTACGCTCTATAATTTGAATTATTTTAATTGCTGTGTTTTATGCAAAATATAAAATAAATAAAACAACCATTTATTTTAGTTTTTTGCGATGTGCTACAAAAATGACATCTTGCTGCTCGCCAACGTTCTATAATTCCAAGTTCGGTTATTCTACACTCTTTAATTTGAACTCCTAATGTGATTTTGTTTCTGTTTTTGAAAGAAATTTAAGTCGTTTGCATTAGTTTCTGTACCACGATTTTAGTATACACCACTACATCGACAGTTGCTAACATAAAAAATTAAATTTCTATGCTTTGCTTTTGCGAAATTTAGTGCGTGCAAATGGTTTTGCTTTTTTTATGAAAACTCTTGTTAATTTGCATTTTTTCTGTCTCTCTTTCGATATTTTGACGTCTCGTTAAAATGAAAACTCGATTATTTGAACTTTTTCTCTGGTCCCTTCAGTTTCAAATTATCAAGAGTCGACTGTATATAGCCTTTCGTAATTTTTGGTGAAGGATATAATAGCTGAAACAAGTCAAGACTTAAAACTCTAAATTACTGTGAAATTATATCATTAAAACGTTTCAGTTATTTCTGGCAACGAAATTCTATTTCAAGCTCTCATGTATTTGGAAACTTATAGCAGAGTTTTATGAAGGATATATGTCACTGGTTTATTTATTTAAATGTTTACAACAAGAATTTATGTCATAATTAGACATAAGCGTGGTAAACTCAAGTATACATACATATTTATAAAAATACTACCAAATAATTGTTTATATAAAAATTTTTATGATTTCCCATTATATTTATAGCATAATACTCGTACTTGATACTCAAAATGTTATACTGCCTATTTCTCATTGTCGAATGAATTCTTTCTTTCGTACAAATATATTTAAAACAAAAACAAAATATTATAAATTGTTTTTGGTTCAAATGTATTTATACGAAAGAAAGAATTCATTCGACAATGAGAAATAGGCTGATAGTCTCTATTACTCTGTAACTATTTGTCAATGTCACGTCAATATCATATCATAAATAGGGTTTGTAGTATAATGAATTTTCCACACTTATTATGTTCCACAAAAATAAATAAAAGAAACTAGGAAATGTTATCACGCCAAACTAAATTTAAATTGGCACTAAACCAATTCCATTTATGTAAACAACCGGTAATAATATTTGTAGCAACTATTTCGTATCTCCCAGGATTAAGCTTTATCTGTAAAAGTATATCATTCTATATGTATGTGTGATCATATGAAACATATACAAGTATTCTTAGGTTTTTAAGACCCTAGAGAATGTAAATTTGACATTAATTGGATTAGTTTTTTAATATCTAGAAGCTCTACGTAAAAGAAAAAAATAAACAATTTGATAAACTTGTTTGCTTTAGGCTGATTTAAAGTTTCTATCCTAGTTTAAGTTGTACGTGTGATAGTTTACATGTAAGTCATATAAACACATGGATGTACATATGTATACTTTCACATATTAGAAAAAAAAAGGAAAAACGCCTACGAAGGAACTGTTCCCAAAAAAAAAAACACATATAAAGAAAACAAAAATTATGCTATGCAAATTATTCACATCAAAAAGTTAATAAAACAATATTGTATTACTTTTATCAAGGGTGTAAAATATTTACGTGTCAAACTATTTGGAAAAAAAATGGGTTTGAAATAATAGGTTATTCAAAGATTTCAGAAATAACTAATTATCTAACTAATAATTTAAATAATATATGGGCATTTCCAGAAAAAAGTCCACCTTGATCGAAAAATTAAAAGTTAACAAACAGATTTTTTCCTAATGTATTATAAAAGAGAAACTTCTAAAATAAATTAAATTTAGGAGCTCAAAGCTTTCTTTTGTTGGGATGGTGAAATACTGAGCTACAAGTTTGAAGTTCCCGTTTTTGTAAGTGTTTCTTAACTTCAAGGGCATTTTCTCTTTATAATTAACATTCCTAAAAGCAATTTCATAATAATACTCTTAATGCAAAACTGTTGCTACAAACATATTTAATCATAAAACAAATGCAAAAAATAAATTTAGTATTTTGTAGTTTTTATATAATTTTCTAATATTTATGTCTTTTTCGCATTTTTTTAACATAATAAAATAAAGTGGAAATTTTAGTAATGTAACGCCAGTAACGTAACGCCAGACCAATTTTCATAAAAGAAAAAAAAGGAAAAAAGATTTGTTCAATTTATAACTTGGAAAATAAATGTATATTGGTCCAAAACCTATCAAAAAAAATTTGATTAAAAATACTTGCCCAATTCGCAGAGTTCAACAATTTTGTTATCAAAGTCAAATCGCACTTCCGTTTTTTGTAACGTAACGCCAGGTCACTTTTTGGAGTATATCTTGAAATTCTTAGGCTCAACTATTTCCATTTTTTGGCTGAATATAGAGCTATCCAATCACTTCTCTAATGTGAGAAAAAAACTTTTTTAAATTCTGGTTTTTAACGTTTTTTTTCAACATATCGTCGTACAAAAGTAACGTAACGCCAAAATGGAAATGCCCATATGCAGCATTAAAAGCTAAAATTGATAGGAAGAATTAATTGCTTTGAATGAAACTGGCGTTCAACGACGCTGTCTTTTTTTTAATTTAATTGCTGTTTAATTTTTACATCAAATCTCTGGGGTAAAATATTTTTAAAATATATTAAATACCTATTTACCGATTCTGTACACGTTTTATTTAATATTAATTATATTTTGATTTTCTTTCAATCTAAATAAACTGTTTTTTTAACTCCCCAGGCAGATACAAACTACAATGTAATTGTTAATACAACATGTAAATATCGCATGATTAGTTCCGCTAATATTAATATAATAATAATATTAATAATAACTGATTCAATGAAAAGGAAACAAATAAGAATTTTATTGTAAACTTTAATGTAAAAATGATAATTACGAATACGTTGTGTGTCACACGGTGCCACTAGATATCTTTCTGTCACACAATTACATACATATAAACCAAAAACAAATTTTGTGATTAGGTGCAGTAAGTTATTCGACAGAACGAAAGCTAGTGACATCGTGGGCAGGCAGATAATTATTTTTTTTTACATTTTTCTAAAATGTTTTTAGATCAAGAAATAAAAGGAACAGAACATCAAAAAATTGTTTAACCCCCCTCGCAATATTGTAATGCAACCAACCTTACATATGACGATAGCATTTCGCTTTAGTGCTTGTAGCGACCACTCCGACGTCGGCCTTATCGATGTTTTGTTTGCTGCATTACACGTATTTGATCAATATATAGGAAATGCGGTAAATTGACAATCCAAATCCAAATTTGTTAACCGATTTTTATGGTTTATAGCTTATTTTATTTTTAAGATATGTAGTTCTCAGAAAAATTCTGAATAGTTGCTTTAATTTTTTCTTAATTCTATTTTTAAACTGACAAAAATTACGAATTTTGCAAGAAAAACAATTTTTTTCTCCATTCATTTCTGAATAATTCCAAAACGATAGGAGATAGAGAAATATTATATTCGACTAAAATAAATGATATATTGTTAATTTTTTCAACGGGCTTAAGTTCAAATCTGCATGACTGCAAATGATTTTTTATTACTTTATTAATAAATGAATTTGTTCAAATTCTATTTATTATTTTTTATATTAAGATTGGAATATTAAGAATATTTTCAATAATCATCAAACCAGCAGAACGGATCAGTACTGATTTCGAGGCCGCTACGCCATCTCATCAGCGTTCTTTGTTCAATTTTTCCATTTTTCCACTTTTGCAAGTGGTGCTAGTTTTGTAGGAATATCAACTATTTAACCAATGTTTTTAACGAGAATTGAATATGAGAAGTTATCACATTCATATTTTTAAGTTATTACATTTTTGGTTAGTACGAAATTCCCCAACTCTGACGATTAATATTCCCAATATTCCATGTATCTCTTTCGCTTTTTCCAGAGCCATCGGCTGCTGATAACTAAAGCTATTTTGTTATTTGTCATGCAGATTCGAACTTAAGCTCGTTGAAAAAACTTAACAATTTACATAAGAAAGTTCGACTAATAAAAATTCATACATAATTTAAATAATATTTTGTTATGCTTTTTTGGTGTTTTACCTTTAAAAATCGGATGACTCGTTCTTGAGTTATGTTGAAATATGTCTCCGTACCTGACTAGTTTAGGGGGAAAAAATTTGACACGCCTATAAAAAAAATCCCGACCTGATGGAAAAAAACCGAAAACGGATTTGAGTTCAGCGCATCAAAATCCATATAGTCCACATAGTTTTATTTAAAGGAGGATTTTGCTGCTGAGCAGTGCTATATTCGTGCATTAAACACATTCAACACAGCAGACAAGCAGCTACTCGGCTGTTTGTTAGAGAAATGTGTGCACACTATAAGCTCCACTTTAAGTTATTTCAGTTTTAAAAATGTTATTAATTATAATTAAAACAAAGAAAAATTTGAAAAATTCGAATATAAAATTTCTTTTGCTCAAATATATACTTCAATAATATTTTTGCTAAATAAAACTTTTATCGCTTTGGCCACACTTACAAAAAGAAGAAATTCACATTTATTGTGTTTCGCATATTTCTCCTCTGAATTTAAAATTTTGTTATAGATAAATGAAAATTACTTCAAAGACGTAATCAGCATGTATAACAGATTTTTTTTCCTAAAAACATATAACTCGATTCAAAAATAAAACTATTTTTTTTTTTCCTAAAATGCGCAGTACAATTCTCATGATTATTTTCCATGAACATAATAAGTGAATTTTAAACAAGTAAGAAAGTTATATTCGACTAGGTCAAATCTTAAATACCCTCAGTTAGGTGGCAAAGGAGCGTGTTGGGTTAGGGCAGGGGAAGATCAGAGAACATCTCAGCTTCGTCATAAAAGCTTTGATATGTAATTTTTGAAGGAATGTAGGCTTAACTAATACAATTTGTTAAATATTTACATCATTTTTCTATGTTATACGTTACTTCAACTCCCGCTAAGGGAGGGGCGGGGTCCAAAAATGGACTTTTCTTATTTTCTGGCTGCAAGTTCAACGCTTTGGACTTTCTTGCTATAGAAATAAATCATTTGCTGACCAAAATTACGAAAAAAAACTCTAAAAATTTGTTTGTTTTTTAGATGTTGGTTTAGCTCTTCTCAGATGAACTTTTTTCCCTCTGGCCCGATTCAGCACATTTGCGAATTTCACTTGTGCTATTCCGTAAGATGTATTTATGCCAAGTTTCAAGGGTCTGGCTCTTTTCGTTTGAACTGAATCGTGATTTCCACAGACGGACGGACGGACGGATATCGCTAGATCGTCTTAGATTTAACTTTTTGGATTCTTAGAGAAATATTTCGCTGCGTTACACACAGAATGACAAAGTAAATATATCCTGCAATTCTTTGCTGTAGGGTATAAAAAAGAAGTTAAAAATCTAAAGTGTAAGTTACTTGCTTTATTGTTGTTGTATTACAGTTGTCGATTTCAAAATAATTTAATAGCTGGGGGCTAATTCTGGCACTCGTGAACGGAATTGTTTTCGATTGAAGTATAATATCGACTGCTCTTAATTTTTTAATTCTGTCATTCGATACTAAACGAATCGAAATGTTTCTTTAGTGTTGCACAATAATTGTATATAAATACGTTTTATAACACTAAAAAATACTCAAAAAGGTAAACAAACAAAATTATTTGAACACAGATATAAAGTTAAAGAAGTTTTAAAATAAGTGTTTAAGAAAGATTAGTGTTACAATGAATCTCGAACTCATTTCTTTTTCGTCCTCCGAATCCGACGAGAATGAAAATGTCAATATCATTCGGAAAAGGATACGAGAAACTACCAGTCCCTTAAATTTAGCAAATAATGAGGAAGTAGAAACCTACAGACACATAAGTATGTACGTACATACGTACATACATATATTGGATATAAATACGAATGTACGTACTTACATTCATATGTTTATATTCCCAAAAGATTTAAAAAGCGTTAATTTATCTTGTTTATGCTTGAGCTGCAATAGTGAACACAATTTTTTGTTTGTTTTTAGTTTACTAAACTTTTCTTTTTTGAAGTATGTATGAATTTTTATTTTCTTTTTTTTTAATTTTTGGTAAGCAATTTCAAATCGAATGACTTTTTACTATCGAGTAAAAACTCGACCCGTTGCATTCGAACGACAGCTCGATATCGAGTGCCATCATTAGGAATTTCGATACATGTTACTCGGTTACGAGTAATAGAATCCGAAAAGTTAAAAATATCGAACATTCGATAGAAAACTCGCTCGTATACGTATGCCAGAATTAGCCCCCTGGCTACAGGCCGACATTTGTGGCCGTCAAGTCGGTTTCGGACAATGTGATTAATACTTTCTGATTAAAAATATTTGAAATTTTCAGTGATATTTACTTCTGCACGAGTCTATTTGATAAACAATATTCTCCCTTATTCTGTAATTTTTGTCAATGTCACTTCAAGACAATATCAAAACTACGACATCTGCATACTCTTTTGCCACGTCATTTAATTACTTTTAATAGCCGCTTAATATTTTGTTGTCCTTACAGAATAGTTGCAGGCTGCCAACAGTAATCAATTGCTATATTAAATTTAATTAAGATTCTATAGGCTAATTGTTCGAAATTTTAATTTAAATCTCAGAAAGACATGATAAATAATCCAAGGCACAAAGGCAAGTCAACATCAGTTTTTGTTATTCAACTTTCACAGCAGAGCAGAACAGCTGTTTTCGAAAGACGCAACCCTTTCATCATCAATGCTCATGTGTATTGTGTTTGTCACCACTTATTAGGTGGCTTAGTTGAATTTGATAACAGTTCCTATTTACACAAATTTTATTGTGAAAAAGAATCCGAGAACTGTATCAACCTGATGTTAACATGTTATTGTTATAACACCCGTGTTACCATTTGATTATTTTTCTTCATGTCCCATTTTTCTGAATTGTTTGTTCCATCATACATAAGTCAAACTTTTTTGGTTTGAATTTTATACTATCAATTGCTGCCTACAATCAGAATGTAATTGTTGTATTTTTGATATTGTCTTGAGGTCACGTTCACAAATAATTGCAGAATATGGCAGATTGTGTGTGAGTTTATGGAAAATATATTTTCTTTACATTTATTTTTGTTGTTGTTATTAAAGTTTTACTTTTCATTGTACTTTTGTGGCTTTTTAGAGGCCTCTATTGCTCCCCACTGTGCGAACGTAGCAAAGTATTGGTAAAAGTAAAAGAAATGATATAATGCCATTGGGTATTATTCAAATGAGAGTACATGTAAGTATTTCCTATATGCATGTCTCTGTATATATTCCCATTAAAATACATTTATTTACACAGTTCTACAGTTATTCGTATAAACAGATGTTTGAAATTTGTTAATATAATTACGAAATTTTTTCACGCTTTGGCAGTCGATTATCTGTGATTGTTTTCATTAGCGTAATTAGTACAGGATTTGTTATTGTGAATTCATGCAAGTTCATGTTTATTATTATTTTAATATGAAAATGTTGTCATGGGGGAAAATCATAATGTTATTTTTTCGAAATAATGTGAGTATAGAAAAAGAAATGTACTCGTATAAGGGGAACATATGTATTTCAATGGTTGGTTTTATGAAATGCTTTTATTAGCACCAGTTGTCTGTAGAGATGTAGGGAAGTATTGAAATATAATTTCTATGGATTTACGTACGTCTGACCGAGTCAAAACCTTAAGGACATATTGAAATGATAATGCAATTTTGTTGTTAAAACAAGAGGACAGTTCAAGCAATATCCATATTAACTATATATAGGAGTACTTTTATTTAAAATGACATGCTATAACTTTCGCTGTGTTATGGACATCTAATCCAATCAACTCAAAGCTTTGCCCAAACATTAGATCCCCTTGAGATAAAATTTTGTTTAACTAAAGTTGGCTTATGTTACTCTTCTTACTTAAACCTGTTATCCTTTTTACTTGAAATGATAACAGGTTTAATATTTATTTCATTTTTATTTCTGTAATTATCACGTCAAAAATCGCAGCCTTTTAAACTCTCTGAATGTATCAGAACAGTGACGAAAAACATGGCACACATGTTAGAGAGAGTATTACTTTTTCTAAAGATATTTTAGCCACATATGCCGTGATGTGTAGGCTATAAAACGAAATTGTGTTGTTTTATCTGTGATATTAAATTCAGCTTTATTTTATTTATTTTTGAACTCGAGCCAGCACTCAGGCAATATCCCCTACATATGCAGTGCAATACGCCGGAACTAAAAAGGAGGAGATAGATAGAGAGGACAGATGAAGAAAGATAAGAAGACAATAATGTACAATTTTATTACGATCTTTCGTTTAGTGTTTTTAGAATTTTCGCCGACAAGTATTGCAGATTAAAGCTAAGTTCATATCTATCAAATATTTGCTAAAATAAGCGTAAGCAATAATTGCTGGCTTAATTTTTTTATAATTTTTGGAAAATGTTTTTAAAATAAGCAAGTGTCTATTTGGTAAAAAAATTAATATACAATCGATATTGTCTTTGAACATTTTATTTGTCGCGCATACACACGAAATATGTAAGAAACGTTTGTCAAAAAGTTTTGGTTACACTTTTTTCGACAAATAAGTTAAAGGAAAAGTTCTTCACTTTCGCCTATTGTATCCTTTGAATATCTAATCAACATATAGTAAATAACAAAACAACGCAACCAACCTTGAATCTTAAACAGGAAGTTCTGTAATATTGTACGAACAACCTCAATATTTTCTTTATTTCTATTTAGGAAATATATTTTACTCACAACTTTATTATTTGAGTTAATTAAGTTTGAAAAAAAAAATTGGCATGAAAAAAGGAAGACAAAATAACAAATTCAATTCTTTCCGTTTGACATATAAACATATTTTTTTTTTGTTAAGCATTTTGTCATATAAATATTTATGTATGTTTTGTTAAATATACAATTCATATTTTGCCTATAAAATGATACACATACAAATGCACACACACACACAAACACATACACACAAAGCGTTAACATAGAAAACAAGAAACAAGAATAAATTCAAAGTGCCGGATTTGAATGAACAAGTAAAGAACTTGTATAAAACAAACTTTATGAATTCATAAGAAACGTACTTTTATGAGGTTTTTATCAATTGTTTCTTTTAAGCATTCCTTCCACCTTATTATTCCATGTATGTTTGTATGTATGCATGTATGTTGTTACTTATGCATGTAAGTATGTATTCTATAAGTTTGGTTTATTGCAGACACATTCGTTGCTATTGTATATAAATGAGTTTTGTAAAAACTTGTTTTGACAAAAATTTAATACATTATTAGCTGGTATTATTTTACAACATGCAATTTCATTTTCATTCCTTTATGTAACAAAATATTCCTGGCTTAGGGAGGTGCACCAATGTATGGAGAAAACGTGAATGAAATCTGAAAAAGTGTTTGCAGCATTGTTTTATTGCACATGCACTATAAAAATGCCATAACAGAAATATAATTTTAAGCATTTAATTTGTTCACAGCAATATGGGAAAGTGAAAATAGAAATAGAATAAATGTCACTATTCAATATATGTAAGTGGGTAAAAGCTGATCAGGGTGTTCACAACAGCTGTATTCATCGAGTTATGTCATTGTTACATGTGATGAATGATATATTAATTGCCTGGCCGACGATGTCACTAGTTAATATTCTATCGAATAAATACACTTAAAAGAAAAACAAAATTTTAGAATGTATTTTTTTTTAACGTATTTATTCGACAGAACTACATCGAGTGACATCGTGGACCAGGCAGTAAAACTGACTTTTTAGAATCTGATGTATGAGGTGATATTTTAATTTAAAACATAGAAAGACTATTAAAATTATAATAAAAAATTAATGATTATTAACACAAGAGTAAAATTATATAAAAGGCAGAACAGGTAATGATTGCAAAGGAAACTGTTTAAATGTCAATAACAATTAAGAAAATAATCAGATACTGATGAAAAATTTCAAATGCATAAATAATGAAATTAAAGACCTATATTCGGCTGTGCCGAATCTTATATAACCATGACCGATCTACATTCATCTACATTCATAGCAACTCCTTTTTTTATATTTCTGATTTTCAATACTAATTTATTTCTTTCCAAAACATAGAATGCGAGTACGTTTCATTACCAAAAAATAAAATTAGCTGTTTATTTTATATATTTGGAAATTTGTATATTTTTTTTTTTTTTTTTTTTTTTAGGAGTAGGACCAGCACTCAGGGGATGTCCCCTATATATGCAATGCATTGCGCTGGAACTGAAAACGAGGGGATAGTATTGAGGGGACAGATTAGGAAAGATGAGAAGATAGACAGTTTTTTTGTAGCTATTTCAACTTTTTACTTCGCCGGCTAATTTTTGCTACAGGGCCGACGAAGGAGGGTGCTGTTACTCTGCTTTTAGTACATGATTGGGTCAGTCGCTGCCAGTAATTGTCCAGTGATCAGTATTATGCCTTCATCACTGAAAACAGGCTGGCAACAACTAACACAACCACGCACTAATGCTGATCAGAAGAATTCAACACAATATTTCATGACTCAGCTGGGGCTCGAGCTCAGGACTCTCCGCTTTATAGTCAAGTGTTCTACTACTTCAGCCAACAGCACCAATTCAATTAAGCTCTCAAAGCTAATTGCTTAATATTTTTGTTCTAAATTTAGGAAGACATGATAGATATTCCAAGGCGTAAAGGAAAGTCAACATCTGTTTTTAATTATAAAAAATACATATTTAAAAAAAATTAACATTAATGCAAATTTTTATTTTTCGGTCTTATTGATTATATTTTTACTGATACCGAGACCGCTCTGCCATCTCATCGGCTTTCTTATTTCAACGTTCTTTAGAAATATCTACTATTTAACCACCATATCACCGTGAGAAAGGTTGATCAAAGAACGCTGAAAAGATGGCAGAGCGGTCTCGCTAGTTCTGCTAGTTAGATGATTACAAAAATAAATATTCCACTCTTAATATTATAATTTAATTTTTATAAAAATCCCTAAAAAATAATTTGCATATTTGAAGTTGAGTCTGAATAAAAAATTCGTATCTTAAAAATGTTTAAAAAATTTAAAAAAATGAGGTCTTAATGGAAGAAGAAAATCCATTTGACTCCTTTTATTACATTCTTTTAATAAAATAAAACAAATTTCAATAACATGTTAACATCAGGTTGATACAGTTCTCGGATTCTTTTTCACAATAAAATTTGTGTAAATAGGAACTGTTATCAACTAAGCCACCTAAAAAGTGGTGACAAACACAATACACATGAGCACTGATGATGAAAGGGTTGCGTCTTTCGAAAACAGCTGTTCTGCTCTGCTGTGTAAGTTGAATAAAACTGATGTTGACTTTCCTTTGTGCCTTGGAATATTTATCATGTCTTTCTGAGATTTAAAAAACAAATTTCGAACATTTAACTTATGAATCTTAATTCAATTTAATATAGCAATATAAATGTTCGTTAAAATTCTTACTACAAATTCCCTTCTTTTTGTTAATTTATTTTGTAAAATAATTCGCGGGATTAAACATTGGCGGTGCCATATTTCATATGCTTGTGAATTCGCTTTCACAAATTTTGTTATGGGAAATATTTACGATAGCAAATCAAAAACTTCAGTCGATTATGCTCCTTCCATTGGTTGCTTCCTCACGACAGAGATTTGGGATTTGTACGAATAAATAAAGCACCGTCTCACTGAAATTTTGTTACATAACTTGGCTTATGGAAACGCCATTTTAAAGGTAACACAAGGTACGCATATACTCTTCTACTCTTTATGGAGGGTCTTTTAAAAATTTAAAGTTAAAAATCCAATAAAACAAGGGGTCAGTGAGCAGGAGTGGAAGCGAGCTTTTCCAAACCAGCTACCATGTTTAAATGAATGAAAAAACAATAAAAACATGAGATGGCGTAGCGGCCTCGAAATCAGTACTGATCCGTTCTGCTGGTTTAATGACTATGAAAAGTATTCTTAATATTCCACTCTCGAAAAAATTAATAAATAGAATGCAATCACGTTCATTTATTAAAAATAAAAAAATAAATAAAAAATAATTTGCAGTTTCGCAAGATTTGAACCTATAGCCTGTTGGGAAATTAACATCCTGTAATACAATTTACATAAACAAAAGGTTCACTATTAAAATAGAAATTCATACATTAATTTAAAAAATATTACTAATAAGAAAGACTTCGTGTAATAAAATATAATAATAATCAATTCCTGTTTGAATGTGCAATATAAAGTTTTATTGTGTGGAAGCAATCGTAGTATAATAAATATCGGGTGGGCCATCTAACTCTAATAATGAATCAACCACCGATTATTTTGAATCTGCAATACTTATGTCATTCACTAAATTCAGTATATTAACTCCACTGAACGAAATGAATCGATTTATGCTTAAGCAATGTTGGGATTTATTGGAAATTTATTTCCAAAACAAAGATAAATTGATCGGAAATGGATTTTTCGACTTTGCCAAAGACATCGTCTTCTCAGGTGAAGCTCGTTAATAAGCAAAGTCGCTGTATTTGGGTTTGCAAAACCCACACTAGGTTTTACAGAAGCCAATGCACCCATTACAAGTGACTGTTTTCTTTGAAAATCACAATGGGCAACCATTACGGCCAATGTAGATACCTATCGCACCATGATAACCAATTTTTTTTTGTGCCCGCTATTTATGGTATTAATGTGATTTTCAACAGGATGGTGCAACTTACCACACATCCCATGCCACAATCAATTTATTGCGTCATATGTTTGATGGCCGTTGAAGAGATTGAGTACGGAGGTGTTGTAATTTTGATATTGTCTTGACGTGACGTTGACAAACAGTTACAGAATGAGGGGAAATATCCCATCTCTAATCGAAACAATTCTACTGCACAACAAAAAAATATATATTTGGCAAAATTTTGTTTTATTGGATTTTTAAATTTTTAACTTTTAAAAGGCCCTCCATACAAGAAAAGTATATCTCTGTTTCACTGCATGATGTTAATATGTATTCATTGGCGAATGAATTCTTTCTTTCGTACAAATATATTTAAAAAAAATACAAAGTTTTATAGATTGTTTTTGTTCCAAATGTATTTATACGAAAGAAAGAATTTATTCGACAATGAGAAATAGGAATTTTTTTTGTTATCTTGGACCAGAGGATGACCCCTATATATGCAATGCATTGCGCTGGAACTGAAAACGAGGGGATAGTATTGAGGGGACAGACTAGGAAAGATGAGAAGATAGACAGTTTTTTTGTAGCTTTTTCAACCTTTTATACTTCGTCGGCTAATTTTTGCTACAGGGCCGACGAAGGGTGGTGCTGTTACTCTGATTTTAGCACATGATAGTGTCAGTCGCTGCCAATTATGTTCAGTGACCAGTGACTATGCCTTCATCATTGAAACAGGCTGGCAACAACTAACAGAACCACGCACTAATGCTCACCAGAAGAAATTCAACACAATATTTCATGACTCAGCGCGGGCTCGAACTCAGGACCCTCCGCATCATAGTCTCGTGTTCTACTACTTCAGCCAGCAGCACCCACAATATAAACTTCCCTCTTTTAGTGCTTTTTGTTTGTTATGTGGTCAAGTATGTCTATATGCCTGCATTTCATTGAACTTTAATCTAATTCCAAAATAACAAAACCTCTCAGCTTATACATAAACTCCCAAAAATGCATTGAGAATTACAGAAGCAAAGCCATAGGATTTGATATTCAAGAAAACACAACAAAAAAACTTTATTTGATATAAATCTATTTTGTTTTTCCATCTTCATACAATTAGTCTGCCGTTGGCAAACAATAAAAGTATATAAAAAAGGCACAATGAAATACAAAATCTACACAGAACGTTTTTAAAATCGTTTAATCGACATATTGTCTCAATTAAATTATGTCTATATGGCTTCATTTCATTTCATTTTATCAAATCCTATGGTTTTGTTTGTGTAATTCTCAATTCATTTTTGAGACTTTATGTATAAGCTGAGAGGTTTTGATATTTTGGAATTAGGTTAAAGTCTACTGATGATTTGGTGTAAGAACCAATGAAATGCAGGCATATGACCATATAACAAACAAAAAGCACTAATTTAATTGAGACACAATGTCGATTAAACGATTTTAAAAACGATCCCTTTTTTATTTATTATTAATTTTAATAAAATATGAAAAGTTACGTGGGAAAAGTTACACCTCTAATGTGCAAATGTATTTAAAAAAATGGAAGTAGACTGAACTTGAGGAATTTCTTGTTTATAGCTTTGCTGACATGAACATTTTTTCCTTTTGAATTGAAATATTTAATGTGACATTTTGGAATTTTTATATTCCTTGTTATACGAAAGAAGAATACAGTATTAGCAGTTGATGCTAATGTTTGTAATTTTTAGGAAACGTGACGAAGCTTTCAAATTCTTTATTGAGAACTTTATTTTATGGCATAATAACGGCTTTTACAGTCTTTTCTTTATAACTACGAGTATATCATAATTTTGTTTTAAAAATCCTCGTTACTTACAATAGAAGTAAACTACTCTGTTTGAAATTCAGACAAAAAAACAGCATTGTGTAGTGGTTGCGACTTTTATATATAAATATTTAACGATTGACAAAATGTGTAAATAACTGAAGCTACTGAACATTGTTGCATGTGTTGTTTCGGGGAACTGGATTTCAGTCTTGTAACTTTTTAAACAAAATTTTTGTAGCACATTTCTGCAATATTTCGTCCAAATTTAAGGATTTCATTTCACTGTCAGGTTTTCTTTAAGCCTACCATACACGACATGTTTTTTACATCTGACTTGTCAACTTTTCAAGTCATATGTAATAGTGCATGTCTGTCAAAAAAAATATAAAAACAATTTTACAGAAGGTTAATAATATTCGGTCACAAATGTACATGTTAATTGCTTCTGATATAGTTTCTGGTTTTTTCAGCAGCTGGTCTACCCATTTTGTATAGTCTTTGCAGACACCAAACTAGGTCGTAGGCTTCAAAATGGCATCCTGCTGCCACAAACATGTTTGTTTGCGCCGTAAAACAATTCAACCGTTCTAAAGATTTTTTCTTTTAATTTGAAGATATTAAGTCAGGATATAACACTAAAGTTTTATTTATGTATTTATGTACATAATTTCTTAAACGGCGAAAAGAACATGCCTACAGCGGTATTGTAATATATCAAGTTTGGCCGGCTAATGGTTTCATTAGCCGTGGCCCACCGCTGTTTGTTTCGTCACGGCATAGAATTCTTACAACGTATTTTTCGTAGTAAAAACGGCTGATGTCAGAAGGCTTGTCAGAAGAAAATAGAACACGCTCTAATTGAAATTTTGTCAGATGACTTTTTGTCTGACTTTCACAGAAGCAACATTTGAAAGCTAACACACGAAGTGCTGTTGGCTGAAGTAGTAGAACACGAGACTATGAAGCGGAGAGTCCTGAGTTCGAGCCCCCGCTGAGTCATGAAATATTGTGTTGAATTCTTCTGATCAGCATTAGTGCGTGGTTGTGTTAGTTGTTGCCAGCCTGTTTTCAGTGATGAAGGCATAGTACTGATCACTGGACAATTACTGGCAGCGACTAACCCAATCATGTACTAAAAGCAGAGTAGCAGCACCCACCTTCGTCGGACCTGTAGCAAAAACTACCCGGCGAAGTAAAAAAGGTTGAAATAGCTACAAAAAAAAATGTATGTGTTTTGCAGTGGAAAATTTGACATGTCGGATGTAAAAGCATATCGTGTATGGGGGGCTTGGGAACTCAAAATGATGATGGATGGGAACTCAAAATTATGATACAATTCAGAAGTAAAATTTGTATACGCTTCACCAGAAATGGTGAAAGATTGCATTCAGTCTGTAAATTATATATCTTTTGGGTCCTTATGAATATTGATGCAGAATAAGCGATGTCCGACTGTTAGTGCGTGAAATCAATTATTTAGTAAATAATCCAAAATACGGTTCCATCACTAGAAAGTTTAAGACAATTTTTGGCATAAAAACAGTAAGGAAGTAACTACTTTTTGTTTGTGAATTAAACCTATTTTGTAAATTAGGAAGAATTAAATTATTATTATTCTCTAATATTTTTAAGCTTAAGGTCTCTTTATTTTTATGTAAAATACATTAATTTTCAATATTTCGTCATTCCTTTGTGTGACTTCTTCAGGAAATTAATTATTTTATTATTATTAATAATTTCATGAAGAAGTCACACACAGCAGTGACGAAATATTGAAAATTAGTATATTTTAAATAAAAATAAAGAAACCTTAAGCTTAAAAATATTAGAGTATAATAATAATTAAAAACAGGTCAAGAAACCAGAAGAATTTTTAAGAATTAAATTAAATTCTTATTAAAAATCAAACAAAACCAAAAGGACAATTGATTTTTTTGTTTTTAAAAGTAACCAACTAAAACAAAATTGTGCTTAATAAAATAATTTTTTTCTCTTGAAACGTGCCGATTCCTTTTTCCAAAATTAACAAAAAAAAATAAATTTAAATAATTATTCAGGGGTAAGTAAGTAAAAAAATAAAAAAAGGGTCAGTTGATTATTGAGTTCTTGTTATAGCTGGCATTTTTGTTTAAACTTTTTATTCTATTGATTGGAAGTTTGTGGGGTTTAAGGGTTTCCTGATTATGTAAAGGGTGTAGAAAATTGAGGTATCATTTTAAATATGCTGTAATTTTATTTTCGTACTTGTAACTTATATTAAAAATTTTTATTTTCAAAATCTAAGTGCATTCCGTTTAGTTAATATGGAACGTTGCACAAAGGAACAACGTGCTTTTATTATTTCTGGTAAAGAAGGAATAAATTGACCACACAGATCATGCGATTTGGCAGCGTTGGGTTATTTTTGTGAGGTTGTTTGGAAACGGAAGTGTACAGAAATAATTTCACTAGAGTTCAAGAACTTAAAATCAACATTATCAAGCAGATATTAACTATTGAGAACAGTTTATTGAAAAACGCAATTGATAATTTTGATAAAAGACCTGTTGAACCAGTCACTTTCCCACTTGAGACATAATTTTTAATTTTTCACCGCAACGTAGTTGTAATAAACTGAAATAACAATATTTTTAAAATCTGAAAAAAAATTATTGAAACTAAAATGATACTCGAATTTTATATACCCTTTAGAATAAACCCAGTGAAATGCGCTTAGGAACTAGCGGAAAACCCCTTCAATAATCAATTTGATTTTTTTTCGCAAAAAAAATTACTTAAATACATTTACTTATTTGTGTTAACATGGCCAAAGAGTATTTGTACTTACAAAATACAAATACACTTTGGCCATATTAACCGAAATAAGAAAACATTATCGGAGAGCATGCCGAATCAAAAAAATTTTAAAATTAATAATATTTATTTTTTAATTGAAATTTGCGTCATATGTTCGTACCATTTTGCACTTTCCAGTAAATCTAGCGTCAATTATGGCTTGAATATTAATTTAAGTTAAACATAAATAGCAAAAACTTTTTAATAAAAATGATTGCGATATCTTGTTCAAATCACTTGCGAAATGAGGGTTAAAATTGTTGGCAATATATAGATTTTAGTTAATTTACTTATTATTGAAAATATATTGCAAATGATATGATATGAAAAAAATATAGAAAACGGTTGGACCTTAAAGCCCATCCCTGGAACTTCCCGCTAATTTTAAACGCTAAAAATTGTTAAGATAAGAGGTTTTAAACTTTTCAAAACTGTGGTTAAAGTCTACTGATAATTTGGTAAAGAACCAATGAAATGCATATAGACATTGCTTGACCACCAACAAATAAATTTCATTTAAAATAGAATTGTGACAATATGTTAAATAAAAAATTTAATATAAGTATTATATTAATTTTAAAACTGCTACAACTTTCGGATGAATCACCCGATTCGCACGTGAAAAGCGGTGATTGATGTAGTTCTTCGTTACCTATAAAGAATCGAGAACACTAATTGATCACATAATCTCGCAGAGTTTTGAAACTTTCACTTTCGTTCACGTTATCTCGCGAATACGTTAACCGATTTTGAACCAGTTGGTAGCACTTGACTTGGTTTCGATTTTGTAATCGATTAGAAAAAGCGTTTAAAAGCTGTTCTAAAAAAAACAAACACTTTTGTGTTTGTGATCCGCACCGGTACCAACTCAAAGTTAATTGAAGTTTGAAAGAAACCTTTGAAAGGTGACTATTTTGGTTCCTCACTAATTAATCAGATATATAATTTCAGAGTTTTCTTTAGAAAATCACTTTTTTTCAAATTTTTTCGTTCACAAAAACTCACGAACGCATCAACAGATTTTGACCCGGTTAAAAGTTATTCTAAAAAATACAGTTTTAGAAAAAAACGTTTTTTCATTTTTTTTTATTTCAAAAAAAAAATCGGTTCCACTTCCCAGGAAATCTAAGTTTGGAGGAATCCTTTGAAATGCGACCACTTTGATCGGATTCGGTTCAGCCGTTCAAACTTTATATGTAAGAAAGTCACATATTTACAGGAGTAGTCAAGAAAGCTTCCTAGGAACTCAAAACGTCGAGATCTGGTGAAAACTCGATTTTTTCAAAACGGGGTAAATGCAGTAACTTCCCAATTTTTTTGACATTTTCAACTTTCTTAGCATGAAGTTAAAGATTTAAGCTAATATATATAATTGCTATAAAGTTTTCTTTACTAAACAACAACAATATTAGTAACATCTTAGAAGAAATTTTGGTAATTGTTCCTTTAAGTGAATATTAACTTTCTTCGTATTACACGCAAACAGCCAACGAGAATGATAACCAAGAAAACTTTACATATTTTCAGCCTATTTCAAATGTTTGAGAAAGATTAGATCCAGGAAAATAATTGAAATATTTTTGATCTTGATATCTGACACTTAAACTGAATGGGGTCAGAAGTATGTACCATCAGTGGCAGCTAAAAGTAGAACGATAAAAATGGCAAAGTAAACAAGTAACAATTCCAGATATAAAATGTGCAAAACCAGATATAAAAAAATTCTATTACCTTCGAAAATCTGTAGCCGAGTAAGTATCTCTGTTTTACACTGAATAATTCGAAAATCTTTCCACAATAAAATCTTTCACTGTTAATGTTGAGTGCAAAATCGTTAAGCTGTTTATATTTCACTTTATTCCGTTCTATCTTTACCATTGAATTAAAAATAGATGACGAAATAGGATACGTTTCCTTGTGTTTTATAGAAACATAAAATTTCTTTTATTGATTGTAATAAACAGTTGTTATTTTTTTCTTTTGTTTACTTTTGAAAATGTTTATTGAACTTTTGGTCGCTGGCAGAGATAAAGATATAAAAATAAGCTAAAGTGGCAGCGTTTTATTTGTTCAAAACGTCTATAACATGACCTCCGATGGAAAACTTAATTCTTTGTGCCACAAAAAATTGACAATTTTCTTTACCTTCCATAAAAATTTGATGGTATAGTATAACCTTAATAAAATGGATAGAAAATATAAAAACAACAAGGGAGATTAAACACGACGCAAAATAAAATGGCAATGATACGAGGGCTGTTTGATAACTGTGTGAGTTTTTCAATTTCCTTTGTAATGCAACATTGCTACCATCTATTAATAGACTCTTGTCAAATTTCTATTTTGGCAGAGTCATTTAGGGAAGGGCCGTGGAGAAGACATTTCACCTCTGCAAGATCAGAGAACATCTCAACTTCTTATAGACTTAAGGAATACAAATTTTTACACTATTTTTGCATATAATATCGTACGTCAACGCCCACTAAAGGTGGCGGGGTTCAAAAACAGACTATATCATGTTTTCCACAGACGAACGTATGGACATTGCTAGATCGTCTCAGACTTCATCACTGATCAAGAATATATATATATATATATATATATATATATATATATATATATATATAAAGGAGTATATATATATATATATATATATATATATATATATATTATGGCGTCCAATTCTTTTTGGAGGGTATTAAAACTGTATTTTGTCGGTTTCTCTCTGGAAAGGGCCGTGGGGGAGACATTTCACTTTTGTCATAAAACTCTAAAAATAAATGTTTGAAATAATTAAATGTAAAATTTATTTCAATTTTAGGGTAGGGAGGAGGAGTACCAGATTGCGTCTCAGCTTAAAAATTTTATTTTTAAGGAATGTAGGTTTAAGTAATACAATTTGTTAAATTTTTACACCATTTTTGCATATAATAACGCCCACTAAATGGGGGCGTTGGAGATTCTTTGATATAAAAATATATAATTTGCTTAACAAAATTACAAAAAAAAAACTTTAAAAATTATGTTCTATTTCAGAGGTTGGTTTAGCTCTTCTTAGGGGAACTTTTTTCCCTTTGGCCCGATTCAGCCTATTTCCGAACTTGACCTGAGCTACCCTTCAAAATACATTTACACCAAATTTCAAGGGTATGGGGCTTTTCGTTTCAACTGAATAGTGATTTCCACAGAAGGACGGGCGGATATGGCTGATCGTCTTAGATTTCATCACTGATCAAGAATATACAAGGTGGCGCAAAAGTAATCCTCCTATCAGAAAATGCTATAAATTTTGCGATTGGCCCCTAATGTCAGTTCTGTTTTGACATTTGTGTAGTAAACACAAGCGAAATACACAGTAATAAACAATGTTACGCTACACTGCTCCAGAACGCGGAATATTGGTGACTATTTATTTGACCAATAATCGGATGATTTTTCATCAAAAATAATCATGAGTGATGAATCCCATTTCCATCTTAGCGGGTACGTAAATAAGCAAAATTTACGCTTCTGGGGCACTGAAAATCCGCGTGTAACCCACGAAGAGCTTTTACACCCGCTCAAAGTCACTGTATGGTGTGCTTTTTTCGCTGGAGGAGTCATCGGACCTTTTTTCTTCGAAGACATCGCGGGCCAAACGGTTACTGTGAATGGTGAGCGCTACAGAGCAATGATCAACGAGTTCTTTTTGCCGCAACTTGATGAATTGGGATTGGAAAACATGTAGTTCCAACAGGACGGGCGCCTAATCTCCCGTTTATAAAAATAATCCACAAGAAGAATCAAACTTTTTCATTTATTTTTTAAATTACAGCCAAAAAACATCGGAAGGTTATTTTTGTGCCACATTGTATATATATATATATATATATATATATATATATATATATATATATATATATATATATATATATTTATATGTGTATATATATTTATATATATATATATATATATATATATATATATATATATACATATATATATACATATACTTTATGGACCCGCAAGGGTATCTTCTTATGAGGATAACGGGATTGACGACCCCGCGGACCCTGAGTTATCACAGGTCTGAGGGAATTCTAGATAGAAACCCTTAAAAGACTTGTGATTCCACACCGCTGAAAAGCATTAAGACCAAGTCCAGTACGGTCTTAATTATGGCATATCTGGACATACGAGATTGAATTTTTAGAACCCTGGGCTGGTGGTTGTGGTATTCTGGGACCTGAGTATGTAGGGGTGAAATTTTACAGAAATTGCTCTCAGGCTAATGCCACAACTGCCTCCGTCCTATTAAAACTTGGCAAGTCTCAAAGTACGTTTGAAGTTCGTCATCATTAAGTTGATGGTGCAGGTTCGGATGTTCTTCCCCGGTTAGCACGGATCTGGCTCTGGCGAGAAGATCCATAAGACCTTTTCGTCAACCCTCGCATGGACCTCACTGCTTGCAAAGGGACCCATGGGATCTTAACGTGACTGCACATCGAACGGATATAGCGGCTTTGAGTTTGGACCCACTAGAATGAACACAATTAATATAAATAAAAATAGAGGTAATGGACATGATGGGTTAAACGTGGTAGACAGCGAGAACCCATTTGTGAGGAAGTCGGTGATCATGAGATCACCCCCTTCAGGAGTTAGAAGTGGAGATAATCTCCTTTCCAATAGCGTTGCTAATAGTAGTGAGGTAAGCAGCAGTAGTTTGGGGAAATTAGGAGATAAGATCTCGAAGTTGTTAGACTTCTTAAAGTCGCGTTCGAACGTGCATAAAGATATTGTGACGATGTCGCGGGAGATACAGGCGTTGTATATGCAAGTAGCGGATGAGCTGAGCAGCAGACCTGTTAGTGACAAGAAGTCACAAATTCATAAGGGGACGCAGACGGAAGAACCGTCAAGACCAACCTTTGTGCTAAACGCAACCCCAAAGCGCAAAAGAGATCTAAGCACTCTTAGCCCAAAGGGGAACAAATCTAAGAAGAAGAAGGGTGTAACCCCCAATAGGAATAGCGGGAATCATACACCCAGTGAGGCAGGCAGAAGTACGGCTGGGAAACCAGGCGTGAATGCTAAAGATCCTGGCTGGGTTAAGGTCCATACCAGAGTTAGAAGTAGGAAGAAGATAGTAAGACCAGATGCTTTGGTAATTAAAACGTGCGGGGATGCTTCCTATGCTGATATCCTCAGACAAGTGAAGAAAGACCCAAAGTTGAATGATCTGGGCCAAAGTGTGAGGAACATTAGGAAGACTGGTAAGGGTGAATTGTTGTTGGAGTTGAATAAACCCGCGCACCAGGATACAAGTGAATTCAGGGCGACAGTAGAATCGGTACTAGGTCAGGTCGCCGAAGTAAGGGCAATATCCCATGAGGTTAGAGTCGAGATTAGGGATATAGATGAGGTAACCTCTAAGGAGGACGTTTATGAAGCCCTCATAAAAGCATCCGACGATTTGAAATCTCTGCAGCCTGCTGCAATTAAATCGTTGAGGAGAGCGTATGGAGGAACGCAAACTGCCACCATTGGCGTAAGTGCTGCCATAGCTAGCCGTCTTGTGCAGATGGCGAAGATACGCATTGGTTGGGTCGTCTGCCGAATACGCGAAAAGGCAACGCCGATAAGGTGCTTTAGATGCCTAGATTATGGACATAGGGCCGCAAATTGTAAGGGGAAGGACCTTTCTAATAATTGCTTACGGTGTGGCGAAACCGGCCACAAAATTGGAACGTGCTCCAAAAAACCGTCGTGTTTGCTTTGTAGGAATGCAACAGACACCGCTAGTGATCATGTCACCGGAGGTGTAGTTTGTCCGTACTACAAAAAGGCGCTACAGAAACTTAAGGTTTAAAACCAAACTTAAGACATCAAAATGCGTATATTACAGTTAAATCTCAACCATTGCCAGGCAGCACAAGAGCTTCTTAAGCAAAGCGTTCGAGATTTAAATGTAGACGTCGCTGTGCTGAGTGAACCATATAGGACCATGGGATCTGTAAATTGGGTTTCTGATAACACGGATACATCGGCGATATGGAACACCAGCACCTTAACACTACGGGATAGAATAACATCACAATGTGGGTATGCCCGAGCCACTATCTCTGGTATCACATTGTACAGCTGCTATATTCCCCCTAGGTATTCTATAGAGGACTTTCGAAGCATAGTTGATAATATAGTAACAGATGCAGCCACCAAGAACCCAGTCATAATAGCAGGTGACTTTAATGCGTGGGCTGTTGAATGGGGCTGCCCCTTGACGAATGCAAGAGGTAGAGTGCTCTTGGAAGCCTTTTCTGCATTGAGCGTTGTACTCATGAATAATGGGGTTGAACAAACTTTCAGACGAGGTGATGCTGGTTCGGTAATTGACATTACGTTTGCCAGTAGCAGCATCACAAGCCAGGTGAACTGGAGAATATCTGACATTTATACTCATAGCGATCATAGCGCTATAATCATAGATGTACAAGACGAACAGCACCATGTGGCTGTACAAGCACGAGACTTGACAGGCTGGAAGATAAATACCTTTGATAAGGATATCTTCGCAGCTTGTATGGAGCACATGCAACTGAATGGTTCGGCTGAAGATATGGCAGAACAATTAGTGAGCCATATCACGAGTGCGTGCAATGTGAGCATGACGAAGCGTAAAAGGTCACCAAATAAGCCTCCAGTTTACTGGTGGAATGGTGAAATTGCTAGGTTGCGTTCGGAGTGCATAACCTCCCGAAGGCAGTATACAAGGACGCGAGGTAGTCTAGAGAACAGTGTACACCATCAAATATATAAGGATAAAAGGAAAGCGTTGAAGATTGCAATACGTAGGAGTAAGCGCAGTTGTTTCCTTAATATATGTGAGGAATTAGATGGTAATCCTTGGGGCCTTGCATATAAACTGGTAACCAAGAGACTTAAATGTCTTGGTCCATCGCCGCCAAGAGAGGAGCCTATTCTCAGGGGAATTGTAGATCATCTCTTTCCCCAACAGGAAATTCCTACGTGGCAAAACAGCTATTCGGCTGCATTTTCCGATATTCCTCCGGTTACGATTTCCGAGATAGAAGGCGCTGTCTCGAAATTTAAAGACAATAAGGCGCCAGGCTTAGATTGTATTCCAAATATGGTGCTAAAAGAAGCTGTCAAACTCCACCCTGAGTACTTCTTGAAGGTAATAAGCGCATGCTTGAGCCAGGGAATTTTTCCAACAATGTGGAAAAGACAAAAGCTGGTACTGTTACCCAAGGATAATAAGCCGCTAGACGACCCCTCCTCTTATCGTCCACTGTGTATGATAGATACGAGTGGGAAACTGCTAGAAAGTATAATCTGTAGAAGATTGGAAGGCTGTGTTGAAGCTAAGAATGGTTTATCAAATAACCAATATGGCTTCAGGAAAGCAAGATCAACAGTGGATGCTATCAAGGTTGTAGTAGAAACTGCTGCTAGGGCTATCCAAGGGGAGCGGTGGAGAAATGGAACTAAGGAGTATTGTGTAGTCGTAACCCTAGACGTAAAGAACGCCTTCAACACGGCAAACTGGGGACGTATTGTTGAAGCCTTAGCAAGATTAGACATCCCAGGGTATTTACTGGCAATTATACAGGATTATTTCCGAAATAGAGAGCTAGTTTATGACACCGATAAAGGTACTAGGAGACGCCAGATAATTGGCGGTGTGCCTCAAGGATCAGTACTTGGCCCACTACTGTGGAACGTCATGTACGATGGAGTATTGAGGTTAAATCTACCTGAGAAGGCAAAGATAGTTGGATTCGCAGACGACATAGCGTTAGTATGTGAAGCAAAAGAGTTGCTAGAGGCGGAAACCATTGCAAATGCCAGTATTCAGATCGTTAGGTCTTGGCTCAGGTCAATGGGTCTAGCTCTAGCTGACCATAAAACAGAGGCGGTTCTGATTAGTAGTCGGAAACGTAGGGAAACCATTAGGCTTAATATTGGTACGTGTAGCATAGAATCCAGGGAATGTCTAAAATACCTTGGAGTCATGATTGACACACGTCTATCTTTTCATGAGCACTTTAAGTATATAGGTGCCAGAGCATCGAAGACCTGCTCAGCTTTATCCCGGATCATGCCAAATACGAGAGGTCCGAAATATCTGCAGAGGAAATTGACCTCTAGTGTAGTTAAAAGCATTATCCTGTATGCATCCCCTATATGGTCAGGTTCACTGAGATATCCTACGTATGTGAATCTGATATCCCCTGTGTATAGGCTGGCCGCCCTGCGAGTATGTAGCGCATTCCGAACTGTGTCCGACGAGGCAGCTTTTGTCATCGCCGGTATGATGCCCATCGAATTAGAGGCGATATCGGACAGTACAAATGGTGTGACAGATTTGTGCCTACGTAAGTGGCAGGCACGATGGACAGCGACTGATAAGGGAAGATGGACTTACTCACTGATACCTGACATCAGTACATGGTTATCAAGAAAGCACGGTGACTTGAACTACTATATTACACAGTTTTTGACTGGACATGGTTGCTTCAGGTCGTACTTGTACCGTTTCGGACATGACAGTATTCCGTTTTGTCCGAGCTGTGATGGTAATGTCGTGGAAGATGCCGAACATGTGTTCTTCATCTGTCCACGATTCAATAGTAGAAGAGAGTGCTTAGAAGCAGATTTAGGGCGTAGAATTAGGCCGGACAACATAGTTCCAACCATGTTGGAATCTTTGTACAACTGGACGTGTGTATGCAATTTTGCAAAATTCGTTCTGTTAGAACTTCGTAGGTTAGAAGAGATTCGCAGAAGAATCTCTTTAGGTTAGATTAGGTCTAGGATCTATTCCCACCCTGTGATGTAAAGCCTTACGGCAGTACCACAGGGAAAGGTTTTGGGTCAGTGTAAAGGGGTGTTTTAGCGTGTTAAAGTCTCGCACTCCTGGCAAACACCATCACTGCCAGGGTCTTTCGATGATTTCATCCCATTCATCCCATGAATAAAAAAAAAAAAAAAAAACATATACTTTATGGGGTCTCAGATGGATATTTCGCTACGGATGGTATAAAAGAATCAAGCAAAGACTTGACAAATACTATGTAAACACGGTACTGTCACTTCGAATGGTTAGAAAATGCTGTATTGAGTTTCATTGGGATTATGCCACAGCAAATGACACCGTAAGTTCAGGTCGTGAACGAGATGTCGTCATAACAGCAGAAATCGTCGAACAAGTTCATGAAATAATATTAGACGATCGGAGAGTGGAAATACGTGATTGAAGTGGTTGAAAATATATTTTACATAAATAAATGCATTTGAAAAAGCTATCCGCGCGATTACTCACAGTTGACTATAAAAAAAATCTATAAATTGGGCTATGAACTGCTGCCCCATCAGGAATTTTCTACAGACTTAGCACCCTGCGACTATTATTTTCTTTCAAAATCCTGAAGAAATGGTAAGAGATTTAAGTCGAATGGGCAGGTCATTGTCGAAACAAACGCCTATTTTGAGAGCCTCGGGAAGACCAACTATTTCACAGGAATAAAATAAATCATTGCACTAAATTTACTGATCTAAAAAACAGATTATGTTAAAAATAAACAAAAAAATTTTTGTATTCAAATAGTCAAGACGTTATCAAACAACCATCGTAGGCCATGAAAAATAACAAAGCAAAAATATTTTATAACTGCACGATTTTTTTGATTTTGTAAGACAATTCAAACTTGTGCATGCAAAACAAAAAGACAAACAATTAAATGGAAAATAGAATAACTGCTGTCATCCTGTTAGACCAAAAGGACTGATTAGCTGTTGTTTCCCTCGAATTTTTATGAACCTTCCGTCACCCAGCAATTGCCCGCAAATATGTTATCATAAAGATTCACGATCTTAACATCGTCAAGAAAATGGGTAAATGTACCAAAGAATCTTTTTCACAAAATTTCTAACCAGCCATTACGGTCCCAAGTGTTTATTGCACAATTTGTTGGATAGTTTATGTAAATGTATTGCTCTTAGTTTCACTTTTCACTACAACCGAGGTATGAAGTGTGAAGAAATGGCGGTGCAGGAAAAATGTTTAAGCACGTTAGAGGACCAAAGTCTAAATAATTTCCAATTTATTAATTAGAAATAGTTTCCAGGCTGCAATCAATCATTAATGAAAAATTAAATGCAATTATAAAACTCAATAAGACCTTAAACTAAACCAAAAGGAAGCAAGAGCTGTGAACAGATCGTCAAAAAAAAATTGATTTTCAAAAAAGAATATCTATGAAGCCATTTTGTTTCACACCCTATAACAGATATATTTATTAGCTTTTAAAAGGATTGCAGAAAATGCGAATCTAGTTTGGAAAAGCTTGAGTATTATATAAATCGATGATTTCCTACAGTATAGTTGATGCGCAGTAATACAAATTGCAGAAAACTGTTCTAGCACATTTGCAATACCGAAGAAACTGCGTAAACTAATACAGAACCGTAAAATACGGAGCTTGTGCCATAAAAAATATAATCTCGCCCAAACAGTCTAGCATTATTGCATTTGCAAATTAATAGAATATTTGAGAGCATTTTCAATTGCGGTGTTCAGTGTTCGGTGCAAACGGTTTTGCAAAAATTCATATGCAAAATATTTGCATTCAACACAAACAAAATACATCGAAAATTCTTTCAATTGTGCTCCCAATTTGTATGGAAAATTGCGCAAGACCATTTGCAACGATCACTGAATGCCGCCAATGTATTCTGTTGGTGTGGAGTGCAAGTCAATTTGCACACGATTGTGAAATGTTATAGCAACGCAGGTTATACTCAAACGTTCGGAAACGGAAATTAATACGTATTTTGATCCTTCTGAAAATAAGAAAGAAAACAAATTTTCGTAAATTTGTTTTTTTCATTAGCTAAACCCGTTCATGATATTCAGAATGTTTTTATTCTGAAAAATAGTTTCGTTTAGCGTTTGAGGAATCAAAATACGGAGTGAATTCCGTTTCCGAATGGAATCGGTTTTTGTCACACGGCCGATTATATACAAGGTGGGCCAAAAGAAATCACCCTATTGGAAGATGCTCTAATTTTTGCAAATGGCGGCCAATGACAAATATGTTTTGACATTTGTGAACTCGACAGATGTAGAATACAAGCGAACAAGCCATGGAGCGATGCAGTCCCCATCCTCAATCTCGAGGACGAAGTGGACGATTTTCCCACCAAAATCATAATGAGGCTCTTTTCTACCTCAGCGGGCACATGAACAAGTAAAACTATCGCTTCTGGGGCACCAAAAATCCACGAGTGATGCACAAGGAGCCATTCCAGCCGCTCAAAGTGACTGCATGGTGTGCAGTTTACGCTGGAAGAGTCATCGGATGATATATTTTGGACCACCTTGTATTATTGTTATTATAACATGGAAATGTGTGCAAGGCTGAGAAAACGCCGCGCGATATCTTTGTTGTGCTGTGAATTAGAAATTTACAGTTTAGAAGGAAATGCCAGACAACCAAAATAACGAATATTGGGCCTTATTACGGTTCTCGATTCGACTCGAAAGAATGTAATAAATTAAAGAAAAATACAAGCTATTTCTTTAATCTATTACAAACACTCGAGTCGATACGAGAACGGTAATAAGGCAGATTATAAATTAAATTAACTATTGTGTTGACTTCCCATGGCATAATACGCCATAGTGTGTTCGCGGCCTAAATTAAAATTCCAACCCATAAAAATGTTATTATTGAAGATTTTCAGCTTAAATTTTGATTCTTCAAATATTATATTTTCTCCAAACAATATCTTCCTTTTTATACCCTTCACAAAAAAGTGAAAGGGTATATATAGGTTTGTTTTAAAATTTCCTTGAACTCGACAATTAATTTTTCTCTTATACGGTTTTTAAGCAATAGCACATTTAATGCATGTGTATAGGGATGTGTGTGATGGGAATATTCAAAGAACAGACAGAAAAAATAACATTGGCAATATTAAGGAATATCAAGCACGTTGCGGATGATGATAATGATAAAGATGATAACGACAACGATAACGATAAGGATGATATCCATGATGTACAAGAGCAATGCTTTTTTACACTTGCGAATTTTATTTTATAGATTTTCTGAAATTGTACCGTTTCCAGAGTTCAAACTGTAATCAAGTTAATTAAAAATATTGTTTGTTGCCTGACAAAAAATATATATTAACAAGCGATATAAAAAGTCAGAGAAGCACACACAAACACTTTTTCGACATTTTATTACTTTTAGATTTTTATATACATGTACAAATACATGAGTGTGCATAAAAATGCCTTGTTTCATGCAGATAAGCACAGTCATGTACGTGTTTGTATGTATCTCTTAAGTGCAAAAAATTAAGAAGGGAAATATAATTTCATTGGTCTCAAATGAGCAGGCATTTGCGTAAAACGTTTTTATTTCACCAAAAGGATTTTATATAAACTTAAGTTTATAACCTGCATTAAAATTAACTATGTATATATAAATATGTATGCTGAATGCCTATGTATTCGTGAATACGACTATGAATGTTGCATGTGATATTTAAAGGCATTTAATTGGGGCTCTACTAACGTCTGCCAAATAATATATGAAGAATTTTCCATGAATAATCGCGTACATTATATTTAATAAAGAGTATCCCAAACTTATCAATAAATTATATCTTAAAACTGAAAAAGACTCAAAGATTCATAATATTTTTTGTAACACGAGACTAAGAAGCGGAAGGTCCTGATTTCAATCCCGCGCTGAGTAATGAATATTGTGTCCAGTTCTTCTGCATGGTTGTGTTAGTTGTTGCCAGCCTATTTCTGAAATGAAGGCGTAGCACTGGTCACTGAACGTAATTGTCAGCGAATGACACGATCATGCCACTAAGAAGCAGAGTAACAGCAACCATCCTTCTTCGTCGGTCCTATAGCAAAAATTAGCCGGCGAAGTAAAAAAAAGGTTCACATAGCCACAAAAAAATTCTCTATCTTATCATCTTTCTTTTTCATCTGTCCTCTCAATACTATCCCTTCCTTTATAGTTGCATAAATGTAGGGGTCATCCCCTGAGCGCTGGTTCGAGATGAAAAACAAACAAAAAAATACTAGTTTTGTATTCACTGTTTATGTATTTAAATTAGCACACGAAAAAAACCGACACAAAGCAACAGGCAGCATGATACTCGTAATAGCCCCTTTCACTATCTCATTAGACATTTCGAGTTTTTATTTCATTTGGGATATACACGTGAAATAAAACAGGTCGGGTAAAAAATTTTAATAGGAAATAGGAAAACTTTAAATGAATTTTGGACAGCTCTTGGTTAACACACTGTTTGGTTTGTTTTATTCAATAAATACTAAAATAAATTGTTCTATCAAATATAAAAAGAAAACGTTTTTTACATTTCAATTTGTTTCTTGTGAATTAAAAACGAGCTCCGCTGTGTTTAAATTAAAAAATTCTGCTCACATACCAAACTTTATGACATTTTTAGCTTGTTTCATATTTTATTTATTATACCCTCCAAAAAAGAATATGGAGCGTATATTCACTTTGTCATTCCGTTTGTAACACAGCGAAATATCCATCTGAGACCCCATGGAGTATATATATTCTTGATCAGGATGAAATCTACGACGATCTGAGCATGTCCGTCCGTCCGTCTGTGGAAATCACGATTCAGTCCAAGCGTAAAGGGCCAGAGTCTTGAAATTTGCTATAAATATATCTTGAAGGATAGCACAGGCCAAGTTCGTAAATGGGCTAAATCGGGCAAGAGGGAAAAAAGTTTTCCTAAGAAGAACTAAACCAACATCTAAAAAACAGCTTAATTTTTAAAGTTTTTTTGTATTTTTGTTAAGCAAATGATATATTTTTATATTAACGAAGGTTCAACGCCCTAAAATAAAAAATAATTAATTTTTGGACCCCGCCTCATTTAGTGGGCGTTATTATATGCAAAAATGTGGGTGCTGTTGGCTGAAGTAGTAGAACACGAGACTTTGAAGCGGAAGGTCGTGAGTTCGAGCCCGCGCTGAGTCATGAAATATTGTGTTGAATTCTTCTAAACAGCATTAGTGCGTGGTTGTGTTAGTTGTTGCCAGCCTGTTTCAATGATGAAGGCATAGTCACTGGTCACTGAACATAATTGGCAGCGACTGACACTATCATTTACAAAAAGTAGAGTAACAGCACACACCTTCGTCGGCCCTGTAGCAAAAAATTAGCCGGCGAAGTACAAAAGGTTGAAATAGCTACAAAAAGAAACTGTCTATCTTCTCATATTTCCCAATATGTCCCCTCAATAATATCCCCATCAGTTCCGGCGCAATGCACTGCATATATAGCGATCATACCCTGAGTTCTGGTCCAAGATAAAATATATAAAAAAAAATAAATATAAACATTTAACAAATTGTTTTATTTAAGCCTAAATTCCTTAAAAATAACACTTTTAAGCTTTAATGACGAAGCTGAGACGTAACCTGGTACTCCTTTGCCCTACCCTCTCCTTCCCCTTTGCCACAAAATGATCCTATTAAAAAATTAGAAATTAATTTTACATTTAATTATGCCAAACATTTATTTTTAGAGTTTTATGGCAAAGGTGAAATGTCTTCCCCACTGCGCTTGCCAGAGAGACTCCGACAAAATGCAGTTAGAAAAGAATTGAACCCCATAAAGTATATATATATATATATATATATATATATATATATATTCTTGATGAGTGATGAAGTCTACGACGGTCTAGCAATGCCCATACGTTTGTCTGTGGAACACACGATATAGTCTATTTTTGAACTCCGCTCCCTTTAGTGGGCGTTGACGTACGATATTATATGAAGGAACTCTGTTTCACCAAGTTAAACATTTTAAATTTGTATGTAGTAAGAATTTTAACGAACATTTATATTGCTATATTAAATTGAATTAAGATTTTATAGGCTAATTGTTCGAAATTTTAATTTAAATCTCAGAAAGACATAAGTGGTGACAAACACAAAACACATGAGCACTGATGATGAAAGGGTTGCGTCTTTCGAAAACAGCTGTTCTGCTCTGCTGTGTAAGTTGAATAACAAAAACTGATGTTGACTTGCCTTTGTGCCTTGGAATATTTATCATGTCTTTGAGATTTAACAAAAATTTCGAACAATTAGCCTATAGAATCTTAATTGAATTTAATATAACATTTTAAATTTTTTTACCCAATATTTGGAGGGTATTTAAAATTCGACCCGGTCGAATATAACGTTTTTACTTCTTTTTTGTTTTACAATGTTTTAATGCCAAATAAAATAAAACAGCGTATTCTTAGTGTTGTGTATTTAACTACAAGCACTCGGAAGTGTTCTTAGAAAACCTTAACAAAAAAATAAATAAAAATATTGTGTCTTGTCAGCAGCAGCATATTGTTGATAACTCTTTAACTAAGTATAAGACTATGTATATTAAATATAAATATAGAGGATAAATGCTTGCAAACTGTTTTCCATGTATTTTTATAGTGAATATTATACTTGAATAAGTCAAGTATTCACACCATAAGCAGCAGTCAAATACTTGTGCTACACGATATTCATATTTATATTTTTTTCTTTCTTTTAAAACAGTTTTCAAGCAAAGTTGTCGGCGTTTTTGAAATTTCTATGAATACTGATAAAAGTTTTTTCTCTTATAAAAATTATTATATAGCTGTTTTGAAAATGTTTTTTTTTCTATACAGCGTTTGCTGTATTCAAAAAACTGTCTTTGAACTTTGTGTGAATTTATTTTTGCATGTCGTCAGCAAAACCATTAACAGATTTTCGTAATATATAAAAGTTGTTAAGAAAAAAAAAGAAAATATATATAAAAATCTTTGTGACCAATTTCAACAAGAAATATAAAGATGTACGTCAGAGGTATTGGGTTTGGTTTGGAGAACAAACATTCACATTTATTAAAATCCTTTCTATCTATTCTTTTTATTTTCTGAGGCACATTGGATTATATTCTTATTGAAGATTTGCTAACGACCTCACTTAAAGAAATTAGTATACCAATAGAAAAGACTTGTTTTAACAACTTAAAGTTGAAAGAAAATAAATTTGGATCTACAAGGGGAAATCTTTGCACATAAATAATCTTGAAAATAAATAAGCAAAGATTAAAGGTATTATTTGCAAGCAATTTGAAAGGGCCTTAAGAGAAAGCAAAGTATGTACAGGCTGAAGGAAGATGAACGTTACGGTTTAAGGGCTATGCAGGTTATTTGTTTGAAATTTATTTTATTCTCTTGTTTATGGTTTCTTTGTTAAATTTTCGAATTGTGAATGGTATCACTTCCCTGTGAGTCAACTTTGACCACAAAAAGGCGTGAAGGCATTTTTCTACCACTCAAGGGAAATAAATACGAACATGACCTCCGTTATCCTTCAAAATATATTTATACCAAATTTCAAGTGTGTGGCTCTTGTTGTTTGCACTGAATCGTGATTTCCACAACCGGACGGACGGACATAACAAGATTGTTGTAGAGTTTATCACTGATCAAGAATATATGGGATCTTATAGGGATATTTCGCTTTACACACGGAATGACAAAGTGAATATACCCGCCATATTTTTTTTGGAGTGTATAAAAAGAAAACCAAAAAACAATAAAATTGTTTCCAATTGTTTTTAAGCTTTATGTTTTTAAAACTTATTGATAAAAAAAAACGTATAAAAACCTTATGCTGAAAAAAAATCAACTACTTAAAGTTCCATTAGTTGTAACGATCATTTTACGAGATATATAATGAAGACATGTTGAATAAAATGTCCACTTGTTACCTTTTTAAGACTACACTATTAGACAAAAAGTATTTCCGTTGGCAAACATTCACATGCAATGCTAAAAAACGTATTCTTTCAAGACATTAATAAAATGTGAAGTGTTACAAAAATAAATTTACACCCAATAAACAATTTGTATGTGTGTTGGAATTTAAACACATGTAAAGGGTGTTTTTATAAGAGCTTGCTGGTTTGAAATTTAAATAAAACACATGCCAAATTATGAAATGGTCAAAAAAAATTTTTTATTTGGTAGATAATTTCTTGTCATTTAACATTTAAATATAATTTCGGGCATATGGCCACCACGACTATTTTGCACAAAGGTCATTCTGGAGGTCCAATTTTCGACCACCTTTTCAAGCATTTGAGGGCGTATTTCAGCAATGACACGTTGAATACTGGTTTCCAAAGTGTCAATCGTTGTTGGTTTATCCACGTAAACCAATGATTTCAGGTATCCCCACAAAAAATAATCGAGTGGCGTCAAATCAAACGAACGTGGAGGCCAATTCACCGGTGCATTTCTTGAAATAATGTTGTCGTTGAAATGTTCTTTCAATAAGTCCATTGTTTCGCCCGCAGTACGACAAGTGGCACCATCCTGTTGAAACCACATTTCGTTTACATCCATATCTTGAAGTTTTGGCACCATTGATTTCCATTCACGGTAACGCGTCGTCCTTCCTCATTTTTAAAGAAATAAGGACCGATGATTCCACCAGCCCATAGACCACACCAAACAGTACATTTATCGGGATGCATTGGTAATTCTTGAACGGCGTGTGGATTATCTTTGCTCCAAATACAGCAATTTTGCTTGTTGACATATCCATTCAACCAAAAATGCGCCTCATCACTGAAGAGAATTTTGCGGTAAAAAAAGCGGATAAAATTTCCACGATTTGGAAGCGTTGTTCTGGAGTTAACCTCTTCATGATGATTTGCCAAACAATACTGAGTAGAGATGTCACTTTAAACTGTCGAAACAGCTGTCAGACAACAGAGTGATTCGTATAAAAAAAACTTGATAAAAAAGCACCCTTTATTTGGTTGGTATTTGGAAAGCTGCCATTTTTACACTACCTTGTCTTTTTCATGGTTTTATTTTTGTTATTTCTACAGGACATTACCCCTGATCATGGAATGCATGGAATGGTGGCGGTATGGAAAAGAGAGAATTGTAGTGAAGGAATACATTTTTTTTTTTTTTTTAGGAGTAGGACCAGCACTCAGGGGATGACCCCTATATATGCAATGCATTGCGCCGGAACTGAAAACGAGGGGATAGTATTGAGGGGACAGATTAGGAAAGATGAGAAGATAGACAGTTGTTTTTGTAGCTATTTCAACCTTTTTTACTTCGCCCGCTAATTTTTGCTACAGGGCCGACGAAGGTGGGTGCTGTTACTCTGCTTTTAGTACATGATAGTGTCAGTCGCTGCCAATTATGTTCAGTGATCAGTGACTATGCCTTCATCATTGAAACAGGCTGGCAACAACTAACACAACCACGCACTAATGCTGATCAGAAGAAATTCAACACAATCTTTCATGACTCAGCGCGGGCTCGAACTCAGGACCCTCCGCATCAGAGTCTCGTGTTCTACTACTTCAGCCACCAGCACCCACAATGATTTGAATTGAAAAGAAAGCTTTTTACTTATTAGTTTACTTCGCTAATGGATGTGCTACTACATCGATGTAGCATCCGTGGTCAGTACTGTCTAGTATTTAACTTAGAAAGAAATCGCTTCCAAATTCATGATCTGGCTGAATACGAATTGCGGCTTCACGATCTTCACTTTTATATTAGAAATGTTAGCTTCCTCAGCCATCAGAACTTTTAGAGTTAAAGTTTAAGTAAAAATCCCTTCACGATAACTTCAAGTCGACTTCAGTCTACAAAAACTTGCAGCTATTAAACTGATATAATAAATTCGTATCGGCATAGATCTCAGTGGCATCGTTATTACTTTTTCCTTGTCAAACGTACAATTACTTGCTGTTCACTGGGTCTTTGTTAATATAATGCTGATATATAGTTTAACTTTTTATTCAGGTTGGTTTTTTGTTTCTTTTGGTATTTGTTTGTTGTTGTTTTCTGCGGTTGTTGTGGTTGCTCATGCTTTAACACCCTTATAATAGAACTTTGATTGATAGCAAGTGCCTCGGTTTACTTTAATGTCTGTCTACTTGGCAACATTTTATTTCATTTTAAAATTTTCATGCTATTATTGTGGTTTCTTCTACTGTTGTTTCTATTGTTTTCAAGTTTCTTTTTTTTCTTGTTTTTTGTTCAGAATAAAAATGATAAATGTGTTGTAATGAGTATACATTACATTTTTCTTTCAAGCTATTGTACTCGAATTTTTTTTCTTTGCTTATTTTAAGGATTTAAGCACGGTATTTGTGTGCAATTTTTACCATGCTCAAATTTTAAGTGAGCATAAGCTTAAACATCTTAGTTTCTTATTCGTAAAAAAACAACAAAAATTGAAATACATGCTTCAATGTACATTTTCCAAACCCTATAGAAAAATTCCTACATATGTTGGTGATGGGAATGTAGAAAGTATCTATCTATGACTTGCTTTACATATATTTTTGTTTGTTTTCTTTCTTTGCAGTAGGTTCGTTTGATGGCCTTCGTAGAAAATTATTGTAATAGCGTAAATAATTAGTAAATTGAAAAAATATATAAAAAATATTAAGGTATGAAAGGAAAATTAAAACATACCGTTTAATTTAACAACATCAAATTCGTATAATTTTCTAATGATTTTGAGAGCGTAGAAATAGAATGTCTATTTAAGTTATTTTTCTATGCACGTTTTCACATTGTTTATTTATTAAATGTTAAATAAACAATAGCAGATTATATCATAAATTGATTAACCGAGAATAAAAACACAGACCTTAACTCGTGGCAGCGAAATAGATCAAAGCCTAAAATGGTAGTCGAACCCACAACCTCCACACTGATAGGCCAGCACACTACACACTAGATTATTTTTTTTTTTTTTTTTTTTTTTTTAGGAGTAGGACCAGCACTCAGGGGATGACCCCTACATATGCAATGCATTGCACCGGAACTGAAAACGAGGGGATAGTATTAAGGGGACAGATGAGGAAAGATGAGAAGATAGACAGTTTTTTTTTTTTTTTTGGTAGCTATTTCAACATTTTACTTCGCCGGCTAATTTTTGCTACAGGGCCGACGAAGGTGGGTGCTGTTACTCTGCTTTTTAGTACATGATAGTGCCAGTCGCCGCCAATTATGTTCAGTGACCAGTGACTATGCCTTCATCATTGAAACAGGCTGGCAACAACTAACACAACACGCACTAATGCTGATCAGAAGAATTCAACACATTATTTCATGACTCAGCGCGGGCTCGAACTCACGACCCTCCGCTTCATAGTCTCGTGTTCTACTACTTCAGCCAATATGTTTTAAATAAACATATTGGCTGAAGTAGTTGCCTACTTTGCCATTCCGTGTGTAATGTAGCGAAATATCCTTCTAAGATCCCATAAAGTATTTATATTCTTGATCAGTGACTAAATCTAAGACGATCTGGCCATGTCCGTCCGTCCGTCTGTGGAAATCACTATTCACTCCAAACGAAAAGAGCCATATTGGTATAAATAAATATTAAAGTATATTACAGGTCAATTACAGGTCAAGTTCGTAAATGGGCTGAATCGGGACTGAGGGAAAAAAGTGTCCCTAAGAAGAACTAAACGAACTAAAAAACAACACAATTTTAAAATGTTTTTTTTTTATAATTTTTTTAAGCAAATGATGTATTTTTATATGTAAGAAAATGGCAACATTGAAATTGGAGCCAGAAAATAAGAAAACTCAATTTTTGGATCCCGCCTCCTTTAGTGAGCGTTGACGTAAGATATTATAAAAAAATATAGTGTAAATATATAACAAATTGTATTCTTTAAACCTACATTATGATTAAGCTGATATATTCTCCGATCGTCACATGACCTACCCCTCCAATCACTTTTGCCCCGCCACCCAAATGACCCTATAACAAAATTTTTAATTTTTTTTAATGTACATACTTTTTACGACAAAGGTAAGATCCTTCCCGGAGATATCCTGTCAAAATAATTTTTTTAAAAATGGGCACAGAAATGTATTAAGAGTAATCTTAGCCAGCAGGTTAAACATTTTTGATTTATTTACTAAATATTTGGAGGGTATTTAGGATTGACTCTGTCGGATATAACGTCCTTAGTTGTTTTGAGTTGAAATTTAATATAATGAACCTGAAGGTAATGAATTAACAAGATGTCTTAGCGACAACCACTAGCCACAGTGTCTTTCTGGATAAATTCCTAATGTTGGAGCATTTGTAAATTTAGCGCCGAAATACTGCCCGAAATGAGCGTTAAGTTGCTCCAAAAATACTCTATGAGGATCGGCAACTGCATTCAACCTACATGCGATCATTTGCAATACAATATATTTCTTACATTATATCAAAGTCTAAGCATTATAATAGAAATCATAACTTTATAGAATTGTTAATTATTTATAGAGCAAGATTCAACTGTAATACCATCAGCTGAGAAAAAAGTTATACTTGGACTCTCATGTAGCAATTCTGTTTTGTTAAGAGTCCATGAAGAACAAAAATGGCTTTAGTTTTTTGGCTCCCATTGTAAAGTGATATTATAACGGAAAATGTTGTCAAAATATGTATAAAATTTTAGGAATTTATTTTAAAATATTTTTTAATCGTGAATGTAAATTTTCGATTTTTGTACTTATTATTTAATTTATTATTGAGAAAAAAATTTTCATTCAGACTCAAGTTCAAATCTGCAATCTGCATATTATTTTTTTTAAGAATTTTTGTCGGCTTCAAAATCAGTACTGATCCATTCCGGTATTTTGATGACTATAAAAACAATCTAAATATTCTACTCTTAATAATAATAACTTGAATTTAATAAAAATGCGTGAAAAAATAATTTGCAGGTTGCAGATTTGAACTTGAGTCTGAATAAAAAATTTGTATCTTATAATTTTTTTAATTTTTAATTTGATTAAATTTTTTTCCAAATTTTTTTAACAAAAATGACTGCCATTTAAATAGGGTTATTGCCCTGTATATCGCAATGTACTTTCTGAACTTATTATTACACATTTTAGTGACCCCTATTTTGAACTTATTTTACTTTTAGCTGTTTCCTATTTGTGTTATAAACAAAGGACTGTGTGCATGTTTAATATTTTATCTTTAATTAAAAAAAATTTTATAATTAAAATGAAAAAAATTTGTATGTTCTATATTCCACATAAATATAATAAATATAAATATATAATTTTTCATCTTTTTGTTTATAAATGATTGATTACACAGCCGGATATATGTGGTTGTTGTTAGTACCAAGTGTGCAAGTAATATTCGTCTCTTATTAATGTTATTTAATGCCTAATTGCTTATTAATTATGTTAACACTTAGTAACGGAAATTACTTCAAACCTTTGTATGTGTGTGTTTAATATTAATTTTTTATATTCGAGCACATAAAACCAGAAACTAATTTATTCTTTATTAAATAGCTGTTGGGGGTGTGCTGCTGGTGTAATGACTTGTTTTAAAGGTTCAAAATAACCTACACTTACCTAAATGAATTTTTTATAAGAGCTTTGGCTATAGACCAAATTCTATTGTGTATAAATTTTGTGAGTAAAAGACATGGGGGGTGGTGCTTAGTTTATGTAATTTCGGGTATACGTTTTGTTTTCATGCTACTGTTTTGACCTGTGATGCCGGCAGTTATTTTAACTGAAATTTTTGAGTTTAATCAAAATATTTTGGTTAGTTAATTAAGGTTTTCTTGGGCAATTAAATGATGTTATGCAACATCACAATTGAACTTGTATTACAGTAATAGCTAGATATTGTTATTTTTGGCGGTACTTAAAGACAAATTCTATACAATATGATTTTCATTACACTTAGAGTCGTTTCATTGTTGTAAACAAGGCAAAAACACTACGTGCGTATCGTTTTCATCATTTACGGCGAGATAAAAATCAATAAATTGATTTTTTATATATAAAGGGTGTTTTTATAAGAGCTTGCTGATTTGAAATTTAAATAAAACACATGCCAAATTATGAAATGGCCAAAAAAAATTTCTTATTTGGTAGATAATTCCTTCTCATTTAACATTTAAATATAATTTCGGGCATATGGCCACCACGACTATTTTGCACAAAGGTCATTCTGGAGGTCCAATTTTCGACCACCTTTTCAAGCATTGGAGGGCGTATTTCAGCAATGACACGTTGAATACTGGTTTCCAAAACGTCAATCGTTGCTGGTTTATCCACGTAAACCAATGATTTCAGGTATCCCCACAAAATATAATCGAGTGGCGTCAAATCACATGAACGTGGAGGCCAATTCACCGGTCCATTTCTCGAAATAATTTTGTCGTTGAAATGTTCTTTAAATAAGTCCATTGTTTCGCCCGCAGTATGACAAGTGGCACCATCCTGTTAAAACCACATTTTCTTTGCATCCATATCTTGAAGTTTTGGCACCAAAAATTCATTGATCATGATTCTGTATCGATTTCCATTCACGGTAAAGAAATAAGGACCGATGATTCCACCAGCCCATAGACAGCACCAAACAGTACATTTATCGGGATGCATTGGTAAATCCTGAACGACGTGTGGATTATCTTTGCTCCAAATACGGCAATTTTGCTTGTTGGCATATCCATTCAACCAAAAATGCGCCTCATCACTGAAGAGAATTTTGCGGTAAAAAAGCGGGTAAACATTTTTCATTGAACACTGTTTTTGAAAATAAATTTCCAGGATTTGGAAGCGTTGTTCTGGAGTTAACCTGTTCATGATGATTTGCCAAACAATACTGAGTAGAGACGTCACTTTAAACTGTCAAAACAGCTGTCACACAACAGAGTGATTCGTATAAAAAAAAACTTCGTAAAAAAACACCCTTTATATATATATATATATATATATATATATATATATATATAAATATATATATATATATATATATATATATATATATACTATATATATATATATATATATATATATATATATATATATATATATATATACTATATATATATATACATATACATATATATATATATATATATATATATATACAACAAATACCAGAGTATTATGCATTTTTAATAATATAAAAATAACATTTTTAAATTGATTACAGCCAAGGCCCACTGTTTGCAAATGTTGTGTATTATCTCAGAGTGTTTTGAAAAGGAAATACCCAATGAACAAGTTTTTTTTTGTTCTTAAATTTTTATGAAATACGTAAGATATTTTAGTGAGAAAGCCATTCGTGATTCTCTTGAACATTTTGCAAAGCATTCAAAATGTTTGTGTACCGAACTTTAAAAGTTTTTTGGGACCAGGATATATAAAACTCTAACGTAAGGAGGCTTGATGCTGATCGAAAGGCCCGATGCAGGGGTAAATATGTATTCATGTTGACTAGGCTAGAGTAGACTCTGCTAAGAACGTCTCTAATGCTGAAGCGTTGGCCAAGCATTTTGGCACTAATAGAATTAACATCTTCAAACATTATCCATTAAGGCTGCAGACAAATGGAGCGATATAAACATTCCCAAGACAATTGAAATATAAAAATCGTAGCAAGATCTCAAGTCTTTTCGCCGTCATGATGAGACAGTGCCTGATCATTGATATGTTAGTTCTTTAGACCTGTGGTAGTTGCTGGAAACAAGTTTGTAGGCAACCATATACTGATGATCTATCAAACTAATGATAGATCGGTCAAGTCCTCTAATTAAATAAATCAATGCAACGTTTAAATCTAGAACCACTATAGGTTAAAAACCGTCGAGAGAATTGGTCAAAAGGGGTTATCTATCTCTAAGCTAGTTTTCCAAACAAACGACAGACCTCGTATAGACATACATATAAAATTTGTATTGCAAATATAAGGCAATTAAATATCTTATTTTAAAAAGTGTTATTCTTATAACCTTCTTTTGTATAGAAATTTGTCAAATAAGCAGTTTATAAACATAATATATTTTTATACAAACAGCAATATAAAGTTTATTTAGCTAAATTCTTCTGATTTCTTGACCTCTTTTTAATTATTATTGTATTCTGATATTTTTAAGCTTAAGGTCTCTTTATTTTAGTTTAATTTTTAATTTCAATATTTCGTCACTCCTTTGTGTGACTTCTTCAGGAAATTAATTATTTTATTTGATATGAAAAAATATTTTGTTTGTGAAACAAAATTATTTGTCAACAAAATACAAAAAGATTCAAACAAATTTTAAATAAATTTACAATATATGAACAATACTAAATATACATGCATATATATTTAAAAAACATGAATAAAAAATAAAAAATTTAGCTACATTCTAAATTTATGCTGTTTATTTGCTGGACGTAAGACAACTCCGGCAGTTAAATAATTACACACAGTCACAGTTTTTAGTCAAATATATTTAAAAACTTTAGATATGAATTCCAACACTTGCAGTTATTATTTAGTGGCAAGCGTTATAAAATTATTTACTGGGTAGCATAAAGAAAAACAACCTAATCAATTAACATTAATTGACTTTAATAAATTAACTGAAAATGAAATTAATTGTTGGTAATGGACACCATTAATTTAACAATTTTTTTTTGTATTTCCATAAATCTATTAAAATAGTAATAGTTTATTTTGTACCCAGTATTTAAATATTCAAAAGAACTTCACGGAGAAAATTCTTAATTATATTTTAGTTTTTCGCAATGCACAATTGGGATATGTAGCAAACAAAATATCAATATTATTATATACGACAAGGGTAATTTTCTACTGCAGACAAAATATAAAAAATAGGACCCGGAGAAAATAATCAAACAACACAGGAATTTAGTATTTATTAAGTATTTACACAATTCTCGTATACTCTTTAATCATGAATGTTACATAAATAAATATTACATTCAACTAAACCACCTAACTGGTGATAATCAAAAATACACATGAATGCTGATGATTAAAAGTGTAGTAGCTTTCGCAAATAGCACTATTGTATCCTGCTTTGTATATTGAAAGTTAAATTGATATTTATTTTCCCCTGTTTTTTGCAATATTTAGTAACTATTTCTGAATATAGTATTACCATTTTCAGCCTATAATATTATAATCTAAAAATATTTTTATTTTATATCAGTTTTTCTAGCTGGACGCCATATTTCTGCTACCAAGACATAAGTGTTTCATTTTACTGTTAGGAACGGCTTCACTTGTAGGATAAATCACACTATGCTATAATATTACTCGGAGGTTTGCAGGTCAGATTCTGCTCTAGATATTGAGTGTTTCTGTGCATAAGTCGTAGAAGACTTTGCAGTCTGTGTCTGTTTAAAATCATAACAAAACTGTTTTCTTTGAAGATTTTCATTAATGTTTATTTTATACTGTTTGTGACTAAGATTCTGCGTTCCAGGTGATTCTCGAAAGAATGCCTACTTTTCCCTTTCAGTTTTATGTACGCAACGTATATCATTGACACTGTTAACAAATCCAACGTATACTTATTGAATTATATATGTATATGAAAATATATTCGTCATACGCCCTCCCTTACAAAAAACACTTTCGGTATATCAGCATGCTAAAACCCAATACATCAGTGAATCTTTAAAAATAGTTAAACACAATTAATTTTCATAAAAATTTAAATTGTATTTAAAATGTATTTAAATACACTCAAAATATTCTGTACGTAAAATTAACTGAAATTGTCATATAAAATAAATGAATATTCGATTAAAAACCGGTCAACTTATTATTCATTTAACTTTAACAAAAATATCATTTAATTTTAAATGTTAAAAAATTAACAGACTTATGCCCAGTTTTTAACTTCAAAATTAAGTACTATTTAAACTTAAAGTGTATTTAAATACAAAATTTTGTTTTTCACTTCTAATTTAAATAAGATTTAAATAGCCCACATTGTACATTTAAATTCAATTTAAGTTTTTCATACAACCATGTGTTTTTCATTGTTTGTTTACATTTAACAACCTGAAAATTGGTACAGCAGCTGTTCATTGGAACAAAACTTCGGTAAAAAGGTTCTTGTATTGGATAATTTTCAGTATTTTTCTTACTATTTATTTGTGCTACCATACTTTTATCACAATTAAATACCAAAATTAATTTTAGACTGAAAAACTGAAAGTGTATTTAAACACAACTTAAGTTTATGGAAAAATTAACTAATTTTGTACTTAAATACGAAGTCAAAAACTGGGGGTTAAATCTGTAAAAAATATTGCTTTTCTCTTTTATTTTGTTAGCTCAAAGAGAAATAGTATTGTTTGAATCAGTTAAAATTAAAATTGCTTAAAATTTTAAATGTTTGTTCATTTAAGAATTATTATACGGAATACTTCTTGAATAAAGTACATTCCGTTTCTTTAATAATATTGTGAATATACTTACAAATAAACAACGGACAATATTGAAAGCAACAGAAAATCCGTATTAATGTGTAGTTAGTTTTTTGAATGACTGTTAGAATCAGTTAAAAATAAATTTGCTTACATTTTTAAATGCTTATGCATTTAAAAATGACTGAACGGAAAACTTCTTGAACAAAATACATTCCGTTACTGTCATAATTTTGTCAGTGTACGATTTCAGTTTTTCAGTTTTAAATTACATTTATTAATTAAGAAAAACACACGGTAGTATGAAAAACTTTAAATTGAATTTAGACAGACCTGGTAGGAGATTTAGCTTGTATTTATATATGATTTGAAACATGTCTTTGGTTTCTAAGGAGATTTTAAAAATAAATGGCGTACAAATATCCACTGAATTACTGGGAAAAATCATCGCATGTGTCTTTCCATTACTTTTATAGAAATGTGCAGCAACATGTAAGTTTTTAATACAGATAAAAAATTCAATGCACTTTTGCAGTTTTATAATTTTATTTCTTCTCAAAATTAAATTTTGTAGATGCACATAATAACCGAAGTGTAATATTTCAAAAACTATATACAAATAAAGGGTGTGTGTCTCAGTAAGAATGCACTTTTACATTTTAAAATAAAAACAAATATTTTTTAAATAATTGTAATTTTTTATTAAAGAGGGCAGGTTGCGACTAAATATGGCATAAAATATCCGTAAAATGGCTGTTTACAATTTTCATGAATTTCAATGAATTTTGATGAAGCGTAGAATCTCCGATTTGGGTCCAGGAAATGTTTCATAGTTTTTGACCCACCTCGAATTAGACAATTGAAAATAATCTTCAATGGAGAAAAGGTTTCCTTTTTTTTCTAATTGACATTGACTTTACTTTGATCCATAAAACATTTAACGAACTGCTGCATCTTTCCAAGTCGTCTAGTTATTTGCGTAAAGTGCTGCATTTTTAAGAAGTGGAATAAACGCATATATGTCACAGCTGTCACCCTTCAGAGCTGCCACTTGCACAAAAAAATTAACAATTAAATTTAAATAGTACGTTTTTACGGTGAATTTACTTATAAAAGTAGTTTCATGAATTTTTTTTCTATACGTATTGTAAATAAAAATTTCAATGAAACAGTTAACTTGAAAATTTCTTGTTTGATTACACAGTAAACAGAAATTTCATTTATAAAATGTCAGGAAAGCCACTAGTTGATAAAAATAAAATACTTTTATAATTAAAGAAACTTCTAATGGAAACCCCAAATGAAACAAAACAGATTACTTTACTTGTAAAATCACTAAGGCTGTGGGATTTATGTGTCATGTACCATAAAATATGATATGAAGATATTAATTAATTTTATTGTGATCAAATGACTTCATTTTGCCGCCATTTTGATGGTTTTGTCTATTATGTATCCAAATATAGTGACCAATAGCATCATATAAAAATAAATTTATATGGAAATACTTTTTGCTACTTAATTTCTGATAAAAATGTTCTTATAATTAAATAGCAATTGTTTGTTTACCTAGATGTCAGTTTAGTTTTAGAAACTGTCAAAACAAAACATGTTGTTGAAAGCTGAGTATAAGGTTGGAAATATGTGACTATATTATTGTGTAGAGCTTTGAGCTGGTTGCGTATTTCAAGAAAGTACTTTCATGTGTAAATACTATGTGACTAAGACACCCTCCTTCATTCTTGTGTATTGTAGATGTACAATAAATAAATACAATGCTAAGTTGCAATTTATTTTACTGTATATAAAATAATAATAAAGTTACAAATAAAACAAATATCGGCTACAGTTTTTATGTTTGTCCATAAGGATAAAGGCAATTCCTTTTTGTAAACAAGCTCGTCTAAATCTCCTTAATGATGAATATAAAAATAATTTTAGTACTCACTTCATATAATAAAGAAAATAAAAAATATATTATAGAAAATATAGCAGCATAAAGCATAAAATTCGCAAATAAAGGCCAGCATATATGATATATAAAAACAGATCATAAATTCAATTGAAAATGTGTTTGTGCACGTCAGCGTGTTTGAGCTGAAATATTGTTTAGTGATGTTTTATTTCTTGCTTCTTTCTGCAATAAAATTTATTACTTTAAATCAACTTTAATTCGCACGTACTTTAAATATGAATTTCATACATTCGCTTATACCAACACACATACGTAAATATATATACATATCTAGATTCGAATGACTATTTAACTGCAATTTTTATTCCCGGCCTGCACAAGTACTATCTTTAAACTTACATTCATAGTTGTAGATTTAACTTAAGCAACAACACAAACAAGATGAACAACACTAATAACACCAACAACAGCAACAATTGTAAGAACAAAAAGTTCCTGTTTCTTGAAACATAAGACTTTAAGCGCATAATATGCCGCAATGCGGCTTTTTCCAGACATTTCATACGGAATCACTAAAACGATTGAACGAAAATAAAACCGTTGGAAAAAAACTATTTACGGGAATTTTAAATGGGAGCTGAATAGAAAAATAATATTTTTTTTTTGTTATAAAAGGAATGTCGGTTTTCTTGTAAATATATATTTTTTGTCCGTACGTCTACCGTGGTATGTTTTTATTTCTGTAAGCATTTCATATTTGTATCTATTTGTTCTGCTTACTTTTACAATTCTCAAAATGCAAGACGTTAAACTGAAATGAACGACTGCATGCAGTCAGTTGTAGGGAAAAACTGAGAGAAAACTAAAATAAAAATAAAATTACAGAAGCAGGAGAAGTTAATTCTGGTAGAAAAATAAGTGCAGGCATAAAACCGTCTTAATAAAAATGAAATACTTTTCATAAGACAAACGTTTGGCTATAAAATAGTAGAATTGTGGATAATACGTGATCTTCAGGGCTGAGATCATTAAAACGAGCGAATCACAGGCCGTATCTTTTAAATGATTTTTATTTTATTTTATTTTTTTTTCATTATATTAAATCACACGTTTTATTTTGTCATATTAAAATGGTTAAGGGAAGGATGTCTTTTCATATCCTTTGGTTATTGAGGGTGAAGTATACCCATATGTATATATTCTCTTACATCAAATCATTAGTAGCCAATGAAATCTATAAAGACTTAGACACACGTAGCTCGCCGTAAAAAGCAGAAGTGTAATATATTAACTAAGATAATATCTCAAAAAATAAATTACATTTAAATATATATTATTTAAGACGGCCTCCCGAAATTGACTAAGAAGTTTGCAGTTAAAATTGTTCTTAATTATTATTGTTATAGAATTTAATTTATCACACTCCTTATATTTGTATTTATTTTTTTAATTTCCTTTATATGGCATTTTTGTTTTAAAAGGCAGAGCAGAGTACTGGCAAAGACTTAAGCACAGAAATGCCTTTGGCATGTATGCTGTCAAGCTTTAGTGGCAATGGAACTTTAAGATGTTAAACACACCTAATAACATTGTTATTCTAACCTAATGTGCTGCCTATGACATTAAAAGCATTAAATGTTGTCTGGATTCGTATAGACATAAAATCGTAAAACTAGAACACAAAAGAATATTAAACAAAATTCCTTAAAGTTGTGTTGTTAAATGATTATTAGCTTTAAGCATTTTAAGTAAAGAAATTTTTCGACAACATGTTGAAGCAGTCTGAAAAGGTATTTTATTTATTTATTTATTTATTAATGATTTTCTAATACAACAAGACACGTGATCTTATAAATTACAGTATTAGAATCAGACAAGTCAATACAAAAGAAAATGGGAAATTGAGAACAGAAAAAATATTTTGCTTATTAAATATTGTTTCTTTTTTCTACTCTCTATTAAATAACTGCTGGAAATTTTGGAAAAATTTTTCATTTCACAATTAATTTTTTTTATTAGTAAATCTTCATATTTCTTTCATTTTATGTAAAAACATATTTTTGAACATTTTAATGCGACAGATATAAATTCTTTTTTTAATGAATATGAATTTAATGACTTAAGAAAGATAACAATATATAATATAATTTTAATTATGTCTGCAATCAGCCAAAAAATCCTTCTACCTTTAACGACACTTTAAATATTTTTACATAAACAATTCATTATTATAAATTTTTTACCTATAGAAGTATGCCCTTAAGGCATTTTAATATTTTGTTAAATTTTTATTATAACTAAGATTTAGTTTCAGCCTGCACTACAGTAGTACGATGGTCAAAATTCGACTGACTTAATATTTGCAGTTAAAAACAATTTTTATTGTAAATAAATATCAATGTTTGCAAAGTATATTTGATTCTATGTTCAATTGAGGGTCTACTGAAATTTGAGAAAAACAACAAATCCTTTTATTCATTGTATTACACATTTTAAGACAACAACATATACCAGCCAATACAAATATTATACAGAGATCTGTGAACGTTTACATATGTGTGTATAGGAATATATGTGTTTGTCAGTATAAAACAAAAAGCAAATAAAAAGCTTTAGTTGTTGGTGTTTGAAGCAAATTCAAACCATTTTTTATTAATTTTGTGCTAAGAATTTAAAGTAGATTCATATTAAGCATACCCTTCCTCGGTATTGTAGCAAAAAATTAGCCGGAGAAGTGAAAGATTCCAGTATCCACAAAAAAAAAAATCCCTATCTACTCATCTATCTTCATTTGTCCTCTCAATACCACCCCGTCCTTTCTAGTGCCGGCGCAATGCAATCGATATGTAGGGGTCATTCCCTAAGTACTGGTCCGAATTAAAATATATATATATATATATATATATATATATATATATATATATATATATATACTTCTACTTTTTTCTTAAAAGTGGAACACAAACAATTTTATAAAATCAATATTGATAATATGTAAATTTATAGTTTGGAAGACTCTTCAGAATTATAGACCAATGGACTGTTTTTAGATGTCGAGTAAGAAAAAATTTTTATTATTTTTAAAGGAAAGTGCGTTTTCAGAAAGCAAATGTCCATCTTTGATGAGTAATATTGTAGCTATAAATTTTTGATTGCATGTTAGCCAAGGTAGAAAATCAAATAATTAAATTCGCCTGCTTAATAATAATAATAATAATAATAATAATAATAATAATAATAATAATAATAATAATAATAATAATGATAATAATAATAATAATAATAATAATAATAATTAATTACACACTGATACAATATGAGAAAAAAATACACTTGGAAAGAGATCTATATCAGACGATAGATCTTGTCCAGTAGATCATTTTATCATTTTTAGAAATTTCGATACACCCTCAAAATCGAAAGTTATCGATAAAAAACGATTTTTCTGGACTTAGTGGGGGAAAAAAGTGCCTAACTGAGTCATTTTTAAATCGATTTTAAAATTTAAATCGCGTTTCGGCAGAAAAGAAGATAGGCTTTATTTTCGTAAAAAAATTTTTCCAATTTTTCATAATAATATTTTCCGCGAAAATTTAAATATTTTTTTTTTTTTTTAATTTTCTAATTTTGGAAGCTTTTTCCCCGTCTAATTTAACAGAAAACCCAATCGTTTTTGTCTTTATTAAAAATGCGCATCTACCATGTTTCAAAACAAGAGTACTTCAATTAAAATCAGGAACGTATAGACAGAGATATAACGATTTTGGCAGAAAAGGTGAATTCAGTATTATTGTATATTAAAAAATATCATACGTTAAATTAGTGCTTTTTAAGAAAAGCCTTATATCTTCCTTAATTCGCTATTAATTTAAATTTTAATAAATTATATATATTCTTGATCAGTGATGAAATCTAAGACGATCTTGCCAAGTTCGTCCGTCCGTCCGTTCGTTTGTCTGTTGTAATCACGATACAGTCCAAACAATCAGAGTCAGACCCTTGAAATTTGGTACATATAGATTTTGAAGAATAGCACAGATCGAATGGACTGAATAGGGCCAGAGGGAAAAAGTTCCCCAAAGAAGAATTAAAACAACCTCTAAAACACAACATAATTTTTAAAGTTATGTTTTGTAATTTTGTGTTTATGTCAAAGAAAGTCCACTGCGTTGAATTTGGATCCAGGAAATTAGAAACATTTTTTGGACACCACCCCCTTTAGTGCGCGTCGCCGTAAGATATTATACGCAAAAATAGTGTAAATATTTAACAAATTGTATTTCTTAAGCCTACATGGCTTACAAATTTAAATTTGTAAGCTTTTTGCGACTAAGGTAACATGTTCTCTGATCTTATCTTGCCCTATCTCTCCACCTTTGCATTCTAAATGATCATACATATAAAAAAAAATGGGAACAGAAATGTCTTAAAGGAACTTTAAGTCAGCAGCTTAAACATTTTTAATTTATTTCCGTCCCTTATGTGCGCGTTGATATTAACTGCTGAAATAACGTAAATTCCGTTTGTACTGATGGTAGGGTATCTCAGCCAACCTTTGGAAACGGCTGTATTACACTGTGGAACAAATTCAGGTCGATTAAAAAAAATTCGCCGTCCAACGAAAATCCAGAATCAATTTTGTTCCCAAACGAAATTGAATTCTGTCACGGCACGGCTGCGTATGATTAATATTTGTTTATATGGAATCGTATTACTCATGCGTCTTAAACATTGATTTAGAAACAAAAAATCTTACGTTACGGTCGTTTTTTCCCGGTTAGGGTACCCCTCCGTATCGTCCCATAAGGAACTTCGTTCCAATAACACTGTGGAAGAAATTCAGGTTAGCAAAACTTAGGTCGATTCTGAGGGTGAGGGGTGAAAATATATTAGAAGACCCGTATCGCGGCGTTTGTTTATGTTAGTTCAATTTTTTTTATCGACCTTCGATTAACTCTCAGAATCGACCTAACTTTTGCTAAACTGAATTTTTTCCACAGTGTTACTTTAACTTTGCAAGATCTACTGATGAAATGCACATGTATGGGACTTATTAGTTACAAGACAATGGAAAATTATTAAAGGATTCAAATAACAATAAAAATTGTGTTTTTATTGACAAAATATTTCGAGGGTATTTAAGATTCAAATATAACGTTCTTACTTTCTTTTACTATTTTTTTAAATTTTTTTGTAGAATTTTGATCGGCTTGTTAATTTTTTGTGATTTTTTAAATTATTTTATAGAAGTTTCAATTTAATAACAAACATTTTTTTCACATATTGATTTCTTTATTACTTTCTTATTATTGTTTTCTTAAAGAAAGTACCCAAAGTGGAAGCGATATATTGAAAAAAGATAATAAATATTTTTTTTATAAAAAAATATCTCAAACATAAAAAAGTTTTTAATATTTACCTAAACAATTATTTTTAAAACATTTCCGAAACTTTCATACATTCTACGGATCATATGTATACGGGACAAATAAGAGTTCAATCCCACAATGCATCTACCTTTTTTGTGTCGGAGTTTATATTTTTACACAAATATCTCATATACACATAATTATACAACAAACTTGCAACGGCATATCATGTTATCGTTTACTGGCAGCCAACTTTGCGAGTATAAACATAGAAAAAAACAATTCATTGATTGATTTATATGGAAATGTTTGATTATATTTCATATAAAAATAAAAACTAGTTCCTTTTACAGTTTACTTCCCTATAATTTTTTTTTTTAACTCCTAACATTGTGTACTACTAACTGCGGTTTATTTAATAGAATGATGACTCTGAATAGCATTTTTGCATTTCAATTGATGCAGATAGCAAACAATTTATTAAGCACATGTATACAAGTGTAGAAAATAAAATTTCCTACTTTTTTGTGTAAATCGAAATAGATTAAAATTGAAAAATTACTTTGGTGTTAGATTTATTGTGGTGGGCATTTTGTATTTCTATTTTTCCAGACATGTATTTTGCTTATCTTTCACATATTTTATACATTTCAATGCGAAAAAAGTTTAACAATTTTTATAAAGTGGTTTGAAGTGAATTCTAAACGCAATTTAGTTATGCAGAGGACGCAAAAATCTTTTATAAATAGCATAAAACATTTCTTTGATGAACTTTATCTAAAGAATGATTTGAATAGCTTTTAAAAATTGTATAAATAAAATTTAATAAAATTTAGTTGAAAATGTCTAACACTTACTGATTATTCTTACGGCTTGTCAGTAATTTATAATATTTTCACGAAATTCTAGAATAAGGAATATTGGTTTGGTTATCGCAACGAATTTTTAAGAGATGGCAAAAGGAATTCAATGATTATTTTATCACTAAAAGACTGTTTACTTCGCTGGTGAATCAATTATTTGGGACCCCCCTCCATAGTATCCAGAATAAACATATCGACTCCATTTAAAAGCAATTTCCCATTTTCAGTCAAAGGCCTTTTATTACTTTAATGGCGATTTCTTTTCTAGAAAACATTTGGTCACTTCTCTTATAAAAAGCTACATAGAGATGGAGTTGTAAAAATTAATATTCCTAGGGAATGGTAGATAAATTTGTAACTGATTCGCCATTTTGTTATACCCCCTTAGAATATGGGGGGTATATTCACTTTGTCATTCCGTTTGTAACACAGCGAAATATCCATCTGAGACCCCATAAAATATATATATTATTGATCAGTGATGAAATCTAAGACGACCTGAGCAGGTCCGCCCGTCCGTCTGTGGAAATCACGATTCAGTTCAAACGAAAAGAGCCAGACTCTTGACATTTGGTATAAATATATTTTCAAGGATAGCACAGGTTAAGTTCGGAAATGGGCTGAATCGGGGAAGAGGGAAGAGAATTCCCCTAAGAAGAACTAAACCAACCTCTAAAAAACAACATAATTTTTAAACTTTTTTTGTTATTTTTTAAGCAAATGATAAATTTTTATGTCAAAGAAAGTCCAACGCGTTAACCACTCCTTAAAAATAGCATTTTTAAGCTTTAATGACGAAGCCAAGACGTAACCTGGTACTACTCTGCACTACCCCCTCCTCCCCCTTTGAAGAAAACAAAACTACATTAAACACTATCTGATAAATAACTTTAATATTTAATTTATTTTCCATAGTCAATATTGTATTGTGAAATTTTGTTGAGCAGAAAAACTGTTAATATTACTCAACACTGAATTCATTCTTTTGAATATCATTAAACACAATGCTACCTGCTTTTAAAATCCTTAATATTCATTTTGTTCACTAATTTCTATTCATTTTTTACAAAGCTTTAGATAGTCCGTGAGGAAATTATTCATTAACTTGGTTGTAAGAAATAAATTATGTTACGCCCGTATATAAAAAAAAATCAATTATATTATATTTTTTTAAGCACTGAGATAAGTTATTTTTATAAAAAAATTTTTTTTGTCCAATTTTTCATTATATTTTGTACATATTCTTTAAGGAAATAATCTAAATCAGTTAATTGAGAAAATGCTTTATTAAATCTGCGTCAAAGAAATGAGATAAAGGAATTCCAGTGAATAGGCTGCTCAGAAAGTCATTCAATTCTATCCCCTTCTTAGCGATTTCATCAGTAATGAGGTTGTCTGCATGTCTTGGCACTCAGATAAATGTCTAGCTAACTTTTTTAAACTCCGGCCAGCATTGAGAGTATGGCCCCTACATATGCATTGGATTGCGCCGGAACTAGAAAGGAGATGATAGTATTGAGAGAATAAATGAAGATATAGATGAGGATGTAGAGAATTTTTGTAGCTATTTGAACCTTTTACTTTGCCGGCTAATTTTTTACTACAGAGCCGACGAAGGAGGCTGCTCTGCTCTTTAGTACTCGATAGTGTTAGCCGCTGCCAATTATGTTAAATGCGCAGTGCTATTCCTTCATCACTGAAATAGGATGACAAAAACTAAGACAACTAATGCTTATCAGAAGACTTCGGCACAATATTCATGACTGAGCTCGGAGTCGAACTCAGGACATTCCGCTTCAGAGTCTCGTGTTAACTACTTCAGGCAACAGCAGCCTCACATCTATTTAATAAATAACCAGCATTGGATTACACATCTATGGATGTAAGTACACACCACTTAAAGCAGAGATGGGCAAAATATAGATATTATCCAATGTCTTATAATAACTTAAGCAATAGAGGAGATTTTAGCTTGCAACAACTAAAAACATACAATGAGGTTTTTAACCAGAAACCTCCGCTTCTGGGTTCATGACTAAACTGTTTGACGGATCCTTCAAGGAATGATCAATTGCTTCACCAGTAAAATATTTAAGTGTACAATAGTCAACTTTGTCATAAATTTCCAAGTATTTCTTCATATTCCTGGTATGCAAATTGTCGGTCGTAATCCACGCGAAAGTAAATTTCAAACAGATTGGCTAAGAATATATATAAAATTGATTGCCTAAGAGCGCCCCGTTGAATTAGACCTGACCGCAGAGCATAGATCTAAGTGCTTGGCCAAGAGAACCCACGTTCAAAAATCATTTCAAATTTTCCACTATGAAATTAATTACTCATCCTGAAAATGTATTAATTTACTATTGACCATTGACTGATCATAACCCAGCCAACGTACTCTACTACAGACAGAGATAATTTAAAAAAAAATCCTAAAACATAATCAAAAACAACAGATTCCCAAATATATAAAATAAACAAACAAATAAATAAATTTTGTTTTATGAGATCTTTTTTTTTAAATTGTGCTTATCCTTGAGAACCTTAGAGCACCATATTCATATAAACATACTAGTTCATTTCAGTAATTCTAGTCTACAGTTTTGAATATTTTTACTAGATGTTCACACTGTAGTGCTTTTAAAACTACTGACTAGATGTTTCTATGGGATCCTATTACCCTGTTTATATTCTGTAAAAAGATAAGATTTTTTGCCTACAAAAGTCGTGACTTGAATTCAGGTTTCCACTCCAGTAACATCTATCCCATATTTTTTTTTCTAATTTTTGTTTTTACCTCATTTACTTATAAATGAGGGTGCAGTTGGCTGAAGTAGTTAACATGAGACAGACTATAGTTTTGATTTCGACTCCGCGCTCAGTTATAAATGTTGTGTCGAATTCTGCGGATCAGCATTAGTGCATGTCAGTGTTAGTTGTTGTCATCCTCTTTTAGTGATAAAGGCATAGCACTGGTCAATGAACATAACTGGCTTCGATTGGCACTATCATGTACTACATGTACTAAAGAGGAACAGTACTGTCCTTCCTCGGCTCTCTAGCAAAAAATTATCCGACGAAGTAAAAGGTTCAAATAGTCACAAAAAAGTTTTTATCTTCCTTCATCGGATGCAGAAATCTGTACCCTCAATACTACAGGGTCCGTCCGCCAAATAACTTTTTTTTTAAATGCTATAAAAAACTACTGAATATTTTCTCAAATTTTTTTTATTTATTTGAAAGTACAATCCTTCCGGTTATAATAGAAAATAATTTCATTCAAATGACTGCCTCGGCTGAGGTCTTTATGCAAAATTCGTCTCAATGATGTCTCCGAAATGTTCAATTGTTGAGAACGACGGTGAATTAATGTTGATGGCGCTTCACGCACACTTTCTGCCACAGCAGCAATATTCTAGGGTATAAGCACTGTTTTTGGCTTTTCACGCTTTGGTTTATCGATGAGGATGCCAGTTTCTTTCACTTTTTTCACAAGATAACGAACATACGGAACTGACGGTGCTTCTCTTCTTCCAAAATCCGTACGCAATTTTCGCACACATTCTGCAACAATACCATGATTTTCAACGTAATGTCGCAATATTTCCCAGCGTTCTTCAAGCGTATACAGAACCATATTCGTTCAGCGGAAGGATAAAACTAATTATCTATCAAATCAGACATGAGCTAAGTGTTACCATTCACGAAATAAGGACTGGTTGAAAAAACAACACGTTAGACGGCGGACCCTTTATCCCCTCCTTTCTACTTCCGGCGCAATGCACTGCATATGTAGGGGTCATCCCCTGAGTGCTGGTCCGAGTTAAAATAATGCCCCACATTATCAGAAATCAGAAGAATTTTTGTATCGTTTAAAGTTGTGTTTGAAGAGATAATTTAAAAAAAAAATTCTTAAAACATAATCAAAAACCACAGATTCCCAAATATATAAAATAAACAAACAAACAAAAAATTTTGTTTTAAGATATCTTTTTTTGAATTGCATTTCAAATACAACTTTAAACTCTTTTGTTTGTAAAATCAATGAGTTCCAAATATTTTTAATTTGGAAAATATTTTATATATAAATGAAATTTATTTATGACAACAAAATAAAGATAAAAAATTCAAATAAAAATTTCATAACAGTTTGAAAATATTTTATTGTTTCCTACAATTCCTGGATACCCACAAATGTTTGTTTTAATTTCCGTATTCCCGGAAAATACAAACTGGAAAAAATATCAAAATCCCAGTAGGAATCAAATCATCATGGTTGTTTCAGCTGTTGCCCTAATTACAAACCTCTCTGAATGATACAGTGGCCTGTAGGAAAAAATTTTCCGGCGAAGTAAAAAGTTTAAATAGCCAGAAAAAACATTCTCTATCTTCTCATCTATCTTCATCAGTCCTCTATATATTTTTATTTTATAATACGAGTTCATATATTACAAACAATATATCTTTTTAGATCTACCGTGACATCATTGAGAACAAGATAGCTTCTTGCATTGACGTTTGTATATATAAAATGACAATATAAAACTCTTTGAGTATAGGACTTTATTGACTTTTTCACTGGGTAGAGTTACACCAGGTTGTTATTTTTCTGTTAATTCAGTTTTTCTTTCCTTATTTACTACCCATTGCTTTCACTTCATTATTACTTTACTGATTAAACCTGCGCTTATGCAAAGGCTGAGTCAAACAAAAGCAAATGTGCTTCATTTCGTCAAACTTTAATTGCAGACCAATTAGTGTGAAAAATAAGTTTTAGCAGTTTTCCTATTCGGTAAGTAAGAACAGGTGGAAAATAAATTTATAGAAAGTTTTACGCATCAGCGGTTGTTGTAAGTTGTTTTAGTAGTTGGCTGATGACGGTCGATAGAGGGGAATGCGCTAGTAACATGAAACAGCTTACACTTCTGCTGGCAAACTACTAATAATTGATTTTCTTGTTGTTTTTTTTTTTTTCAAATTAATTTTTGTGTCTGTAGATGTTGGTAGCTTTGTGGTTGTGGTCCTTTTCTAATTACGAAATGTGATAGAATTAAATATGTGTTTATGCGAGTGTATTTTAACTATAAAGACCAAGGTGAATAAGTTTGAAGAAAGTTGTCAAAAAAATAAAATCAAGAAACACCATAAAGAGCACCCACAGGGCCGATAACGAGTTTAGCTATGCGGTTTTCAAAAGCAGCTGACAACAAGAGCAAAAGAGAATCCCTGATTTTAATTACTTCATCGGGCACAGCAACTGCATGCAGTCGAAGGTGATGATAACAGCATTTAAATGAAGAATATGGTGTTTAATACGGAAACTTAGGCATTTAATTCAAAATACTGATTTAGATGTCATTTGCCTATATTCGTTTTTAAGGAAATAATTGTCTAAAGTCGCCACGAAAATGATATTTATATTAAACACCATTTAAAAAGAAATATATTTGAATTTTTTACTTATTTCAATAGTTCCAAAGTTAGAGAATTTATATGAAAAGCTAGAAAATTTATTAAATTTTTTATGTCATATTTTATGTTTCTCGCAAAAATTGAAATTCTGCAATCTTAGGACTTAACTTTCACAACTAAATATTATCAGATAATTAAATTCACAATTCAGGCTACAAATAAGGATATCTATCTGTACAGTAAGATCTTTTATTTGGTTGTAAATAATACTGTTGTTGCTTATATCAATATTGGATACAGTACAATAACAACACTAGCCGGAAATGCGCATTTAGAAACAGTAAACAGACTTTGTCAAGTCGCTGCTTTTCGTACTGGTTTTAGAGATTTTTCAATTCCTCGCTGGAAAATTCCTCGTTTCAAGTACGTGTTCGGTCAGTTAGTTTTCGTGCTTTTTTTTGTCTTGGTTAAACCCATAATTCAAAAATAAGTTTTTACAACAAATTAAATCATTATACAACTTTTATAATCAAGAACTATTATCATGTTTACCCAAGCCAAGTAAGACATGTTTCGTACAGGAAGAGTTTATTTTGACAAAGTCATTTAAATTTTCGCCCAAAACTTCTTTTACTGCATAATAAACTTGAGACCAGCTGCGACTATTTAAAAGCGACGAGAGAAGAACATCAAAGTCTGTAATCACAACCCATTTCTCTAATTGTACGGAAGCGCTCTAACAAACGATGATAACCGGGGCAGATAGACATGACCACTTATGATGGGAATATAGTGACAGGAGAATGTCCCCCTACATAAAGCCGGAACTATAAAAGAATTTGTCTCAATTCAAAATATTCGTCCTCTTTGTTGACCCCCTTACTCTTCTCATCGTAACATAATTTAAAATGTTTTTTTTTTATCCGGAAAATGTATGAAGGAGGAAGACAATCCGATGACAAGCAGTGACTTATTCACGTCATTAAAGAATGTTTGAAAGAAATATCATGGAATTATTTAAAACCACTTAATGACTTCCATAAAGATAATCTCCCCTATCGTGAACAACAGTGAAAAGTATATTAAGAAATTTTCATTCCCCTCTCACCTGAAAATAGATATCGTGAACTTCATGTGGAATTTTTGTTCCCCTCGAAGAGCAGAGGGAAACTATTATGGCTTGCTGAATGAACAAATGTTGTAAAGTTACAGAAATAAACAGAAAAATAATCAGAAAAAGTTAAAAAAAAAACTTTGAGGGAAAAATTATTCACTATAACAATACAGCAACAAATAAAATGTTTAAAATATTATAAATAAATATATTACAGCCTGATAGTTTCATAATTTGAAATATTTTTGATATACTTTTTACACAAGTATTAGAGATTTTTGCTCTACCCCTTAAAATACCAAAATATATGGTGTGGTAAATAAAACAAGGGTGCTGTTGTCGATAAGCATTAGTGCATGGTTGTGTTAGTTATTGTCAGCCTGTTCCAGTGATGAAGGCATAGCACGAATCACTGAACATAATTGACAGCAGTTGACACTATCATGTAATATAGAACAGAGGAACACCATTCTCCTTCGTCGGCTCTGTAGCAAAAAATTAGTAGGCGAAGTAAGAGTTTGAAATAGATACAAAAAATTCTGTGTCTTCTCATCTTTTCTTATCTGTCCTCTTAATACGTTCCCCTCTTTTCTAGTTCCGACATGATGCATTGCATATGTATGGGTCATCCCCTGAGTGCTGGTCCGAATTAAAACAAGTAAAAGTGCCATATTCAGCTGTGCCGAATCTTAAATAGCCTTCACAGATGTAATTCTTCTTTCTTTCTTTGTTGCCAAAACACAAAGTTAAGAAAACGTTTAAATGTTTTGGCTAGGAAGCTAAATGTTTGGCTCTTCTTATTTCTAAGACCTGTGAACATCTTTCAAATATATTATATATGTATGTTTAATTTAAAAACAGAAAAAAAAATCTTATTAGGTGGCTTTTTTTTTGGCCAATGCAAATCTTCATGACGAATAAAGTGGTTTTGTTAAAGAAAAACTTGGTATTTTTAACAATTTTAGTTACTACATGTACTACAAAATACGGAATGGGCCGAAAAAAAAAATTTTATATCCCATCCCTGGAAAAAAAAATTTTTATTTTTTAGTTTTTAATAGACCATTGAGGCTCCCCAAAGCACGAAATAGGTTTAATTTACAAACATTAAAAAAATAATTGATTTTTGGTATAAATTTTGCGTCGAGAAATAGGTGTAAGCATCCCAGCTCTGGAACCATACTTCGGATCTTTCTGAATTTCAATAGCACTCTATTTAAGTTCATTTCCAATCCAACGATTCAAGAACGAAGTCTCTAGCTCTTCTGGGGGCTTGGGAAACCCGATGTCACATTCAGACGGACGGAAAGACGGACTTCGCTCAATCGTCATCGCTATTCATAAGGATCCAGAATATATATACTTTATGGGGTCCCATGTGCATATCGAAGTAATTACACACGGAATGACGAACCTATCCCTTTCACTTTTTTGTGAAGGGTATAAAAATAAATAAATATGTGAGATGGTAATCAATTAAAGAGGAGTGTATTTTTGCCGTATTTTATTCTTCGTAAAAAGCAATTTGCATTAACGAGCTCAATCCTTGTTTGCATAAAAAAAGCTTTTTTTGCTCACATAATTTTTTTCTTTTTCACTTAGAAATTAAATTTTAATTAACAATTAATTAGAGCTGGAAAAAGCAGCGACCCCTATAAAATATTCTATAATTATAGGATGCTGCCAGCAGCAACTGCTAAACAAAAAATATCCTATATAAAAAATATACTTTTTTTTCCTACAAACCACTTAATAATTGTTCAATTTAATTAATATCCGTTATTATAAATTCTACAGTATGGTTGATCCTCCTTATCCTAAAATTTCCTTTATGCTTCCTACATACACATATTTACAAATGGTGTCGTTGTATTACAATCCTCTTATCAATAATCTTTATACTTCTTGTTTGTGTTGAAAACACAATATCCACACATACAAACATCTAAAAATTTGAGAATAAAAATATCATTATTGTAGGCCTGTGTTCTATTTTTATGAACTTCCGCTTAAGTTGTTCGAACGATATAAAACAGAAAATGAAAAAGAGGCAAAATTATTTTGTTTCCGCTTCAATTATTACTAAATACCCGTCTGTGTATTAACATCTTAGGCGTATGTGCAGCTGTTTGTATGTTTTATAAATATTTATCGTTTTATAAATTTCTATAATAATTTTTTAACACAGTTACTGAGCGATATATACCTATACAGATATACGAGTAGAAATTTATCATTATCGTTTAAGTTGTATGTTTGATTTTGTATCGGCTGGTATATCCATTATTTACTTTTGCATACTTTGAAGATAGAGACTATAGATTACACCTACTAGTTCTTGCGTGTGGTTGCTTTTTGTTTATACTTTTGCAAATGATTTGTTATGTCCGTATAAAGATCGATATTTTCACAGGTCTGTGTATTTTTATATAGATAAGTGTTTTTATTTAATTTTTATAGAACCGCTACTGACGTTGATTTTAAGTACCCATTCAGCAATAAACTATGAAAATGAGTTACCATTTTTATGGAAAATTTGGAAAATATGCATAAAGATTTATAATGTCAAGATATCAGAAGACATGAACTGTAGCTCCAATACAACATGTTTCAGTTTATTGAATATGTTTTTTTTTTCGTTGCCCAAAATCGACAGAAGCAAATATTATGCGAAACTTTAATTTCTTGATCTTCATTCCAGGTTAAGATATGGGTGATGTTGGCTGAAGTAGTAGAACACAAGACTGTGAAGTTGAGGGTCCTGAGTTCAACACCGAGCTGAGTCATGACACTATCACGTACTAAAAGCAGAGTAACAGCACTCTCCTTTGTCGATCCAGTTACAAAAAAATTAGCCTGCAAAGTATAAAGATTGAAATAGCTACAAAAAATGTTCTATCTTATCATCTCTCCCCTCAATACTATCCCCTCGTTTTTAGTTCCGGTGCAATGCATTGCATATGTAGGAGTCATCCCCTGAGGGTTGGTCCAAGATATAAATCTATAGTCTTTACCTTTACGTTATTTATTATATACCATTCTTTAAGAAATATAAAAGAAAACGTACTATATGTTCTCAATACGAAACAAAATGTCCCTTTAATGTTATTGAACATAAAAAGAGTATTTAACTCAAAGATGTTATAGGTAGTAAATTTTGTTATATACTCACACCTAGAACATTGTGATAATCGCACATGCCTCAACAAACGCCACACTAAGTATGGGTTCTAAAGCATCGTGCCTTTCGCTATATAAATAGAACACATAAAAAATAAATTGTATTTTTATAGCATGTGGTCAAATTATTGATTTTCACTAGGCGAGTGTCGTCATCATCATCAACATAACCAAAAATAAAGGAAAGGATTAAAAATATGGCCACACAAGAAAACAATTTAGAGGCAACTACGAAAGGACAACAGAATAATATTAATTAATTCAAACACTTTATTAAATTAGTGAATTTTACAAAAGGATATTTAGGAGTTTTCGCTAATTTATTTCAAAATTTAATAAATAAATGTTTTTTGTCTAAAGGTAGCTGGACAATTTCATGATTCGGATTATTGTTATCAAAAGTTGCCCTTAGAGCAATTTGAAAAATACAAGTTAAGATGAAGCAAGAATGAACGAAATTAAAAAACGTTCAAATTTTTTTCAAAAGTTCAATTTTAGAATTTTTGTTTTTTAAATGAAAAATTTTATTTGCTATTTAAAAACACCAGTTTTTGTAAGAAATAGGGTAAAAAGTTAGATGTTAATTTTTTTTTTTTTTTTTTTTAGGAGTAGGACCAGCACTCAGGGGATGAACCCTATATATGCAATGCATTGCGCCGGAACTGAAGACGAGGGGATAGTATTGAGGGTACAGATTAGGAAAGATGAGAAGATAGACAGTTGTTTTTGTAGCTATTTCAACCTTTTTACTTCGCCGGCTAATTTTTGCTACAGGGCCGACGAAGGTGGGTGCTGTTACTCTGCTTTTAGTAAATGATAGTGTCAGTCGCTGCCAATTATGTTCAGTGATCAGTGACTATGCCTTCATCATTGAAACAGGCTGGCAACAACTAACACAACCACGCACTAATGCTGTTTAGAAGAATTCAACACAATATTTCATGACTCAGCGCGGGCTCGAACTCACGACCCTCCGCTTCATAGTCTCGTGTTCTACTACTTCAGCCAACAGCACCCACAACACTGCAGAACAGATTCATCTGAGTAGATTTGGCACCACAAATTATAGGTCAGGCCCATCCCTGACTTATCTTGCTGAGGCATGTAAAAATTTTGTATTAGAAAGTCGATATTTCTATATTAGACTTTTTCTTGTGTGTATGTATTAGTGTTTTCACACTGAAAGTTAAAATTGGTTTTAGTGTTAAAACCACTGCAAATTGTGGTTTTAAAATACAGGCTGTATAATAAATGTATTCAAAATATATTAAATCGCTCATAGAAATGTATGAATTTGTTGCTGTACTTGTTCTCTTTTTTTACAACACTTAATTCACAGCCTGTACAACAGAAGTTTTTGTTTGAACGAAAAAAGAAAAAGTTTCGCTTCGTCTATTTTTTTCCTCCCACACATCAGTGAAAATATTTTCATTATTCTCCGTCCATAATTTCCTTTTTCTCTAAACTTCTTTAATTCTTCTTGTGCCTACATTCATTTTGACAATGTTTTCACAATATTTCAGGCGACAGTATACATTCTGTTTAAAATAAACAATAACAGCTGTTTTCAATATATAACTTGGCAGCACTTAACTTAGCACAGCCAAAAACAGGTAAAAACAATGTTGTATTTCATAAAACCTACTTAAAACCAATACGAAAGTGGTTTTAAGTTGGTTTTAACAAAATCATTTTGTATGGTAAAATCAGGTTTTAACAGTTGCTTTTAACGTAAAACCAGAATTTATTAAGACCATGTCTGTGTGAAACCACTATATATAATGACTCGTCGCTATCCCACGTTATATTTTGTATATAAACAGACTGATTTTGGTTGTGTTCCATATTCAGTATTCTCCTTCTCTCTAACTCCGCAAATGACCCATAGCCGAAACCGGACTCTTTACATAGAGTTTACTTTAAAATATTTGCGTCAAAATTAAAAATTAACATAATTTGAACACAAAATTAGGAACGTATCATTAAATTAGGGCCATTTTGTTTGAAAAATGTTTATTCGAAAAACTTTTACTTATACAAAGTTGTTCTCAGTATATCTAAGTATTTTGATTTGAATTATTTTATTCGAAGTTTTATTTGAAAATTTATTTTTGATTAAATGTTAATCCTATTCTCTTTCTAACAACAAAACTTTTACGTTAACTGTCGGATTTTGTAAATAAAATCATAATTCTCGTTTGGCAATTTAAATTAAAATAAATGTTTAGTTAATAAAAACTCTATTTTTTAGGGGTCACTCCGGGACGGGCCGTGGGTGAGAGTCTCACCTTTGTCATTTACTTTTTTTTTTTTGGTTATTAAGTGCAAAAAAAAAATTTTTTTGTTGATGGGGACATTTTGGGGGCATAGGTGGTGTAAGGGCAAAGGAAGATCGGAGCACACCTCAGTATCGTCATAAAAGCTTTAACATCTAATTTTTAATGAATGTATGCTCAAATTACACAATTTGTTAAATATTTGGAACAAATCGTGATTTCCACAGACGGACAGATGGACGGACATGGCTAGATCGTCCTAGATCTCATCACTGATCAAGAATATATGTATATACTTAATGTGGTCTTAGAGGGATATTTCACTGCCATACATACGGAATGACAAAGTGAATATACCCGCCAATTCTTTTGTAGAGGGTATAAAAACCCAAATTTGTTTTCGCTTTCAATATAACATCCCAAAAGAAAATTTCTATTTTATTTACACAAACTGGCTGTAAGTTTTTTCCAAATTCTAAAAATAAAGCTCATTCGATCGATTTATACTTTAAAATATGTATATATCGACCACAAAAAAATTACCATAAAACACACATTCAAAAGTATTACATTAGTGCATATCTTTTTATAAAGTAGATCAAGCAAATATTGCTTTGAAAATAATCTACAGTAATTAATATCTCACATCAGTTGTTCCCAAGAGTATTTCAACATTTTTGTAAAATATTTGTTTGCCAGTTCTTTAACACAAATTTCAGTTCTATATCAAAACATTTTTGTGTTAATAGTTTTCACTCTATTTTTTTCTATTCTATTTCCATTTTATTTTCTTTAAGCAGAAACATAATGCCAATGTTGACATTTGCCTTAGAACAGCTTAAGGCAGTAGTTTGCATTTACAGTAACAACAATATTTCATTGAAAACTTGCTGTTGTGTTGGTGGGAGGATTCAGCAGCTGCATATACTAGATACGTTTATTACAACAGTAATGTACAAAATTAAATGTATACGTATGTATCAGTATAATATATTACCGTGGCAAAGCTGAAGTAAACAAGATAAATTAATTTGTTTTCAATATGAACAAATTTCCAACAGCACTTTTGCCACACACTTTCATTCTGAACAATCTGACGCTGAATGTTTTAGGTTGGCGCATGATAATAATAGAATGTAGTTAGCATAACATTATTTAAATGGTTTTGGATAAATTCATTTCCATTTTTCCCTGATGTAGTTATTATTATAATTTTTCTCCTATTTACAACTGCTTTTAATTGGATTCCTTATCCCTGAGTTAATATTTGCTTCAGTGGCTGTTACACTAACGTTGACATTTATTATATGGAATACTCAGGGTTTATTTTCGTGTATGTTGTATAATTTTCTTATTCTTTATTATTGGACTTTATATTTTTTCGATATTTAGCTTTAACATTAAAGTGGAGGTTTATGTTAAAATGTATGATGCAGATCAATTGCTCTTTAATATATTAACGTCACGGTTACGGCTGAATAAATTGATACAATGAAGTTCAGAGAGTTATCCTGAATACTATTGATCGATATTATATATTTGTATCTTTTTCAAGGGTAAAAACTTGTGTGTGGGAATGTCCATTAAAATGATTTCAGATTTATGTAATAAAGTATTTGCAGAAGGAAGGAAATATTTGGAACTTTTGAAAACTTCCAGTGCCAGGTTCTATATTTTGTGAGTTTTCATATCGAACAAATAAAATTAATAATTATACTTTTTCAGCTTTTTTTTTTGTAGAACAATATTTCGCATCGTCTTAAAAATCGAAAAGAAATACATATATTACAAAATATTTATTCTCACTTATCCGGGGTTTCACAAAATGGCAATCATTTTTTTTTCTCACATTATATAGTACAAAAACCAGATGCAGGATAATGAAACCAGTTGTCTATGCAGTTGAGGTTCGTCGGCTAAAATACATGTTAACACAAGCTTAAAAAATTCCCATCAACATATTCTTCTTCTAAGTTAAAATATAAGTTGAATATTTATTGCACTTCGTAGGACCAAACCAAACAACCAACCAACCAGGACGTATATATTGTACATTGTGCAATCCACATGCATTCCTTTATACATATGATCCTAGTAAGACTAACACGTATGCATTAAAGAATATGATACATGACAGTAAAAGCATCGGGAAACATAAACAAAAACTGTCAGTCAATCTTTCAGTCAGTTAGTTTGTTTTGCGATATGCATAAAAGCATAAAAGCGAATAGAACAAATACCGATACTAACAACTAAATAAATATGCATAAATGTTTTGTGTATCTATAAAATATTTAGTAAAACAAATTTCTATGTTTTATGTGCCCGTAAGAATGTTACAACTATAACTATTTGTTGCAGCTTTAGTTGCCTTTAACATTCTTTTTATTTCCCAACATGCAAAAAAAGCCATTTCGTTCGAAAACAACAGCCCAGCAAATGTTGTTCATAAAACTAATCTTTTATATCAATTCTTTCGTCGTTATTGTAGATCAAATCCGCGGGTGAAATAAAGTCATATAAAAACAATTAAGAACGTTATATTCGACCGGGTCGAATCTTAAATACCCTCCAAATTTTTAGTAAATAAAAACTCTATTTTGTAGAGGTCACTCTAGGATGGGCCGTGGCGGAGAAATTTCACATTTGCCATAAAACACTAAAAAAGTAAATTGTTAATTTTTTCAATGGGCTTAAGTTCGAATCTGCATGACTGCAAATTATTTTTTATTATTTTTTTATTAATAAATGAATTTGTTCACATTCTATTTATTATTTTATATTAAGATTGGAATATTAAGAATATTTTCAATAATCATCAAACCAGCAGAACGGATCAGTACTGATTTCGAGGCCGCTACGCCATCTCATCAGCGTTCTTTGTTCAATTTTTCCACTGTTTCAAGTGGTGCTAGTTTTGTAGGAATATCAACTATTTAAATGCTTTGGACTTTCTTTGATATACGTATATATCATTTTCTTAACAAAGTTATTGTACAAAAAAAAAACTTGAAAAATTATGTGGTTTTTTAGAGGTTGGCTTAGTTCTTCTTAAGGGAACTTTTATCCCTCTGGCCCGATTCAGTCCATTTACAAACCTGGCCTATTCTGTCCTTCAAAAAAATATTTATACCAAATTTCAAGGGCCTGGCTCTTTTCTTTTGGACTGAATCGTGATTTCTACAAACGGACGGACGAATATGGTTATATCGCCACTGATCAAGAATATATATACTTTATGGGGTTTTAGAGGGATATATTACTGCGTTACACACGGAATGAAAAAATGAATAAACGCTCCAATTCTTTTTTCTTAGGGAATAATAAAATGTCGGCAACAAATTTTAAATCTTCGCATCCTTTAAAGTCGGTTCTCGCAACGTTATTCCCTAGTTTTCGCAACGCTATTCCCTAGTTTATTTAATAATGCAATAAAGAGAACGAGGATGAGTGTCGTCAAAAAAAAAAAAAAAGAAAAAAACCTGTAGATTTTATAAAGAAAATATTTTCTCTAAAGCCCACTTTAAAGAATATCCCCCATATTCATAAAAAAAAATAAAATGTATTTGAAATTTATTTTAAGAAAATTTTGTATGAAAATTTTGTATAAAAATTTCAAACCCATTTAAAATTTTATGAATATGAGAATACATCCTTGTTTGGTAAATTTTATAACACATAAATAATATATATTTTGCTGGATCATTCCTATCAATAAACTTACTTTGAAAAATGTATTTTACTCTTGAGCCCAGCGACACTGTTTTCTTAAGTTCCTGCTAGTTCCTTTTGTCAATACTATCAACAACACTATTGTCAACATCATCGTTACTACCAACACATGCAGATATTCATAACTGTACATTAAATTTGATGTCAATGTCGTCTATTAAAATATGTTTTTATGCAATCATTATATTCATAGACGAGAATATGTCTTGAATATTTTATGAAGGAGCCTTCAAGTTTTATTTTATTTCATTTTACTTATTTATTTAGTGGTATTTATTGACTTTGCCACATTTGTTATCTTTAATACATTGTCGATGTAGATGAGAACATTATATCTTGTTGTATTTACTTTATTAAAACTGTTTATTTGAAGTGTCATTATTAATTGTTAAGAAACTATTAATTTAAAATTATAAAAAAAAATACAAGAAATAAACATCCATATAATTTACATAGAGTTGTAACGAAAATGTTCTACCAACAACAAGACAAGACGTCTGTTTCTGTAATATTCTGCATCTTAAGCAAATACTCGTTCCAGGAATCGCGTTCGCATAATTTTAATCATTATCTATAGCGTAATAGTTATTTATATGTCTTTCAATTATTCATACACCAAAAATTTAATATTCAGTTCTTTAGAAGAATCTAATTATCACCAAAGTGTATTTCTTACAAGAGTTTAAAAAAATTAACCATCTAATTCAAACGGAAATAAATATAACCCCACTTATTCAGTAACTATTTGTCAATGTCAGGTCGAAACAATTTCAACAATTAAAATGTGCTTTATTCGACGAACGTCATTCCAACAGCGATTTTTTAATTTTTCTCAAACATAAAATATGGTTCCTTCTTTCTAAGACGTAAAATATATTTGATAACCGAAGAAAAATATTTGTTTTATTTAGCCACTTTAATATTAAAGAGAAGCTTAAGTTTTCCAGGTCTAGAGCTGTCTTTTTAGCATTTGTAATCTATAATGTCAATGAATATCTTTTAGAAACTTTAAATATGTTTAATATGTAAAGCGGCCCATCCATTATATAATTTGTATATTTAATAGCGATTTTATTTCCATTTTGCCCTATATTATGCAATAAGTGGCACAATATTTTCAAATAAAATATGGCGCAACTTTCTTACAATAAAAAGTGAACAAAAGCATATGGACTAAATAGCAAATTGCGAGATTGCATTTATTAAAAGTTTTGATTCAATTTAAAATAAATACATATATTTTTTTAGGAGTAGGACCCGCGCTCAGGGTATGACCCCTACATATGCAATGCATTGCGCCGGAACTGAAAACGAGGGGATAGTATTGAGGGGACGGTTTAGGAAAGATGAGAAGATAGACAGTTGTTTTTTTTGTAGCTATTTCAACCTTTTACTTCGCCGGCTAATTTTTGCTACAGGACCGACGAAGGTGGGTGCTGTTACTCTGCTTTTAGTAAACGATAGTGTCAGTTGCTGCCAATTATGTTCAGTGACCAGTGACTATGCCTTCATCATTGAAACAGGCTGGCAACAACTAACACAACCACGCACCAATGCTGATCAAAAGAATTCAACACAATATTTTATGATCCAGCGCGGTCTCGAACTCAGGACCCTCCGTTTCATAGTCTCGTGTTCTACTATTTCAGCCAACAGCACCCACTAATTAATTATAAATAAAAATAAAGGGTTGCCTCTTTTGAAAACAGCTGTTCTGTTCTGCTGTGTAAGTTGAATAACTGAACTGATGTTGATATATTGATGTTGATATTTATCATGTCTTTCTGAGATTTAAATTAAAAATTTCGAATTAGCCTATAAAATCTTAATTCAATTTAATATAGCAATATAAAATGTTCGTTAAAATTCTTACTACATATAAATAAAAATGTTTAGCGACATGAGTGACAAAAAACCTTTATTTTTTATTGTACAATGGTGCCAACACATTTCACAGTATATTGGACTTCTTTTGGTTTGTACAATAAAAATCAAAAGTCTTTTGATTTCTGCCAATATATTGTGCCACCTTTGAATATGACATACACATTGGCGATATAATTGTACAATACGAAAAATTGCACAGTTATATTGCAAGTGGGTACGACGCTTAAAGAAAGAGAAAATAATTTGTTGTTGTTGGTTACTTTTATGTACAAAAAAAATTCAACTGTCCAACCCTGGAATCATTTTTTGATTTTGTAGGATTTTAACTACCAATTAAATTTTTCCTATACTATAAAATGGGTTTAATTAACAGAAACCAAAAATTAGTTTTAATTAGTTACTCTGATAGACGAAATAAAAGTTTAAAATTCCCGATTTTGGAATCGTATTTTGAATTTTACTGATTTCCAAAAACCAGCGGGTTGTTCCAATTCCAATGTCTTTAGGAGTATTTCACCTGTTAACTGAGCAAGAACTTTGTTTTCTAAAACAAAAAATTTTGATGAGGATGATTAAAATTTTTATTATAATACGAAGAGAAAACTTCGGCAATTATGAATGAAAAATGATATCTGGGAAATGTCCATCACGACCACGCTGACAGATTCGGCAATTTTGCCTGTTGACATACCCTAACAAGTGAAAATAGACTTCGTGTGAAAAAATTATTTTTTCAGAAAAACCTGCGGTTTGTTCCTGAATGAATTGAGCGAATCTATGCTGCGACAAAAATTGCATAGTGTAAACCGGGACTTATTTAAAAAAAATTTCGATTAATTGACAAAACTTATATCATAGTAAAAAAAGTAATATTTACAAGGTTTCTTTTCAAATTGCAGCCAGTAGCGAGTAGTTACTGTTTATACTTGAAATGTTAATGTAAAAGTTTAATACAAAATAATCTGTGTATGAATTTAATTAATTATACTTTTTCTTCGGCTTACCTTGATTTTAATTCCGCTGGTATTGCGATGTTATCTCTCGAATAATCCTTGAAATTGTATTTTCCAAGATATATTTATACCACAAATAAAGCAGGCCGGTTTATGAGTATTTCTAACTTGTTTAATCGACTGTTGTTTTATTACACATATTAAGTTATGATTGTTGCTAACAATGACGCCGATTCAAATCCATGATATTGAGTCATAATTTCACAAATTGATTTCACTTGGTAGTTAAATATTATAACACGGCAATTATGGCTATGGAATTACATTAAAATAAACAGGATATATGCTGTTTTTAGCTTTTTGCAATGTTGCGCTGCACATGTAATAATAGTAATAAATCTTGTGGCTGTTTAACTTCGTGTTTTCTATTAACACTTATTTGTGTTGTTTAAACTTGTATTAATAATAGTTGGCTTTGAGAGCGGAGCAGTTATAAAATATTTATTTATAATCTGCTTTTATAGAATAGAAAGGAAGTTTTTGGAGAGGAACTAGTGATTCGAAGCACAAAATTTTAGGATTTTTTCCACTTTGTTTTTTTTTTTTTTTTTTTTAATAAAATCTTTGGTATATATTGCTTAATAATTGTAAAATTTTTGAACAATTGCTTATATTTTTGCAGTGATTTATTTAACAACCACCATCAAAAATAAGAGAGTTATTTAATTTATTTTATTTTTATACATATAAATCAGACTAAAATTGATATGTGTTGTTAGATAATAATTGCTACTCGCTTTAAGGCTTAGTTTTATTTATCATATTTGTTTTGTTATTTCGATTTATTCGAATGTAGTTTAAATTGATTTTTATGTTTAAATATTTTATACTTTTTCACTTAACCATTTAATATTTCCAATCATTTCTATTAGCAAATATTTTAGTTATTGTTACTAATTTCATTCTAATATTTTCAGTGGATTTTATTAAAAGCTTTCATATATTTGTTAGAACTTAAAAACTTTGTTTATATTAATATTTTGAATTTATATTTTGATAGTGATTTTAGTTTGCTGAACAATTTGTGGTACATTTACCGCTTGTGCCTTGTGGTCTGTGCCTGCAAAGATAACAAAATAAATAAATTTGCATAAATTTGTATCAGATTTGTGTCTGTTTTAAATTTTTAAACTTTTTTAATTTATCAAGAGATTAAATGTGATAGCATTTTGCATACATATTGAAAATTGTATCTATATGGAAAATATATATGTATGTCTACAAAACAAAGCAAAACAAAAAAAAGAAAACTTGCTTGTTTCAAATATTCTAAATCTCCAAGGACTTGGAACAAAGTTAAATAAAATATTGAAAAGTTTTTAAAGAATATTATACAGAAATAGAATAAAAACAAAATAAGTAGAACATCAGTACAATATATTGGGGAATCACTACATACAATGAAACCGTAATAAAAACGCTTCTAATGGTGGCGTAAATTGTGATAGATAGATTAATCGAATATTTCAAAAAAGTACGTGATAATATTTTCAGGTATGGAATAAATAATACAGGTGTTATATATTCCATTCTGTATAAAGACAGCCAGTTTTACTGAAGTCCATAATTTGAAAGGATAAATGTTTTCTTCAATAAATATATTGTGATCCGTATTCACTGTGTTATATATTAAAGGGAAAAAAATAATGAAATAGCTTTTGAAATATTTAATTTATCAACGCGCTGGCAGGGAATTACTAATCAAATATATCGCTTAAGACATACTATTAAATGACGATTAGATACCGTAGATTTTTTGTAAATCAGGAGGCAAACTCCATTTATAATTGATTGACTTTGGACAGCACTGAAAGATTTACTGATTTTAAAATAGACAGCTGTTAGACAGAATGCCGCAATTTATTTATCGGAATCTGTGTACATAAAAAATATTTTTAAATTGGCTAAATTTAAAACATTTATATTTATAATAGTTTTAAGTATATCGTTGGTGTCAAGTAGAAAGGCGCTAGCTCGTATTTTTTACGAAATTAGATTTTTAGTGATTCAAATACATTTTAAGCAAATACGCCCCGTCACAAAAATTTATTGCACTGGCATCAAAACTAACGATTTTACCAGCAGTTAATAATTCTAATTTCTATTGTAATCAATACAGTTTCTATTATGTTTTTACCTTCTTCTGTAAAGTTACAATTCTTTCTGGTTTTTTTTTTGGAGTAGGACCAGCACTCAGGTGATGACCCCTATATATGCAATGCATTGCGCCGGAACTGAAAACGAGGGGATAGTATTGAGGGGACAGATTAGGAGAGATGAGAAGATAGACAGTTGTTTTTGTAGCTATTTCAACCTTTTACTTCGCCGGCTAATTTTTGCTACAGGGCCGACGAAGGTGGGTGCTGTTACTCTGCTTTTAGTACATGATAGTGTCAGTCGCTGCCAATTATGTTCAATGATCAGTGACTATGCCTTCATCATTGAAACAGGCTGGCAACAACTAACACAACCACGCACTAATGCTGTTTAGACAACACAATATTTCATGACTCAGCGCGGACTCGAACTAACGACCCTCCGCTTCATAGTCTCGTGTTCTACTACTTCAGCCAACAGCACCCACGATATGTATTTTCCTCGTATGAATTTTCTGTTGTTCGGGCTCTAGGTCTCTAGTATAACATTGTGTTCACCCATAAATTAAAAAATATATCCTCTGGAACTGCAAAATATATTTACCACACTAAAGTATTTTTTTCGGTTTATTAAGAGCTCCTTAGATATTTAAAAGGTTTTTCAACGGGAACTTTGCTTTTCAATTGTGTTTTTTATTTATTTTTTTTCGTATTCGTAGTAGATGCATTGGCAATTGTTACAATGCATTCAATTTCGCTAGAAAATAGCATTAAAATAATTAAAAACCACTATGAAAATGGTGGTTCTGTTAAAGTTACATTTCGTAAAAATCGTGATATTTTTGCACAACATAATCGTCCTTCTGAGACCTTCCGTCAACCAGCAAAATTGCCGAATTTGGGTCTTTGAAAATCCTAGAGCGATTTGCATGCTCAACGTGCCACTGTATGGTGCGCTATGTAGTCTGTAGGCGTGAATGGGCCATTTATATCGAAAATAAGGCTGGAAATGCGGCAACGGTCAATGAATCACGCTATCACGAGATATTAACAATTCAATTTTGGCCTGTTATTGATGATATCATTTTTCATTCATAATTGCCGAACTTTTCCCTTCGTAATACTTACAATAAAAATTTGAAATGGCCAAAAAAAATTTTTTATTTGGTAGATAATTTCTTGTCATTTAACATTTAAATATAATTTCGGGCATACGGCAACCACGACTATTTTGCTTAAAGGTCATTCTGGAGGTCCAATTTTCGACCACCTTTTCCAGCATTTGAGGGCGTATTTCAGCAATGACACGTTGATTACTGGTTTCCAAAGCCTCAATCGTTGCTGGTTTATCCACGTAAACCAATGATTTCAGGTATCCCCACAAAAAATAATCGAGTGGCGTCCAATCACACGAACGCGGAGGCCAATTCACAGGTCCATTTCTCGAAATAATGTTGTCGTTGAAATGTTCTTTCAATAAGTCCATTGTTTCGCCCGCAGTATGACAAGTGGCACCATCCTGTTGAAACAACATTTCGTTTACATCCATATCTTGAAGTTTTGGCACCAAAAATGCATGAAGGACGCGTCGTCCTTCCTCATTTTTAAAGAAATAGGGACCGATGATTCCACCAGCCCATAAACCGCACCAAACAGTACATTTATCGGGATGCATTGGTAGTTCTTGAACGGCGTGTGGATTATCTTTGCTCCAAATACGGCAATTTTGCTTGTTGACATATCCATTCAACCAAAAATGCGCCTCATCACTGAAGAGAATTTTGCGGTAAAAAAGCGGATAAACATTTCTAATTGAACACTGTTTTTGCAAATAAATTTCCACGATTTGGAAGCGTTGTTCTGGAGTTAACCTGTTCATGATGATTTGCCAAACAATACTGAGTAGAGACGTCACTTTAAACTGTCAAAACAGCTGTCAGACAACAGAGTGATTCGTATAAAAAAAACGTCATTAAAAAACACCCTTTATTACAAACAGGTATAGATTTGTATATTTTTTTTTGGCGAAAGAGTAGAGATAATGATGTAAGATATTTACAGTGGGTAGATATGACCACTGTACATCAGTTTCCTGTAAAAAGTGAAAATTCTAAAATTTTGAGTTGACTCTCAGTAGAGGAAACAGAGCGATATGTAAAATATAAATTTTAAATTTAAAGGAAAAATGTAAAAAAATTAAAAATCCAAAGGAAAAATTTATTTAAGCTAAAATTTCTTTTTCAGTACTTCTGTAACGATTTTGGAAGAGCTTAAACTTTTTTGGCGTCTATATCTCGATATTATTTACACAGCAGAATAGAATACCCGCTACACTCCCATCAGCAGTGCTCAAATGTGTCCGTCGGTGTATGTGTGTGATACGTAGAAGTTGTTATTTACAAACATTTTAAAGAAAATTTGTAAACGAGATTTGCATCCTTATGCAACCACTTTTAACATTATGTTTGTATTTGGAATCAGGACCAAGACCATATATTGTTTTTCTGTTAAATTTTAATAATAGAACACAATTCTCTTGCACTGGACAAGTTCTACCTACATTCTATTGTCTCTTACGGCCATATTTTGCTAAAATATAAATTTTTACCAACAACACTTTGCATTAACTCGAAATATCCTTCAGCCTACAATATACTATGAATATCTTAAGCTCTGACATTTAAAGGGAATTAAACTATACATGCACTGAAATTTAGTTTTAGCAAAACTTAATTAAAACGTTTCACATATTGTGCTTTAGACATAATTAAACAAAAACAAGTATACGAGTACTTTTTATAATTTGGGGATTTTTACCATTAATTGATGCAAATGTTACAAATTGTTTTGAAGCGTACTGGGTTCATACAATTCTTTTGCTCTTTTTAACAGCAGGCTAACAGCCTTTTGCTATTTAAGCGTATACAAGGTGGTTTATCCTTTTTGACTGTGCTGTTCATAGAAATAGTTGGAATTTTTCTTTCTTTCAAAAAGGAACAAAATAATTTTACCTTCCTGTCGTTAACATAAACAGTTGAGTTTTTCAGTTACATTTGACATTTTCACTTGTTTCATTTAGTTGCATGGCATATTTCTTGAACAAGTTTAAAGGTTTTCTAGTCAACAAAAATACACCATTTCTATTTGATTAGTTTTCTTTTTTCAATCAGTATTAAAGCCCTGTTAGCTGTGATTATACAAGAGTATCATCGACAATATCCATAATAGACCGCTTACACTAAAAAAACCTTAATAAGTATATCCTTTCACTTTTTTGTGAAGGGTATAATTAAGTTTATTGGCAAAATATTATTAGGCTCATATATAACATCCTAATGTAATTATAGTAAATTTACTTCAAATCTTCTCTTTTATGGTGAACGACTGAGAATATTTAGTTCGAAGATTTTAGAACAGCAGATGTAAACATAAAATCTCAAAAATTATATCCTGATTTAATTGGTATTAATCTGCAAGTGTAATATATAATTTTGAATCTATTCTAAATTCTAAAGCTGACATTATCTCAAAAAGCATTATATGTTAACTATAAAAAGTTGCCACAAGACTTTAATGGTTTCCCTGTGAAATGGTGAGACGGATATGTAAGCCCATTTAGTAAATTGCTATACAATGATTAAGAACACAAAACCCAGAATATGAAACAGCAGGCAGGTGTTTTTAATTAGAAACAGAAGAAAAAAAATATTTCTTTTATACCCATTATGTTTAATTTTCTACTTAAATGTTCTTCTTTTCATTTTCCGCTTAACTACAGCAGTTCTCCGCATTTAGGAAGACAAATTAACTAAAAGCAGAAATAAAACATAGTATTAATACAAGGTTCTGCATTTGTCTTCATTTTGTAAAGCCAATTATCCAGTTCGAATAGTTCAAATATTTTTTTCGTATATATTTATTTACGTACGTATATTTTCCGTTCGACTAAGAGTAAAAATTCAAAATTACATACAACCATACCAGGAAGAAATAAACGGAAACAAGATAGCAGACATTATAGCATGACTTAAGCTAATTCCTTTAGACAGGCTTAAAGCTAACTAAGTTATCAATAGTACAAAATAATACTAGTATCAGAACCCCAAAATATGTAATAGTTTTCTCATAACTAATGAAAATATTTTCTTCTTTAGATTTTTTTGCCGCGATCTTTAACAAAACTCAGTTAATTAAAAATCGTTACAATTTACTTTAAAAAAGTAGAACAAATTTGTGAAATAAGTTATTTCACAGTCGCAAAGCAGCTCTGAGTCAGTCAACATCAAGCCTCGTTGGCAATTATTTTTTAAGTGCAGCCATACCACTGATTGTTTACTCTCTTTCGAGAATTTTGCTTCTCACTCACACTCAGCGTTGCCAAATGTGCAGATTTATCTGCATTTGACAGTTTTTCTAAGCATTGAGCAGTTTTGCAGTTTTTTTCTTTAAAAACCAGTTTTTCTGTAAATTGTGCAGATTTTGCAGTTTTTACATTTTACTTTTTTACTCTTAATTTTGTTATTTTAATTCCAATTTCTGAAACCATAATGTTACCCCATTTGCTTAATATAACAGTGGCAAGGTTTAACTATACTTTTTTATACGAGTATGTAATTATCACATGCATCTTTTTGCACCCCTGACCACAAAGCAAGTTGAATTTTACCAAGGTGTATATTGCAGGTGGGAGCACAAGCTCACTAGCCTAACCTGATAAAACGTCAAACTTAGTAGTGTCGTTTAACGATTTTTGCAACTGTTAAGGTAGTTTCTACAATAAGTGAACTATTTTTGTAGAAATGGTTGTACCTGTTAGATAGATATGCCTTGTGTTTTTCTATGTACATACAAACAAATTTAAATTTTTAATTATTGGTTTCAATATAAATATGAGAACGACATCGACTTGTCGAGATTCTGGAACAGGCAGTATTATATCTGAATAATAATGAACTCTTTTTGTTTATTTAAACCCTATGTACCTATATATTTTTTATTAAAATGAATTGCTTTGTTATATGTAGATGTATATCATATTTAATTTGTTGTGTTATGTTTTTGTTTTAATAAAAAAATATGAAAAAAAACTATATATTTTTGTGAATTTTTTATGTGCAGTTTTTTTACGGGAAAACCAGTTTTTTTTCTAAAGTTGCAGTTTTTTTTTAAAAAGTTATGGCAACGCTGCTCACACTAGTTAATTTCAACACCTCAGATAACTGTATAGTTTTACAGTTCTTCTGAGGAATATTCCGTGGTTAACTACGTTGCTACTTCCTATGTGAAGGCATAGGTCGTGTACAGTCAGTCACAGTAACGGAAGCAAATACGGGTTAATAACATCGCCGGCATATGGTCTGAGTTACCCCGTCGACATCTGTGCACCAAATTTACCTTGTAAAGTATTTCATTCAAACAAACAAACAAACAAGTTATTTCAAGCAAACACCAACATATTTAAAAAAAACCCCAATTTTAGTCTAGTTTTTCTAAGTACACCCTGAGATTCAGAGATTATAACATCATCACAACAGAAGGAGATTACGAGTAGACGTTTGCAAAACCGGAATATTTTAAATATACACTTTTTGAATCGTTTATTGTGGCAGCCATTTCTTAATGTTTTGCATTACGCAAGGGATGGTATAATTTAACAGTAGGGCATCGATCACTAATAATGCGATTTAGTACCTTTTAACCATTCAAAATATTTGTACAATTATAACTTCTAACAATATATGTATTTTGGTATCAACAGGCAACTGCTAGCGGATATCATAGTTGATGTTACAGAACAGCAATGGAATAGTTATGTATCTAATGTATGTATGTATGTATGTATGTATATATGTATGTATGTATGTATATAAATGTGGACTATTTGGTTGTTAAGCGGCCCACCCACTTTCATTACAACTGCGTAATTTTTCGCATTGTACAATCATATCGCCAATGTGTATGCCATATTCAAAGGTGGCAAATATATTGGCAGATATCAAAAGACCTTTAATTTTTATTGTACAAACCAAAAGAAGTCCAACATACTGTGAAATGTGTTGGCAACATTGTACAACAAAAAAAAAAGGTTTTTATCACTCATGTCGCTAAACATTTTTATTCATAATTAATTAGTAATAAATATTTTTATTTTAAATTGAACCAAAACTTTTAATAAATGCAACATCGCAATTTACTAGTCCATATGCTTTTGTTTTGCTTATAGGTTATGTTCGCTTTTTATTGTAAGAAAATTGCGCCATGTTTTATTTGAAAATATTGTGCCACTTATTGCATAATATAGGGCAAAATGGAAATAACATCAGGATTAATATATATAATTATATTGTATAATGGATGGGCCGCTTTAAACTATCAGAATTGAATTTCCTTCGTATTATTTTATGGTATTATTTTAGACACCAAAACACCTACATGAGTATGTTCCTAAATGTTTTATGCTATTTCTTATGCTAGAGTTAATAGATTGAACTTTTACGGCGTTGCAACGCGTTGAGATTAACTGCTCCCATACAATTTCATACGATTCAACTTTTTTTTTGTCATTTGACGCCGTCGACGACGTCGACATTAACTCCAGCATTATGCATGGATATTATAGGTACATATGCATGCATTTATGTGTATTATGTGTAAAGCACATACATATGTATATATAGGTGTGTAATCACGTGTTAATTCAATATGCAAAATCAGCTGGATTTGACAAAATTTGTTTAACATTGATTAACCTCTAAGGCATCAATGTAAATATGTACATACATATGTACATATATCCATAAGTTCTCTTTTAATAAATATATGTATACATACATAGTTACATGGGTATGCATGTATGTACATGCGTATGTGGAACACGAGACAAACAGACAAAAACATAAACAATCATCTAAAACTTACTCTGACGCTAAAACCACCTTGAGTAATTGTTTTTGCCATTCCTTTTGATGTGTACATATCCACATACATTTGCATGTAATCAATTAGGTACAAACATATGTACATACATTTGAATGTAATACAAACTTTTTACACATTTATCAACAAGTTTTTGCATTAATATACCACTTTTTTTAATTATTAAACACAATCAACACTTTAACCTTGCAAATTATTTCACAATGAATTAATAATATTTATTACAGTAATTTTTGGAGTTGCCAGATTGCAAATGTTAAAGCTATTGACATTTTGCAAAAAAACGGGGTTGATATAACTTAGAACAATTTAGGTGATTTGAGCATAGTGCAAGCGGCAAACTATGCAACGGTTGGTAAAACACGTTGGCTTACCAAGTTGTGTGTTTTGCGCACAAGCTATACAACACTGAGTACAACATTAGAAAACAACTTCATTTTATAGAAAATTCTTTTGAGTAAATATGACATCGGGTATAATAATTTTTTTAAATTCAATTCACAATTTATTGTAGGTTTTATTTCTAACGTTTTTATTTTATAGTTTTCATTTTTACTGTTCCAAAGTTCTGGAAAACTTTTATAAAATATAATATAATCACAAATTTCTGGTAAATTCTTCATTTTAGAAGCTAGTTTGTATTCGTGCGCGTCGTTTTTTATGTGAACACAATGAAAATTAGCACAAAATGGTACAAAGTTGTACAATATCGTCTCAAACTTTACAACCTATCTATACAGCTTCCCAAAACATTACATCTCTTTAACCTTTCGTACAACCGAGACACAACTTCATACAACGACCCCATACACTCTGTAATAGCAAAATATTAGAGCATTTGAGTAAAGGAAAATATAAAACAATAAGCAACAGTGTTAATACCGTTTTCGGTTTCACATAATATACACATAGTATATATTATATATATATATATATATATATATATATACATATATATATGTATATATATATATATATATATATATATATATATATATATATTTATATATTTATGTATATATACATATATATATATATATATATATATATATATATATATATATATATATATATATATTTATATATATATATATATATATATATATATGTATATATATTCATGTATACATATATATATATATATATATATATATATATTGTATATAAATATATTGTATATATACATATATAAAATAGATTAAACAATATATTTTTTCTTTATTAAACCAGTACTATAACGATCAAAGAAACATATCTATTTATTGAGTGATTAGCTGAAAGATCGTTTATAAAATAGTTTCAATGTGAGCAGTGATTTTTATTGTTACCTAGTTGGGAAATTTGTTAGCGGCTTAAAAATTTTGAAAATTTTTTATTAGTTGACATTTGGTGGCCTCTATTATTTATTAAAAAGAAACTCTACCCAATGCGTTCTTGAAGTCACTTGTTGAGAGATACATTAGACAGAGTCACGTATAAAACAGGTGGTATAAACTTTAAGCTCATCACTTGCTAACGTAGTGTCATTATTTTGTAAAATCATTAGTAAAAGTAGGTACATCTATTCAATGTACGACAGTTAGCAGAGATATACACATTTTTTGTGACAACGAAAATTTTTAAACTCGAAGATGCACCGGACATTCCAACATTGCTTTATAAGCAAATAAAATGATTGGGTTTTCAATTTTTACGTGATTCTAGCGCATTTTGTTTTATATTCGAAATTTATTAAAGTAACTGAATTGGCTCATGTACCCATATCTACAACATATAGCTACTCATTAAATATTTCGTTTGTATTAGCGCTTTCTAAATAATTCTGTACTTTAATTGACGAATTTATTTATTGTACTTATTTTTTCTTTTTTGCTGTGTTTTCTTAATTTTCAAGAACATGAGGTAATAACTCGTATACAGTTTTAACCTTTTTATAGCATACGAAGCAATAATGCAAGTTTCCCACAAAAATTAATGACTACGGAAAGGGCACTACCTAAATCAATGTAGCCAATTTTGTCAATGCTGTCATCTGGCAACACACTCTTTGGACTTGTATTACAAATTCTTGTAAACAAAGAAAAATCAAGGTCATCTGGCAATGCTGCTTATGTAAGCTAATTAAAGTTATATGTCACGCCTTAGGTTATGCTATGAAATCTAAAAAAAAGTTTACCAATGAGTACTGCCAACAAAAAGAATTTCAGGTTAAATACGATTATTATTCTATTCTTGTATAAAGCAACAGAAATTCTGGTACACTTATTTATAAAAAGATTTTTATTGGATAATTTTTTTAACGGAACTTCTTTCAGAGGTACCCGTTTTGGGACTATGTATTTTGCCTATTTTGTTTTTATCTGAATACTGGTTTCCAGTAATGTTTTGTAATGTTTTTTTTTTTTTAAATAAATATGTTTAAAATATTACGGTTTTCCTTTATAGGGTAATAGCGGAAAATGCCATTTGTATGAAGTAATTAATGAATGCTTTTTTCTTACTAATATTATTTATCATAAAAAACATTTTATGGTTATGAACTGCTTATTTAAATAATTTCTATTAAACGTTTGTTATACATATAAGGTTTTAATACACATGAAATATTTTGTATGAATTAGGCAGTAAATATTTTAGTTATTAATTACATATGTACATGCAAAAAAACTTAATCTCGAATAATAAATCCCATTAAAAATGTGCTTCTAACAAACTTCTTGCCAAAAAGTGCCAATATGATATAAAAGTTGAATAAACTTTTTTCAGTTCACCAGCTTTATCTTCTTACCTTTCGGCAAATCATATTTTAACTTAATTTACTTAAATAAAAAACAAATTTTAACTTGAAAATTATTATGCTCTTTAGATATTCTTTAGTAGGTTCTTTGACCTATTAAAAAATATCTTTATTACCCAGCTTTTTCATTATTTCTACTGCTTTTAAGGTAATTTTTTTTATTTTTAGCTTGAAACCAAACAATGTTCACTGGATTTTCTTGCTTCCCTGCTCTAGTCTTCTAGTCATACCTTATGAAATATTGTTCCTTAAGCCTGATGTTGTGTGTGTGCATGTGTGTATGTGTGTTTTTATACAATTTTTATAATAAATTTTATAATATCCTGTGGCGTGTATTATATATAAAATTTGTTATGTTTGTGTTTTGTTTTTTACTCTAGATTCATCTAATAAATGTTTGTTGTATGTGCTCTAGTTAAGTGTTTATAGAACAAAAAAATGTTTTTCAATCTTTCACAAAATAAAACACTTTTTAACAAACAAAGATGCACACGGTCACAAGCAAAGCTACAGAATATAAAATATAAAAAAAATTGTCTAAAGAAATTCATAAATACATATAGTAAACGTATAATCATAAATATTTGTTTGTCAGGGTGGAATACGAGGTCATTTCTAAATTAAGCAAAATGTTCCAAATGAGCGTTTTTCAAACTTGAGCCCATATTCAACTTCAGTCAAGCCAAAAAGGTAATATTATATTATATACCACTGGAAAGAGACTGTGGTCTTCTTTTTCTACTAATGAAAATATTTTAACCAAACTTTTTATTATTAACACTTATGTGCCTACTATTGTGCTCCAAGGTACCCGGCGACCTATGTGGAAGTTGTGTAGAAATTAGAGGGTAGTAACCGGCTACCAGAAGCAGCAGGAAATGTCCCACTTTCGACATTGTCTTGACGTGAATAAAGGCGAATATCTAGCAAATAAATTATTGTATTGAATTATATATATAATATATAATTCGATGACTTTTAAGACTGCCATGAACTCTAAAACAAAAATTCATCAACATTCAAACTTTCTTTTTGTATTTTTAACAGCAACAAGAACAAAAAAAAGGAAATAGGAAAACCAAAGAGATGAGCTAAAATATAAAGGAAAAAAAGACAAGCAAACTTATTTTCCTTTTTTATGTTTCATTTTATTTTTGTTAGTTTTTGTTTTGATGTGACATCATTTTTGAAAGAAAAATTTAAAATGTATGAAACTAACCACAAACAACAGCACAAGACCTAAAAAACTAAACTTTTAGGTGTGCATGTTTAGTTGTATGCGTGTGTATGATGAGTGTGTGTGTGTGTTCGTATTTACTCATGGATAAATGTGTGACTTTGTTAATTTATGTACGTGTGTATGTGTATTTGTATGCGGTTGTTTATATCCAGACAACCATCATGATAACCCCTTGTGACCTTTAAGTGTATGTTTGCTTGTGTCACTGTTAAAATACAACTAAAAGCGTTGATATATGAGTGAGTATGTGTGTATTTATGTTAGAACAAATTTTAAAAGAATTGCTCTCTAGTCAATAAAAAAAACAAATATTCATTAAACAAAAGCATTTGAAGAAATAGCAAAACGAATAATAAAACGAAATCTAACTACAGGGTTATAATAAATATTATAAGATAATAGAAAATTTAATATCCAATTGTTTGGCAAAAAGGAATATAGAGAAATATTTAAGATAGTATGTTCTGCAGCACAGTGGAGTAAAATTATTAAATTATTAAATTGCTATGGAGATGTTCGTGATAATAGTTCGCTTATCAGCTATTGTGGCCTAGAATAACAATAACAATATTGTGTTTACTTTTAAATTTAAATGAATTATTTATCATATAAAATTCTGTCTAGTATTTAATATATAAACCCTGCTTTATTTGCAGGATTTACCAACTTGCTACATAAAAACAAGTAAGAACGTTATATTCGACCAGGTCGAGTCTTAAATACCCCCCAAATTTTTAGTTAATAAAAACCCTATTTTTATTCTTATTAAAATTTACATTTTTATGGTATTTGGCTTAAGTAAACAAAAATAAAAATAAATAAATATTTTAACACGGGCGTTTCCAATGAGTTTGGAGGATCATTGCTGAGACACCTTTCCATCAGCATAAAAACTTACCTTTTAATATTTTATATCAACGTGCAAAAAAGGGACTGAGACAAGTTAAAATGTATAACCTGATGGGTCACAGTTCCTTTAAAACATTTCTGTGCCCAATTTTAAATCTATACAGTTTCACTACGAGAAAGGCCGCAGGGAAGACATCTCACCTAAATAGCAAAAATTAAAAACTAAATTTTCGGAATAGCTAAGTGTAGAAAAAGTTTCTTTTTTTTTGATAAGGTCATTTGGGAGGCAAAACACCAATTCCTAAAAAGAGAGAAACCAACAACCCCCAAAACTAACGCCCAATCGTGATTTGTTCTGCGCTTTCCAAGGTGATGGAAAGCATGGTGAATTTCCACCAAGTGAAATATCTAGAGTCTAAAAGCTTACTTAACGACCGTCAATTGTGGGTGATGTTGGCTGAAGTAGTAGAACATGAAACTATGAAGCGGAGGGTCCTGAGTTCGAGCCCCTGATCTGCATTAGTGCGTGGTTCTGTTAGTTGTTGCCAGCCTGTTTCAATGATGAAGGCATAGTCACTGGTCACTGAACATAATTGGCAGCGACTGACACTATCATGTACTAAAAGCAGAGTAACAGCACCACCCACCTTCGGCGGCCCTGTAGCAAAAATTAGCCAGCGAAGTAAAAAGTTGAAATAGCTACAAAAAAACTGTCTATCTTCTCATCTTTCCTAATCTGTCCCCTCAATAATATGCCCTCGTTTTCAGTTCCGGCGCAATGCATTGCATATATAGGGGTCATCCCCTGAGTGCTGGTCCAAGATAAAAAAAAAAAAATATGGCTTAAGTAGGGGCCGCTCTACGGAGACCTATTGGCCTTCCGTTCGGAAAAGTGGTGCCAGTCTATACACCACTTCGGCGAGAGTAAAGTAGTGGCTCTGGATATTTCTAAAGCATTCGACAGAGTGTGGCACGGAGCACTTTTGTCGAAACTTATGGCTTTTGGTGTGGGTGACGTCTTCTCTCGATTTATATCGAGCTTTCTCGGAAATTATGCTATAAGAGTTGTTATAGATGGGATTTCATCAAACGTGTATAAGATCAACTCTGGGGTACTGCAAGGCTCTGTTCTTTCTCCTACACTATTTCTTATATTTCTAAATGATCTTCTATGTCAGACTTTAGCTCTTATCTACTCGTTTGTAGATGATAGCAGCCTTTGCCATTCATATGCTTTCAATAATAGACCGACATCGTCAGAGATGAGGCATAATATGAATGTTGCGATCAATATGAATGTGATCTCAATAGAATTGTTGAATGGGCCACAGAAACAGGGTAAATTTTAGTACCCGTAAGACTCAATGCTGCTTGCTTACACACCGACGCAAGCCCGATCATGCTGCTTCATCTGTAAACATGGGTGGTATAGATATTGAGGAATCAGAAGCTCTGGATGTTATTGGCATGAAAAGCAAAGCGACGTTCGATGTCGTAAAACGCTTATAAATTTTACTTTTAAGGAATGTAGGCTCAAGGAATACAATTTATTAAATATTTATACTATTTTTTCATATAATATATAACTTGAAAGCCCACCAAAGGGGGCGTGGTCGAAAAATAGACTATATCGAGTTTTCCACAGACGGATGTATGGGCATTGCTAGATCGTCTTAGACTTCATCACTGATCAAGAATATATATACTTTATGAGTTCCAATTCTTTTTGGAGAATATTGAAACTGTATTTTTATTTATTTTTTTTGGGAGCTTTTTTTAAAAGCATAAAATTTTTATTTTTAGGGAATATAGGCTTAAGTAATATAATTTGCTTAGTTTTTACACTATTTTTGCATATTCAGCCCCTTTACGAACTTATCCTGTGCTATCCTTCAAAATATATTTATACCAAGCTTTAAGGGTCTGGCTCTGGACTGAATCGTGATTTCCACAGACAGACGGACGTACGGACATGGCCAGATCGTGTTAGATTTCATCACTGATCAAGCATATATATACTTTATATATGCATATGTCTTTGACAGATATTTCGCTGCGTTACACGCGGAGGGACAAAGTGAATATATCCTCCATTTTTTTTGGAGGCTATAAAAATAGCACTTAGTGAATGCTTTTTTCTTCTAAAAAAATAAAGAATTCCAATGGATATAATAAGACTGCAGACATTTAATATATGCAAGGACCCAATGAATTTTCTACAAGATTGCAAAATTCAAAGAATTTTTCATTATGTGAAAAGGGAATAACTCTTTATATCATTTACAGCTGCATTCAAAATTTTTAGCTCAATAAACTGTTGAACTGAGTTCAATATCATAAAAGCGGCTCGAGTACTAGGAACTCTAAGAAGTGATTTTTTTGACGAAACATTTGTAGGATTTCCAGTTATTGGTTAGCGCAAAGTTATTTTCCTCCTAGAAAGAATAAATCACTTTTATTGTTTTTCCACAAAAAAAAAATTTATTGCCTTCGTGGGGAATTGGTATTCATACTAATGCTTCAAGATTAGACAAAAATTTATAAACTTAAGAAAAGCAAAAAAAAAAAAAAACAAAAGGAACATGTTTCGTCAAAAAATGGAATTTTTGAAAAAAGTAACAAGAAAATAACGATTTAGTATTATATCACAAAATGAGTGTATAAGTGTTTTACAGTAGTGGGAAAAAAAAAATTTAAACATTTAAAAGAAAAACAATATGTTTGTTTACACAATATGTTCCAGAGAAAAAGAACTGGTCTTTAGCTCAAGGTCCAATTTTAACAACGTAATAGTGTTTTCACACTGACATGGTTTTAATACATTCTAGTTTGAACGCTAAAGCCAACTGTTAAAACCTGGTTTTGCCATACAAAATGATTTTGTTAAAACCAACTTAAAACGTTTTATGAAATGCAGCCTTGTTTTTGCCAGTTTTGGCTATGCTAAGTTAAGTGCTGCCAAGTTATATATTGAAAACAGCTGGTATTGTTTACGTTAATAAACAATACTAATGGTGTTTTCTTTTCTGACAAAAATGTTCCATTTATGTTACCATTTACTCGGGTTTATGTACCATTCTAAAAATATATGTAAATATGTGAAAAGTTGCCGATTTCCTTTCTAAATATGTTGCACAAATAAATGGTAAATATGTTGCATATCGCACACCTGTTTATATTTGAGGGTGAGATAATACCATTTTTTTAGCTGCGTTTAGTACCTTTTTATACAAGTGAGTATTTTGCTTATTTATTATGCCATTTTCAATATCTACGCCAATTACCTATACATTATTTTAAGTGCAAAGTCAATTAAATATTTTGTTCCTTTATGATATCGAAAAATGGACCCCTTTGTAAGGGTGAGTGTAACAGGAAAACAATATTACATATTCAAAATTAAAAATTTTTTGGAAATATAATATCGTATGCCCATTAATGTTTCCTTTGACTAAAATTTTTATTTGCCTTAACTATCAACAGTCCAATATATTATTTTAAAGTATTATGATTTGTCAAACTAAAAATTTATCGTAGGAAATTATACTCTTATTTATGCGCCTAAACAAGGACACTATAAAAAACGTCTTTATTTTGTGTTGTGTCTGTTTATGATTTAATGTGCGATATACGAGGTCTGATCAAAAAATAAGGTATTTATCATCAATAACTATCTTGTCCCCTTTAAAGGAATCCCCCTCAGATCTAATACGCTTATGCCAGCGTTTTTTCCAATCCTCGAAACACTTCTGAAACTCGCTTTTTGGTATCGCCAACAGCTCATATTTCGATTTTTCTTTTATCTCCTCAATCGTAGCAAAACGATATCCTTTCATCGGTGTCTTCAGTTTTGGTAAGAGGAAAACGTCAGCGGGGGCCAAGTCCGGTGAATACGGTGGTTGAGGCATGATAATGGTTTTGTTTTTGGCCAAAAACTCACGCACAAGCATCGGTGTGTGAGCTGGTGCGTTATTAATTTTGGAACAATCTTCGCTGCCGCATGTTTCATGCATACAATATCCGTAAAAATTGCTTGGCATGAGCCGAAAGATATGCCAACATCATCAGCAACCTCTCTAATAGTGATTCGATGATTATCCAAAATAATTCACTGCTTCAAATGTTTTCATCGGTCGTTGACGTGCATGGGCGACCAGGACGAGCATCGTCATTGACATCTTCTCGGTCTTCCTTAAACCGGTTATACCACAATTGAACTTGTGTTCTGCTTATGGTAGACTCGCCAAACGCCACAGTCAACATTTCAAATGTCCTTGCGCATTTAATTTCATTTTTTACACAAAACTTAATACAGTTTCTTTGATCCATTTCTTCGAATAGTAAAAAATCGAAGAGCACACCAAAACACGACTAACTTTTTTATCTGTCAAAAACAAACTGACAATCCAAAATGGCTGATATTACCAACATATATAACAGACATGTGTACCAACATAACAGAAAAAAATGCAATAATCGGACATACGTAACTAACGAAATTTGAAAATAACGGTTATTTTTTGATCAGACCTCGTATGTACTGGTGCCTGAAATTTTTATTTGTTGTTTTTTATACATAACAAATTGATTTCCAAGAAGTTCTTTACTTTGTATAAACAGTTCCATAATACCACATTATTCATTTACAAAATGTTAAATAATTTCTGTTTTAAAACGCATCGTAAATCGTTTTGCGTGGTTGTGTTAGTTGTTGCCAGCCTGTTTAAATGATGAAGGCATACATCACTGAACATAATTGGCAGCGACTGACACTATCATGTACTAAAAGCAGAGTAACAGCACCCACCTTCGTCGGCCCTGTAGCAAAAATTAGCCGGCGAAGTAAAAGGTTGAAATAGCTACAAAAAAAAAAAATAAATAAAATAAAAACAACTGTCTATCTTCTCATCTTTCCTAATCTGTCCCCTCAATACTATCCCCTCGTTTTCAGTTCCGGCGCAATGCATTGCATATATAGGGGTCATCCCCTGAGTGCTGGTCCTACTCCTAAAAAAAAAAAAATCAAATTTTTTGAATACATTTATTATACAGCCTGTATGTTAAAATCCCACTTTGCAGTGTGTACGCAACATCAACTGTTTATGGTTTTAACGCTAAAACCAGGTTTTAATTTTCATTGTGAAAAAACGTTTATATTAAGCTTCTCTGTGTCACTTTTTTGGAGTTAAGTTATTTATTGTTTTTGTGAAAATATTTCAAAAATTCAAAAAGGCTTCAGATTGCATAAGCTTCATGCTCTTTATGTTCAATTGAAATCATATAAATGACTTCACTTTATAAGGCAATATTTTTTTCCAGCAAAGAAAATAACACAAAAAATTAATATTAATTAAGACTGCATTCAAACAACAACAAATATGGATATAGAAAATTCATTTCCGTACATATTTCACTTACTGTTGCTGATACTCTTCTGATGATGTGGGTTGATTTCTTACTTTTTAGTTTTAAATTTTTTTTTTTAAAGTGTCACTTTATATAAAATGGTAAACATTATTTCCATCATTTGACCATTGAATGAAAGAACAAGCATTCACACATATGCACACATAAGTGTGCTAAAGAATATTAACAAATAATACACACAGCCAGCCAGCTGATGTCCCCACAACAAAATTGCACTTGTATGCAGGAGTATAATGAAACACGTAACAATGATATTGACTGATAGTTAATGATATCTGAGCGTATAGTGTAAACAAACACTCATGTGCTCTCGTTCACTACAATACAAGTACTTTTGCTGCAATAACAATATCAATATGTAGACGCATATGGTTATGCACCAATAGGTTTATTTACACGTATGAACGATGTATGAACGAGGAGCGTACAAAGAACTGAAGTATTTGAAAGTTTGGGTGTTTGTTAAAAATTCTTACGATTTCAAGCACTTTTACAAATACACTCATTACTCCGAGAAAACACGTAGGTAAAATTAACACACGCTATTTGCAATCGTTTTTTTTATGTTCGATTAACCACGACATAAATTATTTTTGAGATCACCACGATTTCACAATAAATATATTTTGGCTTTAGCAAGAACACTCTACCACTGCCTGTTTAACAATTTAAATGATTTACTTTACACTAAGTGACACATGACGTTTTCTCTCAAAAAGCACGTTACTCATACGCACCCACACACTGGCTTTAGGCAGAATATAAATTGCATGCACGATATTTTTGCAAACTTGTTTCTAACTGATTCTTGCTTCTTTTGAACAAATTATTTTTGTCTGTCCAGGTAGCACTGCGGAGAAATTGTGTGGTATATTAATACCCAAATTCTTAATATACAACTTACAACATAGCTAAATAAGCACAAGGTTTTTAATTTTATCTCATTTTTTTAATTGCCTTGCAATGAACTTCCTTTTTTTTTGAATTACTAAAATAATTTTTCTGTGTAATTAAAAAAAAAGTATTCCATATTATTTAATTTTATTTACAATAAATTTCACTTAGAATACGTATTCCAGCGTACCCGTTTTTTGTAAAAGAATTAATTAAAAGAAAAATAAAACACTTTTTTACATTTTGCTCAATTCCTGTTTAAACACTTGTGCAGTAGTTATTATTAATTACTATGGAAGTTTGTTTTTTTTTGTTTTGTTTGTTTTTTGTTCAGTGAATTTTCGTTCAAGTTTTCTTTTAACGTCTACGGTTCGCGTCTATTTGTTACACGTACCTTGTGCTGCGGTAAACTAAAGTTATGTTTACCATGTTGCAGTCAATTCACCGAGGTTAGTGTTGGCTGCGCAGTGTACATTATGCTACGGATAAAATTCAGCTTGTTGGGTCTTCTCTTTTGCCTACAGTCGGATAAAATTTTATTAAGGACGTTTCTCTTGTGAAAATAGTCGAGAAGAGTAAATGTTAATAGAGGTTAAGCAATGTGTTGAACAAGGTTTTCTATATGAGTGTTATGAATTATTGTTATTTTGCTTCTCTATTGTGTTGTCCTTCAAGATGAATTAATTGTTTTGCCATTTAACGTTTCACATTTCAGTATTTAAGTTTTACTAAAGACACATCTATTAGTTATAGAAAACACGAATTACAATATTATTCTTCAACAATTATGTTAAATTATTTATAGCAAGCGGTTTCCAAAGCAACGTTGAATAAAAGTTTCATCAAAATTATAGCTTTAATTTTGATGAAACTTTTATTTCATTATAATGCTTGAACCTTGCCATTATCTACGAAATACAATGTCATTTGAGTGGCCGTGTTTAATATACTTCCTTATGAGCTACGAGTAATTTTCGGCTACTTTTCCCCATATTTCGGGCTCTATTTCAGCAATAACTTGGCGAATGTTGATTATTAAATTACCCAATGTTAAGGTAGTATCCGTTAAAGTAGCCTGAGATGAAAGTGTAAATGTCTCAAACTTCATGACCTAAATGGCAAATTATCATCGGCAAAATGTGAAAATACGCGTCCGGCTAAATTCTTATAAAAAAAATAAATAAATAAAAATATATGGCCATCCCCGCCATTTTTTGCTAATTTTAATCACATCGTAACGTGGAGTTACGAAGCGGAGTTAAAAAAAAATAATTTTTTGAAAATTCCTTGGTTCACGATATCTCATGAACGTATTAATCGATTTTTTTTTAGGAGTAGGACCAGCACTCAGGGGATGATCCCTATGTATGCAATGCATTGCGCCGGAACTGAAAACGAGGGGATAGTATTGAGGGGACAGATTAGGAAATATGAGAAGATAGACAGTTTTTTGTAGCTATTTCAACCTTTTACTTCGCCGGTTAATTTTTGCTACAGGGCCGACGTAGGCGCGTGCTGTTACTCTGCTTTTAGTACATGATAGTGTCAGTCGCTGCCAATTATGTTCAGTGACCAGTTACTATGCCTTCCAGAGAACAGTTTGAATGTATTCACGTTTGTACATAATTCATGCATTCGTTGCTTTTGCCATGCAATTTATCGACACCAACCTTCATTACACATGCTTACTGAATGCTCACAATTTTCGTTAGTTGTTTTTTTTCACATGCTTTTATTACTCCACCACACGTTGATCAACGAAATCAGAAAAAAAATTCAAGCACTTGCTCATTTTTCGTTTATTACGTTTGCATTCAGTGTAGCCAGATGAAGGGTTTTGTTTTCAAATTTGGGATTTCGAATTTCATTTGAGGGCAGGTTTTCGATGTGAAGGAATTTCTCTATATTTAGTAAAATTTCCCTATAAATAATGAAATTTCTATAAATACTAACATTTTAAAATTTCCCTATAAAAATTTCCCTATAAATAGTGAAAGGATTTTCCATATTAAAGTAAAGATATATTTGGGATTTATATATTTAAATGGGGACATCGAACTTAAATTTTGGAGTTAAAGAGCATAATTTTTCTGGTAACATTGATTGCTTTGTTATGCGTATTATTCATTTATGTTGGTGATTTTATGCATTAGTATTAGTACCAATATTTTCATACTTTAGTCGACCATTCGCAACATTCGCTACTTTTGTGAATCTTCAATACACACAGCAAAGGCAAGCAATGCATGCATGTCATTTCATCGTACTCTTTGTATGTGAAAGATGTGTAGCTTCGTTTCATTAATATAATGTGGATTGACAGCATGTTTTCATTTTTGTGTGAAAACATTCAAGGCAATAAAATGGCCATTCAAACTGTTCACTGATGCCTTCATCACTGAAACAGGCTGGCAACAACTAACACAACCACGCGCTAATGCTGATCAAAAGAATTCGACACAATATTAATGATTGAGCGCGAAGTCGAACTCAGGACTCTCCGATTCATAGTCTTGTGTTAACTACTTAAGCCAGCAGCACCTTGTTATTATTCCATAGCATTAAACGTTTCGTTTTAAAGCTTTTGTAAAATAAATCACATATTTAGTTGCTGGTATTTGTTGCTCTGCAGCAGGAAATTACTGTATTGCTTCAAATGAACTAAAACGTTTGACTATTTCACAACTTTACAATGCAATTAGGTTTAATGTGCATATATATTTTGTAACTTTACCTCAAGTTTTGTTACGTTATAAAAAATAATTTGAAGGAGCAATTAATTATTTAATCACACTTGAAGTAAACTCTAATTAACATGCAAACAAATAAATAAATTCACACTATTGCACAATTGTAGTGAAATAAAAATATAAAAATAAAAGTCAACCATAACAATATTTTACACACCAAATAAACGAGCACGACTGCACGTATTCTGTTTTTTCTTCAGTTGTTTTTTTCAAATTACTGAGAAAGGAAGTGGTTCACAAGTATGTTTTTATGACAAGTATAATTCAAGTGAATAATGTTTATTATTTTTCTAATTCACTAGCAGTTTTGCTACCTCATAAAAATTAGTCGAAGCAAATATTTGGGTGAATAGTTTAATGACAAGAAACAGCAATAATACATTTGTGCATATACTAATGGGCAAAATAAAGGGCTCCCTGGGCCACCATTTATACATAATGGCATATGGGTACCCATCCCCCTTTTTTCCACAATGACTGATAAACTACTCAAGCCAATTTTTTTAACCATTTTTTTTTAAATTGATATTATTCAAATTCGAAGTATTATTCAGATATAAGACTTTTTCTGCAATATAAAGGGGTCCCTGGGCCACCATTTTTATAAAGTGGCATATCCACAATATTTTTTTCAAATTAATGTTTTTACAATATTTTATATTTTTAGTACATCCCTAAAGTACATATATTGATTAAGTATCTCTTGGGTCATAATTTCCATTCACTAGTTCGGGAAGAACTGGCTCCAGTTCCTAGATTTTGGCTTGCCAATGAACTGAATCAAATTTTATTCCGAATGTTAAGTGGTTAACAGAGTTCTGTTAACTGCAAAATAGGTTTGGTACAACTTTCGGTTTGCGTCTGCGCTAATATAAATTTAAACTTATCTTCACACACATACAATTTAGGTTAGGTTAGGTTAGGTTGAAGAGAGGAGCGTAAGTAAAGCTATCCCAATCCCTCCAGGATTACACCTAGGCATGTTGTGCGCTCTATTATAAGCAGTTCCCATACTACTATAGGGAGCCTCCATTAAAACCATGGAAACCTATGAATTTGGTTACGTCAAGAACCTAGTCTCTTCAATGTACCTTTTTAAGTCTCTCCAATTAGAACCCCTAAGACATTCCGTATCATGTATAATCTCCTGATTAAATATCTGTCTCCTGACTTGACTAAAAGCTGGACAATAGCACAAGTAGTGCTCAAGTGTCTTGTCATCCTCCTGGCAGGGTCTGCATGTTAGATCGTAAACGATACCCATGCGTGCCAGGTGATTCCTTAACTCTGTATGTCCTGTTATCAAATTAACCAACCTCCGTAGTGGTGGCCTACTTAATCTTAGGATTTCCTTTGTCCTGTTGCCATCTGGGTCACCCTATAGAATTTTAGTCACCCTACCTACGCTAGAGTGCTGCCAATCTCTTGTATGCAACTCTATAGCCTATTGTTTTAGTTCGTTCTTAAAAACCTGAAATGGCTTAGGATTCACCACTGTGATGTTTGCCATTAATGCTCCCATCTTTGCCAGCCTATCTGCCTCAATATTTCCAGGTATTCCTCGATGTCACATTCAATTTAGTTAGAACTTTGAATTTAATGTGCTAAGGCGCACCAGATAGTTTTCCTAACATATTCATTCAGTCATAGGGTAAGAATCCTGGGGCTTTGAGAAAAATATATATGTACAGTGAACTTAATCACGATCTCGTAACATCCGAATAGGATTATTTCTATTGATTGTAAAACGAAATGAATTGTATACCTTTGCATAGATTTCTGACTGAACATTGGCTCGTATAGACGATTCAGCAACTGACGATTTTCTGCACATGAAAATACAGTGTGATATACAATGGACCGGTTATATATTTCAACTCTGAAAAGAAAATTCAGTTTCTTATCACACATATTACACATATTTCGAAAAATTTGTATTATTTTCATCCGGCTAGTAATTGAATACAAGTTTCAAGTATTTTCCGCTAATCCAAATAATATTTTGAAGTGAATTAACGATTTTGCTGGTGAAAAAGTGGCACCTATTGGAATGTTAATGCGAAGTGGAGAATGTGGTTTCACTGTTTGATCATTCCAACAATAGAATGCACAATTAGCCTATGAATCTTAATTCAATTTAATTTAGCAATATAAATGTTAGTTAAATTCTTACTACATACAAATTTAAGCTATGGCTTGAGCTACCAATAATAATATAAAAAAAATTGGAAAAACGTTCACATGTACTTAACCCGCCAATGGTGACGCAAATTTTGACTTTGATTAATGGTGACGCCGGTCGCATGCACCGGGGTTTTCAACTGAAAATTTTTCAAAACGTGTTTCTAATAGTTAATGTTTTTTTTTTATTTATGCACTTTGACAATAAAACAAAGATATTTAATCATTTTAAGCTCTTTTATTTCAGGATTATAATTCACAAATGTTTTTAAATAGAGCACTAAAAATAACAATGTTTTAGCAATACATTTTTTTAAATTAAGAAAAAATAAAAAAATCACATATTCATTAAGGAAAATAATGTTAATTAGTCTTTCGACAATAGGAACTTTTATAAAATAAACAAAAATTGGTATCCTTCCAAAAAAAATAACAAAAAAAATGCATCTCAAAAACTAAATTTCTTCTGGCAAACAGCTACTGCAATACGGTACTACATGTTGAAGACACAAATATTTTTGGCATTTTTGGCAAGAGTACTTTGTTTTTCTGTTTTTTTTTTCCAGCCACACTCATAGCACCGACCAACTCTTGAAGGACCAGATGTCCCAGGTACATCATCTATATGCAAAATCTCCGACAGTCTTAGTCTTATTGATCGTTGCAAATTTGAGTGTGTTTGCCGATCTCTTATGTGAGGTTCAATTAATTTCATTGTATTATATACATATATATGTATATAATACAATAAAACAACAAAAATTATAATAAACTAAATAAAATACGCGAAGAATAAAAAATTAATTCTTGATTATTTTACTTACATACACGGTGACGCACGGTCTCACACACCAGGTTAGAAGAAAAAATACAGAAGTTGTGCTCACTAAGCAGGTTCGTCATAAACTAATGGGAGGGGATGTGCAATGCTGCAGCTACTCGAAATTGTAACAAAAAACAATAACGGAGAACAAAGTTATACAAATTTTTTAACACAACCGGTCTCACAAACCAGTACGTCACCATTGGCGGGTTAAGTATAAAATTCAAACCAAAAAAGTTTGACTTAGGTATGATGGAACAAAAAATTCAGAAAAATGGGACATGAAGAAAAATAATCAAACGGTAACACGGGTATTATAACAATAAGATGTTAACATCAGCTTGATACAGTTCTCGTATTCTTTTTCACAATAAAATTTGTGTAAATAGGAACTGTTATCACATTCAACTAAGCTACCTAATAAGTGGTGACAAACACAATACACATGAGCACTGATGATTAAAGGGTTGCGTCTTTCGAAAACAGCTGTTCTGCTCTGCTGTGTAAGTTGAATAACAAAACTATTGTTGACTTGCCTTTGTGCCTTGGAATATTTAGCATGTCTTTCTGAGATTTAAAAACAAAATTTCGAACAATTATCCTATGAATCTTAATTCAATTTAATGTACTAAGCAAAGTTTTTTTTCAAAAATTACTCGTCTTTGTGCACAATACGGTTGTCAGTATTAACAGTCTACACAACCACTTCTATATTTACCTTCCTTCGACAGCCAACTTTCGTAATTACAACGCAGCGTATTTTACATGTGCAAAGAGTACCCATTAAGCAGTGCTCCAAAGTGTTATGATTGGCTAAAGCTCTGCTTGTATATTTGGATAATAAAAAATGTCCATTGAAACTGGACTTTAGACATCGTCCAAATATTGTTACAATTCTGTAATTTTTTCTAAAGAATAAATGTGTAGTGCAGTTACATTATGTCGAAGTACAAGGCTTAAAATCTGTAACATTAACTTTGAATTGGAATACTTTTTTTTTTTTGTTAAATAAGATGAGCACTCAGGGAATGGGAGGAGAGAGTATTGAGAAAACAGATGAAGATAGGGAATATAGCTATTTTAACTCTTACTTCCCATGGAAATTTTTTCTACAAGGATGACGAAAGAGAGTGTCAACAACAAATGACACAACCATGCACTAGAGCTGATCAGGAGAATTCGATACCATATAAATGACTGATCAAATTCGGTATTTTCGGCTTCTTATATTTAAAAACGATTTACGGACCAAGGAGTATGAAACTTTTAGTAATCAGAGTTTTTTTTGAGGAATTAACAGTTTGTTATGAGATATTGATATGTTCATCAATTATACCTTTTCGACAACGGATATACTCAAAATAGTATTAACAAAAAATTTTGGCATATACATTTCAAGTGTTAATGCTCCTTATGGATTGTTATATATTAACTGTCTGCACATTTACGAGATGTGATACCAAAAAGAAAACACATTAAACTTTACAATACACATGAGCACTGATGGTGAAAGCGTTGCGACTTTCGAAAACAGCTGTTCTGCTCTGCTGTGTAAGTTGAATAACTAAAAACTGACGTTGACTTTCCTTTTTGCATTGGAATATTTATTATGTCTTTCTGAATTTCAAATAAAAAATTTCCAACAATTAGCCTATAATATCTTAATTCAATTTAACATTAAACTTCTTTTTATCCAAAATAAAAGGAGGTAACCCTAATGTACGAGTCTGTATATATGTATACATATTTATGTATGTAAGTATATACTTGGTTCTTTTGGTTAGCTTGAAAAGCATTGCATGTTGATGTTCCTTTAAGTGTTATTTACGTAGGTGTGAAACATTTTTGCTTCGTCACAATAATACATTTGAATGCAAAAGAAAATCAAAACAAGCACAGTTGGACAGTAATTGTGGTCTAAGTTCAACCCTGCTTCAAATAAATAATGTAGGGTAACCTATTGACTATTACCACGTTCAACAGAGAACACTATTAAGAAAGCGCAGCGGACTCGAAATTAGCACTGCTGCTTCTATCAAACTCTGTAACGTAACCGCTTAAGTCGAAACATATATAACTGGGTATATTTATCTTTATACGCATAGAGTTATAAGATAAACGATCAAAATATATTAGATAATTTGTATACCCTCCAAAAAAGAATATTCACTTTGTCATTCCGTTTGTAACGCAGCGAAATATCCATCTGAGACCTCATAAAGTGTATATATTCTTGATCAGTGATGAAATCTAAGACGATCTGAGCATATCCGTGCATCCGTTCATCTGTGGAAATCACGATTCAATCCAAAAGAAAAGAGCCGGACTCTTGAAATTTGCTATAAATATATCTTGAAGGTTAGCACAGGTTACGTTCGGAAATGGGCTAAGTCGGGCAAGAGGGAAAAAGTTCCCCTATGAAGAACGAAACCAACCCCTAAAAAACATCATAATTTTTAAAGTTTTTTTTTCGTAATTTTGTTAGGCAAATGATATATTTTTATGTCAAAGAAGGTCCAAAAAAAATAATTTTTGAAGCCTGTTCCCTTTAGTGGGCGTTATTATATGCAAAAATGGTGTAAAAATTTAACAAATTGTTCTACTTAAGCCTACATTCATTAAAAATAACATTTTTAAGCTTTAATGACAAAGCTGAGACGTAGCTTGGTATTACTCTGCCCTACCCCCTCCTCCCCTTTTGTCCATTAAATGACCCTATAAAAAAATTTTAATTTTGTATTTAATTATCAAAAACATTTATTTCTAGAATTTTATGGCAAAGGTGAAATGTCTCCCCCACGGCCCTTGCCAGAGAGACCCCGACAAAATGCCCTCCAAAGAGAATTGGACCCCATAAAGTATATATATTCTTTATCAGTGATGAAGTCTGAGACGATCTAGGAAAATATGTTATAGTCTATTTTTGGAACCCGCCCCTTTAGTGGGCAATGACGTACGATATTATATTCAAAAATAGTGTAACTATTGAAAAATTTTTGTTCCTTAAGAAGCTGATATGTTCTATGATCTTGCAGACGTGAAACGTCTCCCCTACGGCCCTTCACGGAATGACTCTCAAAATAGAGATTTAAAATTGTGTACAGAGATGTCTTAAAGAAACTCTGTTCCACGAAGTTAAACATTTTAAATTTACTTACTAAATATTTTTAGAGTATTTAAGATTCGTCCCGGTCGAATATAATGTTTTTACATTATTTAATTTATTATTTAATTTAATTTATAAATAGTTTAGAAATAACAATTTAACTGGGATATATTTTTTGTTGTTGCAAATAACATTTAACAAAACGATTTTTTTTTTGTTAAAAATAAAAACTATAAACGTTTTTAAAATCGTTTATTCGACATATTGTCTCAATTAAATTAGTGCTTTTTGTGTGTTATGTGGTCAAGTACGTCTATATGCCTGCATTTCATTAAGGTGGATAAACAAAATAGATTTATATCGAATAAAATTTGTTTGTTGTGTTTTCTTGAATTTCAAATCCTATGGTTTTGCTTGTGTAATTCTCAATTCATTTTTGGGAGTTTATGTATAAGCTAAGAGGCACTAAAAACTATAAAAATAATTTATAAGTTTAAAAGGATTCAAACCAAAAAGTTTGGCTTAAGTAAAATGGAACAAAAAACTCCAGAAAATGGGACATAAAAAAAAATAATCAAACAGCAACACGGGTATTAAATAAACGTTTGTTACGTGTTTTTCTGAAATAAAGATATGACCGATTTATATATTAAACACCCAATATATCTTCAATATATTCTTAAGTTTCGAGCATCAATAAAAGATAGTTTTCTTTTGAAAATATACAAAAATGGTAATTTGCATTGAAGCTAAATATATATTTATAATTTTTTTGTTTATCATGCTCTTGTTAATGCAAGTATTGTATTCACTTTTTTGTTCATTTGCATTTGAATTGTGCAAATTTTTTTGTACCCCTATAACGAAAACAAGTTGCAGCGTAATAACAGACATATTAGCTTGAATTACGTTATTGACAAGTTATATTAACGACTATTAGCTTAATATAAAATGTTATATTAATTTTGAAGAGAAATACTTTTTTTGTTACATGTTCTTTGTATAATTTATAATACCAAAGCTTTTTATTTCTATAGTATTTTAAAAACCTAAATATGGCTTAGATTTGTATCTAAATTATGTCGTAAAATAGAAACTATAAAAGAATTAGCTGCAGCTGCTATTTAAAAAAAAAAAAAAACAATTTTTAATAGGAAAAGAATTGGCAAAGAAAAGGGGTAATGAATACTCATACCAATTTAGATTTTAGCATTGTGGTTGTAGTTGAAACGATTTTATCTTAAATGAGTGGCTAGTTAACATTTTAATAAAGGTGGCATTCAAAATAATGTTGAATTTAACTACGGGGAAACACAGAACATTTAAATTTTTTACAAAGTGTTCTTCATAATGAGCTAGGCTATTAGTGGGGAGTTTTTGCTAAAGAGTTTTGGCTTATTTTATTGCCCTAAGTGAAAGTATTTTTTTTTTTAATCTTGGACCAGCACTCAGGGGATGACCCCTATATATGCAATGCATTGCGCCGGAACTGAAACGAGGGGATATTATTGAGGGGACAGATTAGGAAAGATGAGAAGATAGACAGTTTTTTTGTAGCTATTTTAACCTTTTACTTCGCCGGCTAATTTTTGCTACAGGGCCGACGGAGGTGGGTGCTGTTACTCTGCTTTTAGTACATGATCGTGTCAGTCGCTGCCAATTATGTTCAGTGACCAGTGACTATGCCTTCATCATTGAAACAGGCTGGCAACAACTAACAGAGCCATGCAATAATGCTGATCAGAAGAATTCAACACAATATTTCATGACTCATCGCGGGCTCGAACTGACGACCCTCCGCTTCATAGTCTTGTGTTCTACTACTTCAACCAACAGCACCCACAAGTGAAAGTATTTGCTTTTAGTTTGAGATAGAATATAATTTTCAAATGTATTTGTAATATTTAGAAAATAAATAAGCTTGCATAACAGAAATTCGTAATATCTAATGCATTAAACACGTTCGAAGCACACGACTACAATCGTCTCCTCGTAGTCATCTACTTAATTATTTTTGAGACATTGTCAATATCTCATTTTAGTGGTGCCACTTTCATATATAAAAAAGCGCTTATTCTAAATCTATTTATAAACCGAAACAAAATTAATAATAACAACACTTTATTTGTTTATAGCTCTTCATTGTTTTTGCATTTGTAATAAATACATTTTGATATCCTTTTCTTGTTATGGCACTATGAAAATGAGTTTATGAGTTAATTCATTTGCGACCTAGCTAAACCTTTTATCGATAACATATATACAAAATTAGAGTTCAAATGTCGTTGCATCGAGCTTTTTTCAAAATAATTGAATTTTTACTTGAAAAGTCAGATACAAAATTTAAAAATTTAATAATACAGGGTGGATCAGAAAGACCGAAGTTGTGTGAATTCCTCATAACTTTTTTATTATAATTTCTTTTTTCTTTTCTTTTCAGTATTTTGTAAAGAAGACTTGGACAATTTATAATGGAGCAATACACAACAGAACAACGTGCCCAAATCGTTGAAATTTACTATGCAATTTATTTCCAGCAAAAAGCACAAGAGAATCCTAATTTTATTCATAACTTAGTTATGAGTGACGAAGTCCGTTTCCAAATAAATGGGTTCGTTAACAAACAAAACTGTAGGATATGGGCTACGGAAAACCCAGTTAAGTGTACTGTTTGGTGCGGCGTTTCTTCAGAAAGGATCATTGGCCCATATTTTTTGGAAAATGAACGAGGTGTCGCCATTTCCATCAATGGTGATCGATATCGGGCCATGTTGGAAAATTTTTTAAGGTCAGCGTGGAAAACCATCCGCAAATATGGTTCCAACAGGATGGAGCCACAGCGCACACTGCGAGGGCCACAATGGCTCTTTTACGCGACATCTTTGGTGAAAGAATAATTTCGCGTAGAAGCAATTTTAATTGGCGGAGTTCCTCGGATTTAACCGCTTCAGACTGTTTCCTTTGGGGTTATTTAAAAGGGAAAGTTTATGTTGATAACCCTAGGACTATTGAGGAACTAAAAACCAATATTCGAGACGAAATTAACAACATAACAACGGAAGTTTTCGAAAGGTCATGGAAAATGTGTTGGAAAGAGCACATTTGTGCGAAGCAGAAAATGGCCACCACTTGCGGGATATAATTTTTAATAACTAATCTAAAAATATTCCCTATAAATTTACTGTATTTAAAAAACAAAAAATTAAAAAAATATGTCTTAAATAAAAAGTTATAAGGAATTCACACCACTTCGGTCTTTCTGAGCCCCCCCTGTACTTCCAATATGTGAATAAATTTGAAAATATGTCTAACAATAAAATTTTGGAGTACTTTGAAATGATACCCATATCGTTTATATGGGGCCGGTATTGTAGGAGTTCTTACCAAAAAAAACTAAATAAATAAAAAAAAATAAAATCCGAGAGAGAAATAAATAAAAATTACAAAATTATTTTTATTCTTGAAAGGGGCTATTAAATTTTTTTTTTTTAACAATTTTCATATTCTTAACCAGTTTGAAAATATTTTTCAATGCTTATTTATTTAAAATGTTTCCCTGTGTTGGCAGCACTAATTTATATATTGTCGCCTATGAAAATAGAAATTAGTTTAATTTGAGTACAACCACAAAAGTAGCACGGACAACAACCTGCCGTGTAGCCGTTAAAATAATCATTCCCATATAAACACGTGTATTCTATTTCTGATAGGCTGTAGCCGGTAGCCTGCTGTCGTGAATGTGTTTAATGCATAATTCAAGAAATAGTTATGCTGGAAATATATGTATGTAGATAATAGGGCTAATTGGTTAACCGATTAATTGCTCATCTACATATGTTGAACTAATTTAAAATTAGCTATTTTTTAATGACAAATGCAGTTAATTTTGATATCTGCCTGTTCGGCGAGGTCGCAAGCTATTATTTGATCGGCTGAAAAACATTTAAAACAGAAAATTTTTTTGAAATCTGTTTGTGTTTTAAATCGATCGAAATCTTTCAACAGCGCCAAACGGGTAGTTAATATTATTTGTAGAGCTGGCATATATTTTTTTTGTGCTTAATTATTTGTTTTTGCTAAAAAAAATTGTCTGTATGAAACCCCGTTCATGTGACTATAAAACCACTTCGTAAAGATTTTGGTACTTAAATTAAGTTTTAAGGATTTACTACTACCTAAGAAATTATCATAAGCCAAAGAGTTCACTTCAGGTCTGTCCTTCGTAGGTGTTATACCAAAAAAAAAATTAACCAGGGAAGTAAACTAATAGCAAATAAAATTGCTATTCCAATGCCCTCTTGTTTTCATCTTTCACCAACTGCCCTGCCATCATTAACACGCTTTTTCAAAGTTACAGTACAATTCATAGCATAAGTGAGGTCATCATCAGATCTAGTAAAAAAAATTAATTGTAATTTTGTTTAGTTGCTAATAGTCAAGACAGAGCTTGTCAATTCGCAAAGAATATTCAAAATTTAAAAATAGGTTTTTTTTTGTTTTTTACTCGGACTAACACTCAGGGGATGATCCCTATGTGCATTGCTCCGGAACTAGAAACGAGGGCTAGTATTGAGAGCACAGATGAAGAAACATGAGAAGGTAGAGATTTTTTTTGTAACTATTTGAACCGAATAATTTTTTTGCTACAGGGCTGACGAAAGAGGGTACTGTTTCCCTTTTCTTTAGTACATTATGTTTTTATATTCAATGACCAGTGCAATGCCTTCATCACTGCAACAGGTTGACAGCAATTAACATAATCATGCACTAGTGCTGATCAGAAGAATTCGACACAATATTTCATGACTCAGAGCGGGGTTGAATTCAGGACCCTCTCCTTCATAGTCTCGTGTTCTACTACTTCAGCCAACAGCAGAAGCAGACCAAATATATATTTTACTTTTTTAATATAATTGTTTTTAAGTTGCTAAATAAAGCTGGCTAAACAATAAATAATATATGTAATATTTTTATTAACAAAAAAACTACACGAAGAACTTACAAATTGAGTAACTTAGATCACTTTTAATTGATTTATATCGCTTTTAACCCTAGAGAACTAACGTAAATTTTACGTACTATGGGTTGTTGTCCTCACTAAAATTTATATTATTCGACTTATAAAAGTATTTCAGACATGAGACGTTTTTTGCAACAAAGAGGACGTCTTCAGCCACATTTTGCGCCTAATGGCATACATATGTGTACGAAGCCCCATTTTTTCATAATTGCCAAATTATAAAAAAAATGTTGACTGAAGTAGTAGAACACGAGACTATCAAGCGGAGGGTGCTGAGTTCGAGCCCGCGCTGACTCATGAAATATTGTGTTGAATTCTTCTGATCAGCATTAGTGCGTGGTTGTGTTAGTTATTGCCAGCCTGTTTCAATGATGAAGGCATAGTCACTGGTTACTGAACATAATTGGCAGCGACTGACACTATCATGTACTAAAAGCAGAGTAACAGCACCCACCTCCGTCGGCCCTGTAGCAAAAATTAGCCGGCGAAGTAAAGGTTGAAATAGCTACAAAAAACAAAAAAAAAACTATCTTCTCATCTTTCCTAATCTGTTCCCTCAATACTATCCCCCCGTTTTCAGTTCCGGCGCAATGCATTGCATATATAGGGGTCATCCCATGAGTGCTGGTCCAAGATAAAAAAAAAAAACTATTAATCACTAAAATTGATATAGTAACCAAATTATGACAACTAGTCCGCACTAAAATTTATATTATTCGACTTCCAAAAGTATTTCAGACATGAGACTTTTTCTGCAACAAAGAGGACTTACTCAGCCACAATTTGCGCCTAGTGGCATATGTGTACGAAGGGAATATGGGAATAAATGAAATTCTAAGTTTTTTTTGATAATAAAAACCAAATTTATTTGATTAATTACAATTAATTAATCGATTTATTAGTTATTTGAAAATTTTCATTTTAAAATTATTCGTTTTTTGATCGATTAATCGAATTATTCTTAATCGGTTAACAAATCTAATCAGTACTCAAGTGTATTTTTTCTTATTAGTTTGACTCGTTAAATATTATAACAGTTTTTATTTATTAAATTTTATTAGGAAATTGTATACGAGAGTTGTATCAAACCGATAGTAACGCACTTCAAATTCCTGTATTGCTGTTTGATTGCTTTCTTCATGTCCCATTTGTTAAATTTTTTTAGCCATTTTTACTTAAGCCATACTTTTGTTGCTACTTGAAGCCAGCCGCATAAATTTTAAGGCAAATGTTTTGTTGCTCTACTACTAAACTGTGGCTTTAGTATAACATTTTTGTTTTATATTTATTGGCTTTTGTTTTATTTCATATTTATTTCTGAATGTATTCCAGCAGAAATTGAATGCTACTTTGCTCTGACCCAGTTTTGAAGGAAAAGTGGTTAAACGAATAAACAAATAAATGAAAAATTAAACGGACAACGAGTTCAGCAAACAGATTTTAACTTTGCTTTATATTTAAAACGAAATTAAACATTTTTAGTTAATTTAAAATTTTTTATGTTTTAGGAAATTTAATGGCAATATTTCAAGTGTAAAAGACGTATAATTTATTTATTTGTATATATTTCTCATACGCAATAGGGATTTGTAGGCGCTCATCTTTTACGGACATTGTGTTGATGTTAATTAACTTCTTTTTTTTAAATATTCTTACTCGAGTTTATTCTAAACTACATATAAGGACAGCAGAAAACGTTAAAATTAAATAAGACAATAAATATACAAAGCGGAGTCCACAAGCAAATTAGCAAACAATCTTGAGACAACACAAATACTGTTTAAGAAAACAAAAACGAAAAAAATATAACAAGAAATAAATAAATAAAATTACACAAGGATATTACATTTCAAAGTTCAAGTAATTTCTTTAATTGAGTACTTAAGTTAATTTAGTTTTATTTAATTAAAATGGATATTGTATATTCCTGCACAGAACCGCAATGGCATTTTCAATGAGCGATAACAAACGTAGCAATATACTAATGGAAAATGAGACTGTCTCAAGAATGATAAGAAGTAAATTGATGACAGTAGTGGTGGTGAGGCTTTGACACAGACTAATTACGTGACTGGCATATATTTACAAATATTAAGCAGCCGACAAACTCACGTCCATGTACACATAGACTGATATTAACTCAGGCATACACACAATTTAATTGGTCAAGGTGACTGTATTTCAAATGATATTAAAATCAACAACAAATTTATATAATTTTATGCTGTTAATACAGGGTGGCGCAAAATGGGCTATATGGTTTGAATTCTTTATAACTTTTTTAATTATTATTCATTCTTCTTTGTTACGGGTCTAAAACCTCAGCTGTTAGTACCCTCTTAATTTAATTACATAATTGATTATGTCTTTAAATATTGCAAATATATAATAAATAATAATAATTATTCATTCTTTGTTTTTTTCCCCAGCATTTTGTGAAGAAGACTTGGGGAATTAATTATGAATCATTACACGATCGAACAACGTACAAAAATAATTGAATTTCATTTTTCAAACCAACAGTCTATTATAACACAAACGATTTTAACTGGCCTCCACGTTCACCAGATTTAACAGGTCCTGACAGTTTTCTTTGGTTATATTTGAAAGAAAGAGTGTACTTTAACAAACCAAGAAGCATACTCCAACTAAAAACCAACATTCGAAATGACATCATGGCCATTACAATCAAAATTTAAGTTTTGAAAAATATGTTAAAAAGAGCACGTATGTGGGAAGCGCAATATGGACATCACTTACAGGATATAATTTTGCAAAGCTAATTGCAAAAAAAATTCCCCAATAATATAATGTATAAAAAAAAAAATTATAATAATCGCATAAATAAAAAAGTTATAAACCACTTAAACCATATAGCTCATTCTGCACCACCCTGTATAAAAACAAATTAAATTAATGAGTGTATGGTTTCATAAAAGGTTATGCAGAGGTCATGGGTTTTTGTTTTTGAGATGCTACAACAAGCTTTTCAATTTATTGTAATACTAATTTATTGTAATACAATCCAAAAAGTTTCTTCACATGATAGAAAATGATGGAGCTGATGATAACAACAGCTGCCTAGATAAACTAGTCAGAACAAGATCAGTTTAATTGGCAGCACTGAATTGGATATGAACGCCAAGACATACAGATTAAAAATAACCTTCCAAACTTTTAGTGGCAAAATTCTATTATAAATTCTAAAAAGTTAAATATTGAACATGAACCTCGGAATGAATCAAAATTCAAAATATATTAATTTAATATATACCAAAGTATATCTACTCGTATATCAAGTATATGCAAGAGGCCAGCTGACTAAAATTTTGTTTTAGTTTGTCAAAATTTGTTTTTGTACCGAGCCATATTTGTTTATTCCGTTGAAAAAATAATTTTGTAAAATTGTGAAAAACATTATTAATTCAACAAAAGTAGCAAAAAAGAATTGTTGTAGAAAAGATTTTTGTAAAAAAGTGTGCAATTTGAATTGTTTAAGAAAGGCAACAAAGAGAAATTGTTTTAAAAAAGTTCTATGCGAAAAGTATTTACATTTTTGGAAATAATTGTGAACAAAATGCCTATATTATAAAAGAAAATTTCTGACACAAGATTAGAATTTTACACAAGCAAAATGTACGGCGGTTTTTGTAATTTTTTGTTGTTGTACTCTTGCGACTACTTATATACTTTGATATATACATACTTTTATACCCAGCAAACTTTGTCATTCCGTGTGTAACGAAATATCTCTCTGAGACCCCATAAAGTATATATCGACGCTTCCATTCTATAACGTTCTAAGTGTACTTAGAACGTTTTTAATGTTCTTGAATTTTTTAATCCTACGGTCTCTAATTTAAATACTGTCAAAATTTAGTTAAGATGGGCCGATCCGTTCCAAAGTTATAGGCATGAATATACTTAGACTACACACAAAACTTTGAGAGCTCGTAACTCAAAACTAACATTTTCGACTTAGAATGTTATAGAATGGAGGCATCGATATATTCTTGATCAGTGATGAAATCGAAGATGATCTAGCCGCGACCGTCTGTCCTTCTGTGGCAATCACGATACAGTCTAAACGAAAAGAGCCAGATTCTTGATATTCGAAGCACATAAATTTTGAAGGATAGCACAGATCAAGTTCATAAATGTGCTGAATCAGGACAGAGGGAAAAAGTTCCCCCTAAGAAGAGCTAAACCAACCTCTAAAACACAACATAATTTTTAAAGTTTTTTTTGTAATTTTGTTAGGCAAATTATATATTTTTATGTCAAAGAAGGTCAAAAAAAAATTATTTTTGGACCCTGTTCCCTTTAGTGGGCGTTATTATATGCAAAAATGGAGTAAAAATTTAACAAATTGTTCTACTTAAGCCTACATTCATTAAAAATAACATTTTTAAGCTTTAATGACGAAGCTGAGACGTAGCTTGGTATTACTCTGGACTACCCCCTCCTTCCCCATAAAGTATATATATTCTTGATCAGTGATGAAGTCTGAGAAAAAATGTTATATGTTATACGTTCGTCTGCGGAAAAAATGTTATACGGCCATGTGATGGAAATCGCTTATCGCATGAAATAAAGCGTTTTCGATTTGAAGTCACAAAATTGGTGTGCTGGAGTTCGCAATCGCTCAAAATCGTTCAAAAGAAATTGGCGTTTTTCAAGTCGCATGTGATTCGACAATCGTGCGATTCACAGCACATACATGATAGTCTATTTTTGGGCCCCGACCCCTTTAGTGGGCGTTGACGTACGATATTATATGCAAAAATAATGTAAATACTGAACTATTTTTTTTCTTAAGCCTATAAGAAGCTGCGATATTCTTTGATCTTGCAGAGTTGAAACGTCTCCCCCACGGCTCTGCCCGGAATGACTCTGTCAAAATAGAGATTTAAAATTGGGTACAGAAATGTCTTAAAGGAACTATGTCCCACCAAGTTAAACATTTTAAATTTACTTACTAAATATTTGGAGGGTATTTAAGATTCGGCCCGTTTTTACATGTTTTTTTGTAATTTTGTTAAGCAAATGAATATTTTTTTTTAAAGAAATTCTAAAGCGTTAAACTTGGAGCCAGAAAAACAGAAAAATCGGTTTTTGGACACCGCCCCCTTTTTCGAGTAGGATCAGCGCTCATGGGATGACCCATACACATGCGGGGATAATATTGAGGGGACAGATGAGGAAAAACGAGAGGATAAATAATTTTGTATGTAGTAAGAATTTACTACAAACAAAATTCTTACTACATACAAATTTAAGCTATGGCTTGAGCTACCAATGATAAAATATTGGAAAAACGTTCACATGTACTTAAGTATAAAATTCAAACCAAAAAAGTTTGACTTAGGTATGATGGAACAAAAAATTCAGAAAAATGGGACATGAAGAAAAATAATCAAACGGTAACACGGGTATTATAACAATAACATGTCAACATCAGCTTGATACAGTTCTCGTATCCTTTTTCACAATAAAATTTGTGTAAATAGGAACTGTTATCAAATTCAACTAAGCCACGTAATAAGTGGTGACAAACACAATACACATGATCACTGATGATGAAAGGGTTGCGTCTATCGAAAACAGCTGTTCTGCTCTGCTGTGTAAGTTGAATAACAAAAACTGATGTTGACTTTCCTTTGTGCCTTGGAATATTTATCATGTCTTTCTGAGATTTAAAACAAATTTCGAACAATTAGCCTATGAATCTTAATTCAATTTAAATAATTTTTTTTGTAGAATTTTGAACCATTTTACTTTGCCGGCTAATTTTTTGAGAGCTGTTCCTTAAGAAATGTCGTAAAGGAACTCTGACCCAGTAGGTTAAACATATTAATTTTATCTCAGTTTTTGTTTACGTAAATTGCTTTTATGCTGATGGAAAGGTGTCTCAACAATGCTCTTCCAACACATTGGAAACGACCATATTTACCTAAGTCAAATACCATAAAAATGAAAATTTTAATAAATTCTTCTGGTTTCTTGACCTCTTTTTAATTATTATTGTATTCTGATATTTTTAAGCCTAAAGTCTCTTTATTTTAATTTAATTTTTAATTTCAATATTTCGTCACTCCTTTGTGTGACTTCTTCAGGAAATCAATTATTACATTAAAATAAAAAGACCTTAAGCTTAAAAATATCAGAATACAATGAAAATTTTAATAGAAAAAAATAGAGTTTTATTTAATAAATATATTTAAGATTCGACCTGGTCGAATATAAAGTTCTAAATTATTCTACATCCATATGCCTATTGAAACTGTAAGACTTTCGCAGCTATAAATGAAGAATATATCAATTAAAGCATCATTAACTGTCACGTATTTTGTAAGATAACTAGTGATAGTGATAATAGGCCCCTGTACCGAATTACTCGTCAACCATCTACACTATATATATTTTATTTCTATATCATGTCCCCGTGTGTAATTTTAAGCTTGGAAAGAAAAACTGAATGCAAAATATATTGAAAAATCAAAAGAATTAAATAAAATATATTTCTGCAAGCATCTTCGTATTAATATAAATTTTATTACTCATGGAAGGAAGTCAATAAAATCCTGAACTTGTGATCCGGAATTATGACAAATTCGAATCATTTCTACTGATTTTTGTACAGGATTGCAATTGCAATAAATTTAGCTTTTTCATGCCTTTTTAGTGAATCCGAATTGTTGTTCCTGATGTTAATAAGTACATGTGATTTTTGTAAGTCATTTTTAATAAGTGCAACAGAACTAATTTTTCATTACTTTTATGGGAATAGGAGAAGTCGCTCACTGTAATGCATTTAATTATTATTAATAATTTAATCAATTTATTTTATATAAAGCTTACTCTTCATCAACTTTATAAAATTAATTGTATTTTAAAAATTTAAGTAGAAACTGTTTAGAAAAATAATAAATTATGTGAATTTGATAAAAATATGTTCTCTTCTATATCTGTCGTCAGAAAACTTGAAAATATATAATTTTTGCACTTTCTCTATTAAATCAACACAACTTCTTAAAAGAGTCCAAAGATCATACCGGAACTGTCATTTATTTTATTTTAGTTAAACCATAAAATTATAAAAATAATCTTAAATCTGAATAGTTTAGGAGAAGATATAAAAGCAAAAAACTTGTTATAACAATTTTTATCGCTTTTTTAAATACCTTGATTTGTTTCTTAAACAAAAACAACTAAGAAGATTATATTCGATGGGGTCGAATTTTGAATACCATCCAAATGTCAAGAAAATAAAAACTATATTTTTATTCTTATTAAAATTTACATTTTTATGGCATTTGACTCAAGTAAACAAGAAAAGAATTTATTTTAATACGGTCGTTTCTAATGCGTTGGGAGGAGCATGACTGCGACACCTTATAGCCTTTTTACACTGACCTACATCTTTGTGAAACGCATGGAAGATGTTGAAAATGTGAAACATGAATTTACATTGGCAACATCTTTCATTTATTCAGCTGGCAAAAAATAAAAGAAAAGACGCATAACTTTTGTTAAAAATAAAAAATATTTAAAAAAATGGATATGGAGAAGGCATTTATCATTGGATTAGTTGTTAGTTTGCAAGAACAAACCCAAATTTTAATGCAGTACATTCATATATTGAACGCCATTCTGGAAGATGATGATGAAGAAGAAGTTTTGGTAGAAGTGACCCTTCCTCGAAAGGTTTGGATGCTTGTAAGTAAAAATATATATCGAATAAATTTGTTTTGTTTATTTTCTGCAATGTCATTTTGCTAGTGATGACCCAAAGAAAATCGATTTTTTGCCATTTTTTTAGTGATGACACTTAAAATAATGAAAGATGTAAGGTGGAACAAAATGAGAAAGGATCATCTTCTGCAGATGTAGAAAGATGTAAACTTTTTTCCCTGTATAATTCTTATGGGAAGATGTTAACATCTTTGCAAATTGATGAAAGATGTAAGATGTAGGTCAGTGTAAAAAGGCTATTACCGTCAGCATTAAAGCAATTTACGTATTAATGTCTGATATTAACGTGCAATAAAGGGACAAAGTTCCTTTAAGACATTTTGGTGGCCAATTTTAAAACTCTATACAGGGTCACTCCCGGAAAGGCCGTGGGAGAGACATCTCACCTAAATCGTAAAAACTTAAAAACTAAATTTTCGGGCTAATTAAGTGTAGAAGAACAATTTTTTTTTTTTGATAAGAGCATATAGGGGGCAAAGGAGGGTGGATGGGTGGGGCAAAGGAGGATCTGGTTACGTCGCCGCTTAAAATAGCTTAAATATTTTATTTTTAAGGAATGTAGGCTTAAGTAATACATACAATTTGTTAAATTTTTACACTTTTTTTCATAAAATAACGCCCACTAGAAAGGGCGGGGTCCAAAAATAATTTTTTTTATTTTATTTGAAGCCATAAATGCGTTGGACCTTCTTTGAAATAAAAATATATCATTTGCTTAATAAAATTCCAAAAAAATTTAAAAATTATGTTGTTTTTTAGAGGTTGGTTTTAGTTCTTCTTAGGGGAACTCTTTTGGCCCGATTCAGCCCATTTACGAACTTGACCTGTGCTATCGTTCGAAATATATCGTCTTAGATTTCATCACTGATCAAGAATATATATACTTTATGGGGTCTCAGATGGATATTTTGCTGCGTTACACACGGGATGACCAAGTGAATATACCCTACAATTCTTTTTTGGAGGGTATAATAATAACTTATGAGTTAATTACAGGGATATTCATGGGACTATTATGTTTGACTATTTTAAAACTTGTTGTTAAACTGGTTAATTTTGTTTAATGTTGGATTTTATTTAGATTTTCAGCATATTTTTATGCGTTTAATTATTTGTTTGCCATCTTATAAATACAAAAGACAAGTGTTCCGCAATCCTTCATATTGTTCAACATGGCTATTCTATAAACCTTAAGGGAAATATTAAATAGTATTTGACTAATAGTTTCATAAAAGTATGTAATAAATATCACTGCAATTCATTCAATTAAAAATTTTTTAAACATTCCCTGCTTTAGCTCCAGTGAAATGCGCATAGAAACTAATTAAAGAAAAATTATCAGATCGATTGAAATTAAATTGAAAAAAAATGTCAGAATTTAATTTAATGGCATCAAGGAAGTATTTAGTAATTATATTGTTTCCCAATATTTCCTTCTAGTCACATGTTTTCAGGACTGAAATTAACGAATTTGGAAATTATTTGGGGTATTAATACTTCGTGCTATTTAGTCATATTGTCATAATATTTTAGACCAGTTTAAAAAAGTTGTTGTTGTCCTGCATACAAAAAAGTCATAAAATAATAGCACTCTTTCAGGTATGTTTTTTTTTTTTTTTTATCTTGGACCAGCACTCTGGCGATGACCCCTATATATGCAATGCATTGCGCCGTAACTGAAAACGAGGGGATAATATTGAGGGGACAGATTAGGAAATATGAGGAGATAGACAGTTTTTTTGTAGCTATTTCAACCTTTTACTTCGCCGGCTAATTTTTGCTACAGGACCGACGAAGGTGGGTGGTGCTGTTACTCTGCTTTTAGTACATGATAGTGTCAGTCGCTGCCAATTATGTTCAGTGATCAGTGACTATGCCTTCATCATTGAAACAGGCTGGCAAAAACTAACACAACCACGCACTAATGCTGATCAGAAGAATTCAACACAATATTTCATGACTCAGCGCGGGCTCGAACTCACGACCCTCCGCTTCATAGTCTTGTGCTCTACTACTTCAGCCAAAATCACTAGTTTGATGTATTGGAAATACATAGTCAAAAGAGCTGGAAAATTAAAACCTCTTTTGGTATATAATAGTAATTAGCTAAAACTATTTTTTTTTAATTAAAGCTATTCAGGAAGAATAAAATATGTATTTAAAATCCAACAAAATAAAAAGACGACTTCAGGGATGGGCAAATGCAACATATCAAATTCACTTAAAATTTTCAAAATATGTGAGTAGAACTATTAAATTAAGGCGCTGAAAGATTTTCTATATCACTTCGTGAATTACTAACTTCACTTAAGATAGAAGTTAGAATTTAATTTATGACATCAAGGAAGTATTTAGTAATTATATTGTTTCCCAATACATATTTCCTTCTAGTCACATGTTTTCAGGACTGAAATTAACGAATTTGGAAATTATTTGGGGTATTCACACTTTGTGCTATTTAGTCATATTGTCATAAAGTCATAATATTTTAGACCAGTTTAAAAAAGTTGTTGTTGTCATGCATACAAAAAAGTCATAAAATAATAGCACTCTTTCGGGTATGTTTTTGTTTTGTCATAAAATAGCTCTAGAGATCTGAGCCGAACGGTTGAAAATTTTTCGGCGAGACGGCGATAGTATATGTCTGCCGCCGTTACTTATAAATGATTCCCGACTAAAAAACGGCTAAAAAATTATTCATACTTATATGTCTGTACATTAAATCACATTTTTATAACATAAAAAATATTAAAAGAGAACTAAATCGCAAAAACTAAATATATGCAAGTGAAAAATGTTTTTCGTTTAAATTAGGTAGCTGCCAGCCACTGAACGTTTTTCCGTATGCCGCCGCAGCAAAAAAATTATTCAGCTCATGTCAATGCAGCAGCTGTTTATACATACAAATTCATTTAGATATTCTTGTGCACCATTTAATAATTTTAAATAGAAATGGAGTTTTTGAACTTTCTGGCATTTTCAAACAACTTTATTACGATTATCTTTTGCTTTGATAGCATCTAATTACAAATGTTTGAAATAGCATACTAAGTTATGACGGGTTGTTCACACTGGTCATATTTTTCGTGCTATTATTTTATGACTTATGACTTTATGACTACAGTGTGAATCCCCCAATTATTTTTTTTTTGTAAATTAGTGATAATAAGGCAAGTAATCTTTTCACATAATTATTCTTTTCCATTTCAAATGAATTGTAATTCAGATCAGGCAATTTGTGTTTAGAAAACTTTACTTGTAATTCCGATTAGTCAATTTCAGTTCAGAAAACATATAATACTTGAAAAGATTTTTTTCTATGTAAAGTATGAATTTTAAGTAGGACAAGCACTCAGAGGTTGACCCTGACGCATATGCAGTGCATTGCGCCAGAACTAGAAAGGAGGTGACAGAGCTGCGACGACATATCAAGAAAGATGAGAAGATAGAGAATTTGTTGTAGTTATATTAACCTTTTACATCGACGGCTAACTTTTGGTACAGGGCCAACAAACGACGGTTGTGTTCCTCTACTTTTTAGTACATAATAGAGTCACTCGTTGTAGTTTCGTTACTGAAGCAGGTCGACAAAAAGTAACACCACCATGCACTAATGCTGGCCAGAAAAATCTAGAAAGTTTACTGAAACCAACAGGATCCTCCCATTTTTATGACCTAAAAAACAAAATTGGAAGGCATATTCACTAAATATCCCTCTAAGACCCCATAAACTGTATATATTCTTGATCAGTGATGAATTCTAAGACGATCTAGCCACGTTCGTCCGGCCATCTGTGGAAATCAGTCAAAAAAAAAAAATTAAATTTTCTACATTTTGAAGGATAGCAAAGGTCAAGTTCGGAAATGGGCTGAATCGGCCCAGAGGGGAAAAAGTTCCCCTAAGAAGTACTAAACCAACTTCTGAAAAGAACATAATTTTTAAGGTTCTTTTTTTTTTGTAATTTTGTTAAACAAATGACATATTTTTATGTTAAAGAAGGGCCAAAGCATTGAAATCGGAAAATCCCATTTTTGGACCCCGCCCTCTTTAGTGGGCGTTGTAACATATTACATGGAAAAATAGTGTAAATATTTTATAAATTGCATAATTTAAACCTACATTCCTTAAGCTTATACGACGAGGCTGAGATGTTCTCTGATCTTTCTCTGCCCTCCCCTCCCCCCACCAACAATAATTAAATGACTCTATAAAAAAAAACATTTTTTACACTTAATAACCCCCAAAATTTACTATTTAGTGTTTTATGGAAAAGGTGAGATGTCTCCCTCACGGCCCTTCCCGAAGTGATCCCGACAAAATAAAGTTTTTATTTAACAAATATTTGGAGAGTAAGACTCGACCCTGTAGAATATAACGTTCTTACTTGTTTATACATAAAAATAGTTTTTAGAAATAAACATATTTTTTATTAATAAAAATCTCTATTTTTTGTTATATATTTGCGAAAACAACAAAGAATTTAATTTTGTGTAAGTTAGTCATAATCACTACCTTATAAGTCGAAAATGCACTTTTATCTGTTTCTTTGAAGCAGAGAAAAAGTAGTTCTCCAAATATGAGTTGCAATCTTTCTCACTGGGATTCTACATTTCTTAATATTTTTATTGCACCAAAATAACTAACACCTTAAATTAGTTTTATTGCGTATGGGTTAATTATCATTTTCAAAAGTGCAAATCCCATATAACATTTGCATTTGTTAAGAAAGTGTTTCGAAGAATGATTATATAAAAAGACAATAAAGATAATTTCTTAAGACTTGACTATTCATTCTTCTTGCTTGCATTTTAGAAATAGTATTTGAGCTATTTTCATATAAATAGGTGTGGTTGCGAAACCACTTTATCCAATATTTCTTTGTGATTTGTTAAACTACAAAATGAAAGTTTTGTACATTCTCTTAATTATTTTCAATCTGATGGCAGTTTTTGTGAGGTGTGAACCAACGGCCATTGTAAGAAATAATATTTTGATTTTTGGTTGTAATGTTTAACGCAGTCGACTTTATATTTGATTTGTTTTTTTCAGGAACTATGTTTTGCCGATGATGAGCATTGTGAATTCGATTTTGAATGTTGCTCCAGGAATTGCTCTACGTCACATAATATTCTTAGATTTTTCAATGTTTGCTTGCAAGGTAACAATACCATTGCACATATATTTTCTGAACCAGCGATGAGTACATGATGTCTTTGTGATATGTGAACGACCAAACGATGTTCAAGTGCCGTTGGGCAAAAGTCCGTCCTTGATGATAAAGAGAAATCAAAAGACTTGAAAGGACCTCCGTTTTAGAAATCAATTTCCAATGTTTTATTTTCTTATGTTATACAGACATACTCGTATATACTCGTAAATATTATTTATCTCTTAATCTGTGTATTTAATTATGTTATCCTCAATGCAGTGTAATATATTATGTTAAGGTTTTTTTTTATAAAATTTACTTAATGTCCTCTGATGGACAAATTATGTATAAATATATAAAAAAAATTAAAAAAATTGTAAAACAGTTGAGTAAAACAAATGTTTAGTAGAAAAAAAGTTTATATTTAATAAATATTTGTATGGTTTTTGTTGCACAATAAATAAACGTTTAAATAAATTACCCAGTCTTCAGGCTTTGCAGTAAATAACATTTTTTTTATTTCTTCACCACTGGCTTTGTAAATACATGGGCGATTTTATTCTCTCCCCGTAAGCAAATATTGAAGAATTTAAAAATTAAAGCAGTGTTAGAGCAATTTCTGGAGCAGCATTGAATACTCGAAAAGCAATACTCATTATCGGCAATACAAACATCCTGAAAGAATCAAAATATTATGAAACATTTTATCAAACACTACAAACGGATACCAAAATGTTACTAATTACAATGTAGTCAATTTCAGATTTCACTCGAATTGTCATCACGGCGGCAATAACGAAGAGAATGGCAAACAATTGCATGTTGTTTTTTAGCAAATCACAAAGAAATACTGCAATCAAAATAGCGAAAGTCACTGTCATCACAATAATTGAGTGCACCGTATTTATATTAAAATATTTGTGTTAAAAAACTGAAGGTAAAAACAATTGACTGCAAAATCTTAAGAAATTATCTTTATTGTCTTTTTATTTAATTATTCGACTAACAACTTTCTTAACTCGTGCAATATTAGACCATGAGCAATTTCAGTGGTATAATAAATTCATTAAAATAATACTTAAAACAATTTTAAAAAATTTTTATTTATACAAATTCAATTAGGATATTGCATGCGAGAACTTTTATTTAATACTCGTGTTGCCATTTGATTATCTTCTTATATTTTGAATTTTTTTTTGTTCCATTATGCCTAAGCCAAAATCAAATATATTGCCAAATTTATATGCACTGGTCAACACAATTTATTCTCCCCACCGTTTTTTAAAACATCAAATACAACATTTGTACCAGGAAACTAGTTAGTCTCACAAAAACAAAATACTTCCTTGATGTCATGTGGCGTGTTACTATACGAGACTTTTAGGCCAAACTATACAAAATGGAAATAAGCAAATAAAAACGTTATATTCTTATTTGACCCTTGAAATCTGGTATAGATAAATTTTGAAATCTATCACAGGTCAAGTTCGTAAATGGTCTGAATCGTGCGGCAGGGAAAATGTTTCCCTAAAAAAAAACTTAACCAACCTCTAAAAAAACAACACAGTTTTTAAATTTTTGTTTTTAAAATTGTTTGCTTGTTGTGTTTTCTGATATTGCAAATCCTATGGTTTTGCTTGTGTAATTCTCAATTAATTTTTGGGAGTTTATATATAAGCTGAGAGGGCTTGTTATTTTGGAATTAGGTTAAAGTCTACTGATGATTTGGTGTACGAACCAAAGAAATGCAGGCATATAGACATACTTGACCACATAACAAACAAAAAGCAATCGTTTTTTTTTTTGTAATATTGTTAAGCAAATGATATATTTTTATGTCAAAGAAAGTCCAAAGTGATGAACTTGGGACTAGAAAATCAGAAAAATAAATTTTTCTACTCCGCAACTTTAGTGGTCGTTGACGTAAGATATTAATTATATGCAATAATAGCATAATTGTTTAAGAAATTATATTATCTAAGTATACATTCCTTAAAAATTAAATTTTTAAGCTTTTATGACCTTTTGACGGTTATTTCAAGAAAAAGTAGCTTTTAAGATAATTATTAATTTCATATTTATTTATGTATTTTTCAATTTTATACATAAGACTTTAAGTTTCTTATTATAACATTTGATTATTTGAATTAAAGCAGTGCAACAAATCCAACTACTCTTTTAAAGATTTAGTGACAGAAGTAGATAACAGAATACAACACAAGAAGAATTTTATATATTAAAATATTACACTGCTCAGCAAAAAATTATTTTTTGTTTCTTTTTTAAAGAAAACTATGTGGACTATATGGATTTTGATGCGCTAAACTCAAATCCTTTTTCGGGCTTTTTCCATCAGGTCGCTATTTTTATTTTATAGGCATGGCAAATTTTTTCCCCTAAATTAGTCAGGTACGGGAACATATTTCACCCTATCTCGAGAAAGAGTCATCCGATTTTCTAAAGTAAAACAGATGTGTATACAAATTGTAATTATTTTAGTCGCATATAATTTTTCTCTATCTCCTATCGTTTTGTAATTATTCAGAAATTAATGGAGAAAAAAAATTTTTCCTGCAGTTTTTTTCAGTTTAAAAATTTAATTAAAACAAGTAAAAACGTTATATTCGACCGGGTCGAATCTTAAATACCCTCCAAATATTTAGTAAGTGAATTTGAAATGTTTAACTTGGTGGGACAGAGTTCCTTTATATAATATCGTACGTCAACGCCCACTAAAGGGGGCGGGGTTCAAATATATACAATATCATGTTTTTCACAGACGAACGTATGGGCATTACTAGACCGTCTTAGACTTCATCACAATTTTCTTTGGAGGGTATAAAAACTGTATTTTGGCGGGGTCGCTCTAGCAAGGGCTGTGGGGGAAACATTTCATCCTTGTCATAAAACTCTAAAAATAAATTCTTGGGATAATTATATACAAAATTAAAATTTGTTTTTTTTGATAGGGTCATTTAGAGGGCAAAGGGGGAGAGGGGGTAGGGCAGAAACAGGTAGACATAAAACTCTAAAAATAAATGCTTGGGATGATTATGCACAAAATTAAAAAAAACATTTATTTTTAATAGGGTCATTTAGCCGGCAAAGGGGGAGGAGGGGGTAGGGCAGCAACAGGCAGTCTTAAAACTCTAAAGATAAATGCTTGGGATGATTATATACAAAATTAAAAAAAAAAAATTTTTTTGGTAGGGTCATTTAGGGGGCAAAGGAAGAGGGGGGGGGGGGGGCAGAAATCGGCAGTCATAAAACTCTAAAGATAAATGTTTGGAATGATTATATACAAAATTTTAAAAAAAAATTTTTTTTTTGGTAGGGTCATTTAGGGGACGAAGGGAAAGGAGGGGGTAGGGCAGAGTAGTACCAGGATTCGTCTCAGCCTCGTCATTAAAGCTTAAAAGTGTTATTTTAAGGAATGTAGGCTTAAGTAAAACAATTTGTTAAATTTTTATGCTATTTTTGCCTATAATAACGCCCACTGAAGTGGGCGGGGTCAAAAAATATTTTTATTTTATTTAATGGCTCCAAGTTTAAGGCGTTGGACCGTATTGGACATAAAAATATATCGTTTGCTTAACAAAATAACCAAAAAACTTTAAAAATTATGTTGTTTTTTCTGGGTTGGTTTAGTTCTTCTTAGGGGAACTTTTTTCCCCCTTGCCCGATTTAGCCCATCTTCGAACTTAACCTGCTCTAAGTTTTAAAATATATTTATGCCAAATTTCAAGAGTCTAGCTCTTTTCGTTTGGACTGAATCGTGATTTCCACAGACGGACGGACGGACGGACGGACATGCTCAGTTCGTCTTAGATTTCATCACTGATCAAGAATATATATACTTTATAGGGTCTGAGATGGATATTTCGATGCGTTACAAACGGAATGACAAAGTGAATATACCCTCCAAATTCTTTTTTGGAGGGTATAAAAAGGGATAAAGCAAATATTCAACATTTTGCACATTTTTCTGAGAGCATCATATCTTAAAAATAAAATAAGTTATAAACCATAAAAATCGGTTAAAGAATTTTGATTTTATTGTCAATTTACCGCAGGTATATGTGTAATGCAGAAAACAAAACATCGATAAAGGCGGATTCACCCATGCTTTCCGAAGAAAAGTTTATTCCCGGCGAAATTTATTTCACTGAGAGTTTTCTGCAGCACGATTCACTCATTTAGATAAATTTTTCCGGAAAATCAAAGCTGCCATTCATATAAAAAATGAGTTTTGCAAAATGGTAGTACTGCAGCGATTTTTTATGTTTTGCTTTGTTTTCTTGATATTTTAGATATTTGGATATTACATATTTTAAATTATTTTTCAAGAATTTGGACGAGATAATAATAATGGGCGAGAAAAGTAAATTGCTTTACCTTATGGCCATTGAATTGCATAAAGCATTGTTATTAGTAAAATACATATAAAAAAAGAAACAAATAGATAATATTAGTTCTCAAAATTTATTTTTTTAGTCTCACACACAATTTAATATTACAAACACAAAATGACACCTCAACTTTATGTGAAAAAGTTTAACGTATTGGCAACTCAGTTCAATTTTGTCCGGACAAAATATAAAATTAAACCAATTCAAGCTGAGAGTTGTTCGTAAAAAATATTTTCTCTCTCTCAAGAAGAGAGACGTCAAACTACATATAAAAAAAATTTGTCCGGACAAAAATTTTGTTCGGACAACATGGGTGAATCCGCCTTAAGGCTGACGTCGGAGTGGGCGCTACAAGCTCTAAAGCGAAATGCTATCGTCATATGTAAGGTTGGTTGCTTTACAATATTGGAAAATCGAATGACTCGTTCTCGAGTTAGGGGGAAATATCTCTCCGTATCAGACTAATTTAGTGGGGGGAAAATTTAACACGCCTGTAAAAAAAAAATCCCGACCTTATGGAAAAAAACAGAAAACGGATTTGATTTTAGCGCCTTAAAATCCATATAGCTAGTCCACATAGTTTTATTCAAAGGAGGATTTTGCTGCTGAGCAGTGTTATTTTAACAAAAGAGGAGCTGATGACTTTTGTGGCTCAGCTAACTTGAAAATGATTAACTATTATTTTGATAATAATAATATAAATAAAAATGAATTAAAGCAAATATCAGGAAGCCAAAAATGCAAACTGCACATATAAGTGTTAAAAAATCTCAGTCAGTTGAATAAAACAAATGCTTAGTAGGAAAATTAGAGCTAATATTTATTAAAAAAAATAAATATTTTTATGTTTTTTGTTACACGATAGAGAAACTTTTAAGGCAACTGCCCTACCTCCATGCTTGGCGATAAAATATTATATTAAATTTTTTTTTGTTTTTACTTTTTTTCATTTGCTTTCCACTGCGTCAGTAAATACATGAGCGATAGTATCGCTACCGGGTAAGCAAATATTGAAGAACTTAAAAATTAAAGCATCAGTACTACAATTTCTGGAGCAGCATTCAATATCCGCAAAGCAATACTCATGATCGGCAATACATTCATCCTGAAAAGATACAATTTTACCTTTCAATATTTCTTTTTAACGAAATATTGAAGTTTGATTAACTTCTTCAGGAAATTGTTATTATTATTTATTATTATTATATATTGTTATTATTATTTATTATTGAAGAAGTTAACCAAAGGTTAATTTTACCGAAAAGTTTTATCACACAATACAAACGAAGGTAGAGATATTAAACTTTTAGCACTTACAATGTCAGCCGGTGAGGATTTCACATAGATTGTCATCACGGCGGCAATAACGAAGAGAATGTGAAAAAATTGCATGTTGAAGTTTAGCAAATCAGTAGCAAACACTTGTGATCAATACGACGAATTTCAGTATGATTACAACTACCTGGGGTCCCGTATTTATACAAAAATAGTTCTGATCTAAAAGACTAGTGAAAAACTATTGACTGTAAATCTTAAGAAACTATCTTTATTGTCTCTTTGTTTAATCACTGTTTTAACAACTTCCTTAACAGGTGCAAAGATTATGTCGAATCATAAATAAATAACTTTAAAGCTAAAAATTTTTAGGAGAAACAGTAAATCATTTTATATAGTCTTAAAGCAATGTCTGGCTATATGTGGGATTATAGCTAGCAAACGGCTGTACTGAGTGATTTCACTTGGGGTAGTGTTTATTCCATGATATTAACAATATACATTGAATAAAATTTCAAACAAAATCAAATTTTAAAATTTGTTTTTGTTTTAAATGTTATTCCTTTGATCGAACGATAGCTTGCGACATCGCCGATTAAACACTACCCCGAGGAATATCACTCCGTTCAACCATTTGCCAGTTATGGTCCAACATTTCGCCAGCCATTGTTTTACGACTACGAAAATAAAATAATTTATTATTTTAATGCTAAAGCTATTTGCACAAGAGACTATTTTTATGGATTTTTAATTCTACTAAAAACGCTCATCCAACATAATCTTTGCAGCTGTTACGGAAGTTGCTAGAACAATGATTAGATTAAAAGACATTAAAGATAATTTCTTAAGATTTACAGTCAATAGTTTTCGACTAGTTTTTTTTTTAACAGAAATATTTTAATATAAATACGGTCCTCTCAATTGTTGCGATCACAGTGACTTTCGCTATTTTGATTGCAGTATTTCTTTTTGATTTGCTAAACAACAACATGAAATTGTTTGCCATTCTCTTCGTTATTGCCGCCGTGATGACAATTCATGTGAAATCGGAAGTTGACTACATTGTAATTAGTAACATTTTGGTATCCGTTTGTAATGTTTGATAAAAATATTTCATAATATTTTAATTCTTTCAGGATGTTTGTATTGCCGATAATGAATATTGCTATGCGAATGTTCAATGTTGCTCCAGAAATTGCTCTAACACTGCTTTAATTTTTCAATTTTTCAATGTTTGCTTACCCGGTAAAAATACCATCAAGCATGTCTTTACTGACCCAGTGGAGCGCAAGTGAGGAAATTTATTAAAAAATTTAATTTAATATTATAGTGCAAAGCCTGAAGGCAGCGCAGTTTGCTTAAAAGTTTGTCTATCTTTTAACAAAGTGCATAAAAATACATATATTTAATAAATATTATATTGTAATATTAATCAAGCTTGTGGTTGTTTTTTTATTAAATTTTATTTTGTCTAATCTTATTTCAATATTTCGTTAACAGCTTGTTAACATCTACAGGAAATAAAAATTATTAAAATTTTATCTTAAAATATTATATTTAACTTTTCTACTAAATTTTTTTGGTTTTAGTCAACTGTCTGTTGTCATGTTTGAAGTTCTGGTAGTTGTCTTAATTTGACACTAAAGCACTGTATGCTGTAATAAGAAGCTTTGGAGCTCTATTTCTTAAAAGAAATAGCACATTTCCTAAAAAGGGATAATTGTTAGCATCTTCTTAACATTGAGACCATTTTTGTTTAAAAATTCTTTTTTATGTGAAAAATCTTGTAACAGTAGAAATATTTACTTTGTGTAATTGTTATTACTTCAGGTATGCAAGTACGATTTTTTTATTTGTCAATTTTTCCGGGAAGTTCTATATAAATTTGAAATTATATTTCCCTTAGGCCGGATTTTTGAGATCTCAGTTAAACGAGGTTTACTTAATCTGAAAACAGATTTTTGCACGCTATTATCAAGTTTTTATACAAAATTTTGACGGAACAGCTTAGTTTTTGCAAGCCCGATCACGCTGCTTCATCTGTAAACATGGGTGGTATAGATATTGAGGAATCAGAAGCTCTTGATGTTCTCGGCATGAAAATCCAGTGTGACGTTCGCTGGACTGAACACATTTTTCATGTTTCAAAAGAAGCATTCAAGTGCCTCGGCTTTCTAAGGCGGTGTAAGACATACTTCACCCCATCTGATCTCCTTACTATTTATACCACTTACATCCGACCAAAGATGGAATACAACTCTCATGTATGGGCCGGAGCTTCAAAGTCTATTTTGAAGTTACTCGACCGCGTACAGGAGAGAGCTAAGAAGCTCATCGGTGACAGTAGGGTAGCCAACTCTATTGACTCACTTGAGCATCGACGCAATGTGGGGTGTGTTTCACTGTTTTATCGTTACTATAACGGGTTTTGTTCCACCGAAGTCAGGGATCTCTTTCCCGAAACGCGCACTTTTCTACGCTCAACACGCTCTACAGTGAGATCACACCCATATGTGGTGGATTTATCAGTGAACCGCACTACGCATTATAGGGAAAATTCATTCTTTGCCCGTACTGCCCGTATGTGGAATAAACTCCCTGCGGAAGTCTTTCCTGCCGTATATAGCATGGATAAATTCAAATCGAATGTCCATAGACACTACTCCCTTTATCCTCCTTCCCACAACCAATTTTCCTAGTTCCAGCACAATCCTATCCTATCTACTCTTTCGCGGATGATAGCAGCATTATCCATTCTTTCTCTTTCACCAGCCGGCCAAGCCTGGAGGAGATTGACGCCAGGAGACAAAGGATGAACGAGTCACTCACAAGTGATCTCGTGTCAATCTCCGAATGGGGCCTCGCGAACAGGGTTAACTTTAACCCTCATAAGACGCAGTGCTGCGTGCTTACGCATAGGCGGCTGGTCGAAGGTTCTGCGCCATCCGTGTTTATGGATGGTATAGGTATTGGGGAATCAGAAGCTCTTGATGTTCTTGGTATGAAAATACAGTGTGACGTTCGATGGACAGATCACATTTTTCATATTTCAAAAGAAGCTTTCAAGTGTCTCGGCTTTCTAAGACGGTGTAAGACATACTTCACTCCAACTGATCTCCTCAATATATATACCACCTACATCCGACCAAAGATGGAATACAACTCTCATGTATGGGCCGGTGCTTCAAAGTCTGTTTTGAAGTTGCTCGACCGCGTACAAGAGAGAGCGAAGAAGCTCATCGGTGACAGTAGGGTAGCCAACTCTATTGACTCACTGGAGCATCGACGCAACGTGGGGTGTGTTTCACTGTTCTACCGATACTACAACGGAATGTGTTCTGGTGAAATAAGGGAGCTTGTGCCGAATAACCGTTTATTTCTGCGAGCTACCCGCTCTTCACATAGGGCACATCCTTTTGTGGTTGAGTTGTCAGTGAATCGCACCACGCATTACAGAGAGAATTCGTTCTTTGGCCGAACGGTTCGTATGTGGAACAAACTTCCAGCAGAGGTCTTTCCTGTCAGTTTTAACTTGGGGAGGTTCAAATCGAACGTCCACAAACACTACTCCCTCTATCCTCCTTCCCATAACCAACTTTCCTAGTTCTGGCACAATGCATCGCATATGTAGGGGTCATCCCCTGAGTGCTGGTCCAAGAAAAAAAAAAAAAAAAAAAAAAACAATGTACTCAGGGGTCATCCCCTGAGTGCCGGTCCTAATAAAAAAAAATAAAAAAAAATGTATATCCTTAATAAAATAAAAAAAATCGCAGTTTGCTAAAAAGATCAGAGTTTCAGACTTCGTTAAACTAGGTTTAAATTTAAACCACCTCTCAAAAACCCGACCTTAGCGTTTGCTTGATTGAAATTGTGCCACTGGCTTTAAATTATACAAATTATCACAACGGGCTCAAGTTCAAATCTGCGAAATTGCAAATCATTTTTTATTTTTATTTTACTAAATGAATTTATTAAAATTCTATTTATTATTTATATTAAGAGTGGAATATTAACAATATTTTCAATAATCATCAAACCAGCAGAAGGGATCAGTACTGATTTTGAGGCCGCTACGTCATGTCATCAGCGTTGTTTGTTAAATTTGTCCACTTTTGCAAGTGGTGCCAGTTAAAAGGAATATCAACTATTTAAGCAATGTTTTTTTTATGGCGATAAGTTGATAGCAGGATCATTCTAACCGGTGTGTTAAAGTAACAAACTTTTTATACGTCCGATAAAATTATACTTTTAACTAACATGAGGTTTTAATAATGGCCCTTAATGTTTCCATTAAATTATGTTACCCTCAGTAGAATCCAACTATTATATTAATATTCCAAATTTAGTTATTGTCCTTTGATGGAACAATTTTAAATAAAGAATTATATATGAAAAATTTAATAAGAAGATTCTTAGGGCCATTATTACAACTTAACGATAAAGATCCCAATAGTTAACCTTAACATTAGCTAACGTGAACGATAAAGTGACCCTGAGGAAGCCCACTGACTATATGGTACCCCACTTAGACTTCAATATTACTTACAAAGTCCTCATTCCATCCAGGCGGGAGTGCAAAATGGGAAACATAGAAAAGGACTTCGACTGCAGGATGTATACTGATGGATCAAGAATGATCTGTGGTGTAGGTTCAGGAGTCTTCTCAAAGGTCCTTATAACAAGACTTTCGCTCCGACTCCCTGATGAAGCTAGTGTATTTCAGGCAGAAATATTGGCTATAAGGGAAGCGGCTAGGTTATTAATTGACAGGGGTCTTCAGGATAGAGTCGGCATCTTTTTCGACAGCCAGGCGGCACTCCTGTCTCTGAGGTCGTTCACTACTTCTTCTACCTTAGTAACTCAGTGCAGGGAGCTTCTATCCAGATTAGGATATCAGACTGACTTCCTTGAAAACGAACAGGCGGACGAGCTAGCTAGGGCTGGATCTTCTGTGGACGTCTCCACCGCTGTATCGGTAGCCATTCCGTATGGCGCTATAAGATGCGGAATTCAAAGCCATTACCGGCAGAAGGCTGCAGACAGGTGGCGCAAGCTGGACACGTGTAGGGTAGCTAGAAGTATGTGGCCCTGCTACAACGACAGAAGAACAGCACAGCTGATCAACAGGAACCGTAGGGACATCTCAAGACTCGTCGCAGTAGAGACGGGACACTGGGTAAAGGAAGACATGTTGGTAGGATAGGTCTCTCCTATAATGCATTCTGTCACAGCTGCCGGGATCAGGACAAAGAAGAGACAGTCTATCACTTCCTTTGTGAATGCCCGGCATTGCACCATACGAGACACAAAATCTTAGGCAACGGTATTATATGCGACCTTTCGGAGCTATCAGGTATAGGTCTAGGTGACCTTATTAGATTCCTCGATGCGACAGGTTGGACCTAGCATCCATCACCGTATCCGAGATCTGGAATCGGTTCTACACAGGTTGACACTGACGAGTGGAGTGGTCTTTCGAAACGGGATCTCAGAGATCTTACTCGAATGCTTGTGGGTTACAGGCAGCCACGTATACCAACCAACCGACCTTAAACGGTTTTCCATTATTACAACTGTCAGATAAAATAAAAAAATCTAATTTATATGTTGTGGCAACATTTCGGTGGATTTAAAAAAGCGCAGTGGCAACGATTCACTTTTGTTTATTTCTTAAATTGAAAACGTCATTATCTTTTCAGAGTGTTAGGGCGATTATTACAACTTGCCAATAGCTAAAGTTAAGGTGTTATCGGACAGATAATTCGTTTTTCAATATCATGAGTACGCTTGATGCTAAAAGTGGTTAATAAGCTAAAGTGAACCCGAATTGAACTTTAATTTTTAACGTAAGGTTTATGAATTTGAAGTTGCCATATTTTCTGGTCTGTGAAAGAAACAGTACCTCTTCTTCATTTGTATACTTTTTTGCCCGCTTTCTTGAATTTTTGTCATATTTCACCGACATTTTTGTTTTATTAATATTACTCAGAACTCTTCACCATTCAAATACAAAAAACAACCAATACAGTCGTTGCCACCATGTACTTAATGATGCCACTATGTAATGTCAACTTGTCAAAATTAATTGGGAAAATATTAATTTTATTTTATAAGGAAGTTGTGAAATTGAAAAATTTTAAAGTTCACTTTATTCCCTACTTTAGCTATGGTTACCTTTTACTATCAGCTGCATTAAAGGCAAGTTGCAATAATTGCCCTTAAATTATTTTGCTACTTGTGTTAAGTGCTTTTGTTGTTTGCGTAAATTGTGTTATTGAAAATAATGTCGAAGCTAAATAATGCGACTGAATCGGAAAGAATGAGATCGAAAAATATCTTCTAAATCATTTAAATAAAATAAACGTTGTCTATAGTCCATTTTTCAGTTAAAAAGTTTGACTTATTTAATTTGACTTGAAAATGTTGTTAAAGTTAGGATATTTTCAGAAGAAAATATGGCAGCTTCATTTGCTTAAAGTTAACTTTGAAAGTTATCATGAGGATAAACCTCCTGTTAGTTGATCAGTTACCATTAAGGTTAATTTTAACTTGTAATAATCAAATAAAATTTACCTGCCAGATAGCAACAAGTGTATAGTAGACTAATTAGAGCTAGTATTTAATAAATAATATTATGTTATTTGTTACACGTTAGATAAACTTTTAAGGAAACTGCTCTACCTCCATGCTTTGTGATAAAATATAAAATAAATTTTGTTTAATACTTTTCCTCATTTGCTTTCCACTGGGTCGGTGAATAGATGAGCGATAGTATTGGTACCGGGTAAGCAAATATTGAAGAACTTAAAAATTTGCATCAAACAATACAGACGAAGGTTAAGATATTAAACATTTTTCTAACAACTTCCGTAACAGGTGCAAAGATTATGTTGAATCATAAGTAGATAAAAATAATCTTTTTTCTAAATAACTTTAGAACTAATGCATTAAACACATTCACGACAGCAGGCTACCGACTACAATCTATCAGAAATAGAATACATGTGTTTATATGGAAATGATTATTTTAACGGCAACACGGCAGGTTGTTGTCCGCGCTACTTTTGTGTTTGTGGTCAAAATAAAGTAATTGCAATTTTCATAGGCGACAATAAATAAATTAGTGCTGCCAACACAGTGAAACATCTTAAATAAATAAGCATTTGAGAATATTTTCAAAATTTGTTAAAAATATAAATCTAATAGCCCTTTCAAGAATAAAAATTATTTGATAATTTTTGTCTATTTTTTGCAACGGCTTTTCTTTTTTATTTATTTTTTTATTTTTTTATTTTATTTATTTGAATATATCCTCCAATTCTTTTTTGGAGGGTATAAAAACACATCGTCACAGCGATTTTCAAAAGTCTTCCCAATTTTATAAAAAAAAACATTTTCAGGAGACAAAAACCTGAACGAAAGACTAAAATTATTTTAAATTTTTCTAACTATTTTTTTTTATAAATTTTGGTTGATTCAAAGCTGAACACTTGTATATTTATAATTATACGAGTATATGTATGTCATATGAAAATCCACATACGACTTTTAATGGCTCTGTAGTTTTTTCTGAAATAATATCATTTTTATAGTTGCACATAAACCTTTATGATTCAAAGTAAATCAAGGTGTGTTAACAGCACAAAAAAGAAAATTTAAGACAGAAGATAACAACTTGATAAGGAGTTGTTTGGTGATAACATATTTGCTATAAATAGTTGGCTTCAAACAATTTTGAATCATAATGACAAATGTTGTTCTCAATGTAGTCCAGCCGTAAAATTTGTTTTTTTAAATGAAGTTCTTTAAAGTTCTCTTCGTTATTGCCGCCGTAATGGCAGCATTTGTGCAATCTGCTCCAACCCACAACTTTACAGTAAAAATTTATTTATTATATTTTCCATCACATGCACACAAACACGCAAATGTAATTTATGCAAATTAATTTGAATTTTATTTTCACAGGTAATCCATGTATGCCGGGCAGAATTTATTACCTGTTACAGGGATTCTGACTGCTGTTCCAAAAATTGCGCTTTTACAATTGTGGGATTTGAATCTGAATATATCTGTAAGCCCAGCAATAATACCGATGCAATCACATTCAGTGAAGCGGTGGAGAGTAAATAAAAATACATAGAAAATTTAATATCTTCTTAACGCGAATACCGTGGAGATTAAAAGATGTTTGCATTATTTAATAAAATCTATTACCTATTTTATTGCAGTACATTTTTTTAATTATTTCTTTTAAAACTTTGACAATGTATTGGCACTGATCTTGGTTTTTTTAAACTACAGATATTCACAGTGTAATAAATTTTCAGTACGAATCAACTGCAATGAATCAACTGCAAGCGTTGTAAAAAGTAAGGGAAGTACGTATGGGCTTAAATCGAGTATGAAAAATATTGATTTAAGTGTGAATCATTTAATTTTAGTCAACTTCAATCCCAATTCTGTAATATTGTTGACAAAAAAATATATGTTTTTCTCCAAACCGGTACTGGGGGCAAATTAGGTCAGTCAATATTCATCGAAATTTTTATTTAAATTGTATGGAAATTAATAATTTGGTCCCTGACCCGTTCTATTAGTATGTTGATGAATAGAATTATTCTCAATATTTCACTCTTAATAAAAAAATAATTCGTATTTAATACAAATTCTTAAATAAACATGAATACAACGTTTATAATTCGAACTTATTATTTCAATTGTTAAGGTAAGCATTTTTATTCAAGCTCAAGCTCAAATCGGCAAGTCTGCAAATTATTTTTTTTTTACAAAGTGTTAAGTAAAACTTTTAATGAACAGTGGAATATTAAGATTTCAAAAATTGTTTTGTCATCTCATCAGTCTTTTTTTTTTGTTAAGTTCTTTCAATTTTTAAGGTGGCACTAGTCAGTAAAGAATATCAACTATTTAACCGATGAAAAAGAGTTTTCAATGTTCCCTTATACACGGAAAGAAAAGTGGCTTTAAATATAAATTTTTTCCAGGCTCTTAAATTAAATATATTTTCTAAATTATTACATTTAAAATTGAGACTGAATAATAATTCTTTGCTTAATAATTAAATAAATGTTAAATGACCAATAATACATGAACAATTCATGTTTAAAAATGTTACTGTATTTTTATATCCTCCAAAAAAAAAACTGGAGGGTTTATTCAGTTTCCCATTCCTTATGCAACGCACCGAAATATCTCCTGCGACCCAATATTTTTGATCAGTGATAAAATCTAAGACGATCTAGCCATGTCCGTCCGTCCGTGTGTGGAAATCATGATTGAGTCCAAACGAAAAGATCCAGACCCTTGAAATTTGATATAAAAATGTATTGAAAAATAGCGCAGGTCAAGTTCGTAAATACTCTGAATCGGGCCAAAGGGAAAAAAGTTCCCCTAAGAAGAACTAAACCAACCTCTAGAAAACAACAAAGTTTTATTTTTTTTTTGTAATTTTGTTATGCAAATGATATATTTTTATGTCAAAGAAGGACCTAGGCGTTAAACTTAAATTAAAAAAAAAAAAAAAATTTTGGGCCCCGCCCCCTTTAGTGGGCGTTATTATACGCAAAAATAGTGTAAACATTTAAGAAATTTTATTACTTAAGCCTACATTCTCTAAAAATAACGTTTTTAAGCCTCTATGACGAAGCTGAGACGTAACGTGATCCTCCTCTGCCCTACTCCCGCTCCTCACTCTTTGCCTCCTATGAAAAAAAAAAAAATTACATTTACTTATGCCAAAAATGAGTTTGTAGTGTTTTATGGAAAAGGTGAAATGTCTCCCCCACCGACCCTTGCCAGAGCGACCCCGACAAAATACAGTTTAATTACCCTCCAAAAAGAATTGCATACCATAAAGTATATATTCTTAATAGTATAGTGCTTAACAAAACTAAATAGTATACATGCTTAACAAATTGTATTCCTCTACCTTCATTAAAAATTTAATTTATAAGCTTTTACGACAAAGGTAAGATGTTCTCTGATCTTCCCCTGACCTACGCCTCCACCCCTCTTTGCACACTAAATGCCCCAAAAAAAAAAATTAACTAACCCGAGCTTGTAAGAGCCTTTCCCGTAGTGACCCTGTATAGTTTTTAAATTGGTTACAGAAATGTCTTAAGCGAACTGTGACCCAACAGGTTAGACATATTTAACTTATCTCAGTCCCTTTTTTGCACCTCGATGTAAGATATTAATACGTAAATTCCTATTATGCTGATGGAAAGAAGTCTCAGTTATGCTCCTCCCCACACATTGGGAACGACTGTATTAAAATAAATTTTTTTCTTGTTTACTTAAGCCAAATACCATAAAAATTCTAATTTTAATAAAAATATAATTTTAAATCTTTTACTTATTTGGAGGACATTTAAGATTCGACCTGGTGGAATATAACGTTCTTGTGTGTTTTTGTCTAAAATTATTTACTTTCTTTTGTAGTCACAAAAAGTACCACTGGCTAATGCTGCTCTACTAATAAGATGTTCTAAAATTACATTGTCCTTCAACATAATTTGAAATTATTATTTAAAATACTTATTGAACACATAGTTAGCATATAATATTTAAGTTATTATTATAAGGATCCAAGAATTTTAAAAATATCGGATTATGGTGCAAAAGTTTAAATTAATTTATGATGTAGGGTAAACACAATAAACATATTGCTTCAGATTTATCTTCTAAACATTTGTCTTAAATGTTAGAGATCAACAATAGCAATAATTTGGTACTTTTGCCAAGATAACGAAACTGTTTATTAGATAGATATACAATAGCCCAATTCACAATCCTGTGCAAATGGTCTTGCATTATAGCATTTGCAAATTGAGAGAGTATTTGAGAGCATTTTCAATGTATTTTGTTGGTGTAGAGTACAATTATTTTGCTCATGCTACGATGCTAGACAACTTGCTCGAGATTGTGAACTGGGCTAATATGTTTAGTAGATAATGACAAAGTTACTGTGCACATTAAATTGTTATGCGGAAGCAAAACTTTCTTAAAATAAATCATAAAACTCAAAAAAAAATCACCTTAAGATAAACATCTTAGCAGCTAACTATACATATTTATTCATTTTCTTAATCACAAATTTTAAATTATATTTATTTAGTAAGATTTTAGTTTATGGCAAAGGTGAAAAATAAAAGATAATGAACTAAAATTTTAGATGAACGTTTCTTTTGATAAAAAATTGCAATATAACCAAGTTTGGCAGTCATTTATTGTTTTAATCTGATAAAAATAATTTAAAAACACACATCATTTTTGTGTTTTTGGAAAAATTTGCGTTTTCAGAAAAATCCGGAAATATTTATGTGAAAGCTTCTCCGAATGTATAACAAACGAAAAGAAAATTTTTTTCTAAAGAATCATTTTCTAAGGAATCATTTGCATTTTGAATATTTAGTGATTTGATACACAAAGTCGAGGACTTCAGTTTATTTCAATACTAGAGCATTAATAATTTCAGGAATATTAAATTTTTAGCAGAAATCGGTTGTACCGAGTTTCCTGCGTTTATCTGTTTCATTAAAATGCAAATCATATAGTTATTTCACTAGAATACCACTATCTAATCGATTAATCGAAAAATTGTGAACTCTATAATTTAGGATGACAGAAAAGTTTACAATTTCGTGAAATGTCCTTTATTTACTTAATCTGAATCAATAGTGAATATGGATAGCATCATTATGTTAGATACTCAGACGATCTCAGGCGATCAGACAATTCTGACAAGACAGCAATTACACACTGAGCCAAGAAGTATTTTTCTCTGTGAAAAATTTTTTGGGCTAAGGAGTGTCCCAACAGAAAAAAGCGAAGTTTCTTCTGTTGGGAGTGGTAAAACTTTTGATTTTATCAAGAAGGAAAACACATAAAATCAAGAAGAAAATTTGTTATTCACAATTTTTATACCCTCCAAAAAAGAATATGGAGGGTATATTCACTTTGTCATTCCGTTTGTAACGCAGCGAAATATCCATCTTGATCAGTGATGAGATCTAAGACGATCTGAGCATGTCCGTCCGTCTGAGTAAATCCCGATTCGGTCCAAACGAAAAGAGCTACACTCTTAAAATTTGGTATAAATATATCTTGAAGGATAGCACAGGTTAAGTTCGGAGATAAATCGGGCAAGAGGGAAAAAAGTTCCCCTAAGAAGAAATAAACCAACCTCTAAAAAACAACACAATTTAAAGTTTTTTTTGTAATTTTGTTAAGCAAATGATATATTTGTATATTAAAGAAGGTCCAACGCGTTAAACTTGGAGCCATAAAATAAAATAAAATTATTTAACGCCCCCTTTAGTGGGCGTTAGTATATGCAAAAATAGTGTAAAAATTTAACAAATTGTTTTACTTGAGCCTGCATTCCTTAAAAATAAAATTTTTAGGCTTTAATGACGAAGCTGAGACGTAACCTGATCCTCCTCTGCTCTATCCCCCTTCTCCCCCCTAACGTTTTCACGTGATATTATTGATTTCATGAAGCTACTAAATTAAATTTTTCAAAAAGGTATTCCTTATTGTTTTCATTAGGTTCCTATATGTGCTGGGTTCGTAAGCTTTTGGCTTAGCCTTGCCTACAACCATCTTTAAAACTAATATCGTAAACAACTAAAAGCAATTGCATTTATGTTAATTGCAATACAGACAAATACAATCTGTCAGTGTTGAAAGGCTATTTAGGCAGATAGTAGCAAAGTAGGACTTCTTCAATAGTTCGGCTTTGAAAGGAACACACGGCGTACAGAGGACTAAACCACACTGGTTTGTGAGACCAGGTTTGTGAGACTATTTAAAAACCAGGTTTGTGAGATTAATTAACAACCAGGTTTGAAAATATTCAAGAATGATTTTGAAGCACAATGTGTAAAAGAAAACACAAGAAAAAACTTAATGGTAATAAGTAATTCTAAAGTTGAATTTTTTAAGACTTTTTCAGACAAAATTAAATAATATATATTTTTTGGTCATCTTAAGGTCAATGTTTTCTGCAAATAATATTTCTTGTAGGTTCAGGTAATTTTTCAATATATAGAATGAGTTTTTTTTTTTTTTTTTGGAAAAAGTCATTGCAGACACATAGAATGATTTTTCTGTATAGAACTCACAAAACGTGATTTTTTTAATGTGTGTATATGCGCGTACATATCCAGTGACTTTTTATCTGCTTGAGAACTTAATATGATAATACAAGAGAGAAATATCTGTATTGTAATATGCTAAACAATTTCAGATCACTTTTTATAATATCCCTTCGATCATTCGAATTTTCGACTACCTTTTTTTAATAAATCTAGTCAGAAAGCATCAACAGTGGCTTGAATATTTGCTTCCAATAATTCAAGAAAATTTTTTAATAAAATCATATTCATGATGTGTCGGCATAAATCATTGCCTTATTAAATCCTCACTAAAACAAAACCAGAAAATACACATGATTACTGATGATGATAATGTGGCGACTTCCGAAAAATACATTGTTCTGTTTTGCTGTGTAAGTTCTCTTCTTACACAGCAAAATAATTATTATTAAAATGATAAAAACACAAATTTGGATTCTAAAGCCACATGAAAAATTATTATTTTTTCCTTTTTGCAGAAAAGTCACGTTACATCACATCATTCAGACACAGATTGTAGCTCGTTTTTCACAATAACTCACGATCATATCAATTGGTTTGATGCTTGATTTTTTTTCTTAACGAGCTAGTGGCAGAGTTTGACTCTCGTCTATACTGTATAGTACTTTGGGGCGTGACATTTTTATATATAATGACCGATTGTGGAAAAAATCATCAAGATTGTAATCATATAATAATAGCTATTCTTTGACTTGAAATAAATTACCTTTTTTAAAGTTTCACAACTAGTTTTTTATGATAAGATATTTACAAAATTGTATTCTTTCAACACCAAATATTCACCTATACGAATATAAAAATATAACCAATTCATCAATTCTTATCACATGGAAAGATATAAAATTTTTATATTTTATTTATTTTCTCTCCACCGCTTTAGTGAATATAATTGCGCCGGGTTTATTGCTGTGTTGACAAATTAATACTGGGTTATGATTAACAAATACAACATTGCAAGCCTGGGAACAGCAGTCCGAATCGTGGGAACACAGATTATTATTTTCTATACAATATACCTGTAAAATTTATATTTAAAGCAATTTGTGTTAATATAGTGCCTGTAAGTGAAATAAAATATAGATTTTTACGGTCTCTGTGTCGGTTGGAGCAGACTGCACAAATACGGTCACTATGGCGGCAATAACGAAGAGAACTTTAAAGAATTTCATTTTTATATTAAAAAATCGGAACGATGGACTGGATTGAGAAGAACGATTGTAACTGTGCTGAAAATCTTTTGAATTCACCTCTTTATATAATAATAATATGTTTAGTTTTAATAAGTTAGCAGCAAACCATTTCTTATCAGATTGTTATCATATATCTTTCAGCTTTTATTTTTAATGCTCTTACTCTTTTTAATACTCTTTCGTTAAATTTGAATCATGAAGGCCAATGTGTAGCAATTTAAAGAATGTTGATGCCGAAGAAATGATGAAACCATAAAAAAATTATAGCTTTATATATAAAAATAGGTAAGAAGGCTATATTCGACCGGGTCGAATTTTAAATACCCTCCAAATAAGAGCAGCATGGCTGAAACACCATATAAGCAATTTGAGTAGTTTTTGCATTTAATATTTTACATCAACGCGCAGGGTGTGTCTCTGTAAAGGGATCACCTTTATCGTAAAAATTTAATAAGTAAATTTTTGGGGTTATTAAGTGTAAAAATTTTTTTTTGACGGGGTCAAAGGTGGAGAATTCTAGGGCAGAAGAAGATCAGAGAACATCTTAGCTTCATCAAAAAAGTAAAAAAACAATAATTTGTAAGAAATCTAGGCTTAAGCCTATTTACGAACTTGACCTGTGCTATCCTTCAAAATTTATATGTATCGAATTTTAAGCGTCCAGCGATTTTCGTTTGAACTGTATCGTGTTTTCCATAGACGAACGGACGGACATGGCTAGATTAACTTAGATATCATCACAGATCAAGAATATATGTCTATAGTTGATGGGGTCCCAGGGAGCTATTTCCCTGCATTACATACGGAATGACAAAATGAATAAACCCTCCAATTATTACTGCCGAATAAGGCAGCAACAAATTTTATATCTTTAAAAAGATATAAGTTTTTTTTAGTTTTTCGTTGAGGCATTTGCCTCCTGAAACATAATATTTCTATTATTTCAGTAAGGCTTTTTACAAAATACTGCTTTTGATGCTTGATAATGACATTCTTAAAATTATAAAATTCATATTAGTACAGGAAATGAATAAAGCACAAGGGAAAGATCACTTTTCAAAAATGTCAAATGTATTTTCAATAGAGTATTACTAATATTTTATATAATTGCAATCTGCTTGATATTGTCAAAATGAGATTCATAAAATTAAAGGAATTCATTCTTCTGTAAAAAAGAAAAATAATGTGAGACCGATCACAGGGGAGATGTGTAAACATCCAGTAATGAAATTTTTTTTTTAAGTTGGATGTACTAGCTAGTACAAGTATATGTAGCTAATATTAGTAGCTACTATTGCTCACTAGATGGTGTTTATATGCAGCTGTTAAGTTTCTCTGTACTTCTTGTTGTCCGTATGAATGACAATCTCAAAGACGAATAAGAAGGCTTTTAGTTTGGCAAGTTTAGTTTTTTGTTTTCCTTATTGTTTTAGTAACTTTCTTATTAAAAGTGCAAAATTTTTTTTTTAAAGTTATTAAAATTAAATGTTTTTGTATTCATTTTATTTATTTGTTTTTATTTGCCTACGATAACATAATGTACGACAATTAGTGAAAATTAGTAGCTACTATTGCACACTAGATGGCGGTGAGTATATTTCCATGCAGCTGTTAAGCTTCTCTGTACTTCTCGTTGTCCGCATGATTACACTGATGCACTCATACATAGCTCACACCGATTTGATCTTACTCTAAATTTGTGATTGTATTATGACAAATATTTTTACCCCCCCAGGCTTTTAGATGTTTACACAGCAAAAATATATTTGATTTATTTACCTTGTCCCAAGTCTATGTCATGTGGTTGAATGCTATTTTGAGGCGTGAAGTATTTATAAGAGATTTTTTTTTTTAAATACGGAGCAGCATTCAGGGGATGACCGCTATATATGCAGTGCATTGCGCCGCAACTAGAAAAGGGGTTATAGAATTGAGAGGGCAGATGAAGAAAAGTTAGAAGAGTTTTTTGTGGCTATTCCAACCCTTCACTACGCCGGCTAATTTTTCGTCACTAGGCCGACGAAGTAGAGTACTGTTCCTCGTTTCCTTAGTATATGATTGTGTCAATCGCTGTCAGTAATTGTTCGTGCCTTCATCACTGAAACAGGGTTATAACAACTAATACAACCATGCACTAATGCCGATCAGAAGAATTCAACACAATATTAATAACTGAGCGCGGAACCGAACCAGGGATTCTCCGCTTCATAGTCTCGTATTAACTACTTCGGTCAGAAACAAAAATCAATATTGCTATCATATGTATATACATATATTATACATATATAATATTATTTATTCCTTGAAATGTATTAAAGTAAATTTATCAAATTTGTGCAACTACATAGTTTTTTATGAATTCTATTACTATTCGTTCTGCATCAAGTTCTCGTCTAAGGGCCATTATTACAACTTACAAATAGTTAACAATAGGATGCTATCTGGCAGATAAATGTTATTTGATTATTACAAGTTAAAATTAACCTTAATGATAACTGATCAACTAACAGGAGGTTTATCCTCATGATAACTTTCAAAGTTAACTTTAAGCAAATGAAGCTGCCATATTTTCTTCTGAAAATATGGTAACTTTAACAACATTTTCGAGTCAAATTAAATAATTCAAACTTTTTAACTGAAAAATGGACTGTAGACAACGTTTATTTTATTTAAATGATTTAGAAGATATTTTTCGATGTCTTTCTTTCCGATTCAGTCGCATTATTTAGCTTCGACATTATTTTCAATAACAAAATTTACGCAAACAACAAAAGCACTTAACACAAGTAGCAAAATAATTTAACACACAGAAAAGATAATAACGTTTTCAATTTAAGAAATAAACAAAAGTAAATCGTTGCCACTACGCTTTTTTAAAATCACTAATAGTATTCCGTATCCACCGCAATGTTGCCACAATATATACATTAAATTTTTTATTTTATCTGACAGTTGTAATAATGGAAAAACTTTAAAGGTCACTTTATAGTTCACGTTAGCTAATGTTAAGGTTAACTATTGGGAACTTTATCGTTAAGTTGTAATAATGGCCCTAAGCGTCATATACGGCTATCAAAATATAGCCGAATATTCGGCAATTCAACAAACACATTAAATTTTTTCTAATCACATTTTAATTCCACCGTAATTGGAAAAGTACATATATAAATTAAATTTATATGTTTTATAAATTTTATATGAATTTCAATTTTATAAGTCGAACTCAATTATATTACAGGATGTCAATTTTTTCAACGGGCTCAAGTTCAATGTTATATGTTTTATTTATTTACTTTCCACCGCTTCAGTGAATATAATTGCATCGGGTTTATTACTGGGTTGACACATTGATACTGGGTAATACTTGGTATACACAACATTGCAAGCCTTGGAACAGCACTCCGAATCTTGGGTACACATATTATTATATCCTTTACAATATACCTGTAAAATTTATATTGAAAGCAATTTGTGTTAATATAGTGCATGTAAGTGAAATAAAATATAGCTTTTTACGATTTCTGTGTTGGTTGGAGCTGACTGCACAATTACTGTCACTGTGGCGGCAATAACTAAGAGAACTTTTAAGAATTTCATTTTTGTATTAAGAAATCGGCAGAACGGACTGGATTGAGAAGAACAATTGTGACTGTGGTGGAAATCATTTGAAGCAGCCTATTTATATTAAAAAAAGCAACAGATTCAGTTTGAATAAGTTATCAGCAAACAATTCATTATCAGATCGCTATCGTTCAGCTTTTATTTCGAATGCACTTCCTCTTTTATTAAATGTGCACCATGAAGGCCATTGTGCAGCTATTAAAAGAACAAGCGATGAAGCTTTATATATATGATAGCTTTATATATATATATATATATATATATATATATATATATATATATATATATAGAATAAGAGAATAATGCAGTAGCAAATTTTATATCTTCAAAAACATATATGTACGTTTTTTCAAGTTTTTCGTTAAGGCAGTTGTCTCCTGAAACGTAATACTTGTTTTATTTTAGTAATGCTTTTTCAAACTATTGCCCTTGGGATGCCTGATAATGACATTCTTAAAACTAGAAAATTCATGTTGGTATAGGAATCGAATAAAGCACAACGGAAAAGATCACTTTTCAAAAGTGTCAAAGATATTTTCAATAGAGTATTAATAATATTACTAATTATATGGTTGCAATCTGCTTGATATTGGCAACATCAACTTCATAAATCTAAAGGAATTCCTGCCAATTTCCATTTTGAAAACTTATTTATAATCTTTTTTGTTCTTCGAGCTTCACTTTGCATAAATATGACACATGCTGCGCTACATTGTCCTGATAGAGTTTTTACTTTAGATCTTTTGTATTTTGTGAATCAACAAATTCTAGACTTTTTCAAATAGTGTTATTTTTTCAACTTTTCTCTTTAAAATGTACCCCCAAGCCGAATTTACTTACAAGAGTAATTGGTGATTTGTACGTAACAACAGAGCACAATTTTTGATTCGTTGCAAGTATTGGCAGAATTTGTTCTTGTCACAATTTTAACTTATTTCCGGCAACTCGGTGCTAATAATGACTTTAGTTTACAGTTTTTTTTTAGCTGTTTCCTGCAGGACTGTTACAACACAATAATTTTGTTTGGTCTGCTTCCAATTTTTTGTGCTTGTATGGGGTCTATTTTCAATATTTCTAATTATTTTACTTTAATCACGAAGAGGAATTAACTTTTTTCGGCCACTTGACTTTCATATATTCACTCAGATATTCACTCGATTAACCAGGGTTTTGGCTTAATCGTTTAAAAGCTTAATTAACGTTTTTTATAAATTAATTCATTTCAAAATATTTGATTTTATTTTAATTTATATTGAGCTTAAGGCTTATTTGTAAAAAAATTATTTATTTTATATTTAGTTCAATATTTCGATATCCTCTGGATATCTTCTTCAGGATAAAATTATTTATAATAATTTAACAATAACAAAATTTTTTATAAATTATATAAACTTAAATATTTTTGTTGTTTTTTGTTTTTATATAAAAAATTGAAAATTAATGAAAAATTTTTTCATACATATTAAAAACATTTCAAAATTTAAACTTTTTTCATTCCTGTCTACATTATGAAAATTGAAATTTGAAAAATGAGGAAATGAATATAATAATTAATAAAATTTGAACACATTCTAGTTTACCCTATGATCATTTTAATAATCTATTTTTGTAAATCAAATGTCTATAATTCTGTGCTACACTATCAGTGTCAGCCTTAAAATTAATTCTTTTGTCTAATGGTACATTTATTATCTGTAACATTTCTAACATATAGCGATGTCTATACCTATTTTCAGAATTTAAAATGGATATATTTTCAAAATCTGGATAGTGATTTGAATCACGACAATGTAAAGATAGTGCTGTTTTTTGTGTAGAAGTATAATTCCTATATTTTAACTTTTATCTATGTCCCGTGAATCTGGTCTTAAGTTTATTTTGTGTTGTACCCATATATACTTTATTACAAATTTCATTGTCTTTTCCCTTACATGGAATTTTACAAACAACATTTGACTTTTCTAATTTATCTATCTTGTCTTTAATAGTACTAAATAATTTACCTAGTGTATTAAATGATTTGTGTGCCATTCTATATTTGTTTTTATTTAAAATATCTGATTTTTCTACTCTTTCTGAAACTATTGGAATATATGTCATAGATTTATAAATCTTTGGTTCAATATTATTGTTTGTGTAATTTATATTATTTCGTCTGTAATATTGCCCTATTAAATTACAAGCTAATCCTACAGGAAAATCATTATTAACTAAAATTTCTTTAATAATATTTTTATTCTTATTATGAAATTTTGCATCACTTACACCTAGAATATAATAAAAAAAAAAAACAACAAAAATATTTAAGTTTATATAATTTATAAAAAATTTTGTTATTGTTAAATTGTTATAAATAATTTTATCCTGAAGAAGATATCCAGGGGATATCGAAATATTGAACTAAATATAAAATAAATAATTTTTATAAAAATAAGACTCAAGCTCAATATAAATTAAAATAAAATATGTTTTATTTTGATTTAAACTTGTATATTTAGCATAGTCCGCATGGGTTGATCTCAATCCATATGAAGCTAGATGGTAAATATCTAACAGAGGAAATATACTAAGACCCTAAAATGATTTTCAAACTTTCGCTTATGCTGCAGCAGCTTCTCTATCGCAGAATATTTCAACTTTTAATAATGAAAATGAAACAGGTGTTGGAAAAGTAACTATAATAAATTATTTCGTTCATTCCCTCCCCAAGTATTTCTTAATTTTCATTTTATTTTCACTCTCGTGTGCATGCCATAATAATTTTTATTAGCACTATTGCAAAACACAATGGTTAAAGTGTATATAATTTAATTTTAGTTTCTAGATCTTCTAACATTCTTTTAGTATGACTATATTTACGTACTCGCACGTTTTTGCTAGCGTTGCGTGAGATAGATGCATTTGACATTTAAAACCATTTCAACCAAAAATATACTAGCTGGTTAATGCAACTGACACTTGTACTGCTGCTATTTTAATTTCTTTTTTTTTTATTCTCTGGTACATGATATATGATTCTGTTGTAAGAGCTATGCAATTGGGCAAGGGGAGGCGGACTTTGTGCGGAACATTACGAAAAGCAAACATCCTGATGTTTGGTAACCACAAGAAAAAAATAAAAGTAAAACACGAGTAAAATGAGAGCATCATCATGTTAACCACAACTATATTGCAGTGATGTTTAGAAATTTTTACCGCATTCGGTGTTTTTTTTTATTTCAGAAATTTTAAGGAATAAACATTTATTATTCCTACGTGTAGAGAAATTATGAAAAGGAAAATTATTTTGTTTTTGAAAATATACGATAATTTTTATACCCCATATCTTTAATTCCTATTTCTTTACTTCATGTTTGTGAGATATTTTAAATAAAGTGCCTTTCATTAAGTGCTTCTTATCCTTGAATTTAATTAAAACAAAGAGTGTATGAGATATCATTGAAAATTTTTAATTCTTTTTATCAGTTCTATTTGCTGAAATAGTTATGAAGCGGAGGGTCTAGAGTTCGATTCCTCGCTTAGTCATGAATATTATGTCGAATTCTTCTGATCAGGATTAATGCATGGTTGTGTTAGTTGTTATCTGCAGCCTGTTTCAGCGATGTAGGCATAGTACTGGCCACTGAATACAACTGACAGCGCTTGACACTCTCATGTACTAAGAGTAAAAAATATAATCAGCGAAGTACAAGATTTCAATAGATAGAACAAATTCTCTAGCTTCTCATCGATTTTCACATCTCTTCTAAATACTATCCCCTCAGTTCTAGATCCGGCGCAATACACTGCATATGTAGGGGTTATCCTCTAACTGCTGGTCCCAATTAAAAAAAAACGAAAAAAACCGTCTGAAAGACTTATTGATGGCTTTATATGTGTGGTATAATATCGTTTAAATATCCGACACGTCTTCTCTGGGTGGAACCCACAGGAAGTGTCCAATTTTTTACGACTGTGGCTCATAAATAATCTGGCCGAATTTTCCCGATAACAAGGGGCATGTTACCCTTGAGGACCGCTGCAGTTTGTGGCTTATTCGCATACAAAGTCATCAAGAAAAAGTCCAGGGGGTTAAAAGAAGTTGGTAATCATCGTTCTATAGCCATCGCCGATGATCGCTGACACTGCCAGCCCAGAATCCAAATAAAACGCTGACTTTTTCCGGATGCATGGAACATTCTTGGATCTCATGTGGATTTGTATCGTCCGAAATTCGACAATAAACCTCATCGCTGAAAATGATTTTTCGATGCAAATGGTAAATTGATTTCTGATGAAAATTACGAAAATTAATGTTATTTTTTACGTGTTGTTGAATGATGGATCAGTCCATAGTAATTTGGACCAATATTTTAGATCCAAGAGAATGGCCGTTATCGAGTGTCACACTTCGAAAGTCCCTGTTGGAAAACATCATCAATAATAGGACAAAATTGTGTTGTTAACATCTCCCGATAGCTGAATTTTCTTGTTGACAGAAGGTCTCAGAAATACGATTATGTTATCCGAAAATATCAAAAAACTAAATGACAAAACTCTCATGTTCTTGGTGTTGCCACAACTGAAAAACAAAATTCGTGTTGAAAATCTTCTTGGGCTATGAAATACTTGTACACAAGAATGATAAAATAAAGATTACGCCTTGCGCATGATTTACCGTTTGATGACGTATTTGTTCCCTCGAAGAGATTGCCAAATGTTTATCATATGCAAAACTAATACTTTCTCGTACAAAATTAATATTTTATGCTATATTTGGCAACTCTTCACTCAATTTACTTAGAGAGATTTCCAATTTACTCAGAGAGTTTTCCAACAAGCAAACAAAATCGGATTTATGAAAGTGCAAGTTTTGTGTTATATTTTATAATAAATTGTGTTATATTTTAAAATAAATATATTAAAATAATTATTGAATAACTTAAAGTGTAAAAAACTTATTAAAACTTGATTTTTAAAGCTCATAAGCTGTAAACAAAAAACCTAAATTAAAGAGAAAAGAGAACAAAAAGAGCAAGCATGAAATGTGCAGTGGGCAATTGCAAACAAAGTGACAGCAAAAAAACAAGTGAGAAATAATTGTGTTAAAATGTAATATTGTTATGAAAATTTTGTTTGTTTTCAAAAAGCTGTGTCATTTTATAGTTTTCCAAGAGATGAAACTCAAAGGAAGTTATGGCTGATATTTTGCAAGGAAAAAAATTTGTTTTGAATGGGGAAAAAAGAAAAATAATTAGCACTTGGGTTCAATATTTATATAAAATAACTATAAATTACCAATTTCAAATAAAAACAAGTGGAAAATAAAATAATTTTTTAAAATTAGTTATTATCAAATAAATTTAATTTGAAAAAATCGCAATTTGCCCCACTGTCCTGTTTTTACAATAACATAATAGTTCTCCAGCTGAATTTTATTAGCCAATCAGAACACATGCTGAGTGACGTCAGAGTTCCATCATGCGCAGAAAAGTATTTTTATTTCAACTTGTTGGCGTAATCTTTATTTTATCATTCTTGCTTTACATATGTAAATATACACACACATACATATATGTTCTAGAAAATATAAAATGTTTCAGATATTTTTATGTTTAAAAATAAGTCTTATCTGTGTACAACAATCTTTCAGGTCTTTCATTTACTTAGACTCTATAACAGGGCCAAGGTTATTTCAGTGTCCAATCTAACAAAAAATATTTGAATATTTACTCTGCAAAATTGTTTTCAACTGATAAAGTTATGCTATATAGAAATAAAATAATATAATTCAGTTAAACTTTAACTGTGTATAATATCTAAGTAGAATTTTTTTTTATGAATATACAACTTCATGTGTCATATAAACAAGTTCATTATAGCAGAAACGTTTTTTAGTGTTAAATAATTTTTCTGACTTTGCTTTAGTTTAAACAAATTAAAGTCGTATATATTATCAAATTTAAGAAAGATAATACCACGAATTATAGTCAACCCAAAAACCTACACAACTTTCAAAAGATACTTTGTTCAAATAAACAAACTAATTTGAGTGACTAATTGACTTTATAAATGCTATTATACTTTTTATTTTATGTACTTTTAGATTTAAAAGTGAATAAAAATATTTAACTTATATTTAGAATATTTTCATACTTAAGTTAAACTTTATGGATTTGGTTCTGGTATATTAAAAAAATTAAATAAATATTATAAATGCAAGGACGTGTTCAGTTAAAGTAAAACGAATTAAAACGTTATATTCCACCAGGTCGAATCTTAAATACCCTCCAAATATTTAGTAAATAAAAACTCTATTCTTATTCTTATTAAAATTTAACACCCTTATTCATAAAAATTATGAGAAGCTTATAGGAGTGTAATATAGCAAATTTCATATGAAATTTTGTTTTATTACGCTGTTATTAGACTCTCATAATTTTTATAAATAAGGGGGTAAATGTTTATGGTATTTGGCTTAAGTAAACAAGAAAAAAAAATTTATTTTAACACGGTCGTTTACAAAAGTGTTGGAAGGAGCATGTATGAGGCACCTTCCCATCAGCATAAAAACTTACGTATTAATATTTTATAACGTGCAAAAAAGGGACAGAGTTCCTTTAAGACATTTCTGTGCCTAATTTTAAAACTATACACAGGATCACTCCGGGAAAGGCGCGTACAAGCTTGGTGTAGTTAATTGCAGAAAAACAATTTTTTTAATAAGGTTACTTAGGGGTGGGCATAGCGGGTGGAGGCGTAGGGTAGGGGAAGACCAGAGAACCTATTACCTTCATCGTAAAAGCTTATATATTAATATGTAGTAAGAATTTTAACGAACATTTCATATTGCTATATTAAATTGAATTAAGATTCTATAGGCTAATTGTTCGAAATTTTTTTTAATTTAAATCTCAGAAAGACATGATAAATATTCCAAGGCACAAAGGAAAGTCAACATCATTTTTTGTTATTCAACTTACACAGCAGAGTAGAACAGCTGTTGTATTGTGTTTGTCACCACTTATTGGGTGGCTTAGTTGAATGTGATAACAGTTCCTATTTACACAAATTTTATTGTGTTCGTTAAAATTCTTACTACACACAAATTTAAAGCTATGGCTTGAGCTACCCAATAATAAAAAAAAATTGGAAAAACGTTCACATGTACTTAAGTATAAAATTCAAACCAAAAAAGTTTGACTTAGGTATGATGGAACAAAAAATTCAGAAAAATGGGACATGAAGAAAAATAATCAAACGGTAACACGGGTATTATAACAATAACATGTTAACATCAGGTTGATACAGTTCTCGGATTCTTTTTCACAATAAAATTTGTGTAAATAGGAACTGTTATCACATTCAACTAAGCCACCTAATAAGTGGTGACAAACACAATACACATGAGCACTGATGATGAAAGGGTTGCGTCATTCGAAAACAGCTGTTCTGCTCTGCTGTGTAAGTTGAATAACAAAAATTGATGTTGACTTGCCTTTGTGCATTGCAATATAGATTTAAATTTAAAAAAATTTCGAACAATTAGCCTATAGAGTCTTAATTCAATTTAATATAGCTTTTAAATTAAATTTTTAACGAATGTCGGCTTAAGGAATAAAATTTTTTTAGTATTTACACTATATTTTTATATTATATGAAACTTCAACGACCTTTAGTGGGGCGGGGTCCAAAAATAGACTATATCGTGTTTTCCACAGACGGACGTATGGGCATTGCTAGATCGTCTTAAACTTCATCACTGATCAAGAATATTTATACTTTATGGGATTCAATTATTTTTGGAGGGTATTAAAACTGTATTTTGGCGGGGTCGCTCTGGCAAGGGCCGTGGGGGAGACACTTAACATTTGCCATAACAAACTAAAATAAATAAATTTTTGGGGTAATTAAGTGTAAAATTTATCATTATTATTATTTGTTTTTATAGGGCCATTTAGAGGGCAAGAAGGGAGGAGGTGAATAGGGCAGAGCAGAATCAGGTTATGTCTCAGCTTCGCCATAGCAACTTCAAAATATTATTTTTCAGGAATGTAGGCTTAAGTAATACAATTTGTTAAGTTTTTACACTATTTTTGCTGATAATATAATGCCCACTAAAGGGGGCGGGGTCCAAAATTGTTTATTTTTTTATTTTAAGGTTCCAATTTTAAAGCGTTCAACCTTTTTTGACATAAAAATATATCATTTGCTTAACCAAATTACAAAAAAAGAACTTTAAATATTATTTTGCTTTTTAGAGGTTGGTTTAGTTCTTGTTAGGGGAACTTTTTCCCCTCTGGCACAATTCAGTCAATTTACTAACTTGTCCTGTGCTATCTTTCGAACCTTATTATTATTATTATTATTATTATTATTATTATTATTATTATTATATGAGGCCATAAGCACCGCGACCCAAAGGATCTTTTGTGCAGCCCAAGTGTTCACTGATGTAGATTGAGGCTGCGAATAAAACCAATTACTCTACCCGGTGAGATATCGTACACCTCCCCTGGAGTCATGGAATTGCCTCCGAGGAACCTCCTCCTGCACGACGCCACTGCCGGACAGTCACAGAGAACGTGCGCCGGTGTCTCCTCCTCTGCTCCAGAGTCTACACACTTTGGTCTCAGAATTGCTCATGGTAAACTGGTGTCGTCTGAGACCGCAGTGTCCGGTAAACCAACCCGTTAATAATCTAGTGTCATTCTTGTCCATCAGCAATAATTTTGGGGATTTGTTCCAAGATAACGTAATGAAACGCCGTGAAGGGCTTTCCAGTGGCGATTAAACTCCACCCGAGCCCATGAGTCATTCTGTTCCTTAACATACTCTCCTGAGATGCCAAAGAAGGGTTCCAGACAGTCAGCCCGTTCGTTCCCAGCATGGCCCTCATGGCCAGGCACCCAGTATAACGTCAGTCTGTTCTGAGCGCCCAGTTCTATCAGCGATGTAACACAGTCCATATCTATACCGAATAACAAAGGTCTGGCTCTTTTTGTTTGATTTTCACAGATGGACGGACGGACATGGCTACATCGTCTTAGATTTCATCACTGATCAAAAATATATATATTTCGTGGGGATATTTCGCTGCGTTACACATGAAATGACAAAGGGAATGTACTATCCATGTACTTTTTTGGAGGGTATACAAATATATTCGGTGACAAAAACTTTTTAAATCACTTATTGCCGTCTTCACGTAAGATTTCAGTTTGTTCTCCACACATATTTAAGCCTGTCGATTCTACAGACATGGCACTAAAATAATATCGAGCCTCAGCCTCATTTTTTGCGAGTTTAGTCTTAGGTAAGGTAAATTTACACTTATCAAACATTTGCTTAAATAACAGAAACGCTTTAGTATTAGTGACTACGATTTTTTGGGTCACATATTTGACAAATGTGAACGTACTTTTAAGGATATATTTGAGATTGGTTTGTTTTGTTTAAGGATATATGGAGATTGTGCAACACCATATGCTATGATTTCGGTATAGTTTGGTTTTATATGGGAGTACAACGAAAATATAATAAAAATATATAAATATAAATTTACTTATAAGACTTACCCCTTCCTCAGACCACAAGGTCAATCCTGTAATAAAAAGAAGATATAATGTTAGACATTTAAGAAATGACGAATTTAGAAAAATCGGTGCATATACATAAAATAATTTTAGTTTAGAAACTCTATTTATTAATTATAATGCTATATATAAATGGACAGAAAAAAAATACATAATCAGACATCGGCTGAACACCATTGGGTCCTCATATGATTCATTTATACGTAAGTATTTAAAATAAGAAATATCAAGGCAAATTACTTTTACTCTTGGCCATTAATTGTACAACAAAAACACCATTAAAATAGCACTTTCAAAAAGAAAAGAAGAGAATTAATTTAAAAGGTACTCAAACATTTATATTGTTTTATTTAATAAAAGTATTTTTAATTAGCAAAACCTTTGAGTTCCTATATTTCAAAAATGTTTGATAGATCTCCCATGCAATAATCAGATATGGTGTCAACACATTTACATTAATAGGTCTTGCGTGACATAAGTTTTTTTGTCCAAAATTTCCTGCTAATCCTTAAGCGCCACGTGCTACAATTAACACACTCATGAATAGTTAAGGTGTAGCAAATGTAGCCCAGTTTCGATAATGTGTCTTGTTTGAAAACAGTTGAACATAACAAACGCTATTGCATTCGTAAAAGGCCCAGATAGATAGAACAAGACACAACAGACCTCATATGGAATATATGTTTGTGTTTAGCACTGCCCGTGAGTCGGCGTTGAAATACCAATTGCAATAATATCGTTGAGTTGCTACAAATTTTATAACATTATTATCGCCTGAATTACAATTAGCCAAGTTGTTCAATGTGTCAGTATTTTATCGTAATGAATCGCAAGAGTAGCTTCAAATTAATTTTAAAACGTAGCACATTCTCAATAGAAAATTTTTGTAATAAAATCTGTTGTAGAAAGTCATTTTTGGTATATGCAAATGAGTTCAATTACTGAATTTTAATATATGATTTAATTTAATTATTATAATCTACATAATAAATGATGAAAGTTTTTATATAGAACTGCCATTCCATGTGTAAGTTCCACAATATTAATAAACGAGCCTAGAAAGTAAAGAGATTTTCAAAAAAGAACTTTGTTGTGGCAACACCAACAACATGACATTTAATTTTTTGACATATTCGTAGTAGATGCACTGGCAATTGTTACAATGAACTCAATTTCACTTGAAAATTACATTAAAATAATTAAAATCCACTATGAAAATCGTGGTTCTGTTAAAGTTAAGCAAAAATTACATTTCGTAAAATTCTTGATATTTTTGGACAACATAAGAATTTAGTCGTTAAATTTCTGTCGAAAGGCTCGATACAGAGTGTGCTAACATCAACGCTTATTCGACCAGATCGTTCAATTGAAAGCATCGCAACCATGAACCACAGCATTCAAGGCAGATATAAATTTGCCAATTCCTCCACGTTCTTAACAATTGGTGTTATCCAAAACCACCAAATGGCGAATTTTGAGCAAGGATTTGGCTTTGAAGCCAACGTGGTCGTGGTGGACATTTACCAGATATCATTTTTCATTCATAATTGCCGAACTTATCTCTTCGTAATTCCATAAAAATTTTAATCATCTTCATCTAAATTTTTTGTTTTATTTTGTTTTAAAAAACAAAGTTCTTGCTGAAAAACCTGGGTCATTATGAATAGGGAAGTTCAATAAGGGATGTTCCTCTGTCTGTCTGGTGAAATCGTTTCTTCAAAGCCCCAGAAAATCTAGAGACCTCCGTCTTGGATTGATGGATTGGATATAGTGATAAATAGAATAATATTGAAAATCAGCAGAATATAATATATAACTCCAGAGCTGGAAAATTTTAACCTATTTTTATAACCTCCAAAAAAGAATTGGAGGGTATATTCACTTTGGCATTCCATTTGTAACGCAGCAAAATATCAATCTGAGTCCCCATACAGTATATATATTCTTGATCAGTGATGAAATCTAAGACGATCTGAGCATGTCCGTCCGTCCATCCGTCTGTGGAAATCACGAATCAGTCCAAATGAAAAGAAGAATAGCACAGGTTAAGTTTGTAAATGGGCTGAATCGGCCCAGGGGAAAAAAAGTTCCCCTAAGAAGTACTGAACTAACAACATCAATTTTTAAACAACATAATTTTTAAAACTTTTTTTTAATTTTGCTAAGCAAATAATATATTTTTATGCCAAAAAGGTCCAACGCGTTAGATTTAACAAATTGTTTAACTTAAGCCTACGTTCCTTAAAAATAACACTGTAAAGCTTTAATGACGAAGGTGAGGCGTAACCTGGTACTCCTCTGCCCTTCCCCCTCATCCTACTTTGCCACTAAATGACTCTACCAAAAAATATGTATTAAAAATAAATTTTACATATAATTATCCCAAACATTTATTTTTAGAGATTTATTTCAAAGGTGAAATGTCTCCTCCGCGGCCCTTGCCAGAGAGACCCCGACAAAATACAGTTTAAAGTCCTCCAAAAAGAATTAGACTTCATAAAGTTCGTCTGTGAAAAAAATGATATAGTCTATTTTTGGACCCTGCCCCCTCAGTGGACGGTGACATACGATATTATACAAAGGAACTCTGTCCCACCAAGTTAAACATTTTAAATTTACTTACTAAATATTTGGAGGGTGTTCGACCCGGTCGAATATAACGTTTTTACTTGTTGGTATATAAAATTGAATGGCTAAAAGTACATATATTTTCGTTAATCAAACTTACTTTATACTTTAAGAAGAATTAAAGTGGTATTTAAAGTCAAACAGACGATTCCAGGTTTGGGAAATTAAAATTAATTTTTGGTATGTAAAAGAAAGTAATTTTTTTTTTATCTTGGACCAGCACTCAGGGGATGACCCCTATATATGCAATGCATTGCGCCGGAACTGAAAACGAGGGGATAGTATTGAGGGGACAGATTAGGAAAGATGAGAAGATAGACAGTTGTTTTTGTAGCTATTTCAACCTTTTACTTCGCCAGCTAATTTTTGCTACAGGGCCGACGAAGGTGGGCGCTATTACTCTGCTTTTTAGTACATGATAGTGTCAGTCAGGAAAAATTAAATTGGTATTAAAAATCAAACAAAATGAAAAAGACAATTCCATGATTGGCAATGAAACCTTTTTTGTCTGAAATAATTAACACCATCCATTTCCATGTTGAAGCAGTGGTAAATTTCGATGTGGCGGTACAACCACAGAAATTGTCGAACGTTCTGGCTGCCCAGTTGAGATCTCGCTTCTGCTAAAAATCAAGAGCGCATACATGTGTAGTTTTCATGCCAAAAATTTATGAATTTGGCTTATGATTTTGATGCTAAACTTAAATAAATGGGTCGGCGGCAAGAGATTTGATTGTAACCACGAAATTATCTCACAAATGCCTATTTTGGTGAACACGACAAATTATATTTTCCGGAAGGGATAACAGAATTGGAAAAACTTTGGACTAAGTGTATAGTACTCAAAGGAGACTATTTGAAAAATTAAAAAATTGACGCCTCAAAAGTTCTATTTACAAAACCATAACCATCAACCACGAAATATAATATTGTTTAGCATATTAACGTGCATATTCTTGATATCTAACCAGGAACAGGACTATTAAATCTCAATTCACTTATAGAAATTTTTTGGAAACGTTGTTTTGCTAGAAAATTGTTTCAAAGGTCGAAAGATAATTTTTGTTTTATATTAAACTTGTGGGTGCTCAAAATGATTTTTATCAAGAAAAACTTTTCTCCTAAATAGAAAATATATCTAGACAATTTATATGAATCAGACTTAGAATTCAAGTGTGTTTCTTTTGTCATTGTAAAACTATCCACCTCATAAACGTTTTCTTACCCCCCGAATCGTAAGAAACAACTATTTTATTTTTGTCGAAAAGTTAACTTATAAATTGAATTTCATTAAAGAAAAATAAAACTTGAAATTAATTTATTGATTTCCATCCAGCTGGTCAAAAAAACGAAAAGATGTGTATGAGAGGCAAAAACATAAAAACAAAAATACAAGCTCATGCTGTTTATATCTGTAAGTGGATGTGCTGGTAGTAGCCGCTTTACAATTACAAAATTACTGATTAGAGAAGGGCAAAAGTCACAGGGGAGCTATAAAATACAATGGATAACGCATTATAGTGTGTAACTATTTCCTTCAATCATTCCAGAATCCATGAGAGAGAGCGTACAGAGATTAGAGGCGAGTTACATTTTTTAATTAAATTCTTTTTTATAAAAAACTAAGCTGTATTTCATATTGTCAAAAAACTTTGGAAATCATGTGGTTTTTCAAACGACCCCAGAGAACGGGGCGGCCAATTGACACTGCCAAATCGAGAAATTACGCGAACGGGATATTTCTCATGCAATAACTGAATTGTTTGGCCGTGGGTCCGTCTTGCTGAAACCAAATGTCACTGATATCAACATTAGCCAATTGTGGCTACAAGGAAATGGGTTATGATGGTATGGTAGCGCAGAGAATTCACGGTGGCGGCGTTTCCTTTGACATTCCCGAAAAAATACGGGGCGGTGATGCCACCTAATCACAAACGGCATACATACTGCCACTTTCTTTGGATGTAATGGCTTTTCGAGGACTGTTGGTGGATTTAGTGAGTCTCTTATGCGATAATTTTGAAAATTGTAAAGATGATTTTGTTGAAAAATGCGTCGCAAATAACAGTCACCCTAGTTGAACTTTATAAGAGTGAGTGCCTCTGGTGATGCCCAATTGTTGCGAAAGTCGACGGGTTGATGTTCCAGGTCAGGGATGGAAAATAGTTTTTTTTGATTTTGTGCCAACTAAATAAGCAAAATGTACATGGCGGAACCATTTTTTTTTTAATTTATTAAAAACCGAAATTTGTTATATATATTTAAATTTCTATTCAATTCATAAGTATATAATAAGATACATAAACTTTATAAAAAAAAATATATTTTAATATAATCAATTCCTTAAAATTCTTCTGGTTTTTTGACCTCTTTTTAGTTATTATTATTATACTCCCTTGATTTTAAACTTAAGGTCTCTTTTTTTTAAATATATTAATTTTCAATATTTCGTCACTCCTTTGTGTGGCTTCCTCTGGAAATTAATTATTTTATATAATTTTTTTTTAAATAATTAATTTCCTGAACAAGTCACACAAAGAAGTTACGAAATATTGAAAATTAATATATTTGAAAATAAAGAGACCTTAAGTTTAAAAATATTAGAGTATAATGATAATAAATTTCCTGTTATTTTAAAACTCTATTATTTCAAAAACGTCGAAGTCGATTAAAAACTTTTTTGCTATTTAAAATTAATACATCAACTCTATATAAAAAAATATATTCTAAGATAATAAATTTTCTGTTATTTTAAGACTGTTATTTGAAAAATAAGACGAAATCTATTAAAAAGTTTTTTGCTAGTTGGAAATAATTTACACTCTTTTTAATAATGTGATTTAGATTGTTTCAATATTTATTGTCAGATTCTATTGCATTTCGATATGGGCAGTGCCTCCACTTTATATACCGCGTAAAATGTACATATTTTACTGCTGTCGCTCGCCCTTTCCTATTCTAAGTGAAGAAATTATTCGGTGCAATATTCACAAATTATACTACAAAGGTATAATTCACTGTTCCAGCAGGTACAAGATAGTTTGAGAAAAAATCGCTAATATAATTGGTTTAAGATAAATCGAAATGATCAAAAGCTGATTGATCAGTTACATTTATATTATACTAGAGGAACCCTGACCGCGTTGCTGGACAATACAATAACATACGTTTACGTCTTTGTATTGAAAATTAAATTTTCTAGAAATTTTCCTGATTGTTGAATAATTTTTTTAATTTTTTTTTTATGCAAAAGATTTTCATTTTAACTGAAAGATTACAAATCAATAATTAAAAAGTGGCAATGCTCGCACTGTAAGCTTAAATGACAATCAATAAGCACACAGAAATTAAATAAGTCAAATGACGCGAGCAAGCAGAGCCTTATACCGACAAAATGTAATTCTCATGAGAAAAAAAATACATTTTATATAGGGAAAACACACCATTACAAAAGTGCGCGTATAACGCATATTCATAGAAATTTTTCAATGTTTTTTTTATAAACCATAAGTGGAAGTAGACCTTTCCAACGCATGTACTCGTTTGAAAATCGGTTGAGTGGCTCTCGCGTTATAAAATCACAAACATAGGACAACATATTTTTATATATGTAATATAAAGGGTGTTTTTTTATGAAGTTTTTTTTTTATACGAATCACTCTGTTGTCTGACAGCTGTTTTGACAGTTTAAAGTGACGTCTCTACTCAGTATTGTTTGGCAAATCATCATGAACAGGTTAACTCCAGAACAACGCTTCCAAATCGTGGAACTTTATTTTCAAAAACAGTGTTCAATTAAAAATGTTTATCCGCTTTTTTGCCGCAAAATTCTCTTCAGTGATGGGGCGCATTTTTGGTTGAATGGATATGTCAACAAGCAAAATTGCCGTATTTGGAGCAAAGATAATCCACACGCCGTTCACGAATTACGAATGCATCCCGATAAATGTACTGTTTGGTGCGGTCTATGGGCTGGTGGAATCATCGGTCCTTATTTCTTTAAAAACGAGGAAGGACGACGCATTACCGTGAATGGAAATCGATACAGAATCATGATCAATGAATTTTTGGTGCCAAAACTTCAAGATATGGATGTAAACGAAATGTCATACTGTGGGCGAAACAATGGACTTATTGAAAGAACATTTCAACGACAACATTATTTCGAGAAATGGATGGACCGGTGAATTGGCCTGCACGTTCGTGTGATTTGACGCCACTCGATTATTTTTTGTGGGGATACCTGAAATCATTGGTTTACGTGGATAAACCAGCAACGATTGACGCTTTGGAAACCAGTATTCAACGTGTCATTGCTGAAATACGCCCTCAAATGCTTGAAAAGGCAGTCGAAAATTGACCCTCCAGAATGACCTTTGTGCAAAATAGTCGTGGTGGCCATATGCCCGAAATTATATTTAAATGTTAAATGACAAGAAATTATCTACCAAATAAAAAATTTTTTTTGGCCATTTCATAATTTGGCATGTGTTTTATTTAAATTTCAAATCAGCAAGCTCTTATAAAAACACCCTTTAGAAGATTGATATTTCGATCAATATCGAATGCGGTAATGTGGCCTTTGATTAATTTGAAAAATATCTGTAGAAGCTTTTTCACATGGACTTATCATAAACATAAATTATGTTCTATGACTATAGATTGGTTGATATATTTAAAGTGTACCCAGTAAGTCGCGATAATACTACGGTACCAACAAGGTCGAAAATGTACCAGAAAAAGTACAATTGTATCATATTTCACATCTGTGTTCCAGGCTCATTGTCAACACTACGGCGACTACAAAGGTATTGTTTTGGCCTATTGTCAGCAACAGTGGCTGGTCGACACAGCGGTGTCAGAAGGTGCCTGATTACAAGCAAATAGTGATATATTAAAATGTTTAGCATTTTGATAGTAAATTTGCAAAATTAAAATTTTTTGTTGAAGAGTCTAGTTTTCCATAATTAAAATTATCCAACTTTTCACTAAACAAATGCCAAAGTTCAAATCTTGTTATTTCATCATTTGACAAACAATATTCTTCCTGACCTCAAATTTGTCCACCCTTTAACTGAGACTGAAGAAATACCTTCAGTTTGGATCTAGAACCTACTACCTTACGGACTCCTTCCTATGTAAAAGTTACCTACTTCACTGTGGCTGCTAACTAATAATCCTAGCTTGTCAGTCCAATAGTCAAAGGTTCGATTTCACGCGGAGACTTTGGGTGTTTTCCTTACACAAGCAAATTGCTTTGCGGGTTGCATTTGTTATAAAAATAAAATATATGTAAAGGGTCGGCCATCTAACATTTTTTTTCAACTAGTGCTTATTTCGTGAATGGTAACACTTAGCCATGTCTGATTTGACAGATAATTAGTTTTATCCTTCCGCTGAACGAATATGGTTGCGTATACGCTTGAAAAGCGCTGGGAAATATTGCGACATTACTTTGAAAATCATGGTATTGTTGCAGAATGTGTGCGAAAATTGCGTACGGATTTTGGAAGAGGAGAAGCACCGTCAGCTCCGTATGTTCGTTATCTTGTGAAAAAAGTGAAAGAAACTGACATCCTCATCGATAAACCAAAGAGTGAAAAGCCAAAAACAGTGCGTAGACCCGAGAATATTGCTGCTGTGGCAGACAGTGTGCGTGAAGCGTCATCAACATCAATTCACCGTCGTTCTCAACAATTGAACATTTCGGAGACATCATTGAGACGAATTTTGCATAAAGAACTTGGTATGACGCTGTACAAAGTCCAATTGGTTCAGGAGTTGAAGCCAACTGACCATCCAAAGCGTTTTCGCTTCGCTAAGTGGGCCTGCGATCGACTTACAGAAGATGACGATTTTGCCAAAAAAAATCATCTTTTCAGATGAAGCTCATTTTGATCTTGGCGGGTATGTAAACAAGCAAAATTGTTGCATTTAGGGCACGAAAATCCGCACGAATGCATTGAAAAACCGATGCACCCAAAACGAGTCACTGTTTGGTGCGGATTTTGATACAGAGGCATAATTGGGCCATTTTTCTTCGAAAATGAGCAAGGAGTGGCCGTTACAGTCAATGGCGACCGTTATTGGGCCATGTTGAACGAATTTTTATTCTAAAAAATTGAAGAGGAGGATATTGGCAACATTTGGTTTCAACAGGACGGCGCTACGTGCCACACAGCCGAAGCTACACTCGATGTTTTGCGCCCTGTTTTTGAAGATCGCGTTATCAGCCGCAGAGCTGATGTCGTTTGGCCACCTCGGAGCTGCGATTTGACACCGTTGGACTATTATTTGTGGGGTGCCGTCATAGAAGTGTTACGCCGACAAGTCAGAGACAATTGACGCTTTAAAGGACAATATTCGTGAAGCCATTGGTGAAATACAGCTGCACACAATCGATAATGTGCTTAAAAATTGGACCGGTCGTGTACGCTACTGCATGGCCAGCCGAGGCAGCCATTAGAATGAAATTATTTTCCATTATTAACCGGAAGGATTGTAATTTCAAATAAAAAAAAGGAATTTGAGATAATATTCAGTAGTTTTTTTATAGCATTTTCAAAAAAAAAGTTATTTGGCGGACCCTGTATAAAAAAAGAAAAATATATATACATGTTACGAAATTCGAACCAGTTACTAGTAACTGGAAACCAGTCAAGTGACCTATACTATGACAAGTTCTCTTCACTGTTAGAGAATATATAAATTATAGAAATAATCAAAATATAATTTGCAAGAATATATAGGCCAAACACCTCACAACACATTGATTAAACGGAAATGGTGTACGTTGTTTATTTCGTATATTTAAGTAATTAATTTTCATTACACTCTTAAATACGTAAATATTAATTAAAATCATGTTCGACATGAACATACAGATACGTGAGAAAAATATTCTTCACTTTCCCACCTCTAGTACAAAAAAAAAAAAAATAAAATAAACACAATACCAGCATACAACAGGCCAAGGCTAAAAATATTTGCGGTTCAATGATACAAAAGATGAAAAAGCGGAAAACAGCAAAAATTGTTCATACAAAAAGTGAACAAATAATTAAACTGAAGTATTTCGTTTACACTACATTAAATTTCTACACTCAAACATAAACTTTTGCTAAATATATTTTTGTTAATTTAATTTTCTTGCTGCTTTTGTAGAAAATGTGAAAACATCTTCAACAGCTTTGATAGCATTGATTAAAAAAATTAATTTTATAATTTTTAATTAGTAGCTTTTTCTTGTAATTTAAGCTCATTGTGATTGCAGAAAGTGAGATATTTATTAAAACTCGAGCATTTTAAAAGCTTTTTTTTTATTAATATACAGCATAAACGTCAATATTATGAAAGAAATTAACTTGACAAGTTTAAAGGTTAAAAGGTCACAGCAGTTAATTGTTGGTAACATAAAAAACAACAAGTGTAATAATATTAATAGCAAATCTTATCTTCTTTATGCATAAAGAAAATGAAAATATAAATGAAAATATATGTATTAAGAAAGAGAAAAACCCTTAATCTTTTATGTTTTAACTTTTCCCACAATTTTATTATTTAATAAATTTAATAAACATAAAAGTTTATCCATTAAGTACGAGAATTTTTGCGGAATTGTTTCACATGCCATTCATTAAGTCTGCACAAAACGTTCTGAATAGGTATCGAAATTCGTATAAGTAGTTGTCAACAAGGAAGAGATGTTCTGAGAACTTCTCCGAAATATGTGAAATATGTAACTCTGTACGATTATTATGCTACTTCAGACATTTTTAGTAAACTCTAATATTGTTTGAATAAAATAATTCCCAGATTTTTCGCTATATGTACACATAATACCATATTTACTTATTACTTTTCCATAGGAACAATCGATTTCGATAATTATGGTTCATATAGTATTTGGCCAAAGAATTGCTTCTAGTGATAAAACTCTTTTCTGCGTAAATGGCAAAGTCAATAATTCAAATTACAGCATTTGGAGCGAATACACTTCTTAAGCCGTTAGCTAATTACTATTACATCCATTGAAATTGACTGTTTGGTGATTGACTGTTTGGCGGCACCATTGGTCCTTATTTCTTTCGCAATGTGAATGCTGAATTTTTATTTCCAAAAATCATCAGGCAAACGACATCTGGTTCACAGCGCCCTTAACAATAGATTTATTGCAATTTTTATATCTTCTAAAATAATAATTGGAATTGCATTTCATTGGTTCTTATACCAAATCTACTGATGATTTGGTGTAAGAACCAATGAAATGCAGGCATATAGACATACTTGACCACATAACAAACAAAACGCACTAATTTAATTGAGACAATATGTTGATTAAACGATTTTAAAAATAATTGCAGGTTGTATTCACTTAGTCATTCCGTGTGTAACTCAGGGAAATATTCCTGTAGGACCCCACAAAGTATATATATATATATATATTGTTGATCAATGATGAAACCTAAGACGATCTAGCCATGTCAGTCCGTTCGTCCATCTGTTCACACCACAATTTAGTCCAAACGGAAAGAGCCACAATCTTGAAATTTGGTGAAAATAAATTTTAAAGGAGAGCACATACAAAGTTCAAAACTGGGCTGAATCGGGCCAGAGGGAAAAAGTTTCCCTAAGAAGAACTAAATCAACCTATAAAAAACAACATTATTTTAATTATTTTGTAATTTTGTTGAGCAAATGATTTATTTTTATGTCAAAGAAGTTCTAACGCGTTTAAAATGAAGCCATAAAATAAAAAATAAAATAAAAAGAAAAATGCGACATGAAGAAAAAATATTCAAACGGTAACACGGGTATTATAACAATAACATGTTAACATCAGGTTGATACACTTCTCGTATTCTTTTTCACAATAAAATTTGTGTAAATAGGAACTGTTATCACATTCAACTACGCCACCTAGTAAGTGGTGACAAACACAATACACATGAGCACTGATGATGAAAGGGTTGCGTCTTTCGAAAACAACTGTTCTGCTCTGCTGTATAAGTTGAATAAAACTGATGATGACTTGCCTTTGTGCTTTGGAATATTTATCGTGTCTTTCTGAGATTTAAATTAAAATTTCGAACAATTAGCCTATAAAATCTTAATTCAATTTAATATAGCAATATAAAATGTTCGTTAAAATTCTTACTACATAAAAATAAAAATAATTTTTGAGTTCCGCCCCCTTTAGTGGGCGGTGTAAAAATTTAACAAATTGTATTACTTAAGCCTACATTCTTTAAAAATAAGATTTTTAAGCTTTTATGCCGAAGCTCAGATGTAATCTGATTCTCTCCTGCCGTACCCGCTCCTTGACCTTTACCCCCTAGATGACCTTATCAAAAAAAAAATTTTTTTTCTACACTTAAGTACCCCAAAAATTTTAAGTTTTTACGAATTAGAGGAAATGTCTCCCCCACGGTCTTTCTCGGAAATATATTAAGGGAACCCAGCACGTTAAACATATTTAACTTATCTCAGTCCCTTTCTTGCAGGTGGATATAAAATATTCTGCCTTATTACCATTCTCGAACGAGAACGAGAAGCGTAATAAGGCCTATTAATACGTGAGATTTTATGTTGATGGAAAGGTGTATCAGCCATGCTCCTCCCAACACATTGGAAACGACTGCATTAAAATAAATTTTGTTTCTTGTTTACTTAAGCCAAATACCATAAAAATTTAAATGTCATAAGAATAAAAATAGAGTTTTTATTTACTAAATATTTGGAGAGTGTTTAAAATTTCAAAAAGCCATCTAGCGTCAGTTTTAGGTAAAAATAAAAATCGAAAATTAATCCCTTTCCACGATAATGAATATAAATAAGCATTATTTTATCAAACTTTCAATGATCTTTCCTTGTTATCAACAAATTCAAATGCGTGTAAAAAAAATTTCGCACCTTGAAGGTTTTGTTATGGATAATGTCAACTTTCATTTGCAATTGCTCTCATCCCATTCCCATTTTGGTTGTTGCATCATTAGCCAAAAATTTTTTGTTTTAAGTTCAATCAGTACTTCTCATTTTATGTCATTCTTGAGCTCATATAACAATGTATAAATACTAATTAGGTAATTGTTCAGTTAACACTTAATTGGTATAAAATCGATTAAAATTACAAATACAGCACTGCTAAGATTTGTGTTTAGCGAGCAAAACACAACTCACTGAACAAAGTTAGTCAAGACTTAGCACCTAAAGTATGGAAAAAGGGGAAAACAAACATTAAAAGAATATGTCGAGCCATATTGAAGTTAAGTTATTGATATTAAATTAAGTTTTAATTAGACAATTAAAAAAAGGAAATAAAATTCCAGATTTTAGGTCCTGATGAATACACAAATTTTTAATTTCCACTTGTTATAAATTAACTGAATCGACTAAATTTTGTAATGTGAACAGGAAGATAATTATGTCAATAAAGTGAATATTGACTCAATTAAAAATGCATGTCTGAACAGTGTATTAATAAGATTAAAAATAAACAAATTTTAATACGAGGACTTATAAAAATTGTATTCAAATTCAGCAAAATACATTAAATTTTGTTTAATAAGATAATCGAACGAAATTAATTGATTAACCGATTGAATACTCTATTAATTATTGTAAATAATTGTTGGCTGTCTATTTCGGCTACATTTTCAAAAGCAAAATATTTACCGATTAATTAATTGGGCCCCCATCGATATTCCATACCCTGACATTTACATGTAAAACAAGTAAATTTTGCTCTGATTTACACCCTTAACTACAACTTTTAGTGGCCAAACACTAATACATTTACTTGAACAGCAAAAGTAAATTATAATTTTTTTTTTTTTGCTAATTAATCTGAATGACAAATGTAGAAATTTTAATGGTTCATAAATTTTTTATACGCTAAGTTAGCATCATGCTTAATAGCTATAATGGTCAAAAAGTTTAATATGGCTCGCTTAACGACAACATTAACGAAAATGGATAAATAAACGAAAACGTTAGCAAAATATGTGCAATAATGCCAGAGAAGAAGCACCCTCTTACACATATCAATGTGTTAGACTTCACATTAAAATAAGACATTATAAGGCGATACTTATAAGTTAATATTAGAGACGTAAAAGCAGTGGAAATGTTTATGTATAGAAGAATTTTCTTAATAATTTTTATAAGATTAAGCAAGACTATATTTTGTATATTTCGCACATTTATTATCATTAAGTGTTTAATGAATTTATATATTGTAAAAGGATATCTACTCGTATAATATGAACTTGGTGTAGATTCCTTTAAAATTTTGCTGATGAGATAGAAAATGTTATTGTCAACTATCTTATATATGAGTATTTGACATTAAACGCTACATTAGCGCCATGGAGTGTGTACTTTCGATTAGATGGGTTCATGTGTGCTGAAGGTTATATTAGAATAGAACATAAGTTCTAATTTTTGTTTTTTTCTACATGATATCAGTTATTTAAATTTTTTTATAACTTAAAAATAATAAACTTTTCCGAATTCTATTATGCCACTCCACCATGTTTGAAAACTTCTCAAATTAAAGCAAAGAAATTTGCAGATTTAATTTGTAATTCACTTTTGAGTCTTGACTTAAATTTTACTGTTTCATATAAAACTCATTTTATTTACTCAAAAACTCGAAGCAGTGTAATGAATAAATCGAAATTAAAATAGATCGTCATTAAAAAAGTTTAATTTATTTTGTTTTAGATGGAAAAATAAAACTCCTCATAAGAAAATAAAACTTTGTGTATAGCACTATTTTAAAAGATTTTTATTTAAAAGTAAATATAAAAATACATAAAGAATTTTATTTTATGACGGAAGAATAAAACCCTCTACTTAAGTGTCTCATCTGACATTTTATTACTATTATAATATTCTTTTTTTTCAAAATAACTATTACTCGTATTTTGGAGTTGAGGGCTTAAAAGGAGTTTTAAGTTCAGTATAGGATTCAGAAGGATCAGGTTAATAGGAATATATTGGCATATGACAGTATGATTCTGCCACGACTCTCACATGGAAAGTTTTTGACTTCGCATTTCTCGGATAACTTTTATTTACGATCACATATTTACGGCACATATTGAAATACTTAAGTTCCTATTATCACTAACTTGACGTTAGTGGAACTAATATACTTATGGGTCACTTCACCATTTCTTTGAATAAAAAATCAAATAGGATAAAAGAGAACGAAACTCTTCGCAATTCTTATACCCTCTAAAAAAGAATTGGAGGGTATATTCACTTTGTCATTCCGTTTGTAACGCATCGAAATATCCATCTCAGACCCCATAAAGTATATATATTCTTGATCAGTGATTAAATCTAAGACGATCTCAGCATGTCCGTCTGTCTCTGGAAATCACAATTCAGTCCAAACGAAAAGAGCCAGAGTCTTGAAATTTGCTATAAATATATCTTGTAGGATAGCACAGGTTAAGTTCGGAAATGGACTAAATCAGGCAAGAGGGCAAAAAGTTCCCCTAAGAAGAACTAAATCAAACTCTAAAAAACAACATAATTTTTTTAGGTTTTTTTTGTAATTTTGTTAAGCAAATGTTATATTTTTATTTCAAAGAATTTCCAACGCGTTAAACATGGAGCCATAATATCAAATATATTAATTTTTATATGCAGAATAGTGTACAAATTTAACAAATTTTATTATTTAAGCCTACATTTCTTAAAAATAACATATTTAAACTGTAGTGACGAAGCTGAGACCTAACCTGCTGCTCCTCTGCTCTACCCCCTCCTCCCCCTTTTACATTTAATTAATCCGAACATTTATTTTTGAAGTTTTATGGCAAAGGTGATATGTCTCCCCCACAGCCCTTGCCAGAGAGACCCCGACAAAATATAGTTTTAATACCCTCCAAAGAGAATTGGAACCCATAAAGTAGATATATATATATACATATATATATATATATATATATATATATATATATATATATATATATATACATATATATATATATATATATATATATATATATATATATATATATATATATATATTCTTGATCAGTGATGAAGTCTAAGACGATGTAGCAATGCCCGTAAATTCGTCTGTCGAAATCATGATATAGTCTATTTTTGGACCCCGCCCCTTTTGGTGGGCGTGGACGTACAATATTATATCCAAAAATAGGCTAAATATTGAACAATTTGTATTCCTTAAGCATATAAGAAGCTGAGATGTTCTCTGATCTTGTAGAGGTGAACCCTTTCCCCTACGTCCCTTCCCGCAATTATTCTGTCAAAATAGAGATTTGAAATTGGGAACAGAGATGTCTTAAAAGAACTCTGTTCCACCAACATTTTAAATTTACTTACTAAATATTTGGAGGGCACTTAAGATTCGACTCGGTCGAATAAAACGTTTCTACTTGTTTAAGTTTTTTTTTTTTTTTTAATTTTGTTAAGCAAATGATATATTTTTATGTCAAAGAAGGTCCAAAGCGTTGAATTTGGAGCCTAAAAGTTCGAAAATTCCATTTTTGGACACCGCCTTCTTTATTATACGCAAAAGTAGTGTAAATATTTAACAAATTGTATCACGGAAGCCTAGATTCCTTAAATATGAAAACGACGAAGCTATCCACTAAATGTCCCCTTTCAAAAAAAAAAGAAAAAGAAAAATTTTAGTTAAAAATTTACTTATTAAGTTTTACTACAAGACTAAAACATCTTTCCCATTACCCTTTCTATAGTGACCCTGTCAAAATAGAGTTTTAAAATTGGACACAGAAATGTCTTAAAGGAACTCTGACCCAGCAAAACATTTCGATTTGATTTACTACATAAATGGTGTCCGCCGGGAAGGTATACTACTTTGTTTAATTCTTGATTAAATGAAAGAGAATAGATCTTATATTGATATATATACATATACATATATATAAATATATATATATATATATATATATATATATATATATATATATATATATATATATATATATATGTATATATATATATATATATATATATATATTATTTAATGTCGGCAATTGTGTATGAAATACAATATCAGATAAATGTCCGCCTCTGTTAGCCTCAGAAATGTGAGCCCTTTTGAGCATTTTTTTCATTACATTCTCACACACTTCACGCGGTATTTCATTAATTTCATTGCGAATATTTTGTTTGAGTTGCTCAAACGTTTCAGGTTTGTTTGCATAAGCTTTGCTTTTCAAATATCCCCACAAAAAGAAGTCCGGAGCAGTCAAATGAAGTGACAGTGGAGGCCAATCAATATCACCATTTCTTGAAATAACTTGTTGTGGAAAGAGGTCTCACAGTAATTCCATTGTAATCCGATTAAAACACCTTGGTTTGTCGAAAATTTTTCCATAATAAATTTGCCACGTGTCTATTTCAGCACTGCCACATATGTTTACAAAAATGGCGGCAAAACAAAGTAGTATACCTTCCCGGCGAACATCCTGTACTTGGAGGGTATTTAAGATTCGAGCCGGTAGAATATAACGTTTTTACATGTTTTTTGTTTGCTTGATCAGGCAATTCCCCGTAAACAGTTCTTCATTAATTAAAAAAGTTATACCCATAACATATTTTTTATGAATTAAGCCTTTATTATTTAGTTTTCTTTGTTTTATGTTTATATTTATTGAAAGAAATTTGAACAAAACCGTGACGTACGTAATGAAAATTGGGATGCTTATGCCCCTCTTCTTCAACCTAACCTACGTAATGAAAAACTATAAACATAAAAAAGATTTGCTATACCCTCAAATGTAGATTGTGGATTTTTTTCTGATTAAACATGTTTCGAACTTAAGCCTTACAACTATAAATTATTTACTTTACTAAATAAAATCTAGAAATGTCATTGACTTAATCTTTGTTTACTAGACTTTATGTAGTTGAACATTAGCCTGTTGAGACTTTTCTCTTAAAAGCCACTCGTTTGCTTTAAGTAATAAATTGTAATGAAAAGTACAAACACAAGAATGAAAGTATAAACTTTTTACTAAAATAATTAACAAAAGCCATCCTTTGTAATTCAACTACAATTACAACAAATGTTTTATTGTAGCTCTTTCTAAAAGTATGCAACTTTTTTATTTATTTATATTATATTTTTTATATTTGTTTATTGCACAAAACTCTTGCTGGCAACAATGTGCACTTAAAACATTAAAAAACAAGTAAAAACGTTTTATTCGACCGGGTCGAATCTTAAATACCCTCCAAATATTTAGTAAGTAAATTTAAAATATTTAACTTAGTGGGACAGAGTTCCTTTAAGACATCTCTGTACCCAACATTAAATCTCTATTTTGCGAGAGTCATTACGGGAATGGCCGGTGGGGAAGACCTTTCACCTCTGCAAGATCAGAGAACACATCAGCTTTTTATAGGCTTAAGGAATACAAATTGTTCAATATTTACACTATTTTTGCATATCATATCGTACGCCACTAAAGGGGGCGGGGCCAAAAATTAGTCTATTTTCGTGTTTTCCACAAACGGATGCCAGATCGTCTCAGACTTCATCAGTGATCAAGAATATATATAATTTATCGGGTCAAATTCTCTTTGGAGGGTATTAAAACTGTATTTTGGCGGGGTCGCTCTGGCAAGGGCTGTGGGAGAGATATATCACCTTTGTCATAAAACTCTAAAAATAAATGTTTGGTATAATTACATACAACATTAAAAAATAAAATTTTTGGTTGGGTCATTTAGGCGGCAAACTGGGCGAAGGGGTAGGGCAGAGTAGTATGAGGTCTCAGCTTCGTCAGCTTAAAAATGTTATTTTTAAGGAATGTAGGCTTAAGTAAAATAATTTGATACATTTTTACACTATTTTTGCATGTAATAACGCCCACTAAAATGGGCGGGATCAAAAAAAAATTTTTTTTACATAAAAATATATTATTTGCTTGGCAAAATTACAAAAAAAAATTTAAAAATTATATTAGCCCAGTTCACAATCTCGAGCAAGTAGTCTACCATCGTAGCATGAGCAAACAAAATACAATAGCCCAGTTCAAAATCTCGAGCAAGTAGTCTAGCATCGTAGCATGAGCAAAATAATTGTACTCTACACCATCAAAATACATTGAAAATTCTCTCAAATACTCTCTTAATTTGCAAATGCTATAATGCAAGACCATTTGCACAGGATTGTGAATTGGGCTATTGAAAATGCTCTCAAATACTCTCTCAATTTGCAAATGCTATAATGCAAGACCATTTGCACAGGATTGTGAATTGGGCTATTGAAAATGCTCTCAAATACTCTCTCAATTTGCAAATGCTATAATGCAAGACCATTTGCACAGGATTGTGAATTGGGCTATTGTTTTTTAGAGGTTGGTTTAGTTCTTCTTAGGGGAACTTTTCCCCTCTTGCCTGATTTAGCCCATCTACGAACTTAACCTGTGCTATTCTTCAAGATATATTTATACCAAATTTCAAGAGTCTAGCTCGTTTCGTTTCGACTGAATCGTGATTTCCACACACGGACGGACGGACAGACATGCTAAGATCGTCTTAGATTTCATCACTGATCAAGAATATATAAATTTTATGGGCTCTCAGATGAATATTTCGCTGCGTTACAAACGGAATGACAAAGTGAATATACACTCACTCCATATTCTTTTTTGGAGGGTATAAAAATTAGTTTGGCTTTTGGTGGTGCTGGCTAAGACTTTGCAAAAGCGCTAATTTAAAAGCACCCTACATAAGTTTTGTGAAATAGATGGTATATTGAAATTTTAATAAATTTAATTTTAATTTCCATTACATTTCTTTCCAAGTGATAGAACGGTAGCTATTGTCTCCTGAAACTTGAGGTCAATATTATGATAATAACAATATCAGTGACAATTTTTTTTCATTTTTTCATTTCATAAATTCATCTTTATTAACATCTTATACTTAGCATATAAATTTATAATTTCGAGATTTTATCTGCAGCGAATAATAGTGATAATAGAAATAAAAACTTAATATTAAAAAGTTTGATATTATTTAAAGGAAAATAGGAAAAACCTTTATATGAAAAGAAAAATAGATTAAAATATAGTTAGAAAATATACAGGATACCATGAAATTATTCGGGGATAATACATGTATACATGACATTTGAATTTAATAATTTTTGTTTTAAAGCTGCAATTAGGCCAATTGTATGCATTCTCTTATCATTTGATAAGGAGAATTTTGAATAGATTCGCGATATTTGTTGTTAAGTTTTTTTTGTGAAATCAATAATTAGCTCATATCCAGTTTCGTGGTGGAGAAGTTGAGTTGAATATCTCCAATTTTTGTTGTTTATTATTTTAAGACATTTATTTTGGATAATTTGTAGTTTTTTCAAATGTGTTTTTGCTGCATTATACCAAATGGCACTTGCATAAGTCAAAGTTGGTCCTATTAAGCTTTTAAATAATAAGTTTTTACTCTTAAAGCTAAGTCTTGAGCGTTTACCACAAAGCTCTGATAGTTTTCATAGATTTTTTACAGATTCCATCGATGTGTTTCCCGAAATTTAGTTTCTTATCGAGGCAACCACCAAGATATTTAACATCGTTTTTAATTGTCAGTATCTCATTCTGGAAATTTAACTGACGGCTTGTCATGTTTGAAAAATTTTGTGAAATACACAGTTTAAATATATATTGGAATATTTATCATTTCTTTCTGAATTAAAAAAAAATCGAACAATTAGCCTATGAATCTTAATTCAATTTAATATATAAAATAAATTATAAATAATACTCCGGTATTCATAAAAAAATTAAACGTATTTGAAATCTGTTTTAAGAAAATTTTTTATGAAAAATTTTATTAAAATACATTTCAAACTCATTTTATATTTTATGAATACCGGAGTATTTGTTTAATTAGTTCTTTAATTTATACACTACAAAATCCTTTTAATTAATTAATGAAAAACTTTTATTTAATAAATCTGTACAATTGTGTTAATTATTTGTAGGGTTTGTTTCCTGTTTACACGCACTCGTATCGCCTCTACTTTTTCTATGATATACTAACTTTTTCTTTCATAAATCACAGAAGCGTAAAATTACTTAAAAAATTTGTTCGAGTCTAGTGACAACGTATTCATAAATAAATGAATAAGAGTTGGCAATGAATGGCGGTGTTGTTGGTTAAGACCAACAACAAAATAATGGTGATTGTGTTCTATAATGGTTAAAACCATATTCCCTAATTGGGGTTAAGTTTGCAAATCTTTATGCCGCAGGTTGGATTTTATACTTTTAATGCTACACGATTCCTCACATTAAGAATTAGCTTAGTAAGAAAAAGGATTTAAAATTTCTTTATAACAATTTATTATTATTTTTCCTACAATATTTCAATATTTTCCAATTTTGATAACAAAAAATAAAAAAGGAAATAAATAATCCCCACCAGGGCACACTCATACAGGTAAGAAGGAGCGATAGACCAGTTGATTATTTTGTTGTTGGGAGAAATTCAAGTACAAACGTCAAAATTTGTTTACATATTTACATGCATGCAAAACTTAAGAGCAAATGTAAAAACAAACATGTTTATTTGTTTTTGTACTTTTTCGTTTTTTTATTTGTTCTACACATTTAATTGTGAGATTTGAATAAGATTTCACAAAAACAAAATGGGACATGAAGAAAAATAATCAAACGGTAACACGGGTATTATAACAATAACATGTTAACATCAGGTTGATACAGTTCTCGGATTCTTTTTCACAATAAAATTTGTGTAAATAGGAACTGTTATCAAATTCATCTAAGCCACCTAATAAGTGGTGACAAACACAATACACATGATTACTGATGATGAAAGTGTTGCGTCTTTCGAAAACAGCTGTTCTGCTCTGCTGTGTAAGTTGAATAACAAAAACTGATGTTGACTTGCCTTTGTGCCTTGGAATATTTATCATGTCTTTCTGAGATTTAAATTAAAATTTCGAACAATTATCCTATAGAATCTTAATTCAATTTAATATACAAGTAGCAATATAAAATGTTCGTTAAAATTCTTACTACATACAAAATGCCTGTAGTTTTTTATTGTTGTAGAACCGCTCCTACCTGTATCAGTGTGGCCTGATCCCCACATTTTATTATTTTGATATCAATTATAAATCGCTTTCGATCATTTACCTATAACAATTTAATTTTTCATGAAAACTTTTATTTACAAAAAAACAAAAAAAAATACTTCAAATAAAAAGACCAATTTCAACAAAAACCGGAAACAACACAAACAATTATTTATTTGTTTCTCATTTATACATATGCGATTATCTCTTCACCACACTTGAAATGAGTTGACTTTGTGCAACAGACATTTGCGACGCTACACATTTAAAACTAACAGCAAAATTTTGGTATTAAAGAAGCTTGAAGTTGGTGTTCTATATTATTTTTATTATTTGCACAAACATTTCTTTACACTTGTCTAGTATTTATATGCTGTCGACAGAAGGAGAAAATTGCTATAATAAATCAAATTTCGTAATACCAAAATATATGTTTATTGCTTGCAAAACCTCAGTAAAAGATAAACGATTGTAGAAACCGAACGCCGGTATATACTTAAGAACAATTGCATTTGAAAGTGTTATAAAACTTGATATATAGATATTGATAAATTTTTTAAATAATATATCATTTTGCATATTTAAATAAAACATAAAATCTGCATTAAAAATTCAATGCGAAAAACAAAAACATGCAAATTACATATTCTTTTTCTATGACAACATTTTTAATTAAACATCGTAGAAACAAAAAGACACATGAGCCTTAAAAAAGTTAGGTAATAACAAAAATCAACATATTGATATATTTTAATCAAGGTCTCGTTGTAAAAATTATATTCATTAAATTTAATTAATTAATTAAATTTTGTAAAAATTATATTAATTAAATTATGAATGTTTAGCTGAATGGTTTGTAACCATTTCCCTTCACAAAAAACTGAAAGAAAACATATTTATTTGCCATTCCGCGCGTAATTTCCTCAATATCAATATATTTCACATTCTTATGAATAGGGAAGACGAATAAGCGAAATCAATTTCCCCAAGCCCCCAGAAGAGCCAGAGACTTCGTTGTTACACCAATGGATTGGAAATGAACCTAAATAGAAGGCTATTGAAAATGCTGAAAAATCCAAAATATGGTCTCAGAGCTGAGAAACTTTTGGTCCATAAAATTAAGTAGCAAAAACGAATTAATTTTTGTTTTTTTTTTCTAATTAAAACTATTTTGTGCTTTCCAAAGGATAACATATTTACTACATTAAAAAAATATTGATTCCAGGGTCCGAAAATCGATTTTTTACACATATATGTAATTAAATAAGTTACTAGTTTTATTTTTTGGTAAATTAAAACTATCTTATATGTCTGTAAGAATTAATATAGTAATAAAAATCAAAAAAGTCATTAATTCGATTCCAGGGCTGGCCAGTCTTTTTTTTTGTGCACATAATTAAGCAACTGAGTTACCAGTTTTGGTTTTTTGTGAATTAAAACTCGTTTATACTTCAGCAAAAATGATATTTGTGTTAATAATCAAAAAAAATATGAAAAGGTCGATTCCAGGGTACGAAAATCTAATTTTTTTAGTACATCAAAAAAACAAATTAGTTACTATTTTTTTTATTTTTTTTTATTGACCTTATCAGTTTATCGTAATATTAATCAAACTTGTGGTCGTTTTTTATAATATATTATTTATTATAATTTTTATTCGATATTTCGTTAACAGCTTGTTAACACTTTAGGAAATAATAATTATAAATTTTTTTTGTGAATTAAATCAATTTTATGCTTCAGAAAGAATAAAATTGGTATTAAAAATCCAAAAAAATTCAAAAATTCTAGGCTTGGGCAATCGGAATTTTTTTCGACATACGGATTTAATCAAATGAGTTACTAGTTGTAGTCTTTTGTGAATTAAGCGTCTGTCATACTTCAGAAGCAATTAATTCAAATTATGTTAAAAAGCAAAACAATAAAAACTTGATTCCAGGGTTCGAAAATGTATTTATTATTTGTTTGTTTGTACATGTAAGTAATCAAACAAGTTACCAAATTTTTTCTGAATGAAATCTGTTTTATGCTTCAGCAAGAGTTCCAGGGTGGGCAATCGAAATCTTGTTTTTTCTTCAAAATGTACTAAATGAAATACTAGTTTTGGTTTTTTGTGAAGTAAACTTTCTTTGTACTTCAGGAAGAATTAAATTTGTATTGTAAAAGAGTGCAACATTTTGTGCACTTTTTATAGAAAAATGGCACTATTATATAATCTCAAAATAGTGAATTTCTTAGAAAATAAACTGCCATCTTAGGAATATTAATTTGTGTCTTAAAACTCCGCCTAACTGCAAATTTTAAGAAATAAAGTGAAACAATGTTACATGTTTTCCAGAAAAGAAAACACTGTAAGAGTCGATTCCAGGGTTTGAAAATCTATTTTTTTTTGTACATAAAATTAAGTAATCAATTTAGTTACTAGTTTTGTTTTTTAATGAATTAACCCTATACTATAGCAAGAATTATACTGTTACTAAAAATTAATTAAGATCAAAAAGATGATTCCAGGGCTGGACAATTGTTTTTTTATTTTTATTTAATAATATTTTTTGTACATAAAAATAACCAAATTTTTTAGATATTAAACTTATTTAATGTTTTTAAAAGAAATTAATTCATTGGTATGAGAAATCAGAAAAGCCATAAGGGCAGTTCCACAGCAAGAAAATTTAAACTTGTTTTTGGCCGACTAAAGTAACTAATGGTGTTTTCTTTTCTGAAAAAAATTATGTGCCTTTTGAATATGTAATATTGTTTTCCTGGTACACTCACCCCTACAAAGGGGTCCATTTTTCGATATCACAAAGGAACAAAATATTTAGTTGACTTTGCACTTCAAATAATGTATAGGTAATTGGCGTATTGAAAATGGAAAATGAATAAGCAAAATACTCACTTGTATAAAAAAGTACTAAACGCAGCTGAAAAAATGGTATTATCTCACCCTCAAATATAAACAGGTGTGAGATATGCAACATATTTACCATTTATTTGTGCAACATATTTAGAAAGGAAACCGGCAACTTTTCACATCTTCACATATATTTTTAGAATGGTACATAAACCCGAGTAAATGGTAACATAAATGGAACATTTTTGTCAGAAAAGAAAACACCATAAATAAAACTAATTGCATTCTTTGCTATTCAATATATTTTTTATTTTAGCAAAAAAAAGAAATTAGTATAAAAAATAAAAAATATGGATCCCGGGTTGGTGAAGGGTATATAAGATTTGGCACAGCCGAATATACAGCAGTTTTAAATGTTTTTACATCATTTTTATTTCGAAAGAAATCCTACAGCATTAATCGAAAGGACACAAAACACATTTGTCTATAAGCATATTTCGACATCAACCACAATTTTGTAGTCAAAGTGGTTAACATTCTTTGCCAATTTACTTGGTCTTAATTAAAAATATAAAAAATCTTCTATAGCAGATATTTAACGAAATTAGCACATGTTACGCTAAATAATTCAATATCTGCATATTATAAAATATTTGATTCTCATGCGGCGATCCATGCAAGCTGTTTGCCTTGCCTTAAACAAACAAACTAGTTACGACATACTACCAGCCCACAAACATCCATTGGTTTCCTTATTATTATAGCATCTTTAGCTGCAAAGTAAAATGTCTGAATACGTCAACAGCAAAGAATTTTCAATGTGTTTGAATAATCATAAAAATTATATTAAAATCGAATATTGTATCTACAAGAAACACCAGCTGAAAGCACAAAATATATATGATTTTGCAATCAATGTTTCATTTGCAAACAGAAAATCCTACAGCCGGGAGCATTTTACAAGCAATAGAAGAAAATGGCCCTTCAAATTTGTTGGCATATAAATATGTACGAGTATATATTTCCCAAGAACAAAAAGCTATCTTTCGGCTTATGCTAATTTTTTCGTCCCAACTTTAAAAAGGAAAACGAGAGTAGCAAAACTAGAACAAATAACAATACCATTCCATTTGGGTTATGCATGGCATATAAAATGGAATATCTAACCTCAGGCTTAACTCGTAAATTGATGTTGAATAATAAACAACATATCGAACTGTTAAATCGAAAACAATTATATATTCTCTTATTTTTCTTTTTTCGATTTCAATTTAAATTTTGGTTCAGTTTTTTACTCGCCTTTTTTGTTTGATAAAAATTTTTTAACTTTAAAAATCTTATTATTTATAATAGAAATATATTAGAATCATGTATTAAATTTTCATATGTATGAAGAAATTGTTTAATTAAAATTATGTAGAATAAAATGATATTCAAGTGTTTGTATCCGGTATAGTTCTTTAAGCACATGATCCAATTTTTGTATTAATGAAAAGAATAGTTCTTTATCTTCATGGATATTTGACAAACAACATTACAGCGATTTATAAAAAAAAGTTAACAATTAAAACAGTTTATAATAAATCAGCAAAAAAATCGTTTAGACAGCTCATTGCTTTTTATAATAACATCGCAACATGTTTAATATGTTATATTCGACCGGTTCGATTCTTAAATACCCTCCAATTATTTAGCAAATATAAACTCTATTTTTATTGTTATTAAAATTTAAATTTTTATGGTATTTGACTTAAGTGAATAAAAAACAAATTTATTTCAATACGGTTGTTTCCAACGTTCTGGAAGGGGCATGACTGAGAGACCTTGCAGTCAGCATAAAAACTTACGTATTAATATTTTATATCAACGTGCAAAAAAGGAACTGAGATAAGTTAAATATGTTTAACGTGCTAGGTCACTCCGACAAAGGCCGTAGGAGAGACATCCCACCTAAATCGTAAAAACTTAAAACCTAAATTTTCGGGGTTGTTAAGTGAAGAAACAAATTTTTTTGATAAGGTCATTAAGGGGGCAAAAGGAGTGGTAGGGCAGGGGAAGATCAGAGAACATATTAACTTCATCGTAAAAGCTTATAAATGATTTTTTTAAGGAATGTAGGCTTAAGGAATACAATTTATTAAATATTTTTATTATTTTTTCATATAATATGTAACTTAACGCCCACTAAAGGCGGGCTTCATCCACAGACGAACGTCTTAGACTTTATCAATGATAAAAATAATATATACTTTACGGAATCCAATTCCTTTTGGAGAGCATTAAAACAAGGGCCGTGGGGGAGATATTTTGCCATAAAAAACTATAGATAACTTTTTGGGGTTATTAAGTATAATTTTTTTTATGGGGTCATTTAAGGGCAGTAAGGCAGAGGAGGATCAGGTTACGTCTCAGTTTCGTCATAAAAGCCTAAAAATGTTATTTTTAAGGAATACACTTTGTTAAATTTTTACACTATTTTTGCATACAATAAAAGGGGGCGGTGTCCAAAAATTAATTATTTTGATTTTATGGCTGTAAGCTTTTTTATCTCGGGCCAACACTCAGGGGATGACCCCTACACATGCAGTGCATTGCACCGCAACTAGAAAGAAGGGGATGGTATTGGGGGGACAGATGAAGAAGATGAGATAGGGAAATTTCTTATAGCTATTTGAACTTTTTCACTTCGCTGGCTAATTTTTGCTAGAGGGCCGGCGAAGGAGGATGCTGGTGTTACTCTGCTTTTTAGTATATGATCATGTCAGTCGCTGCCAATTATGATCAGAGACATGCCTTCATCACTGAAACAGGTTGGCAACAACTAACAATCATGCACTAATGCTGCTCAAAATAATTCAACACAATACTCATGACTCAGCACGGGTTTGAACTCAGGACCCTCCGCTTCATAGTCACGTGTTCTATTACTTCAGCCAAAAGCACGTTGGACCATCTTTGACATAAAAATATATTATTTGGTTAACAAAATTTGGAAAAAAAACTTTAAAAATTATTTTGTTTTTTAGAGGTCGGTTTAGTTCTTCTTAATGAAACTTTTTTTCCTCTTGCCCGATTTAGTCCATTTCCGAATATGACCTGTGCTATTCTTTAAAATGTACTGACACCAAATATCAAGAGTATGGCTGTTTTCGTTTGGACTGAATTGTGATTTCCACAGGCGGCCGGACGGACATTCTCAGATCATCTTAGATTTCATCACTGATCAAAAAAAAAAAAAATATATATATATATATATATATATATATGTATATATATATATATATATATATATATATATATATATATATATATATATATATATAAATATACTTTAAGGGGTCTTAGAGGGATATTACGTTGCGTTACACACAGAATGACAAAGTGAATATACCCTCCAATTCTTTTTTGGAGGCTATAAAAGTATTAATTTTGGTTAACTGGTTAAGCGACCCAAAATAATCAATTTTATCATGAATTAAAATTGAACAATCATTGAATAATTATTTTAAGAAACGTGTTAGGCGATTTACTTTCTTGATAATTTATTATACGTTAGCTCTCATATTCATCAAAAAATAAAATGTTTTTAAAATCTATTTGATGCAAACTTTGTATGCAAAATTTTAAATAAAAATGTTTGTTAACTTTTGTTCACCTTTATTTAAAAATGTTTCAAGACTATTTTGTACTATTTAAAATTTAATTTTCTTTTGCTTATTCCTGTTAATATTCACAACCTGTTACTGAAGTATTCAATATCAATAAATAATATTAACAATAATTTTTTAAAAAGACCTGGAGCTTAATATATATAAATAATAAATAAAATTCCGTTCATACACATGTTAACCCTTTCACTACCATTGGGATCATGCGTCCCAAGAGAAATTAAAAAATTCGCCAAAAATACAATACTCGCACTATTTAACTGAGAAAAAGTCCTTTTGGTAGCTTTTATGGTGTTTTCTTTTCTGGAAAAAATTTAACATTGTCTCACTTTATTTCTAAAAATTTGCAGTTTGGCGGAGTTTTAAGACACAAATTAATATTTCTTAGGGATGGCAGTTTATTTTCTAATAAATTCACTATTTTGAAATTACATAATAGCGCAATTTTTCCATAAAAAGTGCACAAAATGTTGCACTCTTTTACAGAAAAGAAATCAACATTAGTGTTTTCTGTACATAACCCGCTGTTTTGAGTATGTTTAGTAAGTATAATGTTTTATATTGCAATTATTTCGCAACAACTTCAGTTGGACGCGCACGCGTTTTACGAATTTTTCTGCGTATATAAGTGCTTTTCCTTTTTATATTTATATTTTGCAAATAATATAAGTGTCTGATATTATAAATAAGTGAGTAAGGAACAACGTGTGCTAAACATTTTGTTTTATGCGAGTTTATTCCATTTGGGATAATAGATCCCATTGGTTTTATTTGGCCCGCATAGATGGGACATATTATCCCATTACTATATATTAGTAAGGCAATTCGTATCTTTGGAGAATGAATAGAAACAAATATGGTACACTGTCTCATTTTATTTTCATACATACCAATGGCACATATTATCCCAGGACATATCTTTGTCCTGAAGAACAGTAGAATTAAAAAAAAACCTGAGTACTCCTGAGTATCACATCTATACGAAAAACTCACTTAAATTTGCTAAAATTCACTTTTTGTAGTACGGTAGTGAAAGGGTTAAACTTTGGTTTACTTTTTATAAAAAAAATTTATAAAGTTTTTATTACTAATTTTTTATTCCTCCTTTGTGTTGCTACTGCAGGACAAAAGAGTTCAATAATTAACGAACACAAATGAGTAACAGTTGTTTGATTTGCAAATATAAACTATTTTAAATTGATTTTTCTTTTTCGCTTTTCTACGGATTCAATTTCAAATTTTATACAAGAGCGGAGAAGAAAATTTAATTTGAAAAATTATATATTTACAATTTAATTTTTCCATAACTACTTAAGTGCTTTGCCCTGAAAGAGATATACTTCAATATATAAAAATAAAATGTAACAAGAAAGGTATTTAAATAAAAATTATTAGATTTAAGTACCAGTTTTTGTCTTCATTACATTCAAAATTGATTACTTAATGGCTTATTTATTTGATAAATTATATTTCTAACTTCTAACAAAACAATATACAATAATAAGTTACAATGTTTATATGTATTTTCCCACCAAGTCGATAATTTTAATATTGAATGCATATTTAATTTTGCTTTGTTTGAATTTTTTTTTTAACAACATTTAAAAATATTAACATAAAATTCCAATAATGCAATAATGCAATTTCTTGTTTGATGCAAACAAACGAATGCACACACATGCATACCTACATAATACGTGCGTACATACATACACATTCATTTATTCCTACCCAGCAAACATTGATTTATTTGCCGCTCACGAAAAAAAGCTTCCAACGAACTCAATATGATATTGATCTTGTGATCAAGAAGTAGTGCAAACCCAGATTGTTTCTAATGGGATTGTCATTTCAAGAAGTTCTCTTTTTTTATCCTTTTCCGTGAATCCGTTCCTCATATTATATAAATCTGATAATTGTATGATAAGTGCAAATGGAGAAATTATTCATTAAATTCGTTTATGTATAAAACGCATTCACGACATCAGGCTACGGACCATAGCCTGTCAGAAATAGAATACATTTCTTTATATGGGAATGATAATTTTCACGGCTACATGGCAGGGTATTGCCCACTTTTGTGGTTGTAGTAAAATTAAACTAATTTCTATTTCCATAGGCGACAATAAACAAGTTTGTGCTGCCAACAGAATGAAAAGTCTTATATTGGGTGTTTTTTATTGAGGTATAGAACTTTAAGTTGGCATCACTTTTTTAACTGGCGGCCATTTTGTCAGCTGTCAAGTGATTAATATTTAGTTTGGTTTGCCATTTCATCATGAACAGGTTGACAAAAGAACAACGCTTGCAAATCGTGCAAATTTATTTCGAAAGTAATGGTTCAGTTCGCGAAGTTTAGCGCAAGCTCCGTCCATTTTATGGTCGACATAATCGTCCATCAGAGCAATTAATTCGGTTAACCATGGATCGTTTTCACACTACGTTTACTCTATGTGATAATACGCATCCGCAGAGACGTCGAACAGTGCGCAGTGGGTTGGTGGAGTCATTGGGCCATACTTCTTCCGAAATAATGCTGGAGAGTCAGTTACCTTTAATGGAGGCCGGTATAGAGCCATGATAACCGACTATTTTGTTCCCGAATTGGATGGCATGAATGTGGATGAGTTGTGTTTCCAACAAGACGGCGCTACATGCCACACAGCGCACGTCACAATCGATTTATTGAAGGAAACATTCGATGAGCGCATAATTTCGCTGAATGGACCTGTCAATTGGCCACCAAGATCGTGTGATTTGACACCATTGTATTATTTTCTTTGGGGATATGTGAAGTCGCTCGTCTACGCCAACAAACCTTGGAAGCCAACATTCGTGGCGCTATTGCCAACATACGGCCCCATATGCTCGAAAAAGTGGTTGAAAATTGGACCTGTAGAATTGGCTTTATTCGAGCCAGCCGCGGCGGTCACATGCCCGAAATCATATTTAAACATTAATGGCATAAAATTGTCCTTCCAATAAAGCCAAATTGATGGACATTAAAACGATTTTCTTGTGTTTTATTTCAATTCGAAGTTCTATACCTCAATAAAAAACACCCTGTATAAGGGTTTAAAAGTTTTTTTTTAACTGGTCAATGATATGATAATTGTTGAAAATAAAAAGTGTATAAAATAAAGAGGATTCATACACCTTTCATTGTGTCATAACAAAAAAGGGCATCACAATGTACAAGTATTTTTAAAAAATGCAAAAACAATAAAGAGGTACAAACAAATAAATTGATTTGTTTTTAATTTTGTTTCGATATATAAATAAATTTAGTATAAGCGCTTTTATTTTCATATATAAACGTGACACCACTGAAATTATATGGTTAAATGTCTCCCCCACAGCTTTGCCAGAGCGACCCCGCCAAAATACAGTTTTAATACCCTCCAAAGAGAATTGGACCCTCCATAAAGTAATATTTTTGATTAATGGTGAAGTCTAAGGCTGACTAGCAATGCCCAAACGTTCGTCTGTGGAAAACATGATATTGTCTATTTTAGAACCCCGCCCCTATATTGACATACGATATTATATAAAGGAACTCTGTCCCTCCAAGTTAAACATTTTAACGTTTTTACTTGTTTACGATCGTTTACTCTCCTTCGAGAGTTTTGCGTCTCACTCGCACTAGTTAATTTCAACACATCATGGTAGGAACACAATTGGGACGAACGACGAATTTCGTTCAGTACGACGAATTCGTTCGTAAAAATTCGCTCTATAAATTCGTCGTATGAAACACAATAACGACGAATAAATTAAAACAATGAACAAAAATATTTTAAATTTTGTTAAAAATTACAATTCTGATGAAGATTACAATTCTGATGCCAGATTCTTTAAACATTCAATAATTACCCCGGTGGTCTATTTTTTCCAGAACAAATTCCTTTTTGTAATTATTTTCTGAAAATTTTCTCTGTAAATAAATTACTCTTTTCATTTAACAGCTCATGGGGTGACCATATGAAAAAGTAGGATATAGGAAGAAAGAATATATTATAAAAAGTGTTCAAAATTAATAAAAAGTCGTCCGAATGATAAATTTTTGTGAATTGGTGAATGCATTTTTAGTATATACTGAAAATTTTCGTTCTAGATACAACAATACAGCAGTGAATTTTGTTTTCCCACAAAAAACCAGTTTCAGTATATGCAACCTGGGCACCTCATATTGATTTGTTCGACGCTCGCTGAAGAAACAATTAGAAATAAATCTATTTCAACTTTCGCTGAGTATGACTAATTTCGCCCAACGCCACCAATGTGTCTTATTTTTGGCAACGAATATTCGCGACCGAAAATTCGTCGTTCGTCGCAGTTGTGTTCCTAGCATCAAATTACAGTTCTCCTGAGGAATTTTCCGTCGTTAGCTGCGTTGCTACTTCCTATGTGAAGGCATAGGTCGTGTACAGTCAGTCACAGTAACGGATAAAAACTGGTTAACAAGATTTGGTTTCAGCCACCTGCCAGCTTCTCTGCACCGATACTTAGTAAATTTACTTTGCAAAGTAATTTTATACAAATATTATTAATAATTGATGTTTATACATTTATTTTGTATAAATATTTTTTTTCACTAATTTTTTAAAAATCAATTTTAATAAAGAAAAATATAACACCCGCGATAAGTACAAATAACTTTAAATTTTGTGTAAGTAAAATAGTTTCTTAATAACATACGGATACGGTTAATAATCAATTAAATTCTTCTGGTTTCTTGACCTCTTTTTTAATTATTATTGTATTCTGATATTTTTAAGCTTAAGGTCTCTTTATTTTAATTTAATTTTTAATTTCAATATTTCGTCACTCCTTTGTGTGACTTCTTCAGGAAATTAATTTCCTGAAATTAAAAATTAAATTAAAATAAAGAGACCTTAAGCTTAAAAATATCAGAATACAATGTTAATAATCAATTCTTGACGACTTGAACATACATCCTTATTAATACTTTGGAAGTAGAGAAAAAGTAGTTCCTCAAAAATTACTTTTTCTTCACTCTAATCTGATATCAAATATATTTACTGGGCAAAAAGGTATTTATATTTATAAACACATGCGTGTAGCAGACACGCAGTGCGGTTGATAAAGATATACACTCAAACGAAATTTTTACTTAAATCAGTCTGTAGTAAAGAATACTTGAAAAAAGTGGCATGAAGAAAGCTTTAAATTCTTACAGCTGAAATCGAAGTGTGTTCTTAAGGAAACCTTTTGTTTAATTTGAGATTAAAATCATTGCAGAATGTTATAGCAATCCATGGCTTTTCTCAACAGTCAAATTTGGTGTCAAATTGTATGGTTGCTTATTTTAATTTTGTGATATGTTTTTGTTATGCACATAACCTTTAATATTTAGCAATTATTAGGCTTAAGACTATATACGAGCAGAAGGGTTTGGCATAAGCCAAAAAGCTTGCTGAATATTTATTATTCAGCCAATCCAAGTTTACCTCACAGCACCCGCGGCTAGAAAGGCCTAACTTCTATCATAAGTAAAGTAAGTAATTCACGAATTGATAAAGAAAATCTTCTAGCGCTTTAATTTAAAAGTTCTATTCACATATTTTTAAAATTTAAAGTGAATTTGAAATGTACTTTATTCAAAGTTTTGCACAATTGCAATAAAAAATGTTGCAATTGCCCATCCCTGAAGTCGTCTTTTTATTTTGTTGGATTTTAAATACATATTTAATCACTCCTAAAATAGCTGAAGTTAACAAAAAAATATATATGGCAAGAATTTTAAGGAACATTTTATATTGCTATATTAAATTGAATTAAGATTCTATAGGCTAATTGTTCGAAATTTTAATTTAAATCTCAGAAAGACATGATAAATATTCCAAGGCAAGTCAACATCTGTTTTTGTTATTCAACTTACACAGCAGAGCAGAACAGCTGTTTTCGAAAGACGCAACCCTTTCATAATCAGTGCTCATGTGTATTGTGTTTGTCACCACTTATTAGGTGGCTTAGTTGAATGTGATAACAGTTCCTATTTACACAAATTTTATTGTGAAAAAGAATACGAGAACTGTATCAAGCTGATGTTAACATGTTATTGTTATAATACCCGTGTTACCGTTTGATTATTTTTCTTCATGTCCCATTTTTCTGAATTTTTTGTTCCATCATACCTAAGTCAAATTTTTTCGAACAATTAGCCTATAGAATCTTAATTCAATTTAATAAAAAAATATATAGTTTTAGCCATGGTATAATAAAACAAGGTACTTCCACAGTGAGCTATTAAATTTAAAATAATTTTCTGAAAATTTTAAGGATTCTGACATTCCCATAAAAATTAAGTTACCATATTATTGTAAGTTACTCGTTTTTTTTTCTTTTGATTTGAGTTGTTAAAATGTTTAATTGCATCGATGTCATAATTAACAACAAATAAAATCCGTTTGCCAATTAATTCATTATAAAAATCTTGTCGTGAATCTTGAATAAACATATTTTTTGTTAAATTGTCTTATTGATCAATGTAATGCTTTCAATATTTTTGGCCCAATGCAAAGCAACACAATGGCTTTTTTTATTTCTTGTGGAAATGCATAGAAACTGTGATTTTTCGTAGTTTTCAATATTCTTTACATTTTATATAGCTTTTATTAAATTATTTTAACAAAATATTGCAAAATGTTTATGTTCAAAACCTCAAAATGAAATTTATCTCTCCGTCAATATGCAAAAACGATTCACAATGAGATTTTGATTCTATCTCTGTTGTACGTTCAGTGTGTTTAAATTGAAAATGAGGTAATACACTGAAATATGTGAAAAGAGAGGGGATAAAACAATAGTTAAATACCATAGTATAATACAATATAATGATGGTTTGTCCCTGATTTCATGAAAATGTGGCTTGGTACTAAAAAAAAGGCCATTATTTAGGAAATTGCTGAACTGGACACCTTGAAATTTAAATAAGTTAGAGATCAAGGAATGAAGTTTAGTATATACAATTTAATTAACGAAATTGCTAGACATATGGAAAAACTTATATACATATATGTATATATATGTATTACAGATTTTATTTAAACATTTCCATATAATGAAAATTATTTTTTATAATGTGGCAACGTCATATTCAATATGATGTAGAAAAATAAATTTCAAAAATCCTTATTAAAATTTAATAAAAGCAAGTGGGAATACCTTGTATTTATATATCTTGGTTTTAGCCAACAAACTTTTATATACCAAAAGAAGTTTAAATTTTCCAGCCCTGGGACTATGTACATCAAATACATCAAACTAGTGCTGTTGGCTAAAGTAGTAGAACACGAGACAATGAAGCGGAGTGTCCTGAGTCATGAAATAGTGTGTTGAATTCTTCTCATCCAGCATCCTCCTTCGTCGGTCCTGTAGGAAAAACTTATCCGTAGAAATAAAAAGGTTGAAACAGCTACAAAAAATTCTCTATCTTCTCATCTTTCTTCGTCTATCCTCTCAATACTATCCCCTCCTTTCTGTTCCGGAGCAATGCACTGCATAGTAGGGGTCATCCCCTAATTTCTATTTATCATTGTGACATCAAAACAATCCCCGTTATTCTGTATCAGTTTGTCAACGTCACGTCAAGACAATAGCAAATCTAATATAAAAAATACTTGTATACTCTTGTCCTTCATCATTTAATTAATTTTAACAGCTTCCTATTATTTTCTAGGTCTTACAGAATTGTCAGAGGCTGCCAGCAGTAGCCGGTTGTTACTAACAATCAATGCTGTCTCCTCCTTTCTAGTTCTGCCGCAATGCACTGCATATGTAGGGCTCATCCCCTGAGTGCTGGTCCAAGATAAAAAAAGTAAAATCTCTAGCTTTTCTTGGGGCTTCGAAAAATCAATTTCACGTACAGACGGCGGGACATCGCTTTTTTGACCACCCTCTTCATAAGGACCCAGAATAAATGTCTATACTTAATGCTATTGTAGAAACTACACACGGAATCATAAAACTACAAATAATCTTTTATAATTTTTGGTAAAAAAGTAAAACAAGTTTTTTTTCTTTCTGTGTGCTAGCAAAAATAAACTATTTCAATTTATTTTAATTAAAAATTTTGTCAGCAAACAATATTCGAACGTGTAATTCACACATACATACGTGCTTTTAACTCTGCTCAAGTAACATATGTATGTATATGTATAGAGAAGAAAAAAAAATTAAATTAAATTAAACAAATAATATACTTTGCTGGCAGTCTATGAGTTGTTCAACTTTTGTTATTTTTGTTATCCGAAATAAATGTGGCATTAAATTAAAATTCACACAGTGTTGCATTAAGTAAATAAACTGCATTGCAGACAATATACCGTTACATTTGTGGCAACTAATTTGAAAGCGACTCATTTAAAGGCAGTTTGAGTAAGTGAGAGAAACTGCATGCGTTTTTGTTAATAAAGAAACAAAAACCAATCATAGAAAAAAAATTAATTGGGCATAATAACTTCCACTGTTCTTATTTTATTAGAATGATCTTTTTTATTTTATTTTTAATTGCATAAGAATATGTACAGACGGTTGTCAGATCTTACAATATCATAAGATGTTTCGATATGCTGGCAGCGCATTGGCAATGAAATATTTGCTGTCAAAAGGAAAATTATTAGTTCTGAATATTGCAGGGAAAGCTTGAAAAATTATTATAAGGTAATTCATCTGACAAAAAATTTCTCCACCAAAAACAAATATAAATTAATAATTTTCAGTTCACACTGTTGTCAGATTCTCTCAGTGATTATTTGCAAAACTGTTTTCTTAAAAATATTGCTACTAGCCCTGCATTTTAAAACGTAATGGGCTTGAAAAGAAAATCTTTCCATTTTCGTCGGCTTTTTTTTTAGCTGCATGAGAACTTAAAATGATACCACAGACAGACAGAATAAACGTTTCTTTATGATAATCTGGTAGATAATCGCTTATAGTACGTTTCCCCTGTGAACAAATTAAATTGATTTGGGGAAATTTTATCGAAGTGCTTCCATTATGTTCTACGTAATTTTATGTTCGAATTTTCGAAGTCAGTTTGACGATTGTATTGTTTGTTTACTTTTTATCACAAAAAAAGGAAAAATTTTTTTCAATATGTAGTTGAAATAGCAGAATTATAAAAAAACATATAAAAATGCAAAATTATTTTTACTAAATTATATTCCAGAAATAAAATCAGCGCATGCAGTAAGTATTTTCACGAACATTTATATTACTATATTAAATTGAATTAAGATTCATAGGCTAATTGTTCGAAATTTGTTTTTAAGTCTCAGAAAGACATGATAAATATTCCAAGGCACAAAGGAAAGTCAACATCAGTTTTATTCAACTTACACAGCAGAGCAGAACAGCTGTTTTCGAAAGCCGCAACACCTTCATCATCAGTGCTCATGTGTATTGTGTTTGTCACCACTTATTAGGTGGCCTAGTTGAATGTGATAACAGTTCCTATTTACACAAATTTTATTGTGAAAAAGAATACGAGAACTGTATCAACCTGATGTTAACATGTTATTGTTATAATACCCGTGTTACCGTTTGATTATTTTTCTTCATGTCCCATTTTTCTGAATTTTTTGTTCCATCATACCTAAGTCCAACTTTTTTGGTTTGAATTTTATACTTAACTACATGTGAACGTTTTCAAATTTTATTATTGTTAGCTCAAGCCATTTTTATTCGTTTTTAAATGTCACTTTTTCGGGTTTATAAGTCACCAATAATGGATGTCCCAAGGTTGCATTTGTAAAGCGTGTTTTTTCCAGAGCGTCACAACACCAGAGCTAAACGAGTGCAAATTGTTGAAATTGTTAACCAAAATAATTGTTTTATTCGTCCAACTCAGCGAGCACTTCTTTCATTTTATGGCATACAAAATCGTCCTTCGGAGCGGCTAATTCGAAGAACAATAGATCATTTTCGCACCACATTTCCTGTAACTGATAATGTGCATCCCGTGAGACGCCGAACAGTGCGCACTGCAGAAGCTGTAGCTGGTGTACGGAAAAGCATTGAAGATGATCCTAATCAGTCAATTCGTTGCCGTTCTCAGCAACTGGGGCTGAGTACTTGCACTTTATGAAAGATTTTTTTAGTTGTTAAAATTTGGTGTTCCAGGTTAAGCTTTCAAGGCTTCAGCCATGTCGGAGACATGCCAGTAATTTCATAAAATTATCTTTCCAATAAAGCCCGTTTCATTGATATTAAAAATCTATTTCATTGTTTTATTAAGATTTAAAATCTATAAAAAACACCCTGCACGAATAACAGTCGCGCAGTATTGCCTAGACAAATTTCGATTTAATTTGACACAAATTAAGTCATTTCATATAATTTGTCATCCTACTACGAGTAATATTATAAAGCCGAATGTTTGTGAGTGTGGATGTTTGTTCCTCTTTCACGCAAAAACTACTGAATAGATTTTAATGAAACTTTACAATAATTTAGCTTATACATCAGAATAACACATAGGCTATAACTTATAAAGATATTGTGTAAATTGTTCAAAATATAACGATAAGTGTCAAGTACTCGTAAGTAGGAAAAAATTCTACAATCATTGTTGAAGTTACACATATATAATTTTGACAGTACTCGTACATTACGGAATATCTTGGGGGTAAAATAGGCTAATTTTATTTTTGATATCTCAAGTGGGTGTGGCACATAGTGGGATTTCTTCATACATCCCATGGCATTTCATGGAAAAAAGTATAACGATAGGTCGTAGAACGCTGAAATTTTGCACAGATCCTTTGATCAACTCAATCAAGAAATATTTTAAGTTTTATCGGAGATGACCACGCCCACGGCATTCCGCCCACATAACCTGAAAATAGTTTTCCACCTCAAATGTTTGTTTCTTCACCAAAAGTTACGAAACTTGGCACAAGTTACCAGTATTATGAAGTTAACACATTAGGAAAGTATCATAGAAATAGGCCACGTCCATCGCACCGCGTCCATATAATCCGAAAATATTTAAGTAAAGAAATAAAAATATTTATACTGAAAATACATTAAAACAGTTTTTAATTTTCTAGAAGGTGCATGCAAAGCACTAAATGAAAACATTTTGTACAAAGTGGAATAGTTGGGGAAGCCGGGCATTGTCGGGTTCAAATAGCTAGTATCAAAAATATATGGGAAATTATGTCGCAAATTATTTAATTTGGGCAAATGAAATGATTTGGTCGAAATCACGTATATGCAAAAGTACTATTAAAGTTAATTTCAGGCATATGTCTGATGATTAAATATTACTTTTCAATAAGTCAAGAGTTGATGGTTTGTTTGAAGCGTTAAATTACATGAACGAAGGCGATAGTGAAGAGGATCACTTATGGAAATAAAATTTTGCAATAATATAACCAATTGTCGTAAACGTTTAGCAGATTATTTTTTGAACAGAATTTTTATAAAAAATACGCTTAAATAAACGTAAAATTTTTATAAAAAAATGTCGTCTAAATTTTGTGAACTAAATAATTTTTAAGTTCAGAGTTTTGAATTTAATTGTATTACAGGTTTTGAATTACTTCTTAATATTTTGCCGAATATATGTATATAAAAAAAGAAAATTTTTTTTTGGAATACCTATCTTTAGTTAGCTTTTACTACATGTAAAGGAGACGCATATTCTTCTTTGTAGCAAGCAACAAAGACAAACTCCGCGAGCGTAAAATGTATATCCTTTATTCATACAACCATTCCATATACGAATACATATGTAATGAAAATGTGATGTGCTTATAAGTCAGTGTGTATTTGTGTGTGTGTGTACTTTTCCTAGTGATAATATTACCTTTTAAGTTTAATAACTTTAGCTCACGTTTAAAGTTATCAAATAACTCAATGATATCTTTTTGCTTTTCACTTTTATCTTTGTCATATCTTATTATACTCTGTAACAAACGGAATTGTAAAATCATGATTCTTTTGTGAACCAAATTGAGAATCATACCATCAACAATTTGTGATATTCCCTATTTTATTTAAACTTACAAGTTTAATAAACGAATATGTACAATGAATAAAATATTCTCATATAAATTCCTACATATTATTTAAAGAATCATTGACTTACAATTTTAAAGTGAACAGAACTTCTGAAGTACATTAAAAAAAAATTAAATGAAAATAAATTTGATAAGTTTATTTTTCGATGGGCATATCGAGGTTTAAAGTAAAATAATTGTAATTTCTTTTAATGTTTAAAAAATATGTAAATTTCGTCATTTAAATTTTTTGTAATAATTACGATTCGCTAATTCATATTTAATAGTTGGACACCATTTTAATCTCCTGCTATTAAAATTAAACAAGTTAAAGTAAAACTTCTAAATAATATATCATCTTAAACAAATTAACTTATTATGGATTTTCTAAAGGGTTTATTTCAGAGTTCACAATTTTTCATTAATGAGAATTTTATTTGATACCATATATTGCATTCCGTGCTTTCAAACACAACAAAATATTTTATCAATTTAGTTCAAAGAAATTAGTATAACTAAAAGTCCAAACAGCTAAAGTTGATATTTTGTAAAAACGCAAATAATTTAAAAAGTTTCTGATTATTAATCTTCTAGTAAAAGCTGTCAATAATTTTGTGTGCAACACTTGTAATTCATCTTATCTATTGAATTTATTTTAGCAACAGTTGTTGAAAAAAACTGCTAATAATAAAGACACCTATACATCCATAAACATGTGCCAGTATGCAGCAACATTGTAAAGTTAAGAGCCGCCACACGCAGAACATTGGCTGTGCTCTGAACGTTTTTTATAAATAAGTTTCAGCTGAATAAAAATATTTCAATTTTCTTTACAAAGAATTCTTAAGTTTTGTCAGCTTAATAAACCATGATTAATATTGATTGATGATAAATTGAATTGCAACGCACAAATTATCAATTAAATTTCATTTTGCATATGAAAAGAAGACTTCATGAGATAAGAACTTAATGATATCGAAAGATTGGATTATATTATATTAATTGGATTATAATGTTAAGTAAAAGGAATTATAAGAAAAATTGCGTGCGTCTACGGTGAACCTTCTTTGGGAGAAAAATTTTTTAAATCTTGTTTATATTTACGAAAGCTTTAGATTTCGAAGACTTTCGTTGTGAAAAATAGTTTGGTTATTCGCTGGTCAACTAAAATGCAAATCAATTCTGTTCCCAAAGGAAAATGAATTTTTTTACGGTACGGCTGCGTATGATTAATAATTTGTTGTATGGATTCGTATTACTCATACGTCTTAAACACATACAGTCGACTCTTGATAACACAGTGCAACAGTGGAAAAAGTGCAAGGTCGTGACTATATAGGTTCGATTCTACTATCAAATTGTAGGAAAACTCTATACTCAGTTTGGTCAATTTGGTGACCGTTTTGTTTTTATGGGCCTCCAAAGTTTCCCAATATTAGCACCATGCCCAAAAAAAGGTGTCATCAGTTTTTGCCAAATAGCTAGTCAGTACTTAAAAATATCGCTTAACCTTTATGTCAACGGATAAAAAATTATACGTACGTCAACAGAAGCATACCCGGGTATGTTCATACATTTTGTATGGAATTTCTTTTATTGCTAAGCTTATTTCTGTGTTGATTTGGTTTTACTTATGTTTTGTTAGTATTATTCGATGAATTATGTGGCAGCAATTATGTAGCAGGTCCAAGCGTGACAGTTGATGAGCAGTTGGATCCCTTCCGTGACGGTACTGGCTTTACCCAGTACATACCATCAAAACCCGCCAAGTACGGAATTAAAGTATGGTGGGTATGTGACTCCGTCCCGTCCTATCCAATCAAAGGACAAATTTATTTTTCCGTCATCGGGCGAACGGGAAAAAACGTAGGCGAGAGGATAGTGAAGGACTTGTGCGTCAATCTTTTTCGTGGAAGCGGACGGAATATTGTTTGTGACAATTTCTTCACTAGTTATAGCTTAGCGAAAAGTTTAATGATAGACAGCGGTTTATCAATGTTAAGTACCGTGAATAGAAGAAGAGTGTTTGTACCACCATATTACTCATTACCGAAAGGAAGGGAAGTAGAGTCCACTACATTTGGTTTCAACAACAATATTACTTTGTGTTCTCATATAAAAAAAAACAACAAGTCGATTGTACTTCTTTCCACCATGCATTATTCATGCGAAGTGCAAGGTCCAAAGAAAAAGCCACTCATGGTCTTAGATTACAACAAATCTAAAGGTGGCGTCGATAATATGGACAAGTTTTTAGCAAAATCTTCAACAAAGGGACGAACAATTAGATGGCCCTTGACTTTCTTTTTTATAATATGCTAGACATTGCTGCCCTTGCAGCATATATAATTTACTATGAAAATAATCCACAGTTAAGAGCTTCCACAAGCCGCCATAGGATGTTCCTGCACACCCTCAGCGAACAACCGGCGAAGCCCGAAATAGATAACAGATCCCAAAATAAACACTTTAGACCCCTTTCACACACATCAGGTTTGACTCGTCAAGTCTTGATCTTTTAGGAGAGAGCGGTAAAAAGGGGTACAGTACAGACTTGACGGTACTAGTCAGTTTTTTTCTTTTGTTTTATCATCCGTAATATATTAGATGAAGGTTCAGCAATGAAGAAAAACTTGATATGACGTTTCGTGTGTGAACGTAAATGCAGGTTCCAAAGAAAATTGAAAAAAAAGACTGATCAAGTATACCTGATGTGTGTGAAAGAGGACTTACAAAAATAATTTCCACACACTATGCTATTGAAGCCATAGGGGAGTCTTTGAGCTTAAGATGTGCTGCAGATGAAAGCGGCGTAGAACGTGACAGCACTGGTAGGATAAAAGCAAAAGGTAATTGCTACATATGCACAAAACGTCTGCTAACCAGAAAATCCTGCACGTTATGCAAAAAACCCGTGTGTGCCGTACATTCAAGTAATATGTCGCAACGTAACAAATGCATTTAAGAAAAATTCGTAATTAATATTTTTGTTACATTTTCTTATATATCATTGAATTAGAATTTTATTTTAATTTATTATTAAAAACTTTATTTTACTTTATTATTTACTTTATTAATTATTCAATAAACATGCCATATCAACAAATTTTCATATATTTTATTGTGCATACCCAGGTATGTAACTGTTGACGTAAGGGATAGGAATGAAAAAATGGCCACATCCTTGCCCCCCATCCCCCAATTTTTTTCCTATCCAGGAATAAGGTGGAAAACACTATTGCTGAGGATATCATGAAATTTCAGGTTACTACAATAATTGATTTCTGAGATACAACAATTTTAAAACACAAAACATACCCGGGTATGTATCTGTTGACATAAAGGTTAACTGTGTTCAGCAAAAATGTAGCCAAGAGTGTACTGAATATTTCTTGATTAAATTTTGTGGCAAAAATATATTTTATCCCAAAATTATTTTTTAAAAAAAGTAGACAAAAAAATTTTTTTTACAATTTTTTGATCATAACTTTTAGGAAATCCTGATTTTTCATACACTATATTCGGCAAAATTGTAGCCAAGGTAAAGCCGAACAACTTTTGTGAACATACCAATATAATCTGAACGTGTCTAGATACCCAAAATGGCTCATAAAGACTGCCCTGTGGGTACATATTTTAATTTTTAATACAAATTCTTATAATGAAACTAAAGTTTTTGCAGAATAATTTAATAAAGTATTTATTTCGAAGTAATTTTAATTGAAATATTCAATTGCAGTTATATGTGTGACATCATTATGCATATTCACAATCTGAATTTTCGAAATCCTCTAATATTTGTAGATCCTCAATATCTCCATTTTCCTCTTCCCCACCGTCATCTTCCTCCTCAAGCTTTGGTACTCTTCCAAAATCAGCATCATTAAATAAATTTTTTGCGCACCAACAAATCTCTGCCATTAGGGCATCTGGAGATTGTTTGCCTCGATATCTAAATATAAGTATGTCAAGAAGTTTTAAAATTGCATACATACAAATATAAACGGTTTTTGTTACCTTAATTCGAATGGCAATGCAGTCTGGTGAAAACGTTCTCCTTGCTCATCCGATTCCGTAGAAATTGTCGGCTAAAGTACTCTAGGTGATGGTGTAGCAAATGAATTTTTAGCGACATATTGACTCCAATTTCTTCAAATGCGTTTAACATATTGTTCACAGATTTGTTATAATTTTCTAAACGATGTTTCCCCAAGAAACTCACTATTGTTTCTTTAATTGATGTCCAAGCAATCTTTTCTTTTTCAAGTAAGATGTTGTCGAATCGCTCATCTTTCATTAATCTGCGAATATCCGGACCGTTAAGTACCCCTGAAATATTTGTTAATGCACAAAAACATTGAATATAGACATTTTTTGTACAAACCCAGCATTTCTGAAATGGAGAAGCAAGGAGAACGTTTTCACCAGACTGCATTGCCATTCGAATTAAGGTAACAAAAACCGTTTATATTTGTATGTATGCAATTTTAAAACTTCTTGACATACATATATTTAGATATCGAGGCAAACAATCTCCAGATGCCCTAATGGCAGAGATTTGTTGGCGCGCAAAAAATTTATTTAATGATGCTGATTTTGGAAGAGTACCAAAGCTTGAGGAGGAAGATGACGGTGGAGAAGAGGAAAATGGAGATATTGAGGATCTACAAATATTAGAGGATTTCGAAAATTCAGATTGTGAATATGCATAATGATGTCACATATATAACTGCAATTGAATATTTCAATTAAAATTACTTCGAAATAAATACTTTATTAAATTATTCTGCAAAAACTTTAGTTTCATTATAAGAATTTGTATTAAAAATTAAAATATGTACCCACAGGGCAGTCTTTATGAGCCATTTTGGGTATCTAGACACGTTCAGATTATATTGGTATGTTCACAAAAGTTGTTCGGCTTTACCTTGGCTACAATTTTGCCGAATATAGTGTATGAAAAATCAGGATTTCCTAAAAGTTATGATCAAAAAATTGTAAAAAAAATTTTTTTGTCTACTTTTTTTAAAAAATAATTTTGGGATAAAATATATTTTTGCCACAAAATTTAATCAAGAAATATTCAGTACACTCTTGGCTACATTTTTGCTGAACACAGTTAAGCGATATTTTTAAGTACTGACTAGCTATTTGGCAAAAACTGATGACACCTTTTTTTGGGCATGGTGCTAATATTGGGAAACTTTGGAGGCCCATAAAAACAAAACGGTCACCAAATTGACCAAACTGAGTATAGAGTTTTCCTACAATTTGATAGTAGAATCGAACCTATATAGTCACGACCTTGCACTTTTCAAAAGGTCTTCATTTGTTGTATAGTGTAATTTGAAACAGAAGGGACCAGAGATATAGTTCAAATAATCGAGTTTTCATTTTAACGAGACTTCAAAATATCGAAAGAGAGACAGAAAAAAATTCAAATTAACAAGAGTTTTCATAAAACAGCAAAACCATTTGCACGCACTAAATTCCGCAAAAGCAAAGCAAAGAAATTTAATTGTTTATGTTAGCAACTGTCGATGTAGTGGTGTATAATAAAATCGTGGTACAGAAACTAATGCAAACGACTTAAATTTCTTTACAAAAAACAGAAACAAAATCACATTAGGAGTTCAAAGTAAAGAGTGTAGAATAACCGAACATCAAATTATAGAACGTTGGCGAGCAAGATGTAATTTTTGTAGCACATCGCAAAAAACTAAAATAAATGGTTGTTTTATTTATTTTATATTTTGCATAAAACACAGCAATTAAAATAATTCAAATTATAGAGCGTAGAGCCAAAAAATTCAAATTATAGCGAGTCGGCGATCAAAATGCCATTCAAATAATTTCAAATTATTGAGGGGACCAAATTACATAGATATTTTTCAATTTATTGAGTGTTTTTCAAGGGACTTGGAAAACAGTTCAAATTACCGCGAGATTCAAATTAACGAGTTTCAAATTATCAAGAGTCGACTGTATTTAGAAACAAAAATTTCCAAAATTTTTGTTTCATTCGTAAAAATTTTAATCTCATGCGCGCAAAGAACTTTCACTTCAAAAAATAAATTGTTTATTATTATAAAGCAATCAAACTTATTTAATACAAAGTTTCCTACCAGCTTCACGAAAATATTGCCCTGCCCACCAATAGTACGAGACATAAAATAAAATTACAACAGTCTTAATAACTAAGCTCATATCAAATTAAATAAAAAGTAAAAGTGGCTGTGACGGATCGCACGTACGTCTGACGTACACATACTAAATTCCAACCCTGCAACCATATTTTTTCAAATCTGTCTGATCTTTCTAATTTTCAGTATTAATTTCTTTCTTTATAATATATGAAATAATGACCTGTGCTATCCTTCAGAATTTATCTAAACCAAATTTCAATGGTCTGGCTCGTTTCTATTGGATTATATAGTGATTTCGACAGACGGACGCACGGACATTCATATGAATATATCGTCTTAGATTTCAACACTGATCAAGAATATATATTTTATACATGGAATGACAAAGTGAATATATGAACGGTATAAAAATATTTTTACCTAGTTGCATTTATATATCAGAAATAAATAGAAAATTTCCAGCTCTGGAGCCATATTTTGGATTTTTATAATATGCTATAGTAATCTATTTAGGACTACTTCCAATACATCAAAACAAGATCGATGTCTCCCCTTTACCGACGACCCTTTTGATTTTTAGCACTAATTTCTTTCCTCATAATATATGAAATATGGTTGCTTGTCAAAGTATAAAATTAGATTTATTTAGTTACTTTAATATTTCAAATACAGGTTTAAATTTTCCAGCTCTGGAACTGTCCTTTGGGATTTTCTAATTTCTAATACCAATGAATTTCTTTTAAAAACATTAAATAAGTTTAATATCTAAAAATACTAGGTCACTTTTATGTACCAAAAAGAAAAATCACTTCTTAAACCCTGGAATCAACTTTTTGATGTTATTTGATGTTTAGTACAATTTTAATTCTTCCAGAATTATAAAACAGGTTTAGTTCACCAAAAACTAAAACTAGTAATCAATTTGGCAACTTTTATATAGCAAAAAGAAAAATTACGTTTTCGAACCCTGGAATCGAGTTTTTGATTGGTTTGTGGATTTCTAACACAAATAAAAATTTTAGTGAAGTATAAAATAAGTTTAATTCACAGAGAACCAAAAGTATTAACTTATTTGGTTACTTTTATGTACCAAAAAAAAATTTTGGTTTTCGAACACTGGAAACAAATTTTTGATTTTTTAATTTCTAATAGAAATTTAATTCTTCCTAAGGTATAAAATATATTTAATTAGCAAAATAACAAACAATAATTAGCTTTTACTAGTTAATTTTTTTTTTTTTTTTTTTTTTTTAGGAGTAGGACTAGCACTCAAGGGATGACCCCTATATATGCAATGCATTGCGCCAGAACTGAAAACGAAGGGATAGTATTGAGGGGACAGATTAGGAAAGATGCTGTTACTCTGCTTTTAGTACATGATAGTGTCAGTCGCTGCCAATTATGTTCAGTGATCAGTGCCTATGCCTTCATCATTGAAACAGGCTGGCAACAACTAACAGAACCACGCACTAATGCTGTTCAGAAGAATTCAACACAATATTTCATGACTCAGCGCGGGCTCGAACTCAGGACCCTCTGCATCATAGTCTCGTGTTCTACTACTTCAGCCACCAGCACCCACTAGTTAATTTTATGGACCAATATAGGTTTAAGCTTTCCAGCTCTGGAACAATATTTTGGAATTTTCTTTTTAATTTCAATAGTACTCTATTAGGTTAATTTCTACTCCATTAGTCTAAGAATGAAATCTATAGCTCTTCTGCGAGCTTCGGAATACCGATTTCACTTACAGACAGAGGGCCTCCCCCTATTCGCCGCTCCTATTCATAAGGACCCAGAACATATACCCTTTATGGGGTTCATTATTAATATTGTGGAAATTACACACTGAATGACAAAGGAAAATTTTTGTTCAAGACTATAATAAAACAAAGCCTAGAATCGGACATATTGTAGTGTTTATTGTTTGTTTGGTTTGCTCGGTACAGTTGTTATCTGTACAATCCCTGCAGAAAATGTCAATAGTAAAATTATATTGATTATCTATTGACGACGCCCGTCACCAGTACTACTGACAAATTATACCCGAACTAATGCTATCTTGTTGTGACATTTAACACAGGCTTGTCCTACGAAATCTACCAGTAGCCTACGTCAGTACTGACTAGGTAGTTCTTGTGGGACCATATGACGAAAAAACAATTTGTTGACATTGTCACCAAAAAGACACCATAATTGTTGACAAAAATATTGACATGGTTACACTTAACCGCACGATTCCTTCAGGGATTTTATGTTAAAAATTTTAATATTTTCCATTGCTATAATTATTTTAGTCATAATGTGTTATTTTTGCATGCGTTGCCATAAAACGCTGGTATGTGTGATTTTTATGTACTAAAATATTATTTGCGAAATGTACACAACATTATTTATATCTGTGGAATATTTGTTCTTATAATTTGAATTTGAAGAATACTTTCTATGGGCGTTCAAATAAAGAAAATATATAATGGAAATAAAAGCACTTCTATAAGCCCGTATACAATGTTGTGAACCAAGAAATATAATGAAAAAAAAACTTTAAAAATGAAAATATAAAAAAATTATAATCACACAAATATTTGAAAAGTTATTGTTGTGTGACAAAATCAATAGTTATAATTTACTGTCACCTTGTACTTGAATCCTTTACATTTATTTCCATTTCTCTCAGCAAGGAGGAAAACGAATCCATAAAAATCTCTAAAATTTCCATAATACTAAGTGTTTGCTTTCACAAATACGCCATACAAATTTGTATATGAAATGACATTGAATATGGGTCACTTGAGATGCAAATGATTGCATTTACTATCTGTGGCACATTTCCATATAGAGTACATTCTACGAGAACGACTATGAAAAAGTTGGGAAGGATTTCTCTTTCATCTGAAAATGGTTTTTGGTGTTTGCAACAATTAGATTTATTGTAGTTTTACTGCTTATTGTAGTTTTTTGCAAAAACTCCCAAAAAACCTTGAACTAGTGTTTCGGCAAAACAACATAAAATATTCCAGCGAAGGGAAAAATATGTAATTGTGAGGAGAAAGAAAAACTTTGCTGCTTTCTGTGTGCTGGTCATGGTTTGAAGCTTTATTCAAAGAAATAAATCAAACTGTAACTGAACAGTTTTGTTTGCATATGGTAATCTTTAAAACAAATCAAATTCAAAAGGATATATTTCAGAGCTGGTAGTTTTCTTTTCACTTGGCTATAGCAATGAAATAATGTAAAGGGATTATTCCTAAGGAGTTTTTTGTTCATTTTTGTGATAGTCAAAGTTCAAGATCATTTACTTTTTACTCATACTTTAAATTTGAGCAGTAAAACTTGTAGACTTTTTTGCTCAACAACCCTGAATCACATTTTCATCACCACACACCCACACACCCACTCTACACACTTGGTTAACAAGATTCATTTTAGCAACAACCACAGTACACGACCAAGTACGTACCACGAATACTATTATCAGGCAATTTCCATGGGTTCTTAACACTTATTTTATTCATTTTGTGCAATATTACCATTAAAGTTTAGTGATTGTATTTTTAACTACGTATTTAGGTTCTACTTGTATTAATACAGTCAAATTTTGTATATGAGGATGAATGGTATTGAAATAGTAGTTAGACTTCAAGGATACCCTTGACAAGTACCACAAAATTCTTTAAGTACAGCTGCTTTACTCAGTTACGAGATTTGATTCTAACAAACAGGAAGGATATGCAGAGGAAGGAACTCTGAAAATAAATATCTATTTTAAAGGCTGCTGAGTCGTTAAAAAAAATAATCAAATAAAACTCATACAGGCCAGTTACGGAACGTGACCTCTTAAAAAACTCAACACTTCGATAATCATACAACAATTGCCTTAATATAATATATATATATATATATATATATATATATATATATATATATACATATATACATATATATATATATATATATATATATATATATATATATATATATATGTATATATTCTAATTGAACCAGAAACTAATCTTCTATTATTATCACACCCTCCACAAAAGTATTGGAGGGTATATTCACTTTGTCATTCCGTGTGCAACATAGCGAAAAAAAGAGTATATATATTTTTGATCAGTGGTGAAATCTAAGACGATAGGGCCATGTTCGTCCGGCTGCGGAAATCAAGTGTCATCCGAAACGAAAAGAGCCAGACATTTGAAATTTGATATAAATATATATTGAAGGATAGCACAGGACAAGTTCGTAAATGGGCTGAATCGGGCTAGAGGGAAAAAATTTTCGCCTAAGAAAAACTGAACCAACCTCTAAAAAACAAAATAATTGTTAAATTTTTTTGATGTGTTAACATCTATACGCGCGCCTCTAGGCTCGATTGTTGCTTGGCAGTCGGTATTGAAAGTGATTATTGGGCGATTTTCATATAATTTTCCCACGCGATTTTCTCCGGAAATTCATGGACGATTTTATTAATTTTTGGATTAAAACGCTAGTGCGGGTTTCGACAAAGAGTTTAGGCCAAAAATTAAGGCGATACGATATCGGCGAGCGGAGATTTAAGTGTTTTAATTCGGAGTATTAATTTGGAGTAATATTAAAAAAATGTTTTATGTTGATCTTTGCATAGCAAAGAGAATAGTGACGTGGTTATACGTACATATATAAAAATGAGATAGCAAGACAGCAACGTATGTAGCTTATGTACAAACATAACAATGTATGTATGTACATTTGTCTGTTGCTTTGCATTCTCTTTGTTTTTTGTGGGTTTAATATAAAATAAATAAACAAAAAGGTGTTAACACATCGCCCGCGAGTTCGAACACTCATTGATTTTTTTTGTAATTTTGTTAAGCAAATGATATATTTTTATGTCAAAGAAGGTCCAACGCGTTAAACATGCAGCCATAAAATCAAAAAAATTAAGTTTTGTGCCCCGCCCCTTTAGTTAGCGTTATTATATGCAAAAATAGTTTAAAAATTTAACAAATTGTATTACTTAAGCCTAGATTCCTTAAAAATAACATTTTTAAGTTTTTATGACGTTATCTGATTCTCCTTTACCATATCCCCCTTTGTCCCCTAAATGACCCTATAAATATTTTTTTTAATTACCCCAAAAATGCATTATTAGTGTTTTATGGCAAATTTGAAACATCTCCCCCACGGGCCTTGCCAAAACTACCACGACAAAATATAGTTTTAATAGTCCCTAAAAAGAATTGGACCACATACATTATATATATATTCTTGATCAGTGATTAATTCTAAGACGATTTAGCAATCTCAATGCGTCCGTCTGTGGAATACACTATATAGTCCATTTTTTGGTCCCCGCCCCTTTAGTGTCTCAATGGAACTGTGCTAACATTTTAATAGTTTGTAGCTACATCAACCTTTTATTTCGCCGCAAAGTTTTTGCTACTGAGCCTGGTGCTCTGCTCTTTAGTACATCATAGTGTCAATAGCTGCCAGGTTGTGTTGGTTGTTGTCAGCCTGTTTCAGTGATGAAGGCATAGCACTGGTCACAGAACATAACTGGCAGTGATTGACACTAACATGTACTAAAGAGCAGAGTAACAGGGACGGTAGCAAAAACTTGGCGGCGAAATAAAAGTTTGATGTAGCTACAAACTATTCTCTATCTTCTCATCATTCGAACGGGACGATTCTTAAACACCCTCCAAATATTTAGTAAATAAAAATTTTATTTTTACTCCTATTAAAAGTTACATTTTTATGGCTTAAGTAAACAAAGAAGAAAATTTATTTTAATACGATTTTTCCAAAGTGTTGGGAGGGGGCAAAACTGGGACACCTTTCCTTCGTTGACATAAAAACATATCATTTGCTTAACAAAATTACAAGAAAAACTTTAAAAATTATGTTGTTTTGTTGGCTTAGTTCTTAGGGAACATTATTCCCTCTAGCCTGATTTAGCCCATTTACGGACTTGATCTATGCTATCCTTCATTTGGACTTAATTGTGATTACCACAGACGGACGGACGGACATGGTCAGATCGTCTTACATTTCATCAGTGGTCAAGAATATACGAGTATATACTTTATGAGGTCTCAGATGAATATTTCGCTGCGTTACACAGGGAATGTTTAGGTGAATAAACACCCCAATTCTTTTTTGGAGTATATAAAAACACCTGCAGAAAAATGAATAAGAAATGTATGGATATAAAAATAGGAAACAATATCAATACTGGTTTGGGATTGAACCTGGCCCCAAATTACCGCGGTCAATACAATTCAATGGAAATTTCGATTGAGATCGAATGCTGTAATTTGGCCACTGGCTAAAATGAATTAATTCGTACTTAAATGATTCGTACTTAACTTGCCGCCGGGGAGGGGGGGGGTGGATTATAGCTACACGGACATGGGGGTTGGCTCATAATGACCCACTTATTAAACTCGGGTTTTTTGCTGTATTTATGAAAAAAATATATACAATTTATATCGAATCTAACCCTATTAAGGAAATATAACATGACCTTGTTAAAAAATAACGTTTTTATTTTTATTTTTAAACAAAAAACATTTCATACTAAAAAAGTTAACAAAGAAGGCTTCTTCTAGCTTAAATATTATAAACACTTATTTGTCATTTTATTATGGGTCTTTTTTACCTTTTTTAACTTGAAGCACGTGGTAGTACAATCGCCATGCAACTGATTTAAAATTTATAACATTCAGAGAGATTCAATATCTCTAGCTACTGAGAAGAGCTTAGAGAAGAGAAGTACATTTTTAAAACCACAATCAATGGGAAAAGTGACGGGTTATTATGACCCATCCCCCCTGGCGCCGGATTAAATCTATCTTTATGTTCTCATTTTAAGAAAATCCGCACTTAATGTACTTGCGATTGATTTAAGTACGCAGGGATTATTATTATTTCAAGTCTATTACAATTAAAATTACAATAAACAAAAAGAAGTGAAGGCACTAGCAACTAATGGCTATCGGCCCTACGCAGGGATTGATTTATTTATTTTAAGTGCTTTTGTATTCCTGCTTCACATCCTAATCACAAGCGAAGCAACTTTTTTTCCATACAAAATTTCAAGAGCGAATCAATTAGATTTATATTGAATTTACTTTGTTCTCTAATTTCACTGCTCAGCAGCAAAATCCACCTTTAAATAAAACTATGTGGACTAAACTCAAATCCGTTTTCGGTTTTTTTCCATCAGGTCGGGATTTTTTTTTTATAGGCGTGGCTAATTCTTTCCCGTAAATTACTCAGGTACGGGGACATTTTTCACCCAACTCGAGAACTCGATATTTTCAAAAGTAAAACACCAGAAGATTCGTCACAAAATTGCATTTATTTTAGTCAAATATAATTTTTCTCGATCCCTTATCGTTTTGGAATTATTCAGAAATTAATGGAGAAAAAAATTTTTTTTCGTGCAAAATTCGTAATTTTTTTCAGTTTAAAAATGAAATTAAAAAAAAACATAAAGCAAATATTTAACTTTTTGAAAATTTTTCTGAGAGCTACATATCTTAAAAATAAAATAAGCTATAAACCATAAGAATAGGTTAAAAAGTGTGGATTTCATTGTCAATTTACCGCAAGTATCCAATATTGGTCAAATCGATAAGGCTGACGTCGGAGTGGGCGCTACAAGCACTAAAGCGAAATGCTATCGTCATATGTACGGTTGCTTGCATTACAATATTGGGTACCTGCGGTAAATTGGCAATAAAAATCACATTTTTTAACCGATTGAAAATCGGATGACTCGTTCTTGAGTTAAGGCTTCACTAGTTCTAAACTTTCTGTTGCTGTTCTGTGCTGTGAAGTTCTATAGAAAATATTTTGTAATTACTTGTTCTGTTAATGAAATCAGCTGTTTTTAAAAGCAAACAAATAAATTGAAATTGTGAAAATAAATAATTTTGTGAAAAATTGTGAAATAAATAAATTAATAGTTCAAAAATGAATATATTGTGTGTAAAAACTTAAAAAATATTGAATTAAAACAAAAAAAAACTTTCAAAAAAATGTGTAATGTTTGATACCACAAAAAACTAATACATACGCACTGTTACCTGTCACTTAACGTTGAATTCTATTTTCTACAGATTTGTCCGCAACAGAACAGAACGAAAAAGAAACAACAAACCGCATATACAGATTTTCAATTGAACAGAAACAAAACAGCTGATTCAGAACAGAACAGCACGTACAAACTAAATCTGCCTTAAGGGTGAAATATGTGTCCGCACCTGACTAATTTAGGGGGAAAAATTTACCACGCCTATAAAAAAATCCCCACCTGATAGAAAAAAACTGAAAACGGATTTAAGTTTAGCGCATCAAAATCCATATAGTCCTCGTAGTTTTATTTAAAGGAGGATTTTGCTGCTGGGTAGTGTTATTATTTGGAGTGCATGCTCTCTATGCATGCTTCACATCCTAATCAGGAACGAAGCGAAGTTGCTTCGCCATACAAAATTCTAAAAGCGAATCACGTAGATTTATATTGAATTTACTTTCCTTTATAATTTTTATTTCTACCTCGATTTAAGCCAAAGATAATTGAAAAATACCTCTCCTATAAAATTTACTTTTTGTTCTCTAGCTTTTTTGTCGATGATGGGACGTTATTTCCACGTTACTTGCCACTTGTGTCTACCTATAAAAATATTATATTGTCGGTGCTGTTGGCTGAAGTAGTAGAACACGATACTATGGAGCTGAGGGTCGTGAGTTCGAGCCCGCGCTGAGTCATGAAATATTGTGTTGAATTCTTCTGAACAGCATTACCGCATGGTTGTGTTAGTTGTTGCCAGCCTGTTTCAATGATGAAGGCATAGCACTGGTCACTGAACATAATTGGCGGCGACTGTACTAAAAAGCAGAGTAACAGCACCCACTTTCGTCGGCCCTTTAGCAAAAATTAGCCGGCGAAGTAAAAAGGTTGAAATAGCTACAAAAAAACTGTCTATCTTCTCATCTTTCCTCATCTGTCCCCTTAATACTATCCCCTCGTTTTCAGTTCCGGCGCAATGCATTGCATATGTAGGAGTCATCCCCTGAGTGCTGATCCTACTCTTAAAAAAAAAAAATATTGGAGAGCTTACTTTTATAACTAATAGTGTGGAATGCACTTCTTTTAGATCAACAAATTTTTTAATTAACGAATATTCTTCCATTACAGTGAAATGTTTGCATAATTTATGTTATTTCCTTCTTAACTGTTATACAGCAAAGAAAAACGCTTTTAGTCTTAATAATTAGCCAAAGAGATATTTAAGACAACAAAATGAGCGTTTTTACAAGTAGGAATGCTGAAAGAAACATTAAACTTTAGCAATTCGACTATAAAATACTATAAACTTCCCAGCTGATAAAGTGAAATATTAGATAAAAGTTACACAACAACAAAAATATTCATAAATAAATAAATAAAAAAACTAAAATAATAATTAAAGAACTGCAAAAGGCTTCTAGTAATTTTTGGCAAATCAGTCTGAAAAACTATTTATATTCCAAGAAAGAGAGGCCTTAAAAAAAGTGAAATATAAGAATATTGGCTGCCATTTAAATTGCCTTCCACTTTGTACTATTAAGAAAAAGTTTAAGGAAATATTTGGATTGAAACTGTGCGGCTATTCCTCAACTATTCTTGCACATCTTTATCGCTTCTAAAGCAGATAAAGATGTTTTTTTTTTAAAACAAAGCCAAACATTAAATATACAAACACCAGCACAGACAAATATTTATGCAAAAAGCAAAAAAAAAAAGAAAAAAACAATAGAAAAATAAATAGAAAACAAAAAATTAAAAACAATATGCAAAAACTTTTTATGTACAACAATAAAAAGGAAACAAAAATGAGGAAATATTGCACAGAATGTTGTCAGCTTTGCTGAAAATATTTCGTAGAACACAACTGCCAAGACTACGAAGAGTATGATAAAGTTTTGCAAAAGTTCTTCTTTTTTTCACTTCTTAACATAAATTTTATACTGTTTTTGTTTGTTGTTTCAAAAGTTGCACTCTTTTATCTTTTGTTTAGCTGTATCAGATTTCAAACACCTTGTGTTCGTTTTTATATAAAAAGGCAAAAGAGCAATATAAAAGTTAGAAACTACTATATACGTCTAATGGCATAACAATACAAAGTTTATGTGAAATATTCGATTTAAGTGTAAAATTTATTAAGCACTTTATGGGGAGCACAGAATTGTGTGAAGAATAGGGCTTTAATTTTAAAAGATGTCTTATTCCTGTGACATATACGAGTGTAAAGATTATGTATTCCTACTGACTATTCCACGATATCGATACAATTATTTTTATACCCTCCAAAAAACAATTGGAGGGTATATTCACTTTGTCATTCCGTTTGTAACGCAGCGAAATATCCATCTGAGACCCCATAAAATATATACATATATTCTTGCTCAGTGATGAAACCTAAAACGATCTGAGCATGTCCGTCAGATTCAGTTCAAACGAAAAGAACCAGACTTTTGAAATTTGTTATAAATATATCTTGAAGGATACCACAGGTCAAGTTCGGAAATTGACTAAATCGGGCTAGAGGGAAAAAAGTTCCCCTAAGAAGAACTACGTTCACACTTATCAAATATTTGCCCAAAAAAGCGTAACCACTAAACAATAATAAAAAACTTTTTAATTCAAAATTTAGTTATTGAGTTAAATAGTCTTCAATAATATTGGATTCATGACACTGTCTATTAGTTTTGTATGAAATTGTTTTACTAAATTACACGTATCTGAAGGTTACGCTTTTCAGGGCAAATATTTGATTGAACGTACCTTAAGAAACAACAAGATTTTTAAAGTTTTTTTGTAATTTTGTTAAGCAAATTATATGTTTTTAAGTCCAAGATCCAAACCGTTAAACTATGGAGCCATAAAATCAAAAAAATTAATTTTTGCACCCCGCCCCCTTTAGTGGGCGTTATTATATGCAAAAATAGTGTAAAAATTTAACAAACTGTTTTACTTAAGCCTACATTCCTTAAAAATAACATTTTTTAGCTTTAATGATGACGCTGAGACTTAATCTGGTACTCCTCTGCCCTACCCCCTCCTTCCCCTTTTCCACCTAAATTACCCTATAAAAAATATATAAATAAATTAAAAATTAATTTTACACTTAATTATCCCAAACATTTATTTTTAGAGTTTTATGACAAAGGTGAAATGTCTCCCCCACAGCCCTTGCCAGAGAGACCTCGACAAAAGACCGTTTTAATACCCTCCCAAAAGAATTGGACCCCATAAAGTATAGATATTCTTGATCAGTGATGAAGTCTATGACGATCTAGAAATTTCCATATGTCCGTTTGTGGAAAACATGATATCGCACCCTAAACACAAAAGGGGCACAACTCAAAATTTTCCGAAACTGACTTTTTTCCATAAATTAATTCAGAATACACATCTCTAACTACTGCAAAAATTTCTTTCACATCACTATCTTCTTTAACTGGCAAAATACAGTTATGTCTATTTTTGTTCAGTGTGTTGCTTCTGCACAATGAACAGTTTTTTGTCTCTCCTGAAAATTTTAGCATTTTGAGTTGTGCACCTTTTGTATTTAGGGTGCGATATAGTCTATTTTTGGACCCTGCCCCCTTTAGTGGGAGTTGAAGTACGATATTATATGAAAAAAAGGGTAGATATTGAACAATTTTTATTCCTTAAGCCATGAGATGTTCTCCGATCTTGCAGACGTGAAATGTCCCAACCACGGCCCTTCCCGGAATGACTCTGTCAAAATAGAAATTTAAAATTGGGTACAGAGATGTTTTAAGGGAACTCTATCCCACGAAGTTACACATTTAAAAATTTACTTTCTAAATATTTGGAGGGTATTTAAGATTCGACCCGGTCGAATATAACGTTTTTACTTGTTTTCTTTTTTTCTTACAATTATTTACAGATGGGCCAAAAGAAGTAATCCGACGACTCCTCTAGCGTGTACAGCGCACTATGCAGTCACTTTGAGCGGGTGTAATGGCTCCTCGTGTATCACTCGTGGATTTTCGGTGCCCCAGAATCGATAGTTTTGCTTGGTCACGTACCCGCTGAGGTGAAAATGAGCCGCATCGCTCATTATGATTTTGGTCGAAAAATCGTCCACTTCGTCCTCGAGATTGAGGATAAGGAGTGTATCACTCCCATGGCTTGTTTACTTGTATTCTACATCTGTCTAGTTCACAAATGTCAAAACAGATTTTACATTGGCAGCCATTTGCAAAAATAAGAGCATTTTCCAATATGGTGATTTCTTTTGACCCACATAGTACATTTAGAGCGACAAAAATTTTTACAGTCATGTCATAAAATCCGTTTCCGTTTGCAAAGAGGATTGATTCCGCATTTTTAATTCCTTAGAAACTAAAAGAGTGTTGTTGCCTAAAGTAGTTAACATAAAACTATAAAACGGAGGGACCAGAGTTCGAATCCACGCCCAGTCATGAATATTCCCAGTCAGCATGTGGAAGATTGTTCCACCAAACTGAGTCTTTTTCGAGTACCTTTTTTTTTTTTTTTAGGAGTAGGACCAGCACTCAGGGGATGTCCCCTATGTATGCAGGCATTGCGCTGAAACTGAAAACGAGGGGATAGTATTGAGGGGACAGATTAGGAAAGATGAGAAGATATTTTTACTTCTCCGGCTAATTTTTGCTACAGGGTCGACGAAGGTGGGTGCTGTTACTCTGCTTTTAGTACATGATTGGGTCAGTGGCTGCCAGTAATTGTCCAGTGATCAGTACTATGCCTTCATCACTGAAAACAGGCTGGCTACAACTAACACAACCACGCACTAATGCTGATCAGAAGAATTCAACACAATATTTCATGACTCAGCGGGGGCTCGAACTCAGGACTCTCCGCTTCATAGTCTCGTGTTCTACTACTTCAACCAACAGCTTAGATGATCAAAAACTGATTAATCAGTTCTGAGCTTAAAATATGTCTCGAAAATGATTCCCAGGAATACTTAGAAAGTGATTTAAAAAAAAAGCAAACAAACAGTAAAATAAAAAAAAATATATAAAGAACTACCATAAACTGTCTAGAAAATGAGTCGAAATTGATCAGAAGCGCGAATTATAAGACTCCCTTAGAAGAGTCGCGACTAGGGTACCATTTTCTCCCGAATGAACAGTCATTTTCAACTCGCAAACGAGAGCATAAAGGCTTATTTTAATCGTGCGAAGGAGTCGAAAAAGACTCGAATATGATCATTAATTTCATAAAATGCTGACTGGGTTGTGTCGACTTATTCTTATTAGTTTTAGTGCATGTTGTATTAATTGTTGTCAGACCGTTTCAGTGATGAAGGTATACCACTGGTCACTGAACACAAGCATCTAGCAAAGCAACAATAGTTTACCTAGTTTTTTTGAAATACATTTATGAATAGAAGTAAATGCATTTATTTCTATTTCATAAAAATAAAAACAAATAATAAATTCAGATATAGTTCACTGAAGGATCAAAATGAGATCGTTTCGTTACATAAGTATGAGTTATTTCCTCGGCATTTGTAACATGGACACACACTGTATTATGTAAAGTGTCCATGGTCAAGCCACAATTAAGTGCCACTGAATAGCCTTGAATAACATTGCCAGCATTTGGACCTATAAAATGTATACCCAAGACCGCTCTCGTACTGTCACGTTTGGCAATTATTTTGATATAACAAAATTCGATGACCTTTTCAGGCAGCTCAAACTCCAGAGGATTGTAGTATCGGTGATATATTTCTATGCCATCTTCGCCATAGTCTTGTATAGCCATTTCTTCGGACAAGCCTACAAAAGCATATTCGAGCGGTGTAAATAGAGTGGAGGCTATATTTTCATAGTTAACGATTCTAGTAGCGTCGGAGAAAAGTCTGTGGGCTAATAGACGGCCAGCCATAACAGCAACTGGTGTTAACTGCGGACGTCCTTTGGTTATATCACCCACAGCATAAATGTTTTCTACACTTGTGCGTTCCTCTGCATTGACCACAATTAAGTCATCCTCTACCACCAAATTTAAGACTTTAATGTTGAGATCTTCCAACGGCCCTTTGCGACCTGTGGCCCAGATTATGGTATCAAACGATTCTCTGACTATTTCAGAGCTATTCACATTTCTATATTCTATAGAAAGGCGGCCATTTTCTTGTTGCTCCACCGACAGTGGTTCACATGGTATTAGAAACTTCACGCCATATTCTTGCAATAATTCAGTTACAATATCGGCCATTTGTCTGTCAAATTTCCTGAGTACCTTTTCACGCACCATAATGGTCACATCGTAACCAAACATACGCAAGAATCCGCCGCATTCCATGCTTATGTAACCGGCTCCTACTATTAGTGCTTTACCCAGCAGTTTAGAGCAGCTAAAGAGATCGTCAGTAGTTATGCCATATTCCCGGGAGCCTGGTATTTCTGGATATATCGGTCTTAAACCTATTGCTATGGTAATATATTGTGCACTATGTTGCAGTTTAGTACCATCCGTCATATGTATTTTGATCGTATGATCATCTATAAAGGATGCCGTTCCATTCAGATACTTAATGTTTTTATTTCTCAATTCAACTTTTAACGTCCAATTCAATGACTTGACATGATTTTGTATTTCCGTGATAGCTTTTGTCCATTTTAGGGTAATATTTTCCTCATTTGGTATCATCCAACCATATGAAGTGGCATCATGTAGGGCTTCCCCCAGCAAAGCTGCCTCATGCATTAACTTTTTTGGTATACAGCCCACGTTGACACATGTACCGCCAATACCCCAACTATTACCTTGCGGTGTAGGTTTTACATAATCGATTAATAAAACTTTAGCGCCTAGATCACTGGCCGCCTTGGCACAGGCTAGTCCGGCTGAACCGCCACCAATAACTATTATATCAAAATCGTATTGTGGATAAATTGACATTGAAAATTAAAATTATTTTTTTTTTTTTCAATATATTTTTTTCTCTTACGGAATTTACTATTTGACAAATTGTCATAATTTTATTTTAAATAAAATTTATTTGTTATTAATGAAACAATGTTGATATTAATTTCATTAGTGCTTTACAAAATCATCAGTAGACTTCAGCCATATACTATTTTTTAACATTTAATAAACTCAAGGTTTTAAATACACCTTGAATGTTACGTTTAATGATTGTAGAGTTTAACGAGAAAAAATCACTAAAGCAAGTACATTGCAACTTTAGATAGAAGATTTCTGACACAAAGTGCATGCAAAGAAACGCAGTGATAATTGAAGAATGTTAGAAGGAACGTTAGTTAATTAAAATGGAAAACTGATGATACCAGTAATGAGATTTAAAATAAAGCATAGATTAAACATTGCAATAGGTAAATGAAAATTCAGCTAATCTTCTACCGTATGGTGGTACTACCAAACGACTTCTACGAAACATTTCATAGACAGAAAATAAGAAATTGTATTATTACAGACTCGACAAGGTCGTTACAAATATTATAACTCCGATGTGAAATATTTTATTAAATTCAAACATTCCCATCTGCTGTGTGTTACTGGGTTCATATATGCACTTGGAGTTTTTCTCAATTCATGTCATTATTAAGCTCAATTGACCATATATAATCTTAATTGCTCAATTTACACTAAATTGTTATAATATTAAGTAAAATTACCAAAGCAGCACTGCTGAAATATGTGTTTAATGAGCAAAATAAAACTTACTGAACAAAGTTAGTCGAGACTTAGCACCTAAATTGTGAAAAGAATACAAATTGACCCTAAATTATATATTCCGAACCATGTTTTAATTAAGTTATTGATATTAAATTTATTATTGTATTCTGATATTTTTAAGCTTAAGGTCTCTTTTATTTAGTTTAATTGAAAATAAAAATTTACTAAAATAAAGAGACCTTAAGCTTAAAAATATCAGAATACAATAATAATTAAAAAGAGGTCAAAAAACCAGAAGAATTTGATATTAAATTTATCAATAATAAGAAAATTAATATATATATATATATATATATATATATATGTATGTATGTATATATGTATATATATATATATATATATATATATATATATATATATATATATATATATACAGGTGTGAACATGAGGTTCTCGTGAATATAAACAAGTAAGAATATTATATCCGAGCGGTTCCAATTTTAAATACCCTCCAAATATTTAGTAAATAAAATCCATATTTTTATTCTTGTTAAAATTTACATTTTTATGGCATTTGTCTTAAGTAAACAACAACAAAATTAATTTTAATATGGTCGTTTCTGATTTGTTAGTAGGAAGATGGCTGATACATCTTTTCATCAGCACAAAAGCAATTTATGTATTCATATTTCATATCACGATGAGCACAAAAAGGGACAGAGATAAACTAAATAAAAATGTTTAACCTGCTGGGTCAAATTTAAAAACTCTATTTTGACAGGGTCACTCCAGGAATGGTTGTGGGGGAGACATCTCACCGTGGTCGAAAAAACCTGAAAAATATATTTCTAGGGTAATTAAGTGTAAAAAAAATATTTTGTAGGGTCATTTAGGGAGCAAAGCTAGGTGGAGGTGTATGACAGAGATGGATAAGAGAATATATTAGCTTCGTCATAGGCTTAAGTAATACAATTATTTAAATTTTATTTTGCATTTTATATCGTACGTCATCGCCCATAAAAAAACAGGCTTCTTGGACATAAAAATATAACATTTGCAAAAAAATATTAAAATTATTTTTTTTACAGGTTGGTTTAGTTCTTCTTAGGGGAACCTTTTTCCCTCAGGCCCGATTCAGCCCATTTAAAAAGTTGACCTGTGCTATTTTTAAAAATTTATCTATAGCCAATGTCAAAGGTTTAGCTCTTTCCGTATAAAATGTATCATCACTGATCAATAATATATGAGCATTTCCTTCGAGTAGTCAACAAAAAAGAAATATCATAAATAAATTATGTATGAATTTTTATTAGTCGAACTTTCTTATGTAAATTGTTAATTTTTTCAACGGGCTTAAGTTCGAATCTGCATGAAAAAATTAACAATATCATATATATTGTTAAAATTTCATTATTTTATATTAAATAAAATAGTCTATTTCTTGTTATAAGTTTCTTGTTATAAGTTGCTACACACTACAAATTGAGTATTAAATTTTTTGTTAGGAAATGTGAAGATATTTAAGGGGAAAATGCATGGTGATAACAATAAAAATAACATATGGAAAAATCGTACGTTCGCGACCGGTACTTAATCCAATTAAACAAAAACCAATAGAGATATTTTATAGTCTAAATACTAGATAGAGAACTACATTAATACACTTTTAAAATAAATTAATCGCTCTTGAATATTCCATTCCATTTAGCAGATTTTTTATATTTCACTACTGTCAGCCAAAGTTGACTTCTATTTTGCGTACGTTCGTCACCACATGTTTATAACTATTATTATGAAAACTTAAATTCGATGAAATCCATCTTTTGCACTAAACATAAACCTACCAAAATGATATCGAATCGAAAACAAAAATTCTAGGAAAAGTTTCGTTTTCCAGAACATCAACAGCCGATGAACATGTGGAGAAAGAAAAAAAAATTTTCTATGGAAAATTCTTGAAATGCAACGTCTCTATGTTATTGAGGATCTAGGCATATCGGCTGACTGATGCCATGCAATTTTTGCGGAAATTTGTATTATGAGGCATTAAATATATGTATATAGCGCGGCAGTACTACGGCAACCAATACAACATTACAAGAACAACGAGAGTTGTTGTTTGTGTAAAATCATGGTCGAAGTCAAAGTACAAACACAACAAGATCTTATTGTACACAAAATCTTGACATCGGTGTAGCCAAGCAATGCTCAAGCAAAAACTGTAGAGCGCTACAACCTCATATTTATTTCACAACCTCATATTTTTTTCATGACACGAGTGGCATCGAAGTTCATTCTAAACTTGCACAGTGTGGAACAAATAAAAAAAACCGTCGCATTTGGCCAAAAATAACACCGTAATCATTACTCAGCCATGGCGTTCACTACATTTGGTAATTCTTCCTGTTCCCAAGATTGAAGAGACCCTCGAAAGGACGGCGCACAGTGGTTCAGCTTCATATGATTGGTGGCATTAAATAGAAGGAGACATCGTAGAGTCTTGAATTTTGGTATAGACTAATATTGGATTGAGGTAAACAAATACTGCAAATATGGAAAAAATCCGAGCACAACCACGCCTACTTCCCATATAACACAAAAGTTAAAAATCATTGTAGAGTCACAATTTTTTGCTCATTGCAATTTTATGATATTAATATTATCATAAAATATGATAAAAAAATTAGCAAAATCTGCCAACAGCCACGCCCACCTCTCATAAAATGCAATATGCTTCTTGTTAAAAAAGCTATACAGATTTATATTTTCGTGTTTTTTATTTTATTAAAATATAAATAAAATAAAACATTCATGTTCATATACGAGCATAGTGAAAATATCTGCAAATAAATCGAAGAAAAAATAAAAAAAGTTAAAAAACAAAGTAATTCCTGTACCTTTATTAAAAATTTTTTTACTTCATCAGAAAATTCCAATATATCCTTGAACTGTTTACGGTATAAATTTATATATGGATCTGAAGACGCTAGTAACATATGCATGATATCTTCATTTGTTGATATGCGATCAGCTTTTCTGGAGTGCCTTAGGCGGTAACACCTGTAATCTTTATTTCGAGCTTCCATAGCTTCTTTCGACAACATGCAAAGTGGCAGTATTGCTGCTGACACAACAATAAAGTAATAACCTATTATCACAAAAACAAAGCAACTAACAATGACAGGAACGCATTGTAGTAAACAAGAAAAAAAACAAAGTTGTTATGGCATGAGCAATAAAATGCTTGTGAAAGAAATTTTTCCTAACTTTTTTAAGTTTTTTATACCGGAATTGCTTAAGAGCAAAAATGAGCAGCTGAATTTTAAATAAATCGTTAGCTGAGACTTCAAGCTTTAATGTGATATAAGTCTGGGTTGGAGATCAATAGATACAAGCCATAGAAGTTAGAGAAAATAAATATTTTTGGACCGTTTTTAGTAGTAAAGAAATATTTTTTTTATTATGACATAAAAAAAGGAATAATGCCGCTCTTGAACCAATTTGTGGCGTTTTGTGAGAATTGAGAAGATCAAATAATGCCGTACATAAAGGATTTAATGTGTTTGCCATTGGAATTTACGCATCTTGTAAAATCCAATCATTATAAAAACACATTCAGTCTTTTTTTTTACTATTTGCCTACACTCGTTTGTTAATACGACCATGAATTTGTTTTGCTGCTCTTTGCCACTCTGATTTATGAATGTTAAAAATATTAATTCATTAAAACTCATTAATGTTCACTCATAAGCATGCATGTGCGTTGATTTGCAGATATTTGCTTAAGTGCACTTGTAGTGCTCATAAATAAGTTCTCTATGAAATGTTAAGTTTCAAGGTTAAAAATATTGGAAAATTTAATATTTAAATTGTAAATAGAGATGTGAAATCGGTGTGGTTTGCAAATCAAATTTTGGCGTTGCTGAAATGTAGACAACCTGCAGAGATTTTTTAATGATATCTATTTTACGTTTTGCCATTTTTTTTTTTTTTTGTCTGCTTCATTTGAAATGTATTATTGTTGATGGCATGTGGTTTCAGCAGGCCGTTACACTGTGGTATTTATTATTTAATAAAATTATTTTCTAAATAAATAATACAGTTTTAAAAGTATTTCTGTTTAAATTTCAAATACGCACTTCTCATGAAATTACTTTTTATCATTTGTAATTTATTAAACAATTTGTACTTTTGTAGCCCTATTTAGCATATTTTCTAATGTTTAAACCATTAGCAAATATGCCTTAGAGTACTTTTATCTCACGCAACACTGTACAACAAAAATAAAATTTATTCAAAATAAGAAGAAGGACAGTGGCCAAATTACCGCATTCGACTCGAAACGAAATTTCAATAAAATTTATATACAAATTTCGATCGATATCGAATGCCGTAATTTGGCCCCTGATTTCAAAAGATTGAACAAATAAAATTTACATGAAGTTTTGCATCTGAGAATCTTTTTGGGGAACAGTTAAAGTTAGAAATTCTCTTTTGTTGTTGTAGCAGCTCGTTAAAAATATGTTGGAGTTCTTAAATTCTAGATATAAATTGTGTTCAGACCACAGAGAAAAACACTTTTTTTCTTTCTTTTTTTTACCGTTTTTTTTCTTTCTACCGTTTTGAAAAAAAAACGAGTTTTCACCAGATCTCGAATTTTTGTGTTCCTAGGAAGCATCCCAGATAACTCCTGAGAAGCCGACTCTATGTATGTATTTGTGTGTGTGTGTGTGTCTCTGAGAGTGTGTGAATATGTGTCTGTGTGTGTGTGCATAAGTATGTGGCCCGTTTATAACTTTTAAACCGAATCCGAATGAACTGGTCGTGTTTCAAAGGATTCTCACAAACTTAGATTTCCTGTGAATTGGAACCGGCTCCGGTCGGTAGATTTTAGGAAATAACAAAAAAAGTTAGAAGTTTTTTTCAGAAGTGTTCTTTTTAGAATAACTTTTAAACGGATCCCCCGATCGATTCCAAAAACTAATCAGCTCTTGACAGTCGAAGGCCACCTCCAACTGGCTTAAAATCGGTTGATGCGTTCGTGATATTTCATGAACGAAAAAATTAAAAAAAGTGAATTTTTCAAAATACTCCAAAATTATATATGTGATCAATTAATGTTTTCGATTTTTTATAGTTATCGAAGAACTACATCAAGCACCGCTTGCTAAGTAGGAATAGGCCAATCCATTTGGAAGCTATAGAAATTTCAAAATTAAAATAATACAATTTTTAGCGGTTAAAATTAGCGGGAAGTTGCAGGGAGGGCCTTTAGGGTCAACCGTTTCCCACATTTTTTTTTAAGTAGGACTAGCGCTCAGAGGTTGTTTCCTACACTGCACCGGAATTATAAATGAAACGATAGAAGATATATGAAGAAAGATTAGAAAATGTAGCTACTTTTTCTTTTTATCTTGGACCTGCACTCAGGGGATGACCCTACACGTGCAGTGCATTGCGCCAGAACTAGAAAGGTGGGGATAGTGTTGAAAGGACAGATTGAGAAAGATGAGAAGATAGAGAATTTTTTGTAGCTATTTCAAGCTTTTTATTTCGCCGGCTAAGTTTTGCTACAGGAGCGACGAAGTAGGGTGCTGTTCCTTTAATATATAATACAAAATAGTGTCAATCGCTGCCAGTTATGTTCAGTGACCAACAGGCCGACAACAACTAACACAATCCAAAACCATTAATGCTAATCAGAAATGTTCCACACCATATCCACGACTGAGAACTAGTCTCGTGTTAACTACATCAGCCAACAGCCAAAAATTGTATTCCTCTCTTGATAAGGAACTAAAAATACTCTCAAATTACCGATTTGATAGACGAGAATATCCGGAAGAAATACTTTTAAGAAAAGTCTCTTAAATCTTCTATTTATTTTCTATTTAAATTATGTTTTTAATTCTGCTAAAACATGAAAGTATAGAATTTAGCCAAATCGTGGTGGTCTCATTCTCAGTCAAGTCATATATACAAAGTTTTTTCGAAAATAAGTTGAATTAAAATATTTCCTACAAAAATATTAATTTTTTAATTTTCAAAGTAGTCCTCCATCAGATTTATGGTGTCAGAATACCACAGCAACGCATGCAAATTGTTGAAATTTTTAATCAAAATGCTTGTTCCATTCGTCAAACTCATCGTGCACTTCTTCCAGTTTAATCGTTCTTCAGAGCGGCTAGTACGAAGAACAATAGATTGCTTTCGAATCCAAGTTACTGTTACTGATAATGTGCATCCCGTGAAAAGCCGAACAGTGCGCACTGAAGAAGCTGTAACCGCTATACTGTAAAGCATTGAAGATGATCCTAATCAATAAATTTGTCGCCGTTCTTAACAACTGGGGTTGGCCCCTTCCAGTTTATGAATGATTTTTTTATTTGTTGGAAATTGGTGTTCCAGGTCGCGCCTTCTGCGTGCCAGACGTGGCGGCCACATGGCAGAAATCATATTTAAACATTAATTTCATAAAATTTTCTTTCCAATAAAGCCCGTTTCATTGACATTAAAAGTATAATTCCTTGTTTTATTATGATTTAAGGATGTGTCACTCTGTAAAAAAACACCCTATAATACTGTGACAGGGTTTTTCCAATCCAAGTAAAACCCATAGCGAGTTTTTTCATGGGTGTTTTTTCTACATATTATTTTTACCACACCTGATTGACACTGGCATATACGAAAACAACACATTTCAGCCAACTCCTTTGGAAAACCATTAGCAAAATAATGGCAAAATTTTATGACAAAATTAATTCCATATTTTATATTGTAGCTTCAAATTGATTCATTAACTGACAATACATGCCGCAGACATTCGTCTGTATCAAACTGTTTTAGTATGTTAATGCTATAAAATTGTCCTCTAGTTAAAGCAGATTTCACAGCCACAAAAAATTTGCTTCTCCATTTCATTTCAATTTCAAAATTCACTGCTACAAAACAAACATTCTATACTACGGATGACGCATCGTCTGCTCTTACATGAGTTAGCACTAAAACTTTAAATAGTGCTTCCGCAATGACAGCTACACGTACTTTTAATACTGAGAGTTAAAAAAAAAAATCTTAAATTGGCATGCCCAAACTAAGCAAGTGAAGTATTGTGAAATATTAAAGTTATACAGGCTGAAAAAAGTGAACTTTAATGGAATCCATTACACACGTACGATTGCAATTATATAATGAATATTAAATTCAATTAAGATTGAGAGGCTAATTGTTTGAAAATTTATTTTAAATTTAGAAAGACAAGAAGATTCCAAAGGCGCTAAGGAAAATCAACATCAGTTTTTATTTATTCAATTTACATCGCAGGGCAGCACAGCTGTTTTCGAAAACCACTACACCTTCATCATCAGTACTCATGTGTATACTTAAGCTAATGGATTGAGCTAACAATAAAAATTAAAGCGTTTACATGTACTTAAGCCCAATAACTTTGTCCTAAGAATAATGGAACAAAAAAATTCCGAAAATGGGACCTGAAGAATATAAACAAACGGCAACACTGAGATTAAAACAGTTCTCGTATGCAATTTTTTAATAAAATTTGTTTAAATGAAAACTGTTATCATATTCAACTAACAAACAAAATACACATGAGTACTGATAACGGAAATGTAGTGGCCTGCGAAAACAGCTCTTCTGCTCTGCTGTGTAACTTAAACATTTAAAAACTGTTGTTAGTTTTCCTTCGTGCTTTGACAAAATTATCATGTCTTTCTGAATTTAAAACAAATTTTCGAATAATTAGTTAAACAATCTTAATTAAATTTAATATAGCAATAAAAATCTTTGATAAAAATATTTTCATAAAGTATATTTTGTTTTATTTTCATCTTTTAATTGATCAAATAATTTTACTTTGGAGAGCACTACCATATAAAACATCAACAGGTTACTGAATATTCTATCTTCCCAATAGATGCCTTTGCAATTGCCTAAATCAACTTTCTATCGAAAAAATCCTGACAAAAGCATAAATTAATAAATAAAACTTCAATTTCATAATCCAAAAACATGTTCTCCAGACAGTCATTTAGTGACTTACAATAAAGCCTTTGCAAAAAATTTCTTCTGCCTTTTATCTTACTAAAACCAAAGTGAGTATTTATGTAAATATCTTATGGTTAAATAGAGTCCTGACTTCTTTATTCATTACACATTTAAAATTATTATACGGGGGCTGTTTAATAACTACCTGATTTTATAAATTTGTTATTTAAATATTCACACAGTTATCAAACAACCGACGTAAAAAAAGAAACAGTTTTAAATAAATCTTCAATTTGTATGTGATTCAGTGTTTGAGTTTGAATTTTAAACACTCGATTAAGTGCATTAAACCTATAATAAGCAAATGTTGCAACGCTTAAGGTAGGAACATTTTAATTTAGAAAAAAAACTCTTTCTTCACCAACTATTGCTTTCTGACACAACTATGGAAAGGAGGCTATACGGCGGATTGATACTGAAGCTACCCAGCGCTAGATGGCAGCACAAACACAAAAAGTTTTTTTTTCAAACGTCAGCTGTTAAAATTTGACCCAAATTCATCGATTATTTTATTTGTTGTAGTCGTTGGAAGTAATCAACTTTTGTGTTTCTTGAAGAATGGCAAAAAGTGAATCTCGTGCAGCGATTAAACACTATTATTTGAAAGGGAAAGCGGCGAAAGAGACAAAAGAAAAGCTCGATACATATTACGGTGAGCCTGCTCCGTCAGATTACATGGTAAAATATTGGATTGCTGAATTTAAACGCGGCCGAACAAGCGCTGCAACAATACCATCAACAGAAAGGGCAAAAGAGGTGGTTACTGAAGAAAATATCAAGAAAATCCTCGACAACGTTATGAATGTTGGCCGAGTCAAGTTACGTGATATTCTTGAAATGGTAAAAAATATCATATGAACGTGTGTTCAACATTTTGCATTAACATTTGCATATGAAAAAGCTATCGGCAAGATGAGTGCCACGTCAGCTCAGTGTCGAACAAAAACGAGTTCGACAGATCACTTCACAGCGGTGTTTGGACATGATAAAGCGTAATCCTGTTGATGAAACGTGGGTCCATCACTACACACCTGAAACCAAAAATCAATCGAAACAATGGGTGGAAGCTGGTGGAAGTGCTCCGAAGAAGGCGAAGACAGTGAAATCAGTTTGCAAGGTTATGGCCACTATGTTTTGGGATGCACACGGAATATTGCGCATCGATTATCTTGAAAACGGATCCACAATAACAGGAAAGAATTATCGTGCATTATTGGATCAATTGATTGATGCAATCGAGAAAAAACGACCACATTTAAAGAAGAAAAAAGTGCTCTTTCTTCAAGACAACGCACCGGTTCACATAGAATTAGATACGATTCTAAAATTACGTGAAATATACTTCGAATTGGTTGCTTCGCCTTATAATCCAGTTTTAGCTCCTAGTGACTTTTTCTTGTTTCCAAACTTGAAAAAATGCCCCGCAGGAAAAACATTCATCTCGAACGAAGAAGTTATTATCGAAACTAACGCGTATTTTGAGGGGTTCCCAAAATCGTATTATTCAGATGGTATAAAAAAAGTTGGAATATCGTCTAACTAAGTGTATTGACCTAAAAGGAGATTATGTTGAGAAATAAATGATTTTAGCTTCAATATCAATCCGCCTTTAGTTGACGAAAGAATTCATTTAATTTATATTTTTACTCCGCAGGATTCTAGTATTACCACAATAACCGACGAAGGACAGTTCTGTAAAGCCCTCTTTAGGACATGGCAGTGACAAGTTGCTGTACAGTTGTAACGTGACGTTACAAATTATACCCTAACACAACACTTACTACTGATCATATATAAATAAACTAAACAAATAAATATACATATATAAATACACATAGCAAATCATCTTCACACCGCGTCAACAATATAACATACGTACATATACAGTATTCAAAAACAACCAGCAAGTACACATCGCATAAAAGAAATACAATAATAATAAAAACATTCATGCATACGCCGTATACACACTCTGCATAACATACACTTACCGTATAAACAAACAACAAACAAATATCACACAATACATTGTGTTGACTAGCAATTGAAAAACTTCTCATTTGCTTAATATTTTATGGTGCATAAATGATCAAGGTTTTGTCACAATCAGGAGGAACGAATTGGAATATGATTCTTTTCTTTAGTGCATGAGCTTATATTAATTAGAGGGTACCTGAACTATTATTATTATTATTGCCGTAGTTAGCCTAGCGATATCCGAAGAATTTATATCGTTCGTATCATTATTGCACCCGTATTCACGGTGTGTAACTTATATTTTTCTATCGAATATCCGAAGCCCTTATACTCACGTTGCAGCGCTTAGAGTACGAAACCTAACTGCACGAATTGGACTACAGTGGTGGCCATATTGCAAAGGAAGCAAACCTTTGACGAGCCTGGACAGATTGAGGATACCTCGGCTGGGAAATTAAACTGCGTTACACTGTTTAGCGATCAGTTTTTTTTATTATTTCGCCAATTGGGAATGACGACAACAATTACCTCAGCCATTCACCAAAGCTGAAAATTCATTTCCATGACTTGACTGATTATGGGATCGGGGCTCAGCAACTTCAGTTAAATGCAATATTTGTGAATATTTTTCTAATTTTTTTCTGACACTCCCTAATATTTTATGCGCTCAAATGCATGCTCGTTTCTTTCTGTTTTTTATTATTATGCAAGAAAGAGCACATATCAGTTTAATTTCAAGTATAAATGTATAATACATTGAGTAGCATATCTGCACATACATAAATACAAATGCATTTTATACATTCATGCAAACGTAGTGAAATGGAGTTATTTTTCTACATCATTAAACAGAAAAGCTTCCTACAATGTGAGTGCCTCCCTTACATACACTCACCAGTTAGATGTATGTGTGCTCTAATATGGACGTGCTTTAAGGATTTATTTCATATTAAATGGAAAAACAAACAAAAAATTAAAACAAGAATTAAAAGCATTTTCATGTTCAGATTTGTATTAAAACTCCAATACAATTTAATATTTTAAAATAGCATAAGAAACTTTTAATTCAAAGAAAGAATTTGAAATATGAAAGAAATTAAGAAGATTTGCTGCAAATAAATATTTCCTGTTAAATGAAGTAAAACATATACGTTGTGCAAATAACTTTGCTTAGAGTTTTATTAAAACAAAAAAGTGTTGTTTAAAATAGTACAGTATAGATGTGGTGAGGATTAAAGTGAAATTATTGCAGCACCGGTCCACCTACAAGGAGGTCAATAATAAGATAAATATTTTTAAATTCTTATTACACGCTTATGCTTAGCAATGGCGTAAGAAAAACATCACCGTTCACTATCCCATTTAAAGCTTTTTAAACAACATTTTTGGAATATCGGTGGACGATTGGTTTAACACTAGAACTAATGAAAGTTAAGATCCTCCATAGTGCCGAAATTGTTCCTGTGCCTATATTTGTATTTACAGCATCGAGCAGAACAAATAATAAATCTTATGACTAAATATATGTCCATGATGATTTTCTATCCAATAAAGACCGTTTCATTGATATCAAAAATATATTACTATGTTTTATTATGATTTAAACTTGTATCACTCTATAAAAAACACCCGATATATGTTTAAGACGTATGAGTAATACGATTCCATACAAACAAATATTAATCATACGCAGCCGTACAGTAACAGAATTCAATTTCGTTTGGGAAGAAAATTTATTTTGCATTTTGTTGGGTCAGCGAAAAACCAAACTATTTTTCAGAACGAACCGATTTGTAATATTAAGCACAGACTTCGCTAATAAAATCAAAAATGATTTCAAATAAAAATTTTGTGATAAATTTGACAATTTATTTATTTTCAGTCTATGAAATAAACCTTATGGACTATAATTAAAAGAACAAAAATTAAGACAAATAATACAAATTTAAGCTATGGCTTGAGCTACCAATAATAAAATTGGAAAACGTTTACATGTACTTAAGTATAAAATTCAAACCAAAAAAGTTTGATTTAGGTATGATGGAACAAATAATTCAGAAAAAATGGGATATGAAGAAAAATAATCAAACGGTAACACGGGTATTATAACAATAACATGTTAACTTCAGGTTGATACAGTTCTCGTATCCTTTTTCTCAATAAAATTTGTGTAAATAGGAACTGTTATCACATTCAACTGGTGACAAACACAATACACATGAGCACTGATGATGAAATGGTTGCGTCTTTCGAAAACAGCTGTTCTGCTCTGCTGTGTAAGTTGAATAACAAAAACTGATGTTGACTTGCCTTTGTGCCTTGGAATATTTATCATGTCTTTCTGAGATTTAAATTAAAAATTTCGAACAATTAGCCTATAGAATCTTAATTCAATTTAATATAGCAATATAAAATGTTCGTTAAAATTCTTACTACATTAATTATATTTAATTAATTTAATTATAATTTTCCAAATTTTAATTTAAATATTGGTTTGCGTCCACCTTTTTATCTAAAAAGTACTTCAGGCACTCATAGGGGTTAATGCATATATGCTGAATGGCTTTGTGTTGTTATTATTTTTATTTTTTTTTTAATATTTTTATTTTTTTTTTAAGTTTAGTTTCTAAGCACTCGTTTTAAGTATATTATAGAGAAATAATCTCTTATGTCATGTTGGCTCCGCGAGCAAGATCTTATAAACATAATGGGTTTTACAATTTGTAATTTATTTTTCTTGTTAAATTAAGTTTGTTACTGTATTAATATTTTGTAATTAGGATAATACATTATAATCTTAAGTTGTACTATTTTACTGAATTGTAATTTAATTCATATGGTTTGTTAAAAGGCTTAAATAATCAATTGAAATTGAAATTAATTATAATTCCATACCTTACATACTATCTTCCTTTTTTTCTTCCTCAAAGTCTCGGAAATCTAAAGCTTTAGATTATCATAAATATAAACAAGATTTAAAAATTAGTTTGCCAAAGAAGTTTCACTTCTGACATGTGTACTTTAGACGCACGCAATTTTTCATACTGTAACTATTTTCTTATGGCAATTTCCAAAAATAAACACTTCACTTTAGAGATAATTCCAAGGAAGATTTAATGTGATGGCCTGATTATTACAACAACATATTTAACAAATTGTTGTAGCATTTATTTTATGTTGTCTGTGGCGGATTGATTCAAAACTCATCTGTCAAACACAATACAAAATTAATGATAACACCATTTTTTTATGTTTGCTGTTGTAATAATAAAATCATATGGTTAAATTCATGTTGCATAATTCTTCTCAGTTAATTAGAATAATTATAAAACAAAAACGAAACAGTTTAAGGTAAACTTAGTTTTTCTTTTCATTATATCTGAGTGTTAAATTTAATAAATGCATTAAAAATATAAAATTTCGAAATGTAGAAGACCTAATTAAAAACAATTAAGAAGTTATGAACTATTTACCTCACGTGTAGGACACAAATGAGATGACAGTATGTAGTAAGAATTTTAACGAACATTTTATATTGCTATATTAAATTTGAATTAAGATTCTATAGGCTAATTGTTCGAAATTTTAATTTAAATCTCAGAAAGACATGATAAATATTCCAAGGCACAAAGGCAAGTCAACATCAGTTTTTATTCAACTTACACAGCAGAGCAGAACAGCTGTTTTCGAAAGACGCAACCCTTTCATCATCAGTGCTCATGTGTATTGTGTTTGTCACCACTTATTAGGTGGCTTAGTTGAATGTGATAACAGTTCCTATTTACACAAATTTTATTGTGAAAAAGAATACGGGAACTGTATCAACCTGATGTTAACATGTTATTGTTATAATACCCGTGTTACCGTTTGATTATTTTTCTTCATGTCCCATTCTTCTGAATATTAATTAAATAGCATACGGTGCCCAATAATGAGAACGATTATCGTAAAGTTAGCCAAGTGTCATACCCACTTAAATTTTAAGCTTTGACTAAAATTAAAAATTTTTCTTTTATCTATTTATTTTTTATTTTTATTTAGTCTATGGATTAATCCTTACAGACTGATACAATTAAAATATAACAATGTTTCAGAAATGATAAGTACATACATATATAAATGGAATCTATACAGCTAAAGGTTCCCTGATGATCTGCATTAGCCCCAGTGAAATGCGCATAGGAACTAGCTGAAACCCCTCAATAATCAATTTTGAAATTTTTTTGTAAATTTGGGAAAAGAATCAACACTATTAATATTAAAATATTTTGTGAAAAACAACAAATACCCAAATATATAAAATTAACTATACAGCTTTGTTTTAATAGTAACAAGACAAATTACAGCAAAAACAAAAAATATGACTTTAAAAAATCTCGATTTAACATATTAAACATTTATTTATAATCAATTTTGTAATGAGTTAAAATGTAAAATTATATCATTTTTTACGACATCAATACTTTTGTTGAAATCGGTACAAGGGTAAAGTCTATTAAAATCAATGCAAATTCTCCGAAAGGGATCGAAGTTACGATAGTTTGTAGTCTAAAGAAGCTATAATACCTTGTTGGACGATTGGGTATATTCAAGTTTATTTTGCTCAGGAGACATTGAGATGTGATGCAGCCGTTTATTAATTTCAGCAGAAAGGTAGCATTTGCCGACAGTTCCTTAAGGTTGGAAGCTTAATAATTCCTAGGCGTCTCTCGTAAGATGGTAATCTTATATTAGAGTTCCAAGGAAGACCACGAAGATAAAATAATAAGAATTGCACTTGTACTGACTCTATTTTATTTGAATGTGAAAGATATTGAAAGTCCCATACAACAGATCCGTATTCAAGTATTGGGCGAACTAAAGTAGTAAATAACATCTTGGTTGTTTAAGGGTCAGGGAACTCCTTAGCACAGCGTTTAATAAAACCCAGAACAGCAGTAGCTTTGTTAATCGTCGAAGTTATATGGCACCTGAAGTCTTAGTTTTTTATCTAAAATAACTCCAAAATACATTTTAAAATGACAAATTCTCCCAGATTTGGATACTTAACAATTCGAGTATACGGATTTCATTAATTATTAATTAAATAAATGATATCCAGTAGCGGATTTACGCCTAGGACAGTCAGGCGGCATGATTTGGAGAGCGACAAACTTTTCAAGACTCCAAAATTTTAGAATCAAAAATTATTAAAACAGCAAGATGAAAAAAGTTTATACTGGAAACTTTCTTACAACGAATAATTACGATTATTAAATCTTTCACAATAAGAGAAAAGTATTTACAGGACATTTAAAATATCTTGAAGATCCCCATACGTGCCTCAATGTGATTAAGAAAAATTTTCTCATGTTCGTAATATTGCGATTTTTCCTTCTTACTAAAGCCTAGTACTCTATTTGAATTTGTGGAAAATGTTGCGCAACAGCAGATATTTCAGTTCAATTTTTTTTCCTTTTTAATTGAAATTATATTTTTCATTTTCAATGAGAATATTTTTAGTTTCAAAAAATTAACGTACGAAATAAATAACATTCATATTATTTCACATGTTTTTCATAATTAAAACAGATTTCGATTTCGATTGAATATTTTTTGTATGGGCTCTGTCAGAATTTCACATGAAATTTTAAACAGAATACTGGGCTTAAGATTAAAGAGGCCTATAAAAAGTCGGCTTTTCGGGACGACTGAGTAAATAAAGGCTGAATCGAAGAAGAACATAAAAATAGTGAAAATCTGAACTGCTTCGAGGATTGAAAAAAAAACTCTAGCACAAACATTTTATATCTGAAGGGCACTACTTTGAACAGATCTCCTAAAGGATAATACAGAATCAAAATGAATAGAATTTTCATCTAATGGGGCGGCCCATCAGCCAGAGCCTAGGGAGGCAGCAGGCTGCAATTCGCCACTGGTGTTATTCATTAATAAATATCTGCTATTAAACTAATAAACAAATAAATATTTATACCTATTCGAAACACAAAAAAAAAGGAAAACTTGAACATAAATAACAAACAAGCTTTAGCTTTCAGCAGCGGATGGCTCTGGGAAAAGCGAAAGAGATACATGGAATATTGGGAGTATTAATCGTCAGGGTTGGGGAATTTCGTACTAACCAAAAAAGGTAATAACTTAAAAATATGAACGTGGGAACTTCTCATACTCAATTTTCGTTAAAAACATTGCTTAAATAGTTGATATTCCTACTAACTAGCACGACTTGCAAAAGTGGAAAAATTGAACAAAGAACGCTGATGAGATGGCGTAGCGGCCTCGAAATCAGTTCTGCTGGTTTGATGATTATTGAAAATATCCTTAATATTCCAATCTTCATATAAAAAATAATAAATAGAATTTGAACAAATTCATTTATTAATAAAAAAAAATAAAAACTCATTTGCAGTCATGCAGATTCGAACTTAAGCCCGTTGAAAAAATTAACAATTTACATAAGAAAGTTCGACTAATAAAAAATCCATACATAATTTAAAAAGGAAAACTGTTCTTTTCCCATTAAACATGTTTTACTCAATTTCGTTTAACTTAATATTAAGATACTTTTTTTTCTTTTTTGTTTCACATAAAAAAATCTAGTTGGCACAACAAATAACATAAATTTATATAAACAAACAATGTTATCTATCTTGTTTTGTATTCTCGTTAGCACGTAAGTTTATGTAGGAGTATGTAAGAGTATATCCTTGGCTGTGTATGTATTCGTCCTTTTGCTCTTTAAACACTACAATTGTTGGTTATGAATAAAACCTGCACGAATTTATGTTGAAATTAATAAACATAAAAGTTGCAACTGAAACAGACCAGAGAAAATTATAGTGTCGAAACAGAAACTCAGTAAATGAGTTGAAAACATATTCAAATGAAAGACAAAAAACAGAAAACAAAAAAAAAAAAACAAATGTTCAACATATTTTATTGTTCAAATGAAAATTATTAGTTAAATATCGTAATAAAAGATGGTTAGCGAGAAAGATTTTACAATATTAAACTAAAAATGTCAGATATGTCGAATGAAACTTAAACGTTGATATAAAGTTGGACGTTCCGAAAGAGTTGACAGGCGGTAATGAAACATCTATGATATTATGGATATCGGTGCAAAAAATATAAAAAGCCCAGGAAAAGCATAAAACTCATTTTAAAAAAATATAAATTGATAATTATTGCAAAATCGTATAACACAGATTAAAGAGGACACACAAATTTATATAATGGGTGGCTGGATGAAAGCTGCTACCAAAAAAAAACGTAATAACTTTTCTTTCTGTGTAACCAATCTGTTGCTACTGTCATACAATTCAATACTAGAGTTTCGATAAGGAGCTTATCTGCAAAAATGGGTGCCAGCAGACAGTCCCAATTAACAATCAAACTCAACACAACAGATTTGCCGATTCACTTGATATTCATTCAAATGGCGGCAGAGCATGAAAACATCTTGAACTGCATTTTTATGTCAACAAATTTGGATGATTTAAAGTCATCCATTTGAACGATAATTGATGCAATTCCCGCTGCAACCCTCCAGGCAGTAGTAAGATAATAAATAATAATAATAATGATAAGATGTCGCATATGTGTTAGCGAGGGTGGAGGCCATTTAAATTCAATTATTTTCAAAACTTCATGATTTGCTTCATTAAAAATTTATTATTTTTTAAATGAATTAATAAAAAAATAAATTACATAAAGTTATTACAAAAAGTTATTTGAGTTTGTTAATGTAGCAAAATTCATCAGCCATCCTATATTTTTTGTATAATTTAGCTCTAATCGTCCAAATTGTTAAACTTTCAAAATCTTAGATAGGGCTTTTTGCATTTACTGTGGCGATATGCTCGGCATATCATGTGCAGCATTAATGCATCATTCTCGTGGCACTAATGCAAAATTTTTAGCAATAAAATGTCAGTATTAAACATGAAAAATGAAAAATGTTGAATAAAATACACATTAAATTTTATGATTATTTTAAACAATATTTAATTAATTCCAAAGAGTTTCTAATAAACACTTCAGTAGAAACAGGAAAACTCAGCTTTCTACTATTTTATTTCAAACTATTCTTTAGCATATGTGACCTGCTCCACGAAAAGGGACCTCTGCCCCGAAAAATTTTTTTTTACTTTTTGAGTGATTCTTATAAGAAAAAACGCTCTTTCAAATACCGCAAACCGCAAGTTTCTGTCTTTTAGTTTTTTTTACAAATCACCAAAACATTGATAATTTGATAAGGAATAAAACAGCTCTAATAATTTCAAAACAAAATTAGCAAAAACAGGTTTTTAACTGTTAGAAATAATTTTCATAGAGGAAACACTGCATAGTGAACATCGTACAAAGTACTAGAGAGTCGAAATACATCGCCAGATGATCAGGTTGAAGGAAGAGTTGCATAACCATGCGCAAAACACGAAAAAACGAAGCGCTTTTTTTAAACGCGTTTTTCTCAATAACTTCTTTTTGGTGCAGAGGTTCCTTTTCGTTTAGCAGGTCACATATAATTTTTAAATTATTCACTACACCGCTAAAAAAATTAAAAAAAAAATATTGTCATATATGAAAAGGAAATGAAAACTTGCACAATCTTTCAATAATCGTAATAAAAAAGAGAAAACAAGAACAATGTTATTACTGTCAAAAAATAAATAAAAATAAAAAAGAAAAACTAAAAAGTGGTAAAAGCAAAATACCACAAAATGCTAAGAATTCTTTATGGACTGAAACAAAAACTCATTCAGAAATAAATGCAATACTGAGAGAAGTGGAAATAACAATGCACGTGGGTTGTAGAAACATGTATCTGATGGAAATTTCCACAAAAATTGCAGAAGTAAATGTTGCGCTCAAAAAAGGGGGAAAACAAACAAAAAAATGTTTGTAGATTTATGTATGTGCCTTAAAACCAAGAACAAAAACTATTTTTTTTGCCTTAAATGTACTTAGTCATGGTTTAGTCTTGGCTGCAATATTATTTAGCAGAATCACGAATTATCATTAAATAGTAAAGTGGCTCAAATTTATTTTGAACTTTGGCTACATCAGCTCTATGAAGGCCTTTTTTCAATCCTAAATCCTTTATATGCGACCGCTGAAGTTATTCACATGTGACCTTCTCCGAGAAAAGGGACGTAGTGTGTGAAATTTTTATTAGAAATCTAACTCATTTCATCTTATTTTAGACCCTTTTAGGTACCAGAATCCACTCTTAAGTCCAAACCCATTTTTTGACACACTAGGTCCCTTTTCTCGGAGAAGGTCACATATATTTCATACAAATGACGAATTAACATGGTCCGCCTCCTAGAGTTTTTTGTTACACGTGCACAGATGGCTGCTGTTGGCTGAAGTAGTAGAACACGAGACTATGAAGCGGAGCGTCCTGAGTTCAACCTCGCGCTGAGTCACGAAATATTGTGTTGAATTCTTCTAAACAGCATTAGTGCGTGGTTGTGTCAGTTGTTGCCAGCCTGTTTTCAATGATGAGGGCATAGTCACTGGTCACTGAACATAATTGGTAGCGACTGTCACTATCATGAACTAAAAGCAGAGTAACAGCACCCTCCTTCGCCGGCCCTGTAGCAAAAACTTAGCCGTAGAAATAAAAAGGTTGAAACAGCTACAAAAAATTCTCTATCTTCTCATGTTTCTTCGTCTATCCTCTTAATACTATCCCCTCCTTTCTGTTCCGGAGCAATGCACTGCATAGTAGGGGTCATCCCCTAATTTCTATTTATCAATGTGACATCAAAACAATCCCCCTTATTCTGTAGCAGTTTGTCAACGTCACGTCAATACAATATCAAATCTAATATAAAAAATATTTGCATACTCTTGTCCTTTATCATTTAATTAATTTTAACAGCTTCCTATTATTTTCTAGGTCTTACAGAATTGTCAGAGGCTGTCAGCACCAGCCGGTTGTTACTAACAATCAGAATGTAAAAACCTTAATTTTGTTATTGTCTTGACGTGAAGTTGACAACTAGTTACAGAATATAAGAGAATGTCAAAAATAGGACACTTACCCAGTGGCGGATTTCGGTTTGCTTCCGTCACTCTTTTTGATTAAGGAAATTTTATTCACTTTGATTCAATGCTATAATATATGAGGTCTGTTCAATATATAAGGTAAATTTTAATTTTTCTCATCAAATATTTATTTATTCATCAATTTCTATTTCGTTTCCTTTAAAGAAATCCTCCTCAGGTAAAATATACTTATGCCAACATATTTTCCAATACTCGATGCAGTTCTGATTTGCATTTTTTTTTTGTTCTATCCTTGAGTTCTCGCAAAATGCCATCTTTTCACGGGTCTCTGCAATATTGTGAACAGATTTTTTTCTTTTCTCAAAAAAGAATAAATAAATAAAAACATGCAACGGTTTTTGTATATGAAAATTTTGGAACGAACTTCCCTGCCATATCCCATCCATTCCTACTATACAATGTCCTCTAAATGTTAGCCCTCTTATTTTGAGTGAATCCCAATTATCGATTCGTAATATACATTCCGGTTCACTTATTTAAAGGCACTAGAAATTCCATTTTCAACAGCCTGTATCTTGTGCAATTTTTAACCGATTGCAGAATTTGAACATGGAACTGGAGGCTAGACATCTTGAAATATAAATGAAATCATGATAATAGTGGTATCTTAACTAAAGAACTTTTTTTGATCAATTTTTAAAAAAAAGAGTCGAAAAATTTTATATATTTTTTGGTTCACTTGAATAAAGGCACTTTATTATTTTTAAAGTAAGTGATGATTTTTTGTAGGTAGCGTTTGCTTATTAAATTTTAATCATTTTACGAGTTAAAATGGGAAAACAAAAAATTTTAAATCCATCGGAAAAAACTAAAATCGATTTTTACCGTTCTGAAGGATATTCTAACAGCGCAATAGCTGAAAAAATTAGACGAAGCACAATAGTTGTCAACAATTACATTAATGACCCAGAGGTGTATGGAAAAAATTTAAAGGAAGGGTTTCCTTGTCTTTATCTACATACGAGAAAAGAAAAATCATCAGAATTGCTTCTAATTGGTGCTGGTGGCTAAAGTAGTAGAACACGAGACTATGAAGCGGAGGGTCGTGAGTTCGAGCCCTCGCTGAGTCATGAAATATTGTGTTGAATTCTTCTGATCAGCATTATTACGTGGTTGTGTTAGTTGTTGCCAGCTTGTTTCAATGATGAAGGCATAGTCAGTGATCACTGAACATAATTGGCAGCGACCGACAATATCATGTACTAAAAAGCAGAGTAACAGCACCCACCTTCGTCGGCCCTGTAGCAAAAATTAGCCGGCGAAGTAAAAGGTTGAAATAGCTACAAAAAACTGTCTATCTTCTCATCTTTCATAATCTGTCCCCTCAATACTATCCCCTCGTTTTCAGTTCCGGCGCAATGCATTGCATATATAGGGGTCATCCCCTGAGTGCTGGTCCAAGATAAAAAAAAAATCTGCCTTATCCTTGTCAAAAATAAGAGCACAAGCTGGAGTGCAAGCGAGTAAGCCTTCAGTACGCAGAGTAATTAAGAGCTGTGAGTATCTTAAATACCTGAAATTGCAAAAAAAAGCCACCACTTAATTCTGATCGTAAGGAAAAGCGGCTTCAATTTGCAAGAGACTACGTGGTATGGGATGTGCAGCAAAGAGGTCATATAAATGACTGGAGAATGGTTGTATGTACGGATGAGAAGAAGTTTAATTTGTGTAGGCCCGATGAAAAGCGATTTTTGAACCGACATCACAGCCGAGAGGGCGGCGTTATGGTGTAGGGTGCTATTACGTACTATGGGACCACCGATCTGGAATTTCAAAGTGCAAAAATCACTGGGGCAAGCTTTAAAAAGTTATTGGAATCGGCTTTTCCGAAGTTCAGTGAACTATTTAGTCCCATATCTTGGATATTGCAACAGGATAATGCCCCTATACACACCGCCAGAGTAGTAAAAGAGTTAATTGCAAGTCAAAATGTTAATATGCTTGACTGGCCGCCCTATTCGCCAGATCTAAACATTATCGAAAATGTTTGGTGTTGGTTATCTCGTAACGTCTATGAAGGAGGTAGACAATTTGATGACATGCAGTCAATAATACAGGCCATTAAGGATGCTTGGTATCAAATTTCGTTGAATTTCATAAATTCTCTTTATCTGTCAATGAAAACCCGTATATTTGAAGTTATTAAAAACAAATGTGGTTGTACCCATTACTAATAGTTATTAAATAAAGTAAAAAAACAAGAAAAACAGTTTTTCATTAGAATTATTTAAAGTGCCTTTATTCAAGTGAACTAAAAATAATAGCACATTTTTGGACTGTTTTTTATAAATTGCTCAAAAAAAGTTGTTTAGTTAAGAGACTACTATTATCATGATTTTTTTATATCTCAAGATGTCTAGCTTCCATTTCCATTTTAAAATTCTGCAATCGGATCAAAATTGTAAAAGATACAGGCTGCTGAATACGGAATTTTTATTGCCTTTAAATAAGTGAACCAAAGTGTATATAAGAGAAATAAGAGAATAATTGAGTACTTTTAGCAGCCTGTGACTACTCGTTAAGGTCTTGAATATAGCAAAAGACTATTACAAATTTTTAATTGCTAAAGAAAAGGAATAGGAAAGTGTTCTATTTTTGTTATTCGCCCTTATTCTGTAACATTTTGTCAACGTCACATCAAGACAATATCAAAACTAAGACATCTGCATATTCTTTTTTCCTCGTATTTAATTTCTTTTAACAGCCTCTCGTTATTTTATAGGCCTTAGGGAATAGTCAGAGACTGTCAGCAGTAATCGATTGGTGCCCACAACCAGAATGCAACTGCACTATTTTTGTTATTGTCTTGACGTGACGTTGACAAATAGTTACGGAATAAGGGGAATTGTGTTGACCTGACGTTGACAAATATTTACAAAAAAAAGGAGGATTACGAGTATTGATCCATCTTAAGTACACACAAGTATTCTGTTAACGTCTCAATTTATTATGATGTAGAATTCATTATAAATTGAATTCACAGCCTACGATCGCTGTCATTTATTTTACAGTTTCAAAAGTAAAGTTTAACAAGTAAAAGCGTTCTATTCGACCGGGTAGAACCTTAAATACCCTACAAATATTTAGTATATATAAACTCTTTTTAAATTTTACATTTTTCTCTTATTTGGCTTAAGTTAACAAAGAAAAAAAAATTATTTTAATACGGTCGTTTCCAAAGTGTTGGGAGCAGCATGGCTGAGGTACCTTTCCGTCAGCATAAAAACTCTTTTATTTTACAAAGCAGTCGATCTGGAAAATAATTTATAGGTTGGGGAATTTCGTACTAACCAAAAAGTAATAACTTGTAAAAATGGATGTGATAACTTCTCATATTCAATTTTCGTTAAAATATTGGTTAAATAGTTGATATTCCTACTAACTAGCACCACTTGCAAAAGTGGAAAAATTCAACAAAGAACGCTGATGAGATGGCGTAGCGGCTTCGAAATCAGTACTGATCCGTTCTGCTGGTATGATGATTATTGAAAATATTCTTAATATTCCAATCTTAATATAAAAAATAATAAATAGAATTTGAACAAATTCATTTATTAATAAAATAATAAAAAATCATTTGCAGTCATGCAGATTCGAACTTAAGCCCGATGAAAAAATTAACAATTTAAAATAATTTATGTTATAAAAATCAGCATTAAAAGCCTGTTGCTCTAACACCCAGTCAGTATATCCACGGCGTTACGAATCGTCAGCCGGTTTTTAAATATTGCATGAGTTGGACCTTAAATGCAAGGACCGTTTTAACTCCACTGGAAATGGACCTAGTTACAAACTTCGTCTCGTTATTGTAAGAGAGAATGATCATGCGATCAGTTATGGTTGAGGCCTCCTTCGGTTACATACTCAGACCCATTTGTTGTCACTTCCTTTACCCTACATCAATATGAGTTTAAAAGTTCTGCTGAAACAAACAGAGTATCCCCTCTAATAAAGATATTTAATACGAATTTTTAATAGTACACACGAATAAATTTCTAGTTGCAAATAAGTTTTCCACAAGTACATAAACACCTCTTTGCAAATACGAGTATTTGTATGTTCTCCGCTCTAGTTGCAATTATAGCCAATTTATCATTATGACTTTAATTAAAACCAACAATAAAAGTTTTGCTCATTTTACTTTGGGTATTTCTCTCTTATTTGATTTTCTTTAAGCCAAAAATATAATTTGCTACTGGATGTTTTAAAATAAAATAAAACAAAATAAAATAAAATAAAACTCTGCTGGCGCTGCTGTTGTTGTTTTGCCGTTGGCAATACGAAAGATAATTCTGCTGACCACCATGTGAATATTTTTCATGTTTTGCAGATTTTATGGACACAAGAACGAATAGTTAGTTGTAATATAGTAATGCTGTATGTGTTTTGTGCTTTACTATTGTGGCAACGGAACAGAGTTTAAAAATTTTTCCATTGCATGTGCAGCATTTTTTAACAGAAGACAAGACAGGAGAAACTTTCATTAAATATATTTTATTATTTTCTTTAATTTTAAGGTCATTATTTAAGGCTACTAATTTCATATGAGAAAAAGTTGTGCTCTAAAATATTTTATTCTTTAATGAAACCAAAAGCCTATTGTTTTATATTACTGCCAATAGTTAAGCAGAAGGAGCCGTTGTATCACCTAAACCATTTTTAGAGATGTCTGAAGTAATAACATGTTATTATTTCCATATGTCCATGAGAATATTTCCATGAACCACAGAGATTTTTATACCATTTACAGAAATTAAACCGGAGATGAAGGTGTTGCTATTTTTATAGAGAAAATCTATGGCTCATATTCAACATCTTTTTAGCCGAAAAAATTAAGACAAAAATATAAAAACACCGTCACTTTTAACGTCGGATTCAAGAATGATAAAGTCGAAATGTGAACTGGCATGCATTCAATCGCTGACTCGGCTTAAAAGACATGACGTCAAGATAGTTTGGGTTCCAGAACATGAAGGTATTCAGGGAAATGAAATGGCGGACGTATGCGCAAGAGGAGGTTCGGCCTTGGATGAAGCAGCCTCACGCAGGGATATTGACATTCCCTCAGTTGAGCAGCTGAACATAATTGAGGAGTAGCAGAGAGGAACGTGACAAGCAGGTGGTCAACAATTACCACCTATGGCCCTCGCCTAGCAGAGTTAGGACTAGACAGCTTCTAACTTTTGGGAAAAAGTCGTTAGCACTCCTGGTAGGGGTCTTGACGGGGCACTGTGCAATTGGGCACATGTCAGAGCGTTTGGGCTTTCCCCATGATGGTCGCTGCAGCAGCTGTTTCGATGAAGAGGAGGAAGAGTCAGTACATCATTTGCTTTGTGACAGCCCGGCCCTGCAAGAGCATAGGCTTAGACATCAAGGCCTTCGCTTCCTGCGAGATCTAGACTGCCTCAGGCATGCACCACTGGCTCCCCTGATGGGTTTTGTGAGGAGTTCTAAGTGGTTCTCAGGAATCAGTACTTTGTCTTGAAAGGATTGCGTAGGGTGTAGTCCTCTGGGCATCACAAGGGGCCTTTATGGTCTTCGAATGCTTTCTCGCTAACCTAACCTAACCTAGAGACGTCGAAATTAAAAAGATTTCATTATTTCTATATGTCAATGAAAATATTTCCATTAAACGCAGAGATTTTTATACCTACAGAAATTAAACCAGAGATGGAGGTGTTGCTATTTTTATACAGAAAATCTATGGATCATATTCAACATCTTTCTAATAGAAAAAAGATTTGATTATTTCCATAGGCCAATGAGAATACTTCCATTAGACACAAAGATTTTTATACCTATTGAAATTAAACCAGGGGGAGAGGAGTTGCTATTTTTATTTTTTAGAAAATCTATGGAACATATTCTTTTACAAACTGTCAATATCTTTGCAATTGAAAAAATCAAGAAAAAAGACATAAAAACATCAAATAGGAAATATGAAAGAATTTATTTATTTAATCTCAGCAGTCGATGGCTCTGGAAAAAGTAAAAGAAAAAATGAAACATTTGGAATAATAATCGTCAGGGTTGGGGAATTTCGTGCTAACCAAAAGCGATTTAACTTAAAAAATTAATTTAAGAAGTTCTGATATTTTTCAACAAGAACTTTATTCTCTAAAACAAAATAAAACAAAAAATTTTGATAAAGATGATGCAAATTTTTATTGTATTACGAAGAAAAAAGCCGGGCAATTATGAATGAAAAATGATATCTGGCAAATGTCCACCATGACCACGCTGACAGATGCAGCAATTTTGCTTGCTGACAAGTGAAAATCGGCTTCGTGTGAAACAATTTTCTTTTTTTTAAGAAAAACCAGTGGGTTGTTTCTGAATGAATTGAGCAAATCCACGGCTATGTGAATGGCCTGTAGGTTTCAATTCCCGCGCAAAATTCGCCATGTGTTAGTTTTGAATAATCCCAACTGTTGTGAACGCCAAGGACTTTACAAATTTGAATCTGGTTCAACACTTTGTCTCACGGCTACGATGTTTTAAGTTGAACGACCCGGTCAAACACGCATTGGTGTTGGCACATTTTATATCGAGCCTGAGTCGACAAGCCAAATTCTTATGTCTTTACGAAATATAAATTTAACAGAACCATAATTTTCAGAGTGGATTTGAATTATTTTAATGCGATTTTCGAGCAAAATGGAGTTCATTGTAATAACTGCCAATCCATCTACTGCGAATAATAATTAAATGCCAAAACTATAATGTCTTGACATTTAATGATTAGTAACACCGTGGAAAGTGGAAAAAGTTGAACAAAGAACACTGATGAGATGGCGCAGCGGCCTCGAAATTACTACTGACCCGTTCTGCTATTTTGATAATTACAAAAATATTATAAATATTTCAATTTTAATAAAATAATTTGAATTTAATATAAAAAAAACAAGTTTTTATTTAGTAAATAAAAACTCTATTTTGAAGGGGTCACTCCGGGAGGGGCCGTTTGGGAGACATCTCATATTTGCCATAAAACACTAAGACGTAAATTTTTAGGGTTATTAATGTAATTTATTTTATAGGGCCATTTAGGTGACAAAGAGGGGGGAGGGAAGTTTAGGGCAGAGGAAGATTAGAGAACATCTCAGCTTCAGCATAAAAGCAATTATGCACTTATATGTTTAACCTATTTTTCCAAGTAATATGTTACTTCAACGACCACTAAAGAGGGCGGGGTCCGAAAATCGATTTTTCCGGGGTCCAAAAATCGATTTTTCCAAGTTCAACTCTTTGGACCTTCTTTAACATAAAAATATATAATTTGCTTAACAAAAATACAAAAAAGCGTTATGTTATTTTTTAGAGGTTGGTTTAGTTCTTCCTAGGTGAACTATTTTCCCTCTGGCCCAATTCTGTCCATTTATGAACATGACTTATGTTGTATTTCACAATATATTTATACCAAATTTCAAAGGTCTGGCTCTTTTCCTTTGGACTGAATCGTGGTTTCCACAGATGGACGGACAAATATGGCTAGATTGCCTTAGATTTCATCACTGATCAAGAATATATATACTTTATGGAGTCTTAGAGAGATATTTCGCTGCGATACACACGGGATAACAAAGTGAATATACCCTCCAATTCTTTTTTGGAGGTTAAAAAATATCTTAAACAAATAATTTGCTGATTGCAGATTTGAACTTGAGTCTGAATAAAAAATTCTTATCTTAAGAAAAATATTAATTAATTTCATGTTCAGCCTTGAATTTAATTCAATAAGCCAAATCGCTGTATTTCGAAGATAGGCCTCAAACCGTTAATGAATCACCATCCATTTAAACTTAATGTTTAGTGCAGTTTTTTTTTCTTTTATCGTGGACCAGCACTCAGGGATGACCCCTACATATGCAGTGCAGGCTGGAAACAACTAACACAACAATGCACTAATACTGATCAGAAGAATTCAACACAATATTTCATGACTCAACGCGGGGTTGAACTCAGGACTCTCCGCTTCATAGTCTAGTGTTCTACTACTTCAGCCAGCAAACACGATGGAGGCGTCAGCGGTTCTTACTTCTCTTGACATGAGTAAAGAACTGCCGTTACTGTGAATGGCAATTGCTATCCAACCATGGAAACCAAAAATAATCGCCTAAATATCAACGAAGATTTTTTTCAATAAGACGGCGTAAATTGTTATATAATCGATTTATTGCAAACTCAATTTGGTGGCAACTTTATTTCCAGAAGTGGACATACTCCTCGTTCGTATGGTTTAATGCGCTTCGATTAATTTTTAGGGAGCCACATTAAGTCGTTGTGTACGCCGACAAATCAGCATTGAATTTTTTTTGTAGAGACTTTTTTCGAAATGTCATGTCGTCGTAGTACGGAATATAATTTTGTTAACTTTATTATGTCCAATTGGAACTGCTAAGGACAGCCGCTAAATTTCGACGTATTCCATTTAATGTGCAACTAACGTCTTCTTTAATTTTTAATCTTTTCACTTTCAACGAACATCTAAAAAATGCATTTCGTTACTTAAACTTCCTCCAAGCGAGCAGAGCTGTAAACACCAAAAATGAAACCCATTGCAAATTAGATATCTAGACATGTTAAGTGAATTACATGATGTCTAGATGGTTGACTTGAAAGGAAATTCGAAATTCAAATGTTTTTGCTAGTGATTTCCTACAAGCAATTTGGCTTTTCCTGACTAAAAGCAATTTCTTACATCTAGTTTGTTTTTCTTTTGTTCTTTATTTTTTATTTTAGCATTTTATTTTGCACATTTCTTTCTTCTCTCGTTTCCTAACCAAACTACATCTAAATTGCATAAAAATTGTATACGTTTTTTTGTGTGTTTTTTTTGTTGTTTGTTTTTTGTTCCTTAAAGCTAACAAAACAAAATCCTGTCGAAGTGGGGAAAAGTAAAAAAGGATGGAATAATTCCAAGTATATGTTAAATGATAAAATTCTTTATAAATGAAGATACACACACAAATGATTTGTTTAGCTGTGCCGAGTCTTAATTACCTTCTACGCATAACTGTTATAATGTTAGTGTCTTTAAATATTTATGCAAAAATAATATAAAACGTTAAACAGTATAATTTAGTTTTTAGAGATCAATTTTAAAATTGCGCTTTGAATGGAAAAAATATAATAAAAATTATAAAATAATTATTAAGCAATTTCGCCATAAATGTTAAAGTTAATTTTGTCAATCCTTGTGTTGGCTGAGGTGCTGTTGACTGCAGTAGACTATAAAGTAGAGGGACCTGAATTCAACTCTGCGCTCAGTCATGAATATCGAATTCTTCTGATCAGCATTAGTGCATGATTGTGTTAGTTGTTGGTCAGTGAACATGAATGGCAGTGACTGACACTATCATGTACTGAAGATCAGAGCAACAGCATCCTCCTTCGTCGGCGTTGTAGCAAAATATTAGCCGGCGATGTAAAAGGTTTAAATGTTCTCATCTCCCTTCATCTGTCTTCTCAATACTATTCCTTCCTTTCTAGTTCTGGCGGAATGCACTGTAGGGGTCATCCCCTGAATCCTGTTCGATGTTAAAAAAAAATTTCAACGATATTCATATCATCGGACCCCATAAAGTGTATATATTTTGTCTCTTTATAAATAGAGAAGCCGAAGTGATTTCCATACATGAAATTGATTTTTCTAAGTCTCTAGAGAAGCTAAACACTTTAGTCTTGGATTGATCTATTGGAAATAGTCCTAAATAAATTGCTATTGCAAATAATCAACATCTAAAATACGGTTCCAGAACTGGAAAATTTAAACTTATTCTAGCTACATAATTTTAGTTACTTTGTTAATGAAAGCCATTTTACCCATCGGGAAGAATTAAATAGGCTTTATACATCAAACAAACTTAAAAAGTCGATTCCAGAATTGGACAACTAAAACTGTTTTGGTACATTAAAGTCACCGTCTAAAAAAATATTTTTCTTTTCTTTCATAAAGGAAGGGCAAATTTGTGGTTACGAAGTAAATTGGCTTAAAAACAAATTTTTTTAGCAAATTTAGTTTTATTGATACCAATATAATATGGTGTTCACATATACAGCAAGTATTCAAATTATAACAATTAAGGCCATTATTGGGACTAAATTTTCATATAAAAATTACAATTAATTTATTGGCAATTAAGAGATAATTGTTTTAATAATGAGTAAAACTTCTAATGCAACACTGTCAGAATTGCGTTCAGTGAAAAGCTTTTACAAAAGTGAAAGCTTTTACAACGAAAGTACTTATTGAATACACTTTGTTGAAATCTGTCTAGTGCTGTTGGCTGAAGTAGTAGAACACGAGACGATGAAACAAATAGTACTGAGTTCAACCCCGCGCAGAGTCATATGAATATTGAAATAATTTTTTTTCAGTTTTGTTTTTCAGTTGTCAAATGCTAATTGTCGTAGCAATATTGAGTATGTATGAACACCGAAAAGATGTTGTCAATTAACTGAATGTTGTTTCAATTAAAAACGCATGTATAAACACAGTATAAAGTAAAAATATGGGAATTAATAATGGAATATGATATTGGCCAAATGTCCACCTCTAGCTCGTAGTCAGACGTCCACTCTTTGCACAAAACTTTTAACCACATTTTGCAACAAAATTTCGTTTAATCTTTCAGAACTCCAATTGTTTGCGGTTTGTTCACGTAACCCCAGTCTTTTAACTGGCCCAAAAGAAAATAATCCAGCGGCGTTAAATTGCAAGAACGAGGGGGCCAATTGCCATCGCCAAATAAAGCAATTAAGCGACCGAGAAAATTCTCATGTAATAAATGATTTGTTTGGCCGGCTGTGGTGCTTGTGGCGCCGTCTTGTTGTCACTGATGTCAACATTAGCCAATTATGGCTACAAAGAAATTGATTATAATAGTCTGGTAGCGCAGAGAATTCAGGGTGACGGCGTTTCCTTGCTCATTTTCGAAAAAAATACGTGCCGGCCCATGCTGATGCCTGACCACAAACCGCACACATACTGTCACTTTTTTGCATGTGATAGTTTTTCGAGGACTGTTGGTAGATTTAGTGAGCCCCTTATGCGACAATTTTGTTTGTTTATATAATCGGCTAACTGAAATTGGGTCTCATCACTAAAAATGATTTTTTTGTTGAAAAATGTGTTGTTTTCGTTGATTTTTCCAAACAGCCAATTCACAAACGTCCGTCGCAAATAAATAGTCAGCCGGCTTTAATTCTTGAACGAGTTGAACTTTATAAGGGTGAGTGCCTCTGGTGATGCCCAATTGTTGCGAACGTCGACGGGTTAATGTTCCAGGTCAGGGATGGAAAATTGCTTTTTTTTTATGTAGTAATAATTTTAACGAACATTTTATATTGCTATATTAAATTTGAATTAAGATTCTATAGGCTAATTGTTCGAAATTTTAATTTAAATCTCAGAAAGACATGATAAATATTCCAAGGCACAAAGGCAAGTCAACATCAGTTTTATTCAACTTACACAGCAGAGCAGAACAGCTGTTTTCGAAAGACGCAACCCTTTCATCATCAGTGCTCATGTGTATTGTGTTTGTCACCACTTATTAGGTGGCTTAGTTGAATGTGATAACAATAACATGTTAACATCAGGTTGATACAGTTCCCGTATTCTTTTTCACAATAAAATTTGTATAAATAGGAACTGTTATCACATTCAACTAAGCCACCTAATAAGTGGTGACAAACACAATACACATGAGCACTGATGATGAAAGGGTTGCGTCTTTCGAAAACAGCTGTTCTGCTCTGCTGTGTAAGTTGAATAAAACTGATGTTGACTTGCCTTTGTGCCTTGGAATATTTATCATGTCTTTCTGAGATTTAAATTAAAATTTCGAACAATTAGCCTATAGAATCTTAATTCAAATTTAATATTGCTTTTTTTTATTTTGTACCAACTAAATAAGCAATATGTACTTTTTTTCAGTGCCTCCACTTTTTGTACCTTGTAAAATGTACACATTTTACTGCGTTCGGTCGCCCTTTCCTATTCTAAGTGTAGAAATTGTTCGATGCAATATTCACAAATTGTACCACAAACGTTTTCATTGTTTCATTTTGATCGATCTAGATGATCAAAAGACGATTGATGAGTTCCATTTAAATTATATTGAAATCTCGATCGAATCGAATGCGGTAGTGTGGCCCCTGATTATTTGACAAATAACAGTAGAAAATTTTTCAAATCCACTTATCATAAACATAAACTATTTTCGATGCATTAGCCTGACTATAGATTGGTTGAGATATTTCAATTGTACCAAGTAAGTCGCGATAGTACTAAAGTACTAACAAAGTCGAAAATGTACCACAACAAAATACAATTGTATTATATTTCCCATCCGTGTCCCAATATCAACGTTTGCATCACTACGGCCACTACAGGCATATTGTTTTGGTCTATTGTCACCAACAGGGCTGTGGAGCCTCGAATTTAGCGATTAAATTGCGTGCAGCGGTCTCAGAAGGAACCTAATTACGAGGAAAAACTTTTCGAATTTTACAAAATAATACACTAACATTTTTACCATTTTGACAGTATATTTTCACAATTAAAATTCTTTGTTGAAGAGTGTAGTTTTCCATGGTTAAAATTATGCAACTGTTCACTAAGGAAATGCTAAAGAACGGCAGCTCAGTTCTTGATATTTCATTATATGACAGTCAATTTATTTCCTAACCTCAAATTTGCCCACTGTGCATATTTCAAACATATTTGATGTTTCTGTTCTCATTGGTATTAAAAATCATAAAGATTGTATTAGAGCTGGAATGAAACATGTTTTATATTTCAGAAAGAAAAAAATAAATATTTAAAATCAAAAAATGATGGAACAAAAAATTCTGAAAAATTGGACTTGAAGAAAATAATCAAACGGTAACACGGGTATTAAAACAATAATATGTTAACATCAGGTTGATACAGTTCTCGGATTCTATTTCCTAATAAAATTTGTTTAAATAACAACTGTTATCACATTCAACTAAGCCACCTAATAAGTGGTGACAAACACAATACACATGAGCACTGTTGATGAAAGTGTTGCGGCTTTCGAAAACAGCTGTTCTGCTTTGCTGTGTAAGCTGAATAACTAAAAGCTGATGTTGACTTTCCTTTGTGCCTTAGAATATTTATCATGTCTTTCTGAGATTTGAAACAAATTTCAAACAATTAGCCTATAAATCTTAATTCAACAAATCAAAAAATCCAGTGTTGAAAGGGATGTAAGCATATACTCCAGATATACTTCGGTGAAACGCATAAAAGATTCGGCAAGGATGTATTAGATATCTGTCGTTATCCTAACAAAAATTCCTATAAATTCTTATTTTTGCTTAACCGTGTTTGACTGTACACTTCGAAATGATGTTTGAATATTACTATTCATCTCAACGGATGCGCTCAGTTGCTGAAACAGTAAAAGTCTCGAGTCACTAAATTTTTTCTAAGTTAAAATACAACAGATCCTTCTAAAGCGTATCAAAAAATGTTTGCCTTTCGATTAGGGCTGATGTACATTTACCAAATACAATTGCAGAATAATTCGTTCCTATAATAATATTATTCCTGGTTGAAATTGCTTTACTTTCTTTCCCTAAAATACTTGTGTTCACAAACCCTTTTTCCCCCAGGCTTATTTCTCACTCGTTGACTTTTGCCATAATTTCTTTGAAGAAATTAATGATTTCGAAAATCTTTTTGTTTTTATTTCCAGCTTTTCCATTTATATTTATTGTTTGTTTCTCAATTCGTACTCAGACATGTAAAAACTATGACTGCACACCATAATAGTTTCGTAATGATTTGAAAACTTAACAAAATTTTACCTCCGCTTGCAAACTGGCAAAGTATTTTTCAAATTGCTTAAATGAAATAAAGCATTACATGATGAATTTCTAAGAAGTTGCATACATCCATACGATACCTACTTAATCCGTCCCTAGAACAACTTTAATTTTGCTTGCACACAAATTTATGCTTTCTTTAGCAAATTTTCGCGGTAAAATGGAGTAAAAAGGAAAAGGAGTGGGAGTGTGATGGCAATAGAGAACAAGAAAAAAAAATCGTAATCTGAAAACGTTGAAATGCTTTTCCATAATGATGACCTGATTTTTCTTCTTTTCTATTTTCTGTAATTTCTAGCTGAGCAAATATTTTGCGATTTACAAAAACGAACAGTTGAGGTGGCACAATTGTACACTATACTTGCTAGGAAAAGAAGATATTATTGAAGTTTAAAATTGCTACAAAAGCTAAAAAATGTGTGTACTCCTTCACAATCATGTTTAAGGAAATAGACAAAAAAACGCCAGTTGAATCTTTCAACAAATTATTTAGCTACATTCTTAACCATTACAGCTTATGGTTTTCACTGTAACTACCAAATTGATCTAGAAAAAAAAATAAAATAAACGAAATAATGAATAAAAAGAAATGGAAACAGAAGAACTCTAAAAAGTTTTCAGTTTTAATATCCGTTTCAAAGAACTGGAGAATGAATGAAAAGCAATTGAATGAACATGCAAACATGATGCTTTATTTTTTTTTTTGTTATTTATTTTCACAACAATTTTAAAAAGGGATTCGTTAAAATTTTGTGTTCTTCTGTACAATAAAACGGTGTACTGAAGCAGTTCAAAGAGATGGAAGAACTATTATAATAAAATTTACTTAGTGAATAGTTTAAATAATTTTGAGACCAGTTGAAAAATACAACAATTTCATAAAAATATTGTTATATGAATATTTTGTATTTGCATGAAGTTGAATGTGAGTAAGAAGTAGAGAATAAAAATCAATTTACTTTTTTTTTGTTGTTGTTAGTGGAGAGAGTGTAATAGTATTATAATAGAATATTAATGTAACTCTATTATATGGGAAAATGTCATAGTATTTGAGCTTCAAGTAAATTCACGAACGCTCGATATTGAATGGTTCGAAAGTCATGTAATAAAATCACTTTGATCTAAACCAATGTTGCCAATTCACAAAAAAATCTTGTGTATAAACTAAAACCCCTTTTTGAATGCTACTTAATCTAGTTTTTCGCGTGTTGAAATTTTTTGAAATACGGTGAGAAAAATATATGATATTTAATTATTTTGATTCTTTTTTCCCAAATTCAACAAAAGAATTAAATTTATTATTGGGCGGTTTGAGCCAGTTTCTACGTATATTTCACTGGGGCTACTGCAGATCTTCAGGGAACCTTAGAATAACTTAAGATATTTCGCCTTGCTCGTTAACTATTTGATAACCTCACGTCAAGACAATATCAAAAATAAGGCAGTTGCATTCTGCCTGTGTGGGCCAATTGATTAGTGCTAACAGCCTCTAACTATTCTCAAAGCAGATACGGGCGTTTCATAGCACAATTGTGCTGAGATCATTCACACGTATTCTTACCCTCTTTAATTCAGTCGTCGATGAGACCGCGACGAATGAATATCAAGCGGATGCTTACGAATTTTTTTATATATTTTTCCAGCAAACAATTTCAGTCATGATGATATACGAAAAATATTTTGTCATAAACAATGTTTTCGATAACATACAATGCCTTTTATAAAATTTTCTCCAATAACGGACTATACTAATTATCCTTATTTAGTAATACACTTAGTTTTATTAATTAGTCTGTGTAAAATCTGATCAAAAATATTTTGAATATGTTTCCCATATGAAAATGATCTTCCATGCCGACAAATATGAAAGCTTATTAAGTTTGATACATCCAAACGCGTATTTTTTTTTTTTTTTTTGCGAATATTCAGTGTTATGCTGCAGCAAACAACCGTTCTTTTATATTTGTTTTCTTTAATGGAAAACATAACAAATTATTGTCCTATCGTTTTTAATTTTTTTCATTTGACTGTTTACTTAGAAAAACTCTTATTTTTAATTAATAATATTACGTAATCAACGTTTTTTTGTTCAACTTAGAAAATATTGCTACTTATGTTTAAATATATAATGCACCATTATCTTTCACACGCTTGGCTTTTTGTTTGGTGGGTAGCTCGCAAGCTCAACACATACACAATTTACCAATACATTGACGGTGCCCACCACTGCTCTAAGGCCTTTAAAATAACAAGAGGCTACTAAAAGAAAGGTTAATGCGAAGGAAAAATAGTATGCAGATGTCTTAGTTTTGATATTGTCTTGCTGTGACGTCGACCAATTTGTTACAGAATAAGGGGCATTATATCAATATTAAATTCAATTAAGATTGATGCACTAATTTTTCGAAAATTAGTTTCAAAAATGAAAAGTGTACTTAATTATAAAACAATTGCAATAAAAAAATTTAGAAAATGTAACATGACGAATAATAATCAAGCGGCAACACGGGTATTAAAAATGTGTTACCATCGATAAAGGTCTCGTATGCAATTTCCTAATAAAATTTATAACTGTTTTCATATTCAAATAAGCCACCTAATAAGTGATAACAAACAAAAATGCACATGCGTACTGATGATGAAAATGTGGTGGCTTTCGAAAACAGTTGTTCTGCTCTAGAGTGTAAGTTTAATAAATAAAAACTAATTTTGATTTTCCTGTGTGTCTTCGAATATGCATTTTGTCTTTCTGAATTTAAAACAAATTTTCGAATAATTAGCCTAGCAAACTTTTGGTCTTTTTATAAGGACCAGTGCAATATGTAACTGGAAAATGTTATCATTTCACCAAGTGAAAAATAAATAGAAAATTCAGAAAAATTCGTTATATATGTATATATTTCTTAAAATGAAAAAAAAAATTCTGATTAAAAGGTTGAAAGCTTCAAAAAAAACTGTCTATCTTCACATCTTTCCTTATCTGTCCCCTCAATACTATCCCCTCGTTTTCAGTTCCGGCGCAATGCATATTGCATATATACGGGGTCATCCCCTGAGTGCTGGTCCAAGATTAAAAAAATAAATATTCATAAAAATTTTGGCATTTACATTTTCGTGTTAGTGCACTTCAATCATCGACTTTAAAGAATTAAAATAATGTGGGTTTTAAAATTGTTTCAAAATAAATTTTATATATAAATTATATATGTCTAACATTACACTTAAATAACGGCAGCTATTAAATAATTTTATCTGTTTCATAAATTCACAAAGTCTCCCAAAATATGCTGATATTATAATTTTCATTTAAATATAATTTGCTATTTTAGCCTTAAGTGTGTTCTTAGCGATTAACCAACCCTTGACTTAATTTTTTTTTTTTGCATTTATTCAAGTGGAAATTTTTACCCAGTTTGCTCGTTGACTAATAAGCAAACAATGTTAAATGCTAAAATGTTTTACAGCGCTTTCAATATTGTTGACTTGGCTGTTTTATTATACCCTACAAAAAAGAATTGTAGAATATATTCACTTTATCATTCCGTGTGTAACGAAGCCCCATAAAGTATATATTTTCTTGATCAGTGATAAAATCTAAGACAATTTAGCCATGGCCGTCCGTCCGAAATGAAAAGAGTGAAGACCTTGAAATTTGGTATAGATATATTTTGAAGGAGAGCACAGGTAAAATTCTTAAATGGGCTGAACCGGGCGGGAGGGGAAAAAGTTCCCCTAAAAAGGCCTAATAATTTTTTAATTTTGTTAAGCAAATGATATATTTTTATGTCAAAGAAAGTCCACAGCATTGAACTTGGCGCCATAAAACCAGAAAAATCTATTTTTGGATCCCGGCCCCTTAGTGGGTGTTGGTGTAACATAAAGGGTGTTTTTATAAGAGCTTGCTGATTTGAAATTTAAATAAAACACATGCCAAATTATGAAATGGCTAAAAAAAATTTGTATTTGGTAGACAATTTCTTGTCATTTAGCATTTAAATATAATTTCGGGCATATATCATTCTGGAGGTCCAATTTTTGACCACCTTTTCAAGCATTTGAGGGCGTATTTCAGCAATGACACTTTGAATACTGGTTTCCAAAGCGTCAATCGTTGCTGGTTTATCCACGTAAACCAATGATTTCAGGTATACCCACAAAAAATAATCGAGTGGCGTCAAATCACACGAACGCGGAGGCCAATTCACCGATCCATTTCTCGAAATAATGTTGTCGTTGAAATGTTCTTTCAATAAGTCCATTGTTTCGCCCGCAGTATGACAAGTGGCACCATCCTGTTGAAACCACATTTCGTTTACATCCATATCTTGAAGTTTTGGCACCAAAAATTCATTGATCATGATTCTGTATCGATTTCCATTCACGGTAACGCGTCGTCCTTCCTCATTTTTAAAGAAATAAGGACCGATGATTCCACCAGCCCATAGACAGCACCAAACAGTACATTTATCGAGATGCATTGGTAATTCTTGAACGGCGTGTGGATTATCTTTGCTCCAAATACGGCAATTTTGCTTGTTGGCATATCCATTCAACCAAAAATGCGCCTCATCACTGAAGAGAATTTTGCGGTAAAAAACGGATAAACATTTTTAATTGAACACTGTTTTTGAAAATAAATTTCCACGATTTGGAAGCGTTGTTCTGGAGTTAACCTGTTCATGATGATTTGCCAAACAATACTGAGTAGAGACGTCACTTTAAATTGTCAAAACAGCTGTCAGACAACAGAGTGATTCGTATAAAAAAACTTCATAAAAAAACACCCTTTATTACATGGCAAAATAGTGTTAATATTTAAAAATAAATGATGAGATGGGGTAGCGGCCTCGAAATCAGTACTGATCCGTTCTGCTGGTTTGATGATTATTGAAAATATTCTTAATATTCCAATCTTAATATAAAATAATAAATAGAATTTGAACAAATTCATTTATTAATAAAATAATAAAAAAAAATGATTTGCAGTTTTGCAGATTCGAACCTAAGCCCGTTGAAAAAATTAACAATTTACATAAGAAAAGTTCGACTAATAAAAATTCACACATAATTTAAAAATAAATTATTACTTAAGCCTGCATTCCTTAAAAATTGAATTTTTAAGTTTTCGCGACGACGGTAAGATGTTTTCTGATCTTCTCTGGAACTACTCCTTCACCCACCTTTGCCCCCTAAATGACTATAAAAAAAATTATTTTACACTTAATTACACCAAACTTTAGTTTCTACGACAAGTGTCAGATGTTTCCCTCACTGCCCTTCCCGAAATTTTAAAATAGGGCACAGAAATGTCTTAAAGGAACTCTCACCCAATAGGTTAAATATTTTCAATTTATTTACTAAATATTTTTAGGATATTTAAGATTCGACCCGCTTGAATATAACCGTTCTGACATGTTTTCATTTCCTCTTATCGTCATTGTGATGAAAATTAACAAATTAAATGAAGAGAATACACAGAAATGTTGACATTTTTAGATTTTAAACAATTTATTCAAGTAAAACATTGTATTTTTAGAATTCAAAACGTGTTTCTGTGAAGGTGATTTTCTGTGCTGACTTATTTAAATGCGTAATTTTGTGTATGATGACTACATATTCAACACACACATACACATACATATTATGTATGTCGTATTTGCCCATGGCTAGAATTAATGTCAATACTTCATACACTCACACATATCCATATACAACATACATATGGATGTATGTAACTAAAAAAAAATGAAATAGGATAAAATGAGCTGCATGACAGTTTTTAAATATGCCAAGGCCTTGCCAAATATCTAGGAGGAGATAAAAGGGTTAACAAAATTGTAATCCATTTTTAATGAGACATTGTAATTGAATCTCGTTTTTTTAGGAGAACAAGAAAGCTGTAAAATATTATTTGTTTTGATCATTATTTTGTTGAAACATACATATGTGAAAATTTTATTTTGGGAATATTAATTCATGCAGACACGCGGTTGACCCCCAAAGTACCGCATTCCATCGGCCTTCAAACGTTGAATTGCCTTTGATTAGTCGGCATAATAATGGTCTTTAACGGCGGCCCACTAAAAATTGTCTAACGGTATCGAATCGCACCGTTTTCGCTGCCAATTGACATCATCATTTCGGCTAATTAAACGGTTATTGAACGTTTGACGCAATAAATCGGTTGTGGCATGAGATGTGTGGCAAGTTGCATCATCCTGCTGAAATCAAACATCCTTCACATCAATACCATGAATAGCGGCGCTATTTCAATAAAAATTTCGGCCAATCATTCCGGCGCTCTACAACCCGCACCAAATAGTCACTCGTACTGTTTCCATTGGCTTCTGTAAGACCACATGTGGGTTTTCTGAGACCCAAATACGACAATTTTGCTTATTAAGATGAAAATGACTTTTATCCGATGAAATGATTTTTTTGGCAAAATCGAAACATCAAATTACGACCAATTGTCCTTGTTTTGGAAATAAATTTCCAATAAATCCCAATAAATCAGCGTTGCTCAAGTGCAAATCGATTAATTTCGTTCAGTGGAGATAATGTACTGAAATTTGTGGCAGAATAGTATGACTTATGTAAGTATTGCCAGATTCGAAATAACGGGTGGTTCAAACTCAAACCGATAGATGACCCAGCCGATATATATACTTGTAAAACAAACCATTATATAGGGTGCTTTTTATAGAGTTACGCAATTTTAAATCATAATAAAACAAGAAAATACTTTTTTAATTTCAATGAAATGGATTTTATTTAAAAGAAAATTTTATAAATTAATGCTTAAATATGATTTATGCCATGTAGCCACCGCGACCTGCGCGTAGAAGGTGCAATCTGGAACACCAATTTTTAATAACTAAAAAAATCGTCCATAAAATGGAAGGACACTCCACCAGTTACTGAAAACGACGACGAATTGATTGATTAGAAACATCTTCAATGCTTTCTTGTACAACGGCTTTCTTGTACGGCGTCTTCGGTTTAGTAAATTATTCTTCGAAATAGCCCAAATTAAGTACATAAATTTTTCATATGACATATTATATCAAATGACATAATTTGTTTCAAATTAAATTGAAATTTGTCTAGGCAATACTGCGCGACTGTTATTCGTGCAGGATGTTTTTTATAGATTTTAAATCTTAATAAAACAATGAAATAGATTTTTAATATCAATGAAACGGGTTTTATTGGATAGAAAATTTTATAAAATTATTGTTTACATATGATTTCTGGCATGTCTCCGACACGGCTGACGCGTAGAAGGCTCAATCTGGAATACCAAATTTCAACAACTAAAAAAATCGTTCATAAAGTGGAGGAACATAACCCCAGTTTCTGAGAACGGCAACGAATTGACTGATTAGGATCATCTTCAATGCTTTTCTGTACAGTAGGTACAGCTTCTGCAGTGCGCACTGTTTGGTGTCTCACGCGATGCACTTTAAGAGCATCATTAAATGTGGTGCGAAAACGTTCTATTGATCTTCGAATTAGCCGCTCCGAAGGACGATTTTGTATGCCATAAAATGGAAGAAGTGCACGATGACTTTGACGAATAGAACAATTTTTTTTTTATCAAACATTTCAACAATTTGCATGCGTTGCTCTGGTGACACTCTAAAGAAACACCCTCTATTTAAATTCTTATTTACAACTTTTCATTGTGTTCGAGAATTTTATTTATAAATTTTTTTTTTGTGTTATACGAAGTGAACTTAAAATTTTGTAAAACTAATTGCCTGATTCATAAAAAAAAAGTAATTTCTCTTTAAGATAAATTTAAATACAAATTTTATTTTAAACTATAGGTATACAAAAACCCTAAACTATCTTTTATAAATACAGCAACAAAACCACAAAAAATAAATATTTTTAATACGTAAGTTCCTGAAAATATATCGCATACATTTTGTACATATTTCTTAAATGAAACAATTTAAATATCAGTGCCAGAAATTATAACGACTATATTTTATGTGTATGCAGTCTAAGCACGCACTTGAGGTCAAGGTTGCTAAGAAGAGTACGATGCTACAGTTGAAAGTAAAAATGGCACACAACATTGACATAGATAATAATTTACTTGACCAATTGATTCTGCTGGTTTGATGATTATTGAAAATATTCTTAATATTCGAATCTTAATATATAAAAAATAATAAATAGAATTTTAACAAATTCATTTACTAATAAAATAATAAAAACTCGTTTGCAGTCACGCAGATTCGAAGTTAAGCCCGTTGAAAAAATTAACATTTTACATAAGAAAGTTCGACTAATAAAAATTCATACATAATTAAAAAAATTAACATTTGAAAAAAAATCTATTTAAAATGAATAATAGTATTTTAATCCAGAGAGTACACTTATGCAATAGGTCTGTTTAAAACATAAAACAAATTTCCGTCTCGAACTTGATGTCCTTTAACATGTTTAGTTTCTTTCTGAGAGTCATAGAAGCCAAAATTGATTTGCTAGTTCGATGACTTTTTAGTCTCGAAAAATATGGATCAGTCAATTCACATCAGATTTTGTGTAAAAAATGTAATTAATATTTGAAATTTTAAGAGCGACATACGGTGATTGTACTCTAATTCAGAAATATAATTTGCAATTGATAAAAGTTGTTCAAAGAAGATCGAAAAAATGTGAATGAAGACTCTCGTCTTTGGCGCCTCTGCAATTCAAAAAACTATACAATTTAATGCTTACAATTGGTTTTATTAAATATATGAAACGTGTAAATAAATAATAAGAAACCGAAAATTGTAATTTTAATAGTAGAAGGACATGTCTTTTTCCAAATTTCAAGTCGTATTACAGATAATGGAAAGTAGTCTTCAAATAGTAGGTCGTTACAATGTAGACATGATTTTTTTGGGACGAAGTTCCTTATGGGACGATACGGAGGGGTACCCTAACCGGGAGAAATCCTCCGTAACGTAAGATTTTTTGTTTCTAAATCAATGTTTAAGACGTATGAGTAATACGATTCCATACAAACAAATATTAATCATACGCACCCGTGCCGTGACAGAATTCAACTACGTTTGGGAACAAAATTTATTCTGTATTTTCGTTGGTCGGCGAAAAAAATATCATAATAAAAAACAAATCAATGAGTGTTCGAACTCACGGGCGATGTGTTAACACCTTTTTGTTTATTTATTTTATATTAAACCCACAAAAAACAAAGAGAATGCAAAGCAACAGACAAATGTACATACATACATTGTTATGTTTGTACATAAGCTACATACGTTGCTGTCTTGCTACCTCATTTTTATATATGTACGTACAACCACGTCACTATTCTCTTTGCTATGCATAAGACAAAACCGAAGATCAACATAAAACACTTTTTTAATATCACTCCAAATTAATACTCCGAATTAAAACACTTAAATCTCCGCTCGCCGATATCGGATCGCCTTAATTTTTGGCCTAAACTCTTCGTCGAAACCCGCACTAGCGTTTTAATCCAAAAATTAATAAAATCGGCAATGAATTTCCGGAGAAAATCGCGTGGGAAAATTATATGAAAATCGCCCAATAATCACTTTCAATACCGACTGCCAAGCAACGAACAAACAAACTCTTACACTTACACTTGCGTATGTATTGAAACTGATAGTTTACTGCCCTAGATGCGCGCGTATAGATGTTAATACATCAAAAATGTATGCCCGAATAATTATTTTCTGTATACCTCGAATAGAACTTAAAATTAATATTTTTATTGCTTGCCACTGTATGCCTTTATGTTGCTAGCAGTTTCCTATAAGACTGTTAGTAGTTCAAACATACTTGGTTGTGCTTGTGAACAAGTATTTTTATAATTTATGTAGCATGAAGTACAAGTACAAACAAATAATGTCATTGTAGAACTAGGAGAGTTCTCTTCTAAAATATTGCATCCTGTGTGTGCATTTTTTTTAGTCCTTTTCAAAACAACATGATTGTAAAACATGGCAAATAATTTTTATAATATTTTTAGTTAGAATGTATGCTAAAAAGTATTATCTATATGTTCTCGTTTTTTTTTTTTTTTTTTTTTTTTTTTAGGAGTAGGACCAGCACTCAGGGGATGACCCCTATATATGCAATGCATTGCACCGGAACTGAAAACGAGGGGATAGTATTGAGGAGACAGATTAGGAAAGATGAGAAGATAGACAGTTTTTTTTTTTTTTTTTTTTTTTTTTTTTTTTGTAGCTATTTCAACCTTTTACTTCGCCGGCTAATTTTTGCTACAGGGCCGACGAAGGTGGGTGCTGTTACTCTGCTTTTTAGTACATGATAGTGTCAGTCGCTGCCAATTATGTTCAGTGATCAGTGACTATGCCTTCATCATTGAAACAGGCTGGCAACAACTAACACAACCACGCACTAATGCTGATCAGAAGAATTCAACACAATATTTCATGACTCAGAGCGGGCTCGAACTCACGACCCTCTGTTTCATAGTCTCGTGTTCTACTACTTCAGCCAACAGCATTTAAGTTTAGGAATACATTCTTTTTTATAAATACGCCACACATTTTTTTGTGGTACACTTTGAAGTATGTTATTGTCCAGCAATAGGGATGGAGCATGTGTGCTTTCAAAGGTATTTTTATGTAGATATGTATGTATAAAGATTTTTTCAAATTTCTTGAAAAAAAAGAGATAAAAACATACACTACTTTTTATGTATATGTTCAAAAGTTGTTGTAAAATTTTTTTATTGGCTTTTCTTGTTTTCTTAAAATATGTTATTTCTTATTTGAGCAAAGAATCTCACATATTATAATGGCTTATTTCAACTGTAAATGTCAAGTGGTCGAATCTTGAGTAGCGAAAGATTGTAGTGAACATAACTTCTCAATAATTATTATACGCTCTGTGGGGATTAGGGAGCCGCACGCTTCGATTCGAATGATACCGAGATTTACAAGGGGTCTCCGCAGTCGTAAGTTAGTCCCGTCGTTTTTTTGCGCTAGAATGCACCTATGGTTATTATTACTGTTATTATTATTATAATTTCATTTGTATTTTAAATCTTAAAACCTATCGGCAGTTTCTTTGTAATTTCATAAATAACTTCAATCAATGAAGTTGCTGATATCTAAGAAAGTTGATCATATGTGCATGCTTTATTCAAGAATAGGAGAATTTAAATTATATGTGGGAACTTAATGATCGATATATAATTTTTAGTTTAAGAATTTAATATTAAAACAATTTGACTTACCCCATAGCCACGAAAATCACTAAAAAGAAAAATAAAAAAAAACATGTATTAATGGAAAATATTTTTAAAATTTTTACTGAATAACAAATTAATAAGAATTGTATGTCTAGTTAAAATCATATTGCTGCTTTTAGAGCATTTATTATAATATTAAAACACTTTATCGAAAAAAACAGAAAATAATAACAAAAATTGGTGAAAGAGACATTAACAAGAAGTGTAAAAATTAAGTTGCACATGACACTACACTAACATGAAACAAATGGAATGTCGAAAAAACTGTAGAAAAAAGGCAAAACCAGTGAATGTTATTCACTTTCATATTAACATTAATTTTACCAATTTTCATCTCTGGTTAGCTTTTCAAGTGATTTACAATAGACCAGTGAAAAAACTAGAAATCATTTTTGGAAAACTGCTTTCTCTCAAGTTCCAAAGTATCAATAGGCGTGCTTTTTCTACTTATCAGTAAATGAAATATCCAGATTATTGTTTAAGAAGTTATTTATTTACACAAAATTAAATGGTTTTCGCAATTGTTGCACTTTAATTTTTTTTAAATATTTTTATTTATAAAATGTTTGATTTAAACAAATTTATGAATATATACATAAACTCAATTCGATAAATCTAAATTATTAATAGTTATTTGTATCACTGTAAGCGGCTTTTTCTAACTCCATAATAATAATAAAACATTAGCTTTTTGCACTTATTGAAAATGACCAGCGAAAATTAGTTTTACTTAATGTCAGGAACCAGACTTCGAATCCAAAGAAAATTACTAAAAAAAAAGACGTTCTCGTAATTTTAAAAACCATTAGAAATGATCCAGATCAAAAGTTCAGTGTCTTATTCCCTTCCTTGGAAGCTCGTTTGTTTACTCAGAATATTTGATTTATTTGTTTTTTACAAAGTGCATAATGACCTGGACTTTTTATAAAGACTTGCACTTTTCATAATGACCTGTAGTTTTTATAATAACTTGCACTTTTCATAATTACTTCCCCTTTTTATAATGACTCGCACTTTTCATAATGACTTGCATTTTGTATGATGACTTCGAATTTTTATTATGACTTGCACTTTTTATGATGAATTGCACTTTTCATAATGCACTTTTTACAATGACTTGCACTTTTTATGATGACTTGCACTTTTTATGATGACTTGCACTTTTTATGATCATTTGCGCTTTTTATGACGACTTCCACTTTTTATGATGACTTGCACTTTTTAATATGACTTGCACTTTTTACAATAGCTTGCACTTTTTATAATGACTTGCACTTTTTATGATGACTTGCATTTTTTATGATGACTTGCACTTTTTATGATCATTTGCGCTTTTTATGATGACTTCGACTTTTTATGATGACTTGCACATTTTAATATGACTTGCAATTTTTATTATGGCTTGCACTTTTCATAATGATTTGCATTTTTTATGATGACTTGCACTTTTCATAATGACTTGCATTTTGTATGATTGCTTGCAATTTTTATGATGATTTGCACTTTTCATATTGACTTGTATTTTGTATGATGGTTTGGAATTTTTATGATGACTTGCACTTTTTATGATTACTTGCACTTTTCATAATGACTTCCGCTTTTTATGAAAACTTGAGCTTTTTATGATGACTTCCACTTTTTATGATGACTTGCACTTTTTAATATGACTTGCACTTTTTATAATGGCTTGCACTTTTCATAATGTCTTGCACGTTTTATAAAGACTTGCTCTTTTTATGATGACTTGCACTTTTTATGATGACTTAAATTTTTTATGATGACTTTCACTTCTATGATGACTTGCACTTTTCATAAGGACTTCCATTTTTTATGATGGTTTGCATTTTTTATGATGACTTGCACTTTTTATAATGAGAAATAATTCTTATTTCGTGAGAAATAAATAAAAATCAAAAATAACTTCCATTTTCTGGAAAATAAATAAAAATTAAAAATTACTCTTATTTTTTAAAGAATACATAAAACTCAAGAAATTTTCTGAGGAAGAAATAAAATTACAAAAAATTCTCTGGGAAATAAATAACTTTTATCTTCGTAGGAATAAATAACTTTTATTTTCTGAAGAATAATCGGTAGTGTTGAGTTTTTCAATAAAACTTAAATAAATAAAAATCAATTCATTCATGTAACAAGGGTATCTTTGGTATATTGCTTGTGCACGTAGCACTTCTCTTTTAGTTTAAACTTTTCAGTTTAAAATTGGAAAATAATCGTTCCCGGCTAACACAGAAATCCGTTCTTTAAACAACATAAACCAACTTACAAAAATGGATAATACGTTTTTATTCGGCAGAGGATTAAAATTATTTAGAATGCAATAAAAATACAAGAAAACGTTCCTTTTACAAGCTTAATGACATAAATTCGCTATAAATTACAATTAACTACAACTTTCGCCAAAATTTGTTAGATATTTAAAACTTTAATAAAATGCCACGTTTTCATTTAAATAATTAAATTAAATTCTGTGTAAAGCATAAATTTCAACACAATACGAGCAATGAATTTTCAAACAAACTTCAAAGGAGAGCAAACTGCCTTTAATTGTGTGTGCAATAAGCAAATATTTACTCTAATAAATCGCTGTTAACATAATTTTGGTTTATAAATAAACCGTAATAACTTTAGTTTAAAAACCACACAAAACTCCACTTTTGGCTGTGGATCTGAGTGAACGTTATAAATAAGTAAACGTATCTTAAAGATTTAAAACTCTCGTTTGCATATTCATTTTATTTCTTCTTGCTGCGGCTGTGGTTTGTGTTATGCAAACAAACCTAAACTTATTTAAGTTTTGCATTTTCAAGCATCCAGAGGAAATGTATAAATATTTATACCATTTAGAAATGTATGGCACAAAGTGTTGGACACAACATTAATAAAGGTGAACGAACATTGGCCAAATGGTCAACTTAAAAGAACATTTATGAGAAGGGAAAAAAATGGCAAAAGTTAAAAGAACAATTGCGGTTGAAAACTGCCCTGTCGCAAAGTTAAATTGTTGCAATAATAACGTGTTTAGCTTTTAACATTTGGAAGATGAAGTTTTGAACTGTATTTGCAGATGCGGTGCTGATATTCAAATTTTAAAAATTTCACTTTTTAGAGAATTATATTTATTTATTTATTCGAAAAATTCTTTGAAAAATTAATTTAATTATTTAATTAATTAAAGTATCGCTGCGCAGACATCGGTGATGTAATTAGCCCGTTTTTTACGCATTCTTGTGACTGTCTGTACAAGACTTCGTCCTTTACACTAGAAGTAGAAACGTAGTTAACCAGGGAAAAATCCTCACATGCATCCGCCGATTGTAATCGGAGCCAGAAAAATTTTTGCAAGTGGTAAGTCCGCATGGACGCTCCAGCATATCAATAACGGAAAAATTGTTTTGGGAAATTGTTAAATCACTATTAGAGAAATTGCTGAGGATGTCGACATATCGCGTTTGGCAGCAAAGTTTATACCAAAATTTCTGAATTTCTATAAAAAAAATGTCTCTCCCATTATAATATTCTCACACTGACATGGTTTCAATAAATTGTAGTTTTAACGTTAAAACCAACTCTATCATAATTTATTAATCAAGATTAACAAGCTGTTAACGAAATATCGAATAAATATTACACAATATATAATTTTATAAAAAACGACTTGATTAATATTATAATATCTAAACTGATAACGTCAACAAAAATAAATCAACAGTTAAAACCAATTGTTAAAATCTGGTTTTACCATACGAAATGATTTTGTTAAAGCAAACTTGAAAACGCTTTCGAATTGGTTTTACGAAATGCAACCCTGTTGAGTGCTGCCAAGCTATATATTGGAAACAGCTGGTATTGTTTATGTTAATAAGAATATATACTGACGCCTGAAATTGTTTTTTTTTTTTTTTGTTTTTACATATAGTAAAACTTAATTTCCAAGAAGTTCTTCACTTTGTATAAATATTTCCATAATTTTAAATTATTTATTCACAAAATGTAAAATAATATCTCTCGTATTTTAGAACGCATTGTAATATAATAAATTTTTTTTTTTCTATGGCTCCGAGTTTAACGCGTTGGTCCTCCTTTGGCTTAAAAATATATCATTTGCTAAAATTTAAAAAAAAACTTTAAAAATTATGTTGTTTTTAAGAGGATGATTCAGTTCTTCTTAGGGGAACTTTTTTCCCTCTGGCCCGATTTAGCACATTTAAGAACTTATACCAAATTTCAAGAGTCTGGCTCTTTTCGTTTGGACTGAATATTGAATTCGACAGACAGACGGACGGACTGCCATGTCTTGATCGTATAAATTTCATCACTGGTCAAGAATATATACACTTTATGGAGTCCCACATGGATATTTCGATGCATTACGCATGGAATGACAAAGTGAATAATATAGTCCCCTTTCGACTTTTTTCTGCTCCCAAAATTAGAGAGAATCATGAAATAACGGAGTTTTGAGGAGATAAAAATTTAAAGCGCTGACAGAACTCAGCGACAACCGCTTCGAGGATGGGAGTGCATGCTAGCGGAAGTGCATTACATCTGAAGAGGTCTACTTTGGAAGAGGCAACATATAAATTTATTAATAAATAAATATTTTTTGAAACAAATAACAATGCACTATATAAAATTTAATTATTACTGATCGTTTAGTGGTCGTAAGACAAGGATCAATGGAAAACTCAACATCAGATTAGAACACCGCCATTTTCGAAAATCGCAACACTTTCATCTTAGTCTTTGAACAGACCTCGTAAATGGATTGCCTATTTTTATACCCTCCAAAAAAGAATTTTCAGGGTATATTCACTTTGTCATTCCGTTTGTAGCGCATCGAAGTATCCATCTCAGACCCCCTAAAGTATATATATTCTTGATCAGTGATGAAATTTAAGTCTGTGGAAATCACGATTCAGTCCAAACGGAAAGAGCTAGACTCTTGAAATTTGGTATAAATATATCCTGAAGCTTAGAGCACGTTAAGTTTGGAGATGAGCAAAATCAGCCAAGAGGGAAAAAAGTTCCCCTAAGAAGAACTCAACCAACCCAAAAAAACAACATAATTTTTAAAGTTTTTTGGTTATTTTGTTAAGCAAATGATATATTTTTATGTCAAATACAGTTCAACGCCTTAAACTTGGAGCCATAAAATAATAATAAGAATGTTTGGACCCCGCCCACTTTAGTGGGCGTTATTATATGCATAAAAATTTAACAAATTGTTTTACTTAAGACTACATTCCTTAAAAATAATATTTTTAAGCTTTAATGACGAAGCTGAGACGAAACCTGGTACTATTCTGCCCTACCCCCTCCTCCCCCTTCACCGCCAAAATGACCCTACCATAAAAAAAAAATTGTTATTTTGTATACAATTATCCCAAGCATTTATTTTTAGAGTTTTATGACTGGCTGTTTCTGCCCTCCTCCCCCTTTGCCCCTAAATGACCCTATAAAAAAATAATAATAATTTTGTATATATTTTTCCCAAGCATATATTTTTAGAGCTTTATGGCTGCCTGTTTCTGCCCTCTTCCCCCTTTGCCCCCTAAATGACCTTATAAAAATATATATTTTAAATTTTATACATTATCATCCCAAGAATTTATTTTTAGAGCTCTATGACTGCCTGTTTCTGCCCCAATCCTTCCCCCCCCCCCCTTTGCCCCGTATATGACCCTATAAAAAAAATAAAAAAATTTGTTTTGTATACAATTATCCCAAGCATTTATTTTTAGAGTTTTATGACAAAGGTGAAATGTTTCCCCCACAGCCCTTGCCCCACCGACCCCGCCAAAGTACAGTTTTTATGCCCTCCAAAGAGAGTTGGACCCCATAAAATATATATATACATTCTTGATTAGTGATGAAGTCTAAGACGGTCTAGCAATGACCATACGTTCGTCTGTGGAAAACATGATATTGTCTATTTTTGAATCCCGCCCCCTTAAGTGGGCGTTGAAATACGATATTATATAAAGGAACTCTGTGCCACTATTTGAACATTTTAAATTCACTTATTAAATATTTGGAGGGTATTTAATATTCGACCCGGTCGAATATAACATTTTTACTTGTTTTAAATAGTAACATTTGTTCTAACTTTGTAAACGTTTACAAACTCAGTTGCCATATTTAATTAGTAATTCAGATCTTGAATTGCAGTGCCAACTTTAAAAAGGTATTTTAATTTATTTGCCATAAACAAAAAATATATGAGCAATTTGAAATTTGACTGAAATACTATTTTCCTAGATGACTTGATATGTAATAAATTTTCTCTATATATGCAATTTCTCTAATTTTTGCCAAAATTTTAACGACATTATTTTCCTACTCGTATATGCAACAGAAAGCCATGCTAATAACCTTCTGTAAAGACAAGTACACACTTGGCATGTATAAATTTGAATCAGCAAAAATAAACTCAGTTGAAAATATTTAAATATTTAATATAAAATTTCCATTCAATTATATTACGCTAACGCTTATGCAACTCAACGTTCGTGGTATTGAGCTGAATCAGATTAAATATTTTATATTTTAATTTCTGTTAGTTCTTTGGCTTACAAATTCATACTCCCCCTATATATTTTCAATTTAATATTTGTAGTATCTACTTTTAGTTATTGCTCATTTTCGTATCCAACTTAATTTAATTATATACATTTGCTGTTTACTATTATAAGTACTCGTATCTCGTAGTTGTTTTGTTATGAAGTCGTGTATATTTTCAGTTTAATAGTGTGATTGCTCTAAATTTTATCACGTACTGCAAATGAACAAATACTTAGTTGGTTGCCAACTAACCGACCAACCAACCAACCAACCAACCAACTATTTATCCATTCATTCATCCGAAAAACAAAATCAGACAATCTTCTTGCAAAAATTTTGTAGAGAGTACATGAAATCCATAGAGTAAGATTCATATTTGGTCAAATTACAGACGTGACTGGCATTGGAAGCCAAACGGAAAAATTAGAAAAATGTTAAACCTCGTATAAATATACTTCTCAAGCTGCAACTCGTAAAATTTAGATTATTATCGAGGAACGTGTACACTAGTGTGTGTGTGTGTGTGTGTGTTTGTGTTCCAGCAAAATATAGATGATCATAATTCTATATGTAGTTGGCTTGAAACAGTAATTATATTTAATTTAATAGGAAACTATTAGAGAGTCATTTAGTTTGGAGGATGACAATAACTCGAATGCAAACATGTAAAATGGAAAAGAAGTACTCGTAATTAAATTAATTTAGCGAAAAAGAGCTAAGAATTAAATGATGCCACTGACATCCATTTAGATTTGCGATAAGAATCATTTATGTATGCATTCACATTTCTTAAATTAAAACAGTTAGCCAAACTGGCTGCCTTTAAGCATATGTAAAATTGAGTGAAATGATGAGACATATTACGCATTACTTAACGATAGTCATTAGAAATTTGTGGCAAATGCATATTAATTTTCTTTACGAATTTAAGTAATGGCTCGTAACTTCTTTTGCAATAACCACTCGCATGTACAAAAAAGGATCAGACTTAAAAATACCTTTATTTTAAACAACTTCTATTAGCAGAAAAAGGAAAGTTTCAGAATAATCTGAATCTGAATATCAATCACCGATTTGATATGGATGTCCCTTTTATGACATCACATCTACTTTTAATCACTCTGTCATTCCGTGTGTAAAGCAGCGAAATATCCCTCTGAGAGATATTATAGCTATCTAGCGCTAGATGGCAGCAAAAACGCAAAACCTATTTTTTTAGAAATTGCGGTCTGTCAAACGTCAGCTGTTAAAATTTGACCCAAATTAATCGATTAGTTTATTTGTTGTAGTCGTTGGAAGTAATCAACTTTTGTGTTTCTTGAAAAATGGAAAAAAGTGAATTTCGTGCAGTGATTAAACACTATTATTTGAAAGGGAAAGCAGCGAAAGAGACAAAAGAAAAGCTCGATAAACATTACGGTGAGTCTGCTCCGTTAGATTACATGCTGAAATATTGGATTGCTGAATTTAAACGCGGCCGAACAAGCACTGCAACAATACCACTAACACGAAGGCCAAAAGAGTTGGTTACTGAAGAAAATATCAAGAAAATCCTCGATATCGTTATGAATGTTGGCCGAGTCAAGTTACGTGAGATTGTTGAAATGGTAAAAATATCATATAAACATGTGTTCAACATTTTGCATGGACATTTGCATATGAAAAAGCTATCGGCAAGATGGGTGCCGCGTTTGCTCAGTGCCGAACAAAAACGAGTTCGACAGACCACTTCACAGCGGTGTTTTAACATGATAAAGCGTAATCTTGTTGATTTTTGGCGTCGATTAATAACTGTTGATAAAACGTGGGTCCACACCACTACACACCTGAAACCAAAATTCAATCGAAACAATGGGTGAAAGTTGGTGGAAGTGCTCCGAAGAAGGCGAAGACAGTGAAATCTGCTGGTAAGGTTATGGCCACTGTATTTTAGGATGCACACGGAACGTCGATTATCTAAAAGGATCCACAATCACAGGAAAGTATTATCATGCATTATTGGATCAATTGATTGATGCATTCAAAAAAAAACGACCACATTTAGAGAACAAAAAAGTGCTCTTTCTTCAAGATAACTCACCGGTTCACATAGAATTAGATACGATGCTAAAATTACGTGAAATACACTTCGAATTGCTTGATCAGCCACCTTATAGTCCAGATTTAGCTCCTATTGACTTTTTCCTGTTTCTAAACTTGAAAAAATGACTCGCATGAAAAACATTCATCTCAAACGAAGAAGTGATTACCGAAACTAACGCGTATTTTTAGGGGTTCCCGTATATATATTCTTGATCTGAAATCTAAGAAGATCTAGCCATGTTCGTGCGTCTATGAAAATCATGATTCAGCCGAAACGAAAAGAGCCAGACGCTTGAAATTTGGTATAAAAATATTTCGAAGGATAGCACAAGGTCAAGTTTGTAAATGGGCTGAATTGGACCAGAGGGAAAAAAGTTTCCCTAAGAAGGAATAAATCAACCTCTAAAAAACAACATAGTTTTTGAATTTTGTTTGTGTTTTTGTTAAGCAAGTGATATATTTTTATGTCAAAGAAATTCCAAAGAGTTAAATTTGGAGCCATCAACTCAAAAAAAATAACTTTTGGACCCCGCGAAAAAATAATGCAAAAATTTAAAAAAATTTTAATACTTAACCCTACATTCCTTAAAAATAATATTTTTAAGTTTTTACGAGGAAGTTGGGACGTTACCTGATCCTCCTCTGCCTTACGCCCCACCTGCAACTTTGGCCCCTAAATGATCTTATAAAAAAATTTCTTTTATACTTAATAACCGCAAAAATTTACTTTTAAGTGTTTTATGGCAAAGGTGAGATGTTTCCCGGCCGGACCCAGCCAGATCGACCCCGACAAAATAAGAATTTTAATACGCTCTAAAAAAGAATTGGTCGTCATAAAGTATATAAATTCTTGATCAGTGATAAAATCTAAGACAAGTAGTTCTCAAGTGTCTCGTCAACCTCCTGACAGGCCCTGCGTGCCAGGTGATTCCTTAACTCCGTATGTCCTGTTATTTAATTAACCAAACTCCGTAGTGCTGGCCTGTTTAATCCTAGGATCTTCTTTGTCTTGTTACCATCTGGGTCACCCCATAGAATTCTAGTCATCCCAGCTGCGGTAGAGTGCCGCCAATCTCTTGTATGCAACTCTATGGCCCATTGCTTCAGTTCCTAAAAACCTGAAATGGCTTAGGATTCTCTAGTGTGATGTTTGCCATTAATGCTCCCATCCTTGCTAGCCTATCCGCTTCAATATTTCCAGGTATTGCTTGATGTCCTGGGATCCATATTATATCAATACTTCGACAGTGCGTATATGAGTTTATTTCATCCTTGCATTGTAATACACATGGAGATTGAACCGCATAATTTCTTAGGGCATCGATGACTTCGCTAATTCAAATTTAAATTTATCTTCACACACGTAAAAAATGATTTTTTTTTATTATTATTTAAAAAGTATAATATTTTGACATACTCGTAACTCATATTGTGGTCAGTAAATTCATTAAAGATTTCGATTATTATTATTATTATTACTATTATTATTATTATTATTATTATTATTATTATTATTATTATCATTATTATTATATGAGGCCATAAGCACCGCGACCCAAAGGATCTTTTGTGCAGCCCAAGTGTTCACTGATGTAGATTGAGGCTGCGAATAAAGCCAATTACTCTACCCGGTGAAATATCGTACACCTCCCCTGGAGTCATAAAATTGCCTCCGAGGAACCTCCTCCTGCACGACGCCACTGCCGGACAGTCACAGAGAACGTGTGCCGGTGTCTCCTCCTCTGCTCCGCAGAGTCTACACACTTTGGTCTCAGAATTGCCAATGGTAAACTGGTGTCGTCTGAGACCGCAGTGTCCGGTAAACCAACCCGTTAATAATCTGAGGTCATTCTTGTCCATCAGAATTAATTTTTGGGATTTGTTCCGAGATAACGTAATGAAACGTTTTGCCTGTCTTAGGCCGTGAAGGGCTTTCCAGTGGCGATTAAACTCCACTCGAGGCCAGGAGTCATTCGGTTCTTTGACATATCCTCCTGAGATGCCAAAGAAGGGTTCCGGTCCTATGAATGTACGATGGGCTCCTCTGTTCGCCAGACAGTCAGCCCGTTCATCCCCAGCGTGGCCCTTATGGCCAGGTAAAGATTTCGATATCATGGTAACGTTTTAAGTTGCAGTAAATTAAGGCTGAAAATTTGTCGTCAGATAATTGCCTACTACGCCTTGAATAAGCCGTTGTATTCCTTTCGAATTTAAACCATTCCATTTTATCAAACCTTCTTGAAAACTGCTATTCTTAATATTTTAAACATCTTAACTTTGATCTATTATCGAATATGTTTCTAAATATATTTCTAACGTTACTCCAGCCCCAAAATTATATGCAAAACAAATGTTCTTTTAAGGTACCGTGTGGTCGTTGGAAAAATCAATTTGTGTAACTAAACCGTTTCATTTTTTTTTTTACCAAGAATTTTCACCTAATTTATTTTCAAAAATTACACAACAATATTGTTTCTTTACACTTCGTTGGAGAGTGTGAGAATGTTCACACATGTTTGGTTAAAATTTGTGTGTTTCCCAAAAAAATAAACAAAAAAGGATCTCTACCTTTTTTCTTTTCTTAATTTGTAAGCATGACTATGACTTTGTGCACACAGAAATACTTTCTGGCATTTAAAAGTTGTTTTGAAATACAACAACAAAAAAGGAGAAAACCAATTTGTTAAATAACCAATAGAAAAAAGTTAAGTGCACATAAAGAACGAGGGCGAGGGTAAGCAGAAGAAGTAAAAGGCTAAATGAACAACAACAGGGAACAAAAGCTTGTTAAGGCATTAAATTGACTTCCAAGGAAATTTACAAGTTTGACACATGAGTTTGTTGAATAATAAAACTGTTTGAAAGTAGTAGGAATGAAAATCAATGTATTTAGTGAAGTACTCGCATACTCGTACACCTGAATATTTGTATTTTTGGCATGTTTGCGTCGGTACTCGTATATGTTTTCGAAAGTAAATACCATTATGGCATGAAGTACTTAGTAGTTATTACATGTAGTCAATTTTACTTACTTATGTATGTACATATGTACATGTATGTTGATGCATGTGTAATTGTAGTTGAGAAGGAATAAAGTCAAATAACACTGTACAACAAAACCAAAATTTTTCTCATGCAAAAGTTTTCTAATAATACTGTCCTGTCTCAGATAGCAGATGCTACAAACGAGAAATACAGGCAGATGGTAGTCAAATTAATCAAATAACTAAAATTTCGATGTCTTATAAAACTATTTTTTGTTTTTCCTAAATTCTATTGAGGAGATTCGAAATTTTTTAATGAGAAAGACTTAAAAAATATTCAAGGAACAAGAGACAATCAATAGCAGCATAAGGCTGTTTTCGGAAATAGCTACAATGTTATCATCAGTACCTGTATATATTTTTATTTATTTCCACTAATTAAGTTATTTAATTGAATGTTTAAACAACTTTTATTTATACAAGACTGCACTAATTTGTTTGTTTAGAAATCACAAAAATTTTATATTTTAGAAAGGAATGCAGGTACCTAAGCCCTAAAATTATGTTGAAAATTTATGATTTTCGGCCATTGCCAAAAATAGGATACATTTCCAAAATAAAAAAAAAAATTCCACTAACTACATATGTATTTACACAAAAATTAAATTAGCACTTTTATTTTATTTTCTATCAAAGTTTTATAAATGTTAAATATTATGGAAGGTACTATTCGTGTTGGTTCGAACCGGTAGATTTCGAGATATATAAAAAAAATCAAAACAAAGTATTTTTTAAAATGTGTTTCTTTTAAAATAAATATTTCTGCCAAACGTTTCCAAAAAACAAATCCTGACATTAAAAAACCACGTCGGTCACAAACAAACCGGGTCAAAACCGGTTCTTGAGATATCGTAATCGAAAAAAATTCTAAAAAAAAGTTAATGATTTAAAACTACATTAATCAACGCTTATCACGTGGAAATCGGATCATACATTTAAAAGTTATGCCAGTTTGAAAAGAATTAACGGGAAGTTGAGGGATGGCCTTTAGTGTCAACACTTTCATCTTATTCTTTGAACAGACCTCGTATATGGATTACATATTTTTATACCCTCCAAAAAAGAATATGGAGGGTATATTCACTTTGTCATTCCATTTGTAACCCAGCGAAATATCCATCTGAGACCCCATATATATATTCTGGATCAGTGATGAAACCGTCCGTCTGTGGAAATCACGATTCAGTCCAAACAAAAAGAGCTAGACTCTTGCAATTTGGTATAAATATATCTTGAAGAATAGCACAGGTTAAGTTCGGAGATGGGGTAAATCGGGCAAGAGGGAAAAATGTTCCCCTAAGAAGAACTAAACCAACCTCTAAAAAAACAACATCATTTTTAAAGTTTTTTTATCATTTTGTTAGTTAAGCAAATGATATATTTCTATGTCAAAGAAGGGCCAACGCGTTAAACTTGGAGCCATAAAATAAAAAAATATGTTTGGACCACACCCCTTTAGTGGGCGTTATTATATATAAAAATAGTGTAAAAATTTAACAAATTGTTTTACTTAAGTCTACATTCCTTAAAAATAACATTTTTAAGCTTTAATGACGAAGCTGAGACGTAACCTGGTACTCCTTTGCCCTACCCTCTCCTCCCCCTTTGCCCTAAATGATCCCATCAAAAAAATAAAAAATTAATTTTACATTTAATTATGCCAAACATTTATTTTTAGAGTTTTATGACAAAGGTGAAATGTTTCCCCACAGCCCTTGCCAGAGCGACCCCGCCAAAATACAGTTTTTGTACCCTCAAAAGAGAATTGAACTTCATAAAGTATATATATTCTTGATCAGTGATGAAGTCTAAGACGGTCTAGGAATGCCCATATGTTCGTCTGTGGAAAACATGATATTGTCTGTTTTTGAACCCCGCCCCCTTTAGTGGGCGTTGACGTACGATATTATATAAAGCAACAATGTCCCACCAAGTTAAACATTTTAAATTTACTTACTAAATATTTGGAGGGTATTTAAGATTCGACCCGGTCGAATATAACGTTTTTACTTGTTCATATATATTTTTTATATCATCAGTGAAAGTAGACCACTCTAACTCCAATAGTGGTTTGAAAATCGGCTGAGTGCTTGTTAAGTTTTAAAATGATAGAGGTGGCAACAAAACGTTTAAATGCCACTAAGTTTCAAACTATGAATCAGAGCTGGCAGTAATTAATCCTGCATTTAATAATTATTTTCAAAAAATAGTTTTTACTCTTAAAAGAATGTGTCTTTCCCCTGGACTTTAAGTCAATGTGCGCTCCCAAGGTCACCTGACCTGACTTAACCACAATTTTTCATGGGGTGACGTCAAACAAGAGGCGTATAAGCAAAACCCGACACTAATCAAATTCAACTATGTCACCTAATAAGTGATGGAAAACAAAAATACACATGAGTACAGATGATGAAAGTGTAGCGGCTTTCGAAAACAGCTGTTCTGCTTTGCTGAGTGAGTTGAATAATTGAAACTCATGTTGATTTTCCCTTAAGACTTGGAGTATTTATCATGTCTTTTTGAATTGTAAATACATATTCGAATTTTAATTGAATTTAATATACTAATAAAAAAGTTCGAAACAAAATTCCTACTTATATTAAACATACATTCTTTGTTGATTTTGTCTGGAAAAACCGAATTCGTTAGAAATTTAACAATTTGGTCAGTAACAACGAAAATTACAAACCATGCAAACTTTTCATAACCCCCTATATCTCTGATTCTGATATATCTTATGAATTTAAAATACACGAATATGAAAACTTGGCTCCTCTTCAAATACTTTTATATCTATACCAATCCATTTCAGAATTCCTTATTTATTACATATTTGTTAAACTAAGCATCGGAAGAAAAGTTTAACAATTGAAAGTTTTTAATCTTGAAATGAAATGTTAAATGAATCTCGAAAAAAAATTTGTCGTAGTAGTTACATAAATCTGGCAGAACTATATAAAAGCGAGACTAATAAATTTTCACATACAAATTCACTGTAAAAATTGTCAAAATCTGGCTACTGTAACTCTCCCTAAAATGAAACTCCGATGTGAACTTTAACAACACCAATACAGTGTTGTATTGTTTGTCCACCCTGCCAAATTAGGGTGTTAGGAATTTATTTTATTATTGTATGTTTTACAGTGTCATAAGAGATTAAAGTGTATTTTATGACTTCTTCACACCAATATATTTACCAGTTACAAAAAGAACGGTTTGCTGTTCTAATGAACATGAATAATTTAAATAGTACATATAAATACACATTTATTGAAGTTACCTGTGTTTTTCAAAAACATATTTTTAGAAATACTACAAACAGAAACTGTTTGGTTCAAAATGTTCTTATATAACGTAAAAATCATTTGCTGTAAGAAGTCCTTCTAAAGTAATGGAAAAGATATCAATAGCAGGAATGTGAGAGTTTTGTTCATTAGAATGCAATATTTTACAAACTATTCTAAATTTATGTAAGATTTAACAGAAGTAAGTTTAATGCGAGCCGATATTATAAGAACGCTGTTTTTTTTGGTGTGTTTAAAAATACAAAAAGTAAATATAAAAATAACCTAACGCCTGCATGTTGTTAAAATAGTAAACCAAAATATCGTAATAAATTTTTTATTTAGCATTAATAATTTTTTTACACCTATTCAATTTTTATATCACTTTCTTTACCTTTAATATCAAAGTCAAATTCATTTCAGATACTGTCTTGAAAAGTAAAAACAAAATATTTTTATGATATTATTTTTATTTGACATATTGTTGTCACAATACTATTTTAAATGAAATTTATTTGTTGGTCGTCAAGCAATGTCTATATGCATTTCATTGGTGCTTTACCAAATCATCAGTAGACTTTAACCACAGTTTTGAAAAGTTCAAAACCTCTTATCTTATGCACATACTTCGGAAAACCATCTGAGAATTATAAATTCTCAGATGGTTTTCAATGGATTTTTGATTGTATAAAGGCGTAGAAAAATAAAATAGATTCATATCGAATATAATTTATTTGTTGGGTTAGTTTTGTATGAGTTTCAAGGCCTACTATGAATATTCTGTTGTGATTTTTGAAAATAGTTAGTTATTTACAAATTTTGAATACTCAGATGGTTTTCAGAAGTATGTGCATAAGATAAAAGGTTTTTAACTTTACAAAACTGTGGTTAAAGTCTACTGATGATTTGGTAAAGCACCAATGAAATGCATATAGACATTGCTTGACCACCAACAAATAAATTTCATTTAAAAACAAAATAAATTATCTTATTCAAAAACCGTTTGAGAATTACATAATGCTGTTGGCTGAAGTAGTTAATACAAGACTATGAAGCGGAGGGTTTCGAGTTCGACACCACGCATCGTTATAAATATTGTATCGAATTCTTCTGTAATTCATAGTAATTGTCACTGAACATGAATGGCACCGATTGACCTTATCATGCAATAAAGAGCAGAGCAACAGTGCCCACCTTCGTCGGTCCGGTAGCAAAAATTAGCAAAATTAAAAACAGACAAGTGAAAACGTTATATTCGACCGGGTCGAATCTTAAATACCCTCCAAATATTTGGTAAGTAAATTTAAAACGTTTAACTTGGTGGGACAGAGTTTCTTTAAGACATCTCTGTATCCAATTTTAGATCTCTATTTTGAGAGAGTCATTCCGGGAAGCTCCGTGGGAGAGACGTTTAAGCTCTGCAAGATCAGAGAACATCTCAGCTTCTTATAGGCTTAAGGAATACAAATTGTTCAATATTTACACTATTTTTCCATATAATATCGTAGATCAACGCCCACTAAAGAGGGCAAGGTAAAAAATAGACTATATAAGAATATATGTACTTTATGGGGTCCAATTCCTTTTGGAGGGTGTTAAAACTGTATTTTGTCGGGGTCAGTCTGGCAAGGGCCGTGGGCGAGACATTTCACCTTTGCCATAAAAACTCTAAAAATAAATGTTTGGAGTAAATACAAAATTTAAAAAATTGTTTTTTTATAGGGTCATTGGGGGGCAAAGAGGGAGGAGGGATAGGGAAGAATAGTACCAGGTTACGTTTCAGCTTCGTCATTACAGCTTAAAAATTTTATTTTTAAAGAATGTAGTCATAAGTAATACAATTTGCTAAATTCTACACTATTTTTGCATATAATAACGCCTACCAAAATATATTTATAACAAATTTCAAGAGTCTGGCTCTTTTCGTTTTGGACTGAATCGTGATTTGCACAGATGACGGGCACAAGGACGGACGGACATACTCAGATCGTCTTACTAGAATATATACTTTATGGGGTCTCAGATGGATATTTCGCTGCGTTACAAATGGAATGACAAAGTAAATATACCCCCCATATTCTTTTTTGGAGGGTATAATAATAGAGTTTAGCTAATAGAGGTTTTTATTTTTCTTTATAAATTATTTATATTTGATTTTTAAAAGATATTCATGGGTATTGGCATTCAGAAATGGCAAAATGGCAGCTCCAGGGTTCGAAAATTTTAACTCTTTGTAAATGAATTTTGAACTTGAGGTCACTCCTTATAGAATAACACGAATGTTTATTTAAAGAGGATAAAAAAAAAATCAATGAGTGTTCGAACTCACGGGCGATGTGTTAACACCTTTTTGTTTATTTATTTTATATTAAACCCGCAAAAAACAAAGATAATGCAAAGCAACAGACAAATGTACATACATACATTGTTATGTTTGTACATAAGCTACATACGTTGCTGTCTTGCTATCTCATTTTTATATAAGTATGTACGTATGTACCACGTCACTATTCTCTTTGCTATGCATAAGACAAAACCGAAGATCAACATAAGACACTTTTTTAATATTACTCCAAATTAATACTCCGAATTAAAACACTTAAATCTCCGCTCGCCGATATCGGATCGCCTTAATTTTTGGCCTAAACTCTTCGTGGAAACCCGCACTAGCGTTTTAATCCAAAAATTAATAAAATCGGCTATGAATTTCCGGAGAAAATCGCGTGGGAAAATTATATGAAAATCGCCCAATAATCACTTTCAATACCGACTGCCAAGCGACAACAAACAAACAAACTCTTACACTTACACTTGCGTATGTATTGAAACTGATAGTTTACTGCCCTAGAGGCGCGCGTATAGATGTTAACACATCAATAAACATTCGTGTTATTTTATAACAAATGACTTCAAGCACAATATTTCTTTATATGTAATTAAAAAAAACACAAATTTTTTTCTTGAGTAATCAAATATATTTATAAATTACTAGGGCGGATCAGTAACTCCGCGACTTTTTTGATTTCCCGCACTTAATTGTCAGTTGAGTCCTGTCAATATGTGAACAACCTGAGTTATTTAGTGCATGTTTGCCAGTCGTTGATAGCAGATTACCGCGCCTTTTGAGAATAATTGAATTTCGTGTGCTCATTGATTATTTTCTGCGGAAAAACCCATCAGACAAATCACGGCTAAGCTTAATAAATATTATGGGGACCCCGCACCATCCATTTCCATGGTAATGAAATGTTTGAAACATGTTTGTGAATTTAGTGTTTGTGATTTTGTTTACGTAACCGCCTAATGGAATATGGGCCGCTTCACTAGAGATGATTTTGATGAAAAATGCGCTGTTTTCAAACAGTAAATTTTTATAATCAAAATTCTTTATTCAAGATTTTAGCGTTCCATGCTTAAATTTTCCCAACTTTTCACTAAAAAAATGTCAGACGATGACAGCTCAATGCTTGACGGCTAATTTACTTCCTAACCTTAAATTTGCCCACCCCGTACAAAGTCTCCATCTTCGATAATTGCATAAACAAACTCAAAGTAATTGAATTAATAACTTCCAGTTAATTTAATATAATTTGAAAAACAACAACGTTTTATCAAAAGGATTCTGCTGTGTTTTACATTGAATTTACACTATATTTAAATGTATGTATTTTTAATCAAATAAATACTATTTCATCTCAAAGTTTTTTTTTTGAATGCCATAGTAAATTTACATGCAACCAAACATTCATTATTTGTCATAAAACAACATTTTTGTATTATGCGTAAAATGAGCTTGCGTTTTTTCTTTACATAACTAACACTCAATGCGTTTGAAACACATTAAAGCAATAATGACATTGACAATGACTACAACAAAATGAATATATACTTTTGTAGGCAGCTTAAGCTTTATTTATGATTATCTTAATATATAATTATACTTGTAATAGAAATTGTACGACTGCTGTCATAATATTAATAAATACTGTCTGTTAACCTTTTTGAGTTTAAGAATATCTAGTAATTTAATATCCATAAGTATTAACGATTACAATCTATTTCAATTTGGCTTTCATTACAACTAGAGGGTTTGAAAATTTAACTGCTTGAACTTTAGTTAATTTAAACATTTTTAAATCTCTTAAAGCAGCATTATTTACATATATATTGCAGCATTATATTGCGAAATTTTTATTTAAATTGTTTTAAAATTTCCATAGCCATTCTGCAACTATTCTGTAACGCAGCAATTATATTGTTTCAACAAATCATATAAATAAATTTACTATTAGGACCGGTAGTGTATTTCCTTTCATTAAAATCTGGGACAAACAATTTAATGATCCTGCCAACTGCAACGACCCAACTTCTCTTGCCAGACCTATTGTGGAATATTGTCATGTCATCTGAGTCACAACCTTCACAACTTCTTTGGATGGATTTTTCAGGAAAACGAAAGATAATCAATATTAAATTCAATTAAGATTTATAGGCTAATTGTTCGACATTTTTGTTTTAAATTCTGAAAGACATGATAAATATTCCAAGGTACAAAGGAAAGTCAACATCAGTTTTTAGTTATTCAGCTTACACAGCAGAACAGAAAAGCTGTTTTCGAAGGCCGCAATGCTTTCATCATCAGTGCTCATGAGTGCTGTGTTTGTCACCACTTATTAGGTGGCTTAGTTGAATATGATGACAGGTCTTGTTTAAACAAATTTTATTAGGAAATTGCATACGAGAACTGTATCAACCTGATGGTAACACATTTTTGTTTTAATAGCCGTGTTACCGTTTGATTATTTTCTTCATAATCAAATTTTTTCAATATATTCCTGGAGAAGCCGCCAGGAGTGCGGATATATTGAAAATACATATAAATACACATTTTTAAATAAAAATGCCTTAACGTTAAAAAACTGTTATTAAAACAATTAAATTAAATTAAATTTTATAGTTAAACAAAATTTCCAACAATAAATTTAATTTAGTCGGTTAGAAATACAATTTAGAATTAATAAATTTATATTTTTTACACACATTTAATGCCGTTACAAAAACCACTTTCGGAATTAAGACTACACATGTGTTTTACGGTCAAATATGAACACTCATACGCCATGTCGCACTGCACATTTAATTTAGATGATTTACAGTAGACATTTTACAGCAAGTTTATAGTACTCACCCACAATAAGTGTTTAAATATCTGATGTAAAAAGTGAAATTTATATGAAAAAAAAATTTTAATGAAGTTCACAAAAAAAATTTTTTGTTTTCCATATAAATTTTAATATTTTCCAAGTGGCTAATATTTAATCTTTAAAAATCTTTTTAAATTTAGTGATTGCTTTAAATTAAAGCTTAAGATATTATTATCGTTCAATGATTATTATTGGTTTTGATGAACAATTTTGTCTGAATTAAATAAAATATCATGAGTTTTTCGTGTCACGCGGGACTCAAGCGTGAATCACGCGAATCGAGATTATAAATTATTAAAATTTCGCCAGCGTGTAAGAGCGTGATTCAAAAACTTCGAACCGTGAGTGATAATGCGTGATTTTTAAAACGTATAATATTCACGAACTCAAAACAGAAGATAAATTGTTTTATTTTGAATTTTTAATATTAAGAAAAATATGTATGTACATACACATATATCGATGGTCACAAGTAGAAAGTCCCTAACTCGTGTTTGTAGCAAATTGACTTTTTCAGTGATTCCAATACATTTCACCCAAATACAGGTCGTCACAACAATTTAGTGCAACATTATCAGCAATAACGATTTTACAAGCAAATTATAATTACAGTTTCTAATACGATCAATACAGTTTCTGTTATATGTTTGCCTACTCTTGTAAAGTTACAATTATTTGAGTTAGGGCCTTTCTATCTGCGACCAACAAGTTTTTACCATTGTGCGTGAAAGAACATGATTAAAAGTAATGCTTTTGTAAGCGTAGGTGATCGTGAGCGCTTTAAATATTGCCATGCGTGAAATACTTTGAGTTTCGAAATCGTGAGCTTAATTTTATTGACGTGCGCCTTGGATACTTTTTGATCTAATTTTCACTACTAACTTATTTCTAAAATATGAATGCAAATTATTGTATTCTGATAATAATTAAAAAGAGGTCAAGAAACCAGAAGAATTTATGATTGTAAATTTTTATTTTTCGAACTTATTAATTTTATTATTATAAGATAAGAATAAGAATGCTTGAGGGCAACAAGTACTACTACTACTACCTCACAGAGGCTGTAACTGTGTGAGAGTTGCTAATTGCCGGAGAAAAAGAGAATAGGCATGGTTTATGCTTAATATTGTCCTGACGTGACGTTGACGAATAGTTATAGAATAGGCAGAGGAACTATAATTGATTGAACAAACATATGAAAAAAACATTAGAGTATACAAAGAGCTCTTCTGTAATAACACAAACTTCTCATAGAATTTCATGTAAACATCATAACTCCACATATATTAAAAATAATTGCAAAACTTTTTTTCTATGTGTGGGCTGCATATTTTTAAAGTTGCTTGCAGCGCTCGCTGCCAATGACAAAAGGCCTAATTTTAAAAATCATCCGGATAATAACAAACATTAAGAAGCTTTTTAGCCAGTAACCGCTTAGAGTCAAGAAAATTCGTTAACATTTTGTTGTGTCAAAATGTGTTGAAGAATAATAAAAATTAATTCATTTATAAAAATGGCCCACATAGAATATGTGCCATTGGCTAGAATGTATATTCAACTTTACAAAATTATTGGAGTGACTGTCGTTGTTATCCTTCTTGCTGACGACGCCATTAATTTGCTGTTGCTAGAAATGACAATGTTGGTGGCACAAATGATATTCATTGTTAGTAAGTGTGTATATTTTATTTAGGTTTATTCCTTTCTGCCCCATTTGCTGTTGCATACGTAATCATGTATGTGAGCCAGGCAGGCATAAGCGAAAGTTCTAGACTACAATACTAATATTGTTGGTGTTGTAGCTTCTGATTCCGTCCCTGTTGTTAAGCCGTATTTAAATGAAAAATACTTTGTGTTTGCCAGGTTCACACTATTATACAGTTTACATTGTGCGCCACGTGTACAGGCATCTGTATTATCAACAACAACAACGACAACAAAAAGAGTAGAATCTTAATTGCAAAAAAATAAAAATAAAAATTGTATATAAAAAATAAACTCTTGTGCAACACCTGCAGCCAAAACGGCATAAAGTTTGTAGTTTTTGTTTTAGTTAAACTCACACTTATTGTTTTATTTTACGGTGCAACTAATTGCTCACTTTATGGCTTTTTTACATAAAAAGCCTCTTACAATGGTTAGCAGCAATAACAGCAACTACAAAAAAAAAAGACAAAATACGGAAAGCTGCAACAGGAATACAAAATGCTTAAATTTTTAGTTTTTATTTTCACACAAAAGAATTTCTAATAGGAATAAAACGATACAAAAAAAAAATAAAAAATAAAAAATAAAAATATCATTGAAAAGGCAATCAAGCAGACAATAGTTGTTTAAATAATTAAATAAATGCAGACATCCTTTGAATTCATGCATAAATTGACGTGTTTCATGTAACAACTTGTCTTCTTTTTCCGTCTTCGTTTTTCGTTTCTCAGTCAGATTCAGTTCTAAAAATATGTGAAAACATTTTGCAGACTGCAGAAAAGTGTGAATTTTAAAACAGTTACTTGTATCTATTACAGTTTCACTTGAATTTGTTTTTTTTTCGGTCGATGTCAAGTGCACTATTTCCATTCTTTCTTTTATTTTTCTCTTAAGGTTTTATAAAATTATTCGTCTAAGCAGACGACACAATATCTTTGCGATACTCTACGTTACCGTAGAAGACAAATGCAAGTGCATTGTTTTGGCAACAATACGAGTAATAAAGAAAGATGCTCGCTGTCAATTGTCAGTATGAAGTAAAAATTTGTATTGCTTTTAGCAGGTTAGCATTTAACGTCATGCAATTCCTATATATATATATATATATATATATATATATATATATATATATATATTAAATGAGTGGACGGCATTTGAGATTGTAAAACAATGTGAACAACAAAATTTGAAAATATTTTTAAACTTAGCATATCTTAATGGACATGATGGTCAAAATAACTTCAATAACAATTAAACAGTGGAAAACTCTGCAAAAAGTTTAAAATACTTTTTTCATACCCTCCATTGGAAGACATATTCACTTTGTGGTTCCGTGCGTAACGTAGCGATCAGTGATCAGTGATGAAATTTATACAATCAAGATATGGCCGTCCGTCCGTCCGTCAAGATCAAGAGTCAATCAAATCAAGATTCAGTCCAAACGAAAAGAGCCAGACTCTTAAAATTTGGTACAAATATATCTTAAAGGATAGCACAAGTCAAGCTCGTAAATGGGCTGAATCGGCCCAGGGAACCCAAATTTCCTTAAGAAGAACTAAACCAACCTCTAAAACCAGCATAATTTTTAAAGCTTTTTCTTTTGCAATTTTGTTAAGTTTGGAGTCATAATTTAAAAAAAATTAATTTTTTTACCCCACCCCCTTTACTGGGCGTTATTATATGCATAAACAGTGTAAAAATTTAACAAATTCTATTACTTAAGCCTAAATACCTTAAAATAGCATGTTTAAGCTTCTATGACGAATCGCCCCTTTAGCATAAAATGACCCCATAAAAAGATATATATTTAGTTAACCCAAAAATTTATTTTTAGAGTTTTATGGCAAAGGTGGATTGTCTCTCCCACGGCCCTTGCCAGAGCGACCCAGACAAAATACAGTTTTAATACCATCCGAAAAAAATGGACACCATGAAGTATATATATTCTTGATCAGTGATGAAGCCTAAGACAATCTAGCAATGTCCCTACGACCGTCTGTGGAAAATACGGGGCGGGGTCTATTTTAGGACTCTATTTTAGACCCCGCCCCCTTTAGTGGCCGTTGAAATTTTATGTAAAAAAATAGTGTGTATATTGGACGAATTGGAAACGACATTATTTTTTTTCTTGTTTACTTAAGCCAAATACCATAAAAATGTTGATTTCAATAAGATTAAAGATTAGCAGCAGTATTCACAAAAAAAAAAAAATAAAGTAGACTTGATCAACACTTTAAAATAAATTCTCTATGAAATTTTTACTTTAAAGCACACTTGAAGTATACATTAATTTTTGTGAATACAGCAGTAGGTTTTTATTTAGTAAATATTTGGAAGGTATTTAAGATTCGACCCGTTCGAATATAACGTTTTTACGTTAGAGAGGTAATAGTATTGAGGGGACAGATGAAGAGAGATAAGAAGATAGAGAATTTCTTTCATTGTTGCTATTTGAACCTTTTACTTGGCCGCCTGCTTTTGTTTTTTTACTACGGGGCCGACGAAAGAGGATGCTGCTCTTTAGCACATGATAGTGTCAATCGCTGCCAGTTATGTTGAGTTACCAGTGCTATGCCTTCATCATTGGAACAGGATGACAACAACCATGCGCACTAGTGCTGATCATCAGAATTAGACACAATATTCATGACTGAGTGCGAAGTCGAGCTCAGGACACTACGCCTCATAGTCTCATGTTAAATACTTCAGCCAACAGCACCCTGTTAAACTAGATTATTAAAATAAATATATTAAATTATATGCGAGGTGTCCTAAAAAAAACCGGATGGATTTTCAAAGTTAGTGGGCAACTTATATTTGATTAAGGCTTTTTTTATTGGTGCACTCGTCTTGAACAAAAACTTTGCTTTTCAATTGTGGCAACACCAACATGATAGTTTTGACGTTTAGTTTTTTGACGTATTCATAGTAGATGCTTTGGCTACTGTTATAGTGAATTCAATTTCGCTCGAAAATCGCATTAAAATAAATAAAGTCCACCATGAAAATTGTGGATCTGTTAAAGTTTTTGGGCAACTTAATCGTCCTTTTGAGACCTTTAGTCTACAAACAAATCTAGAGCGATTATTGAGAAGCCTTTGCATGGTCAACGTGTCACTGCGCGGTGTGCTATGTGGTCTGGGGGCGTGATTGGGCCATTTTTTTTTCGAAGATGAAGCTGGAAATACGGTAGCGGTCAATGGATCACGCTATCGCGAGATGTTAACACCTCAGTTTTGATCTATTATTGATTTTTGGTTATTGGAATTTGGCATATGTATATCATTTTTCGTTCACAATTCTTTTCGTAATACAATACAAATTTTAATCATCTTTATCAAAATTTTTTGTTTTATTTTGTTTTAGAAAACAAAATTCGTGTTGAAAAACACTTTATTTTGCGTGTTTGGCGATTTCCCATAAAATGTTGTATAAAAATGGAATTAAGTGCTTGGGAGGATGTCTTAATCACTGAGCACGTTTCAGAGAGAGGGTTTAAGACATTTGCATGCAATAATTATTTTCTTTTTTTTTTAGTAAAACCAGCGCTCTGCGAGTGACCCATACATAAGCAGTGCATTTCGCCGGAACTAGAAGAGAGGAGAGGAGAGTTGAAAGGACAGTCAAAGAATGATAGGAAAATAGAGAATTTGTTTTAACCATTTTAGTATTTGCTTCGTTAGCAAATTTTTGCTATAGTAAAGACGAAGAAGGTTGCTGTAATGCGCTCTTTAGTCCATGATAACTGATCAGAAAAATTCTATACCATTTTCTTTCGGCTTCTTAGTCTCGCGTTAGCTACTTCAGCCAACAGTGGAAATGTTAAGAAAGGAAATTGCAGAGGATGTCGGGATATCGGTTAGTTCATGCCTTGCATGTTTTCGGAAATTTTAGGAATGAAGTTTGTCCCAGCGAAGTTGGCTCCAAGATTGCTGAATTGCTATCAAAATCACCGTAATTTTTTTACTAAAAGAAAGCAATACAATAAATACAATAATCCTGCCTTAAAACCCATATTCAACAGATTTAGGCGTCTGTTTCGTTTTCCTGTTCCCGATATGTATTAAAAAAACTAGTGAAAGGACAGAGTCTTGTGATGAATTAGAGAGCGCAAGAATATAGTACACACTTTTGGATGATTGCATATCTAATAATTAATTTTTTTTTTATATTTAGCTTACTTTTTAAACAGACCTCATACATTCTTAAATACAATATTTATTTTCTTTTCAATAATATTTTATTGAATTCATCATTGCGATATCTTTTACATAAATTTAATAGATTAATAAAAGAGAACACTCACAAATTAACCCTTAATTGGAAGTCACTAAAGTTTAATGCAATTGTAGTAGGAGTAGCACAAAAGTTACAAAGAAGTTTTGAATGCGCCTTATTTTGCGAACTCTGCAGATTAAAATCATTAGTAAAATTTTCTCCTCCATTAAAATGTTGTATAAATTTACTTAGAAATTTTCGTAAATATTATTTATTACACTGTACAACACAAAAAAAATTACAAGGTCCGACCTAAAAATTTTAATAGAGAAGACAAAAAAAAAGACACGTGTATCGGCGTTTTGAAAGTTTACATCTGAATTTCATTTGAGGGTGCATTAAATTCTCCCAGCTCTGGCACATTCTTATTGTTAATCGGCATAAGAATCCATGTGATCCTTACATTTTAGGTACAAAATGTGTTCAGCAAATTGATGTAAAATGTTACGGAGAACATTTCTGTAGAATATGTTAACACTTAAACTCCTCAAGGTATGGGTCTTTTTTGTCCTTCTTTTAAAAAAGAGCAAATTAAACTAAAAATCACTAATATCTCCATTATTTTACCTTCGATAGCAAATTTGGATAGGAAGTATTCATAAATTAAATTTTTTTTAGCTCTAGGCAATTTCACTTCATTATCAAACAATGTCCAGCATATTTCAGCGATAAGTGAATGAATGCTTTTCCCTTTATAGCGTTCTTCAATGGGTGCGCATGTCTGATGAAATTTTACATAATTTTGTTCCAAGATAATGATTAGCACTTCGACGTTGTAGCACAGGTACTGGGATCATGGCTGATGGTACAGCTTTGTGTACAAAACTCTTTCGCCTATATCTATTCAACTTTAATATAGGACTATTTTGGCACACGTAGCATATAGCGTCAATATGTTCACATGGATCTAACCACCGCATAGGAATACCAAACTGCATTAAATTTCGTTGTCCTTCAGCGAGAGCTCAAAAATAAAACTATAGTTTTTGAACAACAAAATTAATTACCTTTGAACCACCAAAATTAAGCCGTTATAACAAATGCGACAGCAATGCTTCGGCGTCCACAGCTCATGCGGAAAACCTTCTAGCTCAAAATATCTTTTATAGATGTTTTCAACTTTACTATTGAAAAACGTAACTTTATATTCCGGTATAGTATGTTTACCGCAGATATGGCAAAACAAATCAAATTTTTCCAAACAATTGGACATTTTAGCCAAAAAAAAGTTACACGTAAAGTTTAATTGTCTACTTTCATTTTATTTATTGTTATTTTTTAAGTAAAACACTCAAATCACAAAACAAATTATGTACACAATATATGCATCGCAAATTGACACGTTTTCAGTACAATAAGAAATATAGCAATTAATTTTTGTTTTGATTTTGTTTTTCATTGTTTTTGTTGTAATATAAGGGATAATATTTTTGCAAAACTTTTTCACGCCTTAAATCCCTGTTTTAATGGTGTTTTTTGCTCTTTTTTAAAAGAAAGACAAAAAAGACCCAAACCTTGAGGAGTTAAAGGGTTAACATATTCTACAAAAATGTTCTCCGTAACATTTTACATAAATTTGCTGAACACATTTTGTACCTAAAATGTAAGGATCACATGGATTCTTATGCCGATTAACAATAAGAATGTGCCAGACTTGGGAAACTCTAATGCACCCTCTATAAAAATTTTTAGGTCGGACCTTGTAATTTTGTAAAAAATTTGATTTTGCTGTACAGTGTTATTAAACTGAAAAAGAAAATGCTTGGACACAAAAGTCAAATATAATTTAAAGTCGTATACAATTTAAAATAAAATTTAAATCGAAATAATATGGGTAAATAAAATTGAATTGAATTGAATCAAAACATTTTTTTAACTATATTTAACTATTAAGTGTGGAATATTGAAAAAATTGTTCTATTATCGTTATACTAACAGAACAAATCAGACCGCTCGTTAGTGCTCCTTGTTCAGTTTTTTTTTTTCGCTTTTAAAAGTTCATTAAGAATATTTAATATCTAACCAATGTTTTTCACGAGAAACATTATTAATTACCATTCCAAATATTATGCTTAAACTAAAAGCGTTGTTATTTTTATATCTTTACAATTAAATATGTACACCCTTTACGAAAAAAGGCTAAAAAAAAAAAAAAAAAAAAAAAAAGGGTTTGTCATTCCGTATTTAATTTCCCTTATGAGTAGGGAAGCTGAATAAGCGATGCCCGTCTCTTAATACGTGAAATCAGTTTTCGTATGTCCCTGTATTGTATATAATTCTAAAGCAGCTTCCAGAGCTACAAACTTAAACTAATTTTTATTTTTTGTTAATTAAACCTATTTGATGCTTCAGGAAGAACTATATATTTTGGTGATAAATATTAAACAAAATCAAAGAAGAGATTCCAAAGTTGGAAAATTTAAACTTTTTCGGTATTTCTGTTAACTTTTATTGACATTTATTTCATTATATTTATTAAGCTTGAAGTCTTTTTATAAAATTATTAAAAATTTTCATTATTAAAATTTCACAGTTTGCATTGAAAACCAAGAAGATTATAAAGATTGACAGCAGTATTCACAAAAGATGAAGTAGACTTGATCAATATTTTAAAATAAATTTTCTATGAAATTTTTACTTTAAAGCACACTTGAAGTACAAATTAATTTTTGTGAATACAGCAGTAAATCAAAGAACATATTCTCTTCGTCGTAAAAGCTTATAAATGCAATTTTGAAGAATACAGCCTTAAAGAATACAATTTGTTAAATATTTACACTATTTTTTCATATAATGTGTAACTTCAACGCCCCCCAAAAGGGGCGGGGTCCAACAATAGACTATATCATGTTTTCCACAGACGGACGTAGGGGCACTGCTAGATCGTCTTAGACTTCATTCATGCCTGATCAAGAATATATATACTTTATGGGGTCCAATTCTTTTTGGAGAAGAACATTTTAAAAGTTAATTGCAAAAAAAAATAATTTTTTTATTGGGTCATTTAGGGTAAAATTGGGGAACGGTGGGGTAAGATCAGTGATCATATGAGCTTCGCCATAAAAGCTTAAAAATTTAATTTTTAAGGAATTTAGGGTTAAGTAATACAAGTTGTTAACTATTTTTGCATATAATATCTTACGTCAACGCCCACTAAAGGAGACGGGGTGCAAAAATAATTTTTTTTTATATAGTAAGAATTTTAACGAACATTTTATATTGATATATTAAATTGAATTAAGATTTTTATAGGCTAATTGTTCGAAATTTGTTTTTAAATCTCAGAAAGACATGATAAATATTCCAAGGCACAAAGGAAAGTCAACATCAGTTTTATTCAACTTACACAGCAGAGCAGAACAGCTGTTTTCGAAAGACGCAACCCTTTCATCATCAGTGCTCATGTGTATTGTGTTTGTCACCACTTATTAGGTGGCTTAGTTGAATGTGATAACAGTTCCTATTTACACAAATTTTATTGTGAAAAAGAATCCGGGAACTGTATCAACCTGATGTTGACATGTTATTGTTATAATACCCGTGTTACCGTTTGATTATTTTTCTTCATGCCCCATTTTTCTGAATTTTTTGTTCCATCATACCTAAGTCAAACTTTTTTGGTTTGAATTTTATACTGAAGTACATGCGAACGTTTTTCCAATTTATTATTAGTAGTTCAGGCAAGCCATAGCCTAAATTTGTATGTAGTAAGCCTTTGTGCCTTGGAATGTTTATCATGTCTTTCTGAGATTTAAATTAAAATTTCGAACAATTAGCCTATAAAAATCTTAATTCAATACTTTTTTTTTTATTTCACGGCTGCAAGTTTAACGCGTTGGACCTTCTTTGACATAAAAATATATCATTTGCTTAACAAAATTACAAAAAAAAACTTTAAAAATTATGTTGTTTTTTAGAGGGTGGTTTAGTTCTTCTTAGGGGAACTTTTTTTCCTCCGCCCCGTTTAAGTCCACTTCTGAACTTGACCTGTGCTATCCTTCAAGATATATTTATACCAAGTTTCAAGAGTATGGACGCACATGGCTACGGAATGACAAAATGAATATACCTTCCAATTGTTTTTTTGGAGTGTATAAAAAACAATAATTAAAGCGGTTTTGGAAAACAGCTGTTCTGCTCTCCTGTTTAAGTTGGACAATGAAATTCATGTTGCCTTTCCCTTATATCTTCCCAGAATATACATATATTATATTTTTGTGAATTAAACAACTCTAGAATAATTTATGTTTGCTGGGTAACTCTGCCATCTGCCTAATACAAATAGGCCTTAATACATTTGCAGTGTCAATTCTGCATATCACTGACACTAAACGCAACTAACTTGTCTACTCTAGCAAATGAATTTTTTAGTTTTCATTTCCCTTGGCCCCATGCGCCTAATTAAGGGTTAAACAAAAGCTGTTTTAATTTTGAAAAACACCAGTCGTTGTAATATTGAATACAAGTATTATGAGGAAAAAAAAGTAATGATTGGTATCCCTCAAGCCAGCCATTATATTTGATGTAACCGTTGTGATAAAAACTTCGATTGCCTTAAATGTTTCTGTAAAACAGATAGTCCACATAAAAATACAATAAATTTAATCAAGCGTTAGTTCTTCTTTATGGCCTATAAAGAAAACATTATTACTTCTGTTTGTTAATATTGCGTGTCCAATAATTTGTTGCTCTCTTTTACTTTTGATTAATATCGCTGCTGTATTTTCGAGCAACATTTTAATTAAACTGAAAGGTGTTCAAATGTACAACATACACGCGAGTACGGTTTACTGTTCACTATTAATGGGATGAAATTTGGTTTTCCTCATGAAATTGGGTTTATATTTAACTTAGAGTTGTGCTTGAAGATATACTCGCACATACACATATACAAATGTATTATTGGAGGCAGAAATCGTTGCAAAAGCCAGTGTACAGATTAAAAGCTCTTTGCTCAGATCACTGACCATGAAACGGAAGTAGTTCTGATAAGTAGTCGTAAAATAGTCGGCGCTATTTCTTGTCATGAAGGCTGCAAGAGGTCCCAAGGTCTTTTGGGAAAGCTTGCCAGCATTATTTTGCGAGCATCTCTTATATGGTCAGGTAAGCTGAGATATCTCTGCCGTATAGTCTTTCAGTCCTGCGACTTTGCAGAGCATTCCGAACTGTTTCCGAGGAAGCAGCTTTTATTATTGCTGCAATAATACCCATCGAGCATCTATGAGGAGGAAACAGTCATATGTAATTGTCAGAAAAGATTCTGAGTCATAACGAAAATCAGTGAAAGATTACACAACGCAACAAAATAAAAAAAATTTCATATGCTTTTAAAACCACTATACAAATTTGATGTATCATGACTACCTTTGTACAAAAATGGTAAAATTTTTAAATTCTATGGATAGATTTTTTTTTTTTTAATTTTTTTGTAAAATTGCATTTTTTTTAGACGCTTTTTCACATTATTAGTGATAACTCAAAAACGGCTAATCGGATATTATTCAAATATAATCAGAAAAATTAAGATTTACATAGCATTTAATCCGTCTATATCTTTTGCTTTAATCGGATCAACAGTTTCGGAGTTATAATAAAAAATGTAAAAAAAAATATATTTTTTACGTAAAAATGGCAAAAAATTTTGTTTTAAAAAAATCATGAAAAATAGAAAACGGCAAAAAATGTTCAGATTCATTATTCTATTACAAAGCCACAAATAATAGCAACAAAACGAGATATCGACCATAAAAATCGACTGATTATTTTCGAATTTATTCACAATTAAGTAAATTAAGCAACTTCTTTTGCCATACATTTCTTATTCATCCAAAACACTTCAGCAGTACTTGGATATTGTATATGTAGTAGTTTTAAAAGCATCTATAAAGCATAAGAAATGTATGGCAAAAGAAGTTGCTTAATTTACTTAATTGTGAATAAATTCGAAAATAATCAGTCGATTTTTATGGTCGATATCTCGTTTTGTTGCTATTATTTGTGGCTTTGTAATAGAATAATGAATCTGAACATTTTTTGCCGTTTTCTATTTTTCATGATTTTTTTTAAAACAAAAATTTTTGCCATTTTTACGTAAAAAATATATTTTTTTCTTACAGTTTTTATTATAACTCCGAAACTGTTGATCCGATTAAAGCAAAAGATATAGACGGATTAAAGGCTATGTAAATCTTAATTTTTCTGATTATATTTGAATAATATCCGATTAGCCGTTTTTGAGTTATCACTAATAATGTGAAAAAGCGTCTAAAAAAAAATGCAATTTTACAAGAAAATTAAAAAAAAAAATCTATCCATAGAATTTAAAAATTTTACCATTTTTGTACAAAGGTAGTCATGATACATCAAATGCATATAGTGATTATTCGAGCATATTTTTGCTGTTGCCCTGTGTTATCTATCAAGAGAACAAGGTGACATGAACTTTTATATTAATCAGCGTTGGACTGGACATGGTTATATAAGTGGATTATATATGTAATTTTGTCAAATTGGTCCTGTTAGAACTATATTGACCAGAAGACATTCAAAGAAACATCAATATATGTATATTAGTTAGGGTCTAGTATCTATTTCACTTGCCTTGAAACACCTTCATGGAAAGGCAGTTTCCGGAGGTGTTTTAGCGTGCTAACATCTCGCAGTCATTTTTAAAACGACAATTAGTGACTTTTTATGACTTTACAAACAAATAAATAAAAACTCTATTTTTATTCTTATTAAAATTTACATTTTCATGGTATTTCGCTTAAGTAAACAAGAAAAAAAATTAATTTCAATACGGTCGTTTCCATTGTGTTGGGAGGAGCATGGCTGAGACACCCTTCCGTCAGCATAAAAACTTACGTATTAATATTTTATATCAACGTGCAAAAAAGGGACTGAGATAAGTTAAATATGTTTACCGTGATGGGTCACAGTTCTTTGCCTAATTTTGAAATTCTATACAGGGTCACACCGGCAAAGGCCGGCGGGGGGAGACTTCTCACCTAAATCGTAAAAACTTAAAAACTGATTTTTTCAGGTAGTCAAATTTTTTTTTGATAAGGTCATTTAGGGGTCAAAGGAGGAGAAGGGGGTTTGGCAGAGGAGAATCAGGTTACGTCTCAGTTTCGTCATAAAAGCTTAAAAATTTAATTTTTAAGGAATATAGGCTTAAGTAATACAATTTGCAAAATTTTTACACCATTTGTGCATATAATAACGCCCTCAAAAGGGGGCGGAGTCCAAAAACTATTTTTTTTGATTTTATGGCTTTAAGTTTAACGCGTTGAACCTTCTTTGACATAAAAACAAATTTACAAAAAAAAAAAAACTTTAAAAATTATATTGCTTTTTAAAGGTTTGTTTAGTTCTTCTTAGGGGAACTTTTTTCCCTCTGTCCCGATTCAGCCCATTTACGAACTTGACCTGTGCTATCTTTCAAGATATATTTATGCCAAGTTTTAAGGGTCTAGCTCTTTCGTTTGGACTGAGTCATGACTTCCACAGACGGGCGGACGGACATGGCTAGATCGCCTTAGATTTCATCACTAATCCAGAATATATATATACTTTATGGGGTTTCAGATGGATATTTTGCTGCGTTACACACGGAATGACAAAGTGAATATACCCTCCAATTCTTTTTTGGTGGGTATAAAAACACTTAAAAGTGATATATACTTTTCAAAAAGGGTAGAGCAGATAAATAAAAATATTGTGAAAGTAAAGAAAATGTTGATGAAGGGTGGCCGGTTTACTATTAGAGATTTTTTTTTTGGGACCAGCAGTCCGGGGATGCCCCCTACATAGTATTGAGAGGACGGATGTAGAAAGATGAGAGGATAGAAAATTGTTCGTAGCAATTGCAGCCTTTTACGTCGTCAGATAGCGAAAAAGGGTGTTGGTCAGTCCCCAAAAGCCTGACAACAACTAAAACAACCATGCACTAATGCTGGTTAGAAGAGTTGGACGCGGTGTCGAGGTCCGGACATTCCTCTTTATAGCCTCATGTACTACTTCAGCCAACAGCGAGGGTTTTAGTTGCACATGAAGGGTTTTTCAGCAAAATTCGTTCCAGAACTGCTACATTTTTGTTAGCAATTGACTTACTATAAAGCACCACCTCAGCCACTGTATTCACCAGATTTAATTCCTGCGGCAGTTAAGGCTTAATTCATAAAAAAATATTTGATACTTATAACCTGCTTATTTGACAAATTTCTTTTGCCAAATAAAAGGTTTTTTCAATGAATTAGGCCATTAAGTTTTTAAAAAAAAAAACGGCGTTCGTGGGAAATGAAACCTTAAGAGATTAAGGATATGCCTATTTCTGGTTGAAACTAATTTTCTAGAAATGGAGACGATTACTTGACTACTTCCCAGGCAGGTCCCTCTACAAGTCAATCTACAAGTATTCCAGAAACATCCTGGCAACTTTCTCTTGATTAATTAATTTTTAAAATATGAAATGGAGATTCTCTTCTTCAATTTTAAGTTTACTGCAGCATCATATGACAAACATAAGCATTTGTTTACAACAATTTAAAATTTTTACACAACACTAACTCAATGGATGGATCAAAAAATTAAATGATGTTGCTTTACTTCAAAAGTTTCCTCGTTCACACATTTTGTGCATAACCCGGCTTTTATGTCCAAAGTGTTGTTGTTGCATTGTCTCATTGTTGTTTAAAAGCCATAACATAAGGGCATGAAATGAAGAATAACATATTTTATATTATTTACTTAAGTTCTTTGTTTTTTTTTTTGTTTTGCTTTAAGACACTCAAATGACTTTTAAAATGGTCACCAATGACATAAAATACCTCAGGCCATTTTTCTCTTCTTTTTTTTCTTTGTTATTATCTAAACCTTTTTACGAACTCTTCTCGTCTGTGTCGTTTCTTGTGCTTAGGGTAGAATTTTAAAGTACAATTTTTTTTCAAATTAAAAGGGTTATATGTTGACGACAGCTAAATGGTTTGCATTTTAAACAACTATTAAGCAATAAAGCCGATTATGAAAAGATTAATTGAAAAAAACAACAATAAAATGAATGTTCTAATTACTTCTTGACTTATATTTTATACAAGATAAAACTGTGGTAGTTCAGTTGGGCATATAATTTAAATTGACTTAAAACAAATTCTTCCGCATTCTGTAACGATAAATTTCGAAGTGTTCATTAATTGTTAATATTTTCAACGGGCTTAAGTTCGAATCTGCATGACTGCATATGATTTTTTATTATTTTATTAATAAATGAGTTTGTTCAAATCCTATTTATTATTTTTTAGATTAAAATTGGAATATTAAGAATATTTTCAATAATCATCAAACCAGCAGAACGGATCAGTACTGATTTCGAGGTCGCTACGCCATCTCATCAGCGTTCTTTGTTCAATTTTTCCACTTTTGCAAGTGGTGCTGGTTAGGAGGAATATCAACTTTTTAACCAATATTTTAACGAAAATTGAATATGAGAAGTTATCACATTCATATTATTAAGTTATTACATTTTTGGTTAGTACGAAATTCCCCAACCCTGACGTTTAATATTTCCAATATTCCATGTATCTCTTTCGCTTTTTCCAGAGCCATCGGCTGCTGCTAACTAAAGCTTCTTTGTTATTTATGTTCAAGTAATTGAATTCAGTTGTCAATTTACAATGAACAAGTGCGCGTGCCCCCGTAGTGTTTTAAATTATGTATGAAGTTTTATTAGTCGAACTTTCTTATGTAAATTGTTAATATTTTCAACGGGCTTAAGTTCGAATCTGCATGACTGCATATGATTTTTTAATATTTTATTAATAAATGAATTTATTCAAATTCTATTTATTATTTTATAGTGTTCATTAATTTCAGTGCTCCCTTTCCCATCCTTAATGGTTTATTGAATTACTTCAACTCTTAAAATGAACAATAGAGCAAAAATGTTTCCCAGTTGGCACCCATTAATAAAAAATTATTTTCGATTCTCTGAAAGATCAAACAAGATCAGAAAAAAGATACAATTCATTAACTATTCCAATGTTGTGTTATCAAAAATATTTCTATTATCACTTATGGATCGATTATCTTTATATCGGATGGTGGGACATTTAAAATTTTAACCTTTAAAATGCAATAAAACAAAACCAGTTTGATGGATGCTCATGCGGCTTCAACTCTTGAACCACTTGAACTTTCTAGGGCATCATACCGAGATCTTTTCGAAAAATTCGCCGTAAGCTGTTGCGTGAAATTTTCATTTCATTTTCATTTTCGAATTGATGTTGATGGATTCTCACGCACACTCTCACTACAGCTTCGATATTTTAGGGCGCACGCACTGTAGGAGCACGCTTACGTGTCTTGGTGCATTAACAATGAAACCAGTTTCATGAACTTTAGCAAGTTGCGTATACCGGGCACTGTTGATCCGTCTCAGCGACCAATTTTCTTTGAAATAAATTTTCAATAAATCCCAACTCAAGCGTCAGTCGTTCAGCAGAGATAATACACTGAATTTTATGATAGAATAGAATGACAGAAGTATTGGCAGATTCAAAATAACCGCTACATCAAATTTAAACCAATAGGTGGCCCACCCTATATATTACGTGCCTACAACTTGTACCTGCCAGCTGGTAATTACAGTTTCTAAATGGAATATTCATTGACAAGCCTTTATTTATTTATGAACAGCATAACTGTTCAGTTTTTTTTAATTATTTATATGAAAACTTCAATTGCAGAAGTTTTGGCAACTTTTCGCATCACTTAGTTGTCTGATATCATACGATACCAAAAGCTTAGAGTGGAATACACGCCTCACCCAAAAGTCGCAAAGCAAAACATTACAAATCCCATTACAAATAATTCTGGTAACACTAAAACTGTTTTCCGTTTTTTTAGCCAGCCTATTAATATTTTGAAAATAACAAAATAATTATAAGCATTTAATTATAATAACTTTTAAAGTAACTTCTCGTTTGATTTGTTTAATAACGGGACATACGGAGTTTAGGAATCACCTGGCACGTATGGGTATCGTTGACGATATAACATGTAGGCCCTTTCAGGAAGATGACGAAACACTGGAGCACTACTTGTGCTACTGTCCAGCTTTTAGTCAAGTCAGAAGACAAACATTTAATCAGGAGATTATACAGGATATGGAATTTCTTAAAGGTTCTACTTGGAGAGACTTAAGAAGATACATTGAAGGAACTAGGTTCTTAACGTAATCAAATTCGAAGGTGTCCATGGTTTTTAATGCAGGTTTCCTATAAGGGAATGGGAACTCCTTATAATAGAGCGCACAACAGGCCTGAGTGTAATCCTGAACAGATTGGGATAGCTCACTGCTTACACCCCTCTCTTCAACCTAACCTAACCTAACTTTTCGTTAATTACAATTACAAATAAAGCGTATTTTTTTAGAGTGTCACAACACCAGAGCAACGCGTGCAAATTGTTGAAAATTCTAAAAAAAATAATTGTTCTATTCGTCCAACTCATCGTGGTCTTCTTCCTTTTTATGGCGTACATAATCGTCCTTCGGAGCGGCTAATTTGAAGCGCAATACATCGTTTTCGGACAACATTTACTGTTACTGATCATGTGCATCCCGTGAGACGCCGAAAAGTGCGCACTGCAGAAGCTGTAGCCGCTGTACAGGAAAGCATTAAAGATGATCCTAATCAATCAATTCGTCACCTTTCTCAGCAACTGGAATTGTGTCCTTCCACTTTATAGACGGTTTTTTTAATTGTTGAAAATTGGGATTGCAGATTGCGTCTTCTATGCGCCAGCCGTGGCGGCCACATGGCAGAAATCATATTTAAATATTAATTTCATAAAATTATCTTTCCAATAAGGACCGTTTTATTAAAAATATATTTCCTTGTTTTATTATGATTTAAACTTGTATCACTCTATAAAAAAAACACCCTATACGAATTACAGCCGCACAGTGTTGCACAGACAAGTTTCCACTTAATTTGAAATAAATTAAGTCAATTGAGATAATTTTGTCACAAATTACATTATTTGGGCAAATGAAATGATTTGGTCGAAATCACATATATGGAAACGTATTATTAAAATAGATTTTTGGTATATTTCCGCCGATTAAATATTGCTTTCAATAATTCCAGAGCCGACATTGAGCAATGAATTAATATTTAGCCCCATAAAAAAGTAGTCCTGAGGCGTTAAATTATTTAAACTATGGGGATATAAAGTTTTGCAATAAAATAATCAAATCTCGTAGACTTTTGAATAGAGTTTTTATAAAAAAAATAATTACCATTTAAATAAAAACTAGTAAAAACGTTATATTCGAACGGGTCGAATCTTAAATACCCTCCAAATATTTATTAAGTGAATTTAAAATGTTTAACTTGGTGGAACAGTGTTCCTTTATATAATATCGTACGTCAACCTTCATTAAAGGGGGCGGGGTTCAAAAATAGACAATATCATGTTTTCCACAGACGAACGTATGGGCATTGGTAGACCGTCTTAGACTTCATTACTAATCAAGAATTTGGAGGGTATAAAAACTGTATTTTGGCGGGGTCTTACTGGCAAGGGCTGTGGGGGAAACCTTTGTCATAAAACTCTAAAAATAAATGCTTGGGATAAATGTATACAAAATAAAATTTTATATATTTTTTTATAGGGTCATTTACGGGACAAAGGGGGGAAGGGGGTAGGACAGAAACACGCAGTCATAAAACTCTAAAAATAAATGTTTGGGATGATTATATACAAAACTAAAAAATAATAATTTTGATAGGGTCATTTAAGGGGCAAAGGGGGAGGAGGGGGAGGAGGGAGTAGGGCAGAAATCGGCAGTTATGAAGCTCTAAAAATAAATGCTTGGGATGATTATATACAAAATTTAAAAAAATTTTTTTTTTTTGGTAGGGTCATGTAGAGGGTGAAGGGGGAGGAGGGGGTAGGGCAGAGTAGTACCAGGTTACGTCTCAACTTCGTCATTAAGGCTTAAAAATATTATTTTTAAAGAATGTAGGCTTAAGTAAAACAATTTGTTAAACTTTTACATTATTTTTGCATATAATAACGCCCACTAAAGTGGGCGGGGTCCAAAATTTTTTTTTATTTTATGGCTCCAAGGTTAAGACATTGGACCGTATTTGACATAAAAATATATCATTTGCTTAACAAAATAACCAAAAAACTTTAAAAATTATGTTGTTTTTTCTGGGTTGGTTTAGTTCTTTTTAGGGGAACTTTTTTCCCTCTTGCCCGATTTAGCCCATCTTCGAACTTAACCTGCTCTAAGCTTCAAAATATATCTATACTAAATTTTAAGTGTCTAGCTTTTTTCGTTTGGACTTAATCGTGATTTCCACAGACGGACGGACGGACATACTCAGATTGTCTTAGATTTCATCACTGATCAAGAATATATATACTTTATGGGGTCTGAGATGGATATTTCGATGCGTTACAAACGGAATGACAAAGTGAATATACCCTCCAAAATCTTTTTTGGAGGGTATAAAAAATCGAATAAATTTTGAGGGTTCTGTTGGCTGCTGTAATTAACATGAGACTAAGAAAACGAGAGTCACGTGATCGATTCCGCTCTCAGTCATGAATATGATGTCGAATTCTTCTGATTCAGCTGTAGTGCATGAGTGTGTTAGTTGTTGCCAGCCTGTGTCAGTGACGAAGGCATAGGCACTGATCACTGACTATAACTGCCAGGGGTAGACTCTATCATGTCCTAAAGAGCAGAGGCCCTATAGTAAAAAATTATGTTGGCGAAGTTAAAGGTTGAAATAGCTAAAAATATTTTCTATATTCTCATCATTCTTCCCCTGGCCTCTCACTTTCTAGTTCTGGCGCAATGTACTGCATAAGTAGGGGTCATACCTTGAGTGCCGTTCCGAGTTAAAATAAAACAAGTAAAAGTGCTATATTCGGCTATGCCGAATCTTAAATACCCTACACAGATATATTTCTTCTTTATTTCTAAAACAGAAAATAGATTTTATTTACCAAAAAAGAAAAAAAAACCAAAGTAAGGAACTTGTTTGGTTATTTGTACGTACCAAAAATATTTCGATTTTCCAACCCTGGAATCAAATTTAAAATTGTTTGGTTTTTAATGCTAATTTAATTCTTGCTTTAGCGTTTTTAATTAAAAAAGGCACATACATGTGCCAAATGGCACGCTATGGGAAAATAAATTCATGTATACTCGTATATAATGGAAATGCTTTACTATTGATTTAAATTATTTCGTTATAGAATAAAACCATATCCAGTTTCTAAGCAAAAAATAAGACCAATAAAATAAATTTTATTATACGAATTCTCGATGAGATCAACAAGCTAGCTGTTACTTGTAAGGTTATGTTAGCTTAGAAGGGATGCCTGCCGTAAGCGAGAAAACCACTCGGAGCCATAATAAGCCATGATGATCCCTGCGTTAGAAACAGAAATTGTTATTCAGTTGAATATTTACCAAGTCCATTTATATTTATACATATAGAAAACGATAAGATTCCCAGAAGAAATGCTGTATTTTAGTTTAGTGCAAAATGCCATATATCATTTGAATTTGTTTTTGCACCAAATCATCTCTTCTATTACATGTTACTGATGTTGGTGATGAAATCAATGAAAAATGTTTGCTGGGAATGAGTGTGCATGCACTAGTGCATTTGTGTAGGTCCACATTTGTTTAAGTGTAAGTCTGTCTGGGTCTATTTACTTTACACTCATGCATTCAATTCAAAAATTATTAAACAAAAACTGTAGAAAAGTTGTTGTTGCTGTTTGTTTGCTTTTAAGGATTTGAAATACACAAACAAAGTTAAACAAGAGATGAAAGAATTTGGAATATTTTAAAAATATTCCAGTTAAAGAAACTCATCTTTCATCTTTCATCGTTTAGAATAATAAAGGTATTCATAAAATAAACATTCTTTATAGTTCAAGTATGTCTTAAAAAAAATGCTAAAAAGAAATTATGGCAATTTCTAATTGGAATAGGCTATATACATATTTGTAGTAATATCCCAAAAGGAATACATTTCTGTCTACTATTTTGGTGACTGTTTGGCGACAACGCCAATAAAGCGCCTACATCTTTATATTTGTCTTTGATGATAAAAAAATTTGTGGCGGCGGTAGAAATGAATTATTGTCTTCTTTCTGTTTTAATATTTAAAAAGAACTACATTTACGAAATAGTGCATGTTAGTCTCTTATTTTACTTTTTTTTTAAATAAAATTCCAAAAATTAACAACTCGTGCATTTCCATTAACGACCTCTCTTTCAAAAAGGTATCAAAAGTGTAGACTAGAAATACTAAAATGTACTAGTGAATCAATAGTTCCAATGTCAATAGTGGTTCTCCAAGGAGTCTCCAAAACAGTTTCTGAAAGAAATCTGGTCATTTGTTTGTACGTTTTCAATTTATTTTCAGTTATTATGATACCTTATCATCAGAATGGAATACACGCCTCCTACAACGTCGTACAGCAAAACATTACAAATCACATAACAAATAATTCTGGTAACACTAAAAGTCCTGTCCATGTACGTTTTTGATATGACCGGCATATTAATATTTTGGAAATGGAAAAATAATTACAAGCTTTTAATTATAATTACTTTCAAAATAACTTCTCCTTAATTACAATTACAAATAGTTGTAATTTATTTACTTAACCGTGATACTTAATTCTAATTTCAGTTTTATACCTCAAAATTTAATGTTACAATTACACAAAATCAATTAGTAGAGACGGTTTGTAATAAAAAATTTTATTTGTTGAATGCCGATAGAACAAAAATCATAACGCAAAACTTTTTCTTACTGTAGCTAAGAAATTGCCAAGAGTTCTTGTAATCACTGTTTTACGTTCTTTTTAAATAGTGTCTGAGCATTTCGCAAAGTTTATCACTAAAATCCCATTTATATGCAATCCAAGCAATTTTAACTGTTGGCATAACCAAAGCATGACACTGCTGAAGTTTACTATCAAGACATATTTACTTTTATGAGGAAAATATCCAGAAAACTTTTACAGTTTTTTTATAAAGAAAAATAAATTGAGAATTCTGTTTCAATTAAATATGATTGAAAGATATTTTTTATATTTCTCATTTGAGCAAAATTTCCAGGAACAAATGGAAGCTAAAGAAAATTTGTCGTTCATAAATCAATATTTTATCTAGCATTTGTTGCAAGGGAGATAAAACTGGGAAAGCGTTTGAATTTACCGAGAATTTAATAATGAAATGATATTACATTTTTTTCATCCAGAGAAGAGACAAGAACAATTTATTTGTACAAAATTTTGAAACAATTAAAGAATGGCATGTTAGTTATTACTTTAGATTTACCAAAACATCATTTTTTTAATTACAATTTTGTTGGTGCATACACTAGCTTTCTAGTCTTAACACCTGACCTAAATGTTTACATATTAGCTTAAGTCAGCTTAAGCACCTGTGCCAAAAAAAAATCATATGTTCCATAATCCAATAACCAGGTTAATACCGTACAACAATGTAACCCAAACAAACAACATTATAATTATGTCATATATAAAAGGAAAGTCTGTCAAAACTGTACACAACTTTTGACGTAAAAGTGATATATGACGGATTACACTGCTCAGCAAAAAATTGTTTTTTGCTTCTCCTTTAAATAAATCTACGTGGACTATATGGATTTTGATGCGCTAAGCTCAAATCCGTTTTCGTTGCTGAGAACGGCGACGAGTTGATTGATTAGGATCATCTACAATGCTTTCCTGTACAGCGGCTATAGATTCTTCGGCGTCTCACGGAATGAACATTATCACTAACAGTAAATGTGGTTCGAAAACGATCTATTGTTCTTCGAATTACCCGTTAAAAAAGACGATTAAGTAGGCCATAAAATGGATGAGGTACACGATGGGTTTGACGAATAGAACAATTATTTTGATTAAAAATGTCAACAATTTGCACGCGTTGCTCTGGTGTTATGACACTCTAAAAAAGCACGCTTTACTTTATACAATCTTAGAGTTATATTTCGCACCGGTACAAAACCAAACAGAAATTAATCGAATGGTTACGCTAATACTCGTAAGCCTCCAATGATTACAAGTTCATTTGTTTTGTCAACTATTGTGATGTTGTTTTCTTAGTTTCGTTAAAACGGTTTAAGAGTTTAATTTCGTTGGCATCATTCCTACAGAGAAGCAACACTCAAATAAGCTGCAGACTATTGCGTAACAACAGCAACAAACTCTGAAATATTTTCAGATACTATTGATGTATCAAGCAAATTTATGCTGCTGCCCACAAGTCTTCAAGGAATTACTGATTTCATGGCAAATTTGGCCAGTGAAAAAGTTAAATATTACATTTGTTTAAATTACTTAACTTGCAGCAATTAAATAATCCCTTTAATTATATTTATTTTCAGGGTAATGCAACTTTTGCTAATTAAATAAAAAAAAATTACTTTTCTACCTCCTTTTGCAACATAAAAGCCCTCTTATTTGGTTGTATCCTCGGCTTTTGTTCAGTTGCCTGATAGTTTTTTTCTTCTTTTTTTAAATTTAGTGTTGAAATAACATACTTTTGTTTCGCAATTAAACAGATTTATTTGCAAAAAGACAGCAGCAGCAGCCATTAAAACAAGGTACATAAATGATGAATGTTTATTTTCAACTAAGGTCGGGCAGGTAGCCAGGCACTTGTATTTGGTCATGGTATTACGCTGATTGTAATGAGAAATGTAAAAGGGTTTTGCTTTTTCACAAGCATAAAACCAAAGTAAAATAAGCTTATTAATAAATATACGAGAGTACTACAGAGTTTTTTTTTTCAAATGAGATACAAGTGCAGTGCCGTTTTCCTTTAGTTTGCCGAAGAGCAATTTTTCATTTTTTATTTTTTATTTTATTTTATTTTTTTGTGAATGGGAATTATTAAGTTGAATGTCGGTAACAAGAGCAGGTTGCCTTTAACAGTTATTTTTGTATTTCATATTTAATAAATAAATTTATTACAAAAAAAATTATTTCTTGTTAAACGACCATCCTCCAGTAATTAAAAATTGAGAAAAAAGAATATTTTTAACTTCAATTTAAGTATAAATTCTTCAATTTCTGCTAGTGAATTTCTTATCTATATCTTAAAGAAGTTTTCATAATCACAAAATTATACTTTTATGTAGTATTTATAAATAATAATCCCCCCTATCGTGAACAACAAGGGGAATTTTTGTTCACATGAAATTTTTATTCAACTCGAAGGGAAAAATGGTATCATGAATCTCCCGTGAGAAATTATTCCCGCTATCAGTTCTCAGTGAATGCAATAAATAGAAGAAGCCGAAAACAACATGAAAAATCAATGAATTTGTGTTGAAAATTTTAATTTTATGCAATAATTTAAAAAAATTAAAAGGAGTATGACTAAATATTTAGTAATGAAATAATTTGAATACATTTTGTAAACTAGGCAAAACATATTAAACATATTCTTAACCCTTTGACGACGAATGGGACAAATATGTCCCATTTGGTTTTTTCGTCTTTACAGCCGCATTTTCTAATGGATTATGATCTTATTGGTGTTGTTCGATAAAAGACAAATGTATTATTTGGTATTGGCGTTAACACTAAGGTTTTGTTGTTTCAATTGGGCTTAAGGGCTTCCAAAAGTCAGAAATTTAAACTTTTTTTTTCGCAATTTTAGTTTCCTAATATCCCGGGTTCTAATTGATACTGTTGGAAAAACTTATAGTACTAGATGAACCTATGCCTTATGTAAATATATTGAGCAACGCATTTTGAATCGGTTCTATACTTTTCTCTGGGGAGCTGAAAATATGATGGGACATATGTGTCCCATTCGTCGCCAAAGGTAAAAATAAAGGATATTTTTTTAATAATTTTTTTATTTTGTTATAGGTAAAAAGCATAGAAAACGCAAACGATTCAACGAAAAACATTAAAAAATAACTCAAAAAATTAATTTAAAATTATGAGATCCTATAAATGATTCATGTAAACTAAATTAAAATCATAATTAGTTGTGATAAATTGTAAAACAATTTATTTTTCCAGTAAAGCACATTGGTTTTTTACTTGTGAAACAAATTGTGTTTGTTCAGCATTCGATTCCGCTTTTTGTGCAAACGATATTTCGCTTCCTGACTCCCCCTTCCATTCTTGTTTGGTAATGTCCAGCTAAATTCGACACTGCCTCTAGTCTTGACTGTGTAATGGATTCTCGAGGTGTCGCGGTAATACCAACTTTTCTACTACAAAAGCTGTCTATGAACTGTGTAGCCAGGTTAGGTTAGGTTAGAAGGGCTACCCGCAGTAAGCGAGAAAAACACTCGTAGACCATAAAAGGCCCATTGTGATGTCCAGAGGACTATACCCTACACAATCCTTACTATGCAAAGTATTTTTTTATTCATTTATTTTTTTTTTTATCTTGGACCAGCACTCAGGGGATGACCCCTATATATGCAATGCATTGCGCCGGAACTGATAACGAGGGGATAGTATTGAGGGTACAGATTAGGAAAGATGAGAAGATAGACAGTTTTTTTGTAGCTATTTCAACCTTTTTTACTAATTTTTGCTACAGGACCGACGAAGGTGGGTGCTGTTACTCAGCTTTTTTTAGTACATGATAGTGTCAGTCGCTGTCAATTATGTTCAGTGACCAGTGACTATGCCTTCATCATGGAAACAGGCTGGCAACAACTAACACAACCACGCACTAATGCTGATCAGAAGAATTCAACACAATATTTCATGACTCAGCGCGGGCTCGAACTCACGACCCTCCGCTTCAGTCTCGTGTTCTACTACTTCAGCCCCCAGCACCCACAAAAAATTATAAGTTTTTGTCTTACAAAAGGGTCTTGCCACAAAAATAAAATTTGCAATCTCTAATATTCGAATTATAATAGAAAATACTTACATTTTGTACTCAATTCCCCACCAAAAACTAAGTGAATAAATTAAAGGGAAAAGTGAAAAAACTTCCGGGAAAAAAATCATTAACGATCAGGGGAATTTAATTTTAGCGTGAAATCATTCACGGGGAATTTTATCTTGATTGCAATTTTAGGGAAAAGGGAAAAATTTCGAGGGAAAAATTATTCATGATAGGGGTGAATAATTAGAAAACAAATAACAAAAGTTAACCGAAATAAATTTTTTACATTTTACTGGATTCTTTATTTTCAATGAATAATTTGCCAAAACTTAATTTTTAACGTATTATTGCCTTGTGGGTATTTAAATCACCAAAAAGGCGTGAGACTTTTTCTACAACTTGAAAAATGTAATTCGTAATATTTGTTTTATATTTATTAAGGTCTTATTTGACAAATTTTCCTTAGAAATTTGTCAAATAAGCAGGTTGAAATCATGAAATATTTTTAATGAACTAGTACTTTAATATTTATTTAATTTAATAATTGTCAGGGTTGGGGAATTTCGTACTAACCAAAAATGTAATAACTTAATAATAATATGAATGTGATAACTTCTCATATTCAATTTTCGTTAAAATATTGGTTAAATAGTTGATATTCCTACTAACTAGCACCACTTGCAAAAAAGTGGAAAAATTGAACAAAGAACGCTGATGAGATGGCGTAGCGGCCTCGAAATCAGTACTGATCCGTTCTGCTGGTTTAATGACTATGAAAAATATTCTTAATATTCCACTCTCAAAAAAATTAATAAATAGAATGCAATCACGTTCATTTATTAAAAATAAAAAATAAATAAAAAATAATTTGCAGTTTCGCAGATTTGAGCCTATAGCCTGTTGGGAAATTAACATCCTGTAATACAATTTATTCAATTTAGTTTTGTGTCTTGACTATTAAAATGCAGAATGTTGACAAATAAAGGATAATGCTATTAATGCTGCTAACTACACATTGGCAAGCACTACCTTAATGTATTTGGCTTAGAAAGTCAGGCAGTTTGAACAATAACTAAATACTTAAATACAAGTCAAGGGCAGGCAGCCTAATCCTTTGACTGGTGTCATTAACTTTCAGAAGTCTTTCTAAATTATGATTCGTAAATTGCAGTGTCTGCCTTAAGGGAAGGTATTAAAGTGCTGACTGCTACTGCATCGATGATGTTGACTCAGAATCTTGGCCATTTAATTGGCCTCTCAAGAGCAGACTTATGCCAAAATCAACTCCGCTAAAGAATATATACAGTTTCCTCTCAAAGATCAGTACTATTGAAATTTTGTAGGCAATTTTTTCTCAATTAGGACTCTAAATTAAAAGGTTCAGCGACCACCGCCATTTAACCAGACCGACAACAATTACCCCAATCACTAGTGCATTTCAGAAAACCGATTCCATATTTATGAATTGAATGTTGTGGAATGAAATCAATCCAGCCAATAGCACTCACACATTTAGCTGATGAATACGAAATTGCAAGCCAAACTTCAACGAGGTATGCTCCCAAATATATATGAATATGCAGATCAAATTTTACTTTTTTTGTCCTGGACAAGCAATCTAGGGAGGTCCTCTACATATTATTAGACTGGCGATCGCTCAGTATATGTAGGACCACTAAACTCCTTTCAATCTTGCAGTTTTTAAGCCGAAGACGGAGAGGCGGCCTAATATTCGGGGTATACAATATCGCTGGACCGTTGGTGGAAAAAATCCCAAATTTTTCCTCTTATGCCAACTTAATATTAATTTTTCGTTAAACATATGGCCGTTATTATTTAAGCCGCTTTCGCACTATAAGACTGAGTCGTATGATTTTCATTCGAATTTCTCTTTTGAGAATGCCTGAGATGCCAAAAATCGCTTTCACACTATAAGACTTTTCATATTATTTCGTATTATTTTGACAAATCTTAATACTCAGTCTTATAGTGTGAAAGCCGCTTTAGTAACACATTAACATAAAACAAAATTTATTACTTGTTCATATGGGCTGAAAATAGAGGCTAAATTAGAAGACCCGTATCGTGGCGTTTGTTTATGTTAGTTCGAAATTGACCTTCGATTAAAAAAAAATAGAACTAACATAAACAAACGTCGCGATACGTTTCTTCTAATTTAGCCTCTATTTTCACCCCTCACTCTCAGAATCTATCTAACTTTTGCTAACCTGAATTTGTTTCACAGTTTAATAATACACATCATGATTAACAATAATAAAATAAATAACATTAATAAAAATAATTTTATTTTATTTAAACAACCATTACCCAGCCATTTTTTTGGGATTTTCAAAATTTTGATTGAGTAACAGAAGAACAACAAGAGTTAAGCTATGATTTTTTAAAATTTTAATTTTTGGAAAAAAGAAAAATATACGATTTATATCCTCTACCTCAAAAATACACGTAGAGGGAGTAAAATGGAGATTAGATTTGAAATTAGCGATCACAAGTTAATAAAAAGTTGCAATAAAGTTCCAGTCAACACAAAGAAATTTTAATTTTTGTTCATTATGTATGAATTTCTATTTTAATAGTGAACCTTTATTTATGTAAATTGTATTACAGGATGTTAATTTTCTCAACAGGCTATAAGTTCAAATCTGCGAAACAGCAAATTATTTTTTATTTTTATATTAATAAATGAACGTGATTACGTTCTATTTATTTTTTGAGAGTGGAATATTAAGAATATTTTTCATAGTCATTAAACCAGCAGAACGTATCAGTACTGATTTCGAGGCCGCTACGCCATCTCATCAGCGTTCCTTGTTCAATTTTTCCACTTTTGCAAGTGGTGCTAGTTAGTAGGAATATCAACAATTTAAAACATGTTTTTAACGAAAATTGAATATGAGAAGTTCTCACATCCATTTTTACAGGTTATTACTTTTTGGTTAGTACGAAATTCCCCAACCCTGAGGATTAATTTTTTTTCCTTGTGTAATAATAAATATAATAAAAATAATAACAAGTAAAAACGTTATATTCGACCTGGTCGAATCTTAAATTCCCTCCAAATATTTAGTAAGTGAATTTAAAATGTTTAACTTGGTGGGACAGAGTTGCTTTATATAATATCATACGTCAACGCCCACTAAAGGGGGCGGGGTTCAAAAATAGGCAATATCATGTTTTCCACAGACGAACGTATGGGCATTGCTAGACCGTCTTAGACTTTATCACTAATCAAGAATATACATATTTACTTTACAGGGTCCAATTCTCTTTGGAGGGTATAAAAACTGTATTTTGGAGGGGTCGCTCTGGCAAAGGATGTGGGGGAAACATTTCACCTTTGTCATAAAACTCTAAAAATAAATACTTGGGATAATTAAATACAAAATACAATTTTTTATTTTATAGGGTCATTTACGGGGAAAAGGGGGTAGGGCTGAAACAGGCAGTCATAAAACTAAAAATAAATGCTTGGGATGATTACATACAAAATTAAAAAATTTTTTTTTGGTAGGGTCATTTAGAGGGTGAAGGAGTAGGGCAGATGAGTACCAGGTATCGTCTCAGCTTCGTCATTAAAGCTTAAAAATTGTATTTTTAAGAAACGTAGGCTTAAGTAAAACAATTTGTTAAATTTGTATGCTATTTTTGCCTATAATAACGCCCAGTAAAGTGGGCTGGGTCCACAAATAATTTTTTTTTTTTATTTTATGGCTCCAGTTTAAGGCGTTGGACCGCATTTGACATAAAAATATATCATTTACTTAACAAAATAACCAAAAAACTTTAAAAATTATGTTGTTTTTTCTGGGTTGGTTTAGTTCTTCTTAGGGGAACTTTTTCCCCCTTGCCCGATTTAGGCCATCACCGAACTTAACCTGCTGTAAGCTTTAAAATATATTTATACCAAATTTCAAGAGTCCAGCTCTTTTCGTTTGGACTGAATCATGATTTCCACAGACGGACGGACGGACATGCTCAGATCGTCTTAGATTTCATCACTGATCAAGAATATATATACTTTATGGGGTCTGAGATGGATATTTCGATGCGTTACAAACGGAATGACAAAGTGAATATACCTTTCAAATTCTTTTTTAGAGGGTATAATAATAAGTCACAAGGAATACTTGTCGATACGGGTGTGAAGCTATAGAAAGCATACGGAATATAACATCAGGCTGCACTTATTTCTCCGGCAGAGAATACAAAAGAAGGTATGACGCAAAAATTATACACCAGGAACTGCCAAGCAAATATAATATTGAACAAAGGAAAGAACCCTTTTTCTTATATCAGCCATCAAATGTCTTAAAAAACGAAATATCGAGACTTTACTGGGATAAGAAAGTACTAACAGATGTGACTTTCCTGTTTGATAGACCAGACATTGTCCTTTTTGACACGCGAAAATGTAAAGTGTTATTCAGGATGTAGAGATAAGGTATGCGGAAAAAATATCAAAGTACGAGCAGCTCATAGAGCCTGTACAAAAGCAATGAAAGATCAAGGAAGTAAGAATAATACCGATAGTAATAACAAGTACTGCAGTTATCTCACATGGTCATAGCTACACCTAGAATTGTGCACCGGTTTATGGATGCAAGATAGAATACAATTTTAAAAATAATAATAATAATAATTATCGTATTCTGATATTTTCAAGCTTAAGGTCTCTTTATTTTAGTTTAATTTTTAATTTCAATATTTCGTCACTCCTTTGTGTGACTTCTTCAGGAAATTAATTATTTTATTTTTTATTTAAATAAAATAATTAATTTCCTGAAGAAATCACACAAAGGAGTGACGAAATATTGAAATTAAAAATTAAACTAAAATAAAAGACCTTAAGCTTAAAAATATCAGAATACAATAATAATTAAAAAGAGGTCAAGAAACCAGAATAATTTAATAATAATAATAATAATTATAAGAATTAATTATTAACAATAACTACAATGATGTGGGTGCTGTTGGCTGAAGTAGTAGAACACGAGACTATGAAGCGGAGGGTCGTGAGTTCGAGCCCGCGCTGAGTCATGAAATATTGTGTTGAATTCTTCTGATCAGCATTAGTGCGTGGTTGTGTTAGTTGTTGCCAGCCTGTTTCAATGATGAAGGCATAGTCACTGGTCACTGAACATAATTGGCAGCGACTGACACTATCATGTACTAAAAAGTAGAGTAACAGCACCCACCTTCGTCGGTCCTGTAGCAAAAATTAGCCGGCGAAGTAAAAGGTTGAAATAGCTGCAAAAAAACTGTCTATTCTCATCTTTTCTCATCTGTCCCCTTAATACTATCCCCTCGTTTTCAGTTCTGGCGCAATGCATTGCATATATAGGGGTCATCCCCTGAGTGCTGGTCCTACTCCTAAAAAAAAAAAAAAAATTTGCTGCTAAATTCGTATCGTACCTAATCCATCTGATGGAGATAACTGAGATAGATGAATTTCCAGCAATAGTGCTGAAATGGTGTCATGCGATAATAATAAAAATAATAATATTATTATTAATAATAATATATTAAACACATACAGGGCTTAACAATAATACACTTAGTACATTTTATCTTACACAAAACACGAACTTTATCCTTATATTATTATAATTGAAATACTTGTACTCTAGTTAAATGTAAAAATTGGGTAAACATAATATATGTAAAAAAAAATGGGCTACAACAGTTACAGCCAGAAAATTAAAAAGAGAAAAAAATACACATAAAAGTCCTCATTATCATGAACTCAATCATCATAATCTAAAGTGTCATGTGTAACTTGAATCCTGCTTAGAATAACTGAGTCATTTTATACGAAATATTTTCAACTGATTCTTTTTCCTTCCTTCCTGTCTTTCCTCTAGCCACAAGTATATCTCTATTTTATATCCAACAAAACAGCATCCGTTTAACACATCTTTACAACATGACGGGTTGCTTGCCGTGCGTAAAATAAAATTGAACTTGTCTGCTGCTGGTTTTATTATCGCCTTTCGTATATATGACGTTAACAAGAGGTGTGATTTTTAGTACTTTTTATCTGCATATTTGTGTGTGTGTGTGTGTGTGTCTAAGTGTGGGTAATTTCAGTTTCCTTAAATAATTCATTGTGGTTTTATTTGCGGATACGATTCTTGTTTTATTCAAACAATCACGTGCTTTTGTTAAAAATAGACAAGTAAATATTTCCATTTAAGCATAAAAATGATACGAAATTGCTGTTAATAAATAACTTGGATAAAGAAAAACACAGAGAACAGCAAAGAGAGGAATATTTATCCGTTCATGCGCATACATTTTGTAAGAGTACATTTTGCAATTGCATGTGGGTGACATACAGAAAAAAGAAGCACCATAACGTATGAGCATTATAGTTTGATATTAATTTTTAAGTATACGCCACGTTGAACATACAAAGTAAATCATGCATCTTTAATTATAGCACATATGAATATTTAGTTGGGAAGTACTTAAAATAATATATATAAATCTTTAATGTATGCAACACATTAAATGTGAGCATTAAATGAAACTATTCATGTTATTAAAAATTATTTATAAAAATTTAACACGAACTCTTTTATTAATAGCGATATTGAAAGATGTCACAAATAAATAAATAAAAATAAATGAAATAAAAGGGTTATCAACAGGAACTTTGTGTTCTAAAACAATATAAAACAAAAAATTGTAATGAAGATGATTCAAATTTTTATTGTCTTACGAAGAGAAAAGTTCGGCATTTATGAATGAAAAACAAGTAAAAACGTTATATTCGACCTGGTCGAATCTTAAATACCCTCCAAATATTTAGTAAGTAAATTTAAAATGTTTAACTAGGTGGAATAGAGTTCCTTTCTATAATATCGTACGTCAACGCCCATTAAAGGGGGCGTGGTTCAAAAATGGACAATATCATGTTTTCCACAGACGAACGTATGGGCATTGCTAGACCGTCTGAGACTTCATCACTGATCAAGAATATCTGTATATAATTTATGGGGTCCAATTCTCTTTGGAGGGTATTAAAACTGTATTTTGGCGGGGTCGCTCTGGCAAGGGCTGTGGGGGAGACATTTTACATTTGTCATAAAACTATAAAAATAAATGTTTGGGATAATTATATACAAAATTTAAAAAAAAAAAAATTTTATAGAGTCATTTAGGGGACAAAGGAGGAGGAGGAGGTAGAGCAGAGTAGTACTAGGTTACGTCCCAGCTTCGTCATTAAAGCTTAAAAATTTCATTTTTAAGGAATCTAGGTTTTTTTTTTTTTTTTTTAGGAGTAGGACCAACACTCAGGGGATGACCCCTATATATGCAATGCATTGCGCCGGAACTGAAAACGAGGGGATAGTATTGAGGGGACAGAATAGGAAAGATGAGAAGATAGACAGTTGTTTTTGTAGCTATTTGAACCTTTTACTTCGCCGGCTAATTTTTTGCTACAGGGCCGACGAAGGTGAGCGCTGTTACTCTGCTTTTAGTACATGATAGTGTCAGTCGCTGCCAATTATGTTCAGTGGCCAGTGACTATGCCTTCATCATTGAAAAAGGCTGGCAACAACTAACACAACCACGCACTAATGCTGATCAGAAGAATTCAACACAATATTTCATGACTCAGCGCGGGTTTAAGGAATAAAATTGTTAAATATTTGAACTATTTTTTCATGTAACATGTTACTTCATCGCGCACTAAAGTGGGAGCAGAAGTAGCGAAAAATGGAATTTTTTCAACGCTTTGGACCTGCTTTCACATAAAAATATTATATTACAAAATAACTTTAAAAATTATATTGTTCTTCTGAGGGCATCTTTTTTAGCCGATTTACGAACGTGACCTGTGCTATTCATCAAAATTTATCTATACCAAATTTTAAGGGTTTGGCTCTTTTCGTTTCAACTGTACCGTGGATGGACGGACGGACATGGCTAGATCGTCTTGGATTTCATCACTGATCAAGAATATATAAACTTTATGGGGTCTTAGAGGGATATTTCGCAGTGTTGCACAGGGAATGACAAAGTTAATATACACTCCAATTCTTTTTTGAGGGTATAATAATAATAATAATAATAATAAAGTTTGTTAACATGATAATAGACCATACATTAAGGAACCACCTGACTCACATGGGTATTGTTGATGATATAACATGAAGAACCTACCAGGAAGCTTTCATTCAAATTAGGGGTTCAAATATTTCATTCTCACATTATACCAAATATAGATCTTAGGAATTCTAATTGGAAAGATTTACTAACCAAGCTCATGGCTTTTTGGTTTTAAAAAGAGCGTGCAGTATACCACAAGGGCATAAGTGTTGACCGTGATGATTTGGGACAACCTTATTTTCAACCTATCCTAATTCTTTTCCCGCATCAAATATTTCTTTCTTTGTAGTACAAGTACTCAATTTATTAGTCTTGTTGTATCGTTGTATTTGAAAAGTCAAAAACAAAATTATGAGTCACTATATTAAAAATAATATTTTCTAATACAACGATACACGATATAACAATGCGTGTGAATTGACTATTAGGCAATTCCTCACAAATTTTATAAATTAAATCGATGTACATATTTTTCTTAAAGATATTAATATTTGTTTGAAATTTATATTCGTTATATCACTTATCACTTTTAACTCATTGTTATTCTCACATGCGTTTGGGGCAATTTTAAAAACTTTTTACTAATATTTTTCATCGCATATGGATCTTGCAAATTCATTTAATTTTTGTTACAATTTAGAAGTTGCTAGAAAATATTTCGAGAATAATTTATATTCATGTTGCCGAATTTAAATGCTCTTTGAAGTACAATAAAATTAAGAATGTAAAATATTACAAGTTGAAAACATAAGCGTTTTTTTGTTGTTTATGCAAATACATAAGAACACATGATAATACATACACACATTTATTTATTTATTGGCAAGTTTAGACAAATAAATATTAAATATGGCTTTTTGTGTGGGAATACCGAAGAGGGATTTTAATATGGAAATAATGTGTTGCGTATACAACAATTTTGGTTAAGCTACAAACTTTTTACATTTAGCATAATTTATTTTCGCCCCAAAACCGTTTCGACTAAGTTACTTTAATATCTTTTTAATTGCTGTGAAAGTTGTAAATATTCAATATAATATATTTTAAAAGAAATATCAAGTCAAGGTCTCATATTATTTTAAATAAAAGAACTAAAGTAAATAAGTTTAGTGTTCACAGCTTAATAATTTAACCACTAAACAGATTTTTAATTTTTAAAGATTTCAGTTTAAAAAATTGGTTTCATTGTGTAACAATTAATGTTGTTATATCTATCTCAAGGGGCAACAAAAAAATTAAATAAAAGTATGAACATTTCAAATTCCCAACCAAACTGAGTTTTAGCCAAAAGTTTAGGATTTTGTAAATTCATCTAATTTGTTGAACATACCTCGTATGGTGCATTTTTATTAAGCTAAGTAACTTTTAATATTCCCCAACGCTCACTGTATACCATCAAAAGGCTTTTGGCGTTCTAAGTTTGCTATATCTGAACCTCTTAGGAAATTATAAATTTGTTTTAAAATAATCATTTTCAAATTACTGCCTGTTTTTGTAAAAATAATAAAAATTTTCGTTTGGGTATTTATGTATATTGAAGCAACAATAATAAAACTCAAAATTTGTTTTTGTTTCAATATAAATACCCAAACGAAAGTTTTTTATTCTTTTTACAAAAAAAGCAGTTATCTTTTGATTTCTATTTTTTCTAATTTTTCGATCTTATGTTTTTGTAAAATAAAAACAAAAATTAGTTATAATTAAATTTTTTCATTATGTGTTCATAATGTTAATTAAATATTAATTTTATTGTTATCTTGGCTAAAATATCCACAGGATATCGCAATATTGAAAAAATAATAGAATAAATTAATAAAAAAATTTAATAGAATAACTTTTATTTCCTGAAGATGTTAACAAGCTGTTAACGAAATATCGAATAAAAATTATAAGAAATAATATATTATAAAAAACGACCCCAAGCTTGATAAATATTACAATAAACTGATAAGGGCAATAAAAATAAATCAAAAAAACTCAACCTTGTTCTAAACAAGTAAAAACGTTATAGTCGACCGGGTCGAATCATAAATACCTTCCAAATATTTATTAAGTAAATTTAAAGTGTTTAACTTGGTGGGACAGAGTTCCTTTATATGATATCGTACGTCAACGACCACTAAAGGAGCGGGGTTCAAAAATAGACAATATCATGTTTTCCACAGACGAACGTATGGGCATTGCTAGACCGTCTTAGACATCACTGATCAAAAATATATGTATATACTAAATGGGATCCAATTCTCTTTGGAGGGTATTAAAATTGTATTTTGGTGGTGTCGCTCCGGAAAGGGCTGTGGGAGAGACATTTCACCTTTGTCATAAAACTCTAAAAATAAATGTTTGTTATAATTAAATACAAAATTTAAAAAAACAATTTTTTATAGGGTCAATCAGGGGGCATATAATAACGCCCAGTAAAGGGGGAGGGATCCAAAAATTATTATTTTTTTATTTTATGGCTCCAAGTTTAACGCGTTGGACCTTCTTTGACATAAAAATATATCATTTGCTTAACAAAATTACAAAAATACTTTAAAAATTAAGTTGTTTTTTAGACGACTTAGCCCATCTCCGAACTTAACCTGTGCTATCCTTTAAAATATATTTATACCAAATTTTAAAAGTCTATTTATTTTCGTTTGGACTGATCGTCTTAGATTTCAACAATATATGTATATCCCTTATGAGGTCTCAGATGGATATTTCGCTGCGTTACAAACGGAATGACAAAGTGAATATAGCCTCCATATTCTTTTTTTAGAGGGTATACAAATTTCTATAATATCTGTTAAATTAATTTCTAAGAACTTTACACATGCATATTTACATTTAAATAGCCCATAGAAAATTATCCATAGACTTAATTAAACGATATTAAGCCGTGAGGGAGACATCTCTGAAAGATCAGCGAATATCTCAGCTTCTTCATAAAGTATTAAAAATTTAATTTAATTTTAATTTCAAGTAATAGAATTTAAATCTTTACAATATTTTTTGCATATATTCACTCCTATCATGTAATTTTTCCATCGAAATTTTTCTCTTTTTCCCTAAAATTGCAATCATGAATAAATTCCCAATGAATAATTTCATGCTAAACTTAAATTTCACTTATCGTGAATGATTTTCCCCGCGAGTTTTTTCACTTTTCCCTTTATTATTATTTACTTAGTTTTTTTGGTGGGGCATAGAGTAGAAAATGTAAATATTTTCTATTATAATTCGAATATTAGAGTTTATAAATTTTATTTTATATATTTTTTGCAACAAATCAATTGCCTGCGTCCTTGTAAAACATGTTGCTCCAATTCTAAAGATTTACCCCCTTATTCATAAAAATCACGAGAGGCTTATAAGAGTGTAATAGAGCAAATTTCATATGAAATTTTGTTTTATTATTCTGTTATTAGACTCTCATAATTTTTATGAATAAGGGGGTAAGAATATTATAATACAATATATTTTAAGCTTAAGGTCTTTATGATATATATATACATATATTTATTTTTCAATATTTCGTTAACATCTTCAGCAAATTGTTATTATTTTTATTGTTTTCTTTCAATTTATTTTGTTTGGTTTCCAAAATGTATCCAAATTAATTTACTACTAAATATTTAGCCATACTTTTTTTAAATTTTTTTAAATTATTACATAAATGTAAATTTTTCAACACAAACTATTTTTCATGTTGTTTTTAGCTTCTTCTCTTGTTTACATTCACTGAGAACTGATAACGGGAACAATTTCTCACGGGAGATTCACGATATCATTTTTCCCTTCGAGTGGAATAAAACTTTCACGTAAACAAAACTTGCCTTGTTATTAATGTTAGGGATGAAAATCTTACTTCAACGCCCACTTAAGGGGACGGGGGTCAAAAACTGATTTTTGTGATTTTCTGACTTCAAGTTCAATGCTTTGGATCTTCTTTGATATAAAAATATATAATTTGCTTAACAAAATTTAAAAAAAACACTAAAAATTTATTTTGTTTTTTAAAGGTTGGTTTATTTTTTCTTAGGGGAATTTTTCGCCCTCTGGTCCGATTCAGCCCATTTACGAAATAAATCTGTGTTATCCTTCAAAATTTATCTATACAAAATGTCAAATGTCTAACACTTTTCATTTGGACTGAATCGTGGTATCCACAAACGGACGGACGGACATGGATAGATCGTCTTAGATTGCATCACTGACCAGGAATATAGTTTAAAAACTCTATTGTGTCTGAGGGGAATATACTGCTGTGTTACACACGGAATGACAAAGTGAATAAACTTTCCAAAAAATATTATATGATATAAGAAAAGCACCTGGGTTCGACTCCACAATTAGCCATGAATATGAGATAAAATTTTTCCGATCTGTGTGGTTGATTTAGTTGTTATCGGCCTATTTGACAGACGAAATATATCACTCACAACTATAAAGATGGATTCACCCATGTTTTCCGAACAAAAGTTTTGTCCGGACAAAATTTATTTTACTGAGAGTTTTCTGCAGCACGATTCACTCATTTCGATAAATTTGTCCGGAAAATCAAAGTTGCCATTCATATAAAAAAAGAGTTTTGCAAAATCTTAGTACTGCAGCGATTTTTTATGTTTTGCTTTGTTTTCTTGATATTTTAGATATTTGGATATTAAATATTTTAAATTATTTTTGTGAATAATAATGGACGAGAAAAGTAAATTGCTTTACCTTATGGCCATTGAATTGCATAAAGCATTGTTGTTAGCAAAATACATATAAAAAAAGAAACAAATAGATAATATTAGTTCTCAAAATTTATTTTTTTAGTCTCACACAGAATTTAATATATCAAACACAAAATGACACCTCAACTTTATGTGAAAAAGTTTAACGTATTGGCAACTCAGTTCAATTTTGTCCGGACAAAATATAAAATTAAACCAATTCAAGCTGAGAGTTGTTCTCTCTCTCAAGAAGAGAGACGTCAAACTACATATAAAAAAATTTGTCCGGACAAATATTTTGTTCGGACAACATGGGTGAATCCGCCTTAAGTTATAAATTCAAAACAACAACACTTTTGCGAAATTTATTAATACTTTGACTCTATCAGGTACTAAATAGCGCACTACAGCCCCCTCTTTCCATAGTTGTTGTGTCTTTTTGTATGTTGAATAAAACACGTTTGTAATTCCAATAAATCATTTGATGCAAAAAGTAATATATTAGGATAAAAACAAATATGACAAAAATCTCTATCTCAATACTAGAATGTTCTTTTCAATAATTATGACAGATTTTCAATAATTATGACAGCTTTTCAATAATCATGACACTTAATCAGTGATGTCAACGCTTTTATTTGATACAATAGCGTGGGCGAAAATTTCCATCTATCTTTCCTCTAATACTATCCCCCTTCTTTCAAAGTTCCTGCACAATGCATTGTATCAGGTTTTTTCATACCCTGAGTGCCGGTCTAAGCGAAAAGAATTCATTCAATTCGGAACTATAAAATGTTCCTTCAGTTATATTTCAAATCAGCTCATTATGTTTTGTTTTACCTATAATTTTTTTTTATTGCAGCCACAAATGTACCCAAACATACCCATCAGCCTTGTTTTTCACTAGTATTAAGAATTAATAAGCATCGGTATGCATTGTATTGCATATGAGTGCATATGAGTGTATTAGTAAAGCTAAAGTTAAGTGTGAGTGACATTCAAAACACATTTAGTGTCGTGCTTGGGGAATTTAAAAATTAAAATAAAGTTTGCCTTAGTTAAGCGAGCCGTGTATCATTTATTTTGGCAGTTGGGTTTTTTTTATACGAATACTTTTAATATCATTAAATCTTTTAAACTTTGTGTCCTTAATTTGAAATGTACATACACACATATACGTTAAAAATGGTACAGAGAAAGTTGTAGTATAAAAATTGCTGTAAAAGTTTTCCGGTAATTATCTAAATGGGGATAAAGACGTAAATATATCTCGTTATAATAAAGACTTGTTTGAAAAATTGCTTTAACATGTCAAACGTATTCAACATTTAAGTATCTATTGTTTACTTATTTCTTAAGTCAAACACTCGCACGAATACATACATATGCAGTTTACCTACGAGGAACCTTCTGGTTTTTTTTGTCTGAAAACTGGTATCGTTCCATTTATAGTTTCGGCGTAAGGCCGACTTTTGGTCAGAAACAGCGTTATAAGAATTGTTATAGATGGCATCTCATAAAATGAGTTCAACTTTATTTCGAGGGCTTTATTCCATCTCCTATACTTTTCTTTATCTTCATCAATGACCTTCTCTGTCATAACTTTCAGTACTATTCTATTATAATTTTTCATTCACCAAAGTTCGCAGAGACAGCAGCGATTTCATAATAATCTCCGATAAGTAAATTGCGAATTAGATTAATCTCACCGCACGTAAGGGGCCATTGCCTCACAGACTATTTTGAAGTTACTGTCATACCTAAATACGGGCGGCAAGCGTTTTTTAACTGTCAAAAGTTCTCATGTCCATACATTTTGTATGGAGCATACCGAAATAACGCGGCGGCAACGCGGCTGCAACGCTTTGCTATTGGAAAATCCGATTTTGACAGAGCGTTTTCTAATGAAGTTAGTTGCAAAAGAAAACAATTGTAACCAGGGAAAGAGAGCAAAAATTTACAAAAGTGAAATAAATAATAAAAGAAAAAATTTTTGCACTTCGTATTAGAAAATAGAGATAAGAAAATATTTACAATATGATTATATACATAAATATGTATGCACGTTTGTAATTTGTACAAAATTTCAATAACAAAATCACAAATGTCGTCCGTCCAGCTATTAAAATAATCAGGGTTGTTTAATTTGTTTGTTTGATAACCCTGTTTTTATTGTTTTTTTACGTAACGCTGCCGCTTTTGTTTAGGTATGGCATTTCAGCGTTAACGCTCAGCGGAAAAAAACGTTCCGCTTTCCGCCCGTATCTAGGTATGGGTGTTACTCAACGATCGTTTTCGAAATTCGTTCATTTTTTACAAACACAAGCATTGCAGTCAGAATACAATCCCTTTTCGTTGAGGTACGAATGACACGCATAAGATATTATAGTGAGAGCACGTAGCCTAACAGCTGGAATATGTTTTAGAGCTTTTCTTCTTACAATTTGGTGAAGTGCAATTGTCAACTCAATTCCTCATATAATCAATTTATCATCTTATGGCATAATGAATTCCATATGCAGGGAGAGGAGGATAAGGTAAAGTTTCAGCTTCGCAATAAAAGCTTAAAAATTTTATTTTTAAGCTTTGTAGGCTTAAGTAATACAATTTGTTATATTTTTGCATTAAATAACGCCCACTAAAATAGACGGAATGCAAAAATTCGTTTTTTTTTTGGATTTTACGGCTTTGACATGAAAAATCATTTGCTTAACAACATTACAAAAAAAAAAAAACTTTAAAAATTATGTTGCTTTTTAGAGGTGGGTTTAGTTCTTCTTAGGGAAACATTTTTTTCTCTGGCCCGATTCAAGACATTTACGAACCTGACCTGTGCTATCCTTCAAGATATATTTATACCAAATTTGAAGGGTCTGGCTTTTTTCGTTTGGACTGAATCGTGATTTCCACAGACGGACGGACGGACATGACATAGATTTCATCACTGGTCAAGAATATATATACTTTATGGGATCTCAGATGGATATTTCATTGTGTTACATACGGAATGACAAAGTTAATATACCCTCCAACTATTTTTTTGGAGGCTATAAAAAAGAATAACAACTCTCAATTGCTGTGTTTACATAAAACAGGTTAGCTGATGTTGATTTTTAATATCTTACAACTACAATTATAGCTGGAAGAAACCCAGCTTTAATATATAAAATGATAAAGGAAGTTACGCCCACATTTTTCAAATATGCGCACAAAAAAGCGTAACCAGTATAAACCTAAAAAAATACACTTTCCACAATTTCCATGAGCAAAAGAGATATACAACAATATACAATTGCAATTGCATTACATTATAACCGAAAAATGTATTTTAAAACAAATATTTACAGATCTATATATGCATACTTTTATAGGGTATAGGCTTTCTGAGGCATCATATAAAATTCGCTATTACAACTCGACACTGAACAGTCTCCACATTACTTATGAATTACATTTTAAACAATTCCCTAGTACGGAATTAAAAAACATGTGGCAACACTTTGTGCTAACAAAGAAACACAGTGGCTGAATTTCCAAAAGAAACAACAGCTGACTGCAGATGTGATAAATGAGTACCAACTACCTTTTGGAATTTTACTTTTCTAAGCAAGTGATTTTCAGTGGGATTTAACTTTGATAATTCGCTTTTGCTTAAAAAACTGATTTTCCAAATAAATGGACCATCATGCGAGGAAAGATATATGAACGTTTCAAATATATGTGCTTAGGTAGTGTCTTCTGCAAGCATTTCATTCCATTTACATATAATAAAATGTAATGTTGCTCTCGTAAAATCAATAGCAGATATTCTTCCGAGTTCCACTTACTACATATGTAACTTTTGGCATAGTACAAATAGTCTGGCATCAAGTAATAACCATATATTTGGAAAAATTTGCAAAAAGTACCGCATAAAGCACGGTAGCATAAACGTACTTTTTAGCTACATATATATTGCACAAAAATGATCAATTGTAATATATATCAATTGCACAAAAATAATCAATTGTAAAAAATATCAATTGTATATTGCACAAAAATAATCAATTGTAATTGGCATAGCACTGGTGACTGAACATAATTGGCAACGATTGACACCATCATGTACTAAAGAGCAGAGGAACAGCACCCTCCTTCGTTGGCCCTGTAGCAAAAAAAAAAAATAGCCGGCGAAGTAAAAAGTTTTAATAGAAACAAAAAATTATTTTCCTTCTCATCTATCATCACCTGCCCTCTCAATACTATCCCCTCCTTTGTAGTTCCGGCGCAATACACGGCATATGTTAGGATTCATCCCCTGAGTGCTGGTCCGAATTAAAAAAAAACTGAAATTAATGCAATCGATCTTGTTTTGTTTTTTGAAATGACTTACTTTTTTCATGAATTTATCTTTCATATCTGATACATAATTTTTTATTACATCTGATATTAAGTATTATTCTCAGTATAAGGTTTGAAATTAATTTAGAAAGTGTTTTCTTAGGTATTTCCTTAATATACACGTATTTATATAATTATGTACATAAGAATGAGGCATTAGAACGTTTCGTTTATTTACATAAATGCTTTCTCTTATAGCTTTCCACAAAAATAGTTTTCCTGGAAAACTGTATTACTTGTAATTGTAGACCATAGCTGTTAAGTAATGATTACTAATCATAATAATTAGTAATTAGATTTTTTTTTTTTTTTTTGAAAGGTGAAGTAACGATTATATTACGATTATTTTCAGATTCGCACGATTACTAATTGATTACGATTACAGATAATCGAAAAATAATCAAGATTAATAAAAATTACGAAAAAATAATCAAAAATAATAAAAAGTAATCGAAAAATAATTTAACTACTTTCGAAGATTACTTTTGATTGTTTTTGATTATTTATATTTTTTTTTGTGAAATTATGGCAATACTGTTTAATGTTAGTTTTTTCATTTTTTTTATTATTATTGATGTGCATCGATTTGATAATTAACAACCTGTTTGCATTCTTCATGATTCTGCATTCTTCGTATTTATCACGGGTTCAGGGGTTTGTACTCTATTTGTATAAAGCAGGGACCGAAAATAACTGTTATGTTTTTATTTCGGAGCAAAAAGGTTACACAAAAATGCTCATTATATGCATTTGCGAATTTTTAACCATTATGGTCGCATTTATATTATATTGATTACCGTAACCAATTACATTGAGAAAGATAGAATTTTGTTTATAAACAACCATTTTTTGTTTATTTTTATTTATTTATTTTTATCTTGGATCAGCACTCAGGGATGACCCCTATATATGCAATGCATTGCGGCGGAACTGAAAACGAGGGGATAGTATTGAGGGGACAGATTAGTAAAGATGAGAAGATAGAAAGTTGTTTTTGTAGCTATTTCAACCTTTTACTTCGCCGGCTAATTTTTGCTACAGGGCCGACGAAGGTGGGTGCTGTTACTCTGCTTTTAGTACATGATAGTATCCAAAAATTTTTTTTTGTTAAAAATAACTATGTATTATGATAAATAATTTATTTTTTTTTGGTTATCACTTTTAAAACAACCCCACAAAATCAACGCAGTTCCAAATTGAAGGTCCGTCTCCAATACAAGTAAAATGATCACATATTTTAACGTATCCTTGTCATTAATTTTTTTATGTTTTAAATGCAAACTTTCAAAATAATATGTATGTATAAAATGATGCGCATTCTAAACTTTTAAAAAAGAATCAAAAATAATCCTTGAAAGTAGTCAATTATTTTTTTGATTACTTTTGATTATTTTCTCGTAATCCTAACGAATGTTAATTATTTTTGGATTATTTGTCATTATATTTAATTAATAATCTGGAATTTTTAAAAAGAAAATTATGTAATCAATACCATTCTTTTCAAAATTTAATATAATTGATTACTAATCGTAATCCAAATTTAACAGCTCTGTTGTAGACACAGTATGTTAATTTTTTAAAGGGGGCGATAAGAGTCTGATGGTTATATATTTTGAATGATTATTACTTTGCTTTTTTGGGAATCGTCTGCATTTGTGACAAAAACATACATATAAAAAAATTTAACTTCTCTATAATGACACAAAACTGCATTCTCCTTACTTAATTGTGTATTCTATGTCTATTAAAAATTTCCCATGTAAACAATTAAAACCATCTGGCAGCACTTTGTGCTTATAAACCACATGATTAGCTGAATTAGCAATGTAAACAGAAGATGACAAACATGTGCATAAAAAGCAATAACTGTTAACCATGGAATGTATAATAATATTCATATACATATATAAATATGTACATATGTATAACTACATATAAAAACTAAAACTTACATTTGCGGCACCATCATTTTAGAAAATAAATTACTTTTGCTATAACTTTTCCACAATTTATTTATATACTTATTTACGTATACATATCTGCATGTGCACATGCACACACACAACTAGTAATACATATTAAATACGCACTTTTTCTACACATTTGATCAGGTTTTGCCAAAACTACACATTATTATACATATGTAAATCTTTTAAACGCAATGAAACAGAAATTTTAGAACTCATTTCACTATGTACATTTACACATTTACATATCTATGCATCAAAGCGCATAACTTTATTGATTCACTCGCGCACAACTTGTTCGGCAGCTCAACTTAGACTAACACAAGGTTGTGAAAATAAAAATGATCAGTTAACCCTCGTTCAGCGGAATGGGTACAATTGTAGCTTTTTATACCTTCCAAAATAGAATTGGAGGGTATATTTACTTTGTCATTCCGTGTGTAACGCAGCGAAATAACCATCTAAGACCCCATAAAATGTATACATAGATTCTTGTTCAGTGATAAGACGAACTAGCCATGTCCGTCCGTCCAACTGTAGAAATCACGATTCATTCCAAACGAAAACAGCCAGTCTCTTAAAACTTAGTTTAAATATATCCTGAAGGATAGCATAGGCCAAGTTCGTAAATGGGCTGAATAGGGCCAGAGGGAAAAAAACTCCCCTAAGAAGAACTAAACCAACATCTAAAAAAACATCAGTTTTTTTTTTTTGTTATTTTGTTAACCATATGATATATTTTTATGACCAAGAAGGTCCAATGCGTTAAACTTGGAGCGACAAAATCCAAAAAAAAATAATTTTTGGACCGCGCCCTCTGTATTGGGCGTTATTATATGCAAAAGTAGTGTAAAAATTTAAAAAATTTATTTTACTTAAACCTACATTCCATAAAAATAACATTATTAAGTTTTTATGATGAGCTGAGACGTAACCTGAATATCCTCTGCCCTATATCCCCTTTGCTCACAAATGACGCTATAAAAAAAAATACACATAGTTATCTCAAAATTTTATTTTTAGTGTTTTATGGCAAAGGTGAAATGTCTACCCGACGGCCCTTGCCACAGCGACCCCGGCAAAATACAGTTTTAATAGCCAACAAAAAGAATTGGCATCCATAAAAAATATATATTCTTGATCAGTGATGAAGTCTAAGACAATCTAGCCACGCCCTGTCTGTGGAAAACACTATATAGTCTATTTTTGGACCCCGCCCCATTTAGTGGGTGTAAATAGTGTAAATATTTAACAAATTGTATTCCTTAAGCCTTAAGCTTTTCCGATGAACGTAATATGTTCTCTGATCTTCATACCAACACATTGGAAACGCCCGTATTAAAATAAATGTGTTTCCTATTTACTTAAGCCAAATGCCATAAGAATAAAAATAGAGTTTTTTTTACTAAATATTTTCATCGTATTTAAGATTCGACCCGGTCGAATATAACGTTGTTAGTTGTATATTTTAAAATTCTGTAACTAGCCTAGATACCTAATATTTTGTGACATCTCCAATTTAACAATAATGATTAGTATTAAGGTATTTTGACAGAGGACTTAACTGTCGAATAATATATGTACCTTTTTTTCAATCAAACACTTTTAAGAGGATACATATGTATGTATATTGGTACAAATGTCAAAAGATTGACAGCAGCATTACCGATTTCTTCAATCATGGTACATACGAACATATTGAAGCATCATTATTATAAATAAAATTTGTTTTCATAATTGAATTTAATTAAATATTTTTGAACAGAATAATGATTCTGAATGACAAATATTTTTTGTGTAACGCATTCACAACACGCTGTACTGAAAATTAATAATTATTGCCGGAGTTTTTGCAATAGCATTGTATAGAACTGAATTTAAAAACTTTAATTTGCAACAAAAATTTTTAGATTAGTTTAGCTCCTTTTGTTGGCGCTGTAACTTTGGGTTACTGTAAAATAAATCACAGTTGAAATTTACTCTTTTAATCAATTCATTATTGGATAAATCAAATAAATCAATCAGTTTGACAACTGAACTGAAATGCAGTTGCCTAATTTTATATACTCCATTTCAAATATTTTCATTTTAGAAACTGTGTTTTTAATAACTTTACCTATTCAATAAATAAACTCAATTAATAAACAAAATGACTACGAAATGGTTTTCATTTGAATTGTAATTTAAAATTTAGTTCACCTCATTTTAGTAATAAAAGTCATATGTTTTCTAAAGTACACACATGTGCATGCAGGTTAGTTTATATTCGCATTCAAACATGTTTCTATAATTACCAGATAGCAAGCGAACATACAGACAAATTAATATGTACGTACATACATATTGTTGTAGTGGAACAGTGCTAATAAACCTGGCATTATCAACACCATGTGCAACAGCTCACAGCCACTAAATAGAAGGACCAACACCAACAACAACAAAAACCACAACTTAAATATTACAATTGTGTTTGATTGTTAAAATACAAAATGGAAACATACAAGACATAAAGTGGAAAATAAAAATCATAGAAATTTTACTAAATCTGTAAAGTTAGATTTCGCTGGCTGACTTGACTTCAATAGTAAATGCTCGGGAGCTAATGTCAAACGGATTTGTGAAACGTGTGAGCAATTTCCGTTTTTACTGCTACAAAAACAAACATCAATTGTATAAAAACCAGAGAAAATCTTGTCGCGTGTTTCCACCTGACACGCACATGCTATTGTCAATGCAGTGACAATAATAAAAAAAACCAGCAACAACAAACGTTAATAGTAACAATAATAACAACAATATTAACAACTCCATATAATGCAACAACAACACAAAAAATATAATGAAAATGAGTACCACAGCACTCGAACCAATACGACACACAGTAAGTGAAAAATACCAGCAAGTACTTGAGCACATGTTAGAAACTGGGAATGCACTCAAAGAAATAACTTAATTAGTTGACTCATATATTGCCCTTTATTGCAACATAGTCTCAAAAACCAAAATTTTTAGTTATTTAAACAAAATTGTTCTTTTGTGTACTTAATAGCACCCACGTTTTCTCTATGAAAAATTTAAGTTGATTTGAGGTAATTATGTGAAAATGCTTTCATTATGTTGTTTTCGAAGTTTCGAAATAAATTTGACATTTGTATTGTTTGTTTATTTTTTTAATATAAGAAAAAAGCAAATAGTTTGTTCCATGTTATCTTGAAATGGCAAAATAAAAAGAAAATTTATAAAAATGTAAAATAAAATTGATTCTTTTCGTAAATTATATTCAACAGATAAAATCAGCGCCATTTTATTCGTACCTAAATGTCATTCGTTTGGATTTGAAACTAACCAATAATGGATGCCCCAAGGTTGCATTTGTAAGAATAACAGCAAATTTCGCCCCAATTTGAAACAAATTAAGTCATTTGAGATAATTTCGTCATATGAAATATGTATGGGAAATCATATCGCAAATTTGAGCAAATAAAATGGTTTGGCCGAAATCACGTATATGAAAACGTACTATGAAGCAAAAGTTTAGCTTTGTAATTCAAACTGAATCGAAATTATAGCGAAATATATTTTTCGCCATCGTATCTGATAGCGCACAGTTTATCGCATTTTTCTCAGTTTGACCGTTTTTGAGATGTGCATAAGTTGCAATAAAGGAGCGATATAAATACAGTACATAACACTTTTTTCCATTTCCCCAATTTTCCAAAGGGACATTATATTCATAGAGTCATATATTAATTACTGGTAATAACTAAAGCATTTAATATAGAAATATAAACATATTCATATCAAATAATATATGTGTTGGTTACGCGTTTTTGGCCTTATGTTTGCCTAGTGTGACTGCACCTTTAGAAACGGAGACATGAAGCGCATTAAAGACGAATTTTTAAGATAAAATTTAAAATTAAGCATATAATCAGAATAATTTGTAGAATATGTTTTAAAAATACGAATTGCTTACAATTATTCCGGCATAGTGGACTTAATAAAATTTATTATGAAATCATCATCAAAATATTAGTTAATTTTTTTGTAATCGGTTATAATACTTTATTTAAATGATGTAACGGTTAATCAAATATATCTAACATTAAATTAGTTGCGCAATCAATCGGTTAGCAATCGCTCGATTAACCGGTACTACTAAAGTTTAAGGTGTGTATCTAATAGTATTTTCACACCGACATGGTTTTAATAAATTCTGGCTTAAAACCTGGCTTTACCGTACAAAATGACTTTCTTAAAACCAACTTAAAACCATTTTCGAATTGGTTTTAAGTAGATTTTATAAAATGCGACCTTGTTTTTGCCTGTTTTTGGCTGTGCTAAGTTGAGTGCTGCCAAGTTACATATTGGAAACAGCTGGTATTGTTTATGTTAATAAGAATATATACGGATGCCTGAAATATTTCTTGTTGTTTTTTCTAAATAACAACTTGATTTCCAAAAAGTTCTTAACTTTGCATAAGTAGTTCCATAATTTTAAAATATTAATTTACAAAATGTAAAATAATTTCTATATTAAAACTTTTTCTTTTTTCCTTCAAACAAAAACTTCTGTTGTAAAAACACAAAACAAGTAGAGCAACAAATTCACACATTTCTGTGTGTGATTTAATTTATGTTGAACAAATTTATTATACAGCCTATATGTTAAAACCGCAATATGCATTGTGAATGCAAAATCATCTGCTTTCGTTTTTAACGGAACAACCAATAACATTCAGTGAGAAAACACTATAACACACTAGATATTTAAATTGTTTGCATTTCAATACTCTTTCAATTTACAGTACACTCACACTTTTTAAATTGACTATTATATTGCTTTCCATTAGTGTGCAATTTTTTGTTCAATTTAACAGCTGACCACATATATATTATAAAAATGTTCTAAATATTCCATTCTAAATAATATAATTTGAATTTAATAAAAATGTTTATAATAAGTAATTTGCAGATTTGAACTTGAGTCTGCATAATAAATTTTTATCTTAATAGAAGTAATAAATAAAAATGTAAATTTTTGCCAATTTATTTTTGATTTCTCTATAAATTTCAATTTTGTGACATGACTTAAAGTACGTTTGCCCTTGCGAAATATTTGCCAAAATAAGCGTAACCACTTGAAAAAATGAAAAGAAAAATCTTTTAATTTTCAAAAATCTTTTGAAATGAAAAATCTTTTATATAACTGAAACAATTTCTAATAATATTGGATATTGGAAGACTCTGTCTATTAGTTACGCCTGACTCTGATTTATTTAATAAAAACGTACCTGAATTAAATTATTTTTCGTCAGTATTTAGTGGTTAAGCTTTTTTAGGCAAATATTTGACTTTTACACAATTAGGCCAACACGTTTTACACTATTAGGGTCTAAATTTAATTCATTTTTTCCAGTGTAAAATAACTTATATGTATATAAAACAAATAGTAATGAAAAAAACACACTTTTTGTTTCATAAATATATTAAGTGCTACGGACTGGTACTTCAAAACCAAATTGTAGAAAAAAAGTGGAATAAGCTGCATTTTGAAATCAAAATAAATAAAAACGAAATTTTTGCACATGCATGACATACCGGTGAAAGAAAGTGATGTGGAAATCACTACAATTTCATGTTGCATGTTGATGACAATTTAGGCACATACATACATACACACATACAAGCATTCATGAAATGTACATATGCAGTTGCACTTGTTGTACTGGCTGATTGATGTTGTGGCATACACATACATATACACATCCATTCACACAATCAAATTCTATAATGTATGTGAACATATTCGTGCACATACAATATAAATTTTAGTGCCACAACGTGTTTTAAATTATACAGCACTTGCGTTAATTCTACTTTTTTGTATCACTTGCTGACAATTGAAAAACAAAAATATTTTTCAAAACATGAGTAGCTGTTTTTTTTAACAATAAGACTAATATAAAATAATAGACATTGCCAACTAATATACAACAATTATTAATAAATATATTAATTTAAAATTAATTGTTGCTATTAAATTATTTACAGTTGATTAATACCAGCTTTTGTTACCTGTTTTATCTTACAATAACTTTGTTTTACATATTATATTCTTGGCAATACATCTTAAGTACTTTAATAAATTGCTGTTTGTTCATTTGATTGAAGTTGATCAAAGATCTGCAAAATTAGTTTTATCGGGTTTTTCCCCAACATTGATTACTTTAGGCAAACAAAATAAAAAACTATACACAACGTAGGTATTAATCTAACATCCGTAGAAGATAAAAGAGCACGCCATTTGTAAACAATTCATCAAAAAGTGTCATGCAAATGTGTCAAAAGATAAATTTGAGAAAAAACTTTGCCAGTTTCATTTTGACGTTCAAATATTAAAACAACAAAAAGAAAATCTTAAAAAAAATTTTAATCTAATGGTTAGGTTGTTAATCTATCAGTAAACATTAAGGTTTTCTTATAACAATACAAAAATTTTAAAACGGAAAACTTATGAAGGTTTTGATTTTATATAATTAGTCCAAACTACATTTAAAGAAAAAACAAGTAAAAGTATTATATTCGGCTGTAGCGAATCTTATATACTGAGGTACACACATTCATTCCAACTCTGGAACTATTTTTGATACCCTCCAAAAAAGAATATGGAGGGTATATTCACTTTATCATTCCGTTCGTAACGCAGCGAAATATCCATTTGATCTAAAACGATCTGAGGATGTCCATCCGTCTATCCGTCCGTTCGTCTATGGAAATCACGATTCAGTCCAAAAAGAGCTAGACTCTTGATATTTGGTATCAATATATCTTGACGGATAGCACAGTTCGGAGATGGGCTAAGTCGGGCAAGAGGGGAAAAAGTTACCCTAAAAAGAACTAAGCCAACCTCTAAAAAATAACAGGATTTTTAAAGTATTTTTGTAATTTTGTTAAGCAAATGATATATTTTTATATTAAAGAAGGTCCAGCGCGTCTACCAAGTTAAATATTTTAAATTTACTTACTAAATATTTGGAGCGTATCTAAGATTCGACCAGTTCGAATATAACGCTTTTACTTGTTTTTTGATAACATTTAATTTTCAATACTAATTTATTTATTTCTAACATCTAAAACTTGTTTAATTTCAAAGAAGGCAATTAGTTTAATTTAAAAAAAAAGTTTGAATTTGCCAGCTCTGGAGCTGTCTTTTTGGCTTCTCTGATTTTCAACACCAATAAATTTCTTTAAAAAAATTTAAATATATTTATGTATATTTATGTAACGAAAAAAATTTCAATTGTCCAACCCTGAAATCTATTTTTGGATTTTGTTTGATTTTTAATAATACTTTCTGAATTATAAAATATATTTAATTAACAAAAAAAAATATTAGTTTTAACTGGTTACTTTTATACTCCAAAAATAGGTTAAAATTTCCAGCTCTGGAACCGTATTTTGGATTTTCCTGATTTTCCATAGCATTCTATTTATTTACAACAGAAACAAAAATTTGACAAAATTTCAAACCGTTTTAGTTTTTATTGCATTTTTATACCCTCCAAAAAAGAATTTGGAGAGTATATGCACTTTGTCATTCCGTTTGTAACGCATCGAAATATCCATCTCAGACCCCATAAAGTATATATATTCTTGATCAGTGATGAAATATAAGACGATCTGAGCATGTCCGTCCGTCCGTCCGTCCGTCCGTCTGTGGAAATCACGATTCAGTCCAAGCGAAAAGAGCTAGACTCTTAAAATTTGGTATAAATATATTTTGAAGCTTAGAGCAGGTTAAGTTCGAAGATGGGCTAAATCGGGTAAGAGGGGAAAAAAATCCCCTAAGAAGAACTAAACCAACACAGAAAAAACAACATAATTTTTAAAGTTTTTTGGTTATTTTGTTAAGCAAATGATATATTTTTATGTCAACTACGGTCCAACGCCTTAAACTTGGAGCCGCCCACTTTATTGGGGGTTATTATATGCAAAAATTGTCAAAAATTTGTCAAATTGTTTTACTTAAGCCTCCATTCCTTAAAAATAAAATTTTTAAGTTTTAATGACGAAGCTGAGACGAAACCTGGTACTACTCTGCCCTACCCCCTCCTCCCCCTTCACCCTCTATATGACCCTACCAAAAAAAAAAAATTTTTAATTTTGTATATAATCATCCCAAGCATTTATTTTTATGACTGCTTTATGACTGCCGATTTCTGGCCTACCCATCCTCCCCCTTTGCCCCCTAAATGACCCTATAAAAAAATTTTTTTTGTTTAAATTTTGTATATAATCACCCCAAGCATTTATTTTTAGTTTCATGACTACCTGTTTCTCCCCTACCCTCTCCTCCCCTTTTGAACCCCTAATTGACCCTATCAAAATATATGTATATAAAATTTTATTTTGTATATAATTATCCCAAGCATTTATTTTTAGAGTTTTATGACAAAGGTGAAATGTTTCCCCCACAGCCCTTGCCAGAAGCACCTCGCCAAAATACAGTTTTATACCCCCCAAAGAGAATTTGACCCTATAAGGTAAATATGTATATTCTTGATTAGTAAGACGGTCTAGCAATGCCCATACGTTCGTCTGTGGAAAACATGATATTGTCTATTTTTGAACCCCGCCACCTTTAGTGGGGGTTGTCGTACGATATTATATGAAGGAACTCTGTTCCACCAAGTTAAACATTTTAAATTCACTTACTAAATATTTGGAGGGTATTTAAGATTCGACCCGATCGAATATAACGTTTTTACTAGTTATACATATTTAAATTTTTAAATGTTGGAATTGATATTTTTTCTTTTTTATCATATTTGATATTTCAACTTAAATGTAAATGCCTACAAGGATTATTTTCCATAGGCAGATAAATATGTAAATAAACCAACCTTTAACCATCATATTTTAAAAAATGTTAAACTCGCATGATTATACAAAAACTCCAGAGAAATTAGTTAATAAAAAGCAGGCATAGAAATTAGCCAAAAAAAGTGTTGTGCAACAATAATAAATTACAGATATAAAAATAATTGCATATAAAATTGTCAACAACAATTTCATAAAATTTAGCACGAACCAACAATGTAGCAGTTAGTGCACCCTTGTGAATATACTTTTAGTTTTTCATTAAATTATAAGTGTTACGAATTGGCACACGTTGTAATTGGCTCGCATAATATGACGTAACTAAGGAAGGATATTAGGAACCTTTAAAGTAATTACATTAAAACTAAAGAGCAATCAAGCCACTGGTAGTGTTTTAAAAACGAAAAAAATTTAAATTAATAGAAATTATGTGTAAATTTTAAGGATTTTAAACATCCTTAACAACGTAGTCTTTATCATAGAGCAGCTAAAAGAAATTAATTTATATCTCTATAATTTATGAATTCAATATTAAATAATAAAAATAAATATTTTTGATTTACTTGAAAAATTGTTTTCCATACCGCTATGACGACTATAGCTAACACACCACAAGGATAAGATTTATCCTTTTAAACAAAATAAAATTTACCATATGATGATAACTAGAAGGCAAGAGTTTTTATAAATATAGATAAAATTGTATATGAACACTGTTAGTCCAGTAATTTGTTTTTAAATCATTAAATATTTTACATATTCGTATTTGACACTTAATTCCGTTAAAAGCAATAAAAAACTAAACAATCAATGCCCTCAAGCTGCAATAAGGGAAGGATTTCTTACAGCAAATTTTGGAAATAAATTTACTTAAAAATGTTCATGTTTTCAATTACATAGAACCAATACAGTTTGTCAAAATATTAAATTATATTGTTTTTAGTCAATATTAATATTAGTAATGACGAAATATCTGATTGGAAAATACTTATCCTGTAAGTTTTTATCAACGATTTTGCAGGCGAAATTGATTAAGAATATACTACACGAATATCTGTTAAATTGCTTCCCACCACCACTTCAACCAATTTAATAATCCTTTAAAGCTTTCTACACACAAAAAGAAAAAATTTAAAATGAATAATAATAACTGGAACAAACATTTTTCGATGCAAAACTTTACAAACCGTTCACTTCCCTTCTTTCGTTTCGAGTAAACAGTTTGATTTTTATAACACTCTCATTCTCGCCCGCACACTCCATCCAGCCCCATCCATGTCTGTGTTTAAACATGTATTTTTAAACTGAAAATGCATTTCCCATTTACGCAAGCTTATTATTCTGCAACATTAGTTTCAGAAAATACACACATTATGGAAAAATAAATTTTAATGAAATTTGAACAGAAACATTTTAATGAACTTTAAACAAAAAACCTTTTAAAGTCTAATCAAACGCAAAAATTAAACATTAAATTGATTTCTATAGTTCGAATAAATGCAAGCGCAAAACTGAATGTTGCCATTACGATGATACTGAAATACTTACAAACAGTGCGCCAAAAAAGTGAGACATGTTGTGGTATTAGATTCGCACTACATTGGAAACGAGAACAAAGAAATTTATGTTTCCTTCTTGATTGGAGCAAAATTAACTAAGTTATTAAAGAAATAAAACCGAAATGGTCACAGTGGTGGGTATTGGTAAGGCCAAGGTTAAGACAAAAAATGTAATTTTAGAATAGAAATAATTTTAAAATCAAATTAATTGTTTTCTTTTTGTGCCGCAGTGTACACACTTCTATTACATCTGATGTTGTTGTGTAGTGGCGGTTGCAGCTGTTATTGATTTGAAATAATTAGTTAATGTTGGAGTAAAAAGAGTTGAGTAGAAAATTTCTAGTGTTGAAGAAGAGAATTCTAGCACTATAATCATTATTAACATTACATTAAGCAAGAATCATTATTGCCATTATGCTTTAACATTAATTAGCTAAGAACTGTTGATTGGGTTGCCTACTTCCCTACTTGCCTACTTGCTATTAATAGCATCCAACTGACGATGTTGCTGCCAACGGGAGGGAAATTAACACAATGTTACGATACATTACGTTTCATTGCAATGCAACGCCACCACTTCCAACATATGCATGGCAATTTCATTCGAAGTGGTAATTGATATTACTTGTATTTTTCTTTTGCTCAATATGTTTTATTCAGTTGGTGAATGCTTGCTTGTGTAGTCTGCCCACACATGCATAGATTGATGAATTGATAGGTGAGATCGTGTTGATGCAAGAAACCAAATGTGGAAAAGCAGAAAAAATATGTATATAAAAACAAGGATTCCATTCCACAAAAAAATTTAAGACTGAAATGAATCCTTGTTAAGGAATAAATTACCACTATAAATATGAAAACGATTGTGATTTGTACTGCTGGAGTGTGTGTTTGTTTCGAAGTTTTGCATAGCGACTATAACAATAGTGTCTTTCACTTCAAATGTATGCAATTGTAGTTTGTTATAGCTCGAATTATATAAACAAATTTCTACATCATTTCTTTAAAAATATTCCTTACATATTAAATTTATAGGAGCAATTCGTCCAATTAACTTTCTTTTAGTTGTGTAATATGTGGCTTGAAGATAAGACTGTGTAACTGCATTTGAATTACAAAAAGAAATTTTTTACATCTTAATGAAAATAATAATAACAATAAATACATGCTCTGCAAAAAATAATTTTTTGTCTCTCCTTTAAATAAAATTATGTGGACTATATGGACTTTGGATGCACTGAGCTCAAATCCGTTTTCGGATTTTTTCCATCAGGTCGGGATTTTTTTTATAGGCGTGGCAAATTTTCCCCCCTAAATTAGTCAGATACGGTTAAGGTTTATTGCATTACAATATTGGGTACCTACGGTAAATTGACAATAAAATCAAAATTTTTTAACCGATTTTTATGCATAGCTGTTAAGTAATGATTACTAATAATAATAATTAGTAATTAGATTTTTTTTTGAAAGGTGAAGTAACGATTATATTACGATTATTTTCAGATTCGCACGATTACTAATTGATTACGATTACAGATAATCGAAAAATAATCAAGATTAATAAAAATTACGAAAAAATAATCAAAAATAATAAAAAGTAATCGAAAAATAATTTAACTACTTTCGAAGATTACTTTTGATTGTTTTTGATTATTTTTTTTTTTATTTTGTGAAATTATAGCAATACTGTTCAATGTTAGTTGTTTTCTCATTTTTTGTTATTATTATTGATGTGCATCGATTTGATAATTAACAACCTGTTTGCATTCTTCATGATTCTGCATTCTTCTTATTTATCACGGGTTCAGGGGTTTGTACTCTATTTGTATAAAGCAGGGACCGAAAATAACTATTATGTTTTTATTTCGGAGCAAACAGGTTACGGAAAAATGCCCTTTATATGCATTTGGGAATTTTTAACCATTATTTATATTGATTACCGTAACCAATTACATTGAGAAAGATAGAATTTTGGTTATAAACAACCATTTTTTCTTTATTTTTATTTATTTTTTTTTTATCTTGGACCAGCACTCAGGTGATGACTCCTATATATGCAATGCATTGCGCCGGAACTGAAAACGAGGGGCTAGTATTAAGGGGACAGATTAGTAAAGATGAGACGATAGACAGTTGTTTTTGTAGCTATTTCAACCTTTTACTTCGCCGGCTAATTTTTGCTACAGGGCGGACGAAGGTGGGTGCTGTTACTCTGCTTTTAGTACATGATAGGGTCCAAAATTTTTTTTTGTTAAAAATAACTATTATGATATATAATTTATTTTTTTTGGTTAACACTTATAAAACAACCGCACAAAATCAACGCAGTTTTAAATTGAAGGTCCGTCTCCAATACAAGTAAAATGATCACATATTTTAACGTATCTTTCTCATTAATTTTTTTATGTTTTAAATGCAAATTTTTCTAAATAATATGTCCATATATATAAAATGATGCGCATTCTAAACTTTTGAAAAAGAATCGAATAATAATCAAAAATAATCCTTGAAAGTAGTCAATTATTTTTTTGATTATTTTTGATTATTTTCTCGTAATCCTAACTAATGTTAATTATTTTTGGATTATTTGTAATCATAATTAATTAATAATCAGGAATTTTTAAAAAGAAAATTATGTAATCAATACCATTCTTTTCAAAATGTACTAATCGTAATCCAAATTGAACAGCTCTGTTGTAGACACAGTATGTTAATTTTTTAAAGGGGGCGATAAGAGTCTGATGGTTATATATTTTTAATGATTATTACTTTGCTTTTTTGGGAATCGTCTGCATTTGTGACAAAAACATATAAAAAGATTTAACTTCTCTATAATGACACAAAACTGCATTCTCCTTACTTAATTGTGTATTCTTTGTCTATTAAATATTTCCCATGTAAACAATTAAAACCATCTGGCAGCACTTTGTGCTTATAAACCACATGATTAGCTGAATTAGCAATGTAAACAGAAGATGACAAATATGTGCATAAAAAGCAATAACTGTTAACCATGGAATGTATAATAATATTCATATACATATAAGTACATATATAAATATGTACATGTAACTACATATAAAAACTAAAACTTACATTTGCGGCACCATCATTTTAGAAAATAAATTACTTTTGCTATAACTTTTCCACAACTTATATATGTACATATTTACGTATACATATCTGCATGTGCACATGCACACACACAACTAGTAATACATATTAAATACGCACTTTTTCTACACATTTGATCAGGTTTTGCCAAAACTACACATTATTATATGTATGTAAATCTATTAAACGCAATGAAACAGAAATTTTAGAACTCATTTCACAATGTACATTTACACATTTATCTATGCATCAAAGCGCATAACTTTATTGATTCGCTCGCGCACAACTTGTTCGGCAGCTCAACTTAGACTAACAGAAGGTTGTGAAAATAAAAAGGATCAGTTAACCCTCGTTCAGCGGAATGGGTACAATTGTAGCTTTTTATACCTTCCAAAATAGAATTGGAGGGTATATTCACTTTGTCATTCCGTGTGCAACGCAGCGAAATAACCATCTATGGCCCCATAAAATGTATACATACATAGATTCTTGTTCAGTGATAAGACGAACTAGCCATGTCCGTCCGTCCATCTGTAGAAATCACGACTCATTCCAAACGAAAACAGCCAGTCTCTTAAAACTTAGTTTAAATATATCCTGAAGGATAGCATAGGCCAAGTTCGTAAATGGGCTGAATAGGGCCAGAGGGAAAAAAGCTCCCCTAAGAAGAACTAAACCAACATCTAAAAAAACATCATAATTTTCAGCTTTTTTTTTGTAATTTTTTTAACCAAATGATATATTTTTATGTCAAAGAAGGTCCAATGCGTTAAACTTGGAGCGACAAAATCCAAAAAAAAAATAATTTTTGGACCACGCCCTCTGTAGTCGGCGTTATTATATGCAAAAGTAGTGTAAAAATTCCATAAAAATAACATTATTAAGTTTTTATGATGAGCTGGGACGTAAACTGATCATCCTCCGCCCTATATCCCAAAATTGTATTTTTAGTGTTTTATGGCAAAGGTGAAATGTCTACCCGACGGCCCTTACGACCCCGACAAAATACAGTTACTATATAATTTATTTTTTTTTTGGTTATCACTTATAAAACAACCCCACAAAATCAACGCAGTTCCAAATTGAAGGTCCGTCTCCAATACAAGTAAAATGATCACATATTTTAACGTATCCTTGTCATTAATTTTTTTATGTTTTAAATGCAATTTTTTCAAAATAATATGTATGTATAAAATGATGCGCATTCTAAACTTTTAAAAAAGAATCGAAAATAATCAAAAATAATCCTTGAAAGTAGTCAATTATTTTTTGATTACTTTTGATTGTTTTCTCGTAATCCTAACTAATGTTAATTATTTTTGGATTATTTGTAATCATAATTAATTAATAATCAGGAATTTTAAAAAAGAGAATTATGTAATCAATACCATTCTTTTCAAAATTTAATATAATTGATTACTAATCGTAATTCAAATTGAACAGCTCTGTTTTTATGGTTTATAGCTTATTTTATTTTAAGATTGTAGCTCTCAGAAAAATGTGCAAATTTTTGAAAATTTTCTTGTTTTTAATTCCATTTTTAAACTAAAAAAATTTAAGAATTTTGCACGAAAAAACATTTGTTTCTCCATTAATTTCGAATAATTCCAAAATGATAAGAGATAGAGAAAAATTATATGCGACTAAAATATATACAATTTTGTTACACATCTTGTGCTTTACTTTTGAAAATCGGATGAGTCGTTCTCGAAATATTTGCCACGTCTTTAAAAAAACCTCGACCTGATGGAAAAAACCCGAAAATGGATTTGAGTTCAGCGCATCAAAATCCATATAGTCCACACAGTTTTATTTAAAGGAGGATTTTACCTCTGAGCAGTGTTATCTAAAACAAATTTATTTGCGCTACTACATCTTTAAATACTTTAACTTTTTATCGAAAGTAGGTTATAGTGTAAAATAAATAACTGCAAAGTTTCATAACTTTGATTAGTTTTTATGTACTTTTTTGTGCCATAAGCAGCATTATGAACAATTCATTTCTAAAAAAAGGCAGCCTTAACTGATTGATTAATCATTTGTTTAGCAGAGTTCAAATACTTAAATTAATTATACAGCATAATTAAGCCAGCGCTATTAAATTTGTTCCTCTATTATTAAAAGGTTTTCATACTTGAGATTAGGTAAAATTAATAAAATTAAATATAGATGAATTGAAGAGCTATTCTTATATTGGGTGTTTTTTATTGAGGTATAGAACTTTAAGTTGGCATCACTTTTTTAACTGGCGGCCATTTTGTCAGCTGTCAAGTGATTAATATTTAGTTGGGTTTGCCATTTCATCATGAACAGGTTGACAAAAGAACAACGCTTGCAAATCGTGCAAATTTATTTCGAAAGTAATGGTTCAGTTCGCGAAGTTTACCGCAATCTCCGTCCATTTTATGGTCGACATAATCGTCCATCAGAGCAATTAATTCGGTTAACCATGGATCGTTTTCCCACTACGTTTACTCTATGTGATAATACGCATCCGCGTATTTGTGTTTGGTGTACTCTATGGGCTGGTGGAGTCATTGGGCCATACTTCTTCCGAAATAATGCTGGAGAGTCAGTTACCGTTAATGGAGACCGGTATAGAGCCATGATAACCGACTATTTTGTTCCCGAATTGGATGGCATGAATGTGGATGAGTTGTGGTTCCAACAAGACGGCGCTACATGCCACACATCGCACGTCACAATCGATTTATTGAAGGAAACATTCGATGAGCGCATAATTTCGCGGAATGGACCTGTCAATTGGCCACCAAGATCGTGTGATTTGACACCATTGGATTATTTTCTTTGGGGATATGTGAAGTCGCTCGTCTAAGCCAACAAACCAGAAACGTTAGGGGACTTGGAAGCCAACATTCGTGGCGCAATTGCCAACATACGGCCCCATATGCTCGAAAAAGTGGTTGAAAATTGGACCTGTAGAATTGGCTTTATTCGAGCCAGCCGCGGCGGCCACATACCCGAAATCATATTTAAACATTAATGGCATAAAATTATCCTTCCGATAAAGCCAAATTGATGGACATTAAAACGATTTTCTTGTGTTTTATTTCAATTCGAAGTTCTATACCTTTAAAAAAAAACACCCTGTACATGGAAATTCTTATTCATTATTTAGAAAAATTTTCTATTCGCTTTAACTAAATTTTCATCCAATTAACATAAAGAAAACTAATGATGGAAATTATTAAAATTTACAAATTTAATTCAAAGTGATCACCAGTATTTAAAATTTTATTTAAAAATGTGAGTTAAATATAATAAAATACTTTTATTATACCTTCCAAAAAAGAATTGGAATCAGTTTGTCAATCCGTGTGTATCGCAGCAAAATATATCTCTGAGACCCCATAATGATCAGTGATGAAATCTAGGACGATCTAGCGATGTCCGTCCGTCTGTGGAAATCACGATTCAGTCCAAACCAGACCCAGAAACTTGGCATAAATGCATCTTACGGGATAGCGCAGGTCGAATTCGCAAATGGGCTGAATCGGGCCAGAGGGAAAATAGTTTCCCTAAGAAGAACTAAACCAACCTTTAAAAAACAACATAATTTTTAAAGTTTTTTTTTTGTAATTTTATTAAGCAAATTATAATTTTTTTTGTCAAGGAAGGTCCAAAGCGTTGAACTTAAAGCCATAAGATAAAAAAGAAACTAATTTTAGGGCACCGCCCCTTAGTGGGCGTTATTATATGCAAAAATAGTGTAGAAATTTAACAAATTGTATTACTTAAGCCTACTTTCCTTAAAAATAAAATTTTTGAAGATTTTATAACGAAGCTGAGATGTAACCTGATCCTCCTCTGCCCTATCATCCTTCTTCTCCTTTGTCCCCTAAATGACCCTAAAATGTATTTTTAGTGTTTTATAGCAGAAAAAAATTGTACACCTAATTATCGCAAAAAAAATTTATTTTTAGTGTTTTATCTGCAAACAAAATACAGTTTTAATAACCTCCAAAAATAATTGGACCCCATAAAGTATATATATATATATATATATATATACATTTTTGATCAGTGATAAAGTCTAGGACGATCTAGCAAAGCCCATACGTCTGTCTGTGGAGAGCCCGATATAGTCTATTTTCGACTCCGCCTCCTTTGGTAGGCGTTGAAGTTACATATTATATGAAATAATAGTGTAAATTTTTAATTTTTGTAACAAATTGTATTCCTTAAAATTTTAATTTATAAGCTTCTACGACGAAGGTAAAATGTTCTGTGATCATCCTCTGTCCTACCCCTTTGCCCCTTAAATGACCTTATAAAAAAAAATTGTCTACTCTTAAATACCTCGAAAACTTAGTTTTTAAGTTTATACGATTTAGATGAGATGTCTCTCCTACAACCTTTCTTGGAGTCAAGCTGTATAGAGTTTTAAAATTGGGCACAGAAATGTCTTAAAGGAACTGTGACCTAGCAGACACGTTAAAATGTTCTTTTTTGTGCATGATTTTGTCAATTAATGTTAGTAGGCACTTTTCAGTGGCCAGTGCTTTACCTTCGCCATTTACAGAGACCGGCAATAAATAACAATACCATGTAGACAAACACAATGTAGAAATTTGTTATCCCACATATTTATAACTTGGCCGAATATTATAGAGAATGTGTTAGCTACTTGAACCTTTTAGTTGTGTTAGTTTTGGGCGTCATCCGTTGATTTATTACATTGTTAATTAGGTTACGTTGCTAACTTGTTTCATAAAGTAAATACAGTTTATTGATTGTACAGTTGATGTTGGGTAAGTGCACGCCGGATAATTAAAAAAAAATTAATTAATTAAAATGAAATATGGTTACTAATTACCTTGGATCAATTATACGGTGTTCAGATATGAATTTTTAATATTCACTTTATTGCCGTAATTATCTTCCTGTTCAGATATGCAAAAATTTAGTCAATTCAATTAACGTATGACAACTAAAATCAAAAATGTTTCATATTCATGAGGACCTTAATTTCAAATCTGGCATCTTATTTTTGTTTTTTGAATTTTTAAATTAATAACAAATTTAATGTCTATAATTTAACTGCAATATGGCTCGACATATTTTTTATGGTATCTTTTTCAAGTTTTTTTACTAATTAGGTGCTAAGTCTCTACTAACTTTGTTCAGTGAGTTGTGTTTTTTTGCTCACTAAACACACTTTTTAGCAGAGCTGCATTTGTAATTTTACTCAATATTATAACAATTTCGTACTTATTGAATAATAATTAATTGAAATTTAATTTAAATAGTTGAGTTCAATGCTATTTATTTGCATAAGCTCAATTAAGATGAATGTCTGGACACGGTATTACAAAGCCATTTTGTAGAAATTTTTTAGACATTTAAGATCTTAAAAATAATGTACCCATTACAAGCAGAAATTATTTTTTAAAAGCCGACATTATTGATTTGGATGTGGAGATGTTATCTGAGTCTATACAGAATCATATAATCTGTTTGAAATTAATAATAACATTGGCTATTGTAGCAAATTTTCAGACCGTAAAATTAAAGAGTAAATATCGTATATAAAATAAAAATAAAATGTGGAATATAGTGATGATCTCATAAAAATTTTTGTCATTATAAATTTTATGATTTCTATTCACAAATATACAAAATTTGGTATTATTATATTTGGTTAAAAATAATATATCTGATCTTTCGGAAAATAACAAAATATGTTAATTTCCTTTCATATTCCGAAGGAGCGGGTTCAGCCACTCGACATCAAACTTGCATCATTTTTTTCAATTTCATTATTCCTACTTATAAAGGCTTATCATTAATAATAAAAGTAGCGTTGCTTAAAACCTCCTAGCTGTCACTTTGAAATTATTAAGCGAAATATACAAAAAAATTATTAAGCGAAATATACAGAAAAAAAGCGAAAGAGATACATGGAATATTGGGAATATTAATCGTCAGGGTTGGTTAATTTCGTACTAACCAAAAAGGTAATAACTTGAAAATATGAATGTGGGAACTTCTCATATTCAATTTTCGTTAAAAACATTGGTTAAATAGTTGATATTCCTACAAAACTAGCACCACTTGCAAAAGTGGAAAAATTGAACAAAGAACGCTGATGAGATGGCGTAGCGGCCTCGAAATCAGTACTGATCCGTTCTGCTGGTTTAATGACTTTGAAAAATATTCTTAATATTCCACTCTCAAAAATAATAAATAGAATGTAATCACGTTCATTTATTAAAATAAAAAATAAAAATAAAATAAAAAATAATTTGCAGTTTCGCAGATTTGAACCTATAGCGTGTTGGGAAAATTAACATCCTGTAATACAATTTACATAAATAAAGGTTCACTATTAAAATAGAAATTCATACATTAATTTAAAAAATTCTTAATATTTAAAAGAGCTTGACAAAAAAAATTTTATTTTCTTATTTTTTATATCCAATGATAAAAATTTGTTTCTAATTCCAAAAAAATCTCTAACTGCATAGTATGAAATAATGACGTGTCATATCTGGAACAAATTTAAATTTTTAATCCGTTACTTCTTTCTGAATACTCTATAAACATCCAACATCCTTTCTTAATAAATATGTAGCAAATATATTTATTTTCTTTCGTAAAGCTTTAAATCGAATGTAAATAAATACTATTCCCTTTATCCTTCATTCCACAATCAGTTTTCCTGGTTCCAGCACAATGCATCGAAAGATATACGCGGGCGGCTTGATATTGAAGCTACCTAGTGCTAGATGGCAGCACAAACACAAAAATTTTTTTTTTTTAAATTGTGATCTGTCAAATGTCAGCTGTTAAAATATCACCCAAATTCATAGATTAGTTTATTTGTTGTAGTCGTTTGAAGTAAGCAACTTTTGTGTCGAACAAAAACGAGTTCGACAGACCACTTCACAGCGGTGGTTGGACATCATAAAGCGTAATCCTGTTGATTTTTGGCGTCGATTAATAGCTGTTGATGAAACGTGGGTCCACCACTACACACCTGAAACCAAAAATCAATCGAAACAATGGGTGCAAGCTGGTGTAAGAGCTCCGAAGAAGGCAAAGACAGTGAAACAGGCTGGCAAGGTTATGGCCATATTATTTTGGGATGCACACGGACTATTGCTCATCAATTATCTTGTAAAAGGATCCACAATAACGGGAAAGAATTATCGTGCATTATTGGATCAATTGATCGATGCAATTAAGAAAAAAAACGACCACATTTAAACAAGAAAAAAGTGCTCTTTCTTCAAGACAACGCACCGGTTCACATAGAATTAGATACGATGCTAAAATTACGTGGAATACACTTCGAATTGATTTATCAGCCACCTTATAGTCCAGATTTAGCTCCTAGTGACTTTTTCCTGTTTCCAAACTTGAAAAAATGGCTCGCAGGAAAAAGATGCATCTCAAACGAAGAAGTGATTACCGAAGCTAACGCGTATTATGAGGGGTTCCCAAAATCGTATTATTCAGATGGTATTAAAAAAGTTGGAACATCGTCTTACTAAGTGTATTGAGCTAAAAGGAGACTATGTTAAGAAATAAATGTTTTTTCGGACTCGAAATCAGTACTGATCCTTTCTGCTAGTTTAATGACTATGAAAAATATTCTTAATATTTCACTCTCAAAAATAAATAGAATGTAATCAAGTTCATTTATTAAAATAAAAATAAAAAATAATATCATTATTTTTAATGAAGTATTCACTATGATTTATTAAAACCGAAATCGATGGCATTTCTTCTCTTCTAATGCCATATCTTGGTTGTATCAAACAACCACAAAAGTACTAAATCAATCTGTATTGCTCATTTATGTACGAGTATACATGTAGATGTGCTATTTGTCAGTGAGTCAATGAGAATATGTGTGTTAATCGTGGAATCATCGTTGGAAAAAGCTAACAATGCATAAAGCTGGCGTTAATTATTATCGGTGAGTGTTAATTTTATGTAAGACCAATAAATGAATTTAACAAATTGTTTCTGAAAAAGTTAACCTTAACAATATATTCCAAAGTTATTGGCTTATTTACAAATCGTATACAGTCGCAAAGCAGCTCTGAGTCAGTCAACATCAAGCCTCGTTGGCAATTATTTTTGATCGTTTACTCTCTTTCAAGAGTTTTGCGTTTCACTCGCACTAGTTAATTTCAACGCCTCAGATATACAGCTATCTTTTTACCGTTCTTCTGAGGAATATGGTGTAAGTCATCCCGTCGGCATCTGTGCACCAAATACAGTCGACTCTTGATAATTTGAAACTGAAGGGACCAGAGAAAAATTTCAAATAATCGAGGTTTTCATATTAACGAGACTTCAAAATATCGAAAGAGAGACAGAAAAAATTCAAATTAACAAGAGTTTTCATAACAAAAGCAAAACCATTTGCACGCACTAAATTCCGCAAAAGCAAAGAAATTTAATTGTTTATGTTAGCAACTGTCGATGTAGTGGTGTATACTAAAATCGAGGCACAGAAACTAATGCAAACGATTTAAATTTCTTTCAAAAACAGAAACAAAATCACATTAGGAGTTCAAATTAAAGAGTGTAGAATAACCGAACTTCAAATTATAGAACGTTGGCGAGCAAGACGTCATTTTTGTAGCACATCGCAAAAAACTAAAATAAATGGTTGTTTTATTTATTTTATATTTTGAATAAAACACAGCAATTAAAATAATTCAAATTATAGAGCCTAGAGCCCAAAAATTAAAATTATAGCGAGTCGGCAATCAAAATCCCATTCAAATAATTTCAAATTATTGAGGGGACCAAATTACATAGATATTTTTCAATTTATTGAGTGTTTTTCAAGGGACTTGGAAAAGAGTTCAAATTACCGCGAGATTCAAATTAACGAGTTTCAAATTATCAAGAGTCGACTGTACTTTGCAAATTTATTTTGTCCAGCATTCCATCAAACAAGCAAACAACAATTACGTATACTTAATATGTATTTAAATAATAACAATCATACGCCTAGTGTTCTAATTGATGTCAATAGGACAATGTCATGTCTGTCATTAAATGAAATTGGTAACTATTTTCTATAGCAAATTATTGTCTATCAATCATTTATTACCACAATGTTTTTATGCTCCAACGGAAATAGCATTTTTAGCTTTTCATTTCAATTTATTTTTTACTGCTCTACTGTAATTTCGTGAAAACTTATTAACATATTTTTTTTATACTGTAACGACACGTTCTCGCTGGATGCTGGGGTAGAGCTCATCGGCGTCCAGGGTCGTTGATTGTATATGCAAGGATACAATGAAACAACGAGTGTTGTTAGCAGAAATTGTTTTATTACAAAAGTAGGTTATTTTATTATACGAATAAAAGAACAAAAGGTTGTTCAGTTCTTGGGAGGCGGAGGATTTTCTTGTTTGCGAGTGGGTACCAAATAGCTGGAGAAGATTCCTACTGTTCATTCACCGATACGGAGACACTCCTATTAGGTGCAACAAACTAAGTATGAATGTTCTCCTACCCTAATTAAACCGGACCGTATTTATTTGAGTCACTAGCTATGGGTGAGTAACGAACACACTCCCAGTAAGGAGACACTCCGGTTAGAAAGAGGTTCGCCAATTACCCACTCCTAGGCTCAACAACAAAAGTACTAATGAAAACCACCAAATAGCCAAATTCATTCACCGATACGGAGACACTCCTATTGGGTGCAACAAATCTAGCTAGGTTTTCCTACAAAATGTTAAATTATACTACTCTACAATTTAATTTTACTCAAATAACGACTTACCTCCAAGTAGGATTCCCAAGAACTGATCTTGATTTCACTCTGCTTTGCCCTTTTATACCTTCGCAAAGCAGAATGTTCCTTACTTGAATATTTACAACAAACATTATATGGCAGTTGGCGTTATATACAATTCATTGGAAAATCATTTCATTATTATGATAAATTCTTACTTTTCAATGCTAGAGTACAGTTACCTACGTACAGACATGTGTGGAGAGACACACTCAACGTATGTATGTATTCGCAGCTTCGGTTCGTCTTGATTTCATTTGGTTGCGTACAGGCAGTGCATGTATGTCGATATGTACATGTTTATGCACAATCAGACGACAAAACAAGTTTCATGCTTTGCCTTACGACCGTTACACACATTGTGTGCCAGAAAGTGCTTGTACAGTATAAATGCTTGTACATAAGCAAAGAATTTGGAAATCAACTACACTGCTACTTACATACATACATACATACATATGTAGGAATGTCTGTTGGTTTCTTTTCTATATGACCCTTTAACAAGAACAAATCACACATGCGCACAATGGGGCGCACGTTGATTTGTTTGCGTGGTCAAGTGAATTAATACAATTTTACTTAACACAAAAGAAATATAATAATATAATTTTTTGAATTCACTAATTACGTTTCATTATTACAAATTCATAGTTTTTTTTTTAAATAATTTTAAGATAAGAATTATTATGTTTGTCATGATGTGCCCAAAAACGACTACAGGGACTTTTGGTCGTCACATGGCCTCCCTTCTTTCCGGGGCGGCTGTTGGCTTACCCGATTCGCCATGCTCGGATATTTCCTGCGGCGGATACATTAATTCGGAAGTGTTGGCCGGCGCTACTGGTGATGAATCGTAGTCGCTGGCGTGGGTGCCGTGTTGCTATTCTTTCGGCGATGAGTCGATGGACCTCTGCCGGAACGTTGGTGAGCGGGATTTCAATAGGCCCGATGTGCGAGGTTGCGTCTGGGGGTGTGCGGTCTGGTGAGGACTTTGATGTGCCTCGGGCTGTTGTGGATGGCGTGGGCCCCGAAATGGCTGGGGAGAATATGTCGCATTCTTCTTCCACGGCGCTCGATTGCATGTCGCCTAGCGTGAGGGGTGGCGAGTTAATGTTGCGTAGCGGGCTGAACCACTTTCGTCCTGGGGTGTCAGGCAGTTGCGGAGTGTCGTCGTAGTCGACTTCCAGTGGCGACTCTAACCCGTGCTGCCGGCCCGCTTGTTCCGGCGTTCTCTGTGGTGTGGGGCGAGTGCTCCCAAGTGTCAGGGCTGGGTAGGTGGGCTGGAAACGTTGTCCCGGGAGTAACAGGCGGACTCGCAGGCAGCGCTCATAGCATCTGCATCCCATATACTGATACTGGGCGTCAGTGACGTCCAGCATTCCTAGGCCTTGATGTCGTGGTGGCGTAGGCCGTTTATCGTTATCATCGCCTTCGTCAGATGTTGACTGCGACGGCAGCGATGGTGGCGATGGGGGACGACGACTGACTGTGACGTCATTGTGTCCAAAGAACGAGCGGCGCAGCTCCTCTACCAGCTGGTCGTCGCAACCGGCTAGATCGTCCCAGCCCCAGATGTCGGCACAATTCAGGAACTCTTCAGCGCAGTCATCTAAGTCGATGACCAAGTCGTCCACTAGCAGTGGTGTAGGTGCATCCACCTTGATACATGGTGGAGGCGGCGGCGGTGTTTCTGTCTCCATGGATGGAGGCGGAGGCGGTGGTGTCTCTGGTTCAACGAAAGGCGGCGGTGGCGTCTCGGTTTCCATTCTTGCTGGTGGCGATGGTGGCAGCGTGTACGTTGGCGGCGGCGGTGGAATATTTTCTTTCCTTTGGTGTGTTGGCGTTTTATAAGTTTGCTGCGACGTTGGTGGTCTGGTTGTTGGACCTGGTTCGCTGTGGGGTGCCCCTCGGGTCTGGGTGATGATTCGGCGGTTGTAGACCGGACCTTGAGTCGTTGGCCGTCCTGGTCGGTGTGGCCCAGGGACATCGTCGTCTGCCAAAAATATGGTCCTCTTCCTCTTGGCCTGCTCCTGCTCTAGGTGGGTTCTGAAACGCCGGCGAGAGTCTTCAAATTTTTTATTGTTAGGGTTCATCTTCCTAGTGACGCTTGACTACGGAAGAGACAGATAGAAAGGAAAATATTAGTGTTGCGGCGCGATGAATGGTTTGAGTTCGCTCAGGTGCGCTGTGCGAGATTTGTTAGTAGCTAAATCTACAACTTCTGCGATTACGGGGGACACGAATCCCTTGATGACATAAGGTCCCCCAAACCTTGGTGCTAATTTAGCAGCAAATTTGTCCACTGCTTTGGACAGTGGATGTTGTCGAACGAGAACTTTGTCTCCGACTTTAGGGTGCCAGCGTCGGCGTCGCAAATTATAATGATGCTTTTGCTTCGAGGATGCTTTGCTCAGATTCGAGCGAACTAGGGTGAATATTTCGCGTAGCTCTTTGGCACGTTCGGTTGGTGGTACCAGTCGTGCTCCCGTTCCGATCGTAACCTGGTCATAAATGGCGCCGGGGAGTCGGGGCTCCCGTCCTTGGGTAAGGTAGGCCGGAGAGTACCCAGTTGAATCGGATATGGCAGTGTTTAAGGCCAACATAATTTCCGGCAGGAATTCATCCCAGCGGTTATGGTTCGACCCCGCAAATTGAGCTATCATCTGTTTTATGGTGCGGTTGGCGCGTTCGGTTGGGTTTTCCTGTGGCGTGTATGGCGCGGTGAATTGTTGTTTCACCCCAAGATCTGCCAGGTATTTCTGCAGTACAGATGAGGAGAACTGGCGACCGTTGTCGGTGAGGAGTACTTTAGGAACTCCATAGCGGGCTAATATGCGCTCCCTGAAAGCCTTCTTCACCCCGTCTCCAGTAGCACTGCGTGCTGGGATCAACTCGCACCATTTAGAAAAATTATCGAAGAACACTAAGAGCACGGTGTTCCCCTGTCGTGTGCGCGGTAGTGGGCCCACATAGTCGGCACATACGGTGGCCCATGGTTCTTCTGGGACTCTGGTTAGCATGTGTCCGGCTGGTTGTTGTTGAACGATTTTGTAGCGTTGGCAGACCTCACAGCTGCGTACGTAGCGTGCGATATCTCTTACCATTTTTGGCCAGTAATATCGACTGGTGATGCGGTGTATGGTTTTACGAATACCTAGGTGGCCACCAGCGGGTTGATCGTGAGCTTCGGCGATGACCTGGTGTCGTAGTGCTGACCCTACACATAGCTTCCACGGAGTGCTGTCCTCGTCGTTGGTTTCCCTCGAAAAGTGGCGGTAAAGTTGTTTGTTGACGATTGCGTATTCAGGGAATTTCTCGGGGTCTGCTGCTACACCCTTCATTAGGTTTTCCAGCCACGCACACGTGACTGCTGATGTTGCCTGGGCTAAATTGGCTGCTTCGACGGGTTGTCGCGACAAGGCGTCTGCCACGACATTATGCTTACCCTTTCGGTAGGTGACCGTAAAGGTGTACTGCTGTAATTCCAAAGCCCATCGTGCCAGTCTACCAGTGGGATTGTCTATCCCATTCAGCCACTTGAGGGACAAATGATCAGTAACAACATCGAATACATACCCCTCCAAGTACGGACGCATCTTACGAATCCCCCAGAGAATTGCTAGGCACTCTTTCTCGGTGGTTGAATAATTCTTCTCTGCCTTGTTGAGGTGACGACTCGCATATGCTATCACGTGCTCTTGTCCTTCACTGTGTTGTGTCAGGACTGCCCCTAGACCGCAGTCGCTCGCATCCGTTTGCAACGTGAACGGTTGCGTAAAGTCCGGGCAAGCTAGGACCGGTGCTTCTGTCAGCTTTGTTTTAAGCCTTTCAAATGACAACTGCTGCTCATCTCCCCACTTCCAATGTCGGCCCTTTTGTAAAAGCGTGGTGAGGGGTTGTGTGAGTGTAGCGAACTCAGGAACGAAACGGCGGTACCACGATGTGATGCCAAGGAAACGTCGCACCTCTCGGACATTCACTGGAGGCTTCATTTCGGCAATCGCAGCTACTTTGTCCGGGTCGGTTTTTATACCCTCTTTGGTGACGATATGACCCAGATATTTGGTTTCGGCGGCGAAGAACTCACATTTGTCTGGATTGATGCGTAGATTAGCTGCACGTAGACGTTTAAAAACCTCCTTCAAGTTGCGTAGGTGTTCGTCAACGGTGGTGCCAATGACAATGATGTCATCTAAATAGGCAAATGCGTGCGGTTCTAGTGCGGGTCCAATGACTTGATCTAGTGCACGTTGAAATGTTGCGGGCGCGGAGTGTAGCCCGAAGGGCATGACCCGCCATTGGTAGAGGCCTCGTCCGGCCACGGCGAATGCTGTGTACTGCTTGCTGTCCTCATCCATGGGTATCTGCCAATAGCCGTCTTTTAGATCCAGACTGCTGATGTATTTGGCATTCCGCAATCTATCAAGGATTGTGTCGATTCGAGGTAAGGGGTAGGCATCCGGTATCGATCTGGCGTTTAGCTGGCGACAATCCATGCAGGTGCGCCACGTGCCGTTCTTCTTCTTTACCAATGTAATTGGGAAGCTATACGGGCTATGTGACGGTTCGATGCACCCTTGCTGGATAAGTTTGTTGACTTCTTGATCAATTATTGCCTGCATGGCCGGATTGCGGGGAGCGTACCTAATTTTTATAGGCCGATCGTCTCTCATGGTTATCTTATGGCTGGCTACGTTCGCCAGCCCCTTAATGCTTTGAAACTCGGCCAGTTCGTCTTCCAAAAACCGGGCGATGTGTTCTTCTTGGCCACCAAATTTTCCATACGTACCGGGGATTTCGGCTGCGGATGGGTTTGCTCTGTCGCCTACCTGGGCAAGCTGCTCTTTGGCACAGGCAGTTACGGCTGATGTATTGGTGCTGTGTACTGTCAGACCAGCACACCTTAGGCTGGTGTTGAATGTGCGGAGGAAGTCAAGACCCAATATTATCTCCTCTGTCGCCTTCTCCATGATCAGGAATTCGCAGTTGGCCGTAGTCTTGCCCAGGGTTACCTTGATCATAAGGGCCCGCTGGATGACTGTCTTAGAACCATCTGCCAATATCACGTCTACCTCTGTATGTGTGTAGGCTGGCCGCGGAACCAGTTGACGTACCAGGTGCGGCTGCATGAAACTGCGGGTGGCTCCAGTATCTACTGTGGCTCTTACCAATTTATTCGCGATGATTATGGTGGCCTTTATTTTGCTTTCCTCCCACTCCAGACTAGTTTGGTTTTCTAGAGTCTTCTCCTGACTCTTTCTGTGATGCTTGCGACGGGCACGCTTTCGTGAGGCAGGTTGGTCTGCCATCAGCCGATGGTGCTCTCCTCTACCAGGATTTGTAGTGGTAGGGATACCCTCGAGTTCGTCCGCAAGATCTATCAGCTCATCTAAGGTGGAAAAGTCTCGGCGGCGGATGTACCATTGGTAGTCAGGTAAGGCGTTGCGGAAGATTCGTTCCAGTTTTTGCTCTGTAGTAAGGTTTGCATGCCGCATCAGGTTTTGTAGTGCCAGGACATAATCTTTAAAGGCTTCTCGCGTGCGCTGAGTACGTTTTCGTATTTCATCTTCAAGTTTTTCAAAGTACCTTGCTGGTAAGAAAAACTTGTAGAAGTCAGCTTTGAACGCGTGCCAGTGGGTCCAGTTTTTATTATTGTTTCTGTACCACACTAGAGCCTTGTCTCTGAAGCACTCCGCTAGTACTTTCAGAACCTGATTTATATCTACCTGGTACATACCTGACAGCTCCTCAATCCGCTCGACAAATCCAACTGGATCTTTTCCGCCGTCATATTTTAGGCCCCATTTGCGTACCAACTCTACCACCATTACACGATTATTCGTGTCGTGTTCAGGTGGGAGCGGTATGCTTGCGCTGGAATTGGATGGTGCTGCTGGGATGGGGGATGTAGGCACTGGAACACTGAGATTCGGGGGCGTACCTGCTGCCTCGTGTTGCTGTTGTAGTTGCCATAATCGCGCCATCGTGGCTTCATCTTGTTCGGTGCTTATAAATTTGCTGAGCCGCTTCCTGAGCTCTTCTACACTACCACTCGCTGGTTGACCTAACTCGCTTAGGTAGTTAATTAACTCCTCTCGTTTGAGGGTGTATACCCAGGATGTCTTCACCATGGTGGCTGCTCACGTTTATGGAAGTCTTCTGTGGGGTTTTTCTTTAAAACTTTTCTGATTCTCTTTTTTTTTTGTTCTTTTTATCACTTCTCACTTTTTTTCACTTTCACTTCAGCCGTTTAGGTAGTTTTTCAGGAACACTGCAACCGTTGCCTTTTTTGCTGGATGCGTTTTCTGATGAAGGGAAATGAAGAAAAATGTACTGCTGTTTTTAATTGGACTTAATGTCCCTGCTCGGGCGCCACTGTAACGACACGTTCTCGCTGGATGCTGGGGTAGAGCTCATCGGCGTCCAGGGTCGTTGATTGTATATGCAAGGATACAATGAAACAACGAGTGTTGTTAGCAGAAATTGTTTTATTACAAAAGTAGGTTATTTTATTATACGAATAAAAGAACAAAAGGTTGTTCAGTTCTTGGGAGGCGGAGGATTTTCTTGTTTGCGAGTGGGTACCAAATAGCTGGAGAAGATTCCTACTGTTCATTCACCGATACGGAGACACTCCTATTAGGTGCAACAAACTAAGTATGAATGTTCTCCTACCCTAATTAAACCGGACCGTATTTATTTGAGTCACTAGCTATGGGTGAGTAACGAACACACTCCCAGTAAGGAGACACTCCGGTTAGAAAGAGGTTCGCCAATTACCCACTCCTAGGCTCAACAACAAAAGTACTAATGAAAACCACCAAATAGCCAAATTCATTCACCGATACGGAGACACTCCTATTGGGTGCAACAAATCTAGCTAGGTTTTCCTACAAAATGTTAAATTATACTACTCTACAATTTAATTTTACTCAAATAACGACTTACCTCCAAGTAGGATTCCCAAGAACTGATCTTGATTTCACTCTGCTTTGCCCTTTTATACCTTCGCAAAGCAGAATGTTCCTTACTTGAATATTTACAACAAACATTATATGGCAGTTGGCGTTATATACAATTCATTGGAAAATCATTTCATTATTATGATAAATTCTTACTTTTCAATGCTAGAGTACAGTTACCTACGTACAGACATGTGTGGAGAGACACACTCAACGTATGTATGTATTCGCAGCTTCGGTTCGTCTTGATTTCATTTGGTTGCGTACAGGCAGTGCATGTATGTCGATATGTACATGTTTATGCACAATCAGACGACAAAACAAGTTTCATGCTTTGCCTTACGACCGTTACACACATTGTGTGCCAGAAAGTGCTTGTACAGTATAAATGCTTGTACATAAGCAAAGAATTTGGAAATCAACTACACTGCTACTTACATACATACATACATACATATGTAGGAATGTCTGTTGGTTTCTTTTCTATATGACCCTTTAACAAGAACAAATCACACATGCGCACAATGGGGCGCACGTTGATTTGTTTGCGTGGTCAAGTGAATTAATACAATTTTACTTAACACAAAAGAAATATAATAATATAATTTTTTGAATTCACTAATTACGTTTCATTATTACAAATTCATAGTTTTTTTTTTAAATAATTTTAAGATAAGAATTATTATGTTTGTCATGATGTGCCCAAAAACGACTACAGGGACTTTTGGTCGTCACAATACCTTAAATCCTTTTAAAGTTTATACACTTCAAATCCATTTACCTTCAGTCACAGTATGCTGTCTCTGCTATGCTCTTTTTGTTGCTTTATTGTTCACTATTCCGTTTGTTATCATGCCATTTAACCCAATGGATACGAGAGTATTTTTGAACTCAGTTGCTAATAAAATATTTGTGTGCCATGTGTATGTGTGTGAGTATGTGTGTGTGTGTGTGTGTGTGTGTGTGTGTGGGTAAGTAACATAAGGAAGAATAGTAAAATGTATCTGGACTCTTTTTGCTTGTTGGACTTATTTTCAATTGTCACGCAAAAGTTTATTACCAGAGCCAATATAAAACATCCAGCTAACAAATGCCTTCAGAGAATAAATAGTTAGTCAAACAGTTTGACTGTCGGTCGTTAGTTTGTGTTTCTCTTTCCCATGTTCTAGTCGAAATGGTTTCCCTAAAGATATTCGTAACCGAGGGCAAAACTTGAAATACAATTGTGACAAGAACACTAAAAGCAAGTATATAAAAAATAGATCGAGTTTCTTAGTATTGGTATGAGTTTAAACTAATATCGCGTGAGGCTATTGTAGGCCAAAACAAAGTAACGTAAATAAAAGTAAAGAATCAAAGATGCAACAAAAAATGGAATCTGCATTAAAATAAAATACATATACAGATGCATGTCCCCTTCAGTATGTAACGTAAGCAAACATTTACTCTCTAAAATTTCATTTCCTTCTATGAAAAGATTTGTTGAGTTGCACTCGTAGTTTGACTTATTCGACTAACTGTATTATACACCCGTACATCGTCTTTGCATGAAATAAAGTAAAACAAGCAATCAAATGATATTCAGGTAGCTGTTATAAAAGTGTATTTTAATTGTTGCTACAAAAGAGCTCGTGTATTCAGTGATAAGAAGGAAAATGTATTTTAACATTAAGAAACATAATCACTTGTATAAAGAGACATAAATGTGATTTAAACGAACTGGTTTTATTTTCCAAATAAATTCAACAATTCCAAAGTTCTACCTTATTAACCCCTTAATGAGCAGAATTATTTTTTTTATTTTTGTATGGAATTTGGAACACGTGATCTTGGTTGGTTGGTATACGTGACTGCCTGTATCCCACAAGCATTCAAGTAGGATCTCTGAGATCCCGTTTTGAAAGACCACTCCACTCGTCAGTGTCAACCTATGTAGAACCGAATCCAGATCCCGGATACGGTGATGGATCCTAGGTCCAACCTGTCGCATCGAGGAATCTAATAAGGTCACCTAGACCTATTCCTGATAACTGCGAAAGGTCGGATATTATACTGTTGCCTAAGATAGTGTGTGTCGTATGGTGCACGTGATCTATTCTGGCTAAGAAATATAATTAGTTTAAAAAAAGGTAGACAAAAGTTTTATAACATGGAAACATTGTTAAATTTTAATTGTATCAGTCTGTAAAAATTAACTTATAGACTTAAATAAATAAATAAAATTAAACATGCTAGTGGTCAGTTAGTAGAGCTCAACCGATTAAGTATTATATGATTAATACATCAAACAAAACCAAACTCTTGTTTGCATAACTTAAAAATTATGGTTTTCGGATAACGAGTAAATCTAATTAATCGATTTAATCAAATTAATGGAAAAAGTTTGTTTTAATAAATATTTAAATAAAAGCTTAGAATTTGATATATTTCCATAAGTTTTTCAGAATTGTATACAAAATTTAGGAGATATTAGCGTAGCGGCCTCGAAATCAGTACTGATCCGTTCTGCTGGTTTGATGATTATCGAAAAATATTCTTAATATTCCAATCTTAATATAAATTAATAAATAGAATTTGAACAAATTCATTTATTAATAAAATAATAAAAAATGGTTTGCAGTCTTGCAGATTCGAACTTAAGCCCGTTGAGAAAATTAACAATTTACATAAGAAAGTTCGACTAATAAAAATTCATACATAATTTAGTTTACTGTTATATTTAAAGACAATTTCAAATCAAAAAAATTTCAAAATAAAAACAAATTGTGTGTAAATAATACGAGGGTATCATTCACTTTATCATTCCGTGTATAACACAGGGAAATATCCCTCTAAGACCCTGTAAAGTATATATATATATTCTTGATCAATGATGAAATCTAATACGATCTAGCCATGTCTGTCCGTCTGTGGAAATCACGACTCAGTCCAAACGAAAAGATCCTTGAAATTTGGTATACATAAATTTTGAAGGATAGCACAGGTCAAGTTCGTAAATGGGCTGAATCGGTCCAAAGGGAAAAAAATTCGCCTAAAAAGAACTACAACATGATTTTTTAAGTTCTTTTGCAGTTTTGTTAAGCAAATGATATATTTTTATGTCAAATAAGGTCCAAAGCATTGAACTTGGAGTCAGAAAATCAGAAACATCCATATTTGGACCCCGCCCCTTTAATGGGCGTTAACGTAAGATAAGTCGATATTACTTAAAAATTAATTGTTTAAGCTTTCACGATGAATGTAAGATGTTCTCTGATCTTTTTGATTGGCTGGTGCAAAGTTGTTTCCTATATGGAGGGTATTTATGATTCGACATGGTTGAATATAAAGTTCTTACTTCTTGAGATAAAGAATCTTTTTGAAAGCTGAAAAATGAGGAGTGTTTTACCTGTTTGTCGATTTTCTACTGTCGAAAATTATGTAGCAAAGAATTTGCATAATTTTCTTTTTTTTTATAAAATGGTATTGTGTGTTCAAAAATACTTGAAATGTTGACAGTGATATGCGGTAACCCTCAGCCAGAAAAATGTTTTTGAATCAAAAAAGTTTTTCAACAAAGGTTGAAAAAGTTTGCCTACCAACGAAAATGTTGGAAAAATAAAGAAAGTTGCTGCGGAAAATAGTGGAAAAACCTGTGTAAAAGCAATTAATTGAATGTGAGCATCATTAAGTTGCGAAATAATAATATATATTAATGAAAGCATAAGTCAATCATTATAGATATATGACTTAATTTGAAAAAAAAACATATGTTATTCTTATTTGATAAATTTCTATACAAAAGTTGTCACATAAGCAGTTTATAAGAATACAATAAAATATTTTGTAGAAAATAGGCCGATAGAATATAATCACTTCGACTAAGCCACCCAAAAAGTACTGATGACGAAAGTGTAGCGGATTTTGAAATTTGTACTGTTTCACTATGTAAATTGATCTTGATTTCTCCATTGATCCTTAAATGGGTCATCATGTCTTACGAACACTTATTTTTTAATATTAAATAAATTTAACACTTCAGCAATATTTATAGGACATGAACAATATTCTACAGGATAACATCTCTAAGGATATCTTATACTGGATTTTATACAATTTTCTAAACTGTTGATTATAATTACGGAATTAATTTGAAAAATATTAACATTATAAAATTAAAAAACCTGCTAACCTAACCTAACCTAACATTATAAAATCTATTAAGATAAGAATTTTTTATTCAGGCTCAAGTTCATATCCGCAAACTGCAAATTATTTGTTTAAGAATTTTTATTAAGTTATTTTATTAAGAGTGGAATATTTAGAATATTTTTGTAATTATGAAACTGGGAGAATATTCTAAATATTCTACTGTTAATAAAATAACTTGAATTTAATAAAAATTCTTAAAAAAATTTAATTGCAGATTTGAAGTTGAGTCTGAATAAAAAATTCTCATCTAAATAATAAAATATTGTTGTAACATTTTTAGTCTTTAATTTCTTAATTTAGGTAATAATATTGAGCTTGGGGCTTATTTTTACAAAATAATAATTTTAAAAGACTATTATATATTTATTTTTAAATATTTCGATATCCTCTACAAATCTTCTTCAGGATAACAATTATAATTATAATCAATTGTTATCCTGAAGAAGACATCCAGAGGATATCGGAATATTGAAAAATATATATATAATAGTTTTTTAAAGTTAAACTAAATAATAAAATTAATAAGTTCGAAAAATAAAAATTTACTTTCATTATACATTCTGGAAGATTAGTTAGCCAAAGGTTAATATAAAACTTAAAAACTGAAAACTTAAAAACATTCTACATCCTAGACACTTCGTAAATTTGTTATAAACACAACATTATAATAATTTTATGTAATTAGAAAAGGAATATTCTCTTTTGGAAGAAGGAGCAAAAACCCAGACTGTATGAATATGAGACCTGAATTGTTCACTTGGTTGCATGAGAAAAATGCGACAAACAGAATATGAAAAATAGTATTTTGTTTTTATTATTAAGTTAAAATATACAAAACGACATAAAATATGCTATACAAACAATAATAAGAAAAACTTCAAAGATATTTTTGTTCCCATGCATGTTATGAAAAATGGTAATTTTCTTTAAAGAAGTTACATATTACTTTTTGGCATTTCTTATATAACATTGTACACTAGTTTAACCCTTAGATAAATATAAAGTAATGGCAACAAAAATGAAAACCATATTACTGCAACAAATATTTGCAACAAAAAAAAAAGAAATAAGAATAACGCTACTTGTGCCACTCCAAGTAAATAAACATGTAATAAAGATGAAACGTTACAGAAAAGGCACTCATACCAAACAGTTGACGGGAAAAAATAGGTTTCATAGTTCATCTACTCGTTCGCAAACAACAACGCTTTACATTCCACTAGGTCTTTATAACCTTAAGCCATCTAACTTTATTGTTTGTAGATATGTGTGCCTCCTGTTGTGTTAGTGTCAATGTTGCTAGTTGTTGTGATGGCTTTAAAATTTCTTCTCAACTCATTGCCAAAAAAAGGTGTATGTATGTCTAGTTATGAGTTTTTATTAAAAAAAAAATACTATGATTTTACGGGCCAAACAACTTAACTAAACATTTATAGCATGCCAGCTATTCAGTCATCTAGCCAACGAACCGACCAGCCAGTTAAAGCAGCCAAATACCAAAATACTCGTAAAAAAACCTTACCAACCAAATCTTTTCAGCCATCATCCTTACTGGCTGTGGGCAACAATATTCTCTGTGTTTAAAATAGGTGTAGTACTTATAAACCAGCTAGAGCGACCCGTTAAGTGTGGTATAAAATATACGTGATTTTCCTTAAAGTAATTTTTTTTAAAGAAAACCTAAAAGGGCCGAATCTTTCCTATAAAACTCTGCAAAAAGCTTGAATGATTCAGTAGTATTTTCCCACGTACATTGACCGATTCCATGGGAAGGTAACATAAATTTCAGAACATTTCGTATAATTAGAAGCTTTAAAGCAGCATTTCATTTTGATTAGGATCAACACTTAGAGGATGACAGCGCAGTACATACAACTAGAATAGAAGGGATGATAGTATTGAAAGGACAGTTAAAGAAAGATGAGAAGAAAACAATTTTTTTTGTAGCTTTATTCTTTACTTCGCCAGCAAATTTTTACTACTGGGCCGATGAAGGGCTACTCTTTAGCACATGATAGAACAAGTAAAAACGTTATATTCGACCGGGTCGAATCTTAAATACCCCCGAAATATTTAGTAAATAAAAACTCTAGTTTTATTCTTATTAAAATTTACAATTTCATAATATTTGGCTTAGGTAAATAAAATAAAATTTATTTTAATACGGTCGTTTCCAATGTCTTGGGAGGAGCATGACTGAGTTAAAAATGTTTGACCTGCTGGGTCACAGTTTATTTAAGACATTTCTGTGGCCAAATTTTCAAACTCTCTACAGGGTCACTCAGAGAAAGGCCGTGGAGGAATCATTTTACCTTCGCCATAAAACACTAAAAATAAATTTTTGGAATAATTAAGTGTACAAAATAAAACTTTTTTTTTGTGGGCAAAGGGGCAGGAGCAGGGTATTGCAGAGGGGGATCAGGTTACGTCTCAGCTTCGCCATAAAAGCTTAAAAATGTTATTTTTAAGGAATGTAGGCTTAAGCAATAGAATTTATTAAATTTTTACACTATTTTTGCATATAATAACTCCCACTAAATAGGGCGGAGTCCAAAAATTAATTTTTGATGGCTCCAAATTTAACGCGTTAGACCTTCTTTGACATAAAAATATGTCATTTGCTTAACAAAATTACAACAAAAACTTTAAAAATTATGTTGTTTTTTAGAGGTTGGTTTAGTTCTTCTTAGGGGAACCTTTTTCCCTCTGGCCCGATTCAGCCCGTTTACGAACTTGATCTGTGCCATAGTCCAAGATCAAGAATCTAGTTCTTTTCGTTTGCACTGAATCGCGATTTCCATAGACGGACGGACGGACGTGGCTAGATCGTTTTAGATTCCATCACTGATCAAGAATATATATATAAAGGGTGTTTTTATAAGAGCTTGCTGATTTGAAATTTAAATAAAACACATGCCAAATTATGAAATGGCCAAAAAAAAAATTTTATTTGGTAGATAATTTCTTGTCATTTAACATTTAAATATAATTTCGGGCATATGGCCACCACGACTATTTTGCACAAAGGTCATTCTGGAGGTCCAATTTTCGACCACCTTTTCAAGCATTTAAAGGCGTATTTCAGCAATGACCCGTTGAATACTGGTTTCCAAAGCGTCAATCGTTGCTGGTTTATCCACGTAAACCAATGATTTCAGGTATCCCCACAAAAAACAATCGAGTGGCGTCAAATCACACGAACGCGGAGGCCAATTCACCGGTCCATTTCTCGAAATAATGTTGTCGTTGAAATGTTCTTTCAATAAGTCCATTGTTTCGCCCGCAGTATGTCAAGTGGCACCATCCTGTTGAAACCACATTTCATTTACATCCATATCTTGAAATTTTAGCACCAAAAATTCATTGATCATGATTCTGTATCGATTTCCATTCACGGTAACGCGTCGTCCTTCCTCATTTTTAAAGAAATAAGGACCGATGATTCCACCAGCCGATAGACCGCACCAAACAGTACATTTATCGGGATGCATTGGTAATTCTTGAACGGCCTGTGGATTATCTTTGCTCCAAATACGGCAATTTTGCTTGTTGACATATCCATTCAACCAAAAATGCGCCTCATCACTGAAGAGAATTTTGCGGTAAAAAAGCGGATAAACATTTTTAATTGAACACTGTTTTTGAAAATAAATTTCCACGATTTGGAAGCGTTGTTCTGGAGTTAACCTGTTCATGATGATTTGCCAAACAATACTGAGTACAGACGTCACTTTAAACTGTCAAAACAGCTGTCAGACAACAGAGTGATTCGTATAAAAAAAAAAAACATAAAAAAACACCCTGATGATAATTTTAATCATGCCCAGCAGTACACAGACATCTAGTATACCATCAATTGTGTGTAGCGTGTATTTATAAAACGTTAGCGATATTTTATTCATAAGTGTTTATAAACTGCTGACAGTAGAATATTGTTGTGTCATAAATCAAAACAGTTGGAAAAACATCAAAAAATACTCATATCATATTTTTATATTATGATTTCAGATATTTCGAAAAAGTTATGAAAATATTTTAAGTGAGATATTTCCAAACTTTTTAGTGATGGCAAATGTAATAACCTTCTTTAAAGTATTAACGCATTGAGTATTTCATGAATTTATTTGAATACATAGAAGGCCTGTGTTGAACGCATGTTAGGAGTTAAATTTATCGCATCGTAAAATCTTTCTGTTAGCGACTGGCAATAAAAGATGGGTAGAAGCAATAAATAAAGTGTCTACTTATTATTAATTTCATTTTCCTGTCTTTTGCCTCAAAACTTATTATATATTAAAAAATCGATAATAGATGATTTAGAAGGTGTGAGATAAAATCTGTGCCTATATCACATGAAAATGGTGGATCTGTTAAAGTTATATTTCATAAAATTCCTGATATTTTCGGACAACATAATCGTCCTTCTGAGAACGCAAAGAATTTGATCGTTAAATTTAAGTCGGCGGGCTCGATACAAAATGTGCCAACACCAACGTTTATTCGATCGGGTTGTTCAACTGAAAATATTGCAGTCGTGAGCCATAGTGTTGAAGCAGATCCAAATTTGTCAAATTCCTCGACGTTCTCAACAATTGGGGTTATGCAAAATTATCACATGGCGAGTTTTGCGCAAGGATTTGACTTTAAAGCCACCGTAGTCGTGATGGACATTTGCCTGATATTTTTTATTCATAATTGCCAACCTTTTTTCTTCGTAATAAAATAAAAATTTTAATCATTCTCATCTCAATTTTTTGCTTTATTTTGTTTTAGAAAACAAAGTTCTTGTTGAAATTCCCTTTCTAATTTAATGTGTAATCACAGTTTTTTATCATGCAGTTAGATGGTAAATATGTTCGCAATAATATTTGCTATAAAATTGTTTATATAGAAATAGAATTAGAAGATTTCAAATATTAAAAGTGGAGTTTAGGTCCATATTTAACTCCGCAGTATTCTACTGAAATTTTATTTATTCAGCCTCATGCAGTGATAAAGTAATATTTTTTGCAATGTATTATTTAAATTGATTATTGAAATCAAAGTGAAATTTAATAACTGTGAAATATGTAAATGTGATAAAAATATATTAAGAGTACTCGCTAATCTGCTATATGCCTTTTATACTACAGCATGCCTCATATATATTTAAGAGGTCTTGAAATGTGTATGTGTCAAAATTATGCAGCAATGACTCTTAAACTTTTTGCTAAACATACGTGACATAATGATTTCCAATTAATTTTTTTTTATAAATATTTACTTATTTTAGGATTTTTTATTAAACATTTTTTTTAATTGTTCATAAAACTATTAGACGACAAAAAAAATACAAAAATGTTTTTACCTCAAATAACTTAAGACCTGCCAAAGTCAGTAGTTGAAATGAATACCCTTATTTTAATGTATTACAAAAATTATTCCACTAAATTTCATAGACTAATTGATTATTAAATCAGTTTTTATTATTCTTACAAAAAACGTTGCAATAACATTTTTTATTATTTATCATTAAATTTTTAATAGACAAAATATTGTACATACCTCGTTCACAAACTGCATTGATTACAATTGCCAATCTGTAAATAAACAAAAAATTATTTATTAATAAAATATTCAAATCATACATATTTTACAACCTGTGAAATTAAAATAAATTTTATAAATCAAAACGATTAAATTCGACAATAAATCACACACAAAATATGTACGTGTGCTTGTGCTATTTTTAAATCCTTTTACATTTTTTGTAAATAAGCTTTATTGTATATAAAGAATGTAATGCACAAAAATATATATGTATATGTATATAAATATGTTAGAATTAATATGAAAGATTAATTGTAAGCATACTACATGAGTAAACAGAGGTAATGTTGAGAAAATGAATAAGTATAGGAATAATAATTGTTTGGTTAGCTGAAAGGATAGCTGGATGCGGATGGATGGGTATGTAATGGATATGCTGCAGGAAGGAGATACACACAAGCTCAAAGTAAACACGAGACGATATTATTTATTAATGAATATAAAACAAGTAGCAATTAAAATGTCATCCAACCTATACAAATATATATATATATATATATATATATATATATATATACAAATATGGATATGTGCGTATGTATTTTTTTCTTCATTATTCTTTCTTCTTCCACTCTAAACGTTACTAAATAAATAAATAAATATTCAAAACAACTAAACGGAATAAAAGAGAGTAACAAATGTAATAAAAATATAGAATAAATATGGCAAACAGATCTATAGAAATGTTTTGTAAAAATTTCCTTTCGCTAAAAGTATATATAAACATCAGGTTTGTTGCTGACTTTAAGGGCGTGGATTAAGGCGGCCCAATAATTGTAATTATTATTATCTATGCCAACGTTGAACAAACCGATGAGTATCTTCAACATCTTGTGTGTGACTGACTATGACACCATATTAAAAAACAAATAAATCCTAATATAAGGAATCGTTCATTCCCTCTATAAACTCTACGCCTTTATTTCCCTTTAGAAAATGTTCCCGGTTCTTTTAATGCAATAATATAAAATGAAACAAAAGCAGAGGGAAAACAATCTTTATGTTATTCAACCATGCATGTTATAATTGTTTTGTTTTGAAAACTTTAACAAATAAACAAAAAGCAGCAGCGATGACTGCAAAAAATCATCTCAACTGAAAAAGTTTAGCAAAAATAAAATAAGAATGAAGCAAATAGTTAAATGTTTCCTTCTTTTTGTACCAGGATATCTGCTAAAAAAAAATTTTGTTCTTCATTTTCTCTTAGTCAAAAGAATGAAAAACATTTATTTGTTTTAATTCTTCTCTCTCTTTTTTCTTCAAAAGAAGTTACAAAGTCTACAGTGTATTTTATTTAAAATTACTATTTGCTTATTTTAATTTGGCTTTCCTGTTCATAATGTCGTCTTCTTTGATATTTGCTCACCCACTTATTGCAACTTTACTGACATTATGGCCATGGTAATATGTTTGCTTTAGTTTTGTGTCTAATCTTTATTTCTTCCTGTTTTAGACAGAAAGCAAACCAAATATTTGTATTTTTGTTATTGTATTCATTGCTGTTTATAAGTACAATCAAGAATAATAACATTTCTATCATTCTTGGGAACAATGACAGGTTTCTTTTCCACTGTTCCGAGCAACTCAAGTATTTTAAATTTAGTACTGTCTATGGAAAAACAATATTAAAGGAATAATTTTAATTTAGTCACTAATTTTTATTTTAAAACCACAGAAAATTGTTCACCATAAGTACGGCACCAAACAAACAGACAGGATGGCCTATTTTGCCTATTGTGCTCCAATAAGCAATTCAAATAACTTATTTTAATCATTTTATTTCATTTATTTTGTTTGCGTTGTATAAACAATTTGATTTCATATTACTAATTGTTTTTAAAGATGATGGATCTTAAATGACTTCCGTGCTCATGCAGTCATATGCGACAGGAAGGTATTCATTGCGCCCTGAAAGGTTGAAGTCGTGGTCGCATCAATTATTATTTTCAGTTATGTTTCACCATGTGTTTCAATTTCAGAATGTCCTGATAAATAATCCAAGGCACAAGGGATAGTTAACATCAGTTTTTAATACACAACTGCTTTCAAAAGCCGCTGCGCTTTCATCATCAGCACTCATGTGTATTTTTGTTTGTCACCACTTACTAGGTATCTACTTGTATTTGATAAACGTTTTTTATTTACAAAAATTTTTTATTATTGCCATATTTATACAAATTTGATCAGGAAATTAGTAAGACACTGTTAATCTCTGTGTTGCTGTGCATTTCCAAAACAAAAACCAACCCCATGTTATTCTTCGGATCTTAAAATATCTCTATGCCAAATTTCATCTAACTCTGTTTTGCGGTTTAAGAGTAAAAAGATAACAGACAGACAGACTGAATTACTTTTATATTTATTGTATTAGTAAGGAAAAAATTGCAAGTTATTATAAAAAGTGCAAGTAATTATAAAAAGTGCAAGTCATTATGAAAAATGCAACCCATTATGAAAAGAGCAAGTCATTAAAAAAAGTGCAAGTCATCATAAAAGTGCAAATCACTATAAAAAGTGCAAGTCTTTATGAAAAGTGCAAGTGATCATAAAAAGTGCAGGTCGTCATAAAAAGTGCAATTTATAATAAAAGGTACAAGTCAATGTGAAAGGTGCAAGTCATTATGAAAAGTGCAAGTTATTATGAAAAGTGTAAGTCATTATGAAAAGTGCAACTCATTATGAATAGTGCAAGTCATCATAAGAAGTACAAGTCATTATGAAAAGCGCAAGTCATCATAAAAAGTGCAAGTCACTATGAAAATTGCAAGTCATCATAAAAAGTGCAAGTCATCATAAAAAGTGCAAGTCCTGTAAGTCGCCATAAAAAGTGCAAATCATCATAAAAGTTCAAGTCATTATGAAAAGTGCAACTCATTATGAAAAGTGCAAGTCATTAAAAAAAGTGCAAGTCATCATAAAAAGTACAAGTCATCATAAAAATTGCATGTCATTATGAAAAGTGCAAGTCATCATAAAAAGTGCAAGTCATCATAAAAAGTGTAAGTCATCATGAAAAGTGCAACTCATTATGAATAGTGCAAGTCATCATAAAAAGTGCAAGTCATCATAAAAAGTGCAAGTCCTGTAAGTCGCCATAAAAAGTGCAAATCATCATAAAAGTTCAAGTCATTATGAAAAGTGCAACTCATTATGAAAAGTGCAAGTCATTAAAAAAAGTGCAAGTCATCATAAAAAGTACAAGTCATCATAAAAATTGCATGTCATTATGAAAAGTGCAAGTCATCATAAAAAGTGCAAGTCATCATAAAAATTGTAAGTCATCATAAAAAGTGCATTACTGGTGAAACTTCAGTTAATGTGAATATTATGTCAATGATGTGTTATGTTTTTACTATATCAGCGTTTAAAATGTTCATAGTTATCAGTTTCACAATTTCATATATTCCTAGAAACTTTAGACCGCCCTTGGCCACTCATAAAGTCATTGCCAAAAACATATACATTAATAAATCAACTGTATCAAAGTTTAAAATGTTCGTAGTTATCAGTTTAATAATTTAATATGTCCACACAAATTTTCAACCACTTAATATGAAAATTTTCAAAAACAAAAACCACCCTATGTTATTTTTCGGATCTCAAAATATCTCTATGCCAAACTTCATCTAAATCGGTTCAGTGGTTTGAGCGTGAAAAGGTAACAGATAGACAGATAGAGAGAGTTACGTTCTTATTTATTATATTAGCAAGAATTTTTTTTGAATTTTTACTTACACTCTGTTCGACAAATTGATTTTTAAATGTTCTTAAGATCGAACGAGAGTTTGCGATATAGTCGAACAGATAAATGTATTTTTATATTTCTGAAAATTAATAATAGTTTTTGAGTCGTACGCTATATAGTTGACGTAAAGATTAATCTCTTATTCTTTAAATTTATTTATTAGTTGGACAGATTTGTCGCCATTTACGTGTGCTTAACAAAAATTATTTTTATGTTATTTTATTTCAAATTGTTTAATGTATTTTATTTCCTAGTATTTCTGCACTTGCAAAAAACACTCTCAACTAATTTTGTTTAGCACAACTTTTTGTACTTTTTTAGACTGCAATGCAGTCATTTACATGTTTGACAAATTTTCTTTTAATTTTCTCTTATTTTCCTATGCAGCAGTGTATATGTATGTAAGTGCATACATATACACGTACATATTCTCACAAATTTAAAACAAAAGTTAGAAAATATAAATTTTTTTTTTTAAATTTTGTCTTTTAACAGATTCCAAAACTAAAATCAATTATTTTCCAAATGGAATGAAATATTTAAGAAATCATTTAATATTTCTGTGACGTTTTTATTTTATCTTTTTAAAATGTTACCAATCTATATGTTCAATAAAATGTTGCTTTCAAATATGTCTTTGTCTCTAAAGAGTTTTTTTCCCATTCTAATATACATACAAACATACATACAGAAATATATTTGCTACATTTAATGGAAGCATGTAGTAAGATAGCTAGACTCCATAGGAATGTTAGTTATTAGGGTAACGCTTATTAAACTAGTTATTTCAATTCTATTCTTAGAGCTGTATTTTTGAGGTATGACAAATCTGAATATATTTTCAAACAGTTAAATGATTTAAAGATAATTATATTTTAAAATTTTTAAATAAAATGTCTCTATTATCTTTAGTCCTTAATACAGTTCCAAATAATAACCATACAAACTTTTTATGGCAAGAAACTTACTTTTCAATCAACTGTCAAATGGAATGAATAAATATCCTCAGGTGATTTCTATTGAAATGATATCCAGCACAATACGAGTATATACACATATTTTTTTTTTTCATTTTATTTCTGCAACTAGAAAGCGATACTAGCATGAAATCAAAGTTAAACTGAACTGAAAAAAATTATCGAAATTGCAAGCAATATGTGTTTTATTAAAACAGTTTCACTAAAGTTTATTTAGGGCAAGCTTTATTTAATAAATAATATAAAAAACATATTAGTAAGATTTTCTAATAACAAAACATATGACAATTTAAACTTAATTTTTGCCTATGAAATCTCTCTTTGCATTGAACAATTTTCTGAAAGTTCTTACAATGTAATTTTTATAAATGAACTATTTTTCACGAAAACTATACAAAAATTATATTAAACTAATACTCGATATTAATGACCAAATTTATCAATTATAATTATAAATCATCAAATATGTACGAAAAAAAAGTTAATCGGTTAACCGATTAACTAGCATACAAACACTGTCCCTCTAATATCTTATGACCAAAGATGCCACATAACCTAAAGATCTGTACTCGTATGTGATATCTAGAGAATAGAAGAGTTTGGCAATTATAAATTTCCACCATGTCAGTGATATTCACGTCATCAATAACAGGCAAAAATTGAGTTGTTAACATGTCGCGATAGCGTGATCTATACCAGCCTCATCTTCGTAAAAAACTGCCCAAATCACCCCTCAATTAACTGTATCAATTGAGGCAGGGGAATACCAGAAAACATCTTATTTCTTCATCGTAAAAGCTTAAAAATTTCATTTCAAAGGAATATTGGCTTAAGGATTACAATTTGTTAAATATTTATACTATTTTTCCATGTAATAAGTTACTTCAACGTCCACTAAAGGTGAAAGCCCTCACAAGTGGCAATTAATTCAAAAAATTAACTTTAACTTTCACAACCGTATTTGGTACCTTATGAAAGTAGATAAAATTCTACATCACTAACTGCAAAAATAAAAGTTCTTCGTTGTTTACTTTATTTGCAGTGTGTGTTTAAAGTTCAATAATTTTTGGTATTTTTGCGCGCATTGATTAAAAGAGAAAATTTTTATATTTCAAGTGATTATAGTTTTTGTTAAGACTTCTATCAGTAAAAGTTCTATAATGGAACCGTCAACTTCAGGTATATGAGCATTTAAAAAATTATTTTTTGTTTAGATAAATGTTTTAGAAATATTAAAAAAAAATTAAATGTCTCCAAAAAAATGGTATTTTTGATATATACCTACATTGAGTTTCAACATCTTTGCGGATGAGTGCAGGAAAAAATGCGTTTATGCTCTTAATATATAAGATTTTAACTAATAAATCCCAGAATGCCTATAAAGGTCTTTGTAAGAGAATTCCGGTTGCTAAAAATCAATGTAAAGAAGAACCAAACAAAAAAACAAGTTTTTTTTTTTATTTTCTTTTGTATTATTTTTTTCTAAAGGCACATAAAGTATGCCCTACTTTACAATTTCATTTACTAATTTATCGTTTTTCATTCCAAAGTTACAGTAAAAATAGTCAAAAAGACCATTTTCTCCAAAATCAAAAAAGCCCATAAAAAGCTAAGAATTTTTTTTTTAAAAATTTTTTTTAAATGCTGGTTTTATATGTATTTATTAATACTCATCAATAAAAAATAACAATATTTTAAAATTATGGTTCTATGCATTAATCGCCACTTTCTCTACCATTCACCCCACTGTGGGACGGGGTTAAAAAATTTATTTTTGAGATTTTCTGGCTCCAAGTTCAACAATTTGGATCTTCTTTGATATAACAATATATCATTTGCTTAACAAAATTACAAACAAAAAAATTTTAAATTAGGTTATTTTTTAGAGTTTGGTTTAGTTCTTCTTAGGGAAACTTTTTCCCCTCTGGCCCAATTCGGTCCATTTACGAACTTTACCTGTGCTATTCTTCAAGATATGTTTATACCAAATTTCAAGAGTGTGGCTCTTTTCGTTTGGACTGAATCGTGATTTCTACAGACGGACGTGGCTAGATCGTCTAACAGTTCATCACTGATCAAGAATATATATATATATATATATATATATATATATATATATTTAGGGGTCTCAACATCTTTCTTCTTATACCCTCCAAAAAATCTTTATAACTTAAAATGGTTATAGAGATTTTTGTGTACTTATTTGATCTTTTTAAGTGACCGTAAAAAAATTTGATTTCAAACATAAAGCCACCAACCAGTAATCATATCCAGAGGCGAAAACTGCTTATCCAATTGCAAAAAATTTTAAGAGCTCTTAAAAAGCAATTCGATACAAAAAAAATTAAATTATTTTTAAATTTCAGTTAATTATTACTTATGAAATAACTAGACTGAACAAAGGAATCAAGAACACAAACTACATTAACTTGAGCATTAGTATTTAAAGCATTGCATATCAAAATAAACCAATAAATGTTTTATAAAGTACTTTATTCATACAACTGCCGCCGTTTGTTTATGCTCTAACATTCAAAATGTTATACAACACGAAGAACTACTGTGTATAAGAAACTACTAGTCTCATTTAATTTTTTAGCTTCTGTTATTTTGGGCTACACAAGCAAAAAATGGCTGGATACTGACAACTTGAACACAAGGAGATGTCATTGTCCTTTGGACATTTATGTTTGTAAATACTTATAAAATTGTACTTATAAATGCGTTGTTTGTTAGACAGAGTACTTTACGTTGGATAATAAAATTCAAAATAAAATTTGGTATTTCAAATATATAAGCAGTATGTCACGGCTGTAGGAATGTATTTTATAACAAGTAAACGAGTGCTAGTGTTATTTTAATACATCACAGTAATTGCAAAATATTATATTCTGTATACAAATTTAATGGACTAGTAAATATTTTTTATAGACAGTAATTGCTTCAAATATTGAAGGAAACATGTCTGCGATCAAAGATATTTATATGAAAAAAAGAGGAATTGTAATAATTCTAAAATTTGTTTTAATTTTTTATGCAATTATGTATTAATCAATTCAATAACAAGATGTACAAAAATATTGATACCTCAGCATCGAAGTTAATACCTTCGATGCTGATGTATCAATAGGCTAGTTGGCATACATATTACCCGATACTTTGCTTTCGACAGTTACTAAAAAAGTCCTACCTTTTGCAAGTTTTTGTTTTATTTCAATGACCCATCGACTTATGTAAACACACAATATGTTGTTAGTTTTATATACAACAAAATACTTGTGCCAAAAACAACTTTTTAGATAAGTGCGACTTCATAAAAGTACCTTTTTAACCAGTTATATTTAAAAAAAAAAACCTTATTTAAAAAGTATCTTTCGAAAAGTACCGTTTTTGAAGAGTACATATTAAAATAAAATATTGCGTGCGTCTAAAGTACACACGTCAGAAATGCACCTTCTTTGGCAAACTAATTTTTAAATCTTGTTTATATATATGCTAACATAAAGCTTTAGATCTCCGAGACTTTGAGGAAGGGAAAAGTGGAGACATGTTAGGAATTTAATTATTATTAAATTAATAAAATTTAATTAATTAATTATAATTGAATTAAGTATAAAATTCTTATACATATTATAGATTTAATTTTTTTTATACATTTCTCCGATATTTACATAATTTTTTTTATTCAAATTTAGAATAGAGAATTTATGAAATATTTTTATTTTATATTTTATGAAAAATAGTACATATATTAAATTCTTAAATAATGAGTGGCAAATTAAAATGTTTCATACTCTTTGTAAATATGGAATTTGCTAACCTTCAAATAAATTAACATCAAAAACAAAAACAAAAAGATGATAAATATATTATTTACTCTGAACAACTGCTTATTGTATTGAACGATTGACAAATTTACCACAAAACGTTTATTTGAAATCAAAAATGAGTTCTGAAAAATGGTTTAGTTTTTCGCTTACCAACCAAAATACAGAATCAATTTTTCCCCCCAAACGAAACTGAATTCTGTCACGGTACGACTGGGTATGATTAATATTTGCTGGCATGCATTCGTATTACTCATACGTCTTAAACACATATTTAGAAACAAAAAGTTCCACATTTTCGTTTCATGCGTAAAAATTTTATCCTCATGCTCGATGTTTCACTTAAAAAAAATTTTTAAGTTCTGTCCCCAAAAGTACCTTTACAAAAAATAACTTTCTCGAATAGCACTTTTTTAAGTAAACGTCTCTTCTTAAAAGTATTTATTTTTTTATAAGAGTACTATTTTCGTAAAGTACCATTCTCCAAAATTACATCCTCCGAAAGTATTAATATCTCAAAACTGTATTTTCAAAATTCTATTTTCAATAATTACATTTGAAATGAAATTTATTTGTTGGTGGTCAGGCAATGTCTATATGCATTTCATTGGTGCTTTACCAAATCATCAGTAGACTTAAAACCACAGTTTTGAAAAGTTGAAAACCCCTTATCTTATGCACATACTTCTGAAAACCATCTGAGAATTCACAACTTGTAAATTACAAATTATTTTCAAAAATCACACCAGAATAAGCTTTGAAACTCATACAAAACTAACCCAACAAATAAATTATATTCGATATGAATCCATTTTATTTTTCTACACAAATAAATTTCATTTAAAATAGAACTGTGACAATATGTCAAATATAAATTTCATAGCAGTTGAATAATTACATTTTCCAAAAAAGTACTATTTCTAAAAATACCATTACCCAAAAGCGCCCTTTCCAAAAAGTACTGCTTACAAAAAGCTGTAATACGCTGTTTACAAAAGCTATAAAACTGTTTCCAATACATAATAAATTTCTTATTTTTTAAGAAATTGTTTATGTATTGGGAAAGTGTCCTTTCCGATAACATTTTTTTCTTTTTTTTTTACTTACAAATTAATTTTCAAAGTAAGCCTGTCATATGTCGCTCCGTTAATAACGTTACTATTTTATATGTAAAGATTATTTTTATCCTTGTTGGTTTTTGCGAATATTGTGTGAATTTTGCTTTCTAAAAAAACGAGGTATCTGATGGCCTGTAGCAGGGAGTGTAAACTTCCACTTGTTGACAAAATAGTTACAAAAAAATCACTATCAAGAAAACTAGTTTCACGTTTCAAGGGGTGCTGTTGGCTGAAGTAGTAGCACACGAGACTATAAAGCGGAGGGTCCTGAGTTCGAGCCCGCGCCGAGTCATGAAATATTGTGTTGAATTCTTCTGATCAGCATTAGTGTGTGGTTGTGTTAGTTGTTGCCAGCCAGGCATAGTCCCTGGTCACTGAACATAATTGGCAGCGACTGACACTATCATGTACTAAAAGCAGAGTAACAGCACCCACCTTCGTCGGCCCTGTAGCTAAAACTTAGCCGGCGAAGTAATAAAGGTTGAAATAGCTACCAAAAAAAACTGTATATCGTCTCATCTTTCCTAATCTGTCCCCTCAATACTATCCCCTCGTTTTCAGTTCCGGCGCAATGTATTGCATATGTAGGGGTCATCCCTTGACCAGCACTCAAAAAAAATAATAATTAAACAATAATAATTAAACATTATTATTGTTTAATAATAATTAAACATTTTATGATTATAAGAAGCATATTGTAATTGAGTATATAAAAATAAAATAATTACCTCTGGTTCCTTTAGCCGGTTTAATTGTATTAAAAATTAAATGTTTCACATGCGCATGCTTTTGTTGCTGTTGCCACATGTCATAACAAATTATTTTCTTACAATAAAATCAGAAGAAATGCCTGACAATAGCCTATTTATAAGAAATGTCTCATTATTTAATACAATTTTTAAAGTTCACAATATTCGTGGTCAACTGTAGCCTTTTTAAGTAAAATTAATTGTAGTGAATTTCCAAGTTGTTGCCGTCTTGTATATTTTTATTTTTGTTATTGCAATGGTTAACTTAAGTCCACGAGAAACAGAAATATAGAAAATTGCTTAGCAATGTGAATGAATGAATGAATGTGTTTTTCTTTTTTTTCGTTCAAATGAAAACTGTAGAAAACAAGACTACAGAAACAAAATTAAATATTTATTTGCACTTTTCAGACTTTTTGTCCAGGGCAAGTGCAAATATTAAGATCATTGTTTTGTCGTTTTGACATTTTGTCTTTAAAACTTGCACAATATAATGAACTGTAACAAATTAAATGAATATTAAAAGGAAATATAAAACTTTAATAGCAAAAAAACTAGCAAAAATGAATGACTGGATTTGTTCTTGAAATCCAGACGGAGAATATTATTAAGCCAAGTTTTTTATTTTCTTTTTCTTTTGGAAGCTGGTGAGCGACAACTATTGTATCATTTTCTATACGAAAATTGCTTTCGTCAAAAAGTAACGAATGAAAAATTATTAAATTGCATTGCAAAACGGAACTAATATAACGACACTAAATGTTGAAGTAAATATTTAAAATTGTTTAAATTTATTTCTACAATCAAATTACTAAAATGCTTACTAATAATTTGTAACGACCAAGTTTTAGGAAAATATATAATGGGCGTTTCTTTAGCTGCACGAGAACTTTAAATAATAATACATGACAGAAATATTGTTGAAATGAATGTTTTGTCTTTATCACGTGATAGATAGTTTCATGAGACTTTTTCTTTAAATATGATTCCAGGGGCGAGGAATTACATTGTCCATTCGACCACTTCAATTTTCAACTACTTCTTTCTTCAATACATGGCTTGAATATTGGCTGCTACTGCGTTATATAATAATTCGATCCATTTGTCCAAATTTCCAGACTGATTAATTTTGGAAATAAAAATTCTCAACAGCGTTCGACATTCACCGCAACGGCAGCCCCTTGCCCTTTTCGTGAGAAATACGAATCAATAATGTCGCGACGTGTAAGCAGCATTTTAATGCCCATAATGGTAATTTGTTGAAGACTTGAAGATTGTCTTCGCTCGAAATAAGGAATTTTGATTATTAACATAGGCATTGAACCAGAAAAGTTTTCATCAATAAGCATAACTTAATATGGTGTTCAGACCAATTTACCTTAATTGAGCCTTACATATACATATATATATATATATATATATATATATATATATATATATATATATATAAAGGGTGTTTTTTTATGAAGTTTTTTTTTTATACGAATCACTCTGTTGTCTGACAGCTGTTTTGCCAGTTTAAAGTGACGTCTGTACTCAGTATTGTTTGGCAAATCATCATGAACAGGTTAACTCCAGAACAACGCTTCCAAATCGTGGAAATTTACTTTCAAAAACAGTGTTCAATTAAAAATGTTTATCCGCTTTTTTACCGCAAAATTCTCTTCAGTGATGAGGCGCTTTTTGGTTGAATGGATATGTCAACAAGCAAAATTGCCATATTTGGAGCAAAAAGATAGTCCACACGCCGTTCAAGAATTACCAATGCATCCCGATAAATGTACTGTTTGGTGCGGTCTATGGGCTGGTGGAATCATCGGTCCTTATTTCTTTAAAAATGAGGAAGGACGACGCGTTACCGTGAATGGAAATCGATGGTGGTTTCAACAGGATGGTGCCACTTGTCATACTGCGGGCGAAACAATGGACTTACTGAAAGAACATTTCAACGACAACATTATTTCGAGAAATGGCCCGGTGAATTGGCCTCCGCGTTCGTGTGATTTGACCCCACTCGATTATTTTTTGTGGGGATACCTGAAATCATTGGTTTACGTGGATAAACCAGCAGCGATTGACGCTTTGGAAACCAGTATTCAACGTGTCATTGCTGAAATACGCCCTCAAATGCTTGAAAAGGTGGACGAAAATTGGACCTCCAGAATGACTTTTGTGCAAAATAGTCGTGGTGGCCATATGCCCGAAATTATATTTAAATGTTAAATGACAAGAAATTATCTACCAAATAAAAAAAATTTTTTTGGCCATTTCATAATTTGGCATGTGTTTTATTTAAATTTCAATTCAGCAAGCTCTTATAAAAACACCCTTTATATATATATATATATATATATATATATATATATAAATATATATATATATATATATATATATATACATACATATATATATATATATATATATATATATATATATATATATGTATATATATATATATATATATATATATATATGTATATATATATATATATATATATATATATAAATATATTTAATTAAGTGATTGCTCAATTAACACTTAATTGTTATAAAATCGAATAATATTACAAATGCAACACTGCTAAAAACTGTGTTTAGTGAGCAAAACACAACTCACTGAACGAAGTTAGCCGAGACTTGGCACATAAAATGTGGATAAAGTAAAAAGATAAAACAGCATAAATTAAATTACTGACATTAAATTTATTATTAATTAGAAAATTACAAAAAAAAAGATCCCAGATTTTAACTTGAAGTCCTCATGAATATGAAAACATTTTACTTTTAGTTGTCATACGTTAATTGAATTGACTAAATTTTTGTATATGAGGAAGACAATTATGTCAATAAAGTGAATATTGACTCAATTAAAAATGCATGTCTGAGCACCATATTCCGAACTCCGCGAACAGTTTTTCCAAGTAAATTTCCACAATTTGAGGTATTATTTTGCATTTAGCAAAACATTAACTTAACACATATGAAATATATAATCTTAGAGCTCAATTTTACAATGTTAAATAGAAATTAATAATGAAATATGATTCCAGCTAAATAAATTTCTAATACTCATTTTCATAACATTCTAGGCCACTTTTTGCAAAAAATTTTCGCTCAGTTTGTCAAGTGAGCTCCGTGTATCGCCTTTCCTACCATCACTTTTCTGTGAATCATTCGCGTAAGCTTTGTTATTGTAATAGTACGTTCCCATATACGTGATTACGGCTAAATTAATTCATTTGCCCAAATTAAGTAATTTGCAACATGATTTTCTATACATTTTTCATATGACGAAATTATCTCAAATAACTTAATTTGTTTCAAATTAAGTCGAAATTTTTCTGTGCAACACTGCGCGGCTGTTATTCTTACAAATGCAACTTTGGGGCATCTATTATTGGTGAGTTACAAATCCGAAAAAGCGACATTTAAGTACGCATAAAATGGCACTGAATTTATCTGTTAAATATAATTTACGAAAAACTCAACTTTATTTTAAATTTTTATAATGGCTTTTCTGTTTATTTCAAAATAACATTGAACAAAATTTTTGCTTGTTTTCGTATGTTAGAAAACAAACAAACAATACAAACGTCGAATTGGTTTCGAAAATTCGAAAACAAAATTACTTACAACATAATGGAAAGACTTCAACATAATTTTCTCAAATCAAATTAATTTGCTTTTAGTGGAAACACACTATAAAAGCATTTCATTGGTTGCTATTCATATATATTTATTTGCCACGCTCATATTTTTCCCTGAGTGTATGTTTTTCATATGCAAGCAATCATATTGATATTAGTTTTATGTGAAAATATTTTATGGCTTGTACTTACATACGTATGGAAAACCACACTCACACATATGAAATTGTTGATGTCATTAGAAGCACCCACACCCTGTTGTACATACATACACATTCATTGTTCACACATTTACTAAGTTTAGCAAAAACAACACAATCAAAGTGTTGTTTGCGGTTTTCTTTACTTTCGAATATTTTTGGACAACACATTTTGAACAAATAATTGCATGAAATTTCTTATGTTGTTTGGTTAACATGCAATAGTTTTTTTATGCTCTGTATTTTTTTCTCGAATTGCGAAATTATGAAAGCAAAAAATGTTTTGCAAATATCGTTCAAAGAATACTACAAACAGGAAAACCATTTCGTATCCTGCAGTATTTTCATACGTGTCTGTTTGTTTGTAAGTATTGTGTGAAATTGTAATTTTACTTTCTTCTAATTACGATGATCTTTCTCATCTTCATGCCAATGCCCCTGCTACTTCTATTGCGAACAAAATTAGAATTGTTTGTTAACTTCTTTTTATGAGTGTTACAAAAATTATGAATAAATAAATTTAATACAAATAAAAAAAGTTTAACTATTCCACAATTAATATTTTAAGAGCATAGGACTTTGATAACTGAGCCTAAATTTAGCATGTCACGCAAAAATTGACATGCTCTATAGTATACGTGCACACTTACATATAAACAAATTGTCATTGTTCACAACAAAAAAAAAATGGGAAGACACAAACCATAACAATAATTTCCCCAAGCAATTTAACAAAAACACCGAACTAACAAACAAATAATTTTATAGTTTTATTATTGAATGTTTTACAAAACTCTTGTACATATTAGTTTTCTTTATCCAAAAAGGTTTTCAATAAAGTAAAATAGAATCTGTAAAATGAATAAAAAGTATGTACTGCTTTAACGCAAAATTTTTCCATAATTTATGCAAATCTTGCAATATCCCATACAAAGTAGTTTATAATGATTAAGGTAAAGTACCTTGCTGAAACCTTCCTATGATGGGAAGGTAAATTTCATGACATTCAACTCAAGGCCAGATTGGCTGCGCATTATCATGAAATGTAACTTATTGCAAAAATCCTTACCAGCTGGATGGTATTTAACATGCTGCCATAAAGGAAGCCTGGCATTCAGCAGGGATATTTCCATATCCTCTGGGTTATTTGTCAGAGGTAAGTTATTTGACAACCGTCCACCCTACCAATTGCATACATATGTACAAACAGAAGGGGGTATTCATGGTCTAAAAAGAAACATTAACTACATTTATTTTCAAGTATCGTTGTACTTAACACTAACACACACGGTGATATATCAACAAACGTGCAAGCTTTTCATACATGTTTTTTTACTTGAAACAATAAAAACTTAAATAAAAATAATTTTAACAAATTTCGCAAGTGCAAAAATTTAATAAATGTACGTAATAATAAACAATTTTTTTATGTTAAAAGAATATCTAATACTAAAGAAAGTGTTTCATAAAATTAATTAAAGCAATAATTGAATTAATATTAATATATTTATTGACCTTAAAAGTAATTTAAACAAAATTTAATTAATTCAATAACTGTAATATAATCATTACTAATATAATATATATATATATATATATATATATATATATATATATATATATATATATATATATATGAAAGTAGCTCTGCCTGTCTGTTACCTTTTCACGCTCAACCCGGTGCACCGGTTTATTTTCATAGACATATTTTGAGATCCGTAGAATAATATAGGGTGGTTTTTGTTTTTGGTCGAATAATAGTATGAACATATGAAACTATTAAACTGATAACTATGTTAACTGTTGACTTAACAATGTATTTGTTTATGGCAATGAGGAGTCAAAAGTGGGTCTAAAGTTTCTAGGGTTATATGAAATTATGAAACTGATAACTAAGTAAACTTTGATACAGTAAAAATATAATACATCATTGACAGAACATACACATTAGCTGAAGTTTCACTATAATAAAGTGAAGTGAAAACTGTAATAAAATAAAAAAAACCCAACTTTAATACTTCATAAACGCTGGTATGAGCGCATAAGCGTCCGCTTTTTATATTATATTGCACTTTATATATTAATGACTTGCACTTTTTATAATGACTTGCACTTTTTACAATGACTTCCACTTTTTATAATGACTTGCACTTTTTATAATGACTTGCACTTTTCATAATGACTTGCACTTTTTATAATGACTTGCACTTTTTATAATGACTTGCACTTTTTATAATAACTTGCACTTTTCATAATGACTTGCACTTTTTATGATGAGTTGCACATTTATAATGACTTGCACTTTTTATACTGACTTGCACTTTTTATAATGACTTGCACTTTTCATAATGACTTGCACTTTTTATAATGACTTGCACTTTTTGTAATGACTTGCACTTTTTATAATGGCTTGCACTTTTCATAATGACTTGCACTTTTTATGATGAGTTGCACATTTATAATGCACTTTTTATAATGACTTGCACTTTTTATAATGACTTGCACTTTTCATAATGACTTGCACTTTTCGTAATGACCTGCACTTTTGATGATGACTTGCACATTTATAATGACTTGCACTTTTTATAATGACTTGCACTTTTCATAATGACTTGCACTTTTCGTAATGACTTGCACTTTTTATGATGACTTGCACATTTATAATGACTTTCACTTTTTATAATGACCTGCACTTTTTATAAAGACTTGCACTTTTCATAATGACTTGCACTTTTTATGATGAGTTGCACATTTATAATGACTTGCACTTTTTATAATGACTTGCACTTTTTATAAAGACTTGCACTTTTCATAATGACTTGCACTTTTTATGATGAGTTGTACATTTTTCATGACTTGCACTTTTTATAATGACTTGCGCTTTTTATAATGTATTGCACTTTTAATAATGACTTGCACTTTTTATAGTGACTTACCCTTTTTTCCTTAATAATATAATGAATATGAAAGGAACTCTGTCTGTCTGTCTATCTGTTACCTTTTCACGCTCAACCAGCTGAATCGATTTAGATGACATTTTGGAGATATTTTAAGATCCGAGGAAAATAGTATAGGGTCGGTTTTATTTTTGGAAATTATTCCACTTAGTGGTCAAGGGTAGTCGAAAATTTTTGTGAACATATGAAATTATTAATCTGATAACTATTAACTTTTTAAACTTTGATGCAGTTGACTTAACAATGTATTTGTGTTTTTGCAACGACTTTATGAAGGGCAAGAGTGGTCTAAAGTTCCTAGGGATACTAGTCTCTTGCATTAGAAAACATTTTTTATTTTTGCACAGTATTGTCATAGAAATACTCTGATTACATGTTATATATAAAATTTTTTTACTTCACTAAAATTATCTTTACTAAACCTACATTTGTTATGTTTATATATTTTTCCTCATGTATAGTTTTCTACAAATCTTCAATACTTTTGTGCTGGGCAATAAATAAAATAAGTTAATGAAAGAAGTTATTACTTACATACAGTGTATAAAATGAAAACCTTTTTCTCTATGACGAATTTAACTCAACTAATAACTAGAAAGTTACTTGTGTGAATGATTTGAGTTTTACGCTCGTTCTACCTATTTACTTACATATGTAAATTACACATATGCATACACACGTATGCAAGAGTTTCACTTAACGATGAAATACTTAATTATAATATTAAATATATAAAATTCAGGGCGTCTTATTTTGTTCTTTGTAATACATAATTTATATAATGGGGATACTCATGATGGTTATTGCAAACAGCGTAAATTTTTATTAACCCAACAATATAACTTGAAAATTTTAAATTTTCTTCGTCACTATGAATTTTATAACCACATCGATCACATACTGAAACAAAAATTTGTTTACTCCTATTACCGATTTTATTGAACCAGTTCTTCTGGCAATCCATCGGTTCATAAACTCCGGAGATGCCATAAGAAAAGAAAATTGACCTCTATAACCCCATAAATTATATATATTCTTGATCAGTGCTGAAATCTAAGACGATCTAACCATGATTCAATCCAAACGAAAAGAGCCAGAGCCTTGGAACTTGGTATAAATATATTTTGAAGGATAGCACAGTTCAAGTTGACAAATGTGCTGAATCGGGCCAGAGGGAAAAAAGTTCCCCTAATGAGTAATAAACCAACGTTTAAAATGAAGGTCCAAAGCGTGAATTTGCAGTCAGAAAATCCAAAAAATCAATTTTTGACCCCGCCCCCTTCAATGGGTGTTAAAGTAAAATATTAAATGGAAGAATAGTGTAAATATTTAACAGTTTGTATTCCTTAAGCCTACATTAATTTTTTTTATTTTATTGTACTTTCGCCATGAATTCCCCAATGAAAGATAATGGAGTGAATGTTTTCCCAAGTCAAAACAATGAAGCATTCTTATATTTTTACTATCTGGTAAAATTGCCAGATTTATTGATGATACGTATAGGTATTGAACTTCATACATACAAGACAATGGACAATTATTAAAACATTCAAATGACAATACTCTTTATTCAAAATTATTCAAAATTACAAGCGAACGTCGTTAATAATTACATATGTTACAGATTTTTCCATACTTAGTTTATTCTAAAATGTATAAAAAATTTCTTAGCGTGTATTTACACTTGCATTAACAGCAGTGCCATTAATGTGCAAAGAATTTTAACAGCTGGACTAATGACTTCGAGTATAATAAATTAGTAACCTAAACTAATGACCAACAACAATGACGACAATAGATGTGATTTAGTAAAATTTTGCATATTTAAATAAAATATTAGCTAACTCTTATTTTATTATACGGACAAAATATTTTTACTTAATAGAGTGTGGAATTTTAATATCGCTATATGGCTTTAATCTGTTAAAAGCACAACAACTCAATCAAAGTTTTGTTTTAATCAATTAATAATCGTTTAGCCTATTAACACAAATTTTTCATAAATTATTTTATTTCTATTGTATTCTGATATTTTTAAGCTTAAGGTCTCTTTTTTTAGTTTAATTTTTAATTTCAAGATTTCGTCACTCCTTTGTGTGACTTCTTCAGGAAATTAATTATTTAAAAAAAATTATAAAAAATAAAATAAAATAATTAATTTCCTGAAGAAGTCACACAAAGGAGTGACGAAATATTGAAATTAAAAATTAAACTAAAATAAAGAGACCTTAAGCTTAAAAATATCAGAATACAATAATAATTAAAAAGAGGTCAAGAAACCAGAATAATTTAATTATTTTGTTTCAATATACAATATAATTTTCATTATTTTAAAATTTTATTAGTAAAAATATATAAAAATTTTAATAGTATTAAGCAGAAGAATAACTTGCAGATATATATTCTCATTTATCCTTATCATAAATTCCAGATGTTAAAATTTCCAAATGAAATTTATAAAATCTTATATGTTATTCATTGTATAAATTGCCTACAACGTTTGGAAATTTCCATGTGAAATTTTATTTATGATTTGGCTGAACAAGGAAGTGAAAAACCTTCATTAGACAATTTAATAGTTCCAAGACATATTCTTAAGATTTTTATAAATAGTATTTGTTTGAAATGTTTAGCATTTGAAATATCCTTTGAAGACCCCATAATATATATAAGGCGATATAGCCATGTCCGTCCGCCCGTTCGTCTGTAGAAATCACGATTCAGTCCAAATGAAAATGCCAGAACCTTGAAATTTAGTATAGATATATTTTGAAGGATACCACAGGTCAAGTTCGTAAATGGCCTGAATCGGGCCAGAGGGGAAAAGAGTTCCCCTAAGAAAAATTAAACCAACATCTAAAAAAACAACATAATTTTTAAGTAATTTTGTTACGCAAATGATATCTCTTTATGTCAAAGAAGGACCAACGCGTTAAACTTGCAACACCTTTTAGTGGTCGTTATTATATGCAAGAATAATGTAAAAATTTAACAAATTGTATTACTTAAACCCACATTCCCCACAAATCCTGCCTTTGCCCTATGACCCTATCAAAAAAAATTATTTGCACTCAATAGCCGGAAAAGTTTATTTTTAGTGTTTTATGGCAAAGGTGAAATGCCTACCTCACGGCGTTTGGTCGACCGACCCGGACAAAACAGAGTTTCTATATACTCTAAAAAAGAATTGGACCCCGTAAAGTATATATATTCTTGATAAAATCTCTGAGGATCTAACCATGTTCATCCATCCGTCTGTGGAAAACACGATACGGTCTATTTTTGGACCCCGTCCACCCCGTTTAGTGGGCGTTGAAGTAACATATTACATGGAAAATAGTGTAAATATTTAACAAATTGTATTCCTTAAGCCTACATTTTTTAAAAATCACGAAGGTAAGATGTTGTCTGATCTTCCCTTGACTTACTTCTCCACTCATCTTTGTCGCCTAAATAACGCTCACATTTTTTTTCTGCACTTAATTATCCCAAAAATTAACTTTTTTAAACTTTTGCGACAAAGGTGAGATGTCTCCCCCACGACCCTTCCGGGAGAGACCCTATCAAAATAGAGTTTTAAAATTAAGCACAGAAATGTCTTAAAGGAACTTTGACTCAGCAGGTTAAATATTTTTGTTAAAACATTCAAATATTAAAATATTTAAATAACAATAAAAATATTTAGTGCTTTTGTTTGTTAATCATCAGTAGACTTTAACCTAATTCCAAAATAACAAAACCTCTCAGCTTATAGATAAACTCCCAAAAATGAATTGAGAATTACAGAAGCAAAACCATAGAATTTGATAAAATGAAATGAAATGCAGGCATATAGACATACTTGACCACATAATAAACAAAGAGCACTAATTTAATTGAGACAATATTTCGTATAAACGGTTCTAAAAATAAAAATATTTATTAAATATTTGGAGGATATTTAAGAATCGACCCGCTTGAATATAACGACGTTCTTACTTATTTCAATATCTGAATCCATTCGATTAATTGTATTAAAAGAATGTTTGTATTATTGTTGGCAGTTTTCTCATATAAAACAGACAATATGGAAGATCATGATCATTAATGCATTAAAACAACTTAAAACAACCATTTAAAATAAAAACTCAACAAGATCATCTCAAAAATAAAATAATTATTCACAAAAATGTTACTTTTACATTTTCCTTTTAATGATAAAAAGTGCTTTAACTGATTTTAATTGATTCAAACTAAAAATAACCCTTGTAGAAAGCAAACTAAATATTTCATTATTTTATATTTAATTTATTAAAACGAATTTTTATTCACATCTAAACAAATTAAATAGAAAGCCTACAACATTTTTAAAACCACTGGGCCAAAATTGAATATGTCATACAGAGTATGACACGTTCTACATAGAAAAATTATTGTTGCATATGATAGTACAAGAAAAAAAAACAAAAAACATAAAAATAATTTCCCGAGACAATTCAATAGAATAATTGAAGCAACAAAAAGACAAGTTTATGGCTCAGTGTTTAATGTTTAGCAAAACACTCATATTCAAACACAAGCACATCAGTTTTGTTCATCCAAGAAAGTTTTCAATAAAGCAAAGTAAGACATCGATGAACTGATAATCTGTAAAGAGGACAATTACTTAGTACAAAATTTGTTCATAATTTATGCAAAGTTCAAATATCCCATACCAAGCAAATTATAATAACTAAGTTTTACCTTGGAGAAACCTGGCAATGATAACACGGTGAACTTCATGGCATTTAATTCAACGGGGCGTTGGCAGCGCATTATCATGAAACGCAACTTATTGCAAAAATCTTTACCAGCTGGATAATATTCAATGTGCTTCCATGATGGCAGCTTGACATTCAAAGAAGTCACATCCATGTCATCGGGGTTGAGTAGCAAAGGCGAGTTTTTCGATAATCGCCCGCCTTCCCAATTGCACAGATATAAATAGTGAGCCGTGTCCTCAGTCTAAAAACAAAATTAGTTTTAATTTTTCCATACACTCACACACACGCACACATACAGCCATACGCACTACTGTTAATGCCAGAGAGGAAAAATATAGGGAGTTACATGACCTACTCGATCAATTTAATTTTTGACTACTTTTCGCAATGACTCTAACAGTATGGCATCAATGGTGGCTTTTCAAGTCGGTGGTTTTCGCACCGCTTTTAGTGCAATTTCAATTCATCGACGATTTTAGGTTGCTGATCAATGCTTCTTATACCCTCCATAAAGGAATTGGAGGGTATATACACTTTGTCATTCCGTGTGTAACGCATCTGATCAGTGATGAAATCTAAGACGATCTAACCACGTCCGTTCGTCCGTCCGCCCGCACGGCCGCCTGTGGAAATCACGATTCAGTCCAAACAAAAAGACACAGACCATTGAAACTTGTTACAAATATATCCTGAAGAATAGCACAGGTCAAGTTCGGAAATGGGCTGAATCGGGCAAGAGGGAAAAAAGTTCCCCTAAGAAGAACTAAACCAACCTCTAAAAACAACACAATTTTTAATGTTTTTTTTTGTAATTTTGTTAAGCAAATGATATATTTTTATGTCAAAGAAGGTCCAACGCATTAAACTTGGAGCTATAAAATTTAAAAAATTAATTTTTAGACCCCTCCCCCTTCACTGGGCGTTATTATATGCAGAAATGGTGTAAAAATTTGACAAACAGTATTACTTAAGCCTACATATATTAAAAATAAAATGTTAAAGCTTTTATGACGAAGCTGAGACGTAACCTGATCCTGCTCTGCCCTACTCGTCTCCTCCCCCTTTGGCCACTAACTGACCCTATAAAAAAAAATTTTTTACCCTTAATTACCCCAACAATTTACTTTTAGTGTTCTAAAGGTGAAATGTTTCCCCCACGGCCCTTGCCAGAGCTACCCCGACTAAATACAATTTTAATATCCTCCAAAAAGAATTGGACACCATAAAATTTATATATCCTTGATCACTGATGGGGTCAAAGACGTCCCTACGCCCGTCTGTGGAAAACACGATATAGTCTATTTTCGGACCTCGCCTCTTTCAGTGGGAAAAATTGTGTTAATATTTCACAAATTGTATTCCTTAAACCTACGTTCCTTAAAAAATTTATTTATAAGCTTTTACGACGAAGGTAATATGTTCTTTGATCTTCCCCTGCCCTACTCCTCCAAATAGCTTTTATTTACTAAATATTTGGAGGGTACTTAAGATTCGACCCGGTCGAATATAACGTTTTTACTTGTTCTATTTAATACTTCTGTTCAACATATTGGTAAATTTTACTTAATAGATGTCAACAAAAAAAATTTTTTCGATATAAATCTATTATAATGTGTATTATAATGTGTAATGCAGGCATATAGACATACTTGACCACATAACCAACAAAAAGCACTAATTTAATTGAGACAATATGTCGAATAAACGATTTTAATAAATGTCAATAAAATTTGAAATAAACATGTAGTATATGAAATAAAAAAAACTTCGCAGTATCGAAAAAAAAATAATTGAAGCTATAGAGTACTTTTACATGCCGAACATTTATAATTCAGTGTTGATTTGTTAGTTAACATGTTAAGCCGAAGCTCGTGAGTTCGATGCTGTACTCAGCCATGCCACACATTTGAATTTTTCTGATCTGCATTAGTACATGATTATGCTAGTAGTTTGTCGTCCTGGTCAAATAACAAATTGATCATGTACTAAAGAACGCAAAACCCTTTCATTTTATCAAACGAAAATCGCAGGCGAATTAAACTCAAAATGACTACCACAAACTTTGCAACACTGCCACTTTCTTCCTATAATTCCGGCACAATACATTGCATGAGTGGGATTCGTCTCATGAGTATTGACCACAGTGAAAAAAAAACACATAATAACATTATGAATATTCTGTCATTTGTGTTGAATCCACACAATGCCGGTACGTATGAAGAAAATTGCAATAGTTAATGTTTTCAACCGTTAAATTATAGCAAAGAAAAATGGTCAACGAATATAATTAAAAGGAAATACAAAAACTAGAACTATTTACATATAAGAGTATATTGAATATTTATTTGATTATTACTTACACATGATATGAGCAACGAACCACTGGTACAAGTCATAAACAATTGCAACGTCACGGAGAGAAAAAATGACGAAAACAAGAGAAAATCACTCAAAGAAGTTGTTCCAGTCTATTTGAATTTCCGAAGAAGCATGAAAATTAAAAGGATATATTTAAAATTTTTTTTAATGTACACATACATGGAAAGAGATATGTATGTAATAAAAGCTTTTTCGAAAATAATTCGAAGTCAATGTTAGTTTATCAATTACATATACAATGTGTTAGAAAAGTATGCACAGACCAACAACAGTTCCTGTATTTTCATATTCTGGATCCTTATATATAGGGAAGACGAATAAGCAATGTCTAGAAGAGCTAGAGACTACATTCTTGAACTGATGAATCGGAAATGATCGGTTCCAGAGCTGGAAAGCTTAAACCTATTCTGGTCCATGAAATTAACTAGCAGAAACTAATTATTTGTTGTTTTTTGCTAATTAAACCTGTTTTATACTTGACGAAGAATGAAATTTGTATTAAAAATTAAAAATTTTATTCCAGGGTTCGAAAATCTAAATTTTGTTACATAAAATTGACCAAATAAATTACTAGTTTGGTTTTTTGGTAAATTAAAGCTATATTAAAATAAAAATAAAATAAAAAAAATCAATTCCAGGGTTCGAAAATCTAAATTTTTTTACATAAAAATTACCAAATAAGCTACTAAATAGTTTTGTTTTTTGGTGAAATAAACCTATTCTATATTTCAGAAGGAATAAAATTAGTATTAAAAATTTAAAACAAATAAAAATATGAATTCCAGGGTTCGAAAATCTAAATTTTCTTACATAAAAGTGACCAAATAAATTACTAGTTTTATTTTTTTTTATTTTTTTTTATTTTTCAGGAAGAATTGAACTTGTATTAAAAATAAAAAAAAATTAAAAACTCTATTCCAGGGTTCGAAAATCAACATTTTTTTTGGTAGATAAGAACCATTTTATACTCCAGGAAGAATTAAATTGGTAGCAAAAGTCAAATAAGAAGAAAAGACGGTTCCAGGGTTGGGCAAACGATTTTTCTTTTTCTTTGGTACATAATGGTAAGTACAGACAATGTAATCTGTTTATGCAATGCATTTCTCATAAAGATTTCACGTTTTAGCACACTCTCGGCAATCAACAATGAAATCATAAACGCAATATCAGTTCTGCTTTCTGCTAAAAAAATTAGTCGTAAGCTAAGTGAAATAGCAGCAATTATAGTTTTTGATGAAAGAAAGAGATAAAAACATGAAATATACCATACAAACAATGCACTCTACATCAGTGAAATCTCAAAAATTCAAAATATTTTGATGTGAAATCAGAAACACGAATACAAACGATGCAATCTACGATGCAATTTGCCATATTATGGAAACTTTGCCTGTACCTACTTTAAAAGTAATCAACATTTTTTAAATATTAACTTAATTAATGTTTTTTGAAAGAAATTGATTGGTATTAGAACCCAGAAAAGCCAAAAAACAGCAGTTCCAGAGTTGGAAAATTTAAACTTGTGAAGGGTATATAAGATTCGGCACAACCGAATTAAGCACTTTTAGTTATTGTCACAAAAATATAATAATTACAACATTATGGGACAAAATGGGGCAGAAAATAACTAAAAAAGTTTATTTCCATCACAAATTATATGTATATACATATAAATAAAGTTAGCTAACATAAATATGTAGAAATGCTTAAGTTTAACCTTGTTAAAAAAAATCGGAGCTCAAAATCAATTTAAAGCAATAAAGTTAAAAAAAAGTACTTCGCACGTTATCTAAATAAAAAATCAACATTTTCACCTTAAATAAAAATTACTAGACGTAAGATAAACTAACAAAAGCCTGATTAAGGATTATTAAATTAAGAGCAACTTAATCCGCAAGTATTATATTATAACCCATTTTCTTAAAAGTTGTAAAATATTAAATTAAAAAAAAATTATACGCCTTTAATAAAGAAATATACTTAAACTTCCATTATGAATAAAGCAAAGAGTGAAAAAAATTTTATTATAATTTAGTAGCACTTTAGATTTACTCATACTTGCCATTAAAAACTGAAAGCCACAAAAACATATTAAAAATGTCGAGTTTATAACGTTCAGCAGAAGAGGAAATGAAATCAAATCATTTAGTTGCACACAAAAGCTAAAAATATAATACAGATGCAGAATATAAAGTTTTAATTAAGACTTTCTCTTTTTAAAACGCCACAACAAATACAACAACGTAACAATATCCTCTAACATACAAAAATGTGCCAATAGTGTGTTTTGAAAGAGTAAAGGTGTCAAGACATTTGCAACTTGTGTTTCAAGCACATTTAGCGACAGCCACAGTTGTTTAGCATACAAACAAAGTTTCGGTTTCCATTGTGGCCAAGAGACACCACGTACTTGTTCTAAATATTTACCTAATTAAATCATTGTGGCGTGCAGATAATTCATGCAAACGCTTAGCATATATATCTTGTAATGCTTTAAACCGTTCAGCTTCCGGTGGCATAGCAGAAGTAACATTTACAACAACATCACTGTGGCCAGTACCTACACCATAAAGTTGCTGCCACTCAGCGTGACACTCTGGTATTAGACGGACTATATCGCCTTGAAGGATTTCAAACTGGCCGCACAAGTAACTGACAAACAACAGCAATATTGCATCGTGAGCATAGAAATGTGAAATGATCACATAACCGGCATGTACGGCACTTATATAACTGACAACATAAAACAAATCCTTTTGAACATCATAAGGGAATATCATTGAATATGGCAATAATTTATCTGTTGAGTCCATGGTTTGATTTGTTGTATAGAAGACAAATATCGGTATAACAGCGTATAAAATTAAAACAAGAAACATTAGGATGAAATAGACGAAAACTGGACGCATAATGCGATGGCACTGTTGTACTTTACGAGGATATCTTTCACTGGGTGTAAAGAAATGAATAAGAACAATGAATAGATGAGATTTAAGTTTTCATTTGTTTGTAGTGGAAGGAATAATATATTAAAGAATAACCCCGTTATTCATAAAAATTATGAGAGGCTTATAAGAGTGTAATAGAGCAAATTTCATATGAAATTTTGTTTTATTACGCTGTTATTAGACTCTTTTCATTTTTATGAATAAAGGGGTAAGTATATCATATATGTGTAGATGATAATTGCATTAAAAGTGTGGGTGCTGTTGGCTGAAGTAGTAGAACACGAGACTATGAAGCGGAGGGTCCTGAGTTCGAGCCCGCGCAGAGTCATGAAATATTGTGTTGAATTCTTCTAAACAGCATTAGTGCGTGGTTGTGTTAGTTGTTGCCAGTCTGTTTCAGTGATGTAGGCATAGTCACTGGTCACTGAACATCATAATTGGCAGCGACTGACACTATCATGTACTAAAAGCAGAGTAACAGCACCCACCTTCGTCGGCCCTGTAGCAAAAATTAGCCGGCGAAGAAAAGGTTGAAATAGCTACAAAAAACTGTCCATCTTCACATTTTTCCTAATCTGTCACCTCAATACTATACCGTCGTTTTCAGTTCCGGCGCAATGCATTGCATATATAGGGGTCATCCCCTGAGTGCTGGTCCAAGATAAAAAAAAAGTATTTATATTAAAGAAATGCATTACAATCAAAAGTATTTTTTATGGTATAAGCCATATTTCAGTCCATAAATAAAGGGTTCCTCAGCAGGGCCTTTTGAACTTTGAAATTAAATTAGTTGTCGTTTATTCAACAACGCGTACAAACAATAAAAATGTTTTATCAACGTAACACTTGATTTTTCATGGAAAAATTCTCTGCTCATTTCTGGATGAATAGCTACGTGAACAAACAAATTTTTCGAACTTGCAATAATATCATTCCACGTCCATGAGCGTGCAATGCATCCTAAAAAATTACTATTTGGATTGGGATCATCGCTGGGTACTTCTTTAAGAACAACGTGGATCAGCCCGTTACGGTCAACGGCGACCGCTATAGGTCACTGATTACCAACCAAAAAAGAATTATTATATTCACTTTTTCTTATGAGTAGGACTCCGTTTATGACCCCTACATATGCAGTGCATTGCGCTGAATCTGGGAAGATAGGTTTTGGAAAGGAGGATTGAGGGAATAGTGTCCGTGAATATTCGATTTGAACCTTCCCAAATTGTAAGTTCCGGGGAAGACATCTGCAGGTAGTTTGTGCCACACACGGACTGTTGGGACAAAAAACTAATTTTCTCTGTAGTGCGTAGTGCGATTCGCCGGAATATGGACCACAAACGCATGTGCTCTTGATGACAAACGCGTTGAGCGTAAGAAAGAATGAGTTTCAGGAACATGTTCCCTAATTTCACCACAGTACAACCCTTTGTAGCAACGATAAAACAACGAAACGCACCCCAATAGATAGAGTTGGCTGCCCTACTGTCTCCGATGAGTTGCATCGCCCTCTCCTGTACGCGGTCGAGTAACTTTAAAATAGTCTTTGAAGCACCGGGCCAAACATGAGAGTTCGCCATTCCGTGTGTAACGCAGCGAAATATCCCTCTAAGACCCCATGAAGTATATATATTCTTGATTAGTGATGAAATCTAAGACGATCAGGCCATGTCCGTCCGTTCGTCTGTAGAAATCACGATTAAGTCCAAACGAAAAGAGCCATACCCTTGAAATTTTGTTTAGATAAATCTTGAAGGATAGCACAGGTCAGGTTCGTAAATGCGGTGAATCCGGTCAGAGGGGAACAATTTTCCCTAAGAAAAACTAAGCCAACCTCTATAAAGCAACACAATTTTTGAAGTTTTTTGAAAATTTTTTTATTAGGTCAAAGAAGATTCAAAGCGTTGAACTTTGTGACAGAAAATTAGAAGAATCTATTTTTTAGACCACGCCCCCCCCCCCCTTAGTGGGCATTATCGTAATATATTATATGCAAAAATGGTGCAAATATTTTTTTTTTTTTTTTGGAGTAGGACCAGCACTCAGGGGATGATCCCTACATATGCAATGCATTGCGCCGGAACTGAAAACGAGGAGATAGTATTGAGGGGACAGATTAGGAAAGATGAGAAGATAGACAGTTGGTTTTTTTTTTTTTGTAGCTATTTCAACATTTTACTTCGCCGGCTAATTTTTGCTACAGGGCCGACGAAGGTGGGTGCTGTTACTCTGCTTTTTAGTACATGATAGTGTCAGTCGTTGCCAATTATGTTCAGTGATCAGTGACTATGCCTTCATCAGTGAAACAGGCTGGCAACAACTAACACAACCACGCACTAATGCTGTTCAGAAGAATTCAACATAATATTTCATGACTCAGAGCGGGGTTGAACTCAGGACCCTCCGCTTCATAGTCTCGTGTTCTACTACTTCAGCCAACAGCACCCACAACAATATTTAACAAATTCTGTTACTTAAGCCTACATTCCTTAAAAATTTGGGGTCATATTCATAAAAAATATTTTAGATTTATTAGAGGCTTATAAAACAGATTTCCATATAAAATTTGTTTTATAAAACCTTTATAAAACAGAAATATTTTTTATGAATAAGGCAGTTAATTTTTAACCTTTTACGACGACGGTAAGATGTTTTCTGATCTTCCTCTGCCCTACCCCTCCACCCACCTTTGCCGCTTAGATGACCATAGAAAAAAAAATTTTCTTAATTACTTAATTACTTCACAAATTTACTCCCGCGGTCCTTCCCGAAGTGATCCCGTCAAAATAGAGTTCTAGAGAAATGTCTTAAAGGAACTCTGACTCAAAAGCTTAACAATTTTTAAAAATTTTTCTCCGTCCCTTTTTGTGCGCGTTGATATAAAATATTAATTGCTGCTCCTGTTTGGATGATATTTAATATTCGCTCCGGTCGAATATAACATTCTTACTTCTTTTAGCCTGAATTGGATAACCTAAACACGAAAGAGATGTTGATTCAATAGGGCGGCAATACGTGACATACAGCTCATGCACGAGTGATTTTAGGGCATTTTTATTTTAAGCGGGGCGATGGGAACTGGTCACCCAGATCTTGCGGTTTTACCTCGTTAGGCACTTTCTTGTGGTGTTTTCTTAATTTGTAGGTGTGTGCGAATAAGGCACAAACTTCAGTGATCCGTCAAGCCTACATAAGCCATGCCATCGGTTCAAGTTCAGTCTAAAAAATTTAACATTTCGGGTGTATTTCACCCAAAAAAGCCGTGGCGGATTTGTAAACGATATTTTAGTCAACACACAAAAGTTGGGTTCTTCAAAGGAATAACAAATTTCGGCGTCAGCTCACACACACACACTTTGGTTTATTTAAAATTTTTAGAGAGGAAGTGCTTAATAAAAATTCCTTTATAGGTAATTCTAATCCTTTTTTACTATGCTTTGTCACATATTTGAAAGTATAAAAAATATTTTAGACTAAATTGCGATATAAAATGAATTATACTGTAATTAAACACGTTATGCCAAAATAACATATTTGTTCAATATAAGAATACATATAAATGAGCAAAAAAACAACAAACAGTCGACAGTTACTCGTATTTACGTACCCATTTATCCAGATCTTCTTGGCAAAAAATTTAATAAGCTTCTTCAGCTCTCTGCTTGCTAAACGAAAGTGTAGAGTTCGCAAAACAACAAAGAAGGCAATCATTGAAGTGCAAAAACTTTCAACAACTTGAAGTATATCCACCATGTTGGCAATAAAGTAGGCTAATTCACAACAAGTTATATACGTCATATTTAAAAATGCCATCCAACCGTATAAATTGTAAAGTTTCGATTTGAATTGAGACCAAAAGTCATTAGCATCACCTTCTGTGGGCCAAGCGCCATTGCCTATGAGAACCTTTTCAAATAATTGTGGCAATTTGATTAAATCGCCAGCTTTTGTCTTTGGCCGATAAAGAAATGACATGCTGTAGATTGAAAAAATGTTGTAAACGGTTTCAGTTGCTGTAGTCAACTACTCGCATATTATTCACACCAGAAGAGAAATGTTGTATGTTTTGTTAAGAACCTTTTATATACTAAATAATTAATTTTCAATAAATTAATGAGCACACATGCCTGCGTCAAAAGTGCATACGGGCGTGTTGTACATGTGTAAACATATCATTTGTTATAGATTTAAATTATTAATTTTTTCCACTCTTGTATAAGCCAATTGGCCAATTGCAAAATTTTAACTTTGAACAGGATTTCAAAGAAATCTTTTAATATGATAATTTTTGTTACCGTTTTCTTTTAATTATTCCAAGTAGATTTATACCTATTCCAAAATATATCACCACTACTTGTTTATTAAATATAAAAAGCGATAATAAAAATTTTCTCAGTTATTTGTTACTAAACACTAGGATCGCCCGATGTTCAAAGTTCAACCAGGGGGCAAATTACGGCACTCGATATCGATCGAAATTCGTATTTAAAATGTATTGAAATTTCGATCGATATCGAATGCGGTAATTTGGCCCCAGTTAAAGTAAATCTTTATTGTCAATAAATATTTCTGCACAGGTAATTAGGGAACAACAAGTTAGAACGTTATAATCGACCAGGTCGAAAATTTACATTTTTATGGTATTTGTCTTAAGTAAACAAGGAAAAAAAATTATTTTAATGCGGCCGTTTCCAATGTGTTGGTAGGAGTATGACTGAGACATCTTTCCGTCAGCATAAAAACTTACGTATTAATATATTATATCAACGCGCAAAAAAGGGACTGAGATAAGTTAAAAATTTTTGACCTACTGGGTCACAGTTCTTTTAAGACATTTCCAATTTTAAAACTCTATACAGGGTCACTCCGAGAAACGACGTGGGGCAGACATCTCACCTAAATCGTAAAAACTTAAAAACGTAAAAAAGTGTAGACAAAACTTTTCTTGTATAAGGTCTTTTAGGGGGAAAAGGGTGTGGAAAGGTAGATGCCCTAGGAATGTAGGCTTAACGAATACAATTTGTTAAATATTTACAATATCTTTTCATATAATATGTAACTTCAAAGCCCACTAAAAAGGGCGGGATCTAAAAATACACTATATCGTGTTTTCCACAGACGGACATGCCGTGGGGGAGACATTTCACATTTGCCATTTCACCATTTCACACTAACATTAAAGTTTTGCGATAATTATTATTATTTCGTCACTCCTTTGTGTGACTTCTTCAGGAAATATTGAAAATTAATATAATTTAAAGAAAAATAAAGAGACCTTAAGGTTAAAAATATTAGAATATAATAGTAATTAAAAAGAGGTCAAGAAACCAGAAGAATTGTGATAGTTAGGTGTAAAAAAAATTTTTTTATAGGGTCATTGAAGGGCAAAGGGGAAGGTGGTGGGTAGGGCGGAGGAGGATGCGGTTACATCTCAGCTTCGTCATAAAATCTTATAAACGTTATTTTTAAGGAATGTAGGCTTAAGTAATACAATTTGTTAAATTTGTACACTATTTGTGCATATAACAACGCCCACTAAAGTGGGCGGGGTCCAAACATTATATTTTTTTTATTTTATGACTCCAAGTTTTCTTTGATATACAAATATATCATTTGTTTAACAAAATTAAAATATATATAAAGGGTCCGCCATCTAACGTTTTTTTTTCAACTAGTGCTTATTTCGTGAATGGTAACACTTAGCTCATGTCTGATTTGACAGATAATTAGTTTTATTCTTCCGCTGAATGAATATAGTTGTGTATACGCTTGAACAACGCTGAGAAATATGGGCCTGCGATCGACTTATAGACGATGCAGATTTTGCAAAAAAAAAATCATCTTTTCAGATGAAGCTCATTTTGATATTGGCGCGTATGTAAACAAGCAAAATTGTCGCATTTGGGGCACAGAAAACCCGCACGAATACATTGAAAAGCCGACGCACCCAAAACGAATCACTGTTTGGTGCGGATTTTGGTCCAGAGGCATAATTGGGCCATTTTTCTTCGAAAATGAGCAAGGAGTGGCCGTTACAGTCAATGCGATCGTATAGTGTTACGCCGACAAGCCATTGGTGAAATACAGCTGCACACAATCGATAATGTGCTTAAAAATTGGACCGATCGTGTAGGCTACTGCATGGTCAGCCGAGGATTAGAATAAATCATGACTTCCACAGACGGAAGGACGGAAAGGGCCAGATCGTCTTAGATTTCATTAATAATCAAGAATATATATATACTTTATGGGGTCTCAGATGGATATTTCGTTCCGTTACACACGGAATGACAAAGTGAATATATTCACCAATTTTCTTTTTTGGAGGGTATAATAAAAGAAAAAGTTTTTATTTACTAAATATTTGCAGGGCATTTAAGATACAACCCGGTCGAATATAACGCTCTTACTTGTTTTATTTATAAAATTCTATTCATTTTTATTCAGTATTATTATATGCGAGGTCTGTTCAAAAACTAAGGGGAATTTTAATTTTTCTCAAAATTGATTTATTTGTTCGTCAATTTTTATTTTGTGCCCTCAGATATAATAGTTATATTAGTTCTAGAAATTGTTTTCCCATCTTGGAAGCAGTTCTGATTTGTACTTTTTGGTTTGTCATTGAGCGCTCATTGATTTAGCTTTTACCTCCTGAATTGTCACAAAACGCCGACTTTTCATGAGTCTCTTCAATCTTGAAAAGATAAAGAAGGCACATAAACCAAATTCGTTGCATACGCATGATTATGGTAATTTGTTTGGCCAAAATATTGCAAAAATGCAACGATTTTCTTATCAAAACTTTCGTTGGAGCTTCTCTGCAAGAAGCCGGAATGTTCCCAAGAAGTATCCATTATGGAGATCATTCTAAATGTCTAATTATTCGTCCCAGGAAATATCTTCATCGTACTGTTTTATTGGACGTCATTACATATTTTGAATTTAAAATTAAAACGTAACTGCAAACAGATCAAATCGTTTCAAGTACTCTGTTCGTAGAAAAAAGGTTTACTGAATAACAATTGAAAGTTCGAAATATCGTTCATAGTCTATTTTTTTTAGCTGGTATTCAATTGCGAGAACTGTTCGAATATCGTTAATTCAACCAAAAAATTATTTCTATTTTTTCAATCATTCATGAAATTTTTGATAATGACTGAGCAATTTAAAATTTTATAAAATTTTTTTTTGTTTCTTTGTTATATTGATTTGTATTAAAATCAACTAAAATAGAACCTGGGGCCAAATTACGGCATTCGATATCGATCGAAATTTCAATACAATTTAAATGGAAATTCCGATCGATATCGAATGCCGTAATTTGCCCCCTGATTTAATTAATATAAAGGGTGTTTTTATAAGAGCTTGCTGATTTGAAATTTATATAAAACACATGCCAAATTATGAAATAGCCAAAACAAATTTTTATTTAGTAGATAATTTCTTGTCATTTAACATCCTTCGTCCTTCCTCATTTTTAAAGAAATAAGGACCAATGATTCCACCAGCCCATAGACCGCACCAAACAGTACATTTATCGGGATGCATTGGTAATTCTTGAACGACGTGTGGATTATCTTTGCTCCAAATGCAGCAATTTTGCTTGTTGACAACCAAAAATGCGCCTCATCACTGAAGAGAATTTTGCGTTAAAACAGCGGATAAACATTTTTAATTGAACACTGTTTTTGAAAATAAATTTCCACGATTTGGAAGCGTTGTTCTGGAGTTAACCTGTTCATGATGATTTGCCAAACAATACTGAGTAGAGACGTCACTTTAAACTGTCAAACAGCTGTCAGACAGCAGAGTGATTCGCATAAAAAAAATTCATAAAAAAACACCCTTTATTAATTTAAAAGAATATTTACTAAGCAAGCGAAAAAATCGAATGGATCGTTTAGAAAATGAATACTTATTTTCATGTTATTCCATTTATTTAGAATGCAATTCATCAAAGGAAGTATGATCTTTTGTTCTCAAATGTATTTACAAATATATTTATGGATCTGTTACGCAATTTTAGGGTTTGATCAATTGGGAGTTCTTTTGGTATAGAAGAATGTTAATATTTAAAGTTTATACATGTATGTAGATATTAATTATAATTAATTGTGTACATTCATATCAAAATGTAATTATAAACACAAGTGGGCAAATAAGTTCAATTCACATTAACACATGCATTATTAATAGTGTGACTTTTAATAAAAAATCTATAAATTTAAATTTTAAGAAATAATTTAAATATGTTTACTATTACATATATTGTATTATAAGTTTATTACATATTTGTGATTTCAATATAACATCAGCATAAGCAATAACATAATGAGGACCATTAAAATTTAAATAGATTGTGACACCTTCAAAAAAATGTTCCTTTTATGAAACAGAAAGTTTTAATATATTTATTTATTAAAACCATTTACACATGCATGCATTATACATTTTCTCCACATATAAAATATATTTTAGAAATCCATATATTTAGAATTCCAGGCTTTACCATAAAAGCATGTAGTAGTCGTAACTTAAGCCAGCTTAAGCAACTGTAGCAATACAATTAAATCTTATGTGGGAAACTGTGATATGCTTAAAGAAACTTTTCGTTAAGTTTAATAAATGCCATTTGCTTAAGCAAAGCATAAAACTTAAAACGTATTCTGTACCAAGAATGATAAAATAAAGATTACGCCTTGCGCATGATTTACCGTTTGATGACGTATTTGTTCCCTCGAAGAGATTGCCAAATGTTTATTATATGCAAAATTGCTGCATACGATATCGATCGAAATTTTCATTTAAATGGTTTTGAAATCGATATCGGAAGCGGTAATCTTTCCTCTGTACTTTCCCACGTTCCGAATACATAAATAAAGTGCATTCTCACCATTTTCATCAAATGTATTAGATGTATATCCTCCTCAAGTAGAGCGGCAATATTACTGGCATGTCTGTGGTGAAGATACTATGGTCTTGCCAGGATCCTGGGTCAATTATCTCCTACATTGAGGAAATCGTTCAATTAAATGTTATTTCATCTGGAATTTGGCGATTCACCTACTTCGTTTCGATTAACCGAGACAACAAAATTTTCTATTTTTTGTGAAAAATATATTTTTTAAGTGTTTAACGATTTGCATCTTCTCATTTACAACAATAAATATTGTGAAAATTTTGAAACCGTTGGGCGCGGTTCCGAAAATTCTGCCACTCTAATCAAGGAGGAGAAAATTATTAAGTTTTTGATTAATAGTTTGATAAAAGGCAAATGATTCAATTATACGGCGCACAGTGGGGTTTTCGGTGGCTAAAATGGGAATTAATTCGTGGTCACATTCCCTGTTTATAATTTTAGATTTTTTTGGTCAATATCGATTAAAGAGAGCGATTTTCGAAATTGGGCAAAAAAATTGCCGGAATAGGACTGCGGGAAGGAGTACTCCCCATACAAAATAATATTAAAAAATCTGCTATCTAGAAACCTATGATAGTAAGAGGCTTCAAATTATTATTATTATTTTTTTTTACTATTATTAGTTCATTATTTAATGCAAGTTTATTGGCAGTAGGTTAAAAAGGGAATAAAAATACATATTTAAACAGCTCTATTACGTATCTAATGCTTATCAATAACCATCATCATCTTTATAATTGGTATAAATATCATTATCATCATCACTGGCATTTTCTTCACTATCGAGACTTGAATCAAATATTAAGAATTGAATTGCTTCCATAGGAAAATTATGGGTTTTTTCCTTTTTAAATTTTCTAATATATGATATTACAGTATCTGAAGTAACTAATAGTCTTTTAAATATAATTTCATTTGATTTTTCTCTAGAACATTTTCGCGAAAAATGCTGCGTAAAACTTTTTAAATCTTTGTTTCGAGCTTCCTGTGCTTCTTCCGTCCACTGTACAATTGGTAGTAAAGCGTGTTTTACTATTTCTGGTCCATGGATTAAAAACTTATGGATAGTTGAGGACATATAATACGAGGAATGCGAAATCTTGAAAGGCATTAGTGTTTATTTGAAAACCACTAGAAATGGTAACCATAATTGAATGCAGTTGTCTTACCAATTTTGCATCCAATTTTGTAATATTAGCTTAGGTTACTTATTGTTTTTGTTGCTATTATTGTTTAAAATTTGTATTGTTTTAACTTTCTTCTTTTAATATGATTTTATCTAGTCTAATTTAATAATTAAAGCCCAGCTCTCATGAAAACAAAAGCAATAATAACACTAATGTTTGTATTGCTTTTTATAAAAAGTTGGTTTTTTATATGCAGGTGCAATAATACATTTGGATTTTATTTCAAAATGTGCAGACAAATTTTTCATACATATTTTCAAAAGCGTTTAAATTTTTAGAAACGAAATTGTTTTATTTTTTAATTTGGCTTTATTCACAACTATTTATCGACATATTTCCCGAAATTCACTAATTTATAGGCTTACGCGTGAAAATTAATTAAAAATAATAACTCAAATTACACATAAAAAAGAAAAACATAAATTAATCTTACTAACCTGAGGTTGAAGGTTCAATTAAAATATTTTTAATTATCACTTTGGAAAACACTCAAAACTAATTTTTAAGACACCAAAAGTTGAAATTTATATTGCACGTGAAGAAAACGTCAAATAACTCAAACTTTAAAATTGTAGTGACATAACGGTAGTTGTCAAAAACAAAATGTTTACACTAGTGATGTACTTTTACCGACTACAAAAATTTATTCGGTTCTCCTAAATTTAATTTTCCAATTAATTTCCATTTTTGGTATCAAAAACCCCACAGTGCGGCGTTCAGATATTCATTTTATTGACATAATTATTTTCCTGTTCCGATATATAAAATTTATTCAAATCTGGAATCTTTTCTAATTTTTTTTTATAATTTTCTAATTAATAATAAATTTCATTTTTACTGGTTTTTCTTTTACTTCTTCCACATTTTAGGTGCTAAGTCTGGGCTAACTTTGTTCAGTGAGCTGCGTTTTGCTCACTAAACACACTTTTTAGCAGTGCTGCATTTGTAATTTTGCTCGATTTTATAGCAATTAGTTGTTAATTGAACAATTAACCATAATTAAGGTGTATGTCTGAACTCCGTATAAAGGTTAGATTTAATACAACCCTAATTCAAGTTTTTGTGTTATAGCTCAGCTCAATAATATTTTTTTTTTTTTTTTATCTTGGACCAGCACTCAGGGGATGACCCTTATATATGCAATGCATTACGCCGGAACTGAAAACGAGGGGATAGTATTGAGGGGATAGTATTGAGAGGACAGATTAGGAAAGATGAGAAGATAGACAGTTGTTTTTTGTTGCTATTTCAACCTTTTTACTTCGCCGGCTAATTATTGCTACAGGGCCGACGAAGGTGGGTGCTGTTACTCTGCTGGTAGTACATGATAGTGTCAGTCGCTGCCAATGTTGTTCAGTGACCAGTGACTAGCCTTCATCACTGAAACAGACTGGCAACAACTAACACAACCACGCACTAATGCTGATCAGAAGAAATTCAACACAATATTTCACGAGTCAGTGCGGGCTCGAACTCAGGACCCTCCGCTTCATAGTCTCGTGTTCTACTACTTCAGCCAACAGCACCCACAATATTACATTTTAGTAAGAGTTTTTTTATATACAGCACAAAAACAAAAGCTATGAAAATCGAGAAACAAATTTTTTAATACAATTTCAGTGATGAACTTTAACAGGATGAGTCTGAAGATGACTTGAGAATACAGGAAACTATCGTTAGTAAAGGAAGCAGTCGCTTAACAAAATTATCCATAACTGAGAACAAGAAGCATCTAGTAGCATAATGGAAGATTTTATAGGTTTGGAAAAGTATTGTTTTCGACTTCATTTACTATACGTGGAAGAATTTTCCTAAGTAATTTTTTTATTAAAACTAAAGAAACAATTTTTTAAATACTAACCCTATTAAAATGAAATGTATTTTATTAAAAATATTTCATGCAAAAATTTGTTAAAATAGCTTAAAAATACATTTTATTTTTCTATGAACATGGAGGTAAAACATTTGAGCTAAATACTGTTTCCAAAAGAATATTTCAGGAGATTTCCTTTATATATTAAATTTTCTAATATAAGATTCAGTTCAATTATTGTTGTATTTTTTATTTTAAAAATAAAGTAAATACTTTTAATTATTTATTGAAATTAGTTAATATATGGGAAATTGGTATTAATCGGTTAATTTATAAATACAAAAGTTATTAATTGAATTTCTCAATATACTGATATATGAAGGGTGGTCTGACCGACAAATTACGTTGACTTTAAAGTTGTGACTTGGAGTCAATAAATTTTAAACTGAACTTCTGGTTGTAAGGGAAACCAGCATGTTACAAGGGAATGTCGGTATTTTGTCGATAGAATAAAATACAGTTTAGATAATAAATTAAAAGTGCTGAAATTGATTAATAGTTTTTAATTACAACATATTTGTTTCCTATAACTTTAGAAAGGGTGTGGTATTTTCATTCCACACACATGTATTGTATATACACATATACATATGTACATACATGCATACATACATACGTATTTCCATTAATATTATTATGTATTTCATTTTCCTCCATACATTTGCTTTTAATTGTATTTGCCAAAACGAAAGTCATTTAAAATTGATTTCCTCATAAATTGCTTGTGCAACAACAACAACAACTTCATCGGAAGTGGAAAATGAATGGTTCAAAAATTTCTAAATATTTTTATTTGTTGATGTTTTCATTACTGCATGTTGTTGTTCTGTGACTATTTTTCCCCATTTGCAATAATTTCCGATTGTTATCGTTGTGCCAAATAAAAAAAATCATATTTTTTTTTCAAATAAGCCATAAAGTTGCAGCCACAGTCAAGCACAGAGCGAATGTCTGTTGTTGTTTTGTTCAGCAAAGGGGAGGTGGTTAAATCATTTCAGGTAAGAAAGTGCCGTACAATGGAAGTGGAGATAAATGCAATTCGCTAGCAATTGAAAACGGAAATTTAAATTCGTTATTTGATTTTAGTTTTTGTGCAAATGGCCGAAGATTTTGGCTGGTTTTTTATTTCCATGAAAGTACGAGTAGTATTTTGTTATTTCTTTGCTCTAACATTTGCTTATGATGCCAGTTTACAATTGTGTATTGTGCTGCAAGCGCAAAGTTAGTATTGTGTATTGATTTTTTTTTTATATTAGACTTTTGTCTTTTTTAATTGAAATTGAATAACAAGCAACATTGCATACTTTCTTTCTTGTCAGGCTTTGAATTTTTAGTTTTAAGCAATAAAAAAAATAATGTATTCCATTGCGAAAGTACGTCATTAACTGCAATAAATGTTACATATTTTCCACAATTTACAACAGGGTATTAAATTTCATTAGTCCTTTTACTACACAAAAGTGAGATTGAAAATTTTATTATTTTATTATTGTAACTACCCGAGTTAGACTCCGCACTCAGTCAGGAATACGATGCCGAATTTTTCTAATCAGGCTTAATGTATGACTGTATTAGTGGTTCAATAGCAAAGCATCGTTATTGATCATTAGTATTTGCGATTGACACTATCATGTACTAAAGAGCAGAGTAGCAGCAACCTACTTCGTGGTATTTGGCTTAAGTAAATAAGAAAAAAATATATTTCAATACGGTCGTTTCCAATGTATTGGGAGTGTCATGGCTGAGACATCTTTTCGTCGGCATAAAAACTTACGTATTAATATTAAATTGAATTAAGATTCATAGGCTAATTGTTCGAAATTTTTTTTTTAAATCTCAGAAAGACATGATAAATATTCCAAGGCACAAAGGAAAGTCAACATCAGTTTTATTCAACTTACACAGCAGAGCAGAACAGCTGTTTTCGAAAGACGCAACCCTTTCATCATCAGTGCTCATGTGTATTGTGTTTGTCACCACTTATTAGGTGGCTTAGTTGCATGTGATAACAGTTCTTATTTACACAAATTTCATTGTGAAAAAGAATCCGAGAACTGTATCAACTTGATGTTAATATGTTAATATTAATATTTTATATCAACGTGCAAAAAAGGGACTGAGTTAAGTTAAAAATGTTTGACCTTCTGTCCCACAGTTCCTTTAAGATATTTCTGTGCCCAATTTTAAAACTCTATACAGGGTCACTCCGAGAAAGGCCGTGGGGGAGACACTTCACCTAAATCGTAAAAACTTAAAAACTACATATTCGGGGTAGTTAAGTTTAGAAAAAAAGTTTTTTTTAATAAGGTCATTTTGTGGGGTGTAGGGGTAGGGCAGGGGAAGATCAGAGAACATATTACCTGCGTCTTAAAAGCTTATAAATTAAATTTTTAAGGATTACAATTTGTTAAATCATTATACTTTATTGTTCTTATAATATGTATCTTCAACGCCCACTAAAGTAGGCGGGGTCAAAAGATGATTTGGTCATTATAAAAAAACAATTAGTTAAATCATTATACTTTATTGTTCATATAATATGTATCTTCAATGCCTACTACAGTAGGCGGGGTCAATTTGGTCATTATAAAAAAACGGGGCTGAATACACTTATGCCACTACCCGCAAATTGTGGCCTCTTTCTTGCACAAAAAGTCTCATATCTGAAATACTTTTGAAGCTGGAATAATCCTAATTTTAGTGAGGATTAGTTGATAATTTAGGTGATCATTCTTATAAAACAACGGATTCGTTGTCATGATTTGGTCATTATATATCGTGATTATTATGTATCGTGTTTTCCATAGACGGACGTATCGGCATTGCTAGATCGTCTTAGATTTCATCACTGATCAATAATATATATACGTTATTGAGTCCAATTCTCTTTGGAAGGTATTAAAACTGTATTTTAGCGGGGTCGCTCTGGCAAGGGCTGTGGGGGAGACATTTCACTTTTCCCATAAAACACTTAAAATAAATTTTTGGGATAATTAAGTGTAAACAAATTTTTTATGGGGTCATTTGGTGGGCAAAGGGGGGAAAGGGGGGTAGGACAGAGGTGGATCAGGTTAATTTAAAGAATGTAGGCTTAAGTAATACAATTTGTTAAGTTTTTACACTATTTGTCCATGTAATACGTTACATCAATACCTACTAAAGGAGTCGAGGCTCAAGTTTAACGCTTGGAACCTCCTCTGACATAATGATATATTCGCTTAATAAAATAAAAATAAATAAAACTTTAAAAAGTATCTTGTTTTTTAGAACTTGTTTCAGTTCCTCTTAGAGAACTTCCCCCCCCCCCCCCTATTCCGATTTAGTCCATTTACAAACTTAACTTGTGCTATCCTTCAAAATTTATCTATAGCAAATTTCAAGGGTCTAGCTCTTTTCGTTTGGACTGCATCGTGACGGACGGACGGACATGGTTAGATCGTCTTAGATCAAGATCATCATCACTGATCAAGAATATATACAGTTTATGGGGTCTTAGAGAGATATTTCGCTGCGTTACACATGGAATTACAAAGTGAATATACCCTCCGATGCTTTAGTTCATATTTATTTGTCAGACAAGTATCTTTATATTAGAGCTGGCTATTTCAATCAATCTAGTTGAGACGTAAGCATGGAAAGCAGAGTATAGTGTTGAGAGTGATCAAAAGAGACAGAATTTTCAGTTGCCATTTGTTCTTTATTTTACAAATTTTTACTGCAACACCAACGTGTGGGATCCTTCCATAATGTTATTTGTATTGTTCATTGATATTTAAGCCAAATAAAGTAGATCAGAAAAATTCGATAGCATACTCTTGATAGACTGCAAGATCGAAGACGCAACCTTCAGAATAGTAGTGAACTCGTTAACTACTTCAGGCAATTACAATCCCAAATTTAGTTATACGTCATATGAAAAGCTACATGAAGTTATCAATCTCTAGCGAATCTGATACACATTCCAGCTCAACTTACTTATAATAGCACAATATATTTCGATTAATGCTTTAAATATTATTGTAATATTCTTTTGATTTTATCACTATCGCTTTGCTGCAATCATCATTATCATCATGCAGTGAAATGTGTTGAGAAAATGTCATTTGGTATTTTTTTTATATACATTCTTTTATGCTCTCCTCGATACCAATAACAAAAAAATCAAAAAGCTTACACATACATATAACAAAAATATCAAAAGACGTTACAATATAAAACCCTATCGATTGCATTAAAACTTTATAACCATACGATTTTCAATATCAAATAAGCTTAACATTTCTTATATTAGATTATAACACGGGATGGCCAAATAAATAGTTATTTCTTTAAAACAATATGTAATTCACGCATGTAACTGACACACTATGCAAAAGTAATTGTAATAAAATCTGCGTGTTCTGAACTACTGAAAAGATTACAAAATTAAATTATTCTGCAACTGGCCGAATGTTTATGTTTTTCATATTTGCATAACTACAAATACAACTTGGAAATTTTTTATGAAAATATTTTCTTTTCTTAAATTCAATGTAATATTGGGAAATAACTAAAAATGATCAAAGCAACAATCAACAAGGGAAAGTGAATGTTTACCACAGTAGAAAAAGAATGTTCTCGAAAGTCGTTATATTCCCATCATCGGTACTGAGCTGTACTCTACTGTTATCAGCGCTTGTTAAACCGCTTTCGTACGGGCAAAGAATTAAAATGCGATTATAGACTTTAATGTTCTTTGGTCGTGCCTTATAAATACGAGTAGTTTAAATAGGCTACCAGTTTATTATGCAGTGACAGAAGTTTGAAAAGAAAATTGCGCCAATGATGTCTTAGTTTATGGAAAACGGTTGACCATAAAGACCATTTCTGCAACTTCCCGTTAATTTTAACCGCAAAACGATTAAAACTGCTATAACTTCTGAATGAATCAATCGATTCTCAAGTGATTAGGGCTAATTGATATAGTTTTTTCTAGTTTTATAAAACAACTGAAAACACTAATTTCCGAATTTTTTAAATAAATCGCTTTTTCGAATTTATTTTCTTTTACGATTTCTCACGAACGCATCAACCGGTTTTGGGGCGGTTAGCTACGATTGACTTGTTTTTTCTACTTCAAGAGCAGCCTAATCTGTGAAATCGATGGGTAAAGCCGTTTAAAATTTATTCAAACAAATCACATTTGAAAAATAAAACTTTTCTTCCCACACACGCACACATAAATACATACAGACATAGTGGCAATAGCTCAGAAGTCCCGAGAACTCAGAAGGTCAAGATCTGGTAAAAACTCAATTTTTGCAAACGGGGTAAAACCCGATAGCTTCCCGATTTTTTTTTTATACCCACTTTGTCATTCCGTGTGTAATGCAGCGAAATAACCCTCCAAGACCCCATAAAGTACACATATTCTTGATCAGTGATGAAATCTAAGACGATATTGTCACGTCCATCCGTCTGTGGAAATCACAATTCAGTTCAAACAAAAAATAGCCAGACCCCTGAAACTTGGTATAAATATATCTTGCTGGATAGCACAGATCAAGTTCGTAAATAGGCTGAATCGGGCAAGAGGGGAAAAAGTTCCCCTCAGGGCAGCTAAACCAACATCTATGAAACAACACAATTTTTAAAGTTTTTTGTAATTTTTTTAAACAAATGATACATTGTTTTTTTTTTTTTTTTTTTATCTTGGACCAGCGTTCAGGGGATGACCCCTATATATGCAATGCATTGCGCCGGAACTGAAAACGAGGGGATAGTATTGAGGGGACAGATTAGGAAAGATGAGGAAATAGACAGTTGTTTTTGTACCTATTTCAACCTTTTACTTCGCCGGCTAATTTTTGCTACATTGTTAGGTCAAAGTGTTCAATTTGAAGCCAGAAATTCCGAAAAATCTATTTTTGGACCTCGCATTCGTTAATGGGTGTTGAAGCAAGATATTACTTGGTAATATCTTGTAAATATTTAAAAAATTGAATTCCTTAGCCGTATATTTCTTAAAAATTAAATTCTTAAGCTTTTATGATGAAGTTGAGATGTTCTCTGACCTTCTTCTACCCTAACCCTCCACCCACCTTTGCCCCCTAAATGCTAATGTAAAAAAAAATTCTTTTTCTTGCCCCAACAGGCTAAACATTTTTAATATATTTACTAAATATTTGAAGGGTATTTAAGATTCACCCCGGTGGAATATAATATTCTTTCGTTTTTTTTTTAATTTTATATTTTTTCTAATTTTCAACAAAGCACTACATTGACAACACTGTGTATAACTATGCGCTACATTGCTTTCATTATTTTCTTCAAATACCTTGTAAAAACTTTGCATTAGTTTTGAGCGGATTTTTGTAAAATATTTCTCTTCCACTTCAAACAATTGCCACGAAAGAATTTCGAGTCCGACCTGGAACTGCTTTTAAACAACAGCAAAATTCTCACAAAACATGTACTAGTAAGAAAAACAAATTAAAGTTTCCGTCCATAGTTTTAATGCCGCATCCTTCTGACGCATATGTATGCATTTACGAGTATCTATGTACATGTTAACTCTTCTGCGGATTTGAATAAAATGTAATAAGGAAGAACGTATGTATGTAAAGGGTGTCTTTTTAGGAAGTTTTTTTTTTATACGAATCACTCTGTTGTCTGACAGCTGTTTTGACAGTTTAAAGTGACGTCTCTACTCAGTATTATTTGGCAAATCATCATGAACAGGTTAACTCCAGAACAATGCTTCTAAATCTTGGAAATTTATTTTCAAAAACAGTGTTCAATTAAAAATGTTTATCCGCTTTTTTACCGCAAAATTCTCTTCAGTGATGAGGCGCATTTTTGGTTGAATGAATATGCCAACAATCAAAATTGCCGTATTTGGAGCAAAAATAATCCACACGCCGTTCAAGAATTACCAATGCATCCCGATAAATGTACTGTTTGGTGCGGTCTATGGGCTGGTGGAATCATCGGTCCTTATTTCTTTAAAAATGAGGAAGGACGACGCGTTACCGTGAATGGAAATCAATCGCCCCTATTATGAATGACGACATCGACGCCGTATCAAGACGACAGCAAAATATTGTCGCTTGTCCACTATTTTTCGACAGCAACCGACTACTATTGACATGTTCTATCACTATTATTGGCCCTAGAGAATACTAAAAAATTGTCAAGAGTAATTAATTGTTATCGACAATTTGTAGACAAGTGATGATTTTTTACTGTCGAGTTGATGTGACGTCGACGTCGCCATTCTTAATAGGGGCGAATGGTGCCAAAACTTCAAGATATGGATGTAAACGAAATGTGGTTTCAACAGGATGGTGCCACTTGTCATACTGCGGGCGAAACAATGGACTTATTGAAAGAACATTTCAACGACAACATTATTTCGAAAAATGGACCGGTGAATTGGCCTCCGCGTTCGTGTGATTTGACGCCACTCGATTATTTTTTGTGGGGATCATTGGTTTACGTGGATAAACCAGCAACGATTGACGCTTTGGAAACCAGTATTCAACGTGCCATTGCTGAAATACGCCCTCAAATGCTTGAAAACTTGGTCGAAAATTGGACCTCCAGAAAGACCTTTGTGCAAAATAGTCGTGGTGGCCATATGCCCGATATTATATTTAAATGTTAAATGACAAGAAATTATCTACCAAATTAAAAAATTTTTTTTGGCCATTTCATAATTTGGCATGTGTTTTATTGAAATTTCAAATCAGCAAGCTCTTATAAAAACACCCTTTGTATACATATATGTATATTGAAATCACAAAAACGTACAATTGCTTACAATACCAAGTGAAAGCAATGTTTTGTTTGCAGTCCAGGTGCTGAGAATGAAATGGGAGTAAGAGATATGAAATTTCTTGTAGCGAACAGCTTAAAAAATAAATATATATAACAAAGTAGTATGTGCATTCCTCTTTAAGTTAAATATCTAATGTGTACAGCACTGGTTCCTATATACACCCTTCATCATATCTGCACTTTTATGTATATAAATAAGTATGACGTTTCGTTAAAAATTTTTACTATTTTTTGTATTTCGGTTCCATAATACGAGAATTTAAAATTATCTACACTGACTGAAATAATTTCATGAATGATAATTGGAAGATATAAAGGGTCTTTCATTAAACGCTTCCTGTCTTTAATTTATGGCATGTTCTTTTCTACAAACATATAAAACATTTGTGCATTTTTTGTTTTACGGATCAGTTTTAATTTCGTGGCCGCTATGCCACCTCATCAGTATTCTTTGCACAACTTTTCCCACTTTCCACGGTGGTACCAGTCTTTAGGAATATCAACTATTTAACGAAACAGAATATGGGCATTTCCAGGGATCACGAACGTACATTCGTACGTTTTCGATGTGCAAAGAATATAGAAATCGGAACTTTTCCTAGAATTTTTTTTTGCGATTCAATACCATTTTGGCAGCTCTATGTTTAGTGCAAAAGATGGATTTCATCGAATTTAAGTTTTCATAATAATAGTTATAAACATGTGGCCACGAACGTACGCAAAATAGAAGTCAACTTTGGCTGACAGTAGTGAAATATAAAAATATGCGAAATGGAATGGAATATTCAAGAGTGATTAATTTATTTTAAAAGTGTATTAATGTAGGTCTCTATCCAGTATTTAGACTATAAAATATCTCTATTGGTTTTTGTTTAATTGGCGAACGTACAATTTTTCCATATGTTGTTTTTATTGGTTATCACCATGCATTTTCCCATAAATATCTTCAAATCTCCTAACAAAAAACTTAATACTCAATTTATAGTGTATAGCAATTTATAACAAGAAACTTATAACAAGAAATATACTATTTTATTTAATATGAAATTTTAACAATACGAGTATGAAATTTTTTTTTTGTTTTGAGTGCCCATATGATAACTTCTTCTTTTAAGCTAAATCATTAGAAAATTGTGTTTTATAAACTATTGCAAAGTTTTCGTTAATTTCATTCCATCTTAATAATTCAATCATTTTAAAATTGAAAAGTTTAACAGTGTTTATTCTTAGTGTAAAGCTCACACAATTCGCTTTAGACGTCTCTTGATATCCAAATATATTTCAAAATTTTATCATGAGCAAATGGTTTTATTTTCATAGCATACACTTGCATCACTTATGCTAGATTGGCAATGTTTTACAACTTCATTTCAGTAGAATAAAAAGCATGAATTTTACCACAGTTTATAAGAGAGTAAATACTTCTTTTCTGCGCACATTGGAAAATATTTTAAGTTTTCCTACTATAAGTTTCACTTCCCGATAAGATATTTCTAGACGAAATTAAAATTATTCGCTATATTAAGGGTGCTCGTTGCTCGGGTGGAGGTATCTGTGACATGGGTCGTAACTTTAGCAAATACTTCCGCCTGCCGGATCATAGCACGGTATTTCAGAGTGAGATCGTGGCTATTACGGAAGGGATAAAATGGTTGAAGGAAATCGATAACAGACTACCGATTCGTATTTTCACGGATAGTAGGAAGGCCATCGAGGCCCTAAGGAATCATGTGGTTCAATCTCGGTGTGTACTACAGTGCAAGGATGAGATTAACTCATACACGCAATGTGGGGGCATAGAGATAATATGGATTCCAGGACATCAGGGGATACCTGGAAATGTTGAGGCAGATAGGCTAGCAAAGATGGGAGCATTAATGGCGAACATCACACTAGATAGTCCGAAGCCATTTCAGGTTTTTAAGAACGAACTAAAGCGATGGGCTATAGAATTACATACAAGAGATTGGCAGCACTCTACCATAGGTAGGGTGACTAGAATTCTATGGGGGGACCCAGATGGTAGCAGGACAAAGGAGGTCCTAACATTGAGTTGGCCAACACTACGGAGGTTGGTTTATTTAATAACAGGACATACAGAGTTAAGGACTCACCTGGCACGAATGGGTATCGTTGGAGATATAACATGCAGGGAATGCCAGGAAGAGGACGAGACACTGGAGCACTACTTGTGCAACTGTCCAGCTTTTAGTAAAATTAGAAGACAAACATTTAATCAGGAGATTATACAGGGGATGGAATTCCTTAGGGGCTCTAATTGGAAAGACTTAAGGAAGTACATTGAAGAAACTAGGTTCTTGACGTAATCAAACTCAGAGGTTTCCATGGTATCGGTGGAGGCTCCCTACAGTGGAATGGGAACTCCTTATTATAGAGCGCACAACAGGCCTATGAGGCCTAAGTGTAATCCATGACGGATTGGGATGCTTATGCCCCTCTTCTTCAACCTAACCTAACCTAACCTAAGAGTGCTCGTTTAATCGGGTTATACATGTTAAACGGTAAATATTTAAGAGGTCTTGAAATACATATACATAAGTAAAAAATTTATAACGAAAATCATTTATAAGACTGCTAAATATATTTAGAGTACCGTCATGGTATAATAAAAAAAGGTACTGCCACTGTGAGCTATTAAATTTAAAATAATTTTCTGACAATTTTAAGGATTCTGACATTCCCATAAAAATTAACGTACAATATTATTTTAAGTTACCAGTTTTTTTTTCTTTTGATTTGAGTTGTTAAAATTTTTAATTGCACCGATGTCATAATTAACAATAATTAGAATTCCTTTGCCATTTAATTTATTATAAAAATCTTATCGTGCATCTTGAATAAACATATTTTTTGTTAAATTGTCTTATTGATCAATGTAATGGTTTCAATGTTTTTGGTCCAATGCCAAGCAACACAATGGCTTTTTTTTATTTCTTATGGAAATGCATAGGAACTGTGATTTTTCGTTGTTTTCAATATTCTTTACATTTTATATAGTTTTTATTAAATTATTTTAACAAAATATTGCAAAATGTTTATGTTCAAAACCTCAAAATGAAATTTGCAAAACGATTCACAATAAGATTTTGAGCGGGAGATGCTATCTATGTTGTACGTTCAGTATGTTTAAATTGAAAATGAGGTAATACAATGAAACATGTTAAAAGAGAGGGGATAAAATAATAGTTAAATACCATGGTATAATATAATATAATGGTGGTTTGTCCGTGATTTCATGAAAATGTGGCTTGGTACTAAAAATAAGCCATTATTTTGGAAATTGCTGAACTGGACACCTTGAAATTTAAATAAGTAAGAGATCAATGAATGAAGTTTAGTATATACAATTTAATTAACGAAATTGCTAGACAAATGGAAAAAAATAATATATATATATATGTATATATATATATATATATATTCAGTGATGCATTTTAGAAGTGTTGCCACTGTTGGTTATCAGATGCAGCGCAGTGATGCATTTCCGAACAGGCATATTGTGTCAGCGAGACAGCTCTTAGCTTTACATACGATTGACCAACCAAATAATTTATGTTATAAATTTTTTTCTTATTTACTTAAGCCAAATACCATAAAAATGTAAATTTTAATAAGAATAAAAATAGAGTTTTTATTTACTAATTATTTGGAGGGTATTTAAGTTTCGGCCCGGTAGAATATAACGTTTTTACTTGTTTATGTAATAAATTTTGTCTATAATACTGAAGACTTTGAGAAATCTTAAATTTTAATGTGAGTAGTTGCGATCCTTTCGCAGCACTTATTTTTATTTTAGCTTCACATAAATAAATTAACAAATAAAATCAAAACAAATGGACGCACATGAAGTTATTATAAAATTTAATGCTTCACAAGTGTAAAAATAACAATTCACACTTGTTTTTTGCAAACAAGCAACAAACTTGTATAAATAATATAAACGAAAAGAAAAAACAAACAATACGAACATTAAAAATCTGATTTTATGTTTATTAACACAATGGGCTGCAGGATTGTTGGCTACTTTGGTTTGTTTTTGTTTTTGTTTTGTGGTTTATTGGTTAAAAGCAAATGTGCTCGTTCTTCATACTACGAGTGTGTATTTGAAAAACAAATCCCTTATGTTGAGGTTTAACAACTGGAGCATAAAGGTTTCTATGTTGCATTTGCATGTGTTATTTACACAATATGTACATGAAAACGTATGCGGTCTTTACATACACATACATATGTAAATACATACTTGATTACATACATATACCTTGGAATAAAGCTTTTGTTAGATCTTTAAAATGTATAGCTTTTATAAAATTTTTCGAACTTTATTTTTATGCCCTCCAAAAAAGAATATGGAGGGTATATTCACTTTGTCATTCCGTTTGTAACGCAGCGATATATCCATCTGAGACCCCATAAACTATATTGTTACAAAGTTTAAAAATAGATTCAAATATAACGACAATGTGGATATATGTACTTGGCAGCACTGCCAAAATCATCTCAAGTTGTCACAATGTTACAACCCTGGTAAACACAAAGCAGATAATATTTGAATTAACGGAAGTGGAATATTCCGGATACATCTTCGAGAATATACAAGATCATTTGAGGCTGTGCAATAATCAGTGTAAATAACAACAACGAAAAACCTAGAAACATCAATGCTAAGAGATGATGCTGTTATTCTTAATGATCTTGTACGCAAGTATTCGCTGCTAACAAAAGCTAAACATGTACACCAATATATACAGCAACATACACACAAATATGCACATAAACATACCCACATAGTACAAGAAGAAACAAAACTACGCAACACACAGAACACTCATACATACAACCACACATAGTTACAATAAACAAAACACACAAGACAGCATTGTCATATAAACAAACACACGTATATAGCTACATGTTAAGTAAAGCACAACCAACAACAACCATGACCAGATGCTTCGCGAAGTTACCAGACGATGTCATTTTGCTATATAAAGTCGCTGCCAGTAATCAGCGGGATCAGTGTGATTTTAAATCTAGACGTGTTTACATCGCTAGGTGTTTAGTAGTACAAATACTCGTGTTAATAAAGTAGTAAATAAAGTGTTGCCGCATTATAATTCTAAAAGTAATTGTCTGTGTTTTTAATTTGATGCAATTAAACGAATCCTTGAAGGATAAGTAAAAAGCGTTTTTACGAAAAGGTCTAAAAACGTAACAATTGGTGTCAGAAGTGGAATTGCAAAAATAATTAAAAAGGACATTGCAATTTAAGGAAAAAAAAGGACATTAAAAAAAATAATTATGAAATTTGATGAGCTAAAAGTTGAACAGCTAAAAAAGGAGCTTAGTAAGCGGGAATTGCCAACAGCAGGTAACAAGGCTGAACTGCAGAAGAGGCTGATAGATGAGTCTAAGAATCGCGGCATGGACATCGGGACATACGATTTTGAGGACAAAGACGATGTAGAGGTATGTCGTCCTGCCACGACCAGCAGCATGGACATAAATTCAATGTTCGCTGCTATGATGATCCAGATAAAACAGAACTCTCAGCAGATGCAGGAGGCATCAAGGATCAGCACTGACAAACTTGTAGCCGAAATAGCTGAAATAAAACAGAACTCAGGAATCAGCAGTGAAAAGCTTGTAGCCGAAATAACTGCAATTAAACAGAACTCAGAAATCAGCACTGAGAGTCACCCGTTTCTGGACCACTTTAAAACTGAGGCGTTCGTTAATGGCATTCGCGACTCTGATGTTAAACTAGCTGTGTGCGCAACGCAGAAATCCACTTACGCTGAGACTGTTTCATTTGCGCTGGCTCAAGAGACTGCAAGGATGGTTTTCAAACCGCAGATATGCAAGGTGCGGAATGTGAAGGTTTTGTCTGAGGAGGATAACAGCCTAGTTGCTAGTGTTAAGGAAGCAGTGCGACAACTGTTGGTGGAAGGTGCTACCAAAGAAAAGCCTAAATGCTTTAACTGCGGAAAAATTGGTCATTTTCAGCGCAACTGCAAAGCACCAAGAAAAAGAGGTAGATCTGTTTCACCACCAAGAAACAGCAAACGGGTGAACCAAACAACATCACAAGAGTCCCCGTTAAACTAAAACGAGCTAGCGCTAAGGGGCAAGAGCTAGCTCCCACAAACGAGGGCCCCACAATCTCCATATCAGTGATGCAGCAGAAAAATAGCAACCTTACTGCGTCTGGACACATCAACGGGGAAAAGCACGTATTTACCATAGACACAGGGGCGTCGCAGTCAATAATAAGGCCCGATATAGTAAAGGGGAAATGCGATCGTTTAAGCAATATACGGCTACGTACAGCTACTGGAGAGCCTGCCACTGTCTATGGTAAGATTGAATTGAAGGTGACTATAGCCAACATCAACGTGAGGCATGTGTTTATTGTTGCCGATATTGTCGATGAGGTAATTATTGGAGCCGATTTTATGATTAATCATGGCATTAATCTACACATGGGGCAACAGCTGATGATTTGGCGTAATGTGGAAATACCCCTTGATGTTGGGTATGACAGCAAGCCGCAAGTAAGAAAAGTATTTGCTATTGAGAGTCAGACGTTACCGCCGCAGTCTGAAACAGTTATATGGGCGCGTATGAAGGGAGATTGTGAGGACAATCGGTTGTGGGTTGTAGAACCAGCAGATCTAAAGAGAGAGCTTATAACAGCAAAAGCTCTAGTAAAAACTAGTAAAGGAGGAATAGTCCCTATAAGAGTACTTAACTTGGCAGACCATGAAAAAGTCATCAAAGAAAATTGCGATATTGGCCAGTGTACTCCAGCAGAGGCAATAATAAACTGTGAGAGGAAGATAGAGCCTACCAATTTGTCCGCCAAAGAACGTGAACAATTTGAGGAATACGTAGGAAAATGGGTAGCAGGACTGTCAGCGACAGAAAGAAATAAAGCCAAACAGTTGCTAAAAAGGCATGCTAGTATCTTCGCCATGGGAAACCAAAGTCAGGGTAGAACTGCATTGGTTAAACATGAAATAAACACAGGCGAAGCTAGGCCGATTAAACAGCCACCTAGAAGTGTACCCCTAGCAAAGCGAGATGAAGTCAAAGAGCTTGTAAGAGAAATGGAGCGTGAAGGCGTAATTGAGCCATCTTCTGGTCCTTGGAGTTCGCCAGTAGTCTTAGTTAAAAAGAAAGATGGCAGTACTAGATTCTGCGTAGACTACAGGAAGCTCAATGACATAACCAAGAAGGACAGCTATCCGCTCCCCAGAATCGATGACACCTTGGACACGCTAGCTGGTACGAGATGGTTCTCTACGCTAGACTTGCGAAGCGGATATTGGCAAGTGGAGATTGCAGAGAAAGACAAGGAGAAAACTGCCTTTAGCGTTGGTAACGGATTATGGCAGTTCAAAGTTATGCCGTTTGGTCTCTGCAATGCTCCGGCCACATTTGAACGCCTAATGGAGAAGGTACTGAAAGGACTCCACTGGAAGACATGCTTGGTATATCTGGATGACATAATCGTGATGGGGAAAACTTTTGATGAACACCTCAAAAACATGACAGAAGTTCTTCAACGGATATCATCAGCTGGATTGAAACTCAGCCTGAAGAAATGTGCATTGTTCCAGAAAGAAGTGAAGTATTTGGGGCATCGTGTTACAGCAGACGGAATCTCAACAGATGAAGATAAAATACAAGCAGTAAGGGACTGGCATCAACCTAAAAATCTTCATGAATTGCGCAGCTTTTTGGGCCTTTGTACATACTACAGACGCTTTGTGCCAAATTTTGCCAGTGTAGCTGCAAGCCTGCATGAGCTGACAAAGAAGTCGAGACAATACCATTGGGGTGAGCCACAGGAAAAGGCATTCCAGAAACTTAAAGGATTATTGTGTACGTCACCAGTACTAGCGTATCCCATACCTGGAGAAAAATTTGTGCTGGATAATGATGCGAGCGGCTATGGCATAGGGGGCGTGCTATCCCAAGTAGTTAATGGCACTGAGAAAGTCATAGGATACTATAGCCGTGTACTCTCAAAACCTGAGAGGAACTACTGTGTGACACGACGTAAGCTTCTGGCAGTATTGGAATACATTAAACATTACCATAAGTACCTGTATGGTCAACACTTTACCTTAAGGACTGACCATTCTGCACTGAGATGGTTATTGCAGTTTAAAAATCCTGAAGGGCAACTCGCAAGGTGGATTGAGCGCCTGCAGAGCTACGACTTCAGTATTGAGCATAGAAGGGGCACAAAACATAGCAATGCGGATGCTCTTTCAAGAAGACCCTGCTGTTTAGAGTGTAAACATTGCGTTAGAACCGAACAAAAGGAAGGCGTTGTTGATGTTCGGCTAATGCACATCGACTCTGATGAAGACTGCTCAGCGGCACAGAGGGACGACAATATACTGGGGAAAATTATAGCAGCCAAAGAGGAGGACAGAAGACCGTCGCGGAATGAAATTTCGGCTGAGAGTCCACTCGCCAAATCTTATTGGGCTCAGTGGAACAGCCTCAAGGTAATAAAAGGGTGCCTATACCGCGTATGGGAAAGTGTAGATGGCAAAACAACTTCAAATTTGATAGTTGTGCCATGTTCCAAGATAAGTAAAGTTCTGCAAGAATTTCACAATGGACCTAGTGGCGGTCATCTTGGAGTAACAAAAACACTTGAGAAACTGAAGCAGCGTTTTAATTGGGTTGGATGTCAACAAGCCGTAGCCGACTGGATAGCAAACTGCCGACAGTGCATAGCAGCCAAAGGTCCAGTAAGAAGAAGCCGGGGACAGCTACAGCAATACAACTCAGGAGCACCATTCGAGCGGATCGCAATGGATGTAGCAGGTCCTTTTCCCGTCACTGAAGCCGGAAATCGTTATGTTCTTGTGGTAATGGACTATTTCAGTAAATGGCCAGAGGTATATGCTATACCTAACCAAGAAGCAAAGACAGTTGTAAATGCATTCGTCAACAACTGGGTATGTCGCTATGGTGTCCCAATAGAATTACATTCCGACCAAGGAAGGAATTTCGAGTCTGCCATATTCAGGGAAATGTGCGAATTATATGGGATAAAGAAAACCAGAACAACGCCGTTGCATCCACAGTCTGATGGCATGGTAGAGAGGTTCAATCGCACCTTAGAAGAGTACCTGCGAAAAGTGGTAAGCAACCATCAGAGGGATTGGGACGAGCACATTCCCAAATTTTTGATGGCATATAGGTCAGCTGTACACGACTCCACATCGAGAACGCCAGCTAAAATTATCTTCGGGACGGAATTAAAACTGCCTGGTGACTTAGAATTTGGTGTTAAACCAGCTGTAGAAGAAGAAGCCACTTCGTCCCAAGAGCAGGAGAACTTAAACGAACTGCATGATTTCGTGCGTAATAGAATCAAGATGGTCAGTGACAAGATGAAGGCTAGATACGACCGCGCAGCAAATTCGGAGGGATTTATGGAAGGTCAATTGGTTCTACTTTATAACCCGCAACGGAAAAAAGGATTGTCCCCAAAATTACAGACTCACTGGGATGGCCCGTATAAAGTGATTACGAGAGTGAATGACGTTGTGTACCGGATACAGAAGCACAATAGCCCAAGGTCGAAAATGAAGATAGTACATCTCGAACGATTGGCGCGCTATGGAAGAGGTGATTGTATGCCTATTCGGGTCGAACAGGCTTAAGTGGGCGGCAGTGTTACAAAGTTTAAAAATAGATTCAAATATAACGACAATGTGGATATATGTACTTGGCAGCACTGCCAAAATCATCTCAAGTTGTCACAATGTTACAACCCTGGTAAACACAAAGCAGATAATATTTGAATTAACGGAAGTGGAATATTCCGGATACATCTTCGAGAATATACAAGATCATTTGAGGCTGTGCAATAATCAGTGTAAATAACAACAACGAAAAACCTAGAAACATCAATGCTAAGAGATGATGCTGTTATTCTTAATGATCTTGTACGCAAGTATTCGCTGCTAACAAAAGCTAAACATGTACACCAATATATACAGCAACATACACACAAATATGCACATAAACATACCCACATAGTACAAGAAGAAACAAAACTACGCAACACACAGAACACTCATACATACAACCACACATAGTTACAATAAACAAAACACACAAGACAGCATTGTCATATAAACAAACACACGTATATAGCTACATGTTAAGTAAAGCACAACCAACAACAACCATGACCAGATGCTTCGCGAAGTTACCAGACGATGTCATTTTGCTATATAAAGTCGCTGCCAGTAATCAGCGGGATCAGTGTGATTTTAAATCTAGACGTGTTTACATCGCTAGGTGTTTAGTAGTACAAATACTCGTGTTAATAAAGTAGTAAATAAAGTGTTGCCGCATTATAATTCTAAAAGTAATTGTCTGTGTTTTTAATTTGATGCAATTAAACGAATCCTTGAAGGATAAGTAAAAAGCGTTTTTACGAAAAGGTCTAAAAACGTAACAATATATATTCTTGATCACTGATGAAGTCTGAGATGATCTTATTGATTCAGTCATTATTCAGTCCAAACGAGAAAAGAGCCAGACTCTTGAAATTTGGTATAAATATATCTTGAAAGATAGCACAGGTCAAGTCGTAAATGGGCTGAATCGGGCAGGAGGGAAAAAAGTTCCCCTAAGAAGAACTAAACCAACCTCTAAGAAACCACACAATTTTTAAGTTTTTTTTGTAATTTTGTTAAGCAAATGATATATTTTTATGTCAAAGAATGTCCAACGCATTAAACTTGGAGCCATAAAATAAAATCATTTTTGGACCCCGCCCCCTTTAGTGGACGGTATTATATGCAAAAATAGTGTAAAAATTTAACAAATTGTTTTACTTAAGCGTACATTCGTTAAAAATAAAGTTGTTAAGCTTTAATGACGAAGCTGAGACGTAACCTGGTACTACTCTGCCCTACCCCCTCCTCACCCTTTGCTCCCTAAATGACCCTACCAAAAAAAAATTTTAAATTTTGTATATAATTATCCCAAACATTTATTTTTAGAGTTTTATAGCAAAGGTGAAATGTCTCCCCCACAGCGCTTGCCAGAGCGACCCCGCCAAAATGGAGTTTTAATACCCTCCAAAGAGAATTTGACCCCATAAAGTATATATAAGTATTCTTGATCACTGATGAAGTCTGAGACGATCTAGCAATGCCCATACGTGCGTCTGTGGAAAACATGATATAGTCTATTTTTGGACCCCGCCCTCTTTAGTGGGCGTTGACGTACGATATGATATCAAAAATAGTGTAAATATTGAACAATTTGTATTCCTTCAGCCTATAAGAAGCTGAGATGTTCTCTGATCTTGCAGAGGTGAAACATCTCCCCAACGGCCCTTCCCGGAATGACTCTGTCAAAAGAGAGATCTAAAATTGGGTACAGAGATGTCTTCTATTAACTCTGTCGCACCAAGTTAAACATTTTAAATTTATTTACTAAATATTTGGAGGATATTTAAGATTCGACGCGGTCGAATATAACGTTTTTACTTGTTTTTTTTCTTTTTTACATAAATATCATATGTATATTTATAATATACATATATACATACATGTATGCATACATATCTAGTGCAAGGTTTTTTTGGTGGTCTCTTATCAGCGTTTATCAAATATGTTTTTTATGTTTTCTGCATTTTTTTTCGAGAAGAGCTGTGATAGCAGCTGTAAATGTTGCAGCTTTAGCACCAACTTTACTTTAGTAGCAATTACTTTTGCCTTGTATTTTTTAAATATATTTATTGTAAACAAATCTTGTCACGTGCCGGCAAAAATATCCTTGGGTTTTTTGACTCATGCGCACTTAAACAAGGATAATGGATAATTACTGTTATTTTGCCGCTCTATTTGTTTATACTCAAAACATTTACAAGAATTCTTCTCTTGGTGAAAATAAAATCTTATTAAGAGATTTTTTAATTTCATTTAAGACAATAAGAGACTTATAAAACATATACTGCCTGGCCCACGATGTCACTCGATATCGTTTTCTCATATAAATACATATATTTAAAACAAAAACTAATTTCAAAATTTGGTTTTTGTTTTATAAATATATTTATTTATATGACAAAACGATATCGAGTGACATCGTGGGCCAGGCAGATAATATATAGACCTAATCATTGTACAGTGAATAGGAGAAAATAATGAAGTGATTTATTCTCTGTATTGTAAAGTTACAATAACACTTTATTTCACAACTGCTTCTATTTCATGAAAGGTTGCATCAAATAAAATTGATATGGAACAGTTTTTGGTCGAAGGCTGAATATTACCCACGATATACATACATATTCACCACCAAATCATGTGAAAGATATACTAACCAGATGAAATTTTGTTATCTTTTCAAACATGGTCATAGAAAAATTGCGACTCTTAGAAAAAATGTGTCTCTACACTGCTGCAACTTAATAAAGGAAAGGTGATATTGCAACCTTATTTCGACTCTAAAAAAAATATTACACATATTCCCTCAGTGAAAATACGACATTCGTCAAAATCTGTAGTAAAATCAATGCAGTAGAGTTCTTCTCGGTTCTGATCATTTCCTATAATTCTCACCATTTATAATATAATTCTGGAAAGTCATAATAAGTGAAGGATTGCTAAGAACTGTTCTAAAACTATTTGAAACTTCCCCAACAATATTTTTCACTTCGTCAAAATACTATATACAAGTCGTTACCAATCAGTGTCGGTATCTTCTCAACACAATATCAAAACTAAACACCTTTAGCGAATTGCAAATACATGGAGAGCTTTATCGATAAATTTTGATCGAAATCATATTTAACTTTACTTTTGTGGGACAAGAGACAATACTTTTGCCAAAAAAGGTCCAAAGTATTGAATTTGGAGCCAGAAAATCGGAAAAATTCATTTTTATACCCCCCGCCCCCTTTAGTGTGCATTGACTTAACATTTATTTTTTTTTTTTTAAGAGTAGGACCAGCACTCAGGGGATGACCCCTACATATGCAATGCATTGCGTCGGAACTGAAAACGAGGAGATAGTATTGAGGGGACAGATTAGGAAAGATGAGAAGATAGTTTTTTTTTTTTTTTTAGCTATTTCAACCTTTTACTTCGCCGGCTAATTTTAGCTACAGGGCCGACGAAGTCGGGTGCTGTTACTCTGCTTTTAGTACATGATAGTGTCAGTCGCTGCCAATTATGTTCAGTGACCAGTGACTATGCCTTCATCACTGAAACAGGCTGGCAACAACTAACACAACCACGCACTAATGCTGTTCAGAAGAATTCAACACAATATTTCATGACTCAGCGCGGGCTCGAACTCAGGACCCTCCGCTTTATAGTCTCGTGTTCTACTACTTCATCCAACAGCACCCACTATGCAAAAATAGTGTAAATATTTAACAAATTGTATTACTTAAGCCCACGTTCCTTAGAAATTAAATTTTTAAGTTTTTACATCGGTGAGATGAGATGTCTCCCCCATGGTCCTTTCCGGGATAACCGTATCGAAATAGAGTTTTCAAATTAGGCACAGAAAAGTCTTAAAGGAGCTCTGCTTTTATGGTGATGGAAATGTGTTTTAACAATACTCCTCACAACTCATTGGAAACGACTGTATTAAAATAAATTTTATACCCTTCAAAAAAGAATTGGAGGGTATATTCAGTTTGTCATTTCGTGTGTAACGCAGTGAAATATCCATCTGAGTCTCCATAAAGTATATATATTATTGATCAGTGATGAAATCTAAGAGGATCTGGCCATGTCAGTCCGTTCGTCTGTCTGTGAAAATCAAGATTTAGGCCAAACGAAGAGAGCCATACCATTGAAACTTGGTATAAATATATCTTGAAGGATAGCACAGGTCGAGTTCGTAAATCGGGCTAGAGGGAAAAAGGTTCCCCTAAGAAAAACTAAACCAACCTCTAAAAAAACAACATAATTTTTAAAGTTTTTTTTTAATTTTGTTAAGCAAATGATATATTTTTGTGTCAAAGAAGGTCCAACGTGTTAAACTTAGAGCCATAAAATAAAATAAAGAATAATTTTTGGACCCACTCCCTTTAGTGGGCGTTATTATATGCAAAAATAGTGTAAAAATTTAACAATTTGTATTACTTAAGCCTACATTCCTTAAAAATAAAATTTTTAAGCTTTAAAACCAAATTTTGCATTTAATATTTAATTTTAGAGATTTATGGCAAAGGTGAAATGTCTCCCCTACAGCCCTTGCCAGAGCGACCCGGACAAAATACAGTTTTATTATCTTCCAAAATGAATTGGACTCCATAAAGTATATATATTCCTGATCAGTCAAGTCTAAGACGATCTAAGGCACTCTGCCCCACCAGGTTAAACATTTTAAATTTACTTATGAAATATTTGGAGGGTATTTAAGATTCGATCCGGTCAAATATCACGTTTTTATTTGTTTTTCTTTATTTACTTAAGCCAAATACCATAAAAACTTAAATGTAAATAAGAATATATTGTTCTAATTTTTCAGCCTTTGATTTTTTTAATTTTAATAAGAATAAAATTACAGTTTTTATTTACTAAAAAATTCGAGCTGGTCGAATATAACGTTCTTACTTGTTATAAATAAAAACTGTTATTATATTCAGCTATGCCATCTAAGAAGTGGTGACAAAAGAAAAATACACATGAGTACTGATGATGAAAATGTAACGGCTAGCGAAAACAGCTGTTCTGCTCTGCTATGTATGTTAGATAATTAAAACTGATACCGACTTTTTCTTATCCTTTGGCATATTTATGATGTCTTTAAAACACATTTGCGAATAATTAGCTCGTCTATCTCAATTGAATTTAATAAAACAATAATTTTTTTATATCTTCTTCTTGTATATCTTGTTCACAATTTGTTTATTTTAGTAAATGATTGTGATAAGTACTATTTAGTGACCAGTCTTATGCCTTCTTTATTTAAGTAGCAATACAACAATTTAACACAACCACTTTTTAATGAGGAACATAAATATTCGATCTCATATTCATGACAAGAGTGCGGTATCGCAGCCAACAAACAGCACCCAAATTTACCTGTTAGTACGGTCGCAAAAAGAATTTACTGCTATTTGCAATGCAATATTTTTATGTTTCACTTCTTATATGACCTCCTGACTCACGAGGCATGGGTAAAAAAAAAGTATGGATAATAAAAATATACGATAAAATTATTAATATCTTTATTAACAAATAAAGCATCAAGTGTAATAAACAATGGTCGATGATCATTGAAATTTTTCGATAACTTCATCAGGTCAGATTTATTCGAGTGTCGAAAATCGAGCTCGCACTGAAGTTACAACATGAATTTGGGATTGATGTTTCATATTAGGAATGCCTTCTTCATATTAGAGTGCCTCTCTCTGTACTCCTTCTGTCGGCCTTCTAGCTCCATTCCATATTCATATACATATTTTTTAAACACATTGTCATTGCGAAGAAGTCCTTTCATTCTCGCTACATTCTCATGGCTCTTAAAAAGCCTTCGAGAGAATAGTACGGTGAGTACGTTAATCAGCAAAATTTCCGTTTTTGGGGCTCAGAAAACCCACACGTGATCTTACAGAAGCCAATGCAAACAGCACGACTGACTGTTAGGTGGGGTTTGTGGAGCGGAGGCATAATTGGCCCATATTTCTTTAAAAATCAGGGCGGGCAACCATTACGGCCATTGGTAAGGTGACCATACGTCCTCTTTTTTAGAGGACAATCATCTATTTTAACTCGCTGTCATCTATAAAATTTGTGTCCTCTTTCTGTCATCTTTTTTTATTATCAGTCATCTTTAATATTAAAAGAATGGTCAATATTTATTGTCATTGAGCTTTCGCTTTTGAAAATATATGGTAACGCTTTTACGATAAGAAAATATCGAAAGCCTTAAAGCAGATATAACAAGGTAGCCTCACTTTCATTTGCATTCTCTATCAACCAGCCTCCATTTACAACAATTTTTGTTTATTTTGGTTTTATATGGAGGTCGGCAATTAGGAAACGCAAGATAAATGAAAAGTGCTTTATGGGCATGATCCAATAATACAGGTCTGTGCAGCAGTACAATAAAAACGCCTTCCTCCTATATGTAAAATATGCGGACATTGAATTCAAATAAATTTTTTACTATTGTCATCTTTTTTCTTCTTCGAAATCTGGTCACCTTACCATTGGGGACACCTATCGTACCATGATAACCGATTTTTTTGTGTGCCCGCTATTCATGGTATTGATGTGAACGATGTTTATTGTTGTTGTTGTTGTTTGATGAAATACTTTACAAAGTATTTGGTGCACAGATGCAGACGGGGTGACTAAGACTATATGCCGGCGATGTTATTAACCCGTACTTTTTTTCCGTTATTGTGACTGACTGTACACGACCTGTGCCTTTACATAGGAAGTAGCAACGTAGTTCAGAAGAACTGTAACTATACAGTTATCTAATGCGTTGAAATTAACTAGTGCGAGTGAGACGCAAAACTCTCGAAAGAGAGTAAACGATCAGTGGTCTTTCTGCACTTAAAAAAATAATTGCCAACGAGGCTTGATGTTGACTGACTCAGAGCTGCTTTACGACTGTGAACGATGTTTAGTTTCAACAGGATGGTGCAACTTGCTAAACATCTCATGCCACTATCGATTTATTACGTCAAACGTTTGATTGTTGTTTAATAAAGCAAAATAGAGATGTCAATTGGGCGCCAAGAAACTGCGATTTGGCACCAACAAACCAGAGACAATTGAGCACTTCCAGGCCAACATTCGTGATGCTATTGCCGAGATACAACCCCATCTACTCGAAAATGTGCTGGAAAATTAATGCGATCGGTACTGTGGGGGCCAACAGCGGCAGCCATATGAATAAAATAATCAGCCTGATTACGGTTGGCGATTTTCGCCTTCAAATTCGACAGTTTGTAATAGATTAAAGAACAATTCAACTTTTTGTCTTTAATCTATTACAATTTGTCGAAAAACGCCAGCGGTAATCAGGCTGATTATTCCATCTGTAACCGGCACAATTGTTCTTTACAACAACAAAAATAAATTTAGCAAAATTTCAAACCGTTTTTGTTTTATTTCATTTTTAAGCTTAAACTTTTAAATGGCCCACCCTTTATATCGAATCTTTTATATTGAAGAGTCCAAGACTTCTTTAGCATTTGCATGACAATGACAGGCCCTCTGTAAGGCCTGCAGTAGGAAGGTCTTCTGAGTTTTCCCACTGTGATACATTGATTAACATGCGGTGGAAATTTTGTATATAAAAGGTGCATCGTTATACCATGAGCGCATAACAGAGCAAAAAAAAATATGTTGGTAAAATTCCATAAAATGTTTCTTAAATTTGTCTTATTAAAATGCGAAAAGAGTTTTCCTACTCTAACGTATACGGTACACATGCACACAATACACATACACAAGCACACAATTAAAATTCACGTACAACAAACAAATTTTAATTTTGTTATTCTTCCTTTTTCTATGTTGTCAACGTCTATGAGAACTGAAATAAATATTAAGATAATACCGGAAATAGAAACAACAGTAGCATCAACAATAGAACTGACAGCAAAGATATAATAATAAAATTAAATAAGACGATTTACTAAAGAAATAATACACGTTAACGTAGTAATTTTAAAAGAAGCAGGACATTTTATGTTATTCCACTACATGAAGCACGTTTTCAGATTCTGGCTTACATTTTTATTTTATTTCTTTAGTTGTATCAGCAGTCTGTGGCCGGCTGCAGCTCTTGCATGGACTGTGCTGAAACTAGAAATCTTAAGAATCTCTATTGTGAATAAGAATTATGAAACTTTCAATGGCCACGGCAAACTTATTTGCTGCTATTTCACCATCTATCGCACTTTCAAAATATATAATTGCAAATCCTAAGGTGATGTTAGCTGAAGTAGTTAAACGATACTAAGAAGCCGAAAATGCCGAGTTCGATTCCGCACTGTCATGAATAGAGAGTCGATTTTATTCTCTCTTTAGCTTTACACATGGTGGCGTTCCTTGTTGCCGGCCTGTTTCAGTGGCGAAACTGAATTTCAGTATTTAAAAGTAACTAAACAAACTCTCAAAAATCATTTGCAAATTAACCCTCCGATTAGTGACAGTTCTGAACTTCACGGCCGTGTGAAAAGGTCCCTACGGACCTTTTTTGTAAATCATGTTTTTTTCATATAAAAAATTTTTTTTTGATTTTTTTTTTGTTTGTTTTTGTTTATAACTAAATTCTACATACAAAAATAATAAACCAGGGGCCAAATTACGGCATTCGATATCGATCGAAATTTGTATTTAAATTGTATAGAAATTTCGTTCGATATCGAATGCGGCAATTTGGTTCTTAGAATTTTTTGTTTTTATCATCATCCCTAATGTCTTTGAGTTTAGGTCTTTGTGTTCAGAACAAGTAAATTATGTGTTGAAACAATAAAAAAATTATAATGATGCCCAAAAGCATGCATTTATTAGTGAAATTCAGTACAAGGTCCGTACGGACCTATTCACACGTCCGCGTACTATTCTCACTAAAACCTCAATAACTCCTAAAGTAATGATCCGATCGGATTCATGCGCAACAAAATACTCTTGGAATACAGAGTAACTTTGGGGGGTTGTAGTGGCCGAAGTAGGAGTAATTTCAGTTTGAAAAGGCAAAAAGGTCCCTAGGGACCTTCTCGCTCATCGGAGGGTTAAGAAGCATAAGGGGGACCTTAACGGATTGGGAAAGTTAATTAATTGCGCCACTATTCAACCTATTTTAAGTTTTCAAAATTTCAGTGATCGTCGTAACAATATTTTTTTTTTAAATTAACATCCTGTAATACAATTTACATAAGAAAGTGCGACTAAGAAAATAGAAATTCATACCTAATATATATTTTTTTTATTGAAAGCCAGTTTAGTTTTTTATTGTAGATGTAGAATATATTTAAAGAATTTTTATTGAATAAATATATGAGTGATTTATAAAATTGCAATACATACACAAGTTAAAGACATTCAACAAACGATGTCATTTGGAATCAGCAAAGAAAATATATATGTATATAAGTATTTTATATATTAAAAACTGAGACAAAAAACGAAACGCAAACTGCGATTAAAGATCATATAATTTTAAAATGAAAATGAATTCGATGCAGTAATTTTGGATTTAAAAATTATTAAAAATATACTACGTCCGGAAAACTCACCAGAAGCGAGAATTATAAAAATCATTAAATTAAATAAAAAAGTTAAAAAAGTATTAAATAATGCCAACAAGAGAATAACTTGAAAACAAGTCATTAAAATAATGTAATTTTTGTTTTGCTTTTTCCGCAAAAAGGGAAAAATAATATGTAAGTAATTATTGTTCCAAATTTCTACGATGTTGCATTTGCAATTCAAAACGACGATTTGATCTCACACCTTTAAGTATAACTTCATTTCTACGTGATGTGTCGGCCTTTGTTGATGCAACACGACCTTTAAATAAATCCATGTGATGTTGCAAACGTGAAGTCATCTTGTCATTACTACCCACGTGAGATGTATTATTGGCTTTCTCAACAAAGTTAGACGCTGGAGGTTTCACCTTTAACGAAGTCGATAGATTAAAAGCAGGCTTAGAGGACGCTACTGTTTTCGAGTTCAATCCAGGTTTCTCAATATTTATGATTTGTGATGGTTTTAAGTAATTAATAATTTTTTGCTGATGTTGCGCTGTGTTCTGAGAAATTAATCCCGATTTGATAGGTTTAACTACAGCTACTCTTGCATGTGTTGCATGTTTAACTGTCTCGGCTGCTTTTGATGGAAGTATTAAATCAAGTTTCTTAGTAGCTTTCGATTTTATAGTTGTATTGTTGTCATTTTTCTTTATAGCGGCTTTCTTTTGCGATGAAGCTTAAAAATGAATCAAATGTTGAGTTTTATTTTTATAATCTTCTATTCGGCATAGAGGTTTCGTTATTTTGGAATTAGGTTAGTCTACTGATGATTTGGTGTGTAAGAACCAATGATACGCAGGCATATACTTGACATACTTGACCACATAACAAACAAAAAGCACTAGTTTTATTTTTATTATTTTAAACTAGCACTTGAATTTGATACTTTTTTATAGGGAGACACAATTTTTGGTTAAGAATTTATTGTTATTCTGCCTTATTACCATTCTCGAATCGACTCGAGTGTTTGTAATAGGTTAAAGAAAAATCTTGATTTTTTCTTTAATTTATTACATTCTTTGGAGTCGAATCGAGAACCGTAATAAGGCCCATTATAGATATGTATCAATCTCGAAGCAATCTAATTTATTTATGCATTTAAGCTATTGTCAGTTCATGTTTAAGTTTGTTTGTCAAATTTTGTATAGATTGGAAGATTATGACTAAGACTACAATTCTAAAACAGACACTTTAGTTTATCACGCGATTTCTAAGCCAATTTTGAAAATCTTTATTAAGCCGACAAAATACTAAAACAAATTATATTTTGAGACTCCCCGTTTTCATTACATCAAATAATTTCAAGGAAACATGTTTAAGAATGTTGTAAATGCCTGTACTACTTTTTTACAGATCGATGCTTTTTTATTTTAAAATATATACTATTTACCTGTCTTTAGTTTTGTGGTTGAATTTATTAAATTCTTTGAGCGTTCTTGTTTACGATTAACATGCTCCACCAAATTCTCCATTTTTGTAAATTGCTTTTGATGTATAGCCGCAAAATTAGGTAGTTTTGTGCGAAATAGTGGTTTGGACGTTGAAGGTGAAGCTTTTGTGCTTGTAATGCTTTGGCCGACTACTAAAAGTAATAACAATGGAAGCATATTTTATTGTAGGAGAGCGGTTAAATGCACAAAAAAAAATATATATAACATACCTGGGCGTGGTAACTTGGACAATAATATGGATTCGTCTAACGATAATGATCTTTTGCGACGGGTAGTGACAACTTAATAAAGGATATTGTTACATTATTGTTATGTACATATACGGACAAACTTTGTCGCAAATATACTTACATTTATTCGCAACTGCTTTTTCTTGAGGATTTTGCTTCTTTACACTTTGCTTTATTATGACATCCAAGTCATCAGTATACGTAGTTTGGTTGGCCGGACTATAGAAACTAACCGTACGATCTAGTTTTTCTTTGGCTGGATGACTAGATAGAAACCTTTTTCGTTTTTCATCATTACCATCGACACAAAGAGATAAAGAACGTTTACGTATTCCTCGTAGAACAATTTCCTTTGGTTCCAAAGTGGTTATGGAAATTATAGAAGACTTAATAACATGTTTACTAGAAACATTTCCTATATTTTCCTTTTCATTAAATTTATAATCCTTCTTGGTTCTATAGGGGGTGGGAAATCTGTATGGCTTCGTTTTTTGTTTTGGCGTACCATGATAATTCGATGAAGACGAAGGTAATTGCACTTGTTTGGCTGTTCTCTTTGGGGTTTCCAAAGCTGAAGTTCCCTGCAAGTCCATATCGGTTAGATCTACACATATGCTCTTTTTAAGTGTTTCATCGTCATCGTCTGACAATTGCAACGACTCCATTATTTCTTCAGTTTGTTTCAATTTATTTCGGGCAACTGTTCCAACAACTACAACGGAATCGTTTGCTTCATATGTTTCATTTAAATTCTGGATTACTTCGGCATTTTCATCATCATCACAGACAATAAGAGATGGCATTTCTTCGGTCTCATCAGTAGATTGTTTTTCTTGATATTCCGACACTTCTTTTTCGTCTGTCTCGTCCTTAAGAGGTTTCAGACCAAGGTCAGATATATTGATGTCTTGCGATTTTAAATAACAGCCAAAAGAATCATTAAGTTCCTCCTTTACTGACTTGTTTTTATTACTAACAGATAAAAGTTCGTCTTCACTTTCTTCTTTCAAATCTGTATTGCCAATATTATTCTCATATATAATACGGATATCTTCGTTTCTATCTGTATTCTGACAGTTTTCCGTATCATTGGTTTCTTTGGAATCACTATCCGTTTCATTATCAGCTTCAATTTGCTCCACTTTTTTTTTACTTTCATGACAATCCTTGTATTCCATAAAATCATTTATTTGTTCTGCATTGTCAACATGGTCCTCAATTATATTCTTATTAACGTCATTAGCAAATTCATTTGAAATATTTTGCGAACTTTCACTAAGTTTTACGTTAACATCATCCTGCTTACTATTGTGTCCTACTTGATCAATATCATCTTTTTTTTCAGTCGTTTTTTCTGCAAGTTTTTCAATAGTCTCTGCAATTTCCATAGGTTCCTCAGTCTCGTGATCATCACAGACTATTATTTCATCCAATTGGGTAATTTCTGCTTCATTTTCATTTATTCCCTTTAGAGTGCGTTTTGTTCTGCGCCTACGCTTCTGCGATACTCTACCTACTTTAGCTGGAGTCCATTTAGGTTGCGACACTTCACTATTCGCATTTTCATTTTGTTCCTCATTTGCTGCTAATAATTGCTTCTTTGCTGATCGTGTCGAAATGCTCAAGGAGTTGCTGACAATATCCTCATAATCCTGAGTAGGTTTAATACTTTTCCGACAACTACGACGTGGTGTTTGGCAGATTTCTTCAAGTACATTATGCGAAGTGCTTGGCGTCGTAGTCGCATTGTTAGCTCGTTTGCTTCGAGGAGTTTTACAAAATATTTCCTGTTTATCTACATTTGTAGTGTAATCCTCATCGCTTTCGTCTTGAGAACAAATCAATTCTACCACCTTTTCCAGATTTTTATCCTTTATCGAACGCCTTCCAGACTTTCTCACTTATCACAAAATAATTTTACATAAACATTTAATCACATATTTATTTCAATTTTAAAACTTTCTACTTACCACTGGTTTTTACATATTCCATTTTTCCAGTAGGTTTTTGCTACTTTTGACACACACACGAAATTTTTGTTGAAGAAAATTTTTAAATTTTCCTAGTTTTTCTTAAGAAAGCGTCTCTATATGTTTTGTTGAATAAAATGATTTTTCGTTATTTTTAAAAATGGCAGTCACAAACCGAAGTTTGTCCCAAATAGTTTGTCACCATTTTTGTGGAAGTGTTTAGAAACACAATTTTAAACACAATACCCGATATAGACATAAGCTGCGTACTATTGAACAGTCCAATTAGTGGCAGCAATTTATTAATCAAAACTGAAGTAAATTAACATTAATAAAACAGATGAAAGGCACAATACGTATACACCGTTAATACCATAATAATAGTAACATTTGTTGTAGTTAAATTCATTTTAATAAAGTTATGCAAATAGCTTAAATAGAAGTGTTAATGCAGATTTCATATAATTTTTGGTATATGTATAGACTTTTACAAACTGCCTTTCAGTGACGTTAACCATTTGAAAATAGAATTTTTCATTCATATATTTTGCTGGAGAGGCAGACCTTGAATTTGTGTAGGTCGTGTAAACAAATATCTATATAAGCAGAATATATTCTGTATTCTGTATATTTTGAAAATATATTCTTTTAATTGTTTGCTGTAATTTTACTAAGTGAGGGCGGAGGTATTTGTGTTGAAACAGCTGACCACATACTTTTGCTCAACATGTAAAGAATGTGGATGATACATTATACATATTCAATGATTCTTAAAAGAATTCCTATAATACATATCAAAAAAGCAATATTCAGCATATACTGCTCCAGTAATAATGGGCAAATGTCAAGACCTTCTAGAGGCAGCTAGATGTGGCAAAACAGCAGCAGTTAGTAAAATTCTTCAACATAAAGGTGGTCCATTATCAAGGTAAGCCCAATTAATATATGTACAATTGTATGTATGAACAAAACTACTATTTTAAGCAAAATAACGTTTACAGTATTAGAAAGTTTGCTTATAGCATAAATATTAAGTAAAAAGCCCACCATTTATAGGCTAAACAATACTTTGTAGTTTTTGCCAATTTGGGCTCAGGCATGTGGATTCGGTTTGTTGTTTTATTCCCAATAACATGTTGTCTCTAATCAAAGATTATGAATCTCTCAAATATGACTTTAAACGTTACAATTTGTAAACTTTAATTTAATTGAAATTGTTGGCTTTCAGTTTCAGACGCAGTCCTAGCATCAATTGGCAAGATGTTAACGGTTATACGGCTCTCCACCATGCATGTCTTAATGGTCACTACGAAATTGTTAAAGTTTTGCTAACTCATCATGCCGCACATGATATAGCCGATATAAGAGGTTCTACACCACTGTATCTGGCAGCTTGGGCTGGTAATGAGCATATTGTAAATTTAATACTTATGTTAAGAGGCATAGGCAACGTAGATGCTCAAACTATAGAAAATGAAACGGCTCTTCACTGTGCAGCACAACATGGCCATAATTCAGTTGTATCAGCACTCTTAGCTCGAGGTGCTGATCCAACAGTGCGTAATAATAGCTTCCAAACTCCCCTAGACCTAGCAGCACAATTCGGACGCTTAGAAGTTGTTCAGACACTAATAAGTAAACATCCCGAATTGATTGAACCATATAGAGTTTTTGATGAAATAGTGGCTATTGATGATTGTGGCTCACCACCGTATAAAATTACACCCACCAAACATATTTTTACTCAATCATGCCTTCATTTAGCGGCCCGAAATGGTCACAATGAAGTAGTGAAAACATTGCTGGCAGCTGGAATAAATGTCAATGTATTAACACATGCTGGCTCTGCCTTGCATGAAGCAGCATTATGTGGCAAGAAAAATGTAGTGTGTACCCTACTAAGTTCTGGTATAGATCTGTATGCTATGGATGGTAATGGTCGGACCGCTTTAGATATATTAAAAGAATATCCAACGAATGTAACCTATGAAATTCTTACTATAATTAACGGTAAGTAGATTCTAGAAACAGTTACTATATTTTGAACAAATAACAATAACACTTTTTCCATTGTTCAGATTTTTGGCAAACCAACAGCAGCATGATTAATAAAAATTATTTTAAGCCCATAAAAGACGTAAATGATAATCATACTTCGTCCTCAAATTCGCTAACTCAAGGTATTGAAAATGAAATTTCTGACAATGGGGAACAATCTCACCGATCGTTGACTATAAAGTAAGCATTTTTTGATTGTATGTGTTAAAATGTGTATATGTCATTGTTTAATACGCACTCTGCATCCAGCATCCTCATATCCCGCATAAAACTGTCATGAGCATCTTATAAATGATATGCGATATGAATTTTTCCTCTCATAAAATTGGTCTCATTTCAAGTCATCATTTAAAAAATTACAAATACACACCTACATACTGTAAATATTTTAACATGTTTAAAATAAGATATATTATGATCTCAAAAAAAATTCTTGTCATAAATACTCGTACTAACAATAATTTGGCATTTACTGTAACATTCATACTTTTATTATTTATTTATGTAATTATTTTATATATTATTCTTAAAATACAAAATATTCGTTTCTACTACTAGAAAACAAGTATTCATAGTGCATTTTATTTGTTAAAATTGTGTAAATGTGCATTACATGTGCTTAGGTTTATTATATTGTTTTCGTAATCATATATTTGTTTAAAAACTGACCTGATTTTTATAAGTCTAAAAATCAATAAGATCATCATATGTTGTATATGTACATACGTATGTACGTGCACAGTAAAAGTGAAAAGTTCTAATAATTCTATGCTTTGAGACAAATAATTTAAAACATGAGTGCATGGAAAAAAGTATTCAAATATTAAATGAAAGTCATATTAAAGACTACCGAAAATAATACATATGTAAATCGCACTTTCGATATAAAAACCAAAATAAATCACATGCATGCATATTGCAACAGTATTTTACAAGTTGGACTAAGAAATGATTTGAAGCCATTGTCTTATCCTCCACACTGTTTCTTTTATGGTTCATTCCATTGTCGCCACTCTGAGTTTGTACGTGATAGTCGTCGAGTAGCTTAGGAAATTAGATTGAAATTTAAATATTATTTTAAATATCCAGCTCGTTGAAAAATTCTTGTAACATCTTTTGATTTACGATATTTTTAGATCAAACCCATTTTCCAAAATTAAAAATCATTTAAATAACCTACAAAAGGACAAAAAAAATTCTATTTTATTTGTTAATTTGAAGCTAATAGTTTTGTGAAAAGGGCCTCCCTCACGTTGAAACTCTATAACTGGCAAATATTTTATTACATAATGGTTTTTCTGATTTTTTTTTAAAGTATGTTAATTTTTAGCTTATAGTTTTGTGAAAAGGAGGCCCTCATGTCGAAGCTCCAAAATTTATAGATATTTTATAATGTTTTTATCAAGGGGACAATTTTTCTGATTTTAGGAATTTTTGTCGTAAAAATTTTCGTAGGATCTAAATTATGGCACTTGATATCGAACATATGTAATTTCAATACAATTCAAATACAAATTTTGATCAATATCCAATGACGCAATTTGATCCCTGTTTATCAAATACATATTGTAATTTGTTTAATTTAATTTGATAACTGAATCAATACGGACGAAAAAAATCTGTCAACGTACTAATTGAAGTTTTGCAATTTTCACTGTTTGTAATAGATTAAAGAAAAATTCTGAATTATTACATTCTTTCGAGTCGAATCGAGAACCGTAATAAAGCCCATTATATGCAGTTTTTGCAAATTTTTAAAATACTTTTTATTAGTCCTGTAATTTTGAAACATTAAAGAGTGTTAGATATTGTGCTACTTTGAACCCACTTCCATGCGTACGTATAGACATGTACATACATACTTCAGCATTATCATATAATAAGTGGCCTAAGAAGGACACAAAAAATTATTTTAATACCATTTATCTGAGATATGTTAAATAACTTGTTAATAAAAATTGCTTTCCTTGTTAGAGGTTAAGTGTGTCTATATGGCTGCATTTCACTACAGCAAATAATCAGTAGACTTCAGCCAAATTTAAACATCACAAACTTTCTTAGCTTATGCAAGAACCTTGAAATGCAGGCATGTGGACGTATTTTAACTTGTAACAAAGAAAGCAATTATTAATAATGAGTTATTTTAGATATCCTTTTAAATAATTTTATATTTGACAGTGTAAAAGTAATTGTACATATGAAGGTTGTAAAGAAAATAGATTCATATCGCACACAATTATGCTTTTTCTTTTGTTACTCTCATTTGCTTTTTGAGAATTCGTGCATAAGCTAAAACGCTTTGTGATTTTTAAATTAGATTGAACTCTACTGATGATTTGATGTAGCAAAACAAAACAATTTTTATTAAAAAAGTATTTTATAATGATGAAATTTTACTAAAAGCTCCTTAGACCGTTGTAATAATACCAGAGAGCGTTATACGCCTATGGAGCCAATTAAATGGACAAAATCGAATAATGACTTAAGTTCAAGACTTGAGCAAACGTCAGATTATAAATCTGTATATAAACCAAATTTGCTTCATAGACGTTTTTGTGGCATTGGCAAGCAATTCCCTAAGTTTTCTACCATCAAAGAATGTATGTATGTTTAAAAAATTTTCAATAAATACATAAATAAATAAATCAATTCTAAAAACAGTACATAATCAAAAACCTCTTAAGTCCACACTATATCGTTGTGTTGATGAATATGTGGAAATGACAATGCCCAATTCAAGTCAATGTTCTTCACCACGATCACCTCGCCCACAGCTAACAAGCCCTTTACCTAGTCCTAGAAAATATATGGAATATGGTGATTATGCAAATATTAATACCATTAATGCACACAATGAGCATGAATGTAATGAGTAAGTTTAGTATTGACAAGCACTTCTATATAAAAATGTTAAACTTTGGAATGTATACGGAAGTATGTACATGCATATCGACAAAAAAACACATTTTTTAAAATATATCTATTTTAAGTAATAATATTGAGCTTGGGACTTATTTTTATAAAATAACATTAAAACTCTTATTTATTTTTTATCAATATTTCGATATCCTCTAAATATCTTCCTTAGGATAACAATTGAATTGTAGTTATAATTAATTATCAATAACAAAATTTTTAAATTATAGAAAATTTAATATTTTTGTGGTTTTGTTTTTTATACAAAAATCAAAATGGATAAAAATATTGCTATACATATTAACAACATTTAAATGTTTTTGTTATTGTTAATTAATTATAATTACAATGCAATTGTTATCCTGAAGAAGATATCCAGAGGATATCAAAATATTAATAAAAAAAATAAATAATTAATAATTAATTTGGGAAAAAAAACGCCTCAAGCTCAATATTATTACTTAAAATAAAAAATCAAAGGCTAAAAAATTGGAACAATATATTATAGCGACATGAAAAATATAACATTAGCTTAACGAGGGAAATTGATAATTCAAAAATTTTTTCAAGATTGAGATAAACAAAAATGTAATAAATGAACATATTTTAAGTATCATTATCATGTTGAATTTTAAAATAGTTTGCTTTAAAAGAGCGATAAGGGTAAATTTATCGACATATGTACATACTTTCATATATTACAAACAACATATTTACATATATATGTATATATATATATATATATATATATATATATGTATATGTATATATATACATATATATATATATATATATATATATATATATATATATATATATATATATATATATATATATATATATATAGTGCGACTTCTTTTAAATTGGATAGTTGCAGCTACCGAAAAAGCACGGAAAATGAACATTCCCCAACGCCAGACTGTCCACCGCCATCAGCATCTGAAGCTGAGTCGACTATATTCGAATATGTTAAGCCAAACGACAGATCTCTGAAAAGAAAATCTTTACTCTTGCAACAACAAGATTCTCAATTTTATAATGGCCTCAAATCATTCATATGGGAAGATCAAACGGAACCTCAAGACGAACAACTGGATTCGATAAGCAGCTCTCAAGTATCCGAATGTGTAGAAGAGTTTATTGGCGATGTTCCATTTGCAGGCCTATTTAAAGGTTCTTCTCTAAATTTAACTAATGTGTCAGTATCCGATTTGACATCTCCAGCAATTGATGAAATTCCTAGTGGCTTAAGGTCGCCACAATTGGTAAGATCTGTAAAACCAATAGCAGTAAAGTGTACTATTAAAGACAATACAACTAATAATACACCGGGAGATGAATATGATTTTGATGTATCTAAAGCTTGGGATGAAATCAATACGATATTTGAGAGTATTGGAAACGAAGTAGCAACAAAAGATGCCACAATAGAAGATCTAAGCGAACAAGATGATTTGAGAAATAATGTTTTAAAAAAAACATTAACCATTCGAAAACCTGCAGAACTATTGCTGGGTTCTGCGACTCAAGAACAAAATTCGAATCCGAACTGGTGCCACTCTGCCAATACATTAATCTATGGATATGTCATTTATAACGTATTTGTAAGTACATTTCACATTATAAAGTTTAAGTTAACTTCAAATGTAGCTCAAAATGATTAATCACTACTTTTGATATCATACAATACTTAAGTATATGTACGAATGGTATATTGATTGAGTCATATGTTAAATTATGTGCTAAAATTACTTCTTAGAATATTTTTTTCACATATTAGATAGAATATTCTTTTCATATCTTCCTATTAACAACCATGGTCCAATTCACAATTACGTTTTTATGGGTTATCACCTATAGCGATATTTAAATGTTGCAAAATGACATTGGCGATTCAATGTAATCACTTCAAGGAGGTAATGGTTTGATGTCAAATACTTAATAACTTTTTCGTTATAAGAATTCGGAAATGAGATTGAAATGGACTAAATATATATTTACCATTAATACGAATTTATTTACTAATGTTAGTTACCCCATCTTACAAATAAAATATTCTAGGACCTGATTTCAATATACATAAGTATTTGAAATAAATAAAATTTAATCGTATTTTTAGACCACTATTTTATTCTGCCAACAAATAAAAATAAATTACTATATAATCGTGCGATTATGCAAAGGATATGACGTTAACACATGGGTGTTTAAAATTCAAACTTGATATCTTGAAAGGAAAAACCCGTTGCAGTTGGTGCTGCTGCATCACTTCAAGTCGATTATTCAATGAATATAATGCAAGGAACGCAAATAACGATTATTTTCCAAATTTAAAGTATATAAAGTTATTCATTAATTTTATTTATTAAAAATAGAAGATAGAAAATAGAAGATATTTTTCGACGTTTTTTATATAATTAAACTATATATTTTTTAGGTCTTTTTTTATATACATGTATTTATTGTGTCCACTTTTATTCTCAATATTTCGTTAACCTTCGATTAACTTTGACAAGAAATCTTATATTTTGCTTTTTAATATCCTCTCTTTTTGGTTTCAATCAAAACAAAAAAAAAAAGAACATATTGAAAAGCAAAATGTGAAATTGCCTAAAGAAGTTAACCAAAGGTTAACGAAATATTTAAAATAAAAACCGAGTATAATAAGTACATAAAATAAAGACCTAAAATTTTAAAAAATAGTACGTATGTAAAAATGCATATATTTGTAATACATTTCTTCATGATTTTGTAGTATTTGGGTTCCACTGTCATCAGAGAACTGCACGGCACGGCATCTACACGAAAATCCATACAGAAGCTAAAACGTGAAGAGACCCCATCGACCCAAGATGAAAATGAAGAAAATGGCTTAATTAAAGATATAAGTAGCTCGACTCGTATATTAAAGGAGACTAATCAACAGACCCGTTTAGAGGTTGGCATAGCGATGTCACATGCTGGTGTACGATTTTTAGAAACAAGAAATAAAGTATGCGTACATAGTATACACATATGTATATCTGCGGTTGTCCTTAAAAACGACCTATGTATACCATATTTTGTATGCAGATAGATCGTTATCATAGAAAACCACAGATATACGAGAGATTATCGAAAACTTTGAAACATTTTTGAAACTAAACATTTAAATTTATTAAATTTATTTTTAGACTACAATATGTGTACATGATATAGAGAATATAAATTGCGTGAGCCAGGACCCAGACGATTTGCGTTATTTTGCTTACATAACACGAGAAAATGAAATTCACTATTGTCATGTGTTTATGGTGGACAATATGGTAAATTTTTATATTAAAATGCTATACCTAATTTTTAATCTCTACTTTGTTTCAGAATTTAGCCACCGAAATTATTTTAACATTGGGCCAAGCTTTCGAGGTAGCTTATCAATTATATCGAATGAGACAAAAGGATTCCATACAGACATCTCAATTTAGAAAAGAAAAAAGTTTAAGCTATATCGATATTGTGCATGATATATAAACTAATATCAATGATATACGTGGACTGTTGTAACGATGCACCGATTTTAATTTTCTAATATACAAAAACACAAATTTATTAAACAAAAGTGGAAACGCAAAGTGTTCTAATATTACGTATTGTTATCCTGATATTTCCAAATTTATATTAACTTTTTTAATAACACTAGTCTTGATGCCATTTATTTGAAGTCGTCAGTTTATATGTATGTATATACATATTACATATATAGCCTCATTATATGTAATGTGCTAAAATTAAAAACTAATATCTATTGCATAGTATTAGGTGTTTATAAAAGCTCGCAAAGTGTGCTAGACATCACAAAGTAGAACTGCATGTACTTCAATTGTATTGTTATTGTATTGTAAAATAAAATGTAATCACATATAGGTAATCAAAATTGTTAAATGCCTTATTGCAACCAAATAACTTTTTAATAAAAATATTTAAATGTTTTTCAAAGACGAATTTTGGTTTTAAATATTCTCCAAAAACATATGCGCTCGTTTTTCTTGCCTGAAGAAATTTTAAAAATATATTATACCTAGTTCTTGCAAAAATCAAGTAGGTTTAGGAAATTGAATTAAATAAATCAAGTATTTCTAAAAAAAAATTCTAAAAACCGGAACAAATTGATTTCGCTGGACAAATATTTCATCATATGTATTTTACGATATTTTCTCACTGTAATAATGCTTTCTGGCGCTTTAATTTTTGAATTTCTCCCTTTTGGGTGTAGATTTTTATCGTTTGTTTTGCTACTGCATGGGATCATTGTATTTTTTTCACTTTTAGTTTCCATTACTTTCAGTTGGGGAGGGATCCAGACGGCGTTAGAAAGACATTTTCATATAAGTAAATTCAGTTATCATTCTAGCTCTACCGAATACTAACTTTGTTAATGAACTTTTTATTGATGGATTTTAGTTTTAACAAATTAATCATTTATTTCGATGTAGTGAGGTCCAGGTTTGATAATATATGCCTATCTTTAATACTAGTTTCATTTTAGTGTTTAGCTAAAAATGACATTTAGTGTTTTGACACTGAAAGTTAAAACCTGGTTTTACCGTTAAAACCATAAACAGCTAATTTTGCGTTCATACTGCAAATTGTGGTTTTAACATACAGGCTGTATAATAAATTTGTTCAAAATATATTAAATCGCTCATAGAAATGGGCGAATTTGTTACTGTACTTGTTGTCTATTAATTGACAACCTGTACAACAGAAAATTTTGTTTGAAGGAAAGAGTAAAAGTTTTACAATACGTTTTGAAATAGAAATTATTTTACATATTTTGGAACTGGTTACGTAAAATGTAGAATTTCTTCGAAATCAAGTCGTTATATATAAATACAACAAAAAAATATTTCCGGCATCTGTATATATTCTTAACATAAGCAATACCAGCTGTTTCCAAAATATGACTTGGCAGCACTCATGTAGAAACAAAGGTGTATTTCATAAAAAGGTGGTTTTAAGTTATTTCCAACGAAATCATATAAACCATTTTTAACGTTAAAACCAAAATTTATTAAAACCATGTCAGCGTGAAAACACTAATATATTTTTTAAAACATACATACATATCTTCGACATATCGATAGCTTAATATAAAAAGGCCTATCTCGATTTTTTATTACTTTGCAGTACAACGAAAAAACTTAGTTAAAGTCGTAAAATTTCTGACACAAGATATGTTTTAATGCAGTTTTTAATAAAAAGATGCAAAACATTTTATTAAAAAGCCATCAAAACTGTATTTTGTATCATAAGCTCTACGGATTTTATTAAGTTTTTTTCTTCTCCTGTATATTAACTAAAAATAGAGTTAGTCCTTTTTTATATTAAGCCATCGATGTATACCATAGTACATGTGTATTAATATTACATTCTAGTTTGCCAGGAGATTCGTAAGTTGGTCGTTTATAGTATTTGTGTACAGCCATACAATAGAGTTACCACTTCACAGAATATATCTTATACAGATTGTAGTATATATAAATCTAAATGAATTATAACAAGTTATGACATTAAAATTAGTCTCTGTACCTCAACATATATGGTATATTTTATGTTTTAATGTCAGATGTAAACAAAAATTTTTAATGTTGTTTTTCAATGGGCTTGGCAGCACTTTTCAACTATTGACACTACTCGGCTTTTTTTTTGCCAAAGGAAAATATCTCTGCATTGCACATTTTTTTGTATAATAAACAGAAAACCTATCATTAAATAATATTTGTGAAAAAGGTAAAGCAAAACGATGAATTCATCAAACAATGAGGAAAAACAAGAACTAAATAAGGAAGATGCAAAAGAAGGTAAGTTTTCAATAAATTAGCACTAAACAATTTGTTGTGATAAAGTTACTCCAAAGCCAGAAAATTACTGCCACACGTATACCTAAAATATCCTTAAATGTTGAAACTAGAAATTTATATAAATTGTGATTTATAATTAAATAAAAATGTAAATAATTTCGGAGTGTCTGTGTAATACGTGCATATGAATAGCAAGAAGAAAACTAGAAACCTAATCCTTTCTTAAGTGTTTTTGTTATAAAATAAGGTATGCATTTATTTTAACAATTATTTTTTAATGTAACAAAATTCATTACTATTCTGTTTGCAGATATCGGCAGCATTAATGGCCTGCTTAGTCCTGGAGTTGAATCAACTGAAGGAGAACCAAATAATAAAATTGTTAGATTACAAACTACACAAGAACCTCAAACCATAGATCTGACATTGAGAAAGCCTTATTCTCTAGAAGAATTTGCCAAGCATTTAAAACAGCAGTGGTTTGAAATGTCCAGTGAAGACTACAAAGATCCTGCAACTGATGTTCAAATATTTACAGATCCTTTTCAAATATGCCTTTTGCCAGAGTTATTACAGAACAAAGAAAGTTGCAAATTGTTAGTAAAAGAAATGGTAGAAAAGGTTCACTGGTCTCGCAAGCAAATGGATCTATATGAATTCTATCAAAGCACTGATTTGTCCAACATGATTGAATGCAGATTTTTGGCGAATTTCTTGCAAATGTTAAGGCGTTCAGTAAGACCTTGGCTAGAGAAGGTAACAAATCTCAAATTAGATTACGTATCAGCCTCCTGCTCGATGTATACTTGTGGGGACTACCTGTTAGTACATGATGATTTACTAAAAGATCGACAAATCGCATTTATTTATTATTTATCTCCATGGGAAAATAATGAAGTATGGTCCGAACAACAAGGAGGATGTCTGGAAATATTTTCAAGTGACGAAAAGTCCCTGCCTCAGTTTCCCGTAAAAAGAAAAATTTCGCCGAAAAATAATCAATTTGCTTTTTTTAAAGTTGGGTCGAAGTCATTTCATCAAGTAGGGGAAGTAACAACTTTTGATTACCCCCGATTAACCATAAATGGATGGTTCCATGGAGCTTCCAATGATGATTTAATAGCAGATCCTCTGCGCCCCTTCAATAAGCTATGTTTTAAACCACCAGCAGAATCCAATTCTGACTCTATATACAATCTTTTAAATGATGTATATCTTAAACCTACCACAAAACGCAGTATTCAAAAACGTATAGAAGATAATTCGGAAATATGTTTGTATGAATTTTTCCGTCGAGAAATATTCGAAGAAGCTTTAAAACAGCTGCTCAGTGACAGCAGTCTCAAATGGTCACGCCAGGGTCCAGCCAATGCACAAAATTATGAAGTTTTAGACTTAAACACCTGTTCCAAAACTGTAGAAACAGTAATAAAAACATTTTCGGATAAGCAAATGTTTTCTTTGCTGCAAGACTTTACAGATTTAGATCTATCTGGTCCGAACAGTGCTACACCTACTTTTAGTTTGGAAGTACAAAGATGGTCACATGGTGACTACACTGTTTTAGGAGATGGTGCCATATGTGAAGATAATACATTAGATTTGATATATTATTTGAATGCGTCTGAGGGAGCTGCAGTTATAACATACTTATCACCTGACACAGATCAAGCACGGCCCTCCCAGAATCATTTTTCTAGTCAAAGTGACACCGATTCATTGGAGGGTGAGGGTTTTGACGATGACGACGAATCTGTTTTATTGACCATCATCCCAGTAGACAATGCTCTGAATATTGTTTATCGCTGTGAGGGTACAACTAAATTCACAAAATATGTTTCACGTAATACACCGTTGGATAAAGGACCAGTTTTTGTTATTTCTTGCAGTTATAAGGAATAATCTTATGTATATGAATCTTTCTCAAAGAGATTTAATGTTATTCAAAAAATATTAACTGTTTGAAATCGTTAAAATTTTTTTTGAAACAACTCCTTGTGAACACATTTAAGCATTTGAATTTCTACACATAGTTTTGGTATTAACTTATTTTTGAAATAAGAATAAAATTAAATAAGTAATGTACAATCAAAAAACACAACACTATTGTTTTATTAACTGAACAATTATTATAGTTCATCCGCCCATCCGCATTTATTGTTTTGGATTTTTTTTTTTTTTTTTTTTGGAAAATAAAGCTTTTTAAAGCAGCTTAGTAGAAATAGTGAAACTCTTTTTTATGTACCTGTTTACCATATGATTACTCGCTCTTGCGTGAGTTTCTTTAATCTATGGGTATATTGGACTGTATTAACATGACTGTTGTGAGAAAACAAAATTATGTAAATTGGTTTCCAAAAATACAAAAATTTTAGGAATGTTTTTTAAATTTAATGAATTTGGGTTCTGATTATGTTATAATATCGATTAAATATTATGCGGTTGATCGTTTATTTTTTTTTTTATGATTTACTGATTGAAAAGTTTAATATTTCTAGGGCTCAAGCAAATTTCGGGTTCGGATTTCGCTAATGGTTTTAACTAGTATTCGGTGTAACAGATATAAAATGTGGTAGATGTTTAATAGCTATCTTGAATTATTTGTCGCTCAGGGTTATCGATTTGCTGGCATTTTTTCACTTATGTGAAAATAGCAGAGAGTGCAAAGCAAATATATTTAAGAATAGTGGCGTTTAGTTATTACTATTATTTATCTTATATAATTTTATATTAAAATACTGCTAATGATGTGTACTTACACAGTGGTATACCTCGATTGTTAATGAAATTTGAAAGACTTACCTAAAAATAAAAAATTAAAAAAATTTTTAATAATAGAAAAACATTTTAAATAGAATAATTACATATTCTATGAAACTTATATAGAAATATAGAAATACTTAACCTGTATTCAAAGATAATTATTTTAATACTAATTACAGATAAATATCGTTTGTGCGCTACTATAGCTTTTATGACGGTTGTTATTGTGATTGGTGTGCCCATGTGGTGGAAAACCACAGAAGTTTATAGGTAACAAATTTATAACATAACAACCTAGAAAGATAATTATCAAATATGATTTTAACAGAGTACGTCTGCCGTCAGACGATATTATGAACATAAAAAACAATCCCTTAAAAACTAAAGTACAAATCGGAATATTTACTTTTAATCCTGAGAGATCTTCATTGTTGGTAAAGGAATTGAACGAAAGATATGCTAATGAAGGTAAGTTGTTAAATTAGTGTATCGGCTCTTCAATGATTTCAGACATATCTCAAAATTTTGAAATTATTACTTTTTTAAACAAAACTGCTCTATCATGCCGTCTACGTATGTATTTAAAAACAGGATTTTATCTCCAACTGAACGGAAGTTATAGCAAAATATATTTTGTGCATTCGTATCCGAAAGCGTGCATTTTAAAAACTTTAATTGCATTTTTCTCAGTTTGATCTTTTTTGAGATATGACTATGTTGCATTAAATGAGCGATATACATAGAATAATTTTATAATAAGTAAATGTTTTCATATTTCAGAGATATGGCTATTGGATATCAAGCAAATACCTTATTTTGAAAAGGCTTCAACTGCCAAAACCCCAGCTGGCTTGGAAAATTTGATTTTGAATGAACATGACATAAGGGAAGGAGATTTTATCTTTATAGAGTGGCCCAAACTGCAGGAAGAAGTCTTACTAACAAATGAAAGAACTGCATTAATACGAACTGATACAAGTGAGATTTTATCATTTGAAGCAAAATTGATTTAAACTATGATTTGTTACAAAAACCAGAGAAATTATTTCGTTGGCATAATAATTTTTTTTCTTAAGAATTATCGAGGTGTTCTGTAGGGTCTGGTCACATCTTTTGCGACCTAGGCAAAATACAAAAAGATAAAGTTTCATTCTGTAGAAAATTTCATTTTGTAGAATAGAAATCAAAGTTTTTATTATATTGTGTAAAACCAATTTTAATTGATATATGTACATATTTTTTGTAGGCTCCAACAGAATTGAACAAGTTCTAAATACTTATATTTTGCAAACACATCGTATTAAACAAATTCTTGCTAAAGAGCAAAGAGATGGTTTAAAAACTGAGTCCCCTCAGGCCGAGTATGATGTAATTGTGTCGGTGTTAAATCCCAGGCCTGATATCATGAACGCTAAATGGCATGTACAAATGGCTGTAGAAAGTATTAATAAATTTATTTTATTCAAGGTTCGTATGCCCATTTTGGTACTTGATGTTCTTTTTTCAGCTTATTTGAAGCCCTACTTGGATCAAGTTTCACACATTTCCAATTACACTTTGAAAACGCAATGGAAATATCAATTACCTTTCGAAGCCAATTTGCGGCAAATACGTGACAATTCGCCCTTATCACGTCATTATGCCTTGTCCGAATCATCTTTGCCGCACATTATTACCGCAATAGAAAAGAATTTAGGTAGTGGCATTACAAACAAAACCCCTATTAATCTAGTTGTGTATATAACGCCCTGCGACATTGCACCAGTTCATATTTACAATAAACAAGGCCAAAAGCTCAGTTTGGATAACATGAATGCTTTTATATCACCCAAATGGGGCGGCATTATAATTGCTAACCCTCCGCTAGAAACATGTAAGGAGTACAATGAAAGGCCACATGAGAAGGTGTCATTTTTTGTCCAGACAAATGATGTTATGCAAGTAATGCTGCATCAGTTGCAAAAACTATTGGATATTAGTGTGGAGGTAAGTAGTAGATAGCACTATTATTAAATACTAACCCCCTTATTCATAAAAATTATAAGAGGCTAATAAGCGTGTAATAGAACAAATTTCATATGAAATTTTGTTTTATTACGCTGTTATTAGACTCTCATAATTTTTATGAATAAGTGGGTAAAATTATATTATATTTTTAATTTCTTGTTAAAAAGAAAAAAATTTAAAGTTTCGTAAATGAATCCAGCGGGAGGGAATATGCAGCCAACTTCAAGTACATGCATGTCAGTATTGCCATTTTGCTTGATTTTTAAATAGGTCGAATAAAAGTTCATGGCTTATTGCATATTCGAATAATTGAATAATTTGAAATAAAAATTTGACATGCCTTCATTGGAATTTAATAATATTTTGTATTTGTATAAAAAATACTTTGCAAAGTATCGCTGCAAAGATGCTGACAGGTGACTGAGACCACCTGTCCTCGATGTTGTTAACCCGTATTTTATTGTGTACAACCTATGCCTTTTACTTCCTATATAGCAAAGTAGTTAATAACAGAAAATTTCTAAGAAAAACTGTAAATTTATACAGTTATCTGAGGTGTTGAAATTAACTAGTGCGAGTGAGACGCACAACTGTCGAAATAAAGTAAACGACAGCGGTCTGCCTGCACTTAAAAAATAATTGCCAACGAGACTTGATGTTGACTGACTCGAGAGTTGCTTTGCCACTGACGAAAAAATTAAATTCAATAATATATGAATGAAAATAAAATAGGTGGTCGAAATACATATATCATTTATATTTTTAAATGAATATATCATTTATTTTTTTAAATGATATCTTTTGATATTGATAGATTATTCTGTCGGAAATATTGAATGTCCATTGTCATCATATCTCCTCCACGTAGGGAAAGTGCAAACTTGTTTTCAAAGTATGTGTTGCGTTGCTCATTATACAAAAGGGCTAGAGTGTCTTGCTGGTGGACAACACTCATGGTCTCCTCCATCAGAGCTGCTACAATGCAGGTTCTGTGATCAAAAGTGTGGAAGTCAATACTAGAACCTCAACCGTCTTCTGATCTGAACAATCTGGCATTTCACGCACTAGCATGATGAAAATTTCCCACTGAGATCTCATATTCTTAGCCTTTAAGGTTCAATTGAAAAGAAGAACGGGAACGTTAAGCGTCGTGGACAATTTCTTACTCATATAAAGTAGAAAAAACAAATTAATTTTATTTTTACATCTTGATAATTTAAAAGATAAAATTTAGTCTAAAGTCTAGTTACCCGTTGTTATCATTAGTAAATTATTTTTAATATTGTATAAATAACTAAAAGATAATAGATAACTTTATTTCATTAGAAAAACATGTACGTATACACAATAAAAATAACAATCGTATTGCAATTGTCAGCATATATCAAATAAAGGCAATCATTTTTCGTAAATGACTTTAATTAATTTTTATTTCAAATATTTACTACTCTGTGCTACTTCTGCAAAATGGTTTAAGATTGCCTACTAATTTTCTATCGATATTTCGAGCACATGTATTAAATAAAAAAATCGTTTCTAAATTTTTAAATTATCATATATAAATGAAATTTATTTGTTGGTGGTTAAGCAATGTCTATATGCATTTCATTGGTGCTTTACCAAATCGTCAGTAGACTTTTACCACAGTTTTGAAAAGTTAAAAATCTCTTATCTTATGCATATACTTCCGAAAACCATCTGAGAATTCACAACTTGTAAATTACAAATTATTTTCAAAAATAACAACATTAAAACAGTTTACAGTATGTTTTCTTTCCTAAAAAAATTTAAAAGATGAACATAATATTTATAAATAAAAATAATCTTTTTAAGGTCACAAACGAAGGTGTTAAAACTGTAGCAGTAGAACAATTGGCACCACGTCGCTGGGAGTATGAAGCCTTCTTGAGACGCAGTGCAATAACACATATTACAACTAGTACAAATACTCTACAAAGTCTTATTAAACTTTTAGGTAAGTGGAAAGTGTGCGAGTGTATATTCATATTTCAGCTATAACAGAAAATATGTAATAATTCAAATACTTTCAGACAACATTAGCTACATTGTTATAAATGATGATGTCGGAAAATCTATAAACTCGGCTTACGAATTGGTTATCAAAGCCAAAGAATCGCTTGCAAATCATGACTTAATGAAAGCGTCCGAATTTGCTCAGAAAGCTTTCGTATCATCAGAACAGGCTTTCTTTGATGCCAGTTTATTAGCTCAATTATATTTTCCTGATGAACAGAAGTATGCCATTTATATACCACTCTTTTTACCCATTATGGTACCGGTAATAACATCTTTTTCCATGATGATTAAACTTCTCAGAAAACAACGCGAAATTAAAAATAAATTGAAAACAAATTGATTTATCAATTTTAGCTAAAAAAAGAAGAAAAAAGTTTATCCAATTAAACCAAACTTCATTGCTTTTCCATTTCATTGTGATTTCCATCCAAATAAAACTAAACTTTTATAATAAAAATTAAACATTCATTAAACAGTTCAGGGAAGGATCAGGTTACGTCTCAGCTTCGTCATAAAAACTTAAAAATTTTATTTTGATATAACTTTTTAAAATTTTACACTATTTTTGCATATAATATCGCCCACTAAAGATGGATTCACCCAAATTTTTTGTTCCAAAACAATTTTTTTTATATGTAGTTTGACGTCTCTCTTTTTGAGAGAGAGAGAGAGAGATAGAGATAGAGTTAACTTGGTTCGGAACATGAATTGGTTTATTAAATTTGAATTAAGATTAATTCAAATTTAATATAATTCAAATTTAATATAGCAATATAAAATGTTCGTTAAAATTCTTACTACATGAATTGGTTTAATTTTAATTTTTGTTCAGAAACATTTCAACTGTGATGCCAGCTACTTTAAATTTTTAAGTAAAGTTGAACTGAGATGCCACATCATATTATATGTACATACATATATACATACATATAATAAAATACAATCTTAATAAAATAAAATTTTTATTTTATTAAGATTTTTTAATTTACAATTTGTTTATTACACAATAAAATATATGGGTGTGACGCCAAGAAAACAAGCAAATTGCATTCATCTGCTACTGTGCTGCCTAATTGAAAAACTAACACGCATCGTTTAAAAAAATATCTCATATGATACTCTTGTTTTTCCAGAACAATTGTTCCAAGTCGGTGAATTGTTTCAGAGCAAACTCTCAAAAAAAAAATTATTTTCTTCCGGAACAATGGGTGAATCCAGCTTAAAGGTAGCCGGGTTTAAAAATAATTTTTTTTTGATTTTATGGCCCCAAGTTTAACGCGTTGAATCTTCTTTGAAATAAAAATATATCAATTACTTGAACATAAATAAATATATCATTTGCTTAACAAAAATACAAAAAAACTTTAAAAATTATGTTGTTTTTTAGAGGTTGCTTTAGTTCTTAGGGGAACTTTTTTCCCTCTTGCCCGATTTAGCCCATCTCCGAACTTAACCTGTGCTATTCTTCAAAATATATTTATACTAAATTTCAAGAGTCTAGGTCTTTTCGTTTGGACTGAATCGTGATTTACACAGATGGACGGACGGACGGACATACTCAGTTTGTCTTAGATTTCATCACTGATCAAGAATATATATACATACTTTATTGGGTCTCAGATAGGTATTTCGCTGCGTTACAAACGCAATGACAAAGTGAATATACCCTCCATATTCTTTTTTGGAGGGTATAATAACTGTAAATATGATGAAATTCACTGCTATTAAGCAATTAAAAGTTCTAATACTGACGCAAGTATTCGAATGTTATATTTTAATATTTGACGTTGTATTCGTTCATACTGTTTGGTTTATGATATTTATATTGTTAATGATAACAAGTTATAATTTTTTTTTGAAAAACATCATAATTTAGATAAGAAGCCAACATTCCTTAAAAAATTTAAAGATAGTTTTTAAGTTTTTACGCTTTAGGTGAAATGTCTCCCCCACCGCCTTTCTCTGAGTGACAATGTATAGAGTTTTAAATGAACTGTGACCCAGCAGGTCAAAGATTTTTAACTTATCTCAGTGCCTTCTTTGCACGTTGATATAAAATATTAACACGTACATATGTTTTTATGCTGACGTAAAGGAAAGGTGCCTCAGTTATGCTCCGACCGTATTAAAATGAATTTTTTTCTTGTTTATTTAAGTTAAATACCATAAAAATTTAAATTTTAATAAGAATACAAATAGAGTTTTAATTTACTAAATATTTGGAGGGTATTTAAGTATTTAAGATTTAACTCGGTGGAATATAATGGATCGACTTCTCTATTTATATACTATGATAAATTAATAGCTTCTTGAATAGCACTTGAATAAAAAATTAGATTAAATCGTTGGCTGGACTTCGTCTACATTCATTAAGCATCGGCTCATATGGCAGGGTAGGTTCCCTGCTTAAATCTTAAATGTGAATGAAAGAGTGTTCATCACAAGACGTTGATGTAACGAACACCACTGCAGTTTGTATAAGATATCCCTGATGTTTGCCAATCTATTGCATCTCAGAATGCATTGCATACCTTTATTTTGTATATTTCGTAATCTATCCTTCATTTGTTTATTATCCAGGAGCAGTACAATGGAACAGTATTATAATGATAGTTATTGTTAAAATTTTGTATCTAATTCTTCTCAATTCTAATTATGATTACAACTACGTCTTCATTTTGCTTGGAAATACTATAGGTGGAACTTCCATTTAATAGCATTGGCTTTTTTTATTTATGTTCAGTTAAAAATTAACAATTTCAAGAGTAACGTTAAAATAAACTTAATTTAGAATTATTTAATTTTAGAAGATATTGATAGTAGTTTTAGAAAAGTTTTGTATTAAAACTGTTGTATTAGTGTTAGTCCTGCTGTATGTAATAGGAGCGAATTGAACCATTTATATCTCTCAACTTCCTGATCAAGGAAGGCACTTAGATACATGCATATAATGTAACGCTTAATACTACATTGCATCGCTATGTCCAACATCTCTAATTAGTTTTGTTATTGGCTCTGATTTTATTTTACTGTGTTTATAATTTAAAAATATGATCCTCGTCGTTTAAACCGATAGTATCTTCAGCAGTTGAAAGGATATGGTGACTTAAATATTAATACGAGCAGTTGTCAGTGACAGATTCCTCAGAAATAGTAGCTTTTAACTCATTCAAATTAATAACTTCATTAAATTTGAGTTCATCATCATAGTCTGACGTATATAGAAATTTAGGATTTAGGAAAAAAATATTTGACATGAATAGATAAGTAGCACAAATTTCGGGTTAAAAAATTATCATTATAAGTACTTACCAGCTTGTTCTTAGTCATCACCATCATCAGCATGTTCATCAGTATATTTTTCAGTATATTCTTCAGTAAGTTCAGTAAGTTCACCACTATATTCATCTGTATATTCATCAGTATGTTCATTAGTATGTTCATCAGTATATTTATCAGTATGTTCATCAGTATATTCTTCAGTATGTTCTTCAGTAAGTTCAGTAAGTTCACCACTATATTCATCTGTATATTCATCAGTATGTTCATCAATATTTTTATCAGTATATTCATCAGTATATACAATTACAAAATTATCAGGAATGTGAAATCTTTTTCTCATTATACCTATAGAAATTGCATCAAGCTGTTATTAAATATATATCATTAAAAAGATCGATTGTTAGCACTTACCAGTTCCTGAAATATTTACATTGTTTTCCATAGCACTTGCATAGGCAACATTAACATGAGGAAATGCATTAACGATTGCGATTAAAAGAGCTTAAATAGTTTTAAGAACAAAATAATTAAATAACGTTAAACTGAGCGACCATCAGTACTTACTAAGGAATAATAAACAATGTAAAAAGTTTAAAAAATTTGCCATATTTAACGAATAATTCTAATATAATACGAATAATTTCTGATGGAAGAAAGTTTTACTTAGAAAAGTCCGCCTCAATTAATTCAAACAACTGTTACATCACTCCAAAAATTTGGCTTATATAAGAAAATGTTGAATATACCCAGCAAAAAAATTTTTAATTTTGGTTCTGTTTGTCGTTTATCACATTATTTTAAAAAGAATAAAATTCACCTTTTGGTAAGAAAAATGATTAGTGTAGTAGCTATTAACCACTTTATTGTTTTTATTTTAGTAAAATAAGTGGACAAATACATTTACAAATACCCCTATAGTAACAAGTTAACAATGACTGAGTCAGCTGATCACTAATCACAAATTATGAATGATCATAGGATCCGGTTACGCACGAGGTGTGGAAAAATATAGGCCAAACATGTACTAGTTTTAGTAGCTGTAGGTCAACAATTTTATTAAACTGAATAATTGAATATATATATTAAATTTGCCTTTGTTTACTTATCTAAATAATTTTTTTGCAATAAGTGAATAAAACGATTTGGATTAAAAATGTTAGCAGTTACAAGTTAAATTCTTATATTCTCTTATGCTTATTAGCAAGCAAAGCTTTTGCTGGGATACACATCTCATATATATTTTATGAATGATCATATATATTTGATTTTAATCTTCATAACCACAGAACATAGAAACGCAATAGATAACATCTAAGTAGATAACGAACTTTATATTCGTCTTTTTTAAAGTTAAAAATTTAAATCCACGTAGCATCATAAATATATTTTGTGAAAAATATTTCATGAAGAATTTGGAATAAAATACTTTTAAAACTAATTTTTAATTTTATGAAAATTTAAATAATACAATATTTTTTAAGCTTAAGGTCTTTGTGATATATACATATATATATATATATATATATATATATATGTATATATTTATATACATATATATATATATATATATATATATTTTTTTTTTTTCAATATTTGGTTAACCTTTGGTTAACTTCTTCGGGAAATTCAAAGTTAACAATGAAAAAGGTTAATGAAATATATATATATATATATATATATATATATATATATATATATATACATACATATGTATATATAAATATATATATATATATATATATATATATATATATATATATATATATATATATATATATATATATACATATATATATATATATATATATATATACATATATATATATATATATATATACATATATATATATATATATATATATATATATATATATATATATATATATATACATATATATATATATATATATATATATGTATATATTTATATACATATATATATATATATATATATTTTTTTTTTCAATATTTGGTTAACCTTTGGTTAACTTCTTCGGGAAATTCAAAGTTAACAATGAAAAAGGTTAATGAAATATATATATATATATATACATACATATGTATATATAAATATATATATATATATATATATATATATACATATATACATATATATATATATATATATATATATATATACATATATATATATATATATATATATATATATATATATATATATATATATATATACTTATACATATATATATATATATATATATATATATATATATATATATACATATATATATATATATATATATATATATATATATCATAAAGACCTTAAGCTTAAAAAATATTGTATTATTATATAAAAAATAGGTCGAAAAATTAGCAAAAAACTAATAATTTAAAATTACAAAATTTATGTAAAGGAGCGAAAAAATATTTAATGTAGTTTATTTAATAAACTACAAACAGAATTTTTGTGTTGTAGTTTTTAAAAAAAATTCAAAGCCTGCAACACTTTTCCACATGTAATTCTCAATTGATTTTTGAAAAGTTCTGCTTAGGATAAGAAGTTTTGTGGTTTTTTGGAATTAAGTTGAAGTATACTAACGGTTTGGCGAAAGAGCAAATGTAATACAGTCATGTAGAAGTACTTAACCGGCAACAAACTACGCAAATGTTTAAGAGAAACAAGTAAGAACGTTATATTCGGCCGGGTGGAATCTTAAATACCCTCCAAATATTTATTAAATAAAAACTCTATTTTTATTCTTGTTAAAATAAAAATTTTTGTGGTATTTGGCTTAAATAAACAAGAAAAAATTTGTTTTATTACGGTCGTTTCCAATGTGTTGAGAGGAGCATGACTGAGGCACCTTTCCGTCAGCATAAAAACTTACGTATTAATATTTTTTTAATTTTTTTTGTCTTGGACCACTCAGGTGATGACCCCTACATATTCAGTGCATTGCGCCGGAACTGAAAATGAGGGAATAGTATTGAAGGGACAGATGAGGAAAAAAGGGACTGAGATAAGTTAAAAATGTTTGACCTGCTGGGTCACAGTTCCTTTAAGACATTTCTGTGCCCAATTTTAAAACTCTATACAGGGTCAATCCGAGAAAGTCTGTGGGGAAGATATCTCCTAAATCGTAAAAACTTAGAAACTAAATTTTCGGTGTAGTTAATTGTAGAAAAAAAGTTTTTTTTTGATAAGGATAGGCTAGGAGAAGATCAGACAACTCTTCGTATAAGCTTATAAATTAAATTTTTATTGAATGTAGGCTTAAGGAATACAAAAAGAATATATATACTTAATGGGACATAAAAAGTTTTTCTATTAGGATTAGTTCCTCTACGCGGAACCTTTTTCCCCTTGGTCCGAATTTTCTTAGGTTTTAAGAAATGTAACATCCTTATATGAGTTGTTTGATTTGTTTGAAATACATCCAGCTTGCACTGGCTCCAGTTGTCGATTATGTTGTATAAAGACTGCTCCCTCACTCACTATACGGTACACTCAGTCTCCATTGATGTGCTTCTGTACAGTAGTGTCCTGTACTTATCATCGCCATTGCTAAGTCATTGAATGTCATAATTTGAAAGCAAAAATAACTGTAAATACGATGAAATTCACTGCTATTAAGCAATTGAAGTTCTAATATTGAGGTAAGTATTCGAATGTTATCTTTTCAAATTTGACGTTATATTCATTCATACTGTTTGGTTTATGATATTTATATTGTTAATGATAACAAGTTATAAAATTTTCTTGAAAAATATCATAATTTAGATAAGACTCAAGATATCCAGGTTTATGTCTATTATTCGTTATCAAAAACGCTTTAGAATATAAGAAAGCCCAATAATTTCAAAGTTTGCTTTCGTGTTGAATTTAAAGTGTTACGTGAAAATTAAATAAATTTTAAATACGGAATTTATTTTACACGCAACGCCCCAAATTCCTATAGCACTTTCTTTTAAAAACAATTGCATATCACGCTATTGTACTGCTTAAGAGCTTTCTTGGATTATAGGTCTTTTAGAAATATGTTTATCCTTACCGCCATATGTTAGTATTTAAAATTTTTTTCCTTGTGTTCTTTAAAAATCCATTTAAAAAAACATATATATTCTAAAAAATTATAATCATTAAATTTTGTTTTTTAACATTATGTGGAACACAATTCTCAGAGCTCAGAGCGAATTCTGATCAATTGGCATTAATATCCACATAAAGCGTATAGACTGCTTTTACTCCGAGGCATACATCGCGTGTGCTGTCTTGTTTAACTCGGACCAGCACTCAGGGGATGACCCCTACATATGCAATGCATTGCGTCGGAACTAAGGCGGACAGATGAAGAAAGAAAATAGACTATATCGTGTTTTCCATAGACGGACGTAGGGGCATTGCTAGATCGTGTTAGACTTCGTCACTGATCAAGAATATACATATCTACTTTATGAGCTCAAATTCTATTTGGAAGGTATTAAAACTATTTAGTCGGGGTCGCTGTGGCAAAGGCTGTGGGGAGATATTTCACCTTTGCCATAAAGCACTAAAAATAAATGTTTGGGATAATTGTGTAATATTTTTTGATAGGGTCATTTAGTGGCAAAGGGAGTAGGGAGTAGGGCGGAGGAAGATCAGGTTACGTCTCAGCTTCGTCATAAAAGCTTGAAAGTTTTATTCTTAAGGAATGTAGGCTTAAGGAGTACAATTCGATAAATATTTACCCTATTTTTGCATAGTATATCCTACATCAATGCCCACTAAAGAGACTGGGGTTCAAAAATGGCTTATTCTGATTTTCTGGCTCTAAATTCAACTCTTTAGACAATCTTTGTTATAAAAATATATCATTTACTTAAACAAATACAAAAAAAAAACTTAAAAAAGTGTGTAAAATTATTTAGTTCTTCTCTCTGACCCGATTCAGCCTTTTATGAACTTGACCTGCGTTATCCTTTAAAATTTTTGTATAGCAAAGGTCTAGCTCTTTTCTTTTGGATTTCCACAGACGGATGGATGAATGGACGGGCGGACATGGCTAGATCGTCTTAGATTTAATATATATATTCTTGGTCAGTGGGTCTTAGAGGGGTATTTCACCGTGTTACACACGGAATGATAAGGTGAATATACCCTCCAATTCTTTTTTCGAGAGTATTAAAATAATTAATATTAATTAAGTAATTTTTGAATTGAACAGCGTGCGCTTATTCGAACTCTACCATCCATATCTCGCTTAGCTATTAAAAATTATGGGATTTCATGGAATGGATACATTTCTTAACAACTGACGGCCGTTATTTGTTACATAATAAATTAAATTTACTTTAGTTCTTTATTACTATTATTATAAATTATAAACGCTTTTAAATAGCACAAATATCTATAATTAATACAGAAAACTTAGCTCTCACCCAATGTCCAACAATAATTGCTGTAATCTCCAATTAAAAACAATAGTTTTATAAAAAGTTTGTGATGTGAATGAAGGTTGTGTTACAACAACAACAACAACAAATAATAATATAAGAAAATTACAACATCTGTCAATGTATGGAGTAAGTGCAATTATCGTATATCTGTATACGACAGCGTTTCTTGTACAATAGCTACGGTGACCATTTATTTTACAAAAAATAATGTACATATAATTTCATGCCGAGATTATATAGAATAAGCTATTCATATAAGTAAATCGACGCTATCGATTCTTGATAATTTTCAACTCCTCAATATGAATATGTCCATAATTTGAAAGGTTCTTTAGTTCCTTTCTAAAGAATTCCATAAATAATTTGAATTGCATTTTGCGTTCCTATGCTGTAAAATTTACAATTTGGTTATATTTTATAGAAAAAATATGGAAAACGGTTGATCCCAAAGACTATCTTCCCGCTAATGTTAATAATATCGCAACAGTTACAATGCGGAATTTAAAAAAAAAAACATCTCTTTTTTCGAATTTCTTCGTTCCCGATATCTTATGAACACATCAATCGACTTTGACCCGGTTAGTGGCGATCGATGTAGTTTTTAATGTCAAGAGATGATTAGTTTGTGGAATTGATCGATAAAGTTGTTTAAAAATTATTATTGCTTTTTAAAAAAGTTTTCTTACTTTTTTTGAAACTTCTCAAAGTCTACCAGCCCGAATTGGATCGAATTCACAAGAAATCTAAGTATGAAAGGGCCCTTTAAAGCACGATCAGTTTGGTTCGATTTGGTTTAAAAGTTATAAGCAGCTCAGATATTTACAAACACATACAGAAACCCTCTCAGGAGTAGTCAGGAGAGTTTCCTAGGATCTCTAACCGGGGGGTCTGGTGAAAACTCAATTTTTCAAAACGGACTAAAACCAGTAACTTAGCGATATATATTTTTTTAATCTTAAGGCTTCTTAACGGGGAGTTAAAAATAATCGTCCATGTGATGGAAATCGCTTGTCGCATGAAATAAAGCATTTTCGATTTGAAGCCACAAAATTGGCGTGCTGGAGTTCGTAATCGCTCAAAATCGTTCAAAAGAAATTGGCGTTTTTCAAGTCGCATGTGATTCGACAATCGTGCGATTCATAGCACATGCATGAATATGAAATATAAAAACAATAAAATATAAACTATAATTTTCAGTCGCAAAGCAGCTCTGAGTCAGTCAACATCAAGCCTCGTTGGCAATTATTTTTTAAGTGCAGCATAAACTTAATCCAACTACAATCATATTTCCAAGCATATTTCACGGGAAAAAGCCATTCTTTTCTCACAGATATCGCACTAACAACGGAGGCGATGCTGTACATCCTGACAACTCCTGCAAAAGTCACTCACTATACAGTACATTCAGTCTCCATTGATGTGCTTCTGTACAGTAGTGTTCCGTACTTATCGTCGCCATTGTTAAGTCTTATTTAAGAATATCATAATTTTAAAGAAAAAATAAATGTAAATATGATGAAATTCACTGCTATTAAGCAATTGAAGTTCTAATATTGAGGTAAGTATTCGAATGTTATCTTTTCAAATTTGAAGTTGTATTCGTTCATACTGTTTGGTTTATGATATTTATAATGTTAATGATAACAAGTTATAACATTTTCATGAAAAATATCCTAATTTAGATAAGACTCAAGATATCCAGTTTTATGGCTATTATTCGTTATCAAAAACGCTTTGGAATATAAGAGAATCCAATTATTTCAAAGTTTGCTTTCGTGTTGAATTTAAAGTATTACGTGAAAATTAATTCAATTCATTTATTCAATATAATATGTACAGAAATGTATAATATTTATTTTAGTAATGTAGAAAATTTAGATGTAAATTGATCTTTTTTTATTAAATTAATTAGAAACTATTAACAGATCTAGAGGAAAATTTTTATAAAAACTTTTTAAGAAAAAAAAGTTTGGAAGATAAAATGAACTTAAAAATACAAAAAACTAGTCTAAAAATGTCATCATGATGTTACTGATATTGTGATAATTGACATCTTTGGTCGAAATTTAGTTTTAGCCGTTGTATCTTCACGTCCACCATTCCAATACTGTTGATATTATGCAATCTTCTGGTGGAGAAATACCAAGGAAGGTTATACATCATTTTGAGTAACTTATTTTGAGCGATTTGTAAGGTTTTAATATGACATTTCGCTATAGTTGCCCAAACTGCAGCCCCATAAAACATAATTGAATGAAATATGACCTTTAGCATAATTATTTTGTTTTCACGACTTAGTTTGGATTTTTTATTGACAAAAGGAAAAAGAATTCTCTTGGCTATATTTATTTTATCGATGACATAAGCAACATGTTCTTTAAAGTTGAGTTTTGAATCTAATATAACACCTAAATATTTAACTTTAGGCTCCCAAGGAATATTGTTTGTTTCAAAACGTAGAAGAGAATGTTGTGGAACATAACAGTCTTTCCTTTTTCTTGTAAAAAATATAGCTTGAGTTTTAGAGCTATTAATGGCAAGCTTCCATTTAGTAACGTACTTTTAAACAATATTTAATGATGATTGGAGATTATTTGATATATCTTCCGCTAAGACTCCCTGTATCATCAGCAAATATTGAAGTTGTACATTGTTGAAAATCTGGCTATTATTGGTTATCAAAAACGCTTTAGAATATAACAGCCGTACTTAAATACGGCCGGAAACCGGAACGTTTTTTTCCGCTGAGCGTTAACGCTGAAATGCCATACCTAAACAAAAGCGGCACCGTTATGTAAAAAAACATTAAAAACAGGGTTATCAAACAAACAAATTAAACAACCCTGATTATTTTAACAGCTGGACGGACGACATTTGTGATTTTGTTATTGAAATTTTGTACAAATTACAAACGTGTATGTATGTATATAATCATATTGTAAATATTTTCTTACCACCATTTTCTAATACGAAGTAAATCTTTGCTCTTTTTCTCTGGTTACAATTCTCTTCTTTTGCAACCAACTTCATTAGAAAACGCTCTGTCAAAATCGGACTTTCCAATAGCAAAGCGTTGCCGCCGCGTTATTTCGGTATGCTCCATACAAAATGTGTGGACATGAGAACTTTTGACAGCTAAAAAACGCTTGCCGCCCATATTTAGGGATGGCAGTAAGAGAGTTCTCTGAGAAACTATTGCATGTACTTATTTTTGTCCGTTATTCTATATTCGAAAATGTATAACAGTACTATGCAGGTCTTTTAAAAATGTGGCTTGATTAAAAAAAAATTTGATTTTTCCATATATGCTATAGGTATCGCCCCTATAGCGCCTTCCCTCAGAAACAACCGCATATACCGTTGTTGTACTGCCCTTTCTTAGAGTATAGGTCTCTTAGAAATATATTTATCCTTGCCGCCATATGGACATATGTTAGTATTTTAGATTTTTTTCCTTGTGTTCTTTAAAAATCAATTTAAAAAAGATATATATCTTGTTTCTTCCTTAAAAAATTTAAATTTGGTTTTTTAACATTATGTGGAACACAATTTTCACAGGTGTGGAACGTATTTAACTCACGAATTTAATTCTGATCAATTGGCATAAATATCTACATAAAGCGTATAGACTGCTTTTACGCCGAGACATACATACGTCGCCCGTGCTGTTTTTTTTTGTTTTTGCTCGAACCATAACTCCGGAGATGACCCCTACACAGGCAGTGCATTGCGTCGGAACTGACCGCTCAGATGAAGAAATATAAGAATATAGAGAATTTTTTACAGCTATTTCAACCTTTTACTTCACCAGCTAATTTTTGTTACAGGAGCGACGATGGAGGACGGTGTTCCTCTGCTCTTTAGTACATAAATGATTGTGTCATTCGCTGCCAGTTAAGTTCAGTGAGCAGTGGTATGCCTTCATCACTGAAATTGGCTGACAACAATTAACACAACCATGCACAAATGCTGATCAGAATAACTCAACACTAGAGTATATTCATGACTGAGCGCATAGTCGAGTCGTTGGGAATTATTTTTTAAGTACAGTCAGACCACTGATTTTTTACTCTCGTTCGATAGTTTTGTGTCTCACTCGCACTAGTTAATCTATACACCTCATATAACTTTATTGATTTACAATTCTTCTGAGGAATTTTCCGTGGGTAACTACGTTGCTAATTCCTATGTGATGGCACAGGTCGTGTACAGTCAGTCACATCGCCGACATATGGTCTAAGTCATCGCGTCGGCATCTGTGCCCCAATATTTGTCAAATTTACTTTGTAAAGTATTCTACGAATAAATAAATACACTAAAATTTAGATATTTCTCTTTAGTTTGCAAGTCATTTCAAAAACAAAACACAATTGTATTAAAAAAATTAGAAGTCTTTTCTTTAGTAGGAGCAGCACACAGGGTATGATCCCTACATATGCAGTGCATTGCGACGAAGGAGCCATAAACAAAAATAGAGAACTTTATACTTTAGTTCACCGGCCACAGGGCCGACGAAGGAGTGTACTATTTTCTGAAACTACCCAATTTTTTTTAAGGAAGATTTATTACAAAATGTCGTATATAAAAATAAATTGTATACAAAGTTGAAATAGTGTAGTGTTCATCACAATAATGGACGGCTGGGTTACTGTAACAATAGCGCATCTTGAATAAAAAGAAGTATAAAAAAATGAAAAGAAACTAAGCGTGGGAACAAATTTTTTCATAGGTCAGGTTCACGTGGACTTTTTTTTTAAATCACCAAAATGATAAATCTTCATTAACATAAAATACGCTGTGAATTAAATATTTGGCAGTGAAAATAATGACTTACAAAGTAATTAAGAAAAATAATTACATACAAGCAAACAACTAAAACAATAAAATCAATCTTTGATCAAATCTATTTTGTGACAAATTTTGTTTGTTATTTTATTTCTTAAAAGAAGTATCTTTAGTACTCAATTTTTATAAAATAAGTATATAAGCGAATAAAATATAATATGGGGTTTGAAGAGAGTTTCATTTTTTTTATGAAAATATATTTTCATACAAAATAATTTATATAAATATGGTGAAATATGTACATATTTATTTATATATAACACTGAGGGCTATTATTACAATTTCATGTTAGTTAAAAGTAGGATTTTGGGTGTCGTTTAAAAAGTTTTCTATTATTATAACTTCACTTAAATCTAAAGTGAACGATAAGTTGAAGGCAGTTTACTCATATTTGCTAGGCTAAGGCAACGTTATAATAATGATGAAAAAACTATTGTCCATCCTATAAAATTTTGATTTTGTCCAACATGAAGCTGTAATAATGACCCTTATAGTTTATACTTAATACTCGCACTTAAAAGTAGTGTTCACTGAATTATGAAAAGTGTAACCAGACGTTCGTTAATCGTTCTTCTTTTTTGTGAAACATACTTTTAAAGGAAATTGTTGTTTTTAGAAAATATTTGTATATTCTTTGGGAAAAAAAATACAAAAAAATTTTACAATAGAGAAAACACTTGCTCAACTTAGAAGCCTTGAGACATACATCTTAATTGAGCTTATTGCAATTAATGCCATTATTGAACTCAGTTAATCATATAAAATTTTAATTAAGTGATTGCTCAATTAATATTTAATGGTTATAAAATCGAATAAAATTACAAACGCAACACTGCTAAAATGAGTGTTTAGTGAGCAAAACGCAGCTCACTGAACAAAGTTAGTAGAGACTTAGCACCTAAAATGTGGAAAAAGTAAACAATAAGCAAGTATTAAGTTCGACCGTGCCGAATCTTAAATACCCTCCAAATATTTGTAAATAAAAACTCTATTTTTAATAATTGTCAATTGTCTTGTATCTATGAAGTCCAATACATATAATCAATAAATCTTGCAAAGTTAACGTAATACGATCGTTTCCAATGAGTTCTGTCAGCATAAGAACAACTTATGTTATTTTCGCAGTAAATATTTTATATCAAAGCGCACAAAACGCGAAGCAGATAAATTAGAAATATTTAACCTGCTGAGTAGCACTTCCTTGAAGACATTTCTGTACCCAATTTTAAAGCTCTAAACACCTCACTTTTGTCTTAAAAAATTAAAAAGTAAATTTTTGGTTAAAAAAAAACAATTCTTTTGATAGGGCAAATTTCGGGGGTAAGGCAGAGGAAGATCAGAGAACTTAAAAATTTAATTTTTAAGTTTAATATTTACGTTGTTAATTTTTTTAATAAATATTTACACTATTTTTGCATATAATATCTTACGTCCACGCCCACTAAAGGGGGCGGGGTCCAAAAACTAAATTTTTTGGGCTTTTTTGGGTCCAAGTTCAACGGATTTTCTTTGACATCAAAATATATAATTTGCTTAAAAAAATTACAAAAAATCAACTTAAAAATTATATTGGTTTTTAGAGGTTTGTTTAATTCATCTTAGGGAAATTTTTTGCCTCCGCCCCGATCCCGCCCATTTACTAATTTGACCTGTGCTATCCTTCAAAATTTATCTTTGCAAAATTTCAAGGTTCTGGCTCTTTTCGTTTGGACTTTATTGTGATTTCCAAAGACGGACGTGACTAGATCGTCTTAGAGTTCAATACTGATCAAGATTATTATATACAGGGTGGCGCAGAATGAGCTACGAGTATATGGTTTGAATTCTTTATAACTTTGTTAATTATTATTTTGTTTTTTTTTTCAGCATTTTGTGAAGAAGACTTGGGGAATTAATTATGAATCATTACACGATCGAACAACGTACAAAAATAATTGAATTTTAGTTTTCAAACCACCAGTCTATTGGGTTGACACAATGCAATTATCAAACAAGCGATTTTAGCTGGTCTCCACGTTCACCAGATTTAACAGCTCCTGACAGTTTTCTTTGGGGATATTTGAAAGAAAGAACCATACTCCAGCTAAAAACCAACAATCGAAATGAAATCATGGCCATTACAAACGAAATTTTGCGAAAAGTTATGAAAAATATGCTAAAAAGAGCACGTATGTGCGAAGCAGAAAAAGGACATCACTTACAGGGTATCATTTTTCAAAGCTAATTGCAAAAAATTCCCCAATAATATAATATATTTAAAAAAAAATTTATAATAATCGCATTAATAAAAATGTTATAAACCATTTAAACCATATAATTCATTCTGCGCCACCCTGTATCTATGGAGTCTTAGAGAGATATTTCGTTGCGTTACACACGGAATGACAAAGTGAATTCTTTTTGTAGGCTAAAAAAAAATATTAAATAAAGAATGAAAATCCCAGATTTTTACTTAAGGTCGTTATGAATATGAACAATTTTTTCTTTTAGTTAGTTTTTTGGACCAGCACTCAGGGGATGACCCCTACATATGCGATGCATTGTGCCAGAACTAGGAAAGTTGGTTATGAGAAGGAGGATAGAGGGAGTAGTGTTTGTGGACGTTCGATTTGAACCTCCCCAAGTTGAAATTGGCAGGAAAGACCTCTGCTGGAAGTTTGTTCCACATACGAACCGTTCGGCCAAAGAACGAATTCTCTCTGTAATGCGTGATGCGGTTCATTGGCAACTCAACCATAAAAGGATGCTCCCTATGTGAAGTACGTGTAGCTCGCAAGAATACACGGTTTTCAGGCACAAGCTCCCTTATTTCACCAGAACACATTCTGTTGTAGTATCGGTAGAACAGTAAAAAACACCTCACGTTGCGTCGATTCTCCAACGAGTCAATAAAGTTGGCTACCCTACTGTCACCGATGAGCTACTTCGCTCTCTGCTGTACGCGGTCGAGAAACTTCAAGATAGTCTTTGAAGCACCGGTCCATACAAGAGAGTTGTATTCCATCTTTGGTCGGATGTAGGTGGTATATAAGTATAGTGAGGAGATCAGTTGGGGTGAAGTATGTCTTACACCGTCTTAAAAAGCCGAGGCACTTGAATGCTTCTTTTGAAATATGAAAAATTTGATCAGTCCATCGAACGTCACATATATTCATACCAAGCCAATGCGTAAGCACGCAGCACTGCGTCTTATGAGGATTAAAGTCAACCCTGTTTGTGAGGCCCCATTCGGAGATTGACACGAGATCACTTGTGAGCGACTCGTTCATTCTTTGTCTTCTGGCGTCGATCTCCACCAGGCTTGACCGGCCGGTGAACGGAAAAGATTGGTTAATGCTGCTATCATCCGCTAAAGAGTAGATAGGGTAGTTTTCATATGTTAATTAAATTGACTTAATTTTGTATATGTGAATATTGACTCCATTAAAAAATGCCTGTCTGAACACCATATTTTTATGTCGTTTAAAGTTGTATTTAAAAAGAAAATTATGGTATTAGTGATTCTATCTGCCACCGTTGATTCAACCTAAGATTGAAGAAATATAGTCCATTAACTTGAACTTATCAGTGGTTTATTACTGAATCACTAGATGATTCTATAAGGAAAAGTTTGGTATTCTGTTACCATAGTAATAATAACAAGAAGCTTAAGCTAATGCAGCTGATAATAAATATAAATATATAAATGTAATTATAGCTGGTCCCACAAATGTCTAAGTAAAATTAATTGCTTGTACATCAAATATATAAAGAGTTACATTTCAACAAATCTCAAATATCGAACAGCTTACAAAAACAGTAACAAAACTAGACTGAAACTAATAAAAAACTTAAAAAAAAACTTCCACACAAAACGTACACAATTAAATTATATTTGAAAAATAATGTAGAATTTTTTCAAAGATTTTCGATCGTTTGGAATTGTAACACCTGTAAGTTCAAGCATTCACCTGTGAAACTTTGCCAAGGTCGTGTAATAGTTTTTATTTTTTATTTCTTTTTCTACAAACAATAAGTTTAATGAGTAACTTTAGTTACTGAAAACATGCTGAGAACCTCAAATTATTTGTTAACAAACCTTACACATTCATTGATGGGCTTAAAAAATATTTAAAAAAAAATTTTTTTTTTGGTTGCAACGATAAAATTTGAAATATGATTTTAACAAGTTATGAAACACTTTGATGTGTGTTACCAGTAATTTAAGTTTGCTGGTTGTGTTTTAAAATTTATGATTACAAGAAGATCTTTAATGTTCGAAATTATCAAAACAATTTAAAACCATGCAAATCCACAGATAAAAGAAAAAGGAAAAAATTTGAAATACTGCTTGTTAATGGTGCCTATAAACGTGATGATATTTTAAATGTTTGCTTCACACCATCCATTCAAAGCCCATAATGATATCTGTACGATGTAGTGGCAATAACAATAATGATTTATTTATTTAAACATGAATGACCTTCACTTCATTTACTATATAAAAAAAAAAAATTGTTCTTAAGATTTTTTTTCCTCTTAAGTTTACAAAAGAAGACTATTTTATATTATACTACAAGTATTTTGAAACATTTGCGTGTTCATTCAAATCTGAATATTGAATAATTCCATTTTGAATTGTTAAAGAATTTTCTCATGGTCAACAATTTGAGTGGTGAAATTTGGTGAAGGCGTGAAGGTGCAAGCTCTTGTAATTAACTTTATTCTTTATATTAAATTGAATTAAGATTCATAGGCTAAATGTTCGAAATTTGTTTTCAATTCAGAAAGACATGATAAATATTCCAAGGCAAAAAGGAAAGTTAACATCAGTTTTTAGTTATTCAACTTAAACAGCAGAGCAGAATAGCTGTTTTCGGAAGACGCAACACTTTCATCATCAGTGGTCATGTGTATTGTGTTTGTCACCAGGTGGCTTAGTTGAATGTGATAACAGTTCTTTATAACCTTCAAAACTATACCTTAGGGTATAGTTTCGAGTTTCATTAAAAAATAAAATACTAATTAATTTGATTCTTGAATAGAAATTAAATTTTGCCACACTGGTGTTCGTAAGGTTCCACTCAGAATTGAATATGAACAACTATCGTTCCTTAGACATCAATTAATATTTCAATTTATTACACGCCAGCACAGAACGTTATTTTCGGAAACCTCGTTTATTTCGTTAAGTGATAACACTCTTTATTTAAAATCTAAAATCATAAAAATGAAATCACTATTACAATTTTCTTCAACTCACATTTGTTCTGTTGTCCAGGGTGGGCCATTTTAAATTGGTGCTAGTGATTACATTTTCTTTGAACAAGATTGGGAAATGTTAAAGTAATGAGTCCTTAACGCAAACTGTAAAAAATTTACGTGGAAAAATTTTCAGGAAAAATCGGTCTTCAGTTAAGTATGTGCGTAATAGGGAAATTGGTTAATATAATAACAGGACATATAGAGTTAAGGAATCACCTGGCACGTATGGGTATCGTTGACGATATAACATGCAGAGCCTGTCAGGAGGATGACGAAACACTTGAGCATTACCTGCGCTACTGTCGAGCTTTTAGTCAAGTTAGAAGACAAACATTTAATCAGGAGATGGAATTTCTTAGGGGTTCTAATTGGAGACACTTAAGAAAATATATTGAAGAAACTAGTTTCTTAACGTAATCAAATTCAAAGGTTTCTATGGTTTTTAATGAGGCTCCCTATAATAGAATGGGAACTCCTTATAATAGAGCGCACAACAGTCCTATGGGGCCTAAATCTAATTCTGGATTGGGACAGCTCTTACTTACGCCCCAGTATGTGCGTCAATTTGTGAAGCGAATTCATGAAATCAGATTATTATTGGACTATGATTTGTTCCTAAAGGTGATAGTATTTTAAGTATTATCTTAGCACTTTTGCCGCATTAACCGAGCATCAAAATGCCCTTGTTGAGAGAATCGAAAAGAATCGAAAGACACAGGTTGTTGTTCAAATCAATTCTCTAATTTATTTAACAAAATTCATCAGCTTATATATTAAATTTATGTCTAAGTCAGCATTCTTGGTCAACGCAATTCAATGTATATTCACATCAATATTATTGTAAAAAAAAATTATTGACCTTGAAATTTTATTAGTAAACAATTAGAACCATTGAACTTCGTTTTATGCTGACCAACATAAATGCCTTAAACATACAATTAATAAATAAAGTTCTTATATTACATAACAGTGGTGAGCATAAGTATACACACACACACTATACATTGCTTATAGTAGTGAGGATAATTGAACACGCACTGCAGGACAGACCAATCCGTGTACGTTATCGTCCAATGCGTTCAATCACTGTTTGGTGTGTTTTAAATATGAAATCGAGAAGAGATTTGAACCGAAACAATTAAAAATGTACTGAAAAGTAGGGCTGATATTAATGGTTTACTTCCGAGTCAGTGGTGGTAGTCTTATGAATGATATTGTATTCCATAAATAACGAAGTTCAAGCATTCCAATAAAACCCGGAATTAAAAAAATTATCAATACTTTTTTTATAGCCGATTAAAATTTAAAATTTTTATATGACTGACCCTTTTTTGTTTTCCGGCTGGTGTTGTCATATCTGTTCTTGTTGTGGTGTGCTGCTTGGCAGATTGCCACCCTTTATATTCCTCTTTTGTTAGAGGTTTTGGTCCTTGACTTGGCATGAATGTTTTCCTTTGACTTTGGACAGCTCTTCCTTCCTCTCGCTGCTGACGGATGTTTCAGCTTATCCCTCAGGTCTTTAATTTGTCATTTGCCTTCTTTGTGTTTAACTTTTTCTTTTTTTGTGTATATTTGGGACACTATATATATATATATATATATATATATGTATATATAATTCAAATAATGTTTTTATTAAAACGTCAAAAATGTTTAATATAATTTGACTGCTTAGAGCTAACTTATAGCTCTTAAGATAGAATTTTTGTTATTATCATTATAATAACTCTCAGCCGTTTATATACGGCCTATGAGAAGTTCTAGGCACCTAAAATTGAGTGACTTTTCTAGACACACTCAATATCTAATTTTCTACCCTTAACTATTCTTACAATGTATTTATTTATTATTATACCAGGCGATCATGAATTTTGGAAGGTTCACAAAATTAATGATTGAGACGTTTATGTTATTAATACTAATTTTAATACTATGGGAAGTTGACTAATTAAAAACTGATGTTGAATTTCCTTTATGCCTTGCAATGAATGAAGTACTGGCCAAAGTGGTTAGAAATTTTAAAACTATTTTATATCTCATTAAGAGTTGCATTGGTAAAAAGAAAACAAAAAAATTAAAATGTCGCTTCCAGGGTTCGGAAATTGAAATTTTCTTAGTACATAAAAGCAGCAATATAAGTTCCTAGATTTGGGTTTTTTCAGTGAATTAAGCCTATTTTATAATTGAGGAAGAATTATATTTGTGTAATAAATATATTAAATTAGAAATTCTATTCCAGGGTTCGAAAATCTAAATATGTTTGTTATATAAAAATTGCCATATAAGTTCATAATTTAGTTTTTTAGTGAACTAAACCTATTTTATACTTCAGGAAGAATTGAATTGATATTAAAAATCGGCAAAATTATAAATTCCAAGTTGGAAAATCTAATTTTTTTGGTACATAAAAGTAACCAAATAAGTTTCTATTTTCTATTTTTATTTCTATTTTTTTTTGTGAATTAAATGTTTTTTATACTTTAAGAAGAATTACATTCGTGTAGAAAAACCAAAAAATTAAAAATTCGATTCCAGGGTTGGAAAATCTACATAAAAGTAACAATATGAGTTGTTGATTTGGATTTTTTTAGCGAGCTATACCTTTTTTATACTTCAGGAAAAATTCAATTGGTATTAGCAACCAAAAAAAAAAATATATATTAAAAACTTGATTCAAGGGTTGGGTAATAGAAAATTTTTGCTACAAAATAAGTTCTTAATTTCGGTTTTTTTTTGTGAATTAAACCTTTTTTTATACTTCAGGAAAAAATATATTTATGTAAAAAATAATTTCTATTCCAGGGCTGGAAAATTGGAATAGTTTTGTTACATAAAAATATCCATATAAGTGCCTAATTTTGTTCTTTTAGTGAACTAAACCTATTTTATACTTTAGAAAGAATAAAATTAGTATTAAAAACCAAAAAAATTAGATATTTGATTTCAGTGTTGGATAACGGACATTTTTTTGGCACATAAAATAATCAAAAGAGTCACTACTTTTGGCTTTTCTGGTGCATTAAGCCTTTTTTAACGCTTAAGCAAGAACTAAAAACTAAGAAAATTTAAAATTTGATTCCAGGGTTGGAAAATCGAAATACATATTTTTGGTACATAAAAATACCCATATATGTACCTAATTTTGGGTTTTTCAGTGAATTAAACCTATTTTATGGTATCAAAATCAAGAATATTGAAAATTCAATTCCAGGCTTGGAAAATAAAAATTTTTTGGTACGTAAAGGTAATTAAATAAATTCCTAATTTTTATTTTAATTTTTTGTTGTTGAATTAAAAGTTTTTTATACTTCAGGAAGAATTACATTCGTGTAAAGAATTAAAAAAAAAGTTCCTTATTTTTTTGGTTTTTTTGGTGAATAGACTCTATTTTCTGTTTTAGAAAAAAGGAGAAATACATCTGTGAAGGGTATTTAAGATTCGGCACAGCCGAATATAGCAAATTAACTTGTTAAAAAACAGCTAATTTTAAGTTCTCAAAGCAGATTTAGATGGATTTAGTTTTCAAATGTAAGACAATAAAATAGAATTTTCGTGCTTGCACATTAGCCTAAAGGAATATAAATGGGAGTTCATTTCACATTTCAGTAAAATAAACTCTAATCAAAATATTTATAAAAGGAAAAAAATTGAAAGAACTATATTTTGAATTCAAGAAATGACACTTAGCCGAAACCTGGTTTGATGAGATGACATATTCCAATACAGTCCATCGAAAGGAAACGTTTCAATGCCTGAGCACCATTTTCCTTGTACAGTTAATTTAACTATACTTTTTATTAAGTCGTAACATTAAAAATCAACTTCCAAATATTACAAAAAAAGAAACAAATAAATAATGCTTCATAAAAGCTCTATTGCATTATTTGAAATTGTGCAACTCAACTATATCAGATCTAATATGTATAAGAATATGTTACAGTAACATCTTCCCAACATGCTGACTACTAAATTCAATTTAAAATCGTGAATGACAAACCAAAATTTAGCGAATATAAGAAGGCATAACGTAAAAGGGAAACAAATTTACATGACAAGTTTTATACATTTGGCCTTAGCCAGCCAAAAGATCGTGGATGATTTCCTAACAAAAAGAATAGAAAAATTAAATAAATAAACTATGAAACTACAGCATTATGGGTACGGTCTTACCCAGAATATTTAAAAATTTGGCGATAAAAAAATACACATAAAACTGTCAACATAAAAATTGATGAAATATTCTATTCTATTTTTGTTTTTGCCTAAATTGAATTTATGTTTGCTGAAAGAGATATTCTTGTATAAAATAAATCACTAAGAGCAACAACAAAAAAAAAAACGAACAATGTTTTCAAGATTTATTTCAATAATTATAATTGACAAATTTGTTTAAGTGTCAATTGTTTATCTCCAATAAATTTATTATATAATACATATTGTTTGTTTTTTTTTATTTGTCAGTGAGGCAAAATTCTTATCTAACAAAAATTCTTATGAAAAATAGTTGACCTTGCAGGCAATTATGGGAATGAAAATATTTGTTTAAGATAATAACTGACATCGATATTTCTACAGCTAATTAGTGTATTCAAATTTATACAAAATAAAACCAAGTAGAGAACAATTTTGAAGGAATTAATATTAAGTACTTTTCTTTGAATATTTTCTAATATTGACTTTTAAGGTATTTGTTTTTAAGGTCAAGTGCTAGTTATACTTAAGTTCCCATTCAGAATCGTAGCTTAAAAACACTAACGAATATAAATTGATTCCTTGGACGAGTAGATATTTTCTGCATCAAACAATTTTAACAGAAAGTCGGAGAAAGTTGGTTAACAAATTTTAACAGAAAGTCAGACAAAATGTTGAGTATAAATAATATGTAGGTTGGATTAGGTTGAAAGAGCTATTGGGTTCCAGTGGATGATCCACTTGAGTCCGGTAATACGATCCTATTGTGGTATCTTAAATAGCATGAAACAATTTCATATATTGCACTCAACAAACAAATGAAAAATCAATGTGACGAAGTACCATTTTATACTTAACTAAATAATGAAATGTCAAGAATTGTACTGTCATCCTTTGACATTTATTTAGTAAAAAGTTGGGAATCATTTAACCATGGAAACCTACACTCGTGAATAAAAAATTTTAATTGTAAAAATTTACTGTTTAAAAAACTGAACGAAAACAAAAAATTTTTCAACAAAATCATATTAAGTGATAAGGCCCCATTTTCAATCAGATATGGGCATTTCCTGGGGTCACGAACCTACGTTCGTAAATTTTTTTTATTTTGGATCAGCACTCAGGGGATGACCCCTACATATGCAGTGCATTGCGCCGGAAATAGAAAGGAGGGGATAGTATTGAGGGGACAGATGAGAGATGACACAAATTTTTTGTAGCTTTTTCAAACTTTGAACTTCGCCGGCTAATTTTTTTTGCTATAGAACCGAAATTATGTTCAGTGACTAGTGCTAAGCCTTCATAATTGAAAACAGGCTGACAATAATTAACACAATCATGCACTAATGCTGATCAGAAGAATTCAACACAATATTTCTTGACTCAGCGCGGAGTTGAACTCAGGATCGTCCGCTTCATAGTCTCGTGTTCTAATACTTCAGCCAACAGCACCCACAAAGAATATAGAAAACTAAACTTTTCCTAGAATTTTTTTTTTACGATTCGATAGCATTTTGGTAACTCTATGTTTAGTGCAAAAGATGGATTTCATCGAATTTAAGTTTTCATAACTGTTCAAATATGAACATTTACAGATAATATGTAGAAGCATAATACCTACATAAAATCATATTTTGTTTGTGTAAATTTGTACGTCCAGACGCCTGGCTTATCTTAGTTTAATGAATGTCCAGACGCCTGGCTTATCTTAGTTTTAATGTATGTCCAGACGCCTGGCTTATCTTAGTTTTAATGTATGCCTGGCTTATCTTAGTTTTAATGTATGTCCAGACGCCTGGCTTATCTTAGTTTTAATGTATGCCTGGCTTATCTTAGTTTTAATGTATGTCCAGACGCCTGGCTTATCGTAGTTTTTAGTTTGTAGTTATTATCTTTAGTTTTAAGAACAAAGAACAGATGTAATAGTTCATAATTATTGTCTACCTAAAAATTGTATATAAGAGCAGAATTTCCTAGTAATAAATCAGTACTGAAAAGTATTCGTTAATGTATTCATCTTACATTTTGGTCCTTCGAGCTATTCTCTGAGTTTTCCCCCACCAGTGGTAAGAAACACAGTTAGAAAAAGAACCATAGTGAAGTAAGCGTATCCGAGGCTAAAACATCGGAAAAAGTGAAGTAAGCGTATCCGAGGCTGAAACATCGGAAAAGGGAAGTAAGCGTATCCGAGGCTGAAACATCGGAAAAGTGAAATAAGCGTATCCGAGGCTGAAACATCGGATAAAAAATTTAGGAAATAATATCCAAAACCTTAAAAACAACAACTGAAGAATCAATATGTCCAAAGATTCAAAAGACAAAATATTGGAACAACAAAAAGAACTCGGCGAAGAGGCCTTAATTCTACGAGAAAAGATTGTCGATGGAAGAGTTCGGTCACCTCAGATCACTGACATCACAAAACGATTAAAAAAGATAGAAGCTGAATTTGATGCAAACAACAAGAAGTTAATGGCATTTGGAATTGATGACGGCCAATATTTTAAGAAAAACTATTTTAAAAATATTAATGAAGTAATAGGAGAAGCGCTCTCGATCCTACAACAAAAAGAATCAGGTGAGGAGCAAATAGAAATGGCATCAGCAACTCACAAAATTACAAAAGAAATTCCCAAAGATGAGAAGACAAGTAATAGCAATCATATAGTGCTGCGAAAAAGATTAAGAAGAAAAATAGATATGCTACAAGAACTTTTAGACGAAGCACAGGAGGAAATCAATGAAAATAGAAGAGCTGAATTAGCAATAACAAAAGTAGAACTGGTAGAAAATTTCAGAGAAATTAAGAAAGAATTTGATCATCTTAGCAACGTAAATGATGACTATGAAACAGAAGAAAAAGAATTTGAAAATATTACTCGTCACTACAGAGCTACTTTAAAACAAATGGTAGTTGTTCTGGATACATCAGAAGAAAAATCAATCGTTAACTCAATAAAACTAGAGGACATCAAAATACCAATATTTTTTGGAAACGTAACAGAATGGCCATCGTTCCATGATCTTTTTAAAAATCTGGTGCACAATCAGCGTAATTTCTCCAATGCAGAAAAAATGTACCGCTTAAAAAATTACGTTAGAGGGGAAGCTGGGAGACTTATCCAGCATTTAAAGGTGACAGATGCCAATTATGAAGCCGCATGGAATATCTTAAGCTCAAGATATGAAAACGTGAGACTGCTTTTTACAACACAAGTGGATAAGATTTTGGATCATCCAATGGTAAATACTGAGTCAGCCTTCAGTGTAAGACAATTACTGGATACAACAAACGAATGTGTGCAAGCATTAAAAGGTCTTAATATAAAAATTGATGATGCAGAACCTTTTATAGCAAGAATAATAGTCCGAAAATTAGACAAAGATGGGTTGCGCCATTATGAACAAAGCGTGAAGAAGACTAAAGAAATTCAGATGCTAGAAGATGTATGTTTATTCTTAGAGCAGCAATACCAAGCCTTAGAAGCATATAAAGGCAAAAAACAGAACAGTAATTTTAAAACTATTCAGAAGCAATCAAACTTATTCCATATATCACAAAAAAATTGTGATTTTTGTAAAATATCAGGTCATGAGATAGTAAACTGCAGGAAGTTTCAAGCAGCAACAATAACTGAAAGAAGAAATTTTCTAAGAATGAATAAACTATGCTATCGGTGTATAAACCACAAGTTAGATCAAAAATGTTCAAATAGTGCAGAAAACTGTAAAAAATGTGGTAAATACCATCATACGCTTCTTCATGTCGAAGAATTTAAAAAAGAAACAAAAAATACAGAAAAGAAATTAAGTATGATGACCGAACAAGAGAAAAAACCAGAAGTGCTGCTAGCAACAGCACAAGTAAGAGTGAAAGCATTAGATGGCAATTTTATAACATTAAGGGCGTTAATAGATCAAGGATCGCAGAAATCAACTATTTCTGAAGAAGCAGCACAACTTTTACAATTGCCAAGATTTAAAGAAAAAAATCAACTACATGGCCTGGGAGGTACGCTTGTCGGAATATCAAAATCAAAAGTATGTTTAGAGGTGAGGCCCAGGTTTCTTAGCAATGAGCAATTAATGGTTGAAGCATTGGTCCTTAACAAATTAACGACAGCAATTCCGGATAGGTCGTTTAAATACAATAATGATAACTGGAAGAATCACATGCTAGCAGATCCAAATTTCAACAAATCGGATAGAATAGACATGGTGTTGGGCGGTGATGTTTACTCAATTATTTTGGAAGAAGGAATCCATAAAAATGATAAAATTCTAGCGCAATCTACAAAACTAGGCTGGATATTATCAGGGGTATTAAAATCATCTCAGCATAAAAGCAAATTAACAGCCGCTATAACAACAAATTTAGAGAAATTCTGGGAAACAGAAGATATGATTGAGGCCAAGGATCTAAACGAAGCTGATAAATGCATTCAACACTACCGAAAAAACACCACTCGAGAAGAAAATGGTAAATTTGTAGCCAAACTTCCATTTCAAGGAGAAAATCAACTTGGAAATTCTCGAAAACAAGCTATGGCTAGATTCCTAAGTTTAGAAAACAAGCTAGACCGAAATCCAGAACTAAGAAAGGAATATGTTCAATTTATGCAGGAATATATTAAACTGGGTCATATGAAGAAAAAAATTACAAAAAAAAGAAGGCAAATATTATTTGCCACATCAAGCTGTTATTAGACTAAATAGTTTAACAACGAAAGTCAGAGTAGTCTTCGACGGTTCAGCAAAAACGACTAACGGGCGCAGTTTGAATGATATTCTCTTGGTTGGTCCAAGACTTCAGAGGGATCTCTTTGATATTATATTAAAGTGGAGATTCTGGAAATACGTAATAATAGCAGATATAGAAAAAATGTATAGACAAATAAAAATAGCAGAAGAAGATCAAGAATATCAAATAATTTTATGGCGAGAAAGTAAAAGTAACCCTATACAGGAATTTCAGTTAACAACAGTTACATATGGTACTGCTTGTGCACCGTTTTTGGCAACTATGGCCCTACAAGACATAGCCGAAAGATGTGAAAATGCAAAACTTAGTGAAATAATCAAAACAGATTTTTATATGGATGACCTTCTGACAGAAGCAAACACAATTGAAGAATGTAAATCTAACAAACTGGAGGTTACAAGAGAATTAAACAAATATGGATTTCATTTGCGCAAATGGTTGTCGAATTGTAAAGATATAATAGATGATAAAACCCATTTTAAAGAAAATGAAGTAATACAACTGGAAGAAGAAAATACAATAAAAACTTTAGGCCTACACTGGAATCCCAGCAAAGATGAATTTTTATTTAAAATAAGTCAAGACAAAACAAAGGTTATAACAAAAAGACAGGTTTTATCGAAACTGGCAAGCATATTTGATCCAATGGGATGGTTAGCTCCAATAACTGTAAGATTCAAGTTGTTTGTACAAAAATTATGGCTGCTAAGTATAAACTGGGATGAATTGCTAGATAAAGAATTGTCTAAGGAATGGATAGAGTTGGAAGAAAATCTTTCTAAAGTTGAAAAAATTAAACTTCCAAGATGGAATAAAATAAACAGCAGTGAGAAATGGGAACTTCATGGATTTGCAGACGCTTCAGGAAAAGCTTTCGCAAGTGTGATATATGCTAAAAAAGGGCCACATATAACAATTTTAGCAGCTAAGAGCAGAGTGAACCCAGTTAAGAACAGAAAAACCTTGCCAAAGTTAGAATTATGCGCAGCACATTTGCTAGCAAAATTAATGAACAAAGTAATAATGGCAACAAATTCAAGTGTCAACGTTTTCGCTTGGAGTGACTCTACTATTACAATGGGTTGGATTCAAGATAATAAAAACAAAGACAAATTTATTAGAAATAAAGTGATAGAAATCCATAAACTCTTACCTAAGGCAGTTTGGAAGCATGTGCGTAGTAATGAAAACCCCGCTGATTTAGCATCAAGTGGCATGTCTCCAGAAAAGCTTTTACAATCGAAACTGTGGTGGCACGGACCAGTGTGGTTATCGGAAAGCAGTTTTCCTAATATGAGGCAATCATCACCGGAAAAAACAATTATTTCATTAGTAACAACACAAAAAGATCATTTTTTAAAATCATTGATAAATAAGATATCCAATTATGTAAAATTGGTAAGGATCGTTGCGTATGTACAGCGGTTCGCTATAAAGCAAAAAAGATTTGAAAGGAAACCTTACTTGACAGTGAAAGAGCTAGAGATAGCTCATCAAAATATCATAAGATATCAACAGTACGAGGATTTTGGTGAAGAAATCAATGCTTTAAGAAACAATAAGCAAATTGATAGAAAAAGCAAATTGGCGACAATAAATACATTCTTAGATAACGATGGTATTTTAAGAGTTGGGGGAAGATTGGAAAGATCTTCGTTGACTTATAACCAAAAACATCCAATTGTTCTTCATAAATCTAAATTAGTTGAGCTTTGGTCGAACACATTCATAAAATAACACTACATGGAAGTAACCGATTGATGGAGTGCACACTGAGAAGGAATTATTGGGTCATTGGAGCTCGTAATATCATCAAAAAGTGTATAAGATATTGCCCCAGATGTACACGATTCAACCAACGCACAAGCAGTCAGATAATGGGTAATTTACCACCATGTCGTGTAACAGAAACCCATCCATTTTCCTTTACTGGAGTTGACTACGCTGGTCCTTATCAGATAAGGTGTTCAAAAGGAAGAGGTCAAAAATCATTTAAAGGATACGTAGCTATATTCGTTTGTATGGCTACAAAGGACATTCATTTAGAAGCAGTTACAGATATGACAACGGAATGCTTCTTGGCAGCATTAAAACGATTTTTTGGCAGAAGAGGAAAATGCAAGGCTATTTACTCTGACAATGGTACAAACTTCGTTGGAGCATCTAAAAAACTGGAGAAAGACTTCAAACAGGTGATTAAAAATAATTCAGAAGTGGCACCGGTATTAGCAGCAGATAAAATAGAATGGAAGTTTATTCCCCCGGCAGCCCCTCACTTTGGAGGAATCTGGGAAGCTGGAGTTAAATCTATGAAATATCACTTAAACAGGGTAGTCGGTGATGTCAAATTAACGTACGAAGAAATGGCTACACTGTTAATACAAATTGAAGCCGTTCTGAATTCAAGACCATTATGTGCCTTAAGTAGTAGTCCAGAAGAAGAAAACATATTAACTCCAGGTCATTTTCTAATTGGGCATCCGATAATTGATATAGCTGAACCAGTATCGGAATCAACTGCATCATCTCTCAACAAATGGAAGCTGATTCAAAAGATGAAACAACACTTTTGGAAACGATGGAAAGAAGAGTATTTGACAACATTACAACAGCGGTATAAGTGGCAGCATGCACAAGAAAACTTAGAAAAAGATCAGATAGTGCTAATAAAAAATGAGGTAACTCATCCCTGTAAATGGCCCCTGGGAAAAGTATTGGAGGTCCACAAGGGCGAAGATGGTAAGGCACGGGTAGTTACTTTAAAAGTACAACATGGGAGCATCAAGCGTCCAATTCAAAAACTTTGCCCTTTAATGACGTCAAATGTTTACGATTCAGTGGAAAACAGAAAGTATAAAACTAATATGTCAAGATCGTCAGCACCAAATATTACTGACAATAAGAACGTTTCACAAAAAAAGTATTTGTTCCTTTTTATATTACTGATGATAATGGGACAAGTGCGAATGGCTACACAAAGACTATACGGAACCATTGGAGCTACGGTATCTGCTATTGACAACCAAACAGCAATTTATTTCGATAATATCGGTAAACTAGATATGGTGAACTCCAAATGGAATTTTGTTGTATATTACGATTTGAGTCCATATTTCGAAGAGGTTAGCGGAATTCAAACTTCATTAAGAGAATTGCAGAAGACATGTCCTAAATTGCACTACTATGAGGATATTTGTAAACAAATTACCGATGCGTTAAACAAAAGATATGATACTCTAAAGCGAAATAATGATTTGTTAATCATTCCTAAAAGAACAAAAAGGGCACCATTTGAATTCATTGGATCTCTCCACCATATACTTTTCGGAATGATGGATGCCGATGATAGAAAACAGATGGAGGAGAATATGAGGAATCTCTTGGATAACCAGGAAGATTTAGAGCTACTAGCCAAACAACAAACATCTATCATAAATTCCACCGTAAATATCATCAAGAAAACTAAAGACGAGGTTTATAACAACTTTCAAAGGATGTCAAAGCAGTTACAACAATTTCATGCTGATGTATCGAAAACAATTATAACCGAAAGGTTAACGTCAGCCTTCCAAATACTTGTAACACAGCTTTACATGCTGATTGACGATTGCGAGAATACACAAATATCTATCATTAATTTACTGATTGATATCAATCATGGTCATATCAACCCACAGCTTCTGCAGCCTGCTCAATTACAGCAGGAACTAGACAAAATTCAAAGACAGTTACCAGAAAAGCTTGCACTTCCGGGAGGATCAACAGGAATTCCTTTAAAAGAAGTGTATAGTATATTAATGGCTAAAGGTATTATATTGGATAGACAATTGATAATTAAAACCGAAATTCCGCTATTTAATTCTGAATCGTCAGATATATATAAAATAATTCCTATACCTCTAAGTAAAGGGAATGCAACAATCATACCAATAATTGAGGCAGACTATATAATATACAATGCTGAAAAAAGGGTCTATTCAATGATGTCTCAACCAGATTTAAACAGCTGCAAACAGGATTTAAATAACTACTTGTGCAATAAGAACTGGGCATGGATACCCGCCACAAATAAGGCATGCGAAATATCAGCCCTAAAAGGTCTTCAGAAGGGCTACTGCAAATTTAAGCAAACAGAGACTAACAACATTTGGCATAAACTTCATAAAGAAAACCGTTGGCTTTACAAGGTATCGGAAAATACAGACTTGGAGATAAATTGTGGCAAAGGTTATGTGTACTGGTTAACTCTACCACCCCAAGGCATTTTAACGCTGAAATCAGGATGCGCTGCGAGTTCCTCACAAATCTTCTTGGAGGCATCGAAACAATTTGATTCGAACGTCGAGATCTTGGCCAAGAGCATCATGTGGAATAAGAATTTGAGTGAGCTTACTTCTTGGCACACTAAACCTTTAGAAGTCCACATTTCAAATTCTAGTCAACTTGACGACCTGTACGTACAGCTGGATAAACTTCAATCAACACAAATAGAACTTAGGCGTTTGAGTTTCCACACAATTAGCGGGCATTCATCACTTGTCATTATATTAGTAATGCTTATAATTATATTCATAATTTTCATTAAATTTAAGTGCTGTAAGAAAAAGAGAAGAATCCAAATAGATTTTACAGTTCCTGCTGCACCTTCTGGGCGGCAGAATGTTCAAATATGAACATTTACAGATAATATGTAGAAGCATAATACCTACATAAAATCATATTTTGTTTGTGTAAATTTGTACGTCCAGACGCCTGGCTTATCTTAGTTTAATGAATGTCCAGACGCCTGGCTTATCTTAGTTTTAATGTATGTCCAGACGCCTGGCTTATCTTAGTTTTAATGTATGCCTGGCTTATCTTAGTTTTAATGTATGTCCAGACGCCTGGCTTATCTTAGTTTTAATGTATGCCTGGCTTATCTTAGTTTTAATGTATGTCCAGACGCCTGGCTTATCGTAGTTTTTAGTTTGTAGTTATTATCTTTAGTTTTAAGAACAAAGAACAGATGTAATAGTTCATAATTATTGTCTACCTAAAAATTGTATATAAGAGCAGAATTTCCTAGTAATAAATCAGTACTGAAAAGTATTCGTTAATGTATTCATCTTACAATAACAATAGTTATAAACATGTGGTCACGAACGTTCGCAAAATAGAAGTCAACTTTGGCTGACAGTAGTGAAATATAAAAATATGCGGGATGGAATGGAATATTCAAGAGTGATTAATTTATTTTAAAAGTGTATTAATGTAGGTCTCTATCCAGTATTTAGACCATAAATTATCTCTATTGATTTTTGTTTAATTGGCTTAATTACCGGTTGCGAACGTACGATTTCTTCATATGTGACAGCGCATAGAGAAAAGGACCTAAGGGTAAAAATGAATCAATTTTCACTTTTTTTAAGTGGACAACATCTGAACATCGAATGAGACCGATCCCATGCCCCAAAAGTGTTCCCTCCCAGAGATATGTGCGTTTTATGAAAGGGATGGTACACCAAAGATACCCGTATTTAAATCTTTAAAATGGCTCTCCTGAACAAAACTGGTTTTTACCCTTAGGTCCCTTTCTATTTTGCGCGTCACATATGTTGTTTTTATTGGTTATCACCATGTACTTTCCCATAAATATCTTCATATTTCCTAGCAAAAGATTTAATACTCAATTTATAGTGTGTAGCAACTTATAGCAAGAAATAGACTATTTTATTTAATACGAAATAATGAAATTTTAACAATGTTTATGCAATTTTTATTTGGTTGACTATCCGGAGGAAATGCCCATATCCACAACCAGTCCTCGAAAAACATGACCGTATGTTGTGGTTTGTGGTCAGGCGGCTTTCGTCGGCCCACATTTTTTCGAAAATGAGATGAACTCTCTGCTAATGTTGACCGTCAGTGACCTTTGGTTTCAGCAAGACAGCCGGCCAAACAATTCAGTTATGCCATGAAAAATTTTCCGGTCACGTAATTTCTCGATTTGATGATGCCGATTGGCCGCCTTTATTTGTGATTTAACGCTACTAGATCATTTTCTCTGGAGCCATTTGAAAGACCGGGTTTACGTGAATATGCCACAAACAACTGACGCTTTGAAAAATTAAATTCGGCGCTGCATTAACGAGACAAGCGAAGCTCTGTTGCAAAATGTGGTCCAAAATTTTGTAAAAAGAGCGGACGTCTGTCGAGGTGCTAGAAGTGAACATTTGCCCGACATCATATTCCATTACAACTTGATTTTTTCAAAACGTTGTAAAACCAGTAACTTGTCGATTTTTTGAAAAGTTTAAATTTTTTTAGCGGGAATTTAAAAAAAAAAATCTATTTGCGGTATTATGAATATGCAAGCATTCTTGAGTTTAAATAATTTTTTTTATACATTTTATTTTATTCATTTATTTATTTGTTACTATTTTTTGTTTAACAGCGCCACACAATTGTCTTTACTGTGGCAAACATTATTATGCTTTTAGCTAAATCTGTGAATAAAAAAATTTTTTTGGTTGAATATAAGTGACTAAGAACAATATTTGCGGATATGCAAAGAAAAAAATAATGAAATTGATATTAAAATGTATTACAAAAGATCCGTTTATGACCTATTAAAAAAATTATATAGAATAATTCATTCAATAAATATGTATACCGCTTGTTCGAACATGCATATTGTTCAATAGAAAAAAACAAAAGACTTAAGACACAAACAGTCAGTATGTAGGAAATAGCAAAGAGATGTTTCCAATATGCAGGTGTGCTTACGAAATAAATCACTACAAGCATTTATACAATGAAAGACCAACAATTGTGCAAATTTTTAAATAACTAAATAAAATTTATAAAAGAAACATCTTAGCAAAACTCCAAACGTTGGATGGGCAAAAACCAAATGTGGGCTCCAATGATCAGGCTTAAGTATGTGATATTTTGCAATCTAAAAATATTTGCTAAACAGAAGGCGAAAATTATTACAATAAGAGAAAAAGTCCCACATACCTATAGTGTAAACCGGAATAACTATTTGAGTTATAATAATATTTTTTTATAAAATATTTTTTCTTATGAACATTAATTTTTTTCAAACTCATTAAACATGTTTCCCCATCCAGAAATCCTTCAAAACTAACGAAATTCAATTGCAGATTATTTAAAACAAAGCAAACGCTGCTACCATAATTAAAGATGAAAGAAGACAATACAAATCATAGAAAATATATTTTTTTTTTACAAAACTAATGATGAGTTTGGCGTTTTTGTTTTTCTAAGAGCATTTCTGCGGTTTTAGTTTTCATTGTTTTAATACTAAATGTCAGTTGTAGCTTTTGGTTACATACTAAATCAATTTGAATTTCGTTAATGTTGAGAAATCTAAAGAAAAATAAAAAAAAATAAAAAATAAATGGAGAAAAAAACACTTAATCTTATATGTAATTTTTAATTGATTTTGAGAAAACATTAAACAATATGTCTACATATAATTAAATGAAATTAACAACAAACAAATAAACGACATCATGAGCCAACGAGTGAGACCAATTAGAGATACAGAAATTAATAAATTATGTAAACCTTGACATACGAATACACCACGATGATCATGAAGCTGATGTTGACAGCAAACGGTTGGAGAAGAATTTGAAAATATCATACAACTGCAGGGTAGCGTATAGTATTTCTATACTAAAAGATTGACTAATTGCATGAGTAGGCAGAAAACTCCATTACTAAACGTTTACAAGTTGCATGGGCCACAGTGAAATTTAGTTTCAAATGTTAAACTTTTTATGGGTATTACAAGCTTATGGAAGCTTTTTAATTTGCAATATCAGTTTTTATCGTGTTTAGTCAAACAGATAGTTAATATTGCTTAATTGTTTAAAATTTTATTGAATTCCGCTATAAAAAAACTAATGCAACATAGTCTCATTCCAATTGGATATTAATTGATATTTTAGTTTCCACGATGTTAGAAGTAATATATTAAATTTAAACAATAACAAATTTCATATATTATACAACTTATTGAACTGGTCATGATTTAAAAATTGTAATTATGTATAATTCTACTCTAGATAATCTGAGATACTGTGAATACATTTCACGATTGTTGCCAAATAATATAATAATATAATATAAAACAAAACTGTTAGAAATACTACGGGAACGGGTCAATAAGTCAGTGTCTTATTGAATTTTCGGCCTCTTAATTGAAATGACAATACTGCTTCTGTCGACAATCAATTGTTAGTTGACTCCTGTCAACTAACAAGCTGCGAAATTATTTATACACTCCAAAAAAAGTATTTCAAAAAAAGTATTCACTTGTGTGCAATGCAGCGAAATATTCCTCTGAAACCCGATAAAGTATATATATTCTTGATCAGTGATGAAATCTAAGACGATATAGCCATGTCCATCTTTCTATCTGTGGAAATCACGATTCAAAGCAAACGAAATGAGCCAGACCCTGGAAACTTACTAAAAATATATCATGAAGAATAGCAGAGGTCAAGTTTGTAAATGGGCTGAATTGGGCCAGAGGGAAAAAAGTTCTCCTAAGGCCGAGGCCACGCAATGAGCGGCAAAGCGGTGAGCGGCTGAGCGGTGAGCGGCAAAAAATTAAAACATATGGAATACTACTGAAGCGGCCACGCAATGAGCGGCATTTCTAAGCGGCTAAGCGGCATTCCTGAGCGGCTAAGCGGCGCCGCTCAGGAATAGAATTTGTTCTAATTTTTAGTTGATTTCTGAGCGGCGAAGTATAAACATGGCAAAAGTGAATGCGGAGCTTGTAATTTCTTCGGTACAAAGCCGACCGTTATTATGGCAAGATGGCAATCTATCTTTTAAAAATAAAAATATAACCGATAAAATTGGAAATTTGCGCAGATTTGTATATAAATGGTTAAATTCGCCGTAATGTCGCATTGCTTGATTTATAGGATGAATACCAAATCTTCTTTTTTTTCTTAAACGCATTAAATTCTTGTGAATATGAATACGATTTTTGCATAAAAACATTAAACAAACCTCTCTTGACAATGGCATTTTAACATGTAACTGCACTAACCGCTCAGAAATGACGCTCAGTAATAAGCCACCTGCCGCTCAAACTCGCCGCTCTGCCGTTCACCGCTCAGCCGCTCACCGCTTTGCCGCTCATTGCGTGGCCTCGGCCTAACAAGAACTAAACCAACCTCTAAAAAACAATAAAAGTTTTAAAGTTTTTTTTTTGTAATTTTGTTAATCAAATGATATATTTTTATGTCAATGAAGGTCTAACGCGTTAGACTTGGAGCAATCAAATAAGAAAAATTTTACTTTTGGACCCCGCCCCCCTTTAGTTGGCGTTATTATATGCAATAATATTGTAAAAATTAAACAAATTGTATTACAGGAAAAATTCGGTAATCCGGACAGAATTTTGCGGCTCATTGCGTATTCTATAATCCGGATTGATTGCAACTCTATAGTCCGGATTGAATGAAACCTGTTTTTATTTATTTTTTTATTCAAATCACAGCATACTTTGAAAAATAGTTAGAATAGTGTGATATGAGTATGTTAGCACATGCGTTTTTAGTTTGGTATTGATGCAAGATGCCTTCAGTGAAGAGAGCACACAGGACTTTATCTATTTTAGATAAAGTAAAAATTGTTGAAGAACTTAGTAAAGGTATGAGTGGAAGGGTGTTGGCCTTAATAAATACATACATGCGTAGTAATTCGGATAAATCGCTAATCCCGATAATTCGCTAATCCGGATTGGGGTCTGCAATCAATTATCCGGATTATCGAATTTTTACTGTACTTAAGCCTGCATTCCTTAACAATACAATTTTTAAGCTGAGACGTAACCTGACCCTCCTGTGCCCTACCCCTCTCTTCCTTCTTTGCCCCTCAAACGTTTTATGGCAAAGATGAAATGTCTCCCCCATGGCCCTTGACAGAGCGACCCCGACAAAATATAGTTTTAATACCCTCCAGAAAAGAATTGAACCCCATAAAGTATATATATTCTTGATTAGCGATGAAGTCTAAGACAATCTAGCAGTGCCCATACGTCCGTCTGTGGAAAACACGACATAGTCTATTTATAGACTTCTCTCCCTTTCCTGGGTGTTAAAGTTACATATTATATGAAAAATTAGTGTAAATATTTAACAAATTGTATTCCTTAAGCCTACATTCCTTAAAAATTTAAATTATAAGCTTTTACGACGAAGGTAATATGTTCTGCACCCCTGCACCCCCTTTGTCCACTTAATGACCTCATCAAAACAAATTTTTTTTCTACTCTTAGCCTCCCTGAAAATTTAGTTTTTATGTTTTTACGTTTTAGATGAGATGTCTCTACCACGGCCTTTCTCGGAGTGACCCTGTATAGAGCTTTAAACTTGGGAACAGAAATATCTTAAAGGAACCATCTGACCCAGCCCTTTTTTTGCATGTTGACATAAAATATTAATACGTAAGTTTTTATGCTGATGGAAAGGTGTCTCAGACATACTCATTCCAACACATTACAAACGACCGTATTGAAATAAATTTTTTTCATGTTAATTTAAGACAAATGCCATAGAAATTTTAATTTTTAATAAGAATAAAAATATCATTATATTCGACCGGGTCGAATCTTAAATACCCTCCAAATATTTAGTTAATAAAAACCCTATTTTATTGGGATCATCACGGGAGTGACCGTGGGGGTTACAACTCACCTTTACCATAAAACACTAAAAAGTCAATTTTGGGGGTTATTAAGTGTAAAAACAATATTTTTTTAATAGGGCTATTTAGGGGTCAATGGTTGGGGGAGAGGAGGACAGATGAAGATCAGCGAACATCTCAGCTTTTTCATAAAAGCTTTACAATTTAATTTCTAAGGAATTTGGGCTTAAGGAATATAATGTTTTAAAATATTTACACCATTTTTCCATATAATAACACCCACTAAAGGGGCGAGATCCAAAAATTTATTTTTCTTAATTTCCTGGCTTAAAGTTCAACGCTTTGTATCTTTTTTGCCATAATAATATATCATTTGCTTAACAAAATTACAAAAAAAAAACTGTAAAAATTATGGTATTTTCTAGAGGTTGGTTTAGTAAGTCTTAGGGGAACCTTTTTCCCTCTGGCATGATTTGACCCATGTACGAACTTGAGCTGTACCATACTTCAAGATATATTTATACCAAGCTTCAAGGGTCTGGCTCTTTTCATTTGGACTGTATCATGAGTTCCACAGACGGGCGGACGGACATAACTGGATCATCTTAGAATTCATCACTGATCAAGAAAATGCATATATACTTTATGAAGTCTTAGAGGGGATATTTCGCTGCGTTATACACGGAATTATAAAGTGAATATACCCTCCGTGGCGTAGGAGCCTCGAAATCAGTACTGATTCATTCTACTAATTTGATAATTATAAAAATATTCTCAATATTCCGCTGTTAATAAAATCACTTGAATTTAATAAAAATTCGTTAAAAAATAATTTTCCAATTGCAGAATTGAAGTTGAGTCTGAATAAAAAATTCTTATCTTAACACGTTCGCCACTCAGCGTCACACATATGTGACGTGGGACTTTTCGTAGAAACTCATGTCACATATATGGGTGGCATAATTAATAAAATATATTAAAATTGTATTTCATAATAGTTTGCAGGATGTAATATTCTTGTATATTTGAGGCTCTGGCAAGGCATCAAATATATATAAAAACTACGGTTTGTGGATACTCTAAGCAGTCACATATAAGATAACATTTTTTTTCTTCGTGAGTTTCTAGTGAAAGTGCGAAAAATGAGTTGAGTGGTGGTCGTGTTAACAATAAAATTAATAAGGTCGAAAAATAAGCATTTACATTCATGATTAATTTTGTTTTAGTTAATGATTGCATGTGTGCATACGACCCAAATAGATCCTTTTGCATCATTTTTGTATGATAAGGAGGCAGCTAGAACACCATTTTGAAACGATTTCTAAAGTTGGTCAGACTTCTCCGTGATTTTCTTATGATTGAATCGTGTGATTGTGTGGAATAGTGGACGATGGCCTTAACAATAGATGGCTGGCATTTTTTAAGGCTAATTTCGCCACAAATTTTAATATATTCTTATATTTGAAATTAAGTTTTCAGTTTATAAAATTTCATGCAGCTGTAATAACTCTTTTTCGGCAAGAATTCCTATATTAATTTAAAATGTAAGGGCAAATAATCAAATCGTCAAACGTTTGATCGTTGTGCTTGCATCAAATTACATACCGGAATCATCAATTAACAAGATGCTTTTAAAAATATTTCATTAACCACATTTTCAAATCTAACAACAGCATGTGGATGTAGAGAGCGTTAAAACATGTTCATAGAAACGTACATATACATATACATTGTTTTGTAAGTTAATTAATAAATTTTATAAATTTAAAATACAAAAACCACAAGAATCGGAAAAACTTGCCATTTGCAATATTTTATAATACGAATAGTACGGCAGTATAAATGCCGTCAGTATGATTGAAGTATGAGCATGTATTTGCTTTTGTTACGAGTGGATTTTCAAATTCGAGTTTGTGTGTCTGATGTCTAACAAAGTGGCAAAAAAATAAGAAAAAAAGAAGATTAAGAAAATAAAATACAATAGCATTAAAATAAAAATACTTGTGCGGGTAAATAAAAAGATAATTCGGAAAAAAAATAATGAATGCATTTGAAAGACTTTTCGTAATAATTTGTTTGAGTGTGTGCATCTGTGTAAATTAAATGGGATTTTTTTTTGACATGAAAAAAGAAGAAGAATAATAATTTGTATGCAAGAGTATGTTTGTATGTTTGTGTCTCTACTCGTACTCAGACACCATTTGGTAATTCACATGTAATGCTCAAGCATTATTACAATAATAAATGCTAATGAGCGAAACTGCAACAATCATTTCGATGAGAATTTTTATTTCCAAAGATGTGGCGGTGGCAATGATTGCAAAATATTTTTTTGCTTGATGTTTTCTTTTTTTTTTTGTACATAACAGTGTAAGTGTGTGTGAGAGAGTACAAGACTAAGAATTGTTTTATTTCTTTTACTAGTTTATCTAACTTTAATATAAGCAAATATTATCTGATTATAAACTTATGCTCAGACAAAATCGAGAAAGAGGATGGTCATTGAAAAATCCTTTTTGGTTTTGGTTAAATTGAGAAAGCTTTCACAATTAGCTAAATAGTGGCTAATTATGAATTAAGAAAAACATATTTGAAAGTGATTTCATCAGACATCATTTCGTACAGAGAAAAACACACTCATTTAACAAGCAGATTTTACGAAAAAATTTTTTCTACACTTAACTACCCCGAAAATTTAGTTTTTAAGTTTTTACGATTTAGGTGGGATGTCTCCCCCACTGCCCTTCCCAGAGTGACTCTGTATGGAGGTTTAAAATTGGGCATAGAAATTTCTTAAAGGAACTGTGATTCAGCAGGTTAAACATTTTCGACGTCGTACGTAAAAGCTTATGCTGGCGGAAAGGTGTCTCAGTCATGCTCCTCCCAACACATCGGAAACGGCCGCACTAAAATAAATTTTTTTCTTGTTTACTTAAATTTAAAATTTTAATAAGAATAAAGAAAGAGTTTTTATTTTCTAAATATTTGGAGGGTATTTAAAATTCGAACCGGTCGAATATAAAGTTTTTACTTTTTTGCATTCAAAAGTGTCTGTAATAAAATGAAACGTGTTGCATGCGACTTGAATTTAGAATGTATGGAAAATATGAAATGACTTCTAATTACCCCTAGAGTCTGGAGTAAATGCCGGCGGTGTTGGTATGTCTAAGTGATTGGCACGTCTACCTAACGGTGGCTTGAACAGTCAAATAATTAGACGGCATTTAAATGGGAGGTGTTATAGTTGTGGTCTGCTTAGTAAAAAAAATATTCTGATTGTACTCTAAAACACTTGCAAGAAGTTGCCGCTGTGATTAATCGTTAGCGATGCTAGTCTATTAGTACAGATATCGTGGACTTTATTTATGGATGTTTGTGATGTTTTGAGGTAGCAGAAAGGGATCTAGTACAACCCAAGTGGGTAGGATTTTTTAATCAAAACTTCAAAACTGACAGCCTGTACAATATAACCTGTCACTTCCCAGGTATTTGCCACTAATTCTGTTTTATATCGCAGTATTTTCTAACGAGTACATTATATCGATTTCAAGTAAATAAAATAAAGAAAAAAAAAAAATATTCTGAATACGAGGGCGGTTCGGAAACTTCTTAGCCTAGCACAAAAAGCGCGGTATAAACAGAAAAAAATTAAGTGTTTTGGAAACTTCCATCTCTGCTATGAACACATGTTAAATTTTGTTTCGATCTGGCAACTCCTTCATATAGAAACAGGTGTTCACAAAAGACGCATCCGCGATTTTTTAACAATGGAAAAATTAGAAATGCGTGGTGTCATTAAATAATTACATAGAAAAGGTTTATCGGGACAAGAAATTCATAATGATATGGTGAATGTGTTAGGTGAAAGTGCTCCTTCATATGCAACAGTAAAAAATTGGGTTGCTGAATTTAAACGTGGTCGTACAAGCATTGAAGATGAACCACGTAGTGACGTCCAAAAACAGCAACAACAACAGAAATTGTAGCCAAAGTGCATGATATGGTATTAAATGATCGACGAATAAAAGTTCGTGAAATAGCTAATATCATGGGCATCTCAAATGATCGAGTCCATTTAATTTTGCATGAAGAACTACAGATGAAAAAGCTTTCTGCAAGATGGGTGCCGCATTTGTTTACAGTCGACCAAAAACGCATAAGAATGAACATTTCTCAAGCTTGTTTGGATCGTTTTAAGCGAAATAAAATGGATTTTAAGCGTCGTTTCATAACTGTTGATGAGACATGGATCCACCACTATACTCCAGAGACAAAAGAACAATCCAAACAATGGACTAAAGCTGGAGGAAGTGCCCCAAAGAAGGCAAAAACAATTCAATCGGCTAGTAAGGTTATGGCAACGGTTTTTTGGGACTTCAAAAGTATTTTTTTGATTGACTATCTGCAAAAGGGTAAAACCATAAATTCAGAGTACTATTGCAACTTTTTGGATTAATAAAATGTACAAATTCGAGAAAAACGTCCTGGCTTACAACACAAAAAAAATAATTTTTCATCAAGACAACGCACCAGCGCACAAGAGTGTTTTAACAATGGCTAAAATCAACGAATTAATGTACGAGTTGCTTGACCACCCACCTGATGCTCCTGGTTTGGCTCCCAGTGAATTTTGCCTGTTCCCAAATCTAAAAAAATCCTTGCTGGCAAGCGTTTTGCCTCAAATGAAGATGCAATTACAGTTGTAAACCACTATTTTGAAGACCTTGAGGAAAACTATTTTAATCAAGGGATAGAATTGCTAAAAAAGCGTTGGACTAAGTGTATTGAAGTTTCAGGAGATTATATTGAAAAATAAAAATATTTTTGAAAAACTAACTATTCTCTTTCATTGATAGGCTAAGAAGTTTCCGAACCGCCCTCGTATATGTAGATAGTCAGCAGAAAAATATTATTTATATATTCCATAAATCATTTTTATATTACATTCGATTAATTTGTGGAGCTTTTAATTTTTATTATTCAGTGCCAAGAATCGTTAGATTCTTAACAGACTAGAAATGTTTGTGCGAAGTACGAAGTGAAGTTAGCCAATGAATCACAGTAAAGTATTTTAATAAATTAATTGCTGTTAAGTCTTTAACAAGATACGACATTTTGAGCCGAATGTTTGAAGACGACAATAATTTTCCTTTTTCTACAATTTTATTTTATGGGTTTTATTGCAGTAGCACTTGTTAACCTTTAAAGTTGGATTTATGTTATTTTGCTTTTATTTTCTAGTTAAATACCATTTAGCAGTTATAAATATTACGATTGAAGCAACCTTTTGTAATCAAACTATTCATTTAGCTGTGAATGAAACCAGGATGTGGTTGGAGTTTCTTCTATTCAGATCCTCTTTGTAATTTAGAAAATGTATTTTTGCAGTTCGTTTTTATTGCTTCAAAATTATGGAAAAGTTATTTAAATAGCAATTTTTATTAAATACAAAGTAGTGTGTTTATGTAACAGCAATTTGCGTCTTTATTGTGTCTAGTGTCTTATGTCACGTTAACACAAGTTTTTTTTTTTGTAATTTTTAAACTTGTGGTTGCTTTCAGAGCTGTAAACTACGCCTGTAATATGGCAGTCTGCTAAAGATCACAAGGGTCATTTAACATTTTCACGGTGTCGTTTTTTAAAAGATTTAATATAAAAGTTTGCGAATTTTTTTTGTGGTATTTAAATCGTTTTCAAAATCATACTCAGACCGCAGTGTCTTCTTCAATTTTCCTCTCAGCTATTTTCGCTGCAGTGCGAGTATTCATAGTTGTTGTTTTATGTTTTAATTATAAGTTTTTAAATTCGAGTTTTTTGCCAGTTTTTTTTTTAATTCTGTTACCTAACATTTTCAATTTTTAAGGAGTGTTTTAACAACTACAACAACTTACAAAAAAAGTTTTTACTAACCTGTTTGTCATAACGATGCCATTGCGAATGATGATGAATCTGCAAAAGAATTTAAGAATTTAAATTTTTATTAATGTTGCAACTTATTGGAATAACATTTATTGTTAAAACAGTTGTTTCAGCTTGTTTCAGCTTAATATGTATCTTGTTGTTAGTTATTTAACCTAAGGTATTAAGCAAATTATCTGGTGTTTGTTGTATTTCGCAATGTATGGGTGTTTCATTCAATAAAATTAGAAAAAAAACACAAATACAGAAACGAGGTCTGTTCAAAACAAAGAAGCAAATTTTGAAATTTCTCGGCCAGCGTTCATAGTGTCATATGTTTAGCATGTTTTATTTTGTTTCCGGGTGTAATAAAAGTTAGAACTGTTTTGCAAGTTCTGCTGCAGATAAAAATGGTGAAAATTGTCGAGAGTAGAGATGTACGGATGTCGTGTCACGCATTTACGCGTGAATCGTGATTATAAATTATTAAAATCCCGCCTGCGTGTGTGAGCGTAATTAAAAAATTTTGAACCGTGCGTGATTTTTAATACGTATAATATTCACGCACCCAAAACCGAAGATAATTTTTTTTTGGAATTCGTAATACTAAAGAAAATATGTGTATACATACACACACACACACATATCTATGTGTTATAGAGGTATATACATTCACACATGGGAACAATTTTACTGTGAACGCAGGCGATTTTGAAAATATTTTTGCCATCGTACGTGAAAGTACGTGATTAAAAATAATGCTTTTGAGAGCAAACGTGATCGTGAGCACCTTAAATATTGCCGTGCGAGAGCGTGATTGAAAAAAATATGAGCTTCATGATCGTGAGCTTAATTTTACTCACGCGCACATCTCTAGTCAAGAGGATGTAAAAGATGATGTTGGCTTTGAAGGCTTCAGAACTTTAACAGCCTATGAATTTGTTTAAGAAAATAATTAAAATTATTGTGGATAATCGTGTAATCACTATTAGAGAAGTTGCATATGAGTTTTGTAATGATATAAATAATTTTAAAAATTTTTTTGGAAGTGAAGTCTTTGGCAGCGAAAGTGGCATCAATATTGCTGAGTTTTGACCAAAAAAGCCGTCGCATAAATAACACCCTAAAAACCGCAAAAAGAAAAACATCCTAATCATGTCTCAGCCATCATGCGTAACAGATTTGGCCCCCTACAACTTTTTTGCTGCTTCCAAAATGAAGAAAGAGATTTATGAAAGGAAGGCGTTTTGCTACAATTGAGGAAATAAAAGCTAATACGCTGAGTGAGCTCAAGAATATACCAAAAACTGTATATCACAATTTTATAATATCGGATGAGGGTTATTTTGATAGGGACAAAATAGAAAATACTAATTGATGAATAAATATATTTTGAGAAAAATTAAAAATTTCTCTTTATTTTTTGAACAGACTTCGTACATGATGATATATTAAAGACTTTGGATACAAACGTGATTTAGGTAAGGGATATACTTAAAAAAAAAAAAAAAAAAGACTTAAGACACAAACTTTAAGAATACTGAAGCTATATGGCACCAATTTATAAATACAGGGTGTCCGTCGGGAAGGTATACTACTTTGCTTTGCCGCCATTTTGGTAAAAATTTGTCTTGGCAGTCGTGAAGTAGACACGTGGCAAATTTATTATGGAAAAATATTCGACAAACCAAGGTGTTTTAATCGGATTACAATGGAATTACTGCGAGACCTCTTTCCACAAAAAGTTATTTCAAGAAATGGTGATATTGATTGGCCTCCACGGTCGCTGATTGGACTGCTGCAGACTTCTTTTTGTGGGGATATCTTAAAAGCAAAGCTTATGCAAACAAACCAGAAACGCTTGAGAAACTCAAACAAAATATTCGTGATGAAATTATTGAAATACTGCGTGCAGTATGTGAGAATGTAATGATAAATATGCTCCAAAAGGCTCGCATATGTGAGGATAACAGAGGCGAGCATTAATCTGATGTTTTATTCTATACATAATTGACGACATTAAATAAAACATTTATCAATATAAGATCCATTCTCTTTCATTTAATGAAAAATTAAATAAAGTAGTATACAGGGTGGGCCAGAAGAAACCAAGGGGTGTAAAAGTTTAATAACTTTTTTGTTTATTAACTTTTTTTTATTTTTTCTTTCAGATTATATAGACAACACTTGGAGAATTTATAATGGAGAGGTTCACAACTGAACAGAGAACCAGAACAATAGAATTTTATTATTTAAACCAGAGATCAATTATTTTAACGCAAAGAGCATATCGTCGACATTTTAACGTCAGAATTTCGCCCTCTGAAGCGATGATTCGTTGCTTAGTTAATCGTCATCACCAACATGGCAGCGTAAGAGATTTGCCTCGAACCGGTAGACCACGTTTAAGTCGCACTGCGGAAAATATTGAACGAGTATAGCAAAGTGTTAACGAAGCACCAGAAACATCTTGCAGAAGGCGTTCTGCTCAGCTAGAAATGTCTCGTACGTCACTACGAGACATTTTAAAAAAAGATTTACAGTTATACCCATATAAGGTGCAATTGGTCCAAGAATTAAAACCCGCAGATCATCGGCAACGTCTAAATTTTGCAGTTAAATTTCAAGAGTTGGCCAGAAATGAAATCAACTTTATTGAAAATTTGATTATGAGTGATGAAGCTCATTTTCATTTGAATGGCTTTGTTAATAAGCAGAACTGTAGGTTCTGGGGTTCTCAAAATCCAAGAGCCATTCATCAACACCAATTGCACCCCATCAAGTGTACAGTATGGTGTGGGATCACATCTGAAAATGTCATTGGGCCCTACTTCTTCGAGAATGAAGATGAAAGTGCTGTAACCGTAAATGGAGAGCGGTATCGGTTTATGATAGAAAATTTTTTACGTCCTGCTCTGGAAAACAGACCTGGTATGTGGTTTCAGCAGGACGGAGCCACTGCCCATACTGCCCGAGACACAATGGCACTTTTAAGTCAAATTTTTGGAGAGCGAATAATTTCTCGAAATTCGGAAATTATTTGGCCAGCGCGTTCGCCAGATTTGACAGCACCCGACTATTTTCTTTGGGGTTTTTTGAAGGAGCGAGTGTATGTGAACAAGCCAGAGACAATCCTTGAACTCAAGGCAAACATTGTTGCAGAAATTCGAACGCTAGAGCCACAAGTTTTGAAAGATGTTATGGAAAATGCTCTAAAAAGAGCCCATCAGTGCGAAGCTGAAAACGGTGATCATTTAAGAGACATCATTTTTCATACTTAGTGTAAAAAAATTTCCATTTTGTATATTATATAATCTGAAAGAAAAAATATAAAAAAATTAATAAACAAAAAAGTTATTAAACTTTTACACCCCTTGGTTTCTTTTGGCCCACCCTCTACCTTCCCGGCGGACAACCTGTATTTGTTTCGATCTATAGAAGGTTAACTAAAAAATTTTCATACAAAAATTTATTTTATAAGCCTCTTAAAAATACATTTTTATCAATTAGGCTGATAATGTTTATACATTTTATTCTTCCTGGGTCTAAATTCAAAGCTCTTGGTCTAACTACCAGTCCTATACAAACTATGACCATTAATTAACTAAAGACCCTGAATATGAGTGTCTAAAGTTAACAAAGTGAATCTACACTAAATTGACTACAATATACCACTAGACACAGTGATCTTTCTTAAATAATGTTATTAAATAAAAGTAAAAAAATCCAGACAGTTGAAAAAACAACATTCACTTAATCAAAAGTTGGATAGAATTGCAGAATACGAAGAAAATAAAAAAATAAAAATATTTCAGCATGAACATGTAAAATATTTATAATAAAACAAAAACAAATATTTTATGCTTTGAAATACAAAAAGAAAATTAAATAAATAACACAAAACATGAATAAGAAAAATTGCACGACAACTACGACAAGACAGGCAGCAGCAGCATCTTCTTATTTAGCATTAAACCAAAAACAAAACAAAAACAAATACGTGAATTAAAATGTCTAACAAGAAATATTTTTCTTCAAAACAAAAAATATTAAATTTTCCATGTTATAATAATGTCAGGCCGCTGCTAAGGATAACCAGCTGGATGGCTGCATAACAAGCGAGAGAACTCTCGTAAGACTCATCACAAGCCCAGCCATGTTGTAAAGCTGCTGCTACAAGTGGCACATCTGCTACGGAATACGTAATCTTGTGTGCTTAGGCGCACGGCTGGAATTCGTAATTTCTTAGCATATTGATTTTAAAAAACTTTCTGTGGTTGAGTAATTGTTAATAGTTTATTTCTTTAAGTAATTTGTATGTGCTTTTTTACTTAACCCTTCCAAATATCTTGTGGTAATATGAAGCGATTTTGTTGTTGTTTGGAAATAGTAATTTCTTGTTCAGCTACCAAAGGGTGTTTTTTTTATGAAGTTTTTTTTATACGAATCACTCTGTTGTCTGACAGCTGTTTTGACAGTTTAAAGTGACGTCTGTACTCAGTATTGTTTGGCAAATCATCATGAACAGGTTAACTCCAGAACAACGCTTCCAAATCTTGGAAATTTATTTTCAAAAACAGTGTTCAATTAAAAATGTTTATCCGCTTTTTTACCGCAAAATTCTCTTCAGTGATGACGCGCATTTTTGGTTGAATGGATATGTCAACAAGCAAAATTGCCGTATTTGGAGCAAAGATAATCCACACGCCGTTCAAGAATTACCAAAGCATCCCGATAAAAGTACTGTTTGGTGCGGTCTATGGGCTGGTGGAATCATCGGTCCTTATTTCTTTAAAAATGAGGAAGGACGGCGCGTTACCGTGAATGGAAATCGATACAGAATCATGATCAATGAATTTTTGGTGCCAAAAATTCAAGATATGGATGTAAACGAAATGTGGTTTCAACAGGATGGCGCCACTTGTCATACTGCGGGCGAAACAATGGACTTATTGAAAGAACATTTCAACGACAACATTATTTCGAGAAATGGACCGGTGAATTGGCCTCCGCGTTCGTGTCATTTGACGCTACTCGATTATTTTCTGTGGGGATACCTGGAATCATTGGTTTACGTGGATAAACCAGCAACGATTGACGCTTTGGAAACCAGTATTCAACGTGTCATTGCTGAAATACGCCCTCAAATGCTTGAAAAGGTGGTCGAAAATTGGACCTCCAGAATGACCTTTGTGCAAAATAGTCGTGGTGGCCATATGCCCGAAATTATATTTAAATGTTAAATGACAAGAAATTATCTACCAAATAAAAATTTTTTTTTGGCCATTTCGTAATTTGGCATGTGTTTTATTTAAATTTCAAATCGGCAAGCTCTTATAAAAGCACACTTTACTAAAGGGTGATTTTGTAGCAACTTTCTTTTTGGCAACACTGTTTTTGGTAGCTCAACTGGCCATATTCTTTCAAAGACAACAATAGTAGGAACATCACTGTGAATGACGCACTGTGGGGTGAAAGCCCTCACAAGTGGCCATTAATTCATAAGATTAACTTTAACTTTGACAACCGTATTTGGTACCTTATGAAAGTAGATAAAATTCTACATCACTAACTGCAAAAATAAAAGTTCTTGGTAGTTCACTTTATTCACAGTTGTGTGTTCAAAATTCAATCATTTTTGTTATTTTTGCGCGCATTGATTAAAAGTGAAAATTTTAATATTTCAAGTGATTATAGTTTTAGTTAAGACTTCTATAAGTGAAAGTTTTATAATGCAACCGTCAACTTCAGGTATATGAGCATTTAAAAAATTATTTTTTGTTTAGATAAATGTTTTAGAAATATTTAGAAAAAAATTAAATGTCTCCAAAAATGTGGTATTTTTTATATATACATTGAGTTTCAACAACTTTGCGGGTGCGTGCAGGAAAAAGTGCTTTTATGCTCTTAAAATATACGATTTTAGCTAATAAATCCCAGAATGCCTATTTGCGCATTTGTGCGATTTTTGAGTTATGAAGGTTTTTGTGAAAGAATTCCGGTTGCTAAAAATCAATGTAAAAAAAGAACCAAGTAAAAAAACAAGTTTTTTCCTATTATCTTTTTTATTATTTTTTCTAAAGGCACATAAAGTATGTTCTAATTTGCAATTTAATTTACTAATTTATCGTTTTTCATTCCAAAGTTACAGCAAAAATAGTCAAATAAGACCATTTTCTCCAAAATCAAAAAAGCCCATAAAAGGTTAACAATTTTTTTTTCAAAATTTTTTTTTAAAATGCTGTTTTTTATGTATTTATTAATACTCATTAATAAAAAATAACAACATTTTAATATTACGAGTTCTATGAATTAATCACTACTTTCTCTACCACTCACCCCACTGTGACGAGTGCTACAAAAGTTTTTTTTTCCCCCAAATGGAAGAGATGGAGTTGGCGAGTTCGTTGAATAGTTTATTTCACGTTTGGGGTCGGTCAATTGGCCGCCTAGATCATGCGATTTAGTCATGGACCGCAAATAAGGGTTATTTTCCAAATTTAAACAAAAACGTTACATTCGACCGGGTCGGATCTTAAATGCCCTCCACATATTTAGTAAATAAAAACTCTATTTTTATTATTGTTAAAATGTATGTGTATTTGGCTTAAGTAAACAAGTAATAAAATTTATTTTAATACGGTCGTTTCCAATGTGTAGGGAGAAGCATGACTGAGACACCTTTCCTTCAGCATAACAATTTACGTATTAATATTTTATATCAACGTGCAAAAATGGGACTGAGATAAGTTAAAAATTTTTAATATGCTGGATCACAGTTCCTTTAAGAAATTTCTGTGCCCAATTTTAAAACTCTATACAGAGTCACTCGCGGAAGGGCAGTGGGGGAGACATCCCACCTAAATTGTAAAAACTTAAAAACTAACTTTTTGGGGTAGTTAAGCGTAGAAATTTTTTTATAAGGTCATTTAGGGGTCAAAGGGGGTGGAAGGGTTGGGCAGGAGAAGATCAGAGAACATATTACCTTCGTCGCAAATGCTTATAAATGCATTTTTTAAGAAATGTAGGCCTAAGGAATACAATTTGTTAAATATTTACACCATTTTTGCATATAATATGTAATTTCAAAGCCCAATAAAGGGGGCGAGGTTCAAAAATAGACTATATCATTATATTAAATTGAATTAAGATTCTATAGGCTAATTGTTCGAAATTTTTAATTTAAATCTCAGAAAGACATGATAAATATTCCAGGGCACAAAGGCAAGTCAACATCAGTTTTTGTTATTCAACTTACACAGCAGAGCAGAACAGCTGTTTTCGAAAGACGCAACACTTTCATCATCAGTGCTCATGTGTATTGTGTTTGTCACCACTTATTAGGTGGCTTAGTTGAATTTGATAACAGTTCCTATTTACACAAATTTTATTGTGAAAAAGAATCCGAGAACTGTATCAACCTGATGTTAACATGTTATTGTTATAATACCCGTGTTACCTATATCATACTATATCATGTTTTCCACAGACAAGCGTATGGGCATTGCTAGATCGTCTTAGGTTTCATCATTGATCAAGAATATATATATTTTATGGGGTCCAATTCATATATTTCACTTTTGCCATAAAGCACTAAAAATTAGTTTTTGGGGTAATTAAGTGTAAAATTTTTTTATAGGGTCATTTATGGGGCAAATGGGGGTAGAGCAAAAGAGGATTGGGTTACATCTCAGCTTCGTTATAAAAGCTTAAAAATTTACCCCTTTATACAACAAAATTATGAGAGGTTTATAAAAGTCTAATAGAGCAAATTTTATATTAAATTTTGTTTTATTACGCTGTTATTAGACTCTCATTGTTATGAATAAGGGGGTTAATCTTTAGGGAATGTAGGCTTAAGTAATACAATTTGTTAAAATTTTACACTATTTTTGCATATAATAACGCCCACTAAATAGGGTGGGGTCAAACAATTTTTTGATTTGTATTTTATGGCTCCAAGTTTAAAGCAGGTCCAAATCTTTGACATTAAAAATATATCATTTGCTTAACAAAATTAAAGAAAAACTTTAAGAATTATGTTGCGTTTTAGAGTTTGGTTTAGTTGTTATTAGGGGAAATTTTTCCCTCTCGCCCGATTTAGCCCATTTCTGATGTTAATCTGTGTTATCCTTCAAGATATATTTATACTAAATATACAAGGGTCTGGCTCTTTTTGTTTGGACTGAATCGTGATTTCCACAGGCGGACGACCATGGCCAGATCGTCTTAGATTTCATGACTGATCAAGAATATATATACTTCATGGGGTCTCAGAGGCATATTTCGTTGCGTTGCACACGGAATGACAAAGTGAATATACTCTCCAATTTTTCTTTTTGAGGGTATACAAATCTAAAAATAACTCTTATTTTCTGCAGAATAAATAAAAATCAAGAAGCGAAATTTATTTTCTGAAAATAAAAAATTAAATTCAAAAATTATTTTTTCATTTGTGGCGAATCAATAAAGCTCTAAAGAATAAATGAAAACAAAAAATAACTTTTATTTTCTGAGAAATAAATAAGTCTTAAATTCTTCTGGTTCCTTGACCTCTTTTTAATTATTATTGTATTCTGATATTTTTAAGCTTAAGGTCTCTTTATTTTAATTTAATTTTTAATTTCAATATTTCGTCACTCGTTTGTGTGACTTCTTCAGGAAATTAGGAAATCAGGAAATAATTATTAAAATGTAATTCGACGCACTTCAGAGTATTAATTCATCTTAGTACGAGTGTATCTAGTTTTTATTTTCGATTATATCTGTTTTTGTTAATTCACCACTTTTGATGATGATGATAATTGTCGTCTCATAAAATTATCTATTCGTTGGCATACATTTTTCTACTTTGTGTCAGTTTTGTTGTTGCCATATTGCAGCATCTGCATTAGCGGCTGCCACATCCTGCTGATGGATGGTATTGCTATTGCAGCCACTTGACTATTTAATTGAGCTTCTTAAAATATTTATATTTCTACAGTTTACTTATATTATTTTGCGTCATCACTTGTTTTTTAGATTGTCAGAAGATGTGGCTTTTATATTAATTTCTTTAATTTACGCAGATTTTTAGATTCATGCATGGCTTGAATTCACAAAAATAAAAATAAAAAGTGAAAGGAAGTTGCCTTAAGTTTGTTTATTTATTAGTTTTGTAGCGCTAGACTTAAGACTTTAAAAAGTTAACTAGTTTAAGACAAATTTAAAGCATCGTGCCGACTTTTGTTTTATTCCTTCACTCTACAATGAAATTCTCCCGTGGCAATTTTCATAATATGTTGTTGTTTTCAGTGTTTGTTTTTTGTTGTTAAGAAAAATCAGTTAATGAATTTGCTGGTGTTAAACTTATAAACATTTGAATGTATTTCTTACATCTTCAACAATTTCAAAATTTTCTCTTTCATTTGATTTATAGTTAAAATAATTTGGATGATTAACAAATCAAACAACATAAATCACTGCAGCTTAAAAAGTTACATAATCTATTGAACGAGAAATCCTTTTCTTTTAAAAAGAAAATAATATATAAGTAAATACTTGCCTTTTTTAAATAAAATATAAAAAAAGTTTCACTTACATTAAATAAAGGAATGAATAAGGCGAATAAAGGAATAAATAATAGTTTGTTTAGATACTGACTTAACTTTTTTGTCATAAATCAATATTTAGCTGTTAAATAAACCATTAAAGACGCCACTACCTCTAACATAAAGTCTCAGTACAAAAACTTTATCATTTGCTAACAATACCAAACCAGACTTAAAAGCTTTAAAAAATTTTCCCAAATTAAACAATTGATGATATTCCCACGCAATGCCCGTTTCATCTTCCGCAAACATGTTACCCGGAGTACAAGGAATAGTGGAAAATATATTTAGTGAGTTAAAAACCTTTATTTCCATCTACTACAGCAACTTATTATACTTTTACAAGCAAAAAAGAAGACATTTTGAAAAAAATAAGTGAAACCTAAAAACCCATTAACCCCAGCGCGTTAAAGAGCTGAATGCGATATTTTTTATACTCTCCAAAAAAGAATTGGAGGGTATATTCACTTTGTCATTTCGTATGTAACGCAGCGAAATGTTCATCTGAGACCCCATAAAGTATTTGCATTCCTGATCAGTGATGAATTCTAAGACGATCTATCCATATCGGTCCGTCTGTAGAAGTCACGATTCAGTCAAAAAAAAAAAAGACCCACACCCTTGAAACTTGGTATTAATATATTCTGAAGGATAGCAGAAGTCAGGTACATGAATGGGCTGAATCGGGCACGAGGGAAAAACTTCCCCTAAGAAGAACTAAACGAGCCTCTAAAAATCAACGTAATTTTTAAAGTTTTTGAAATTTTGTTAAGCAAATGATATTTATGTCAAAAAAGGTCTAACGCGTTAAACTTGGAGCCATCAAATAAGAAAAATTAGCTTTTGGATCCCCGCCCCCTTTAGTGGGCGTTATTATATGCAAAAATAGTGCAAACATTTAAAATTTTTTTTTTTACTTGAGCCTACAATCCTTAAAAGTAACATTTTTAAGCTTTTATGACGACGCTGAGTCATAATCTGATCCTCCTCTGTCCTAGCCCCCTCCTCCCCCTTTGCCCCTAAATGACCCTTTCAAAAAAAATTTAAAAATTTGTACACTTAATTACGTCATAAACGTATTTTTAGTATTTTATGGCAAAGGTGAAATATCTCCCCCACAGCCAGAGCGACCCCGTCAAAATTCAGTTTTAATACCCTCCAAAGAGAATTGGATCCCATAAAATATATATATTCTTGCTCAGTGATGAAGTCTGAGACGATCTAGCAATGCCCATACATCAGTTTGTGGAAAACACGAAATAGTCTATTTTTGGACCCCGCCCTCTTTAGTGGGCGTTGAAGTTGCATATTATATGGAAAAAATAGTGTAAATATTTAACAAATTGTATTCCTTAATTTAATTTATAAGCTTTTACGACGAAAGTAATATATTCTCTAATCTTCCCCTGCCTTACCCCTCTAACCCCCTTTGGCCAATAAATGACCTTATCAAAAAAAACTGTTTTTCTACACTTGACGGCCCCCGAAAATTTAGTTTTTAAGTTTAAGTTTTTACGATTTAGGTGAGATGTCTCCCCCACGGCCTTTCTCGGATTGGCCCTGTATAGAGTTTTAAAATTGGCACAGAAATGTCTTAAACAAACTGTGACCCAGCACATTAAATATTTTCAACTTATTTCGGTCCCTTTTTTGCACATTGATATGAAATATTAATACGTCAGTTTTTATGCTGATGGAAATGTGTCTCAGTCATGCTCCTACCTACAAATTGGAAACGACCATATTAAAATAAATTTTATTACTTGTTTACTTAAGCCAAATACCATAAACACGTAAATTTTAATAGGAACAAAGATAGAGTTTTTGTTTACTAAAAATTTGGAGGGTATTTAAAATTCGACCCGGTCTAACGTTTTTAGTTATTTTTTTTTTAATTTTCCCCTTGTAAACTAAAGTCTATAGCATTTAAAAATATGTAATTTTCGCCAACACAAGCCATGTATTTGTGTGCATGAATGCTGTTTGTCTATTAGTTAGTTAAACAACAAAATCAACTCCCCCAGAGCAACTCCATGGCAATTACGACATTGAATGGCAATATTACATTCACGATGACTTGATAACGTGTCAAACAGGGAAAAAGAAAATAGTAAAAGCTTGACATATGCTTGAAATATGTTTGACATACATGAACAGGGCTTACAAAAGTGGACTTTAAAGAAATCCTAAATACACTAGATACCTGCTAGAGTGTTCAATAGTTCGAATAATTAATAAATCGCTTATACAATTTCTTAAGTTGTTCCAATAACCGAAATTCAGTCGATTAATAAAATATACAAGCATTTTAACAGATTCACTTGTATGTTTTGTAATTGGTTTTTCAAGACTTTCCCATTTACAAAATTATTTGAAACTTTGGGAGGACACTGCCTGAATTTCTTCGAAAACCAGCAAGGAGACGCCGTCACCGTGAATCTCCTGCGCCAATAGGATAACAGATTTTTTGTGATTACAATTGGCTAATGTTGAGTTCGGTAACGTTTGGTTTCAACAACACGGGACCTAATTTCACTCAGTCAACCTTTACTATTTATCTTCAATATTTTACGCCCCGTTTTTGAAAATCGAAATCAAATCAAATTTACAATTTTAAATATTCCACCCTGTATTTAGATTTGTGACTCGGTCTGTTTTCTGAAGACTAGAGAAACGCCTAAAGACGAGACTTCGGTCTTGGTTTGATGTATAGGAAATAGTCTTACATAAATCGCTATTGAAAATTAGCAAAATCAAATATACGGTTCCAGAGCTGGATAATTATTTTTGGTACATAAAAGTGGGTGATGTTGGCTAAAGTAGTAGAACACGAGACTATGAAGCGGAGGGTAGTACTGCATGGTTGTGTTAGCTGGTGTCAGCCTGTTGCAGTGATAATTAGCACTGGTCAGTGAACATAATTTCCAGCGACTGACACTATCATATACTGAAAGCAATGCACTGCATATGTAGGGGTCACTCCCTGAGTGCTGGTTCAAGATAAAAAAAAACAACTAAAACAATTTTTATACCCTCCAAAAAATCACGATTTAATCCAAACGAAAAGAGCTAGAATACTGAAATTTGGTATAAATATATCTTGAAGAATAGCATAGGTTAAGTTCGGAGATGGGATAAATCAAGCAAGAGGGGAAAAAGTTCCCCTAAAAAAACTAAACCAACCTCTAAAAAGCAACATAATTTTTAAAGTTTTTTTGTAATTTTGTTAATCAAATGATATACTTTTATATTGAAGAAGGTCCAACGCATTAAACTTGGAGTCATAAAATAAAAATAAATCATTTTTGGACCCCGCCTCCTTTAGTGGGCGTAAAAATTTAACAAATTGTTTTACTTAAGCCTACATTCCTTAAAAATAACATTTTTAAGCTTTAATGACGAATCTGAGAGGTAACCTGGTACTACTCTACCCTACCCTCTCCTCCCCCCTTTGCCCCCTAAATGACCCTATAAAAAATTTTTTTTTTAATTTTATATTTAATTATCCCAAACATTTATTTTTAGAGTTTTATGACATAGGTGAAATGTTTCCCCCACAGCCCTTGCCAGAGTGACCCTGAGAAAATACAGTTTTAATACCATCCAAAGAGAATTGGACCCCACAAAGGGGAAGATCAGAGAACATATTTCCTTCGTCGTAAAAGCTTATACATATATACAATTTTTAAGTAATTTAGGCTTAAGGAATACGATTTGCTAAATATTTACACAATTTTTTCCTGTAATATGTGATTTCAACGCCCACTATAGGGGCGGGGTCCAAAAATAGACTATACCGTGTTTTACACAGGCGGAAGTATGGGCATTGCTAGGTCGTCTTAGACTTCAAAACTGGACAATTCTTTTTGGAAGGTATTAAAACTGTTTTTTGTCTGGGTCGCTCTGACAAGGCCCGTGGGGGAGACATTTCACTTTTGCCCTAAAACACTAAAAACAAGTTTTTGGGATAGTAAAGTGTAAAAAAAATTGTTTATAGGTTCATTAGGGGGCGAAGGGGAAGGAGGAGGATAGGAGCATCAGGTTACGTCTCAGCTTCGTTATAAAAGCTTTTAAGCTTTTATAAAAGCGTTATAAAAGCTTTTATTTTTATGAAATATAGGCTTAAGCAATACAATTTACTAAATTTTACACTATTTTTGCATATAATAACGACCACTAAAAGGGGCGGGGCCCAAAAATAAATTTTTTTGATTTTTTGGCTCCAAGTTTAACGCGTTGGACTTTCTTTGACATAAAAATATATTATTTGCTTAACAAAGTCACAAAAAAACTTTAAAAATTATGTTGTTTTTTAGAGGTTGGTTTAGTTCTTCTTAGGGGAACTTTTTTCCCTCTAGCCCGATTTAGCCTATTTAAAAACTTGACCGTCAAGATGTATTTATACCAAGTATCAAGGGCCTGAAATTTTTCGTTTGGTCTGAATCGTGATTTCCGACGGGTGGACGCACTGGCGGACGGACGAATGGCTAGATCGTCTTATATTCCAACACTAATATATATACTTTATGGGGCCTTAAAGGGATATTTCGCTGGCTTACACACGGAACGATAAATTCAATATACACTCCAAGTCTTTTTTGGAGGGTACAAAACAAATTATTTAAAATTTCTGAATAAACGACCCTGAGTTTCATATATATAAAATATATAAAAATTTTTCAAGAATAGTTTTTAACTGAAACCCTTTTGGTTGCCTGTTTATGATATTCTAAAAGATAGGCGTGCCAATGTTGTGTTGCATATCAAAACATAAATCTGTATTACCAAAATCACGTTCTCACATCCTCGTTTAATCCTTAAACTTACAATTTTGATAACAAATAAGTCACTTCATTCTACTAACGAAAATTCCATGTCATTAAAAAATGTCATGTTTATAGACATTTCAAATATATGTGGAAATAATAGTAAAATACGTAGTTCGTGATTTCCAACCCGTCACGCTAAAATTTTTTTTTTAAAACAGCAACAAAATGCAGGAAAATCTGTTCATGCAATCCCCCTAAACTAAAAATAAATTTAAACAAAATCTCATAAATAATTTTTGTCTTGTGTGAATAAAGAAAATATCGAAAAAGCACACATTTCAGGTTTACCTTTTTACTTGTTAGTTGAAGTTTGTAAAAGAAGATGCAGCCGGGAAAACATTATCAATGAAAAACTCATCTTCTGCGCTACAATTTTCAAACACATGGACACACAAACACACTAAGATTTTTCTTCTTCGGAAACATTTACCGAAGCGAAATTTCTATAATCTATTGCAATTGCAAAGTTTACTTCTGGCACTCATCATCGCACTTTTAAATTATAAAATCATTGAAATTAATTTTACAAATACCATTTAATTTTTTAGCTTGACATTTGACAAGCTGTTATTGGTAGTATTTTGCATAACGCAACGGAGAATCATGAAGAATTATTTGCTTTTTAATTGACAGCATATGAAATATTTATGAACTGATGTTACAGAAGTTGCACCCTGTTCATGTTGTTCAAAAGATTTGCGATGTACATATTTGACAATATCGAAGCTGTAGTTTTTTTAAAGTGTTAAATAGTGTGTGCGGCAATTTATTTGACGCTAAATAATGTCTTTTTAATGGTAAAGGATATATATTGATTTGCCATTCCGTATGTGATTTCCACAGTATTAACATGCGACTCCATAAAGTCTATATATATTTTGATTCCTTATGAATAGGGAAATCGTATAAACGATGTCCGTGTGCTTGTCTGTCTGTATATGAAATCGATTTTCCGAAGTCCCTAAAGAAAACTAAAGATCTCGGTAATGGGTTGCTATATTGTAAATAAACATAAATAGATTAAAAATCAGTCAAATTCAAAATACGATTTCAGAGCTGGAAAATTTAAACTTATTTTCGGTAAATGAAAATAACAAGTTATAACAAATTTTTGCTCTTTTTGGCAGATCAATCATATTGTATACCTCAGGAAGAATTAAATTGGTATTTAGAATCAAACATAAGCGAAAATGGGACATGAAGAAAACAATCAAACGGCAACACGGGTATTAAATTAAAGTGTGTTAACAACGATTTGATACAGTTCTCGTATGCAATTTCCTAATAAAATTTGTATAAAAATTTTTTATGTTCTATTATTTTTTGTGAAAAAGATCCACTTTATATTTATATAAAAAAAAAACTGTAACAACTTTTTTATTATTCTCCAATATTTCGCTACCAACAATGTGTAGCTTCTTCACTAAGATTAGCTAGCAGATATCATTAAATTACACATTGTCAGTAGCGAAATATTTTTTTTTTTTTAATTTTTGCTACAGGACCGACGAATGAGGGTGCTATTACTCTGCTTTTAGTACATGATAGTGTCAGTCGCCGCCAGTTATTTTCAGAAAGACATGATAAATATTCCAAGGCACAAAGGAAAGTCAACATCAGTTTTTTTAATTATTTAACTAACACAGCAGAGCAGAAAACCTGTTTTCAAAAGCCGCTACACTTTCATCATCAGTACTCAGGTGTATTTTGTTTGTCCCCCCTTATTAGGTGGCTTAGTTGAATATGATACAGTTTTTATTTATACAAATTTTATTAGGAAATTGCATACGAGAACTGTATCAAGCTGATGGTAACATCTTTTTTATTTAATATCCATGTTGCTGTTTTAATTATTTTCTGCATGCCCCATTTGGACTTTTTTCTGCATGTCCCACGTGGATTTTTTTTAAACTTATTGAATGTTTTCCAAGAGACCTGGAATAAATTCAAATTATTCAGAAACTCAAATTAACAAGATTAAAATTATCAGAAGTCGACTCCGAGCATGACCTTAAAAGCTTAAAAATTGTGGGTGCTATTGGCTGAAGTAGTAGAACACGAGACTATGAAGCGGAGGGTCGTGAGTACGAGCCCGCGCTGAGTATGAAATATTGTGTTGAATTGTTCTAAACAGCATTAGTGCGTGGTTGTGTTAGTTGTTGCCAGCCTGTTTCAGTGATGAAGGCATAGCCCTCGAACACTGAACATAATTGGCAGCGACTGAAACGATCATGTACAAAAAAGCAGCATCCTCGTTCGTCGGTACTGTAGCACAAATTAGCCGGCGAAGTAAAAAAGTTGAAATAGCTACAAAAAATTCTCTATCTCCTCATCTTTCTTCATCTGTCCCGTCAATACTAGCCCCTCCTTTCTAGCTCCGGCGCAATGCACTGCATATGTAGAGGTCATCCCCTGAGTGCCGGTCCAAGATAAAAAAAAAATTTAGGGGCTTGACCTTGGATAATATAATAATAATTGTAATTGACTTAAATACTAATATAAAATTTTTTGCCACTGATGTAAATCTTAATCTATTGATATCTTAAGTAACTTTAGTAACTCATAAAATCTATAATGAAACATATTTTAAATACTATTTCAACCGAATTATTTTAAAACAACTAAGAACGTTACATTCGACCGGGTTGAATCTTAAATACCCTCCAAATATTTAGTAAATAAAAACTCTATTTTGTAGGGGTCACTGCGGGAGGAGCCGTGGGGGAGACATCTCTCCTTAGCCATAAAACACTAAAAAGTAAATTTTTGGGGTTATTGAGAGTAATATTATTATAGGGTCATTTAGGGGGCAAAGGTGGGGGAGGGTGGGACAGAGAAGATCTCAGCTTTGTTATAAAAGCTTAAAAATTTAATTTTTAAAGAATGTAGGATTAAATCATACAATTTGTTAAATATTAACACCCTTTTTCCATGTTATATGTATCTTCAACGCACACGGGACCCAAAAATGTATTTTTCTGATTTTCTGAACACTTTAGACTTTCTTTAAGATAAAAATTTATCATTTGCTTAACAAAATTACAAAAAAACTTTAGAAATTATGTTGTTTTTAGAAGTTGGTTCTTTAAAATATATTTATACCAAATTTCAAGAGTGTGGCTCCTTTCGTTTGGGCTAAGTCGTGATTTCCACAGACGGACAGAAGGACTTACGGTCATATTTAACAATCGAAAAAAACATATTCTGTCTAAATTCCTATATTAATAATTACTTAGAAGATTTTTAATCATTAAATTAGTAATTGTAGAAAACTGAACTCCTGCTCTATTCAAAGATGTCTGATGAATAAAAATCGGTACAGAGACTATTGAAATAAATCATAAACTGCTTATGCCTTTTAAACAAATTTTAAAATAAAAGTATTAAGATAAGTTTGTAAGTGTTGATTTGTTTTTATTGACCTTATCAGTTTATTGCAATATTAATTCAAGTGGTAGTTTTTTATAAAATTTAAGTTCTTATAATTTTTATTCAATATTTCGTTAACAGCTTGTTAAAATATTGAATAAAAATTATAAGAACTTAAATTTTAAATTATGTATGAATTTTTATTAGTCGAACTTTCTTATGTAAATTGTTAATTTTTTCAGCGGGCTTAAGTTCGAATCTGCATGACTGCAAATGATTTTTTATTATTTTATTAATAAATGAATTTGTTCAAATTCTATTTATAATTTTTTATATTAAGATTGTAATATTAAGAATATTTTTCATAGTCATTAAACCAGCAGAACGGATCAGTACTGATTTCGAGGCCGCTACGGCATCTCACCAGCGTTCTTTGTTCAATTTTTCCACTGTTTCAAGTGGTGCTAGTTTTGTAGGAATATCAACTATTTAACCAATGCTTTTAACGAAAATTGAATATGAGAAGTTATCACATTCATATTTTTTTTTTAATTTATTACCTTTTTGGTTAGTACGAAATTCCCCAACCCTGATGATTAATATTCCCAATATTCCATGTATCTCTTTCGCTTTTTCCAGAGCCATCGGCTGCTGATAGCTAAAGCTTCTTTGTTATTTATGTTCAAGTAATTGAATTTACATATTTACATATTTATTTATATATTTTATATATTTATTTATATATTTTATTGTTATTAATATTATTGATTAAACAATTTTTTGTTTGCTGTAGGATCAAGTAAGTCCATAAGCCTGCATTTCATTGGTTCTTACATTTCACAAAATATCATCGATTAAGCGATGTCCATCTGTCTGTATATAAAATCGTTTTTACGAAGCTCCAGAAAAGTTTTTTTTTTATCTTGGACCAGCACTCAGGGGATGACCCCTATATATGCAATGCATTGCGCCGGAACTGAAAACGAGGGGATAGTATTGAGGGGACAGATTAGGAAAGATGAGAAGATAGACAGTTGTTTTTGTAGCTATTTCAACCGTTTACTTCGCCGGCTAATTTTTGCTACAGGGCCGACGAAGGTGGGTGCTGTTACTCTGCTTTTAGTACATGATAGTGTCAATCGCTGCCAATTATGTTCAGTGACCAGTGACTATGCCTTCATAATTGAAACAGGCTGGCAACAACTAACACAACCACGCACTAATGCTGATCAGAAGAATTCAACACAATATTTCATGACTCAGCGCGGGCTCGAACTCACGACCCTCCGCTTCATAGTCTCGTGTTCTACTACTTCAGCCAACAGCACCCACACTTGATCAAGTTGGAAACTTCGGCTTTGGATTGACGTATGGGAAATAAATATTATTAAATAGGAAATCAGCTAAATTCAAAATACGATTCCAGAGCTGGAAAATGTAAACTAATTTTTTTGGTGTATAAGAGGAACTAAATGAAGCTAAATTTTGCTAATTAATTAAGAATTAAATTGGTTCTGAAAAGTCAAACAAAAACAAAAAAGACGATTCCAGAGTTGGACAATTGAAACTTCTAAAGTAACCACATTTGAAATTTTTTAGAGAAATTCTTTGGTATAATAAATCAGAAAAGCCAAAAAGGCAGCTGCAGAGCTATAATTTTTTTTTGTTTTAATCGGACCAGCACTCAGGGGATGATCCCTACATATGCACTGCATTGCTCCGGAACAAGAAAGCAGGGGATAGTATTGAGGGGAGATGAGATGAGGAGCCTTCTTACTTCGCCCGCTAATTTTTTGCTACAAGGCCGACGAAGGAAATTGCGGTTGCTCTGCTCTTCAGAACATGATAGTGTCAGTCCCTGCCAATAATTTTTCAGTAACCAGTCATCACTGAAACAGGCCGAGAACAAGTAACACAATCATGCACTAATGCTGATCAGAAGAATTCAACTACAAGGCCGACGAAGGAGAGTGCTGTTTCCCTGCTCTTTAGTACATTATTATGTTCAGTGATCAGTGCAATGCCTTCATCACTGAAACAGGCTGAGAACAACTAACACAGCCACACACTACTGCTGATCGGAAGAAGTCGACACAATATTTCATGACTCAGCGCGGAGTTGAATTCAGGATCCTCCGCTTCATGGTCTCGTGTTCTAATACTTCACTTAACATTCGATTTTATAAGTTTCTTTGAATTTAGGCCTGAGATAATAACAATATGTGACGCGCAAAATAGAAAGGGCCCTGAAGGTAAAACCCGGTTTTGTTCAGGAGAGCCATTTTAATGTGTACCTTTGGTGTTCCATCACTTCATAAAACGCGCATATCTCTGGGAGGGAACACTTTTGGGGCATGGGATCGGTCTCATTCAGATGTTGTCCACATCAAAAAAAAAAAGTGAAAATTGATTTTTTTACCCTTAGGCCCCTTTCTCTATGCGCTGTCACATATCGCACCCTAAATACAAAAGGGGTACAACTCAAAATTTTCCAAAACTGACTTTTTTCCATAAATTAATTCAGAATACACATCTCTAACTACTGCAAAAATTTCTTTCACATCACTATCTTCTTTAACTGGAAAAATACAGTTATGTCTATTTTTGTTCAGTGTGTTGCTTCTGCACAATGAACAGTTTTTTGTCTCTCCTGAAAATTTTAGTCTTTTGAGTTGTGCCCCTTTTGTATTTAGGGTGCGATATGTAAACGTTAGCTAAAAGTTTGTGCCTTAAGTCTTTTGTTTTTTTTAAAGCATTAATTTTTTTTTGCATAAATCAAGCTTGTATCTAAAATATTTGGTGTATTATCATCATGTACGAGGTCTGTTCAAAAAGTAAGTTGATTTTTTTTAAATATATGAACTCCTTCAGCGATTCAACTTTTATCTCTTTTATTACATTGAAATTCCGTCTTTGCATGTATCTCTTAAATCTGCACAGCAGAAAAAATATGCATGGAGCCAAATGTAGTGAATCCATGACTACCGTTTTTTTTGTCCACAAATTACAGTTTCTTTTTTGCTACAAATTCAGCGTTTTTTAACAAATTTAGCTGGCAAATGTCCCATGACCCAAAATTTCCCAACATATGCACAGATTATTGTCAGTCACATCTTCGCACTTGTGAATAATAAAGAAAAAACAAATTTGCTAAACCAGCTGTGGAACATAATAAATAGTCAGATTTACTTACTTTCAGATAGATTAAAATTATTATTAGGTCACTATATTAAATTCAGTTACGATTAATAGACTATTTGTTCGAAAATTTGCATGAATTCAGGAAGATATGATAAATGTTCCAGGGTACAAAGGAAAGCCAACATCAGTGTTTAATTATTCAACTTAAACAGCAAAGCAGAACAGCTATTTTCGAAAGCTGCTACACTTTCATCATCAGTACTCATGTGGTTTATTACGTCGCATTTATTTTATTCACCGAGTTATTAACCGAGTTCTTATTGTTAATTTGTACATATATGTATATTTGTTTGTAATCACAACTATTTTTTTTATTTTGTTAAAAATAAAATTAATTTTTTTCAATTAGGATTGATAGGATAATTGTTTGATAATTTGTTTCAATTCAAAAAGACATGATAAATATTCTAAGGCACAAAGGAAACTCAATATCAGTACTGATGATGAAAGTGTACCAGCTTCACTTTCTCGCAAAATAACATGATGAACATGCAATAGTACCAAAACTTTCACGTGAGCCTCAATAATAAAAACAGGTAGCAAAAATTTTATTAAACATTCCTGCTTAAACGCAAAGCTAAATATAATATTTAGTAACAACATTTGTTAATTGTTGAAAGCAGTTGATTGCTATTAAAATAAAAAAAAAATTCATCAGGCTAATTAGAGCTCTTTATATTTTAAGTGTCCACTTACATGTATAGAAAAGTAAGGAAAAGAAGGAAATTGTTGATAAGCAGTCAGTCTGGTAGTAATGAAAATCAGGACACAAAATCATAGAGATGTCTCATTTACTAAAACATGTAATTGTAAGACTTAGATTTGCTACAATTTACCAACGCCATAAGTCTGCAGTTATCAAACAATCAATCAATCAGCTACTTTCAAAAGACACACAAGTTTTGGTAGCCTCTTAATGGAATTCGAAATTCCGTATATAATGCAACAATAACTCGGAAATAGTAAAGGCAATACAAGGCTGTTATAAAAATATTTGTGGTGGAGAGCATGCAACACTTATTTATGTTCATAAAAATTTATAAACCAGATTGTCTACAACCAACAACCAAAGATGTTAAGATGTTATGACGGCACTTTGAGTAATTCGAAATGAAACAATTTCAACCACAACACAATGGAAAGTTAAATAGTGTATCAAAGCTAAAAGCAAAAATATGAAATTCTGTTGATATTGATTGTCAACTGAAAGGGGAGTATTGTTTGTTAACACTTAACATTCTGGGTGGAAAAATATTATAGAAGAAGACCAAATAAAAAACATCAAGTTGTAACAATTCTCAGCCGCCATCTAATGAAAAAAAAATGACAAACAAAAAGTCAAAGTAAACAACAAGAGAACTAGGCGGCCAGTCAGTTAGACCGTGATCTCTCTACACCAACAAACAGCTTAAAAATTTTCCATTGAATATAAAAATAAAAAAAAAATTATATTAAAAAAATATAAAAAAGAATATAATTCATAAAAGAAAAAACAAAAATGATTGAAAATAAACAAATTTGCCAAAAGCATAGTGGCAGTTAATAAGCGACAAATGCGGGTGTGTTTGGTGTTCCCACACTGGCAACACATTACAGCCGCTCACTACCATGTACGTGCACAACAATAAAATGCAATGGCTTGCCACTACCACAACTGGCATAACTTCTGACTACTACTGCAGCAGGCAACTGAATACATGGAAAGCTTTAAATAACAGATTAGAAAAACCGAAAATACTTGAAATTCCCATCGTCTAAGGTTGGTTGTCGGATTGTTTGGTGGTAGACGATGCTGATGTTGCATCGTCTAATGTTTTTTGTTAGCTGGTTATTTGTTTTTCTTTTTTTTCTTCTCTTGTTATAAAAATAAACAACACACTTACCTATTTTTTATTATTATTTTTTTTTTTTTGGTTGCCACAATTGACGACAACAATATGCAACATTTTAAGTCAAGCCTTTTACTTCTGCAGCCACAAAAACTAGTGACATACTGCCTCCTAAAACTATGTAGTAGAGGTTACCGCACTATGGGTCATTGTTGTAGCAAACTTCAATAGTGGAATACAAAGAATAGGTAAGTATTTTTATCGAAAATTCATATTGCTATATTGAATTCAATTATAAAATTGATAGGCTTGTCCAAGGCACAAATTATTCAACTTACATACGCAGAGCAGAACAGCTGTTTTCGAAAGCCGCTACACTTTCATCATCAGTAATCATTTGTGTTTTGTGTCACTTATTAAATGTCTAAATTGAATATGATAACAATTTTTATACCTTCCAAAAATGAATATGGAGTTATACCCTCCAAAAAAGAATATGGAGGGTATATTCACTTTATCATTCCGTTTGTAACGCAGCGAAATATCCATCTGAGACCCCATAAAGTATATATATATATATATATTCTTGATCAGTGATGAAATCTAAGATGATCTGAGCATGTCCGTCCGTCCGTCTGTGGAAATCACGATTTAGTGCAAACGAAAAGAGCTAGACTCTTGAAATTTGGTATAAATATATCTTGAAGGATAGTACAGATTAAGTTCGGAGGTGGACTAAGCCGGGCAAGAGGGAAAAAAGTTCCTCTAAGAAGTACTAAACCAACATCTAAAAAACAACATAATTTCTAACGTTTTTTTGTAATTTTGTTAAGCAAATGATATATTATTATGTCAAAGAAGAGCCGTAAAATAAAATTAAAAAAAATTTAGACCCCGCCCCCTTTAGTGGGCCCTATTATATGCAAAAATAGTGTAAAAATTTAACAATTCGTTTTACCTACATTCGTTACAAATAACATTTTTAAGCTTTAATGACGAAGCTGAGACGTAACCTGATCCTCCTCTGTCCTACACCCTCCTTCCCCTTTGCCCCATATGTTTTTTTTTTTAAATTTTGTATATAATTATCCCAAGCATTTATTTTTAAGAGTTTTATGACAAAAGTGAAATGTCTCCCCCACAGCCCTTGCTAGGGCGACCCCGCTAAAATACAGTTAAACATTTTAAAGTTACTTACTAAATATTTGGTGGGTAATTAAGATTCGACCCGGTCGAATATAACATTTTTACTTGTTATTTATAAACATTTTATTATGAAATTGCATACGAGAACTGTATAAAACCGATGTTAACACAAGTTTATTTATCACCCGTGTTGCCGTTTTCATTATTTGCTGCATGTTCCATTTTTTTTGAATATTTTGCTTCCAGCTTATGAAGGTAATGAAATTTAAACTCATGCTTGCGACCTAAGAATCCAATGTTATGAATATTGAGAAAGAGCTACACAATTAGCTTATTTTTAGATTACCTTATGGAAAATATTCCCATTATACAGCAGTTAATACACGTACTAGGCTAAAACGTTCTTCTCACAGGAAGTACGAAAACCCTGATTTTATTTATCAAGTTTGTAGATCCTTCTGCTTTATCAATCTAATAGTTTTTTCACACTTAAAGTTAAAACTTGGTTTTAGCGTTAAAACCATAAGCAGCATTCACAAGCTGATTCTGCGTTGGCCCTGCAAATTGTGGTTTTAATATACAGACTGTATAATAAATTTATTCAAAATATGTAAATGAAATCGCTGATAGAAATGTGTGAATTTGATGCTGTACTTCTTCTCTGTCTTTACAACACTTAATTGGCAACCTGTACAATAGAACTTTTTGTTTGAAGGAAAACAGAAAAAGTTTTACAATGCGTTCTAAAATGGAAATTATTTTACATTTTGAGAATGAATATCTCAAAATTATGGAACAACGAGTACTTATAAAAAGTTAAGAACTTTTTGGTAATCAAGTTGTTGTTATATATAAAAAACAACAAAAAATATATCAGGCGTCATTATATGAGTATATTTTTATTAATGTAAACAATACCAGCTATTTCCTATATATAACTTGGCAGCACTCATATTATCACAACCAAAAACATACAAAAACAAGGTTGCATTTCATAAAACCCACTTCAAACCAATTCGAAAGGGATTTTAACAAAATAATTTTGTATGGTAAAACCAGGTTTTAACAATTAGTTTTCAAATTAAAACCAGAATTTATTAAAACCATGTCAGTGTGGAAACCCTATAATGAGTTTTAAATGACACTCCCTCTTCTTATGCCACAAACAAAGGAAATCAGGCATTTCTCACATTCCGATCGAAATGGTTTTAATTCCGTATTTGTAATTCCAATCGATTTTGTTTTAGGTTTTTCAGATTCCGAACGGTTTTGCTTATTATAAAAATTTTAAAAACTCTATTTTTCAAATAATCTATGACAATGTTGAGCATGACATGGTTTTAGTGAATAGAAACTGAACAAATATTTTACATTAAATAAAATAATCTTAAAAATTTATAAAAATTCTTCTGGTTTCTTGACTTCTTATTAATTATTATTGTATTCTGATATTTTTAAGCTTAAGGTCTCTTTATTTTAATTTAAAATATCATCTTCAAAATTTGTTGGTACGTACACAAATATTTTTAAGTCATGCATGCACGAATGAGTGGTAAAGTAAGAAAGACTATTAAAAATTAAATTAAAATAAAGAGACCTTAAGCTTCAAAATATCAGAACACAATATTAAAAATTTATATAAATATTCCAGGAATCTCAACTGTTGCTTCAGTAAAGGGTGTTTTTTTATAGAGTGACACAAGTTTAAGTGATAATAAAACAAGGAAATGTATTTTAAATATCAATGAAACGGACTTTAATGGAAAGAAAATTTTATGAAATTAATGTTTAAATATGATTTCTGTCATGTGGCCGACAAGGCTGGTGCGCAGAAGATGCGATCTGGAACAGCTATTTTCAAAAACTAAAAAAAAAATGTCCATAAAGTGGAAGGACACAACCCCAGTTGCTGTGAACGGCGAGGAATTGATTGATTGATCTCTAATACTTTCCAGTACTTCAGTGCGCTCTGTTCGGTATATCATGGGATGCACAGGATCAGTAACAGTAAATGTGATCCGAAAACGATCTATTGTTCCTCGAATTAGCCGCTCTGAAGGACGATTATGTACGCCATAAAATGGAAGAAGTGCATGATGAGTTTTACGAATAGAACAAATATTTTCATTAAAAATCTCAACAATTTGCACGCGTTGCTCTGGTGTTGTGACACTCTAAAAAAAATACCAGGATCCTGGGAAAACGAGGATATGTGGGCGACTAAGTTTTATTTTATTTTGTAGCTCTTAAGGTTAGATTTTTAATAAAAAAAATTGGATTTTGGTGAAATTTCATACTTGGAAATGCTCTAAAAGATGCATTTCTGCAAAATGGGAATATGTGGGCAACAAAATGTTATTTTATTTATGGTGATATTTCTTATTTGGAATTTTTCTAAAGGAAAATGGGAATACATATAGGAAAACGTGGCCGACTAAATTTTATTTTATTTTGTAGCTCTTAAAGTTAGATTTTTAATTAAAAAAAAAAAGGATTTTGGTGAAATTTCATACTTGGAAATGCTCTAAAGGATGCATTTCTGGAAAATGGGAATATGTGGCCGACTAAATTCTATTTTATTTTGTAGCACTTATGGTCCTCTATAACGTCTAATAGACAAAAGTCTTTTGCAAAAAAAAAAACACTCAAGATATGTATTCGTCTTTCCATTAATTGTTGAACAAATTTTAAAGCCAGTCAGCCCATAGTGATGCAGCGACTTACTTAAATATTATGAAAAGTGCAAACCTCAAATAAAATAGTCTTTCTTACCTTACCATTCATTCGTGCATGCATGACGTAAAAATATTTGTGTACGTACCAACAAATTTTGAAGATGATATTTTCCTTATGCTGTAGACTCGCTTACATGTACAGCAAGGAAAGTAAATCTGTTTTGTTGACTATTTATGCATCCATCCGTTTTTTGTTCAAATTCGAATTCTATTTTTTTTTCAGCCATTTCAAAAATATTCCCATCCATCTTTGATGCCGACTAAGTGGTGTGTGTGTGTGTGGCTCAGTGCTCATTTTACTTTTGAAAATGTATGCAGCTTGCAAACGTATAACATGCGCCCAGCACAATTATAAACATTTCAAAGACATTTTCTATGATGGCCTCCAGGTTGTACGATGTTTGGTCGCACTCATCATTTAACATAAAAGTTTCTATATGGTTGTTGTTGTAGTTGTTGGCTTCTATTTCTTCTTCATTCAATTGTCAGTATCTCCTTCACAGCAACAGGCAGAAGAAATAAACTCAACTATAGGCCAAAATAGTTGAAGAAGAAACTTTAGTAACGATTGGATTGGACAGACAAACAAAAGACAGCCAGCCACTCAGTCAGTTAGTCAGTCAGTCAAATAACAAGAAAGAAAAAACCCCAGCAAGCATCATCTCCACTCGGCTTCGTGATGGCATAACCAGCCTTTAATTCCACGATGATGTAAGTTTTATTTTCAAACGTTCATACATACACATGCATTCTTTTTTTCCAAATTTTCATTCGGCCGAAAATGAGTGACAGAGAGACAGGGAGAGAGCGAAGCGCGAACAAAAAATATGATATCGCTGCTACAAACTTTTTGCAATTTGGAAAATTTTTGTCAGCACTAGAGTTGCTTTGGCTGCAGGCTTTTGGATGTGAGAAGTTTTATTAAAGCGTTGAGTTTTTCTGGAAGCTTTTGGTAGGTGTTCAGCAAACTAATCATGGTTCTGAGTTGTACAGTGGAATGATGTAAATCATTTACGTTAGCAAAACAAAATAGGCATACAATTTTCTATTTTTCCCTTCGAAAAGTGAGTCCACACTAAAACAACTGATGCAGAAGTCTTTGGGCAATTATTGCTAAGACTTGCAATATTATAAATGATTATATGTATACATATAATTATTGCATTCGCGAATATAAAACAATTAAGCAAATATCTAGAGTTTCAAAATGCTAGTGGCATTTTCCGGGATTTCGTTAACATCGTATGTTTTTATTTAATACAAAAATAATGGCCATAATGGCTCTGAGGCCCTTAATGTAAATATGAAAGATGTTAATAAATTATGAATACTTCAAAAAAAAAAAAAAAAAAAAAAAAAAGATAAATTGTTTCTACATTATACTGTGTTCACATATGTGTTTTTAATTGAAACAATTGTCAGTTAATTGACAATATCTTTCTGGTGTTCATACATACTAAATATTGCTACGACAATTAGCATTTGACAAATGAAAAAAAATTATTTCAATATTCATGACTCAGCGCGTCAGGATCCTCCGCTCCATAGTCTCGTGTTCTACTACTTCAGCCAACAGCATAAGTCAAACTTCAACAAAGTGTATTCAATAAGTACTTTCGTTGTAAATGCTTTCACTTTTTTAAAAGCTTTTCACTGAACACAATTCTGACAGTGTTGCATTAAAAATTTTACTCATTATTGAAACAATTATCTCTTAATTGCCAATAAGTTAATTGCAATTTTTATATGACTATTTAGTCTCAATAATGGCCTTAATTATTATAATTTGAATATTGCTTTATATGTGAACACCACATTAGCAACAGAAGCAAGTAAATAAATATTTATTTCGTTATGTTTACTTTTATTCAGAGCAAAATTTTTGTGGGTAAATGTTCCTAAAAGTCAATCAAATAAGAATAGTGGCCATTTTGAGAAAAAGTAAAATTTAGCATTAGTTCGAAATACTCTCAGTTCTTATGATGCAGTATTTAAAATTAAGTGGGTGCTGTTGGCTGAAGTAGTGGAACACGAGGCTATGAAGCGGAGGGTCGTGAGTTCGAGCCCGCTCTGGGTCATGAAATATTGTGTTGAATTCTTCTGCTCAGCATTATTGCATGGCCCTGTTAGTTGTTGCCAGCCTGTTTCAATGATGATGGCATAGTCACTGGTCACTGAACATAATTGGCAGCGGCTGACACTATCATGTACTAAAAAAGCAGAGTAACAGCACCCACCATCGTCGGCCCCGTAATAAAAATTAGCCGGCGAAGTAAAAAGTTGAAATAGCTACAAAAAAACTGTCTACCTTCTCATCTTTCCTAAATCTGTCCCCTCAATACTATCCCCTCGTTTTCAGTTCCATTGCATTGCATATTTAGGGGTCATTCCCTGAGTGCTGGTCCAAGATAAAAAAAAAATGAACACCTTTAAATACACACGTATGGTAATGTGGTAATGACGTTGGTTTTAGGGATTTTTTGGTGTGAATGTGAACTTAAACAAGTTCGTAATCATATTGATTTAAGTATTTTTATACCCTCCAAAAAAGGATTGGAGGGTATTTTCAGTTTGTCATTTCATGTGTAATGTGGCGAAATATTCCTATATGACCCCATAAGGTATATGTATTCTTGATCACTGATGAAATCTAAGACGATCTAGCCATGTCCGTCCGTCCGTCCGTCTGTGGAAATCACGATTCAGTCCAAAACAAAAGAGCTAGACCCTTGAACTTGGGCATAGATATATCTTGAAGAATAGCAAAGATCAAGTTTGTAAACGGGCTGAATCGGGCCAGAGGGAAAAAGTTCCCCTAAGAAGAACTAAACCAACCTCTAAAAAACAACATAATTTTGTTAAGGAAATGATATATTTTTCTGTTGAAAAAAGTTCAAAGCGTTAAACTTGCAGCCATAAAACCAGAAAAATTAATTGTTGAAACCCGCCTATTTAGTGGGCGTTGAAGTAAGATATTATATGCAAATATAGTGTAAAAATTTAACAAATTGTATTACTTAAGCCTGCATTCCTTGAAAATTAAATATTTAAGGCTTTATGATGAAGCCTGATCGTCTTCTTGTAATACATTTTAAAAACAAATTTTTATATTCGATTGCACTGTACATCTTTATACAAAAATTTTAGGAACAAGATATAAAATGATCATCAAAAGCTCGGTTTATTTTTTTCAGTGTAAAGACTTCAGAACATCAAAGCACATACAAATATTTAAAGTATATGCAAACTTCCACCCCACACTCCCACAATGATGTAAGAAATTCACCACAATAACCTCGCACACGAACAAACACTTTGAGATTGAGAGATAAATACTTGTATTCGAACAATTACAAACACAATTAAATAAATGACAAACATAATGTGGAAACATAACAAGTAATGCTGTTTGTGTCGTCTGAGATTTGACGAAGGGATGGCGAGCGATTACAGAGGCACGGCGTGGATAATTCGCAGACACGGTGTATGTGTTAGCATCAAACACTTGTGCTTGTGTTAGCACACTAATAATAGATTTTTAATTAGTTGAATTGTAAGTGAGATATTATTTTTAAGTTTTATCATAGGAATAACAACAAGTAAAAACGTTATATGTTATATGTGACCGTGTCGAATCTTAAACACCCTCCAAATATTTAGTAAATAAAAACTATGTTTGAATTAAGATTCTATAGGCTAATTGTTCGAAATTTTAATTTAAATCTCAGAAAGACATGATAAATATTCCAAGGCACAAAGGCAAGTCAACATCAGTTTTTGTTATTCAACTTACACGGCAGAGCAGAACAGCTGTTTTCGAAAGACGCAACAATTTCATCATCTGTGCTCATGTGTATTGTGTTTGTCACCACTTATTAGGTGGCTTAGTTGAATGTGATACCAGTTCCTATTTACACAAATTTTATTGTGAAAAAGGATACGAGAACTGTATCAACCTGATGTTAACATGTTATTGTTATAATACCCGTGTTACCGTTTGATTATTTTTCTTTTCCTTTTTTCATGTCTCATTTTTCTGAATTTTTATTCTTATTAAAATTTACATTTTTATGGTATTTCGCTTATGTAAACAAGAAAAAAAATTATTTTAATACGGCCGTTTCCAATGTATTTTGGGGAGCATGACTGAGACATTTACGTATCATAAAATTGTTTAACCTGCTAGGGCACAGTTCCTTTTCTGCGCCCAATTTTATAACTCCATACAGGGTCACTGCGAGAGAGGCAGTGGGGAAGACACCACTTCACTCACACTTAAAAACTAAATGTTTGATGTAGTTAAGTGTAGCAAAAACGTTTTTTTATAAGGTCATTTAGGGGGCAAAGGGGGGTACAGCGGTAGGGCAGGGGAAGATCAGAGAACATATTACCTTCATCGTAAAAGCTTATAAAATAAATTCTTAAGGAATGTAGACTTAATGAATACAATTTTTTAAATATTTACAATATATTTTCATATAATATGTAACTTCAGAACCCACTGAAGAGGGCGGGATCCAAAAATAGACCATATCGTGTTTTCCACAGACGGACGTATAGGCATTGCTAGATCGCCTTAGACTTCATCAGTGATCAAGAATATATATACTATACTTTATTGGGTCCAATTATTTTTGGAGCTTATTAAGACTATTTTGTCGGCGTCGCTCTGGCAAGGGCCGTGGGGAGATAATTAAATTAATTTTTTTATAGAGTCATTTGATGAGCAAAGGGGGGGAGGAAGGGGGGTAGGGCAGCGGAGAATCAGGACACGTCTCCGCTTCGTCATAAAAGTTTAAAAATGATATTTTTAAAGAATGTAGACTTAAGTAAAACAATTTGTTAAATTTGTACACTATTTTTGTATATAATAACGCCCACTAAAGAGGGTGGGATCCAAAAATTAATTTATTTTTTTTTGACGCGTTGAACCTTCTTTGGCATAAAAATATATCATTTGCTTAGCAAAATTTAAAAAAAAAGCTTTAAAAATTATGTTGTTATTTAGTGATTTGTTTAGTTCTTCTTAAGGGAACTGGTTCGATTCAGCCCATGGTTTAATTCAGCCCATTTACGAACTTGACCTCTGCTATCATTCAAGATATATTTATACCAAGTTTGAACAATCTGGCTCTCTCCGTTTGGACTATATCGAGATTTCCACAGACGGACGGACACATGTAGCTAGATCCTTTCAGAATTCATCACTGATCAAGAATAAGTATATACTTAGAGTCGTAGATGGATATTTCGCTGTGTTACACATGGAATGATAAAGTGAATATACCTTCCAGGGTATAAAAGGAGGAATAATACTTATACAATTGTTTCAGGACTCAACAGCTCACAAAAAAGGACCATAACAACTTTAAAATCACATGACGGGCGGTATTCATCAGATATTTAAAGGGCGGTGATTTAAAAAACTTGCTGTGATATTAAACTTTGGGCTATAAAATATGAAACATTTTTTAAATGTTCATGGTTTGATGGATCAGAGATTTTTTTTTGAATATATAAAAAAAAACTTCTCTTAAAACTGCATTATTACCCTTGGGCAATACGTTAGTATTTTCTATTATTATTTTTTATCTGGGACCAGTACTCAGGCGATGACCCCTACATATGCAGTGCATTGTGCCGGAACTAGAGAGGAGGGGATAGTATTGAGGGACTAATTTTTGCTACAGGACCGACGAAGGAGGGTGCTGCTGTTACTCTGTCGCTGGCAGTTATGTTCAGTGAGCCGTTCTATGCCTTCATTTACTGAAACGGACTGACAACAATGAACACAATCATGCACTAATGCTGATCAGAAGAATTCAACACAATATTCATGACTCAGCGCAGGGTTGAGCCAGCACCCTCTTAGATATCATCAGAACAAAATTCACTTACTTTTAAGAATAGCGGCAAGCAATTCGTTCTTTGACTAAGATATGCTGAAAACTGGCTTCATATACTATATATCCTTTCTTTGATCGCCAAAAGCAAAATTGCGGCCAACTAACGAATTTTCCAATATCCCATTAATCTCTTTCCTTCTGTAAACTCAAACTTTTAAAAATAAAGTTTTTACTCTATTGGGTTTCCATGCAGATGCAGGGATTTCAGATTTAACTAGCTCTTCTTAAAACTTGTGTGGCAGACTGCAGAGAGGGGTGTTCAAAACAAATCGTTTTACTCGACCGCTGAAAACTTAGTCACTATGCCATCTCTTCTTCACAATATGTATATAAAAATGTATGTGACTCGAAATGTGTGTCGATGGGTAAATGCCGTACGAATGCATCTGTGTAATATTTAAGCGAAGATCGGTCTTCTTGTATGTAGTATTGGGCTGTTTGTTGTTGCCGTTGCCGTTGTTAATGCTGTTGATGTTCATGTTCATCATGTTGGTGTTGGTGTTTGGTTTCGATGTTGCTGATGTGGTGCTGACGACGATCATGCTGATGATGATGATGATGATGATGATATTGATGATGGGCTTTAGTGGTTTTCCTTTTGATTTTAAAAGTTCATTTCGCTTTGAAAACGTTAACGATTAAGTTGTGCCTCGCGCTTTATTCTTGTGCTTCTTACAACCGGGTATACAACAAAAATGTACATATAAATACTTTTTGCTTTTAATTGTTTTCTATTTTGAAACGTTTTTTAATACTTTGCATTGATGTTGAACTTAAAAACTATTAAGTAAAACACCTAAACGTTTCGTTAAACATTCTAAATGTTAGAAAAGAAAAAGAAACAAACACGTTGGATTTAGATTTTTCCGCAGCGTGCAATGAAAAACAAAATATTTCCATAAAAATTTATAATGTATTTAGTGTGTAATTTCCACTTGAGTGCATGCGCGTAAAGAAGACGTTTAATGGTGTTTTGTTAAAAATATTTCAAAAATATAACTGAATGAAAATATGTATGTACACACACACATATACTCGTATGTGCATACATAGTGTTTCCTAATCACTTGTGACAATAGAAAAAAAGATTTGGTTAAAGTGTTAAAACGTTTGCAACAAAACGAAAACGATTAAATAAATGAGTGCATAAATTAAAAAATTCAAATTATTTCTATACAATAAAGGACAGCAATTGATTTTTATAGCAAATTTCGTCCTTAAATATTTAAATATAAAATATTGCAATCCCATAAGTGCTAAATAGTGTTTAATGTTTTTCTTTGGCATTTTCTTCATTTACAGCAGCGTCATTAAGAAAACTTTGTTTCCTCACCGAATTCGGGATTAAATTTTCTCAAAACCACGCTCTTTTCATACAAACTTTTTGGATTATAATTTTTCTTACATCATGTTATGCATAAATTTATATATTTGCACGTTTATTTGTGGTAAGTATTATAAACAGTATTAATATACAAAATTTTAATTAATTCATTTAATAAGCAAAGGCAGCTAATTTATGCCGATCTCAAAAGTTTTATTTGATGTTACGAAAAGTTTTGTTGTTTAAAATGCCAACGAAATGGAGGATGTAGTTATGACAGCGTTTAATATAATTATTTCTTAATGTGCAACGTTCCAGAAAAGGTCATAAATTTAATTTTCAATTAAGGGCGAATATTATATATAATTTAAAAGAAATTTATTGAGGTGGAATTATTAGAGCGTTGTTGAAAATGTATGTATATTTGTATTTCTTCGTTTTTCTTTTAAACCAGGCAGACTTCACTTGAATTCAAAAACTCTGAGTCGTGCATGTTGTAACTCCAAATTCGAAATTCAGAAATTTCAAACCCCGTACCTACAATTTGTTAAAGAGTTTTCTACATATCCTCTGGTTTCACCTAAAATATATTTAAATGAACCTCTTAGAGTCATAGAGGTCAAAAGACACAAGAGCATTTTAAAAGATATTGTAAATATATTATATTTTTTAATTTAATTAATTAATTAGTTACTTAGTTTTTTCAAGTTTTTAAATTAGCAAAAAACAAAAGATATTGTAAAAAGTTCAAAAGTGCTTGCCAAGCAATATCCTTGTCAAAATAATATATGAAGGACTGCATTAAACTTCTAAACTTTTGGAACTAAAATATTCCAGTTATTTTCATACCCTCCAAAAAGGAATCCCAGGGTAAATTCCGTGTGTAGACCCCATAAAGTATATATGTATATATATTCTTGATCAGTGATAAAACCTAAGACGACATAAGCATATCCGCCTGTTCGTCTGTGGAAATCACGATTCAGTTCAAATGAAAAGAGCCAGACCCTTGAAATTTAGTATAAATATATCTTGAAGGATAGCACAAGTCAAGTTCGTAAATGGGTTGAATCGGTCCAGAGAGAAAAAAGTTCCTCTAAGACGAACTAAACCCACCTCTAAAACACAACATAATTTTTAACGTTTTTTATACCCTACAAATATTCGCTTTGTCATCCCGTGTCAGCGAAATATTCCTCTGAGACCCTATAAAGTATATGTGACAGCGCATAGAGAAAGGGACCTAAGGGTAAAAAATGGCTCTCCTGAACAAAACCGGTTTTCACCCATAGGTCCCTTTCTATTTTGTGCGTCACATCGATGAAATTTAAGACGATCATGTTCGTCCGTCCGTCCGAATGATAGCACAGATCTCGTTCGTAAATGTGCTAAATCGGGCCAGAGAGAAAAAGGTTTCCCTAAGAAGAACTATGCCAACCTCTAAAAAACAACACACTTTTTAAAGTTTTATTTTTGTAATTTGTTAAGCAAAACATATATTTTTATATCAAAGAAGGTTCAACGCGTTAAACTTAGAGCCATAAAGTCAAACAAATTTATTTTTGGACCCTGCCCCCTTTAGTGGGCGTTATTATCAAAAATAGTGCAAAAATTTAACAAATTAGCCCTATTCACAATCTTGTGCAAATGGTCTTGCATTATTGAATTTGCAAATTGAGAGAGTATTTGAGAGCATTTTCAATGTATTTTGTTGGTGTAGAGTACAATTATTTTGCAAATGCAATGATGCTAGACTACTTGCACAAGATTGTGAATAGGGCTATTGTATTACTTAAGCCTATATTCCTTAAAAATAAAATTTTAAACAATTGATCCCATCAAAAAAAATTTTTACATTTAATTAACCCAAAAATTAATTTTTAGTATTTTATGGCAAAGGTGAAATGGGTCCCCCACGGCCCTTGCCAGAGCGACCCCGACAAAATATAGTTTTAATACGCTCCAAAAAGAATTGTACCCCATAAAGTACAGGGTGTCCGCCGGGAAAGTATACTACTTTGTTTTGCCGCCATTTTGGTAAAAATTGGTCTTGACAGTTCATATTTGACAGTCGGGAAGTAGACACGTGGCAAATTTATTATGGAAAAATATTTGATAATCCAACGTGTTTTAATTGGATTACAACAATTATTTCAGGAAATGGTGATATTGATTGGCCTCCACGGTCGCTTGATTTGACTGCTCCGGAGACTTTTTTTGTGGGGATATCTTAAAAGCAAGACTTATGCAAACAAACCAGAAACGCTTGAGCAACTCAAACAAAATATTCGTGATGAAATTAGTGAAATACCGCTTGTAATGTGTGAGAGTGTTATGAAAAATTTGCTCAAAAGGGATCGAATTTGTGAGGCTAACAGAGGCGGACATTTCATATAATATGTAACTTGAACGCCCGCTTTAGTGGGCGTTGCAGATACATATTAGATTAAAAAATAGTGTAAAGATTTAACAAATTGTATTCCTTAAGCCATCATTCCTTAAAAATTTAGTTTATAAGCTTTTACAATGAAGGTAAGATGTTCTCTGATCTTACTTTGTCCTACACCTCCACCCACCTTCGCCCTCTAAATAGCTCTATCCAAAAAAAAAAATCCTACATTTGATCAAAATAGAGTTTTAAAGTTCTACACAAAAATTTCTGTGCACAGTAGGTTAAACAATTTTAGCTTATCTCAGTCCCTTTTTTGCACGTTTATATAAATATTAATACGTTAGTTTTTATGCTGAAGGAAAGGTGTCTCCGCCATGCTCCTCTCAGCACATTAGAAACGATAGTATTAAAATAAAATTTTTTCTTGTGTAAGAATAAAAATAGAGTGTTTATTCAGTAAATATTTGGAATATATTTAAGATCCGAACCGTTCGAATATAACGTTTTTACTTGTTTATTACGTATTCCTAAATATTTACATCATATTATTATTCATTAGAAAATCTATAGCCTAGTAAACTTTATAAGTTTTATTTTCCTGTTTTTCTTTTATGTTCTGCATTTGCAAATATATTTTCTCTTATTGTTAAGTAGAAAAATTGCTCTATTTTCCAAAAAGGCTCTATCGCCGTTGTCATTATATAGACAAACTGGAAATAACGACAATACATCTGCATCATTATCAGATGCATTCCAAAAATAAATCGAACAAGAAACGTGATTTTTTTCTGATGTGGATCATAAAACAATAAAATCATTGACGATTCTCAAAGAACACACTCGTACACATATTATTATTGACGTACTCAAATCTTAATCTTCACTATAAAGAATTTAGACATAATAATACAATTATTTTTTTTAATTTTTTGAAAATTCAACCCATAATTCAAGCCTTACAGCCTTGTGGCACCATTATGAATCTATTTACATGTACAGATATATAAAACTTTTCATTTTAACTTTAATACAACAACTCCTAAATATAATAATGCTGAACAATTTAGTCAAAACAAGCAACAATTAAAGCAACGCAACTGCAAAAGTTAAGTTTACTTCCAGCCAGTAGTTTAACATTGAAATCACCATTTTTGGACGATGGGCGTTATTTGTATTTAATTTCAAATGCGGCATGTCCATAAAGGTAACTTTACTAACACGGAATTGTCTGTAAAACATGTATTAATGGAATAAAAGTATGTATGAGCCTGCAAACTACTTGTATAACACGACAGACTATAATATCAAGCATTAAATTTAAAAACAAAAACAAAGAGTTGCACCGATATGCTGCCTTAAGCAACAATTGGCCATATTGATAATATTTTATACTAACAGTTTATGTTCATAACTTTAGTATTATGAGCCGAAACCAAAATCTATTTATGCGTTAAAATTAAATTGAAATAGAAACCAAAACCAGTACACTTTCAGAAATAAATTCGTTCGAAATCGTATGCTACAGAGTAACATTCCCGAATTTAAAAACTGAAATCGGGGGAAATATATTTAAATTTGCCAAGTCATATAAACTATTGAATATGAATTACAATATATAAGATTACGAAAAGCTATTTTTAATAAACCTAAAATGTAAATTAAATAAAAGCTAAAAATATAACGCTATAGAAAATGTAAAACGGCCTAAGTGGCATTTTACAAAAAGCAAAAAAAACCTGTTTAAATGAAAATTAAATTTGAATAAAATTTATTATTGCTAAATATTGGTTAACACTAAATATTAATTTAATTGATTTTAATAATTTAAAAAAAATTTTAAACATCAAAAGCGATCATTTTAGAGCATCTTTTGAAAAACTAAAGGTTGACATTATTGTAAAATTCCAGTAAAGAATCTTAAATAATTAAAGGATAGATTAGGTTGAAGAGAAGGGCGTAAGCAACAGCTGTCGCAATCCGTTTAGGATTACATTTAGGTCTTACAGACCTGTTGTGGGCTCTATTATAAGGAGTTACCATTCCGTTATAGGGAGTCTCCATTAAAAACCATAGAATCCTTTGAATTTGATTACGTTAAGAACCTAGTCTCTTCAATGTATCTTCTTAAGTCTCTCCAGTTAGAACCCCTAAGAAATTCCATCTCCCGTATAATCTCCTGATTAAATGTTTGTCTTCTGACTTAATTAAAAGCTGGACAGTAGCACAAGCAATGATCGTGTTTCGTCATCCTCCTGACAGGCTCTGGATGTTATATCGTCAACGATACCCATGCGTGCCAGGTGATTCCTTAACTCTTAAATTAATCAATTAAATTAACCAATCTTCATAGTGCTGGCCTACTTAATCTTAGGATTTCCTTTGTCTTGTTACCATTTGGGTTTCCCCATAGAATTCTAGTCACTCTCTTGTATCCAATTCTACAGCCCATTGCTTTAGTTCGTTTTTAAAAACTTGAAATGATTTAGAATTCTCTAGTGTGATGTTTGTCATTAATGTTCCCATCCTTGCTAGCCTATCCCCCTCAATATTTCCAGGTATTGCTTGATGTCCTGGGATCCATATTATCTCAATGCTTCCACAGTGCGTGCATGAGTTTATTTCATCCTTGCATTGTAATACAGGCCGAGATTGAACCGCATAATTACTTAGGGTATCGATGACTTTCCTAGTATCCGTGAAGATACGAACTGGTAGTCTGTTATCAATTTCCTTTAACGATTTTATCCCTTCCGTAAAATAAGTAAAAGTGCTGTATTCGATTGTGCCGAACCCTTGAGCCATGTATTCATTCCCACCCTGTAACTGTCCTTTTGATATTTTTTATTTTTTTAATGCTAATTTAATTATTTTTAATTATTTCTATAGAAAATACTAGCTACTTGGACCCGACGTTGGCCGGCTTCCCCAACTATTCGACTTTGTACAAAAGGTTTTCATTTAGTGCTTTGCATCCACCTTCTAGAAAATGAAATGCCATGGGATGTATGAAATGCCATGGGATGTATGAAGAAATCCCACTATGTGCCACACCCACTTGAGATATCAAAAATAAAATTAGCGTATTTTACCCCCAAGATATTCCCTAATGTATTGTCAAAATTATATGTATAACTTCAACGATATTTGCGGCGCACGCCAAAACATGTCGCCGATTGTAGAATTTTTTCCTACTTACTTGACACTTATGTTTGGACAATTTACACAATATCTTTATAAATTATAGCCTATGCGTTATTCTGATGTATAAGCTAAATTATTGTAAAGTTTCATTAAAGTCCATTCAGTAGTTTTTGCGTGAAAGTGGAACAAACATCCACACTCACAAACATTCGGCTTTATAATATTAGTAGGAAGTAGGATAGGATGTATAATTAGTAAAGATAAAATTGTAACGAAAAAAGAATTTCACTTTGTCATTCCGCGTGTAATGCAGCGAAATATCCCTCTAAGAGCCCATAAAGTACATATCTCCCTGATCAGTGGTGAAATCTAAGGCGATGTAGTGACGTCCGTCCAACCGAAATCACGATAAACCCTTGAAATTTGGTACTGACTAATTCTGAAGAATAGCACGGGTCAAGTTCGTAAATGGAAAAAAGTTTCCCTTAGAAGAACTGAACCAACCCCTAAAAAGCAACATACGAGTAATTTTTAGTTTTTTTTTGTAATTTTGTTAAGCAAATGATATATTTTTATGTCAAAGAAAATTCAAAACGTTGAAGTTGGAGCCAAAAAAATACATTTTTTAACCCCGCCTCTTTTAGTGGGCGTTGAAGTAAGATATTATATGCAAAAATAGTGTAAATATTTAACAAATTGTATTCCTTAAGCCTACATTCCTTGAAAGGGTGCTGTTGGCTGAAGTAGTAGAACACGAGACTATGAAGCGGAGTGTCCTGAGTTCAATCCCGCGCTCAGTCATGAATATTATGTCGATTTCTTCTGATCAGCACTAGTGCATGATTGCGTTAGTTGTTGTCAGCCTGTTTCAGAGGTGAAGGCAAAGCACTAATCACTGAACATAACTGACAGCGACTGACACAATCTTGGAGCAAAAAATTAGCCGGCGCAGAAAAATGTTCAAATTGCTACAAAAAATTCTCCACCTTCTCATTTTTCCTCATCTGTCCCCTCAATACCACCTTTCCAGTTCCGGCGCAACGCATTGCATATGTAGGGGTCATACCCTGAGCGCTCGTCCTACTGCTAAACACAAAAATTTAAATATTTAAGATGGTAAGATGTTTTCTGATCTTCTCTTGCCTTACTTTTTTTACTTTTAAGTTTTTACGACAAAGGCAAGATTTCTCCTCCACGGCCCTTGCCAGAGTAATCCTGTCAAAATACAGTTTTAATATTGGCCACAAGAATGTCTTAAAGGAACTCTTACCCAGCAGGTTAAAAATCTTTAATTTATTTACAAAATTTTTGGAGGTTATTTAAGTTCGAATATATATATATATATATATATATATATATATATATATATATATATATAACGTTTTTACTTCTTTATATTTTACTAGTTAATTTTAATAAATTTTCCTAACCTGGGTCTGGCCTTTTTGATTTCTAGTATCAACGACCTTCTATTAAAAATATTAAATTTGTATAATTTATAGAGAAAAGGAAAATTTTGTACGCCTCTATAAGAAATAAAACTTTAATTTTCCAGCCCTGGAATCGACTTTTGTTTAATTTTTTATACCAATTTAATTCTTCCTGAAGTATAAAATAGATATAATTAACAAAAAAAAATTTTTTGTTTCAGCTAGTTACTTTTGTATACCAAAAATAAATTTAAATTTTCCAGCTCTGGAGCTGTATTTTGAATTTTGTAGATTCCCTAAATATCAACCCAAGACCGATGTCTTTAGTTTTTCTTTCTTTGAGAAAAACTGGATCGTTGTCTTTCCCAACGATCCAATAGGGCTAGTAAATTGATCAATTAATTTTGTATCAACGATGTCTTGCTAATTTTGAGAATTTGTATTCCCCATGGAATACAGAACAGAGCTGATTGCATAAAATGAATAGCACACAATAACGATAAAGAGAAATTAGTGCAATTTTTGACCTCTTTTTAATTATTATTGTATTCTGATATTTTTAAGCTTAAGGTCTCTTTATTTTAATTTAATTTTTAATTTCAATATTTCGTCACTCCTTTGAGTGACTTCTTCAGGAAATTAATAAATAATAAATAAAATAATTAATTTCCTGAAGAAGTCACACAAACGAGTGACGAAATATTGAAATTAAAAATTAAATTAAAATAAAGAGACCTTAAGCTTAAAAATATCAGAATACAGTAATAATTAAATTCAATTAAAATTTCTAGGCTAATTGTTGGAATTTTTTTTTAATGCACAAATACATGATAAATATTCCAAGACACAAAGCAAAGTCAACATCAGCAGACTAGAACATCTATTTTCGAAAGTCGCTACACTTTCATCATCAGTACTCGTGTGTATTTTGTTTGTAACAACTTATTAGTGGTATTCAGTTTCCGTATGGCTTATTATTATAACAGTAATGACAATCTGAAGGCAATAATTTTTTTGGAGATCTTGCGGGTTTTCTCATTTAATTTAATTTTGATAGGGAAATGTAACTAATATTTTACTACCTTTAATCGACTATTAATTGGCAATAAAAAATATTTTTAAAATTGAGAATATCTCTAACCAATTTTGTAAATGAGACATAAGGAAACTAATAAATGAGGCATTAGCACTAATGAGATGCCGTAAGTATTTGTGATCTACTTTATTGTAAGAGAATTTTACTTGTAATTCCCTTAATTCCAATGCTCTTAAGTAAAGCAATTTAAAATGATATCGAAGCCAAGTCATATAAAAATAATTCAAGAAAAATTTTCTTTAATAGCCAATAATTAGCTTTATGTAAAGCCATCCATTTTGGTTCAAACACATTTTCTAGATCAAATGTAAAATGTTACATCTTTCAACATTAATGTTTTACTTGTTTCGTATATTGCAATTCATCATTTATCATCCGTCAACGCCATCAATGAGCATGACAAACAAGTTTTCTGTACATAATCTTATGCTTAATAAAAAAAAAAACAACCAAAGTTATTTTCATTTCTTTAGCGTCGTCTTTGCTTCAATAACGCATTATATATTTTATATTCCTATTAACGGCAGTGTCATTTCGTTGGCAGCTTTATTTTATTTCAGTAAATTAAAGTTGCTTCAATTTTATGTGATAATTTTATGTTTGCTTTTGGGATGTTTAAAATACAAATTATTTTTTAATTGCATGTTTCTTTTGTTTGAAATATTTTCCAGTGTTTAGTTTATAAGGCAATAATAATATTTTTTTGTTGAATGCAGTTAATGATATTGAAACATTTCTTTAATTAAGGTGTAGTTTGAATGAACTTTTGACCTTGCAGAGTCTTTACTATTTACGGATTTTATAGATAATGTAAGAAGTTTAAAAGAAATAATTCATTGTGTACATATTTCCTTCTAGCTCCCGTTGACACTAGCTCGGCATTTATTTGGTAAAATAATTGATCGGAGTAACAACTGCCGATGTCATATTTGTTAAGTGTAAGAGTTCTCTCCGAAAAACTTTGTTATGTGAAAAAATCAGCATAGAAAATCTGTAAAATGAGGCGACAGGAATAGCTTTCGCATTTCAATGTAAATTGTATACAAATTCGTTTAGTTTTCCTTTCCAATCGCATCGCATTACGGAGTAACTACTCCGAAAACTTTGAGAGATTTTTATTCCAATATTTTTACTTACGCCAACAGTGAATGATATTTATTTGCCTTTGGATAGATGATCGAATTTAAAATAAAATATTTGCTAATATTAATCAAATATATTGAAATAGACTAGTATTTGTTACATGTTACGTTTCCCAAAGATATCAGGGGCCAAATTACCACATTCTATATCGATCGAAATTTCAATACAATTTAAATGGAAATTTCGATCGATATCGAATGCCGTAATTTGCCCCCAGCATCAATTTAATTTTCAACCCACACACAAGAAAAATAGAATTGTGCTATTTTCAAAAACCGCCTCACTTTCATCATCAGTACTCATGTCTATTTGTTTATTGTTATATGCGGCCTTTTTTAAATTTCAAGTAAAAGGAGTTTTCATAAGGTTTATACAGGATCCCAGGTTGGTAAGTGTAAAATTTCGCTATATTCTTCACATAAAAAAAAGAAACAAGTTAAAACGTTATATTCGATAGGATCTTCAGAGTCGATACTCTCCAAATATTTAGTACATAAAAACTATATTTTTATTCTTATTAAAACTTACATTTTTATGGTATTTGGCTTAAGAAAACAAGAAAAAAAATTTATTTTCATACGGTCGTTTCCAATGTGTTAGGAGGAACAGGACTGAGACATCTTTCCGTAAGCATAAAAACTTACGGATTAATATTTTATATCAACGTGCAAAAAAGAGACTGATAATAGGAACTGTTATCACATTCAACTAAGCCACCTAATAAGTGGTGACAAACACAATACACATGAGCACTGATGATGAAATTGTTGCGTCTTTCGAAAACAGCTGTTCTGCTCTGCTGTGTAAGTTGAATAAAACTGATGTTGACTTTCCTTTGTGCCTTGGAATATTTATCATGTCTTTCTGAGACTGAGATAAGTTAAAAATGTTTAACCTGCAGTTCCTTTAAGATATTTATGTGCCCAATTTCAAAACTCTATACAGGGTCACTCCGAGAGAGGCCGTGAGGGAGACATCTCACCTAAATCGTAAAAACGTAAAAGCAAAATTTTCAGGGTACACTAGAGCCCCGACTTGCGTCCTCCCGATTTGCATCGTTTCGATTTGCGTCGCTTTTTAAAAGCTACTCGCGTCGTTGCGCGCCCAATGTAAGCTAAATAAATTACAATTTTTTAATGCATCTACTTTTTATGAATATACTCGTACATATCACACTGCTTCCTCTAAAGGGGGTCAACTCGAAATTTTTCAATTTTCACTTTTTGCCAGAAATCAATGTACAGTCGTCATATCTACCCAGTGTAAAAATCTTACATCAATATCTTTATTCTTCCGCCAAAAAAATATACAATTGTATGCCTGTTTGTGATATAAAGTAGTTTAAAGAATTTTCAATGTTTTGCCTCTACTGAAAATTTGTAAATTTTGAGTTGACGCTCTTCAGAGGAAATATTGCGATATGTAAGTGAATTTAATTTTTGTTATGTTTTTTCTTAATTTATTGTTTTGTTATTTCTTTATAATAGTTATAAACATTTGTTGAAATAAAGGAAATAAATAAAAATGTATTCATACTTGTTTTTTATCAAATATACAAAATTTTTGCTTTGTTTTGAATATTTTCCCCAATAAATTAAATTTCAGTGCATTTATATAAAAAAAGGTGGTTCGATTTGTGTCACGTTTCTGTGGTCCCCATTAGCGACCCAAGTCGGGGCTCTAGTGTAGTTAAGTATAAAAAAAAAGCTTTTTTTGATAAGGGCAGGGAAGGATCAGAGAACATATTACCTTTGACGTAAAAGATTATAAATAAAATTTTTAAGGAATGTAGACTTAAGGAATACAATTTGTTAAATATTTGCACTATTTTTTCATATAATATGTAACTTCAACGCCCACTAAAGGGGACAGGGTCCAAAAACGACGGACGTATGGGCATTGCTAGATCGTCTTAGACTTCATCACTGATCAAGAATATGTATACTTCATGTTGGACTTCTTTTTGGAGGGTATTAAAACTGTATTTTGTCGGTGTCGCTCTGCCAAGGGCCGTGGGGCACTTTTCACCTTTGCCATAAAACACCAAAAATTAATTTTTGCGATAATTAAGTGTATTTTTTTTATAAAATCATTCGGTGGCAACATTAGGATGAGGTTACGTCCTAGCATCTTCATAAAGTCCTAAAGATGTTATTTTTAAGGATTGTAGGCTTAAGTAGCACAATTTCTTAAATTTTTCCACCATAGTTTGCATATAATAACGCCCACTCAAGAAGGCGGGGTTCAAAAATCTATGTTTTTACGCATTGGACCTTCCTTGGCATAAATATATATCATTTGATTAACAAAATTACAAAAAAAAATTTAAAAATTATATTGTTTTTTAGAGATTGGTTTAATTCTTCTTAGGGGATCTTTTTTCCCTCTGGCGCGATTCAGCCCATTTGCGAACTTGACCTGTGCTATCGTTCATCATATATTTATACCCGGTTGCAAGGGTCTGTCTGGCTCTTTTCGTTTGGTTTGAATCATGGATTCCACAGACGGACGGACGGACAAGGCTAGATCGTCTTAGATTTCATCTCTGATCAAAAAAAAAAAAAAAAATATATATATATATATATATATATATATATATATATATATATATCTATATCTATATATATATATATATATATATATATATATATATATATATATGTATTTTAGAATGATTGAGCTCGAGGTCGTTTTTGTAAAAATCGTTATAATTTTTCTATTTTATTCGATATTTCGTCAACAATTTGTTGACATCATCAGGAATAACAATCGAAAATTAAAATTTTCTGTATAAATTGGTTTTGAAATATGACAAAAATTTTTTCGAATATATCTATGTTTTCAAAAAACCAATTTATACAGAAAATTTTAATTTTCGATTGTTATTCCTGATGATGTCAACAAATTGTTGACGAAATATCGAATAAAATAGAAAAATTATAACGATTTTTACAAAAACGACCTCGAGCTCAATCATTCTAAAATATATATATATATATATATATATATATATATATACTTTACGGGGTCTCATAGGGATATTAAGATTCGTTTTTGAAACTTCTGCGTCGAATAAACATTTTAATAAAAGTATTATAGAAAGTTTAACATTTAAAATATTTTAAGTTCGTTAAAAAAAGAAATATCTTAAACATTTGAAATTTGTATAGAATACAAAATAAATATTTAAAACGAGTGCAAATTTTTCTTTAACAAGGTCATATACAATTAAACCCTTAAAAAGTCGATGCAGGAACTTGTCTTCTTCACAAGAAATAATTTTATAAAAATATATGCGAAAGCAAAATTTAATTTACATGTTTAAAAGTTTAAACTGTGACTTCAGCGATATTGCTCTACCCTTCACTGGTTAATTGAAGTGAAATTAAAATAAAAAACACACGCAATGAATAACTTGTATGTGGGAATTGCACTGAGAAGTATGCGAAGTTGATCGAATTACGAAAATATTTAAATTTTAAACAGTTGAACTTAAAACAAAAAAATTGGATTTCCATGTAAATTTTTATTTGTTTAGCAAAACTGTTTCATCAACAAAGTTTTGAAGTAAAAAGACACTGCAGTTGCAGAGTTTTGTGTATTTATTTAAAAAAAACCCTAACTCGAAATTTGTATACGAAATGAAATTGGAATTCATTAAAGTCTTGGGTAATCGGCAACATTGTGATTTGATGCTGAGATGCTGATGTTGATGATCTTGTTTTGTTTTCAATTATCTGCTCTTGTATAATGCAAACGATTTACCAACAAAATTCTAATGTTACAGCAAAAAGAGAACAAAAAAAAATTATTTTTTTTATAAAATTATATTTAAATTAAATGTAAATTTTAGATATAGAGTTTTTCATGAAACGGCACTTTCAATTGTATAGAAAAGAACAACAAAACATGCTTGTCTGTTTCTGCTTTTTTTTTGTTTTTTTTTGTTTTGATGATGGATGACTTGATAAAATTGCAAAATTAGTTTCGTCTGCAGTTTTTGAATACAGCAAGCAGATCTACAAGGTATTGCAATTTTCTATTCTGTTTTATTTTTTTGTTTAAGACATTTTTTAATTAGTTTTATCAGCAGTTGTTTTTATAAGAATTACTTCCAAATAAGCAACCAGCCATCAAACGGAAATATCAAAATTGTAATTAAGAATAAAATAAACGATTTATTTTGTGCATTAATGAGGTATTTCGTATACCGCCTTCAGCTATTTGAGTTACATTTTAATAATTATATGCAATTAAATAGAAATTAAATTTATGTGCTACTATTGAAAATTGATAGAAGTGAGGTTTTATGTGGCTAAAAATTACTTCATTCAGATATGAGAGTCCATGACTTTTAGAATGAAACACAGGTTTTTATACAAAAAGCGATTTAATTTTTCAACAGATTCTCCTGCCAGTTCTATACACTTAGTCCAACTTTTCTCCAATTTTTTTATCCATTCCGAAAAATACGATTTGTCGAGATCATCAAAATGGGCATTTTTTTGTGAAATGATTTCGTCGTTAGAATCAGATCTATTGCCGCCAAGCAATTTCTGCAAGCTTGGAAACAAGAAATAGCCACTCGGGGCTAAATCTGCAGAATATGGCGGAGGAGAGAGCAATTCGTAGCCCAATTCATAGATTTTTGCCATTTTTGTTGGTGCTGTTGGCTGAAGTAGTAGAAAACGAGACTATGAAGCGGAGGGTCCTGAGTTCGAGCCCGCACTGAGTCATGAAATATTGTGTTGAATTCTTCTGATCAGCATTGCTGTATGGTTGTGTTAGTAGTTGTTGCAGGCCTGTTTCAATGATGAAGGCATAGTCACTGATCACTGAACATAATTGGCAGCGACCGACACTATCATGTACTAAAAGCAGAGTAACAGCACCCATCTTCATCGGCCCTGTAGCAAAACTTAGCCGGCGAAGTAAAAGGTTGAAATAGCTACAAAAACAACTGTCTATCTTCTCATCTTTCCTAATCTGTCCCCTCAATACTATCCCCTCGTTTTCAGTTCCGGCGCAATGCATTGCATATATAGGGGTCATCCCCTGAGTGCTGGTCCTACTCCTAAAAAAAAAAAAAAATTTACATAAATGCGGTACCCATTTTGCGGAAATCTTTCTCATACTCAAGTGATCATTCCAAATTAAAGCCATTGAGACTTTTGAAAATCCTATGGCTTCAACAATCTCTCTCACGTGAAATCTTCGATCGTCTACATTGTAGACTCTACAACCATATCGTGAATTTTTTCAATTGTGTTGAATGCAGAGACCTCAATTGGGCTACTAGAACGTTCGGAGGGACAGTGTTGCCATTTCAATTAAGAGGCAGGAAGTTCAATAAGACACGGACTTATTGACCCGCTCTCGTAAAATAAGATTTTTATATGTTCTTTTATTTATAATAGATTTTTGATAATATTTTATTCAATTGTTTAGTTGTAAAGCGTGTATTTTTTGGAGAAACGCGTGCAAATTGTTGAAATTTGTTCCATTTTATGGCGTACATAATCGTCCTTCAGAGCGGCTAATTCGAAGAATAATAGATCCTTTTCGGACCACATTTACTGTTACTGATAATGTCCATCCCATGAGATGCCGAACAGTGTGCACTGAAGAGCCTGTAGCCGCTGTACAGGAAAGCATTGAAGATTATCCTAATCAATGAATTCGCCGCCGTTCTCAGCAACTGCGATCGTATGCTTCTACTTTATGAACAATTTTTTTAGTTGTTGAAAATTAGTGTTCCAAATTGCGCCTTCCACGCGCCAGCCGTGGCGGCCACATGTCAGATTTCATATTTAAACATTAATTTCATAAAATTTTCTTTCCAATAAAACCTGTTTCATTGATATTCCAAATTTTTTTCAGAAAAATGGGACATGAAGAAAAATAATCAAACGGTAACATGGGTATTAAAACAATAACATGTTAACAAGGGTTGATACAGTTCTCGTATCCTTTTTCACAATAAAATTTGTGTAAATAGGAACTGCTATCACATTCAACTAAGCCACCTAGTAAGTGGTGACAAACACAATACACATGAGCATTGATGATGAAAGGGTTGCGGCTTTCGAAAACAGCTGGTCTGCTCTGCTGTGTAAGTTGAATAAAACTGATGTTGACTTTCCTTTGTGCCTTGGAATATTTATCATGTCTCTCTGAGATTTAAAAACAAATTTCGAGCAATTATCATATGAATCTTAATTCAATTTAATATATATTTCCTTTCTTTATTCTGATTTAAACTTGCGTCACTCTATAAAAAACACCCTATAGTAGTTCTATGAAATACTAAAGCATTGTTTTAACAGCATTATGATCGAATTTGGCTTCCGACTGGTAAAACTATTTTAAGTGCGCCGCATAAAATATTGCCTTACAACGTTTCTTTTGACACTCTAGTGTTATCATTATGACAAAAACTTATAGACAAAATCAGGCAATGCTACATTTTATTTCTTATATAACCAAGGACATATAATATATTTTTTGATTTAAAATATTGAGCTTTAAAACTGATTTATACACTTATATTCGTATTATAACAACCACAAAAAAGAAGACAAAAAAAAAAACGTTAAGCAAAATTAACAATTATTTTTCAACTTTTAAAATTACTCTTTTTGTTTTAGCTACACAACTTTACGTTGAAAAACATGTTTAAGCTATTATTAAATCTTCTCTTGCAGCAATTGTTTCAACTATAACAAATACAATACTAGGACAACAGTCATCATTCTTTTTAAAACCATGGCCAACATACAGTCTGCAAAATATGCCACAAACACGATTCACATGTCATGACAAAATACTTGGCGGCTATTATGCAGATCCGGAGGCTCAATGTCAGATGTTTCATGTCTGCGTTAAAGTTGCTGGAGTGGGGGTAAGTTGAATGAAGCAACAATAACAAAACTATATGCACATTTTGAATAAAATGTTGTTAACTATTTATGTATGCGTGTTTATGCAATACAAATACGATTATTGGGATTATGCTGTTTATATATAAATTTGTAATACCTTAAAGAAATATTTTTAACAACATGATTTGATTTAAATGAAAGATATGTAAAGGGTACAATCGGTTGAAAGACTTTTATTTAATAAATTTAATTAAAGAAACATTGTAGCATCATCTAGATATTTGGTGCTTTTAAAACCGCCGATGTAGCCACTCTGTCAGCTGTTAAGTGCCTGTCATCTGAAGTGCCATTTACTCACTTGAATTTGCTAATTAGGAATTTGGTGACAGAAACTTTTCGTGGAAGTTTAGCCTATAGTGAGACATTTTCATCAATTGAGCCTATCTCAGGGTTCATTATGACTGTATTTTGCAATTGCTGGTCTATCCAACTCACACAACAATTGAGTGCAATAGCAACACGTCCTCAATGACGATTTTTTAAACGAAATTTTCTTCGCCTTTTTACCATCGACCGCTACAATCCATCTAAATGCGGTCATTTAAAAGACAATGTATTTCGTATTTAATGCGAAGGTCCAAGTATTTTATCGAAATTTTATACTTATAGACATTAATAATCCATTATCTAGTCAGCTTTTTGCTTACATGATGTTCCCATTGGATTTTATACACGGATTAAATCGAAAAGTAAACTTATTTGGTGTTCAATTGACCTTATCGCAATTAATGCCGTTATTGAGCTCAATTAACAATATAAACATTTTTAATTAAGTAGTTGCTCAATTAATACTTATAAAATCGAGTAAAATTACAAATGCAGCACTGCTAAAAAGAGTGTTTAGTGAACAGAAAGCACCTCACTGAACAAAGTTAGCCGAGATTAAGCACCTAAATTGTGCAAAAGTAAAAAATAATAATAACAGATTTTAACTTGAGATCCTCATGAATATAAACAAATTTTATTATACCCTCTAAAAAAGAATTGCAGAGTATATATTTACTTTGCCATTCCGTGTGTAACGCAGCGAAATATCCCTCTAACACTCCATATTATTGATCAGTGATGAAATCTTAGACGATCTAGCCACGTCAATCTGTCCGAAATCACGATACAGTCCAAAGGAAAAGAACCAGACCCTTGAAATTTGGTACAGATAAATTTTAAAGGATAGCACAAGTCAAGTTCGTAAATGCGCTGAATCAGGCCAGAGGAAAAGAAGTTCCCCTAAGAAAAACTAAATCAACATCTAAAAAACAACATAATTTTTGAAGTTTTTTTTTGTAATTTTCATGGCAAAGAAGGTCCAACGCGTTAAACTTAGTGCCATAATAAAAACAATAAAATTAATTTTTGGACCCCGCCCGCTTTAGTGGGAGTTATTATATGCAAAAATAGCGTACAAATTTAACAAATTGTATTACTTAATCCAACATTCCTTAAAAATAAAATTTTTAAGCTTTTATGACAAGGCTGAGACGTAACCTGATCCTCTGCCCTACCCCTCTCCCCCCCTTTTTGACCCTCAAATGACACTATAAAAAAATTTTACCATTATATTAAAAATTTATTTTTAGTGTTTTATGGCAAAGATGAAATGTCTCCCCAACGGTCCTTGCCACAGCGACCCCGACAAAATACAGTTTAATACCCTCCAAAAAAAATTAGACCCCATAATTTATACATATTCTTGATCAGTGATGAAGTCTAAGACGATCTAGCAATGCCCATACGTGCGTCTGTGGAAAACACGATATAGTCTATTTTTGGACCCCACCTCCTTTAGTGGGCTTTCAAGTTACATATTATATGGAAAAATAGTGTAAATATTTAATGAATTGTATTCCTTAAGCCTACATTCCTTAAAAATTTAATTTATAAGCTTTTACGACAAAGGTAATATGTTCTCTGATCTTCTCCAGTCCTAAAAATAAAAATAAAGTTTTCATTTACTAAATATTTGGAGAGTATTTAAGATTCGATTTGGTCGAACATAACGTTCTTACCTGCTTGCAGTTTAGTTTTTGTATATGTGAGTAGGAAGATAATTATGCCAATAAAGTGAATATTGACTCAATTAAAAATGCATATCTGAACATCGTATTAAGCAATAAGTGTTTTAGTTGACTTGCCAGCATATCTTAGGAAAATTGGACAAACCTTTTAGATGGGCATCTTCGGAATGTAATTAAATCGGGTGTTAACTAACCCGAGCAAATTTATTGACAGCAGTTCTGATAATTTTATAACAGTTCCAAAGCGACCACTATGCACTGCCATTCAAGTAGATGTCACATGATGTCACCCGTCGGTGTCAACCTACTCACGAGCCTATACAAGTATTCGTATTTGGAAATTAGTTAGGTCACTTCAATTGATTTCTGACAAATCAGAAATATCATCCTAAACACTTGCACGTCGAGAACTGCAAAGCTGGGCACTAGTAAAGAATGTCGAAAAACGGTTTTTCTTCCCTGTCTTGTTCATGCTAACTACGACATGATTCATGGTTGGACTTGTCTACTGATCGGCTAGTGGCCTCTAAATATTTTAATGGTTGCTATTTGTTTATAGTAAAAAGCAACCAGCTGGCATGCCATGGGAGCTTTAACAAGAACATTTTAATTGCTTGAGCAACAATCACAATAAATGAATTTGTTAAAGTAGGGTACCGCAAACAAGATAAGCTAAGCACACGCACTTGTTTTTGTTGAAAGAAAAGTCTTAAGTCAATAAATAAAATTTTAGAATGTTCAAAGATTGGAAATATTGTAGATCAATGTCTTGAAAGACTCAATGCTCTAGTAAATGTGTGCACAATGCAATGCAATCTATTATATGAAACTATGCAATTGTTGTTGCAAGACATAAAGAAAAACATTAGAAAACACTAACTAAAACGTAGCAGATTTTATTTAATTTTTTTTTTCCAATACGCGTAAATGTTAAAGTGTAAATTCGAATGCATCAATAGTTGTGGATGGCTGAGTGACTTTTGTGCACCGATTATTTGCTTAGTTATACACACTCTTAGACTGTTTGCACTTCAATTGGCAAATGGTTTATAATAAATAATCTTGGCTACAGTTGCAGCCAATAAAGTTTTGTCTTTCTAAATGTATATTGAAATTAACAGAAAACCACACATATTTTACAATACCTGATTGTGCTGTGTGCACAGGGAATTGCATTAAATCTAGTGTCTGTTTTTTTTCTCTTTACATTTGAGCATTGGCTTGTTTTGAATGTCGCCTTGTACTGTTTTAAGTAAAACCATGGGACATTTAATTCTACCACTTTAAATGTTAAAGTGTGTTGACAAACAGATGCTCCCAGCAAATAAAAAATAAATAAATAAATACTAATAATGAAAAAAGAAACAATATACATTGATTACAATGGGTTGCTAGTTTCTTTCTTATTTTTGGAGACTAAAATGTTGAAAACGACTTTTTCTTATATCGTGACTAGCGACGTGTTTCAATGTATTTGCGTGTGCAAGTTGCTGTTTCTATGCTGATTATGCTTTTTCTATGGAAATTGATATTTCCAGTAGTATGAAGTTTATTTTCTGCTTTATTAAATATGCTAAAGTATTTTGTTGAAATGACCTTTAACTAACTTTAAGTGGTTGCTAAATCTGAACATAATTTTATGCCGGTGCTATTTTTGAACATCAAGGCAACCAGTCGTGCTCAAAATAATAATAATATATATATATATATATATATATATATATATATATATACGAGTATATGTTTTTTTTTAATATTCTTAAGGCATCTTGAAAAGTTTGGTATATTTAAGGATACGAAGAACGAACTACACCCAACTTCAAATCTTACAAATCCTTTTTCGTTACAATCATCACACCTAAATGAGCCTATTACGCATGTGTATAGTGTAAAATGAAATCAGGTCAAGGTTATCCTTAACTTCTAATCCAAGAAATCCTATTTTTTCGATAGTTCTACAAAAATAAGTAAAATGAGTGCAGAAATATATCGGGTGTTTTCTTAGCTGCATGAGAAATATCGATTTCAGTAACTATTGTTGGACATTTGAAAATGTCATATTGTGTTGACATTTCTGTCACTTTGGCATTTGCCAAATATTACTGACGGGGCTGTTGGCTGAAGTAGTTAGGATGAGAATCTAAAACGGATGGCCCTAAGTTCGACTTCCCGCTCCGTCATGAATATTGTGTCGAAGTCTTCTGATCAGCATTAGTGCATGATTGTGTTAGTTGTTGTCAGCCTGTTTCAGTTGATGAAGGCACAGCACTGATCATTGAACATAATCATATACTAAAGAGCAGAGGAACATCACCCTCCTTCGTCGGCCTTGTAGCAAAAAATTAGCCGGTGAAGTAAAAAGTTAAAAAAAATGTGTGACAAATATACTAGAGTGTTTGCATACTTTTAATTAACTTTAGTGAAGTTATTTTTCATACAAAATTGTTTATTAGCAGAACTTTAATTATATATTTTTAAATTTCACATAAAACTTTTCAGGGAAGAGAACAGGACATGTCACGTGACTGTTTCTCAAGAACTGTGGGTGCTGTTGGCTGAAGTAGTAGAACACGAGACTATGAAGCGGAGGGTCCTGAGTTCGAGCCCGCGCTGAGTCATGAAATATTGTGTTGAAATCTTCTGATCAGCATTAGTTCGTGGTTGTGTTAGTTGTTGCCAGCCTCTTTCAATGATGAAGGCATAGTCACTGGTCACTGAACATAATTGGCAGCGACTGACACTATCATGTACTAGAAAAGCAAAGTAACTGGACCCACCTTCATCGGCCCTGTCTATCATCTCATCTTTCCTAATCTGTCCCCTCAATACTATCCCCTCGTTTTCAGTTCCGGCGCATTGCATATATAGGGGTCATCCCCTGAGTGCTGGTCCTACTCCTAAAAAAAAAAAAAAGAACTGGCAATCGATTTGAGTTACGGAACTTTTTGGATGAGAGATAGCAGCAACTTCTACATGGCGTTGTCATTGCAAGAGGTCAATTGACATAGTTAAGATACTCGGTGACAGGTTCTAGGACCTAACCTTTATGTACTGGTCCTATTATGGTGTCCTTAGTAACGGTGCCAGTACCAGTTGTACCTTTGTAAACACCGACTATGCAAATATCCCAGAGTAAACTGTCTAAGCCAAGTGCTTAATGATTATGACAAACAATAGTTCCTTAAAGCCAGCTAGTGATAATTAATATTTTAATCGGATTATAACCCACTTAATGTATCCTATGGTCATAAATTAAAAATATATGGAAAAGTAATACATAACATTTTTTATTATATTCTTATATTTTTAAGCTTAAGGTCTCTTTATTTTAATAAATTAATTTCCTAAAGAAGTCACACAAAGGAGTAACGAAATATTGAAATTAAGAATAAAATTAAAATAAATAGACCTTAAGCTTAAAAATATCAGAATATAATAATAATTAAGAAGAGGTCAAGAAACCAGAAGAACTTAATATTTTTTTCTTCCGAGAAACTTACAGAAATGATATATAAATACTTTCTGCACCGTTCTGATTTTCACCAGTCATAGGGCAGGTAAATTCAGGACAATTGGTACAACACTTTACTAATTCCTAAAATTATATTAACTTCGATTACGTGTCTTAGTCACTACTGAGTTTTGCATGAATATTTCCGTCATAGGTTTTCGTTTTGCATTTTATAATACAGGGATAATTATGAAAAACAAATGCTCCTTGTACAAAAAGACAAAAAGACTTGCCCCCTTTTTCATAAAAATGATGAGACGATTATAAGATTGTAATAGAGCAAATTTCATATGAAATTTTGTTTTATTACGCTGTTATTAGACTCTCATAATTTTTATGAATAAGGGGATTAATCATTACTGTCAAATCGATATTTTTTGACTCGTTTTAGTGCTTTCCAAATTATTCGAAGAGAACATTTTTTAAGTTAAACTGGCTTCGGCCACATATTTTGCGAAACATTTGTTTACAAAAACGAAAATTTGCAATATAATTAGATAAAAGTAACAAAATTATAATGTAGATGAATCCTACTTACCCCAGAGGGAAGGTAACATTGCAAATATAAAACTTACCTGGAAAGAGAAAGAAAAATAATATTTATTAATTAAAAAGCAAAATAATTAATTACAGAAATGAATTCAAAGAAAATGCTAGGGTGTCTGGTGGCAAATTTATGTTTTTAAATACGATTATTTCAAAAAGTTATAAACGGTGCGGAGGGTGGGTGGCACCGTTGGAATTATCGATTATGCGGATTTGTCAGTCACGATGACGCAGTAGTCGAGTGAGCATCGCGCGTTCGCTGTAGAGAAATTTTTTAAGAGTAATGATTCTTGCTCGTAGACTATGTTGTTCAACGTTCGGTATTCGGGGAATAAGTGATGGACCGAGTGTAAATTTAATTCGTTCGTGGGTACAGAGATTCCCCGCAACTGTTTCGGCTATGAATGTCCCATGGCCAGGGCCTAGTCGATCTTCAAGAACTCGCGAAATCATTAAACTGATTTAAAGCAGTTTATGTGAAAATCCGCAACTTTCAATACGGAAAAGGGCAACCTCACTGGGAATTCTAAGGGCAATTATTCATGAAATTTTAAAAAAGGATCTGAAGTTCCACTCTTTTAAAGTTCAAATCGTTCAAGAACAGAAAGAAAGTGACTTTGATTTACGCAAAAATTTTTGTGAAACGACGTTGGAGCGTTTTCGCACTGAAAATCAAATTTTTTGGAGCGATGAGGCTCCATTTCACTTAAACGGCCACGCCAACAAGCAAAACTGCCGTTACTGGTCTCCAAGAAGCCGCAACCCTCGATTGAAACATCAAAAACCATTGCATTGCCCCAGGGTAGGTAACTCTTTGGTCCGCCTTATCCACTCATGAGATAATTGGACCATTTTTTTTCGAAAATTCTCGAGGCCATGCGACGAATGTCAATGGGGAAAATTATCGACGCATGATTACGGAATTCTTTTTGCCAAACCTGCGGGCTCATCCATCGTACTCTTCACACGCGTGGTTTTAACAGGATGGGGCGACTGCACACACAGCCAAAGCTTTGATAATTTTGTTACGGGAAAATTTCCCCCAAAAAACTGATCAGTCACTTTGGGGACATCCCATAGCCACCGAAGTCGCCCGATCGAGCTCCCATGGATTTTTTATGGGGTTACTTCAAAGAAATGGTTTATAATGACAATCCCCAATCTCTTGTGGCTTTAAAGGAAAATATGCGTCGAGAAATCAGTTCGATTGAACCAAGTTTACTAAAGCGTGTGGCACAGAACACAAGGCTCCGGAAAAGTGTGTTCAACTCGACGCAAGACATCTGGATGACATACTCTTACAAAAAAATAAAATCCGCATTTCCATTCTATCGTTCAATGCTCTTAATAAAACTTTGTGTCAATTATACGTTTTTTATTTAAGTTTGAAAATATAAATCTGCTACGTGACACCCTGTACTTTAAGGGATCTTAAGAGGGATATTTCGCTGCGTTACATACGGTATACAGTGAATCCAATGTTGCCGTTTTCAGAATGCCACTGAATTTCATGTGTTTTTTAGGTTTCATATTCCCTGAAACTGTTTTACATCTAAGAACGCAATACTATTTCATTGTTATCAATGAATTTTAGAAAATAAATTTTTTCCCGTCCCAATTGCATATTCATATAACAAAATGTTGTCTGGGTTAGTTAAAGCGATTGTTCGTTAGAACGTTTAGATATTAAATTAATTTAATATTTTATTACAAAAAATAATATTTAGGAAATAATCCAATTAAATTGTACACGACTGACAATTTGGCTTGCAAAATTAATACACTTTGTATTCTGAACGCGAAACAATCTCTTCTTTTAAGCATAAAATTCGCGACATTTTTTAAGAAATTATTTTAAATCTATTTGAGCTGCTGTTTAATGCAACTTTCTGACTTCTGAATGTCATCCGTCGTTTACAATTACCTTCAGCATCTAGTTTATTATTATTATTATTATTGCTATTTTATTCTTCTTTTTTGTTTTCTCAATACGAGCCACATTGCTTGTGGTTGACAGTTGAATGGGTTGCTTGATTTTGTTGCTGCCTCAGTTGCATGGAGTTGTATCACTTCGATTTCGAAGTCATTTATTTACTTTGTTTATTTGCGAGCAGGCAAAATATCAAAGTTGAATGCTAAATAAATAAACAGCATTTAGCTTATTGTCTATTTGATGTTTGTTCCGGTTGAGAATCGCATTTGCTGGTACTCCAATCGATATCCATTGCCTGCCAACAAATTACTTTAACTTTACAAAGTAATAAAATTTAAATAAAAAGAATAATATTGAATATAAAATAATAAGAACAGGTTAATTTATTACGCTGCCTAGTTATGAATTGCTGAGCTGCAGCTACATGAATTTCATAATAAAAAAGAAGAGTTTATTAAATTTAAAATAACCTTTGAAATTTAATGGAATCAAAGATGCAGCAGTCAGCACGAAACACTTTTATATAATTGCAAAATTCACTTGTCAAAATCGTGGGAAAATAATTTACAAAAAATAAATAAACTTGTATTTATTGCAGGTACAAGATTTTCGTTTCTTATGTCCAAATGGTACAGCATTTGATCAAGAAGCCCAGATTTGTGCCGATTGGGGTGATGTAGACTGTGAGCAATCTGTTCTCTATTATGGTAGCGATAATTTTGATCTGTACCGCTTGGGTTCTGGATTTGAAAGTAAACGTGCTCCTTTAGCAGAGGAGGATGAGTCTACATTCCATTTGCAAAGAGCAGAAAGTGGTAAGTTAGAGATTAATTTACCATAAAGAAATTTAAACGTAAACAATGAAAATTGATTTGTATTTAAGGTGATGTAAGACGTTTTAAAGAAACACGTATAGATCAAAAGTCACGCCCTGATCAACCACCTAATTACACAAAACGCTTTGAAACTGTAACGCGTGGTACCTTTAATACGAATGGTAATAATTATAATAATAACAACAACAACAACAACGGCAATAATGTGAATGCACAACACCAGCAAAATGTTAAAACAAAAAAACAAAAACTTCATCAAGCGGAAGTAACAAAGAAACCCATTGTCAGTTATTATACACCGACTTCCACCACGACGACCACAGAACATAATTACAATGATGATTCAAAACGTAAGTTTATTTTTAATTTATTTGTTAAAATGTTTACCAAATATGCAAGTGCCTATATGTACGAGTATGTGTATTATTTGCAAGCCACATGATCATTATATTGAGATTAACGGGGAGCATATTATTAAAATTAAATGGATTTGATTTGTACGATATTACGATTTGAATTGCTTAATATCAAACGTTTTCTTTTTAATCTTAATTATATTTTAATTAAGGCAGAAATGTTAAAACAGAGTTTATCATTAAAGAAATTACAAAAGCATTATGCCTCATCTGAATGTATCGATCCATAACCGCGGAAAAGACGTAAGCGTCAAAAACTAAATTTAAACAGGGCGAAAGTTTATTTAATAAATAAACAAACAATAATACGTCTACCATTTTTCGATGTAATATCATAACAGCGCATTTAAAAACTATAATATTTTGTGAGATGATGCCATTGATCGAGAATGATAGTTTTTAGACAACAAATTTAAATTTCCCATCTTTTTTGGCGGTTTTGTTTCGATATGATTGTTGGTCTCCACTAGACATCAAATGTGTCCGGATCTCAATTTGAACATGAAAAAAGCCACTGTAGACCGAAAATGTCCATGTCTCGTCCATGTCTAGACATCGATGTTTGGACACATGTATGTCCTGCCTTCCATGTCCGACTTGATGTTCGCGTTCGTATATAATTTGAAGGGAGAGCAAAACAGAAAAAACGCTATAAAATAAATTTTGTCTCAGAATTCTGAACACGTTGTCGCCACATACAAGAACATGGACATATTTATACCGTTGCTCTGCCCGCGACATGTCCATGTTATGTTCAGGTCGATGTCTAGTGGAGACTTAGGGTAAGTTAAATGCTTGCAAATATTTTCTATTCCCTTTTTTATTTGTGAGACTAGTGAACATTTTGAAATATAATCATAACTACACCAATAACTCGCTTTGCGTCGTTTCGTTTTTTCGAAGTTGCGTCGCTGCTGAATTAGCACTAATTTTCACTATACGTCGTTAGACGTAGTGGCGTTCTTTCGGGTCCTAGTCTTCATTTTTTTCTTCTAAAAGACGACAACGACTTTTGTTTCTACTTAATTGTGCCATGCCACTAAAACTCGGGGATTCCCTTTTTAACTGAAAATCAACGCAATTTTAATACAGTTTTATTTTCATATTGTTTTGCTTTGTTAAAAAAACGATCCTGATAGCGGAAGGAGTTTTAAAGTGTCCCACAAGGTAGCTACTAATATCAAAAGGAAAGGAAATTTATGTTACATTGAAAAAAACTGCTCAGCAAACATTGGATCAATTTTTTGTGAAAGAAAGCCAATTTATGGCCACTATGGCCTCATCAGACAGTGATTCATTTTAATATTTTTTTTTCATAAATTAATTGAATATTTTATTTTGTTTTAAATGAATTTGCTTTTTTTTTTAATGTTTTTGTTCGACTTTCTTTTTAAAAAGTAGTATTTTCGTAACCCTGGAACCTATCTTCGATCTTTACATGGTTTGCTATACAAAATCATAATTCACTTTGCGTCGGGGGTTTTTTTTTCTTTTTTTGGAACGACGCAAAGTGAGGTATTGGTGTATAATTATAATCATACAAAATACATCATCTATTTTCTTTTTATTTCTTCAATTAGTTAACATTTCCACTAAAGATATGTTTTATGTTTTTACTTTTCAGAAGATCTAGATGATATATTCAAAGGCTCCCACAGCTCCAACTTCTTCTCCAATCGCAATGGCGGCCGAGAAGATGATTTAGATCATCCCTTAAGACCATCTCTAAAACCAAATGACTTTTCTGATTTTAATAAAAAATCCGAAATTTCTACAATTGGGAAATCTCGTACAACATCCACACGACCAAAACGGCCATCGCAAATTACAACTAAATTAGATGATACCAACACAACACCTGCCACCATTTCCACCAAGACCTCCAAGAAAGCAACGCAACATTCTTACTACAACACTGATTACTACGATTATTCACAATACAAGTCCTCTACTTCCTCAAGCCAATCATCTTCCAGCACTCTTGTTACTACACCGCGACCAGTTCAGGGACAAAGTAATGCCAATCGTTTTAATATCGGCTTTAACGATTACCAAACTCAAGCTAAAATACAACCTACCACTTATAACCCTAATCGCTATAAACCTAATACAACAAAATATACCGAATTTAAGCGAGAAAAAACTGATCAGACGTCGTATAATAACCATGCGGGTAACAACAAAAAGACACAGAAATTAAATACACAAAATTCGACATTTACGAAACTGAATGAGTTTGATGAATTTTCCAAAATTAAGCCACAACCACCACAGCCATTTCAACCTCAACCGCCAGCCAAAACGTTTGAAGCGCCAGCCAAAACAAATTTAGAACCAAATTATTATCGTTCACGCGGCCAGCCGCAGGCACGAGTACATAACCAGCAACCTGAACCGTTTCGGGCTCCACAGAGAAAACCCACTAAGACCACAGAGAAGATCAAAGAAAAACCTTTAGCAACTGTCAAATCTGAATTAAAGCCAAGAGGCTTTGCCAGTCGCGGTAGTATTAACTATAAAGCTACAACTCAGCGTGATAGTGAGACACATCCAACAATTACCAGTAACAGTCATAAAAAATTCTCCACTTTAGTGCCCAAGGACAAATATTCGCCAACCACATTCAAACCATCCACCTATAAGAAGCATTACGATACTAATTTATATCAGAGTCAACAGACCGTGAAACCCGGAAATTCAGCACACAAATCCCAAACATCCACTACCACGACAACAATTTATACCACTGCCAATCCGTACTATAATCCAGACGAAGATGATGGCCAATATCATCCAGAGTTGTATGAAATTGATTATTCAAGAAGCAACTTCAACAGACAACGGCAAACTAGTAGCCCAACTACGACCACCACTTCCACTACAACCACACAAAAACCATTTAAACAGAATTATCAAAATCCAGTCAATCATTTGAAAAGCCAACAGCAGACTTCTTATTTGAAAGAACAAAGCGTTGCAGCTGATTTCAGCGACGAAGATGAGCTTTTCAAAACGGCCCAATCCCTGAACTTCGGTGCGGCTAGTATTAACAAATTAAGAGCGGACATATTTAAGGCCGAAAAAACTTCACAGCAATACAACTCACAATATAATCCACATAATTCCGTTACTAGTCCAAAGACAACAACAACCCTGGCACCACCAATTACAACCACCACATCAATTTTCACTTACCTACCACATTCAAGCTCAACGCAGACAACAACAGCACGTCCAACAACCTTTCAAGTAGCATTCTCACCTACTTCAACTTCAACAACTACGACCACACGACGCCCCACAACCACACCAACTACAACAACTACCAAATACACCACAGCTTATCCTTACAATATTACAAAAAGTGGTAGTAAACATGCGACCCACAAGAAATCGAAAAAGAATGAAGATAAAAACAAGAAAAAAACCTCAAAAAGACCACCACATGCCGATGAGGATACCAGCTACGATTATGCCTACTACGACTCTGATACTTTAAGTGAAACGCCCCAAGAATATCCGGAATATGAAATACAAGAGTTCACTAAAACTAAAAGAAATTAGGAAAATAAATTATTAGAGCTCAGTTATAAATAGGCTCGTTACGTGTTTCAGTTGGAACGAAATTATTAGCAATTCTCTTGGCATGTTCAATAAAAATATGTATATTATTTTCAGAACGACAGTGTCAGAAAAATTCACTTAATTTTTAATTCAAATGAAGTACATAATAGGCCTGATATGCATTAAAATAACAATAGGTAATTTGCACAAGCAATTTTCTTGTTCTATGATTTTAAGCAAAATTATGCTAAAGCACAAAATTCTGTACCCAAATGTCTTTAAAAAACTCAACTTTCTACAAAAAAAAAAAAAAACAACATAAACGTCTTTACTAACAACACTTATGCGATGCACTCCAGACAAAAACCATTCTGGCTTAGCGCAGACAGCTGTCACAGATAGATCTTTATTTAGCCAGACTTCTTTGATGGTACACACCAATTTTCTCTTGTTCTTTACACTTGCAGAAACTTATTTCAATAAGCAATTTAAAATTTACTCTAACATTAAATACTTACTTCAAGTAATCAATCAAACATTATTTAAACCTTCCTGATACTTTAAAGAACAAGTATAAACATGTATTTCTAGTTATTTAAATTGAAAGAAACTATTTCTTAAGTCGTTAGACAATTATTATCTCTTGAGCGAATATATAAAAAATATACGCATTACAAATACATATTAGAGTAGAGATGGGATTTTTTCTATACTAAATTGCGATAGGGGTTTTTCGAGAAAATTTTGCTACGTGGACTTGTTGCAAACAAGTTTCTTACATGGTTTATATATAAATCATGAAGTGATTACGATACGATCGATAAACGTATTTTGTCAACATTTTGATATAAACATTTTTTACTTATTAAGCATATTTTGTGTATTTTGTAAATAAATAACGTCTAAGAAATAAATTTTGAAAAATAAAATACTTTTATATAAGCTTCAAACAGTTTTATTTTCACAGAAGCGTCTCAAAACATTATACTACAACCTAAGATCATGAGATTTTGAAAAAAATATATATTCGGTTGCACAAATTTATATGTTTAAATGGTAACGCTACAACGCGTGTTTGAAAATTGCTGGATGTAAATATGTATTAATTAAATTCCGTATGAGTGGATGTATTGAAGCAAACTTTCTTGCGAAAGCAAAAAAAATTATCAATTAAACACATACACGACAGCAGGTTACCAACTACATAGCTACAGATATATAATACCTATATTTATATAGGAAAAAGTAGCACGGACAGCAACCAGCCGTATAATCGTGAAAATACACATTCCCATATAAGCACCTGTATTCCATTTCTGTGGTATTGTAGTCGACAGTCTGTTGTAGTGAATTTGTTTAATCCAGGCTACCGACTACAAAAAGAAGAATACATGTGTTTATATAGGAATGATTATTTTTAAGGCTACACGACAGGTTGTTGTCCGTGCTACTTTTTTATTTTATTTCTGTAGTCGTGTAGTCGGTAGGTTGCTGCCTTGAATGTGTTTAATGCATAATGCTATAAAAGATAATCAGACCTATAATTGGTTTTTATAAAATTGTTAAAAATTTTATATTAAATCGCTAAACAATTTTCCATAAAAAATATTTTGTGCTTATAGATAGAGATAAGGAAATGTTGCGATTTTTCGAGTCACGCGTGAATCGTGATTACAAAATATTAAAATCAAAAGTGCGTGCGTGAGCGTGATTAAAAAATTCAGAACCATGCGTGATAGTGCGTGATTTTTAGTACGTATAATACTCAGGCACTCAAAACAAAAGATATTTTTTTTTTCTATTTTGGAATTTTTATTCTACCTAATAGTAAAAAAAAATTGTATGCATTACATACACACATATGGATAGAGATATAGAGATGCATACTTTTAATGGGCATTCACACATGAGAAACATTTTACTGTGGGTGTGCTTAACTTTGGAAAATTTGTTACCGTCGTTTGAAAGTATGTGATTAAAAATAATGTGTGCGTGATCGTGAGTACCTAAATCTTGCCGTGCTTGAAAAATATTATGTTTCGTGATCGTGCGCATAATTTTACTCACGCGCACATTTCTACTTATAAACTTCTTCTTTGACACAAGCAAATTTATACCAGATATCAGAACAGCTCATTTTAATACCCTCCAATTTTTTTTGGAAGGTATATTCACTTTGTCATTCCATGTGCACCGCAGCGAAATATCCATCTGAGACCCCATAAAGTATATATATTCTTGATCAGTGATAAAATCTGAGGATTCAGTCTAAACGAAAAGAGGCAGGTCCTTGAAACTTGGTATAAATATACATATCTTAAGGATAGCATATGCCAAGTTCGTAGATGGACTGAAACTGGGCAGAGGGAGAAAAGTTCCCCCAAGAAAAACTAAACCAAACTCTAAAAACCAGCATAATTTAAAAACTTATCTATATATTTTTTTTGTAATTTTATAATGCAAATGATATATTTTTATGTCAAAGAGGGTCCAAAGCGGTAAGCTTGGAGCCATAAAATCAAAAAATTAATTTTTAGATCCCGCCCCTTTAGTGGGATTTATTATATGCAAAAGTATCGTAAAAAAATAATAAGTGGTGACAAACACAATACACATGAGCACTGATGATGGAAGCGTTGCGGCTTTCGAAAACAGTTGTTCTGCTCTGCTGTGTAACTTGAATAACTTAAAACTGATGTTGACTTTCCTTTGTGCCTTGGAATATTTATCATGTCTCTCTGAGATTTAAAAACACAAAAAATTTCGAACAATTAGCATTTTTAAGTTTTTATGATGAATTTGAGACGTAACTTGATCCTCCTCTGCCCTACACCCTCCTCCCCCTTTGTACATCAAATGATTCTATAAAAAATAAATACACTTAATTATTCCAAAAATTTATTTCTAGTGTTTTATGGCAAAGGTCAAGGCCATTGTCAGAGTGAGCCCCACAAAATACAGTTTTTTTTACACTTTACTACCCCGAAAATTTAGTTTTTAAGTCTTTAACATTTAGGTGAGATGTCTCCCCCACGAGCTTCCTCGGAATGACCCTGTATAGAATTTTAAAATTGGCCACAGAAATGTCTTAAAGGAACTGTGACCCAGCAGGTTAAACATTTTTAAATTATCTTAGTCCCTTTTTTTTAACTTTGATAAAAAATATTAATGCGTAAGTTTTTATGCTGACGGAAATGTGTCTCAGTCATACACCTCCCAACACATTGGAAACGAACGTATTAAAATAAATATTTTTCTTTGTTGACTTAAGCCAAATGCCATAAAAATTTTAATTTTAATAAGAATAAAAATAGTTTTTATATACTAAATATTTGGAGCTTATTTATGATTCGACCCGGTCGAATATAACTTTCTTACTTGATTGTCACTGTTACAAGAAACGTTAATGAAAAAAAAACATAACTTGTGTCAAGATATTCTCAGGAAGTAAGTTGAGCATATACTTTCCTTTTAAAACATATGCGTAGGACATGTACTTTATTGACACCTAATACAAGTAAACATTTTCGATATACTCAGCACTGAGCTTGTGTAACTTTTATTCACATGCTAGATTTACTAAAATAGACAACTACAATTTAAAGTTTAAAAATAATTTAAGTTTATTTAGAAAAATTTTTTATAAAAATGTCTTACATAAATAATATAAAATTCCTTTGCACATTCAGTCTTTAAACTTTTGACGCACACATCTTGGCATGGGAAACATATACAACAGCATATTAAAAGCTGCTAAGCCTACCGCGAACGCACAAGAGGCCACTACATCAATTGTTTCCTTAATAGTTTCAAGTTATTTATAAAATACATATATAAGAAAATTAAAATATATAAGAATAGAATATTTACATCAGGATCGGCTAAGCCCAAACGTTCGTGAAGGAAATCAGCTGGCTTGGGGCATATCACAGACGCTGTTGGTGTACAATTCATTTTGCGTGTCTGAAAGGCAATGCTGTGTAATAGCGACGAAGCGTAACGTGTATGGGTACCCTTTGTATTGTCCTGCAGCCATGGTTGCAGACCTTTAAAAGAGCTTAATGTTGAAGAGAATATTTTTTATAGCAAAAGTTTAAAGTAATCTAAAATAATTAGGTAACGGTGAGTGACAACGAAATAATTTCTTTTGTATAAAAAAATATTTTTTATGAATGATTTTATTTGAGGGAATCAAAATATTGTCGGTCATCCCTCACTTCCATATCGTTCTAGCTACTCGACACATAAACTCTTGTAATCCCTACATTTTACAGAAGACAATTTTTCTTTTGGAAAATGTACCACACAATTTTCCATTGAACAGTCGTTTTTGTGCTTATTGCAAGAATGAGGGGACTAACTCACTCCCCTTGCGATATAACCATTTAAAATAGCCTACAAAAATAATTGTTATAAAAATCTACTACGAGTACAAGAAAGTTGAAACATGGAATTTGTTGAGGAGACAGTTTATACAGGGCGTCTGGTGGCAAATTTATATTTTTAAATACGATTATTTCAAAAAGCAATAAACGGTGCGGTGGGGAGGGTGGCGCCGTTGGAACTATTGATTATGCGGGCTTGTCAGTCACGATGACGCACTGGTCGAGTGAGCATCGAGCGTTCGCCATGGAGAAATTTTTTAATATTAATGATTGCTCGTCGACAATGTAGTTCAAAGTTCGGTGTTCGGCGAATAAGTGATGGACCGAGTGTAAATTTAATTCGTTAGTGGTTGCAGAGACTCCGCGCAACTGTTTCGGCTATGAATGTCCCACGGCCAGGACCCAGTCAATTTTCAAGAACTCGCGAAAGCATTAAACTGGTTGAAAGCAGTTTAAGTGAAAATCCGCGACTTTCAATACGGAAAAGGGCAGCCTCCCTAGGAATTCTAAGGGCAATTATTCATGAAATTTTAAAAAAGGATCTAAAGTTCCATCCTTTTAATATTCAAATCGTTCAAGAACTGAAAGAAAGTAACTTTGATTTACGCTAAAATTTTTGTGAAACGATGTTGGAGCGTTTTCGCACTGTAAATCCCATTTTTTGAAGCGACGAGACTCCATTTCACTTAAACGGCCACGTCAACAAGCAAAACTGCCGTTACTGGTCTCCAAGAAGCCGCAATCCTCAATTGAAACATCAAAAACCATTTCATTGCCCCAGGGTACCTCTTTGGTGCGCCTTATCCACTCATGAGATAATTGGACCATTTTTTTTTTCGAAAATTCTCGAGGCCATGCGACGAATGTCAACGGGGAAAATTATCGACGCATGATTACGGAATTCTTTTTGCCAAACCTGCGGGCTCATCCATCGTACTCTTCACACGCGTGGTTTTAACAGGATGGGGGGCCTGCACACACAGCCGCAGCTTCGATGAATTTGTTTCGGGAAAATTTTCCCCAAAAACTGATCAGTCACTTTGGGGACATCCCATGGCCACATTCGCCCCATCGAACTCCCATGGATTCTTTTTATGGGGCTACTTCGAAGAGATGGTTTATAATGACAATCCCCAATCTCTTGTGGCTTTAAAGGAAAATATGCGTCGAGAAATCAGCTCAATTGAACCCGTTTTGAACAGTGTGTTCAACTCGAAACAAGACATCTGGATGCCATACTCTTTAAAAAATTAAATCCGCATTTCCATTCTATCGTTTAATGCTCTTAATAAAACTTTGTGTCAATTATTACGTTTTTTATTTAAATTTGAAAATATAAATCCGGCACCAGACACCCTGTATTAATATATATCTCTTACCGTACTGTACCGCTGGCCAAAGCAATCGATATAACCAAAATATAAGAAACAGCAATAGCTGCATTAAAGGGAACTTTCACCAATAATAAAAATGAAATACTCAGCTGCTCAGCTAAAACGTAACTGGACCACAAGGCCACCAAAAGGTAAGCGAAAATGGTACCATTAGGAAATTTGGGATCCAACAATAAACTGCAAAAATATATAAATATATAACAAATATTATTTGACAATATTTTTCTGAATCTTTAAACTTACGGATATATTACACAACTAGCCATAATAGCTGAGATTAAAGAAAACGGTATAGAAACGGAGTTATAGGCTATTAATAAAGTAGCTCCCGAATACAAACCCTCTGGGGTATCTTGGGAAAATCGTTTGCGCCATATGGGAACTACAAGTTAAATGTATTGATACAATTTAAATGTATTGATATATTATTTTTTACTCAACACTTACACAGAGATATTGTGGTTAAAATACCACAACCATAGGACAAACCTATTATATTCAGTATCATGCCATTTTTGCTAAAGAAGCCATGAGCATCATCCTTAAAATTATAATATTAATCAATTATTTTCTTTGTCTCAATGATTTATTTAATACTCACTCCCACAGTTGTGTAGAACAGCCACATTAAAGCCATGGCTATGGGCAGTATAAACAGACGCAAAAATAAACATTTCATTCCAGCCACACCACAGGAAAATGTCGAAGCCAAAAGCTTTCTTAAATTGTTAGTCAATAAGTTAGAGTATTTTCTTGATAAAGCACAATATATAATATAATATAATGAAATCCAAGGACTTACAAATACAACATGATCCACACTTTTATTTCGCCCGGCTTGCCATAGGCCAAAGGCACTTTACCGCTGCCCATGTTATTAAGGGGACCATCTAACATGCCTGTTTCTCTAGAGAACCGTTCAACCAAGGCCTCAATCTGTTGGCTCGATTCCAAAAATCGATCTCTACTACGTCTGTCTACAGTCGATAGACAGAGATAATACATCAAAGGATTTTCCAATTGTGGACAGGGAAAACCGATGCCATGGAAATATTCCAACATGGCACGAGTGCCACCAGAGTAAACAACACCGCCCAGACACAGAAATAGGGCACGATCCAAAAATGGAAATACATCAGAGCGCGGCTTCTCTAGAGAAAGTAAAATGCCGCTGCCAGTTTTCTTAGCGGTATTCGATAGAATTGAAATGAGCAAATAGGCACTCAAAGGATCCAAGCCTTGTGTTGGTTCATCAAGAAGTAGCATCACTGTAATTGTTGTCGGCATACAAGAAATTAAATTTAATTAAATTGTCGTATATACAAGTCAAACGCACAGTCGTTAGAAATGATTGAGATTTGCACTACTGCCCGATCACGAGTTTAGGCATTTATTTACTTTCCTGAAAGCTTCTTTTTTACCAGGATAATTATAAATTGTTACTACAATAATCAAATGCAATTCAAAACCAGCATTTATCATACCAGATCGCCACAATATGAATTATAGCGAAGCGGTCCCTGTATAATGTTCTTTAAACCACTGCATTTAAACAAATCTGAAAATTTATTTTCTACAGCTGAATGCTTAAGATCATTCACTTCTATCCAATACATTAATTACATTGAAAATACCTCAAGTCTTTAATAAAAAAAACAAGTAAAAACTTTACATTCGACCGGGTCGAATCTTAAATACCCTCCAAATACTTAGCAAGTAAATTTAAAATGTTTAACTTGGTGCGACAGAGTTCCTTGAAGACATCTCTGTATCCAATTTTAAATCTCTATTTTTTGACACAGTCATTCCGGCAAGGGCCTTGGGGGAGACGTTTCACCTCTGCAAGATCAGAGAACATCTCAGCTTCTTATAGGCTTAAGGAATAAAAATGTTTCAATATTTACAATTATTTTTCATATAATATCGTATCCCATTAAAGAAGGCGGGGTCGAAAAATAGACCATATCATGTTTTCCACAGACGAACGTACGGGCATTGCTAGGTCGTCCCAGACTTCATTACTGATCAAGACTATATATACTTTATGAGGACCAACTCTTTTTGGAGGGTATCAAAACTGTATTTTGTCGGAGTCTCTCTAGCAAGAGCCGTGGGTGAGACATTTGACCTTTGCCATAAAACACTAAAAATACATATTTGGGGTAATTAAGAGTCAAATTTATGTTTTTTTATAGGGTCATTTAGGTGGCAAAGGGGAAGGAGGGGTAGGGCAGAAGAGTACCAGGTTACGTCTCAGCTTCGTCATGAAGGCTTAAAAATGTTATTTTTAAGTAATGCACGCTTAAGTAAACCAATTTGTTAAATTTTTACACTATTTTTATATAATAACGCCCACTAAAAAGGTCGTGGTTCAAAAATTAATTTTTTTGATTTTATGGCTTCAAGTTTAACGTGTTGGACCTTCTTTGACATAAAAAGATATCATTTGCTTAACAAAATTACCAAAAAAAAACTTTAAAAATCATGTTGTTTTAGTTCTTCTTAGGGGAACTTTTCCCCTCTTGCCCGATTTAGCCCATTTCCGAACATGACCTGTGCTATCCTTTAAGATATATTTATACCAAATTTCAAGAGTCTAGCTCTTTTCGTTTGGACTGAATCGTGATTTCCACAGACGGACGGACGGGCGGACGGACATGCTCAGATCGTCTTAGATTTCATCACTGGATCAAGAATACATATACTTTATGGGGTCTGAGATGGATGTTTCGCTGCGTTACAAACGGAATGACAAAGTGAGTATACCCTCCAGTTTCTTTTTTGGAGAGTCTCACAAGTGAAAATAACCTCCAAATAGGAGCAGCAAGGCTGAGGAATGTTCTCATTAGCATAAAAGCAATTTACACTTTATATTTCATATCATCGCGCACAAAAAGGGCGTTTAACCTGCTGCGACAGAGTTCATTTAAGACATTTCTGTGCCCAATTTTAAAACTCTATTTTGACAGGGTCACCCCGGGAAGGGCCGCGGGAGCGACATCCCCACTTTTATCATAAAAACTTAACAAGTAAATTTTTTGGAATAATTAAGTGTATAAAAAAATATTTTTTTTTGATAGGGTGACTTAGGCGGCAAAGGCGGGTGGAGAGGTAGGGCAGGGGAAGATCAGAAAAATATTTTTTAATCTAGAACTTTAAGAAAATTGTTCCTAAAAAGGATTGGAAGTTATATTCCCTTTATCACTCTGTGTGTAACGTAGTGAAATATCCCTCTAAGACCCCATAAAATATATATATTCTTGATCAGTGATGAAATTTAAGAAGATCTAGCCATGTCCGCACGTCCGTCTCTGCAAATCACGATTCAGTCCCAACGAAAAAAGCCAGACCCTTGAATTTCGGTATAAAAATATCTTGAAGGATAGCAGAGGTCAAGTTCGTAAATGGGCTGAATCGAGCCAGAGGGAAACAGTTACCCTAAGAAGAACTAAACCAACCTCTAAAAAACAGCATAAGTTTTAAAGTTTTTTTGTAATTTTGTTAAGCAAATTATATATTTTTATGAGATTGTTTTTTATTTGGCCCTGTTTGCGTTGTATAATTATTGTTGACTAAATGTCTTTAGCTAATTGTGGCCTAACTTTTTCTTTATGTCAATAAAAATTCCTTTTATTACATATTTTACATGACGTTTCGTCAATTTTTTGTTGACTTTTTCTAGGGTTTGTCTATTTGAAATTGGAATTAAAACTTAAATAAATACAATACATACACACCACTGATCCATTCGAAAGTTGGTGACAAACACAATACACATGAGCACTGATGATGCAAGTGTTGCGGCTTTCGAAACCAGCTGTTCTGCTCTGTTGCGTAAGTTGAATAACTAAAAAATTATGTTAACTTTTCTTTGTGCCTTGAATATTTATCATGTCTCTCTGAGATTCAAAACTAATTTCGAACAATTAGCCTATAAATCTTAATGAAATTATACCATTTTTAGCCGTAAAAATAGGCAAGGGTTGGCCCACCATTTTCCCTATTTTTGTGTGGGACCACCACTTAGAGAATGACCCCTACATATGCAGTGCATTGCACCAAAACTGGAAAGGAGAGGTTAACATTGAGAAGACCCATGAATAAAGGTAAAAAGAGAGAGAGAGAGAGAGAATTTTTTGCAGTTGTTTTAACCTTTTAACTGCGTTTGTAATTTGAAATCATATAGCAAGTGAAAATCTTATCAACACTAATCAAACAATTTCCAAAAAAACAAAATTTCAGATCTGAAATATATATAAAGTGAAATCGAAAATAAATTTAGGTCTTCCTATTCACAATTCAGGGCGTTTCAAGTTCAAAATAAGTTTACTTTTTTAGGTAAAATGTCCATTCAGTTTTTGTCTCACCTGGATCTCTTACCAACTGTATGCCAATAGCCAAACGTCGCGCCTCACTTATATTCAAATATTCTACACGCTTGTGAGCAACTTGTGATAGGGCCAAATCGGCCAGTACTTGACGTACTTTTGAGCTTTTTAAATAACCTGAAAGCTGGAAATGTTTTTTTTTTTTTTCACATAAAACTTATTAAATTTTGTTTTAGTAACTAAAGCATTCACTTACTATAGTGGGAGTGTAGTGTAAAGTTTGAGCAACTGTAAGGCCTGGTATAAAAGTGCACGATTGTGTAACATAACCGCAGCGTTGTTGGAATAGGGCTTTCGTCAAAGGTGAACCATTTAAAAGCACTTGGCCTCTAGTAGAGCCTTCGGCACGACGTGAAATTACATCCAATAAAGCTCTCTTGCCACTGCCTTTAATTTTGGCAAAATGAAAACGGATTAGCATGCGGCTAGTGAGTTTATCAGCCAAGTAATTATTTACCTTTAGATCCCAATATGGCCATTACTTCGCCACTGTGCACAGTTAGATTTACACCTTTTAACACTAAAGCTGAACTGCCAGCTCCATTAAAGCAACCGCCACCATCAACCTAATGAGGTTTATTGCAAGTAATAATTTCATTAAGTAGTGAAAAAATATATCTAATAGTAATTTTGAAAGCTCCTTTATGTAATGCAACTGTTGAGTAAAACTCTTATTTAAATATTGACCCCCATATTCATAAAAAAAAATTACACGTATTTGAAATCTGTTTTAAAAAATTGTGTATGAAAAAAATTTGATTAAAATAGATATCAAACTCATTTTAATTTTTCTGAATACCGGGGTGAGAATATAAATTCTACTGAAACAATTTTATTTCAAATGCTTAATATATTATATATTAATTTTTGAGATGAAAGTAACACCAATCAAAATTTTTTTTATAATTCCAAGCAAATACTGAAATGACACTCCGATGTTTAAAAAGTTAGATATTTTTTATTGGTCATTGCTAAAAGACTTTCCGCCGTATTCATAAAAAATGTTTTAGGTTTATTACAGGTTTATTTGACAAATTTCCCATAGAAATACGTCAAATAAGCGCTTAATAAACCTAAAATATTTTTTATGAATACGGCAGTTTAATTTTTAATTCTGTCCTTCCAAAATATATAGCAGGAAGGAAACTTCTCTTAAATACAAACGATAGACTTAAGATACAAACGTTCATATAGCGGTCCTTTGGTTTAATAATACAAAAGACTTAAGGCGCAAACACATTGCCATTATGGTTAATTTTCATGGGAATGTCAATGGCAAAACATCAACTAACCCCCACAGTTTTAAATTACTTCAAAGGAACTTTCATTATTTTCTATTAGTTTTCTATTAATCTATCTATTGTTATCAATTTTATTTTTTCGATTAACCTCGGTTGTATGATAAATGTTATGTGCCTCCAAGACATAATCGCTACCAATCATTTTCATGTCAAATTTCCAGCGTGACTCTTCAATTATTTATTTCTTGCCGTTTCAGCTGTGAATATTCTTATTTTTATGGTCTTGTAGTTTGTATATTTTATTTCACTTAAGCGATATTTTTGTTTTTGTTTATACACGATCGTTTCTATTTTGTTTATTTGCTTTTACTGTATTTACGCAGGTGTACACACACAAAGATTTCTACCAAAAAAAAAAGAACAGCTACAACTACTAAATAATTAAGTATATTTTAGCACACTGTCAAAGAGAAAACTGTTTTACTCTTTTAGATTGTTGCCTTAATTATCTCTTTATGCACTTCCACAAATACTACAGCTAAAAAGAAAGAGTTTATTTTTTAAGTGCTTGAATCTGATTTTCCCGTTTAAATAAAAATAATACGTCTAAACACCATAAACGTTAAGAACCAACTGAAACTGGAAGTGGTAGCAGGCAGGTTTAGTCTCGAAACATCGTCATTGCTTTATAATTTCCGTATTTCCAATTGGAAATGGAAATACAGGTAGAGAAGGTGAGAAATTGAGAGATAGAGATTGAGAGAGAGAGAGAGAGAGGGAGAGAGAGAGAGTTTACCACTTTGAGCTCGGAAACGAGTTTTAAATCAGTGATGTCAATAAGAACGCTTATTTATTTCAGTAAAATATTATATCTGTTAAATAGAATGATTGGCCAAAATGTTCTTTACATCAAAAAAGTGATAACTAAAAAGATTTCATATGTATATTATAGTTATTTAATATATTTCGATAGAGGTCGTTTTTCATAAAATTATTACAAAATGTATTTATTTAATTTCCGTATTTCGTTAATAGTTTGTTAACATCAGCAGAACTAAACAATAAGATTTAAAAACTAACAAAAACATTTCAGTAATAGCATATTTATCAGAAAATATGCTATCACTGAAATTATTATTGAAATATTGAATATAAGTAAATAGAATGTGTAATAATTTTTTAAATATTCTCGAGCTTATTAGATACACCAATACCTCGCTTTGCGTCGTTACGTTTTGCGTTTTTTCGAAGTTCCGTCACTGCTGAATTAATACCAATTTTCACTGTGCGTCGCTGGATTTTCGAATTTACGTTGTTTTGGGTTCGAGTCTTTAATTCTTGTTTGTTATTAATTTTGTTTTTTTTTTTATAAAATATGTCAACGAACTTTGTTTCTAATAATTGCGCCATGCCAACAAAAATCGGAGATTTTCTTTCTAACTGAAAATCTACGCAATTTGAATACAGTTTTATTTTCATTTTCATTTTATATTATTTTTTTTTTATATATAATTTTATATTATTTTTTCTTTTAAAAAGTAGCATTTTCGTAACCCTGAAACCTATTTTCGATCTTTATATGCTTTGCTATAGAAAATCATAATTCACTTTGCGTCGTTTCAATTTGGGTCGCGTTTTTTTTTTTTTTTTTTTTTTTTTTGGAAGGAATCCACAACGCAGAGTGAGGTATTGGTGTATAATAAAATGGATTTCATAAGTAATTTTTTTATAATTTTAATTAATTTCTCGGAAAAATGGCATTATAATAATCATTTGTAAAATTAAAGTAGTTCACGAGCTGCTGATTCAGCAGTAAATTTAACATGTGGGTGATATTGTCAGTGAAGTCAAATACCTCGAGTTTAACTCAGCACTCATTCATAAATATCATACTCTTAAATTCTTCTGATCAGCGTTTAGTGCATGGTGGTGTTAATAGTTGTCGGCCTGATTCAATAGTGGAGGGGCAGCTGTGCTCGCTTACTATTACCGGTAAGGTAATCCTCCTTCTACGGCGAAGTAAGAAGTAAAATGGTTACCCAAAATTTTGCATTTTCTCACCTTTCTCTATCTGTCCTCTCAGTACTATCTCCTCCCATCGCAGTTCAAGTATGAACCGTACAATGAGTACGGTTCATGCCCTGGCATCCGGCTCAACTATAAACAACTAAAAACGTTATATTCGACCGTGTTGAATCTTAAATACCCTCCAAATATTTACTATATAAAAACTCTATTTTTATTCTTATTAATATTTGCCTTAAGTAAACAAGAAACAATTTATTTTAATACGGTCGTTTCCGATGTGTTGGGAGGAGCATGCCTGAGAAACCTTTGCGTCAACATAAAAACTTACGTATTAATATTTTATATCAACTGCACGTTGACTGAGATAAGGTAAAAATGTTTAACCTGCTGGGTCACAGTTCTTTTTCTGTGCCCAATTTTAACCCTCTATACGCGGTCACTCCGAGGAAGGCCGGTGGGGGTCATAGAGGAGGATCAGGTTACTTCTCCGCTTCATCATAAAAGCTTAAAAATGTTATTTTTAAGGAATGTAGGCTTAAGTATATTTTATGGCTCCAAGTTTAAAGCGTTCGACCTGCTTTGATATAAAAATATATCATTTGCCTAACAAAATTACAAAAAAAACTTAAAAAATTATGTTGTTTCTTAGAAGTTGGTTTAGTTCTTCTAAGGGGAACTTTTTGGCCCGATGCAGCCTGTTTACAAACTTAACCTGTGCTATCCTTCAATATATATTTATACCAAATTTCTAGCTGTTTTCGTTTAGACTGAATTGTGATCGTCTTAGATTTCATCACTGATCAAAAATGTATATATTTTATGGGGTCTTAGAGGGATATTTCGCTGCATTACACATGGAATGACGAAGCGAATATACCCTCCAATTTTATTTTAGAATGTAAAAAATGATGCTAATTAAAGGCGTCCTGAGATCGACCTGCTAAGGTTGCTAGACTACCATGTGTTTGATTTTTTTTAAACGCTATTCAAGATTAATTTAAAGGTATCATGTCTCATGTCTTTATAATTTCGTAAGAATATTTACATCTTGAAAGATTTAACAAAAACGTCAAACTGTCTACTAAATCACCTAAATGAATCACTTAAAAAATTAATTTTAATAAATATGATACCTACATATAACAAAACATGTAGATAATAAGTTTAATTAATATTATTTTATTATTTTTTTCCTATCATATACAATTTTTTACAATATTAAATTTCGGCCCAGTGTTTTAAAAAACAACGTGTATTAATTTTTAGTTAAACTCGCCGCTCTCTTGTATTTAACACTCCATTTTGGAGCAAAATTGCATAGAAGTTTCTCTTTCAAAAACACAAAACAATTTGGCTTAAACTTGGAAAATCATTGGAATGTTTTGTTACATTATAGCCGAGACTTTATGGTTAAGATGGCGTCAGAGGCCAAGTTCAGTATGCGAAGAGAGTTTAAACACGTTGGTCATTTTAATACACTAGACAAAAAACGCGCACGATGCGCAGTGCGTTAAATTAAATTGAATGAAATTGATGGCAAAATAAGTTGAGAGCAATATAATACAAATAAAAATAATAATAACACAGATTCAAATAAGAATAAAGAAGGAAATTAAGATCATAAATAAAGTAAGAAAAAAAAGCTGTACGAAAATGTTCTTAAATATTGAAAATGAAAAGTGTGTATATGTGTGTGTATGTGTTTGTGTAGCTAAACAATTAAATCTTAATTCACTGGCGTAATTTACAACTAACGGCTTTTACCAAAAGCAAAAAAATAAATAAATAATAAAAAATACATAAATGAAAAATAAGAGCTTTTCTTTCTTGATCACTGCCAACTAACAACAAGTAACAAGAATATGAAACAAAAGAATAAATAGAAAATAGAAAATATTGTAAGAAAAACGCATATTTTACCTAATTTTTTTTTCTTTTTTGTTGTTTTTCCTTCTATTCTGTATCTACACTAGTGTTTTAACCATTTTTGTACCGCAGCAGTCTCATGGATTCGCTAAATTGGCAATGTGTCGGGCTTTATTATTGTTGGCTTATTATTTATTATTATTATTCTTTTTTTGTCTGCTAAATATTCTATAAATCGCATGGCTTTAAAACAAAATAGAATGCAGAAAATAGAGACAATAAAACAATTTCATTTTTTATATACACCGAAGTATTTTAAAGTGAGGGGCTTTTGAAAAAAGTGTATGTGTTTAAAAGAAATAAAAAAAATAATAATTATAATAACAACTACAAACGCAACAAAGAAGCTTATTTATGATTAAATCATAGATATTAACCATAAAATAAATAATTCTGAAACTACTGCAACAACGAATCATTTTTATTTCATAAAGGAAATAAGAACCAGTAAATTACATTTAATTTATTAATCTGTTTGTTTCTTTGTTTTAAGGTAAGTTTTATGATATATGAAGACAAAATACGAAGAACAGTAGATAATAACAGTTTACAAGAGCTAAATTGAATTTTAAGTTAATATAAATTAATAATAATAATAGTATACATTAAATAACAAGCCTAAAATCGCAAGGCATGCCCACTAGTTAGTGCTACAATTCGAATACAAATCAGTCGAATAATCTTTCTTAGGGTTTTGTCCGGGGGCAGAAAATGAAGCACCCACAGAAATGATGACGGATATTCGAATATTTCCCTTTTGCAACATATTTAAATTTTTTATACATCAATTAAACAGCTGACGAACAAAACTAAGCATGTCCTCAGTAAATTATATTTAAAAAATATATTTTTTTGCGCTTTCCAATTACACAACTATGAAGCCACGAAATATTTTCATTGGAATCTAAATCCATCCTGCCTGAAAACAAGAAAAAAATTTATATGCGATCGGTTCGAATCTTAAATACCCTCCAAATATTTACTAAATAAAAATTCTATGTTTATTCTTATTAAAATTTAAATTTTTATGGTATTTGGCTTAAGTAGACAAGAAAAAAATAAATTATTTTAATGCGGTCGTTTCCAATGTGTTGGTAGGAGCATGACTGACACACCTTTCCGTCAGCATAAAAACTTGTTTATTTTATATCAATGTGCAGAAAAGGGACTGAGATAAGTTAAAAATGTTTAACCTGCTGGGCTACACTTCCTTAAGACATTTCTGTGCCCAATTTTAAAATTCTATACGGGATCACTCCGGGAATGACCGTGGGAAAGACATCTCACCTAAATCGTAATAACTTAAAAACTAAATTTTCGGGGTAATTAAGTGGAGAAAGAAACTTTTTTTTGAGAAGGTCATTTAGAGGTCAAAGGCGGGTGGAGCAGTGCGATAGGGGAAAGATCAGAGAACATATTGCCTTCGTCGTAAAAGCTTATAAAGTAAATTTTTAAGGAATGTAGGCTAAGGACTACAATTTGTTAAATATTTAGACTGTTTTTTCATATAATAGGTAACTTCAACGCCCACTAAAGCGGGCGGCGTCCAAAAATAAACAACATATATCGTGTTTTCCACAGACGGACGTATAGGCATTGCTAGATTATCTTAGACTTCATCGGTGATCACGAATATATATGTGACAGCGCATAGAGAAAGGGACCTAAGGGTAAAAAAAATCAATTTTCACTTTTTTTTTTTGATGTGTAAAACATCTGAGCATCGAATGAGAACGATCCCATGCCTCAAAAGTGTTCCCTCCCAGAGATATGCGCGTTTTATTATGTGATGGTACACCAAAGATACACGTATTTTAATCTCTTCTCTCCTGAACAAAACCGGTTTTCACCCTTAGGTCCCTTTCTATTTTGCGCCTCACATATACTTTATGGGGTCCAACTCTTTTTTGGGAGAGTATTAAAACGATTCACGATTCAGTCCAAACGAAAAGAGCCAGACTCGTGAAATTTGGTATAAATATATCTTGAAGCATAGCACAAGTCAAGATCGTAAATGGGCTGAATCGGGTCAGAGGGAAAAAGCTTTCCCTAAGAAAAACAAAACCAACCTCTAAAAACAATATAATTTTATTTATATTGTTAAGCAAATAATATATTTCAGGTCCAATGAGTTGAACTTAGAGCCAAAGAACCGCCCACTTTTGTGGGCGTTGACTAAGGTATTATATGCAAAAATAGTCTACATTTCTTTATGACGATACTGAGATATTCTCCGATCTTCCACTTTTTGGCTCCCGCCCCCTTAGTGGGCGTGGAAGTTATATTATTATATGAAAAAAATAGTGGAAATATTTCACAAATTGTATTCCTTAACCCAACATTCTTTAAGAATTAAATTTTTAAGCTTTTACGACGAAGGTAAGATATTCTCTGACCTCCCCTTGCCCAGCACCCTCCTTTGCTCATGAAATGATCGCATATATAAACATTGTTATTTCTACATTTAATTATCCCATAAATTTACTTTTTAAACTTTTACGACAAAGATCAAATGTCTACCTCACGGCCCTTCCTGGAGTGACCCTTCGAACTTGAATAATAATTCAGCAGAACATGGCAACAACTGTTTCCCTCTTTCTCAGATATTATAAACATTTGCAGCATAATGCATCACTTAGGGCGATTTTTTAGGATTAAGATTAGAGATTTAGTCATCCTTAATCACAGCTTTAATTTTTCATGTCCACACTCAACTACTTTTATTTGAGAGCTTAACCGGCCAATGCTGGGGGTTTAATCCTGTCAGTATATATATGAATTTATAAAAATAACATCTGTTGCACCAAATAAATAAAATATAATTTCGCCACCTATTTTTCGTATAAACAATAGTAAATTCGCACACCTTCTATTTGTTGTCTTGATAACAAACCTTGGACATTTACCAAAATTATTGCCATTTGTGTAGTTCCATATGGCAGTTCTACGGGGCTTAAGCTTCAGCTTAAAACAACAACAAAAATTTATGGCGATCTCTTTTCTGGAAATATGTAACATTTTGTCACTTTTTATTCTAAAAAAAACACCATTAGGCACAATTTTAAAGTAAAGGACATTTTCATAAGCGATGGTAGATCAATTTCCAATAAATTCATTATTTTCAAATGCCATAATGTTACCATTTTCCATTGAAAAGTGTAATATATGTAGCATTTTTTTTAGAAAAGAAATCAACATTAGTATCAATCTTAGAAGCTCGTCCTTAATAATTAGCTCAGTTCTACACAAATCTCTGTCTTGTTGACATTTAAGTCAACATTAAATACGAGAATTATAACTCATACTGGTAACTGTTAATAAGTTGAAATTGCCATAAATTAGCTGTAACTCTTACGCCATTTTCTTCTTTTCTATTTTTTTTTTTTTACTTTCTTCAAATTGTCATCTGTTATGCCTAGAAAAATCTTCTTTCAAATTTAAGCTTCAATCATTTGGCATACAGGCCAGCAAATTATTTACGTGCTTGTGTACGCATTTGAGAACTATAAAGTGACATTCTTTCTCTCGCAGTTCGAGTAGTTTTTGTATATTTCTTTAGCAATTCATAGTTGCTTAATTGACCAGAATTCCAACTAATTAAATATGAATTTTTATGAATATATTTAAACCTGTCACAACTGGTTGACAAACTGCCGCCATAAAATTGTTGTAACAAACTCCGATTGCTGAAAAACTTAACCCGCTCGTATGCAATATGATTTGTTTTGGCAAAAGTTTAAAAACCCCATAATATGTGTCGCCAAAAGAATATGTAGAAATGTATGTGCGTACGCAGTATGTTTGTATGTATATACATTTCTAAAAGGAAAAACCTGTTGTCTTCAAAACACCTTACGGATTATTCACAAAATTTCAAAGTTTTAGAAACAATGAAATATATTGTTATTATGAACAAAGAAATGTTTATAGATACACACACGTAATTACTAACATACGAGGGCTGCATGCTAACTCGGTGAATTTTTGAATTTCTCCTCGCAGTAACTTTAAATACAGCACTGCCGTCATTAGCCCACCATCTGTTAATAGACTACTAACAGAAGAAAGCAGAAAACCTCGCGAATTTTAGCAAAAATGGAAAAAAATTAATTTCGTGTGTTGATTGAAATTTATTTTTTGTGTAAAAAAAAAAACAAATCATTGAAACCAAGAAAAGACTTGATATCCTCGTATGATAAATGGGTATGACTAACAATTGATTTACTGAGTTCTATTGTGCGTTCAGAGAGAGGCCATCGAGTCAGAAATCTTCGATATAATGAAATGATATTGGACGATCGGATAATGAAAGTACGTAAGATGGCTCATGCTGTAAGCCCCTCAATTGAGCGAGTACATCACATTTAAAACGAAAAGGCAATCCGCGATATGACTGCAGCGATTAAGCCAATTCACGGGTGCGCACTTTTAAAAGACTCTATAGGGCATATATATACCACAAGTTAAATTCGTAAATGGGCTGAATCGGGCCAAAGGGAAAAAACTTCCTCTCAGAAGAACTAAACCAACCTCTGAAACACAATCGCCCCTATTATGAATGACGACATCGACGAGTTATCAAGACGACAGCAAAAAATTGTCGCTTATCCACTCTTTTGCGACAGCAACTGACTACTATTGACATGTTCTATCGATATTATATGCCCTAGAGAATGATAAGAAATTGTCAAGAGTAATTAATTGTTATCGACAACTTGCAGACAACTGATAATTTTTTGCTGTCGAGTTATGTGACGTCGACGTCGCCATTCATAATAGGGGCGAATATAATTTTTAAAGTTCTGTTTGTAATTTTGTTAAGCAAATGGTATATTTTGTTGTTGTCGAAGAACGATCCAAAGCGCTAAACTTGGAGCCATAAAATACAACAAATAAATGTTTTGAGCCCCGCCTCCTTTATTGGGCGTTATTATATGCAAAAATAGAGTAAAAATTAAAACAATTGAATTACTTAAGCCTACATTACCCAAAAATAAAATTTTTAAACCTTTATGACGAAACGTAACCTGATCCTCCTCTGCCCTACTCTCCTCCTCACCCCTTTGCCCCTTGAAAGACTGTATAAAAAACAATTTTTTTACACATAATTATCCGAAAAATTTATTTTTAGTACGTTATGGCAAAGATGAAATGTCTCCCCAGCTTCCCTTGCCACAGCGACCCCGACAAAATACAGTTTTAATACCCTCCAAAAAAATTAGACCACATAAAGTATATATATTCCTGACCAGTGATGAAGTCTAAGACGATGTAACAATGCCCATACGTCCGTCTGTGTTGGATCCCTCCCCCTTTAGTGGGCGTTGCAATAACATATTATATTAAAAAATAGTTTAAATATTTAACAAATTGTTGTACTCTTAAGTCTTCAATCCTTAAAAATTTAATTTATAAGTTTTTACAATGAAGGCAATATGTTGTCTGATCTTTCCTTGCCCTACCCCTCCCCTAAATGACCCCAACGAAAAATATTTTTTTTTCTGGACTTTACCTTGAAAATTTTGTTTTTACATTTTTACGATTTAGGTGAGATGTCTAACCCACGGCCCTTCCCGGAATGACCCTATATAGTGTTTTGAAACTGAGCACGGAAATTTCTTGAAAGAACTGTGACCCAGCAGGTTAAACATTTTTATCTCATCTCAGTCCCTTTTTTTGCACGTTGATATAAAATATTAATACGTAAGTTTTTATGCTGACGGAAAGGTGTGTCAGTCATGCTCCTACCAACACATTGGAAACGACAGCATTAAAATAATTAATTTTTTTTTGTTTACTTAAGCCAATTACTATAAAAATGTTAATTTTTATAAGAATAAAAATACAGTTTTTATTTACTAAATATTTAGAGGGTATTTAAGATTCAACCCAGTCGAATATAATGTTCTTATTTGTTTTTTTTCATTTAAACATGATAAACTTTTTATATATTAGAAAGGACTTTTTGGATTTGCAATGATGACATTCTCCTGATTTAGCCCTTTGCGACTATTTGCCCTTTCCAAACCTGAAGAAAGACTTGGTTGGTAAGCAATTTGGCTAGACTGAGGTAATAACCGAAACAGAGCCTATGTTGAGGTCCTGGAGGAAGCCTGATATATAGAAGACATACCAAATTTAAAAAAAACGAATTATTTGCTGAATAGAAGAGTTGCTGTTCAATAGCTTACAAAGTTATCAAACAGCCCTCGTATATACATACCCACAATTATGAGTTATGCAAAGAATTATAGTTTATTGTTTTAAGGAAAATTAAACAGTTACAAACTGTAAACACATACAAACTGTTACAAATTTTACTGTACCCATCCATACATATCAGATCGGGTTTTTTTTTTTGTTTTTTTTTCGTTTTTTTTTTTGTTTCTTTACTTAAGAAAAACAAACCCTCAAAAACACCTGTTCAAAGAAACACCACATTTGAAATATATGAAAATCAGGGGAAAATATAAAACCATAAAAATTGCTTATCTCCGCCACATCATCTTTAAAAGAAAGAAAAAAAATCTGGTATAAAGAAATCTTTGCCCATAAAACAACGAACCCTATTCACACATTTTCTTTACTATTTTTTTTTTTAATTTTTTTTAACATTGTGTTGCATTTATTATTTGAATATACTTTTGGAATTTCTATTCCCTAATTTCACACTTTGTTGTCGAATTACTGGCATGCAGCATATGTTGTTGATATCTTTATTTATCTTGTAATTAACATGATAATTAAGCTTTTATATTTGTACTTTGTGGGCAAGAGGTGTAGAGTATAAAGATTTTAATTGGGTACTGTACTTCGAACAATTATAATTTCTATTCAACTATTCGTTTACATTTCATACAAAACTTCATCTGGTGAAGATGGTACAGCGCTGCTCAGCTATGGACTTTGTTTATAAATAGAACACCAGTTCTATTTACATAATTATGATGTTCGTTGAGTACTTAAATGAAAGTTAAATCACCAACCAGGTGCGTTTAAAACCGATTCAAATTGTACAATTAACCATATCATTTTGTTCTTTTCATGCAAAACAATGTTGACTCTATCTTATGACTTCTTTCTTCCATATTTTCTATTTGTCATAATTTTAAGTGGCATTTATTCGTATAAAACGTTGTTGCAATTTCTCATTATAGGAGTATCTTGCCTGAAGACATGCACTCAATAGTGAGGTCAAAAAGTCAATGACTTTTTGAATGGAACACAGTTTTTTATATAAAAACTAATTTAATTTTTCAACAGATTCTCCTGCGAATTCTATACACTTAGTCCAACGTTTCTGCAATATTTTTATCCCTTCCGAAAAATATGATTTGTCGAGATCATCGAAATAGGCATTTGTTTGTGAAACGATTTCATTATTAGAATCAGATCTATTGCCGCCAAGCCAGTTGTGCAAGTTTGGGAACAACAAAATAGTCACTCGGTGCTAAATCTGCAGAATAAGGCGGAGGGGGGGAGCAATTCGTAGCCCAATTCATGGATTTTTGTCATGGAAATGTGGCACGCATTTTGAGGAAAGTTTTCTCATATCCAAGTGATCATTCAAAATTAAAACCACTTGGCCATGTGAGATGCCTATGGCTTCCACTAGCTGTCTCACTTCAAATTCCCGGCGTCTACAAAAATATCGTGAATTTTTTCAATTGTTTCGTATGTAGAGACCTCAACTCGGCGTCCAGAACTTTAGGCATATTCCACGGCCACATCGAATTCTTTACCATAGAAATGGAAGGTGCAGAGTCAAGCTTAGCCTTGGTTTTATCTGGCAAAAAATAGTGCTTAAAGACCCCGCGAAATTCACTGCCAAACACAAAGTAAATGAAGCAGCTTGTTCAAATTTGGACAGGAGTTAACTGACAGTTGCCCGTTGACAGGAGCAGTATCGCCATTACAATTAAAATGCGAGAATTTGAAAACGTAAAGGACTTGCTGACACGCTCACTTTAAAATTTAAAAACATCTCGTTGGGGTTCTATTAACGCCCACAAAAAGAACTTCGTAGTTCTGTTTGCGTACTTCAAAGTTAACAAAACCAATTAAAAGTTTTAATTGTGGTTATTGTATTACAATTAAAAGATAATTAAAATGAAAAAAAATTTGTGAAACAACTGGATTTCAATGCATCATGAAAAATTATAATCTTTTTTTTTATTATTGAGATAAGAATTTTTTTATTTAGACTCAAGTTCAAATCTGCAATCTGTAAATAATTTTTTTTACGAATTTTTATTTAGAGTGGAATATTTAGAATATGTTTGTAATAATCAAACCAAGAGAACTGATTAGCACTTATTTCGATGACGCTACGTCATCTCATCAGCATTCTTTGCTTCAATTTTTCCACTTTTCATGGTGATCCTAGTCATTATGAATATAAATTTTTAACGAAATAGGAGAAGGCAAGTCAGAACTTCTTATTTTGTTTTTATTAAGTTCGCTTTTCATTAGCACGAAATTCCTCAACTCTGACGATTGTTATCACAAATATTCCATTTTCTCTTTTTATATCCTCCAAAAAAAATTGGAGAGTATGTTTTCTCCACTTTATCATTCCGTGTGTAATTCAGCGAAGTATCCCTCTGACAGACCATAAAGTACATATAGTATATACGAGTACATATTCATGATCAGTGATGAAATCTAAGACGATCTGGCCATGTCGGTCCATCCGTCTGTGGAAATCATCATTCGGTCCAAACGAAAAGAGCCAAACCCTTTAGTATAAATATATCTTGAAGGATAGTACAGGACCAGTTGCTAAATGAGCTGAATCGGGCCAGAGGGAAAGTAGTTTCCCTAAGTAAAACTAAGTTAACCTCTAAAAAGCCACATCATATATTAAGGTTTTTTTTTGTAATTTTGTTAAGCAAATAATATTTTTTTTATGTCAAAGAAGGTGCAACGTGTTAAACTCAAAGCCACACAATTTCAAAAAATGTTGGGCCCCACCTCCTTTAGTGGGCGTTATTACATGCAAAAATAACCTACATTTATTAAACATAACATTCTTAACCTTTTATGACGAAGCTGAGACATTACCCCTCACCCCAACCTATACCCCCTAAATGACCCTATCAAAAATAATTTTTTTTTTTGCATGTAATAACTGCAAAAATTTTCTTTTAAGTGTTTTATAGTCAAGGTGAGATGTCTCCCCATGGCCCTTGAGAATCCGACCCCGACAAAATAGAGTTTTTATACCCCAAAAAAAGAGTTGAACCTCATAAAGTGTATAACCTTCATCAGTTTGAAGTCTAATACCATCTAGCAGTGCCCATACGTCCGTCTGTGGAAAATACAATATAGTCTATTTTTTGGACCCCGCCCCCTTTAGTGGACGTTGAAGTTACATATTGTATGACAAAATCGTGTAAATATTTAACAAATTGTATTCCTTAGGCCTACATTCCTTGAAAATTTAATTTATAAGCTTTTACGATGAAGGTAAAATGTTCTCTGATCTTTTCCTGCCTTACCCATCCACCCGGCTTTGCCCCCTAAATAATCTTATCAAAAAAAAAACTTTTTTTCTACACTTAACTACCTCGAAAATTTAGTTTTTAAGTGTTTACGATTTAGGTGAGATGTCTCCCCTACCGGTCTTTCTCGAAGTGACCCTGTATAGAGTTTTAAAATTGAAGAAATATCTTAAGGGAACTGTGACCCAGTAGGTTAAATATTTTTAACTTATCTCAATGCCTTTGATATAAAATATAAATACATAAGTTTTTGTGCTGACGGAAAGGTGTCTCAGTCATGCTCCTTCCAACGCATTGGAAACGACCGTAATAAAATAAATTTTATTTTCTTGTTTACTTAAGACATATAACATATAAATATAAATTTTAATAAGAGTAAAAATAGTTTTTATATAGTAAATATTTGGAGGGTATTTAAGATTCGACACGGTCGAATGTAACGTTTTTACGTGTTTCTTTTCACAGAAGTCATTTTATAAAAATCTAGCCAAATTGTAGTCCGACCTGGCTATAGTTCGTTTATGCGCTCCTTTTACACAAAAAATTATGATCACATTGAGGTAATTTACACGGATTTCCTCAAAGATTTCTGCCTAAACTGAGCGAATGAAAGAGTTCCAAGACTAGTAAGGGAAATGTTTATATGTAAGATAAAAATGCCCATGATTCGACTTTAGTTACTCACTGTCGTTTAAAAGAATTGTTTTTAATTCGTCATGGAAAAAAGCAGTATTATTTAATCATCTTCAGTGTGCAATTATCATAATTCTTTTTGTATTGTATCTAAGTTTGCTATTTTAGTTTGAACTGGATTTTACTGTTAAATTTTATTTTAGTTGTGCTTTTCAGCCTGTCACCAACATTTAACCGCTGCTTTTATGTTTCAATGTGTCAATGTAAAAGTTTCTTCTCTATGGACGACTTGCAAGAATTAATGAAAATTTATCCAAGTCTTGTTTTTAGGAATTTCAAGTTTTTTTTTTGCTATTTAGCAGCAATAAAACGTCAATAAATTTCAAATACTTAAAACTAACAAAAAGCCACATTTACGCAACTCTCTTTGCTGCTGCTGCTGCTATAACAAAAAGATGGAATGATCATGAAACGTGATGGGGCTATAATACAACATCTTCATAATGATATTTTCAAACTCATTATTATGTTCGAAGCTTCATTATTATATCTGTAGAACTGATATCATGCATAATACTGCTTGCTTTGCGTTATAATACAGAAAGTTCCAATAAAAAGAAGAAATCTCTCTGCTTCTTTAAATTGTTGTTTGGGTCAAAGATCTTCATAATAGTTTTTTGTTCTCTTATTTTTCTTTAATGCCTCTTTCTATTATTTTTCTATACATTTACAATGTCTTTTTCGTAATTATTTCATGATATAAAATTGTTTATACGTATTTTTCTCGCTTGGCTATTTTGAGGTATTCTCACTCGCCGTGTGTGCACAATCATGTACAAGTAATATTTTTGTATGTATGCATACAGAATCGTATGCGACAATGTCTAGACCCTGGAGTCTAGATTCTAGACAATCACGCCGCTACATATCGTTACCTTAATAAATAAAAGTCAGAGCTACAGCTCTTCTTAACACCAATTGCATTTACTTCACTTTCAGTCGAAGCACACCAATATTCATCAACGGTTAGGGCTTTTATACGTGATGGGAACCATATACATACATACATACATATATACAAATAAATATATTCTATAATTCCACAAGGCAAACACACGCAAAAAATTTGAGTTCGTACGCATATTTTTGGGCAACAGTTTCCATTTTCTCTACTCTAGGAGAGCTAGTGTTTGGCTTTGTTTCAAGAGTGGGTTTCAAAATATGTGTGAATACATCAGTTTGTATGTACGTACAATAACATTCTTGGCTATTTAAGTACATACACATGTTTGTATGTAGTTCTTACAATGAATACAAAAAAAAAAGTTGTTAGTGTCTTATTTGCCAACAAGTTTTTAACCCGTTTGTTGTTGATTTTCTTCATCATCTGCATAGTAGTTGTTAGTGTTTTTTTTTCTATGAACAGTATTGCCATATGAAAGTTTTATATCATTTATTTTAATATTTGAACATTTTACTCTGCAAGTTAATTTAATAAAGTATGCTTCAAGGACTTTGTAAGTCCAGGCCTCGATCAAGAGCCAATTATTAGGTCTTCAAGGCAATACAGCAATAACAAGTAAGATCGTTATATTCGACCGGGTCGAATCTTAAATGCTCTACAAATATTTATTATATAAAAACTCTAGTTTTATTCTTATTAAAATTTACATTTTTATGGTATTTGGCTTAACAAAACAAAAATTTCAATACGTGAACAATCTTTTTGAGATAATCAGGCCTAACGCATTCAATGTTAATAAAAAACTTTATTAAATTTGTTTTCCCAACGTTTCGTCAATTGTTTGTTGATTCCTTCAGGGTCTTTTTTGTCTATTTAAAAAAAAAGGAGGAGGATCATGACTGAGACACCTTAGCAAAGAAACTTACGTGCTAATATTTTATATCAAAGTGCAAAAAAAAGGGACTGAGATAAGTTAAAAATGTTTAACCTGCTAAATTACAGTTCCTTTAAGAAATTTCTATGCCCAATTTTAAAACTCTATACAGTGTCACTCCGGGAAAGGCCGTGGGTGAGAGATCTCACCTAAATCGTAAAAACTTAAGAACTAAATTTTCGGGGCAGTTAAGTGTCGAAGAAAACTTTCTTTTATAAGGTCATTCAGGCGGCAAAGGGAGCTGGATAATTAATTCAATTTATTAAATTTTTACACTATTTTTACATATAATAACGCCCTCTGAAGGGAGCCGGTTCCAAAAATTAATTGTTTTGATTTTATAGCTCCAAATTGAACGCGTTGATACTTCTCTGACATAAATATATATCATTTGCTTAATAATATTACAAAAAAAATTTGTTTATGAAATTTTTATTTGGCATATTGTTGTCATAATACTATTTTAAATGAAATTTATTTGTTGGTGGTCAAGCAATGTCTATATGCATTTCATTGGTGCTTTACCAAATCATTAGTAGACTTTAACCACAGTTTTGAAAATTTAAAAACCTCTTACCTTATGCACATACTTCTGAAAACCATCTGAGAATTCACAATTTGTAAATTACAAACTATTTTCAAAAATCACAACAGAATAATTATAGTAGGCCTTGAAACTCACACAAAACTAACCCAACAAATAAATTATATTCGATATGAATCTATTTTATTTTTCTACGCCTTTATACAATTAGAAATCCATTGGATAACGAGAAAAATATTTATAAGCCAAAATGAAAAATAATATCTAAATTATACCGTTATGAAATTTCTATTTGACACATTGTTGTCACAATACTATTTTAAATGAAATTTATATAGACATTGCTTGACCACCAACAAATAAATTTCATTTAAAAAAAAAAATTTAAATTATGTTGTTTATTTAGAGGTTGCTTTAGTTTTTCTTAGGGGAACCATTTCCCCTCTGATCCGATTTAGCCCATTTACGAACTTTAGCTGTGCTATCTTTGAAAATATATTCATACCAAATTTCAAGAGTATGGATCTTTTCCTTTGGACTGAAGCGTGATTTCCACAGACGGACGGACGGATATGGCTAGATCGACTTAGATTTCATCACTGATTAAGAATATACACTCGTATACTTTATAGGGTCTTAGAGACAAAGTCAAGATACCCTCCAATTCTTTTTTGGAGGATTTAAAAACAGCAGGAATTTTGTTTTCTCAATTTTCATTTTGTTAAATACAATAATGCTTTCCACCATAACAAAAAACAACATAATAAACAAAATATATAGTAGTCACCTAAAATGTAAACAACTTTTGACAAATAGTAATATTATTACGTTGAAAATACAACCATGTAAAAAATCATATGAAGTGTTGCATACGATATTTCCGTATTGGAGGCATAAGGAAAACAAAAACTAAAATTTAACGATTTGAAACATTTCATTATGTTTGTCCAAAAAATTTTATAAATTTCTTATGACAAACAACTTTCCACATGAATTTCAATTACGCGTCGTAATTTGCTTAAATATTGCCCAAGTATATTTTGAAAGGTCCAATTGTATGAAGAGAATAATTTTCAAAAGAAAATCTACCTCAATTTAACTTTCAACCTTCACAGCAGATATTATTATAAAAATTCCCGACTTTTTACTAAATAAATGTGAAAGGATGAGAAGTCAGTTCTTGACAGCCATTTCATTATTTGACAGCCAATTTACTTTCTAACCTCAAACTAGTCCACCCTTTATATCAGCTGATTATAACTACTCAATTCAGTTCTTACCCACTCTCTACCATCTACTCTATAACGGAAACCATCTACAACTCACATGATTTGCTTCTTCACTGTATGTAATCTCGTATTGTTTTTTTTAATACATATTTTAGTTAAGTTATTAATTAATTTTTTTTTAAATGGCCCCAACAACATTTTGTTTCTATTTTCATATAAAAATCATTTAATAAAAAATAAAATGTTTATGTGTTTAAAACTTGTTTTTTTATTAGCGTTTATCTAATTAAAGAAATATTTTAAATATTTAAAAAAAAATTTTTTGTTAACAATGATGAGTCAATATATTTATATTCGACTGGAAAAAAAAATAAGTTTAGTTAAAAAACTTGTAAATAACTAAACACATATTTGGCCTTCATGTATAGAACCTGAAAGAAATTACTGGGCAATTATTTGCATTATTTTGGTCTGAATAACTCTGTAATCACTAAGTGTATAATAAAAATAATAAAACAATTGAAAAGTTATTACAATTTTCGTTTTTATTGCAACACAATTACACAAATCAAATTTTATATATTAACTTTTTTATTGTAATATTAATCAAGCTTATGGTCGTTTTTTATAAAATTTTAATTCGTCTAACTTCGATTTTATTTTATTGAATAAAAATTAGACGAAATAAAATTTTATAAAAAACGACCATAAGCTTGATTAATATTACAATAAACTGATAAGATCAATAAAAATAAATCAATATTAAATTTTTTTGTTAGTTAGTCGAAATTCATGCTGGGGAAGATTTTTGTGCAACAACTTTTATATTCGCAATAAGAAAAATTGGTGAAGTTAAAATTTAAATATATATTACCGAAGACGTAAACAGAAAGTTGTATCAAACCTATTCTGTAGTTAACAGAGCTCTGTTAATCACTTAACATTTGGAGTAAAATTTGATTAAGATCATTTTGAAGCCAAAATCTAGGCACTGGAGCCAGTTCTACCCAAACTAGTGAATAGAAATTATGACCCAAGAAATACTTAATAAATATATACTTAAGGGATGTACTGAAAATATAACAACAAAAAAATATTTTCTTGGAGAGGTTTTCGGTCATTGTGGAAAAATTCGGATGGCGGCCCAGGGAGCCCTTTTCATTATTATTAGAACCCTACATATGCAACTCATCGCGTCGAAACTAGAATGGAGGAGATAGTACTAAGCGGCCAGTTGATAAAAGATGAAAATATCGATATTTTTTCTAACTTTTTTAACCTTTTATTTCGCGTGCCGAATTTCTGCCAGTAATACGGCCCACACACGCATAAATTTGTTTGCAAATAAATTTAAATTTAAGTAAAAATTTAGCGTGTGTGGCATTGTTTGTAAACATTATTTCAAATTTTCAATAACTTTTGAAAATTTGTTTGCAAACAAATTTATGCGTGTGTGGCCAGCATAATGATCAGTGATCAGTTCTGATAACTGATAACAACTAACACAACTACGCACTAATGCTGATAAGAAAAATTCGACATCATGTTCACGACGGGGTGTGGAGTCGAACTCGGGGTTTTCGACAGGCAATATAACGAAACACGCCTCACATTGCAATGATGCTCAAGTGAGTCATTAGAGTTGACTACACTAGATATTGTCCAGAATATGAGTTTCTTCGCTCTACCGTGGACACACTCGAGAAACTTCAAAATCGACTTGGAAGTATCGGCCCATGAAACAGAATTGTATTAAATTTTCTGTTGGATGTAAGTGGAATTAATTGTAAATAGATCACATTTGAGAAGTACGTTTTACAACACCTTAAAAAAGGATAAGGACTTACTGCTTTTTTTGACACCCGAAAAACGAGCTCAGATCACTGAAAAACGACTAGGAACATTAAGAACTTCTGATTCCACAATACTTATAATATACTCCTGCCTAATAACAAAACAGGCCGATTTAATGAACACTTCTTTGATTCATTAATCACAACACAAAAATGCTCCAGAGAGTTTCACAGCATTTATTTAATTTTCATCACCGCATTTTAATATTTCACGGTAATAATACAATTTTTCGTTAGCGTTAATGTAAGCCAATCACGAAGCTTTTATCTTTCGCTATAATTGAAGGCGATATAAAAACGATAAATTTTTAAATAAACATTAATTTTGTACCGTAACCATAACGGCCTTGCAGTCAATTACTTTTCTATTTAAATTTTAAAATTCATCATGAAATGAATTGTGTAAAACAATTTAAACTTTTTCAATGCGACTTGCATTTGAATGGTCAGCATTTTCAAACACATTTGAATTGCCGTAATTTTCAAGCAATTGTTTGCCTGCTTCACTTTTCAATTTCTTTAATGTATCGATGAATTTTAAGAAATTGCTTCTCGTTCTATTACATAAAATTTGAATTAAATTAAACTAAGTGTTTTTATTCAATAAAATTATGTGTTTCCATTTGTAATTTCAAATAATTTTGTGTGTTCTTCTCTTCTGTTCTATCCGAAAGCTGAAATCTTTCTATAACATTCTTGTTTACAAGTACAACTTTATACAAACGATTTTGTAAAAATGTTTGTTAATGAAGCGGAAAAGCGTGCTTGGAGGAAGCCTTTTAAGTGTTTCTTCTTGAATGTCTTATTTGTTATATCAAATTTAACTGATTCACTATCCGATAACGTTTTCCATGACATAACAAGTTTTCCTAAATATATACGATGTTGAACTGAATTGTGTTCAACACATGATTATTAAATACATTTTAATAAAAACTTATTTAATTTTAATATAAACAAGTGCAAACGTTATACTTTAAATACTTTTACTCTAAATACTTTTTTTACTTTAAAAAAAAGTTTATTTTAATACGGTCGTTTCCAATCTGTTGGTTAAAGCATGACTGAGACACTATTCCGTCACCATTTTATATCAATGTGCAATTAAGGGAATGAAAAATGTTTAACCTGCTGGGTCACAGTTCCTTTAAGACATTTCTATGCCCAATTTTAAAACTCTATACAGGGTCACTCCCAGAAAGGCCGTGGAGGAGACATATCACCTAAATTGTAAAAACTAAATATTCGGGGTAGTTAAGTGAAGAAATAAAAAATTTATTTTTGATAAGGTCATTTAGTGGTAAAGGAGGGGTGGAGGTAGAGCAGGGGAAGATCAGAGAACATGTTACCTTCGTCGTAAAAACTTATAAATAAAATTTGAAAGGAATGTAGGCTTAAGGAATACAATTTGTTGAATAGGTACACTATTATTTCATATAATATGTATCTTCAACGCCGACTAAAGGAGGCGGGGTCCAAAAATAAACTATATCGTGTTTTCCACATACGAACGTATGGGCATTGCAAGGGCCATGGGGGAGACCTTTGCCATAAAACACTAAAAATAAATATTTAGGATAATTAAATGTAAAAAAATTTCTATAGTCATTTGGTGGGCAAAGAGGGAAGAGGGGGATAGGGCAGAGGAGGATCAGGTAACGTCTCAGCTTCCTCATAAAAGCTTTAAAATGTTCTTTTTTACAATTTGTTAAGTTTTTACACTACTTTTGCATATAATATCTTACTTCGGCGCCCAATGAAACCCAAAAACCGATTTTTCAGATATTTCTGGTTACAAGTTCAAAGCTTTGGGCCTTCTTTGATATAAAACTATACAATTTGCTTAACAAAATTACAGAAAAACAAGTAAAAACGTTATATTCGACCGGGTCGAATTTTAAATACCCTCCAAATATTTAGTAAGTGAATTTAAAATGTTTAACTTGGTGGGACAGAGTTCCTTTATATAATATCGTACGTCAACGCCCACTAAAGGGGGCGGGGTTCAAAAATATGCAATATCATGTTTTCCACGGCATTGCTAGACCGTCTTAGACTTCATCACTGATCAAAAATATATACATTTTATGGGGTCCAATTCTCTTTTGGGGGTATTAAAACTGTATTTTGGCGGGGTCGCTCTGGCAAGATCTGTGAGGGGCTTATTTCACCTTTGTCATAAAACTCTAAAAATAAATGATTGGGAAAATTATATATAAAAAAAATTTTTAATTTTATTTTGATAGGGTCATATACGGGGCAAAGGGGGAGGAGGGGATAGGGCAGAAACAGGCAATCATAAAACTCTAAATATAAATGCTTGGGATAATTGTATACAAAAATAATTCTTTTTTTTATAGGGCAAAGGGGGAGGGGAAGGGGTAGGGCAGAAACAGGCAGTCATAAAACTGTAATAATAACTGCTGGGGATAATTGTATACAAATACAAATTTTTTTTATTTTTTTTTGGTAGGGTCATTTAAGGGTGAAGGGGGGAGATGGTAGGGCAGAAATCGGATGACATAAAACTCTAAAAATAAATGCTTGGGATAATTGTATAGAAAATTAAATTTTTTTTTTGGTAGGGCCCTCCTCCCCCTTCACCCCCTAGAAGGGGGAGGAGGGGTAGGGCAGAGTAGTACCACGTTTCATTTCAGATTCGTCATTAAAGCTTAAAAATTTTATTTTTAAGGAATGTAGGCTTAAGTAAAACAATTTGTTAAATGTTTATGCCATTTTTGCATATAATAACGCCCACTAAAGTGGGCAGGGTCCAAAAATAAATTTTTTTTATTGTATGGGTCCAAGTTTAAGGCTTTGGACCGTATTTGACATAAAAATATATCATTTGCTTAACAAAATAACCAAAAAACTTTAAAAATTATGTTGTTTTTTCTGAGTTGGTTTAGTTCTTCTTAGGTGAACTTTTTTCCCTCTTGCCCGATTTAGCCCATCTCCGAACTTAACCTGCTCTAAGCTTCAAAATATATTTATACCAAATTTCAAGAGTCTAGCTCTTTTCGTTTGGACTGAATCGTGATTTCCGCAGACGGCCGGACGGACGGACATGCTCAGATCGTCTTAGATTTCATCACTGATCAAGAATATATATACTTTATGGGGTCGTCTGAGATGGATATTTCGATGCGTTACAAACGGAATGACAAAGTGAATATACCCTCCAAATCCTTATTTGGAGGGTATAAAAAACTAAATTATGGTATAAATCATGCGATGATGACTCTGGAGAAAGCAAAGAAAAAATGAAATATTTGAAACAATTTCAAACTAACCCATTTCGTTAAAAACACCGTTGAAATAGTTGATATTCCCATTGGCGGGTATCACCTTGAAAAAGTGAAAAAAACTGGATAGCGAACGCTGGTGAGAACACTGATCGGTTCTACGAGTACGATGATAATTAAAAAATATTCTTAATATCCCAATTTTAATAAAAAATTTTAATTTAATACAAATTCTTAAATAAAAAATAACTTGTAAATTCGTGGATTTGAACTTGCGCCTGAATAATAATTTTTAGCTTAAAAATGAAGTTGATGTTAAATAGCCCTATTCACAATTATATGCAAATAATTTTGCATTATTACAATTTCAAAATGGTGCACATGCACTTGCCACTTTTGCGTAAAAGGCAACACCTAGAAGTTATATTTTATATTCTCTCTATGAATGCAATACTCTGGAATAAGTGGATTGGGCTTCAAGCAAATTCTGACTATATTCTGCCTAAGGAGTAAGGCGAATTAAAAACTTCTTGTTATCAATGAACGGCTTGCAACAAGTGTTGCAAACTAATAAAACTGAATTATTTCACAGTTGATAGGAAATATTTAAAATCGCTTAGATTTGTAATATTAAATTGAAAAGATTTTCAAAATCTTTAAAAACATGTAACAATTCTTAAGTTCCTAAAATGGAACCAGCACATGTCTCCGCCATCAGGCCTTTTATATCAATTAAACTGGAACTTAAACAATAAAATATTTTTGCTAAATATACATAATAAATAAATTATATATGAAAAACAGTTCAAAATATATTTACGAAACTCAGTGAAAACAAAATACTTATAATTAAATAACCAACAATAAAACTTATCACTTCATTTCCTGCTGTCTTTGCTTTAAATGATGTCAAAACAAAAAGCACCTTTGGCAGCGGTGGGTTCAAGGTTTGACAAAATAGGTCACTGCAGGGGGAGAACAATGACTTTTCTATGGTGGAACAGTATTTCACAAACAAAGGAAACTACTGCGGCAAGTTGTTTGTTTCTTTTTTTATTACAACTTTTGCAATATTTTTATGGAAATTATTTTGAAATCGTTTTTTTAATCTTTGTTTTAAAAATGTATTTTTATATAAAGTTATTACTTTATGTAAAAATTTAACATATTGTTAAATTAAAAAACGGAAAATAGTTCAACACAAAACTCTACTACATTTTACAAACAAATCATAAAAAGTCACTTGATAGTAAATGATTTATAACGTTTATATTTTTAACTCATTCACAAATTGTGCATATTTGCATAATATGCACAGTGGGACATATAGTGGAATTTTTTGTCAAATATTTCTGTAGTCCAAATGAATTTATCATGTCCCCGTTCAAGGGTAGTTTTCGTATTTTCTTTCAAGAGGAGGACAAAAATACGAGTGCAATAAAATTTTAGAGGGCCAAAATCTCCGACAAAAAATTTCTTTAAAATTTTTTTTCCTTTTCTTAACCCTAAAATGTAAAGAGAGCAAATTCATCATAACAGTGCGTAAAGGGAGGGAAGAGTACTTTAACTCCTTTTAAAATAAATCACACAGTTAAACTTTCAAAACGCGGGTACATGTGTTTACTGTTAATCCCTTCTACTAGAATCAATACCTAGCAACTTTAAGAAAATAAAATATCTTTTGCCACGTGTGATGCCAAAAATCTTTTGCTACGCAAGTAATTTGCTCAGAGATTCTGTAGCGTGCGAAATACTTTTCAATTACGATCTGTTGCTTCATACCCACTGTGATACGATTCTTTGATGCTATTTCTGGTCATTTTTAATTTATTTTGTAAGCCTTACTTCTACTTATTGTAGCATTTCAATTAGTTAAGGGTCTTGCTTCAGTTTTTCAGGTAAAATTACATAAATTTGCATAAAAATATCATTAAGTTGTTGTTTCAGCCGTTGATTTTATTAGTGAAATTTGTTTTTAGTTTTTCTTGATTTTAACAAGTTTCTTTGGAAAATCTCTCAGATGACTTCAAACTAGGGTATGCCATCAAATAATCCCCAGTATTTTATTACAATTTGTCAACGTCACTTCAAGACAGTATCAAAAATAGGTTACCTATTTACCATTTGTGGTCAACAACTAACTACTTCTGACAGCCTGTGCATGTGCTCTAAATATGCGGTCACACTTGGCAAAGATTTGCCCAAAAAAGCGTAACACACTAAATAGTGATAAAAAATCTGATTTCTTGATAATAGTTAAGGAAACTCCACATAATTGTCCTCAGTCTACTATATAACACACACACGATATAAAGACATTTCTTAAGAGTTTTAAAATTTGAAAATGATATATAGTTATTGGAACTAAAATTTTATTTTAAATTTTATTCTTTTAATTTACCAAAATACAAACACAAAAAAATAACAGCTACTGATACACGAGTATTTTTAATTAAAATATTTATTTCACCCGGAAACGGTGAGTCACTTATGCAAGGATCAAAGCTTCAAGAAAAAAATATATTTTTTTTCTGTACCCAGCTCATTGTTTTATTACTCTAGTTCAATTGTAAAATTTTGCTACAATTGTAAAGAAGGACGATGCTGCATTGCTATCTTTAGCGTCAATCGCAGTCGGTACCCTTCAGTGACGAGTGATATGCCTTCGATATTTCAACAGGCCGCCTACAATTAACACAATTATTCTTTAATAAATATCACACAAATTTTATTCCATATTCACTTAGCCTCGTCGCATGTTGATCAAGTAAAAGGTCGAAATACATACAAAATATTATTTATCTTGTCATCTAACTTCATGTGTCCTCTCAATACTATCCCCTCCTTTCTAGTTCCGATGCCATGCACGGCATATGTAGGGGTCATTCCCTGAGTACAGGTCCGAATTAAAAACAAGTCAAAACGATATATTCGACCGGGTCGAATTTTAAACACCCTCCAAATATTTAGTAAATAAAAATTCTATTTTTATTCTTATTAAAATTTACATTTTCATGTTATTACGCTTAAGTAAACAAGAAAAAAATTATTTTAATGTATGAATTTATATTTTAATAGTGAACCTTTATTTATGTAAATTGTATTACAGGATGTTAATTTTCCCAACAGGCTATAGGTTCAAATCTGCGAAATTGCAAATTATTTTTTATTTTAATAAATGAACATGATTACAATCTATTTATTTTGAGAGTGGAATATTAAGAATATTTTTCATAGTCATTAAACCAGCAGAACGGATCAGTACTGATTTCGAGGCCGCTACGCCATCTCATCAGCGTTCTTTGTTCAATTTTCCCACTTTCGCAAGTGGTGCTAGTTTTGTAGGAATATCAACTATTTAACCAATGTTTTTAACGCAAATTGAATATGAGAAGTTCCCACATTCATATTTTCAAGTTATTACCTTTTTGGTTAGTACGAAATTCCCCAACCCTGACGATTAATATTCCCAATATTCCATGTATCTCTTTCGCTTTTTCCAGAGCCATCGGCTGCTGATATCTAAAGCTTTTTGTTATTTATGTTCAAGGAATTGCATTTTTAGTTAACAATTTGCAATGAACATGTAAACAAGTGCGCATGCCCTCGCAATGTTTTAAATTAATGTATGAATTTCTATTATTTTAATACGGTCGTTTCCAATGTGTTGGCAGGAACATGACTGAGACACCTTTCCGTCATTATAAAAACTTACGTATTAATATTTTATACCAACTTGTAAACAGACTGCTGATGTAGGTTAAAAATGTTTAACCTACTGGATCAGAGTTCCTTTAAGACATTTCTGTGCCCAATTTTAAAACTCTATACGGGGTCACACCGATAAAGGCGGTAGGGGAGACATCTCACCTAAATCGTAAAAACATAAAAACTAAATTTTCGGTGTAGTTAAGTGTAGAAAAAAAAGTTTTTTTCAAAAGGTCATTTAAGGGGCAAAGGGTGGTGAAGCGATAGGGCAGGGGAAGATCAAAGAACATCTTGCCTTGGTCGTAGAAGCTTACAAATAAAATTTTTAAATAATAACGTCTTAGGGAATACAATTGTTAAACATTTACACTATCTTTTCATATCATATGTAATTTCAACGCCCACTGAAGGGCGTGCGGTACAAAAATAGTTTATATCATGTTTTCCACAGAGAGACGTATGGACATTGCTTGATCATCTTAGACTCCATTACTGGCCAAGAATATATACTTTCTGGCGTTCAATTCTTTTTGGAGGGTATTAAAACTGTATTTTGTCGGAGTCGCTCTGTCAAGGGCCGTGGGGGAGACATTTTACTATTGCCAAGAAAGACTAAAAATAAATGTTTGGCATAATTGAATGTGAAATTTATTTTCAATTTTTTTTTATGGGGTCATTTAGGGGGCAAAGGGGGAGGAAGGGGTAGGGCAGATTAGTACCAGGTTACGTCACTAAAGCTTAAAAATGTTATTTTTAAGGAATGTAGGCTTAAGTAATACAATTTTTTAAATTTGTACACTATTTTTGCATATTATAACGCCCACTAAAGGGACGGGGTCAATATATATATATATATTATTTTTATTTTATGGCTTTAAGTATGACGTTTTGAACCTTCTTTGGCATAAAAATATATCATTTGCTTAACAAAATTGAAAAAAAAAATTTGTTATGTTTTTTATAGGTTGGTTTAGTTCTTCTTAGGGGAACTTTTTACGAACTTGACCTGTGCTATCCTTTAAGATATATTTATACCAAGTTTCAAGGGTCTGGCTCTTTTCGTTTGAGCTGAATCGTGATTTCACACAGACGGACGGACAGATGGATGGACGGACATGGCTAGATCGTCTTAGATTTCATCACTGATCAAGAATATATGTATATAGTTTATGGGGTCTAAGAGGGATATTTCGCTGCGTTACACACGGATTGACAAATGAATATAAATAAAAACAAACAAAATAGATGCAACAAAAATGGCTAAATTTAAAGATATAATTTAACGATTTGATTGCAACAGAAAAGTAGAATGTATATAAAATGAATAAGATTTTATTTTAATAAAACTCATTTAAGCTTCTTTTTTTATAGATAAGTATATTTTGCTAAAAAAAAAAAGCAGTGGCGATATATTGAAAAAGTATAAATGTTTTAAAGACCTCAAACTTGAAGAATTACTACTAAAATAATATTACAAGTTCAGGAATAAATAGAAATAAATTATTAAGATTTTTACATAATTATGTTTTGCAAATCATTCATATCAGTACAATATTATAAAATTCTTCAGTCAATTCCATATTTAAAACAGGCCTTTTCTTTACAACTAAATTTCTATTAAATTAGTTGTAAGTAAAACACTTTAGAAAAATTAATTTAATTGAACAGATTTGAAAATTATGAAAGTCCTAATTGTGTGAAATGCTTTGCCTTGACTTTTACTCTATTTGCGCTTCTTTAACCTATTAACGCTATTTAAAGATTTAACATTTTTAGAATTACTTTTTTTTTGCTTTTTTATTAATTTAACTAACGCAGAGTGAAGAATTTTTTAAAAACTCACACCTTAAACTTTTAAATTCTGAAAGTATGCTTTATTAGATTATGGCCATTTTTGGCATAAAAAGAAGGACTTCCTCAGCAGAAAATAATAGAAATTTTAAAAGTGTTCCAATTGTTTTTCTATACAAAAATATATTCCCTTAAATGTTTATTTATAGTTCACATAAAAATAACATTTTTACAAATCGGCTTACAGTGGGTGCATACAAAATAAGTTCTAACCTAAAGCACGGGTTATTATATGCAACAATAACAGTTTAACAAGTTTCAAGCGAAAATATAATAATAGTTTAACAGCGTGAACAGATCTTGAGCAATGCGTGAGCACTAAAGAAACTATAACTTTTAAATCCTATAACGAAGCAGTAGCTTACAATTTCATATATTTGGGGAAAATAAGTGAAAGTGATATCACTTCTTCTTCGAAATCTTAGTATTACGTTAAGTATAATGAAATTGAAATTACAAAAAAAAAATTCATATCATAACATATTTTAATTTTTCGAAGCATTTATTTGATTTCCGCCGCATTTTTTACTTTTATTTATTAACGAATTACTTTTCATTTTTTAATCAAAATATACTTTCTTCCTCAAGCTCTTCTTTTGTTTCAACAAAATGAAGGAATGAAAGAAAGTCTGGCGCTGATGTCTACAATTTAGTTTAGCATTTTATATTATTTTTAGTGCGGATTTCTTATTTAATTTCAGCTGAATGTCAGTCAGTTCACATGAGCTTTTGTTGTCCATCACAACTGTTGGTCTGTGTATGTGTGTGAAAGTATTTTTATTATATCTTCTTTTTATTATCAGTTTTAATTTCAATTTCAAGTTTTCGCTAAATTAAATGAAACAAGTGTGCATTTTGAAAATATTTAAGACAGATATTTTACTTTGCTTTTGTACTGGAGGCGAAATGCTACGAAAAGCATTTATGCAATATATTTTTAAAAACTTATAGCCACGTACCTAAGGAAAACTAACTTTGTAATTCTTTCGTATCTTATATGTAAGTATATTCTGCATAGGCACAACATGTTCATATCAATTGCTGATTATATTTATAGGTAGTGAATATTAAAAAATTGCTTTGAAAGTAGCTATTCAAAGCTAAATATTTTTCTTATTGTTTATTTGATTTGTTATTGCACAGGAAATGTGACAAAAATCTGTCTGGAATATAAATATGGCTTAATTTGCTTGAGCAAAACTTTTTTTCACACTGCGACCACACGAGCAACATTTCATGTCTTGATACAAGCAATAACGCCGGCAGAAACGCGACGTCAATTGACAATGTTCTTGCTTGTATATCTTGGTAGCGAACACGTACAAATCTTAAAACATTATAAACAGTGTTGTTTTCTTATAAGACAAAAATTTCAATCAAATGACAATTCAATTTGACAGCATGTGTTAAAAGATTATTGCTCGGCAATGTATTATAACATTTGTTGCCGAATATGTGTTGTAACATATATTCATGCGGTCCACATGTTAATATCTTGTGTCGGCAATCAAATTTGACGGTTGCCACGGCTATAATTGCCAAACTTATTGCTCGTGTGGACGGGTAGTCATTTGTATAAAATAGCATAATTGGGGGATTCACACTGTAGTCATAAAGTCATAAGTCATAAAATAATAGACCGAAATATATGACAAGTGTGAACAACCCGTCATAACTTAATATGTTATTTCAATCATCGATCAGCTGATAAGAAAACAACACATTTGTAATTAGATGTTATCAAAGCAAAATATAATTAAGATAATTGTAATAAAGTTGTTTGAAGATGTCAACAAGTCTAAAAACTCCATTTCTATTTAAAATTATTAAATGTGTCTTCTGGTGCACAAGAATATCTAAATGATTTTTTATGTATAAACTAAAACAGCTGCTCCCTTTATATGAGCTGAATAAATTTTTTTTGCGGCGGCATACGGAAAAACGTTTAAGCGACTGCCAGCTACGTAAGTTAAACGAGAAAAAATTTTCACATGTATATATTTAGTTTTTGCGATTTAGTTCTCTTTTAATATTTTGTATGTTATAAAAATTTGATTTAATGTACAGACAAATAGGTATGAATAATTTTTTAGCCGTTTTTTAGTCGTGAATCATATATAGTAACGGCGGCAAACATATACTATCGCCGTCCCGCCTAAAGATTTTTAGCCGTTCGACTCAGATCTCTAGAGCCATTTTGTGACAAAACAAAAGCTTACCTGAAAGAGTGCTATTATGTTATGACTTTTTTGTATGCAGCACAACTACAACTTTTTTAAACTGGTCTAAAATATTATAACTTTATGTCAATATGACTAAATAGCACGAAGTATGAATACCCCAAATATTTATTAATTTATTCAAGTCAAATTTAATATTATTATTCAATTCTTGATGAAGATTAATCTGATAATATTAAGGAATCATTAGGTATGTATGCATGTGGCATCTATCACGAAGAACCGAGTTTGTTTCCTGATATAGGAAAACAGTTCATTTGTACTCGTATGTTAAATAAAAGGTATTCTTTAACACATGGTCGATAGGTAGATAATAAATTAAAATTCTATACGAATGGTGTTTTGTAGGGCTGCCAGATTAACTTGCAAATACATCGTCCATTTTCTGACAACATACACAAGAGTCGTTTGAACAGCTATTCAAAGACGTCAAAAATTTTCAAGGAGGGTATAAAACCCTCAAACAAAATTGTAGAGTATATTCACTTTGTCATTCCACTTTGTCAGAGGAATATTTCCAGAGGGAAATATTCCTCTGAGACCCCATAATGTCTTTGATCAGTGATGAAATCTACGACGATCTAGCCTTGTCCGTCCGTCCGTCTGTGGATATCACGATTCAGTCCAAACGAAAGAGCCGGACTGTTGAATTTTGGTATAAATATATTTTGAAGAATAGCTCAGGTCGAGTTCGTAAATGGCGTGAATCGGGCCAGAGGGAAAAAGTTCCCCTAAGAAGAACTAAACCAAAATCTATAAAAACAACAGGATTATTAAAGTGTTGTTTAAAATTTTGTTAAGCAAATGATATAATTTTATGTCAAAGAAAGTCCAACGCATTAAACTTGAAGCCAGGAAATCAGACAAAAAATGAATTTTTGAACCCAGCCCTCTTTAGTGGGCGTTGATGTAACACATAGTCTAAATATTTTACAAATTATATTCCTTAAGCCTACATTCCTTAAAAGTCAAATTTTATAACTTTTATGACGAGACTGAGATGTTCTCTGCTCCTCCTGCTCACCTTTGCCGCCTAAATGACTCTATAAAAAAATTTGTTTTTTTCTACACTTAATTACCCCAAAAATTTAAAAGAGACATTTCGGAGATATCAGGTATAGAACTGAAAAACCTGAGTCTCCTTATTAGGAGCAATAGCTGGTTCGGGAGCTGACTCCCGTGAGGCGTGCGTACAGGATCAAAATTCTTCTCTACTTACATACGTATCCCATCTTCTCACTATCCTTCCTACATAAACTCTGACTACACCTTCCTTCTTCTTCACCTCTCTCACCTATACAACTTCCTTTCCTATACAGGTAGCACTAAGGGTTCAAGTCCACCCAAGTGGACTGGGCTCTACTTTTCCTTTTACCAGCAACCTATTAACCTAAACTACCCCAAAAATTTACTTTTTAGGTTTTTAAGACAAAGGTGAGATGTCTACGCCCACGGCTCTTCCCGAAGTGAGCCTATCAAAATAGAATTTTAGAATTGGGTACTGAAATGTCTTAAAGGAACTCTGTCCCACCAAGTTAAACATTTTAAATTTATTTACTAAATATTTGAAGGGTATTTAAGATTCGACCCGATCGAATATAACATTCTTTCTTTTTTCCTAAATTAGGACCAAAACTGAGGGGTGATGCCTACATTGCGTCGGAACTAGAGAGAATGGGATCCCCGGCTAATTTTTTCTACAGGACCGATGAAGAAGTGTGCTGTTACTCTGCTCTTTAGTACGTGACAGTATGAATCACTGCCAGTTATGTTTGTTGACTGATACTGACTATGTCCTAGTCACTGAAATAGATCAGTTTTTAAATAATATATCAGGAAAAATTTGAATATCATAGCAATTAGAGCTGTTTTAATATTTTTTTTTTTTTTTTTGTGAATTACCACAGTCGATTATTATTAATAATTAGGTTTGGAAAAATAGGCAGTCGATACCTCCGCTCTGTTGAAACAAAAGTCTACAATTAATTATGAATTATAAAGTCTACAATGTTATTATGATTCAATAATACATTTTGTTACTATTTAATTTATTTCGTTTTAGGCTTAAATTTTTTAACCTAAACCATTATACAGTCTAATTTATAAAAATAAAATATTAATTCATAAGTAGCTTATAAATTAAATTTTTGTATGAAAACTTGTTTTATTAAGCTGTTATAAATCAAAATCAATTTTTATAAATTACGCCTTCAATATTTAACAGATATTCTGGAAAAAATATTCTTAATCAACTTTAATCCGTTCAAAACACACACACACATAAACATAAGCAGATAGTTTGTAGCGTAATATGTACATATACATATTTATATGCTGCTTCTTCTTTTGTATGACTTGTGTGTTGCAGCTTCATTTAGCAAAATATTTTTTTAGCTCTAAATACTAGTAAAATATACTGCATAATTCACCATCGTCAAATCAGTCATTGCTGCATGCGTTACCAAAAGTCGCCAAGATGGTAAGAAATCGTCCGATCTGGCAGCCTTTATAATGTGTGTGTTTTGACAACCACTTAATAAGATATTCATATTATCAAGTGACTCAGACCTCCTTAGTTTAGTTGTTGCTTTTGTGTGAGGTCACTTAGTAATCAGTGCGGGGATGGAAAATAATAAATAAATGTACGTAACTAGCACACTTATGCATAATACGAGTACATATCTATGTATATCATGGTTTTATATACGAGTATATGAAATAAAGTGTATAAAAGGCATAGTAATTTCCTATTATAAATTCGTCATAATGTTATAAACATACAATAACACACATGACTAAAAAACGTTGCCAATATTCTAAAAGTTTTCTCTGTTTATAATTCCTTATTCTCTTTTAATCATGTTAAATGTTTTATTCATTCCATACTTTGAATGTTTCATGTAATAAAAATTTATTTTCAAATTGTACCACATGAATCGCTGTATTACCACGAAACGAGATTCATTATGTGCCATACCAGTATTGCAAATGTATAACTGTTTCCATCCCTGATGTGTGATTATTATTATGCTTTTGTTATAAGTCCATGTGTTCATTTGTTATTGTATTCTAAAAATTATTTTATTATGCTTAAACTTTGCACAAGTTAGTTTTTTTCTTTTTTATATTTTAATTCTCATTTAGTTTATACGTTTTTATGTACTAACTATCTGTTTTTATAGTAAACAACTTGTCATTGGTAGAGGTAAGAACTGACGTTCTACCCTATTAATAAGGTCGTGTGATGATTCAGGATTATGATCTCTCGTGATTATAGTTACTCCCACGGTCCCGACGGGGTTGCTCCTGTCTGGGATTTGTGGCTGGACTGACGGCCTAAGACCAAAAATCTTTAAACCAATAAATTTCGTGTGTAAAATGAATCTTAGTTGTTTACTTGGAATTGATCTTAAGATTTCGTGTGTAATGAATCCATTTGTTTACTTGGAATTTATCTTAAGAAGGGCAACTTTTTCCGAGGAATAGTTAATAGTCCCATTATATTGAGCTAATTCATTCAATAATAGCTCACTGATTTCGATTACAATTAAAACTCTGTCAGTTTTTAGTTCTTTCAGTCAGCGTTGTCAACTCAGTGCTTTTAGCACTGTTTTTAGTGCTTTTTAAAATTTAATACGCGAAAAATTTTGGCTTCAGTGCTTTTTGGTTTTTAGTGCTTTTTTTGGTGCTTCTTTTTTCATTCGGTGGCACCAGACAATAAAAAATTTTGCTATTAAACTTTTATCTTTACCATATTCCAATGCTGAAGTAGAACGAGTTTTTAGCTGAATGAATCTTTTAAAAAGAAAAATTAGAACCGAATGTCGCTCTGCATTCGGTTAATGCGCTTTAACAAATCAAAAACGGACTTAAAAGGGAATATTCTTGTTGCGAAACGTACGAAATTCCACATGAGGTCAATATTCATATTAATACAAAAATGGTTTACAAAACGTTGGAATATGAAATAAAAACGGTATTATTATGGGCAGATGACAGTGATGAGGAATTCACGGACTTTGATATTGATCTTTAACAAATACAAATTGAAATTCATTCGTTATTATATGAATATATTTTGTTATTTTAAACGTTATTTTACTTTTGTTACCTTAAAAGAAATAAAATATGGCAGAAAAAGTGCATCTCTTTAAAAGTTTAAAGGAGAATAAAAAACAATGTAAAATTTATTGCATTTTCTATGGCGATATTTACAATATTATGTTGAGTTATTTTTTAGTGTAATATATGAATTATTAAAAATAGTAATAAATGATATAAAATTCTTCTGGTTTTTTTGATCTCTTTATAATTATTATTGTACTCTATTATTTTTAAGCTTAAGGTCCTGAAGAAATCACACAAAGGAGTGACGAAATATTTAAAATATTTTAAATAAAAATAAAGAGACCTTAAACTTAAAAATAATAGAATACTATAGTAATAAATGATCTCTTATTTTATAAATTTTTTGTTAATAAATTTGTAAAACAGAAAAAAAAATTAAATAAAATCATCATATTTTAAATAAAAGGCAATTAAAATAAAAAAATAGCTTTAGATATCAGCAGATACATGGAATATTGGGAATATTAATCGTCGGGGTTGGGGAATTTCGTACTAACCAAAAAGGTAATAACTTGAAAATATGAATGTGGGAACTTCTCATATTCAATTTTTCGTTAAAAACATTGGTTAAATAGTTGATATTCCTACTAACTAGCACCACTTGAAACAGTGGAAAAATTGAACAAAGAACGCTGATGAGATGATGTAGCGGCCAAGAAATCAGTACTGATCCGTTCTGCTGGTTTAATGACTATGAAAAATATTCTTAATATTCCACTCTCAAAAATAATAAATAGAATGTAATCACGTTCATTTATTAAAAATAAAAATAAATAAAATAATAATTTGCAGTTTCGCAGATTTGAACCTATAGCCTGTTAGGAAAATTAACATCCTGTAATACAATTTACAATAAAAAAAATATTTATATTTAGTTCTTTTTTTTCAAAAATTATGCGTTTTTTGTCCGACTTTAGTGCTTTTCAAAATTTCAAAGTTGACAACGCTGCTTTCAGTAGCTCAGTGATTTTTACAATCAATTTTAATAAATGACCATGCTTTTTGTTGTATGCCAAAAAAATATCATTGAACATTTTCAATAATGTTTACGGTCAGTGCAGTGATGTTAACTTTTTTATTTCGATTTCCGTACTGTCCTAAAAAATTTACCGTTTTTTAGCTAAAACTACCGTACGCAAAGTCTGGTACAAAATTAATAATAAGAAACGTATAGAATTTAACTACAATTGGCATTATTTTGCATAGTTGTAATGAAACCGTACTTTTTTGATGTTTTTACTGAGAAGTATGTAGTCGCAAGAGCATTTGCAGTGAAGAATTTATATTTAAGCTGTCACAAAACTGGGGCCAAATTACCGCATTCGATATCGATCGAAATTTCCATACAATTTAAATACAAATTTCGTTCGATATCGAGTGCCGAATGTTCTGGTAGACACATGAAAAAAAATGTTTTGGGGTCTAATGCTAGAGTTAATGTCCACGACGTCAAATGTCAAAAAAAAAGTTGAATCGTATGAAATTGTATGGGAGCAGTTAATCTCAACGCGTTGCAACGGCGTAAAAGTTCAATCTATTTCAACTTTTTCGGCGTTGAAACGTCGTCAACGACATCATCAGGAATAACAATCGAAAATATTTTCGATTGTTATTCCTGATGATGTCAACAAATTGTTGACGAAATATCGAATAAAATAGAAAAATTATAACGATTTTTACAAAAACGACCTCGAGCTCAATCATTCTAAAATACATATATAAGAAAAGGTCAATAAAAGCAAACAACAATTAAAAATTAAAACTTTTCAAAATTACCCTACAAATATAGAAATTAGCTGCTTATCGTTCGGAGGGCTAAATTACCGTACAATACGGTAATTACCGTACGGTTAACATCACTGTGTCAGTGGAGTGTATAGGGCCCAATACAGCAACCTAACATTTGCTGAAAAGTGCATGACAAATCTTTGAAACTTCAATGCAGCAATTCACGGTAATTTTCAAGAGATCAACAAAAAATTCAAAATATTTAAAAGCACAATTCAGCTTTTTTTTAGAAGAGACTTAAAAACTGATGACAAAAATAATTTGATAACACATGACCTCAAAATATTAAATTTTATTCAATGTTTAAACTGGCATTCTTAAAAACGTCACTGAAGCGTTTTACACTACATTTATGCGACGCATACTTTTTATTTTCGACAGTCATATATTACAAATACGAATATTGACCTTGACAATATTGCTACTTTGTCATTTTATTTAAATTACAATAATTAAAAAGTCATACGTGTGCACATGTATGTATATACGAGTATGTATGCCGAAAGATTTGTAATTAAAAAATATGTTCCATTAACTTGTTTGAGGCAATGAAATCTTCATGGTTTTGGTGAGATGATTTTTTTTGCAACTAAAAATAAATAAAGTCCACAATATGAGATTTTTTGCACACCCTACTGCGCATCACTCGCATCAAGCAGACATAATATTGAATTTGTTCTAATAGTTTAATTACATCTACAAAATTCCAGCCCAGAATTATTTATAATTAAACCATTAATTCAAATAAGCGAGTGTGTTTAGATCGTTTGTAATATGAATGACAAAATAAATTGTAATAACTGCAATAAAATCACGATGAAATGTAAATGACGGAAAATTTAATTTTTAGAAAATAAGTAGGTCAGATCAAAAAAACAGAATTTATGCACAAAATATTTAATATCGTAAATTTTGATTGGCCGTCCGAATTATTTAGCGGCTTTTCAGCATTCAAGTGGAAATAATTTCTCTTTAGAAATCAGTGTAAAGGTCGTGGGTCCCACCTTAAACTCTAGTCGGTTACATTACAACGAGTGAAGGTTTTTCTTACTATTCGCGGTTCATTAAATCATAATATAGTCTGTAGTTGTATTTATAACAGAGCTCCGAAATCTTCGCTCGAATTCGAGTAGAGAGTGAAACTCGCTCGAATTCGAGCGCGAGTACTCCTGCGAGTGAAAAAAAATATCGAGTATACTCAATTTTTCTATGCCACTCGAATAAGAGCGCATATGCTTTGCTCGATTTCGAGTGCGAGTAAAATACGCTGGAAATCGAGCAGATTATACTCTTGCCGAGTACTCTTTCTGTCTTCCTCATACAGTGGAAAAATAGAAACTGTTTATTTTTGCCGATTTGTGTGTGCGTGTGTGTGTGTAGTAGTAGCAAGTATAGTATTATTTATGTCTTTATTGTTCATTATAATATAGAAAATATAATTAAACTTTTAAAAATATAATAAAACTTTTTTTATAAAACCAACTAATTACTCCGCACACGCGCACTGTATAGAAAAACTGAAAGAGTACACAAAAACCACACGCACACACAAGTCAGCAAAGACAAACACTTTCTATTTTTCCACTCGATTTTACTCTTAAGAGTAAACTCTCACTCTATTTCGAAGATTTTTACTCCCACTCTTACTTTTTAAAAAGGAGTACTCGCGAGTACTCCCACCTAACACAAACGAGTGGAGAGTAAACTTTTTGTAACACTCGTGATCTTTGAGTACTCTTCTTCGCGAGTATTTTTCACTCGCGAGTGAAATCGAGTAAATCTGAGCTCTGATTTATAACATTAAAAATATAAACAAAAAAAAGTATAGAGTTAACTTAACTGAAAACGTTTTCACTTATCCGAAATTCGTTTCAAATCCTACATAAGCGGAACAAAACTGCATTATCACTTAACCGCATTCTCCTGTATATGCTACGATCTTAACAACTTTATCCTCACTGACACATATATGTATAACATACATACAAACGTACATTGTGCTTTTAAATCTCATACTCTTCCATACATATTTATGAAACATGCGTGCCTTGTTTTTGGCACAATATTTTATCGCAGTTTTTTCTCTCTTGCTAAATTTAACCCAGTTTACCATGATATTTTTCGGTTAAGTATTTTTTATTGTTTTTGTAATTGTTTTACTACGAGTACATTCTTTATTAAAAAAAAGTTACCCATACCAACAACTGCATAACTGCGGGCATGTTCAAATTAGCTTTTTGGTTTTTAAATTACTGGCCAGTTTTGGAGGCTAAAAATAATCATATTTGGTATTAACATTTCAGGTATTCATTAATTGGAAACTATTTTTATTACTCTTTTTTTGCATTGAATTATTGATGTAAAGAGAATCAATTATTCATTATAGTCCATAATATTGCATGCTTTTCCATATTACACCTATAAAATTTACATGAATTATTAATGAACAAGTAAGAACGTTATATTCGACAGGTTCGAATCTTAAATGCCCTCCAAATATTTATTAAATAAAAACTCTGTTTTAAAATTTTAAAACTCTACACAGGGTCACTACGGAAAGGCCGGGGGGGGACATCTCACCGTTGTCGTAAAAACTTAATAAGGAAATTTTCGGGGTAATTTGGTATAGAAAAAATATTTGTTTAGAGAATCATTTAGGGGGCAAAGGGGGAGGATAGGGCATCAGATAACGTCGGAACTTCCTCATAAAAGCTTGAATTTGTAATTTTTAGTTATTTAGTCTTAAGCAATACATTTGTTAAATTTTAAACTATTTTAGCATATAATATCTTACGTCTACCCCCACTAAAGGCGAAGGGATCCAAAAATTATAATAAAATCTTAAAAATTGAAATAATATTTATAGGCTAATTGTTCGAAATTTGTTTTTAAATCTCAGAGAGACATGATAAATATTTCAAGGCACAAAGAAAAGTCAACATCAGTTTTATTCAACAGCAGAGCAGAACAGCTGTTTTCGAAAGCCGCAATACTTTCATCATCAGTGCTCATATGTATTTTGTGTGTGACCTCTTATTGGATGTCTTAGTTAAATATGATAAAAATTTCTGAATTTAAACAAATATTATTTACTATCGAACCGATGGTAACACACTTTTATTAAGTGTCTGTCTTCCCAGTTGGCTATTTTCTTCATGTCCCATTTTTGTGAATTTTTTTTCCATTGCACCTAAGCCAAACTTTAAGCTACCAACAAAAATGGAAACGTTCACTTGTACTGAAGTATAAAAAGAAATCAAACCCAAAGTTTTGTTTTTTTAATTCCAACAAGCACTCAGGGAATGACCCCTACTAATGCACTGCATTGCTTTTTCGTTTTTTGAAGAACGTATTTATTTATTCGTTTAAACAAAAATATTATTTCAAAAATATTTTCTTGATTATTACTTGTGTTCTGACAATTATTATGCACTAGTATTTTAAGGTGTGCTGTCGCAATTCATATATTTTTATTGACATTGTAATAAAGGAATTTTAAATAATAAAAATCTATTATAAATAAGTATACAACAACACTGTAAATGATGTATAAGTAACAAAAGAAGCAAAATTTTAATTGTATATTTTTTTTAATTATTTAATTGCTTGCATACTTTCAAAGCGAAGGTGAAAATAATCAATGAATTCATAATATTAATAATAAACTGAAAATTATGCGGTTTAAAACAACTAAAAATAAATTTAGCAAATTGTTCTATTCTTCAGAAAATTTTTATTTTATTATTAATTTTTATGACAGCTTTCCTAATACATACAACAATAGAAATAAATTTTATAAATTGCAATAATGGAATTACTCATTCAGATGGCCGACTCGGCTGGCCATGCAGTGGCCTACACGATCGGTCCAATTTTTAAGCACACTATCGATTGTGTTCAGTTGTATTTCACCAAGGACTTCACGAATATTGTCCTTTAAAGCGTCAATTGTCTCTGGCTTGTCGGCGTAACACTTATCTTTGACGGCACCCCACAAATAATAGTCCAACGGTGTCAAATCGCAGCTCCGAGGTGGCCAAACGACATCAGCTCTGCGGCTGATAATGCGATATTCAAAAACAGGGCACAAAATATCGAGTGTAGCTTCGGCTGTGTGGCACGTAGCGCCGTCCTGTTGAAACCAAATGTTGCCAATATCCTCCTCTTAAATTTTTGTTAACAAAAAATCGTTCAACATGGCCCGATAACGATCGCCATTGACTGTAACTGCCACTCCTTGCTCATATTCGAAGAAAAATGGCCTAATTATGCCTCTGGACCAAAATCCGCACCAAACAGTGAATCGTTTTGGGTGCGTCGGCTTTTCAATGCATGAGCTTCATCTGAAAAGATGATTTTTTGGCAAAATCAGCATCTTCTGTAAGTCGATCGCAGGCCCATATTTTCCAGCGTTCAGCGGAAGGATAAAACTAATTATCTGTCAAATCAGACATGAGTTAAGTGTTCCCATTCACAAAATAAGCACCAGTTGAAAAAAAAACGTTAGATGGCGGACCCTTTACAAGAGATTCTTATAATGGAATTGATAAAGCTGTTTTTCATCTTCTATAGCTTTCATAAAAAGAAATTTTTACAAAAACTTCCGATGCCTTAAGACGGAAGACCCACAGAAAGATAATAAAACAAATACACAACCGCACAGTGTGTATATGATACGAAACCATTTAATCTGTCTTTAGCCCCCATTTCTTCTTGTAAATAGTAATAAAATTTTTAACACAAGTTTCAAGTTCAACGTACACTGTGACAAATAAAGATGCCTGCCACGGCCGCCAAGAAAACCGATTCCAAAAAACTTCAAGTTGTTTCCGACTCAAAATTGAAGTTTTACAAGAAACTTGTCAGAAAACGTGCCCCAGACACCGAAAGAAATTTGGAAAGGGACCGAAAGACGTGGAATAAAATTTTTTGTCAGACTATCGCTGATGATGAAAGCGTTGAGGCTTTCGAAATCAGCTCTTCTGCGCTGCTGTTTAAGTTGAATAACTAAAAACTTTGTGCCTTGGAATATTCATCATATCATTCTGAATTTAAAACAAAATATTTCGAACAATTAGCCTATAAATCTTCATTTTAAATTCAAATCAATCAACCTTTCAAGAATTTTAGGGAAATTGTAATAAAAATGTATTAATACTGCCACAGTTCAACATTTTTCAGGTGATTGATTCGGGACTCAATTCTGATAATTGTTTATGAAAGTAGCCTCAAAAAGAAGAACTTCTGCATCATTCGTTTGGTCATGGTACATCAAATAATAATTTAAAAATTAATTTGAAGTTAGTAAGTATCGTATAGGGGAATTTGTCACGTTTTAGGCATTAAAATAATTAAAACCCACAACGAAAATAGAGGTTCTGTTAAATCTACATTTCGTAAAATTCGTGATATTTTCGGACAACATAATAGTCCTTCTGAGACTTTCGGTCAAAAAGCAAAATTATCGCATTTGGGCTTCGAAAAATCCTAGAGCGTTTAATAAGAAGTCTTTGCATGCTAAACGTGTCACTGTATGGTGCGCCATATGGTGTGTGGGCGTGATTGGGCCGGTTTTGTTTTGGAAGATGAGGCTGGAAATGCGGTAACGGTCACTGCATCACGTTATCGCGAGATGTTGACAACTCAATTTTGGCCTATTATTGATGACATGGATACCACTGACATGGTGGGCATTCGCCAGACATCATTTTTGATTCGTAATTGCCGAACTTTTTTTTTCCTAATAAAATAAAAATTTTAATCATCTTCATCTAAATTTTTGGTTTTATTTCATTTTAGCAAACAAAGTGAAATATTAACAATGACAATTGCCATAAAAAGACAGGCCCGCTATTGTCGATATTCGTCTATATCAGAAACGTGATGAATTTTTTTTTCCATAAAGCTATTTATTTTGGCAAAATATGCAAATAATAAATTTTAATATTAAATTTATTTGAAATTGATAGGCTAATTGTTCGAAAATTTTTCTTAAATTCAGAGAAACATTATAAATATTCCGAGACACTAATGCTAGAGTTAATGTCGACGCCGTTTCAACGCCGAAAAAGTTGAAATAGATTGAACTTTTACGGCGTTGCAACGCGTTGAGATTAACTGCTCTCATACAATTTCATACGATTCAACTTTTTTTTGACATTTGACGCCGTCGACGACATTAACTCTAGCATAAGGAAAGCGAACATCAGTTTTTAATTATTCCACTTACATAGCAGAGCAGAGCAGCTATTTTTGAAAGCCGCTACACTTTCATCATCACAACGCATGTGTATTTTCTTCGTCACCGCTTATTATGTGCCTTAATTGAATACGATAACAGTTTTTAATGAACGAATTAAATTAATTCGTTTTGTTTGTTAGGTGGTCAAGTACTCGTATGTCTATATGCCCGCATTTGATTGGTTCTTACACCAAATCATCAGTAGACTTTAAGCCAAATCCAAAATAACAAAACCTTTCTGCTTATACATAAACTCCCAAAAATGAATTGAGAATTACAAAAGCAAAACAAATTTTTTGTATTTTGTTTTTCCACCTTCATACAATTAGCCAGCCGCTGACAAACAATGAAAGTATATAAAAAAAGCACAATGAAAAACAAAATCTACATAAAGCGTTTTTAAAATCGTCTAATCGAATTTATTTATTAACGAATTAATTTAAAATTATTTTATTATTGTTATTATTATAATATTTTTTGTTATGTTAAGAGCAATATTTACAAAAGTTTTTAATTAAATTCCTAACGCTTTCATTATTTCAATCTTTTAATCATTAATGAACTTAAAACGGTATGAAAATGAATGTATGTAATTAATAAATTTTTTTTGATGCACTTACCAGTAGTAGATATTGCAGCCATATTCACACTTTCATAATTTTTTTCAGCGACATTTTCTGAAAGTATAAAAAATACAACAAATATATTAAATATTTTTACAGACATATTTTTTTATTAATTTTGTTTGGTTTAAGAAAATGAACTTGTTGTGAGTTTTTTTTAACAGAATCCGTTTTAAGGGGATGACCTGTAGTCGTGCCATGCATTATAGCGAAATTATGAAAGGAGAAGATAGTGTTGAGGCTAAAAATGTGGAGAATTGAAAACATAGACAGTTTTTTCTGTTTTCAGTTTATTTTTATTTACTCTACTAAAAATTTTAAATTTTTGCTACAATTGTAAAGAAGGAGGATGATGCATTGCTATCTTTAGTGTCAATCGCAGTCGGTACCCTTCAGTGGCGAGTTATATGCCTTCGATATTTCAACAGGCCGCCTACAATTAACACAATTATGCTTTAATAAATATCACACAAATTTGATTCCATATTCACTTAGCTTCGTCGCATGTTGATCAAGTAAAAGGTCGAAATACATACAAAATATTATTTATCTTGTCATCTAACTTCACTTGTCCTCTCAATACTATCCCTCCTTTCTAGTTCCGATGCCATGCACGGCATATGTAGGGGTCATTCCCTCAGTACAGGTCCGAATTGAAAACAAGTCAAGACGTTATATTCGACCAAGTCGAATCTTAAATACCCCACAAATATTTTGTAAATAAAAAAAAAGTCTATTTTTATTCTTATTAAAATTTAAATTTTTATGATATTTGGCTTAAGTAAACAAAAAAAATATTTACTGTCTATTTCTCATTGTCGACTGATTTCTTTCTTTCGTACAAATATATTTAAAACAAGAACAAAATTTTATAAATTGTTTTTGTTTCAAATGTATTTAAACGAAAGAAAGAATTCATGCGGCAATGAGAAATAGGCAGTTATTTTAATGCAGCCATTTCCAATGAGTTAGGAGGAGCATGACTGAGACACCTTTCCATCAGCATAAAAGCAGTTTATAAATATTAACGTGCAAAAAAAAAAGACTGAGAAAATATTTTAATGTGCTGGGTCAATCAATTCTATACTCAATTTTAAAACTCTATACAGGTTCACTCCAAGAAAGGCCGTGAGGAAGACGTCTCACCTAAATCGTAAGGCAGTTAAGTGTAAAAAATTTTATTTTTTTTAAAGGTCATTTAGGGGCGAAATAGGGAGGAGGGGTAGGGCAGGGGAAGATCAGAGAACATATTACCTTCGTCGTAAAAGCTTATAAATTAAATTGTTTAAGCAATGTAGGCTTAAGGAATACAATTTGTTAAATATTTACAATATTTTTCCATATAATATGTAACTTAAACGCCCACTAAAGGAGGCGGGATCCAAAAATAGACTATATTGTGTTTTCCACAGACGCACAGATGGGCATTGCTAGATCGTCTTAGAATTTATCACTGATTAAGAATATATAATTTATGGAGTCCAACTCTTTTTGGAGGGTATTAACACTGTATTTTCTCGGGATAGCTCTAGCAAGGGCCGTGGGGGAGACATTTCTCCTTTGCCATAAAACACTTAAAATAAATTTTTGGGATGATGAAGCGTAAAAAAAAATTTTTTTTTCTAGGTTAATTTAGGGGGTAAAGGGGAGGAGTGGGCAGGGCAGAGGAGTATCAGCTTACGTCTCAGCTTTAAAATGCTATTTTTAAGGAATGTAGGCCTAAGTAATACAATATGTTACATTTTTACACTATTTTTGCATATAATAACGCCCACTAAAGAGGGCGGGGTCTAAAAATTCATTTTTTTTTTATTTTATGGCTCTAAGTTTAACACTTTGGACCTTCTTTGACATAAAAATATATCCTTTGCCTAACAAAATTACAAGAAAAAACTAAGTTGTTTTTTAGAGGTTGTTTTTTAGAGGTTGGTTTAGCTCTTTTTAGAGGAACTTTTTTCTCTCTGGCCCGATTCAGCCCATTTACAAACTTGAGCTGTGCTATTCTTCAAGATATATCTATGCCAAATTTCAAATGGCTGGCTCGGTTGAAATAAATCATGATTACCACAGACGGAAGGACGGACAGGGCCAGATCGTCTTAGATTTTATTACTAATCCAGAATATATGGGGGTCTTAAAGAGATATTTCGCAGCGTTATACACGGAATGCCAAAGTGAATATAACAATAAACTTTTCACATGTCACACCCTAGAATAAGAAGTGTATTGATGTCGCTTTGATTTAAAATCAGAAAGGATGTTTCATTAAAAGAACATGTTAAAACTTTCATTTAATACAGTTCCGTTGCTTCAGTAAAGTATAAATTATTATTATTGTTATATTTTATGCTTTAAATGTTTTACTTGTTGTTGTATATGCAAAGAAATGCTGCTAAATTTCATATTAAAGAAATAATAATACAGCCAGTTTTCAATAGCAGTAATATCACATGACTTTTTAGAATTTTCCATGGCATAAATATTCCAAACTCAAAAATAAAACCTCAAAAGAAACACCAGCCACTTGTTTTGCAAATAAACTAGTTCTTAAAGCCGTGAATATATTTCGTGGCTCAAAACGTGTTCAAATACTACTGCACTCTATTGAAACTAAATTTATGCATTCATTCATAACTTATAAATTATACTCGCCGTATTCTTTTCACAGCAAACTTTTCAATTTGATGTTGTACAAAGCACATTTTCAATGCAACAAAACAAAAAAAAAACAAAAAAAACAAAAGCAACAAAATCCCATTAATGAATAGAAAAGACAGTGAAATATAAAAAAACGACAGTAGAATCTGTTGACACAAATACTTAACAAATAAACATCATGATATAGATTGTTTTCGTTTGACGTGCCAACAAAAGAATAAAAAAATATGAAACGGAAAAAATGCCACAAACTAAAACTTTTCAAAAGTTGTGATATAAACTTAGCGCACACATGACGTTATAAATAAATTGGGTTAGTGTAGAATAAATAAATGCTAAAGAGAGCTACACAACAACAACAACAAACAACAACAACAACAACAACAACAAAACCCTGTATAGAAACGAACTGCTAAAATACGTGAATAAGGCAATAACCTACTGATTGGGCTCGTACATGTTGTTGCTGTTGCTGTTGCTGCTGCTGTTAGTTTTCATTTTTGGCCATATCAACAATAAATTTGCTTAAAAATATGAAACGTGTGCATGTGCTTTGGAATGTGTTAAATATATTTATGTATTTAATATGTAGACAGACGTACATGAAAAAAATTATTTTTGGATTTCTTTTTGCCTTTATTACAAAAACAATGCAGAAAGAGTTTTGTTTATGCTGAAAAAAGACACCGGCAGTAACTAGTATTTGTTATAATTTTTAAATCAATAATACATTTGATTTTCTATGATCTGAATTTGAAAAATTAGAAATTTTTTTTAGGTACGTCCAGAAGTATCTGAAAAAATTCCATTATCGTTAATTATCTGGCACAAATACTTCTGTTGTTATATACAAACAAGTAAGAACGTTATATTCCACCGAGTCGAATTTTAAATACCCTCGAAATATTTAGTAAATAAAAACTATAATTTTATTCTTATTAAAATTTAAACTTTTAGGGTAATTGACTTAACAAAACAAAGAAAAAAATGTATTTATATACAGTCGTTTCCAATGTGTTGGGAGGAGCATGTCTCAATCATGCACCTTTCCGTCAGCAAAAAAACTTACGTATTAAGATTTTATATCAACGGGCAAAAAAAAGGGACTGAGGTAAGTTAAACATGTTTGACCTGCTGGGTCAGAGTTCCTTTAAGACATTTCTGTGCCCAATTTTGAAACTCTATACAGGGCCACTCCGGGAAGGACCGTGAAGGAGACATCTCACCTTTGCAATAAAACACTAAAAAGTAAATGTTTGGAATTATTCATTGTAAAGAAAATAAACAAGTAAAAATGTTATATTCGACCGGGTCGAATCTTAAATACCCTCCAAATATTTAGCAAGTAAATAAAAAATGTTTAACTTGGTGCGACAGAGTTCCTTTTAAGACATCTCTGTACCCAATTTTAAATCTCTATTTTGACAGAGTAATTAGGGGAAGGGCCGTGGGAAAGACGTTTCACCTCTGCAAAATCAAAGAACATCTCAGGTTCTTATGGGCTTAAGTAATACAAATTGTTCAATATTTACACTGTTTTTGCATATAATATCGTACGTCAACGCCCACTAAAGGCGGTGAGGTCTGAAAATAGACTATATCATGTTTTCCACAGATGAACGTATGGGCATTGCTAGACCGTCTTAGACTTCATCACAGATCACGAATATATATATATATATATATATATATATATATATATATATATATATATATATATATACTTTATGGGATCCAATTCTCTTTGGAGGGTATTAAAACTGTATTTTAGCGGGGTCGCTCTGGCAGGGCTTTTGGGGGGAGACATTTCACCTTTGTCATAAAACTCTAAAAATAAATGTTTGGGATAATTAAATACAAGATTTAAAAAAAAATTTTATAGGGTCATTTAGGGGGCACAGGGGGAGGAGAGGGTAGGGCAGAGTAGTACCAGGCTACGTCTCAGCTTCGTTATTAAAGCTTAAAAATGTTATTTTAAAGGAAAATGTTATTTTAAAACAATTTGTTAAATTTTTACTCTAATAACGCCCACTAAAGGGGGCGGGGTCCAAAAATAATTTTTTTTATGGCTCTAAGTTTATCGCGTTGGGCCTTCTTTGACATAAAAATATATCATTTGCTTAACAAAATTACAAAAAAAAACTTTGAAAATTATGTTGTTTTTTCTGGGTTGGTTTAGTTTTTCTTAGGGGAACTTTTTTCCCTCTTGCCCAATTTAGCCCATCTCCGAACTTAAACTGTGCTCTCCTTCAAGATATATTTATACCAAATTTCAAGAGTCTAGCTCTTTTCGGTCTAGCTCAGATCGTCTTAGATTTCATCACTGATCAAAAATATATATACTTTATGGGGTCTCAGATGGATATTTCGCTGCGTTGCAAATGGAATGACAAAGTGAATATACCCTACATATTCTTTTTTGGAGGGTATGAAAAAACAAATTTTTTTATAGGGTCATTTACGGGAGAGGTAGGGCAAGGGAAGATCAGAGAATATCTCAGCTTCGTCATAAAATTTAATAAATTAAATTTTTTGAAAATGTAGGCTTAAGGAATACAATTTGTTAAATATTTACACTAATTTTCCATGTAATATGTAACTTCAACGCCCACTTAAAATTAAGTTTTTTTCATTTTCTGGCTCGAAGTTCAACGCTTTGGATTTTATAAGACATAAAAATATATCCTTTGCTTAACAAAATTACAAAAAGAAAACTTTAAAAACTGTATTGTTTTTTAGAGGCTGGTTTAGTTCTTCTTAGAGGAACTTTTTTAGCTCTTGTCCTATTTAACCCATTTACTAACTTGATCTGTGTTATCCTTCAAAATGTATCTGAACTAAATTTCAAGAGTTTGGATCTTTTAGTTTCGACTCTATCTTGGCTTCCGCTGTACGAATGGATAGACGGACATGGCTAGATTTTTTTTAACTCGGACCAGCACTCAGGGGATGTCCCCTATATATGCAGTGCATTGCGCCGGAAGTAGAAAGGATAGGTAACAAATTTTGTGTAGCTATTTTAACCTTTTACTTCGCCGCCTACTTTATTTTTTGCTACAGGCCCGACGTAGGAGGATGCTGTTCCTCTGCTCTTCAGTACATGATTGTGTGAGTCGCTGCCAGAAGAATTCGGCACCACATTCCTGACTGAGCGCAGTGTCGAACTCTGAACCCTTCGCTCCATAGTCGCGTGCTAACTACTTCAGCCAACAGTACCCTGTTTGGAATTAAAAATGAGAAGACGATTTTTGGATTTTATACAAAATTATATAAGAGTTTGTTTTATTATACACATTTTTGAGGATTTTTTAAATAGCATTTTATGAGTTAGTTTGCTTTGTTTGCTGTAGAATAAGTACATCCATATGACATTCATGCATGTGCTGTGAATCGCACGATTTTCGAATCACATGCGACTTGAAAAACGCCAATTTCTTTTGAACGATTTTGAGCGATTGCGACCTCTAGCACACTAATTTTGTGACTTCAAATCGAAAACGCTTTATTTCATGCGATAAGCGATTTTCATCACATGGCCGTATATTTCATTATAACTGAGATACTATTTCAGAGAAAACTTAACCATTTAATTTTATTTTTTTATTCTATTTTCCCACAAAATATGCTAATTGTAACTTTAATTTATTTTTTTTTTTTTGCAAAAAATATTAGAAATGAGAAATCTTCCTGCATGCACATTCAATTAAAAATTTGCGACTCGGAATAAATTTTTAAATTTTAATACATTTTTTGTAAACAGATCCTGTGCAGTAATTGTTAATAGGGGCTGGTTGGCATAATTTCTACGCTTTTTCTTTGGTAATTCTCAAATAATTTTTGAAAGTTTGTGCATAAGCCAAGAAATGAAGTTTCATACCAAATCTTCAGCATATTACTGAAGATTTGGTATGAGAACCGATGAATATACATGTGACATACATACAGATACACATACATATAAACATACTTAAATCGCAACAAACAAAGCATATGTTTAATAAATTGACTGAGACAATATCTCAAGAAAATTTCATAGAATAGAATATAAATTCTATGAGTAATGGGCGTCAAATTGTTCTAAATTGTAAGTCAAGTTACAAGACTTAAGGTGAAAAGTAGTTATTTTATTACAGTTTTTAAATTAAAACGAAAGACTTAAAACACAAACATGAATCACAAAAAAGAAGTGATATAAATTACAATTGTTCTATTGAATGTAATTGTTGTTAATTAAAACGAAAGACTTAAAACACAAACATGAATCACAAAAAAGAAGTGATATAAATTACAATTGTTCTATTGAATGTACATTAGCGCGTCTCGAAAAAAGAAGCTCGCCGTAGACCACCGAATATAAAGCATTGTTGCAAGGTGATTTCAAAAAAAATTATTCTGTTTTTGCCGAAAGTAGGGGGTCGCCAAAATACATTTTTCATTATATCTTCTACATTTATAGTCGGATCTCAAAGAGTAATATGTCGTTGTTTTTGTCTTGAGGAGGCCAATGTTTTGCTTTAATTGTCATTGGCCTCAAATATACCGTTCTTGTATTTAGCCACCAGATCTCAGTTACTACCAGCCTAATGTACCACCCTAATATAAGAAAATTACAGCACGCAAAAAATCATTAAACTTTTGCTAAAGAAGTTTTTTAATAATTCCAACAGAACTATTAAAAAGAAGAAATATATATATTATTTTTACCGAACGTAGGGGTAGCCTTTTTATCACATATCTTCGACATCTACAGCTTCTTGATTCGACAATTGCCAGACGACGTACAACAGGTCCTTCGCCCGTCCATAGCGAACTTTTTCCACCCCGAGAATGTTTTGTTATCGATTATAACAGACCAAGTTCTGATGGCAACGGTATGCATTCGTCAAATGTTTGGTCCACAAGTTCGAGAGTGAGTCATATTTCAATATAATCAATTGGACCAAAATTGAATTGATTGAGTCGCCAATGCTTGAAGTTCTATATGCAAGACCACAATTTATATATTTTAAAAATACCAGGTTAACATAAACAAAATAACTTCATTTGATGACTTTGTTTGCTAAACTTAATTATTTCCATGCCATTGTCAAAACACCGAGCATTTTGTTCATATTGTACATTAATCTGTCATGGTTGTCACCGATGAGCAACGCATGGGCCACATTTTTTCTAATCGCGAGAGCCGTTAAAAATATATCGACGATATGACAAAAATGTAAAAAGGCAACCCCTACGTTCGGCAAAATAATATATATTTCAATTATGTATGAATTTCTATTTTAATAGTGAACCTTTATTTATGTAAATTGTATTACAGGATGTTAATTTTCTCAACAGGCTACAAGTTCAAATCTGCGAAACTGCAAATTATTTTTTATTATTATTTTAATAAATGGACGTGATATACATTTCTTTTTTTTAAAGTTCTGTTGGAGTTATTGGAAAACTTCCTTAGCAAACGTTTAATGATTTTTTGCGAGCTTTAATTTTCTGATATTAGGGTAGCACATTCGGATGGTAGGAAATGAGATCTGGTGGGTTAATACTGCAAGAGGATATTTGAGGTCGATGACTATTGAAGCAATACATTGCCCTCCTCGAGACAAAAACATCGATGTATCACTATTTGAGATCCGACTGAAAATGTAGAAGATATAACGAAAAATTTATTTTGGCGACCCCTACTTTCGGCAAAAAAAATTTTCTTTTTTTCGAAACCGCCAATGCTTTTTATTCGGTGGTGAACGGCGAACATTTTTTTCCTGTAAGGCGAGACGCTATAATGTACATACATACATATCGTCATATGTTTTCAAAAAAGCCCCAAGTTACATTGAACAAATTTTACATGAGAAGCCAAAAAAATCTCTAGTGTGAAAAATTTTCAATATATTTTCGAAATTTTTTTGTTTAAACTTCGTGATAAGAATGTTATTTATAATTGTAGGAGTACAAAATGTTGCAGTAACATGTATTTTGATACAGGACATCTTAGTCAATGAATAAGTTGATTTTAATTTGTGTTGTAACTTAGGGCTTTTGTGAAAACATATGACGATATAATTTCTATAATATGCTTAAATAAACCTAAAGGCTTCTTTTTGGTCTGATAGATAAATAATTCTAATTTAAATTATGTATGAATTTTTATTAGTCGAACTTTCTTATGTAAATTGTTAATTTTTTTCAACGGGCTTGAGTTCGAATCTGCATGACTGCAAATGATTTTTTTTTCTAATTTAAATTAAATTCAGGTATGAATATTTTATTTAAATATTTTAAGTTGTTTCCATATTAAATACTTGTTTGTTTTTCTCATGAAAAATGATGTTGCGTTAATTAACATTTCAGGTGACGATATAAACTGTATAGAACAACGAATACTCCCTCTAATGGACATAAAATCACATATATGCCCATATATACAGAACAGTAGAATGCACGACAAGTTTTTTAAAAAAAAAAAAGTCTTCCGTAAATAATTAAAGAAGAAAAAAGCTTGACAAAAAAATTAAAAAGACGCAACATATTCCCCTTTCATTAGTGTCACAAAAAAAGAACAATAAGATAATAAAAGAAGAAAGAAATTAATTTTACAGAAAGGCATGAGTAAGCGATCATAATAATAGTAATAAAGAATAAAGTATGAGTAATAAAGAAAAAAAACAGGTATAAAATGAAAAAAACCCAACGATTTTTAAGAACTCAAGGGTGCTTGAGACCCAGAGACAAAAGCTTAAGAATAGTTGACACACATGCGCAGTTAAATGTTGTACATGCGTTCAAGCTTTTACAACCGAGTAACGATTTGTTGAATAGTTGGAAACAAAGAAAGTTGCAAAATAATTTTATACTCTAAGTATAAGGAATTATTTTGTTGTATATTTTTCTAACCTTCAATTTGCATCAACTTTCGTTGCCGTGGTACACTTCCCGTTCACTTTATAGTAATTTCTTTAATAAATTTACCGTTGAACTTGTGTTTTACAGCTTGTAAAATTTAACTATTGTATTGTTGGACTAACAGCAACTATTTTTTTTTTTTTTGTAAAGAGGCGGCTTTTTGCACAATCCTTCTTTCAAGAAACGTACATGCGAATCTATCTTTAGGGCTATTGTTAACATGGTGGGTGTATAGTAATCTTTTTAAAAGTTTTTTTTTTTAAACTAATAGCAAATGCACACATACGAGTAGATGTGACTGTAAATTACTACTAAAATATCTAGCTCAAGCTTGAAGTAGGTTTGAGTTTATATTTAGAAATGCTGAATTACGGATGTACTTTTTATCTTATTCCTAATATTCTACTCTTTCTTTGATCCGAGTACTCTGTCCTAGAAATACTTATCACATCCCTGCAGTAGATCGAACTAGTATCAAATTAGTATTGCACTAGTACAAAAATCACCAGTACTAGTTCCCAACTGTAAACTTTCCTATACCATGTTAATGCTCAAATTAACATTGAGTATGTTTGGAAAATTACTAGATGGAAGCAAGGGGGATACTAGTACTATTAGTACTAGATGAGTACTAGTATAATTTCTCCTAGTCGGATACTAGTACAATCAGTTCTGCATTAAGAACTGGTTTATATATAAAAAATCCCTAAATTTATTGGTTTTTGAAATATCTTAAGTCTTTGTCTTCACAAGCAATTTTTGGTTCATCAATCCTTAGTTTATAAGAAAAAATGGTAAGTTCCTTCAGGGCACACTCAATCCACTAGCACCTTTGTACAACTTGAGTAACGTTTGGTACTCCACCATATACCAAAATCCTTTAATTTAAGAAATTTGTTTTGATAGTTCACCATATACTAAACAATTCCTTTTCCGTAATTTAAGAAGAAAATGCAAAGTTCTTGAAAATATCCACAATATCACTTCTTCACTCAATGTCGAAAAATTCCATTAATATAAATGATCTTTAAAAGCAGTAATGAACATATATTACATATATCAGTTTTTATTATTTTAGAAAAGATCGCTGATTTTACATATAAACATAAATATTAACAAAAAAAAAACCCTTTTAAAGAATTTTAAAATTAGCATTTCATTTTATTTATTTTTTAAAATGTGGCAAAGTCTTCTAATACTATTCTTTGTTTCAAATTTGAATTTTTTTAAAAATTGTAACAATTAGAAATAAAATAAATAAAAATGCGAATTAGCAATACGCTTTAAAACATGATCAAAAAGTAATATGAAATTCTACAAGTCAAATCAATCTACAAATGAACTACTTGAAGTACTAGTACTTTTCTGTATATGTTCAATCACCTTTTGAACTAATGCTTGCTATACTAGTTATCGTACCAGTAGCAAAAAATTAGTAAAAAGGTTCAAATTGCTATAAAAATTCTCTATCTTGTCATCTTTCTTCATTGGTCCCCTCAATACTATCCTCTCGTTTTCAGTTCCAGCGCAATGTATTACATATGTATGTAGGGATCACCCCCTGAGCGCTGGTCCTACTCCTAAAAAAAATAAAACAAGAAAATACTATATGTTTAATATCAATGAAACGGGCTTTATTAAAAAGAAAATTTTAAGAAATTAATGTTTAAATATGATTTCTGCCATGTGGCCGCCACGGCTGGCGCGTAGAAGGCGCAATCTGGAACACCAATTTTCAACAACTAAAAAAATCTTCCAGCAAGTGGAAGGACACAACCCCAGTTGCTGAGAACGGCTACGAATTGATTGATTAGGATCATCTTCAATGCTTTCCTGTACAGCGGCTACAGCTTCTTCAGTGTGCACTGTTCGGCGTCTCACGGTATGATTCACATTATCAGTAACAGTAAATTTGGTTCGAAAACGATCTATTGTTCATCGAATTAGCCGCCCTGAAGGACGATTATGTAAGCCATAAAATGCAAGAAGAGCACGATAAGTTTGACGAACGGAATAATTATTTTGATTAAAAATTTCAACAATTTGCACGCGTGGCTCCAACACCAGAAAACAGGCTTTATGTGCGTTTTTGCAACAACAACAAAAACACCAATAAAACGTTTGTATATAATGATAATTTTTTAATGGCAACTTTCACAATATTTAAGAATTCTGTTTATTTTAATAAAATAAACTATTTTATTGTTTTAGTTTAGCTGCGATATCTGGTTTTATAGCTGAAAGGCACATGATGACAAGTATGAGTTTGAAAAAAAAGAGCTACCAGTAATTTTACATACAACGTGTGTTTGTGGATTTTTTTTAAATTTATGCCAAATAACATTTAAAACTTAATCTTAAAAAATCAATAAAATCATTTTTGCCATATTGAATTTAGGGTTTATATATGAGTAAATAGTTATATACAAAGTGTATAAACACCAGGTGTATAAATATTACATAGCCATATCGCTCCTTTATTGCAACATAGACATATCTCAAAAAGTTTGAACTAAGAAAAATTCCATAAAAGATTCAAACACGATTACGTGAAAAACTTCTTGCCATAACTTCTGTTTAGCTGATTTTTTTTCTTTTCACAAAAATTTTAATTTTTTAAGATATGACTATGTTGCAACAAAGGAGCTATACATATGTGCTTAGTTCATATATCAAAATAATATTTGTAACTCGCAAAATGTTTTCCATTGATTTCAAAAATGTCATAGAAATTTGTTGAACTCATGCATTTTCTATTACAATTATTAATTTGAAATATTAAAACTTGTGTTGCTGTTGTTGTACTTAAATGCCTTTAAACCAGTTCATTAACTTCACCTACATACACGTACCCTGCAAATAGCCAACACATTCTGCCTCACTTTCAGCTGTTCAAATTTACTGCAATCTGTTTTTAGTTGTTGCAACATTTTGTTTTGTTTAATGCAGCTAACACTTAATTATGTATGTACATTTATTAGGGCGGTCCTTAAATATAATTTGAAAACAAAATGAATTTTTAAAATACCTCATCATATAAAATATGCGTCCATTCATTATCATTAGGACGGGGAAACTTTTAGAAGTTACACAATTACCAGTAAAATATGCTTTCAAATATCTTGCAATTATTTGTGTGAACTGACGATTTTCTCTTGCGTTGTAAGACAATAATATTTCGAGGCATCTGATGATTCAGAGAACACTTTTTGTAATCATTGTCATAGAATTTTCAGACATTGTAAGGTCGTTATTTTTGGTAACATGAATATTTCTAATGGCAACACTGCAGATTGAAAAGCGAGAAAAATGTGGCAATTTATGTCATACAATAATCTGACAATCATGTGATACTTTAAACACATTCACGACAACAGGCTACCGACTACACGACTACAAAAGTAAAATACATACTGTGTTTATGTGGGAAAAGTAGCACGGACAACAACCTGCCGTATAGCCGTGACAATAATCATTCCCATATAAACACAAGTATTCTATTAAATTAAGATTTATTAGCTAATTGTTCGAAATTCTGTTTCTTTTTTAAAATCAGAAAGACATGATAAATATTCCAACGCGCAATGGAAAGTCAACATCAGTTTTTAATTATGCAACTCACACAGCAGATCAGAACAGCTGTTTTCACCAGCCGCTACACTTTCATCATCAGTACTCATGTGTATTTTGTTTGTTACCACTTATTAATGTTCTATTCTGTAGTTGTGTAGTCGGTAGCCTGCTATCGCCAATGTGTTTAATGCATGAACTGACGATTTCTTTCTGGTCCATGAATTTATTGTAAGACAATTGTCTGGCAACCGACTGTACTGTAGCGTTCATTGTGTTCCATATTTTAAACTGTTAATCGATTAATTGCTATTCAATTAACTGTTTCATTAATTTATAATATGTTAATTGCATTTAATGATTAGGTCGGCTGTTTTCGCTTGATTAAGCGATTAATCAACTAAAGACAAACTTTAAGGTTTTTGTGGTATTTTAATATTTTTATTTTTTAAAGAAATTTTGTGTATTAATTGTGCAATAATTATATGCTGAATTGTTATTGCATTGTTTTTGTGAATATTAATTTGTAGCAACAAAGTGTTGATGATTTTCGAATGAAAATTCAGTCGGGCATACAAAACAGGTAATTAGGGTTCTTTATAGAGTGACACATGTTTAAATCGTGATAAAACAAGGAAATATATTTTTAATATTAATGAAATGGGCTTTATTGGAAAGAAAATTTTATGAAATTAATGTTTAAATATGACTTCTGACATGTGGCCATCACGGCTGGCGCATAGAAGTCGCAGCCTGGAACACCAATTTTCAACAATCAAAATTAAAAAAGTCTTCCATAAAGTGGAAGGGCACAACCCCAGTTGCTGAGAACGGCTACGAATTGATTGATTGGGATTATCTTCAATGCTTCCTGTACAGCTTCTTCAATGCGCAATGCACGGCATCTCACAGGCTGCACGTTATCAGTAACAGTAAATGTGGTCCAAAAACCATCTATTGTTCTTCGCATTAGCCGCTCTGAAAGAACATTGTGAACGCCATAAAATAGAAGGAGTGCACGATGAGTTTGACGAATAGAACAATCATTTGGTTAACAATTTTAACAATTTGGGGAAATATTTTCTTCCAGTAACAGCTTTTTTTTATGGCGGAACGAAAATCAGAAAATCTCAAAACTTTATAAAATTTATTGATGTATTTTAATAGTTTTTTTCGTCTATCTAACAAACTGTACCCTAATGTATACATTAGCACGTTTACTATGAAATGCATTTGTATAAGATTCGTTATAATAAATTTATAAATTGAATAGAAAAATAGCGAAACAACAAATTAAATATATTTTGTACAATTTAACGTCAAGCACGAGTGCATTAATTTGCATCCAATTCGACATGCAGAAAAAATTTGCAATTTTCTTGAAAACAAAAAAGTTAAAATTACTATACGATACATCTTATTATTGAATGAAACGAGTATAAGAAACTGGATAATCTTACGCCTATAAAAATATAAGGTTTATAGTACTGCAGTAGGAAAATAACTACAATTAACATAAAAGAGGTTTCAAAACCTTTCGCATGGCTAATAGCATATAAATATGGTTGAAGCAACCATAATCTAAGAGCTTTATATGATGTAGAAATGCGAATATGGTTACAGTTTTAAATACATATATTTTATTTTTAAGAACCGACACTCCGGGAATGGTCCCTATGACTGTGTCAATCGTTGTCAGTATTTTCTATTAAATTTTCGTAGTAGGAGTTACTCAGTTATTGTATCGTTTAAAATTGTATTTGGAAAAACAATTTCAAATAAAAACAAAAATGTTTTTCGTAGGGCCAGCACTCTGGGGATGATGAAAAGGGGGGATAGTGTTAACAAATCGGATGAAGACAGATGAGAAGATAGAAATTTTTTTGTAATTATTTTATCCTTTTACTTCGCTGGCTAATTTTTGCTAAATGGCCGACGAAGGAGGGTGCTGTTACTCTGCTCTTGGTACAGTGACCAAAGCTATGACTTTGCCACTGAAACGGTGTTTAGACATGAATCTTTAACTGAGTCAATATCCGCTTTATTGACATAATTATCTTTCTGTTCACATATACAAAATTTAGGCAATTCAATTAACGTAATACAACTAAAAGTAACAATTTTTCATATTCTTGAGAAAATCAAATTGAAATCTGGAATTTTTTCTATTTTATGCCTTCCAAAAAAGAATTGGGGGGGTATATTCAGTTTGCCATCCCTTGTGTAACGCAGTGAAACATCCCTCTGAGACCCTATAAAGTATACATATATATTCTTGATCAGTGATGAAATCTAAGACGATCCAGCCATGTCCGTCCATCCGCCTGTGGAAATCACGATTCAGTCCAAACGAAAAGAGGCAGACTCCTGAATTTTGGTATAAATATATGAAGGATAGTACAAGTTCGGAAATGGGCTAAATCGGGCCAAGTTCCCCTAAGAAGAACTAAACCAAACACCAAAAAATTACTTATTTGTTAAAGAGTTTTTGTAAGTTTGTTAAGCAAATGATATATTTTTATGTCAAAGACGGTCTTACGCATTAGGCTTGAGGCCATAAAATCGGAATAATTAATTTTTGGACCCCGCCCTCTTTAGTGGGCATTGACGTAGGATATTATATGCAAAAGTAGTACAAATATTTAACTAATTGTATATTTTAAGCTTTTATGACGAACCTGAGACGAAGTCTAATTCTCCTCTGCCCTACCCCCACCTTCCCTCCTTACTCATTCCCCCTTACATGACCCTTTCAAAAAAAATTTACACTTAATTACCTCAAACATTTATTTTTAGTGTTTAATGACAAAGGTAAAACGTTTTCTCCACGGTCCTTGCCAGAGCGACTCCGACAAAACAGAGTTTTTATATCCTCCAGAAAAGAATTGGACCCCATAAAGTATATGTGACGCGCAAAATAGAAAGGGACCTAATGTTAAAAACCGGTTTTATTCAGGAGAGCCATTTTACAGATTTAAATTCGTGTATCTTTGGTGTACCATCACATAATAAAACGCGCATATCTCTGGAAGGGAACACTTTTAGGGCATGGCATCGGTCTCATTCGATGCTCAGATGTTGTCCACATCAAAAAAAATAAAGTGAAAATTTATTTTTGTTTTTACGCTTAGGTCCCTTTCTCTATGCGCTGTCACATATATTCGTGATCACCGATGAACTCTAAGACGATCTAGCAATGTCCATACGTGTCTGTGGAAAACACAGTATAGTCTATTTTTGGACCCCGCCCCCTATAGTGGGCATTGAAGCTACATATTATATGAAAAAATAGTGTAAATATCAAAGAAAACTTATTTTCTACACTTAACACTGTGTATAGTTTTAAAATTGGGCCCAGAAATGTCTTAAAGGAACTGTGACCCAGAAGGTTAAACATGTTTAACTTATCTCTGTCCCTTTTTTGTATGTTGATATAATATATTAATACGTAAGTTTTTATGCTGACGGAAAGGTGCCTCAGTCATGCTCCTCCCAACACATTGGAAACGACACAATACAGTTTTTTTTTTACTAAATATTTGGAGGGTATTTCAGGTTCGACCTGGTCGAATATAACGGTCTTACTTGTTTCATTTTAATTTTCTAATTAATAATAAATTTAATGTCAATAATTTAACTTCAACATGCCTCGATAGATCTTTTTATGTTTTTTTTAATTTTTCCACATTTTAGATGCCAAGTCTCGACTAACTTTGTTCAGTTAGTTGCGTTTTGCTCACAAAACATACTCAGTGCTGCTTTGGTAATTGTACTCAATTTTATAGCAATTAAGTATTAATTGAGCTCAATAATGCTATTAATTGATATAATCTCAATTAAGGTGTATGTCTGAACAACATATAACACAAACATGCAATAATTCTGATCAAAAGTATTCGCCCACCATATTCGTGATGGAGCGAGGTCTCGAACTTGGAACTTTCAGCTTCATAGTCTCGACTTAAATACTTCAGCCAACATTACCCTAGAATATTTCTGTTCAAATACCAAAACGTCCAGTTCATAATCAATTACAGGCCAAACGAGTTAATCAAATTTCTCTAAGACTTCATATTAACTTTAACAAATTTATTTTTCGAGCTTAAAAATGTAGCTGCAACATTATTTAAAGCTTCTTTGAAACATAAAAAATGCAGCAAAAATAAATGTTTTTTTATTTTACAATACAAAATTTCACTTTCTCAGCCGATTAATATATACAAAAAAAAAGAAGAAGTTGCATTGATTGTTATAACAATATAATTGCAACAATAGAAGAGAAAAAAAACTGTGACAGTAAACGGGGCTGCAAGTGCGTGTAATACACACACATGTACTGACACGTTCATGTACAAATAAATACTCATTCATATCAATAATCATAATTTAACAATCATTCAAACAAAAAATTTACTTTTTACTTTTGCAACTCTAAAACTACTTTTAACTCTGCTGGAATGTTGTTACAACCGCAAAGATTTTGATTAATAGTTTTGGATTTTTTTGCCGGTTAAACGATTTTTTTACACATTTTATGCTGAAATTTTATGATAGTTTTGTTGCTGTTGCCCATGTTGCAGCATTTCAGATAAGCAAGTGCAAGTTGTTGTAACTTGGCTTACTTGAGTGTTGTTGGATGGTAGTATTTTATTATTATTTGGGTATCTTGTCGGAGTGATTTTTATTAATGTTTACCATGAAGAAAACATTACATATTTTCTTACAACACAAGATAGAGAGAAATTAGCCCAGTTCTATGCAGCTAGTCCTGATTTCACAATTTTGTTTTTCATATTTTATTATTTTTGTGATATGCAGATTTTGCAAGTCTAGGATAAATGCTGCATTAAAAGGAAGATATAATAGTTTGAATTCGTACACAGTATCGGGAATGCACTACTGAGAATCATATTAAACTAGTCGAGCTTGTCTGCAATATAAAGAAAGCAAAGGAAACGACTCTCACACAGTGTATAAAAAATAGAAATCCATGAATATTAATAAGGTCGGTGGAATTATTTTGCATATATTTCGCCTGTTTGATTCAAGATTCTTGTTTTATGCTAAAAAATTATTTCGTCAATTTCCCCTTTTACTTCGCCAGCTAATTTTTGCTACGGAGCTGATGAAGGAGTGGGCTGCTACTCTGCTCTGCAGTACATAAATGATTGTGTCATTCGCTGCCAATTACGTTCATGTCTTTGTCACCGAAACAGGCCAACAACAACAAGTAACACAACCGCGGAGTCGAACTTGGGGTTTTCGGCCTCACAGTCTCATGTTAAGTTTAGGTGCCCCCTTTCAGGCCATAATTTTTTCTTAGAATTAAATATGTTTTATTAGTTTTAAATTTATTTTTAAAAACTTCTTTTAACATTTTACATTGTCACATATTTCAAACACTCATGTTAGGGTATTGATGATAAATGGGGTATTTTTGATTAACGATTAATACACATCATTTTAATAGATTAATGGAATAAGCAATTTTTTTTATCTTGGACCAGCACTCAGGGGATGACCCCCTATATATGCAATGCATTGCGCCGGAACTGAAAATGAGGGAATAGTATTGAGGGGACAGATTAGGAAAGATGAGAAGATAGACAGTTTTTTTTTTGCTACATGGCCGACGAAGGTGGGTGCTGTTACTCTGCTTTTTAGTACACGATCGTGTCAGTCGCTGCCAATTATGTTCAGTCACCAGTGACTATGCCTTCATCATTGAAACAGGCTGGCAACAACTAACACAACCACGAACTAATGTTGATCAGAAGAATTCAACACAATATTTCATGACTCAGCGCGGGCTCGAACTCAGAACCCTCCGCTTCACAGTCTCGTGTTCTACTACTTCAGCCAACAGCACCTCCAAAAAATAATTGAAGGGTATATTCACTTTGTCATTCCGTGTGTAACGCAGCGAAATATGCATCTGAGACCCCATAAAGTATATGTATATATTCTTGCTTAGTGGTAATGTCCGTCCGTCCGTCTGTCCGTCTGTGGAAATCACGATTCAGTCTAAACGAAAAGAGACAGACTCTTGAAATTTGGTATAAATATATGTATCTTGAAGGATAGCACAGGTCAAGCTCGTAAATGGACTGAATCGGACCAGAGAGAAAAAAGTTTCCCTAAGAAGAACTGAACCAGCCTCCGAAAAACAACATAATTTTTAAAACTTTTTTCGCAATTTTGTTAAGCAAATGATAGATTTTTATATTAAAGAAGGTCCAACGCGTTAAACTTGGAGCCATAAAATAAAAAATAATAATTTTTGGACCCCGCCCCCTTTAGTGGGCGTTATTTTTTTAATTTATTTTTTAATCGACTAATGAATTTTTATTTTTATTTATTTGGATAGCACAAGTCAAGTTCGTAAATGCGCTGAAACAGGCCAGAGGGAAAGAAGTTCCCTAAGAAAACTTAAACCAACCTCTAAGAAACAACATAATTTTTGTTTTAAAAATTTTTTTTTGTAGTTTTGTTAAGCGAATTTTATATTTTCATGGCAAAGAAGGCGGTAAACTTAGTGCCATAATAAAAACAATAAAATTTATTTTTGGACCCCACCCGCTTTAGTGGGAGTTATTATATGCAAAAATAGTGTACAAATTTAACAAATTGTTTTACTTAAGCCCACATTTCCTAAAAATAATATTTTTAAGCTTTTATGATGAAGCTGAGACGTAACCTGATCCTCCTCTACCCTACCGCACCCCCATGGGCCTATAAAAATTTTTTTTTATTAAATATCCCAAAAACTAGTTTTTAGTATTTTAATGCAAAGTTGTGTCTTCCCCATGGTCCTTGCTGGAGCGACCCCGACAAAATACAGTTTTAATACCCACCAAAAAGAATTGGATCCCATAAAGTAGTCATGTTATTGATCAGTGATGAAGTCTAAGACGATCTAGCAATGCCCATGTGTCCGTATGTGGAAAACACGATATAGTCTATTTTTGGTCACCGCCTCCTTTAGTGGGCTTTAAAGTTACATATTATATGGAAAAATAGGGTAAATATTTAACAAATTGTATTCCTTAAGCCTACATTCCTTAAAATATTAATTTATGAGATTTTACGATGAAGGTAATATGTTTTTTGACCTTCACCTGTTCTATCCCTCCACCCAACTTTTTCTCGGAGTGATCCTGTATAGAGTTTTAAAATTGGGCCCAGAAATTTCTTAAACGAGGTTAAACATTTTTAACTTAATAAGAATTAAAATAGAGTTTTTATTTAATAAATATTTGGAGGGCATTTAAGATTCGACCCGGTCGAATATAATATTTTTACTTGTTTATCATTAAGATAAGAATTTTTATTTGAACCTAAGTTGAAATCTGTAATATGCAAATTATTTTTTTACGAATTTTTATTAAATTCAAGTAATTTTATTAAGAGCAGAATATTTAAAATACTTTTCATAGCCACCAAACTGGGAGAATAGATGAGTATTGGTTTCGAGGCCGTTACGCCATCTCATCATAACAATTTTATTTCCTTTACCACGTTCTAGTACAGGGTGTCCTCCGGGAAGGTATACTACTTAGTTTTGCCGCCATTTTATCTGATATTGTATTCCATGCATAATTAACGACATTAAATAAATCAATCTCAATATAAGATCCATTCTCTTTCATTTAATCAAAAATTAAACAAAGTAGTACACCCTCCCGGCGGACACCCTGTATCATTTTTATCCATAACATTTTTTAAACAGCGTAACTGAAATTTTTTATTTAAAAAAAAATTAAGTATTTATTAAATACAGAGAGTTCACAAACGTATGGCAAAATATATGGTATAACATATTAAAATATATATCGTATATATTTTAAAAAATTACCAAAATACTGTTTAGCCTACTTATGTGATTTTGAGTCCCAATCGTAATTACAGAGTAGTGAAATATGGAGTATTTCTGTAGAATTATATCAACATTCTATTTATACGATTCTTGGTGCATGTGTGTTTGCATTTATTTCTCTACTAAGTTGGAAAAACTAACTGCAGAAACCACTTTGTTTCATTTATCTACTAAAAACAACATTCAATTGACTCATAAGTTGTAGCAGCAACTCGAATGGGGAGAACTTCTTACTGCAGTCGTTGCAAGATGTTGCTTTTTAAAAGTGGAATTATATCATTCAACGGATATGCTTTTACACATGTACTATATGTAGTATATAAATATGTGAGTGTGAGTGTGTGTGTGTGAATTGTATTGGCAAAGACCATGATTGTCGATGACGCTGAAAACTTGTCTACTGTGAGTTGTTGTCTGTCTGCCTGTGCCAGTTTAAAGTCAATAATTAATTGATTAACTGTCTATTGTAAAGATAGACAGACACACAGACGATTTGTACGTGTGTATGTATTAAATTTTAGATCATGATTTTTAAAACAACGGTAAGAAAGACAGTCAAGTCAGTGTGGAAAAAAAATATAACAGTTAAATAACTTTCTGTTATGGTTAAGCAGAAAGAAAATAATATAATGGAGTTAAGAGAAATGGGAAATGTTTGATCGTGTTGTAAATGAACTTGTGCTACAATTTCAATGGTTAAATTGCCATCCATATAAACTGGCAGGCAATAAATCCTGGCCAAAATAATTTCTATTGTTTTAAGTTTTGTTGTCTATAAACAGATATAAATTACAACAACGTGAACAACATAAACGTATGCGTGCTAAACTACGCATGAAATAAAAGTTTATTATTATGTTTTTTTTTTCTGTTGGTTTGTAATTAAAGAGTAACGAATAAATGATTTTTTGTACTACTTATGACTGCAAGCTTACACATTTACTCGGATCTCATAAGTTTTACTTTTTCAAATACCCACCATCATTTGTGTGTGTGTGTTTTAATGTCATTCATGCATTAAAATTAATGTTTGTTGCTTTATTTTTATTATTATTATTATTATTTTCGAACGCATTTCAATGCCTTGTAAGTTTGCATTAAATTAATCAATAGTTTTGTTATTTTAATACATTCATTTAAGTGCTTTTGCATTAGTTGTTATTGAAAAAAATTAATAGACCGCAAATGTTGTCAATTGATCATTTTTCTCTACTTAAGAGATTTTCTTTTGCATGTGTTAAAGAGGAAATCTTATATTTAATCATGCCTTACAATATGTGTGTGTGTGTGCGTGTTTATTTTTACGACTAAAGCGTGTATTTTGCTTAAACAATTGTTTTAACAGTTGGACTATTTCTCGAGCTGTTTGTTGGTCTAGTTATTACACTATAATATTGTATGAAATTTCCGTTAATTTGGTGTCATATATACGGAAAAAATAGTTTTTGGAAATATATCTATGATTAAACAAAGTTGCTTTATACGCTTGATCCGCTATGAATGTGGGCCTCAAAAAAAATATTTTTTTTGGTTCACAGAGTATATACGAGAGCTGGTCGATAGCTCAGGGTTTTACATGAACATTGTGTTTATTTTCAGTCTCCCTTTAACTCCTACGGTTCTCCAAATGTTTCCTCTTCCAAAAAAAATTAGATTTGAAGAAAATAATTAATAAGTCATCTTATTCCAGATTTCTCAGATTTAGAAACAACAAGTAAAATCTTTATATTCGACCGGGTCGAATCTTAAATACTCTACAAATATTTAGTAAATAAAAAATCAATTTCTATTCTTATTAAGTTACAAATGTTTAACCTCTTTTAAGAAATTTCTGGGCCCAATTTTAAAACTCTATACAAGATCACTCCGAGAAAAAGTTGGGTGGAGGGATAGAACAGAAAACATATTATATTCATCGTAAAAGCTCATAAATTAATAGTTTAAGAAATGTAGGCTTAAGGAATACAATTTGTTAAATATTTACACTATTTTTATACCCTCCAAAAAAGAATTTGGAGGGTATATTCACTTTGTCATTCCGTTTGTAACGCATCGAAATATCCATCTCAGACCCCATAAAGTATATATATTCTTGATCAGTGATGAAATCTAAGACGAACTGAGCATGTCCGTCCGTCCGTCTGTGGAAATCACGATTCAGTCCAAACGAAAAGAGCTAGACTCTTGAAATTTGGCATAAATATATTTTAAAACTTAGAGCAGGTTAAGTTCGAAGATGGGCTAAATCGGGCAAGAGGGAAAAAAGTTCCCCTAAGAAGAACTAAACCAACCCAGGAAAAACCACATAATTTTTAAAGTTTTTTGGTTATTTTGTTAAGCAAATGATATATTTTTATGTCAAATACGGTCCAACGCCTTAAACTTGGAGCCATAAAATAAAATAAAAATATTATTTGACCCCGCCCGCTTTAGTGGGCGTTATTATAGGCAAAAATAGCATAAAAATTTAACAAATTGTTTTACTTAAGCCTACATTCCTTAAAAATACCATTTTGAAGTTTTAATGAAGAAACTGAGACGAAACCTGGTACTACGCCCTCCTTCCCCTTCGCCCCCTAAATGATCGTACCAAAAAAAAATTTTTTTTAAATATTGTATATAATCATCCCAAGCATTTATTTTTAGAGTTTTATGTCTACCTGTTTCTGCCCTACCCCCTCTCCCCCTTTGGGTCTAAATGACCCTATCAAAAAAAAAATTTTAATTTTGTATATAATTATCCCAAGCATTTATTTTTAGAGTTTTATGACAAAGGTGAAATATTTCCCCCACAGCCCTTGCCAGAGCTACCCCGCCAAAATACAGTTTTTATACCCTCCAAAGAGAATTGGACCCTATAAAGTAAATATGTATATTCTTGACTAGTGATGAAGTTTAAGACGGTCTAGCAATACGTTGTGTGGAAAACATGATATTGTCTATTTTTAAACCCGCCCCCTTCAGTAGGGGTTGACGTACGATATTATATAAAGGAACTCTGTGCCACCAAGTTAAACATTTGAAATTCACTTACTAAATATTTGGAGGGTATTTAAGATTCGACCCGGTCGAATATAACGTTTTTACTTGTTTCATATAAAATGTCAATGCTTACTAAAGGGGGCGGGTCCAAAAATATACTATATGGTGTTTTCTGTAGACGGACGTATGGGCCTTGCTAGATCGTCTTAGACTTCATCACCGATCAAGAATATAGATATATTCTTTATGGGTTCCCATTCTTTTTTGGAGGGTATAAAAGCTCTATTTTATCGGGGATGCTCTGGCAAGGGCCGTGAAAGAAAAATTAATAAAATTAAACTCGCTAATAAAATTCATTTTCAGTTAAATTCCAATGGACAAGAAAAATAATTCACTTAAAAATCTATAACTACTTACACAACTTTTAAATTTTACCACAATTTATAGTGGCTACTGTGCAAAGCACAAAAATTAAATTTTCCAATGTTCATCTGTTGTCATCATACTACGTCCAACAACTTTACATTTACAACTATTGCTGCAGTTGAGTCACATTAGAAACTCTATCATCACATATAATAATAATTAACAAACATTTATCTAACGTAACAAGTATCTTGGTCATAATATATTTTCTTTTATATTTTATACTACTATTAAACAATTGACACACTTTTGTAGGCCACACACTATGGGACCATAATTTGCCGGATAATATCAAAACAAAACTTGTGTTCGGAACTAAAAGTTATATAACTAATTTTTTTTAAAGCCGGCAATTTGTTGTCACGTCATGTGAAGCAATTTAAATTGCAAGGGAAGCGTTTTTATTTCATTTATAAATTTTACAAAAACAGTGGCTTTGAAGCTTTCACGAATTCGAGCCTTAGAACTTAATACAACGTTAAATAATATTAGAAAAAGGATAGTATTAGCATTTGTTTCCTGTATATTTTATTTTTGCAGAAAGCGTTTTCATGACATTATCGTTCCTTTGTGTGATGGCAATAATTGTGCAAAGCACATTTTTTAAGACTTAAAGAAATTTGTAAAAATTCTAAAGATACATTCACATTTATTAAATACTTGTCCAAAAAAGCGTAACCCCTTAATACTAATGAAAAATCTTTTAATTCAGACAAGTCTCTATTGAGTTAAAATCTTTACAATAATATTGGATTCTATGATAATGTACATTAGGTAACCTGCAGGAAATATCAATAGTGAACTGACTTACTGTGGACAGAGTGGCCGATACTAGTGACTTATACTACCCCAGAAAAATCTGTTTACTATAGACATTTAATATGTGAATGTCATGGATTAGATAGTTCTCTTGGGGCCATATGTAGACATTGGAACCAGTGATTCACATAGCACATATTAGTAATTTTAGTGCACAATTTTGATACTTTTCAGAAATATCTATCGAGAACTTGGTTGGTTAACTTTAGGAGTTTTATTAAAAATATGAAAAGATCAGAGGATCCGAATTCTTAAAAGGCAAAATTAAATTCTAATTCATTTCAGTTATAAGCCGTAGCCACAAAATTATTTTCTCATCAAATGCAAATATAACGTATTCTTTTTTCTTCCTATAACAGAAAATTGGTTTAATTTAACAAAAAACCAAAATTAGGAATTTATTTGGTTACTTTTATGTACAAATAAATTTCGATTTTCCAATCCTCCAATCTAACTTTTAATTTTTTATTTATTTTTTGGCTTCTAATACCAATTTAATTTTTCCTGAAGCATAAAACAGATTTAATTCACAGAAAAAAAAACAAAATTCGGAATTTATATGACTTCTTTTACGTACCAAAAATTTTCGATTTTCCAACCCTGGAATCGAATTTTTAATTTTAAAAATTTTCAATACCAATTTAATTCTTCGCGAAGTATAAAATAGGTTTAATTCACTGAAAATACCAAAATTAGGAATTCATATAGCTACTTTTATGTATCGAAAAATTTCAATTTTCCAACTCTGGAATCGAATTTTTTATTTTTTAAATTTCTTATACCAATTTAATACTTCGCGAAATATAAAATAGGATTAATTCATTGAAAAAAAAAACAAAATTAAGAATTTATATGAGTACTTTTATGTACCAAAAAATTTCGATTTTCCAACCCTGGAATCGAATTTTAAATTTTTTAATACCAATTTTATTTTTCCTAAATTCTTAAATAGTTGTAATTACCAAACAAAAAACGTTTACTTTGATGTACAATTTCCCATCCCTGGAAAAAAAATTTTATGTTTTTGATTTTTAATCAAAATTTTATTCTTTCCAAAGTATCAAAGAAATTTAATTAACAAAAGCAACTCTGGAACCGTATTTTTCTGAATTTCAATACCAGGTTATTTAAATTTATTTCCAGTCCATCAGTCCAAGAATGAAGTTGCTAGGTCTTCTGGGGCCTTGGGAAAACCGATTTCACGTACAGACAGACGGACATCGCTCATTCGTGATCGCTATTTATAAGGATCCCATGTTAAGGGTTTCATGTTAGTATTGAGGAAATTACACCTTTTTGTGAAGGGCTTAAAAATGTAGACACTTTAATGACAATATCGCCAAACAGTCACCAAAATAGTAGACAAAAGCAGTGACCTGGAGGCACTTGTCCCCAGGTTTCCTTCAGGGTATGTTTGAATATGTTTTACTATTTTTAATTCATGAGTAGTGGTTACAATTTCTTCATATATGTGAACATATATGAAGAACAGTGACCACATAAACGCACTCGGTATCGAATCAAATTTCAATATAATTTCTATACAAATTTCGAACGATATCGAATGCCGTAATTTGCCCCCTTGTTTTAGTGTCCATACAATTTGTTTACCAAACAAACGCATAGAAATTCAGGCGTTGCTTCGCCATTCCCAATGTCTTAAGTTTGTAATAAATATAAAAGCCAATTTTCCTTAAATTTTGTTTTCTCTATAAATTTCTCTATGGTGACGTGATTTACTCAACTAGACTATTAGGCTCCCAGAAAAAATTCGTTACCACCGGCTGTTTTTTTTTTTCTGACACCAAATGCAGTGGCCAAAAATTCGCCTCACAACTCTCTCTTGTTGTACTTAAATGTTAATTTAGGGCCACAGTGCACGGCAACTCTCAAAGCTAAGCACGCATGTGAGGGAATAGACCTCAGACAAAAATCTCGTCAAAATTTATGAATCTTGTTTAGCATTCCGTTTAGCAGTGTTTTGTTAATTGTTTTTATAATATAATGTTATTGTTAAATAAAACACAAAGAAAACAAACTTTCTTTTGCAACAATTTTAAGTAACAAAAACACTCAAACATTTTCAATTCAACAAATTACCATTAGCTGTCGCTTATGTAAGATCAGTTCAAACGTGAAAACCAAAAATTTGTTAATTAGTGTAAAGAATGTTGAGTTGAATGTTGAGCGGTCATACTATTCATAAAAAATTTACTGAAAAGCTGCACATTAAAAACAAATTGTTTACGATATTGTTACAAACAGTTTTACTTGTCTTTTAAGAAAATAAACTAATAATTAGCCTAAATTATAATTAGCCTTTTATTTTAATAAATCAAAACAAACTCTCTAATATATAACATTGGTTACGCTATAAAATCTATTTCATTAATATTTTATACTTTCAAGGTTTGATCGCTACGAATTAAGAGAATGTTGCAACAATAAAGGAAATGTAACTTAAGCAATATAACAAAAGTATTGAATGTTGCACAATCATTGCAAATATTTTTTAATAAAACGGGTAAAAGTTTTCAATATGAAAAAGTCCATCTTTTTATTTCAACTTTACAAAATAATTAATACTCTTTTTTTAAAGTGGAAATATTTCCCGAATAATATTTTTTAGTTTGTAATGCTCTTTTAGGATATTTTGAATAGTTATTTAATATCGATTTCTGAAAATTTTTAATTTCAATTTTTTAATAATTGCGTCCATCTTTTGGCAACCACTACTCCTCAATTTTATGTTTTTATTCTATTTGAGAATTCTTTTTTTTTTATTCTAATTTATAAAACCCCAGTTCAGCGGATGCACTGCTACGTGCCGAAGTTGTTTCATATGAATGAAACAACTTAATACAGGTTGGGCAAATTTGAGGTTAGGAAGTAAATCGATATACCATATGATAAAATGTCAAACATTGAACTGTCATTGTTCGACATTTATTTAGTAAAAAGTTGGGAAATTTTAACTATGGAATGCTACACTCTTATACAAAGAATTTTAATTGTTAAAATTTAATATCAAAATTTAATATCACTGTATTATTTCCTAAAATTGGAGCAGCTTTTCGCCGTAGTCAGGCTCTTTCAGAGACCACTAAAATTCGAAATTCAAGGCTCACGGTACTGTTGTTGACTGTAAGCCAAACGAATACGGCCGTAGTGGTCGTACTGATGCAAACACAGCCGCTGTACAGCAAAGTGTTGAGAATGAACCTGGAACATCAACTCGTCGAAGTGCACAACAATTGGACATCACCAGAGGCACTTTGCGCAACATTTTGCATAAAAATCTTCATCTTTACGCTTATAAAGTTCAAGTCGTTCAAGAATTACAACCGGCCGATCACTGTTTGAGTCTAAATGAAAACAACGCATTTTTCAACAAAATCATCTTTAGTGATGAGTTTATCAATTAGCCGGTTATCTCAGCACACAAAATTGTGGCATATTGGGCTCCCAAGATCCACAAACAGTCCTCGAAAATCCATTACATCCAAAGAAAGCGGCCGTATGGTGCAGTTTGTGTTCAGTTGGTTTCATTGGTTCGCATTTTTTGCGAAAATGAGCAAGGAAACGCCATCACCGTGAATCCTCTATGGTACCAAACTATGATACGCGATTTTGTGTGCTAATGTTGACATCACTGACCTGTGCTTTCAGCAAGATGGCACCAGATGCCACACAGATAATTACAATTAGAAATTATTGCATAAGAAATTTCCCGGTGTCGTAATTTCTCGATTGGTCGCCTCGTTCTTGTGATTTAACGCCGTTCGATTACTTTCTCTGGGGCCACTTGAAAGACCGGGCTTACGTGAACAAACAACTGACGCTCTGAAAAGATTAAACACGGCGCTGCATTCACAAGATAAGCGATGCTTTGCAGCAAAATGTATTTCAAAATTTTGTGAAAAGAGCGAACATGTGCCGACATGCTAGAGACGGACACTTGGCCGACATCGTATCCCATTATTTATTCCCAGATTTCTACTTTACATCGGTATCAATAAAATTAAATTTGCCAAAAAAATATAAGTGTGTTTTAAAGACAATTTATTTCCTAACCTTAAATTTGCTCACCCTTAATAAATTTGGATATAAATTCCACCACAAATAGTTATTTTTTTTTTATATTTTAAAAATCACTTTTAGATTTAACCATTCAGTTTGCTTTCCAGCAACCTGAAGCCAAGTTACCGCAAACGATGTCAATCGAAATTTTAATACAATTTAAATTGAAATTTCGAACGATATCGAATGCTGTAATTGGCCCCTTAACTCTTATAATGAAAGCTTGTGTTTCATAATATAGTGTGTTTTTAAATCATAACAGAGCAAGGAAATATATTTTTAATATCAATGAACTGGGCTTTATTAATTTTATGAAATTAATGTTTAAATATGATTTCTGTCAAGGCGCAATCTGGAACATTAATCTTCAACAACTAAAAAAACCGTCCATAAAGTGGAAGAACACAACCCCAGAATTGATTGATTAGTATCATCTGCAATGCTTTCCTGTACAGCGGCTACAGCCTCTTCAGTGCGCACTGTTCGGCGTCTTACGGGATGCACATTATCAGTAACAGTAAATGTGGTGCGAAAACGATCTATTGTTGTTCGAATTAGCAGCTCCGAAGGACGATTATGTACGCCATAAAATGAAAAAAGTGCACGAAGAGTTTGACGAATAGAACAATTATTTTAAAATTAAAAATTTCAACAATTTGCACGCGTTGCTCTGGTGTTGTGACACTCCGCTTTAGTCAGTAACTTCAATGGATTTTATATATAGTGAATCTAAGACTTAGATTCTAAGTACATATTTTCGTGGCGACTTAAAAAAAATAAAATATCTATACAGACAAGTCAAGCGAGTAACAAAGAATACCCTTCATCAGCATAGAGTGTAAACAAAAACATAAAACTATTTCACTTTCGCTATCAAAATTAGAAAGAAAAACACTTTTTATTTGTGCAAAATATAATGATTAACTTTAAAGTTTTGTTTTGTTTTGTTTTTTCACTTGCTGCTATTGATGTTTATTTTAAATATATTTTGCACGTAAATGACCGAAGTCAAAGTAATTTGTTTCAATGGAAATTTTACTGTGAATGAAAATAAATTGAATATGAACGAACGAGAGTATTAAACAAATGAAAACATAAAAGAACATGCAAAATCGTTAATAGTTGATGAAATATGTGTTTGAAAATACAGTGAATCTTCGATATAACGAACTTCGTTATAACGAAAAACTCAATATAACGTATGTTTTATTCAGGCCCTTGAGAAAACCTCTTTTTCTGCAAAGTTTTTCATACAAAAATACACTATAGCTATAACGAACACATTCTGAGGAAAAAAGTTTCTATATAGCGAAATATTCCTTTAAATTCCTCAATATAACAAAATCAGAATAAATCCTAAGTGGTAAAGTCCCCTTATAACAATAGCGAAGTTTAAATGTATTTACAAGCGTATTTGTAAAGCCCCTATTCGGCGAAGTACTCATACAAAACCCTCTATACAACGAAGTAAGAATAAAATTATAACAAGATTGTAAAGTCCCGTTATCAAAAAAACGAATTCTTAATGTGTGTGCAAAACTATGGTTATAACGAATTTTTTTCGTATTTCTTCAACTTTCGTTATATCAAGGCTTTGCTGATTATATCTATAGCGAAGCAATGGCTATAACGAAGTATTTTCTGATCCCCTGGGAATTCGTTATATCGAAGATTTACTGTATGTATTTTATATTCTGGAAAAAAAGATGAATGAAAGTAAATATGTACACAAAAATAATGTACATTAGACCGATTCATTAACCTTAAATAATTTAAGCTGTGGCTTGAGCTACCAATAAAAATTGGAAAACATTCACATGTACTTAAGTGTAAAATTCAAACCAAAAAAGTTTGGCTTAGGTATGATGGAACAAAGAATTCAGATAAATGGGACATGAAAAAAATAATCAAACGGTAACACGGGTATTAAAACAATAATATGTTAACATCAGGTTAATACAGTTCTCGGATTCTATTTCCTAATAAAATTTGTTTAAATAAGAACTATTATCACATTCAACTAAGCCACCTAATAAGTGGTGACAAACACAATACACATGAGCACTAATGATGGAAGTGTTGTGGCTTTCGAAAACAGCTGTTCTGCTCTGCTGTGTAAGTTGAATAACTAAAAACTGATGTTAACTTTCTTTTGTGCCTTGGAATATTTATCATGTCTTTCTGAGATTAAAAACAAATTTCGAACAATTAGCCTATAAATCTTAATTCAATTTAATACTTAAATATTTTTGTTATTTTTGGAAATAATTTCCTAATCTGACCCCTCAATACTATCCCCTCGTTTTCAGTTCCGGCGCAATGCATTGCATATATAGGGGTCATCCCCTGAGTGCTGGTCCAAAATAAAAAATAAATAAAATAATAATAATTATGGAGTGGTCTGTTTCCTAAAAAACAGCTGAACGAACTGGTTGATGATGGATGCCGCTTTGGTATGAAATTAATTTGAAAAAATAGTAGAGTTTTTGAAATCACTTATGAAATCGAAAAATCAAAATAATGTTTCTTAGAAAAATACAGACACTTTAATATAATTATCGTCTACTTAAATATGTCTATCATAAGAATACTTCAACAGATAACAATAAAAATGTTTTCCAACAACAAGAAAGTATCTGCCACTCTGTAATTCTAGATTGATATTAGAGAATGACGAGAGATAAAGTGGTTAACACGCAACTACGAGGCCAAAAATCTCGAGTCCCACAACGCACTCAGTCCTGAAAATACAAGCATGTTCTGAAAATTACATGGCATTAAATCGCATGGAATCATGTAGATATTTTTCATTCTCTTTTTTATACCCTCCAAAAAAGAATTGGGAAATATATTCACTTTTTCATTCCGTGTGTAATGCAGCGAAATATCCCTCTAAGAACCCACAAATTATATGCATTCGTGATCAGTGATGAGCTCTAAGACGATCTAGTCATGTCCGTCCGTCTTTGGAAATTACGATTCAGGCCAAACGTAAAGAGCCAGACACTTGAAATTTGGTATAGATATATTTTGAAGTATAGCACAAGTCAAGTTCGTAAATGGGCTGAATGGGGCCAGAAGGAAAAAAGTTCCCCTAAGAAGAACTAAACCAACCTCTAAAAATCCACACCCACAAGTATCTTTTGTAATTTTGTTAAGCAAATTATATATTTTTATGTCAAAGAAGATCCAAATCGTTAAACTTGAAACCATAAAATCAGAAAAATAAATTTTTGGGCACCGCCCCTTTTAGTGGGCGCTAAAGTTACATTTTACATGGAAAAATAGTGTAAATATTTAACAAATTATATTCCCTAGGCCTTAAATATATCAAACAAACGATTTTTGAATACTCAGAATAACGATTGCCTCATCGACTTAGCCTTTTAATTTTAGAAAAAACATATCTTTGGCAAAACGCTTGAATACTCTAGGAATTAAATATAATCTGCAATGGATACAAAATATGAAGGATCAACTGTTCATGATTACCCATTGCTTGAAAGCGGAAAATCATCGAGCTACATAGAATTCACAGAAAGAATCAATTGGAATAAATTTTATTATATAAAAACTACATTCGAAAGATCTTGGCATTCTTTTCATGATTTTGCAACAACTTTGATTCCATGGATTATCAGTTTTTTGTGCGAAAAAAATATACACTGCAGTGTTTCTCCAAATAAGGTTGCAGTCTGTGAAAATTTGGCAAAAGAGCCAACTCATACTTAATCCCCAACAAATAAAACAATTTTTAAATTGAAAACTTTCAGCTAATAATTTTCAAAAAATATATAACTTTTAATAAAAAACAATAAACTTAAAACACACATCCTACTTAATGCTCATCCAAACCGATTAGTCATATACTCGCGCCTAAGCATATTCTGGTACTTATAAGATATACTTCACGCACGACCATATTTTATTAACGCCAAACAAATGGGTGATGCACATCTCCACCTACTGATGCATTTACCAAACGAAATGACCTTATATGTCTTGTATAACAAATGGATAGAATATTTTTTTTTCATAAAGTTGCAACTCAAAACGGAAATAATGTTTGTAGATTAGACTGTAATGCTATTCTATTTAAGGGTATGCACTTCAAGTGGTAAATATATTTTTAAATTCCCAATGTTATTTAAATATTTTAAGCTATTATTTGTATATGACAAAAATATTCATTGTAATATCTGTTATATAACTTAAACGTAATGAGAATTGTAGTCTTATTGTTTCAGTAGTTATTAGAATTAAATAAACACATGTATATTAACTGATTTTGTTAAAAAATTATTTATCCAATTAAGAAAAATTTTCCGAGCCAATCGAATATACTTACATTCATACAGATTTATAGAGAAGTATGAGTATGTACGGAAATTTGTGTACCCTCCAAAAAAGTATTGAATTGGAGGATATATCCACTTTGTCATTCCGTATACAATGCAGCGAAATATTCCTCTAAGACCCCATAAGGTATATGTATATATTCTTAATCAGTGATGAAATCTAAGACGATCTAGTCACGTCCGCCCGTCCATCTGTCCATCCGTCCGCTTGTGGCAATTACAATACAGTACAGACGAAAAGAGAAACACTCTTGAAATTTGCTACAGATAAATCTTGAAGGATAGCACAGGTTCAGTTCGTAAATGGGCTGAATCAGGCCAGAGGGAAAAAAGTTCCCCTAAAAAAAACTGAACCAACCTCTAAAAAAACAACATAATTTTTAAAGTTTTTTTTTTTTTTTTTTTTTTTTTTTTTTATTTGTTTTTATTGTACATAAATAGTATTAATTCATTTTAATAATGGCCCCAGCGCCTATAGGCATTATTGGAGCTAGCTGGCAAGATATATTACTTGTTAAATGTACATATGAAAATAATTACATATAATATTAACAAAAAGAAAAAAAAATGTTTTAAGTTTAACAATTAAATTTAAATTACAACAGAAGCGTTTCCATTTTATTATACAAAAAATCTTTACAAGATGATTTAAATGTCGTTAATCTATTAATTGACTTTAAATGTAAAGGCAAACTATTGTATTTTATACTGCCAGTGTAATCTATACGTTGTTTGGTCTTTTCTAATCTACACCTTGGAACTCTTAAATTTGTCCCATTGCGTGTGTAAAAATAAGATTGATTTTGAAAAAATGATATGGTATGGTGTCCGATATTATGAATACATTTAAAAACATACATCAAAACTTGAAACTCATGTAATCCATAAATTGGTAAAATTGTTTTGGAAATATCTTTGTACAATGAAAAAGTCGAATAAGTTATTGGTAAATTATATATAATTTTCAATGCCTTATTTTGCATACATTGGAGCGATTTTAAATTATTGTTACTTTTATTATAAGCATAGATTATTCCCATATAACTCAAATGTGACTGTATTAATGATTGAAATATCATCAGTTTAGAATTCTCACTCAACTTATTTTTAAGTTTGTACAAAATTCCAATTGCAGGTGCTATTTTATTCTTAACATCCCTTATATGTAGATCCCAGGACAAATTGCTTTGTAATGTGATTCCTAGATATTTTACGGAGTGTGTTTCATTTAATAATTTTCCATCAATATACACATTGAAGTCATTACTAAGACTGGAAGCATTGGGTCTAAATCGAATAAGTTTTGTTTTATCCGGATTAATAATTAAACGATTTAAACGTGCAAATTCAAATACTAAAGCTGCGTCTCTCTCAACGTAGGTTTTCAAAACCAAATCATGTTTAAAGGGATAGAATAAACATACGTCATCCGCAAACATAAAAAGTTGGCCAGTTAAATTTAGATTTTTTAAGTCATTTAAGTAAATTGAAAATAATAATGGTCCCAATCCACTTCCTTGCGGAACTCCATAATCCACAGAACCAATAAAGCTTTTCGAATTATTAACTTGCACGTATTGCTTTCTGTTTAAAAAATAACTTTTAAATAATAACAATTCACTTCCTTTGACACCATATAATGACAACTTTTGCAACAATATTTGATGATCAACTAGATCAAAGGCTTTTGTAAAATCAAAAAATAAACCTGCAACTCCACTGGAACCTTCATCTAAACCGTTGCATATATACTTCATTACGTTCAAAACGGCATCTTCAGTACTACATCCTCTTCTGAAACCGAACTGAAAATCATACAAAAGATTGTTTTCCTCCATATAAATCAAAAGTTTATCATATAAGAGTTTTTCAAAAATTTTGTCTATTGTAGATAGAACAGCAATTGGCCGGTACTTTTCCATAGTTGAAGCATTCATTTGTTTCGGTATTGGAACTATTTTATGAATCTTGAGAGCATCAGGGTACACCGAAGAATCTATCATACTGTTAAATATTTTTACTAATATTGGTGCAATAGTTTCTCCACATTCTTTAACAATTTTTGGCGATATATTGTCATAGCCAGGACTCTTATTAATTTTAATATTCAATATGACTTCACTTATGTCATCAATACTAACATTTCCAAGATAAAAACGGTTAGGATATTGAAAAATAGTTCGTAAATTATTAAATATGTCTCCAGGTTGAACTTCTATTTGTTGTTTAAGGTTTGCCACAGAAGAAAGAAAATAATTATTAAGACAATCAGCTTTAGCTTGATCCGTAGTTATTATTTGTCCCTGTGAGTCATTAAGACATATATCATTACTTTTTGTACGACCAAGTGTAGTGTTAATAAACTTCCAACATTTCTTCGGATCACTTCCCGCTTTATTTAAACTTTCAGCATAATAATTATCTCTGCACTTCTTAACAGCAATTTTAATTACTTTACTTACTCTCTTTAAAGCTTCTTCTATATTGTGCTTATTTTTGTAATTTTGTTAATCAGAAAATATATTTTAAATTATGTATGAATTTTTATTAGTCGAACTTTCTTATGTAAATTGTTAATTTTTTTAACGGTCATTCGAATCTGCATGACTGCAAATGATTTTTTATTATTTTATTAATAAATGAATTTGTTCAAATTTTATTTATTATTTATATTAAGATGAGATGGCGTAGCGATCTCGAGATCAGTTCTGATCCGTTCTGCTGGTTTGATGATTATTGAAAATATTCTTAATATTCCAATCTTAATATGTATAAATAATAAATAGAATTTGAACAAATTCATTTATTAATAAAATAATAAAAAATCATTTGCAGTCATGCAGATTCGAACTTAAGCCCGTTGAAATAATTAACAATTTTCAAAAAATATATTTTTATGTTAAAGAAGGTCCAACGAGCTAAACTTGGAGCCATAAAATCCAAAAAATTAATTTTTGGACCCCGCCCACTTTTGTGGGCGTTATTATATGCAAAAATTGTGTAAAAATTTAACAAATTGTTTTACTTAAACTACATTCCTTAAAAATAAAATTAAGCTTTTATAACGAAGCTGAGACGTAACCTAGTCGTCCTCTAACCTACCTCCCTCCTCCCACTTTGCCCCTAAATGACACCATTAAAATAAATTTATTACCCTAAATTACCTCACAAATTTAATTATAGTGTTTTATGGCAAAGGTGAAATGTCTCCCCCACGATCCTTGTCAAAGCGAGCCCGACAAAATACAGTTTTAATACCCTCCAAAAAGAATTGGACCCCTTAAAGTATATATATTCTTGATCAGTGATGAAGTCTAAGACGATCTAACAATATGCCCATACTTCCGTCTGTGGAAAATACCATATAATCTATTTTTGGACCCCGCCCCCTTTAGTGGGCGTTGAAGTTACATATTATATGAAAAAATAGCGTAAAAATTTAACAAATTGCCTTCCTTAATCCTACATTCCTTAAAAATTTTATTTATCAGCTATTACGACGAAAGTAATATGTTCTGTGGTCTTCCTCTGCCCTACTCCTCTACCATCCTTTACTACCTAAATGACCTTATTAAAAAAAATATATTTTTTATATTAAATTGAATTAAGATTCTATAGGCTAATTGTTCGAAATTTTAATTTAAATTTCAGAAAGACATGATAAATATTCCACGGCACAAAGGAAAAATGGGACATGAAGAAAAATAATCAAACGGTAACACGGGTATTAAAACAATAACATGTTAACATCAGGTTGATACAGTTCTCGGATTCTTTTTCGCAATAAAATTTGTGTAAATATGAACTGTTATCAAATTCAACTAAGTATTGTGTTTGGTGACAAACACAATACACATGAGCACTGATGATGAAAGGGTTGCGTCTTTCGAAAACAGCTGTTCTGCTCTGCTGTGTAAGTTGAATAACAAAAACTGATGTTGACTTGCCTTTGTGCCTTGAAATATTTACCATGTCTTTCTGAGATTTAAATTAAAATTTCGAACAATTAGCCAATAGAATCTTAATTCAATTTAATATAGCAATATAAAATGTTCGTTTAAATTCTTACTACATAGAAATATATTTATTTTTCTACACTTAACTATCCCGAAAATTTAGCTTTGAAGTTTTTACGATTTAGGTGAGATATCTACCCCACGGCCTTTTCCGAAGTGGCCCTGAATAGAGTTTTAAAATTGGGCACAGAAATGTCTTAAAGGAAATCTGTTTAATATACTTTTTATATGTATGAATACCCTTAATAAAACTCATTCTGCACTTCAGCAAAGTTTTTTTTTGTATTGTTAAATGTTGTTAAACAATGTTTACGGTTTAATTGTTAGTAACAACATTTACAAAAGTATTAACTTGATTGTTGTTACTCAAGATGTGCTTTTAATCCATTTTTGCTATCTCTAAGTTTTTTTTAAATAAAATAAAAATTTAAATTACGTTTGTTTTAAAATCAAATTTCAAAATATTCTGTTTTTTTCTCGTTACTGTTGACAGGTTCTAATCTTTCTTAAATAGGAAATTAAGTAAGAACTGAAAACATGAAATTTAATTATTCAAAGTAGCAGCAAAATAAAGAAATCTAAGTGCTGGTATGTACGTACGAGTATTTTAAAAAATTTATTTATTCTGTTGTTTGTTTTTTTTTTAAGTGAGTCATTTGTAACAGTTGAAGAATTATATTACTAGTGCAGGTAATAAATGGCATATAATTAAATTAAAAGAGCAGTTGCAAAAAAAAAATTCCCTTTTCAGTCTAGCACTAGTCAATACGTTAAATACTATTTTGCTAAGAAACATTGTTCGAGCATAGCAAATGGTCTCAATTGAAAAATATTAATTAAAAAATCTCTGTATCTATTCATTAAACATTAGGAACAATTTTTATATAACGACAAACCCTTTTATTGGTTCTACTTTTACTGATTATTATTATAACAGTTAATCTGGTCGTATGTTAATAAATATCCATGTCTTTTGTTTCATTAAATTATAGGCCATTAAAATCACTCATCACTGTTATCAATCATTTTATGTGGCAGTAAGTTGAAAGTAGCCAGCCGATCTTGAGTCATTCTTGTATTGTACAAAAGCCAGTTAACGATTAGTTGCAGTAGCAATATGTAACTGACATAATTTATAGTTTGGTATCTAAGTCTTTTTTTTTTCTTCCATTATTATAATAATCGCTTTTGTTAGCAAGTTTTTTCACAAACTGGGTCAAGAATTCAATGAGAGGAAATAGCTACAACAAAGTCTCAAATAGCTGAGAAATAGTTGTTTTGATCAGAATAAAACATAAAATTAAGTTCACATGAATTGTTAATATCTGTGTTGAACTGTTTCAAAACTATTTCACTTAATCTGCGCTTTGCTAATACCATCATGTAATAGCAATAGTAAAAGTTTAATGAATTAATTAATCTTAAAATCCCATAGAGGTTAAAATAAATTTTTTTGTTGTGTAATATTTGGAGGTTGACTACGTAGAAATACTTGGCAGGATGTCGAAACAAGTACAACTGTAGATTGATATATTTTCAGGATATAAAGGGTGAGCAAATTTGAGGTTAGGAAATAAAGTGGCTGTCAAATGATGAAAATGTCCAGAATTGAGCTGTCATCCTTTGACATTTATTTATTAAAAAGTTCTTCAACAAAGAATTTTATTTATATTATGTTGTGTATTGTTCGGCTAAAAGGTCATGTTTTTGATAAAATTAATAAACATTAAACATTTTCTTTTTATTTAATCTTTATTTAATTTTAATAGCTGTTGCTGTTCGTCCCAATATTTCGAATAGCTTCGCTATTCATCTTCAGGGGAAACACTGTTGGGTACAAAACAATAATAATAAAATAATTTTTTAATTTAATTATTAAAAATTTCACTAACAAAATCATCACTACATACATGTACAATTAAAATTGAATAATAATTAAATGTTTTATAAAAAAAGCTTCCATATAATCTGCGTCGATCGTCTTTGGCTGCGAAAAAAACCGATTTGATGAGGTTATTTCTTGTGTTTATTTATTATATTTCTATAAATCTGAGCGCATTTCTCTGTGTCTTGTTTGTAGTTAAGTCTTTTCTCTGCTGGAACGTCAATTATATGTAACATCTCTAAAGTGAATCACCTGGAATAATGTTTTTCTTCTTGTAATATTTTTACGTCCTCAAAATTTGGCATATGATTTTCTTTCGCACAGTGGGCCGCAACTGCAGTTTTTTGCTCCACAGGTTTGTCCTTCATTTTTATATCCGACTTAAGAGATGCTAGTCTGGTCTTTAGTTTGGTTTTCGTTGTGTCTGAGCCATCCCCGTTGCAATTAATGCTATATATAACATTGCGTCTTTCTACTTTATTTACTTTTGTTTTAGTGTTACTATATAAGGTCTGTAGTGTGTTATTCGTTTTAAATGCAAGTTGAAGCTTGTCCACGTCATATAAGTCGGAGTTTTTTAACCTCTCCGAAAAACCTTGTATATACGTTAGTCCGTTGTAATACCGTATACTTGGTTCTCTTCTTTGTACTGTATCGTCCTTTTTCAATAAATTTTAATTGTGAAAATTTACTATCAAAATGGTGAACATTTTATTGTATCATTTTGTAAAATTAGAGGCTCACGGTAACGTTCCTGACAATAGACCAAAACAATACACTCGTAGCAGTTGTAGTGAAGCAAACACATCCGTTGTACAGCAAAGTGTTGAGAATCAGCCTGGAACACCAAGTCGTCGACGTGCACAACAATTGGGCATCACCAGAGGCACTTTCCGCAAAATTTTGCGTAAAGAATTAAAGCCGGTCGACCATCGGGCATGGAAAGATCGGAGAACATATTACGTTCATCGTAAAAGATTATAAATTAAACTTTTAACTTCCAAGCCCACAGACGGTCGCATTGACATATTGCTAGATTGTTTTAGACTTCATCACTGATCAAGAATATATATATAATATATGGGATCCAATCCTTTTTGGAGGGTATTAGGTGTACAAATTTTTTTTATAGGATCATGTGGGTGGCAAAGGGGGAGTAGGGGGTAGGGTAGAGGAGGATCAGGTTACGTCTCAACTTCGTCATAAAAGCTTAAACATTTTATTTTTAAGAAATGTAGACTTAACTAATACAATTTGTTACATTTTTACACTACTTTTGCATATAATAGCGCCCACTAAAGAGGCCGGGGCTAAAAACTATTTTTTGGATTTTATGGCTCTAAGTTTACTGCGTTGAACCTTCATTGACACAAAAATATATGATTTGCTTAACAAAATTACAAGAAAACACTTTAAAAATTAAGTTGTTTTTAAGAGGTTGGTTTAGTTCTTCTTAGGGGAACTTCTTTCCCTCTAGCCCGATTCAGCCCATTTACGAACTTGACCTGTGCTATCCTTCAAGATATATTTCTAACAAATTTTAAGACTCTAGCTCTTTTCGTTTGGACTGAATCGTGATTTCAACAGACGGACGTACGGACATGCTCAGTTCGTCTTAGATTTCATCATTGATCAAGAATATTTATACTTTATGGAGTCTCAGAGGGATATTTTGCTGCGTTACACCGGGCAAACACATGGCAAACTGAATATACCCCCCAATTCTTTTTTGAAAAGTATAAAAAGCATCCATAAGAATAGTTTCGTAAATTTTTATTACGAATGATTGTAAACTGTGCCATTAATGAAATTTTTTGTTGCTGGATTATAAAAAAATGATTCTTTCAGAATAATCTACAGCTGGCTTAGTAGCGAGACTATTTTACTTTGGATCAAACAATGATGTTATTATTGAAACAAACACATAATTTGAAAGCCTTGAGAGTTCTCATTTGGTTTTCGAGACGCTAAAAAAATAATTAGCGCTGGACTCCAATTCCCCCCTCGGTTAAGAACAGAGGATATAAAATTTTCGAATCTCCATTAGTTGTTGTCGGCCTGTTTCAATGATGGAAGCATAGCAGCACTGGCCGCTGAGCAATACCGACAGCGATTAATACCATCGTGTCCTCAACAACTCTTTCCAATAACTACAACAAATTCTCTATCCTTGTACATGTGACTTACAACACTATCCCCTCCTCGTTTTACAATTTCGGCAAAATGCACTGCAGTGTCCTTAATTATTCAATAGTTCAATATATATAAAATTTTTATAAAATTGAGTGAAATTACAAATACAGCACTGCTAAAAAGTGTGTTTAGTGAGGAAAACACAACTCACTGAACAAAGCTAGTAGAGACTTAGCACCTAAATTGTGGGAAAAGTGGAAAAAAAAACATAAAAAATATATCGAGCCATGCTGAAGTTAAATTAAAATTTTTTTAATAAATTACAGTGCACATATTTTTCATAAATTAGACCTTAAACCTTTTTAAAGACAACCCAATTGAATGAAAAACTGAAACAAGTAAACAGCACCCGCAGCAAAAAACATTTTTGCCGAAACAAAAATAGGTTTTCTCATAAATCTTGATATTATAAAACTGATCTCTTATTTAAGGGTAAAAAGCAATTGTGAGGAACAGTGGAAGGTACCATTTTTTATGTCTTCTTGGCATTAAATCATTATGCAAAATACCTGAATGTACTGTAAATCAAATAGATTTGAAACCTCTCGATTTAGAAAAATTAAAACCAATAATAAGCGTATCACAACACCAGAGCAAATTGTTGAAGTTTTTAATCAAAATAATTGTTCTGTTTGTCAAACTCATCGTGCTTTTCTTTATTGTGTGGTTCAGTTCGTCTTCATGCCTGCATTTCATTGATCCTTACAGCAAATCCTCAGTAGACTTCAACTTAATTTCAAAATAACAAATTTTCTTTGCTTATACATGAACTCTCAAAAACGAATTGAGAATTACACAATCAAAAGCTTTGAAATTTTAAAAAACAACAACAACCGAATTTTATTCGTTATAAATTTATTTTATTATATAAAGTGTGTTTTTCAGAGTGTCATAATACCAGAGCAACGCGTGCAAATTGTTGAAAATTTTAATCAAAATAATTATTCTATTCGTCAAACTTATCGTGCACTTCTTCCATTTTATGGCGTACATAATCGTTCTGCAGAGCGGCTAATTCGAAGAACAATAAATCGTTTTCGGAGCACATTTACTGTTACCCGTGAGACGCCGAACAGTGCGCACTGAAGAAGTTGTAGCCGCTGTACAGGAAAGCATTGAAGATGATCCTAATCAATCAATTCGTCGCCGTTCTCAGCAACTGGGGATGTGTCCTTCCACTTTATGGAAGATTTTTTTTTTAAATATATTTCCTTGTTTTCTTATGATTTAAACTTGTGTCGCTCCATAAAAAATACACTTATAAAAAAATGTTCGGACTCTTGCAGTTTTTCCTTTCTTAGAACTTAAATATTATATTTTAAGCTTTTCTGGCATTCATTTAATATATGATTTTAAATACATTAACGCGATCGTTACCTATTTTGGAAAACCTAAAATTTACTCTAATTCTGTTTATACAACAGTGCCGATTACCAAATCACCAAGTAAACTTATTTTTACTCCATTTACCTTAATAATGTTGCATGTATGTATATCATACAACAAAATCAATTTTCCCAACAAAATGATTAACTTAATAAAATTATGTGTATAGTAACACGAAAAAATTAATATAACGAAATTTAACGAAAACCGCTACAAAAAATAATGAATAACTACGAAACAGTTAAACTAAAAGAGGTAATTTGCCCACGGCCTTAAAACAAAACAGTTAACAAAAAAGTTATTAGTATGTCATAATGGTTAATCTTGATGATGATGAAGGCAAAAATAATCATGATCAACATCATTACAATGTAATAGTGATTTATACATAATCATTATAAATATTAGTAAGTACATTTAGTCATCGTCTAATATCATTTAATTATAGCCGTTACTCATATTCGTAAAATGCCGGCTGTCAGATCCACGTAGCCACTATTTAAATAATAAATATATTCACACATCTTTTATCATATGCTATAACTGAAGTCGCTGCTGTAATTGCGGTTGTTGAGGTGTCTATTGCTATTTATTTCCCATAACACTTTTCTTTAAAAAAAAATATGACAAAATAATTGAGGAAAAAAGTTTGCTGTTTTTTTTTTCTCTAGTCAATAACAATGACTTTGGCTTAAAAATAGCATGTAATTTATAAAAATAAATATAACAAAAAACTAAAAACAATACGAGACACATTCTTCAATCATGATCTCTCATTATTTATTTTATTTTTTTGTTTAACTGTCTTTGCAGAAATATGGAATTGAGTAATTTTGGTGCAACGAAAAAAATGTCACGCGAAGAAAGACGATATTCCGTGCCACATGGCCCAAATTCTCCCCTACCACCAGCGGCCTCTGAAGATTTACATGCTTGGTCAATATACAGGTAAGGATAATTAAGTAATTATCTAAATATTAAGGAACTTCATTACACGAATTTGACAAATTAATTTGAGCAAAAAATAATATTACATATAAATAAGAAAAGAGATTAACTGCCAATATTTCGTAGCATCATTTGTTAGAATTCAAAAAACTGCAATTTTGACTGTTTTGATGTGAGAAAATAATTTTGAATTTATTTATTTATTTATTTATTAATGATTTTCTAATACAAAAAGATACCTGATCTTATAAATTACAGTATTTACTAAGAATAAGAAAAGGTACTCATATACATATGTATATATGCATATCGTTAGCTGAAATGCAAAAGGGCGGAACTAATAAAAATAAAATTTTACAGGAGAAGCAAAAAACTTTCTACAATGAAAACCATTAATATTTTACGCCCTTTTGTTTTTTGTTAATAAAAGTGCCATTTTTTTATCGCATAAGTGTAAAATTTTGTCAAGGCATGTAGTTTCATGACGTTCTTAATAATCAATTAAAAAGTCGATTTTGCAATTTTTGTTAGCTACGCCCTTTTGCATTTCAGCTAACGATATGAACATTTCAGCAGTACTATTATTATTATACCAAAAATATTTTTCAAAAAATAACACTGTACAACAAAATCAAATTTTTTCCAAAATTACAAGGTCCGACCTAAAAATTTTGAATTTTTTGGTTTTTGCTCTTTTTTAAAAGAAGGTTAAAAAAGACCCATACCTTGAGGAGTTAAAAGGTTAACATATTCTACAAAAATGTTCTCCGTAACATTTTACATAACACATTTTGTACCTAAAATGTAAGGATCACATGGATTCTTATGCCGATTAACAATAAGAATGTGGCAGAGCTGGGAAACTTTAATGCACCCTCAAATCAAATTCAGATGTAAACTTTCAAAACGCCGATACACGTTTTTTTTGTCTCCTCTATCAAAATTTTTAGGTCAGACCTTGTAATTTTTTTTTTGTGTTGTACAGTGTAATCAACTGTATTCCCTTTGAATGCCTGCGCATATCAGAATATTTAAATTATGTGCAACAATTACAAAAAAAAAGTTTTTTCTAAATTATTTCTTAATATACTGTTTAACAAGATATTCGTTTTATAGAAATCCACTACATTGCAAAAAAAAAACAAAAATACTATGAGCAAAAAAAACCTTAGGAAAAGCATATTTCATTGGCACTTCAATAAAACAATTGACTTTTCTCTTTACAATGTAATAAAAACTAATATAAATCATTCAATCAGCACTCCTTCATATTTGCGGATGCTTTAAAAATTAATAAATAAATAATTGTCAGTGTAAACGAAATTGGAAAAATATTATTAACTAAAACTCTTCCAAAATACACATAAATTTTCACAGCCGAAATCATTAAATTAATGGAGGCAATAAACATTATGAAAAATTGAAGAGCCTTCCACGGTGTTCAGACATACTCGTACACCTTTGTTGAGCTTATCGCAATTAATGTCATTATTGAGCTCAATTAACCATATAAAATTTGAATTACGCGATTGCTCAATTAATACTTAATTGTTATAAAATTTAGTGAAATTACAAATACAAGGTTAGTCGAGACTTAGCACCTAAAATGTGGAAAAAGGAACATAAACACAATAAACAAAATATGTCGAGCCAATATTGAAATTAAATTATTAACATTAAATTGATTATTAATTAGAAAATTAAAAAAAAAACCAAATTAACAAAAAAGGATCCCAGATTTACTTGAGGTGCTCATGAATATGAAAAATTTTTACTTTTTTTATTTTGGACCAGCACTCAGGGGATGACCCCTATATATGCAATGCATTGCGCTGGAACTGAAAACGAGGGGATACTATTGAGGGGACAGATTAGGAAAGATGAGAAGATAGACAGTTGTTTTTGTAGCTATTTCAACCTTTTACTTCGCCGGCTAATTTTTGCTACAGGGCCGACGAAGGTGGGTGCTGTGACTCTGCTTTTAGTACATGATAGTGTCAGTCGCTGCCAATTATGTTCAGTGACTAGTGACTATGCCTTCATCATTGAAACACGCTGGCAACAACTAAAACAACCACGCACTAATGCTGATCAGAAGAAATTCAACACAATATTTCATGAGTCAGCGGGAGCTCGAACTCAGGACCCTCCGCATCATAGTCTCGTGTTCTACTACTTCAGCCAACAGCACCCACTTTCAGTTGTCAGACGTTAATTGAATTGACTAAATTATAAAGTGAATATTGACCCAATTAAAGATGCATGTCTAAACACTGTTTCAGTGATGAAGGTATAGCATTGGTCACTTAATATAAGTGGTAGCGATTGACACTATCATGTACTAACAGCAAAGTAACACCACCCTCCTATAGCAAAAATTAGCTGGCGAAGTAAAAGGTTAAAATAATTACAAAAAGTCTCTTCTGATCTTTCTTTATCTGTGGACACTATCCATTCTTTTCATTATCTCCTGACTGCTGGTCCTAAGAAAAAAGAAACACGTTTTTCTTTTTATTTGAAATAGCTTTCCCAAATCCAATTTTAAATGATTCAACAACTGAGCAATTCTTATCTATTATGAAAATGTAATAGAAAATGTCGACAACGATTGACACAATCATAGAGACAATTACTGGAGCATCAGTTTTAAAAATAAAATGTATTTAAAACTGTAACCATATTCGCATTTCTCCATCATATATTGCTCTTAGAATATGGTTGCTTCAACCATATTGTTAATGCTATTAACCATGCGAAAAGTTTTGAGACCTCTTTTATGTTAATTGTAGTAATTTCCTACTGCAGTACTATAAACCTTATATTTATTATGCTTAATCTGCACTGGCCCACTTTACATCCTCCAAAAAAGAATTGGGGGGTATATTCACTTTGTCATTCCGTGTGTAAATATCCCTCTAAGACCCCATAAAGTACATACATATATTCTTGATCAGTGATGAAATCTAAGACGATCTAGTCACGCAAGTTCGTCCAAAAGAAAAGAGCCAGACCCTTGAGACTTGGTATATATATATCTTGAAGGACAGGCAAGTACGTAAATGGGCTGAATCAGGCCTAAGAGGAACTAAACCAACCTCTAAAAATCAATATTATTCTTAGAGTTTTTTTTTGTAATTTTGTTAAGCAAATGATATTAATATTTTTATGTCAAAGATGAGGTTGGTTTAGCTCTTTTTAGGGGAACTTTTTTCTCTCTGGCCCGATTCAGCCTATTTACAAACTTGGCCTGTGCTAGCCTTCAAGATATGTATATTTATATCAAGTTTCAAGGATCTGACGGACGGACATGGCTAGATCGTCTTAGATTTCATCACTGATCAAGAATATATGTATGTACTTTATGGGGTCTTAGAGGGATATTTCGCTGCGGTACACACGTAATGACAAAGGGAATATACCCTCCAATTGTTTTTTGGAGGGTATAAAAAGTGGTTTCTTACTGAGACACACTATATACATATGTTTGCCTATACATACATACATATAACGCACAGTAAATCATAAAGCGTCTTAACTCAAAATTAAAATATATTTTGGAAATATAAAGTGTAATGACTTTCTAAAAAAATTTCAATTTAGTTTGTGACTATTTATGATTTAGTGTACGATATGCATATGTATGTATGTATGTATGTTTTAGGGTTATATAATTTCTAATTATTCTCTAATCACCAAATATAAATAATTAAAAACAGCTGTTCTGCACTGCTGTGTAAATTGGATAATTAAAACTGATATTGACTTTCTGAAATTAAAACACATTGTAGAACAATTAGTCTATCAATCTAATTGACTATTTGACAATGTCGAACGAATTCTTTCTTTCTTACAAAAACATATTTGAAACAAAAACAACATTTTCAATTGTATTTTTACGAAAGAAAGAACTCTTTTGATATCGTGAAGCAGGAAGTTAATTGAATTTAATATAAGATATAATCAGAAATAAAAAAAAGTTCATACAAAATACTGAGATAAAACTAAGCAAGTTTATGTGTCAGGGTAAGTTCTTTTTATATTATCAAAGAAATTTTCTTAACTGTAGGCAAAACCAATCATATTCGAAGGACCACATAAACGTTCCAGTTACTTCAAATTTGTAACACTGAATGTAAATTTTTATTTGTCGAACTTATTAGTTTTATTATTAAGATAAATTTGTTTTTTGCTAATTTTTCGACCTATTTTTTATATAGTAATACAATACTTTTTAAGCTTAAGGTCTTTATGATATACATATATATATATATATTTATTTTGCAATATTTCGTTAACCTTTGGTTAATTTCTTCGGGAAATTCCTGAAGAAGTTAACCAAAGGATAACGAAATATTGCAAAAAAAAATTAAAAAAAAAAAAAAAAAAAAAAATATATATATATATATATATATATATATATACATATATATATATATATATATATATATATATATATATATATAAGGTGTTTTTTTATGAAGTTTTTTTTTATACGAATCACTCTGTTGTCTGACATCTGTTTTGACAGTTTAAAGTGACGTCTCTACTCAGTATTGTTTGGCAAATCATCATGAACAGGTTAACTCCAGAACAACGCTTCCAAATCGTGGAAATTTATTTTCAAAAACAGTGTTCAATTAAAAATGTTTATCCGCTTTTTTACCGCAAAAATTCTCTTCAGTGATGAGGCGCATTTTTGGTTGAATGGAAAGCAAAATTGCCGTATTTGGAGCAAAGATAAACCACACGCCCTTCAAGAATTACCAATGCATCTCGATAAATGTACTGTTTGGTGCTGTCTATGGACTGTTGGAATCATCGGTCCTTATTTCTTTAAAAATGAGGAAGGACGACGCGTTACCGTGAATGGAAATCGATACAGAATCATGATCAATGAATTTTTGGTGCCAAAACTTCAAGATATGGATGTAAACGAAATGTGGTTTCAACAGGATGGTGCCACTTGTCATACTGCGGGCGAAACAATGAACTTATTGAAAGAACATTTCAACGACAACATTATTTCGAAAAATGGACCGGTGAATTGGCCTCCGCGTTCGTGTTATTTGACGCCACTCGATTATTTTTTGTGGGGATACCTGAAATCATTGGTTTACGTGGATAAACCAGCAACAATTGACGCTTTGGAAACCAGTATTCAACGTGTCATTGCTGAAATACGCCCTCAAATGCTTGAAAAGGTGGTCGAAAATTGGACCTCCAGAACGACCTTTGTGCAAAATAGTCGTGGTGGCCATATGCCCGAAATTATATTTAAATGTTAAATGACAAGAAATTATCTACCAAATAAAAAATTTTTTTTGGCCATTTCATAATTTGTCATGTGTTTTATTTAAATTTCAAATCAGCAATCTCTTATAAAAACACCCTTTATATATATATATATATATATATATATATATATATATATATATATATATCATAAAGACCTTAAGCTTAAAAAATATTGTATTACTATTATTAAGATAAAAATTTTTTTATTCAGATTCGAGCTCAAATCTGCACTTTGCAAACTATTTTTTACGAATTTTTATTAAATTCAAGTTGTTTTTATTAAGAGTGAACTATTAGAATATTTTAAATCATCAAACAGATCAGCACTGATTCATAAAAATTTATAAAAAGCTTGCAGATTTGAACTTGAGTCCAATAAAAGAATTCTTATCTTAATAATTTGTAACACTTTTAAAAATCAATCAATCAATTAATAACATTTTCCATGGAGCAGTGTGTTAAATTTTGAAATTGATACTGGCCTTAAAGAAGGTGCAGTTTTACAAAAAAAAAAAATTTTAAACTTCCTGTTTTTAAAAATACATACACTGTCATTTATTGAATAAAGATTTGAAATAGAGATGGGCAACCACTCACTTTATTTGCATTTAATTATTTCGAGTAGAGTTTATGTTTTTTTTTGTTATTTCAACTCACACAATTCAGCATTTCTGCATTTTTTCTGAAACGCAACCTTAGAACAAAAATTTATTTTCTTACGGGATGGCAGTAAAATTTTCTAAAGTCATAATATGGTAAAAACAACATCCGAAATTCTGATATGCAAAAAGATTTTCAGCAAAAATCGGTATTGTTAGATTTGGCGTCTATTAGGGAGTTTCTTTCTTCTCACTGACTTGAGCGTGCACAAGCGTTAATAAAATGCTTCTCACGATACCATCACATGCTTTGAAGTGGTCAAATTATGACAAAATACAACCACCATAATTTTAACAATTTTGTCTATAACAAAAATTATTTAATGTTTTTCGTTGTTACCAAATAAAAAAAGGAAAAGAAAAAAAGAAAGAAAAACAACAACATGGTTGATTAGATTCTAATGAACGGAAATAATCATAAAATTGCATTGACTGATAGCTGGATGGATGCTTTTCCACTCTTTCTCACTGTACAAAATCAAACCCAACAAAATATAAATTCTATAGAAAATACCAAACAAATGTAATGACAATTAAAAAAAAAACCGTTTACACACACCCATTGTTTAAGCCATTTTAACTTTGAGTTTGTAGTTTAATCAACCAAACCGCATCCGTTTGTTAACTTAATTAAGGAAAAAAATATATATACAAATAATAAAAAATTGTATTTCTCTTTATGGTTCTTTGTTACAGACAAAATTTAAATTCTGATTTTACTGATTCAGCTCTGGGATCTTCTGACAAATCACCGTTGCCATATGGAAATTTTCAATTACGCGATACAACAGTACAATCAATACTCAATCATCCGCGCTATGGTCCCAAGTAAGTTGTGTGTTGCAGCAGCTGCGCATTGTGTTGTAAATTTTTTACTTTTGTTGCTGTTGTTGTTGCTAATATTTTAAATGCATTTTATTTGAAGATCACCATTGGGCTCCAATATGTATACATATTTAAAATTTGGTTTACCTCGTGTTTTCCCACCAAATGCCGGTTCACAGCGTTCACATCGTCCTGGACCAGGTCCGGGAGGTATGCGCGGCAATGGTGGTGGTGGCGGTGTTAATGGGCGCATAAATCGTGGTTTTCGTGATAGTTCAGCAGGTCCAGCTGCCGGTTCGTCCGGTTATGATAGTAGTGATAATGAGACCACACGTAGTCGAGCACCACCCAATTTAAGGTAAGTACATAAATATATTAGTGCCTGTTTTTTTGTAAATAAAATAAAAATATTCGTGTGGCATTTTATATTAAAACAAAAACAAATGTGAGTTTTTATACCCTTCACAAAAAAGTGAAAGGGTATATAGAGGTTTGTCATTCCTTATGGTAGTTCCCCAATATTAATATGGGAGCCCATAAAGTATATATATTCTGGATCCTTATGACTACTGAGCGATATCCGTCTGTCTGTACGTTTTCCCCAAGGCCATAGAAGAGCTGGCAGCTTCATTCTTGGACTAATGGTTGGAAATGAATCTAAATACAAGGGTGGTATTGAAATTCAGAAAAATCCGAAATACAGTTCCAGAGCTGGAAAGCTTACAACTATTTCTGGGCGCAAAATTAACTAGCTAGAATCAATTATTTTTTTGTTTGTTTGTTAATTAAACCTATTTCATACTTTGGGAAGAAATATATTTGCGTAAAAAATAAAAACTATTAAAAATACTATTCCGGGGCTGGAAAATCGATATAGTTGTGTTACATAAAAATAGCCATATAAGTTCATAATATTGTTTTTTTTAGTGAATATAACCTATTTTATACTTTAGAAAAAATTAAATTGGTATTAAAAACCAAGAACATTAAATATTTGATTCCAGGGTTGGAGAACGGAAATTTTTTTGGGTACATAAAATAATCCAAAGAGTCACTATTTTTGGTTTTTTTGGTGCATTAAGCCATTTTTAAGCTAAAGCAAGAATTAAATTTGTATTAAAAACCAAAAAAAAATTTTAATTTGATTCCAGGGTTGGAAAATCGAAATATTTTTGATACATAAAAGTTGCTATTTAAGTTCTTAATGTTATTTTTTAGTGAACTAAACCTATTTTATACTTCAGGAAGAATTAAATTGGTATTAAAAACCAAAAATATTGAATATTCAACTCCAGGGGTTCTTTTTTTTAAAAGGCTGCCAGTTTTGATTAACAAATCCAGCACACTTGGATCCTAGTAGATCCCTTTGTGTTACCCGAAAACATCACAAACACCCAAGGTCCTTGGTGGGAATCGAACCCACGACCTCTGTACTAATAGGCTAGCATCGCTGCCAATCAGCGGCACCAGGGTTGGAAAATCAAAATTTTTTAGTACGTAAACGTAACCAAATAAGTTTCTAATTTTTATTTTGATTTATTATTATTATTTTTTTGTTGAGTTAAACGTTTTTTGTGTCTCACGAAGAATTACATTCGTTTAAACAATTTAAAAACTTAAATATTGGATTCCAGGGTTGGAAAATCTAAATTTCTTGGTACATACAAGTAACCAAATAAATTGCTTATTTAGATTTATTTTTAGTGAATAAAATCTATTTTTTGTTTTAGAAAGAAAGGAGAAATATGTACATCTGTATATTTAAGATTCGGCACACCCGAATATATCACTTTTACTTGTTTTTATTGCTGTTTCAATTGTCGGCCTTGTAGCAAAAATTAGCCGGCGAAGCAAAAAAAAAGGTTGAAATAGCTACAAAAAAACTGTCTATCGTCTCATCTTTCTCAATCTGTCCCCTCAATACTATCCCTCGTTTTCAGTTCCGGCGCAATGCATTGCATATGTAGGGGTAATCCCCTGAGTGCTGGTCCTACTCCTAAAAAAGAAAACAAAAAAACCCCCAAACGAATATATTTGTTTTGTTTACAAAATGACAGACAGTTAGCAATGGGCACATGTAGGCAAGTACATAAAATTTAATTTTTATTATAGAAAATATCGCAGTGAATCGGATTTTCGTGCCATAGGTGGAATACCATCATCACGGCCCGATTCTAGAGCTCAAGGCATACCCATGTCAGCCTTACGGCAAGCCAACAGTCGAGCTAGTATAGCAGGTAAATTATTCACGGCGACATTTCCTTAACTCTTATCATATCATCGACATAAATTCCTTTCCAGTCGGCACCCACATTAATTCCCATCAACAGTATATGCCGAATGGCAAACACTACGGTCATCGTTCGCACAGCGAAGCTGATTTACTGGCAGGTGGCAATGATGTGTATGATTATGGTGGTGGCGCAGAGTCACGACTTTATGCCTCATCACGTCGTCGCCAAAGTCAAATGGAGCAGGCCAACGGCCATATAGTAAACTATGGCATGACACATCGCAAACGTTCAGAAATCGGTTTGGTTTATCCCAATACACAAGTTCATTGCTTAGATGTCAATCCATGCTTAAGAGGCGTGTCCTTGCAAGCTAAGGCCGGAGATTTATTTGCCATAATGGCAACATCACAGCGCGAGGGTACCGAGTTGACAGAATGTTTGGCGGGCTTGCGAGAACGTATGGGCGGTGAGATATTGATAAATGGTCAACAAATAAATCGTCGTGGTCTAAGAGAATTATGTAGTTACGTGCCTGCTTTGAATGCATCGTCATTAGATCCCCGAATGAGCGTTCAGTGTACCTTGAATTTCCATGCTGCTTTAAGGGGACCCATGGATCGTACGGATTTAAAAGAGAGGGTTAGTTGATATCACTTGAAATGATGTTTGTGTATGTGTAAAATGTTTGACAAAAAATTTTTTTAAGATGGATGTTTTAATTGAAGACCTGGGTTTGACCACAGTGCGTGCTTCAAATGTTTCCTCCTTAACTCAATCGGAAAAACAACGTCTTAGTGTAGCCTGTCAATTATTGGCTCAATCCTCAATATTAATTTTGGATCAGGTTACTTCGAATATGGATATATTTGATACATTCTTTTTGGTCGAATATTTACGGCAATGGTGCAGTGGTGGTCGCATAGTCATTATGACTCTGCAGCCACCCACATTTGAAATTCTATCCATGTGTTCAGGAGTGCTTCTACTGTCTGGTGGCAGAACTGTATTTTCCGGCAGCCGCTCAGATTTACCACGTCACATGGGTGAATTGGGCTATCCCTGTCCACCCTTTAAGAATCCAGCTGATTATTATTGTAAGTATATTTTGTGAAGTGTCAACATTTAAATATCTTAAGTTTTATTTATATTCCTAAGGCCTTGTTTTTCACATTAAAAGTTTTCGCATCCCTCTGAGGTTTCGATCAATCCCCCCCAGTTTTGTTCATTTTTGATTATATCACTTTCACTTCATGTGAATTTTCATTTTAAAATTATGATCCTATGTTTTTTTTTTCTTCTTGAAAATAGTGGACTTGGTTACTTTGGATGACCTATCGGCTGCTGCATTACTTGAATCCTCTGCACGCATAGAATCTTTAGCAAATTCATGGGATCACTTAAATTCTGAACCACCACTAGCAGCACCGCCCGCTTCAATGCCCAATTTCATACGTAAAGCCGGTTTCTTTGGGCAATTTAAGGCGTTAATAAAACGCTTTGCAGCATACAAACAACCTGGTTCGCTACTCACCTGGATAAGTAAATTAATATCGGCCGCAGTGCTATCATTATGTATTGGTTGTATATTTTGGGATGTGCCAGCCTCAGATCCGCAACTTACTTATAACGATCGTTTGGGTTATCATCACTGTGTCATGGCCTTAATGTATTGGCCGCTGCTTATGCTGACGATAAGAGATACACAAGAGGATCGGAGACATGCCGAAAGAGATATTCGTTTAGGTTTATATTCACGCTCGTTATACATAATAGTCCAGGTAAATCAAATAATTATAAGAAAATGTTTTAATGGTTTTAAGGTCTACTTATGGGATGGCATTGAAGCCAATCAAAGCCAGTCCCTTAGACAATTTATTTGAGATATTGTCTCAGTTAATTTATTTTGGAAGTAGATTAAAGTCGACTGATGATTTGGTGTAAGAACCTATGAAATTTAGGCATATGTTTATTAAAGAAAAGACATGCATTCTGTTAATTAATAATTTAATTGACCCCGCCTAGGGCAATTTAAAATTTTCAATTATGTATTTCATTAAATTCTTGTGTTCAACAATCAACTACTTCTGGCAGCCTGTGATTACTCTCAAAGGCATTGGAGATGGCAAGATGGCCTGTTAAAAATTTGGCAATTACTGAAAAAAAGAAGTACAACAAATTTTTATTTTTGAAATTGTCAAGACGCAACGTTGACCAATAGTTACAGAATAAAGGAGAAAAAGTCGATCAACAGTGTTGATCATTTTTAAGGGATGTAAAATAGATACAAAAAGAAATAGATGCAAAGAGAAAAATACATTAAAAATTATTTAATGTATTTCTTCAACAAGAATTGGTCATACGAGGGCTGTTTGATAAACTGAAATAGGTACAGACAATTCAATGCGTTTCCGCATTGCATTGTTTATATCGTAGTTTCATGTTTTTATCTCTTTCTTTCATCAAAAACAATAATTGCTGCTATTTCACTTAGCTCACGTCTCATTTTTTCAACCGTATTTCCCCCGCGATGTTTATTTATGCCAATATAAAAAAAATGGTGAACTGATATTGCGTTTAGGATTTCATTGTTTATTGCCGACTTTGTCCTGAAACATGAAATCTTCATTAGAAATAGATTTCATAAACAGATTGCATTGTCAGTACCTACCATTAGCGACTTTTTTGAATTTACCTTCCTTCTTGAAACTATAGAAATTCTGTATTATGAATTTAAATAGTTAAGAAGATTTTTACTGACTTCCCTTGTGATCGTGCCAGCACAAGTGGTGCCGTACGTTCAGGTCACCCAAGGGGTCATCACACCAGAAATAGCCAATAATAAATAATTCATAGAATAACATTGAACGATTGGAAAATAAAAAGACATGAGATGGGCATTTCAACTGATCGAATATTTGGACGTGAAAAAATAATCCCCGAGGCGGGTGACGCGACCAAGACTATGCACGAGTGCAAAAATTCATAAATTGAGCTACTGGTACCCCGTTCATCTCGTTCTCTAGATTTAGGCCAAACACTTTTTTAAACCTGAAGACTAAATGGTAAAAAAAATGAGTCAAATGCAGAGCGCATAACCGAAACAACACCTATTTTAACGGCCTTGAGAAAACCTACTATTTGGAAAAATTAAAAAATATTTAAAAAACGCTGCACTAAATGTATTGATCTAAAAAGAGATTGAATTGAAAAATAAAAAACTTATTTGCCGAAAAAAAATTTGTCACGGAGTTATCAAACAGCCCTCGTATGTAAATAAAGCGTGCTTTTTTTAGACTGTCACAACACCAGAGCAACGCGTGCAAATTGTTGAAATTTTTAATCAAAATAATTGTTCTATTCATCAAACTCATCGTGCACTTCTTCCATTTTATGGCATACATAATCGTCCTTCGGAGCGGCTAATTCGAAGGACAATAGATCGTTTCCTGACCACTGTTTCTGATAATATGCACCCAGTAAGATGCCGAACAGTGCGCACTGAAGAAGCTGTAGGCGCTGTACAGGAAAGCATTGAAAATTATCCTAATCAATCAATTCTGGGGTTGTGTGCTTCCACTTTATAGAAGACTTTTTTAGTTATTGAAAATTGGTGTTCCAAATTGCGCCCTCTATGCGCCAGCCGTAGCGGCCACATACCAGAAATCATATTCAAACATTAATTTCATAAAGTTTTCTTTCCAATAAAGCCCGTTTCATTGATATTAAAAATATATTTCCTTGTTTTATTATAATTTGAACTTGTGTCACTCTATAAAAAACACCCTTTATTTTTCTTTTTTATTATGATTTAAACTTATGCCACTCTATAAAAAAAACCCTTTATATTTGCTTTGTTAATAATTTAATAAAACATTAGTTTTGAAACAGCCACTTCAATTGTCAATTGTCTTATTCATTTAATCATAAATTCCTTGAAGATGATCTACTAAATGTTGATCCAAATATTAGTTTTATTTGAAGACCTGAAGAGTCCATTTCACGATATCGAAAGACTTCTTTCTATTATAAAATTTTTATTTTGTTTTAAATGTAGGTCCACAACAGGAAGAATTTTTTCTAAATCATGAAATAGGCGATGAGTCAATATCATCAATGCAATAACTGCTAAATTAAATGATTATCAAAAACAACTGAATATATTTAAATTGTATTACAGGATGTTAATTTTCCCAACAGGCTATAGGTTCAAATCTGCGAAACTGCAAATTATTTTTTATTTATTTTTTATTTTTATTTTAATAAATGAACGTGATTACATTCTATTTATTATATTTGAGAGTGGAATATTAAGAATATTTTTCATAGTCATTAAACCAGCAGTACTGATTTCGAGGCCGCTACGCCATCTCATCAGCGTTCTTTGTTCAATTTTTCCACTGTTTCAAGTGGTGTTAGTTTTGTAGGAATATCAACTATTTAACCAATGTTTTTAACGAAAATTGAATATGAGAAGTTCCCACATTTATATTTTCAACTTATTACCTTTATGGTTAGTACGAAATTCCCCAACCCTGACGATTAATATTCCCAATATTCCATGTATCTCTTTCGCTTTTTCCAGAGCCACCGGCTGCTGATATCTATAGCTGAATATATTGTTCTAGTTTTTCACCCTTTGATTTTTTATTTTACTCGTAACTAGTAATATTGATGTTGAGGTTTATTTTTATACAATAATAACTTTAAAACTATTTATTTATTATTTTTATCAATATTATAGTGATTGTTATTCTGAAGAAGATATCCAGAGGATATCGAAATATTGATAAAAATAATAAATAAATAGTTTTAAAGTTATTATTTTATAAAAATAAACCTCATGCTTAATATTACTACTTAAAATAAAAACAACTCAAATAAATTTAAAAAATTCTATAATAAAAAAAAAATTTTAATAATTCATAAATTATCTAATTACCCGTTTAGAGCTTATTAGGCCTATTTCCCAGCCTTTGCATATGGTTGGCATATTTATTACCCGCCCACAGTATGGCTGGCCTGTACACCTACACGACCAGTAGTGACACTGGCATATACCTCTATATGGGTAAGTGATTCCATCAACTTTTGGGAAAACTAAAGCTTATGAAGACCATTATTTATATGAAGGTTATATGCTGCTTTATCTTACCGTCATCCAAACTTTGGCATTGTTCTGTGCCCATTTGATGCCTTGTAAGATATCTGCTATGATTGTCAATGGCCTGATTGTTGTAGGCCTGACCGTAGTGGGTGGTTATTCGGTACATCCGAAAAATTTGTCAAAAATATGGTCATGGTCTGAATTAATATCACCCGAGAAATGGCTTTTGCCAGTTTTAGTGCAGGATGAATACAGCGTGGAAACTTTGGCGAACTCTGCAGGACTGCAATTGTGTCGCAACAAACAGGTGAGCTTAAGGACAACAACAGCCATTGAATATATATAAACTGTAAAGTCCCATTCTATAAAAAAACATTTCCTATTTATCTCCCTAGGTACAGCATCAAGAGATTATTGTGCAACAGCCCTGTCCACCACCGAACGGAACACAAGTGCTAGTCGATTACCAATTATTACCACAAAATCATAAATTAGATCCAACAGACACCTACGATCAAACCACTACGATCGCTTTAGTAGTCGCCTCTGTGGTGATATTCTTTGCTACTTTCCTTGTTTTCGTATGCAACTGTCGCAATATATTTTGTAAACGACAGAAGTTAACATTTAAAGATCGCTTTTAATGCTGCCAGCAGAGAACAGAATTCTTAGAATATCTGAAGATTTAAGCAGGTGACTGACTTGTTTTGCAAATACATACTTAATGTAACTGAAATTTACTTAAAAAATAGTGCTGCAATATCTTAATTAAGTTGTAATCTTTAAGTTAAGCAACTTCCATAATTTAAAGCAATAAATACTTATATTTTTTTGTATTTTAATAATATTAAAATTAAGATGCACATTTTGATTATGCATTTATATCGTAATGAAGAATTTTTTAAATTAAATTTAAATTAAAATATTTCCATATATACATATTTAAAAATTATTTACTTATTATTGTTGCAAGTGTAATGTTAGAAAGAAAATATTTTAAAAGAATTAATTAAATTATTTTAAGTACTTGATTTACAAATGTTTAACTAATAATACTTTTTAAGCGTATTTGCTGTAAAATCTAAATACATACAGACATTTAAAAATAGCAAAAGAAATATATTTGTTTTAATGTTAATGTTGTAAATGCCAGATATTCGCCCCCCTATTATGAATGACGACATCGACGCAAAAAATTAACGCTTGCCTACTACTTCCCGATAACAATTAATTGCTCTTGACAATCTCTTAGTAGTCTCTAAGGCATGTTATATTGATACAACATGTCAATAGTAGCCTGTTGCTGCCGACAGTAGAGTAGAGAATGATAATATTTATACACTCCACAAAAAAGAATTGGAGGGTATATTCACTTCGTCATTCCGTTTACAACGCAACGAAATATCCATCTGAAACCCAATAAAGTATATATGTTCTTGATCAGTGATGAAATCTAAGACGATCAGGGGCCATATTACTGCATTCGATATCAAAAGAAATTTCCATACATTTTAAATACAAATTTCGATCGATATCGAATGCCGTAATTTGGCCCCAGAGCATGTCCGACCGTCCGTCTTTGGAAATCACGATTCAGTCCAAACGAAAAGAGGCAGACTCTTGAATTTTGGTATAAATATATCTTGAAGGAAAGCACAAGTCAAGTTCGGAAATGGGTTAAATCGGGCAAGAGGGAAAAAAGTTCCCCTAAGACGAATTAAACCAACTTCTAAAAAAAAACAATATAATTTTTAAAGATTTTTTGAAATTTTGTAAATTAATTTTTGGACCCCGCCCCCTTTAGTGGGCGTTATTGTATGCACATATAGTGTAAAAATTTAACAAATGGTATTACTCAAGCCTACATTCCTTAAAAATAACATTTTAAAGCCTTTAGGCGGATTCACCCATGTTGTCCGAACATAATTTTTGTTCGGACAAATTTTTTTTATATGTAGTTTGACGTCTCTCTTCTTGAGAGAGAGAAAATATTTTTTATGAACAACTCTCAGCTTGAATTGGTTTAATTTTATATTTTGTCCGGACAAAATTGAACTGAGTTGCCAGTACGTTAAACTTTTTCACATAAAGTTGAGGTGTCATTTTGTGTTTGATATATTAAATTGTGTGTGAGACTAAAAAAATAAATTTTGAGAACTAATATTATCTATTTGTTTCTTTTTTTATATTTATTTTGCTAATAACAATGATTTATGCAATTCAATGGCCATAAGGTAAAGCAATTTACTTTTCTCGTCCATTATTATTATCACAAATTCTTGAAAAATAATTTAATATATGTAATATCCAAATATCTAAAATATCAAGAAAACAAAGCATAACTTATTTTTTATATGAATGGCAACTTTGATTTTCCGGACAAATTTATCGAAATGAGTGAATCGTGCTGCAGAAAACTCTCAGTAAAATAAATTTTGTCCGGACAAAACTTTTGTTCGGAAAACATGGGTGAATCCGCCTTTAATGACGAAGCTGAGACGTAACCTGGTACAATTGTTGGGTATTCTATTTCATAGGAAATTTATGACAATTACAGCGAGGTACAAGCATGTAATAATCATAATAGACTTAAGAGGTGTAAGTATTTTATACATAAATATGTATATTATTTAATTAATTAATTCATTTCCAAATTGTGTAAAATACAAACACTATGTCATTTTCTGGAAAAAGTTGTGAAGAAAAAAGAGAAAAAGGAAATTCGAAAATTTGCGGAGAGAAAAAGAATATGTTAAACCAAATAGTTGAAAATCATAGCAATCTTATATCATGCAATTAAATTCATTAAGTAAGCAAGTGGGTTGGTAAGTCAACAAGTTTCCTGGAAAGATTTGATAATTGAGCCATCAAGAACTTGTCCTCTTTTTGGTCTCAATACTTTCAATGGTGGAACTTTTTTGACAAGTTCGAATTTTTTTTCTGTTCTTTATTGTAAAGCCTGCCACTCACGTACAGTTTTAACTGACAGTTTTAACTGAACAGTTGAAACTGAGAGTTAAAACTGTACGTGTGTGGGTAAAACTCAACTGTTCAGTTTAACTGAGAAAATTAAAATTTTTATATATTTAACCGACAGTTTCAACTGAACTGAACGTGTACGGGGGTTCAACTGAACCGTTCTCAGTTCAATTTGGGTCGAACGAGTTATGATAATGAAATGATATTTAGTACTTACATATCTATTAATATAAAAATCAATTGCTGCTCGTTAGTCTCGCTAAAACTCGAGAACGGCTGAACGGATTTATCTTATCTTGGTCTTGAAATGTCCGTGGATGTCTAGGAAAGGCTTAAAAGGTGAGAAAAATTCGAATAAACCAACGAAAGCAGTTTTTGGTACACTGATTGAGCCATGAGCAAATAATTGAGGAAATCGAATGGTTCTTCACTTAATTCTTTTAATTAACTAATGTGGGAAGATAAATTTCGTTGTAATAACCACTTCTTGCACCACCGTTTACGCTGTTTATTTTTTTAATTTTTTTTTAATTACAAAAAGTACACCGATCGCGGCCAAACCGCCCTGCTCGTTCAAATCCATGTTAAAAACTGAAGTATTGAACTGCTCGTGTGTGTACATCTCAGTTCACGGTTAAGTTTGTCAGTTATAACTGAGCAGTTAAAACTATACGTGTGTGGCCGGCCTAACAGTTTTTCTTTAACTGAATAAAATTTACATTAGGCATTAGCATTATTTACAAAGTTGATTATTGTTTATTGTCATTTGCTTATTAAATGCCATACATGAAATAATTTAAAGCTAAACGGAATAATTTAAACATAAAATATTTAATGATGGAACAAACGTAAATTTGTATGGGCCATAATAATGCCATGTTCATCGCAAGCAGCAATGACACCAGCATCATTAGTAGAACCGGCGGGACTGGCGATATACGATACACCACTCTACAAAGAGGGAAAACATAGCATTTTTTATTTTATGGAACTAGCTACAACCTACAACATGCTAACTTACCAAATGAGCACGATCAATGTTGTCCCTGAAGGGGAAGAAGGCATCAGAGCCTAATGCCACACCACTTAATTCCTTAAGCCAAGCAGATTTTTCTTCTGCTGTCAATTGAGCGGGTACTATTTCGTACATTGCCTCGAATTGAGCAAATGGCATATCCTTACCCACCGTCCCATTTACAAAATTATCAATGGCATTTGAAATTTCAGCACGTTTAACACCGGCCTTAAATTTCATACTTGCAACACGGGGATGTTGTCTTAACCACCAGTTATCAGCCTTTTCCCCAGCCAAACGGGTGCAGTGAATTCGCGATTGTTGGCCAGCGCCAATACCAATAACTTGACCATCACGGGCATAACAAACTGAATTACTTTGAGTAAACTTCAACGCTATGGTGGCCACAATTAAATCACGCACAGCTGATTCAGGAAGTTGCTTGCTTTTAGTTACAACATTGGTAAACAGAGAGGGATCGATCACGGCATCATTACGTTTTTGCTCCAAAGTCAAACCAAAGATGGTTTTACGTTCTAAGGAGGAAGGCTCATACGAAGAATCCATCTGTAGTTAGTCAAAAATTTTACATATATGTACATATTTACGTGTTATCCATGACTGTAAATTATTTTATTATATACACACCTCTAAAATACAATAGGCACCATTTTTCTTTTTCTTTAAAACTTCCAAAGCTGCTGGTTCATAACCTGGTGCAATTATACCATCCGAAACCTCGCGCGAAATTATTTTGGCCGTAACTACATCACATACATCGGAAAGGGCGACAAAATCACCGAATGATGACATACGATCAGCACCTCTGGCTCTAGCATAAGCAGTGGCAAGTGGGGTCAAGGAATCGTACAAATCATCAACCATACAAAGTTTTGCCTGCTCTTTGCTTAAAGGATTACCCACAGCTGCACCAGCTGGTGAAACATGTTTGAAACTAGTAGCTGCCGGCAAGCCCAAAGCCTTTTTCAACTCTCTCACCAATTGCCAGCCGTTCAAAGCATCGCACAAGTTAATAAACCCAGGCGAGGCATTGACAACACGCAAAGGTAATTTTTCTAATTGCGTGAAAATTTGGGCAGGCTTTTGATGGGGATTCATACCGTATCTTAAGTTTAGCTGAGAAACACCATTCGAGTACTGTTTACGGAAATAATCCGAGATCGCATCGTCGTACGTGGCAGTGTGTGTAAAAGCTTTCAAAGCCAAAACTTTACGGGTCTCTAAAGAGGTATCGCCCTTTTGCTGGATTTCAGCAACCACTTTTTTATAATCATCAGCTTCACAGATAACAGTCACACGATCATGATTCTTTGCGGCGGCTCTCAACAAAGTTACGCCACCAATATCTATATTCTCAACGGCATCAGCAACAGTTACATCGGGTTTGGAAACGGTATTAACAAAGGGATATAAATTACATACTACCACACTGATGTAGTCGAAATTTTGCTTTTCCATATCAGCTTTGTCGGAGGGTGAAAGGCGAGCTAAAATGCCACCATGAACAGCTGGATGAAGGGTCTTGACCCGCCCACCCAACATTTCAGGAGCGCCGGTAATATCAGATACATCCTTAACGGACAAACCAGCATTGCGTAGAGCTGTAGCAGTACCACCACTTGCCACGAGTTGGTAGCCCAAACCAGATAAGGTTTTACCAAAATCAACTAGTCCAGTTTTATCGGATACACTAAGTAAAGCTTAACAAATTCGTTTTTAATGTTAATTAAATCATTAAAACATTTTATACATAAGATATATGTATGCTATGCATTAATACATACCAATGCGTTTGGCAGCCATTTTGCAATTTTGTATTCAACGTTAAACAAAAAATTTTAAATAAAAGTATCTATTTCCGTTGACACACCTTGTTGCTGCAACTGCAATTGGAAGATTATTTAAAATGTTAAATTGTTTTCTTCAAGTCAAATTGCATCAGTCATTCCGTTCTATTGTTTTTCTATCCAATCAGATGATTTAATTGACCTTTCCTATTTTTTGCGCGATAAGAGACTTATTTACGTTAAGTTCGAAATCTCCCCAGCTAGGAATTATCAGTTTAGCTACAAAAGACACCTCAAAACAATGTAGTTTTCAAAAACAATTCCTCTACATGTACATACATAGGAAAGAGAAACCTATATGTATGTATGTATTGTAAATATCGCACTTGATCAGCAAAAAAGTACTGGCATCATTTCCGTAGCTGCCCATATAGTCTGTCGTTACTTTCCGAGTGAAATTTTAAAGTTCAAACCCATTATGACAAATAACTTTTCTACTATACCGTGTTTGTTTGTTTTGCACAACACTGTACGTGTACATGATCTTAGTTCTCAACGAGAATTCCTCCTCTCTCTTATTTGTTTATAGAAATTGTAATTGAAGAATTGAATTATAGATTTACTGAAATCGCGGAATACAATTGATCGAAATTTTATGCTTATTTGCACATCTACATATAAACACAATTATATATATCAACATATGTATATAAATATACTATATACATAGATATTAAAAGCAAAAGTACATGCATAAGCGCATAAATAAAATAATTTGAATGAAAAACCTGTTGAATAGACAAACTTGCCGAAATTTGAAATGTGTACATATGTAGCTACATATATGTACATGCAAACCCTATATATACATACATAAGTACATACATAAGTTTGCGATTCCAATTTCAAACAGAGCGTGATAAAATCCCACGTGCACTAGTATAAAAAAAATTTACTGAACATGGGATTTGGAAGACAATATGTACAAGAATATGTTAATCCAGCATCACACCTATTTGATATGAATCAATGTTACAAAACCTCCGTTTTAATTAATAAATTTGCAATATATGCCACAACCTTCCTCCTCCCTTAAGTAAATATGTAGGTAATCAAAACGTTTATCTACTATTTATTTGCGAATAAGATTTAATTCAATTTTCACTTACTGTTTAAAATGTTTAACTTGTTAGAAATCTAATTAAAATCACTACGCCGACTTGTTTTATATTAGCCGGACTAACTTCTAATGCGCTACTAAGTTAATAGTGGAACGGAGATGATAGATGAGTACATACATTTTCTTTGCGATCATTAGGAGTGGAAAATAAGTAGATTGTACCTGAAGTTTCTTTTGCTATTTAAAGCTTGTTTTATTTATATACAAAATTAATTCGTTTAATTGTAATTTATTTCAAACAGAATGCTAACAAATTAATTAATTTCCACAAAGTTTAGCCTGTGTTTAAATACACGTTTTCAGATTTTCATTCTCATATAATAAGGTTGGGTCGCCTATATGGAAAAACTTGCAAGAATCTGGTACAACTGACAACAGCTGCACTTCCCTTCAGGCATGCAAAACTTAGTAGCAAGCTTATTGCTAATCATGCAATATTACGAAAATAGTACGTGAAAGTGCAACCAATAAGTAACAGCGGCTATTGGTGATGTGGTTAAAGCAAGAATTTTTCAATTAATAAGAATAAGATTTTTTTTATTGTTTTATCTGCTCAAAATAGATTTTGCCTATTTAAGCTGTAAAACAAAAACATTATAATGTATAACAATCCAACTGCAGGAATAAGGAATCGTAAGTGGGAAAATTGTAAGGAAAATAACGAAGGAAAACTACGCAAGTACCACCACTTAACTAGATTGTTGCAAAAATTCCAAACAAAAAATAAAATGACAACTCTTTTGCTAATTCCTCTATAACTGTTCTTGTCCAAATGCCGAGATTATTACAAAATTTATTTTGTGTTTATTTGAAAAAAGCAGCCTTGAATATTTTCCTGTTTGTTAGCTTGCAAAATTCCTTTGTTTCTTTGCCTTGTGTTTAAGTATATTTACTAAGTAAAAGAAATACTAACATATTTTGTTTTGTTTTGTTAAGCTTCCGGTCCGGGTCGAAAAATCAAACATGTTAGTGATATCAATGCAATGGGTCCTGCTGCAGCTATGCCCATGGCTTCACCTTATATGCAGCCAGCAACAGGGCCGACTATGGTAGATCCTATGATACAACCTTACAACAGTATGGACACCTCCTCATATAGTGCGCCTTTACAACCAATGCAGACCACACAAGGCAACGCCTTTAATAACGGTGGCATGCCTATGGCTAATCAAAACTATGGTTACGTATCGCCCTCTCCACAGCCTCAACAGCCTCCACAATATAGCTCTTTAGCTGGTATCGTTCCAGCAGAAGGAGCTCCATTCGGCTCTCAACAGCAACAGCCAGGCGTTCCAGGTCAATTTCCACAGTTTGCCATGTTTCAACAACCAATGGTACAAGATATGGCTATGCAGTATGGTCAGCATTTGGCTGATCAAGGCAAGCAATTAGTAGAGAATCAATTTAGTAAATGGGTGCCAGTGTCCAAACTAAAATACTATTTCGCTGTCGATAATAATTATGTTATTAATAAAATTCGATTGTTATTTTTCCCATTTACACACAGGGTAAGCTTCAACCATGTATATATTTTATTTAAGTTTTTATTGCTTATCAAAAAACATCCCTTAAAGTTTTTTTTTTCTTCTCATAACATTTATGCGCTACATATAATTAAATATCTATATAATTTAATTTGAATAAATCTCGGCACTCAAATAGAACCAAATTAAATACACAACTCTAATCAAAATAAACTTAATTCTTTTAGGACTGGTCTCTTAAATACGATCAAGAACAACCGGTACAGCCTCGTTATGATATAAATGCTCCCGACTTGTATATACCCACTATGGCCTTTATTACATATGTGGTTGTAGCCGGCTTAATGTTGGGACTACAAAATCGTTTTACTCCAGAGAAATTAAGCATAGAAGCATCGAGTGCATTAGCTTCAAGCATTTTTGAATTGATTGTATACTCGATAACCCTCTATGTTGTCAATATAAAAACTAATCTTAAAACGTTGGACTTGTTGGCATATTCGGGCTATAAATTTGTAACTATTGTCGCTTGTTTACTAGTAAGCACGCTATTTCATGGTTTTGGTTACTACATCGCTCTGACCTATTGTAGTTTATCATTGGGCTTCTTTTTGGTGAGTTTTATTTTTTTAAGTAAAAATTACATATTTTCATGAAGTTTTCAATTTTTATTTTCAGCTGCGCACTTTAAAAACAAAAGTTTTGCATGAGTCTTCACCTACTAATCCAAGTGGACCTATTAATTATGACCCTTACGGTAATCCGCAACAGCTAGACTATACTGGTGGACGCAAAAGAAAATTGTATTTCCTTTTTTTGGTCGTGGGAGGGCAAGCGTTTATATCATTTTTACTGTCGAAACATTTATATTTTCCCGATGTCGCCACCGTAGAAACTTAAAACTTTTTATAATTCTAATATCACTCATTTTAAATTATACATATGCTTAGTTTAAATATTTCCATTTTAATTCCTTTAGTTCCGATTTTATATATTATTAGTCGGTATTTTTTTATTCCTTAAGAAATTTTTGAATATTCTTGAAAAGAAAATTTAAGGAACAATGAAAACATGTTTACAATTTCATGTTTTACATGGTAGAAATGTTATTCGTTTGTTAGGTAAGAAAGAAAAAAACATTTTGGAGTATATTGTTTGGACTTGATGGAGATGATTGTGATGATGCATACTTTACCCACAACTAATTCCCTTTTGCATTTTCTCCCATTTGTGTTGGTTTTACTGTAAAATATATGTATACATACATGTGAATTAATAACAATCTTTTTTTAGTTGCAATCGAAATAAAATATATATTTTCTTTAACAAAGTACGCCAATATATTGAACATTTTTTTCATAAATAGATTTTAATTTACTCAATAAGTTTTGCCACCGGACTGCACTAATTGATACCAATCGGTACATAAAGAATGTCCTTTTCCGCGCAATTCAAATTTTTGTAAACGTCAAAAAAATTTAGAAAATCTGATTAGAAGTCTGTGCACTTGTACGAATTGACATTTTTTTTGTAAATGTAATGAAGTCGCTTTTTTTCTTTTTTGTAATCATTTACAATATGTCCTTAAAGGACAATAAGTAAATTTGATTAAATAATATTAACATAATGTGTAAACTCCACTGAGCATAACATAACTAAACAGAAATATTAAGAGATAACATTAATATAATAAATTAACGCATGGAAACTAATTTCTAAAAGGAAGGTCCTAAGTCTGGTAATTTCATTGGTATCAGCAAGAAGAGCAAGTGGGTTGTTATGTTTACTTTCTAAATACGTTTCACTACATCTTCTAACTACGTCTTTTAATTTCAGAATATTGATATCATTATGTATTGCATTATTTGATATAAATCATGGAGCGTTTATTTCGAGTGAAATATATGAAATTTAGAAAATAGCAATACATATTTTCTCATAATACATAATCTTCAAATCGAATCCCATAGTTGGAATCAGACTACTGGTGACAACATTATTTTTGAGCTAGAAAGCAAAATATTTTGTAAAAAATTGTCTGAATTAAAGGATTTTTCATTAGTATTTAGGATTTGGTATTAGTATTTTGTACCATGCATATTACCATAATTAACCAACAAGTCATATTGCTATGTTTTATTGCTAGTGTAGACGTCACCTCAACCCGGTATAATTATTTCATCCGCCGCCGTCAAAAATTCAATTGGCGGAAATATATAAATTCTTATAGACAGCTGATCAACCTGTTTACAAAACAAAACAGCTCAGGCTGAAAACGTGCTCAAAGGAAGTAAATAGTGACTTTTGAAGAAAATTGTTTTGTTTCAATAATTGCATATATTTAATATAAAATGTCGGCTAATAAACGTAAAAATTTTAATAGCATGGAAGAGAGTCCTAAAGATTCCGATTCGGACAAATCAAGTGATGATGATGGTTCCCACCCAGATGCTTATACCGGCAATGAAGTAAGATCTTCCGTTTCCTTTTAAAATAATTGTTAACAAATTTTTCAAATAAATCCAGGAGGTGGTAGTAGATTTTGAAGGTCGCGCTCCAATTGACCCCGATTGTCATGGAATTTCTCAACTTCTACAGAGGGTATTTCTTAAAGCTCATATTAACTGTATGCAAATGGCCGATTTGATCATTGGTAATAAAAAAACAAATATGAATATGTAATATCTACTATATACAGATATATGATATTTATATTACAGCTCAAAATTTTGTGGGCAGTGTGATATGTCAATGCGAACCGGATGCTGCCGAGAGTGATGCCGATGACGATATGTGCGAAGATGGTACAATATTTGGTATTACCACGGTCTTAAATATTACGGCTAAGAAAAGCGTACCTTGTATAGAGCAATTTCGTTCATTTGTTATCCAAAAGGCAGAAAAACATGCTTCCGATGCCGTCTTAACTCATTTCCGCGATGTCTTGTGTAAAGATGATAGACCAATTGGCTACTTGATAAATGAACGATTTATAAACATACCAGCTCAAATTTCAGTACCATTGCTTGAAAGTTTGTACAAGGAAATGAAAACTGCTAACCAAAAAGGAATGCCTTACAATTTTGTATACTTTCTTATGATAATAAAATTTTATCGAAAAGAGGCCAAGAAAGGTAAACCTAAAGAAGATACTTATACGAATGCCGAGGAAGAGTTGTTGGCTGATAATGCAGTTAATGCTTTCGAATATTCCGTAGCTGATGAAAGTGATATGGGAATGTCGGGTGATTGGTTAGAAGGCGATGCTACTTTAACACCATATAGAAAAATATTGTTGTTTGATGCTGATAATTTTCAGCAACTGATATCGGATATACAAAAATACATTAGTGGACAATAAATGACATAAGCAATTACTCCTATTACTTATACAAATATGTATATATGCACATACATTTAATAACGACCAACAATCGTACAACATATACATATGTGTGAAATAAAACAAAAATTTTATTTCAAATATAATTATATGCATAGAATTTTTCGAGTTATTAGTAACAGTGACTTACAACAGATCAAATTTGTTATTGGAAAACATTGTGTAGCAAAGTGCATTCTTATTCCTAAATACATAATATAGGTTTTTTGATATGTTTTCACTTGTAGAAATTAAAAAAGCATATCGTCCTGCTGTGCATTTCACTGGGTATGAAAATATTTATAAGAAGGTTAATTTTATAATACCCCCCATATAAGAAAAGAATATCCACTTTGTCATTTCGTGTGTAACGCGAAATTCATCTAAGACCGCATAAAGTATATATTCTTGATCGGTGATGAAATCTAAGACTATCTAGCAATGTCCATACGCCCGTCTGTGGAAAACAGGATATAGTCTATTTTTGGACCTCTTTAGTGGGCGTCGAAGTTTTATATTATATGAAAAAATATTGTAAATATATAAGAAACTGCATTCCCTAAAAATGTATATATTATTGTGTTGAATTTTTTTATGAATTTGCAAAGTAACGGTCAATGGTGTCGGCAATGTATTAAACTGTATTTTTATCCGTTCATGTAACTGACAGCACATAACCTACGCCTTCACAGTTACTACCGTAATAACTTCTGAGAACAAGCTTAAATCTATACATATATCTATAGAATATTTATTTTAGTATCCACATTATATAGGTGTAGTTCGCTTTAAATAAAGGTCCAGCGTATTGAAATACACTTAAACAATCTGTAGATGGTGGACCGGGGGAGCAATATAGGAGATTGTTGTTTGAGTTGTACGCTTATTAATAATGCCAAGCCAGTTTTGTATTATATCACCTTGTCCATGGCCCCGATATAAAGGATTTTTTAATATACATAGTGGGAAAATAAATCCCCAAATCTGGCATCTGTAATTTTTTTCATCTCAAGACGAATAAGGCGAATTACTACATATTGTTGTTCTTAATTCGTCTTGAAGTCAGACAGCTGTTTATTTTTTGCATTGAGCCGGCAAAATATAAAAAAGTACTGCCAGGCTAGAAGTTTGAGTCATAATTTTTCATCTGAGAAAATCCGAAATGAATTACAGCGTTTAGTTAGGCATGTTAATGTTACAATACGTTTGTCCAAATTACATCAAGCATTGTGATTGTATTAGCAAAAATTTGATTTCACAGCATAATATGGAATTGAGGAGTACATACTAATCACTATTTTTTATATTACATTGGGTCCTTACTGCCGGCAGTACAAAAGTTGTCATGAATATTTGACAAGTCTTAAGCATTTGACGAATGTATTGTGATTCTTACAGCACATACTCATTTCGAATATACAAATTATTAACTAATTGGCATTAAAGTGGCACAAAACTACGTAATTACCAATTGGTATTATTATTTATATCATTTTGCAACTAAAAATTTATAAAATAGGGCATTAGCTTCAGTGCAATTCGCAACACTCAACTGTCTATATATCGTCTCATTGATGTACCTTGAATAGCATAAAATTGGTTTATATATCCATTATTAATCCCAAATCTTACATGTGAAAAATTCTCGAATCTTATAGAAAGTTCCACTTACTTGGCCACACTGAAATAAGAACTAGGAGAAAACGTGTTTTCTTTGCCGGGTCAGAAATCCTAAATATTGTGGACAGGTAGTGAATTGGCAATTTCGGCAAAAGTAATTGTCAAAATTGGATTAAACAAAAAAATATTAAGAAAGTATTTATGTATGTATGTATGTACATGCCATATATGTAAATACATATGTTTTTGTTTAATTACATGCATTCTAAAACAAAGAAATTATTCATATATTTTTATTGATATTTATTTAATATCCAATAGTGCATCTACTGTATAGGGCACTACATCCATCCATACATACATATACATAGTGTACGAATGATTAGCTGAGCATTCGTGGAGATTGTATGGAATGAGTGACTAACTGACTGACTGCGAGTGATTGCGAACATGAATACGTAGTTTAGTTTCGTTTGGTCCGATTGCACTTTATAAATTTCTGGTTGTGGAACTTGTGTTAGAAACTTATAATCTTTTTATTTTAGTTGTTTGCTAGACTTTAAATCGATTGGATTGCTTTGCTACGGCCATATTCCAGTAATTTTTTCTATACTCATATTCTATATTGAAGCCGTCACCAGCTGTTGGATAAGAGAAATACGAAGAATTCGCATCTAAACTTAAGATAAAGACCATCTTCTCAATACCATTGGCATCCGTAGAAGCAGAAAAATGGGACTCGATAAGTAAGTAACAATATTTTGGTGCATAAATATGTATTTACTTATATGTATGGATGTAAAATATGCCATGTGTATTTATAATTACTTTAACGTCATAAATAGTTGTTTTTTTTAACAAAGAAACTGCTTTTCATTATAATTTTCTTTATATTTATTGTATGAATTTCAATAAGATCATTCGTTATGAAGCTTGTACTCATTTGGTATCCGATAAGAACAATTTCATCTGAATAATTGAAATTGCATTAATCAATAATTCTGCTACATAAAAGTAAAAAATTTAATATGGATATGTACATACATAAGTACAAATCTCCGTATGTATGTACATACTTTGATATGTACATACATATGTACCAGGGACCGAAAATAACTGTTATGTTTTTATTTCGGAGCAAAAAGGTTACGCAAAAATGCCCTTTATATGCATTTGGGAATTTTTTACCATTATGGTCGCATTTAATATTGATTACCGTAACCAATTACATTGAGAAAAATTGAATTTTGGTTATAAAAAAACCAGAAAAATATGTTGGTTATAAATAACCATTACAGCTACCAAAATTTTTTTTTGCTTAAAAATAACCATTATGATAAATAATACATTTTTTTTTGGTTATAACTTATAAAGCAACCCCACAAAATCAACGCAGCTCCAAATTGAAGGTCTGTCTCCAATACAAGTAAAGTGATCACATATTTTAACGTATGCTTGTTATTACAGGAAGTCAATAGTTACTTCTTATTGCCAAGTACCAGGCCTCGTTTATGCCTTCCAATCACAAGTGTATGTTAAAATTTAGTAATTTTACCTGTATTGGATCATTCACAAAAAATTTTTTTTTTAATAATGGTTATTTTTAACCGAACATTTTTTTTGCTGATATAATGGTTATTTAAGACCCAAAAAAGTTTTTGTTTGATATAATGGCTATTTATAGCCAAAAAAAATATACTTCTCATTTTAATTGGTTACGATAACCAAAATAAAAAATATTTCTTGATAATGGTTAATTATAACCATTACACAAACTCATCTAGGTATGTTAATGGTTAAATATGAATTTTTATTAAATTGTATTAAGATTTTATAGGCTAATTGTTCGAAATTTTAATTTAAATCTCAGAAAGATATGATAAATATTCCAAGGCACAAAGGCAAGTCAAGATCAGTTTTTTGTTATTCATATTTTTTTTGTCGTTTATCTTATAACTGTTACGTCCCTGATAAATACATTTTGAAGGATAGTACAGGCGAAGCTCGTAAATGGGCTGAATCGGGCCAGGGAGACAAAAGTTCCCCTAAGAAGAACTAAACCAACCCCTAAAAAATAACATAATTTGTATTATTTTTTTTTGTCAAAGAAGGTTCACCGCATTAAACTTGGAGCCATAAAATAAATAAAAATAATTTTTGGACCCCGCCTCCTTAAGTGGGCGTTATTATATGCAAAAATAGTGTAAATATTTAATAAATTGTAATACTTAATAAATTATAATATTTAATAAATTGTAATATTTGGAGGGTATTTAAGATTCCATACTGTCGAATATAACGTTTTTACTTGTTAGTTTATGGTTTTACATATTTTTAAATGTTAAAATTAAGATAAATGAACAAAAGATGAGAAGTTCAGCTCCATATGCAACTACCTGGAATTACTTTAAACACATTTTCCATTAATTATATGCATGCATTTACATTTGTATATACACGCATATGTAAATATGTATGCCTACATAAATGTCTTTGCTATAGAACCAAAATCTGTGTTATACTGCTATTAAATAGGAAATTACTATTGTTATCTTTGTAATAATACTTTCACGGTACATACATTTGAAAATTAGGGATATGATTGAGAGTAGTAAAAAGATAACTTACAGTCTTTTACAAAAGCAGATTTTACAAAATAAGAAAACAAAATGGATTTTGCAATTTCATGAGTGCTAACAAGAATACGTGGTATAGTTTCGTTTGTTCGATATGGATTTTGCTATTTCATGAATTTTTTGCGCAGTTTTTATCATATATTATAATAATTAAAGAAGCAATAAAACTAAAAGCAGGAATATGAATTTTAAACGATGTTTTGACGTGGCAATAAAAATTGGTGCAATAATAAAAGCTAATCTTATGCGCTATGTTATTTGAGGTGATACAGCAAACTATTATAATGACATATTTTAGTAAATTATTTAATAAATCGAATTAAAACTTCCTTCATCACTGTTGCTGTGTGTGTCACTTTTATTGCCGATAACAAAATAGTAATACTCACTTATTTGTTATCGCCTAAGACAATTTCGATATGAACAAGAATTATTAAAATGATATCAGCATACTGCCACCGTTTTTTTTATTTAAATACAGATTTTATGGATAACATTTAGTTGACAAATTGTCAACTCATATTTAAAATACCAGCTGTAAGATGTTACCCTAACCGACAGTTTCTTTAAGTATATAAAACATCTTTAATAATAGTTATAATAACTAGAAAAAAAAAATTTATTTTTTCGCTTATGATAATGTCCCGCAAAGTAACAAGAGCAATGCACTTTTGGAATCGACATAAAATTTAGGTCCGTAAATAGGTAGATTACAGTCTGTAGTATAATTTTAATGAAGAACGAGTAATTTCAAGATTTTCATCAATTGGGTTTTGTTTAGGAGAGAAGAAATTTCTCTAGTTTCATATAGTTAACAATTAAAGTTACGAGATGGCTGGTAAAGTAAATGATAAAATTAAAATATATAAAATAAAATATACAAATGTATGTACTAGTGTGGTGCCGGATGTCAGTTTTTTTACAAACCATTTGAAGATTTAGGACATACATGCATGTACATATTTCAAATGTATACAAATAATTACAACTAAAATGCCTAAAAATATTTATATCCATAAAATCACATATTTTAATTCGCTAATATGATTATTAAAAATTTTTGTTTATAAAACATGTTGGTAGTTAATTTTTGAAGCAATTTTTTTAACTGAAAATCTTTAAAAGTCAGTTACGTTTTATCCTCAAATTGAAATTTGCTATCCATTAGTGAGTTTAAATTTAACTCAAGCATTCAGTTTAATTTTTAAATTAATAATACCTACCAGTTTCAAACAGTTTTACAAATACCCATATTGACCTCAAGCTTTACATAAATCGATTATATTTGGGGATTGATATCCACTGTGTGGACGACCACTGTTCCATGTGATTATAAGTCACTAAGAAGTTTAAAAACTTATCAGTCTTTGATTTATTAAAGTAAAATATATTCTATACATGGACATAATATATGTACACACACTCGGATACACATAGATACATATTTACTTATGTACACATATGTATATTTGAGATTGTGAAAATATTAGTGCTATCAACTAGATTAAATCATTTCCAAGAATACTTAGTGTTTTAGAAAAACTGATTTGTGAATATTATCACATTAATGTTATCACATTATGAAATCTTCATAAGTAGAGCGCTTTGTATAACTGATGCAATTCTTAAATACATTTATAAAATAAGGTTGGCAGTGTAGAAACAAATCCTTCTCACTTTGATCCTGTTTGTTCCTGTTATTCAAAAATTATGAATTATAAATGTTCGATAGAAATGCTATTTTTAATGCGATCATGGGAATCTCTTTTCGAAAAAAGATAATTTCGAGATTGTTTTATATACTAGTATTTTCCGAATGCTCACCACACCACCGATTTTACAGCTTTTTTACAAAGATTGAGGTGCAATTTTCTCGCAATTGAGAGATTTCCTTACAGTTTATGTTAGGGATGGAAAATGACTATTTTGATTTTTGTGATATATAAGCAAAATGTACTTTTTAGAATCATGGCGGTACCATTGTTATACCCTCCAAAAGGAATTGCATGTGTAACGCAACGAAATATCCATCTGAGACCCCATAAAGTATATATATTCTAGATCAGTGTTAAAATCTAAGATGATCTAGCCATGTCCGTCCGTCTGTCTGTCGAAATCACGATACAGTCCAAACGAAAAGAGCCAGACCCTTGAAACTTGGTACAAATATATCTTTAAGGATAGCACAGGTCTAATTTGTAAGTGGGCTAAATTGGACCAAGGGTAAAAAAGTTCCCCTAAGAAGAACTAAACCAAACTACATAATTTTTAGAGATTTTTTTTTTGTAATTTTGCTCCTTAAATGAACCTGTAAAAAAATTTTTTTTTCTGCACTTAATTATACTAAAAATTTACTTTTTAAGTGTTTACCATAAAGATGACATGTCTCCCCAACGGCCCTTCCCGCAGTGATACTGTCAAAATAGTTTTAAAATTGGGCACCGAAATGTCTTAAAGGAACTTTGACCGAGCAGGTTAAACATTTTGGTGATCGTGCTCATGCTGCTGCTATTTGGATGGTATTTAAGATACGACCGGTTGAATACAACCTTCTTACTTGTTAACGTTCAGTTTAAAAGTAATAGCACCTACTCATGCAAAATCTTCAAGAATCTTGGCATAGAAAATTACAGAACATCTTTTTGCTAACTTCAGATTCAGGACATGGTCAATAAGCCTATACTAAAATACCGCGTACTTTCTCGGGGCAAACATTAGAAATTAGCTTACCCTTTTTTGTAAGTTTGCTAATTGCGATACATTTTGCATACAAATAGTTTATTACCTGCCTCAACATGTTATACGTTGTATTTTTCATAAATTATGAGCAGATCAGAAACTCATATGTATGATGTATATGTAAATCAAAACAAGAAAATTAATATTATATGAAATGAAAACTGTGAAACCTGCACAATGTACAGAAAACCCAAAAACTAATAAAACATTCTTTTGAGCTTCAAAAACCATTTAAAATTGCTCATTTTGCAAAGTGGTGTGAAAAAAAGTGAACTTCTCTGTGGAAATATTCATATGTTTTATTAAAGAAATGAATTGAATTCCTTTTTTACTACAATTTCTATAATCGCATCAAATGCTGCTGATAACAAGCGTGTATTTCCTATAACATGCATATAGAAAAGTTTAATGACTTTTTGAAATTGGAATTATTTTAGTGTTTTGTCATACAATATTTAGATTATAAAATATACCCAAAGTACTTTTCGAACTTAATAAGATTAAATGCGTCATCAATTAAATATGAATAAACGAACTGAAATTAAATCATGTGCATTAAGCTACACGATCACATCTATAAAATATTTGACGTAATAAGCGTAACCAATATTTTCTGGTTTAATTTTAAGAAAATATTTTTGAAATGAATACGTCTCTATAAAATAAAAAATTCAATACACAATCATTATTGACGTTTATCGTTTCATTTCCCCGCCATACACACGAAATGTTAAAGAACTTAATAAGATTAAATGCGTCATCAATTAAATATGAATAAACGAACTGAAATTAAATCATGTGCATTAAGCTACACGATCACATCTATAAAATATTTGACGTAATAAGCGTAACCAATAATTTCTGGTTTAATTTTAAGAAAATACTTTTGAAATGAATACGTGTCTATATACTAAAAAATTCAATACTCAATCATTATTGACGTTTATCGTTTCATTTCCCCGCCATACACACGAAATGTTAAAGAAGCGTTTGTCAAAATATAGTGGTTATACTTGTTTCGTCAAATATTTAATAGATGTGAACGTAACTTTAATTCATATTGTTTTCTTGTTATAACAATTTAGCATTTAATTGTATTATTAATATTGTTGGTGTTTTTTTTTCTTGCACAAAAAGTAAACAAAAACGGCCTTGACATTGTACACGGAAACTTGATATCACAAACATACAAATTTTTTTTACAGAGTTTTTTTTTTATTAAGTTTAATAAAATTCAATTAAATAGCTTTTATTTCTAAAAGTGACGACTGTGCAGCACAACATCAGACAACAATAGGTCTGTCTGCGTACTTTTCCAGTAGCAAATACTCAGTAACTTTTTTTGGGAGAGTAAGACCAATTTTACTCTGTCGGCTGAAAATATCTGAAAAAGTACGCAGACAGCATCCAGTAAAATCTTGCAAGAAAACAGCTGATCGGTTAGTAAACAATTGAGAAAACAAAGCAAAAGAATTTTAGCATATATCTCCAATCCACTTACATCACGGTCGCACTGTATATTTGGACGTTTCTAGCACGAAGTAAAATGTTTTGTTAATTATAATTTATTATAAACGTTAAAAATCAACACAATTCTAACTACTTGCCTCTGCATTGTTAAATTTCAATTTTTATTTTTATTTCACAAAAATTATTTCATTCAAACAGTAAATAAAAACAGCTGTTCAAACTAGTTGCAAAATCTTGCAAGCAGAAATTTCTCCAGCAACATTTTGCAAGTTCTCTAAATTCCAACTGTCAAAAAATTCTCTTTTTGGCTCTCTCGCTGCAAGAGATTTGGAGTACGCAGACAACATTTTGCAAGATTTTGCAACATTTTGCACAAAATAATGCAAAATATGTGTACGCAGACAGACCTAATGTCTAGTTATATGATCACATGGGAATGGAGTACACATAAACAGACACACTTTTGCAGATATACATACATACGTATGAGTGTGTGAAATATTGTAATTGAAAAGCAACATCACGTTACTTAAGTTAATTTAATTTTTTAGAAAAAGTTCATTGAATTGTAACTTTATTTGTAAGCAACTAAACTATTTAATTAAATATAAAAGAAATTTGTATGAATTTTTACACAATATGACTAACAATATGCCTCTTAATAAATAATAATTTGTCAACTCTTACGAGTAGGTGTGCGAAGTTAAATATCGAAATTTATAACCCCAGACACAAACGAAGTACGTTAACAGAGATCTGTTAGCATGTTAACATAGCGCTGTTAAGCATGAAAAATCCGAGTAGTTGTATTCCAAATAGAATACTGTGCACATTGCTGGACCAACCATGAAAAAAACTAACGGAACAGACAGCCAGATCCATAGCTTTCATAATATATTAATACTTTGGTATGGCTAAGACGATAAGCTTTGATTTTTTGTACACAAAAATTGTAAAATTCTAGAGAGGATCCTGGGAAAACGGCAATGGGTGGCCGACTAAAAATTGATTTATTTTGTAGCTGTTGTGGTCCTCTATCACGTCCAATGGCTAAATAAAACCATTTTTAGTCGCCCACTTATTCCCATTTTCAGAAATTCGTCCTTTAGAGAAATTCTAAATATGAAATTTCCCTAAAATCCAAATTTCTCTATTAAAAATTCAATACTTAAGGGTTATGGCCATTGGACGTGATAGAGGACTACAAGAACTACAAAATAAACCCATTGTTAGCCGCCCACATATTTCTGTTTTACCAGGATCCTGGCTTATCCTCTCTAGAATTTCAAAGTCTTCATATACAAAAAAATTAAAGCTATTCCAAAGTATTAATTATGACCAGTATTCCATTTGGAATACAAACACTCGGATTTTTCACGCATAACAGCGCTATGTTAACATGCTAACAGAGCTCTGTGAACGTGCTTGGTTTGTGTTTATGGTTATACATTTCGAAATTTGTCTTCACACGTTTAACTTTTACTGCTTGAAAAATTTAAAATTTTTATATTTTTGAAGAAGTTGGCCCTTTACATATGCAGTACATTGAGCCGGAAATAGATAGAAAATGGAGAATTTTTTGTAGCTATTTCAGTAGCTATTTTGTAGCTACAATGCTGACGAAGGAGGGTGCTGTTCCTCTGTTCTTTAGAAGATGTTAGTATCGATCACTGCCAGAATGTTTTTTATTTATACAAAATTTTATTACGAAATAGTATACGTAAACTGTATCAATACTAAATGTATGTTAACACTAATTAAATTTCTGTGTTCCGTTTAATTATTTTCTTCATGCTGAATTTTTTTGAATTTTATTCCATTTAACTAAAGTGATACTTTTATGACTTGAATATATAGAAGAATTTTTAATGTAGATATTTATATCAAACTTTAGCTACATTACATTCAATTAAGATCAATAGGCTAGGATTTTGTTAGTTTGGAATTAAAACTGAAAACTACTCATAAGTATAACCATCATGTTTCTACATATTTTTAAATATGATAGTTTGAAGGAAGCTCTGCTGATTTATTGACATTAATTATCGCTAACGAAATTGAAAAAATATAATGTATATTTGTGCATAAATGCTCGTATGTAGATTGGGTAAATCCCCAACAAATAAATATTTTTTATATGAAAATATTTAGGGTTCACTTTGTTATTTAACTTTACTAAAAAAAATTGTACTAAAATGGCTACTAAAGGGTACACATGTCCTTTATACTATATTTTTAAAAGGCTTTATTCATAAAAACTTCTTTTGATTTATAACAGCCTTATAACACAAATTTTCATATAAAAATTTGTTTTATAAGTCTCTTATAAATCAGAAAGTTTATTATGAATTAGTCTAAAATATTTTTGATATTGCTTTATTATTAAATTGACAGAAATTTCCATCTACCAAGTCAACACCGGCTTAGATTATTATTTCTTTACGATTTAAAAATATTTCAAACATTAATCCAATGTAAATCTTCATTTGAAATTTAATATATTTATATAGTGGATAATATTTATATTTATAATATCTAAATTGTTATTAACTTTTTGACTTTTATTTTGGTAATTTATTTCATTATTTATTAAGCTCGAGGTCGTTTTTTATATAAAATTATTTCAATTTCATTTTATAACTTAATATTTCGTTAAAAATTTGTTAACATCAGCAGGAATAAGTAATAAGATGATGTTAACAAATTGTTAACGAAATATTGAATAATAAAAAAAAATGGAAATAATCAGCCTTATTGTGTTTGGCGTTTTTTGCCTTCAGATTCGACATTTTGTAATATATTAAAGAAAAGTTTAACTTGTTGTGTTTAAGCTATTACAATTTGTCGAATTTAAAAAAATGACCCAATAAAAAATGACCCAATAAAAAAATATATAAAAAAATATATAAAAATTAAAATAAGTTTTACATTTAATAATTCCGAACATTTATTTTTGGAGTTTTATGGCAAAGTTGCCATAAAACTCCACGACAAAATACAGTTTATATACCCTCCAAAAAGAATTGGACCCCATAAAGTATATATATTCTTGATCAGTGATGAAGTCTAAGACGATCTAGCAATGGACATACGTCCGTCTGTGAAAAACAGATATAGTCTATTTATGGATCCCGCCCCTTTAGTGGACGTTGACGTACGATATTATATGCAAAAATATTGTAGATATTGAAAAATTTTTATTCCTTAAGCCTATAAGAAGCTGACATGTTCTCTGATCTTGCAGAGGCGAAACGTCTCCCCAAGGCCCTTTCCGGAATGTTTCTGTCAAATAGAGATTTAAAATTGGGTACAGAGATGTCTTAAAGGAACTCTGTCCCACCAAGTTAAACATTTTAAATTTACTTATTAAATATTTGGGGGGTATTTAAGATTCGACCCGGTAGAATATAACGCTTTTACTTGTTTATTTTCTTTACAATGAATAATTCCAAAAATTTACTTTTTAGTGTTTTATTTCAAAGGTGAGATGACTCCTTCACGGTCCTTTCCGTAGTGGAAATATTTAATAAATAACGTTTTTACTTGTTATTTATTAAATATTTCTATATAAAAAAGGAAGTTCTTTGTTAACTCAGCGTATACTCCTTTTTTCGGTGTTTATCTCATATGCATATATTTATATCTCATAGATTTAAAAGAGTACTGCTGTCAAACGCCCACTTTTAATAGTTTCGATTTTGTGAAATCCTCAATGAGATGTAAATATTGTAACTGAGCGAAATAAATTCACAATTCTACATTCATACATAAATATGTAAATACTATATACATACATATTAGATAAGTAGATATCAGCATGCACATACCTCAACCTAGATATATGTATGTACATACATACATGTGTTCCATACAATAGATTAAAAAAATAAATAAAAATTCAAGATAACTTATCAAACACAATAAAGTTGTATTTAAACACCTCAATTTCGCTACAAAGAAAAACTACACTTATATTATTTATTGTTATAATCTAAACAGCTTGAAAACAATGTTATTTACAATATCGAAATAAACACATGCAACTAAAACTAACAGCTATTGGCATAATTTACGATTATCATTAATCGACAACTCAACAAATATTTAGTTTATTAAACTTTTGTTCACCAGTTCGAATTCTTTCTTATCTCAACTAATTTTACAATGGCTGCACACTTGCTGGAGATGATTCTATTTCTACAATTAGGACAACAGCTGCAAAGTTATTAAAGAGTTAACTGGGGAACTTTTAACAGAGACAAAAACCTGCACGAAGACGAAGTATATAAGTTATGGATTGAAAATTTGTAGTTGATATAGAGTGTAAATATCGATGGTCACAAGTAGAAAGTCTCTAACTCAAATAATATTAGCCTTATAGGAGAAGAGAAAGCCTGAACAGAAACTGTGTTGATCATAATAGAAACAGTAATTATAATTTGCTTGTAAAATCGTTATTGTTGATACTATTGTACTAAATTTCTGCAACGACGTGTATTTGTGTGAAATGTAGTGGAATCACAAAATATCAATTTCGTAAAAATACGAGTTAGGGCCTTTCTACTTGTGGCCATTTGTTTATTATAATTTATTTGAGATAATAAAAGGCCTTTATTTCTAATAAGCAAGTATTGAAAGGAGTTTCAAATGCGAAGAAGCTTCCGAAAAATCTCAAATCGTATGCATTTAAGAAAAAAAATTTTTTTTGCAAATTTTTTAAGAAAGGGGTACTACCCCTTTGCTAAAAATCAATTTTTTGGTTGAAACACAATTTTACCCAATTTTGCCCAAAAATCGTTTATTTCTAATAAGCAAGTATCGAAAGGAGTTACAAATGCGAAGAAGCTTCCGAAAAATCCCAAATCGCATGCATTTAAAAAAAAAAAGATTTGCAAATTTTTTAGGAAAAAATCGTTTTTAAATTTGCTAAAAATCAATTTTTTGGTTGAAACACAATTTTACCCAATTTTGCAAAATTTCAACCAAAAAATTAATTTGAAACTGTAAAAAATTTTATTCTTTTATAGTCCGGTCATTTAGGGGGAAGCAGGGGGTAGGGCAGAGGAAGATCAGTTTACGTGTCAGCTTCGTCATAAAAGCTTAAAAATTTTATTTTTAAAGAATGTAGGCTTAAGTAAAACAATTTGTTAAATTTTTACACCATTTTTGCATATATAAAAACGCCCAAAATCGGTCCAAAAATTATTTTTTTTGTTTTTATAGCTTAACGCGTTAGACCTTCTTTGAAATAAAAATATATCTCTTGCTTAACAAAATTATAAAAGAAAACTTTAAAAATTATGTTTTTTAGAGGTTGATTTATTTCTTCTTAGGGGAAATTTTTTCCGTCTGGCCTGATTCTGTCCATTTACAAACTTGACCTGTGCTATCCTTCAAGATATATTTATACCAAGTTTCAAGGGTCTGGCTCTTTTCGTTTGGACTGAATTGTGATTTTCACAGACGGACGAACGGACATGGCTAGATCGTCTTAGATTGCATCACTGATCAGGAATATATGTATATAATTTATGGGGTCTCAGATAGATATTTCGCTGCGTTACACACGTAATGACAGAGTGAATATACCCTCCAAATTCTTTTTTGGAGGGTACAAAAAAAAACTTATTGCATAAAAGCGCTTCTCTCGTATAAATTATAAAAAGTTGATAAATATTTTTAATATGCAATTAATTTCGAACATTTTCATTCATTAGTAGAAGAGTTGTTACAAAAAATAAAATAAATGAAAATAAAAAATATATAAAAACTCATATTACGAAAAATCAAATATCAATATCTTTTTTATTGCATTCTTTTTTTATTATTATTATTGTTATTCAATTATTTACTTTTCACTTTCTTTTCAGACTCGTTCCTTGCACCGTCCATCTGGCGAAAATGATACAAAAATCTGGTTGTGATGTTTTATGTATTATTGATCGTCAAATACCCTCCGAATTAACAGAACAATTCAATGAGTTTCGTTCGTTCGATAATGCTTTCGATTCGGTAGTATCATGCTTCAAATCGAAACAATTAGACTTGCCAGTGGTATATTCACCAGTGCCTGAACTAAGCGATTATCATGATGTGAGATGCTATCAGCAAGCTGCTGCTAAATCCCTACAAAGAGCCATAAAGGCGGGCTTCAAAGCGCCTCTTTTATTCATTCCCCAAAATAAGAAATTCAAAAATACCGAAATATGCACTGTATTGGGTGCTCTAGAGGAACTGTATGTAGTAAGTTGAATGATAATAAAATGTTTTTATTTCTACATGGGAGTGTGTGTGTATCTGAAGAAAATTTTATATGAATTTTTTAGCCCATTCAATTACGTGAAGACTTGCCTGAAAAACGTCAACGTGTTGCCAATTTGTCTGTAATGATGTCAAATCCTAAGGCTGAGGAGATCTTTAAGGAGGCTCTGATTTTGGAATCTGGAAGATTTGTGGCGCGTGATATTGGTAGGTTTGAGCAAATGGTAACATAAAAATATAATACAAGATGGAAAAAGTTTGAGCCCATAAAACTGCTAAAGTAGGGTTTTTATACTGTCAGCTGTTGTAAATGATAATGCTCGTCTAGATTGTGGAAATTTCATTCAAAATATCTTATAAATGCCAGGAATTCGATTTGATATTTTACCATGCACAATATAAATAATTTATACAATATCGTTTATTAGATCGTACTTAAAATTCAGGGCTGTTGGCTTTGCTAAAAGCAACAAGCAGCTGATCTCGGTTTGAATGAAACAATGAGCGCCTAAAACTATACATACATTATTTTTTGTTAAATTTCAGGTGTTGGAGATCCCGAACGTATGGCACCATCACGTGTTGAAGAATATATTTCACAAATATTCAAAGGCCTTAAAGTAACCGTCATCAGTGATGTAAATGTAATTGCTAAAGAGTATCCTTTATTTGCGGCAGTGAATCGTGCCGCTAATCAAGTGAAGCGTCATCAAGGACGTATTATTTTCTTAGAATATAAACCTCCTCAAACTGCTAAGAAAACTTTGATGTTGGTAGGCAAGGGTGTGACTTATGATACCGGTGGTGCTGACATTAAGGCCGGAGGCATTATGGCCGGTATGTCTCGAGACAAATGTGGTGCGGCTGCTGTGGCAGGCTTTATGCAGGTACATAAAAACACATACAAATGATAATTTGTTATTTAACTTAAATAAAAACTTTTGTTGTTCTTCAAGATTGTCAATGAACAAAAGCCTTCTGATGTTCACATTATAGCTGCCTTGTGTTTAGTGCGCAATTCGGTAGGCGAAGAATCTTATGTGGCCGATGAAATTATAACATCACGTGCTGGAGTTCGTGTACGTGTTGGCAATACAGATGCTGAAGGCCGCATGTGTATGGCTGATGCATTATGCCGTATGAAAGAAATCGCAGTGTCCGATAATTTACCCGATCCTCACCTATTTACCATAGCTACCTTAACTGGCCACGCCTGTTTAGCGGCTGGTGAAGGATATTCAATTGTTATCGACAATAGTGTGGCCCGCGCTGCAGATCATGCACGAAAATTACAAGAAATTGGCACTTCATTTGGCGAACCGTTTGAGGTCTCAGTTTTACGCCAAGATGATTTTGATTTTAATGCTGCCAAGGTTATTGGTGAAGATATTGTTCAATGTAATAATGCTGCTTCATCTCGTACACCTAGAGGTCATCAAGTTCCAGCCGCGTTTCTTATTCAAACAACCGGTTTGGAAAGCCATGGCTTGAATGCCGATAAACCTTTAAAGTATACCCATTTGGATATTGCTGCAAGTGCTGGAGAATATCCCAAAATGCCTACTGCTGCCCCAATTGTCGCTTTAGCTAAAGTTCATTTGTCTTAAAAAAGATCTCTTAAGGAATGGTATACTAGCTCGAACAGTTTTTTTTTATTTTATGCTATACGTACTTCTCTTTAAAAAATTCTCTTTAAAAATTTTTAGTTATTAAGATTTTCTTGAAAACGTGGAATCCTATGAATATTTAAAAAAAAAACTAGCACAGATGTACGTATTTGCATTCATGCAGTGTACATAATATGTATATACAATGCACAATAATTAAATAAAATTTAATATCTTATATTTTCAAAAATATATTAATATATTATTAAATATATTAAACGTGTCTCTTTATATCCTCCAATAAATAACTGGAGGGTATATTCTCAGTCATATCGCAGCGAAAATCTCTCGAAGACCCCATAAAGTATATACATTCTTGATGTCCGTCCGCCTGTCTCTGGAAATTACGATTCAGTCCAAACGAAAAGAGCCAGACCCTTGAATTTTGGTATAAATATATATTGAAGCATAGCACTGGTCAAGTTCGTAAGTGGGGTGAATCGGGCCAGACGGAAAATAGGCTTGCCTAGAAAAACTAAACCAACCCCTAAAAAAACAACACAATTTTTAAAGTTTTTTTTTGTAATTTTCTTAAGCAAATGATATATTTTTAAGTCAAAGAAGGTTCAAAGCATTGAACTCTGATCATTCTCTTTAAATTTTAATAAGAACAATAGAGAAATAATGTAACAAATTAAAGAAAAATTCAAGATTTTTCTTTAATCTATTACAAAACCCTCGAGTCGATTCCAGAACGGTAATAAGGCAGAATATCAAAAATAGGGCACTTCTGTACTACTTCTCTTCAGCAATTGACAATTTCGAACAGCCTCTTGTTATATTTAAGGCCTCAGAGAGCATTCACGGAATGTCAGCAGGAGTTAATTGTTGTCCACAAGGAGTAAGGATTCTATTTTTGATATTCCCCCTATTCCGTAGCTATTTGTCGATGTCAACGTCACCCTTATTCCATTTGTCAACATGAAAACAAAACATATTTTTTTTGCCTTGTTTACTTCAACTTGTCATTCCAGTTGTCGCTTTCGAACATTATCGATGACTGGCAGATGTAGCTTTCCGCAATTTTCCTGTTCCAGAGTTTGAAGAGACCCAAGAAAGGACGACATTTTGAGACGATTGAGGAGATAAAAACTGAATAGCTTAAAGAGGTTACAGACATGGCAAAATTTCATAACAGAACTGTTGGGTTACTCTGAAATTCTATTCGAAATAAAATGCTTTCGAATTGAAATTTTATTTACATACAAATTCGAACAGGTTTTTGTTTTATATCTAAGGGCGATTACTTTAAAGTGGCGAAAATAAAAATTGGTAAAAAAATAAAAATTTAAATTCGTCTGTCTTTTGATATATTAAAATGTGCTCTTTTCCAAAATATTTTCAAGATATGTTGTATGTATTTTAATTATAGACGATTGTATGTTTAATCCACATTTTGGAAAAAAAAAACGATTTATCGAATCCAATTAGTCAGACATGGAGACAATTTGAATAAAAATTTGTAAAATGGACAAGTTATTTTTCAATTAATTAACTAAATTATCAAAATGTTTATATATGCATTTTCTTGTATGTTAACAAAATAATCTATAAATTCGCAATTTTGTAATTGAAGCCATTGACACTTTTTTTTATAGATTTATGCAACAACTAAATAAACTGAAATCAATCACTTATCAAATTTATTCAAATTATAACGGTAAGTTGTTTTGTTGTTTTCTATACGAATAAGTAAACATTTTTGAAACTACTGACCGCAATGTAGCTGAGAACTTGAAGTATCTTTATTACTTGTTATGTATGTGCATTGCAAATAATTTTAAATTTCAAATAAATTACATAAGTTGCAAAAGAAAACATTCTCAATTACATAAATGAACAATGCAAAACTGCAGAAAAAGACACGAACTTAAAATGCGACTCAGTTTTATTTTTCAAGTTTGCAATTGTTATAAATAATTGATGGATGGCAAATTTAAAAGAAGGTGTACTTTACAAAAACTCTCGATGGGAACGATGCTTAAGCAAGTTATGCATTTATGTAAGTATGTATGTATGTGTCTTTAAATACCCTGCAGGAGGATAAGCGTTAATTGTCTTTAAGCTACTGGTACGATTACTAGTATAGCAAGTACTAGTTTAAAAGGTGATTGAACATATACAGAAAACCACTAGTACTTCAAGTACTTAGTTCATTTGTAGATTGATTTGACTTGTAGAATTTCATATTACTTTCTGATCATGTTTTAACGCGAATTGCTAATTCACATTTTCATTTATTTTATTTTTAGTTGTTACAGTTTTTAAACAAATTCAAATTTGAAAGAATAGTATGCTGTGCACTTTTTCGCTGCACCACCGCTGAAATATCAGTTTATTTATTCGAACATTTATGTAAGTAAGCCGGAGTTTTCTTGTGTGTTAAAAAAGTGTCATTTTAAAAAATAAATAAAACTAAAAGGTAATTTTAAATTTTTTTTGTTAATATTGACATGATATGTATGTAAAATCAGCGATCTTTTTTAAAATAATAAAAACTAACATATGTAATGTATGTTCATTAGTGTTTCGTATATGGTGGAGTACCAAACGTAACTCAAGTTGTACAAAGGTGCTAGTGGATTGAGTGTGCCCTGAAGGAACTTTCCATTTCCTCTTATAAACTAAGGATTGATGAACCAAAAATTGCTTGTGAAGACAAAGACTGAACAAATTTCATTGGGTTTAAAAACAAATAAATTTAGGGATTTTTTTTATATATAAACCAGTTCTTAATGCAGAACTGATTATACTAGTACCCGACTAGAAGAAGTTATACATAGTACTCATCTAGTAATAATAGTACTAGTATCCGCCTAGTTTCCATCTAGTTCCAATGGTACCAGTAATTTTCCCAACACTCTCAATGTTAATTTGATCATTAACATGGTATGGGAAAGTTCACAGCTGGGAACTAATACTGGTGATTTTTGTACTAGTGCAATACTAGTTCGATCTCGTGCATACATATATACATGTGTATCTGACAAATGCAACCTTGGGACATCCTTTATTGGTGAGTTGCAAATGCAAAAAAAAATTACATTTAAGTACGAATAAAATGGCTCTGATTTTATTTTTTGAATATAATTTTATGGGGGTTTCCTTCCTAATTTTGCTATTTCAAGTTATTATTGACAGAATCGTCAGACTGACTTCGAAAATTCGAACACAAAATTACTTACAACATAATGGAAACACTTCGACATGATTTCCCCAAATTCACTTAGTTTGCTCATAGTGGAAAAGTACTATAAGTGTTGACATAGAGATACTTGGTGACGGCAGTGAACCTAGTTGGCAAAATTATCATAAGCGACATTATCTACGACGACAAATGCTCGACATGTCTTTCGATTGGGGTTTCTCATCGACTATTTAAAGGAAATAGTCCTTCGTGTCTATATGACAACAATGTTCTACGTTTTGCTTTTAAAAAAGTCTTGTTGGGGTGCAGTCTGAGCATCAATGTCCCTGGGTTTGTATAGAAAAGTCATTAACGATCAGATATGGAACTATATAGCTTATATAGTCGTCGAACATAAGATAATGGGTATATTGGGTCCTTCATATAGTAGTGACAAAATGAATATACATATTTCGTCTTATTCTGTAACAAATGTCAACGTCACGTCAAGACAATATCAAAAATAGGACAGTTTACGAGTGAGGAGAGTTTAAATGCCTTCGCACTTGCAGTGACCGTTGCCAACTGCATCGAGTGGTGTTTCCACTAAAACAATCCCCCCTCCTCTTTTTCTGCTGTTTTTGCCGGTACCGCTTTCCGCATTACTTCATGAAAGAGACTGTTAAATGTAATTAAACGCTGAGGAAGACCAGTATCCAGAGGTGTTTGCCCTTATTCTGTAACACTTTGTCAACGTCACGTCAAGACAATATCAAAATTAGAATACTTCAGTACTCATTCTATTTAACAATTATCAATTTCTAACAACCTCGTGCTGTATTCAACGCCATAGAGAGTAGACACAGGCTGTCAGAAGTAGTTAATTATTGTCCAATCACAGACGTGATGTTGGGAAATAGTTGCAGAATAAGAGGTATTATCTTTTATAAAGGTCAACGACAAGGTGAGCGACATTGCCGCCCATATCGTCTTATCCGACATCGGTGTCATTTGTATGAAAATTTCGTAGAACGATTTGTATGGAACTACCTTCAGTATGTGTTCTACGACGTTTTTTATTTTGCGTCTTAAAGACGTTTTATTTTGCGGTATGAAATTATCGGAAGACCCTGGCGATGATATTTTCCAGGAGAGCGAAACTTTAACGCGTTAAAACACACCGATACATTGACGCAAATGTACTTCGTGGCACTGTTGTCAAGCTTTACGTCACTGGGTGGGAAAAGTATTATTACCCTATCTATACTTGTTCGATCCTATTGCGGAGCCATTCTAATCCACGAAGTTCAGTAAGAATTGTTTTCGGAAACTCACATACCTATTTTCCATTTTTATTGCTACATATTAATATTATACACAATGATCTCGTCGAGATGCGACCTCTCACTATACATATATCGTTTTCTGAAAGAGCATTGAAAAATAGTTACAGTGTTCATAAAAGGAGACGCTGTGCAAATAATAGCTGTTAATATTATTACTCGTATTTATTTTTTACTTGGACTGACACTAAGAAGGCGATCCCTACCTATGAAATTTTAGGAACGTGATAACGAGCAGCTCTATAAGTGAGATCAAATTTTAATTAGTCAACATTTTCTTGTCCTTTCTTTTTTTCGAACAAAAAAGATAAGCAATATTTTTCAAAATTTTAACGAAGAAGTCATCCAAAAAAGGAGTTGTGAAATATTGAAAATATAAAAAAATATTGTAAAAATTTTTTATATAAAAAGTTAAAAAAATTATTTAAAAATATAATAATAGTACTCACCGACTTACGTAGAATGTGGTCGCAAGTTAAATCCGAAGGAGTTGTATTTCAAATTCGACAGGATTCTGAGGAAAGAAAAAAAAAGTATATAATCAAATTAATAATTTTCTCATTTTTGAAAATCAGTTTCAAAAAGCTTATAAGTAATGAATTATATGTTCTTTTTTAAAAAATTCGTTCTGGTCCAACTTCAGTGTATATATTTTTGCACTTGTTGCGAAACTGGTTGAAGTTGAAATTTATAATTTTTTTTTAAATTTCAACTGATTTTTATACTCTCCAAAAAACAATTGTAGGGTATATTCAATTTGCCAATCAGTGTGTAACGCACCGAAAGATCCCTCTAAGACCCCATAAACTATATATATTCTTGATCAGTGATGAAATCTAAGACAATCTAGACATGTCCGTCCGTCCGTCCGTCTGGATATTACGATTCAGTCCAAAGACATAACCAGACCCTTGATATTTGGTACAAATATATCTTGAGGGATAGCACAAGTCAAGTTCGTAAATAGGCTAAATCGGGTCAGAGGGAAAAAAGTTCCGCTAAGAAGAACTAAACTAACCTTTAAAAAAAACATAATTTTTAAAGCTTTTTTTTACAATTTTGTTAAGCAAATGATATATTTTTATGTTAAATAGGGTCCAATGCATTAAACTTGGAGCCATAAAGTCAAAAAGATATATTTTTGGCCCCGCCCCTATTAGTGGGCGTTATTATATACAAAAATAGTGTACAAATTTAACAATTTGTATTATTGAAGCTTGTATTCCTTAAAAATAACATTTTTAAGCTTTTATGACGAAGCTGTAACGTAACTTGATCTTCCTCTGTCCTACTCCCCTCCTTCCCCTTTGCCCCTAAATGACCCTGTAAAAAAATAAGAAAAAATGACACTTAATTGCCCCAACAATTTATTTTTCGTGTTTTATGACAAAGGTGAAATGTCTCTCCCCGGCCCTTGCTATAGCGACCGCCACAAAATAGTTTTAATGCCCTCCAAAAAGAAGTGGATCCCATAAAGTATATATATATTCTTGATCAGTGATGAAGTTTAAGACGACCTAGCAATATGCCCATGCGTTCGTCTGTGAATAACTCGTTATAGTCTATTTTTTGACCCCGCCCCCTTTAGTGGACGTTTACGTACGATATTATATTCAAAAATAGTGTGAATATTGAACAATTTGTATTCCTTAAGCCTACTTTCCTTAAAAATTTAATTTATAAACTTTTACGACGAATGTAATGTTTTTTTAAAGTTTTTACGATTTAGGTGAGATGTCTCTTTCACGGCCTTTCTCGGAGTGACCCAGTAGAGTTTTGAATTTGGGCACAGAAATATCTTAAAGGAACTGTGACTCAGCAGGTCAAACATTTTTAGCTTATTCCTTTTTTGTACGTTGATAAAAATATTAATACGTAACTTTCTACGCTAATGGAAAGGAGTCTCAGTCATGATCATTCCAACACATTGGAAACGACCGTATTAAAATACATTTTTTTCTTGTTTACTTAAGCAAATTACAATAAAAATGTAAATTCTAATAAGAATAAAAATAGAGTTATCATTTAATAAATATGGGGAGGTTATTTAAGATTCGACTCGGTCAAATATAACATTTTTACTTGTTCATATTCTATGTAAGTTTCAATTAGGTGACGTGATTTACACAAGTAGAACCACCTGAATATTCATGTTAGAATCTATAGCGTTCAGCTTTAAATAACCTGAGATATCACTTTCTGCCAGCAAGTGATCGAAAATAATTGCTATTGCAGTAATAATTCAACTTCGCCTGTTATATTTTCTATGCTGGCAGTTATTGTGTGTTGCTGCATATTCCTTTTGTAATTGTGTTTGTAAATCAGAAATGGTTTAAGCTTTAAACTTTATACCAGCAAATGGGTATAACTGAAAACAATAACAACAAAGAGCGTCTAACAGAATAGAAACAGCTACCAGAACAGCAAAAATAACAGCAACAGAAACGATGACGGCGACAACATCACCCATCAACGGGCCACAAAGGCAATAACACAGCAACAACAAAAGAAATAGAAGAATAAAAAACAAAAAAAACAAAAACAAATAACATCCAACGGAATATTATGCAATCACAGCAGGAATGAGACACTCTTGACCGAGTTTTTTAAACTTAAACCTAACGGTAAACAGGGCCATTTGTATAACCAACGTCATCATCACCGTTTAGTTGGTTTGGTTGGTTGGTTGGCTGTCTGGTTGGTAGGTTCGTTTGGATATTTCAATTTGTTCTGTTCTGTTCCCTCGTTTGTTTAGTTTGGCATAAGAACAGTTTTATTATTATTATTGTAGTAGTTGATGTTGTTGTTCTTGATATTTGCTGTTATTTGTTGTACTTTTTGCTTTTTTTTTTGCATTGTAACGTTTAAAGCTAGAGCTCTTTTTTTAAATGCATTCATACATTTGTATATACATATGTATGTGTGCGTATGTATGCATATAAGTATATGCATCCATCTATCTAGTGCGCATGCGTACGTACATATTTAGTTACTTACTTATATTAGGGGCCCCTCTGCTCTATGAAGAAAATATAGTATTCAAATACCATAACAGTATTTCAATACAGGTGTGACCCTGTCAAAATAGATTTTTAAAATTCGGCACAGAAATGTCTTGAAGCAACTCTGGTCTAGCAGCTTAAACATTTTTAATTTATTTACTAAATATTTGGAGGACATACATATAAGATTGGACCCGGTCGAATACAACGTTCTTACTTGTTAAATATAAAATATGTTTGATTACCAATTTAAAAAAATAATAATTTTTAATATATAAAAAAAATTCAAATGTTCTAGGTCAGAAGCTGTCTTTTTGACTTTTATGATTCCTAATACCAATGAATTTCTTTCAAAAACATCAAGCCTGTTTAATATTTAAAGAACAAACAAAAACAAAGAGATAGTTTTTAATCGATTAAATACCAAAAAAGTTTCAATTGTCCAATCCTAGAATCATTTTTCGATTTTGTTTTCTTCTTAATACCAATTTAATTCTTCCTGGTTTATTAAAAAAAAAATGGAAAACGTTTGTGCCTAGAGGTCATCCCTGCAACTACCCGCCAACAAATGCTAATATATTTTATTTTTTAAACTGCTATAACTTTTGAAAGGATCAGCCGATTCCCACGTGGTAAGCGGTGATTGATGTAGTTCTTCGAGTCGTATAAAAAAGTGGACGACTCTAATTGACCACATATTATTTTGAGTTTTTTTTAATTTTTTTTTAAATTTTTTCTTTCACTGCATCTCACGAACGCGGGAACCGATTTTGTCCCGGTTTGTGGAGATCGACGTGGTTTTTAAATGTCAAGAGCTGATTTTGAAATCGATCGGTAAGACCGTTTAAAAGTTATTCCATAAAAGTCACCGTTCTTCTTATCTTTTTTTTTTTTTACTTTTGACCGGTTCCAATTCCCAGGAAATCTAAGTTTGAAAGAACCCTTTGAAACGAGTGCAGTTTTGTTCGATTCGGTTCTGCCGTTCAGAAGTTATAAGTGGGTCACACACACACACACACAAATACATACATACAGACATCCTGTCGGCCTCTCAGGAGTAGTCAGGAAAGCTTCCTGGGAACTCAAAACGCTGAGAGTGAAAACGGGTAACTCCCGATTTTGTTTTTTAAATTTTATTACCGGGAAGTTAAAAACAACAACAATTAATTTTGGCTAACTAGACTTGGGTTGGACTGCTGCCTGCGTAAATTAAAACCGATGTTGACTCATTTTTTTCTGAAATTAAAATATATTTTCAGGCAATTATAATTGAATTTAATGCAGGAAGTTATTTTTCATACAAAATGTCTCATATTTGCAAATTTTGCAAATGAATATTCTTATTCTAGAATTTTGCATATTTACATTAAAAATTAACACTCGGTGCATCACTAGTGGACAATGTTAATGCTTGCTGGGGCTATCCAAGTCCTAAAATAATCTTATAATGATGATCTGAGAGGAGTAACAATAACAAATATTTTAAAAATTAAATAAAAAATATTATGAAATTTTTCTATTTGACACATTGTTGTCACAATACTAATATATAAATGAAATTTATTTGTTGGTGGTTAAGCAATGTCTATATGCATTTCATTGGTGCTTTACCAAATCACCAGTAGACTTTAACCACAGTTTTGAAAAGTTAAAAACCTCTTATCTTATGCACATACTTCGGAAAACCATCTGAGAATTCACAATCTGTAAATTACAAATTATTTTCAAAAATAACAACAGAATAAGAATAGTAGGCCTTGAAACTCATACAAAACTAAACCAACAAATAAAGTATATTTGATACGAATCTATTTTATAAATACTTTTCTTGTTATCCAATGGATTTCTGATTGAGGTGTAGAAAAATAAAATAGATTCGTATCAAATATACTTTATTTGTTGGTTTAGTTTTGTATGAGTTTCAAGGCCTACTATTCTTATTCTGCTGTTATTTTTTAAAATAGTTTGTAATTTACAAGATGTGAATTCTCAGATGGTTTTCGGAAGTATATGCATAAGATAAGAGGTTTTTTAACTTTTCAAAACTGTGGTTAAAGTCTACTGACGATTTGGTAAAGCACCAATGAAATGCATATAGACATTGCTTAACCACCAACAAATAAATTTCATTTAATAAAAAATATTTTAATTCAAAAATAATGATTTCTGCGCAAGCAATTCGTGAACATTTTCTGTTTACTTATAGCATGGATCAGCCTAATGTACGCACACACACATATATATACTCATAGATACATACATTTGTATGTGTGTGTTTGTTGATTTAATTTTATTCCTTTGGAGAAAAGGTGTAATTGTTGTGTTTAAACATGTCCATATTACATACATACATACGTGATGTTGGTTGTGTGGTGCACTTCTTCCATTCTATGCTGTTGTTGTTAAGGAATGAATAGTTTACAACTAAATTTTTGTTGTTTTTGTTATTGAGGATAGTCACTATAATTATGTAATTTGCATTAAACTTAATAAGAAGTTTAAGACATAAACTCATTCACGTTCGTGTTCTTTTTTTCCCCCCGTTTCAATAAGCATTTTTGTTGTACTATTGTTGCAGTTGTTTTCCTTTATTTTGGCCTAATAACGGTTCTTGACCTGTATTTGTTCGAATTGGCATTTCAATTGTTTAGTTATTTACGTACATACAGATAAACATACACACATATGAATGTATGTAAATATGTATATAAACATGTAGGTTACAAACGTTCTAGCTGCCATTTATTAAACAACTTTTTTATTTGAAATTGGCAGATATTTTGGGTTAAATCATTCCTACCGATATGGATTGAAAAAGAAATACTCCTGAATAATTTGACGGGTAATTACATTAAAACAGGGGGCAAATTACGGCTAAATATCGATCGGAATGCGTATTTAAAATGCATTGAAATGAAGATCGATATGGAATGCGGTAATTTGGCGCCTGTTGTTTTCTACAAAGATATTCTCAAAGGCGTGTTGATTTGAAGGGTAGCAAACGTTTCACAACTCCAAAACTTTAGAATCCAAAATATGCAATGGCAAATAGAACAGCAAGATTCAGAAATTTTGTACAATAAGAGGGCCAGCGTTACAGGACATTTAGAATGATCTGAAGATTCTGATAATGGAAATTTATTGGAAACATTCGAGCTTCTTGTTCAATTTGATGTCATAGCGAAGTTCCATCTAAAGTTTTGATAAAAAAAAAATCAATTAAGAACGTTACATTCGACAAGGTCGAATCTTAAAAATCCTCCAAAAAGGAGCAGCATAGCTGAGAGAACTTCCCATCAGCATAAAAGCAATTCACGTTATTTTTGCGGTTAATGTTTTATATCAACGCGCACAAAAAAGGGACGGAGATGAATTAAATATGTTTAAATTTAAAAACTCTATCACTCGGACAAGGGCCGTGGAGGAGACATTTCACTTTTGTCGTAAAAACTTAAAAAGCAAAATTATGGAGAAATTAAGTGTATAAAAAAATTATTCTTTTGTTAGGATTATTTAGGGGGCAAAGGGGGAGGCAGGGTAGGGCAGAGGAAGAACATCTCAGATTAGTAATAAAAGCTGAAAATTTTAATTTTTAAGGAATGTACGCTTAAGGAACATAATTTTTTAAATATTTACACTATTTTCACACTTCAACGTCCACGAAAGGGGACGGGGTCCAAAAATGGATTTTTCTGATTTTCTTTTGCTTAACAAAAATAGCAAAACAACGTTAAAATTTTGCGGTTTTTTAGAGAGTGGTTTAGTTCTTCTTAGGGGAACTTTTTTCCCTTTAACCCGATTCAGCCTACTTACAAACTTGATCTGTGCTATCCTTTAAAATTTATTTGTACCAACTTCCAAGGGTCTGGCTTTTTTCGTTTGGACTGAATCGTGATTTTCATAGACGGACGGGGAACGTGGCTAGATCGTCTTAGATTGCATCACTGATCAAGAATATATGTATATAATTTATGTTAGAGGGATATATCGCTGCGTTACACATGGAATGACAAAGTGAATATACCCTCCAATTCTTTTTTGGGGGGTATAAAAACCACTGCATTTTCGCAATAGTTTTGGCCTAGCAGAAAGCAGGTGCCCTTTTCATCTTCTCAAGATTGAAGAGATCCTTGAAAAGTTAGCGTTTCACTACAATTGAAAGAGATAAAACCTAGATCACTGAGAACCCAATGACAAACCAAAAAGTACTACGAGGATTAAAAAATGGCTAAAAAGCTCAGGCATAAATATATTATATCTGAAGGCTACTATAGGATTTTTTTACAAGTTTAAATCATAATAAAACAAGGAAATATATTTTTAATATCAGTGAAACGCTCTTTATTGGATAGAAAATTTTATGACATTAATGTTTATATATGATCTCTGCCATGTGGCCGCCACGGCTGGCGCGTAGAAGTCGCAATCTGGAACACCAATTTTCAACAACTAAAAAAATCTTCCATAAAGTAGAAGGGCACAACCCCACTTGCTGAGAACGGCGACGATTGACTAATTAGGATCATCTTCAATGCTTTCCTGTACAGCGGCTACAGCTTCTTCAGTGCGCACTGTTCGGCGTCTCACGGGATGCACATAATCAGTAACAGTAAATGTGGTCCAAAAACGATTTATTGTTCTTTGAATTAGCCGCTCTAAAGGACGATTATGTACGCCATAAAATCGAAGAAGTGCACTGTAAGTTTTCACAAATGAAACAATTTTGATTAAAAATTTCAAAAATTTGCACCCGTTGCTATGGTGGACATTGAGGAGGACAAAATAAAAATGTACGAATAAATATGTAAATATATAAACAGATCTCCTTAATAATAATATTCAATCAAAATGAATAAAACTTTGTAAATCAAAACGGGCAGCCCTTTAGACAGGGCCTTGAGTGTGGCAGCAAGCCTAAATCCGACACACAATAGAATATTCATATAAAAACATTTGCCCTGAAATGTTACTTATGGTACGTTCACATCTATCAAGTATTTCATCAAATAAACGTAACCAAAATTTAATTTTTCTTAATTTTAGCTATAAATTTTCATAACTTTAGGAAAATACTTTTAAAATGAGCACGAGTCTACTATTTGGTAAAAAATTAAATGCACAATCAGCATTGAATTATATCGTTTTATCTGTCGGGTTTGCACGCGACACATTAAAGAAATGTTGCTCACAAAATAGTGGTTATGCTTATTTCGTTAAATATTTGATAGATGTGAGCTTAGCCTTAGAAGTCAGATATTAGTCAGTATTACAGGGTCTTTCATTAGATGATTTTTATCTTTAAATTAAATAAAACCGAGTGTGCATCAGAGATTCCTTTAAAAGACTTAAAAATGTCTGCCACGGTTTCTCTGGGTGGAGCGCATAGGAAATATTAAATTTTCCTCGACTCTGGCTCATTCATAAATATGGCTTAATTTGACTTATGGCGTGGCATATGTTGGCTTTGAGAACGTGGGCAAATCTCACAATCCCAGTATCCATTTCACATCGACCTCCACGTAAGATGACCACACGTGCCACATACATCCGTAATGTTGGAATTACATGTCATTGGTGTCCTGATCATCAAATTCAGCTCAAAATAAGTTGATATAGCCCTCACCGTTGACAGTGAAATCCTTTCTAATATCGGTCTCAAAGAAATATGGATCGATGACACCGCCAACCCAAATTCCGTACCAAACAATTACTTTTTCGGCATTAAATGGACGCACTTGGATCTCATATGGATTGGTATTGTGATAAATTTGAAAAAAATTTCCAGAAATGGGCCCCATCGCTGAAGAGCGCAGTGATTTTAATAAAATAATTTTATTACACTGTGCAACAGTGAAAAAAATGCAAGGTCGTGACTATATGGGTTCGATTCTACTTTCAAGTTGTAGCAAAACCCTATACTCAGTTTGGCCAATTTGACCGTTTCTTTTTTATGGGCCTCCAAAGTTTCCCAATATTAGCATGATGCCCAAAAAAAAGGGATCATCAGTTTTTGCCAAATAGCTAATCAGCACTTGAAAATATCGCTTAACTGTGTTCGGCAAAAATGTAGACAAGCGTAGGTTGAATATTTCTTGTTTTGGGAAACTTTGGAGGCCCATAAAAAACGGTCACCGAATTGGTCAAACCTAGTATAGGTTTTTAATACAACTTGATAGTAAAGGGTCCGCCATCTAACATTTTTTTTTCAACTAGTGCTCATTTCTGATTTGACAGACAATTAGTTTGATCCTTCTGCTGAACGAATATAGTTGTGTATACGCTTGAACAACGCTTCGCTAAGTGGGCCTGCGATCGACTTACAGAAGATGCCGATTTTGCCAAAAAAAATCATCTCTTCAGATGAAGCTCATTTTGATCTTGGCGGGTATGTAAACAAGCAAAATTGTCGCATTTGGGTCACAGAAAACCCACACGCATGCATTGAAAAGCCGACGCACCCAAAACGAATCACTGTTTGGTGCGGATTTTGGTCCAGAGGCATAATTGGGCCATTTTTCTTCGAAAATGAGCAAGGAGTGGCCGTTACAGTCAATGGCGATCGTTATCGGGCCATGTTGAACGAATTTTTGTTCACAAAATTTGAAGAGGAGGATATTGGCAACATTTGGTTTCAACAGGACGGCGCTACGTGCCACACAGCCGAAGCTACACTCGATGTTTTGCGCCCTGTTTTTGAATATCGCATTATCACCCGCAGAGCTGATGCCGTTTGGCCACCTCGGAGCTGCGATTTGACACCGTTGGACTATTATTTATGGGGTGCGATAATGTGCTTAAAAATTGGACCGATCGTGTAGGCTACTGCATGGCCAGCCGAGACAGCCATTTGAATGAAATTATTTTCCATTATTAACCGGAAGGATTGTACTTTCAAATAAAAAAAGAAATTTGAGAAAATACTCAGTAGTTTTTTTATAACATTTAAAAAAAAAAGAAGTTATTTGGCGGACCCTGCAGAATCGAACCCATATAGTCACGGCCTTGCACTTTTCAAAAGGTCTGCATTTGTCGCATAGTATTATTTGGCCGTGTTATTAAATGCAATATCCATCTATGGTGATTTGATAAGACAGGCTAAATAAATGGCAACTATTGGAAGACCCTTTATTTAAGTGATTACCCTGAAGTTTAAAAATTATAACAGAAAATAATAATTATAATATTTATTTTCTCCAATAAAACTATGAAATTTCATGTTCATATTTCGCCATATGATCACTATTTCTCACACCTCACTGTCTATCTATATCTGTATGGTCTTTCCACAATTGTGTAGTTTATTTTTGACAAATCATATATGTATATGGCTAAGTAGTTTGATTTAAAATAGCCATGTTTGCTTAATATACATTGTATATGTACGAGTACATTGTACATACATAAATATGTACATACGAGTAGATACGCGTACATGGGAATACATATGTTTATTTGTTTAATGTTAAGCTCACGTGATTGGACGCGTGACCAATAGTTGTTGCTTTCATTGGTATGAATATTTTTGTGATAGAAAAAAAAACGTTTGAGTATTAGCGGGATATCAAGTTCTTAGTTTATTAAAAAACAATTGAATGGCGGGAATTACCATAAGGGAGACAATATTGCTTCTTTGAAGTGGTCACAGACTATGCAATATTATTGATTACTTTATTGCTATTATTTAAAAATTTTTGATGTGTTAATATCTATACGCGCGCCTCTAGGGCAGTAAACTATCAGTTTCAATACATACGCAAGTGTAAGTGTAAGACTTTGTTTGTTCGTTGCTTGGCAGTCGGTATTGAAAGTGATTATTGGGCAATTTTCATATAATTTTCCCACGCGACTTTCTCCGGAAATTCATAGCCGATTTTATTAATTTTTGAATTAAAACGCTAGTGCGGGTTTCGACGAAGAGTTTAGGCCAAAAATTAAGGCGATCCGATATCGGCGAGCGGAGATTTAAGTGTTTTAATTCGGAGTATTAATTTGGAGTAGTATTAAAAAAGCGTTTTATGTTGATCTTCGGTTTTGGCTTATGCATAGCAAAGAGAATAGTGACGTGGTTATACGTACATATATAAAAATGAGATAGCAAGACAGCAACGTATGTAGCTTATGTACAAACATAACAATGTATGTATGTACATTTGTCTGTTGCTTTGAATTCTCTTTTTGTTTTTTGTGGGTTTAATATAAAATAAATAAACAAAAAGGTGTTAACACATCGCCCGTGAGTTCGAACACTCATTGACTTTTTTCTATTAATTTTTCCGTTTTGCGCCAAACAAGACATGGAAAACTATCGAAATATTTCAACAGTTTGATAAAATATATCGATATAAGATGCTACACTATCAACATTTAAGAAAACTATCGATATGTCGATTACACCATCATGAGTATCGAAGTTTTTGCTTCTCATAGATTGTATTTGTTTGCACTTAAGCTTCAAAATAAAATATTTATTAACAAAACAAAAGAGAGGAAATATTTCAGCATTCGGTATGGATTTAATTTTATATCTCAAACAGATACTTTGAACGATTTCGAATGCCGCAATTAATTCTCCAACCTTGTTAAATATTTTTAAGTAAATTTAACGTTTTTGTAGGTCGATGTGGAAAAAATATTTTGCAGCTCTGTTTACCTCCTATTATCGATAGTAATTAAAAAATATCGATTGCAGAATAGAACCATTAATAATTACAAAGTAAAAAAAAAAACAAGTAAGAACGTTATATTCGTCCGGATCGAATCTCAAATACCCTACAAATATTTAGTAAATAAAAACTCTGTTTTGTTATTCCGGGAGGGGCCGTGGAGGAGGGGGCATGTCACCTTTACCATACAACACTAAAAAGTCAATTTTTAGGGTTATTAAGAGTAAAAAAATTTTAAATTGTTAATTTTTTCAACGGGCTTAAGTTCGAATCTGCATGACTGCAAAATGATTTTTTTATTATTTTATTAATCATCAAACCAGCAGAACGGATCAGTACTGATTTCGAGGCCGCTACGCCATCTCATCGGCGTTCTTTGTTCAATTTTTCCACTTTTGCAAGTGGTGCTAGTTAGTAGGAATATCAACTATTTAACCAATGATCGATCCGTTCTGCTGGTTTGAAGATTATTGAAAATATTCTTAATATTCCAATCTTAACATATAAAAAAAAATAATAAATAGAATTTGAACAAATTCATTTATTAATAAAATAATAAAAAATCATTTTGAAGTCATGGAGATTCGAACTTCAGCCCGTTGAAAAAAATTAACAATTTACATAAGAAAGTTCGACAAATTACATAAGAAGTTTCGACGAAGAAAGTTATACATAATGTAAAAAAAACTTTGTTTTTTATAGATTAATTTAGGGGGCAAAGGTGGGGGGAGAGTAGGGCAGAGGAAGATCAGAGAACATCTCAGCTTCGTCATAAAAACTTTAAAATTTCATTTTTTATACAATTTGTTATATATTTACACTATATTTCCATGTAATATGTTACTTCAACGTCTATTAAAGGGGGCGGGTCCAGAAGTGTTTTTTTTTGGATTTTCTGGCTGCAAGTTTCAAAACTTCTTTGACATAAAAATATATCATTTGCTTAACAAAATTACAAAAAAAAATTTTTTGAAAATTATGTTGTTGTTTTTTTAGAGGTTGATTTAGTTCTTCTTAGGGGAACTTTTTTCCCTCTAGCCCGATTCAGTCCATTTACGAACTTGACCTGTACTATCCTTAAGAATGTATTTATTGCAAATTTCAAGACTTCTGGCTCTTTTCTAGTGCACTGAATTGTGAGTTCCACAGACGGACGGACGGACATGGCTAGATCGTTGATAGCAGACTACCGCGCGTTTTGAGAAGAAAATGTAAACAAGTGATTTTCAAGTGCTCTTGAGCATAATTTTTTGGGGAAGAAAAATCATCTTTCAAACCAGGGCTAATTTTGATAAATATTATGGGGACTCTGTAGCATCCATTTACATGGCTAAAAGATGGTTTACTGAATTTCAATGTGGCCATACAAGAGCGGAATACGACGAACGTTCTGGACCCGCAGTTGAAGTCTCTATATTTAAAACAATTGAAAAAATTCTCAATATTGTTTCAGTCGGTCGGGAATAGAAAGTGAGAGAGATTGTGGAAACCATAGGCATCTCATGTGGCTCTATGATTTTAATTTCAAATGATCATTTGGGTATGAGCAAGCCTACCGCATTAGGTCACAATCAAGGGTACACCCAAGTGCAGTTTCCATGGCAAAAACTTATTAAGTGGGCAACGAGTTACTCTCTCATCCGCCCCTGTTCCCCAGATTTATATAGTCACTAATTTGAAAAAATGGCTCGGCGGAAAGGCATTTGACTCCAACGAAATTATCTCAAAAACAAATGCCTATTTGGATGACATCGACAAATCATATTTTTCGGAAGGCATAAACAAATTGTGGGGAACGTTGGATAGAACTCAAAGGCGAATATGATATATAAAATAACTTTTTATATAAAAACTTGTGTCACGGGCTTATTGACCCACCCTTGTATTTTAAGAAAATTGTTATGAATTATTTTTTAAATAAAATAAATTTCAAACTCATTTTAAATTTTATGAATATGAGGAAAAGCAATTAGTATTTCGCTTTTATACGAGTATAAGAAGAGTAATAATTTCTCCAGAAGTTTGTGCATGTCAATCTGAAGTTAAAGATGGTGGCTCTAGCATGTTCTCCGCTCGATAGTAAATAAAAATATGGTCACGATATCATCTCTAAGTTTGATTTTTAGTTTTATTAAACCAAAAAACTAAAGTTGAAAAATAAATGTGGCAGTCAGTTTGTCAGACAGATAAGCATGTAGAAAGATCAGCATGCAGTAAAGACTTTAAAGCAGAAAAAGTTAAAAACAAAAAAAAAAAAAAAAGCTAATAATAATAACAACAACAGCAGAATCCGAACGTCTTGCATGGCAGTTGCAGCAAGAGCAACTTCAATTGCAACAAACGACAGAAATGATCTTAAATGAATGCGGAAGTTTTTTTCTTCAGGGTTTCGTAACCAGGTTTATTTCTTAGTTTGTTATTTTGTTGTTTTACTCTTTTTGTAATTTTATAAACAACTTTAGTTGTTTCTGTAAACTGAATGCAGCAACAATATAACAACAACAACAACAATTACAAAAACATTGGCTGTGAGAGCAGCGTGTGCAGCAGGGCAGCGAAATTGTAGCTGAAATGGTCACATGTAATTGAAGCAGATGCTGCATTAGTGGCAACAACTTCTGTTGCAGTTGTTGCTGCAACGACAACAGCAACAAAAAATTAGACAACCAGTCAAGATTTATACTAAAGAAAAACTACAATTTCAAGTGAAATCTTTGCAACAACAAATTCATCTTGTTCGTCTTGCGCATTTTTTTCGTTGTCTTTGTATCGTAACTGACTTATTCATAATGCTTCTCAAATCATTATGAATAAGGCCGTACGTAAGACTGCAATAAATAGAAGGCATCCTTCAATATTCAATAAGAGTTGGTACTCTTTTTAATTTTATCAAATATTTTGCAATAGATTAATTTTGATACGAATGATTAAGAAGTGAGTTGTTATTTTACTTATACGCATGTACATATTTGGCAGATCTTTTTTTTTTCTTTTCAGTTGAAAGGTACTAAAAATGTTCTATTCGTAATAGACATGCGAATGTGACTAACAGCTTTTCACTCAATTCGCTCGTTGGATCATGGTCGCATGTTTGTAAAAATACATATAAAAGTTGTGAAGACAATAGATGAACTCATTTCTTAGGGAAACATTTCTTTTTAGGAATGGTGTTCTCTAAGACCCCATAAAGTATATATATTCTTGATCTGTGGAAACCACGATTCAGCCCAAACGAAAAGAATCAGACCCATGAAATTTGTTATAGATAAATTTTGAGGGGTAGCACAGGTCATCGGGCCAGAGGGAAAGTGGTTTCCCTAAGAAGAACTAAACCAACCTCTAAAAAATAATGTAATTTAAATTTTTTTTTTGTAATTTTGCTAATGATGTATTTTTATGTCAAAAAAAAATCCAAAGCTTTGAGTTATAACCCATAAAATCAGAAAAAATCATTTTTGTCCAGGAAAATAATTTTTTCAAATTAATGTTTTTACAATATTTTTTATTATCCGTACATCCCTTAATTATATTTTAATAAGTATTTTTTGGGCCATAATTTCTATTCACTAGTTTTGGTGGAACTGGATTCAGTTCCTAGATTTTGGCTTCCAAATGAATTTAATAAAATTATACTCCAAATGTTGAGTGATTAACAGAGCCCTGTTAACTGCAGAATATGTTTGTTACAACTTACGGTTTGCGTCTTCGCTAATATAAATTTCAATTTACAGTCGACTCCGCTTTACTGGAAATAACCAAAACCCAATTTTTTCAGTTATCCAATTTTTTCTCTAAAACGTAGTTCGGATTACTTAAATTTGTTACAGTTAAGCGTACTGCTTAAAATCTGTTAAACAATATTTTTTATATCAAATCTGTATATTTTTTTACGTCAATTTAACGTAAAAATTTTATTTAAAAAAACTATTAATGGAATTATTCATTATTTTGTTGGAATTTTTCACGAGTTCCTCGAAAATATCTAGCCACTTGCATTGACAATGTAATAGAAAAATACAATAAAGTACGTAAGAGCGAAAAGGACAAATATATTTTGCCATTTAATTTTTTAACGGACAAAACAATTTTTTAAGCCATAAATTATGCAATCGATTTCTAATAAATTTGTCATTGTTTATTTTTTCACTAAAGCGAAGTAAGTTTCATACAAAACGTAGTTGTGGGCTTGCTTTTGGTTTTCAGTAATACGATATTTTCAGTAAAGCGATGTTTCGCTAAAGCGAAGTAAATAAGACTAGCTGCGTTTAAAATCAGTGCGAGGATTTGTATCGCTTTCAGTAATCCGATATATTTCAGTAAAGCGTGTTGCGCTAAAGCGCATTCGACTGTATCTTCATACACATAATATTTAACAAATTGCATTCTTTAAGCCAACGATTCATAAAATTTTAATTTTTATGCTTTTACGGCGAAAGTAATATGTTTTCTGATCTTGCCCTGCCCTACATCTCCATCTACCTTTGCCCACTAATTGACCCTACAACAATTTTTTTCTATTTCTAATTTATCTCCGTTCTTTTTTGTGTGCAATGATAAAAAATATTAACAACAAAAATAACGTGAATTAATTTTATGCTGATGGAAGGGTGTCTCAGCCGTCCTGCTCCCAACTCAAGCGTATCAAAACGACCGGATCAAATTAAATTTTTCGCCTTGTTTACTTAACCCAAATAAGAATAAAAGTAGAGTTTTTTTTACTAAATAATTGGAGTGTATTTAAGATTCGACCGGTTCGAATATAACGTTTTTATTTATAAAATATATAATTTAAAGAAGTTAATGAAGAGAAGTGAGCAATTTTTCCCAACTCCATATAAGTAACCAAAAACTAGTTCATTTGCATCTATTAAAAATGAAATAAAAATATTAAAATTGCTTAACATCAAGAATATAATTTCGGATTCACTAAAAGGGCATCAAAAGTAGAAAACTTTTTGCACTACTTCCAGATCACAAATTCAGGATGTTATCGACTTCCTTGTAAAATATTTTTTACTAAGTAGAATTGCATATAATTAATTAATTCTATTAAAAATGACACATCATTCCTAAGCAGTTGATTGGTTCTCTATGTGGGATTTAATCAAATTTTGGGAATGAAATATTCACTTGCTGTGAGGAGTGTGGAATAGAAACATTTCTTTTACAATTCTGCGTAAACTTTTATGAAAGGGTTCACGTAAACAATTTTACATCTTGTCTGTTTCGTTCCCTATTGATTTCTTTTCTTAAAACCTGATCTGCCGCAAATTGGAAAAATGTAATCAACGATTTGAAGTATTTAATTATTGTATTTAGAACAAGATCTTATAAAAATAATCTTATATAGTGATGATGATTTCATAATAAATTTGAATAAGCCGCTACCATGAGATCATTGTAATCAATCTATCGACCAGGGTGCAAATTACGGCACTCGATATCGTTCGAAATTCGTATTTAAAATGTATTGAAATTTCGATCGATATCGAATGCGGTAATTTGGCCCCAGGTCACAGATTCCGTTCGGAAACGGAGTTGAGTCTATATTTTGATTCGTCAGAAAACTAAGAAGAAAAATTCGGAATGATATCTCTTTTAATTTCAGTACCTAATTGCATTCATAATATTAAAAATGATTTCTGTCCAAAAACTTTGTTCATTTATCGTCTTAACCATGGCCGTATATTTTATAAATATACTTTGAAAATAGTTCTGAATATATTTTATTGCTTGTAATTAAATACATATTTAATATATTTCAGTTTGTAAAATGAATCTGAAATCAAAATCGCCTCATGTCGGCATTATTTTTAATGGCATTTCTTGCTCTTATAGAATTCGTTTGAATGAAATACTTGTTGTTGAAAATTTTGCATAAGTGGATTAAAATTGTAGTAAATTTGTAAAGTGTTGCTTGCATTAATAAAAAAAAAACAAACAAAAAAATTAAAAATTCGCTTCCAGGGTTGGGAAATTGTAATATCTTTTTTATACATAAAAGTAACCAAAACGGCTACTAACGTGATTTTGTTTTGCTAATTGAAACTATTTTATAATTTAGGAAGAATAAAATTGGCATAAAAAATTTAAAGAAAATCAAAATTTTGATTCCAGGGTTGGAAAACTGCAATATTTTGTAGTACATGTAGGTGACCAAAATGGTTACAAAATTTAAGTTTTTCTTAAATAAAACTATTTCGTGTCTCATTAAGAGTTGCATTGTTAACAAAAACAAAAAAAATTAAAATTTCGCTTGCAGGTTTGGGAAATTGACATTTTTTTAAACATAAACGTAATCAAAAACGCAATTGACGTTATAGTTTTTGCTAATTAAAACTATTTTATAGATCAGGAAAAACAAAAATTGGTATAAAAAAATTAAAAACAAAAATAAAAATTTCATTTCCAGGGTTGGACAAATGAAATATTTTGTGGTACATAAAAGTGACCAAAAAAGTTAAAAAGTGAAATTTTTTGTCAAGTAAAACTATGTTATACCTCACTAAGAAGTGCATTGGTAAAAAAATAAAATAAAACTTCGCTTGCAGAGTTGGAAAATCGAAATATTTGTGGTACATAAAAGTAGCCACATAAATTTCAAATTTTGGTTTTTTTAATGAATTTACCTATTAAACCTATTTTATACTTTAGGAAGAATTAAATTGGTATTAAGAATTTTAAAAATTAAAAATTGGGTTCCAGGGTTGGAAAATCGAAATATTTTTGTTACATAAAAGTAGCCATATAAGTTCCTAATTTTCGTTTTTTGTGAATGAAATATTTTTTATACCTCGGGAAGAGTCAAATTGGTATTAAAAACGAAAAAAAATTAATATACAATTTCAGGGTTGGAATATCGAAATTTTTTTTATACATAAAAGTAACCATATAATTTGTTATTTTTGATTTTTATCTGGAAAAAGTAAATTGGTATTAAAAACCAAAAATATTAAAAAGACGATTCTAGGGTTGGGAAATTGGAACTTTTTGGGGTGTACATGAAACGGATTTTTTCTTTTTGTTTGTAAATTAGAAACATATTTAATATTTTTGAAAGACGTTCCGCGGTATTAGAAACAACATATATGGGGGATTCACACTGTCGTCATAAAGTCATAAGTCATAAAATAATAGCACGAAAAATATGACTAGTGTGAACAACCCCTCATAACTTAATATGTTATTTCAAACATCGATCAGCTGATAAGAAAACAGCACATTTGAAATTAGATGTTATCAAAGCAGATGAAAATTAATACAATTAAATATGAATCGTCTAAGAAGTCCATTCTATTTAAAATTATTAAATTTGTCTTCTAGTGCACAAGAATATCTAAATTAATTTGTATGTATAAACTAAAACAGCTGCTGCCATGATATGAGCTGAATAGATGTTTTTTGCGGCGGCATACGGAAAAACGTTCAGTGGCTGCCAGCTACGTAAGTTAAACCAGAAAAATTTTTCACTTGTATATATTTAGTTTTTGCGATTTAGTTCTGTTTTAATATTTCTTATGTTATAAAAATTTGATTTAATTTACAGACATATAGGTATGAATAATTTTTTAGCCGTTTTTTAGTCGTGGATCATTTGTAAGTACTGGGGCAAACATATACTATCGCCGTCTCGCCTAAAGATTTTCAGCCGTTCGACTCAGATCTCTAGAGCCATTTTATGACAAAACAAAAACATACTTGAAAGAGTGCAATTATTTTATGACTTTTTTGTATGCAGCACAACAATAACCTTTTTAAACTGGTCTAAAATATTATGACTTTATGACAATATGGCTAAATAGCACAAAGTGTGAATACCCCAATAGTTTCCTAGCCGAAAAATTTAAACGTTTTCTTAAATATGAAAATAACTGATAACAACATACGCTCATACGAATTCAATTCTATTTTAAATTCTATAATTATTTTATTCCAATAATACTTATAATTTTTAAATTAAAAAATATTGCAAAATATATTTGGCAGCGGTGGGATTCGAACCCACGCCTCCGAGGAGACTGGTGCCTTAAACCAGCGCCTTAGACCGCTCGGCCACGCTATCCACAAGTGGCCGTCGACACTTTGTTGCTTAATAGTTTACGTTAAAATAAAAACTTCTATTTATAAAATTTTCATAAACAATGAAAAGAATAATTAAATTCTATTAACAAATCGTTGTCAACAGTAACACAACAAACTGCCAGCAGTTGATCAATTTTGTTAGTGGATGTTGGCTTGTATGTGTGTGTTTAGTTTTTTCTGTGGGTATTGAGAAGCGTGTGATTATTTTCAATTTAGTCTGATTATTTTCATTAATTTCTGCAGTTTGAACAAGTGCGCTTGTTTGTTTTTTTATTGACGCAAAAGCTAAAATTTGTGTATTTTTAATGGTGCTCTTTGTTTTATGAATGAGTCCCAGCAAAAGTTTTATTTTAGCAAACACCTGCCTTCATGTCTGTGTGCATTTAAATATTTTGTTACTTGATATTCTCCTCTTAACAAGAAATTTTTTGGCAATTTTCTCATCATTTAAACAAAGATGCTGCATATGATGAGTGTTAGCCGTAACGTTTTAATTGTGCAGTCAATTGTTGAAATTTAAAGAACATGTATTTTGGGAGGTCAATATCATTTTTTTCCTTGTAGTTTTGGGAAGCTGTGCCATATGTTTTGCTGATGGTTTTTTTTTTTTTTTTGGGTTGAAAGGATTTTATGAACTGGAAAATGAAGTGTTAAAGTCAAGGATATTGTAACACTAGTGGGTGAAAGGATTTTGCTGTAACTATTCACGAATCTTAGAATGCGCTATACCATGAATAGATGTATGGTGGCGCTAATCAGCAGATCTATAGAAACGAGGTGGGGCGACAGAAGTGCAGATATTTTTCTATATTAAAAATTTCATCAAAACTTTAAAGCTGTTGTGTCATTTTTATTTTCTTAGTTTATATATGGTTACGTTTTTAATGGATTTTACTGTAAAAAAATTATGAAGTAACTATTTTCATTCAATTATTTAATGATTTGTCACTTTGCTCTCCCACTTTGCCCTTCCATTTACAGGATTAAGGGTACTCGAACACAATCCAGTAAAAATCACGATCCTACTTATTCCGTAGCTATATGTCGACGTCACCGTCAGGACAATATCAAAAGTAGGGTGGTATATTTAAGGTTTTTTAGTTGTAATATATTTTCAGATTTTCAAATATCTTCCATTCGCATAAAACAGATGAAAGAAATAATTTTTAATGAACTTCTTTGCCACCACTGCAGTATAATATATAATTAGTGTATAATATATAATTTTTTTCTTAAATACAAAACAAAATGCATAAAAAATTAATATATTGTTTTTTATTAACATTTTATACAAATTTTAGAATTCATGAAATTTTGTCGTAAGGACAAATAGGAGTTTAAATCAATTATGTAGAAATATTTATATATGTATGTATATATTATTTTTTATTTATCTTTTTAATAATATATTCAATACATTTTAATTTTAAATTTTATTTAATCATTTATGGCTTTCTATTTTAAATTTACAATAAAATTTGTAAATTAACCCCATTTTCCAAAAAATTGAAAAAACGTTCCCAAACAGACAAAATTTTTATTTTTATTTAATATGGTTTTTTTTAAGTGTATGACAATTATTGATAAACAAAAAAAAAATTAAAAAAATTTATTTCGTTACTTTTTTAAAAAAGTTGTAAAATTCTCGAAATCCTTCAAAACCCAAATTCAGACTTTAAATTAAACTTATGTTCATATTTATGCAAAATATATATTTATTTTTTTATTTAAATTATTAATTTTAAAAATTTTAAAAAAATTTTAATTTTAAAAAATAACAATTTACATAAGAAAGTTCGACTAATAAAAATTCATACATAATTTATTTTTTTATTTTTTAGAAAAATCATTTAAAAAAAAATTACTTTCCGTTTTAAAATTACGGCGAAAATTCTGAAACAAACTATAATTTTCCGAAAAATAAAACTGTCTATAAAATCGTAAAAAAAATTTTTTTCCGTGTATCATTTTTTTCAGAATATGCCTTTTTATGTATATTTAATGATTTCAAAAAAAAAGTATATAAAAAAAAAGTTAAATTACGGCTCCCATGAATTAATCGCCACTTTCGGTGTCATCGAACCCACTGTGCACTGATTTGTTTTAAGTAGCATAAAATAAGGATAATATTTCATAAAATATATTAAACACCATTCATAAATAAACAAAAATGTCGCAGGCAGAAAATGCCCACACAACAACGTGAGAAAGTTCTGGGCCGTAACTAAAATTAATTTATTTCATCACATAATAAGAAATTACACATGAAAATAGATAAAGACCACAAAAAAAAAAATACATGAAATTCGACATAAACTTCATAAATATTAAATATGAAATAAAAGGAAATGATCAGATCTTCGTTAAATGAGGCGCCTATTGAACATAAAATATGGCCGGCCAACACATACTGGCCTGCACTTACATGTAAAACAATAGAAACACACATAAATACATACTTATATGCCTGTAATGGTCGTGCTCATGGTCATTATCGTCAAAGCAACACTTTCACCTTTAAATTTTTCTCATGATCATGAACTTTAAAAATGTTCAAGTCCCTAATGTTTATTTGGTCTCTCCAATTGACTTGCAGAGAAACTTATCCACAATAATGAAATTGTGTCACAAATAATTCGGCTCACGTTATTTCAGCAAGTACGAGTACAATTATGATTTGACAAGTCATAAATTAAAAAAATAAAATTTTTTTCTATACAATTTTTATGGGCATCTACGAGCATGCATGCACTAAAGCATGAATGGAGAAAAATTTTAAAAAAGATAAATTATTATATTTTCATTTAAAATTTACGGAAAAAAGAAAATAATACAAATTGCATTACAAATGACTGGCTGTTGTGGGCTTGAGCATTTCGTCTTTGGGTTGTGTGTGTGTTTGTGTTTGTGTGTGTATCTAAGTGAGAGCATACAACGAAAATAGTATAATACAATGAATTGTCGGCCTCTTACTTGGCATTTTCTAGGTGGTATTTGCACTGAAATCAAAACAAAACCTTGTGTTTTTGTTCATACACTCTCAAAATTCTATTGAAAATCTTAATTACATTTGGGGGATTCACAATGTAGTCAGAAAGTCATAAGTCATAAAATAATAGCACGAAATATATGACTAGTGTGACTAGTTTGTGCTATGCTAAACTTCGATCAGCTGATAAGAAAACGGCCTTGATATGAGCTGAAAATATTTTTATACCCTTCACAAAAAAATTAAAGGGTATATATGGGTTCGCCATTCCGTAATTTTCTCGATATTAACATGAGACCCCATAAAGTATATATATTCTAGATCCTTATGAATAGCGATGACGAATGGGCGAGCCCCAAGCCCCCTGAGGAGCTAAAGGCTTCATTCTGATGGATTGGAAATAAACTTAAATAGAGTGGAATTGAAATTCAGAAAAATCTGAAATACAGTTCCAGAGCTGGGAAGCTTACACCTATTTCTGGACGCAAAATTAACTAGCAGAAACCAATTTTTTTTGGTTTGTTTGTATAATTAAACCTATTTCATACTAAATAAAAAAATAAAATTTGTATTAAAAACTAAAAACAATTATTTTTTCCAGGGATGGGAAATTTTGTATTTAATTTTTTTGGTACATAGAAGTTTTTTTTAATTTTTTTTTGCTAATAAAAACTATTTTAGAATTTAGGAAAAATAAAATTGGTATTAATATTAAAAAAAAATCTAAATTTATCTTCCAGGGTTGGCCAAGTGCAATATTTTGTAGTACATAAAACTGACCAAAATGTTTACAAATTTTAAGTATTTCTTAAATAAAACTATTTTATACCTCATTAAGAGTTGCATTGTTAAAAAGAAAACAAAAAAATTACAATTTCGTTTCCAGAGTTCGTAATTTGTTTTTGGTACATAAAAGCGGCCACATAAGTTCCTAATTTTGGTTTTTACAGTGAATTGGACCTATTTCGTACTTCAGGAAGAATTATATACGCATAATAAATAAAAAAAAATAATTAAAAATTCTATTTCAGGGTTTGAAAATGGAGATATGTTTGTTATGTAAAAATAGCTATATAAGTACTTAATTTCGTTTTTTTTAGTGAACTAACCCTATTTTGTACTTCAGAAAGAATTAAATTAATACTAAAAACCAAAAAATTCCAGGGTTGGGAAATCGTTATTTTTTTGGTATTAATCGATTACCCGATTAATTATTCGATTAACCGATTAATTAATCGATTAGCCGATTAATTAATCGATTAATCAATATACATTAGCCTAGCAGTCTAAGTTGGAACAAGTTGATCAGTTTTCAAAATTTAAATAACATTAACGATGATATATGTACATACGGTAATGCTGATCACATGTTACACTTTTTTGTGTAATATATTTTACAAAAGAACATGCATTTATTATCTATGTAATTTGAAGGTCCGTTACATGCAGAAATATTTAAAAAAAAATTCAAATACATATTTCTATAAACATTTCTCTCACTGTATAATTTTCTTCTTTGCACTCATATCAACAAAGTATCTACTTTCATGGTGAAATTGGCAAACTTGTTTGGTTTTTATTTAAGTTCAACTTTTGGAAAATTTTTGAGGTTATTTTCGTGAAGCTGGCAAATAAGGTAAAAAAGCAAATAATTATCAATTGCTTAGTCTGTTTTGGCTGCAAAGAAAAGTTTCTATTTGCTTTTCATGAAAACTTTAAAGTCAAGTAACAAAAATAATGTCAAAAACCCACTCGTGGTGTTGTCTCTGTTGCAGCACGACCGTTTTGACATTAACCTCGCCCGCAAATGAATTTACACACACACACACACACATACTCACATGCATTCATTTACACACCCTGCCGCTCTTAACATAAATTCAATGTTTAATCCAAGGTACCCAACATACATAAATATTTTATTGCAGCAACTGCACTTACTACCAGTTAAAAATAATTTTTTTATGCCATTTTTATCGTTGTTGTTTTACGAATTGTGAAAATTATGGATTTTTACTTTCACCACATGATACCTTGGCAAGCAACCCATAGAGCCTCCTAGTCTTCGTATCTGTTTATTTCTCTATAAATGGCTAAAAGTTGAATATTTGTGTGTTATTTATATAAATATTTACAATAGTTATCTATTAGGTATGAAATTGTTGCTGGCAGTCATATTTGATTGCTTTAATGCAGCGGCTTGAAAGAATTTGTATGAAAAACAAAAGTAAATTAAATAGAAGTCAGAATGTCATATTCGACCGGGTCGAATCTTAAATACCCTCCAAATATTTAGTAAATAAAAACTCTATTTTGTAGTGGTCACTCCGAGAGGGCCCATGGGGCAGACATCTCACTTTGCTCTTCACAGATGTATTTCTCCTTTCTTTCTAAAACATACAAAAAATTTCGATTTTCCAAACCTGGAATCAAATTTTAAATTTTTTACACGAATGTAATTCTTCCAGAAGTATAAAAAACATTTAATTCAACAAAAAAAAAATTAAAATAAAAATTAGGATAATTTTTATGTATCAAAAAAAATTTTGATTTTCTAACCCTGGAATCAAATTAATTTTTTTTTTGGTTTTTGATACAAATTTAACTCTTGCTTAAGCGATAAAAAGGCTTAATGAACCAAAAAAACCAAAAGTAGTGAGTCTTTTTATTATTTTATGTGCCAAAAAAAATTTCCGTTCTCCAACCCTGGAATCGAAAATCATTTTTTTTCGTGGTTTTTGATACCAATTTAATTCTTTCTAAGTATAAAAAAACAAAACTAGGAATTTATATGGCTATTTTTCTGTAACAAAACTATATCGATTTTCCAATCCTGGAATTAAGTTTTTAATTGTTTTGGTTGTTAATACCAATTGAATTTTTCCTGAAGTATAAAATGATTCACAAAAAAAAAAATCAAAATTAGGAACTTTTTTGTTACTTTTATATATAGAAAAAAATCACTTTTCCAGCCCTGGAATTGAATATTTAATTTTTTGGTTTTATACACGAACGTAATTCTTTTTTTTTATTTCTTTTTTATCTTGGACCAGCACTCAGGGGATGACCCCTATATATGCAATTCATTGCGCCGGAACTGAAAACGAGGGGGATAGTATTGAGGAGACAGATTAGGAAAGATGAGAAGATAGACAGTTGTTTTTGTAGCTTTTTCAACCTTTTACTTCGCCGGCTAAGTTTTGCTGCAGGGCCGACGAAGGGCCGTTGAAGTATAAAGAAAAAAAACAAGATTAGGAACTTATTTGGTTACTTTTATGTGCCCAAAAATTTAGATTTTCCAACCTTGGAATCGAATATCTAATTTTTTTTTGAATTGTAGTGCCAATTTATTTCTTTCTGAAGTATAAAATAGGTTTAGTTCAATAATAAAACTTATATGTTTATTTTTATATAACAAACATATTTCGATTTTCGAACCCTGGAATAGAATTTTTTATTTTATTTACTTATACGAATATAGTTCTTCCTGAAGTATAAAATAGGTTTAATTCAATGAAAAAACCAAAATTAGTAACTTATATGGCTGCTTTAAATGTACTAAATATATTTCAATTTCCGAGCCCTGAAAGCGAAATTTTAATTTTTTTATTTTCTTTTTACCAATGCAACTCTTAATGAGGTATAAAATAGTTTTATTTAAGAAAAACTTAAAATTTGTAAACATTTTTGTTACTTTCATGTACTACAAAATATTGCAGTTGTCCAACCCTGGAATCGAAATTTCGGTTTTTTTTTAAATTCTAATACCATTTTATTTTTCTAAGTTCTAAAATAGTTTTTATTAGCAAAAGAAAAACTTACTTTTATGTAGCAAAACAAAAAATAAAAATTTGAAAAAATTCCCATCCCTGGAAAAAATATTTTAATTTTTTTAATTTTTAACACAAATTTTATTCTTTCCAAAGTATGGAATAGGTTTAATTAACTCTATTTAAGTTTATTTACAATCCATCCATCATCCCAACAATGAAGTCTCTACCTCTTCTAGAGATTGGGAAAACCGATTTCAAGTACAGACACACGGACATCGCTCAGTCGTCATAACTATTTGTAAGGATCCAGAATATATATATATATATATATATATATATATATATATATATATATATATATATACTTTATGGGGTTCCATGTTAATATTGAGGAAATTACATACGGCCTGTGCTATCCTTCAAAATATATTTATACCAAGTTTCAAGGGTTTGTTTGGGCCGAATCGTGATTTCCACAGACGGATGCACGGACATGGCTAGATCGTCTTAGATTTCATCACTGGGGTCTTAGAGGGATATTTCGCTGCGTTACACACGGAATGACAAAGTGAACATACCCTAAAATTTTTTTTGGAGGGTATAAAAATTAAATATTAATTTGTTTTTGTTTTTTTTATACCAACTTTACATGCATTTCGTTTCAGAACAGTAGACATGAAATCAATTCTCTTAATTTTTTAATAAATCAAAGAAATGAAAAACCGACATAATTTGCAATTTCTTAATGTTTCAAATAGTTTTCTTTTCCAATGCCGATAAGCAATTTGATAACAATTAAAATTTATTTCAATAATTAGATACCTGAAAACGAGCATTTGAGAAAAAGGCCTTCGAAATGATTGCATTCTTTAAAAACCAGCAGCATACTTGCACAGGAACAATGGGGCTGCTGTTGCAAGGGAACAAGTTGAACTTGGTTGTGTTAAAGGTTATTGCTATCATATCTTAATTTGAAGTTGTTATTGGTGTTGCAATAAGACACTTATCCTCTTAGAGTTATAAAAACATGGTCACACGCTAAGAGGTAACGACTTTCTATGGCATTTGGTGGCGGTAAGTGTGTTTTATTTCGTGTGATTTTTTCTTCTTTGTTATTTTTCAAGCTTTAAAGGTGGTCCATATTGACGCTTAGTTCATATTATTGTTATTATTGTGTTTCTCTTTCGCAAGTGTCAAGACGTTTTTTTTAAAATTAGCTGTGTCTGTACAAAGTGTCGGGTATGGGCAACCATTAAGGTCATCTAAAAATTAGTAAAAACCTTTTGTAATTTTCCTGAAACAACTTGTATCATAAATATTATGACACCTTTAGGAGCAGGCAACCTCAAAAGGCTAGAACACTGGGACCACACAATTGTTGTACATTTTGGCAATTGTTGTCGCTTAAAGTCATACACCACTTGAGGCTGTTTTCATTTTACTTTTTATTTTTTGTAAACGAAAGATGGTCCTTTAAGATAAGATAATCACACGGTGTGATTTAATATTTTGCTAATGCATATTATATTACAATATTATCGGTTGCATAAATATATGATTTTCATTTTCGGACAACCAAAAAATATATTTTGTGGTTTCGAGGAAAAATAAAACTGATAATAAATTACACATTAATAACGAAATTATTTATGAGAATCTGTCAAAAAGTTAGTTTCTGTAGTTCTAGAGAAGTTTTTTAAAATTAATTTTTTTTTTGTGTTGAAGGAAGTAAATTCATCTATCAGGCATAAAATGTTTTTCAACAGAAATGGATTGAAACCTTTTACTTGGAAATAATTTTAATTGTTGGCCATTGCCAAATAATTTATATACGAGTTCTGCTCTAAAAAATAAAGCTGAATTTTCAAATTTTGTTAAGTGTTTTTTTTTTAATCTTGGACCAGCACTCAGGGGAGGACTACTACATATGCAGTCCATTGCGCCGGAACTCGAAAGTAGGGGATAGTGTTGAGGGGACAGATGAAGAAAGATGAGAAGATAGAGAATGAAAAAATTCAGTCATTTCTACTATTTCTTTTTTGCTACAAAACCGATGAAGGAGGATGCTGTTACTCTGCTTTTTAGTACATCATAGTGACAGTCGCTGCACCCGTCTGCAATATAGTGTGTTCACAGTTTCAGCTATTTAGCCGGTTCAGTTTTGTTTGTGAGAATCATAAAAGTTAAAAGTGTTTTGTGGTTTTGAAAATCTTCAGCTGTCGAAAAAATTTACTAAAAAATTCTTCAGCTGTCAAAAAAATTGACTAAAAAATTTGTGTAAAAACTGAAGCTGTGCCCAAAACAACTTGCAATTTTCACAGTGGCATCCGGTGGTTGTACTCTGTGTCAGAAAAATGTTTACAAGTGGTGCAAACATTTCAAAGTAGGTCTAGAAGTTGTGAATGATGGCGCTCGTCAAGGCCACCCCAGCACATAAACAACCGATAAAATGTTGACAAAGTGTAGAAAATTGAAGAGAAATTGCTGCGAATGTCCGCATTTTAGTTGGCTCATGACTCGAACTACTTTTTTTTCAATTTTTTGCGAGATTATAAAAAAGAAAAAGAAAATCTTGCCGTTACAGTATCCGTATTCCTCAGATTTGGCGCCATGAGAGTTTTTCTTGTTCCCCAATTTGATGAGAACTATAAAAAAACTGTATTGTGCAACGCTGGAGAAGATAAAAACTGAGTCGCTGAGAAAGTTCAAGGACATATTGAAAATTGCATATCAGAACTGCTTCAACGATTGGTGAAAACGCTGGCATAAGTGTATTGGATCTGAGGCGGACTACTTTAAAGGGGACAGAAAAGAAATTGATGAATAAATAAATAATTTTTTGAGGAAATATAAAAGTTCATAATACAGCAAATACTTTAGATACAAATTTAATAATTTTTTTTTTGCAAAAGAACAAAAGACTTAAGAAGCGAACTTCACTTCGAATTATTTGGACACTAAAGCTACACATTGTAAAATGTTCAGGGAAAATCAGGAAATGGAATTCTTCTACATCGATAATAAATGAGAAGAGTTCTTTTTTTTATTAAAGCTTAAGAAAAGAATTTTTTTTTCGGCCAAATCGTTTTTCTAAAAGAATATTTTTCGAGATCTCTGTAAAATATTCAATTAAGTAATAAAATGACCTGAAGTTCTTGTTCATCAATTCCTCTTCTGCTTTATTTAGTTCAAGTATTGTTAGTTATATGATTGTTTTTTGCAAGATCTGAAAACATTGTATATTGTTTTAATATTTTGAAATTAATTAATTTATGGCAAATTTTTATTAATCGGTTAGCCGATTAATACAAAATTAACCGATTAAGATAAAGCATTAAATAATTAATAGAGCGGTTAATCCATGGAAATAAGCCCAATTTATTGAATACCACACCGTTGATGCATATACAATTCGCCTATACAATTTTAATATATAGTTTGTATAAAACATCTTGCAAAACTCAGATATTTAATTTTCTAGAAAAGTTGAATTGCACAGTGGTGCAAAATGAAATAATCTATAATAAGTAAAGCGTATTTTTTTAGAGTCTCACAACTTTAAGTTGGCATCACTGCTTTATTTGAGCACCCATTTAACAGCTGATAGTTGCTTTGATTATGAAACGACTTACACCAGAGCAACGCGTGCAAATTGTTGAAATTTTTAATTTTAAAATAATTGTTCTATTCGTCAAACTCATCGAGCACTTCTTTCATTTTATGGCGTAAATAATCGTCCTTCAGAGCGGCTAATTCGAAGAACAATAGATTGTTTTCGGGCCACATTTACTGTTACTGATCACGTGCATCCCATGAGACGCCGAACAATGCGCACTGAAGAAGCTGTAGCCTCTGTACAGGAAAGCATTGAAGATGAACCTAATCAATCAATTTGTCGCCGTTCTCAGCAATTGGGGTTGTGTCCTTCCACTTTATGAATGCTTTTTTACTTGTTGAAAATTGGTGTTTTAGATTGCGCCTTCTAAGCACCAGCCGTGGCGGTCACATGGCAGAAATCATATTAAACATTAATTTCATAAAATTTTCTTTAGAAAAAAGCCCGTTTCATTGATATTAAAAATATATTTCGTTGTTTAATTATGATTTAAACTTGAGTCACTCTATAAAAAACACCCTTTATTTTAACGCACGTATAACCTTTTCTTTTTTATTATGCTTTAAATTTATGCCACTCTGTAAAAAACTGCCTTTATAATGTTTTGAAATTTTTACGTTTTCAAATTTATCCCTAAATTCAATCCCTGTATTTTCAAGTGATATTATATATTTAATTCCTTTAACTAGTTTATCGTAACTTATTTTAATACACTAGCTGTACCCGACGCGCGTTGCTGCGGCACCAACTAAACTAAATTTGAAGGAAAGACATTATACAAATATGCAATTAATTTTTGTTTTTTTTTTCGAATGAGTTATACCAAGTGTTATTAACGAAATGATGAATCCAAAATGATGAATCCTAAAATATCTGGTATTTGTGCAATCAACACATGATCAAATGCATAGTTTACGATTCAATTCATTTTGATTAATTTTCAGTGGGCCACCAGGCGAAAATTAGTCGCACCAAATTAGAAACCTCCGTCGGCTCATGCGCAACAACTTTGCTAAAGATCATAACACGATCAAATGCGTAGTTTACTATTCTATAATGGACATACAGACAGACATACAAACATTCATTTTTACATATATATTAATATATAAGCAGTTTTAATTCCTGTCTCAAAAAATAAATGTCAGTCATATAATACATTCCTAATCCCAGAGCTAAAGCATAGTCTATAACAATACAAGTGACCTGCTTACTAAAGGGTCCGCCGTCTAACGTTTTTTTTTCAACTAGTGCTTATTTCGTGAATGGCAACACTTAGCTCATGTCTGATTTGACAGATAATTAGTTTTATTCTACCGCGGAACGAATATGGTTGTGCATACGCTTGAACAACGCTTCGCTAAGTGGGCCTGCGATCGACTTACAGAAGATGCCGACTTTGCCAAAAAAAAAATCATCTTTTCAGATGAAGTTCATTTTGATCTTGGCGGGTATGTAAACAAGCAAAATTGTCGCATTTGGGGCACAGAAAACCCGCACGCATACATTGAAAAGCCGACGCACCCAAAACGAGTCACTGTTTGGTGCGGATTTTGCTCCAGAGGCATAATTGGGCCATTTTTCTTCGAAAATGAGCAAGGAGTGGCCGTTACAGTCAATGGCGATCGTTATCGGGCCATGTTGAACGAATTTTTGTTCAAAAAAATTGAAGAGGAAAATATTGGCAACATTTGGTTTCAACAGGACGGCGCTACGTGCCACACAGCCGAAGCTACACTCGATGTTTTGCGCCCTGTTTTTGAATATCGCATTATCAGCCGCAGAGCTGATGTCGTTTGGCCACCTCGGAGCTGCGATTTGACACCGTTGGACTATTATTTGTGGGGTGCCGTCAAGCATAACTGTTACGCCGACAAGCCAGAGACAATTGACACTTTAAAGGACAATGTTCGTGAAGCCATTGGTGAAATACAGCTGCACACAATCGATAATGTGCTTAAAAATTAGACCGATCGTGTAGGCCACTGCATGGCCAGCCGAGGCAGCCGTTTGAATAAAATTATTTTCCATTATTAACCGGAAGGATTGTACTTTCAAATAAAAAAAGAAATTTGAGAAAATATTCAGTAGTTTTTGTTATGGCATTTTCAAAAAGTTATTTGGCGGACCCTGTAGCAGATGCAAATTGTTCTAGCTAATCCTTAATGGGAAATCACTGCTTAAGTTATTCCAATAAATAGACGAACAAATCTGCGAGTAACGAGTATTCGATTAATTAGATTGATATTAATTTGAATCAATAAGTCCATATATTTAAATCGACAGCACTGATGACAGCAGCACAAAACATTAAAACAAACTATAAAATAGCTATTACCTTTAACCAGCCAACATATCATCCATCGTTAACACTCACATCTAAACAAAGTAACATGCCAACAAGCAAAACAACAGGAACAGCAGTATCTACATGAAAACAAACACTCAGGTGTCACTGCAATGAAACACTCGTAAAATTCGAAAACGACAACAAATAAATCGTATTAAAATCGTTATAAAAATAAGAAGTAAATTTGCTGTTTCTGTTTCATTTTCCCAACAACTTGTTTGCACATTCACATGGTGACTTAATACGAAATGGGACAGACAGTAATTGAGAAATGAAAAGAGCTTCATTGCGAAGTTCTTCAAGTAAAAATGCATCGTATCTGTGTACTGCTGAGTTAACATTTCGAACAGATTTGACAGATAAAATCAATTGTTGAAAGGACTTTTACTACGACCTAAACGAAAGGTGGATACTTTAATAAGCAAACTTGCCGTATTTGGGGATCACGTGGTCTTACAGAAGCCAATGAACCCATACTAACGTAACTGTTTGGTGCGGCAGATGGAACGCAGGCATCTTCAGTCCATATTTCTTTGAAAATGACGAGGGCGCATTACGGCCAATGGAGACACCCATCGCATCATGATAACCGATATTTTTGTGTCCACTTTTCCTGGTATTGATGTGAACGATGTTTGATTTCAATGGGATGGTGCAACTTGCCACACATCTCATAATGGTGATGTCAATTGGCCGCCAAGAAACTGCGATTTTTCTCAGAGAATTTGTTTTCAAAACATATAAAAACAAGTAAAAACGTTATATTCGACCGGGTCGAATCTTAAATACCCTCCAAATAAAGGGTGTTTTTTAGGAAGTTTTTTTTTATACGAATCACTCTGTTGTCTGACAGCTGTTTTGACAGTTTAAAGTGACGTCTCTACTCTGTATTGTTTGGCAAATCATCATGAACAGGTTAACTCCAGAACAACGCTTCCAAATCGTGGAAATTTATTTTCAAAAACAGTGTCCAATAAAAATGTTTATCCGCTTTTTTTACCGCAAAATTCTCTTCAGTGATGAGGTGCATTTTTGGTTGAATGGATATGTCAATAAGCAAAATTGCCGCATTTGGAGCAAAGATAATCCACACGCCGTTCAAGAATTACCAATGCATCCCGATAAAAGTACTGTTTGGTGCGGTCTATGGGCTGGTGGAATCATCGGTCCTTATTTCTTTAAAAATGAGGAAGGACGACGCGTTACCGTGAATGGAAATCGATACAGAATCATGATCAATGAATTTTTGGTGCCACAACTTTAAGATATGGATGTAAACGAAATGTGGTTTCAACAGGATGGTGCCACTTGTCATACTGCGGGCGAAACAATGGACTTATTGAAAGAACATTTCAACGACATTATTTCGAGAAATGGACCGGTGAATTGGCCTCCGTGTTCGTGTGATTTGACGCCACTCTATTATTTTTTGTGGGGATACCTGAAATCATTGGTTTACGTGGATAAACCAGCAACGATTGACGCTTTGGAAACCAGTATTCAACGTGTCATTGCTGAAATACGCCCTCAAATGCTTGAAAAGGTGGTCGAAAATTGGACCTCCAGAACGACTTTTGTGCAAAATAGTCGTGGTGGCCATATGCCCGAAATTATATTTAAATGTTAAATGACAAGAAATTATCTACCAAATAAAAAATTTTTTTTGGCCATTTCATAATTAGGCATGTGTTTTATTTAAATTTCAAATCAGCAAGCCCTTATAAAAACACCCTTTATTTAGAAAATAAAATCTCTATTTTTATTCTTATTAAAATTTACATTTTCATGGCATTTGGCTTAAGTAAACAAGAAAAAAATTTATTTTAATGCGGACGTTTCCAATGTGATGGGAGGAGCATGACTGAGATACTTTTCCGTCAGCATTAAAACTTACGTATTAATATTTTATATCAACGTGAAAAAAAAGGGACTGAGATAAGTTAAAAATGTTTGACCTGTTGGGTCACAGTTCCTTTAAGACATTTCTGTGCCCAATTTTGAAACTCTATACAGGGTCACTCCGAGAAAGGCCGTAGGGGAGACATCTCACCTAAATCGTAAAAACTTAAAAACTCAATATTCGGGGTAGTTAAGTGTAGAAATAAAGTTTTTTTTAATAAGGTCATTTTGTGGGGTGTAGGGGTAGGGCAGGGGAAGATCAGAGAACATATTACCTTCGTCCTAAATGCTTATAAATTTAATTTTTAAGAAATGTAGGCTTAAGGAGGACAATTTGTTATATATTTACAAAATTTTTTCATATAATATGTAACTTCAACCTCCGCTAAAGGGGGCGGGTGTCCAAAAAGAGACTATATCGTGTTTTCTACAAACGAACGTATGTGCATTGCTAGATCGTCTTAGAGTTCATCGCTGATCGAGAATATATATTCTTTATGGGGTCCGATTTTCTTTGGAGGGTATTAAAACTGTATTTTGTCGGGGTCGCTCTGGCAAGGGGCGTGGGGGAGACATTTCACCTTTGCCATAAAACACTAAAAATAAATTGATGGGGTAATTAAGTGTAAAAAATTTTATTTTTTTGGATAGAATCATTTAGAGGGCAATGAGGCAGAAGGGGGGGGGGGGGGTAGGGCAGAGGAGGATCAGGTCACGTCTCAGCTTCATCATAAAAGCTTAAAAATTTTATTTTTAAGGAATATAGGCTTAAGTAATACAATTTATTAAATGCTTACAATAGTTTTACGTATAATAGCCCCACTAAAAGGGGGCAGGGACTAAGAAATAATTTTTTTGACTTTATGGCTCCAAGTTTATCGGGTTAGACCTTTTTTGACATAAAAATATATCATGTGCATAACGAAATTACAAAGAAAAAAACGTTAAAAATTATGTTGTTTTTTAGAGGTTGGTTAAAGTCGTCTTAGGGGGACTTTTTTCCCTCTAGCACGATTTAGTCCATTTGACCTGTGCTCTCCTTCAAAGTTTATTTATACCAAATCTGGCTGTTTTCGTTTGAACTGAATCGTGATTTCCACAGACTGACGGACGGACTCATCTAGTTCGTCTTAGATTTCATCACTGATCAAGAATGTATATATTTTATGGCGTCTTAGAGGGATATTTTGCTGCGTTACACATGGAATGTCAAAGTGAATATACCATTCAATTTTTTTTGGAGGGTATAAAAGAAATATTAATTATCGATTATGTACTTATATTTATATGCGACTGTATTAATACTATATATTTGTATTTTGTTTTAAATAAAGTTTCTCAGAAAAATTTTCATGTTTCAAAACCATTTTTTAAATTTTAAAATTCAATTTTCTTTTACTTATTCCCTGCGATATTACCATATCCCATTTTTCTGAATTTTTTGTTCCATCATACCTAAAATTCAGAAAAATGGTACATGGAGAAAAATAATCAAACGGTAACACGGGTATTATAACAATAACATGTTAACATCAGGTTGATACAGTTCTCGTATCCTTTTTCACAATAAAATTTGTGTAAATAGGAACTGTTATCACATTCAACTAAGCCACCTAATAAGTGGTGACAAACACAATACACATGAGCACTGATGATGAAAGGGTTGCGTCTTTCGAAAACAGCTGTTCTGCTCTGCTGTGTAAGTTGAATAACAAAAACTGATGTTGACTTTCCTTTATGCCTTGGAATATTTATCATGTCTTTCTGAGATTTAAATTAAAAATTTCGAACAATTAGCCTATAGAATCTTAATTCAATTTAATATAGCAATATAAAATGTTCGTTAAAATTCTTACTACAAAATTTTAAATAATTTTATAAAAAGACCTGGAGCCTAATAAAATGAATATCTAATATCCCTAATGAATGTATTTACTATGAGTATGTATAAGTACATACATAAATATGTACGTACATATTTTCCTATACAATTGATTCTAAATAAAGCAAACTTAATTATTATCAATGATCAAAATTAAATAAAAACTTAACAACAAATTGTTCTTGATCTCAGAAAATGTTTGGTAACTGCAACACAACGAACGACACACAAAATGAAAATGTTATGGAAACCTCCGGCAAACTTTAACAAAAATTCGAAACAGAAGCAAAATAAATTTAAAAAAAAAAAAATAAACAACAACGTCCAAGAAAATTAAATCATGCTCTTAACACGCTCTTAAAGCCAATAAAAGCTTAAAGAATGACTGCGGAAAAAATGTGAACAAAACCAAGCCTCCCCGGAAGATCTTTTCAACGAAACTAAGAGACACAGAGAATATGATTGTGAGTACGTCGACGTTGTATAGCGCCGCTATAAGAGATCAAATGCTGTTTGTGGTGCTGAAGGTTGCTTGTTTTCAAAACTGGTTGGCTGGTTGGTTGGTTGGTTGGCTAAATAGTATGTGCATATATTGTTAACTTCGTTTGTTCGTATGCTTACGATCATACCAACAGACATCCCAATCCATCCAACAAATCGATACATATGTACAAACGTACATACATACATACATACTTTTATTTATACGTCACATGAAATATTTTTTTTAAGGTGAACGCACTCGCGGATGTTAGTGGGTCACTATTTGTACGGTCATTGACCGCCTGTTCGTTAGCTTTAGTACGGTTGGATTGGCTGTTTCTAAATATACACAAAACCATTGCAAGCACACGACTGGGGACTACGTTGACGACAACGACAGAGGCCGACAAGAAAAGATGTAGTGGAAGAGCAACATTCATAAAAGATGAGAAAATACAATAATAAGACAGCAACAAGAAAAGTCATGGTAATGACGATGACGACGACAACGACAAACGACAGCGGCAACGACGACGACGACGACGATAATCATGATTGTGATGATCCACAATATCGTAAACATATTGTTATGGCTACTTCTTACTTTTGGGAACAGGCACATTCACATGGATGGATGTAAGCACGCTGTGCCTGTGTGCGTTTGCTGTAAGTTGCATTTTTTCCTGGATATTTCGTTGTAATGCCGAGTGGATGTAAAAAAAAAGAAGTGCCTGGTTTCGTTTTGGGTTGGTAGGATGAAATGGATGGATGGTATTAATTTTTTTAAATATACGTATTTGCTTATGCACCAGTACGAGTATAATATGTGTACATACGTGTGTTTGATATGACCAGTTGTGTTAAAGAAAACAGCCATCACCCGGCAGTCGAGCGACCAAACAACAAACAAACAAACAAACTAAACCAAACCAGCCATTGAGGCAATCAGCCAGGCAGCCAGTCAGCACAAGCAACTTACAGCCAGTTAGACAATTCGTTCGTCATTCAGTCAGTCAGTCAGTCTGTCATCGAAATGGAATGGTTAGGCAAGTAAATTGTTTTGGCTATAGGTTGATCGTATGTACAATATGTGTACATTGGAGTACACTGTAATTTTATGCCGCCTGAGGATGGATGCTTTCTTGTTTGCCCGGCTGACTGCCTCAATGACTGTTTTGCCTGCCATTCTTGTTGTCTTGTCGTCTTTATACGTACTCGTACGTTCTTTCTTTCGGTATCAAGTAGTAGAGAGGATCATCTTTATTGCATGTGATACATTGCTGGGAAAACTTGGTATTCTTTTCTTCTTTCAGTTTTAAGACGGTGCAGCAGCAGCAGTGATTACACACCAGTATGTGCTTAAATTCTGCTGTTGTTGCTGTTGTTGTTGTAGTATTTTCTTTGAAATTTTTATAATTTTTTTTTCCTAGTGATTCAGTGAGCATGCATTATAATGCATTTCCGTGTTTATGGGATTTGTGGTTATTTTCGTTTTAATTTTACATGTTTTTTTTTTGTTTTGTTTTTTGGTTTTAGGTTTTTGAGCAAAACAGAAGAGTGTTTTAATTTCTATAAATAAACTCTTTTGATTAAAGCAAAGAGCTTAAGAGTTGTCGATTTTTATGACTTTGATCCAATTATATTTCTAGCGATACTTCATGCTAGAGAAACAGAGTTGATGAGAAGTTTTATAATTAAAAAAAGAAAAAAAAATTATGGATGTCATTTCAGTGCGACATGATTTTTAATGTCACACAAATTGCCATTCCTGTTTAGCAGTTTCAATTGACTTTAATATCTTCACATTAGCTGCAAGTACTCAGCTAGGATTTTAAATCATATGCAAATCTTTTCAGAAACTACTCAAACAGGTCAAAGTATCGGTACATGAGTTTATTATACCCTCCAAAAAAGTATATGGAGGGTATATGCACTTTGTCGTTTCATTTGTAACGCAGCGAAGCATCCATCTGAGATCACATAAAGAATATTCTTGATCAGTGATGAAATCTAAGATGATCTAAGCATGTCCGACGGTTTGTCCGTGCGTCCGTCTGTGGAAATCACGATTCAGTCCAAACGAAAACAACCAGACTCTTGAAATTTGGTATAAATATATCTTGAAGGATAGCACAGGTTAAGTTCGGAAATGGCCTAAATCGGGCGAGAGGGAAAGAAGTTTTCCTAAGAAGAACTAAACCAATCTCTAAAATAACAACATAATTTCTAAAGCCTTTTTTTGTAATATTGTTAAGCAAATTATATATTTTTATGTCAAAGAAGGGCCAAAAATAAAAAATAATAATTTTTTAACCCCGGCCCCTTTAGTGGGCGTTATTATATGCAAAAATTGTGTAAAAATTTAACAAATTGTTTTACCTAAGCCTACACTCATTAAAAATAAAATTTTTAAGCTTTAATGACGAAGCTGAGATGTAACCTAGTACTACTCTACTCCCTCCTTCCCCTTTGCCCTCTAAATGACCTTATAAATTTTTTTTTTTAATTTGTATTTAATTACCCCAAACATTTATTTTTAGAGTTTTATGACAAAGGTGAAATGTCTCCCCCACAGCCCTTGCCAGAGCGACCCCGCCAAAATATAGTTTTAATTCCCTCCAAAAAGAATTGAACCCCATAAAGTATATGTGAGGAGCTCCATAACAAAACGCAATAATTACATTTTTCAAAATTTTTAAGTTTTTGATTGAATCGTATTCTACATATTGAAATCTATATTTCCTTTACTACAAAGCATACCAAAACTCAATAATTACACTGCAATTCAATATCAAATATAATGGTTCAGAGCAAAACGCAATAATTACACCTCTTACTTAACTTACTTAAATTACATTTTGTCGTTTTTCCAAAAAAACCTTATGATGTAATTATTGCGTTTTGTTATGGAGCTCCTCATATATTCTTGATCAGTGATGAAGTCTGAGACGATCTAGCAATGCCCATACATTCGTCTGCGGAAAGCATGATCCCGCCCCCTTTAGTGGGCGTTGACGTACGATATTATATGCAAAAATAGTGTAAATATTGAACAATTTTTATTCCTTAAGCCTATAAGAAGCTGAGATGTTCTCGTATCTTGCAGAGGTGAAACGTCTCTCCCACGGCCCTTCCCGGAATGACTCTCTCAAAATAGAGATTCAAATTTGGGTACAGAGAGGTCTTAAAGGAACTCTGTCCCACCCAGTTAAACATTTTAAATTTACTTATTATATTTTTGGAGGGTATTTAAGATTCGACCAGGACGAATATAAGGTTTTTACTTGTTTTTAATTCAAAAATTATGCTATAGGGTTGTGAGATGAGTCTTTCATTCATTACAATCCTCAGTTTCAATCGTAGATTATGCTGATTTTTGTTCTTCCGAAAAGGGAAAACGAAGCAATTTTTCCGGAATGAAATCATTTTTCATTTCTTTAATTCATTTCCCTTCATAATCTGCGATTGAAAATTGAGGAATGAATTCCTTTTCCGAACCGAATTGAACTCTATGATGTCGCTGTATGTATATGAAAAAATTTCTATTCGCTTTTCTAATTGCATAATTACTTTGCAGTTGTACTTCGATTACTTGTGAGTCTTACGAGAATCATATTTATCCTTTACTTTTATGAAAAAATTTATATGTTGATAATATTTTATTTAGAGAATTTTTATAACGAAAGGTAATAGTGAATAAAATAAAAACAAATAAAAACGTTATATTCGACCGGGTCGAATCTTAAATACCCTACAAACAAAACTATATTTTTATTCTTTTAAAAATTTACATTTTTATGGTATTTGGCAGCAGTTTTCTAGGCAGTGATTTATGCCATTACCGAGGCAGCATTAAGGATTAATGGGTTCAGTTTAGAGCCAAGAACTATTGACATTTGTGTAGAAAGTCTGGCAGCAATTAGAGCGCTGGACTTGGGGATAATGAGGTCGAAATGTGTACTGGCATGCATTCAATCTCTGGCTCGACTTAAAAGGCATGACGTCAAGATAGTTTGGGTCCCAGGCAGTCAAACAAGCCGATGCGATATGATTGGCGGCGGCGGCGTGAGCAAAAATGGTCAGCGGCGGCTTGGAAAAATAATTATCGGCGGCGGCTGAAATTCGGCTCAAAACAACATATCTATAGTTAGCTTTTTTAATATAGAAATATTTTTTAATCAGATTTTTATACTTTACTTGTTAATAAAAAAGCAAATAAATAAAAACTCAGATTAATTGCTCATATAATTAAAAATAGAACATATTTATACATTTATTATTTTCTTTAGTCATTTATACATATGTATGTATTGGTGTAATTGTATACACATATATACATATTCATTTGTTTTATTTATTGGTTTAATCTGCATGTCAAAAAATGCATATATTTTTAATTTTGTTTAAATATGTTTACAATATACATATATACAAATTCATCTATTTTATTTACTTATTTAATGTGCATTTACTGATTGGTTTGGGTTAAACATGTCTAAACCATCTTCTCTATTTCGAAATTTTTCTTCAAAAAGTTTTAAGCCTCTTATGTTTATATAAAACTCTTATAAAACAATATGAGACTTACCAAGTATACAAACACTACAGAGTTAAAAAAAAACTCATAATGAATTATCAGAATTACAATGTGTTGTAATGTTTAGGTTACAAATTTTAAATTTAAAAACTATGTAGTTTTTTTTTAACAAAAAAAAAAAAAATAAAATAGCAAACAGTGAATGCGATAGGACTTTTGTTTTAGAAACCATGAAACAAACTACAGCATCAATGAAGAGACATTATTTCTGAAAACTTATTGTTTGTTATGGGTTAAACATGTCCAAACGAATTTATTTACCTTTTATGCTATATAGTGGAAAAATTTGAAACCTCTTGTGTTTATACAAAATTCTCATAATGAATTATGAGAATTGCAAAATATACATATAAAGACATTTAGGTTAAAAATTTTGAATTTCATAACTATATGTATGAAATAATAAATAAAAAATATGTAAAAATAAAAATAGCTAAAAGTGAAAGATAATGTAAAATACAAACCTGTGGAAATGTTGAAGCCGGCCAACTTAAAAACTTTGTCGGCTGAGCTGCCAAAATCGGCGGCGGGGAGTAAGCCGGCTCAGCTTTTAAGCCGATTATAATCGGCGGCGGCTTGATTTTATATATATTGCTCGGCGGCCGATTTCAAGCCAATCGGCTTGGTTGACTGGTCGAAGGGCATGAAGGCATTCAGGGAAATGAAATGGCGGACGAATGCGCAAGAACGGGCTCGGCCTTGGATGAAGCAGTCTCACGTAGGGATATTGGCATTCCCTCAGTTGAGCTGCTGAACAGAATTCAGGAGTGGGCAGAGAGGGAGGTGACAAGTAGGTGGTAAAGAATTTTTTTTTTTAATTGACAATTTTTGATGTCATTAATTTTTTGTTAAAGGTAAATATTTAAAAAAATTTCTTCTATTTATGGCTTTTGTTGATGCAATCGCCATACGTTTAATTGTCGAATTTTTTTTCACGGTCGATTAATTTCAATTATAGGTATTATTTTCAGCATTGAAATTCTTCAAATGATTGACTTGAGCGTGTGGCTGAATGATTCAATGAATGTCTTTATCATGTTTTTTTTTTGATACATTATTTAAATAAAATCGCTTTATCACTGTTCGTGATTAAGGTTGCTTTTCACACCTTTTTAAGTTTCTAGTTCTTTTTGGGTTTCTTTGCATAACTCTTTTAGTTTTTGAGGTTTGTTTGCTGTTATTGTAGTATTTTGTGATCTTCATTTTTAAACGATAAATTTGTAACAGAAATGGGAAGTTCATTAATTTTGTGATTTATGGAATACAACATAATTTTAAGGCTGGATAACAGTAATTCTGGTGATGATAGTTTCTCTAACGTGTCATAATCGTTCGGAATGGTTTTAGTTCTCTTTTCTACATTCACATCATTAAGGGTTTACCATATGCAAGCTCTGTTTATATTGGCGCTATTCAGTGTTCTGGGGAAATGGTCTTGCGTACATGCAAATACAAATTGGGAGAGTAGTTGAGAGAATTTTCAATGTATTTTGTTAGTGTTGAGTACAAATATGTTTCATTTGCACTTATGCAAGACCGTTTGCACCGAACACTGAATACTGTCGTTGCATTATGATGTTGCTTAGAAAAATATGGCCTATTTAAGCTGCATCTTTAAACTGTTTTAAAACTTAAGGGACTTTTGACAAATTTATTATTGTGCCGTAATTTTTGGTTCATATCTTAAAAAGCCAATAATCCCTTTTGGCTCAATTGATACATATTTATAAGTTTTTCTAATATATTATTATACCATCCAAAAGAGAATATCCATCTGAGACCCCATAAAGTATATATATTCGTGATCAGTGATGAAATCTATGACGATCTGAGAATGTCCGTCCGTCTGTGGAAATCACGATTCAGTTCAAACGAAAAGAGCCAGACCCTTGAAATTTGGTATAAATATATTTTGAAGGATATCACAGGTTAAGTTTGTAAATGGGCTGAATCGGGCCAGAGGGAAAAAAGTTTCCCTAAGAAGAACTAAACCAACATCTAAAAAAACATAATTTTTGAAGTTTTTTTGTAATATTGTTAAGCAAATGATATATATTTATATCAAAGAAGGTCCAACGCGTTAGACTTGGAGCCATAAAATAAAAATAAAATTAAATTTTGAACACCGCCCGCTCAGATTTTTCATGATTAACAGCGCTATATTAACATGCTAACACAGCTCTGTTAACGTACTTGGTTTGTGTCTAGGGTTATAAATTTAGCTTCGCACGGGTTATTTCTTTTCATATCTTTTATTACTCTATTTTTTATAAACGGTGTTTTTTATGAAGTTTTTTTTTATACGAATCACTCTGTTGTCTGACAGCTGTTTTGACAGTTTAAAGTGACGTCTCTACTCTGTATTGTTTGGCAAATCATCATGAACAGGTTAACTCCAGAACAACGCTTCCAAATCGTGGAAATTTATTTTCAAAAACATTGTTCAATGAAAAATGTTTATCCGCTTTTTTACCGCAAAATTCTCTTCAGTGATGAGGCGCATTTTTGGTTGAATCGATATGTCAACAAGCAAAATTGCCGTATTTGGAGCAAAGATAATCCACACGCCTTTCAAGAATTACCAATGCATCCCGATAGATGTACTGTTTGGTGCGGTCTATGGGCTGGTGGAATCATCGGTCCTTATTTCTTTAAAAATGAGGGAGGACGACGCGTTACCGTGAATGGAAATCGATACAGAATCATGATCAATGAATTTTTGATGCCAAAACTTCAAGATATGGATGTAAAAGAAATGTGGATTCAACAGGATGGTGCCACTTGTCATACTGCGGGCGAAACCATGGACTTATTGAAAGAACATTTCAACGACAACATTATTTTAAGAAATGGACCGGTGAGTTGGCCGTCGCGTTGGAGTGATTTGACGCCACTCGATTATTTTTTGTGAGGATACCTGAAATCATTGGTTTACGTGGATAAACCAGCATCGATTGACGCTTTGGAAACCAGTATTCAACGTGTCATTGCTGAAATACGCCCTCAAATGCTTGAAAAGGTGGTCGAAAATTGGACCTCCAGAACGACCTTTGTGCAAAATAGTCGTGGTGGCCATATGCCCGAAATTATATTTAAATGTTAAATGACAAGAAATTATCTACCAAATAAAAATTTTTTTTTTGGCCATTTCATAATTTGGCATGTGTTTTATTTAAATTTCAAATCAGCAAGCTCTTATAAAAACACCCTTTATGTGTAGAACGCATCTAATAATAACAGACAAATTATCTTCGTTAATATCTCAAAATTTATGTATTTTGCTTCATGAAATGTTCAAATCTACATTTTTATATAAATTTATGTTTATTAATTTATTTTACTAAAATCTTTATTGAAAGTTGATTTTTAAAATTTAAAAGTTGACAGCGCTACCGACGCTTTGACCATCAGTCAGTCTCTTGCACGATCATCTTATTATGAGATCAATAAGATATAGAAATAAATAAGTCGTAAGCGTCAAAAAATACACGGTCTCCTAATGAAAGAGGTATCAGTGATATTATTATCTGTGTGCGTTTTTTTAAGTAATCTATTTTATTAAGTTCTATTCATAATCATATTCGTCATTGTTAAATATCAAATAATTTATGCGTTGCTTTAATGCAAATTCACACCTATAAAGTGATCGAACATACAGACACACACATACACACATATATATGTATATCGTAGTTATTATTTATTGAACATATAATTTTTTTTACTTCTAATTTATGTATTGAATGTATTTTGAATTATGAACACCATTAGTTTGTTTGCTGTTTGTATTTGTATTAGAGGTTTATGAACCCTTTCCAGCTTGCCAAACTTTAAATCAGCTGTGGACTTTGTTTCTTTGGTTTACAATAGGAATTTGTGTTGAGTGTTATAGAATATGGATGAAAATATTAGTTATAAAAAAAATGCTTTTTAATTTATTAATTCAATTTACAAGCCAATGATCTTTATACAAGTTGTGCGCGACATCTTCTTCAAATAAATATTTATATATTTTTTTTATATCTTGGACCAGCACTAAGGGCATGACCCCTACATATGCAGTGCATTGCGGCAGAACTGGAAAGGAGGGGATAGTATTGAGGGCACAGTTAAAGAAAGATGAGAAAATAGGGATTTTTTTGTTTACGTTTTTTAACATTTTTTTAATAGTCATTTAAGGGGCAAAGGAAGAGGAGGCGTGATAGGGCAGAGAAGCATCAGGTTACGTCTCAGCTTCGTCATAAAAGCTTAAAAAAATTATTTTTAATGAATATAGGTTTAAGTAATGCAATTTGTTAAATTCTTACATTATTTCTCCATATCATAACGTTCAATAGAGGCGGCGTGGTCTAAAAATTAATTTTGTTTTTATATTAAATTGAATTAAGATTCATAGGCTAATTGTTCGAAATTTGTTTTTAAATCTCAGAAAGACATGATAAATATTCCAAGGCACAAAGGAAAGTCGACATCAGTTTTATTCAACTTACACAGCGGAGCAGAACAGCTGTTTTCGAAAGCCGCAACACCTTCATCATCAGTGCTCATGTGTATTGTGTTTGTCACCACTTATTAGGTGGCTTAGTTGAATGTGATAACAGTTTCTATTTACACAAATTTTATTGTGAAAAAGGATACGAGAACTGTATCAACCTGATGTTAACATGTTATTGTTATAATACCCGTGTTACCGTTTGATTATTTTTTCTTCATGTCCTATTTTTCTGAATTTTTTGTTTCATCATTCCTAAGTAAAACTTTTTTGGTTTGAATTTTATACTTAAGTACATGTGACCGTTTTTTCAATTTATTATTGGTAGTTCAAGCAAGCCATAGCTTAAATTTGTATGTAGTAAGAATTTTAGAACTGGCTCCAAGTTTAACGCGTTGTACTTTTTTTGACGTACAAATATATTAGACATAAATTTGCTTAACAAAATTAGATACCAAAAAAAAAACTTAAAAAATCATGTTGTGTCTTAGAAGTTGGTTTAGTTCTTCTTAGAAGAACTTTTTTCCCTCTGACCCGATTTAGCCCATTTATGAACTACTTGAAATGTGCTATCCTTCAGAATATATTTACCAAGTTTCAAGGATCTGGCTCTTTTCGTTTGGAATGAATCGTGATTTCCACAGACGGACGGACGGACATGGACAGATATATATATATGGATAGTGACCTCGCGAAGATTTCCGAATGGGGTCAGGCGAACAGGGTCGATTTTAATGCCCGTAAGACCCAGTGTTGTATGCTTACGCATCGACGTACGTATGACCAAGCTGCTTCATCTGTTTCTATGGGTGGTGTAAGTATTATGGAGTCAGGGGCTCTTGATGTTCTGGACATGAAAGTGCAGTGTGATGTCAGATGGACGGAACATGTCTTTCAGGTCGCAAAAGAAGCATTCAAGTGTCTTGGCTTCTTAAGACGGTCCAAGAGATACTTCACCCCTTCTGGTCTTCTTAATATTTACACCACTTATATCCGACCGAAGATGGAATACAACTCTCATGTTTGAGCCGGTGCTTCAAAGTCTATTTTGAAGTTACTCGACCGCGTACAGGAGAGGGCGATAAAACTCATCGGAGACAGTAGGGTAGCCAACTCTATTGACTCTCTTGAGCATCGTCGCAATGTGGGGTGCGTATCGTTGCTCTATCGTTACTATAATGGCAGGTGCTCTTCTGAAATTAGGGAACTTGTTCCTGAAACCCATTCTTTCTTACGCTCAACGCGGTTTTCATCAAGAGTACATACGTTTCTAGTCGATATTCCAACGAATCGCACTACGCATTACAGAGAAAATTCGTTTTTTAGCCGAACACTCCGTATGTGGAACAAAGTACCTGCAGAGGTCTTCCCCCCGCCACTTACAATTTGAAGAGGTTCAAACCGAATATCCACAGACACTACTCCCTTTATCCTCCTTCCCAAAATCTATTTTACTAGTTCCAGCGCAATGCACTGCATAAAAAAAAATAGATAGTCTTTTATTTAATCACTGATCAAGAATATTTATACTTTATGGGGTCTCAGATGGATATTTCGCTGCGTTATACACGGATTGACATACTCTCGAATTCTTTTTTGGAGGGGGTATGAAAACAATTTATTAAAAAATGAAATGAATAAAAAATTGTACAGAGAAATAATTTGATTTTGAAATCTATATGTGCTTCAATTTTGGTCCACAAAGTTTACAACCATTTTTTAAATCTATTACAAATTTGATTTAAATTATTGTTTATATAAACACGAAGGCAGTGCAGCAACTAACTTTTTCTAATTTTCTTGTGTAAATAATATACAATAATGAGGTGGTTGCATTTGCAGATTCGCAATCTATAGGTTAAAAAAGTTGAACAAGCTAAATGTTTGTTATGTATCCACATATAATAGATTGTTCAGGACACGTATTTTCCTTTAAAGAAGACGTCAATGCAAAACTTTCAATGACTACTAGACACAAACAATAACGGTAGTTAAGTTAGAGAAGAAAAGATAAGTTGCCAAGAAAAATTGTCAAAAATTGATTTAAAAAAGTATTTAATATATATCGGATTGATTTACCCCTCCCCCTTAGGATAGTACAAATATTTAAAGGGGTTCTTAAGAATTTATTGAGGGATTCTGAGCTCGTTCCTACGCACTTGGCACTGAGGCTAATGCAGATTACCTGGGAACTTGTACATGAAATTTCTCTCCCTGACCATAACTGCTTAACAATTAATATGTATTGTGTAGGGTGTTATGGAAATCAACTTCTGCCTATTGAAAATTCTATAAAACACACTTGGTTACTGTTTCTAACATTTGAAATAGCCATCAGATATCAAATGAGTTTTATTTCATTTATTGTTAAAAGTTTAAAACGAAGTTTGAGTTGAATGTACTAATTGCGTGAAAGTTTGCTAAAGAAAATGAAGTGAACTTCAAAAGTTTGTTGCTAAACGAATAGAGAGAGACAGAGAGAGAGAAAAAAAAATCACAAAAAACATCCATTAAAAATTGGGAATTAAAAGCAATCCATGATATGTTGACCATATTAATTTTCATTTTATATTAATTTCGTTTTTGACGATGAGGTGTTTGTTGTTTTATGAAGTTGCCTATTCAAATAATCGTACATGAAAAAAATTATAAAACCAAATCATTTTTAAAAATTTAACTTTATAGCGACTGCGTTAACCCTTAACAAAAGTGTGCAGCTAAAAAATAATTTGAAGTTGGGATCATCATTTCCATTGCAAGTTCTTAAATAAGTTAATATAATTTTTTTCAAGTTAATGACTAGTGCACAACTGACCTCAAGTGTCCCTTAAGGTTTAACGATAAATTTCGCAGGCCATCTGCAGAAGAGCAACACTATATCTTCTTCCACCATTTGATGATGAAATATCGTCGGAAAAAATTAAAAAAGGGTTACTGAACTTTTGCTCATGTACTCGTATATCTCTTTTAGTCTTTTTTCCCACTTTATTTTTATTTTTTGGAATAAACGTTCAAATGTGATCTATGTTTATAGTTTTGATTTTTATTTATTTATTTTTTTTCGCTTTGTGGCAGTAGTTATGTATTAGATCTTGTAAATTTGTTGCTGTTTAAGTTTGCTGTTGCTGGCTGTCGGTGGCGCGCGAGATCATTGACACTTTGTCTAAGAATGCATAAAAATGTTTGGACGGTTTTTTTTTCATTCATTTATTTCTTCAATTCTTTCAGCTGTTTCTTAACTCTCGCTGAAAGAAAAAAAAGACACAAGGCGATTTCATTAGAACACGTGAGAAGAATTTTTGGCATTCGTATATCATACAGTTACTAACAAAAGTTTGCCAACGATTGTTTACACAAACCAAGCGATTGCTTTCCGCCCACATTTTCTACTGTAGTATGACTCGCTAGCCTTTAACGATTTTATTAGAGCTCAAATTGTCGGCAAGTTTGCAGTAACTGTTATGTAATTGACTAACTCCTTACCACCATAGCAGAGATCTGAACTAAGCGAAGACAAGAACTTTTAGCAAAGCCAACTTTTAGTTATCGCGTGTGTTTTAACCCCTTAAGCGGCCCATCCATTATACATACAATATAATTGTACATTTTAATCATGATATTATCTCCATTTTGCCCTATATTATGCAATAAGTGGCACAATATTTTCAAATAAAATATGACGCAATTTTCTTAAAATAAAAAGTGAACATAACCTACAAGCAAACCAAAAGTATATGGACTAGTAAATTGCGAGGTTGCGTTTATTAAAAGTTCTGGTTCAATTTAATATAAAAATATTTATTACTAATTAATTATAAATAAACATGTTAAGCGACATGAGTGATGAAGAAGAGGCTTGTGTAAAATATTGTACAATGTTGCCAACACATTTCACAGTATATCGCACTTCTTTTGGTTTGTACAATAAAAATCAAAAGCCTTTTGATTTCTGCCAATATATTGTGCCACCTTTGAATGTGACATACACATTGGCGATATGATTGTACAATACGAAAAATTGCACAGTCATATTGCAAGTGGGTGGGCCGCTTTACAGTTAAAGTAAAATTAGATTAAGTACTTTTACGAGCTCAGATCCAGGAATTGAAATCAGTTATTTGATTAAGTTTTACCAAATGTGAATTAAATCTGTAGCAACACGTAATAAGCGCTTAAGTCTGTTTAAGAAAATATTTTGTTTTTTACTATTTTTACCTGGACGAAATTTCTTCTTACCCCATTTTACTTTTCCCGAGGAAGAATTCTCCTATTTAGAGAAACTATGGAACAAGTAAATTCGGGAAAGAGAAAATCAAAAACAATTGTTCTATTTTTGGCAAAATGTACTTGTAATGGTATTTAAATTTGTAGAAGTAATAATTTCGTAAACATTATTTTTATAAAATTATGTTTTTTATACCTTCGAAAAAAGAATTGGAGGGTATATTGTAAACGCAGCGAAATATCCCTCTAAGACCCCATAAACTATATATATTCTTGATCAGTGATGAGATCTAAGACGATCTAGCCATGTCCGATCATCTGTCCGTTCGTCTGTAGAAATCACGATTCAGTCCAAACAAAAAGCGCCAGACCCTTCAAACTTGGTACAAATATATCTTGAAAGATAGCACAGTTTCAGTTCGTAAATAGGAAGAATCGGTCCAGAGGGAACAAGGCCCCCTAAGAAGAACTAAACCAATCTCTAAAAAACAACATAATTTTTAAAGTTTTTTTTTGTAATTTTGTTAAGCAAATGATATATTTTGAGATCAAAGAAGATCCAACGCAATAAACTTGGGGCCATAGAATAAAAAATATATATTATTGGACCCCGCCCCCTTTAGTGAGCGTTATTATATGTAAAAATAGTGTAAAAATTTAACAAATTGTATTACATAAGCCTACATTCCTTAAAAATAACGTAACCTGATACTTCTCTGCCCAGCCCCCTCCCCTTGACCGCCCAACGACCCTCTAAACAAATTTTTTTTTCACTTAATTATCCCAAAAATATATTTTTAGTGTTTTATGGCAAGGGTGAATTATCTCCCCTGCGGCCCTTGCCAGAGTGACACCGACAAAAGACAGTTTTAATACCCTCCAAAAAGAATTAGTAAAAGTATAAAGTGTATATATTCTTGATCAGTAATGAAGTCTAAGACGATCTAGCAGTGCCCATACGTCCGTCTGTGGAAACACGATAGCATATTTTTGGTCCCTGCCCCCTTTAGTGGGCGTTAAAGTTACATATTATATGCAACAAGTAAAAGTGCTATATTCGGCTGTGCCGAATCTTAAATACCCTTCATAGATGTAATTCTTCTTTCTTTCTTGCTAAAATAGAAAGTAGCCTTAATTAAAAAAACAAAATGATGTTTTCAGTTACTTTTATATTTAAGACAACGTTTAAATATTTTGGTTAGGAAGCTAAATGTTTGACTCTTCTTACTTCTAATACCTCTGAACGTCTTTCAAAAATATTATAAATGTTTAATTTACAAACAAAAAGAAAAAACCCGTTTCATGTACCCCAAAAAGTTCACATTGTGCAACCGTAGAATCGTCTTTTAGATTTTTTTAGTTTTTAATACCAATTTATTTCTTCCTGATATATAAAGTAGGTATAATTCATCATAAAAATCAAAAATAACAAATTATATGGCTACTTTTATGTACTATAAAGTTTCGATTTTCCCACCCTGGAACCGAATTTTTAATACCAAATTAATTCTCCCTGAAGTATAAAATAGGTTTAATTCACGAAAACAACAAAATTTGGAATTTATGTGGGTACTTTTATGTACCAGAAATATTTCGATTTTCCAACTCTGGAAGCGAATTTTTATTTTTTTACCAATGCAATTCTTAGTGAATTTTTAAACTTTTTGGCCACTTTCATGTACCATAAAATATTTTAATAATGAGGTTCATGCAACTCTTAATAATGAGGTTTATTTAAGAAAAACTTAACATTTGTAACCCTTTTGGTCACTTTCATGTACTACAAAATATTGCAGTTATAAAACCCTGGAATCGAAATTTTGAATTGTTTTAATATTTGATACAAATTTTGTTTTTCCTGAATTAAAAAATAGTTTTAATTAGTAAAAAACGTACGCATGTTGGCTTTTTGGTTACTTTTATGTATAAAAAATTTCAATTTCCCATCCCTGGGAGCGAAATTTTAATTTTTGCCTTCTTCTTTTTACCAATGCTAGTTTTTATTGCTTATAAAGTAGTCTTATTTACAAAAAACTTAAAATTACAACAATTTTTGTCACTTTCATGTTCTACAATATATTGCATGTACCAAAAAAACTTTCAATTTTCCAGCCCTGGAATTGAAATTTTATTTTTTTTTTGCTTTTTTATAAATGCGACTCTTCATGAGCTATAAAGTAGTTTTATTGAAGAAACATTTTAAATTTTTAACCATTTAGGTTACTTTTATGTATAAAAAGTTTCAATTTCCCACCCCTGGAAGCGAAATTTTAATTTTCAAATTTTTTTTATCAATGCAGATCTTCATGAAGTATAAAGTGATTTTATTTAAGAGAAACTCAAAATTTATAACAATTTTGATTATTACATGTACTACAAGATATTCCATGTACCAAAAAAAACTTTCACCCTGGAAGCGAAATTTTATTTTTTATTTTTTATCAGTGCAAGTCTTCTGGAGGTATTAAGTAGTATTATATTTTTAGTTGGCGAACCTAGGGAATTTAATCCGTCTTCTGCTCTTCCTCAGAAAATTTGGGATTTATTGAAGCGCCATTAAAAAAATCCACGAGCTATTTCCAAGTTTTCCTGTATTTATTGTTTAATTGGATATGGACCTAAAGTAGGTTTTCAAAAATATTTTATTTAATATTTCCAGATCTTTTTTATAAATTTACTTTATTCTAACGTTTTTTTATTTTTCTTCAAATTTTCTGCGGAAGAAACTCGAATGATATAATAAAAATCGTTCCCCTGTTTACTCTTACAGAATTTTTACTCTTTTCCCTTTGGTTAGAAAAAAAATAGTAATTCAGAATAGATGGAATGGGGAATCGGACAAGTTGCTCACGTAATTTGTATTCATAATTAAGATGACTTTACATCAGCTGGTTTGAAAACCAGAATATATCTTTTGAAATTGAGGAATTTATTAGAAATTTGTCTACCATTCCTTAAGACAACTAATTTTCGGTTTAAAACAATCTTTAAATCTACTTAAGCGAACTTTAATTATTGCCTCGAAAATGTTATGAAACATCTGCACAAATAAATGAAAAAATTTCTATTTACATTTCTTAATTTAGTATACAATTTTTTTTAAAATGTTAAAACTGACGCCACAAAAGTTGTTGTGCTTAAAATAAAACTAAAATAAATACAGATGTTTTTAAACGGCAACAAATATTATTCAAAAGAGTTTCTGACAACTACAAGATTGCAATATTGAATATTTGATTTTGATCTATGTGCTAGTGCTTAATATTAAAGTCAGACTTTACTTTCTGTGGTGCCACGAATCAGTTAATCGGTTTTTGTGAGGGACCGTAACATTTTAAATTTACATTTTAATCACCATTTCCTGTGCTTTATTTTTCGCCTAGAAAGATAAAGGCAAAGAGGGAGGAGGGGGTAGGGCAGAGGAGCATCAGGTTATATCTTAACTTCGTCATGAAATATTAAAAATTTTATTTTTAAGGAATGTAGGGCTTAAGTAATACAATTTGTTAAATTTTTACCTTACTTTTGCATATAATAACGCAAAATAAAAGGGGCGTCCATAAATAATTTTTTTTGATTTTATGGTTCCAAGTTTAGCACGTTGGACCTTCTTTGACATAAAAATATATCATTTGCTCAACAGAATTACAAAAAAAAACTTTAAAGATTAAATTGTTTTTTAGAAGTTGGTTTAGTTTTTCTTAGAGGAACTTTTAAATTATTTTCTATACTTGTTACCCCAAAAATTTTCTTTTTAAGTTTTTACGACAAAGCTGAGATGTCTCTTCCAAGGCCTTTCCCGGATTGACCCTGCAGAGAGTTCTAAAACTGGGCACAGAAATGTCTTAAGGGAACTCTGACCCAGCAGGTTAACTATTTTTAACTTATCTCAGTCCTTCTTTTGCACGTTGATATAAAATATTAATATGCAAATTTTTATGCTGACGGAAAAGTGTCTCAGTCATGCTCCTCCCAAAACATTGGAAACGACCGCATTAAAATAATATTTTTTTCTTGTGTACTTAAACCAAATACCATGAAAATGTAAATTTTCATATAAGAATAAAAATACAGTTTTTATTTACTAAATATTAAGAGGATATTTACGATTGGACGCAGTCGCATATAACGTTTTTACTTGTTTTATCTCGGAAACGTGCATGATCGCTATTGAAGTCTTAATTAGGAGTCCAACTTCTGTTTCGTATAAATTGGAAGGAATTGAACACATATCTCGCATTGTTATACTTTTCAGGTGCCAAAATTGTGTACAGCAAGAAGTACTCGCACCCACAATTCTACTTAAACATAAATTTGAAATTTATGAATGAAAACAGATACAAACAATTGACTGCAACTGACAGTGCGATTTAAGCAACAGCAAAACTGCAAATATTTTGATGTTGTATGTAAAAAAGGTATTTATGGCCCTCATTTAGTTATAGCCGCAAAATCATGTGTATGTACAGGCCAATAACCTCCCGAAAAAAGGAAGAAATTAAATAAAGTACACATTTATACCTTCTTATACAATGTGGCCATACTCGTATGTGTACAAAAGCATATGCATAAGAAAATTGTGTAAATATGTATAGAACCACATTAAATGAAACTTTAAAGAACCCAGAAACCACAATCGAGAAGGAAGAATTCAATAAATAAAAAAAAGTTTAAAGAACCAAGTTTACATTAAAATGAAATTGTGCGTATACAAAGACGTTAAAGTGTATTAACAAAATAAGATATATAAAAAAAAAATCAAAGCCGTGTGCAATGACTGCATTACAACATGAACCGTGATCTTCGTAACATTTGTGGCAACTTGAAAATTTCCAAAAGTAAGAACATTTGTTTGCTGAACGTCAAAAAATACAAAAGAAAAAATTTATATTAAATTTATGGGAATCATTTACGTCTTCCCTTTTACTGAACCAACATTTGCCACTCACTACTCATCTACCCAATTGGTCACCCTCCACCCCCCAAAAGCTTCGCTACAACTTTTGTAAAAATATTTTTATTTTACTCAATACATCATGATACTCGTATGTTGTAAAGTTTCGTTTTGTTCTCAGCTTATTCTTAATGCTTATCTGAACAGACAGTTGAGATGAAATGGTAGCACTGCCGCACTGCTCGGTAAAATGATCATGTCGATATAAAACATCTGCATTTTCCTTCAAATGCAATGTTATGGTCTAGAGATGGACAATTGAAAAATTGCATAATTAACGAATGGACATACTCAGTCATTAATATGCATTATATGGTATTCAGACATGCATGTTTAATTGAGTCAATAATACGTTAATTGAAAAGTGTTCACACATACTCAATTAGCGTTTGACAGCAGCTGACAAAAGGTGTTGTTTACATTTTGCTTGTGAAAATTTTTGGTTAAAATTTTGCGAAAATGGAACAAGTTTGCCTTTTAAAAAGAGTTTGCTTTTCTTGTACGTAATAATTTTTTTTCATTTGTTTTAATTGTTAATTAAAAAAGTTTATTTTAAAAACTCACCCTCAACTTGACTTGACTCCCCATTTTTATTCTGTGAATTTGTTTACATATGAGTTGTCAAATTTCATAAAGTTTGTTCAGTAGGCATTATGGTGCTCACTAAACAAACTTTTACAGTGCTGCATTTTAATCTTTGCACAATTTAATAGACAATTAAGCGTTAATTGATGAATTAGCTAATTAAAATTTTGTATGGGTAATTGAGCTCAATAATGCTGTTAATTGCGATAAACTCAATTAAGGCGTTTGTCTGAACACCATATTAGTTTGTGTGGTTGTGTTATTTGTTGTGGATCTATCGGGTGTTTTTTTATAGAGTCATACAAGTTTAAATCATAATAAAACAAAGAAGAATATATTATATTTATGGAGTCTCAGAGGGATATTTCGCTGCGTTACAAACGGAATGACAAAGTGAATATACCCCCCATATTCTATTTTGGAAACTCTATATTCTAATAGAGGAGAAGAAGCAAGTGGGAATGGAAAAAAAATTATAGGCATAGATTTGTAACAAACTTAAATCAGTTTTCGTGAAAAAAAATAGTTATGGGCTAAAAGTTTTAGAGCTTTATTGATCTAATGGAGTTTTCTCCTATGGAAAAAATATTCTTTTATAAATAGCTAATATTTTCTAGCGGGTGTCTTTATTGCAGCAAACATACTGATTTTATAAATTTTGAATTTTTTTTAAGAAAACAATATGAACATGTTTAAAGAGTATATATAAAATATTATATATATGTGCGTTAAGGTAAAGGGTATTTTTTTATAGAGTGACACAAGTTTAGATTATAATAAAGCAAGGAAATATATTTTTAATATCAATGAAATGGGCTTTATTGGAAAGAAACTTTTATGAAATTAATGTTTAAATACGATTTCTGCCATGTGGCCGCCACGGCTGGGGCATAGAAGGCGCAAACTGGAGCACTAATTTTCAACGACATAAAAAATTCTTTTTGGAAGGACATAAGCCGTGAGGCTGAGAACGGCAACGAATTAATTGATTAGGTTCATCTTCAGTGCTTTCCCGTACAGCGGTTTGTGGTCACCAATTTGGCGGAAGATTTGTCAGATAAGGATTGATGTACAATCCTTGCTGTGAATCAACAAATAAAAGATCATCTAGATAGGATCGACACTCTAGCAAGGTGTTAGATCATGGGGCTTAACAAATCATGTTCTAGAAATTTCCACCTGGGCGACCCGAAATCGCCTTCGTGCGGTCTCTTGGTGCTAAGAGGGGTAGTGGTGGCACCCAAATTCACCCGAAGGCAGGTACTGACGTTAAATCAATGACATATATTTGTTCTTCGAATTAGCCGCTCTGAAGGACGATTATGTACGCCATCAAATGGAAGAAGCATACGATGAGTTTGGCGAATAGGACAATTATTTTGATTACAAATTTCAACAATTTGCACTCGTTGTTCTGGTGTTGTGACACTGTAGAATAATTATACTATATTACAATTCTACAAGTGTTTAACACTGAAAAAAAACACTATCAAGTGGGCGTAACCATTTTCTAAGCCATTACAAATAAGAGATAACAATATACGATTTTCCAACAACTCACAATTTTTCTTACCAACAAAATAATTTTGTTACCACATCTGTAAATCAATTAAAATTTTCTCGTTTCCCTCTTCTATGTTTTTTTTTTCGTTCTATATTTCTCTCCTTGTCTCTTTTATATTAGCAGCTTAATTTGCTGTCCTGCGTTAAATTTATTTGTTGTTCTTTGATTCTTTTTATATATGGATATTGTGTGCATATGTAATGAGCAAATGAAATGATGACGATGATCATTCATCCAATCATTCAAAGAACCTTCTTAAATCACTTGAGTCCAAAATTAACTCAGGTACGATATTTTCTTCGAAACAGTTTTTTGATTTTAAAACGATGGCCGGCATTTTGTTACGTTTGTTTTTCATACTTGTCCCTTGTAATAAGGCTGTTATGAACCAGCACTCCGTTTATCATTAACAAGAATAATATATGGCTTTCTTACATTTTGTATTTTTCTTTTCTGGATTTTGTATTTTCGGACAGCTATAACCGCGGGTTATTGGTTTCTTATTTATTTTCTTTTGTTTTTTTTTTAATATGTAACCTCTTATACTACAAGCATAAGAACTTTTTGTTCAATTTGAAGCCATTGGAGTTCTTGATGATGTAACTCTTTTATATAAATATAATTATAATAATTGGCTAACGACTAATATTATATGTAATTCTGCATACAAATTTGTAAATTATGAAATACTCAACACACATGCGTACCTAGACTTTGATATTAATTGTTAGCTTTAGATCCACTTGCAAATGCAAAACACATTAAAACTTAAAGTAATTCTAGGTTGAAGCGTGCGAACACATCGCAACGTACTGATTTACGAATAAGAATTCTCAAATATTCGGCGAAAAAAATTAGTTATATGACAATTTTAGCCAGGCTTAAGTTCAAATCTGCGACTTTATAAATATGTAACAGTAGATGGGTAAAATCTCATAGAAATTTTAAATAAATGGCATAAAAAAATTTCTTGTGAAAATTAAAAAAATTTAAATTTTCGTTAAAATATTGGTTAAATAGTTGATATTCCTACTAACTAGCACCACTTGCAAAAGTGGAAAAATTGAACAAAGAACGCTGATGAGATGAGGCGTAGCGGCCTCGAAATCAGTACTGATCCGTTCTGCTGGTTTGATGATTATTGAAAAATATTCTTAATATTCCAATCTTAATATAAATTAATAAATAGAATTTGAACAAATTCATTTATTAATAAAATAATGAAAAATGGTTTGCAGTCTTGCAGATTCGAACTTAAGCCCGTTGAGAAAATTAACAATTTACATAAGAAAGTTCGACTAATAAAAATTCATACATAATTTAAAAAAATTTACTTTATTTGCTAAGTCTGGCTAAAATTTGTCAGGGAATATTTCTGGAAAATATAAAAAGTGAAAATTTTTCATGTTGCATTGGAATCCATCTGTTACCGGAATTTTTGTTTTGAGTCGTTTTCAAATCAAATTTAACCATTAAAAGTTAAAACAAGTAAAAACGTTATATTCGACAGGGCCGAATCTTATATACCCTCCAAATATTTAGTAAGTAAATTTAAAATGTTTAACTGTATTTTGGCGGTTTCGCTCTAGCAAGGGCTGTGGGGGAGACATTTCACCTTTGTCATAAAACCTTAAAAATAAATGCTTGGGATAATTATATACAAAATTTAATTTTTTTTATAGGGTCATTTAGGGGGCAAAGGGGAAGGAGGGGGTAGGGCAGAAACAGGTAGTCACAAAACTATAAAAATAAATGCTTGGGATGATTACATATACATATACAAAATTTAAAAAAATAAATAAATTTTTGATAGGGTCATTTAGCGGGCAAAGGGGCAGGAGGAATAGGGCCGAAGCAGGCAGTCATTAAACTCTAAAAATAAATGCTTGGGATGATTATATACAAAATTTAATACATATATATATTTTTTTTGATAGGGGCTTTTAGGGGGTGAAGGGGGAGTAGGGGGTAGGGCAGATTAGTGCTACGTTACGTCTCAGCTTCGTCATTAAAGCTTAGAAATGTTATTTTTAAGGAATGTAGGCTTAAGTAAAACTATTTGTTCAATGTTTACACTATTTTTGCATATAATAGCGCCAAGTAAAGAGGGCGGGGTCCAAAAATTATTATTTTTTTATTTCATGGCTCAAAATTTTAACGTGTTAGACCTTCTTTGACATACAAATATATCATTTGCTTAACAAAATTACAAAAAAACTTTAAAAATTATATTGTTTTCTAGATGTTGATTTACTTCTTCTTAGGGGAACCTCTTTCCCTCTGGCTCGATTCAGTCCATTTATGAACTTGACCAGTACTATGCATCAAAATATATATTTACCAATTTTCAAAGACCTGACTTTTTTCATTTGGTCTGAATCGTGATTTCCACAGAGAACGGACGGACATGACTAGATCGTCTTAGAGTAAATCACTGACCAATAATGTATATATGTACTTTATGGGCTATGAGGGATATTTCGCTGCGTTACGAATGGAATAAGAGAGTGAACATACCCTTTTTTTTTAATCTTGGACCAGTACTCAGGGGATGAACCCTATATATGCAATGCATTGCGCTGGAACTGAAAACGTGGGGATAGTATTGAGGGGACAGATTAGGAAAGATGAGAAAATAGACAATTTTTTTTTTAGCTATTTCAACTTTTTACTTCGCCGGCTAATTTTTTTGCTACAGGGCCGACGAAGGTGGGTGGTGCTGTTACTCTGCTTTTTAGTACATGATAGTGTCAGTCGCTGCCAATTATGTTCAGTGACCAGTGACTATGCCTTCATCATTGAAAAAGGCTGGCAACAACTAACACAACCACGCACTAATGCTATTCAGAAGAATTCAACACAATATTTCATGACACAGCGCGGGCTCGAAGTCACGACCCTCCGCTTTATAGTCTCGTGTTCTACTACTTCAGCCAACAGCAGCCTCATTCCTTTTGGAGGGTATACAAAAGCAGTATTACAAAAACGTTCACAAATTCAAATAGAAATACAATACTAAATGCGATAGCAGCCTTTGATTTTAAGAAACGCATTATGGTTCGTAAATGAAACATGAGAGCACCGTGGATCCCTCACGTTTGGAACAAATATGGCGAGCATTGAAATAAGATGGCTATAAACCTCACCCTTTTCCCTTTACTCCAGCAATGAAAAGAACAAAATGCGTGGAAACATTTTTCACTATATGATGCAGTCAATGCCTCTTAGATTTTAAGGCTACATATATTTGATCACACGAGGTCTGATCAAAAAATAAAGTATTTATTTATTTATCAATAACTATCTTATCCCCTTCAAAGCAATCCCCCTCAGATCTAATACACTTATGCCAGCGTTTTTTTTCCAATTCTCGAAACACTTCAGAAACGTGTTTTTTGGTATCCCCAACAGCTCCTGTTTCGTTTTTTCTTTTATCTCCTCAATCGTAGCAAAACGCTTTCTTTACATCGGTGTCTTCAGTTTTGGGAAGAGGGAGAAGTCAGCGGGGGCCAAGTCCGTTAAATACGGTGGTTGAGGCATGATAACGGTTTTGTTTTTGGCCAAAAAGTCACGCACAAGCATCGATGTGTGAGCTGGTGCGTTATCATGGTGCAAAATCCATGATTATTTTTCCACAATTCTGTGCGTTTTTGACGAATTGCTTGGCGTAAACGGCGCATAACTTCAACGTGGTATTGCTTATTGACCGTACGACCTTGTGGCAAGAATTCATGATGCTCCACGCCATTGCAGTCGAAGAAAAGAGTGAGCAAAACCTTCACATTTGACCGAACTTGACGTACTTTTTTCGGTCTTGGCTCTTCTGAACGCTTCCATTGGGATGTTTGGGCTTTGGTTTCAATGTCATAGCCATACACCCATGATTCGTCACCAGTTATTACCTTTTTGAAGAAATCTGGATCGTCGTTGACGATGTTCAACAGCTCCTAAGAGATGTCCATGCGACGTTGTTTTTGCTTAAAATTTAGCAATTTTGGAACAATCTTCTCTGCCGTACGTTCCATGCCTAAAACATTCGTAAAAATTGGTTGGCATGAGCCGAACGATATGCCAACATCATCAGCAACCTCTCTGATAGTGATTCGACGATTATCCAAAATCATTTTCTTCACGGCTACAATGATTGTTGATGTGCTCGGGCCACCAGGACGAGCATCGTCATTGACATCTTCTCGGCCTTCCTTAAACCGGTTATACCACAATTGAACTTGTGTTCTGCTCATAGTGGACTCGCCAAACGCCACAGTCAACATTTCAAATTTCCTTGCGCATTTAATTTCATTTTTTACACAAAACTTTTCTTGGTCCATTTTTTCGAATAGTAAAAATCCAAGAGCACACCAAAACACGACTAACCTTTTTATCTGTCAACAACAAACTGACAATCCAAAATGGCTGATATTACCAACATATATAACAGACATGTGTACCAACATAACAGAAAAAAATGCGATAATCGAACATACGTAACTCACGAAAGATGAAAATAACAGATATTTTTTGATCAGACCTCGATTATTATTATTCTTCTTTTATTTACCCCAAAAAATTAATTCTTAGACTAAATATATTTAATGAGCAGCAGCTAGAAAGGCCATCAGCTAAGATCATATAATGGCAACAAAATTTATATAAGGGTGCTTTTCGCTGAAGTCGTTAACACGAGACTACGAAGCGGAGAATTCAGAATTCGACTACCCGAATTCTTTTGTAAATTTTAGTTTTGTCTTACATTTGTAAGTTAGGCTGGATTCGTCCACTTGTTTGGAAAACTTTTTTTACAAACACGAAAATTATGCAATATAATTAGATAAAAGTAAAAAAACTATAATGTAGATGAGTCCTACTTACCCCAGAGGGAAGGTAATATTATACAAAACTTACCTGGAAAGAAAAAGAAAAATATATGTATTAATTAAAAAGCAAGACAATTAATTACAGAAATGAATTTAAAGAAATTGCTAGGATAATATATAAAAATTTTAATATATAAGAAGTATAAAAAATACCTCAGAACACTTTAGTGTAGCGTGCTGAATAAATCGACCCAATCGAACTACAAACATTTATTGTAATGTTTATTATAAGATTTATCACATCAAATTTTCCTGAAACATACAAGTACACAAGCAAGCAAACATTAGTATTGTTTTCCTTAACGAAACATATCAAACACACTCGAAGCCACAAACATATGACTACACACATACACGAGGGTGGTTTAATGAGAATTTGTTGGGATTATTTTTAGGGTTAATATTATATTTTCATGCTATTTTCAATTATTAGAATTTTACCGGAACCCAAAGAGAGCAACAAGTTGAAGGCAAATTCATCCCGACTGTTAAACAAAGAGTAACTTTGCAATAATGACAAACTTTTCATATGTCCGATAAAATTTTATTTTTAACTAACAAGAAGTATTAGTAAAGACCCTTAGGGCAAATGATTGTAGTAAATCAGGCTCGCGTATTTAACTCTGTGTTAATATCTTTCTGAATGACATCGATTGATATGCACTAAAGAGCAGAGCCACAACACCCTTCCTCGTCAGCACCAAGGCGAATTCATACAAGGTGAACTCACTTGTGCAACTCTGTGTAAAATTTATTGAACTGTCAACTGAAATGCTTTGGAAAAAACAATGGCCGCACACAAAAATGAAAAACCACAAGAACACTTTGACAGTTCAATAATTTCGCCTTGGTAACAGCTGATCACCAATTTCTGAACTAAGGCCACCTGGTATGAATTCGCCTTGGTCAGCACTATAGTAAAAATTTGTCGGCGAAATAGATATTAAAACTAACTACAACAAACTCTCTATTTCCTCATATTTCTTCATCTGCCCTCTCTATACTATAATACATTTCATATGTAGGAGACATTCTCTGAGTGCTCGTACTACTAAAAAAATAAAAATGTAAGAGTTTTAAATTATCTCTAATCAATTAAAATTCATATGACAGAACGTAACAAAATTCTGTTTGGAGACTGCAGTACCCCATCATCAGTACCCACTGTACAGAGTAATTTTAGTTCCAACAGAACTTTAAATTGTAAAAACTTCTCGTATGCCATTTCGTACATATTCAGCTAAAACGTTGCAAAAAAAAACATAAAAAAAACACATGAGTACATATGATGAAAATTTAGTGGCTTTCGAAAACAGCTGTTCTGCTCTGCTGTGTAAGTTGGATAATTAAAACTGATATTCACTTCCCCTTGACCTTTGGACTATTTATCATGTCTCCCTGAATTTAGAAACATATTTTCGAATAATTACCCCAATTTTTATTCAATTTATTGTATAAAATATATAGTTGTAATTCAAAATATATTTTTGTTCCTTTATTAGACTCAAGTTCAAATCTGCAATCGACAATTTTTTTTTAAATTTTTATTATATTCAACTTATTTTTATTAGAGCGGAGTATGTATTAGAATATTTTAAATCATCAAACTAGAAGAACGGATAAGTACTTATTTCGAGACCCCTACATCTCATCAGAGTTCATTGTTTAACTGTTTCACACTTTCCACCATGGTACTAGTCATTTGGAATATCAACTATTTAACGAATATTTTTAACGATATTGAATATGACAACTTCTTATAGTCAATTTTACATTAAATCACTTTTGGTTAGCTCGAAATTTCCCAATTAAATTATTCAAAATTTAAATTTAATAACAATTCATAAAAAAAAATAATTTTGCAGATTGCAGATTCGAACTTGAGTCTAATAATGGAATCATTATCTCAATAATAAAATTAATAAGATTTGACAAATAAAATTTACATTCATGCTTAATATATTTTTGTTAAAAAAAGATTTATTTGACGAAACGCAATTTTTATGTCCAATCTATGGCGATTGTTGCTGACCGCACGACCACAAACGGCCACAACACGAACAATTTTGGTGGTTTGACTCCCTCTAGCCCGTGATTCCACGCAGCCCTACCAAAGATACTATATGCATATGTACAGGGTCCGCCAAATAACTTTTTTTTTGAAAATGCTATAAAAAAAACTACTGAATATTTTCACACATTTTTTTTTATTTGAAAGTACAATCCATCCGGTTAATAATGGAAAATAATTTCATTCAAATTGCTGCCTCGGCTGGCCATGCAGTAGCCTACACGATCGGTCCAATTTTTAAGCACATTATCGATTGTGTTCAGCCAATGGCTTCACGAATATTGTCCTTCAAAGCGTCAATTGTCTCTGACTTGTCGGCGTACCAGTTATGCTTGACGGCACCCCACAAATAATAGTCCAACGGTGTCAAATCGCAGCTCCGAGGTGGCCAAACGACATCACCTCTGCGCCTGATAACGCGATCTTCAAAAACAGGGCGCAAAACATCGAGAGTAGCTTCGGCTGTGTGGCACGTAGCGCCGTCCAAATGTTGCCAATATCCTCCTCTTCAATTTTTGTGAACAAAAATTCGTTCAACATGGCCCGATAACGATCGCCATTGACTGTAACGGCCACTCCTTGCTCATTTTCGAAGAAAAATGGCCCAATTATGCCTCTGGAGCAAAATCCGCACCAAACAGTGACTCGTTTTGGGTGCGTCGGCTTTTCAATGTATGCGTGCGGGTTTTCTGTGCCCCAAATGGGACAATTTTGCTTGTTTACATACCCGCCAAGATCAAAATGAGCTTCATCTGAAAATATGATTTTTTTTGGCAAAATCGGCATCTTCTCTAAGTCGATCGCAGGCCCATATTTCCCAGCGTTGTTCAAGCGTATACACAACCATATTCGTTCAGCGGAAGGATTAAACTATTTATCTGTCAAATCAGACATGAGCGAAGTGTTACCATTCACGAAATAAGCACTAGTTGAAAAAAAAACGTTAGATAGCGGACCCTTTATATATATTTTTCATCCATTTTCGAAATGAGCTTATAGCAAAAATTTTAATTTCAATAAATCGTTAACACCACATCTCATTCGGAGCGATGTCATACATATTTCCAAACATTAAATTGTTGATTGTAAAGCGACTTCCGGCTTTATTTCTGTAGAAGTAGGGTCTATTGATGCCTCCAGGGCATAAATGGCACGACACATTTTTGTGGATGCAAGGGGTTCTGTGTGGCCTGTTCTGAATTAGTCTGTTTCTAAAGGCGGCAATTTGGTTTATTATCAAGCTAGCTAAGCCGGAAATCATGGACAATTATGTGCACCCTAAAAATAGAGAACTTGTCTATAAGTTGTATGAAGTGATAACAGATGTTCAAAGTAAATCTAGATAAGTAGCTTATTCCAGATCAATCTACAAAGTGAGCCAAAAGAAGTCATCCTCCAGCGTGAACAGGGCACCATACAGTCACTTTGAGCGGGTGTAATGGCTCCTCATGCATCACTCGTGGATTTTTGGTGCCACAGAAGCGATAATTTTGCTTGTTCTAGTACCCGCTGAGGTGGAAATGAGGCTCATCGCTCAATATGATTTTGGTCGAAAAATCCTCCACTTCGTCCTCGAGATTGAGGATGGAGAGTGTATCGCTCAATGCCTTGTTCACTTGTATTCTACATCTGTCTAGTTCACAAATGTCAAAACATATTTGACATTGACAGCCATTTGCGAAAATAAGAGCTTTTTCCAATAGGGTGATTTCTTTTGGCCCACCGTGTATTTAAGTGGAGTTGCCAGATCATTCCGATAATGTATGTGCAATATGACAGTTCATTTGACATTTAGAAAGGCTTTCACAAGTTTGATAATCACATGATCTATTTCAACATTTTTGACATGGATCCGTTGTTGGAAACTCAATTCTGAAGGAAATTATAAAATATCTTTGAGAATCAGATTTATCATAAATAAAAATTTCTCATCGAAATACCATGAATAACATGTAGGCCAACACTACAGAGGTTGGTTTATTTAATAACAGGACATACAGAGTTAAGGACTCACCTGGCACGAATGGGAATCGTTGGCGATATAACATGCAGGGAATGCCAGGAAGAGGACGAGACACTGGAGCACTACTTGTGCTACTGTCCAGCTTTTAGCCAATTCCGAAGACAAACATTCAATCAGGAGATTATACAGGAGATGGAATTTCTTAGGGGATCTGATTGGAAAGACTTAAGGAAGTACATTGAAGAAACTAGGTTCGTGACGTAATCAAACTCAGAGGTTTTCCATGGTATCGGTGGAGGCTCCCTACAGGGGAATGGTAACTCCTTATTATAGAGCGCACAACAGGCCTATGAGGCCTAATTGTAATCCAGGACGGATTGGGATGCTTATGCCCCTCTTTTTCAACCTAACATGTAAAATTATATAAATTTTATTCAGAAATTTTCTCATGTACAATTCATGATACGACTGAATAGTTAATTATAGAACTTTTATTTATTTTAATACAAATAATCGATAATATCAAATTTGTCATCACAAATTGAACATGAAAATAAATTATATACGTATATTTTTAATTCTCTTTCACATAACTACTTATTACAAAATAAGTGAAATCCTGAAATCCACCTCGTACATGTTGTCCACACATGGGAATCGAGCCAACGTATGTACATATTCATAACAAACAATATTTATTTTGAACCAGTTTAGTCACTTTAAATCTGAACGTGTGAGAACTTTGTTAAGCTCGCACGCTCACAATCGAAATAATAAAATGAAAATAAATAAAAACAAAACCCCAAAAGAACAGGAAAAATATTAACACACAAACAAATGGCAGCAGCAACAATAATACAACGACGAAAACGATATACAACAACAGAGAGCAAACCTACAACAGAAAATAAAAAGCAAAAAAAGCAAAAAAAATAAATAAATAAATAAAAAATAAAACAAAGTCACATGTTTGGTTACATGATTACGGATGCAATATCACTTCCGCATTATTCTTGTAGACTCCAATGCACTAAAGCATGTTGCATGATGTTGATGATTTTGTTGCTGCTGCATTAGTGTGGCTCTTACGAGTATCGTTGCTGTTAAACACTGTTGCATTTTCGACTTTGGTCATATCCACAACACACATATTAACCGGCCATGCCACACTATGCAACTAAACCGTGCTCTTTGGCTCTTAGTCTCTCCTTGTGAGTACTTGCTGAGTACACGATTGGAACTACTTATACAACTGAATTCAACAAATGATCTTAGAATAATTTTCAGTTTCAGTGATTTCCTAAGGAACATTTAATTTAGTTTGTTTGCGAGTAATAAATACACTTACTACTCTACTCAGTGCACAAACTTGTTTAAACCGCATTTATATATTATCATTTCATGTATTTTTGTTTAAAGAACTATTTGATTTGAAGAGAACGAGATGTTAATAAACAGCTGATTCAATGGGAGAAGAGAATAATCTTTTGGGGTGTAGGTATTTGCTGGGGGATTGCGCAGGCAAGAAGTGATCCTCAACCTTAATTTGTGGGAAATTCAAATGTTTTTGTTTGCAGGGAATTTTATGCTGTAGTCCCGCAATTTTAAGACTGAATTTTCCAGGGACCGGATATAAGAGTTATTTTTCAATTTTTGAAGAAATAACTCATACATAAATGAACATTGTAGAAAACTTTTAATTACACCATTATGATTTTTAGGCGAAATGCATCCAACATATTGCATGATTTTTAAATTTTTGATTTTTATTTTAACAATCAAAAGTAAGAGTTATTTTTGATATTTATTTTTTTTAATTAAAAAAATAAGAGTTATTTTTGATTTTTATTTTTTTAAATGAAAAATAAAAGTTATTTTTGATTTTTGTATTTTTAAATGAAAAATAAAAGTTATTTTTGATTTTTATATATTCATATCAATAATAAAAATGAATAAAAAACTCTTATTTATTTGTTGATGCCGTATGCTGCTTCATTCAAATTTCTATATGAATATAATATATTATGTGACTTATCCATTATCAGCTATAAAAACATGAATGCATAGAAATGGCTTATAAGTTTTGGCTCCCATTCAATTCAGTGTTAAGAGGTCGTTTTCAAGTGTTCAATTTTACCATCATAATTGATTTCGAATGTTCCTCAGATAAATTATATCTCAAATCTCCCAATATTAATCTGAGTGCTGAAAATGACCTTTCTACACTGACTTGAGTGGCAGGTACAGAATGAACAATTAAAGCTAATTTTCGAAGCCACGGAAACACAAACATATTACCTATGTCACGAATTTTGAATTGATTTTTATTATTGATATAAAAAGATAAAAATCAAAAATAACTTTCATTTTTCATTTAAATATATAAAAATCAAAAATAACTTTTCTTTTTCATTTAAAATAATAAATATCAAAAATAACTCTTACTTTCTATCTAAAAATATAAAAATCAAAAATAACTCTTATTTTTTGATTTTTTTATAAAAGTCGTAACAGTTACGGTTCCTAGAAATTTCAATGGAAATCTTCTTCTTGTACCCTCTAAAAAAGAAATGGTCGGTATATTCACTTTGACGTTCCGTGTGTAACGTAACGAAATATCCTTCTAAGACCCCCTAGAGTATATGTATTCTTGATCAGTGATGAAATCTAAGACGAATCTGAGCATGTCCGTCCGTCCGTTCGTCTGTGGAAATCACGATTCAGCCCAAACGAAAAGAGCCAGACCCTTGAAATTTAGCATAAATACATTTTGAAGAATAGGACAGGTCAAGATCACAAATGGGCTGAATTGGGCCAGAGGGAAAAAAGTTCCCCTAAGAAGAACTAAACCAGCCTCATGATTTTTAAAGTTTTTTTTTAAATTTTGATATATTTTTATGTCAAAAATATGTTTTTATATCAAAGAAGGTCTAACGTGTTAAATATAATATAAAAAATTTTTGGACCCCGCCCCCTTTAGTGGGCGTTGTTATATGCTAAAATAGTGTACAAGTTTAACAAATTGTATTACTTAAGCCTACATTCCTTAAAAATAACAATTTTAAGCTTTAATGACGAAGCTGATACGTAACCTGGTACTCCTCTGCCCTACCCCCTCCTCCCCCTTTGCCACTAAATGACCTTATAAAAAAAAATTTTTTAGCCTTAATTATTCCAAAAATTTATTTTTAGTGTTTTATTGCATAGGTGAAATTTCTCCCCAATGGCCCTTGCCAGAGCGACTCCGTCAAAATAGTTTTAACACCCTCCAAAAAGAATCGGACCCCATAAGGTATATATATTCTAGGGCAGTGATGAAGTCTAAGACGATCTATCAATGCTCATACGTCCGTCTGTGGAAAACGCGATATTGTATATTTTTTGCGACCCCGCCTCCTTTAGTGGGTGTTGAAGTTACATATTATATGAAAAAGTAGTGTAAATATTTAACAAATTGTATTCCTTACGCCTTCATTCCTTAAAAATTTTATTGATAAGCTTTTACGACGAAAGTAATTTGTTCTGTGATATTCCCCTCCCCTACCCCTCTACCCTACTACCCCGAAAATTGAGTTTTTAAGTTTTTACGAAAAAGGTGAGATGTCTCCCCCATGGCCCTTCCCGGAGTAACCCTGCCAAAATAGAGTTTTAATATTCGACACAGAAATGTCTGAAAGGAACTTTGACCCAGCAGATCAAACATTTTTAACTTATCTCAGTTCCTTTTTGCACGTTGATATAAAATACTAACACGTAAGTTTTTATGCTGAGGGAAAAGTGTCTCAGTCATGATCCTCCCAACACATTGGAAACGACCGTATTAATATAAATTTTGTTGTTGTTTAATTAAGCCAAATACCATAAATATGTAAATTTTAATAAGAATAAGAATAGAGTTTTTATCTACGAAATATTTGGAGGTTAAGATTCGACCCGGTCGAATATAACGTTCTTACTTGTTTTTTTTTCCCCCAAATGGAAGGGCTGAACTTGGCTGACATGTAATATCAGCAAGACTGTGCCTCATGCTAGACAGCAAGAGGAACGATGACACAATTGGCTAAGGATAATCAAATAACGTTGAAGTATTTAAAAGTCAAAATTTACGAACAAATGGCACATAACGACCTCAAAGGGACAGACTACTGCAAACAATCTAGAGCAGCGGTCACCAACTACTTTCATTTGGGGTTCGTTTTTTAAAAAATCACGACCGTCGCGGTCCGGAAGGTAATAAACTGAACTATTTAAATAATATGTTTAGATACTGTATCAATAGACAAATAAAACGAATAGGTTTCGGTGCATGATATTGTTAAATAATAAACAAATGCTTTGAATAAAAAGAAGTAACTACTAAGGGTTTTTACAATATTAATGAGAAAAAGATAATTTTTTTTCTTGGACTATCCGTCTGAAGTTTGAAGAAAATCAGTGAATCTGTTTTCAAATTCCGATTTTAGATCCTCAATGAACGTCTTGTATTGGCAGACGTCAAGCTCGTTGTCATTGCAGATTTTTTTTGAAAAAAATCGAGTTTTCGCAAATAAAGGTTTTTACTTCTGTCAGGAGATCCCATACAATTGTTTGTGTTATCGCTCCCAAATTATCTTATTTTTGCATAGGTTTTCCTATTACTTGTTAGTTAATGGATCATCAATCACCAAAGGCTGATGTCGAGACGAAAATATTTCTCATGAATTTTTTGTTACATAATGTAAAATAATTTGTATTGTTAACAGAAGCTCCACATAAAATAGGTCTACGGTCCGCCAGTTGGTGACCCCTGATGTAGAGGATATGTCATTTAACATTTCGTTTTGTACTTTATGGCAAGATCCAAGGATTATAATGAAATAAAAGTTTTCATGAAGTCGTTTGTGTTTTATTTAACTTTTTAAATCGGAAAATAGATCATCCTTAAAACTACTTTCGTATATTCCAAGGCCAGTTAATACGCCTTGATATGATCTTACATATTGACTATATACAGCAGCGAAACGAGACACTACAACTAACCGGCAGTCCAAAGCTAGTGGAATTCACTAACATGCAACAGCAAGTAAAAAAAAAAAAAAAAAAAAATAATCACCACTAATCAATTAAAGGGTGTAGACTTCAATCTGAACAATTCATAACAATTTAAATGTTATTGGCATGCATTTCATACTTCGCTCTTCTCGGTTATACGTCACTCCTTGACAATTTGCTCAGCGTTAATATTGTAACTTAACATGGCACTTTGAATCAAAGATGATACACCATGCAAAATCAGCAAGAAAATAAAAATAAATAATTCAAAAATTCATGAGCCGATGAAATTTTGGTCTTTAACAAGAATTTTTATTTCAAAAAATTTGTCATGATTTTTGTATGTTATCGAATATGTACGAGTATGAAAAAAAGTGTTTCGTATTTATTTAATTTTTTTTTCTTTCAATTTCAGTTTGTTGCTGTAGTTGTTTCAGCTTTTGCAGTTTTTTGTTCTATAGAACTCTTTTGCAGCATGGGAAGAAGTCATGCACCATATAATAAAATACAGATAATGTCTTTTGTGCCTTGCATGCATTTCGTATAATAACAATAAAATAAAATAACAAATTACATGCAACACTGGTTACACGATCTGTATTGAGGTATTTTTGTTTGTTATTTTTTCTTCCCTTTTTTTTGTGTCTTTGTTCTTTTTGCTCATATGAGTGTTAGTGGATAAAAGATTAACTTTAGTTTTTTCTTTGTATGTTTTTAACATGGTTTCATGATATTTGTTTGGTTTTACTCATATTACTTCCTGCTTTATATATTAGGCTTTAAGTGGACAGATCTAGGTAACAAATTGACCGGCGCAGTGACTGAAATGATATTTTTATTACTCTTTTGCAAGAGATCCGTAGGAGCCTGAAATTTAAGCGGCCATTTTCACGTTATTAAATGAAAATTATAATTTTATTGCAATTTTTTTTACATAATTGATCCAACAGTTTCCATTTTTTATATTTGGCAATATATGCACTTGTACAAAATTGAAGTAGATCTTTTGAATAGGTTTATTTTTTATTGAAAATTTATATAAAATAGTTCCTTTAATAAATAAAGTGTTCGACACAGTTCGACTAATAGTATTATCTAAAAATCTAGACCTGTCGCTTACCGGAATCCTCTACCGTATTCCAGTCACAGATCTATACCGCATGAAAGAAATAGTCGGACTCGCCTCTGCAGCCAGGACTCCAGGCAATCTTATAAATACTCTGACAGCAATTAGTATCCTACTTTCAAAAATAGTAAAAATACATAGACCCCAATTTTATTAATCACTTTGCGCTAATACAATTTTTAGGAAAACAAAAACAAATTAAACAAGTAAAAACGTTATATTCGACCGGGTCGAATCTTAAATACCCTTCAAATATTTAGTAAATAAAAACTCTATTTTTATTCTTATTAAAATTATTGGCTTTAGTAAACAAGAAAAAAATTACTTATTTGTGTTTATATGGCCAAAGTGTATTTGTATTTTGTATGGTCTCTATTATGAGCTAATGAGGCCTAGGTTATTTTAATGACAATAAAACAAGTTTTATTTCATTTTTCCCGACGTTTCGTCAATTATTTGTTGACTTTATCAAGGGTTGGGAAATCTATTTTATTATTAAAAAACATTAATTAATGATTTTACATATACATATATGTCTAAACATTTTTCTCAATTTGTTTACTTACAAACTTTGCTAATTTTTTCAATAATTTAACATTTTTTCAAACATTGAAAATTAAAACTTTTATTATGTCAATATCACAGCTTAAGTTCACATCACCGTTTATTTCAATGCTACTTTGTAGCTCGTGCTGATGTTGTCTGTATCTTCCTTTAAATTCATCGTCTTCTCTATCCTTTGTTGTATTCTTAAGCTTTCTATTGTATATCTTTTCTTTCCAATATTCTCTCTGTCCAAGATCTTGACTCTTTCAAAATCAGCTGTGTGTCCAGTGTCCAGTATATGTTGTGCTAATGCTGTTGATTGTTTATTTTTCTCTATATCTTTCTTATGTTCTTCCATTCTGGTCTCTAAATTTCTTTTTGTAGTTCCAATGTATAACATATCACAGCTGTTGTTTTCATTACCTTTGCACTTGATTTCATAGACTACATTACTTTGTTGTTGTTTTTTAATTGGCGCTTTAATTTTTGAAAAGATTTTATTTATTGTTGTGTTTGGTTTGTATGCAAAATTTATGTTGTTGTTTTTTATTGCAATTCTTATGTTTTTGTTATCAGTCAATCCAGGGATGTAACGTACGCTGTAATATATCTTTTCTTCATTTTCAGTGATGGATTTGTTATCTATTGTATTGTTGTTCAACTTTATGTTAGTTTCGCTGATCATTTTGCTGATGAGTTTATTGGGGAAACTATTTTCTATTAACGTTTTCCTGATGTATTTTATGTTTTTTTCGTGGAATTGTTTGTCACTAAGATGGAGAATTCTGAAGATTAAGTTTTTGGCAGTGTTGATTATTTGATGTTTCGGTTGTGTGGAGTTGAAATTTATGATTCTGCCGGAAGCGGTGTCTTTTTTATACCAGTCTGTTATTAATCTGTTGTTGTTCCTTAGTATTTTTGTGTCTAAGTAGGCAATAGTATTATTTGTCTCTATTTCCATGGTAAATTGTATTTTTGGATGAAAACTATTGAAAAACTTTAAAATTTTTTCTTTTTCTTCGGATTTTACAATTGCTAATAAATCATCTACATACTTAGTTATGTATTTTAATTGGATGTTTTCCACGCTAAGTTTTTGTAGAGTTTCGTCTAACAAATTGTCAAGTACCAGATCAGCTATGGTTGGTGAAAGTGGATTCCCCATCGGCATACCAAATATCTGGTTGAAAATTTCATTTTCATATATGAAATAATTATTTTCACAGAGGCAAAATCTTAGTATTTTTACGAACAGGGACCTGGACATTTTTGTGTGGTTCTGGATGATTGTCCATTTCTGCATTATTATATTTATTGCTTTGTTTACTGGTATATTGGTGAAGAGTGAAACGACATCCAGTGAGATTAGTATTTCTCCTTTTTCTATTTTAATATTTTTTATTTGCTCTTTGAGTCTGTGCGAATTTAATACATTGTATTCTTTTGATATAATATTTTTGAGAATTTGGCCTACGTATTTAGATAATTTATAACATGGAACTTGCATGGAAGAAACTATGGGTCTCAACGGTATTTCTGGCTTATGAATTTTTGGTAGCCCATATATACGCGGTGCTGTTGCAGCCGAGCAAAGTAATTGTTTTCTCTGCCAATTATCGATTACTTTGTCCTTATATAACTCTGAAACTAATTTGTTATTTTCTTTCTGTAATTTTGCAGTGGGATCCATTCTGATTTTTCTATATGTACTTTTTTCCTCCAATAATTTCCCCATCTTGAGGTGATACTCTTCTCTGTACATTGCTACTGTTTTGTTCCCTTTATCAGCCTGTACGAAAATTATATTGTTATGTTTCCTCAAGAAATCTTTTGTTTTGCTGTATATAGTGAGAATAAACTTTTCTTTTGGGGTGTTTTGTAACTTTCTCTTGAATCGCGTGATATTATTAGCTAATATGGTCCTTGCCAGATTCTTCTCTTGTCCTTCGTCATCATTCATTGTTGAAATGCATTGTTCTATGTCCGCAATTATGTGTAGTGCAGAGAAGTTGTTTTTATCTACAGGTAGAGCAAATTTTTTCCCCAAAGACAATATCCATCTAGATTCTATTGGAATTTCTATATTAGTTTTGTTTTCAAACCAATTCTCATTATATATAAATCCATATATTCTAAACTGTTTTTCTTTTAAAGCGTTTAATTTTGCATTTTGTGTATCTGTTATGTGTGCGCTTATACTTCTGCTTCTTTCATACTGTTTGTTTATAAAAGTCGTGTAGTCTTCGAAAGTAAGTGCATTTGCAATGTTAGTTTTTAAGCGATCTAAATTCTTCTTACAAACTCTAATGTTTGAATATGTTTGTGTTATCTCTAGATTTAATATTTTTTTGTGGAAGTTATGTTCTATTTTGTTTAATTTTTCTTTTAATTTTTTACATGTGAACAAATAATTGACGAAACGTCGGGAAAAATGAAATAAAACTTGTTTTATTGTCATTAAAATAACCTAGGCCTCATTAGCTCATAATAGAGACCATACAAAAAAGAAAAAAATTATTTTAATTCGGTCGTTTCCAATGTGTTGGGAGGAGCATGGCTGAGACACCTTTCCGCCAGCAGAAAAATTTACGTATTAATATTTCATATCAACGTGCAAAAAAAGGGACAGAGTTCCTTTAAGACATTTCTGTGCCCAATTTTAAAACTCCATACAGGGTCAATCCGTGAAGGGCCGTGGAGGAGACATCTCACCTAAATCGTAAGAACTTAAAAACTTTTTAAATTCTTCTGGTTTTTAACATCTTTTTAAGTTTTAATATTCTCTAATATTTTTAAGCTTAAGACCTCTTTATTTTTGTATAATATTATTTATTTTTCAATATTTTGTCACTCCTTTGTAAAACTTCTTCAGGAAATTAAATATTTTATTCTTGCAAATCAAATAAAATAATTAATTTCCTGAAAAAGTCACACAAAATAGTGACGAAATATTGGAAAACAAATAATATTCTAACATAAAAATAAATAGACCTCAAGCTTAAAAATATTAGAGAATATTAAAACTTAAAAACTAAATTTTCGGGGTACTTAAGTATAGAACCTTATTTTTTGTGATAAGGTCATTTAGGGGGCAAACGGGGTGGAGGGGTAGAGAACATCTTACCGTCGTCATAAAAGCTTATAAATTAAATTTTTAAGGAATACAATTTGTTAAATATTTACAATAGTTTTTCATATTGAACTCCCACTAATGGGGGCGGGGTCCAAAATTAGACTATGTCATATTTTCCACAGACGAACGTATGGGAATTGCTAGATCGCCTTAGACTTCACCACTGATCAAGAATATATATACTTTATGGGGTCCAATTCCTTTTGGAGGGTATTAAAATTGTATTTTGGTGGGGTCGCTCTGCCAAGGGCTGTGGGGGAGACATTTCACCTATGTCATAAAACTCTAAAAATAAATGTTTGGGAAAATTAAATACAAAATTAAAAAATTTTTTTTTTGATAGGGTCATTTAGGTAGGAAATGGGGAGGAGGGGTTGAGGCAAAGTAGTATCAGGTTACGTCTCAACTTCGTTATTAAAGCTTTTTAAGGAATGTGGACTTAAGTAAAACAATTTGTTAAATTTTTACACTATATTTGCATATAATAACGCCCACTAAAGGCGGCGGGGTCCAAAAATTAATTTTTTAAAACTTTATTGCTCAAAGTTTAACGCGTTGGATCTTCTTTGACTTAAAAATATATCATTTGCTCAACAAAATTACAAAAAAACTTAAAAAATTATGTTGTTTTTTCTGGGTTGGTTTAGTTATTCTTAGGGGAACTTCCCTCCCTCTGGCCCGATTCGGTCCATTTACGGACTTTATCTCTGCTATCCTTCAATTTCAAAATTACAAAAAAAAACTTAAAAAATTATGTTGTTTTTTACAGGTTGGTTTAGTACTTCTTACGGGAACTTACTTCCCTCTGGCCTGATTCGGTCCATTCGAGATATATTTATACCAAGTTTCAAGGTTCTGGCTCTGACTGAATCGTGATTTCCACAGACGGTCGGACATGGCTAGATCGTCTTTGATTTCAACACTAATCAAGAATATATATATATATATATATATATATATATATATATATATATATATACTTTATAGGGTTTTAGGGGAATATTTCGTTGCGTTACACACGGAATGCCTTCCAATTCTTTTTTGGAGGAAATAAAGAAATATTTAATTGAAGTACTGGAAGAGCATACAACGCATTGCAGAAGGAATTCAATATGAAATATTGAACAATTCGAATATGAAATAGAATTTTTGTGGAAGTCATTTTCAATTTAGGAAAGGTAAAATGAAATTTCCACAAACTCCTACTCTTTCAATCGTCGCTCCTAGAACCAATTTTGCCCGCTTTTGCATAAGGACGTCATTGGTCTAATAAAAAAAGGATTTTAGAGTTTTAGGAATAGTTGAATGACCCTGAGGTCATGTTTCCGATTTATTTGTAATTTTAAATCGAAATTACTTTCAACTTTATTAACAATAATAAGTATGAAATAACATCAATATATTCCAAGATATTAATAAAACCTGGCCAAAGATAAACTAATTAAATATCTATAAAATTTGCTTTCGACTAATTGCATTAAATAATAAATTATTATAAGACAAATAATTATTCGACAATGAAGCTAAATTTGGCCAAGACAATATTTTAAAATATATACACAAGACCATTAGAAGTTCATTAGCCATTTTATTAGCAATTTATAGTCAGTCACCAACTATGGTTACAATGTAATAATAATAATTAAATACAGACTAGAAGACAAGCTAAGCCAGACCATGCCAGGTATTTGGCTAGCCCAAGAGGCTTGCAGAAGTTAAGTGAGAAAAAGGCGCATCATTCGAAACGTTGCTGCGGAAAAATAAAAAAAGGAACTAAAACAACAAAGAAGAAAATATAAATAAACACACTGACAAATTCGAGTGGGACTTGATATAAATATTTTATAATTTATTTTTTTTAAAGTTATTAGCCGACTCCCTTGATCTAAAAGGTAGCAGCACAAAGAAAATTCATAAACAAGACATCAAATCTCAAGAACTTGAACGTGAACATAGAAGAGCACGTAAGCCGGTTTAAGCCATATTAACCTTAAATTCTTGCTCTTAAAATGAAAATCTCTTAAAATTCAACATGAATTCTCTTTGGATCTCTGGTGTAATTGTACTTGTTGGTTTGCTTTTGTTAACAAAGTTAAGTACAACAAAAATAAACAAACAAAAATAAACACAGCAACAATCACTGAATCGTGCAGCTCAGACAATCTGGGTCACAATTTGCCATTGAACCGGTGACGTCACAAGAGGGCAATGACCGTATAGCACCATCATAATCATCATCAACAATAACTACAGCGGCAGCAGCAGCAGCCGCAGCAGCAGCAGTAGCTTGAACAGAGGTATTAGCCCATCTAAGCAGCATTAGCAGCAGCTTTTGAAAAGCCGCAAACCGTGATCATGGTAGTACGAGTCTTACAAAGCAAACATGGATTTTAACTTTATCCGTATGTATGCGAGAGTGTGTGTGTGTTTGTGTTTGTTTAGCTTTTGTACTTGTTGCTGTTGTTGTTGTTTTAGCTGCTGTAAGCACGAGCATTTGTTCTTCAACTACCACAACTTAGATTCATCGCTCGTTTAGTTACAACTGACTGCTAAACAAACGAGAAGATTATTTTACACAGATCCACCAGTCATGCAGTTCAGTGTTATTCCAAGAACAGCGGAGAAGCTAAATACAAATTACAAATAGTACTCAATGCGATTGAAAAGAGTACCACAATCTTTTTTTTTTATACCCTCCAAAAAAGAATATGGAGGGTATATTCACTTTGTCATTCCGTTTGTAACGCAGCCAAATATCCATCTGGGGTCTTAGATAAAGTATATATATTCTTGATCAGTGATGAAATTTAAGATGATCTGAGCATGTCCGTCCGTCCGTAAGTGGAAATCACGATTCACTCCAAACGAAAAGAACCAGACTCTTGAAATTATATTTAAACATTAATTTCATATGACTTTCTTTCCAATAAAGCCCGTTTCATTAACATTCAAAATATATTTCCTAGTTTTATTATGCTTTAAACTTGTGTCACTCTATAAAAAACACTCCATACTAAGATTTAAAAAAACTTTCTGGCTACGTGTATAAAATTAGATATAAAGGGGAAAGAATCCGGTTTCAAAACTCATCAATGGCGAAACTTAAGCCATAGTCAAGTCATAACCCACGATGTACGACATGATGAGATCAAACTTTAAATAGCGGAGCCATATACATATATAAGACCAAATCGTTCAAAATTTTTTTGGACCGTGGCAAGACAAAATTATTTCTATTTCAGAAACTTAATTGTTGTATCTGCCATTCTAAGGGCTGGCTGACCGAGGGAGGAGGGAGGGTTATTCGGTTTCCGCAGACATTGACCTTTACCGACAACTCGCAAAAACTTATATTTTATAGTAGAGCAAATTATATATAATTATAATAGTGCACAAAATAATTTAAAATGAACTGCAAATAACTCGTAACAACAGCAGTCCGGGAGAAGGCAAACTGGCGTTGTTCACATAATCAAAGTTGATAAAAGCTAACCTCCGGAGATTTTTTTTCGGGCATTGACTTGATATCACATGCAGGTGCTACGAGATCAGATAAACATGCTTTCTAAATGATATTCGTTAGCAAGAAGGATATCTTTTGAATGTGTTCGTTGCTACTTCAACGAAAGCTGCACGACTATATGTCGTTATATTGGCGAGGTCTCCTTCGCTAGTCCATGAGGTAGATGTGTTTTGACAGCAAACAGTTGGTTAAGTGTAAAAGCAACTGATAGCCAGCCTGATTGGATTTCGGTCTAACTGATTGTAGCAATTTCTACGTGCTGTCGTGAAACAAGAGAAGCTACAAAGTTGGCATATCATAACTCATAGCTGATTTCAAGTAGAGTCCAAGATCATGCGATGTGCCAGTTTTCGATTATTTCCTGCAGAGCCGTGTGAAACCGCTTGTTCAGGGTGAGAGGCTAGCAACAGCCGATGTCTTGAACAGTAACATAGATCGTTAGATACGGCTAGCAATTCCCCAAAAAGTGGCTCAAAATTAAACATCCAGATTGCCTTTCGTTAAAAAGGGCGGTGGTCGTCATATGACCAAAATAATTTTCACATGTTAATGTCATATACGATAAAAAAAACAAGTAAAAACGTTATATTCAACCGGGTCGAATCTTAAATAATCTCCAAAAATTTAGTAACTAAATTTAAAATGTTTAACTTGGTGGAACAGAGTTCCTTTAAATAATATCGTACCTCAACGCCCACTAAAGGGGGCAGGGTTCAAAAATAGACAATATCATGTTTTTCACAGACGAACGTATGGGCATTGCTAGACCGTCTGATCAAGAATATATATACTTTATGGGGTCCATTTCTCTTTGGAGGGTATTAAAACTGTATTTTGGCGAGATCGCTCTGGCAAGGGCTGTGAGGGAAACATTTCACCTTCGTAATAAAACTGTAAAAATAAATGTTTGGGATAATTATATACAAAATTTTATTTTTTTTATAGGGTCATTTGGGTGGCAAAGGGGGAGGAGGGGGTAGGGCAGAAACAGGCAGTCATAAAATTCTAAAAATAAATACTTGGGATGATTATATACAAAATTTAAATTCTTTTATTTTTCTTTTGATAGGGTGATTTAGGGGGAGGAGGGGGTAGGGCAGAGGAGTACCAGCTTGGGTCTCAACTTCGTCATTAAAGCTTAAAAATGTTATTTTTAAGGAATGTAGGCTTAAGTAATACGATTTGTTAAATTTTTACACTATTTTTGCATATAATAACGCCCATTAAAGGGGGCGGGTTCCAAAAACTATATATCTTTATTTTAAGGCTCTAAGTTTAACGCGTTGGACCGTATTTGACATAAAAATATATCATTTGCTTAACAAAATAACCAAAAAACTTTAAAAATTCTGTTGTTTTTTCTGGGTTAGTTTAGTTCTTATTAGGGAAACTTTTTTCCCTCTTGCCCGATTTAGCCCATCTCCAAACTTGGCCTGTGCTATTCTTCAAGATATATCGGTACCAAATTTCAAGAGTCTAGCTCTTTTCGTTTGGACTGAATAGTGATTTTCACAGACGGAGGTACTAGATCGTCTTAGATTTCATCACTGATCAAGAATATATATACTTTATGGGGTCTCAGATGGATATTTCGCTGCGTTACAAACGGAGTGACAAAGTGAGTATAGCCTCCATATTCTTTTTTGGAGGGTATAATTATTAAGATAACAATTTTGATTTGGGATCAAGTTCAAATCTGCAATCTGCAAATTATTTTTTTTTGAGAATTTTTATTAAATTTAAAAGTGAAATATTTAGAATATTTTGATAATTATGAAACTAGCAGAATGAATCAATACTGATTTGGAGGCCACTACGCTATTTCATCAGCGTTTTTTGTTCAACTTTTTCCACTTTCCAGCAGGGAACTAGTCAATAAGAATATCAACTATTTAAATTGAATATGAGAACTTCTTCTATTTATTCTTTAAGTTAAATCGCTTTTGGTTAGCACGGAATTTCCCAACCCTGACGATTATTATACCAAACACTACATTTTCTCTTTAATTTTTCCAGAGCCATCGGCTGTTGAGATCAAATTAAATTTACATTCATGTTGATAAACAAAATAAAGTTTTTAACAATTTAAAGTTCTATCGGGCTTAATAATAAACCCAATATAACCAGTAGACACATTTAAATTCAAATATTGGTTAATATTCGTAACTTTGAAACTGTTGTCCACTTTCCCCATCTCTGTCAGTTTACACAGCGCAGTTCATCAAAAGTATTGCAGCTTCATTTCTGGTTTTTTATTTCTTTCAGATAAGTTTCAATTTTTGTTTCGCATTTACTTATTTTTTTAATTTAATTTTATTTATTTTTCCCTGCCTGGTTTTGTTTTTGCGAGTATTCAAGTATTTCTCTGTTCCAGAGATTCATTTGCAAGACGTTTGTGTGTTGTTGGCTGATTTGTTCGTCTGTTAACAATAAGATTTTGACCACATTCATAAGTACGTTTGGGGGACTGTGAATTATTTCCTTCGCAGCCTCTGCCTTTGCATATACGCGGCCAATATTAAGTGACTGCATTCATGCAATAAACACGAGCAGAAGAAGTCGGCTGCAAATCGAAGGTGGAAAGTTAAGAAAAAAAATAATTTGAATTTTGAATGAATTTTATATGTTTTAGTGAAGTTTCAGTGTATTTATTTTCCTTTTTTAGATTGATTCAAAATTAGTTTGAAAATTTGTGGTGTAGAAGATAATTAATTTAAGTTTTATTGATTTTAAAATGACTTTTGTAATTGATCCTTATTGATGTATATATTCTTGAATCAAATCACATTCATAGTGACATCTTTTTGGACGAAATGAGAAATATATGTATATTTTTGTTAAATTTTATCTAAATATATAATTTCACTAATCAAAACTTGGATACACAAAACCAGTTAAATAATTATTTTATATCCTGCATTTATGTTGAAGAAAGTTATTGCCTTAACAAATCAGTTACAGCAGAATAGAATAGAATTTAAATTAAAATTTCAATCGATCTTAAATGCCCAAATTTGCATCAATACTGCCAGCCATTAGATCAAAATTCTCTGAGGTCAAAATAATTGCAGAAATTAAAATTGAAGTTGAGCTGTTTACAGATAAGTTTTGTCACAGCCGAAATAGCTCAGTTGGGAGAGCGTTAGACTGAAGATCTAAAGGTCCCCGGTTCAATCCCGGGTTTCGGCACAGCTTTTTTTGTGTTCCCATTATGAATAATGCTAAACAATACGAGAAACTATTTAGTTTTGATTCCGGCAGTCGGGGTACTATTAGAATTATGGCAATTTCAAAGTTTACATCTAGCACACTTTTTAGGATAAACTAAACTGGCACGCCCTCCTCCCACCCGTTTTTCTTGCATAAAGTATTTTGAAAGTCTTGTGTTTTAGGTTTAAAGTATGTTTATCACTGTCTATATAAAATACCAAGTGAAATTTTTTTGGGGAATATGTTTGCTGAAAAAATTTGACGTTACTGCATAGTTTGGGAACTATATACTCGTATGCATATTTTTTATATTATATATCGATGGTTGAAACTGTTTTGATTTTGAATGTTTATAATAGTACGGATATTGGAATTTAAGGGTGCGCCGAAATAGCTCAGTTGGGAGAGCGTTAGACTGAAGATCTAAAGGTCCCCGGTTCAATCCCGGGTTTCGGCAGTCGCTTTTTAATTTCTAATTGTCAATTACACTCTAAAACAAGATAGTGAGTGTAAAAGAAGGAAGATCCTTCTAACTACTGATTCTGGCAGAGGAGAGGGGAAATCATAAGAATTTTGGTGTTTAGAAAATGCTGGAGCATACCGAGGTGATTTGGTCTACTTTGTTTTAACTTCCACTATAAAGGAAAAATCAAATGATGCGTAATATAAATTTTCCTTTAACATTTTAATAAAAAATGTGCATTTCAATTTAGTCAATTGTCTGCTTCAATTGTTTATTTATTAATTTTTATACCCTCCAAAAAGGAATTGGAGGGCATATTCACTTTATCATTCCGTGTGTAACGCAGCGAAATATCTCTCTGAGATCCCATAAAATATGTATATTCTTCATCAGTGCTGGAATATAACACGATCTAGCCATGTCCGTCCCTCCGTCCGTCTGTGGAACTCTTGATTCAGTCCGAACGAAAAGAGCCAGACACTTGAAACTTTTTACAAATATATCTTGAAGGATAGCACAGGCCAAATTTTTAAATAGGCTAAATCGGGCTAGAGGGAAAAAAGTTCCCCTGGGAAGAACGAAACCAACCTCTAAAAATCAATCAAATTTTTAAAGTTTTTTTTTGTAATTTTGTTGTTGAAGATATATTTTTACGTCAAAGAAGGTCCAACGCGTTAAACTTGGAGCCATAAAATAAAAGAAAAAATTATTTTTGCACCACGCCCCATTTAGTGGGCGTTATTTTATGCAAAAAGAGTGTACAGATTTAACAAATTGTATTATTTAAGCCTACATTCCTTAAAAATAAAATTTGTAAGCTTTAATGACTAAGCTGAGAGCAAAACTGGTACTCCTACGCCCTACCCCCCTCTCCCTTTGCCAACTAAATGACCATATGTATACAAAATTTTTTCTTTTTTAAATTTTGTTTTCAATTATCCCAAACATTTATTTTTAGAGTTTTATGACAAAAGTGAAATGTCTCCAGGGCTGTGAGCCTTGCCAGAGCGACCCCGCTAAAATACAGTTTTAATACCCTCCAAAGAGAATTGGACCCCATAAAGTATATATATTCCTTATCACTGATAAAGTCTGAGATGATCTAGCAATGCCCATACGTCCGTCTGTGGAAAACATGATGTAGTCTATTTTTTGGACCCCGCCGCCTTTAGTGGGCGTTGACGTACGATATGATATGCAAAAATAGTTTAAACATTGAACAATTTTTATTCCTTAAGACGCTGAGATGTTCTCTGATCATGCAGTGATGAAACGTCTCCCCCACGGGCCTTCCCGAAATGGCTCTGTCAAGACAGAGACTTAAAATTGGGTACAGAGATGTCTTAAAGTAACTCTGTCCCACCAAGTTAAACATTTTAAATTTACTTATTAAATATTTGGGGGGTATTTAAGATTTGACTCGGTCGAATATAACGTTTTTACTTGTTTTATGTAAAACACCACATGACAAAAATTATTTTTTATATTTTAATGAACATTAGAAATTTACTATAGATATTGAGAAAAATTGTATAGAGATTTACAATGTAGAAATTGTATATATATTTTATATTTGGGGTATTCACACTGTAGTCATAAAGTCATAAGTCATAAAATAATAGCACGAAAAATATGACTAGTGTGAGCAACCCGTCATAACTTAGTATGATATTTCAAACATCGATCAGCTGATAAGAAAACAAGACATTTGTAATTATCAAAGCAGAATAAAATTAATACAATTAAATATGAATCGTCTAAGAACTCCATTCTATTTAAAATGATTAAATTTGTCTTCTAGTGCACAAGAATATCAAAATTAATTTGTATGTATAAACTAGAACAGCTGCTGTCATGATATGAGCTGAATAGATGTTTTTTTGCGGCGGCATACGGAAAAACGTTCAGTGGCTGCCAGCTACATAAGTTAAAAGAGAAAAATGTTTCACTTGTATATATATTTACTTTTTGCGATTTAGTTCTCTTTTAATTGTTTTTATGTTATCAAAATTTGATTTAATGTACAGACATGTAGCTATGAATAATTTTTTACCCGTTTTTTAGTCGTGGATCATTTATAAGTACTGGCGGCAAACACATAATATCGCCGTTTCGCCTAAAGATTTTCAGCCGTTCGACTCAGATCTCTAGAGCCAATTTATGACAAAACAAAAGCTTACCTGAAAGAGTGCTATTATGTTATGACTTTTTTTGTATGCAGCAAAACAACAATTTTTTTAAACTGGTTTAAAATATGACTTTATGACAATATGACTAAATAGCACGAAGTGTGAATACTCCAATTATATATCCGTGGTTTGGGGTACATATTACGATTTTGAATGTTTAGAAAAGTACAGATATTGAAATAACTAGAGTCAGCCGAAATAGCTCAGTTGGGAGAGCGTTAGACTGAAGATCTAAAGGTCCCCGGTTCAATCCCGGGTTTCGGCATATAAAAATGTTTTTTATGTGGAAAATCAGAGAAGTGAAATTTTAGTGTAGAAATAATATATAGAATCCAATGTTGACAGTTCTGGATATGAAATCATTATTCTGCACCCCTTGGCTAGTATTCAAAGCCACGATACGGCATGAGTTTTTGGTTTTAATGAAAACTTGTAAAATTTAAAAAAACATTATAAGTATTAAGTAGCCACAACCCAATAAACCATCCAATAGATTTCTCTGGCATAATATAGTATTTGTATTTATTACAATGAAATTATTTGCAAAGAATATGTTAAATATTTCCATACACGGCGATCTAAAGTATAGCGGTTCAGTACCGCTTCCCTAGACATATTTTTGTATGATATATTTCAATTAAATAGTTCATATAAGCGTGGCAAACATATTCACACAATATAAAAAATCACCTTGATTTTAATGTAAATAAAAAGGTTGAAATATGTTTCAAAGTGACCACAATTTCTTGATGGAACGGCGTATAATTCCTGAGCACCTTTAGAAGATTATTCATCAGTACAAAAGAATTTCCGTAGTAGCTACTCGTGCTTATTATTACAAAAAAAAAGTAGCAATAAGGGTATCTGACCAGGGCACACCTCGAATTTGTATAAAACAAATTAAATGCATTCGCTACATTAATCGCCAGTTATAAAATGTCTTTGTTTTACCTGCTGGCCAAGGAGAGACTGAGAAGAGAAGGATGGCAGGAAGAAAAATAGTTCAATGGGACAAACGGCAACTTAATAATAAACATTGTTGTTAAGAATATACAACAATAAAGGTATTAAAGTGGACAATTGTCAGTGTCTGAACAATTGCAATTTGTATGAATGGTTGATTAAAAACGTTTTGGTCTTATGGTCTTCAAATGAATTTGATCATCAATTGGCGTGTTGTTGTTGTTCTTTTTTTGTTGTTTTTTTTTTGCCTCTGCCTTAACGTCTGGCAAGCAATCAAAGCAGACCTAGTGTAGATGGCTGCGTCTGTATGTCTGTCAGTCAACTATTCATCTAGCTGTGTACGCATTGATGTTTCCATACGAATTGACTATTCCTCGTGTGTTTCACTACGAATTGTTTTTTATGCATAATTTATTTCAAACTCCTGTATTGTTTGCGTATTTGAAAATGTGCAACATATTCATGCATTATGAAAATATTGGCATTCATACACGATCTGCGAATGCATGTGTATAATTTCGATTTACCTTTTCCTTTTTCGATTTATAACTTATGGAAATACATACATAATTTCTTTTGTGTGTTTTTAAATATTTGTAACAGTATTTGCTTTGTTTTCTTTATAATGGGCATGTGTTTGTGTGCTTAAGTAGTAATTTGCGTTAAGAGACCCATTAATATTGGCCATGTGCAGCATGTCATCTATTTAAAGTTGGCGGAGATTAGAGTTGACAATTGACCAGGTTATATTATTGACATGTAAAGAAATAGCAGCAACGATTGACTGCTTATTTTAATTAATAACAAAAAGTCTAAGTAGCATATGTTTTATTATCATTTTAAATTTCCAATTAGAAACAGTTGTGCGAAAAACATCTTTTTAAATTTATAACATTTCATTTACTTATAGAAAAAGGTGGTCATCTCATTTAAGTTACACACTTGAAATTTTTATTAGAAACGTTATTTAATAAACACATTGCGATGATTTCCTCGTTGCTCGACAAAGGGCTTAAATGTTTTATTTAATAGTTCTAGTACAGCGCTAATTCGTGGAAATATAGTAAAGAGTTTGAAAATTGTGAATATATGGTTCCCATATCTACATATAATTCTGTGCTACCTAGTTCATTCTGAATGAAAGAAACACATTTTAAATGCTTATAAAAAAGTATGTGAGCTGGAGTATATCGAGTTAGTAGCACTAATGATCAAGGCTATAGTGAAATATAGCAGTTTCACTACTGACATTTCCAGCTGATCCCAATTCGCATTTTCATTCCGTATGTAACGCAGCAAAATATCCACCTGAGACCCCATAAAGCAGACCTGTAAACGAATGATTCTTTTTTTGAATGATTCTATGAATCACTCAAGGAACTTTTTAAAATTATTTGAATTAATTCATTTTACCGGAAATATGAATTGAATTAATATTTGATTGAATTCAAAATAAAAGTTAAAATTTTTGAATTAATTCCTTTCCCAAAAATATAAATTGAATTAAAAAATGAATGAATTCACTACGATATAAAAATTTTTGAATGCATTCATTTTATCAAAATAATGAATTGAAATTTGAATAAATTCATTGAAGGTTTATACATTTTTGAGGCCAGTTGGCAAGGTGTAAACAAAATTTATCACATTATCAAAGATTCAAAAAATGTTTTAGAGAACGGAAAAAAAGGTTTAAAATGTAATAATATTATAATAAAAGCATTTGCATGTTATCGAATAAGTATTCTTTAACGCTTTACTTAAAAATTTAAATTCTTTCAATCTTTTTTATATCTTTGGATATTTTTTGATCTGTTCGATGAAAACCTTAAATACAAATTTAACCAAACATTATTTTTTCATTTTTCATAATTCAAAAAATTTAGTTTCGAGTAATATAATATTAATTATCAAACATTTAAAAAAAATAAAATAAGAATGAACAAAAAGGAGTGTAATTCCTCTTCTAAACAGTTAAAGAGTTAAGTTAAATTTTAATTCAATTCATTTTGCACCGAATCTTTACTTTGCTAAATGAATAAATTCAAATTTTTTTAGCTCGTTTTTGAATTAATTTAAAATTTAATTCAATTCAAATTTTTACGAAAATGAATAAATTCAATTTTTATAATCATGATGAATTAAAAAACGAAAATAAATCACTCAATTACACTTCTGCCATGAAGTATATACGGGTATATATTCTTGATTAGTAATAAAATCTAAGACGATCTAGCCATGTCCGTCGGTCTATGGAAATCACGATTCAGTCCAAACGAAAAGAGCCAGACCGTTGAAACCTGATACGAATATATCCTGAAGGATAGCACTGGTCAGGCTCATAAATGGGCTGAATCGGGATCGAGGGAAAAAAGTTCCCCTAGGAAGAATTTGTTAAGCAAAACTTTAGTGGGCGTTATTATATGCAAAAATAGTGTAAAAATTTAACAAATTGTATTACTTAAGCCTACATTCCTTAAAAATAAAATTTTTAAGCTTTAATGACGAAGCTGAGACGTAACCTGGTACAATCTTCCCTAGCGCTCTCCTACCCCTTTGTCACCTAAATTACCTTATCATTTTATATGTATTTTTAGTGTTTTATGACCAAGATGAAATGTCTCCCCCCGCGTCCTCTGCCAGAGCGAACCCGATAAAATACAGTTTTAATACCCTCCAAAAAGAATTGGGCTCCATAAAGTATATATATTTTTGATCAGTGATGAAGTATATATATTTTTGATCAGTGATGCCCATACGTCCGTCTGTGGAAAACACGATATAGGAACCCGTTCGCTTTAGTGGTCGTTGAGTCACATATTATATGCAAAAATAGTGTAAATATTTAACAAATTGTATTTCTTAAGTCTACATTCCTTAAAAATTTTATTTATAAGCTGTTACGTCAAAGGTAGTATGTTCTCTGATCCTTCCCTGTCCTACCCCTATAACACCTTTTGACCTCCCCCTAAGTGACCTTATCAAAAAAAAAAATTTTTTTTTTCTACACTTAACTGCACCGAAAATTTAGTTTTTAAGTTTTTACGATTTTGGTGAGATGTTTTCCTCACGGCCTTTCCCGGCGTGACCCTGTATAAAGCTTTAAAATTGGGCACAGAAATATTTTAAAGGAACTGTTTATCAGCACGCTAAACATATTTATCTTATCTCAGTCCCTTTTTTGACCGTTGATATAAAATATACATAAGTTTTCATGCTGATGGAAAGGTGTCTCAGTCATGCTCCTCCCAACAAAATAAATTTGTTTATTGTATATTTAAGATTCGAATATAACCTTTTTACTTGTTATAGTGCGAATTGTACTGAAGATAGTTCAAGTGTATTCAATTTATCCTCGCTGGTGTAACAAAATTATAAATTTCTAAATAAATTACAATACTTTTACCTGCTCTTATTAAGTATTTTGTCGTTTTACTTGTTAATCATTATGGAATGCTATCATTTTAATTCCGGGAAATACCTCGTTTTTCGGGAAATCGGGAAAAACAAATGTGTGATTTAATGGGTGCTCCTGAGCAAAAACTCAACTGAAGGGACAGTTAAATATCTAAAATTATCTGTATTCTTTTCACCTGACATCTTGTTATCATATGAGTTGGATTTTGTTGTTGGATTCATACTTTTAGAGTTCAAAATTGATATATATATATATATATATATATATATATATATATATATGTATATATATATATATATATATATATATATATATATATATATATTTGTATATATACATCTTTACTATAATTATTTTTTTCGTTTCAGAATAGTACACCTAATGAAAAACAAAACAGCTCGGATATCAAGACAAAAGTAGTTCTGAAATTTGATAGCTGGGAAAAGCTTAAGCAAAAAACTTTTCTTTTTTAGTAGATTCATAACTTTGCTTGTAAGCCGAAATAGCTCAGTTGGGAGAGCGTTAGACTGAAGATCTAAAGGTCCCCGGTTCAATCCCGGGTTTCGGCACAGCTTTTTTTGTGTTCTTATTATGAATAATGCTAAACAATACGAGAAACTATTTAGTTTTGATTCCGGCAGTCGGGGTACTATTAGAATTATGGCAATTTCAAAGTTTACATCTAGTAAGTACACTTTTTAGGATAAACTAAACTGGCATGCCCTACTCCCACCCGTTTTTCTTGCATAAAGTATTTTGCAAGTCTTGTGTTTAAGGCATAAACAATGTTTATCAATCACTGTCTATATAAAATACCAAGTGACATTTTTTTGGGGAACATGTTTGCTGAAAAGAATTTGACGTTACTGCATAGTGTGCGAACTTTATACTCCTATGCATATTTTTTATATTATATATCGATTGTTTGTATAATGAGTGAAACTGTTTTGATTTTGAATGTTTATAAAAGTACGGATATTGGGATTTAAGGGTGCGCCGAAATAGCTCAGTTGGGAGAGCGTTAGACTGAAGATCTAAAGGTCCCCGGTTCAATCCCGGGTTTCGGCAGTCGCTTTTTAATTTCTAATTATCAATTACACTCTCAAACAAGATAGTGTGTGTAAAAGAAGGAAGTTCCTTCTAACTATTGATTCTGGCAGAGGAGGGGACATCGTAAGAATTTTGGTGTTTAGAAAATGCTGGAGCGTACAGACCTGCTTTGGTCTACTTTGTTTTAACTTCACTATAAAGCAAAAATCAAATGATGCGTAATATAAATTTTCCTTTTAACATTTTAATAAAAAAATGTGCATTTTAATTTTGTCAATTGTCTGCTTCAATTTTTTATTTATTAATTTTTATAACCTACAAAAAGGAATTGTAGGCCATATTCCTTTATCATTCCGTGTGTAACGCAGCGAAATATCCCTCTGAGATCCCATAAAGTATGTATATTCTGGATCAGTGATGGAATCGAAGATGATCAAGCAATGCCCATATGTCCGTCTAGGGAAAACACGATATAGTCTACTTTTGGACCCCGCCCCAGTGATAATGCGTTATGAAACTTTAAATGCGTTTTTCTCAAAACTTCATTTTCACACACTAGCTTCCTTTTCTCGGAGAAGGAGGTCACAAATATCACAGATATTTTATAGCATTCAAATAGTTCCTTTATTTGTAAAATTTAGAATCTTCTTTTGTAATTGTTCTCCACAAGTGATCTATATTTGATATTGTCTTGACGTGACGTTGACATGTAAAATTTTTAGCTGAACAAAAGACTAACGCCAGATATACTGCAAACAAATATTATTAAGTATGCAAATTATTCAAAAGCTATTGTCATGGTTATTAGGGTGTTCGTCTATTGGTTTAACCAACTAGTGCTTAAACTATTAGAGCCAAGGGAATTTTTAAATAAATGGTGTGGGCATTTATAATATTAATCTAATTTTGTAATTATTGTGTGAAAATGTAGAACAGAGAGGGTTCAAAAATAAACATTAATAATAAACATTTTTTTTACAATAATTATGTTTCAGAGGCAATAAATGCAAAAGATAATTAAATTAAAAATATCGCAAAGATAATTTTAATATATAGTGTATGTATGACTTTTTAAAATAACATACACATTTAAACTGTTTCGCTTTTAGACAATTATATCGTTTGATATTATATTTTTTCAGTTGGGAAAGAGAAAGCAAAAAGCTGAAAAAAACTTATTTAATCTTATCAGACTTGTTCTTTGTTTGTTCAACATACAAATAAAGATTGCGATAATATTTGTTGGGCTATTTGATTTTGTCTATTATCTTTCAATTGCTGCCTAGCACTTTGCCCCAAGAATAATTTTCGACCGTTTACTGAATAGCCACATCGTAAATTATACTATTGACAAATAAATTTTATATGATTTTTTTTAAGCTTGGAAACTGCACAACGATTGTACGAATTTTGAGTACAGGATGGGTTTCATTAAAAAAATTATTCATAGGTAAAGTAAACATTGCATTATCAATCGATTACACAGCCCGATGAAATTAAAAAAGATTTTTGCTTCTTTGAATTCATCAACTGATTCTAGTTAATTTGGGTGCGCTGAATTCAAATCTGTAATCAGTTTGTCTCTATCAGCTCTAGTTTTCATGATATAGCTTTTTTATACCCTCCACTTATGACCTCCAAGTATGACCGTCTGTCCGGCTGTCAGTTTTTTCAAAAATTTTTTTTTCATCAAAATTTCTTATTTACAGTTATGGTGGTTGCCAAAAAAAAAAACATTTTTTCCGGAAAAAAATTTTTTACCCATAAATTTAAGCAAATAAAAATTTTTGATGAAAACAAAAATTTTGTAAAAAAAAATTTGGTAAAAAAAATTTTGTAAACAAAAAATTTTGTAAAAAAAGAATTTTGTAAAAAAAAAATTTGGGTAAAATTTTGGGTATTTAGGGTGCGATATATTAAAATAATGACGTTGCGCAAAATGGAAATATGAGTGTAAGTTTTTAGTTTTCGAACTTATTAATTTTATTATTAAGATAAGAATTTTTTATTCAGACACAAGTTCAAATCTCCAATCTGCAAATTATTTTTTAATGAATTTTTATTAAATTGAAGCTATTTTATTAGGAGTGGAATATCTAGAAAATTTTTATAATCATCAAACTAGCAGAATCGATGAAAACTGATTCCTAGGCCGCTGCACCATCTCATCAAAAAAATAATTTGCAAATTGCAGATTTGAACTTGAGACTGAATAAAAAAATTCTTATCTTAATAACAAAATAAAAATAATGATCATATTTTTACTCGATTTCTTTGTCTATTCGACACAAGTTATTCTTATTAGTAATAACTTAAATGTTTTTTAAAATCGTTTATTCAACATATTGTCTCTATTTAAATTTTAAAAGTTTTTTTATCAATTCATATTTCGATTAACCACACAAATACTATTTGCCTGAATACCCTAATCAATGGAAATACACACTGATTTTATTGTTACAGAAAAACGTTGTTAATGATAAAAAGCATTGTGAGCCGAAATAGCTCAGTTGGGAGAGCGTTAGACTGAAGATCTAAAGGTCCCCGGTTCAATCCCGGGTTTCGGCATGCTTATATTTTTAAAATATAGAAAATTATCAATATTTGTCTAGAGAGGAAAAAATTGTTTTAAAAATATGTTTTGTTTGTTTTAAATACTTTTCCAATAATTGTTTAGTAGTTTAAATAATATAAATTCTAAATATTTGACTGGCACAGAAAACAATACACATTAAGGGTGGGCAAATTTGAGGTTATGAAGTAAATTGGACGTCAATGATAAAATGTTAAGAATTGCACTATCATCCTTTGACATTTATTTAGTAAAGAGTTGGGAAATTTTATTCATGGCCATGCTTTCACCCTTGAACAAAAAGTTTTAATTGTAAAAATTTACTATGAACGAAAACCATGCAATTTTCAACAAAATTATCTTTACGAATGACGGTCATGTACACAAACAAAATTCTCGCATATGGGACTCACATAGTCTACAAACAGTCCTCGAAAAAACCGTACATCCAAAGAAAGTGGCCGCATGATACGGTATCATCGGTCCGTGTTTTTTCGAAAATGAGCAAGGGAACGCCCCACTGTGAGTTCTCTGTGCTACCAAATCATGATAACTGATATTTTGTGACTACAATTTTCTAATGTTGACATCAGTGACTTTTGGTTTCAGCAAGACGGCGCACTGTGGGGTGAAAGCCCTCACAAGTGGCGATTAATTCAAAAGATTAACTTTAACTTTCACAACCGTATTTGGTAGCATATGAAAGTAGACAAAATTCTACATCACTAACTGCAAAAATAAAAGTTCTTGGTAGTTTACTTTATTTACAGTGTGTGTTCAAAGTTCAATCATTTTTGTTATTTTTGCGCGCATTGATTAAAAGAGAACATTTTGATATTTCTAGTGATTATAGTTTTTGCTAAGACTTCTATAAGTAAAAGGTTTATAACCTCAACCTCAGGTATATGAGCATTTAAAAAATAATTTTTTGTTTAGATAAATGTTTCAGAAATATTTAAAAATAAAAAACATTTAATGTCTCCAAAAATGTGGTATTTTTCTATATACATTGAGTTTCAACAACTTTGTGGATGAGTGCAGGAAAAAATGCTTTTATGCTCTTAAAATATAAAGTTTTAGCTAATAAATCCCAGAATACCTATTTGCGCATTTGTGCGATTTTTAAGTTATGAAGGTTTTTGTGAGAGAATTCCGGTTGCTAAAAATCAATGTGAAAAAAACCAAACAAAAAAACAAGTTGTTTTTATTACATTTTTTTTATTATTTTTTCTAAAGGCACATAAAGTATGCCCTACTTAACAATTTAATTTACTAATTTATCGTTTGTCATTCCAAAGTTACAGTTGAAATAGTCAAATAAGACAAAATAACCCATAAAAGGTTAAAAACTTTTTTTAAGTTTTTTTTAAAATACTGGTTTTTTATCTATTGATTAATACTCATCAATAAAAAATAACAACATTTTATAATTACGAGTTCTATGAATTAATCGCCACTTTCTCTACCATTCACCCCACTGTGCGGCGTACACGCCACACAGCCGCCCAAACAATTTCCGGTCGCGTAATTTCTCGATTTGGTGATATTAAATGGCCGCCTCGGCCCTGTAGCATAAATTAGCCGTCGAAGTAAAAGGTTGAAATAGCTACAAAAAACAACTGTCTATCTTCTCATCTTTCCTAGTCTGTCCCCTCAATACTATCCCCTCGTTTTCAGTTCCGGCGCAATGCATTGCATATATAGGGGTCATCCCCTGAGTGCTGGTCCTCCTCCTAAAAAAAAAAAAAAAAAATTTACGTACGGAAAGATGAAATTTGGCGATGCATTGACGAGATTGTTGCAAAAAGTGGTTCAAAATTTTCTAAAAAAAGAGCGGACGTCTGCTGACATTCTAGAGGAATAGATTCAAATCTATTATTAATTACCATATTTCTACTGATAAAACTGAATTTGTTCAAAAAAAGTGTGCTTATAAGCCAATTTACTTCCTACCCTCAAATTTGCCCATCCTTTAGAATAACTCCCTATTCTAATATTATACTAATATAATATTCGAATTTCACTCAGCCATGTAGGCATTTATTTCATTTCAATAGATGTGACCAAACAATATTCTTTGCACCCTAATTAAGGATCTAAGGCTATTTAATCGACACCATTTAATTATATATTTTAATATTAAAAATATTTTATTAAACGTTTATTTATTGCTAAACATTAATTTTCAAAACATCCGGCAACAAAATTCAAACAAGCTGTTTTACTTTTTGCTTATAGAAAATAAAAGGAATCAAATAGAATACAAAGAAAAAAATCCATTTACATGTCCGCCTTGTTCCATTGAGGGTAACCACAACTTTATGTGGGGGACAAACTGCCAAAAAAAAAGTCGATCATATACAAAAACCACATGCCACAGCATCTTAGCAGAAAACAAGGAAGTCCTTTTAAACTTAAAAAAAAAATCATGCATATGCGCAAAAATAAAATATAAGGCACCCTCATTCCTGACAGTAAGGAATGATAGTTTTTTTTTTTAAAATACAATAATAATGAAAAAAATTTACGCGATAATATCAGCATATGCATGCATAAAAAAGTTAAACCTCAACGAGATTAAAAAATAAATACTCACATGGAGCTAAACAAAAGAATTAAAAGGCAAAAACAGTGAAAGAACAAGATCCTTTCACTTTCAACATCTTGTGGCATGCGTTATAGTCTATTCAATAATTTTTTTATATTTTATTTTTTTACTATTATTTTCCCGGAGACACTCGAACTGATGTTACACAAGATGTTTAACAATCGTTTATTTAAGGGTGCTTTAATACATTCCAACTAGATAAAAAACACAGTAGTCGTCTGCTGCCACACAATTTCACTTTCATTCATTAATAATAAAAAAAAAGTGAAAAAAGACCTTAAATACTATATGGTATTTTCTTACATATAGTTTTTTATTCTCTTGTGAATAAAAAAAGAAGTTACACAAACAACGGAAGAAAGGCTCGTCCATAGTTTTTTAGAGACCTTCTGGTTTTTTTTGTATAAAAAAGACTGTTGATTTCTTAGCGTTGATAGGAAATATTGAGAATAAAAATAATTTTTTTTTTTAATTCTTTATTTTGATTCATATATTTTAATAATCTAGGAGTAACCAAGCAGTGTCATATGGCACGTGGATCGTGCCAGCAGTTAACAATTTTGTGTATTATTTTTTAGTGGCGTAAAAGCCAGCATTTCATAAAAAATGTGTTTTCTTTTTAAAAGAAATTTATATAAATATTCTATATCAAATTGCTTAAAAACAAATTGTGTCATATTTTTAAATAAAGATCTACACCTATACACTATATGTGGCCATGATATGGGATTAACATATTACGACTGAATTGTATAGTTGCATTTCAATCATTTTATTGTCACAGCAATGCCTTTAAGTTCATGAGATTCATTCTTGATTTATTTACGGGAATGGGAAATTTTAAGAGAGTTTTTACATTGACGTGGTCTTAATAAATTTTGGTTGTAATATTAAAACCAACTGTTAAGTTCTGGTTTTGGCCAAAAATATTACATATTCGATTCCAGGGTTGGAAAGTCGAATTTTTTTTGTATGCAAAAGGAGCCATATAAGTTACCAATTTTTGTTTTTAGTGAATTATAGCTAATTTATATACTTTAGGAAGAATTAAATTGATATTAGGAAAAAAATAAAAATACGATTCCAAGGTTGGAAAATCTAAATTTTTTTGGTACATAAACGTAAGCAATTAAGTTCCTAATTTTGTTTTTTTTTTTGGTGAATTAAAAATTGTTTAAACTTCAGGACGAATTATAATTGCGTAAAAAATCAAAAAATTAAAAACTTGATTCCAGGGTTGGAACATCGAAATTTTTTGGTACAAACTAAGTTCTTCATTTTGTTTTTTTTAGTGTATTAAGTATAAACAGCTTCAGGAAGAAATATATTTGTGTAAAAAAATAAAAATATATTAAAAATTCTATTCCAGGGCTGGAAATTCGATATAGTTTTGTTACATAAAAATAGTCATATAACTTACTAATTTTATTTTTTTTAGTGAACCAAAAGTTTAGGAAGTATTAAATTGGTATTTAACACCAAAAAAATTAGATATTTGATTCCAGGGTTGGAGAACGGAATTCCTTTTAACACATCAAATAATTAAAAGATTCACTACTTTTGGTTTTTTTAGGGCATTAAGCATTTTTTTACGCTTAAGCAAGAATTATATTCGTATTAAAAACCAAAAAAAAAAATTAAAATTTTATTCCAGGGTTGGAAAATCAAAATATTTTTGGTACATAAAAGTAGTCATACAAGTTCCTAATTTTAGGCTTTTCAGTGGATTAAACCTATTTTATATATCGCGTAGAATTAAATTGGTCTGTAAAATCGAAAATGTTTAAAAATCAATTCCAGGGTTGGAAAATCAAAATTTTTTGGTATGTAAAACTAATCAAATATGTTCCTAGTTTTTTCTGAATTAAAGATTTCTTATACTTCAGTAAGAACAATATTCGCTCAAAGAATTAAACACATTTAAAATTAGAGTCCAGAGTTGGAGAACGCATATTTTGTTGGCACATAAAATAGTCAAAAGAGTGACTACTTTTGGTTTTTTTGGTGCATTAAGCCTTTTTTACTCTTAAGCAGGAATTAAATTTGTATTAAAAACAGAACAAAAAATTTAAAATTCGATTCCAGGGTGGGAAAATCGAAATTTTTTGGTACATACAAGTAACCAAGTAAGTTCCTTATATTTGTATTTTTTTTTTGGTGAATAATATCTATTTTATGTTTTAGAAAGAAAGGAGGAATACATCTGTGAAGGGTATTTAAGATTCGGCACAGCCGAATATAGCACTTTCATTGATATGAAAATCTATAATTGCGCTTTGCATGGAAAATATAATGAAATATACTCGTACGTGAGGAATTGTTCAATGAATTTTGATTCTAATGCAGATAATTTAATTCGTTCGATAATAATATAAGAAAAACTGTTATTTAATAATTCTAATGGAAATACTACTGAGTGCCCCCCATGTGTGCTGTGCATGCTAAGACATAGAAATCGCCAAACTATATAGAGTAGACGCGCGCACAATACTTTCACTTTCATATGTACAATTTCTTCAGTAGAAGAATTATTGTTTTTTACATGGAAATTAGCGTGGGAGGGTTGGAGGGAGAGATAAATAAATAAATAGGAAAAAAACACAAAATAGTGAAAGAATAATATTCCCCACTATAGGGAAAATATACATGGTGTGTAGTTGTTGCGTACCTAAATATGTGCTCATGTGAGAGTATATATACATGCATATAGTATGTATAAGGAAGTATGTGTACCTATTAGGTTCGTATGTTTGTATATGTTAATGTATTTATATTTAACACATGTATATGCATGTACATATGTTTTCTTTTATTTTATGTTGTTTTTTTTGTAGTTGTTTAGAAACAACCTTTTCATAGTTGGCGCTTTGGGGTTTTGGGTGGTTTTAGAAAAGATTTGATAGTTTTATGATAGTGGCACGAATCGTATTAAAATTTCTGTTTGCCTAATACTTAGTTATGGTAATATATTAGTTTTGAAACACTATTTAAACTAGTTATAGTTTTAGTTCATGCTAAAAGCGGCAAACAGACAGACAAAATGACTGGTATGCGCCGGAAATAGGTATGGGGAAATGGGCAAAAGAAAAAGTTAATCATAACAGCAGCGTATTAGAGTGTATACACTTTAAGCACGTGGAGCTTAAAAATGAAAATGTAGTGATTCGCCCTGATCCCAACGCATAGTGGTGCAAAATAAAACTGAGTGCCAATAAGTAACGCTGCTCTAAGATTGTGAATGGATTTATTTTGGTCAAGTGTTTAATAACTCTGGTATTGGAATTAGGTAAATATTTTAAAACTCTTGTAATCATATTGACAATTTCAAACTTTGAATATATTTGATTTTTGTTGTATGATTTTTATTGTATATAAAAAAATTGCTTGCGAACTTCAAATAATAGAAAATACAAAATTAAAACTTTGTTAGAATGAACTTTTTTATTAAAATTTCTCAGATAATTTCATAGCATTTAGTTTTTAAATGATTGTTACAAGACTATACCAGTAGGTAGCATGCACCACAGTGATTGTTTGTCATCGGCTAACACTTACGGACATCTGGCGAGAGTGAATCCATCCAGTGGGCATTAAGATTTTTGCAATAAAAGAAAGTAGCAAACAAGTAAAAACGTTATATTCGACCGGGTCGAATCATAAATACCCTCCAAATATCTAGTAAGTAAATTTAAAATGTTTCAGTTGGTGGGACAGAGTTCCTTTAAGACATCTCTGTACCCAACTTTAAATCTCAATTTTGACAGAGTCATTCCGGGAAGGACGTGTTCTCTGCAAGATCAGAGAACATCTCAGTTTCTATATTTACACTATTTTTGCCTATAATATCGTACGTCAATGCCTACTAAAGGGGGCGGGGTCCAAAAATAGATTATATCATGTTTTTCACATACGGGCGTATGTGCATTGCTAGATCGTCTTAGACTTCATCACTGATCAAGAATATATATACTTTATGGGGTCCAATTCTTTTTGGAGGGTATTAAAGCTGTATTTTGTCGGGTTCTCTGGCAAGGGCCGTGGGGGAGACATTTCACCTTTGCCATAAAACCCTAAAAAGAAATGTCTGGGAAAATTAAATGTAAAATTTGTTTAAAATATTAATTTTTTTGATATGGTCACTTAGGGGGCAAATGGAAGGACGGGCTAGGGCAGAGGAGTACCAGGTTACGTCTCAACTTCGTCATTAAAGCTTACAAATGTTATTTTTAAGGAATGTAGACTTAAGTAAAACAATTTGTTAAATTTTTACACTATTTGTGCATATAATAACGCCCACTAAACAGGGCGGGGTCAAAAAATAATAATTTATTTGGTTTTATGGCTCCAAGTTTAACGCTTTGGAGTTCTTTGACGTAAAAATATATCATTGGCTTAACAAAATTATAAAAAGAAAAACTTAAAACTACATGTTGTTTTTTGGAGGTTTTTAGTTCTTCTTAGGGGAACTTTTTTCCCTCTGGCGCGATCCAGCTTATTTACAAACTTCACCTGCGCTATCCTTCAAAATATACTTATTCCGAATTTCAAGGGTCTGGCTCTTTTGGTTTGGACTGTATCGTGATTTAAAAGATCGTCTTAGGTTTCATCATTGATCAGGAATATATATATATACATATATATATATATATATATATATATATATATATATATATATATATATATATTGTTGTTTGCTTTTATTGACCTCTTCTTATATATGTATTTTAGAATGATTGAGCTCGAGGTCGTTTTTGTAATAATCGTTATAATTTTTCTATTTTATTCGATATTTCGTCAACAATTTGTTGACATCATCAGGAATAACAATCGAAAACGCTATAAACAAAATATATTTTCAAATTTCTTTTTTTATTTTCGATTGTTATTCCTGATGATGTCAACAAATTGTTGACGAAATATCGAATAAAATAAAAAAATTATAACGATTTTTACAAAAACGACCTCGAGCTGAATCATTCTAAAATACATATATATACATACATATATATATATATATATATATATATATATATATATATATATATATATATATATATATATATAGATATATATATATATATATATATATATATATATATATATATTTATATATATATATATATATATATATATATATAGGGTCCGCCAAATAACATTTTTTTTCTTGAAAATGCTATAAACAAAATATATTTTCAAATTTCTTTTTTTATTTGAAAGTACAATCCTTCCGGTTAATAATTGAAAATATTTTCATTCAAATGGCTGCATGGCCCGATAACGATCGCCATTGACTGTAACGGCCACTCCTTGCTCATTTTCGAAGAAAAATTGCCCAATTATGCCTCTGGACCAAAATCCGCACCAAACAGTGACTCGTTTTGGGTGCGTCGGCTTTTCAATGTATGCGTGCGGGTTTTCTGTGCCCCAAATGCGACACTTTTGCTTGTTTCCATACCCGCCAAGATCAAAATGAGCTTCATCTGAAAAGATGATTTTTTTTTGCAAAATCGGCATCTTCTGTAAGTCGATTGCAGGCCCACTTAGCGAAGCGAAAACGTATTGGATGGTCAACCATATTCGTTCAGCGGAAGGATAAAACTAATTATCTGTCAAATCAGACATGAGCTAAGTGTTACCATTCATGAAATAAGCACTAGTTGAAAAAAAAAAAAAACGTTAATCAAACGGTAACACGGGTATTATAACAATAAAATGTTAACATCAGGTTGATACAGTTCTCGTATTCTTTTTCACAATAAAATTTGTGTAAATAGGAACTGTTATCATATTCAACTAAACCACCTAATAAGTGGTGACAAACACAATACACATGAGCACTGATGATGAAAGAGTTGCGTCTTTCGAAAACAGCTGTTCTGCTCTGCTGTGTAAGTTGAGTAACAAAAACTGATGTTGACTTGCCTTTATGCCTTGGAATATTTATCATGTCTTTCTGATATTTAAATTAAAATTTCGAACAATTAGCCTATAAAATCTTAATTCAATTTAAAAAAAAAACGTTAGATTGCGGACCCTATATATATGGGATCTTAGGGAGAAATTTTGCTGCCTTGCACACGGAATGACAAAGTGAAGGGTATAATAAAATAGAGTCTAACCGAATTTTAAATATTTTCTGTTGGCGTAAATTACTAATTATTTTTAATACTCGTAAAAGAGCGGATGGCCTTTGTGGCTAGTGTTCTATTAAATGGACTTAATAATAATTAATTAAATAAATAAATAAATAATTATTTTTTAATAATAGTCCACATCACTAACAGGTGAAATTTTTTTTAAAAATTACGTCAGATTTTTTCAGTGCACTATACAGTGGTTTTCTTGTAAAAAGTAAAAAATTATGAGTAAACATTCTCTAGTGGAACACAAGCCATGTCTTCTTTTCAAAATATTAAATATCTTTTAATCAAATTTGATTAAAAAGTATTTTGTACAGATAAAGAACCCAAGTAATACGTGGAAATTGATAATCTCTAGATCAATAGTTAAATATTTTTTATTTAGAATTCAGAATATAAAATCTTTAGTTTAATAATCAGTTTTTATGGAAAAGGCAAATTAGTTTGAAAAATCATTTTATTTAAATTTCAAACTGTAAGCTACTGGTTTAAATATTTCAGTAATATTCATATAAACTTCAAATCAAGGCAAAAAAGTTACACTTTAAGGCAAAAAAGTTGCACTTTTAAATAGAATAGAACAAGAATTATAATAAATGGCGCATAAGGGAAAATAAATCCTGGAAAAAATCATTATTTATTTACAGCACTTTAGTGATGACGCAAGTATCCCATACAAATTCAGCAATTCCTCCATTTATTTCCCCTATTTCAGTATATTTAAAAAGGCAAGTACTTGCGTATGATATCAAAATACACCCATTAGTGCACAATATTTTTTATTGTTATTGTAAGTGAGTTATTAACAAAATTTTTGCTAAAATTATGAGCGCTTTTATGTTCTTATTACACAAGTAAAATAAATTCCTTTATAAAATCTACTCCGCCAGTTGCAAAGAAATGTGTTGCGGATAGTAAGTGAATTTTGGGCAATTTCCAATTGAAACTTTTATAATAAAATCATGAACAACATTAATTCGTTAATGTATAATCGGTTAAATAAATAATGCATATTGGCAAAAATTAAAAATTAAAAGCCTTTCATAAAGTTCTGTTGACCATGTCATAATTTGTGAACAAATGTTGACATGCTGAACTCCTGGCACGAGCATTAAAAAATTACACACAAAAAAAAAATTGTAATAACAAAATGTACACATAGAGACACATTCTAGCTGAAACAAACATTCACACTTTGAGGCTGGAAACAGTCTTGCAGACGGTACTTATTTATAAGGCACGCAGGTACCTTAAATACCTTTGCTTACCTTTTTTATTTTAAAAATAATGCTACAAGCTGTGTTAGCTATAGAAAAAAAAACACTTTCCCCTTTTACCTGAGAACTTCAAGTAAAATTACTTTAGGTGCCGCAGACACATTCAATATAAATAAGATACAGGTATTTTGACAAAGATTGCATAATTTACCTGTATCGAATAGGCCAGCAGCATATAAAGCAACAGTACGTACGCCAAGTAAAGTTATTTTCCAGTAAAGTCCTACGGGATATGAAAATATGTTCCCTATTAACCCAAAAATATTTAAGTCATAAAAAATACTTTAATGCTTTGTAAACAATAAGCAGCCACATCAACACATCCTCCCCCCATTCGCATCCCCCCAATTTCATGACAAACTTTCACCAGCATTTTCGAAATTTTTATTTCACCATCACGCTACTGCATTCATGCCATCTATGACATTTAGCCCTTTTTCTATCTTTTTTTTCCTCTAATGGCATATATATTTTTTGTTTTACTTACTGGCATTAACATTAGAAACTTCTAATCACAATTCGTATTAGGAATTTTGTTATTAGAAACTATCAGGAGACCATAATTCAACGACAGCAGCATTCCTTGGCATTAGAAATTATTTGCAAAATATTTGTGGGGGATACTCAAAAACAAAAGTTTATATGTGACCCAAAAGATGAGCACAACATGCGCATTTGCCACCCACGTTCAGTCATATCTGTTGAAATATGTTTTGAAAAATAAGGGTGATTTTTTTTACCATTTTTACATGGGCAATAGTCTTGCTGTCTCTCTGCGTGTGTGTGTGTGTGTGTGTGTAATTATGAATATTAAATGTTGTAAATGGTCTGTATTGGAAAAACTGATAACGTGAATGCCTGTTAAAAATCAGACAAATTTACATGATATTACATTTGTTACATTTGGAGGGACAATTTATTTATTATAATCGTGTTGTAATATCATGTAAATGAAAGATTCCAGCTGTTTTCATATTTTTAGGGGAATATTTAAATACTCTTGTGATTGTGATAAGTTTAACTGCCTGTTCCACATTGTGACTAGACATAGTTTTAACTCACAATTGTATGAGCATTTAAAATAGAAGCAAATTTTAATATTATTTTTTGTTTTAAAATATATTTTATATGTGACTAAAATAAATTTTCATTTTGCAGGGTAAATAAAAATTGTGATATAAATTTCCAAAGATTTTGATTCTGAATAATTCAATCATGGAAACATTTCTGCAATTAAGATGGACTTGTAGAGCGTAACAAACGCTGACATTTGAATCAATTTGACTGCCGAGCAAATTTGTGGTACCAGAATTACAAATCATTATAACAAATTATATGGCGACTTCTTTTCTGGAAAATATGTAACATTTTGTCACTTTTTATTCTCAAAAAACACAATTGGGCACAATTTTAAAGTAAAGCACATTTTCATAAGGGATGGTAGATCGATTTCCAATAAATTCACTATTTTTAAATGCTATAATGTTACCATTTTTTTTAATCTTGGACCAGCACTCAGGGGATGACCCCTATATATGCAATGCATTGCGCCGGAACTGAAAACGAGGGGATAGTATTGAGAGGACAGATTAGGAAAGATGAAGAGATAGAGAATTTTTTGTAGCTATTTCAACCATTTTTACTTCGCCGGATAATTTTTACTACAGGGCCGACTTTTCCATTGAAAAGTATAAAAAATGTAGCATTATTTGTTAGAAAAGAAAACAACAATAGTTTTGATTCATAGGCTAATTGTTCGAAATTTGTTTTCAAATCTTAGAAAGACATGATAAATATTCCAAGGCACAAAGGAAAGCCAACATCAGTTTTATTCAACTTACACAGCAGAGCAGAACAGCTGTTTTCGAAAGCCGCAACACCTTCATCATCATTGGAATATTTATCATGTCTTTCTGAGATTTAAAAACAAATTTCGAACAATTAGCCTATGAATCTTAATTCAATTTAATATAGCAATATAAATGTTCGTGAAAATACTTACTAACTACAAACAATAGTTTTGTTTGAACTTTTTCATTTAACTTATATTCTTTATTTCATTTCTGTTAACTTTTATAGACCTTTATTTTATTATATTTATTAAGGTCGAGGTCTTTTTATAAAATTATGAAAAATTTTATTTTTTTAAATTCAATGTTTCATTTCGTCAACCAGTTTGTAAACATCGTCAGGAATAAGTAATAGAAAATTGAGAAAAAAATTCCATTAAATATTTTCATATTAAATTCAATTAAAATTTATAGGCTAATTGTTCGAAATTTTTGTTTAAATTCACAAACACATAAAAAGTATTCCAAGGCACAAAGGAAAGTCAAAATCAGTTTAGTTATGCAACTCGCACAGCAAAGCAGAACAGCTGTTTTCGAAAACCGCTACAATTTCATCATCAGTACTCATGTCTATTTTTTGTTTGTCACAACTTATTACGTGGCTTAGATGAATATGATAACAAGTAAACACGTTATATTCGACCAGGTCGAATATTAAATACCCTCCAAATATTTGGTATATAAAAACTATTTTTATTCTTATTAATATTTACATTTTTATGGGATTTGGCTTAAGTAAAGAAAAACAAAAAAATCAGTACTGATCCGTTCTGCTGGTTTAATGACTATGAAAAATATTCTTAATATTCCACTCCCAAAAATAATAAATAGAATGCAATCACGTTCATTTATTAAAATAAAAATAAAAAATAATTTGCAATTTCGCAGATTTGAACTTATAGCCTGTTGAGAAAATTAACATCCTGTAATACAATTTACATAAATAAAGGTTCACTATTAAAATAGAAATTCATACATGATTTAAAACAAAAAAAAAATTCTTGGGAGAAGCATGGCATGGCTTAAGGAATACAGTTTCTTAAATATTTAGACAATTTTTTTATAAAATATGTAACTTCAATGCCCACTAAAGGGGCGGGGTCCAAAAATATACTATATCATGTTTTCCACAGACGAACGTATGATTTGGTGTAAGAACCAATAAAATGCAGGCATATAGACATACTTGACCACATAACAAACAAAAATCACTAATTTAATTGAGACAAACGATTTTAAACGAATAAACGATTTTATAAAATAAAATAATTTTATATAAAAAAGGAGCTCGAGCTCCTTCTAAAATAAAGGCGAAAAAGTTAATAGCCATAATAAAAAAGGTTCCATTGTGTTTTCCGATTTTGTGTTAATTCATAATTGTAGTTAAAATATTTGTATAAATTAAACCGAAATTTTATTTGAATTATATTTTCTGAGTTCGGGAGGAGTTTATACCCAATGAAAATAATAAAAAATTTTATGATGGTTATAAAAATATTCTAAATACTCCACACTTAACAAAATAATTTGAATTTAATAAAAATTCTTAAAAAAACGATTTGCACGTTGCAGTTTTGAACTTGAGTTTGAATAAAAAATTCTTACCTCAATAATAATTTTTATATACTATATATCGTTTGCAAATATAAGAATGATTTTATAAACTTTAATTAGATATTCAAGGTAATGTTTTTTTTTTAAATACAATTTGTTGAATGTATATTGTTATATGTATATTGCATGTTTTACTCCTTCCCTCGATGGCACCTAAAACAAAGATTTTAGTTTTTTGTCAAAACTACCACCAACACGAAAATTGGACTTTCAGAAAATTTTTTACAAAAGTTACCCCTACTGATTCCAACAGTTGGGAGCATAGAATTCTTAGAAAGTTTCAGAGCTCACGTGAACTCTTTTCCATATATACTCGTATATATGCGAACAAATTGCAACCCTTAAAATAGGGGGTTAAAAACTTTTGGGGCTGATTTGCAGCTCCAAGTTTCAAAATAACCCTTAAGTAAAAATATTAGTTGAAATGAAATTGTTGTTTTACTTCGTTCGGTTTTGGTGTCAAAAAAAGCGGCTAGAATTTTTGGAAGAATACCGACATTAGGGCAACAGCAAAGAGAGCACAAATACAAATTGTCCACATTCCAATACATAAAATTTCTAATAAAGTTAGAAGCAAAAATATTCTATGTAAAAATATATATACAAACAAAAGTTACAATTAACGAAAGCAGCAAAAAAAGTTTGCAAACGAAAATTGTTGCTGTGCTTTAGTATAAAAATATAAATACAATTTTATTACCTTGTATCACTTTGCAGGCTTTTTTAAACATAAAAGTTTATAAATTATTTGAAAATAAATGACTAGACATCAACATACAAAACAGTTTTTCATTAGGCTGGCAGAATTTTGTGCGGGGTTGCGAAGTACATGACCGTTTCCACTTGTAAGACAAAAAGTGTTCACATTGTGTTAGATACAATTGTGTACGTACATTCATTTACTCATATGTGTGTGTGTGTGTGTTTCCACGCTAATAGCTGATGCAACAACCACCACCCCCAATATCGATTGGCTGTTCGTTTAATTTCCAGTAGTTTGTCTCTGGTGTATAAGTAATTCCTTTTAATAGTTGTTGTTGTTGTTGTTCTGGTTTTCTATTTGCTTTACTTTTTTATCCAGAACGGAAATATTTTCGTTTGTCTTTATTAACAAATAAAATAAATAATGAATTCACTTCCGGTTTCACTTGCCGGTTTTGATGTTGACCTGTTAAACGAAAATTCGTTAGTTCCGTAAAAGGTATCCAATAATTATATCACGTTCCAAATGTATTTTATACAATATTTTTTGTCTTGTTTGTTTTTGTAATTTAATGTGTAAAAAGTGCAGTAATATTTTTTTACACTATTGTGTATTGTTTCCTTTGCAGGTATTGTTAAGTCCTTGTTCAATTTTCTCTCCTCCTATTACAAAGTTTCACTTCAAAGCGCCAGCTTCGCCTTTGATAATAATTCTTCAATGCTTTAAGCTGAAATACATATTCTATTCCGTATTTAGAAACACAGGGCGTTTTCTTTTCCATTAAAAAAAAAGTTGTAATTTGGCCACATTTTATGTTTACAAAAGCACACAAAATAAATACAATTACAATAACAAACACATATGTAACAAAAGGAGCTGTTCGAAGAGAGCTGCATTCATGCCCCTTTAATAGAAAAATAGAGTTTGGGTCATATTTGTCATTTTAAGGGGAACACCATTAGAAAAGAACATCTGACACTTTAAAAATAGCGCATATTTTTCAGAAATGTGAATGTAGGGATAAAACGGAATACTAGTCCCAAAAAAAAAACTATAATAATTTATAGTTTGTGTCTTTGTATTCTATTAAAAATTGGACAGTTGCAGTCTTTACGTTGCGTTCGATTTTTGATATTGAAAGGCCTTAGACCTAAAAGCAGGGAACAGAACTTCGTATTAAAAATTTGCTCAGTTAAGTTGTTTTTTATTCTTTTCAGTAGAAATTTGAATGCTTGATAAGAAGATGCAAAAAAATAAATACGAGTAAATAAAAATAAAATAATGTATGTATATGTTCCGACGTACGTCTGGAACATATACATACATACGAGGTCTGATCAAAAAAGAACCGTTATTTTCAAATTTCGTGAGTTACGTATGTTCGATTATCGCATTTTTTTCTGTTATGTTGGTACACATGTCTGTTATATATGTTGGTAATATTTAAACAGTTTGTTGTTGACAGATAAAAAGGTTAGTCGTGTTTTGGTGTGCTCTTCGATTTTTTACTATTCGTAAAAATGGATCAAGAAAAGTTTTGTGTAAAAAATTAAATTAAATGCGCAAGGACATTTGAAATGTTGACAGTGGCGTTTGGCGAGTCTACTATGAGTAGAACACAAGTTCAATTGTGGTAAAACCGGTTTAAGGAAGACCGAGAAGATGTCAATGACGATGCTCGTCCTGGTCGCCGGAGCACGTCAACAACCGATGAAAACATTGAAGCAGTGAAGAAAATGATTTTGAATAATCGTCGAATCACTATCAGAGAGGTTGCTGATGATGTTGGCATATCGTTCGGTTCATGCCAAGCAATTTCTACGGATGTTTTAGGCATGAAACGTGCGGCAGCGAAGATTGTTCCAAAATTGCTAAATTTTAAGCAAAAAAATAGTCGCATGGACATCGCTCAGGAGCTGTTGAGCATCATCAACAACGATCCAGATTTCTTCAAAAAGGTCATAACTGGTGACGAATCATGGGCGTATAGCTATGACATTGAAACCAAAGCCCAATCATTCCAATGGAAGCGTTCAGAAGAGCCAAGGCCGGAAAAAGCACGTCAAGTTCGGACAAATGTGAAGTTTTTCTCACTCTTTTCTTCGACTGCAATGGCGTTGTGCATCATGAATTCTTGCCACAACGTCGTAGGGTCAATAAGGAATACCACCTAGAAGTTATGCGCCGTTTGCGTGAAGCAATTCGTCAAAAACGCACAGAATTGTGGAAAAAATTATCATGGATTTTGCTCCATAATAACGCACCAGCTCACACATCGATGGTTGTGCGTGAGTTTTTGGCCAAAAATAAAACCGTTATCATGCCTCAACCACCGTATTCACCGGACTTGGCCCCCGCTGACTTCTTCCTCTTCCCAAAACTGAAGACACCGATGAAAAGAAAGCGTTTTGCACGACAAATCGAAACAGGAGCTGTTGGCGATACCAAAAAGCACGTTTCAGAAGTGTTTCGAGGATTGGAAAAAAACGCTGGCATAAGTGTATTAGATCTGAGGGGGATTACTTTGAAGGGGACAAGATAGTTATTGAATACTTTTTGATAAAAATTTTAAATAACGGTTATTTTTGATCAGACCTCGTACATTCATTTCAACCTAGGGGCCACCTTTTTGATATTCAATACTAATTTATTTCATTCTAATATATGAAATCTATTTGGTTGCCAAAGAAAAAAAATTTGTTTTATTTAGTTCCATTAATATTCCGAAAAGAAAAGTTTAATTTATCCCTTTCGACTTTTCTGATTTTTAACACCAATGAAATTCTTTCAAAAACATAAAATATATTTAATATATAAAGACAAATAATTTTTAAGTTGATCACTTTAATGTACCACAACATGAGACTATGAAGCGGAGGGTCCTGAGTTCGAATCCGCACTCAGTCATGAATATTGGGTTGAATACTTCTGATCAGCATTAGTGCATGATTGTGTTAGTTGTTGTCAGCCTGTTTCAGTGATGAAGGCATAGTCACTGATCACTGGATATAATTGGTAGCGACTGACACTATCATGCAGTAAAAAGCAGAGTCAAGGGAGCACCCTCCTTCGTTGGTCCTGTAACAAAAATTTCATCCGTTCCCTCTATACCATCACCTCCTTTCTAGTTCCGGCGCAATACCCTGGATATGTAGGAATCCTCCCCTGAGTGCTGGTTCGAGTTAAAAAAAGCACAAGAAAAAGAAGATATTTTTTTTGTAAGCAAATGATATATTTTTATGTCGAAATATATCCAAATCCTTTAACTTCGAGCCAGAAAATCAGAAAAAAAAATATATTTTTGGACTCCGACCCTTATATGTAAAAATAGTGTAAATATTTAACAAATTGTGTTACTTAGGCCTACATTCCTTAAAAAATTAAATTTTTAAGCCTTTACGAAGAAGGTAAGATGTTCTCTGGTCTTCCCCTGCCTTGACCCTCCACCCACCTTCGATGACCCTACACAAGTTTTTTTACACTTAATAACCCCCCAAAAATATACTTTTCAGTGTTTCTTGGTAAAAGTGAGATTGTCTCACCCACGCCCCCTCGCGGAACGATCCCGGCTAAATAGAGTTCTTATTTACTATATAATGGGAGGGTGTTTAAGATTCGACCCGTTCTGACTTGGTCAACCTTAAAATCTTAAAATAACTATTGAGAACTTTAAATCAAAGATACTAATCGGTTTTTGATAATAGACTTGATTTTTGAGATTTCAGTTGCTTCCAGCGTTACGTTGCACTCTCCACATAAAACAGTTAATAAAATTGATTTAACTTTAGCTGAAAGGCCATTGCGGACTAGTACAATTCTACTTCCTCCTGTAGCCAATAAGTTAGCCGGCTAAGTAAAAGGTTGAAATTACATTCTATGGCAACACTTTTGATTTTGTAGCACATTTTTGCTGCTAAACTCTATAATATAATTTCCTAAAATAAAGCTCATTTTATACACGGCATGTTGCAAGTGTTTTTATTGCAGACTGACAGTCTAATAATGGTCTATTAAAGCGTCATTAAAATGTCAAGTCATCAATCTTTACATGTTTTCTATTAGGACAGCAGCAGACAAATGAAGGCAAATCCCACCAAAAATATTTTTGCAAAAGTTACACCGCAGTACAACAGCCAACAGTAGGATACGAGAATAAATGGCGCAAAAGCTATCGCATATAGATATTTCAGATCGGGATGAATATTTGGAAATAAAATAATAGTAAAAATGGAGAAAAATAAAGGAGAAATAAGTGTGTGCTGTATAAATTTATTGGCCTTGACAACACCATGTGGAGGACATATGATATTAAAAAATTTCCATTTTCGTATAAAAATAAGCAGGAGAGCAGGACAAACAAAAAGGCGGGACTGCAACGTCTATTTCATGTATACGAATAGCAAATTGTACTGAAGCAATTGAGTGGATTTGCAGGAGCATAAAAAAGCTTTTAGATGGAATGTAACAACGATTTCTTTTTTGGAAAAGGGGACATTAACTATTTCCTATAACGTTTGTATGATGGATGTATGCTGGCTGCTTCTGTTGGCCTGTTCAAAAGATATTCGCTGAGAAATTTTTTGAATCAAACTCACTCAGGATTAGAAAATAAACAAAGCGGCTCAAAATGTTTGCACATACAAATAGATACTAAAGTGATTAGAACTTTTGAATAAAATATTGTAGTAAGAATAAACAAACAAACACACACACATTTACAAAACAGATTTCTTTGTAGAATTTATTTATATGTTGCCATTTGAAAGTAGTAATAAAAAAGTGTCATGTACTGTCATAAATAAAGTCTTTCATGTAAGGAGCACCAAAATAGAGTCAAGGAACGAACACAATATTATTTTATTAATCAAACTAAGCAAAAGTAATAAATTTTTTATTTTAATGGGAAAACAGTCAACTCACGACGTCGATTTTAAACAGGAGCACAGAATATTCTGTAGCAGGCAGGTGTTTTTCAATTCCAAAGGATTTTTGCCACAAGCAACGATTTGTAAAACCCCTAATGTGTGGCAAATAAAGTTTTTCCACTTTCTTGTTGCAACAATAAATAACAAATACAACAGCACTATGGGTATTTGTTAACACAACTTTTTCGATTCTGCGCAATTGATGTGCTCTTGGAAATATGAGGGCTGTTTTTTTACAGAATATTTAAGGCACTGGTGTCCTAGCGAATAAAGCTCTGCCCACACTATAAAGGCATTTTATAACCCACACTTGCATACGTTCCTTCGTTCCTTTTGTATATGAAAATATATATTTATATTAATTTTACTTTAATTTTTTATCTAGTATCTACAAATATTTTTTTCCCATACCACAACCTGCTTAGCAAATTTGTGATCCTGTTATAGTAACGATATCAATAATATTTTCAACAAGGAAACAATCACATTTGGTCCATCCAGCTGCCGAATATATTATCAGTAATTGTAACAACAGGACGACAAAACAACTTAAGCACATATTCGTTGTACTTCTTGGCACAGCAAATGTATGCAGATAATAAAAAGACCCAAAAAAAATTAACTTTCATTCAAATGTTTGTTTGTACCAGCAGCAGCAACTGATTTTGTTGCAAGCACATTTGCGTGGGCGTTAAAATACCATAGAGAAAAAGAATAATTGTAGATTCATTTCATAGGGGAACAGAAATGCTAGCAACTGGCAAGACAAACAAAATGTGAAAATGTTACCAATAAAAATGTATGCAACTCAACAAACTACCCCTGATTGGGTTGAAGAGTGCGTGCGCGGGAGTATATTTTTGTTGTATGCCATTCGAAAATACCCACACATACCACAAAGTCTGTTTTGTTCACAGTGGATGTTACAAGAGTGACTGACATTGTCACAGAAGGAAATTAATATATTTTTTTAATTTTTTTTTTTTTTTTTTTTTTTTTTTTAGTACAGAAGTAAAAGTGTGTATGCACGTGTGCTTGTACAAGATGGGGCAAAATTAAAAGTCCAGTGCTGTTTTCGAATAAATTGTTTACTTTTAATACAAAAAGAGTCCTTCAACTCGTTGTAGTGAAACAGTCCAAAATCTGTGATGGGAATCGAATCCTTAACCTCAGCATACTATACACTAGCCTACCAAGGCACCCATTTGTAATTGAATATAATAAACGGGACGATATGTGGTTTCAATAAGATGGAGTCACGAGACAAGCTACCCGACCTATTTTTATTTCATAACGCCTAATTTTTTTTTAAACTTCGTATATAATTTAAAGGCTCTAGCATTATAATGAAACAAAAGTTTTATCAAAGCCAGTAAAGGATTTTTCCTAACTCCATAAAACTAATGAAAAATTGGTCCTTTTCAAATTTGATTTATTTAACATCAGGAACATGATTTCGTATCCACTGAAAATAAAAAAAAAATTGTTAAAATGTAAAAAAGAGAGCCTCTCGCATTGACAACTCTACCTAGTAAAAAAGAAGCCTTCAAGAGTGACTGACATTATCACAGAAGGAAATTAATATTTTTTTAAGTACAGAAGTAAAAGTATGTATGCCCGTCTGCATGTACAAGATGGGGCAAAATTAAAAGTCCAGTGCTGTTTTCGAATAAATTGTTTATCTACTTTTAGCTTAAGTATTTATATCGAACACTTTTATATCCTTCAGCACATTCCGGGTGTAATTTCCCAAATATATTCTGGTTTCTTATGAATAGGGCAAGTCGAATAAGCGATGTTCATCTGTCTGTATGTGAAATCGCACTTCCAAAGACGGCAAGAATTCAGTCATGCACTAATGTATTGGAAATAGTCCTAAATAAATGGTTATTGAAAATCAGCAAAATCCAAAATATATCTCCAGAGCTGGAAAATTTAGACTTATGTTTGGAATATAAAAATACTAATTGAAACTTTTTTTATACCCTCCAAAAAAGAATTGTGTAACACAGCTATAATGGTTATTTTTAACCAAAATATTTTTCTGGTTGACATAATGGTTGTTTATAACCACAATTCTATCTTTCTCAATGTAATTGGTTACGGTAATCAATATAATATAAATGCGACCGTAATGGTTAAAAATTCCCAAATGCATATAAAGGGCTCCGAAATAAAAACATAGCAGTTATTTCCGGTCCCTGCTTTATACCAATAGAGCACAAACCCGTGAACCCGTGATAAATAAGAAGAATGCAGAATCATGAAGAATGCAAATAGGTTGTCAATTATCAAATCGATGCACATCAATAATAATAACAAAAAATAAAAAACAACAACTAACATTAGCATTAGCATTGGCATAATTTCGCAAAATAAAAAAAAATAATCAAAAACAATCAAAAGTAATCTTCGAAAGTAGTCAAATTATTTTTCGATTACTTTTTATTATTTTTGATTATTTTTTCGTAATTTTTATTAGTCTTGATTATTTTTCGATTATCTGTAAACGTAATCAATTAGTAATCGTGCGAATCTGAAAATAATCGTAATATAATCGTTACTTCACCTTTCAAAAAAAAATCTAATTACTAATTATTATGATTAGTAATCATTACTTAACAGCTATGCTGAGACCTAATAAACTATATATATTTTTGTTCAGTGATGATATCTAAGACGATCTAGCCATGTCCATCCCTCCGTCCTTCCATACGTCTGTGGAAATATTGATTCAGTCTAAACGAAAAGAGCCCGACCCCTAAAATTTGGCATAAATACATTTTGAATGATTGTACAGGTCAAGTTCATAAATGGGCTGCATGGGGCCAGGGGGAAAAACTTTCCCTAAGAAGAACTTAACTAAACTCTAAAATATAACATAATTTTATTTTTATTTTGTTAAGCAAATGATATATTATAGTGTCAAAGAAGATCTAAAGCATTGAACATACAGCCAGAACATTAGAAAAATTCATTTTGGACCCGGCCCCTTTAACGACCGGGTCGAATCTTAAATGCCATCCAAATATTTAGTAAGTAAATTTAAAATGTTTAACTTGTTGGGACAGAGTTGATTTATGTAATATCGTACGTCAACGCCCACTAAAGGGGGCGGGGTTAAACAATAGACTATATCATGTTTTCCACAGACGAATGGATGGACATTGCTAGACCGTCTTAGACTTCATCACTAATCAAGAATATATATACTTTATGGGATCCAATTCTCTTTGGAGGGTATTAAAACTGTATTTTGGCGGGGTCGCTCTGGCAAGGGCTGTGGGGAGACATTTCACCTTTGTCATAAAACTCTAAAAATAAATGTTTGGGATAATTATATACAAGATTTAACAAAAAAAATATTTTTCTTGACAGGGTCATTTATGTGGCAAAGGTGGAGGAGGGGGTAGGGCAGAGTAGTGCCAGGTTACGTCTCAGCTTCGTCATTAAAGCTTAAAAATGTTATTTTTAAGGAATGTAGGCTTAAGTAAAACAATTTGTTAAATTTTTACACTATTTTTTATATAATAATGCCCACTAAAGGGGGCGGGTCCAAAAATTATTTTATTTTATGGCTTGAAGTTCAACGCGTATGACTTTCTTTAATATAAAAATATATAATTTGCTTAACAAAATTACAAAAAACCTTAAAAATCATGATGTTTTTTTTAGAGGTTGGTTTAGTTCTTCTACGGGGAAATTTTTCCCCTCTTGCCCGATTTAGACCATCTCCGAAATTAGCCTGTGCTATCTTTCAAGATATATTCGTACCAAATTTCAAAGTCTAGCTCTTTTCGTTTGGACTGAATCGTGATTTCCACAGACGGACGGACATGCTCAGATCGTCTTAGATTTCATCATTGATCAAGAATATATATATTTTATGGGGTCCCAGAGGGTATAAAAATAGTGTAAAAATTTAACAAATTGTATTACTTAAGCCTACATACCTTAAAAATAACATTTTTAAGCTTTAATGACGAAGCTGAGACGTAACCTGATACTACTGTGTCCTATCCCCTCCTCCGCTTTTGCCCCCTCAATGACCCTATCACAAAAAAAATTTAAATTTTGTATATAATCATCCCAAGCATTTACTTTTAGTTTTATGACAAAGGTGAAATGTCTCCCCCACAGCCCTTGCCAGAGCGACCCCGCCAAAATACCGTTTTAATATCCTCCAAAGAGAATTGGACCCCATAAAGTATATATATTCTTGATCAGTGATGAAGTGTAAGACGATCAAGCAATGCCCATACATCCGTCTGTGGAAAACACGATATAGTCTATTGTGGGACCCCGCCCCCTTTAGTGGGCGTTTAAGGTACATATTATATGAACAAATAGTGTAAATATTTAATAAATTTAATTCCTTAAGCCTACATTCCTTACAAATTTAATTTATAAGCTTTCACAACGATGTTCTCTGATCTTCCCCTAACCTACCCCTCCACACGCCTAAATGATCTTATCTAAATAAATTTTTTTCTACACTTTTAACTACACCGAAAATTTATTTTTTAAGTTTCTACGATTTAGGTGAAATGTCTCCCACAGCCTTTCCCGGAGTGACCCGGTATAGAGTTTTAAAATTGGGCACAGAAATGTCTTAAAGGAACTGTGACCCAGCAGATTAAACATTTTTAACTTATCTCCCTTCAGTCCGTTTTTTTGAACGTTGAAATAAAATATTAATACGTAAGTTTTTATGCTGACGGAAAGGTGTCTCAGTTATGCGTCTCCTAAGCATTGGAAACGACGGTATTAAAATAATTGTTTTATGCCAAATACCATATATGCATATGTAAATTTTGAAAGGTATTTAAGATTCGACTCGGTGGAATATAACGTTTTTAGTTGTTTTTTTTTAGATGTTTGTTGTTGTTGGAATAAGCAATTAAATTCTTCGTAAAATTAAAACTGGCTTTATTAAATGAAACTTTAAAAAGAAATATTTTATGTCAATTCAAGGGAAAACCGTATACATTAACTCTCCAAATTATTATTGTTATTATGCAACAGGCCCAAGGACATCCTTATATTATTTGTTTTGTAGCCGTGTAACAGACGTATCCACCTAAAACTTCGTTGTAATTTCTTAATTAAACAATAACATCTCATGTAAAAGATACATATGTATAGATTTCTAAAACCACAACTAGATTATTGCAACAGTACACGATATTAATATTACAAGGATGGGCATGTCCTGCGCACAGAATATTTGCTGACTTTTATTTACGTGTGTGCACGTTCTCGCAACAGAATTTTATATTTCGTTGTTTTTCCTTGTTGTTCAAGTTTTTTTTTGGTAACCTAAATAGCTCGTCCTAGCGCCCATTGCATGGATACACGGCATTGCTGGCAATTTGATAGTTTGCTCCAGTGTGTGTATGTAATTGAAATTTTTTGACTACAACATTTTAAAAAAACAGCAACAGCTCAAATATTTATATACTTTCGTTGCTGGTATTGGACTGTTAAAGCCCTACTAAGGATTTCTGTGGCCCTAATGAGATTTACAGACATTTTTTACTAAACATTTTTGTAATATTACAACATTGTTGCACGCACAACCACCAACTAGGATGACAACAATGAATTTGATTGGCCTTCGGATAAAAGAGAACTTAATTGTCAGTTTATCTGTAAAATATATTTGAGCATTTTTCCACATATTGTTGCTCTAGGATATGCTTTGCGAAATTTTTGTTTGCCTGTAAGCATTTCAAGGAAAATATAAAAGTATTTTATAAGACGTTGTTTGCATTAGGCACATTTATCTGCCATCAGTGTAAATTTTTTAATAAATGCTTAACGCAAGTATTTTATTTATTTTTTTTTTGTATCCTTTGCAGTCTAAGCAAAATCAAACAGCTGATAAATACATATAGAATTTCCGGGTCAGAGAAATAGTACTTTTGGAAAGTGAAATGTCTTTGAAAACGGGTTATCTATTTCATGGTTGCAAAACCTCATGTCTGTACCAATTATTTAGTGAAAGGTTTGCCATTTACGCATGTGAAGCTTTTAATGCATGATGAACGCGTAAAATTCGTTAAAACTTCTACAAAACGTGATAAATTTAAGATCAATGGTCGGTCCTCATAACGGACCTACTATGCAAAAAATTGGAAAAATTATAAAGTAAATTGAAGAGTCTGCAAAAGTTAAAAATGTGGTCAGGCCTGTGCATCATCTTATTTAGGGCACTGACTAAAATATCGCTTCAGTTAAAGAAATAGGGTGGATATTCCGATTTTGTCTATTACACGATGTTCTGAGTAATTAGGCCTAACTTAAAGGCGGATTCACCCATTGATTTCTGAAGAAATTTATTTTTCGGAGAATAATATTTTTAATTAGAGTTTTCTGGCTAACGATTCACTTATTTCAAAAGTCTTATCAGGAAAATCAAAGCTCCCGTATGTAAACAAAATGTATTTGTTTTATAAAGTGGCAGTACTGATTTTTCTTTTGCAGTTTTTGGGCGATATATTCATTGTTCTTCTCTTTCAAATATATTTCTTTATATATATTAATTATTTTGTATAGGAACTTGTAACTTACAATCACTTCACAGCACAAAATGACAATGCAAATTTTAAGATGTGGCAACTCAATTCAATTTTTATTTAGTTTATTGGCATCTCATTTCAAGTTTGTTCAGAAGAAATGTAAAATTAAACCAATTCAATCTGAGAGTTTTGCGGAAAAAGTATTTTGTCTTCTTCTGTGAGAGAGATATCAAACTTCATATAAAAAAATGTTGTTAAGAATGCATGGGTGAATCCGTCGTAAGGCTCACTCTGGAGTAATTTTGGCTTGCTATTGCATTATTTATTTATTAAATGCTATAAATACAATTCCAAATTAAATTATAACTTAATCAACCGAAAATATTAAAAAGAGTCCTTCAAGTCGCTGTAGTGAAACAGTCCAAAATCTGTGATGGGAATCGAATCCTTAACCTCAGCATATTATACACTATCCTATCAAGACACCCATTTGTAATTGAATATAATAAACGGGACGATATGTGGTTTCAATAAGATGGAGCCACGAGACAAGCTACCCGACCTATTTTTATTTCATAACGCCTAATTTTTTTTTTATACTTCGTATATAATTTAAAGGCTGTAGCATTATAATGAAATAAAAGTTTTTGCAAAGCCAGTAAAGGATTTTTCCTAACTCCATAAAAGTAATGAAAAATTGGTCCTTTTCAAATTTGATTTATTTAACATCAGGAACATGATTTTGTATCCACTGAAAATAAAAAAAAAATTTTTTAAATATAAAAAATAGAGCCTCTCGCATCGACAACTCTACCCAGTAAAAAAGAAGACTTCAAGTCAACAAGTAAAAACGTATTATTGGACCGGGTCGAATCTTAAATGCCCTCCAAATATTTAGTAAGTAAATTTAAAATGTTTAACTTGGTGGGACAGAGTTCTTTAAGACATCTCTGTAACCAATTTTAAATCTCTATTTTGGCAGAGTCATTCCGTGAATAGCTGTGGGGGAAGACGTTTCACCTTTGAAAGATTAGAGAACATCTCAGCTATTTCTGGGCTTCAGCAATATAAATTGTTTAATATTTTTGCATATAATATCTTACGTCACCGCCCACTAAAGGGGGCGGAATCCAAAATTAGACTATATCATGTTTTCCACAGACGGACGTATGGGCACAACTAGATTGTCTTAGACTTCATCATTTATCAATAATATATATACTTTAAGGGGTCCAATTCTTTTTGGAGGGTATTTAAACTGTATTTTGTCGGGGCCACTCTGGCAAGGGCCGTTCGGGAGACATATCACCTTTGCCATGAAACACTAATATCAAATTTTTGGGATAATGAAGTGTACAAAAAAATTCTTTTGATAGGGTCATTTGGTGGCAAAAGGGGAGGGAGGGGGGAGAGGGATAGGGCAGAGAAGGATCAGGTTACGTCTCAGCTTCGTCATAAAAGCTTAAACATTTTTATTTTTATTGAGTGTAGGCTTAAGTAATACATTTTTTTAAATATTTACAGTATTTTCGCATATTATAACGCCCACTAAAGGAGGCGAGGTTCAAAAGTTAATCTTTTTGACTTTATGGCTCTAAGTTTACTGCATTGGACCTTCTTTGACATACAAATCACCCCTTCTGATCTTCTTAATATTTACACCACTTACATCCGACCGAAGATGGAATACAACTCTCATGTTTCGTTACTATAATGGCAGGTGCTCTGGTGAAATTAGAAAACTTGTTCCTGAAACCCAACGAATCGCACTACGCATTACAGAGAAAATTCGTTTTTTGGCCGAACAGTCCGGCATATGTAGGGGTTATTGTTGTTTTTAGAGGTTGGTTTAGTTCTTCTTAGGGGAACTATTTTCCCTCTGGCCCGATTCAGTGCATTTACGAAGTTGACCTGTCCTATTCTTCAATATATATTTATACCAAATTTCAAGAGTCTGGCTCTTTCCGTTTGGAATTGTAACGAAAAGAGTCAGTAAATTTTGAAGTATAGCCCAGGCCAAGTTCGTAAATGGGTTATATCGGACCCCCTAAGAAGAATTATATCAAACTCTAAAATGCAACATAGTTTTTAAAGTTTTTTTTTTTAATATTTTTGAGGCAAATGATATATTTTTTGTAAAAGAAGATTCAAGGCGTTGATCTTGCCGTCAGAAAATTAGAAAGATCTATTTTTGGATCCCCGCCGCCTTTAAATGGAAAAATAGTGCAAATATTTCTTTTATTGTATTCCTTAAGCCTACGTTTAATGAAAATAAAGTTTTTAAGTTTTTACGATGAAAGCAAGATGTTCTCTGTTCTTCCCCTGCCCTACCCAATCCGCTAAATTACCCTAGCAAAAATTTTTTTTCTGCACTTAATAATTCCAAAAACTTTTACGACAAAGGTGAAATGTCTCCCTCACGGCTCTTCCCAGAGTGACCTTGTCAAAATAGACCTTTAAAGTGACTTAAAGGAACTCTTACGCAGCAGATTAAACATTTTTAAATACTTTGAGGGCATTTAAGATTCTACTTGTTTTATTTATTTAGTCGACCTTCTACTTGTTTTATTTATTTAGTCGGCAGTTTTGAAAACTTACAGACCATTAATAATTTCTACTTTTAAAGCAATTAACATTAGGCGGATATTTGTATATCCTATTTGAAAATAATCACTAGATTTCTCAAACTGTTCAGATCCTAAACATTTTTGCTACCACAAAATATGTAACTGACAGTCTAGCAGTAAAAATTAGGTTACACTGAAAGGATAAACAGAGAAGACGTTCGGCTGTTTGTTTTTAAGATGATTTAAAAAATTTTTATTTACAAGATGAACAAGTGAGATGCTAAAGCATTCCAATAAATACAGTACACTTTTTTCGTTCTTGGAAAAACAACAAATATTCAATAACATTCCAACGCTTAAATGCCCCAAATACATCAACACTTAATTTTTACGCTTCAAAATCAACTTTCAAGTTGAGCTGGCATCCTGTTCAATGAAATTTTCCAAAGCCTTTATGTGTACAAGTTGCTATGGAGAATATAATGAAAAAAATTCACTTAAACATGCCTGCACCACAATACACACAACCATACAAACTTACATCTCCTTTTGGCACTCAAAGATATTGAATAACAAAAATATGTTAAATACTACTCTTAAGAGAGAATATTGAAGGGAAAACTTTTAGAATATTACGAAAATATATACAAATAAAAACTTTAAGAAAATTTGTTATTTTGATGAAAATTTTACAAGAGATTTTTGTAGTGTTCATGTTTAAAATTTTCGAAAGTTAAATTTAAAGGATAAAATAACAGGGAAACAGTTTAGAAAACTCCATGATATGAAATAACACAAACATCAAGATAAAAATGTATGAAACAGGATTTTATTAAACTAATTTAAATAATGTAATAAAAGCCAACAGCAAATGAATTTAATTTATTCAAAATATAAATGTGTGCAAGCACGTGTGTGTGTCTGTTTATTTTAAATTTAATCAGAAAAGTTAAGTCATTATTTACAAGAATGAAAAAAAAACACACACACACAACAAAATTTTATGATAATAAATAGAAAACGAGGTGATATCATGAACTCCTAAGTTTCGATTTTACTTGATGGGAAGTTGTAGTAAAAGTGAGATATTTTTAATGCGATAAGGAAGACTTTAAAGATTGTACGTTTGTGATTTTAATTTTAAAGTTACTTAAAGTTAAGATTTTGTACAAAGACTTCTCACTGTTGTATAGAAGGATAGCAAACATATTTAAAACATGAAAAAAATTTTCAAAGTTAAAAATATTATTTAAAACAAGTAAAAACGTTATATTCGACCGTGTCGAATCTTAACTACTACCCTCCAAATATTTAGTAAGTGAATTTAAAATGTTTAAGCTGGTGGAACAGAGTTGCTTCATATAATATCGTACGTCAACGCCCACTAAATGGGGCGGGGTTCAAAAATAGACAATATCATGTTTTCCACAGACGAATGGATGGGCATTGCTAGACCGTCTTAGACTTCATCACAATTCTCTTTGGAGGCTATAAAAACTGTATTTTGGCGGGGTCGCTCTGGCAAGGGCTGTGGGGTTAGACATTTCACCTTTGTCATAAAACTCTAAAAATAAATGTTTGGAATAATTATATAAAAAATTAAAAAACCGTTTTTTATAGGGTCATTTAGGGGGCAAAGGGGGAGGGTGGGATATATTAGTACCAGGTTACGTCTCAGCTTCGTCATTAAAGCTTAAAAATGTTATTTTTAAGGAATATAGGCTTAAGTAAAACAATTTGTTAAATTTGTACACTATTTTTGCATATAATAACGCCCACTAAAGAGGGCGAGGTCCAAAATAAGTTTTTTTATTTTATGGCTCCAAGTTTAACGCGTTCGATCTTCTTTAATATAAAAATATATCATTTGCTTAACAAAATTAAGCAAATGATATATCATTTTGATCTTGTCGGGTAAGTGAACAAGCAAAATTGTCGCATTTGGGGCACAGAAAACCCGCACGCATACATTGAAATGCCGACGCACCCAAAACGAGTCACTGTTTGGTGCGGATTTTGGTCCAGAGGCATAATTGGGCCATTTTTCTTCGAAAGTGAGCAAGGAGTGGCCATTACAGTCAATGGCGATCGTTATCGGACCATGTTGAATGAATTTTTGTTCACAAAAATTTAAGAGGAGGATATTTACAACATTTGGTTTCAACAGGACAGCGCTACGTGCCACACAGCCGAAGCTACACTCTATGTTTTGCGCCCTGTTTTTGAAGATCGCATTATCAGCCGCAGAGCTGATGTCGTTTGGCCAGCTCGGAGCTGCGATTTGACACCGTTGGAGTATTATTTGTGGGGTGACGTCATAGATAAGTGTTACGCCGACAAGCCAGAGACAATTGACACTTTAAAGGACAATATTCGTGAAGCCATTGGTGAAATACAGCTGCACACAATCGATAATGTGCTTAAAAATTGCACCGATCGTGTAGGCATGACTAGCCGAGGCAGCCATTTGAATGAAATTATTTTCTATTATTAACCGGAAGGATTGTACTTTCAAATAAAAAAAGAAATTTGAGAAAATATTGAGTAGTTTTTTTTTATAGCATTTTCAAAAAAAAGGTTATTTGGCGGACCCTATAGTTTTCTTTTGTACTAAAGAGATGAGATGAAGATGAATCCAATAAATAAACTATTTTTTGATTAAAAAATGTTGTGCAATGCACATATTTAGTATATGAAAATTTGAGAATTGTTCGAATATTTGAACAACAATACTGTATTAACTCAAAAACTTTAAAGTTTTCAGGAGAGACAAAAAACTGTTTTCTTAACGCTTAAGGAAGTTTTCATTAACGAAAGTTCGGTAATATTTAGAAAACCCTTCAATTATTGTATTGCGCTGCATAACCTTTTTATTTGTTCATTGTCTGCAGATAGAAAAGCGATTGTTTTAGTTACTAGCATTTTCTTGAATTATTTTAGTTTATAAGAAGTAAATATTTTGAGTTGTGTTTTTTTATATGAAATTAATTGTTGTATTTAATATATTTTTAATAAAACAGATAAACACGAAATGAAAAAAACCTAAGGTGAACAAAGTTTTTAAAGCTAACCGCTAAAAAGCTTAAAATAAATATTTTATTAAATTAAAAAAGTTTAAGGTATATATTTAAAGTTTTCGTAGTATGAATCTTTTTAGGGATTATGTTTCTCTTGACTAGATCTATAATATCCTTTCTTTTATTTTCCGACAATGGCATCTTTTATTTTTTTTTTGTTAATTGAATTAATTAGACTTTCTTATTTCAAATATTCACTATTATGTTTAATAAATTTAATAATGAAATTTCTAGCTGATCAAAATTGCATTTTTTGCTATATTGCTCAAATGCAAAATTATAAAGTGATAATATTACAAAGTGCCATTAAAACTGTTTAATCGAAACAGTAATAACTCAATAAAAAACAAAGTTATTTCAGGAAAACAGTAAAAATTAAAAAAAAAGTTAGGCATTATTTCATGAAAACAATCATATTTCGATTAAAACAAAAAATTTGCTTAGCCTGAATCAATTAAACAGTTGCAACTCAAAATACTACCTGACTAAAAGAAAAAGAAACTTTTATAATTAGAATAACAACTCAACTCAAAATACTACTTTTTATACGAAAAAACAATTATTTGTTAAGGCCAATCACTTCAAACAACTCAAAATAATTTTGTTTTCTTGATTCACAGAAATAACCCATTTCAGCAGGAAACAAGTAAAAGAGCTATATTCGGCTGTGCCGAATCTTAAATACCCTTCACAGATGTAATTCTTCTTTCTTTCTTTCTTTCTTGCTAAAACAGAAAGTAGCTTTAATTAAAAAATAATTTAAAAAAAATCAAAATGATTTTATCAGTTACTTTTTTATTTAAGACAACGTTTAAATTTTTTTGGTTAGGAAGCTAAATGTTTGACTCTTCTTACTTCTAATACCTCTGAACGTCTTTCAAAAATATTAAATATGTTTAATTTACAAACAAAAAGAAAAACTCCGTTTCATGTACCCCAAAAAGTTCTAATTGTCCAACCGTAGAATCGTCTTTTACATTTTTTTGGTTTTTAATACCAATTTATTTCTTCCTGCTATATAAAGTTGGTATAATTCATCATAAGAATCAAAAATAATATATTATATGGTTACTTTTATGAATCAGAAAATGTCGATACTCCAACCCAGATATTGGATTTTTTATTATTTTAGTTTTTAATACCAATTTAACTCTTCCCGAAGTATAAAAAAGATTGCATTCACACACAACCAAAACAAGGAACTTACATATATGGCTACTTTTATGTACTATAAAATTTCGATTTGCCAATCCTGGAACCGAATTTTTAATACCAAATTAATTCTTCCTGAAGTATAAAATAGGTTTAATTCACTAAAAAAACAAAATTTGGAATTTATGTGAGTACTTTTATGTACCAGAAATATTTCGATTTTCCAACTCTGGAAGTGAATTTTTATTTTTTTACCAATGCAATTCTTAGTGAATTTTTAAAATTTTTGGTCACTTTCATGTACCATAAAATATTTCATTTGTCCAACCCTGGAATCGAAATTTTGATTTTTTTTAAGATTTTAATACCAATTTTGTTCTTCCTGAATTATAAAATAATTTTAATTAGCAAAAACAACAACGTCAATTGCCTCTTTTGTTACTTTTATGCATAAAGAATATTTCAATTTCCCAACCGTGGAAACGAAATTTTATTTTATTTGTTTGTTTTTTTTTACCACTCCAACTAATAATAATGAGGTTCATGCAACTCTTAATAATGAGGTTTATTTAAGAAAAACTTAAAATTTTTAACCCTTTTGGTCACTTTCATGTACTACAAAATATTGCAGTTATCCAACCCTAGAATCGCAATTTTGATTTGTTTTAATATTTGATACCAATTTTGTTTTTCCTGAATTAAAAAATAGTTTTAATTAGTAAAAAAAACCGACGTTAGTTGGCTTTTGGGTTACTTTTATGTATAAAAACAACTTCAATTTCCCATCCCTGGGAGCGAAATTTTAATTTTTGTCTTCTTTTTTTTACCAATGCTAGTTTTCATTACTTATAAAGTAGTTTTATTTACAAAAATCTTGAAATTAGCAATCATTTTTGTCACTTTCATGTTTCCCAGCTCTGGAATTGAAATTTTATTTATTTTTTGCTTTTTTATAAATGCGACTCTTCATGAGCTACAAAGTAGTTTTATTGAAGAAACATTTTAAATTTTTAACCATTTTGGTTTCTTTTATGTATAAAAAATTTCAATTTCCCTTCCACCGCTGGAAGCGAAATTTTAATTATTTAACATGTATGTGCTATGAATCGCACGATTGTCGAATCACATGCGACTTGAAAAACTCCAATTTCTTTTGAACGATTTTGAGCGATTGCGACCTCCAGCACACCAATTTTGTGACTTCAAATCGAAAACGATTTACTTCCTGCGATAAGCGATTTCCATCAAATGGACGTAAATTTTTTATTAATGCAAATCTTCTAAAAGTATAAAGTGATTTTATTTAAGAAAAACTCAAAATTTATAAAAATTTTGGTTATTACATGTACTACAAAATATTGCATGTACCAAAAAAAACTTTCATTTTCCCAACCCTGGAAGTGAAATTTTATTTTTTTTTATTTTTTATTTTTATCAGTGTAAGTCTTCTTGAGGTATAAAGTAATTTTATTTAAGAAAAATTTAAATTTTTTAACCATTTTGGCCACTTTCATGTATGACAATATATTGCACTTGTCCAACCCTGGATTCAAAATTTTTATTTTTATTTTTGGTCAATGCAAATTTTCATGACGTATAAAGAGGTTCTGTTAAAGAAAAACTTGAAGTTTTTAACAATTTTAGTTACTACATGTACTACAAAATACGGAATGGGCCGAAAAGAAAAATTTTCAATTCCCATCCCTGGGAATTTTTTTTATTATTTTAGTTTTTAATAGGCCATTGAGGCTTCCCAAAGCACGAAATAGGTTTAATTTACAAACATTAAAAAAAAAATTTATTTTTGGTATAAATTTAGCGTCGGGAAATAGATGTAAGCTTTCCAGCTCTGGAACCATACTTCGGATCTTTCTAAATTTCAATAGCACTCTATTGAAGTTCATTTCTAATCTAACGGTCTAAGAACGAAGTCTCTAGCTCTTCTGGGGGCTTGGGAAAACAGATTTCACGTACAGACGGACGGATCCAGAATATATATACTTTATGGGGTCCCATGTGCATATCGAAGAAATTACACACAAACCTATATATACCCTTTCACTTTTTTGTGAAGGGTATAAAAAAGGTCACAACATGTAATTTTATTAAGAAAGAGTAGTCAGGACTAAGAAGAGACAGTTTATCACTTCCTTTGTGAATGCCCGGTATTGCACTGTACGAGACACAAGATCTTAGGGAAACCGACCTTTCCGAGCTATCAGGTATAGGTCTAGGTGACTTTATTAGATTCCTCGATGCGACAGGTTGGACTTAGCATCCATCACCATATCCGAGATCTGGACTCGGTTGTACACAGGTTGACACTGACGAGTGGAGTGGTCTTTCAAAACTGGATCTCAGAGATCCTACGTGAATGCTTGTGGGTTACAGGCAGCCACGTATACCAACCAACCAACCAGTCAGAACTATGGGAATTTTTAACCATATGTAGACATAAGTGTTATATATTGTTTTTTGCCAAAGAGATAAAATAAACAAATTTTGAGTTAATACAGTATTGTTGAAACAAGTGCGATATGTTACTTTTGGAAAAGTAAGTGTTGGATGGACGTACTTTTTTATAAAAATAGCTCTTTATAAAAATAGTTCTCATATAAAAATTTTATTTTAAGAAAATGTATTTAGTTCGAAAAAGGTACTTTTTTAAAAGCTGCTCTTTTTTTACAGCAATTAAATGCTATAATTAATGCTCTGCAGCTTTAAGAAGAATCTGCAAAAAATCATTACAAACGAACTTATGGGGCAATTTTGCAAATAAAGCATTATTTGCGACAAATTCTTTAAGCAAAATGATTGAAAAACTTGCACTGCTTATGTCTCTTAGATAAAAAGTACATAATATCTCAATCTCATGTTATTATGTATTCCCATAAAACTTAATGTTCTAAGTTTATGTGAAAATCGAATTATTATACACAAACATGCACTCCTTTCCACTCACTCTCCTGCTTAAATTCTATTACATGAAAATCCATGTAAAAATATTATCTGAACACGAGTATATATGTACAAATAGGTACATGATGACAGTATTTATTGCATGTGTACAAATAGGAGAATACATCTTTTGTATATCAGGGAAAAAAAATGTTGGAATTATATATGTACATATGCGCTACTGTATATCTGAATATATTTGCAATCATATAAATATAGTACATTGTATCATAATACGAAATACTATAGAGTAAGTATCATTTACAGATTGTATAAAAATATATTTAAACATTTTCAAAAGCCCATGTTCCTACACAAACGCTTTGGAAATACGAGTACACACAAAAAAATATTTACATTCCCTTATGCACAAGTGTGTGTCCACATACACTAGCTTACACATGTATACACATAAGTATATGATATACGAATAGGTTCACAGGATATTTAGCAGGATGCGAATACAATTGCATCATATAACTCACTACATAAGTATGTATGTACGTCAACATAATACTACATACACCTAATATTGCAATACAGAGACAACAAACATTCAGCGTTTGTATTAAACAACTACAATATATTTAAATAAAAACATATGATTTTTTTTTCTCTGTGTTGGAATGAAGAGAGTCTCTGTTACAAAAGCATGTTGTTTTTCACATTTTTTTTTACATATTTTGTTACGGTGATAAGAGGAGATTTTCGCTTGTTAGTGATATTTATGTGCTTTATTTTTATTCAACCGAACTCACATACTACTATAATCCATTATATGCTGTTCAATGGAGTCGACTGTGGCAACAGCGTGAGTGTGCTTAGAAGTTGTCTATGTACTTTATTTGTTTAAAAATACATTTTGGGCATAGAGCGTCAAGTTTATTATGGTATTAAATATATAATAATACCTGTGTTCCCCTTCATTTTTATAACATTCAAACATCTTTTCAATGCAAAGTGTATATATATGTGATTTATGTACGAGTCTACTGGCAGACTGTATTGGTTTAATGATTCGGTCACTGTGTACAAAATTTAAAGTGCAATATTTTCCAAACTACTTTTTTTCAATTTTAAATTAATATAAAAAATATTCCAGTACCACTGAATTCATTTGTAGAACGATGGCTGTTTGACGACCAAAAATAACTATTGAATAAAAAGTTTTTTGGATAATAAGTGTTTTATTTTTGAAGAAAATATCCTTTGAAATGGACATATTTAATGGGAATATTCACTTTGTCATTCCTTGTGTAACGCAGAGAAATACCCCTCTAAAGCCCTTCAAAAAAAAAAAAAAAAAAAAAAATATATATATATATATATATATTCTTAATCAGTCATGAAATCTAAGACGATCTAGCAACGTGCATCCGTCCGTCTGTGGAAATTACAATTCAATCGAAACGAAAAGAGCCAGACTCTTGAAACTTAGTATAAATAGATTTTGAAAGATAGCACAGGTCAAAGGTCAAGTTCGTAAATGGGCTAAATCGGACTAGGGGTAAAAATATTCCCCTAAAAAGTATTAAACCAATCTCTAAGAAACAACATAATTTTTAAAGTTTTTTTTTCGAATTTTGTTAAGCAAATGATACATTTTTATGTCAAAGTAGGTCCAAAGCGTATGAACTTGCAGCCAGACAATCAGACAAATCCATTTTTGGACCCCGCCGCTTTTAGTGGGCGTTGAAGTAATATATTACACGGAAAAATAGAGTAAATAGTTAACAAATTGTTTTACTTAAGCCTACATTCCTTAAAAATAACATTTTTAAGCTTATATAACGAAGCTGAGACGTAACCTGGTACTACTCTGCCCTACCACATCCTCCCCCTTTGCACCCTAAATGACCCTATCAAAAAAATTTTTTTTAAATTTTCTATTTTATTATCCCAAACATTTATTTTTAGAGACTTATGACAAAGGTGAAATGTCTCCTCACAGCCCTTGTCAGAGCAACCCCGCCAAGATACAGTTTTAATATCAATATATCTGTCTATATGAAAACATTTTGTAAATATTTGACAATTTGCATTCCTTAAGCCTACATTCGTTAAAAATTTTCTTTATATGCTTTTATGACGAAGGCAATAGGTTCTCTGATTTTACCCTGCTCTACCTCTCCATCTCCTTTGCCACTTAAATGACCTGTAGAAAAAACATTTTTTCTACGCTTAACCACCCCGATAATGTAGATTTTAAGTTTTTTACGTGAGATGTCTCACACACTTCCTTTGAAACCTTTTTTAAAGCCACCTGAGGATAAAATTGTGGCATAGTCTAGCCATGAAGAACGGTATACGATATGTTGATATCGGAGTTCAAATGGTGACGCTATATAAAAACAAGTAAAAACGTAATATTCGACCGGTTCGAATCTTAAATACCCTCCAAATATTTAGTAAGTAAAATTAATATGTTTAACTGGGTGGGACAGAGTTCCTTTATATAGCATCGTACGTCAACGCCCACTGAAGAGTGCGGGGCCCAAAAATAGACTACATCATGTTTTCCACAGACGAACGTAGGGGCATTGCTAGACCGTCTTAGACTTCATCACTGATCAAGAATATATACTTTATGGGGTCCAATTCTTTTTGGAGGGTATCAAAACTGTAGTTTGTCGGGGTCTCTCTGGCACTGGCCGTGGGGAGACATTTTAGCTTTGTCATAAAACTCTAAAAATAAATGTTTGGGGTAATTAAATACAAAATTAAAAAAAAAATTTATAGGCTCATTTAAGTGGCAAAGGGAGAGGAGGGGGTAGGGCAGAGTAGTAACAGGTTACGTCTCAGCTTCGTCATTAAAGCTTAAAAATGTTATTTTTAAGGAATGCAGGCTCAAGTAAAACAGATTGTTAAATTTTTAATCTATTTTTGCATATAAGAACGCCCACTAAAAGGGCCGGATCTAAAAATTATTTTATTTTTATTTTATTGCTCCAAGTTTACCGCGTTGGACCTTCTTTGCCATAAAAATATATAATTTGTTTAACAAAATTACAAAAAAAAAGCTTTAAAAATTATGTGTTTTTGAGAGGATGGTTTAGTTCTTTTTAGGGGAACTATTTTCCCTCTTGCCCGATTTAGGTCATCACCGAACTTAACCTGCGCTATCTTTCAAGATATATTTATACCGAATTTCAGTGGGAAGGCTCTTTTCGTTTGAACTGAATCATGATTTCCACAGACGGACGGACGAACATGCTCAGATCGTCTTAGATTTCACCACTGATCACGAATAGTTTATGGGGTCTGAGATGAATATTTCGCTGCGTTGCAAACGGAATGATAAAGTGAATATACCCTCCAATTCTTTTTTGGAGGGTTTAAAAATAAAAAGTGGGGGCGTGGCTAAAATTTTTTTCCCACTTTTAGTTACTTTATTGATTAATCTTTCATTCTAGGGGGTTGCTGGCACAACTTTTTTTTCGACCCGCCCTACTGTGCAGCCTTAATTAAATATATTGAGATATTCAATAAAATAATTTTCTTAAGGCCTCATTCATAAAAAATATTTTTGATTTATAAAAGGTTTATAAAACAGATTTCCATACAAAATTTGTTTTATAAACTCTTTATAACACAGAAATATATTTTATGAATAATGCAGTTAACCTTTAGACATTTTTAAAATCGATTTTTTTTTTAAATAATCTCATATAGAATTTCCCTTGTATTTTGGATAAGTCTGTCTGAATTTAACATGAGGCGAACACTAGCCTATCAATCTTAATGCATTTTATAACATTTTATATACAAGTACTTAATTTATATATAATGCAGATTCTAGTATCACATGTACGTCTCCCATAAAATATTAGAAATTAGAATTCTTTTAGAGCAAAATGTTTCACAAAATATGTCTAAAGCACTTTTCTCATATCCTTCTAATAATTATTGGAAAATAACTTAAGCAACAGTTAACTTGTTTAAAAAAACCCACTTTTTATTAAAATTCACATCGTTTTTCTTTCAATTTACTCGCATTAAGAAAAAACGTTACAATGCGAATGAAACAACATACAGATCTCCACTTTATTTACGCAATTATATAAGGAAGTTTTTGAAAAATTATTTGCTTATAGTTTTAGTTTTCATTTGCAACTAGATCAAAGGAAAGTACATATTTGTAAAATATAATCGCTTACACATGGTGAAAATCTAATTTCATCATAAACATAAACGTTTTATTATTGTGTATTCTTTGAGATACTCCTCGTTATAAAATGCAATTCTTATGAATGAATTTGAAAAGTTCTTGTGCTGCTGGCTGTAGTAGAACTCTCAAACATTTAATGTTCACATTGCGAACATCTCAAGCATCAATAACAGCAGACAGTAGATTCTAATTAATTTATCACACATTTCCGGATAATGAAGATTCACAACAAACTGCCCACTTGTTTAGTTTTGTTTGTCACATGAAATAAAAATTATACAAAAAAAAAAACACAATTTTAAATACGTAAAGAAAAAAAAACGCAAAATCGCATGTCAGCACTCATCTCATCGGTAAATGAGGAAATGCAGCATGGCAACCGGCAAAGCAGCAAAAAAATATCTGTATATACGAGTATATACATAATTGCTAGTGCATGTAATTGTACGAGTATAACAAACATGTTTAAATAATTTTTTTTATTGCAAAATCAGACGACTTTTTATTTGACAACCAATTCATTCATTCATTTGACTTTTTTTTCTTTACTTCAATTTACTAAACGGTTTCCTTCCTAATTTAAGAAAAAGATCTTAACGACAAGTTTCATTTTGTGACAAATAAACGAAATGAAAAAATAACAAATAAAAATATAAATGAGAAAAAAAAGTACGCTCAATAAAAGGCATGACATCAAATTAATAAAACAAGTTTAAATTTATAAAAAAAAATGTTGCCTTGCATGCATACCGTGGTGTGCTTAAGCAAATAAGTATGTGAAATATTGCACAGATTAGCCAAGTTCTGGCGGAGAAGAAAATTTTTATGACACAAGTGATGATCTGATGATCACAAACAAGACAGTAGTGCACACCATTTCACACAAGAAACTTGTATATATTTTCAAATACCTTGACCACAAAGTAAGCGAAATACTGAAGTGTTTATTCAATGAACATAAAGGTTCAGTATAGCCTAACGTCCACTGTAAATTGGTATTGGACAGCTAGAATGCAATTTCGCTTACTTTTGCGAAGAGGTAAAAGACTGACTTAACAATATTTCATACACTTTGGGTGATAGCATTCATTGAACACAATCTGTGTCCAACATCATTAAAGAGATTCTATGGAATAGTTAGTTTTCTACTATGGCATTATTCTTATATTCCCGTAATAAGGGAGTGACTCCAATTATTGCATTTGGGCACTATAGTCACTCCATTCACAATCAGGCGCACGATATTGCCCAAATTTTCCATTTCAATTATACTGAAATTACGTCCGATATCGTATAAAATAGTTCGACGGCGGTTCCTCAACATAGTTTTGCATGAAAATAGGGGTTTTCCCGATATTAAATAAAAAATAATTATAAAATCTGCCGTTCTCAATAAGAAAGAAATTGTAGTATACCAGTGCCGCTCTTAAAAGTAAAGTTACTAAATTTTCAGGAAATCGAAATACCTCAAAATACAATTTCGACCGGGTCGAATCTTAAATACCCTCCAAATATTTAGTAAGTAAATTTAAAATGTTTAACTTGGTGGGACAGAGTTCCTTTATATAATATCGTACGTCAACGCCCACTAAAGGGGGCGGGGTTCAAAAATAGACAATATCATGTTTTCGACAGACGAACGTATGGGCATTGCTAGACCGTCTTAAACTTCTTCACTAATCAAGAATATATTTACTTTATAGGGTCCAATTCTCTTTGGATGGTATAAAAACTGTATTTTGGCGAGGTCGCTCTGGCAAGGGATGTGGGGGAGACATTCCACCTTTGTCATAAAACTCTAAAAATAAATGCTTGGGATAATTGTATACAAAATAATTTTTTTATAGGGTCATTTACGGGACAAAGAGGCGAAGGGGGTAGGGCAGAAACAGGCAGTCATTAAAGTCTAAAATTAAATGCTTGGGATAATTGTATACAAAATTAAATATATTTTTTTTTTGGTAGGGTAATTTAGGCGCAAAGGGAGAGGAGTGGGTAGGGAAGAAATCGGCAGTCATAAAACTTTAAAAATAAATGCTTGGGATAATTGTATACAATATTAAAATTTTTATATTTTTTTTGGTAGGGTCATTTATGGGATGAAGGGCGAGGAGAGGGTAGCGCAGAGTAGTACCAGGTTACGTCTCAGCTTCGTTTAAGGAATGTAGGCTTAAGTAAAACAATTTGTTAAATTTTTACACTATTTTTGCATATAATAACGCCCACTAAAGGGGGTGGGGTCCAAAAATTTTTGTTATCATTTTATGGCTCCAAGTTTAACGCGTTCGACCTTCTTTGACATAAAAATATATCATTTGCTTAACAAAATTACAAAAAGACTTTAAAAATGATGTTGTTTTTTAGAGGTTGGTTTAGTTCTTCTTAGGGGAACTTTTTTCCCTCTTGCCCGATTGAGCCCATTTCCTAACTAGACTTGTACTATCGTTCAAGATATATTTGTACCAAATTTCAAATGTCTGGCTCTATTCGTTTGGACTGAATCGTGATTTCCACAGACGGACGGACATGCTCAGATCGTCTTAGATTTCATCACTGATCAAGAATATATATACTTTATGGGGTCTCAGATGGATATGTCGCTGCGTTACAAACGGAATGACAAAGTGAATATACACTCCATATTATTTTTTGGAGGGTATAAAAAGAAAAAAATAATAATAAGATCCCAGATTTGAACTTGAGGCCCTCATGAATATGAAAGATTTTGCTTTTAGTTATCATGTGTTAATTGAATTGACTAAATTTTGTATATCGAACAGCAAGATAATTACGGCAATAAAGTGAATATTGACTCAATTAAAAATGCATGCCTGAGCACCATATTAGCATGTTTTAAAATGGAGCCGTCAATATATCGTCCAAACTGACAGCACACACAGTGCCACAAGATTAGTTTCTGTTATATAAAATCATTGGTCACAACTTTTAATTTTTATTTTTTTACTTAGCATTTTTTATTATCTCAGGAGCCGAGTGAAAGATAAACCTTTTGCAATTGGTCTCTCAACCTATAATACAATTAATCCGTGTTTATGGATGGTATAGGTATTGGGGAATCAGAAGCTCTTGATGTCCTTGGTATGAAAATACAGTGTGACGTTCGATGGACAGATCACATTTTTCATATTTCAAAAGAAGCATTCAAGTGTTTCGGCTTTTTAAGACGGTGTAAGACATACTTCACCCCAACTGATCTCCTCAATATATGTATATACCACCTACATCCGACCAAAGATGGAATACAACTCTTATGTATGGGCCGGTGCTTCAAAGTCTGTTTTGAAGTTGCTCGACCGCCTACAAGAGAGAGCGAAGAAGCTCATCGGTGACAGTAGGGTAGCCAACTCTATTGGCTCACTGGAGCATCGACGCAACGTGGGGTGTGTTTCACTGTTCTACCGATACTACAACGGAATGTGTTCTGGTGAAATAAGGGAGCTTGTGCCGGATAACCGTTTATTTCTGCGAGCTACCCGCTCTTCACATAGGGCACATCCTTTTCTGGTTGAGTTGTCAGTGAATCGCACCACGCATTACAGAGAGAATTCGTTCTTTGGCCGAACGGTTCGTATGTGGAACGAACTTCCAGCAGAGGTCTTTCCTGTCAGTTTTAACTTGGGGAGGTTAAAATCTAACGTCCACAAACACTACTCCCTCTATCCTCCTTCCCATAACCAACTTTCCTAGTTCTGGCACAATGCATCGCTTATGTAGGGGTCATCCCCTGAGTGCTGGTCCAAGAAAAAAAACTTACGTTGTGGCAAATATGTAATTACGATGATCTTATGAAGCATTTCTGCTTACAGTGAATGTCATGCTATCGAAAAGTAAATATCGTTCCTACTCCTCCTCCATATACGATCTTATTTTTTGTTTGTGAAACCACTGGTTCATGTGGGCAGAGTAATGGTTTTATGACTTTTCAACACTTTACTGCTCTTCTTATAATTACCCTACACATTCTAATTTTATTTGCTTAGTTTTGTTTTTCATTCTGCAAATCATGATAATAATTAATTATAGACAACCTTAGACAGCTGGCTGCCTTTGTATATAAATTTAATATTTGTCCATCAAGATGATTATAATCATTCTGCACAAAAGTAAATATGTATTTTTTTTTTTAATTTCAAAGAAAATTATTGCTTCCAACTTCAATTGAATTAATCATATACTCGTAGTACTTGCCTAATTGACTGGTTGCGTTCATTAAAGAGAAATTTAAATTGTAATAACAACAAATTAGCGATGATTAGCTTTTTAAACTTCATTATTAGAAATATATGGATACACATGTATCAGAAGATGCAGGCAGACATTTTTAAAGCCCTTGAGGTGTGGGCCATTATTAGTATTATTATTCTGCATGTGCTCGTATGTATTAATTGCCGGTTTGTTGTAAGAAAATCTACGATCACGCGTGTGTTACAAAATAACTTGTTTATATCGAAGCTAAAACCTTTTGAGAAGTTTGTATAATAAAAATTAAAATATAGAATAGAAAATAAAACCTTGAGTGTAATAATAAGGACACGGTTTACACAAACGAAATGGTTAATAATCGTTTTACTTCTGTAAAAAACTTAAATTTGAAACGATTTTATTCTATTCATTCTAAATTTTATGTGCTATGAAAGACATAGGCAACTTTAAATTTAAAGATTATGATCTTAAAATAAAGGAGAGTGGCAGAAGGCTGATCCTGTACATAAGTTAAATTTCGTAGGAGAATTTGAATGGAGCCTGAGTTCCAATGGTTCGATATTTAAACGGGCATCTCGTTTACCAATTTTTTTTTTTCGAAGAAATCAACGTGGATGGTATAAAATGACAGAGATTTGTGGTTACGGTGCAGTATATGGAACGTAAGTATGTATTCTCGATTATTCATATTTTTTACAGAGCAGCCAATTTGTTGACCCCTAAAGTTATTTTCCCTTTAATTTTGAAGCTGTAACAATCAGTTGTTTAGCGAAAAGTTACGTTAGTTAGTTAGATTTTTGTGCCGATAACATAGAGGCAGCAACACACTCCGAAATTGTGCCGTCTTTGGACAACTAAAAACAATCCTGATAAGCCAGTAATGTCAACAATTTTTAGCACAATGTTGACAAATTAAAGAGTTAACAATGCACCCACTTTTTATCGACCTCTTGAGCATCTGCAAATGTGAACATTCGCTAAAAAAAATATATAAAACCAAAAACGATCAAGATTTTCATTGCAAGCAATTAATTTTTAAAAAGTCCTCACTTACACTTGCAAGTTTTGTTGCAGCAACTCTTAAGTATTTGCTGAGGACGAGCGAAAAGGGAATACAAATGGTATATATTCCTATTTCAGCACTCTCATACAAAATAAGAATCGCTGCAGCAAAAGTTTCAGAGTGTAAGGCGGGACCAACTTAATATTTAAAATAAATTTTGTTAAAATACCGCATTTTTTGTATTCTTAGAAAAACCTTAGAATGTGTTTAAAGTAAGAATTTATAGGAAGAAAACCGCATACCACTTCATCTATATATTATTTAATTATAAAATTATTTAATTATTTGTTTGTTCTAAAGGTTGGTCCAACAAAATCGCAACATATTGATTGTCAGTTTTGCCCCAACTTAATTTGACATTTCTTTGTTTCAATGTTTGAAAAATACAACCCCTGGAGACGAACACGCGCGTTAATATTGTTGAAACCTTTTACGAAAATGGACCCAGAAATGAGTTAACAAACGTTTACCTAATTGGGTTCGTTAATAAGCTGAATTGCTGCATTAGGACAAATCAGAATCCGCGAGGAATTTTTTAAAAGCCGTTACGTTCACAAAGAGAGACTTTTTAGCGCAGCTTATGAGCTGAGGGCCTCATGGGGGTCTACTTCTTCGAAAATGAGGTCGGCCGGCAGTTCGCTATTGCGAGATGGTAACCCATCTCTTGTAGCCAGAAATTGAGGATATCGACCCGGATGAATTGTGTGTCCAACAGGAACGAAACAATCGCTCTCTTAAGCTAGAAATTCAGTGCGAGTAATTGGCCGTCACGATCATGTGATTTAAAAGAACACGAGGATGTCAATAATAATTTTAGAGCTAAAGGATAATTCGGCATATTAACGACATTGAACCTCAATTATTTCTCAAGAGTCATTAAAAATATGTGCCATAGGATAGAGGTAGGCCACTGAAGACCTGGCCAGCATTTGACCGATATTTTATTTCACACACAATTATCATGGATCTTTCTAACATAATAAAATATATTAAGATAATTTTTTTACGAAAATTATTGTTTTATTTACAATTAAGATTGTGTGTTTTGGTTGGAGCTCCCTTTACATGAATGCAAATACTATTATTCGAACTTATTAATTTAATTATTAAGCTACAACTTGTTTACGTAATTGTAATTGCGCAATTTATTTTTTAAGAGTTTGTATAAAATGCTAACTGATAATTAAGAACGCAATATTTTGAATATTTTTTCTTACAATCATTAAACTAGCAGAACGCATCAGCACTGACTTAGAGGACACTACGGCATCTGAACAGAGTTCTTGGTTGAATAATAGAACAGTTATTCACCCCTTTCGTGAATAACAAGTGGAATTTTTGTTCATGTGAAATTTTGATTCCAGTAAAAGGAAAAAGTGGTATCGTGATTCTCCCGTGAGAAATTATTCTCGCTATCAGTTCTCTGTGAATGTAAAAAACAGAAGAGAGATGAAAAATCAAAGAAATTTGTGTTGAAAAATTTACATTTATGCAATAATTTAAAAAAGTTTAGCTAAATATTTAGTAGTAAATTAATTTGGATGTATTTTGGAAAGCGAACAAAACAAATTATAAATATATTCATAATGTTTAGAATTGAAGCAACAAGTTCAGGCAATTGTTTTGTTGTAAAAAAATATCAGTTTGTGTTTTACTAGCGGATGCTACACCCTAAAATGAAATTTATAAACTATAATATTCGAATTATAATAAAAAAACTTACATGTACTACTCTATTCCACACCAAAAACCAAAGTTGAAGTTAAGCGGATGTTTAAAACAACACAGTATTAGCCTAAGCAATGATGGATTAATTTTTAATAAATTAAATATTTCGAAAAAGTGTAAAAAATTTAGCATATTTTTCCAGAAAAGAAATCAACATAAGTAAATAACTTAAAGGGAAAAGAATTATTCGTGATAAGGGGACTTTAATTTTAGCATGAAATCATTCACGGGGAATTTTTTCATGATTGCAATTTTAGGGAAAAGGGAAATATTAAGAATGTCATCTCTTTAACAGATATTTTTAACGCAATCGAATATAAGAACTTCTTATATTCAAGTGAGTTAACTTTCCCTAACCGCATGACTATTATTCCAAATATTACATTTCCTCGTTGCTGTTAAAAATTAAAATTTAATAACAATTTGTAAGAAAAATTATGTGTAAACTTGCAGATTTGAACTTGAGCCTGAATATAAATTCTTAGCTTGATAATTTATTTCAAATTCTGTGAGAAATATGAATAATTGGGACATTGATTATAAGATCTCTACGTATTTAAAGACAGTTTTAGCCACATAATTGGGGCTGTAGGAGGTATTCGCCAAGGGCGATTAGTATATCCATTGCTTTTTAATATTGTAATGCAACTTGCAGTTATGGGTGTTTAATTAAATGCTATAGAATCTTGTGTTTACAGCTGAGATATGAATTATTATTCATCGAATTAATATCATAATCATATAAACTTCTTTGAATAAAAAAGTTGTACACAGAGCAAACATGGCAATGTCTCTATAGAAACTTAAATATCCTTTGGGTCGTTTTGTACGCCTTGAATAATACGTTAAAGTTCAAAAAAATTATATATTATCAAGAAATTTATTTCATTTTTATACCCTCCAAAAAAAAAAAAAAATATGGAGGGTATATTCACTATGTCATTCCGTTTGTAATGCAGCGAAATATCCATCTGAGACCATAAAGTCTTGATCAGTGATGAAATCTAAGACGAACTGAGAATGTCCGTCCGTCCGTCTGTGGAAATCACGATTCAGTCCAAACGAAAAGAGCTAGACTCTTGAAATTTAGTAGAAATATATCTTGAAGGATAGCACAGGTTGAGTTTGGAGATGGGCTAAATGGGGCAAGGGGGAAAAAGTTCCCCTAAGAAGAACTAAACCAACCTAGAAAAAACAACATAATTTTTAAAGCTTTTTTGTAATTTTCTTAAGCAAATTATACATTTTTATATTAAAGAAGGTCCAACGCGTTAAAATTGTAGCCATAAAATGATAAAAAAAACTTTTTTTTTAAGAGTAGGACCGACACTCAGGGGATGACCCCTACATATGCAATGCATTGCGCGGGAACTGAAAACGAGGGGATAGTATTGAAGGGACAGATTAGGAAAGACGAGACGATAGAAAGTTTTTTTGTAGCTATTTCAGCCTGTACTACTTCGCCGGCTAATTTTAGCTACATGGCCGCCCCCTTTAGTGGGCGTTATTATATGCAAATTGTTTTACTTAAGCCTACATTCATTAAAAATAACATTTTTAAGCTTTAATGACGAAGCTGAGACGTTACCCCCTTCCTCACCCTCTGACCCCTAAGTGACCCTATCAAAAAAAATTTATTTTTCTTAAGTTTTGTATATATGTAATTATCCCAAAACAATTATTTTCAGAGTTTTATGACAAAAGTGAAATGTCTCCCCCACAGCCCTGGCCAGAGCGATCCCGCCAACATACAGTTTTAATACCCTCCAAAGAGAATTGGACGCCATAAAGTATATATTTTCTTGATCAGTGATGAAGTCTAATGCCCAAACGTTCGTCTGTGGAAAACATGATATAGTATATTTTCGGACCCCGCCCCCTTTAGAGGGCGTTTATGTACAATGTTACATGCAAAAATAGTGTAAATATTGAACAATTTTTATTCCTTACGCCTATAAGAAGCTGAGATGTTCTCTGATCTGGCAGAGGTGAAACGTCTCTCCCTCGCCCCTTCCCGGAATGACTCTCTCAAAATAGAGATGGGTACAGAGATGTCTTAAAGGAACTCTGTCCCATCAAGTTAAACATGTTAAATTTACTTATTAAATATTTGGAAGGTATTTAAGATTAGAACCGGTCGAATATAACGTTTTTACTTGTTTCAATGATTATTTAAATATTTCAATTACGATAGCATAACAAATAATTAACCGATATTTAATCAAAATATTCGCAATACTATGGATAAACTGAAAAGTCATTTCCACTTGGTTCCTTTTCTTTGCCATTGATCTTGCAAAAAGCCACAATTTTTATTTATTTATAGGAGGTATTAATTAAAAGTGCAAAACTAATAATTTAAAAGCTTTTAAGATTAATGCACAATATATATATTTTATATAACAAAATTTATATTTAAGTCATGTAATACCATTTATTCATTAATTGAGTCCCCTGAATATATTTTAGAATCACCTACCATATAAATAGAGAAAAGAAAAAAATAATAAAATAAAAAATACAAAATAATAAAAAATAACAATAAACTCATTAAATTTAAGAACTTAGTAACGAATAAGTCGCGGAATAATTTCTTAGGAATAGAATTTTTTATTTATATGATTAGAAGCAGCAATAACAAATAAAAAAATTTTACAAAAATGAAGTACGAGTATAACGAACCGTGAGCGTGGTAAACAACAACAATGAACTTAAATAATAAGTGATAATATAAACAATGACTTGTATAAAAAAATTAAAAAAATATATATAAGAAATACTGAAGCATTTAAAGTTTATAACTTATATTAATAGTACACAGATAGTTGAATGCAGAGCTGTGGAGGAATAAATTCATTTACTGGAATTTATATAAATAGTTTTTACGAATTACACAATTTCAATTTTTAAATTGATTACGTTCATTATCATGGCCATCGGATTCCGTCTGCCATCATTCTGAACGTATTGAGCTATTTCATTAGGTATGTGAAGTTATAGAAGAAGTTAGCCCTAGATATTTAAACTTCCTGAAGAAATTAATTTCTGAAAAAAGAAGTTTTAAAGGATTTAACTCTGCTGATTCAGTGCGCCATCTTTTGATTACAACTTATAGCTTATAGCTTTTTTGTTTTTTTTTTATCTCAGGGGATGACCCCTACATATGCAAAGCCTTGCTCCGGAACTGAAAATGAGGGGATAGTATTACGGGGACAGATGAGGAAAGATGAGAAGATAGACAGTTTTTTGTAGCTATTTCAATTGTTTTCTTTACCAGTTAACATTTTGCTACAGGGCCGACGAAGGACAGGAAAAGCTGAGTAACAGGGTGCTGTTACTCTGCTTTTAGTACACGACAGTGTCTGTCGCTGCCAATTATGTTCAGTGACCAGTGCTATGCCTTCATCATTGAAACAGGCTGGCAACAACTAACACAACCATGCACCAATGCTGATTAGAAGAATTCAGCACAATATTTAATGCCTCAGCGCGGTTTTGAACTCAGGACCCTCCGCTTCATAGGATTGCATTGATGTATGGTGATTGAAATTCGTAGAACTGAAAAGCAGGTAGAAGGCAAGAGTTCACAATCCTCTGGGCATCAGTTAAGGTTTTTAATTGAAAAATCCAAGCCAGATTGCCTGTATTGTGTCAAATGAAGTCATTCTTTTAAGCTCATGTATTTAGATGATGGAAGTGCATGTCGAATGATTTATAATATCAGCACTAAAGGAAGAATGCTGATGAAGATCGCGTGCTAAGCGCCAAGATTATAATTTAAGAATAACAATAACAAAAACACCATCCTAAAAAGAAAATAGATTATAGAGTGCATGATAATACTCGTAGTTAGAAAAATCTTAGAATAATTTTTTTTTCAACATAAATCTCATTGTGCAATTTTGAGTTTAAGCTGCTGCTCTTAAAGTTTTTCTGTTTTTTTTTTGTTACCAGATGTTTTCGTTATGGTTTTAGTGGCTTTAAAAGTAATAATTTTAAATGTTGTCTTTAGGTTTTATGAGGCATTCTGCACTTGGCAAAAGTATAAAATTGTAAATAACATCTGAAGAAAAAAAAAAAGAAAAGAAAACATTTAAAGTAAGAATAGTTTCTCCAACATGGCAGAAAATAGAATTTAAGAGGTATGAACATGGTTATAAAGTAGTCAACATACTCTGATTCATTCAACCAGTCGCAAGGAAAGTGCTTGACATGCCAACAGCAAAATACAAATTCAAACTAAATACTTGGTTAGACATGCATACATACAGACAAACATATGTACATGCATACAGAAGTGTTTGTACGTTCGAGTATGTACGACTGAATTTATGTCTGAACACACTAGCGCATACTCGTACGTCTGTCTGTATGTACTGCATGAAGTGACTACTAGCCAAATCGTTAGCTACCACTTCCATGTCGTTGTTGTTGTTTGTTTTGAATGTTTTGAATTATATTTCAAAACTTTCACTTTCGTTTTAAGCTTCCCAGCACAACAACACCATCAACATTACAGCTACCAACGACAATATGTATAGTCGTCAGGCACAGGCATGGAAATCCTAAAGGTCTAATTCATAAAAAAAAATATTATACAGAAGTTTGCCAAATAAGAAGGTTATAAACATAAAATATTTCGTATGAATTAGATCTTAAGGTCTTAATTCATAAAAAATATTTCATGCTTATAACCTTCTTATTTGACATTTTTCGTATAGAAATGTGTCAAATAACGAATGATTTTTTTTTAACAAATGAATGAATTACAACTTAACCCCCTTATACATAAAGAGTATGAGAGGCTTATGAGAGTGTCATAGAGCAAATTTCATATGCAATTTTGTTTTATTACGCTGTTATTAGACTCCCATAATTTTTATGAATAAGGGGGTAAATGTCTATATCTGTACCAATAAACTTCAATATAAGTTTTAAATTTAAGAATGTTATTGTACAATATTTTATAATTTTATTTTAAAACATTTTTTTTTTATTATTATTTTTTTTAGTTAGAAGTTAGTATTTTCCATAGGTAAAATTTTATACCAAATAGAAAGAAAAACAAGTAAAAACGTTATATTCGACCGGGTCGAATCTTAAATACCCTCCAAATATTTAGTAAGTGAATTTAAAATGTTTAACTTCGTGCGACAGAGTTCCTTTAAGACATCTCTGTACCCAATTTTAAATCTCTATTTTAAGAGAGTCGTTCCGGGAAGGGCCGTGGGAGAGACGTTTTATCTGTGCAAAATCAGAGAACATCTCAGATTCTTATAGGCTTAAGGAATACAAATTGTTTAATATTTACACTATTTTTGCATATAATATTGTAGATCAACGCCCACGAAAGGGGGCGGGGGTCCGAAAATATACTATATCATGTTTTCCACAGACGAACGTATGGGCAGTGCTAGACCGTCTTACACTTCATCACTGATCAAGGATATATATACTTTATGGGTCCAATTCTCTTTGGAGGGTATTAAAAGTGTATTTTGGCGGGGTCGCTCTGGCAAGGGCTGTGGGGGAGACATTTCACTTTTGTCATAAAACTCTAAAAATAAATGTTTGGGATAATTATATAACTTTTTTTTTATAGGGTCATTTACGTGTCAAAGGGGGAGGAGGGGTAGGGCAGCTCAGCTTCATCATTAAAGCTTAAAAATGTTATTTTTAAGGAATGTAGGCTTAAGTAAAACAATTTGTTAAATTTTTACACTATTTTTGCATGGTATAACGCCCACTAAAGGGGGCGGTATCCAAAAATAAAGTTTTTGATTTTATGGCTCCAAGTTTAACGCGTTGGACCTTCTTTAACATAACAATATATCATTTGCTTGACAAAATTGCAAAAAAAAAACTTTAAAAATTATGTTGTTGTTCAGGGGTTGGTTTAGTTCTTCTTAGGGGGAACTTTTTTCCCTCTTGCCCGATTTAGCCCATCTCCGAACTTGGCCTGTGCTATCCCTTAAGATATATTTATACCAAATTTCAAGTCTAGCTCCTTTTGTTTGGGCTCAATCGTAATTTCTATAGACGGACGGACGGACATTCTCAGATCGTCTTAGATTTCATCACTGGTCAAGAATATATATACTTTATGGGGTCTCAGAATATACCCTTCATATTCTTTTTGGAGGGTATAAAAATATACCCAAAATTTATGAAATATTGTCCAAATATTATGAAACATTGAAACAAATTTGGGATTAGTTTCCATATCCAATAACGAGTGGCTGATGAAATAAATGAAAAAAAACCTAACAACTTTTTTCAGTGTAACCACTCTATTCCATTCTTATTTTATAGATTGATCTTTAGATTTAACGAAAATTTAGAATCGGGACAAAGAAACAAGAATTCGGATAGTTCGTTGCTTCCGTCCAAAAAGAATATTGGCGCCCGTTTGGCGGCACTCCTCCTCCTAGCAGATGGACTATAATGAAGCACGTGCATAATTTTTTTCTAACCCACAGATACTCTATGAGATGCAATTCCATTCACTTCGCGTCCCAGTGCGGTGTGCAGTTTTATCAAGGTTCATTGTCGGACCTTACTTTTTCGAAGAAAACGGTCTTACTGTTACGGTCAATAGAGACTGTTACTTAAAACGAAAGCATTTTCCTTCCAGAAAGACGCCGAAAGAGAACTCCTTTCAATTCTGTGTAGTTTCAACAAAATGGGGCAACTTGTCACACTTGCCAAGCCTGTTATGAGAGAATTGCGGCGAAAATTCTCCAATAAAATGATTTCAAATAACTCCACATTCCGTTGGCCCCACAGGTCTCCAGATCCCACAGCACCTGATTTTTTTGGTGGGATTATTGCAAACACGAAACTTACAAAAGAAACCCAACAAATTTGGACTATTTAAAGCAATCAATAATGAGTAACTTTTTGAATTCAATTATTTTCAAAACTTCATGAAAATAAAAATGTATTATTTTTCAAATAAATTAATAAAAAATTAATTGCATAAACTTTACAAAAAGTTATATTAAATTGAATTAAGATTCATAGGCTAATTGTTCGAAATTTGTTTTTAAATCTCAGAAAGACATGATAAATATTCCAAGGCACAAAGGAAAGTCAACATCAGTTTTATTCAACTTACACAGCAGAGCAGAACAGCTGTTTTCGAACGACGCAACCCTTTCATCATCAGTGCTCATGTGTATTGTGTTTGTCACCACTTATTAGGTGGCTTAGTTGAATTTGATAACAGTTCCTATTTACACAAATTTTATTGTGAAAAAGAATACGAGAACTGTATCAACCTGATGTTAGCATTTAATATAGCAATATAAATGTTCGTTAAAATTCTTACTACATACAAAAAGTTATTTGAGTTTCTTAATTTACCCACCCTGCATTACATTTCTGACTACACACCTAATAATACAATGGTAATGCAGTTTCCATCTCTGAACAGAGAAACACCATCATTTATTTCCTTTATAAGGTGAGGAAGTTGTGCTTTAGGGTTCAAAAACCTTTCGATTAAAGTTTGTTTACACTTGGAATGTTCGAGCTAGTTATTGGATTGAGCAGTCTTAACTGGCACTGAGCTAAATTATATGACGGCCAATTATTGTAACAAAGTGGCAAGAAATATTCAGAAGAATGTTAAATATTTTATTGTTTCACATGGAGGTTTTGAGATGATGAAAAGTTTAATGTTGTTAATAAAAAATAATACTGATATAGTGAAGAATGTTTTTTAAAAATTAATATTTTCATATGGCTTAAATTAAATTTTCAATTTAGAAGAAAGTGGTATGCTTTTACTGAAGCAAGAACGCCTATAGATTAACATAAGAATTGATATTTGAAAAAAAAAATAAACAAAAAATAATGTTATATTCGACCGGGTCGAATCTTAAATACCCTCCAAATATTTAGTAAGTAAATTTGAAATGTTTAACTTGGTGCAACAGACTTCCTTTATATAATATCGTACGTCAACGCCCACTAAGGGGGCGGGGTTCAAAAATAGACAATATCATGTTTTCCACAGACGAACGTATGGGCATTGCTAGACCGTCTTAGACTTCATCACTTATCAAGAGTATATGTATATACTTTATAGGGTCCAATTCTCTTTGGAGGGAATTAAAACTGTGTTTTGGCGGGGTCGCTCTGGCAATGGCAGTGGGGGAGACATTTCACCTTTGTCATAAAACCCTAAAAATAAATGTTTGCTATAGTTATATACAATAGTGAAAAAACAAATTTTTTTTATATGGTCATTTAGGTTGAAAGGGGGGAGGAGGGGGTAGGGCAGAGTAGTACTAGGTTACATCTCAGGTTCGTCATTAAAGCTTAAAAATGTTATTTTTAAAGAATGTAGGCTTAAGTAAAACAATTTGTTAAACTTTTACACTATTTTTGCATATAATAACGCCCACTAAAGGGGGCTTCTAAGTGACGAGTGCTTTAAATTCATCAGTTTTGGAAAAAATTTTGTCGGCTGATACACATCACGATAAAATTTTACTAATTCTTCCTTAACCTAAAAACAATAACAAACCGAATCGATGAAAATTGAAGAAAAATTAAATTTATTCGTCTATGACTGAACGAACGAGTAAATAAAATCACAACGAATAACTTAAATCAAGAATTGTAGTCAAATGCACATATAAGACGACACCGTTGAGAGAGTATCATGTGAACAGAAAGACTGCCTGGAACATTATGATGCTGTTTTTGTCGACTGGTTTGCCTGCTAGTCTGCCTGTTACATCTTGAAAGTTGACTTGGTGTTCCAAAGTTATTTACTAGCTTTTTTCAGCATGATTTGTTTTTTTTCTTTGCTTTTACTGCTTTTAAATGAATAGCTGATGTTGTCTATTACACTGTTTCCATTCAAGTGATGTGTGGAGAAATAGTTTTAATGGATTTTAATATACATACACTAAGGGCTTTATTCATAAAAAATAATTTTGGTTTATAAACGATTTATAAAACAGATTACAGTACAAAATTTGTTTTATAAACCCTTTATAAAGCAATCATATTTTTTATGAATGAGGCAGTAAACGTTCACTTCTTATAGTTGGAAGTACTGACTTGTTAGGAAGCTAATTTTACAATTGATAGGTATTTGCTTTTTATCCGTTTCAAAAAAGAATATGGAGGGTATATTCACTTTGTCACTCTGTTTGTAACGCAGCGAAATATCCATCTGAGACCCCATAATATATATTCTTGATCAGTGATGAAATCTAAGACGATCTGAGCATGTTCGTCCATCCACCTGAGGAAATCATGATTCAGTCCAAACGAAAAGAGCTAGACCCTTAATATTAGGTATAAATATATTTTGAAGCTTAGAGCAGGTTAAGTTCGAAGATGGGCTAAATCGGACAAGAGAGAAAAAAGTTCCCCTAAGAAGAACTAAACCAACCCAGAAAAAACAACATAATTTTTAAAGTTTTTTGGTTATTTTGTTAGGCAAATGATATATTTTTATGTCAAATATGGTCCAACGCGTTAAACTTGAAGCCATAAAATAAAAATAAAATATATATTTTTGGACCCCGCCCTCTTCAGTGGGCGTTATTATATGCAAAAATAGTGTAAAAATTTAACAAATTGTTTTACTTAAGCCCACATTCCTTAAAAATAAAATTTTTAAGCCTTAATAACTTAGCTGAGACGTAACCTGGTACTACTCTGCATCACCCCCTCCTTCCCCTTTGCCACCGGAGTGACCGTATCAAAAACAAATTTTTTTATAATTATCCCAAACATTTATTTTTAGAGTTTTATGACCCTCCAAAGAGAATTGAACCCCATGTCTATTTTTGAACCCCGCCCCTTTAGTGGGCGTTGACGTACGATATTATATAAAGGAACTCTGTCCCACCAAGTTAAACGTTTTATATTTACTTACTAAATATTTGGAGGGTATTTAAGATTCGAACCGGTCGAATATAACGCTTTTACTTGTTTTATTATAAAAAGACTCAAGGCAAATCAACATGAACTTTTTAACTCCATTACTTCAATAAAGTAAACGGTCTATTATTTTATTTAGGTATATACCATAATAACCTGTTTACGCCGGTAAATTCATAGGCTAATGGTTCGCAAATTTGTTTAAATTCAGAATGACATCATAAATATCCCATAGAACAAAGGAAAGCCAACATCTGTTTTGAGTTATTCAACTTACATAGCAGAGCAAAACATATGTTTTCGAAAGCCGCTACACTTTCATCATCAGTACTCATGTGTATTTTGTTTGTCGCCACTTATTAATTATATTTATATTAATTATTTATCTGAAAAGTAACTATATGTTTATTACCCAGTCGGAAGTCCAATGACGCATTTTTATTTTTTGTTGTTCATGTTTTATTGCAAAGATGACCTTTTTGATAACAATTTGCTTCACAAAAAATACTTTTTTGTAACTAATAAATTAATTAAATAGAAAATAAAATAATGATAATAAATATAATAAATATATTTATATATGTATATAAAATAAAAATTCATACAATAAAGTCAATAAATATTGCCTTACTATCCACTTCTTAACACAAGAACAACATTTCAGAATAGTTTCGTTTTAATACGATTATACGAAACAATGAAATCTTTCACCACTTCTACTTTCTAAAATGAAGCGCTAAAGGTTAAAAATTTTTCTTATGTTATCATTATGCAAATTCATATTTTATGCCCTCCAAAAAAGAATTGGTGTATTCACTTTATCATTTCGTGTGTAACGCAGCGAAATATACTTCTCAGACCCCATAAAGTATATATATTGTTGATCAGTGATGAAATCTAAGACGATCTAGCCATGTCCATCCGTCCGTCTGTGGAAATCACGATATAGACTAAACGAAAAGAGCCGGACCCTAGAAATTTCATATAGATATATCTTGAAAAACCCCAAAAATTTATTTTTAGTGCTTTATGGCAAAGATGAAGTGTCTCCTCCACGGCCCTCGAGAAAACGATCCCGACAAAATACAGTTCTAATACCAACCAAAAAGAATTGGACCACATAAAGTATATACATATATTATTGATCAGCCCATATATCCGTTTGTGGAAAACACGATAGTCTATTTTTGGACCCCCACCTCCTTTAGTGGGCGTTGAAGTTACATATTATATGAAAAAATAATGTAAATATTTCACAAATTGTATTCCTTAAGCCTGCAGTCCTTAAACAATTAATTTGTACGCTTTTACGACAAGGGTAACATGTTCTCTGATCTTTCCCTGCCCTACCCCCTCTATCCTCTTTACCACCTAAATGACATCAAACAATTTTTTATCTACCCCCAAAAATGTAGTTTTCAAGTTCTTACGATTTTGGTGAGATGTATCCCCCACGGCCTCGGAGTGACCCAGTATGGAGTTTTAAAATTTGGGCACAGAAATGTCTTAAAGGAACTCTGACCCAGCAGATGAAATATTTTTAACTCATCTCAGTTCCCTTGTTGCACGTAGAAATATAAAGGGTGTTTTTATAAGAGCTTGCTGATTTGAAATTTAAATAAAACACATGCCAAATTATGAAATGGCCAAAAAAAAATTTTTATTTGGTAGATAATTTCTTGTCATTTAACATTTAAATATAATTTCGGGCATATGGCCACCACGACTATTTTGCACAAAGGTCATTCTGGAGGTCCAATTTTCGAGCACCTTTTCAAGCATTTGAGGGCGTATTTCAGCAATGACACGTTGAATACTGGTTTCCAAAGCGTCAATCGTTGCTGGTTTATCCACGTAAACCAATGATTTCAGGTATCCCCACAAAAAATAATCGAGTGGCGTCAAATCACACGAACACGGAGGCCAATTCACCGGTCCATTTCTCGAAATAATGTTGTCGTTGAAATGTTCTTTCAATAAGTCCATTGTTTCGCTCGCAGTATGACAAGTGGCACCATCCTGTTGAAACCACATTTCGTTTACATCCACATCTTGGAGTTTTGGCACCAAAAATTCATTGATCATGATTCCGTATCGATTTCCATTCACGGTAACGCGTCGTCCTTCCTCATTTTTAAAGAAATAAGGACCGATGATTCCACCATCCCATAGACCGCACCAAACAGTACATTTATCGGGATGCATTGGTAATTCTTGAACGGCGTGTGGATTAGCTTTGCTCCAAATACGGCAATTTTGCTTGTTGACATATCCATTCAACCAAAAATGCGCCTCATGACTGAAGAGAATTTTGCGGTAAAAAAGCGGATAAACATTTTTAATTGAACACTGTTTTTGAAAATAAATTTCCACGATTTGGAAGCGTTGTTCTGGAGTTAACCTGTTCGTGATGATTTGCCAAACAGCACTGAGTAGAGACGTCACTTTAAACTGTCAAAACAGCTGTCAGACAACAGAGTGATTCGTATTAAAAAAAACTTCATAAAAAACACCCTTTAATATTAATGCTTAAGTTTTTATGCCGATGGAAAAGTGTTTCAGTCATGCTCCTCCCAACACATTAAAAACGACCGCATTAAAATAAATTTTTTTCTTGTTTACATAAGCCAAATACGTTAAAAATGTAAATATTAATTTAAATAAAAATAGAGTTTTTATTTACTAAATTTTCGGAGGGTATTTAAGATTCGACCCGGTCTAATATAACGTTTTCACTTGTTTTTTCCATTCATTGCATTTACGAACGTGGTATTTATTATTAATAAGCTTAAGTCAGATTAACCTGCAATCATAAATTTCCTTATTCATGTTTATTTCATATTTTGGAAATAAAATCATTTAGCAATTATAAAACTACAGAAAAATGCATAAAACACATCCCTCTTTAGTGACGGATTATGAATGACGACTTGTTAGTAAACATTTTGCATGTACTGGCTTTAGCGGCTAATAATAATAATAATAATAATCTGGACTATTTTATGACTGGTGGCATATTTTTATGGATTATCAATTTAAATAAAGTAAAAGTTTATGGGTTTGCAATGGGAAATGGTGTAGAAAAGTGGGTTTTTTTTCTGTAGATTAAAAAAATAATAATGGAGATAGGGGGCTTTCTTGCACAGGGGCATAGTGTAAAAATAACCTCAGCTAAGTTCACTGGGGCGAGGTTGAATGAACTTTTTTTCCTTCTCGGAAGACAACTCAACAACAACCACAGGCAACACTAGCAACCAGAATCAGCAGTGGAAAAAGCACCATAAGAAAGAAGACCAAGATGATGATTATGACGATAACCATGATGATGATGATGGAAAAAGAGCCAAGTACAAATATAATAAAATCAACATATTTCTGTTGGAGCTAAAATTGTTTCAATTTCGTTGTTGTTAGAGGCAACATATACGAAAAAATAAAAAGAAGGCAAGACGGCAAAAAGCTTAAGAGAAGATATTGACAACTGGTTACAAAAGCAACAGGCAAATTAACCAAGAACAGCCAACAACAACAACAACAACATTATTATTATTATTTTCAGCAACATACAGAAAATAGCAACAATGTCTCATAAAAACAAAACAGCTAAAGAAAAAATTATTTGTATTGAGTGTAAATATTTTTTCCAGCTATAGACAAACTTGGTTCGCTGTTTTACCAATAAATACAACAAGTTAAGCAAAATTAGCACCGGCTGCTGCAATAACATAAAATTATTATGAGAATGATAAATTTTCGCGAAATATGGGTCCATAAGTTGTCAACGGAATTTTGGAAGCGCAGTTACACTTCAGCATTGAATAATTTTCTGCAAGGCCAGCAAATATTTCTAAAAATTTAATTATAAATTATAAGAACTAAGAAAGTTTTGCTTTTAAATGTTTAATATATTTTCAGATTGTTTGGTGTAATAAAATCCAAGCATATAAGAACGAGGTCTGTTCTAAAAATATGATGAATTTTACCTTTATCAAGAAATTTTGTGAGTCATAATATATTGAAACATGAACCCACTTATTCATTTATGAGAGTCTAATAACAGCGTAATAAAACAAAATTTCATATGAAATTTGCTCTATTACACTCTTATAAGCCTCTCACAATTGTTATGAATAAGGGGGTAAATATTTACTAATTAAGTGACTCGACAAACTTTGTTTTCCTCAAAATAGATATTTTGGCCTAAGGACGCTATTGACTGATATAGTTAATGCGAGGTTAAGAAGCCGAAAATCCCGACTTCCACTCTGCACTCAATCATGAATAATGTAACGAATTTCTCTGATCTGCATTTAGTGTATATTTGTGTCGTCCGTTGTCGGCCTGTTTCAGTGACGGAGGCATAGCTCTGGTCTCTGAACAACATTGGGGGCGATTGACGCCATTATGTACTAAAGAGCAGAGTAACATCACCCTCCTTCTTCGTAAGGGTAGCAAACATTGTCCTGCTAAATAGAGATTGCAATAGCTAGAATATCTTCTCATCTGTCTTGATCCATCCTCTCAATACTATCTGCCCATTTCTAATTCCTGTGCAATACACGACACATATAAGGATCATTCCCTCAGTGCTGATCCTCAACTGAACTCAAACTTACTTTTTTGACAAAAAATTAGCGATCTGTTAATAAAAATATTAAAAATATGTCAGCCAAATAACGAAAGAAATTTTGTGCTCATTAAATTCAATCTACTGCATTTTTCGCAATCCAGAAGTCTCTTTTTTAAATTTGCTGACAGAAATAAAAATTATTAATACATTTTAAGGTTGTTTGGTGTGGTAAAATCCAGGCATATACATATGTACGAGGTCTGTTGAAAAAATAAGGTATACATTTTTTAGACATAAAAATTATCTCTACATTTAAACTGGCAACAATTAATACAACCCCAGACCACACAATGAGTGCGGCATCAGACTCACGACCTTCGGATTCTTAGCTAACGACAATAATTCAAGTAATATTATTTTTATAATGTAATTACTTTTACTTATGAAACATTAAAATAGTGCATAATAATATTAATTTTTATTTGACAAACTTTTTATTTTTATTATTTAAAAAAGAATTATGTATGAATTTTTATTAGTCGAACTTTCTTATGTAAATTGTTAATTGTTTTCACTGTGGGGCCTTCATCATTGAAAATAGGCTGGCAACAAGTAACACAACCACGCACTAATGCTGATCAGAAGAATTCAACACAATATTTCATGACTCAGCGCGGGCTCGAACTCACGACCCTCCGCTTCATAGTCTCGTGTTCTACTACTTCAACCAACAGCTGAAGTAGTAGAACACGGTGCGGAGTTCGGTCCAGAGGCATAATTTGGCCATTTTTCTTCGAAAATGAGCAAGGAGTGGCCGCTACAGTCAATGGCGATCGTTATCGGGCCATGTTGAACGAATTCCTGTTCACAAAAATTGAAGTGGAGGATATTGGCCACATTTGGTTTTAACAGGACGGCGCTACGTGCCACACAGCCGATGTTTTGCGCCCTGTTTTTGCAGATCGCATTATCAGCCGCAGAGCTGATGTCGTTTGGCCACCTCGGAGCTGCGATTTGACACCGTTGGACTATTATTTGTGGGGTGCCGTCAAATATAAGTGTGACGCGGACAAGTCAGAGACAATTGACGCTTTAAAAGACAATATTCGTGAAGCCATTGGTGAAATACAGCTGCACACAATCGATAATGTTCTTAAAAATTGGACCGATCGTGTAGGCTACTGCATGGCCAGCCGAGTCGGCCATCTGAATGAAATTATTTTCCATTATTAACCGGAAGGATTGTACTTTCAAATAAGAAAAGAAATTTGAGAAAATATTCAATAGTTTTTTATAGCATTTTCAAAAAAAAAAATGTTATTTGGCGGACCCTGTACATATATCATAATTAAATATTTGTGCTTTATAAAGGGTTTATAAAACAGATTTTGTATGGCAATCTGTTTTATAAACCTTTATAAATCAAAAACATTTTTTACAAATAAGGCCTTAAATAAATATGTGTATTTTTAATTTAATTTTTATTAAAAAGCATTAAAAGTATACCCGATTTATTACGAAAGCACTCGGCGATCTAAGAGCACCCACATCCTCATCTACACAAAATAAAATAGTACAAAAAAGAAGAGATACATAAATATTTTCAATCGACTTAATTTTCTATAATTATCACATTTATTTATAAATGCAGCAGCACCTCAAGGTAATTAAAAATAAATAATATGCTGATGTCAATGTAGTTTTACTCTTTTTGAAAGAGTTTCATTCATTAAATTCTCTGCAGTATATCAAAAATATCTCTTTTTAATATTTTATAAGACAGATATTATTTCTTCCAGTTTCTTATTATTCTTTTATAGGTTTGATAAATATAATTTCTGTTTTGTTTTTTATTATGTTAATCTCTTTTTTTTTAATATATTGTATTGCTTTGTAATGGTACAATATTACATGAAAAAGTTCAAAGAACTCCATCGCTCTACACGTGCTCTAAAGTGAAAACATATACTCGAATGTATGTACGAGTACGAGTGCTATACAATTTACCATACAACTGAGTATGAGAAATAAATTTATGAAATATATACACATATATGTACATACTTATGTACATATATATTTTTTTAATTTAATTTTGATAAAGCAATCATAAGGCAATACATACATAATTGAGTTGGGCACCGCTTATGTGATCAAACATGAGCGTGAGCAATTCCTTTTTAATATACTCGTATATTCGTAGACATAATCTCCCCATGGAGTTAACAAAATCAAACGTAATCTAGCTTTTTCAACTTTATATCCGACAACTGATCTTACGGATAAAAAAAATCTGTTTTGAACTACGCGCAAACTTCAAACTTCATTCACTGTTCAACAAATTCGTTTGAAATCACTTTTAGGCCTAGTTTAACGAAGTCTGAAACTTTGATCTTTCCAGCAAACTGCGATTTTTTTTTTTATTATTTCATTAAGGACACACATTTTAAGCAAAACTAAGCTGTTCCGTCAAAATTTTGTATAAAAACTTGATAATAGCGGCAAAAATCTGTTTCCTAAACCTAGTTTAACTGAGATCCCAAATCAGTAGATACGGCCTGAATGATTTTACATAAGGGAAGATAAAAGATATTTTCGAAATTGTGATTAAAAACATCAGCCATCAGCAGCCTTAAGAAAAGATGTCCAACGATGACCGAACGCTTATGAGATGGCGTAGCGGCCTCAAAATCAGTACCGATACGTTCTTCTAGTTTGATGATTATAAAATACTCTTATATTCCACTCTTAATAAAATAACTTGAATTTAATAAAAATTCATAAAAAAAATAATTGGCAGATTGCAGATTTGAACTTGAATATGAATAAAAATTCTTATCTTAATAATATAAAAAATTTTTATTAATTCAATTGTTTTTTAATAAATGTGACCTGCTGCACGAAAATGGACCTCTGCGCCGAAAAAATATTTAATTTTTTTTTTTAAGTGATTCTTATAGGAAAAAACGCTCTTTCAAATGCCGCAAACCGCAAGCTTTTATGTCTTTTAGCTTTTTTACAAATCACCTCTAAAGATGAACATAATTAATTGCGCATAACTATGCGCAAAACACGGAAAAACGGAGCGCTTTTTTAAACGCGTTTTTCTCAATAACTTCTTTTCGGCGCAGAGTTCCCTTTTCGTGGAGCAGGTCACATATGTAATTCCATTTATTTTAACCTTAAGTTTTAAATCGTATTTAATTTTTTAATAAGATTGCTAGAAGTATTGAAAAAAACACATATCATATTTCAAAATTTTTATTAATATATGAATTTAATTTTTCAATATTCCAAATACCTTTCAAATGCTAAATCAAAATAAACAGGTTTTACTGGCAGTTTCTAATAAACAGCATCAAAGGTGTTCGAAATATTGAAAACTAATTTGACATTTTAATAAAACTGTAGAAAATATTTAAAATCAAGTAAAAATGTTATATTCGACCGGGTCGAATCTTAAATACCCTCCAAATATTTAGTAAGTTAATTTAAAATGTTTAACTTGGTGGGGCAGAGTTCCTTTAAGACATTTCTGTACCCATTTTTAAATCTTTATTTTGAGAGAGTCATTCCGGGAAGGGCCGTGGCGGAGACGTTTCACATCTGCAAGATCAGAGAACATCTCAGCTTCTTATAGGCTTAAGGAATACAAATTGTTCAATATTTACACTATTTTTGCATATAATATCGTACGTCAACGTCCACTAAAAGGGGCGGGATGATGTTTTCCGTAGACGAATGTATGGGCATTGCTAGATCGTCTCAGACTTCATCACTGATCAAGAATATATATACTTTATGGGGTCCAATTCTTTTTGGAGGGTATTAAAGCTGTGTTTTGGCAGGGTCGCTCTGGCAAGGGCTGTGGGGGAGACATTTCACCTTTGTCGTAAAACTCTAAAAATAAATGTTAGGGATAATTATATACAAAATAAAAAAAAAATTTTATAGGGCCATTTAGGGGCCAAAGGGGGAGGAGGGGTTAGGGCAAAGTAGTACCAGGTTACGTCTCAGCTTCGTCATTAAAGCTTAAAAATTTTATTTTTAAGGAATGTAGACTTAAGTAAAACAATTTGTTAAATTTTTACACTATTTTTTGCATATAATAAAGCCCACTAAAGACTGCGGGGTCCAATAATTATTATTTTTTATTTTATGGTTCCAAGTTTAACACGTTGGACCTTCTTTAATATAAAAATATATCATTTGTCTAACAAAATTACAAAAAAAAAACTTTAAAAATTATGTTGTTTTTTTTAGAGGTAGGTTTAGTTCTTAGGGAACTTTTTCCCCTCTTGCCCGATTTAGCCCATCTCCGAACTTAATCTGTGCTATCCTTCAAGATATATTTATACCAAATTTCAAGAGTCTAGTTCTTTTCGTTTGGACTGAATCATGATTTCCACAGACGGACGGACGGACATGCTCAGATCGTTTTAGATTTCATCAATGATCAAGAATATATATAGTTTATGGGGTCTCAGATGGATATTGCGCTGCGTTACAAACTGAATGACGAAGTGAATATACACTCCATATTCTTTTTTGGAGGGCATAATAATTCAATATCAAAAGGTAGAAAGAACTACATCATAATTCGCTAGCTTTTCATCTATCTTCATCTGTCCTCTCAATACTGTCCCCTCCTTTCCAGTTCCGGTGCAAAGCACTGCATATGTAGGGGCCATACCCTGTGTGTAAATACAACTAAATGGGAAGTAATGTTCATTTTCTATAAGCCTACTTTCATTATTATAAAATTAACCTAACGAATTAAACTTACTTTAATAAATTATGTTATATTATATTAAATCGAATTAAGCTTTATAGGCTAATTGTTCGAAATTTATTTTTAAATCTCAGAGAGACATGATAAATATTCCAAGGCACAAAGGGAAGTCAACATCAGTTTTTGTTATCCAACTTACACAGCAGAGCAGAACAGCTGTTTTCGAAGGACGCAACACTTCCATCATCAGTGCTCATGTGTATTGTGTATGTCACCACTTATTCGGGGCTTAGATGAATATAATAAACAGTTCTTATTTAAACAAATTTTATTAGGAGATAGAATCCGAGAACTGTATTAACACATTATTGTTTTAATACCCGTGCTACCATTTGAATAATTTCTTCATGTCCCATTGTATGTTAAATTATATTTAATTTTTTTTCAATTTTGCTGATACTTTAGCACCATTAAAATCAAAAGTTCAAGTGTTAGACAAAAATTACCAAACACATGAATTTAACTATAGGAAACAACTCACCATACCATCTCATTTACTTACAAATTTAAGTGTATAAAGAAAAATTTTATAAACACCAAGCCAAGTATAATATTTTACGTCATACACACAAACACATGTGTGTATGTATATGGTACGATATGTGTATGTGTGTGTGTATAAGCTGCACATGTGTATGTATAAATATGCATAAAAGTTAATGCACATAAATATAGAGTGAAATTTATAAATTTGCTAGTTTTACTACCGGGTGAATGAATATATGAATAAAGAATGAATGAATTTTATTAATGCAAAAGCATGCTATAGTTCATGTAGAAAAATGTATTGTTTTATAATTTAATGAGCTTTTTATTGACTGCACTTTTTCCGCATAATTGAGATTGGCTTTACTTAATACTCGCATACACTGTTGGCAATGTGTAGTGTAAAATTGTTAAAAAAAAATTATTAATGATGACATGTTTAGGCTAAATTTGTTTTCAAGACGGAAGAACTAATTGTTTTTTATTATTATTATTTTATTATTATGAGAAATATTATGGTTGTAAAGTTGGACATACAACGACAATATGATTGGTCACTTCTGCTATTGCCCAATTGAATTCTCTGTTCGTATGTCTTTTGATAAGATGAGAAAATATTAAAGTATCTAAAAGGCAATATTTTATTGGTTTATTTGATCATTTAAAATTTAATTTTTTTAGTAAATCAGCTTTCAAGTTTGAATATGATTTCAGTTAACATGAATTGTTATTTATTGTAGCTAAATAATTTGGCTGCATTATTTTCAATGTACATACTCATATATACTAGACATGTCCTATTCTTTAGTAATATCGAAACCTAATTTACTCAGCGCCAAATAGCCAGTTAATTGTTGAATTAACTAATCGAGGTTCTGTTTTAAGCTGTTAATTTTGGATTAATAGATTAAACGAATAATACAAATTTTACATAATTTTTTTTTTATAAAAAAATACACATACTACGAGTATATATCATGTTTTCACATTAGCAAAAGTATTTAATTTTATAATTTTAAAATTCCATAATATTAAAATTCCTTTGCAAAATGTAAATTAATTTCCTTGTTAGAAGAAAAATTTCTTAGTTTTTCATACATATTAGTTGTACAGTTTGTCAATTAAGTGTTAAACAAAATAGATTTAGATTTGGAATACTATATTCCAACACCTATGAGAGATTCAATTTTGATCAAATTTATTAGACAAATTGTGTTTTAAAAACTGAATTTTTTAAAATTGCAAAGTGAACGCAAAATCACATATTTTAATGTTAAAACCAGACTTTTACTTTCGGTATAAAAACTCTATTGATCCCAACAAGAAAAATTCAGAATCAATTTAATTGCAAAAATTTTATAGTAGAGCAGAACGTCTGTTTTGTAAAGCCGCTGCACTTTCATTATCAGTAGTCAAGTGTATTTTTTCTTATCACCACATATTAGGTGGCTTACTTCAATGTTATAAAAGTTTTTATTTAGGTTACGTTAGGTTAGGTTAGGTTGAAAAGGGGGGCATAAGCTATCCCAATCCGTCCAGGATTACACTTAGGCCTAATAGGCCTGTTGTGCGCTCTATAATAAGGAGTTCCCATTCTCCACCTCCACCGATGCCTTGGAAACCTCTGAGTTTGATTACGTCAAGAACCCAGTTTCTTCAATGTGCATCCTTAAGTCTCTCCAATTAGAGCCTCTAAGAAATTCCATCTCATGTATAATCTCCTGATTAAATGTTTGTCTTCTGACTTGGCTAAAAGCTGGACAGTAGCAAAAGTAGTGCTGCAGTATCTCGTCCTCTTCCTGGCAGGCCCAGCATGTTATATCGCCAACGATACCCATTCGTGCCAGGTGATTCCTTAACTATATATGTCCTGTTATTAAATAAACCAATCTCCGTAATGCTGGCCCACTCAATGTTTTATTTAAAAAAAATGTGTACTAAACTAGCATACGAGAACTATATTAATATTAGTCCAATAATAATAATAATAATAATAATAATAATAATAATAATAATAATAGTAATAACTGATGACAAAATAATATATGTACATGAGTACTGATGACGAAAGTGTAGCGGCTTTCGAAAACAGCTAGTCTGCTCTGCTGTGTAAGTTGAATTATAAAAAAAAACTGATGTTGACTTTCCTCTGTGTCTTGGAATATTTATCATGTCTTTCTGAATTTAAAGCAAAAATTTCGAACAATTAGCCTAGAAATTTTAATTGAATTTAATTAAACAAATAATAATTTTTTGTCTTTTTTTAATTCGGTCCAACACTCAGGAGATAACCCATATATATGCAGAGCATTGTGCCGTATTGAGAGGGCAGATGAAGACAGATGAGAAGATGGAGAATTTTTTTTGTGTAGTTAAAACTTTTACTTCGCCGGCTAATTTCTTGTTACAGCGCCGATGAAATAGGGTGCTGTTACTCTGCTCTTTAGTAAATGAAAGTGTCAGTGGTGAGTGCTAAGCTGACAACAACTAACACAGGCATGCACTAGTGCTGATGAGAAGAATTCGACACAATATTCATGAATGAGCGCATAATCGAATTCTGCCCCTCCGCTTCATAGTCACATGTTAACTACTTCAGTCAACAACACCCTTATGAAATCGCGTCATCAGTTTGTTCAGGGTCTTGAACTAAATTAATATAAGAAGCTTAAGTCATAAATGTGTATTTATAAAGTGTAAGAGAGATACTTGTGTGACGGTCCACCAACAATTACTTTTATATACAAGAAAATATTTTCTACAAAATATGTTATACGCGACACGAGTCAATTGTCAGTCCTGTTTTAAAGGTGGACGCAATAATGCCCATTTAACAATATCGACAACCAAAATAGCATCATGGATATCCAGTGTAACCTGGAGAATATTCAATAATACTGTGTGGTGTATGATTAAACTACAAATAAATATTTCAAAACTCCAATTTGACTCTCAGTAAATAGATATTTCAAAAATGTTACGATCCACAGATTTTGAAAAATGTCTCTTTTTAGCTCTTGCAATTAATTTTATTCTATATCGGAATTCTCACTCCTTAAATCTCAGCAATTGCTATGTGACCTCTAATTATTGACCCAGTAAATGTTTGAAAGCCTGTTGCAAAGAAAAGCTCACGGCAAAGATTTAAATTTATTTGCATGCATGACATGCTGGTGCATGGTGGCTTAACTTTCATTCATTCATGTCTGCGAGGCATTTTTGTAAGTTTCTGAAAAGTTAATTTTTATTTTTCTTTTTTTTTTCTTTTTATTTCTTTTTGTGTGCGACCCACCGACAACAGCGACAACATCAGGCGAAGAGAAAAAAACTTAATTGTCATACTTTAAGACCTGAAAGCCTAAAAAGCAACAACAACAATAACAACAACAGCCAAAACCCGGTAGTTTATTAAAACAAAGCACGATTACAATGTGATAATCAAGTGTCTGTTAATGTAAGCGAACGGGTGAGTGAGTGTATGGGTATGTTTGTCAAGCATAAAATTCCAAAGAAAAGCAATTAAAATGCACTTAAATAAATAAAAGAAAACACGACAGCCAGAAAGAAAAACAGACAGCAACATTGTAAAAATACTCGTATGTAAAAAAAAGATACAAAAATTTTAGTCCAAAAACGCACCTTTTGCTACAAAGGAGATGTTGTTGCTGTTGTTGTGTAGTAAGCAGTTGCGGTGCTTTTTTTGTTCAGAAGCAACTTTTGAAGAATCCAGAATGGAAATGTGGCTCAAAAAGTAAAATTTAACGGCCGGCAATTTTATTTGCCAGACACTTCTTATACACACGATAAGTATTGTGCCAACAAAAAACGGATAAGCCTGTAAGTAGACGTGGTGTTTCTCTGCAAACTATACTTTGGAAAACTTTTGCCAAAAAACCGAGAAAATTTCCGAAATCTGGCAACCATCATCATTGTGGCGATTAACTTCATTTAAGCATTCTGAAGAGGTGTAAGCCCAACAGCAACTACAATAATAAACTTAATGCATTTGCTCATGCCCAGTTAGCACACAAACCGTGTGTGCGTGTGTGCCAGTGTGTATAATATATTGCTAGTTATTTTACCACCTCTGGAGAGTAGTCACAGTGCGTGTATATTTTATTGATTATCACCACCACTTTGGCTTATAAATAAAAATATGTAGGTTAACCGTTATTAAGAACAGCAAAAACAACAACAAGAAGAAAAGCAACAAAGACGACAGCAACAAATAATGTTCATAGCTTAATTCCTTAACAAAGAAGCCTTTAATGACAAGAATCATTTAAAAATTATTACTTTAGCCAAATATTTAACATCTGATTTTATTTGATCTTATAAATTTTGCTGATTTTAATAGCTGGCCAATTTGACGTTTTACCAATTTTTTCTTGATTGCAATGCAATTTCTTTTCCTGTCAGTGCTCATTATGTCCAGGCTTTTCCATAGTGTCCCAAATTGGGGTATCATTTTAATTTTGCTGACATTTTTTATACCCTCCAAAAAAGTTATTAAAGGCTATATTTACTTTGTCATTCCGTGTGCAACTCAAAGAAATATCCATCTGAGACCGTATTAAGTATAGATATTCTTGACCAATGATGAGCTCTACGACGATCATGGCTAGATCCATCCGTCTGTGGAAATCACGATTCAGTCCAAACGAAAAGAGCCAGACCCTTGAGACTTGGTATAAATATATCTTAAAGGATAACACAGGACAAGTTCATAAATGGGCTGAATCGTGCTAGAGGGAAAAAGGTTCCCCTTAGAAGAACTTATGGTGATTTCTTTCTGAAAATATGTAACATTTTCCTAAACAACTACAATTGGGCGAATTTTAATATAAAAAAAAATAATAATTTTCCGCAAGAGATGGTACATTAATTTGTAATAAATTCACTATTTCCAAATGCCATAATATTGCCATTTTTTTTTATTGCAAAGTGCAAAATATGTAGCATTCTTTTTTAGAAAAGAAATCAACATTAACCAACCACATCTAAAAAGAAGCAGAATTTGTAAAGTTTTTTTTTTTTGTAATTTTGTTAAGCAAATGATATATTTTTTTATGTCAAAGAAGGTTCAAAGAGTTAAACTTAATTTTAAATATTGCCCGGACAAAAATTTTGTTCGGAAAACATGTATGAATCCGCCTTTAGAGCCATAAAATAAAAAGAAGTAATATTTGAACTCCGCCTCCTTTTGTGGGCGGTATCATATGCAAATATACTGTCATAATTTAACAAATTGTATTACTTAAGCCCATATTCATTAAAAAAAGCATTTTTAAGCTTTTATGGTGAAGCTGAGACGTAACCTGGTACTCCTCTGCCCTACTCCCCTCCTCCCCCTTTGACTCTATAAAAAAAAGTATATTAATATTTTGTACACTTAACGGTGCCAAAAAATTATTTTTAGTGTTTTATGGCAAAGGTGAAATGTCTCCCTCACGGCCCTTGCCAGAGCGACCTCAGCAAAATACAGTTTTAATACCCTCCAAAAAAATTGGATCCAAAAAATTATATATAGGGTGTTTTTTATAGAGTGATACAAGTTTAAATCATAATAACACATAGTAATATATTTTTGATATCAATGAAACGGTCTTTATTGGATAGAAAATTTTATGCAATTAATGTTTAAATATGATTTCGGCCATGTGGCCGCCACGGCTGGCGCGTACAAGGCGCAATCTGGAACACCAATTTTCAACAACTAAAAAAATCTTCCATAAAGTGGAAGGACAAAATCCCAGTTGCTGAGGACGGCGACGAATTGATTGATGAGGATTATCTTCAATGCTTTCCTGTACAGAGGCTACAGATTCTTCAGTGAGCACTGTTTGGCGTCTCACGCGATGCACATTATCAGTAACAGTAAATGTGGTCCGAAAACGCTCTATTGTTCTTCGAAGGACGATTATGTACGCCATAAAATGGAAGAAGTGCACGATGAGTTTGACGAATAGAACCATTATTTTGATTAAAAATTTTTACAATTTGCATGCGTTGCTCTGGTGTAAGTCGATCCATAATGAAATGTCAAAGCAAACTAAACAAAAAGCAACTATCAGCTGTTAAATGGGTGGTCAAATAAAGCAGTGATGTCAACTCAAAGTTGTATCACTCAATAAAAAACACCCTTTATATTCTTGATCAGTGACGATCTAAGACGATCTAGCAATGCCCATCCGTCCGTCTGTGGAAAGCACGATATAGTCTAGTAAAGGGGGCGGGATTCAAACTTACATTACTTAAGCCTACATTGTTTAAGCCTACAATCTGTAAAAATTTATTTTGTAAGGTTTTACAGAGAAGGTAATCTGCCTTATTACCGTTCTCGAATCGACTCGAGCGTTTGTAATAGATTAAAGAAAAATCTTGTATTTTTCTTTAATCTATTACATTCTTTCGAGTCGAATCGAGAACCGTAATAAGGCCCAATATGTTCTCTTATCTTTCCCTACCCTAACACTTCCCAGCCCCTCTTTGCTCCGAAATGACCTCATAAAAAAAAACAAATTCTAAAAAATTTTTTTTTTACGATTTACTTGAGATGTCTCCCCCATGGAATTTCTCGGAGTGACCCTGTATAGAGCTTTAAAATTGGCACAAAAATGTCTTAAAGGAGCTGTGACCCAGTAGGTTAAATATTTGGAATTTACCTCAGTCCCTTTTCTGCATGTTGATATAAAATATTAATACGTAAGTTTTTATGCGGACGGAAAGGTGTCCCAGTCATGCTTCTCCCAACACATTGGAGACGACCGTATTAAAATAAGTTTGTTTCTTGTTTACTTAAGCAAATACCATAAAAATGTAAATTTTAATAAGAATACAAAATGGAATTTTTTATTTAGTAAATATCTGTAGGATGTTTAAGATTCGATCCGGTCGAATATAACGTTTGCACTTGTTTTTATTAAAATTAAAATGATATTTCAATTTTGATCTCCTTTGTTAAGCACTACTTTGTTTATTAAGTAAATCGATTATTCGACTATTCAGTTGTGACTGAGAGTAATATTCTCCCATTTGGACATTATGAATGAGTTCAATTTATTATGAGTCATTATCTATTGTGCTACAAAAATTAATTTCCTAAATAAAATCAGTTTTCAAATGTCTATAAACTCTGTGCCAATAAAATGCTAATCCTTTGTATCTCAATGAAATTTTATGTAAAACTTTAATTATTCCAAATATCATGTAATTCCTCGAAATTGCAATGTTTGGCTCTTGCTGGAGCTAAATATTGAACACAAATCTTTACGTAACTGAAAAAATAATTCTATTCTATTCGACAAGCCAAGAAAAACACAACAAAATCTATAAAAAATGTGTACGTGATTGATATCATGCCGTCTAGATGAGATTACATTTTAATAAAATGCTATAGAATACACGTTGAAATCTCAAAATTAAAACACTTTCTTGGAACATTGACCGCAAATTGTCACACAGTGAAGTGGTTGTTCTTAAAAGGGCAGGCACATCGCATAACGAGCCAAATGTAAGAATAATTCTACAGAATCAAAATAAATGGCAGGATGCATGTACGACATTTTGTTTTGCTTTGATTTGGTTAGAAAATTAGCATGAGGACTAGATACTCTAATATATTTAGCAATAACGGATTCATTCATGTATTTGGTTTTGAAAGAAAAAGAAAAAATAAAATTACAAAAGCATCCAAATAGGTCACACAAGTTATTTAGAAAAGCCAGTAAAAAATATCAGCAAACAGGTTTGTTTGTTTCAAAATTACCTTAAAAGAGGCACGATTTTTATATGATGATTTCCCAATGGAAATTGAAAGTGAAATTTAGCTTTTAAACAGAATTTCTTATTACTAATTTTTTTCTATAACAAAAGCGATTTTCTTGTCTGCGGAAATCAACCAGAGTCTTTGACGGGAATCGAACCCACGACCATTAGACTGATAGGGTAGCATTGCTACCCATCAGTCACAGAGGCCCCCAAGCTTTTGCAAGGCAATTGTGTCTAAGATTTATTTCACCACCAGCTGTTTTAGCCCGGACGGGGCCTTACACAATCACCTTGCTCAAGTATTCATTTCTATAATAGGACTGGTCACTGAACAACTATTAGCAACGACAGACATTATCATGTACTCGTACTTAAGAGCAGACGAACAGCACCCTCTTTCGTCGGCCCTGTAGCAAAAAATTAACTCATCTTCCTTCATCTGTCCTTTCAATACTATCCCCTCCTTTCTAGTTCCGGCTCAATGCATTGCATATGTAGGGGTCATCCCCTGAGTGCTGGTCCAAGTTACAAAAAAAAATATGCTATGGACCCTAGCCCTGTTCGAGACCACAGTTGCACGTTCACCTTCTTCCAGACTATTATAACGCCATCTATTTCCCCTGAATTATGATATGCACTCCATTTCCTTTGTCGTTTCAAAGATTGTGCTGTAACATTTTCCACAGAAAACATAAGATGAATTGATATTTACAATACCATCCCATTTACAGCCAAGTGACTTGCTCCTGCATCCTATATAATCCGAGCAAACTCAAAATGACTCTATTTAAGACAAGTAAAACCGTTATATTCGACAGGGTCGAGTCTTAAATACCCTCCAAAGATTTAGTAAGTACAAATTCTATTTTTATTCTTATTAAAATTTAAATTTTTTTATGGTATGTGACTTAAGTCAATAAGAAATTTATTTTAATGCGATCGTTTCCAATGTGTTGGGAGGAGCATGGCTGAGACAGCGTTCCCTCAGCATAAAACCAATTTACGTATTAATATTTTATATCAACATGCAAAAACAGCGACTGAGATAAGTTAAAAATATTTGACCTGGTGGGCCACAGATCCTTTAAGACACTCCGCAGCATTTAGCTCATGTCTGATTTGACAGATAATTAGTTTTATTCTTCCGCTGAACAAATATTGTTGACCATCCAATGCGTTTTCGCTTCGCTATGTGGGCCTGCGATCGACTTACAGAAGATGCCGATTTTGCCAAAAAAAATCATCTTTTCAGATGAAGCTCATTTTGATCTTGGCGGGTATGTAAACAAGCAAAATTGTCGCATTTGGGGCACAGAAAACCCCCACGCATACATTGAAAAGCCGACGCACCCAAAAGGAGTCACTGTTTGGTGAGGATTTTGGTCCAGAGGCATAATTGACCCATTTTTCTTCGAAAATGAGCAAGGAGTGGCCGTTACAGTCAATGGCGTTCGTTATCGGGCCATGCAGCCATTTGAATGAAATTATTTTCCATTATTAAGCGGAAGGATTGTACTTTCACATAAAAAAAGAAATTTGAGAAATTTATTCAGTAGTTTTTTTATAGCATTTTCTAAAAAAAAGGTATTTGGCGGACCCTTTATAATATCGTACGTCAACGCCCACTTAAGGAGGCGGAGTCCAAAAATAGACTATATCATGTTTTCCACAGACGATCATTACTGATCAAGAATATACATATACTTTATGAGGTCCAATTCTTTTTGGAGGGCACTAAAACTGTATTTTGTCGGGGTCGCTCTGGCTACATTTCACATTTGTCGTAAGATTCTAAAAATAAATGTTTGGGATAATTAAATACAAAAATAAAAAAAAATTTTTTTTTTTTTTATAGAGTCATTTAGGTGGTGAAGGGGGAGGAGGGGCTAGGGCAGAGTAGTACCAGGTTACATCTCAGCTTCGTCATTAAAGCTTAAAAATTTTATTTTTAAGGAATGTAGACTTAAGTAAAACAATTTGTTAAATTTTCACACTATTTTTGCATATAATAACGCCCACTAAAGGGCCGGGGTCCAAAAATATATTTTTTATTTATTTTATGGCTTCAAGTTTAACGCGTTGAACCATATTTGACATAAAAATATATCGTTTGCTTAACAAAATTACAGAGAACCTTTAAAAATTATGTTATTTTTTTAGAGGTTGGTTTAGTTCTTCTTAGGGGAATTTTTTCCCTCTTGCCCGATTTAGCCCATTTCCGAACTTGACCTGTGCTATCCTTCAAGATATATTTATACCAAATTTCAAGAGTCTGGCTTTTTTCGTTTGGACTGAATCGTGATTTTCACAGACGGACATGCTCAGATCGTCTTAGATTTCATCACTGATCAAGAATATATATATTTTATAGGGTCTCAGATAGATATTTCGTTGCGTTACAAACGGAATGAGAAAGTGAATATACCCCCCATATTCCTTTTTGGAGGGTATAAAAATTATGTTTTGTTTTTAAGGCTTTTTTAGTTTCTCTTAGGGGAGCTGTTTTCCCTCTGGCCCTATGTAGCCCATTTAGCAACCCGACCTATCATATCCTTCAAAATGTATCTACTACTAATTTCAAGAGTGTGGCTCTTTTCTTCTGCACTGAGTCGTGTTATTCACAGACGGGCGGACATGGCTATATTGTCTTAGATTCCATTAGTGATCAAGAATATATATACTTTATGGTGTCTCAGAGGGATATTTCACTGCTTTACACACGCAATTACAAAGTGAATATATCCTCCAATTCTTTATTCGAGGGTATAATTATTACAACCACTAAAAGCAAGTTTTTCCAGAATTCATGGAATTTTCTATCTCTTAGAGATTTTAAGCTCTAAAATTATATCTGAAATTAATTTTTTGTACATGATCTAAAATATATCAATGGAATACCAACATTGGATATTGGCTGGAGTAGTAGAACACGAGTCTATGAAGCGGATGGTCCTGAGTTCGAGCCCGCGCTGAGTCATGAAATATTGAGTTGAATTCTTCTGATCAGCGTTAGTGCGTGGTTGTGTTAGTTGTTGGCAGCCTGTTTCAATGATGAAGGCATAGTCACTGAACATAATTGGCAGCGACTGACACTATCATGTACTAAAAAGCAGAATAACAGCACCCACCTTCGTCGGCCCTGTAGCAAAAATTAGCCGGCGAAGTAAAAGGTTGAAATAGCTACAAAAAAACTGTCTATCTTCTCATCTTTCCTAATCTGTCCCCTCGTTTTCAGTTCCCGCGCAATGCATTGCATATATAGGGGTCACCTCCTGAGTGATGGTCCAAGATAAAAAAAACAAACTTCGCGTTTTCTGGTAACAGGGCTGACTATAAAAATGTATTATAGGAAGAGTGCTGCCACAGTAGCAGATTGTCTACAAAAAATGTGATATTGAATATGCCAAGAAGTTGTTCCTCATTGTTCTCAGTTCCTTTTACAGCCGAGGTTTTGGGATGAGGAGTTTTCGCCAGTTAATCACATACAATAATTTTACAACAATGCGCCCTAAGCCCATTAAAACTTAAAAACTTTCAAATATAAAATTATTCAATTTTGTGCAACAATAATATATAAAAAAATGTTTTCAAGTCTTTGAGCATCTTGCGATTTGCATAATAATAATAAATTAGTTTTGTAACGGTGTGCAAGTGCGAAACACTAGCCCCGACGTGTCGGCAGCCGCATTATCAAATCATAAGTGAATGATTCGTTAGATAAGCTGCATTGGAATTGCAAAATAATGGAAAACATCAAAGCTTAAGAATTTCTTCTTGCAGATTGTACTTAATATTAAAAAATGCATTCGGAAAAACTTACCAAATGGTGCATTTATTTCTGAAAGTAGAAGAAAAGAAATACATTTTTATTAGTTACTCGTATGAAAAAAAGGAATAATTTTACATATCAATAGAATTTTTAAATAAAATGTCAGGTTTTGTACAATGTCTGTGCTGTACGATCATTGCGATTGAATTGTGATGAAAATGAGATAGTTTATTTGCTTGCAGATGAATATGAAACAGAAACTTTAGTAAAAATTTTAAAGTTTTCCATTAGGCGTTTTTGTCTCATTCGAATATTCAAATTTATCTTGCTTAGAATTTTTATTCTATTTTATTAATTACTAATTCTAATAATTTTCTAACCCTAAAATACTGTAATATTCTTAATATTCCACTCTTAATATAAATAAATAGAATTTGAACCAATTCATTTATTAAATAAAAATATAAACTGCAGTTTAGCAGATTTGAACTTAAGCCCGTTGAAAAATTAACATCCAATACGCAAGAAAAAAGTTCGACTAATAGAATATAAATTCATACATAATTGTAATATTTTTTTAAATTTTTATAATTGACAAACATAATAAATAATCGAACCAAATTCTTGTATTTGATTTTTTTTCCTTTACTATTATTTTATACCCTTCAAAAAAGGATTTGAAGGGCATATTCACTTTATTATTTCATGCGTAACGCGGCGAAATATCCCTCTAATATTCCATAAATTATATATATTCTTGATCCGTCTGTCCATGTGTGGAAATTACAATACAGTCGAAACGTAGAAGAGCCAGACCCTTGAAATTTGGTATAGATCAATTTTGAAAGATAGCATATTTCAAGTTCGTAAAATGGGCTGAATTAGGTCAGAGGGAAAAAAGTTCCCCTAAGAAGAACTACACCAACCTCTTAAAACAACATGATTTTTAAAGTCTTTTTATGTATTTTTTTTCAAACAAATGACATATTTTTGTGGTCAAAGAATGACCAAAGCATTGAACTTTGAGCCAGAAAATCGGAAAAAGCTATTTTTAGACCCGCCTCCTATAGTGGGCGTTGACCTAAAATATTATATGCAAAAATAGTGCAAATATTTAACAAATTGTATTCCTTAAGCCTACAATCCTAAAAAATTAAATTCGTATGCTTTTATATCTGATTTTCCTTCCCCTTACCTATCCCTTCGCCCAGCTTTGACCTCTAAGTGACCCTATTAAAGAAATGTTTTTCTACATTTAATTACTCTGAACTTTTTTCTTTTTTAAATCTTTACGGCAAAGATGAAATGTGTCCCTCACGGCCATTCCCAGAGTGACCCTGACAAAATAGAGTTTTAAAATGAACTCTTATGCAGTAGGTTGAACATTTACCTCTTTGCCTTTTTGTGCGCGTTGATATAAAATATTAACTGCCAAAAATAACGTTAATTGAAATTATTTGGAGGGTATTTAAGATTCGAAACGGGCGAATGTAAACTTCCTATTTTTTTTTCTATACAGTAGAAAAAGCAAACAGAAAGTGAAAAATTTGGAATAAAAACTAAAAGTGACTTAATTTAGAAACGAGCACAAGAAGTTCTCAAATTATACCGATAAGTTCTGCCAGTTGGATGATTATAAAAATATTCTAAAAATTTCAGTCTTTATAAAATAATTTAAGTTTAATAAAAATTCTTAAAAAAATGATTTGCAGACTTGATCTTGAGTCTGATTAAAAAATTATTCGGGCCTGTTCTGTAAATCACTTCGGGCTGAAATCGCTTGAATTCAAAAATAAATCATTGTTCTGAAAACGTTCTTAAAATTAGATATGGCAGTTTTCTTCTGGATATAATATTTGAAGCTATATATAACAGCAATATTGAAAAATGTCTGGAAAAATATTTCTATTAGTGGAGATAATTTTCTAAAATCACGCGATTTTAAACCGACGTGATTTACAGAACAGGCCTGATTATTTTTATTTTGATTTAAAAAATTGCTGAAGAAAAATATGTATATAAAATATATTGAAATAAAATAAATTATTAATAATTATTTGTAACGCAGCACAGTGGGGTGAATGGTAGAGAAAGTGGCGATTAATTCATAGAACTTGTAATCTTAAAATGTTGTTATTTTTTATTGATGAGTATTAATCAATAGATAAAAAACCAGCATTTAAAAAAAAAAATAAAAAAAATAAAATTTTTAACCTTTTATGGGCTTTTTGTATTTTGGAGAAAATGGTCTTACTTGACTATTTTAGCTGTAACTTTGGAATGAAAAACGATAAATTAGTAAATGAAGTTTTATATTAGGGCATACTTTATGTGTTTTTAGAAAAAATGATAAAAAGGTTATAAAAACAACTTGTTTTTTTGTTTTGTTTTTTTTACTTTGTTTTTTAGCCACCGGAATTCTCTCACAAAAACCTTCATAACTCAAAAATCGCAAAAATGCGCAGATAGCCATTTTGGGATTTATTAGCTAAAATCTTATATTTTAAGAGCATAAAAGCAGTTTTTCCTGCACTCATCCGCAAAGTTGTTGAAACTCAATGTATATATCAAAAATATCACATTTTTGGAGACGTTTAATTTTTTTTTTAATATTTCTAAAACATTTATCTAAACAAAAAATAATCCTTTAAATGCTCATATACCTGAAGTTGACGGTTTCATTACAAAACTTTTACTTATAGAAGTCTTAACAAAAACTATAATCACTTGAAATATAAAAATTTGCTCTTTTAATCAATGCGCGCAAAAATAACAAAAATGATTGAATTTTGAACACACACTGCAAATAAAGTAAACTACCAAGAACTTTTATTTTAGCAGTTAGTGATTTCGAATTTTATCTAATTTCATATGGTACCAAATACGGTTGTGAAAGTTAAAGTTAATCTATTGAATTGATCGCCACTTTTGAGGGCTTTCACCCCACTGTGGACCGTATTGAAATACATTTTTTTTATTGTTTACTTATGCCAAATACCATAAAAATGCAAATTTGTGCTGTTGGCTGAAGTAGTAAAACACGAGACTATGAAGCGGAAGGTCCTGAGTTCGATCCCCCGCTGAGTCATGAAATATTGAGTTGAATTTCTTCTGATCAGCAATAATGCGCGGTTGTGTTAGTTGTTGCCAGCCTGTTTCAATGATGAAGGCATAGTCACTGGTCACTGAACATAATTGGCAGCGACTGACGCTATCATGTACTAAAAGCAGAGTAACAGCACCCACCTTCGTCGGCCCTGTAGCAAAAATTAGCCGGCGAAGTAAAAGGTTGAAATAGCTACAAAAAAAAACTGTCTATCTTCTCATCTTTCCTAATCTGTCCCCTCAATACTATCCCCTCGTTTTCAGTTCCGACGCAATGCATTGCATATATAGGGGTCATCCCCTGAGTGCTGGTCCTACTCTTAAAAAAAAAAAATTTAATGAGAATGAAAATAGTTTTTATTTATTTACTAAATATATGGAGGGTATTTAAGATCCGCCCCGATCGAATATAACGTTTTTACTTGTTTTTCTTATATCTAGTGCTAAGCTAAAGACTTACTGAAGGTAAGTTTGCATGAAGAATGATTTCTACACTGATCACACATCATCCGTAGATTATATAGATATAGCCTTTTCAAAAGCTGTCACTACGGTCCATTTTTAATGCTTGTGTCTAATATTTCTGTATTGAAAAAAGGCGTTAACAAGATTGGAATTCCACATAAATATAAACTTTATGACTCTTCCAGGCCATCTATACGCAATTAGTGATTTTTTCAATTTTTAACTGGGTTCATGTAGCAGATTTATTTAATGTTTGATATGCTTGCATATTTTCATCTAAAAAGGAAAATTTTTCATGTTGAGCATAACCGTTAACCATGAGTGCAATGACCACTAAAACTATTTTATTTTACAAAAATCTAACTGTTCTAATGTTTATTTCTTTAAATGGATATCGAATTTCTTGATATTTGCAAGTAGAAAAAATAAACATTCAATTTTCCTCACCTTGAAAAAATTGCTGGCTGGCACTTCCTTCAGTACTTCCTAAGGCATGACAAACGGAAAACAAACTTTCTATCTCATTAGTTTCTCGTCATCAGCAGTTTAACACATTGCGCAATAATACATACACACATGCACACACACATGGAATTTTAAAAGTGAATTAAAACAATTTTGTTGTTATACTTCTTTTTCTTATATGTTTACGAGTATTTGTTGTCTTTGAAATTCTCGTATCAAATTACCCACAAATTAATTTTTAAAGGTAAAACCTCCAATGCCAGCAGTTGTTTTCTTTTTTATTTTATAATCGAGTTTTTTGTTTGTTTTGTTTGTGAAGTTATAAGTGAATCTTGAACAAATAACACGTGCCTTGGAAATTTCATATGTTCTAGTTTGGTTACGGTCAATAAATATTGAGAGATTTTTCATTCATTTCTTGTCAATATATTTGTGGGTTTCGTTGTAAACGCTGTCGACAAACAAAAGTTTTGAATGAATTAAGATTTTTTCTCATTTTTTTAAAATTTCGTTGTGGGGAACAATGAAAAATTAAGGATATCAAATTAATAGCAAAATGCTAGTCGTGTGTGTGTGTGGTGGGGAAAACACAAGGTGTTTTCTTTATACTGTTGTAAAAAGAAAAGTGAAATCTAGTTAACAGTTGTTCAAAAAAAAAAAAACCACAAACAACATTTATAATATTTTTTCCTTTCATAACATCCGGTGTTATAATTATTAATTTGGAAACTACAAAAAATATTTGTAAAACTAAGTTTTTACATGAAAAACATATGGGTGGCTTTCTTCAAGCTGTACTTAGAGAAAAAGTGATCTTGGGACTTTTAGAAAAATATTTTCTGTAAAGCAAAGGATGCATAAAGGCTGATTGTAATAAAAAACTATTAAGAAAACTACAAACGTTAAGTTTTCTGTACCAAAATCTTATATAAAATTAAGAAGAAAGAAACGTTAAAGACCTCTCCAGGGCTCGGTTGTTGCTGCTTTTTATGAATAATCTAGTATATCAAGCTTTTGCTGATAGCAATATATCCCATTCACACTCATTTAATTATGGGTCATCAATGGCTGATAACGAGATGATGGATGATGTAAACAATCCCTATGATTGTGTAAGGCGTTGGCGTTTACGCCTCAGACGATTTTCGTAGTAGATTAAAGAACATTTTTTGTGTATTTCTTTTATCTTGTACAAAAAACGTCTTCGGCGTAAACGCCAACGCCTTACACAATCAGGCTGAATAAGTGATCTCTAAATATATCTGAATGGGATGGAAACTCAATTCTTAACCACCATGCTGCACCATGTACAACCCGCCCGCTCCATCTGTTGATGTGTAATAATATAAATATTAAAAAATAAGTGGGTCTGGAAGTTGTGGGCATCAAAGTGAAGCGTGCTATCGGATTTATGGACTATATCGAAATCGCCTGTATTTTTAGTAACTTTCACGATCTTTATGCTGTAGAACGTACATAAGCAGTAGCTCCAAGAATGTTACCCTTAATATTCCAAAGAAATATTTAAAATGTTTTGCAATAAACATTAGCATAAGCTGAGCTTTCAAAACTATATCATCGTCTTCAAGGCTGAGGGCAAATTACGTTACTCGATGTCGAACGAAATTCGTATTTAAATTGTATGGAAATTTCGGTCGATATCGAATGCGGTAATTTGGCACCTGATCTGTATATGCATCAGATCAGTTTCAAATAAATTACGCAGAAGTGCTTTAGTTTTGAAACGAAATCTCTCCCATCTGGGATATTATTTTCACAGCATGCTTTTGGCCATAAGTGACGTTCGGAATTTTATTATTCCGCTAACATTTGAGAAAACTTCCTTTTCAAAACCAAAGTCTTATTAATATTAATTTGATATATTAATAACATACAAAGTTGTAATATAGTGTTCAGACATGCATTTTAAATTGAGTCAATTAACTCAATATTCACTTAATTGATATAATTATCTTCCTGTTCGCATATACAAAAGTTAGTGAATTCGATTAACGTATTACAACTAAAAGTAAAAGTTTTTCATATAAATGAAAACCTCAAGTTCTAATCTGGGATTTTTCTTTTGTATTATTTTTTTCAATTTTGCTTTAATTTTTTTTTGTCTTGTACCAGCACTCAGGGGATGACCCCTACACATGCCATGCATTGTGCCGGAACTAGGAAAGTTAATAATAAATTTAATGTCAATAAGTTAATTTTAAGTAATATTATTGAGCTTGAGGCTTATTTTTATAAAATAATAACTTCAAACAGCTAATTATTTATTTAATAACAAAATTTAAATTATATGAAGTTAAATATTTGTTGTTGGTCTTTATTTTTTATATAAAAATTAAAAAAAAAATAAAAATTTTTTCTATACATATTATAAACATTTCAAAATTGAAACTTTTTTCTTTCCTGTCTACATTATGAAAATTGAAAAATTAAAAAACTGAGGAAATGAATATAATTATTAATAAAATTTGAACACATTCTAGGTTACCCTATAATCCTTTTAACAATCTATTCTTGTAAATTAAATGTGCTACACTATCAGTATCACCTTTAAAATGAATTCTTTTATTTAATGGTACATTTATTATCTGTAACATTTCTAACATATAGCGATGTTTATACCTATTTCAGTAAATCCAAAGTCATGTTCCTAAAAAAAGTTCAATCATTTAACTTCAACACGGCCAGACATATTTTGTTTATAATTTTTTTACTTTTTCCACATTTTAGGTGCTAAGTCTCTGCTAACTTTGTTCAGTGAATTGCGTTTTGCTCACTCAACACACTTTTTTGCAGTGCTGCATTTATAATTTTACTTTTTACTTGATTTTAAAGCAATAAATTGCTAATTGACCAATCATTAAACTAAAATTTTGGAAGTTTAATTGAGCTCAATAATGGCATTAATTGCAATAATATTTAATAGGGAAATATTTAATTAATATATAGTCTAAATGCCGTCAAAATATGTTGTTTTTGAAGTGTGCCTTAAAATATTCCAATAAAAAAGACCTTCCAAGGACTTCAATAAGATGATAAACTTTGGACCCGTAAACAGAAAAAATCTAGATAACTTCTAAAGATTTTGATCTAGGATTGAAGAAGTTCTCTCTTTCGGCGCCTTTTCAGTAAATCCAAAGTCATGTTATTAATGTTAAGTAAATCTAGTTTTTGTACGTCATCTTTAATAAATGCAAAGGAAGTAATTTTTCATTACTTCTATGTAAAGTCGCTTACTGCGCACTGTGGTGTGAAAGCCCTCAAAAGTGGCGATCAATTCAAAAGATTAACTTTAACTTTCACAACCGTATTTGATACCATATGAAAGTAGACAAAATTCTACATCACTAACTGCAAAAATAAAAGTTCTTGGTAGTTTATAAAATTTGTGTAAATAGGAACTGTTATCAAATTCAACTAAGCCACCTATTAAGTGGTGATAAACACAATACACATGAACACTGATGATGAAAGTGTTGCGACTTTCGAAAACAGCTGTTCTGCTCTGCTGTGTAAGTTGAATAAAACTGATGTTGACTTTCCTTTGTGCCTTGGAATATTTATCATGTCTTGCTGAGATTTAAAAACAAATTTCGAACAATTAGCCTATGAATCTTAATTCAATTTAATATAAATTAACTTAATTTTTAAGGTTTCTTCCTTTTTTTAAATTTCATACGGATGTAGTATGAACTTATTTTTTAGATTTGGTAGTAAATGTAATTCAGTGGGACAGGAAGTTGTATTTTTTGTAACAATATTAAAGAAAACAAAATATATAAAAAATTAAGTTAATTTAAAACACAAATCAGTTTGAAGTCAAAAAAAAGCGAGTTAATGTATAAAAATGTAGTTAATTTTAAAAATATTTAAATTTTAAATAAAACAACTTAGTTTTAAACAACAATTAAACAAAATTTAAAAACAATTGAATTTGAAAATGAACATACTTAAAAAATTAATTTAATATGAAAAATGTTGAATGTGATATGCAAAAATTTTAATATATTTTAAAAATAATTTAATTTGTTTGAAATAAATGTTAATTTGTTTTGAAAAATATTGAGTTTGAATTTAAATAATTTTAATTTGAACTAAAAAATTTTTAATTTGGGAGTAAAAACCTATATATACTCTATGGGATCTTAGAGGGATATTTCGCAGTACATGCCGATCATAAAAAAAGTCCATAGAGCAAAAATAATATTTATGATGTGAATAAAAATTTCCGGCTCTGCTTTGAACATGGTTAAGCAATTTGGATGAGAATTACGTTTACAATAAAATAATAAAATAAAATTTATTGATTTACCAAGTGGAATATTATTTAACAGACCAAAAGTTCGAATCTGCGATATGGAAATTATTTTGTATGAATTTGGTCAAATTATAATTTTTACTAAGGGTGGAATATTAAAAGAATTTTTTTTTATTATAATGTTCAACTTATTACTTTAATCTACAACAAGTAAGAACTGCAGGTCTTAATGAATGCCAGCCACTGAAAATTATTATTCGTATTCATTTTTATTCACATATTCACTACACAGAATTAATCCATCCATTTCTTTATCGCTGAGATATTAAACTCTTTCAGCTGGATCAGTCTGCTCAAAAAGGTGCTATAAATACCTTTACGCTTTTTTTTAACTCGTGTTAGTGCTCATTCTCACAATAATTTCTTGAATAGTTTTAGCTTAAAAAGTTGGCTTTCATTTTGCTAGCTTGGCTTAAATGTAGGTCAGTCAGCGTTATCGCATTCAAGAGAGTCTGTTAATAGTTGTTTTTGGGTTTTAAAATTAATTTTTATTTTTATTTATTTTTTTTTTTTGATTTTCTGCAACATCAACTGCTTTGTCAAGTACTCGAACTTGCTGACTAAAGTTCTTGGACTTGATCATAGAAGTGGTTTTGTTAACACAATTCAAGGGGGGAAATACCGACACACACACACACGCACAAATAACCACCAAAAACCAAAAGCTGAAAATCAAATTACCTCGTTAATGACAATTGCAAATAAAAACGTCCACAAAGATTATTTATAAAAAAAACAAAGAAGTGTGGAATTACGAAATTGCATTTTTTAGTAAAAAAAATATATATAAAAATTGTAATTTAAGAATTTTTTTAAATAATTAAAAATAAAATACTGTGAAAAATGTATTGGCTAATATGACAACCTTTTTGCTTGTCTTTAAACGTTTTTAATATTCGTTTTTGTCATGTATCAATTTGATGTTAGTTTTTTTTTCTTTTAATTTTTTTTTCTTTTTGTGTAAACTTATTTCCTTATACGTTTGTTACAACGAAAAACCGTTGCATTTTTCCGTATGTATCTTGAAAATATTTATTCTTGGTTTGTTTTGGTTGTAGTTGTGCCTGTTATTATCAGGTTTTTTTAAAACCGCAAAACAAGTTCGAGTGACCTAAATACAGGTCAATACCAGGAAGACGTGTTAAACTATGATGAGCCTTCTTTCTCTTTTCTGAAGTTGTAATTTTCGTTTAGCTTTTATTTATTTTATTTTATTTTTTTTTTATTTTTGCATCGTTATGTTAATTCTGAGTTGGTATCTTTCAAGTTGCAATACTGTTTACGACAATTATCTATGCGTTTGTTTCATTGTGTGTTTGTTAAAAACAATAAATATTTATATTGAAATTTTTTTGATGAAAAAGTCAATACGATCCTATGTTGGTAATACGGAACAGCGGCCAATTTCGATAACTTCTGGTAAATTTTAAGCGGACCATATTTTTAGTAAAGAAAATTATATATATTTTATGGATCTTAAACTCTTCAAAATCATAGTGGACTTTGAAATGTTTAGAATATACAAAAAACAACAAAGTCTAGTTCTTTTTATATAATTCTCAATTGGTTTTTGAATGTTTGTGCATAAGGTGGTAGAAGCCTACTTGATGATTTGCTCTACGAACCAGTGGACTGCAGGCATATAAAAAGTGAATTGCAGCATTTTTATATCCTCCAAAAAAGAATTGGAGGGTATATTCACTTTGTCATTCCGTGTGTAACGCAGAGAAATATACATCTGAGACCCCATAAAGTATATATATTCTTGGTCAGTGATGAAATCTAAGGCGATCTGAGCATGTCCGTCCGTCCGTCCGTCTGTGGAAATCACGATTCAGTCCAAACGAAAAGAGCTAGACACTTGAACTTTATTATAAATATATCTTGAAAAATGGCATATGTTACGTTCGGAAATGACATAAATCCGGTCAGAGGGAAAAAAGTTCCCCTAAGAAGAACTAAACCAACCCCTAAAAAACAACATTATTTTTAAAGTTTTTTTGTAATTTTGTTAAGCAAATGATATATTTTTATGTCAGAGAAGGTCCAAAACGATAAACTTGGATCCAGAAAATAAAAAAAACGAACTTTTGGACCCCGCCCCCGTTAGTGGGCGTTATTATATGCCAAAATATTGTAAAAATTTAACAAATTGTTTTATTTCAGCCTACATTTCTTAAAAATATCTTTTTTAAGCTTTTATAACAAAGCTGAGTTATAACCTGATCCTCCTCTGTCCTACCCCCTCCTCGGCCTTTGCCCCCTAATGACCCTATAAAAAAAGGAGTTAAAAATAAATTTTACATTTAATTATCCTAAAGATTTATTTTTTGAGTTTTATGGCAAAGCTGAAATGTCTCGCCTACGGCCCTTGCCAGAGAGACCCCAACAAAATACAGTTTTAATACCCTCCAAAAGAATTGGACATCATAAAGTATATATATTCTGGATCAGTGATGAAGTCTGAGACGATCTAGCAATGCCCATACGTTCGTCTCTGGAACACATGATATGGTATATTTTAGGACCCCGCCCCCTTTAGTGGGCGTTGGCGGACGATATTATATAAAGCAGCTCTTTCCCACCAAGTTAACCTTTTTAAATTTACTTACTAACTATTTGGAGGGTATTTAAGATTCGACTCGGTCGAATATAACGTTTTTACTTGTTACTATTTTATTTTATTCTTATGTAACTTTCCATACATAATCTACTTTTTAGTACATAATCATATCAGTCGCTGCCAATTACGTTCAGTGACCAGTGCTATGCCTTCATCACTGAAACAGGTTGGCAACAACTAACACAACCACGCACTAATGCTGATCGGAAGAATTCAACTTTCATGACTCAGCGCGGTGTTGGACTCAGAACCTACTACTTCTGCCAAGAGCACTTAGTCTAGGAAGAAATCGGATCACAAACCCTCGATATAATCCTTTGAAGCAACGCCAGTTACTTCCTTGTATAACCATTGAATGCACTTCGATTTTTTTTTTTATAAAGTAACACAATCATTTGACCAAATCTAAATGTTAAATTTAAAACTAAAGGTAAACATGTTACAAAGCCACATTAGCTGTAATATGCTTTCGTTTAAACCCTTATGACACAGCAAATATTTCTAAGGTAATTTTTAAGGGAGGGAGGAAAAAATAAGGAAATAAATAATGCTGCAAAATAAGTGAGATCAAAACCATTTAACATGGCTAATAATCACTTGTTAAATTTCATTAATCATTTGTTAAACAAAACGAGCCTTTTTTTATAGAAAATTCCACTTTAAAGTGTCAACAATAAAACAAAATTGTCAGGCAAAAGGAAGTTAGAAAAAAAGGATAATCCTTTACCAAAAGGCTCCTTTAGCAGCTAGAAAATTATTATGAAAACTACCTGTATCGCTTGTTCGCTTTGGCGTAACTAAATAAACGCACCATCACGAACGAAAAGAAAAGTGAATGAGATACGTGTTAATTATGTTTGCTGATTGCCGTCGTCTTGAAATATTTTTAAAGGATTTCGGCTGTCTTCAGATCGGTATGTTTTAGTTGTTTGGCTTTATGCTTAAATGTGCTAAAATAATAATACTGTTTGACAAGTTAATCTGAATATTAATGGTTTTTAAACTCATTGTATATGGATGCGACACTTATACTTATACATTCATAAATACATCTTTATATGTTTGTATGTTAAATGTTGTTGCCATCAGCCACCAACTGGCGTCTGGCCGTATTTGCTTTGGGAAGGATTAAATGACACAAACGACTACAACAATGCAAGTAAACAGCACAATAAAGTTGCTACTTTAGTAGGCGTTTAAAGAATATTATTACCATTTTTGTTATTTTTTATTTCTTTTTTTTTTACTTTTAAAAATTTCCAAATTTCAAGATGATTTGGCAATAATTGCAGTTCCTACATCCTTTTATAGGTTTTACAAAGAAAAAATAACTGCATCCTTCTTTCTCTTTTTCCAAAGACAATTTTTTTTGTCACCAAAACTATTAATTTCTGACAGGCAGTTAATGTTTTTGGGCAAAAGAAATCTTTTTCATGTAGTAAAAAAATATGTTGTCCTTGAAAAACACACATTTGCCAGGCCACATGTTGTAATTTTGGCTGATGTTTTTAGCGGATATACAAACCCTTTCATTGGATAAGTTTATTTTAAAAATCAATAAACAAAAAAAAATAAAATTTCCCATCCATAACGTCCTGAACTTTTCATTCATTATCTCGAACATATTATTTCCGTTTGTTTAATAAAACATAATCACTTTTATTTTAAATTTATGAATTTCACCTTGGCACGCGTATTTGTGGCACAGTGGAGCCTGTTATCCTTTAAATGATATACATATGTAAAGCCTACAAGTTGCTAGCAAAATTTATTTATTGGGAGCTCTAGAATAGGAATTAGGAAAGTTAGAAGTAGCGGAAACCTAAAGAATTTATCGGGTAATATTTTTAAAGGCATACTTTTCTGCCGGTTTCGAATTTATATGTTTTCTTTTCAAAATATTTCATGTAATTTATTTCAAATATTCTCGCAGTTAAATTATGAAACCAGCAGCAAATACAAGGTGGGCCAAAAGAAGTCATCCGGTGACTTCTCCAGCGTGAACAGCACATCATGCTGTCACTTTGAACGAATGTAATGGATCCTCGCGCATCACTCGTGGATTTTTGGTGCCCCAGAAGCGGTAGTTTTGCTTGTTAACGTACCCGCTGAGGTGGCATCGATCATTATAATTTTGGTCGAAAAATCTACCACTTCGTCCTCGAGATTAAGAATGGGGAGTGTATCGATCCATAGCTTGTTCACTTGTATTCTACATCTGTCTAGTTTACAAATGACAAAACAGATTTGACATTGGCCGCCATTTGCAAAAATAAGAGCATCTTCCAATAGGGTGATTTCTATTGGACCACCTTGTACAGAAAATATTTAATAAATTAACTGAACCAATATTTACAATAAATTACGAAAAATTCTTTAATATAAATTTTTATTTTTCGTATTTTCATTGTTTACCAATAGAGAAATAAAATGATTTTTAACAAACAGAATTTGTTTGTTGTTAAAAGAGAACTCAATTCCGAATATGTTTCTTTATATAATTCTCATATGGTTCTTAAAATTTTGTGCATAAGTATAGAATCTATATAACAGATTTCCCTACTACTGACTGGGTGAAAGAACCTATGAAATGCAGGCATACCGTCACATTTAGCGTACAACAACCAAAGCAAATCTGTTACATGTCTGCTATTCATGCCACTGTGCGCTGTAAGTATTATGTTTGTAAAACAGATGCAAAGAGCTGCCGAGGTTAATAAAACTCCTTTAGAAATTAAAAAAAAGGGTTCCAGTTATTTGTTTGATTTTATTGATATGAAAGTGTTTGAAAAGGGGTTGTAAGAAGTGTGCGTAGCACGTGTGGCCAAGGAGTTGTAAATTAATCGATTACATCAAAATAAAATGATGAGGGAATCAATTTTGATTTTCAATAGTAATTGGATACTAGGAAATTTGACATCTGCAATTAAGGTTATTTTTTATATAAATTTAAGGAATAGTTAAGCATTATTATAGAACAAATACACACTGTAGTGACCTGAACTATACAATTCGTATAGAAATATTTATTATATTATATTCATGGCGATAAATATTATGGGATGCCAATAAAAAATAGACTTATAGACAATATGACACATTTCTATTTGTATTAAAATTTAAAGATTTATTATTTAATTTAAAAATTTTTTTACGAAAAATATTCGCTTTTTTGTAACCCAATTAATTGAAAATAAAAAGGGAGCCAACTCGTGCAATACGTAAACATATATGCAGCGTTGCCTTGTTTTGCTGTGTTTGTGGATAATGATTGAAATTGCGTTAGTCATTGCTGGCCTGTTTCAATGACGTATACGTTCGTCACGGTTGACACTAATCGTATCATATAGTTAAAAGAGCATTACAATACTCTCCTTCTTGAGCACTCTAGAAAAAAGATCGCCGCCGAAGTAAAGATTAAAATATTCGCAAGAAATTCTCGATCTTCTCATCTTTCTTTAGCTGTCGTTTCAATATGTTACCCAATTTTCTAGCTCTGGCGCAATGCACTGCATATATTGGGGTCACTCCCTGAGTGCCAGCTCTGTTTAAAAAACAGATGGCGTTTCTTGTGTCTTTAAAAGCTTTTCTTTTATTATACCCTTCACAAAGAGGTGAAAGGGTATATATAGGTTTGTGATTCCGTGTGTAATGTCCTCAATATTAACATGGGACCCCATAGAGTATATACATATATATTCTGGATCCTTATGAATAGCGATGACGAGTGAACGATGTCCGTCTGTTTGTACGGTTTTCCCAAGCCCCCAGAAGAGGTAGAGACTTCATTCTTACACAGTTGGATTGTAAAAAAATTAAATAGAGTGGTATTGAAATTCAGACAAATCTGAAATACGGTTCCAGAGCTGGGAAGGTTACACCTGTTTCTGGACACAAAATTAACTAGCAAAAATATATTATTTTTCTGAAACCTATTTCATACTTTGGAAAAAATTTAATTTGTATGAAAAACTAAAAAAATAAAAAATTTTTTTCCAGGCATGGAAAATTGAATTTTTTTTTTTGGTACATGCAATATTTTGTAGTACATGAAAGTAAACAAAATGGTTAAAAATTTTAAGTTTTCCTTAAATAAAACTACTTTATATCTCATGAAGAGTTGCATTGAGTAAAAAAAAAATAAAACAAAACAGTAAAATTTCGTTTGCAGGGTTCGGAAACTGAAATATTTTCAGTACATAAAAGTTGCTATATAGGTTCCTAATTTGGTTTTTTGAGTGAATTAAGCCTATTTTATACTTCAGGAAGAATTATATTCGTGTAATAAATACAAAAAATTAAGAATTATATTCCAGGGTTCGAAAATCGATATATGTCTGTTATATAAAAATAGCCATATAAGTTCCTAGTTTAGTTTTTTTTAGTGAACTAAACTTATTTTATACTTCAGGAAGAATTAAATTTGTACTAGAAACCAAAAAAATTAGATATTCGATTCCAGGGTTGGAAAGTCGAAATTTTTTTGGTATGTAAAAGTAGCCATATACGAGTAAGTTCTCAAATTTGGGTTTTTAGTGAATTATAACTATTTTATGCTTCCGCAAGAATAACATTCGCGTAAAAAATTTAAAATTAGATTCCAGGGTTGGAAAATCGAAATATTTTGGTACAGACAAGTTACCAAATAAGTTCTTTATTTTTGTTGTATTTTTTTTTTTTTTTGGTAAATAAAATTTATTTTCTGTTTTAGAAAGAAAAGAGAAAGACAAGATTGCAATTTTGTGCATGTTATCATAATATTTTTGAGCATAAAATTCAATATCAAAATTTTTTTTCAAAAATGTTTTCTCTGTAAATCTTGCATCAGAATCAACAGAAAAAAATATATGTAAATTTAATTTTAAATGAAATTTATTTGTTGGTGGTCAAGCAATGTCTATATGCATTTCATTGGTGCTTTACCAAATCATCAGTAGACTTTAACCACAGTCTTGAAAAGTTAAAAACCTTTTATCTTATGCACATACTTCCGAAAACCGTTTGAGAATTTACAATTTGTAAATTACAAATTATTTTCAAAAATGACATCACAATAAGCATAGTAGGCTTTGAAACTCATACAAAACTAACCCAACAAATATATTATATTAGAAATCAAGCCGCTAAGACGAAAATCATAAAACTCTCAACTTTGCTTTGAGGTACAACAGTTCAATTTGAACTATTTTGTTCATATATTGAAGAGATCGAGGTTAGAACAATAAATAAAATTGTTTCAACCACAAGAGGGCACACATGGTAGTAGTTGCTTCAACAAAATGTTGCAAATAGCACTATATAATAAAATATGCATTGAAATTAATTAATGACCGGACAAATATACAGAGAAGGTAAATTTCCGGTTATGAGTTTGTTAAATTGTTGTTCAGCAATTTCTAAAATCTATATCACTTTTCACACACATATTCCTAAAATTTATATATAAATATAGTGTTCACTCAAACTGAGTAGTAAAAATATAAAAATTTATTTACAATGCGTACTAAAAAAAATTCTAAAGCCTTCTTCAACTTCATTCACAATAACGTGCATATTATACACCAACAACATCTTCACATAATTTCCTTTTTTTAAATTTATTTCTTGCAGCATAAGCCCAAGAACAAGGGTTCTTTTTTTGGTTGTGTGTAGGTGGAGCTAATATATTTCAAATCGAATCTTATAGGTCATCATGGCAGAAAATTCAATTCATAAAATAAGGATTCTGTTATTAAAACAAAAATACACACACACAGATGCTACTAATTCCATTCCACACATGCATCGTATCATAAATAAACTCCCAGTAAATGTCTGTTTAAAACACCAATTAGAAAAAACTACAGGTAAATGGAAGAAAAGCCAGGTAGAAGAATATCTCTGATACCTATTTGCTGCTGCAACGACTTCAAAGGCCAAACTAAAGCAAAGAAGCAGCAAGCAAAATTAAACAGCTGATTTCGTTTTTGAGCTAAACAAACACCGGTCTCCAATAGCAACAAACACTAGGAGAATTTAGAAAAAATTTATTACTAATTCATTTCAACATTTTGCATTTTAAGAGCAACTTGATGAAGAGCAAAATACTATAAAACACCTGCCCATTTATTATCTCTTTTACACTCACACTAAGATAAGAAAAAAATGAATTTTTATACTTTCAATTTGCGCTCTCGTTTACTCACACTTCTCAGCACAATCACTGATCGTTGGTAGCTCTCACAATAGGATTTAAACTCACGTTGACGGACAAATCACTACACAATATCGTCAACACTCAATGAGTAAAGATCATTCAGTTCAAAAGCTAAATTTTTACGAAATATTTTTTTATTTATTTAAAATACGTAAAGAACGGTGGTGTTTTATAAAGAAAATAAGTTTTATTTTCTGAAATAATATGTTACAAAATCCTAAAAATTCAACATAAAACAAGATTGTTTGACTAACAGAAACTTAAACTAAAGTGTTAGTGACTCTGCACAAAAATAAAGGCAAACCGAACATTGCTGAAAGTGATAAATGCAAGCATAGATAATAATAAATTGAATATCAAATAACAGTTTTTCATCTATTTGCAAATCAATAAATAAAAACTAAAACAAAAAACTTTCTTCAACAACAATTTAATAACGTAAAATAGCAACAACATTTTCCACACCAGGAGAAGCGTATTGAAATTGATTAAACAACTTAAATAAATTTATAAAAATTTAAACGATGGCTGAATACTTGGATCCTACTGGTCAATATTAAATTGCTAATTTTGGTGATCTCTCTAGCAGTGTTTTGCTTATGCAACCTGAAATCAGTTGAAGTAGAAAGAGAATAAACAGCACAGCCAGCTTTTATTACAACAGCAAAATCAAAACAGAGAGCCGCTGAACAGCTGATTTTGTGAGAAAGACAGGAGTAGACTTTTTTTTGATTTATTTTCATTTTATAAATTGTAAACTTAAAAACATCAATATGGCATGTTTAGATCCTACTGGTCAATATTAATTTGAACAAACAAAATTATTATTTGATTTATATAATTTAAGAATTTTTGAAAATTTTCTTCAAGTGTGTGTGTGTATTTTTTTTTGTAATATATAACAAAATGGATTTTGCTTTAGATCCTACTGGCACCTATTAGTTTGGGCTTTAAGTTCACATATTTTTATTAAGAACACCTCTTGTTCACAGTTTTTACAACTTTTTTACAAACTTTAACAAAAGCAGGCAACCAGACACAATGGCCTGCACAAAACTGATCTTAGATCCCACTGGCACCTATTTGCGCCCCCGCCCTAGCAGTAAGACCACTAATAATGCCTCTAGCGATCAAAGACTAACAATAGCAAATCATATACTAGATCCTACTGGTCAATATTGATAATTTTACACAAAAAAAACTAAATATTTATTTTTTTCTTTTGTCAAAAATTTTACCATTATTGCCTTATATTTGCTAAACAATATTTTATTGCTGTTGCTGGTAAAGTATTGCAAAAACAAACATAACATGCTTGGCACAAACAAGTTATTGAATCTATTGAAACCCTTGTGGTTGGAAGTTAGAGGCCGTGAGGAGACTTCCAGTTGCCGTAAAAGAAGAAAGAGTAGTTTTTGAAAAAATCATGTTTTTTTTTCTTAAAAATAAACAAAATACATCCAACGAAAATTACACATAAACACACTTCTTCAAACAATAAATAAAAATTGTACTGATTATAATTTATTTTCTTAGTATTTAGCAAAAATTAAAATATTTAACACAAAAAAATATATATTTATATACTTATAAAAAATAACTATTTATTATATTAAAAAAACAACAACAACAACAATCAACTACTTTTTTTAAAGAAATATTATATAAAATGTTACTATATATTTTTTCCTAAAATATCCTACAATTTTTTTTAATATAATTTTTGTTTTTGTCATAAATTCCTAGATAAAAAATATTATTTTTATTTAAATTTTTTTCGCAAAAAACCAAGTATTACATTAAGTGTCATATTAGTGTGAGCCAATCAAACAAATCATCCAACTATTTTTTTTTATTTTTATTTTAATTTTACAACAACAAAAACATCCTACTTGTTTCAATCGTAAAAACTAAAAATTACCAAAATTTTTGTATAGGAAAATATTGTGTTAATTTAAATTTTTTTTTTAATATTTTTCACAAATTTTCTCATTAATAATTAATAATAAATAATTTCATGTCTTATTTGCCTAAAATAATATAAATTGGTATATAATAATTTAATCAATTTGTTTTTTTTTTCCATAAATTTTTTTTTATTATTATTATTTATAAACAATTAGTTATCATTTCTTAACAAATGTTTTTGTCTTTTATATATATTAATTAGTTTTTAAGTAAGAAAAATCTTTATTTATATATAAAAAACAACAGCAACAACAAAAACAAACAATATCAAATATACAAATATACCATATAAGAAAATATTGAAAAGACATTTTTGTTTTATTTCAAAATCCATATCAGTTTTCAGGCTCAAATTGAAAATTATATGTAAATAATATTTTACTTATATGATTTTTATTTACGATCTCTACTTTGCAAGCATCTCTTCTGAAACATTGGATTGTTAACTTCTTTTGTGCCGGAGGTATGGGGAAACATAAAAAATACTTTTTTGTGTGACCTTAAAATATTTTTAAGCAGGAAGCAATAAAACGGATGATGTTGTGAAAACAAAAGATGTAACTCCTGCACCTGAAATACCAATTTTGTAAATAACCGAGGAGTGATTATTCTAATATATTCCCAAACCGGCAGAAGTGTAGCATTGCACCAGCATTACAGGTAAAAGATAATGAAAGCGTCAATCTATACTTTTATTGAGAAAACTTATTCTCAGTGGCAAATATTTGCCTCTTAGAGTTGCAAAAAAAAAAAATAAGATAATGAATGTCCTATATTTCAAAATGTTTGTAAGACTGGCTGAAGCAAATCGAAAACTACAAACATTTTTGATTGTGATATCCACTACAAATTTTTTTCTAGTTAATCACCAATTAATTATATAAAAAATATATAATATCAAATAAAATGTATCTCATTTGTTTTTTCACAATTTCAAGTCCTGCTATGCTTTGTCTTATGTACTCGTAATTCTCAATTGGTTTTTGAAAGATTGTGCATAAGATGAGAAGTGTTGTTACATGTGATATTAGATTGAAGTTTAATAAAGGCCACAATACATTTATTTGTCGAAATCAAATCAAGAATTATGCTTATTTTAGTGAAAATTTGTCTAAATGTGTTGCACCGACGATACTAAAAAAAAATAGTGTTTTTTTGGCATGCTTGACGAGTGATTTGGATGAATGTATTGGTTTGGTTTTTTAAGCATGTGATCACTTGAAATGATGCTGTAAACAGAACACACACTAAAAGATGTCGGATGGATATATATAAAATTATTTGAATTACTTTCAACTTAGAATTGCTAAAGAAAATTATAAAATAAAATTGTTTTGCTGAATTTTAGAGATTAGGTCGACATGGTAATAACTTTTTGTTTGCTACAGTTTTGACGATGTTAACAGTACAAAACAAAATTTAAAATAAATGCTTGACAGGTATTTAAGCAGGTCTATGTGCTAAAATCAAGCACACATATATAAGTTTGATATCAAGCATTTGAGTAATGTATTTAGGCCTTAATGATTTGGTGTACAACAAAACACAAACAAGCCATATGCTTAAGAAAAAATACGTTGGGAAAAATTAGGTATTCTAAGTATTAAAAACTATAGTTGAATATATCAAAAATTACTGTTATTAATATTTTAAATTTATTACTCGTACAATTAAAATTATAATGAAGAAAAGAGGAAAACCACTAGCAACTATTGGCTATCAACAACTCTGAAACAAGTTCAAAAATAGACAATCTTAACAAAATGTTAAAGCAAAAAAAAAAAAAAATAGTAAAAACGTTATATTCGACCGGATCGAATCTTAAATACTCTCCAAATATTTAGGAAGTAAATTTAAAATGTTTAACTTGGTGCGACAGAGTTCCTTTAAGACATCTCTGACCCAATTTTAAACCTCTATTTTGAAAGAGTCATTCCGGAAAGGGGCGAGGGAGAGACGTTTCACCTCTGCAAGATCAGAGAACATCTCAGCTTCTTATAGGCGTAATGCATAAAAATTGTCCACGCCCACTACCCACAACCCATAGAAACCAAAATTTATTTTTGGTCCAAAGTTTTCGAAATTCGGCACAGAGCCTTTATTACCTCAATTAACGCCCACCACTCACCGCCCATATAACCCATATTATATTTTTTCCCACAACTTTTTGTTTCTTTAACAAAACTAATTATTTTATAAAAATTTCATTAATTTGGAGAAAAATTTTATGATTTTATAAAACCTTATTAATTATTTAAACTTTCTTTTTTAATTGATAATATAGAGTCTTACCTTTAATTTAGCGGGAGCATCTAGCACTACCGAGCAAGCCTTTTTTTCTTCCAAGGAAGTTTGCAATCACGGCACATTATGGAACCAGTTTTACTCTATCATATCTATCTTTTAAACCATATGAGCGAACTTTAAAATTTTTTTTTTAAATACGCAGAGAGGGCTGTATTTGAAAAAAATCACTATTTAAATCAGAGCAATAAAATTATCTTACGTACAAACACTATAGAAGTGCGTAAACAGTTTTCAACATTTTGGACCAAAATTTAAATGTGACTTTACTTCATTATATCAAAGACAAATAAACGTTTTTTTGGGATACAATTTATGGATTCTTCATACTGAATAAATTTTCTGAAAAACTGTATCATTACATTTTTGAATTTTATGTGTGGAAAAAATTACTTATTGCACAAAAACTCCCACTGTGCGTGGTGCGGTTCACTGGCAACTCAACCACAAAAGGATGCGCCCTACGTGAAGAGCGGGTAGCTCGCAAAAATAAACGGTTTTCGGCCACAAGCTCCCTTATTTTACCACAACACATTCCGTGGTAGTATCGATTTATTCATTCTTTGTCGTCTGGCTTCAATCTCCTCCAGACTTGACCGGCTGGTGAACGAGAATTACTGGTTAATGCTGCTATCATCCGCGAAAGAGTAGATATGGTTTGAAGTTCGACATAGGTCATTTATAAAAATGAGGAAAAGAGTAGGAAATAGAACAGAGCCTTGCGGTACCCCTGAATTCACCTTGAACTCGTTTGATGAGACCTCATCTATAACAACTCGTATAGTGCGGTCTCTGAGGAAGCTCGCTATAAACCGAGAGAAATCATCGCCGACACCAAAAGCAGTCAGTGTTGACAGAAGTGCATCATGCTACACTCGATCAAGTGCTTTTGCAATATCTAGAGCCACCACCTTACTCTCGCCGAAAAGGTGAATGGAATTACACAATTTTTCTGTTAACAGAGCCAGCAGGTCTCCTGTAGAGCGAGCTCTGCGAAAACCATACTGCCGGTCGTTAAGTAAGGTTTTAGTCTCCAGATATCTTACAAGGCAGAAGTTGGTCATACTTTCCATGACTTTAGATTTTGTTTAATGATTAATGAAATTCTTATTTGGCGACAAGTTGATCCATAAATTTTTCCATATTCTCTTAGATGTTATTTAGTAGAGCACTTCGAATCAATTTCATAAAATGGCGTATATAAATTCTTAACTAAATGTCCATTTTAATAAAATTTTGCGCAAACAATAAATTTTAACGGTTCATATAATGGTTCTCACTACACCCACACAAAATTATACTCCTGATAAGCTTCTTACATAAATGAAAATGAATGTCATGAATCTGTACTCAAAAATATCGATTATAAACTATGGGCTACGTGTCAATATTAAATATTTAAAAATTGCTTGCAATGACATTATGACGTCTGGCGAAAAAAAACAATTCCATAATTTACTTTTATTGGGTACTAAAAATTTTCAAATAAATATAAGCATGACAAAATCTCATTTTCTATTATTGAATATACATATATTCTAATTAATAACAACTTCAGAAATGTATGTGTATATTTGTATTTGATTATATAATGCAGAAATTGCAAAAATAAATTGCAATTTTCAATATCAGTTGGGTCGAAGATTAACAGTTTTTTTGTAAACAAATTTAGAGAGACACTTTTCACAACGACGTTATTATACCCTCCAAAAAAGAATTGAAGGATATATTCAGTTTATCATTCCGTTTGTAATGCAGCGAAATATCCATCTGAGACCCCTTAAAGTATATATATATATATATATATATATATATATATATATATATATATATATATATATTCCTGATCAGTGATGAAATCTAAGACGATCTGAGCATGTCCGTCCGTCCGTCATCCCGCCTGTGGAAATCACGATTCAGTTCAAACGAAAAGAACCAGACTCTTACAATTTGGTATAAGTAAATCTTGAAGGATAGCACAGGTTAAGTTCGGAGGTGGGCTGAATTGGGCAAGGGGGAAAAAAGTTCCCCTAAGAAGATTTAATACAACCTCTAAGAAACAAAATAATTTTTTTTGTAATTTTGTTAAGCAAATGATATATTTTTATGTCAGAAAAGGTCCAACGCGGTAAAGTTGGAGCCATAAAATCCAAAAAATAAATTTTTGGAGCCCGCCCCTTTTAGTGGGCGCTATTATATGCAAAAATAGTGTAAAAATTTAACAAATTGTATTACTTAAGCCTACATTCTTTAAAAATAACATTTTTAAGCTTTAATGACGAAGCTGAGACGTAACCTGGTACTACTCTGCCCTCCCCCTCCTTCCCCTTTGCCGCCTAAATGGCCCTATCAAAAAAATAAAATAAAACAAAGAAATAAAACAATCAATTTTACACTTGATTATCTCAGACATGTATTTTTAGTGTTTTATGGCAAAGGTGAGAAGTCGCTCCACGGCCCTCGCCAGAGCAAACCCGACAAAATACAGTTTTAATACCCTCTAAAAAGAATTGAGCCCCAAAGAGCATATATATTCTTGATCAGTGATAAAGTCTAAGACGATCTAGCAATGCCCATACGTCCGTCTGTGGAAAACATGATATAGTTTATTGTGGGACACCGCCCCCTTTAGTGGGCGTTTAAGGTACATATTATATGAACAAATGGTGTAAATATTTAATAAATTGTATTCTTTAAGCCTACATTCCTTACAAATTTATTTTATAAGTTCTCTGATCTCCCCATACCCTACCCCTCACACCTAAATGATCTTATCTAAAATATATTTAATTTTCATCAGTGATGAAGTCTAAGACGTGAAAAACACGTATAGTTTATTTTTGGACTCCGGCCCCTTTAGCGGGCGTTGACGTACGATAATATAATATCGTAAAAATAGTGTAAATATTGAACAATTTGTATTCCTTAAGCCTATAAGAAGCTGAGATGTTCTCTGATTTTGCACAGATAAATCGTCTCCCCCACGGGCCTTCCCGGAATGACTTTGTCAAAATAGAGATTTAAAATTTGGTACAGCGGTGTCTTAAAGGACTTCCAAGCTAAACATTTTAAATTTACTCACTCAATATTTTGAAGGGTCGAATATAAAAATACACAATGAAATTATACTTAATCAAACACGCATTTGTATTCTCTGTAACTTTATTAAGTTTTAATTATTTAAACTGGAGGGAACGACCACTACGGAGGTGTTACAAATTTTCAACCCATACACACTTATTAGATTAAAAATAAAAAAAAAATAAAAAATAGAGAGGCTATATGTTACGAATTTGTTGTGCTCTTGTTGTACGTGTATATAACAAACTGATCGTAATTATGTAAACAAGGAAGAACTACAAGGTGTTTGGTATGTATTCAGATCTTTTTTAATATCATTTTAATATTGCTGCTATCTTCCTATGCTTAAGATATTCTGTGGTGACTAAATGCCAGTGTGTTGCTAGAAAATCTGCAATAGAATAGAAATCACTCTCATATGGAGTAGATCTTTATACCCTTAAGCGCATAATGATCAATAAACAAACATATTTGAGCAAAATACGCAAAGGAAAAGCAAAGAAACAGACAAAATGAATGGTCGGGGAAAAAAGCTTCACACAAACGCACTTGATGCAACTAACAAGAAATAGCTAGAGGCTAAAAAGGAAAAACTAACAATTTGTTAGGGAATAATGGCAAAATTAGAAGAAGACATCGAGTGCTTATTATTGTTATTACCACTCGCTGGTAGTTGTTGCACGTACCAGAAAGTTGACTCGCCTGTATGCTGGATGCGACAAAATGCAAACAAACAATTTGCAAGATAATAAAATTTTAATTTTAATTTGCCACAAGAAAATGTTTAAAATTCCTTTAGTAATTTTCTTAAATTTACAAGTAATTTCTCAATGCAATGGGGAAATCGTATAAACAAAACAACTGATTAAAAACTAAAACATTTTTATATATAGAAAGAAAAAAAAAATACTGAAAATAAACAAAAAGAAACGTAAGAGCAAAAAATAAATAAATGAAATAAAAAAGAAATTGTATTTGTAATGCATGCGGAAGTAAAAGTTCAATGATCGTTTGTGCTCCACAAGTGATTAGGTCAATAATAACACAAAATTGCAAAAACATCATGCACAACAACAACACCAGCAACAACAGCAGCAATGACAACAACAAACCATAATATCAAAGCAAAATAACAACAAATAGAAAATAACGTAAATAACGATGTATCGAGATACGATTTACTCGCATATAGTATTTCTACTCTCTCCGCAGATCAGGAATATTAGAAAAATTAGCAAAACCAGAAGAAAAAGAAGAAGAAGAAGAAAAAAATTAATGTGAATTGAAAAACAACAAAGATTTCCAGATTTATTTTATGAGCATTTGTGCCGCACTAAAAGAACTCTATGCGGTTGAAAAGCAATTAATTGTTAATTGACTGATTTTGGTTTTAAATTGTTTTTGAAGATCTAAACATATTCAGTGATGTTGAACAGGAATTAAATAGGGTATATTTTAGGTGAGGACTTGCTTCCGAGAGACGGTGTTATTACAAATTATAACATTTCTGCACCTCATCGCATGATTTATTGTTTAATTAAACCAACGATTAAGCACTCTGATCAAATCAATAACTATTGCAATTAATATTATGATTATCCTGAGCAAGTGAACCCAAATTTGATTCCAGCATATTTTCTGTCAAACTAAATACTTGTACGATGGCAGAAAGATTATGAAAAAGTTATATAGAGCAAAAACTGAGTTGTCAAAAAACTTTATTAACACACACGATAATCGAAAGGGTATTTAAATCGCACACCGTGGCTTTTAATTTTCTTATACATCTCGCAACTTTAAAATATATAAATCAATTCAATGTAAAATTAACCTTTTGCAAAGAAAAATAATTTAGGGGCAACTCATATCATTGAAAGCCGAAATAAATAACAATATGCTTTCTGCCTATCAATACAAATCACTCTCCAAAAAATAATAAATAAATGGATTCAGAGAGATCAAAGTTGCCATGTTTATCCGGAAATACGACTACGCATACGTTACATAGAATTTGTCATAATATATAACTTATACGCCCTAGTAAGAATATACAACAGCATATAATGGCATGATATGTTCTCAAAGCGGCCCACCCATTATACAATATTATTGCCTATGTTATTTGCCATATTATTTCCATTTTGGCCTCTATTATTCAATAAGTACCGCAATAGTTTCAAATAGAATATGACACAATTTTCTTACAATAAAAAGTAAACATAACCTATAAGCAAAACAAAAACAATGTTGCCAACACATTTCACAGTATATTGCAATTCTTTTGGTTTGTACAATAAAAAGCAAAAGTCTTTTGATTTCTGCCAATATATTGTGCCACCTTTGAATATGAAATACACATTGGCGATATGATTGTACAATACGAAAAATTGCACAGTTATATTGCAAGTGGATGGGCCGCTTAAGACAATCAGTGTTGCAAGGCATCTCTGAGTTAGTAAAAATCAAGCGTCGTAGGCAATAATTTTTTAACTGCCTATTTCATAATTTCGAATGAATTCTTTCTTGCGTAGAAATATCTTTGGTTGCTGTTACAAATGTTATGGTTGCAACACAACCACGCACTAATGCTGATCAGAAGAATTCAACACTATATTTCATGACTCAGCGCGGACTCGAACTCAAGACCCTCCGCTTCATAGTCTCATACTCTACTACTTCAGCTTACAGCACCCACAATTACATATGTATGTGTTATTTTATCAAACTGTAGGTCACTTTTTTATAAAACAATTTTAAATAAAATTTAAAGTGACCTAATGCTGGCTAAAAAAAAACAAATAATTAAAAATCTAAAATGTCGAATAATAAGCAATCGAATTACGTAAAAATTATAAAATTAAAAATTATATAATATTTCTTTCCTGAAGATGTTCACAAATAAAACACGACCACAAGCTTGATTAATATTACAATAAACTGATAAGGTCAATAAAAATAAATCAATATTTATTTTAATTATTTTTTGCCTTTAAATCCAAAGAAACTGTTTTCGGATACCGCTGCACTCCCATCATCAGTACTCGTGCCAATATTTGATTGCTTAAATGTGACAGCGGTTTCCTTTAAAACAAACATATTTAATTAAGTCGGTGTGTATTTGTTTAATTTGCAACATGTAAAAACATTTCAATAATAGAGCTGTAATGAGGAAAAAAAGTCATGCAAAGACAGCCGATGGAAATAACTAGGAAGAATTTGAAGCTAAGAAAGAAACAGCAAAACTGTTCAAGGCAATAATGGCGAAATTGACATTTCAGGTAAATTGCTGGAGAAATTCTCAAGGCTATGACTTGCAGAGTTTTATCATATATCGGGCAAAGTTATGGAGAAGCCAACCTGATATTATAGACACAATCGCAGCAGGTCACTAAATAAGTTATCACTTGAGACTTCTTTTTGGTCGCCTTAGACGCGTGACAGTTTCAGATGAGTAGACGACGTTAGACTTGTTCTATGAATGAGCTTCAAAATTCCAAAATTCTATAGTAACAGATGATAATAAAAAAAAATGTGAAGAAGCGATTTTAAAGTTTCAACACCAGGACCTAACATTTGGAACTCCACCTGCGGTGATATATGAACATTAGAAATGCCTGAAGATATCTTCTTTTCTAAGTCGGACCAGCACTCAGGGGATGAGCCCTACATAAGCAGTGCATTGCGCCAGAACTAGAAATTAGGTGATAATATTGAGGGGACAGATGAAAAGAAAGATGAGGAGATAGAGAATATTTTTGTAGCCATTTGAAACTTTTACTTCGATGGCTAAATTTTTTGCTACAGGGGCGACGAAGGAGGGTGCTGCTCTCTTACTCTTCAGTACAAGATGGTGTCAATATTCCTTAGTAGATATACGAATACTAAAGCAGATGTTACACAGCAGGGAATGCTGAGGATGGTTAGAGCCAATTGATGCTAACAACTAGGACCTCGATATATTTATGTAAATGGGTTACAGCTGGCAATACATAAAACGTAGCTACTTATCAGATGATAAATCCCTGTCAAAATATACATTCACGGTAGATCGAATACGTGGTGGAGACAAAGGCTACACCAAAGCTCGATCGACTGATGATGAACGCTAGCAGACAACTTGCAAGAAAATGAAAGTTATTTATGGAAGATTGAGTTTTTTTTTAGGGAATTATTAAGGACTGCTCACTTTATTTCTCTTTCTAACGGTTTTATATCCTTTTTTAAGAAATTTTTAATTTTAATTTTTTCTAATGACCACAACCCGCGAAGCGATTTGCTTGTCTGCACCCAGAGTGTCCGGCGGGATTCGAACCCACGACCATTGAACTGACAGGCTAGCATTGCTACCCATCAGCCACAGAGGCACTCCATACAACATTCTTCTGTATTTATGCTAGAGAAGTTTGAGTGAATAATAAATGCCGGGCAAAATCGTAACAGCAGCGCTTCAGGTTAAAGCAGCATACCGCACTCTATCGACATTCTATATTCTAGACACATTCAGAATGAACTTTAAAACCTAAATTTTTAAACTGTTTTTAAATATTACACCCCCTTTCCAATTTCCGATTATTATAGAAGTTAATCAAAATATTTCTCTTAAAGCCTTGTGCAATAGTCTACAGAAGCAAAATATTCTCCATAGTGGATTTCATAAAGCAAACTTTTGCAAGTTCATGCTAACATATCGGGTGTTTTTTATAGAGTGATAGAAGTTTAAATCATAATAAAATATAGTAATATATTTTTGATATCAATGAAACTGTCTTTATTGGATAGAAAATTTTATGAAATTAATGTTTAAATATGATTTCGGTCATGTCGCCGCCATGGCTGTCGCGTACAAGGCGCAATCTGGAACACCAACTTTGATTGATGAGGATTATCTTCAATACTTTCCTGTACAGCGGCTACAGCTTCTTCAGGGAGCACTGTTCGGCGTCTCACGCGATGCACTTTATCAGTAACAGTAAATGTGGTCTGAAAACATTCTATTGTTCTTCAAAGGACGATTATGTACGCCATAAAATGGAAGAAGTGCACGATGACTTTGACGAATAGAACCATTATTTTGATTAAAAATTTCTACAATTTGCATGCGTTGCTCTGGTGTAAGTCGATCCATAATGAAATGTCAAGGCAAACTAAACAAAAAGCAACTATCAGCTGTTAAATTGGTGGTCAAATAAAGCAGTGATGCCAACTCAAAGTTGTATCACTCTATAAAAAACAGCCTTTATTATTGACACGTTACTAATTAAATGATCCATCTAAAATACCAGCAGCCAAAGTGTTCAGGTCTAGGGTAAATGAAAGTACTTGTTTAAAAAAAATATATACTTACTCACATCATGTAAACTTGTAGTACAACTTGACTATAAATGCACATACACTCACAAACACACACACACACACACCAACACAAACTACAGGTATAGATAGAATATTTGCCATTTGCACAAAAATATTAGATAGTTGATGCCAATGGAGTAGCTTTACTACTCATATGTGTAGAAAATTAAAAAAAAAATTCAAATGCACTTACCTGCGTATAGCTGTGTGTGTGTGTGTGTCTGTGCGTGCGTGCATGTGAATGCAATACTAAATTGTGTAGAATCAGACATACAAACAACTTCATCTATTGATGCTTAAATCTTCCTGGTATCATACATACAGTCCACATATATAATACTCGCACTAATATAAGTATGAGCTATTTACAATACGTATAAATATGATCACAAGCGGAATGACGATCATGATCAATATCACCATGTATTATTTATCGTCAGCATTATAATGCTGCTAGTACACATTCATTCATTCATATACATACAGGTATAATAATGATCGTTAACGACATGATCCTCATTATTATGATAATAATGATCAGTCTCGTCAGTCTAGCAATGTTTTAGCAGCCATCTGAGCCAGCAGACAGACAGCAAAAAATCGAATCTGTAGAGTTTGTATGAATATGAGAATAACGCCAACGACAGCAAAGCAACAAACAAACAGCCAAACAAATGATATATGAATATGTGCCTAAGTTTAGATTACAAGATCACCGATCGGTGAGTGAATAATATCAAGTAAACCATGAAATTGTTGTATGAGTGCAACGAGTACAATACCGGCCATGTGTTCTACGGGCCAATTGATAAACGAATGAATGTCTCATACAATCAGCCAGCCAGCCAGCCAACTAAATATTCAACCACGTTTCGCTCTTAAATTATAAAATCCCAATACTCTTTATAATTTTCTTTTCGTCTTCCTTCCTCTAACTTTTTCCTAATTTGAACACTTGCCACAGTACGCTTTAGAACTGCATTAAACGGAAGCTTTTACTAAGAGTAAAGAGTAAATGAAAGCTTTTCTATTGCCTTCATTTTATAAATGATCTTTAGAACCCCATCTCGCACGTACTCGTACTCTAACCAAGCACTTGCCTACTACAGAGGCTGAGTCTGTTAAAGCTTTACTGCAGTAGGAAGTAAATATATATTTACTCGCGTACAAAATTCGTTAATGTTCCTGTGTTCAGATTTCTTTAAAGTCGGACATGCGCGCGACAGCTTCTAAAAATACACTCTAAGCTTTTTGCACACACGTACTTACTCGCACTTACATACATTTATCGGTCGTCGTCTGTTTCTAAAGGCAAAATTGTTTGTCGTTGCAATTTTTTACTGCAATTGTTGCTGCTATTGTTGATGTGGTTCGGTTTTCAACGATCAAATGTGAAGTTCAGGGAAATCTTCTAATCAACTGTATATTGCGAGACTTGACTTCTATGCATAAATGCATGTCTGTGTATTAGAGATTGTGTGCTTTTCTTACTTATGCTTTATTTTCAAGCTATTGTTGTTTACATTTGTTTTAAAAACGTTTGCAATCAAGGTTAAACGGAAAGCTTTTCATTTGCTAATGCTTAGTTATTAGATTGTTCTGTTGCTAATTTCAGTGAAACATATCGAAATTGATTAGAGCTGGAAACAACAAGTTCTGCATTTTAATAGTAGAATGCGTTTAAATAAAATATTATGAGTTTTATTGTAACAAATAAACAATCGCAGGTTACACCTGTTCCAGTGTTAGTCAAATCACTTGTTGGTTTTACAATTGTCATGTTCAGAGAAAATTATTTATGAAAATAATATGTATTATTTGTTTTAAACACATTTAAATGCCAAAGTCAAGGCTGTTTTAAATGAACACTTTACATACGAGAATTGTATTCATATTGTTGGTTTGGCCATCTAAAAGTAATAGAAAATATTGTTCGGAAATCATTAATTATTAAAGATATGAAGTATGAGAGGACATTATATACGTCTTTAAAATCTCATGTCTTGAGATATAGGCTTGGGCAGCATTCCTTGAGAATCGTTTTCTATACGACTTTAATTTGTAGTACGAGGACTGGTCAAGCCGTCTCTTAATTGGAATGACAACACTGTTGCTGTCAAGAGCCAACTGTCAAATTTAAAACATCTGCGGCATTTAGATTGTGGTTGGAAGCCATTGATAGCAGACTACTGCGCGTTTTGAGAAGAAAATGGAAAAAAGTGAATTTAGTGCGCTCATTTAGCATTATTTTTTTGCGGAAAAAAACCCATCATCCAAACCGAAGCCAAGCATGATCAATACTATGTATGGGGACTCTGCACCTTCCATTTCTCTGATTAAGAAGTGATTTACTGAATTTCGATGTGGCCGTGTAAGCACGGACGGTGCCAAATGTTCAGGGCGCCCAGTTGCGGTCTCTACATTCGAAACAATAATAGAAATTCACGATTTTGTCTTAGCCTATCGCAGATTGAAAGTGAGAGAGATTGTGGTAGCCATAGGCATCTTACATGGCTCAGTAGTTTAAATTTTCAATGATCAATAGGGTATGAGATAATTTTCCCCAAGATGGGTGCCACGTATTCTTGGCAAAAATCCATGCATTTTTTTTTTTTAGGAGTAGGACCAGCACTTAAAGGATGACCCCTACATATGCAATTCATTATGCCGGAACTGAAAACGAGGGGATAGTATTGAGGGGACAGATTAGGAAAGATGAGAAGATAGACAGTTGTTTTTGTAGCTATTTCAACCTTTTATATCGCCGGCTAATTTTTGCTACAAGGCCGACGAAGGCGGGTGCTGTTACTCTGCTGTTAGTACATGATAGTGTCAGTCGCTGCCAATTATGTTCAGTGACCAGTGACTATGCCTTCATCATTGAAACAGGCTGGCAACAACTAACACAACCACGCACTGATGCTGTTCAGAAGAATTCAACACAATATTTTCATGACTCAGAGTGGGCTTGAACTCAGGACCCTCCGCTTCATAGTCTCGTGTTCTACTACTTCACCAACAGCACCCACAATGAAATCATTGCACAAAAAAAGCCTATTTTGATGACCTCGACTTATTATATTTTTCGCCAGGGGTAAAAAATTGGAGAAACGGTGGACTAAGTGTATAGATTTCTAAGGAGAGCATGATAAAAAATTAAATCACTTTTTATAAGAAAACCAGTGTTTCATTCAAAAAGTCACGGACTTGTTGACCCACCATCGCAAATGTCAACATTTTAACCTGTAAGTTCTTTTAAGGAATGTGAACAAGAGCTGTTCAATAATAGAATAAAAGAAGTAAAAACGTTATATTCGACCGGGTCGAATCTTAAATACCCTTCAAATATATAATAAGTGAATTTAAAATATTTAACTTGGTGGGACAGAGTTCCTTTATATAATATCGCACGTCAACGCCCACTAAAGGGGGCGGGGTTCAAAAATAGATAATATCATGTTTTCCACAGACGAACGTATGGGCATTGCTAGACCGTCCTAGACTTCATCACTAATCAAGAAAATTTATATTTTATGGGGTCCAATTCTCTTTGGAGGGTATAAAAATTGTATTTTGGCGGGGTCGCTCTGGCAAGGGCTGTGGGGGGAAACATTTCACCTTTGCCATAAAACTCTAAAAATAAATGCTTGGGATAATTATATACAAAATTAAATTTTTTTTTGGTAGGGTCATTTAGGGGCAAAGGGGGAGGAGGGGTTAGGGCAGATATAGGAAGTCATAAAACTCTAAAAATAAATGCTTGGGACAATTGTATACAAAATTAAAATTTTATTAATTTATTTTTTTTGGTAGGGTCATTTATGGGTTGAAGGGGGAGGAAAGAGTAGGGCAGGGTGGTACCAGGTTTCGTCTCAGCTACGACATTAAAGCTTAAAAATGTTATTTTTAAGGAATGTAGACTTAAGTAAAAAAAATTTTTAAATTTTTAGGCTATTTTTGCATATAATAACGACATCTCCAGTGGGCGGGGTCCAAAAATAATTTTTTTTTATATTATGGCTCCAAGTTTCACGCGTTGAACCTTTTTTGACATAAAAATATATCATTTGCTTAACAAAATAACCAAAAAACTTTAAAAATTATGTTGGTTTTTCTGGGTTGGTTTAGTTCTTCTCAGGGGAACTTTTTTCCCTCTTGCCCGATTTAGCCCATCTCCGAACTTAACCTGCTCTAAGCTCCAAAATATATTTATAACAAATTTCAAGAGTCTAGGTCTTTTCGTTTGAACTGAATCGTGATTTCCACAGACGGACGGACGGACATGCTCAGTTCGTCTTAGATTTCATCACTGATCAAGAATATATATACTTTATGGGGTCTGAGATGGATATTTCGATGCGTTACAAACGGAATGACAAAGCGAATATACCCTCCAAATTCTTTTTTGGAGGGTATAAAAAGACGTGGTGAGCTTAAGAGAATATTTTACATGAATCACAATATATATATATATATATATATATATATATATATACATATATATATATATATACATATATATATATATATATATATATATATATATATACATATATATATATACATATATATATATATATATATATATATATATATATATATATATATATATATATATATATATTGATAAAGAAGCCAAGCCGCCTGAGGGGCATACCGGGGGTCCCGGTCACCGGTAGTCGATAACCGGTATGAGGTTACTGTTAATGAGCAGCGAAAAACCTCCAGAATTGAATTTTTTATTGAATTTGTGCTTGATGATATATTAGTTGTCCATGGACGTTTTTTACTATTTTCTCCAGTAAGTATTTGAATGCTGCTTACGATGCTGAATATCCAATTAATTAAGTTTAAGATGCCATATAGTCATGGTCCGGATAAGATTATAAATTCTATTTTGAATTGAAACACTTTTTTGTTTAATACTAAAAGGGCGATGCCATGCCAATTATGTCCTTAGATTTAAGTTCCTAATTGAGCAAATCATTTTATGTTAATGGAATTTATATGTACACAAAAACAAAATTTCAAATATTTCCACTCACCCTATCTGCTCTCTATTATTCAGGGGACAAATTACGGCATTAGAAGCGATCGAAATTTACATTGAAATTGTATTGAAATTTCGATCGATATCGAATGCCGTAATTTGGCCCCTGTATTTTTCATACAAATTTTAAACATTTTGAAAGGTAAAACTACGCATTTATTTTTGTACGTTTGTTCTGTGAACATTTTTTTTATAAAAAAAAATCAGAAACAAATTATTAACTTTTTTAAAAGTTTTAGTTTTGCTTTTGTACAAATTTCACTAAAGCAAAAATATTTATAACATTAAAGCATTTTTACACTAAAAGCTAAGACCTGGTTTTAGCATTAAAAACAAAAACATAAACATTTGAGTTTGCGTTCACATTGAAACGTTAATAAATTCTGGTTTCAACACACAGGCTATTCAATCACTTTGATAAGAATAAATTAAATTTCTAAAGAAATAGGTTTATTTGTTGTTGCACACAATCTGTACAACAGCAGTTTTTGTTTGTATGAAAAACAAGAAAATTTGAAAATTCTTCCTAATTTGAAATTATTTCCTAATTTGTAAGTAAATAGTTTAAATTTATGGAAACACAAGTGAATAAGCGCGTGGAGATCAGTTTATTTCATATAAAAATCAAGCAAATTCTCAAAGAAAATAAATGAGGGTGAGGAGGAATTTTTGGTGCATTATCAGCTGTTTCCGATATTTAACCTGGCAATGCCCAACTTAGCACAGACAAAACCATAAAGTCTACATAAAACGCATTCAAAAATTGCTTTAAGTTGGTTTAAGAATATAGTTTTAGAAGTTGGTTTTAATTTTAAAACCAAGGGTGAGAACACCACTAGGACCTAAATTTACCTAGAAGTTCGGCTGGGTATTATTTGCCCCTTCAGTATTTTAATTAACTGAAAAAAAAATTTCATGAATGCGAAGTTAGATATACATATACATACATACTTAGGTTTAAAGCCTAATTCAGTAAAACCATTTTATATTTATAAACTTCTTATTTATAAAATTTGTGCTTTAAAAACATTCACGACAGTAGACTACCGACTGCATGGCTACATTGCCGCTACAACGTTAGCATTTCATTTTAGTGGTGCCACATTCATATATAAAACAAAAACGCTTATTCTAAATCTATTTATAGATCGAAACAAAATTAATAATAAAAACATTTTATTTGTTTATAGCCCTTTATTGTTATTGCATTTGTAATAAATACATTTTGATGTCCTTTTTTGTTATGGCACTATGAAAATATGTTTATGAGTTAATTCATTTGTGACCTAACGTCTTTTATCGATAACAGCTATTAAGTATATACAAAATTAGAGTATTCAAAATAAAGTCAGATACAAAATTTCAAAATTTAATGATTCTTGGAATAGGTGAATATATATGAAAAATATGTCTAACAATAGAAAGAAATTTTGGAGTACTTTGAAATGATAATCATATCGTTTATATGCGTCCTATATTCTAAGAGTTATAACCAAAAATAAATAAATAAAACAAAAAAATAAATAAAAAATAAAAGCCGAGAGAGGTCGCCAAATAAAAAATATATAAAAATTACAAAATAATTTTTATTCTTGAAAGGGCTATTACATTTTTTATTTTTAATAATTTTAATAAACGCTTATTTTTTAAGATTTATCACTGTGTTGGCAGCACTAATTTTTTTTATTGTAGCCTATGAAAATAGAAATTAGTTTATTTTGACTACAATACAAAAGTAGCACGGACAACAACCTGCCGTGTAGCCATGAAAATAATAATTCCCATATAAACACATGTATTCTATTTCTGACAGGTTCGGTAGTCGGTAGCCTGCTGTCCTGAATGTGTTTAATGCATTATACAGAATTTTTAGAAGTTACCAATATCATATTATTTTTTAGAATTCATCAGTTATTACAAATTTTTTTTATTAAGAGTGAAATACAGAGAAAATTTTTTATAATCACACTCGTAGAAGTGATTAGTACATACTTATTTCCAGGCAACTACACTATCGCTTCACCGTTGGCACTATTGAGTAGAATATCGAGTCCAAGAAATAAAACGTAGTCGGGGAGACCATAGGCTAGAATATATTTATGACTCTCATGAAATTTATCATGATAAAAAGTTCCATATGAAAAGGGTTTGCTTCCATGACCAACATAATGCGTGTGAAAATAAATTAAAATTTATATTAGCGAAGACGCAAACCGAAAGTTGTGCCAAACTTATCCTGCAGTTAACAGAACTCAGTTAACCACTTAACATTTGGAGTAAAATATGATAAAGTTCCATTAGATTTTCAAATGTTATACATTTGTGTGTCAAACCTATCCCTTATGTAATAAAAGTTTAAAACCAATATTCGCCAATTTATAGCCAATACAACTACCAAAAACTAGTCCAAAAATACCACAAAAAGATCTATTTCTCTTTGTATATCAAAAATAATACTCTAAGCATTAAAGGGAAATAAATGTCTATACAACTATACTTTTGAAAATAATATCAGAAACCGTGTTATGAATTGGCGTAATAGGCTCGCCGTAGTTTTTCTAAATGAGGCTAAAAACGATAAATCTTTTCGAAATAAATGTATTGCACACACTACCATTTCTAATATGTATTTCAGAACTTTTGTTAAAGTTTCACGATTTTATCGTTCAAACTAACAAATAGATTAAATCGGCTTAATGGAATATTTTAATTAGAAGAAAACTTTCTTCAAAAAAAAGCCCCCATCAAAATCCCACATAAAAATTACATTAACCCGTTGAATTAATAATGCATGAAAACAAAATCTGATTTCTCCAAAAAACTTTAGGGCCACAAAACTTAAAATTTCAAATGAACCGCTCACACACACACACACACACACACACATACATACATTCGTATGTATGTATTTACTAGTATCAACCAGCCAGTATTGAATTAATTTGGCGTTTATCGCCTTAAAACAAAAGACGAATAAAGAAATCATAAGAAAATTAACAAAAAAACTATATGTGCACTCATGAATGAGTATGTGTTTTCGGGAGGCAGGAGGCCGGTCTCAATATAAACAACAGCAAACGATGTAAAATTACAATGTAATCAAACAACAACAAAACTTAATAAAATTTTAAGCTCAACGAACGATTTCCATATACAGGCAGCCACACATACATCCGTACATACAATACCGATAGGCATGCAGCCCATCATTAAAAATAAAATTATTATTTTTGTAGTACGAGTACAAGCGTGTATGAGTTTCAGTGTAAATATCTTTATTTTTTTTTGAGGGTTATTAACCTTTTACCTAGTTTCGCTTTTCCTTATTCATAACGATGACGACAACATGGAATGTATAGCGAGCTAAACCAGCGTGCTGCAAGCGAATGAAATGAGCAGAAATATGTACGAGTACCTACACACAACCATACAAAAACAACATAAATATTTATTTGGTGGACTTCTTGTTTTCAAATAAGTACGCAGTTGTTCGTTGCATGTATTATAACGTGCGAGCAAATTACAATTCAATGAAATTTATTTTAAAAGCTTTTTCCTATACATACTAAATATTTATGATCAATACGCCCAACAATACCCGTAAAAACAGCATATAAATGACAGTGTACACAACTTGAAATATGGACAAAAAAAAATAAAGTTGAACATAGAAAATACCCTCGACAGATCTGAAGGGAAAAAAGCCACACAGAGCGTGTAGAATAACAGTGGCGGAGAAAACTATTCATATATATATATATATATATATATATATATAAAACGTATGCAAATATTTCAATATTTTTAAGCTGCAGCAAATAATCGAATATTAAACATGTAAGAATTCCATCTCCAATTCACTTAGCAAATTACAGAACAAAACAAATAATTTAAAAAAATCAAAGAAGAAGTCCTTTTCTTGAGCACGAATAAAAAATTCGTATTTTAATAATAACATTAATAAGTTCGAATAATAAAATATATGTACATTCATGTTTATTAGCAATATAATCACACAAGTAATTCTCATTTACTTTCAAAATCCGTCACACTCATCATCAGGAATAATTAATAGGAAATTGAATTTTAAATATTAAAGCTGTTTTTTTATAGAGTGATACAACTTTGAGTTGGCATCACTGCTTTATTTGACCCCGCATTTAACAGCTGATAGGTGCTTTTTGTTTAGTTTGCTTTGACATTTCATTATGGATCGACTTACACTAGAGCAACGCGTGCAAATTGTGGAAATGTTTAATCAAAATAATGGTTCTGTTCGTCAAACTTATCGTGCACTTCTTCCATTTTATGGCGTACATAAACGTCCTTCAAAGCGGCTAATTCGAAGAACAATAGATCGTTTTCCGACCACATTTGCTGTTACGGGAAATCAGCCAAGGTGATCCTAATCAATCAATTCGTCGCCCTTCTCACTAACTGGGGTTGTGTATTTCCACTTCATGGAAGATTTTTTGAAAACTGGCGTTCCAGATTGCGTTTTCTACGCGCCAGCCGTGTCGGCCACATGGCAGAAATCATATTTAAACATTAATTTCATAAAATTTTTCTATCCAATAAAGACCGTTTCATTGATATCAAAAATATATTACTATGTTTTATTATGATTTAAACTTTTATCACTCTATAAAAAACACCCGATATAAAAAGAAATTTTTTTCCATGCTTCAAAACCATTTTTACATTTTCAAAATTCAATTTCCTATTACTTTTTCCTGATGATGTTAACAAATTGTTAACGAAATATTGAGTAATAACATAAAATTGTAATAATTTTATATCAAAAACGACGTCGAGCTTATAAATAATAAAATAAATTTTATTGTTATAAATTGTGTATGAATTTTTATTAGTCGAACTTTCTTATGTAAATTGTTGATTTTTTCAACGGACTCAAGTTCAAATCTGCAAGACTGCAAATCATTTTTTATTGTTTTACTAATACATAAATGAATTTGTTCAAATTCTATTTATTTATATTAAGATTGGAATATTAAGAATATTTTCAATAATCATCAAACCAGCAGAACGGATCAGTACTGATTTCGACGCCGCTACGAAATCAGTACTAGAGATACATGGAATTTTGGGAATATTAATCGTCAGGGTTGGGGAATTTCGTACTAACCAAAAAGAAGTATTAACTTAAAAAATTAATGTGGGAACTTCTTATATTCAATTTTCGTTAATAACATTGGTTAAATAGTTAATATTCCTACTAACTAGCACCACTTGAAACAGTGGAAAAATTAAACGAAGAACGCTGATGAGATGGCGTAAAATTATTAAAATTTTATGAAAAATATAATAATATAAATATAATAATATAATAATACAAATATAAATATAAATCGATTTACGCTTGAGTAACGTTGAGATTTATTGGAAATTTATTTGCAAACAAAAAAAAAGCTTATCGGAAATAGCACGAAAATGTGATACAAAATTTGGTCGCAGAGAAGGACCAACTGTGCCCGGTATAGGCAAGTTTACTGCTAAAGTTCGTGAAACTGGCTTAATTGTTGATGCGCGAAGACGTGAACGTGCTCGTATAGTGCGTACACCCGAAAATATCGAAACTGCGGCTCAGAGTGTGCGTGAGAATCCATCATTATCAACTCATCATCGTTCTCAAGAATTGAAAATTTCACGCAACGAGATCTTTTCGCCAGCCGAATTTTGTACAAAGTTTAACTGGTTCAAGAGTTGCAGCCGCATGACCATCCATCTTAAACTGGAGCAATTGCACTTCACAACAAAAAAATAAATTTGACCAAATTCCAAACCGTTTTTGTTTTATTGCATTTTTATACCCCGCAAAAAACTATTGGAATGGCAATCATTCACTTTGCCATTCCATGTGTAACGCAGCGAAATATTTATATGAGACCCATCAATATATATTCTTGATCATTGAAGACATCTAAGACGATCTATTTATGTCCGTTCGTCTGTGGAAGCCACGTTTCAGTCGAAAGGAAAAGGGTCAGATTCTCGAAACTTGGTATAAATATATGTTGAAAGATAGTACAGGTCAAGTTTGTAAATGGACTGAATCGGGCTTTGAGGAAAACAAGTTCCCCTAAGAAGAACTAAATAACATAATTTTTAAAGTTTTTTTGTAATTTTGTTAAGCAACTGATACTTTTTTATATGAACGAAGAACCAACGCGCTAAACTTAAAGTCATAAAATAATAATATATAAATTGTTGGACCCCGCCTCCTTTAGTGGGCGTTATTATATGCAAAAATAGTGTAAAAATTTAACACATTGTATTACTTAAGCCTACATTCCTTAAAAATTAAATTTTTAATCTTTTATGGCGAAGCAGAGCCGTAACCTGATCCACCCTACCCTACCCTCATCCTCCCCCTTGCCCTAAATGACCCTATCAGAAAAAAAAGACACAATTATTCCAAAAATTAATTTTTAGCGTTTCATGGCAAAGGTGAAATGTCTCCCCCACGGCCCTTTCCAGAGAGACCCCGACAAAATGCAGTTTTTTGTAATTGTAACTGATCACCTCTAACAAATATGTATTTAAATATTGTTGAATATCATTAAACAATTTTATATATTGGTTTTAGAGCATCCTGATAATCACAAATTAGTCCCTACTCATACACAATTTAATTGAAGCCATCAGCACGCATACGTTACACGGAATTTTAAAAAAATTGTGTGTAACGTATACGCTTGGAGTGACATGCACTAGATTAAATAACCATTTTCTCTGACAAAACTAAACGAAGACATCATAACCCTTATTACAGTTGTCGTATTCGGAATAAATCTAATCAATTGTTAAACATATGGAAAGTAATATTTACTGTCTAAAAAATGTCTTCAAAAAATAATTTAAATCTTTTATAAAGAAAAAGCTTGCATAAAATATAATAAAATTTTTATAAATGAAAACTGTTATCATATTTAATTAAGCCACCGAATAAGTGGTGACAAACGAAAATACGCATGAGTATGGATAATAAGTGTAGTGGCTTCCGAAAACAGCTGTTTTGCTCTGCTGCGCAAGTTGGATAATTAAAACTGATATTGATTTTTTCTTCACCTGGGAATATTTATCTAAATTTAAAGGAAATTTTCAAATAATTATCCTTGGAATAATATATGAAAATGTATATTAATTAAACGAATCTAAACACTTTTGTGCGCTTAAAAGAAGACCCTATTTTAATTTTTATTAAAGTTTTCATTTTTATGGCATTTGACTTAAGTAAACAAACAAACAAAATTTATTTAATACGGTCGTTTCCAACATGTTGGGAGGATCATGACTGAGACACTTTTCCCTCAGCATAAAAACTTACGGATTAGTATTTTATATCAACGTGCAAAAAGGGAACTGGGATAATTTAAAAATTTTGAACCTACTGATTCACAGTTCCTTCAGAATATTTCTGTGCTCTATTTTAAAAATCTATACACGGTCACGCCGAGACAGGCCGTGGGGCAGACATCACACCTAAATTGTAAAATATTAAAACTAAATTTTCGGGGGTAGTTCAGTGTAGAAAAAAAAATTATTTAATAGGATCATTTAGGCGGCAAACGAGGGTGGAAGGGTAGAGCAGGGGAGATTCTCATAAATTAAATTTTTAAGGAGTGTAGGCTTAATTTGTTAAATATTTACACTATTTTGTCACATAATATGTAACTTCAACGCCCACTAAAGGGGTCGGAGTCTCCTTTCTGTATCGTGTTTTCCACAGACGGACGTATGGGCATTGCTACCTTGTCTTAGACGTCATCAGTACTATGACCCAGGAACTATGACCCAGCAGGTCATAAATTTTTAAGTTATCTTAGTCCCTTTTTTGCACGTTGATATTAAATATTAATACATAAGATTTTATGCTGGCGGAAAGGTGTCTCAGTCATGCTCTTCCCAACACAAAAAAATAATTTTTTTCTTTTTCAAAATACCATAAAAATATAAATTTTCTTAAGAATTAAAATAGAGTTTTTAAATAAAGTTGCTCCAGCTATCACATCAGTTGTAACACAAAAACAGCATATACAACAATATTTGATCTACACTGTAAAAATCGACTATGAAAGCTTATGAAAAAATTAACAAAATTTTAACAATATGAATCAGTTGAAGACCGCTCCAAAAAATATCGTTGGAAATTTCTTTATTTTCTCCTATTAAACGTTAACAACAAAAACAACAGCAACTCTTTAATCACAACAAAACAACTCGTGGCAGTTTCGACTGAACGGCATGGATGAATACGTACTAAACGTGAACATCAAAGAGACAAGACATCGGCAACTAAGTAAAAGCAGCAGCAGCAGCAACAACAACAGCTACAACAACAGTTAACAACGTATGTATTGTATCAGTTGATGGTTGTATAGTTTCGTTTTGACTTGATGTTGATTTTAAAATGTAGGTCAAGTTATAATGATGTGAATAAATATATTTGTGAACGAACATACACACACAGCCACACACACAGCCACACAAGTGTATTTTTAAACATCCAAACATTTGCTTAAACATTAATGTGTGTACACACATGCATACATACATATGAAGATACATATGCATTTATATACATACATATATGTATATATGAATGAAAATAAACTTTTTAACAAGATACACATTTTAACAAAGAGGGGAGAATAGTTCGTTGCATAGTTGGAGCATGGGTGTAGTTATACACACACACATACATACATGCATATTTATGATCATGAAATTTTTATAGAAAACAAATGACTGGCTTAGTAGCTGTCATTAATGTATGAGTATCTAGATACTAGGTACGAATGTATGTGTATGTTTAGCAAACGCCGCTGAAGTTAATATAATTATGTGGTTCAAATTGAAGTGTGTAGGCTGTAAGTTATGGTTTTGATTATTGTTAACATAAGCTTAAATGATGAATACAACAAACATGTGAGTTTTATGTCCACTTATGTTTATTAATATTGTAAAAGTTTTCTATGATTTAGTATCTTCACAGTTTCCTTCAGAGACCCGCAATACTCCAGCCATACCTTCAAGACTAATATGCTAATTGGCTCATCGTTAGCTTCCTACAGATCTATTTAGATAATAATATGTATACATATTAACTAATTTGAAACTGAGTAATCGTTTCCCCCGGCCAGCACCGCAACAAGATGTAGAATATCACCAGGTTAGCTATTGGAGGCCTGGGAGGGGCGGGAATATGGAGGCAATTGTGTTAAAGATTTACGTCGGTACCTGCCATTTCGACGTAACCTGACGGAGTTCTTATCACTGTCTGAAGTAAGGTGTTCAGCACTACCCCTTTTAAAAATAAGAAAAGAAATACTAAGCGAGCACACAATATGCTTTTATCGAACATCATAACTTTACAATGTAGGTGGCATGCCATCTATGGCGTATACCGGAAGTCGTGACATCAATGTTAAATTACTAGTCGCGTCTCGAAAGAAAAACAATTCCACACTCATAATAAAAATCAATTCATGCGCACTTAAATCAATCCCCAGCGGTGTCAAAAGTACAGGTTTCTTTAAATCGAGTGCAAAAATATTGATTTAATTTTAGCCAGATTCAATCCCAAATCGGTATTTATTTTGTTGACGAGAAAAATGTAGTTTCTGTCTTTCTTTCAATTTCCTTTTTATACCCTCCAAAAAAGAATAAGAGGGTATACTCACTTTGTTATTCCGTGTGTAACGCAGCGATATATTCTTCACAAAGTATATATATTCTTAATCAGTGATCTAAGAGGATCCAGCCATGTCCGTCCGTCCGTCCGTCTGTGGAAATTACGATTCCGTCCAAACATGAAGAGCCAGATCCCCGAAAGTTGGTATAAATATATCTTAAAAGATAGCACAGATCAAGTTTGCACTCGTAAATGGGCAGAATTGGGCTAGAGGGAAAAAAGTTCCCCTAAGAAGTACTAAGCCATCCTCTGAAAAACAATATAATTTTTAAAACTTTTTTGTAAAGTTTTAAACCAATAATATATTTTTATGTCAAGGTCCAAAGCGTTGAACTTAGACACAAAATATCAGAAAAAATAGTTTTTGGACCACGCCCCTTTAGTGGGTGTTATTATTATTATTGTTTTTTATTTTGAACCAGCCCTCAGGTGATGACCCCTACATATGCAGTGCATTGCGCCGGAACTAGAAAGGAGGGGACAGATTAAAGATGAGAAGTTAGAGAAGTTATTTGAAACTAGTTCAACCTTTTTACTTCCGACCGACGAAAATAAATTCCTTTAAAATAAAATTTTTAAGCTTTTATGACGAAGCTGAGACGTAACCTGATATTCCTTTGCCCTAACCTTCTCCTCCCACTTTGCCCCCCATATGACCCTACCGAAAAAAAGTTTTTTTAAATTTAATTACAATAAAAATTTGTTTTTAGTGTTTTATGGCCAAGGGAAAATGTCTTCCCCACGGCCCTTTCCAGACCGACCGCGACAAAATACAATTTTAATACACTCCAAAAAAAAAAAATTGGACCCCATAAAGTATATATATTATTGATCGGCGATGAACTCTAAGACGACCTAGCAATGCCCATACGTCCGTCTGTGGAAAACACGATATAGTCTATTTTTGAACCCTGTCCCTTTCGTGGGAGTTAAAGTTACATATTATATGAAAAAATGGTGTATATATTTCACAAATTGTATTCCTTAAGCCTACATTCCTTGAAAATTTAATTGATAAACTTTTACAACGAAGGTAATATGTTCTCTGGTCATCCCCTGCACTACCCGTCCGCCCCCCCCCCCCCCTTTGTCATCTAATGACCCTATCACAAACACATCTTTTTTCTACACTTAATTACAACGAAAATTTATTTTTTACATTTTTACAACAAAGGTTATATGTTTCCCCCCAGGGCCCTTTCCGGAGTGACCGTGTCAAAATAGAGTTTTAAAATTGGGCATCGAAATATCTTAAGGGTTTTCCAGCCGAGCAGATTAAATATGTTTAACTTATATCAGTCCCTTTTTTGCACGTTGATATAAAATGTTAATACGTAAATTGCTTTTATGCTGATGGAAAGGTGTCTCAGTGATGCTCCTCCCAACATATTGGAAATGGCCGTTTTAAAATATTTTTTTTTCTTTGTTTACTTAAGCCAAATACCATAAAAATTTAAATTTTAATAAGAATAAAAATAGAGTTTTTATTGACTAAATATTTGGAGGGTATTTAAGACTCGACCCGGTCGAATATACTTTTTTTGCTTTGTTTTTTTTTTTAATTCTGACCAGCACTCAAGGGATGATCCTACATATGCAGTGCATTGCACCGGAACTAGAAGGGAAGGGCTTGTATTAGAGGGACAGATGAAAGATGAGAAGCAAGAGAAATTTTTGTCCCTATTGCAACCTTTTACATCGAGATCTAATTTTCTGCTACAGGGCCGACGAAGGATGATGCTGTCCATCCGGTCTATGGTGAGTTCGAGATTTTGTTGTCTATTATTAATAAACATTAAAATAAGCATTTCAGAAAATTGACATTTTTATCCGCTTTCAATTCATAAACATATTATTTAAATATGTGTTATACGCCCAAAATTAATTAACAACAGGTGCCACTTGGCCGGAAAAATGAACCACAATATTGAAATAAACATTTGAAAAGAAAACTGACTGTCACATAAAACATGGGGGACAATTTTTTATATTCCCACGCATTTTGGTCCACAAAACCACTTTAAAAACGATCCAACAAAACTCTGGAGACTAAACCTTTTACCAGTGCAACAATAAATTGCTATAACGCTCCAACCGACTGCACATTCAAGCCACCAAAATGATGTTCATATTAATAACGAACCGACAAAAAAAAAAACATTTTAAAATTATAAAAAATAACAACTTCTTGTATATTTTAACTTTCACTTAGAAAGTTCTGCTTGTGGTTGATTGTTTATGTAGATTTTTGCTGTTGTTGTTGTTGCTGCTGCTTTTATGAATAAAAGCGGTTGCTGCTGCTGCTGCTGGCTGTGATGTTGTTTGTTGTTGTGTTTTTTAGTTGATTGTTTATTTTCAATCTTTACGAGTATTAAGTATAATCTTTTTTGTTTTCGTTTTACAAAATTATCTTCTGTCTACTCGAACTTGTTGGTTTTTTAGTTTCATTTATTTTTTTCTTCACTTTATTCTGGTGTGAGAGTAACTGACTGACTCGGTTTGTTGAGTGTGTGTTCGAGTAAATATGAAAACAAACAAACAAACAAATAAAAGATCTTTAAGCACAAATTGGGTCAGAAGTGTAGTAGATCAATGAGTTATTGTATTTATTATCAAAAACAACAACAACAACAAATTGTAATAAACTGGAATTTCTTTTTGCCCTCTCGTTTGGAACAGACATATATGAGCCATGTTTAGGTTTATTTTCTTTACTTTTTTTTATTTAACTGTCAAAATGATAATGAAAGCATTTGGAAACTTCTAGAAACAGAAAGTTTTCTCTTCAAACGTATAGGTACATCAGGTTTATATACTTGCCTATGCAAAAGGGTTTCATTAAGGCTCGTTGTATTAATGAACGTAAATGTGTAGCAGTCAATTTGAAAAGAAAAGAATAATTGGAAGTTAACTTTTACTCTCTTCATTTAGTTTATTTATTAAACGATGTTTATGCCATCACTTCAATAAAATCTAAATTTGATACTCATGTCCATAAACCACTGATACGTATACCGTTTTTAACAAACTGATCTACTTTTTGAACCTATATGCCTCATAAAGAGCTCTTCAAAAGAAAGGCCTCAACATGCTGTTACAATTTGATTTTCTATGTCATGTCACTCTTAACATAAATGAATCTTGCCATTATTGGGCTGACTTAAAATGCACTTCAAATTTTCTATTGAAAATTAATATAAACAATTAAAAACGTTGTATTCGACCGGGTCGAATCTCAAATACCCTCCAAATAGTTAGTAAATAAATACTATATTTTTATTCTTATTAAAATTTACAGTTTTATGGTATTTGACTTAAGTAAACAAAGAAAAAAAATTTATTTTATTACGGATCTTTCCAATGTGTGGGGAGGAGAGGATCATGACTGAGGAACCTTTCCGGCAGCATAAGAACTTACGTATTAATGTTTTATATCAACGTGCAAAAAGGGTACTGAGATAAGTTAAAAATGTTTAACCTGCTGGGTCAGAGTTCCCTTAAGGCATTTCTGTGCCCAATTTTTAAACTCTATAGAGGGTCACACCGTGAAAGGCCACGGGGGAGACGTTCCACCTTTGCCGGAAAAATTTAATATGTAAATTTTTTCGGTAGTTAAGTGCAGAAAAAAAATTGATAGGGTCATTAAGGGAGCAAAGGTGTGTGGAGGAGTAGGGCAGAGGAAGATCAGAGAACATCTCAGCTTCTTCTTAAAAGCTTAAAAAATCTAATTTTAAGGAATGTAGGCTTAAGTAATACAATTTGTTAAATATTTGCACTATTTTTTCATGTAATATGTAACTCCAGCGCCCACTAAAGGGGCGGGGTCCAAAAATAGACTATATTGTGTTTTCCACAGATGGACATATGCGAATTGCAAGGCCGTCTTAGACTTCATCGCTGATGAAGAATATTTACACTTTTTGGGGTCAAAATCTTTTTCGAGGGTATTAAAACTGTATTTTGTCGGGCTCGTTCTGGCAAGGGCCGTAGGGGAGACATTTGCCCTCTGCCATAAAACACTAAAAACATATTTTTGGGGTAATTAAAAGTAAAATAAAAAACAGTTTTTGGGTTATATGGGGGGCAAAGGGGGAAGAGGAGATTAGGGCAAAGGAGGGTCAGGTTACGTCTCAGCTTCGTCATAAAAGCTTAAAAATGTTATTATTAAGGAATGTAGGCATAAATAATATAATTTGTTAACTTTTTACTCTTTTTTTTTGCATATAATAACGCCCACTAATGGGTGCGGGGTCCGAAAATTTTGTTGTTTTTATTTTATGGCGTTGGACCTTCATTGACATAAAAATATATCATTTGCTAACAAAATTACAAAAGAAAAAATTTTTTTTTTTGGTTTAGTTCTTCTTAGGGGGATTTTTTCCCCTTTGTCCCGATTCAACCGATTTTGGAACCTGGCCTGTGCTATACTTTACGATCTAACAATACCAAATTTCAAGGGTTCGGCTATTTTCGTTTGTACTGTATCGTGATTTGCACAGACGGACGAAAGGACGTGCTAGATCGTCTTAGATATCATCACTGATCAAGAATATATATATACTTTATGGGGTGTCAGAGGGATATTTCGCTGCATTACACTCGGCATGAAAATTGAATGTACTCCCCAATTCTTTTTTGGTGGGTATAAAAATACAATAAATAGAACAATTCAAATCGACAAATCGAAAAAAATCTTTTTTTGATTTTTTTATTTTGAAATTTTATACCATTTTGCTTATTAACAACAACTAAAACAAATAAAACGCGGTAGTGAGTTGTTAAAATTTACAAAGCCATCAAATAATCTCATGAAATTTGTCACCACATTTTGTTGTCCTCAATAGGAATACAAATTTTTGCCAGATTGTCTTAGATGTCTATAGTGTAAAACGCCCAAAATATTAACGAGCTCTAGCAGTAGGCGCGGTCGCCAAACAAAAACACTCCAACCGCTTGAAATCGATTGATCATCAAGACGAAATGACATCGCCAAAGAAACTTCTCAACATATAGCCAGAATCGGTCGGGTTTTGTGGCTCGTCACACTGTCTAGTTAAAACGATATATGGTCCAGTTTATAGTCTTCAATTATAGGCAGTAGCGTTCCAAATTCATACTAAGCGCTCTTCTAGCGCCAATTACGAAAAAGTGCTGCCAAATTTTTTTAAAGCCCCATAGGAAACAATTTTACTTTTCTAGCGACATTTCCGAAATATGCTATCGATGTTCTTAGAGCATAATAGGCAACAATTTTGCTAGTGTCATAAGGCAATCCCAATTGCTGAGGTCATCGTTGAATCGATAAATTCGGATTATTCGCCACACTTTCGTCAACAGAAGCACTATTGTCTGCGATTACATATATTGTGATGATACACAGACTGACCACAATGGGCTCTTTAAATTTCTTTATAATCTTGCCAATTCCTTGCACAGTAGGGCTATTGTGGAGACCATAACCGTACCCTGATGCTTAAAAAGTAACCACCTTCTAATATCTACGTTTGTAGTAAGTTTTAGCTATTTCCTGGAGCTCTTTAGTGTTTATACGATCCAAATTATTTGCACATAGCAAACATTTCACTAACTAATTGATCCTTCAGATAAGAGATGTTTAACAGATGACAGCGGTGCCATACAGGACATGAAATCACTCAATGTGGAAGTTCTTAGATAAATTTAAAGGAACCATTTTTTATAAAACCCACTATGCAATGACTTTTAATCCACTCCATAATCTATGAACAAATTGTTGATTACCTTAAGTGAACCAATTTGCCGAATCAAACTAATCCCTAATAAGATGGCTAATTGTATATGTTGAAAACCCAAAAAACACATTCTAGTCTTCTTCAAAAGGTAGTAGAGTGTAAACAAGTATTTCAATTGAAATGTTTCCAGTAAGCTGCCTATAACTCTTCTTAATGGTTACTTCACTTGGCCAATTCTTTATTATAATGCACTTGACTCATTAATAATTAATTTATTGGCTAAACACAATATGACACTTAACTTCTGGGTTTTTTTCTCTCTCCTTTTACATATTGACAATGTACAAGTATAAGATTGGCATACAGCCAATAATTGCTATCGAAACTATGTTTAGAATATGAAAGTGGTAGAACTTTGCAACATTCAATTAATAGGCCAATAAGGCACAGCCCATATTATTCTAATGTAAAAATAGAAAGAAAAATACTGAAAAATGCAAAATGAATATAGCTAAAGAAAATCTGTTTAAATATTTATTTTATAAATTGAACAAGAAAAAAAAAGTGAACATATTTTTAATGGCCACAAAGAAATTTTTTTACCCTAAAATTCCATGTATTTTTTTTTTTTGTAATGAGGACAATTTTCCTTCGTCCCACATAGGATTTAGTTTATGAACAGATCGTTTTGTGTTCAGTGCCGCAATGGTACTTAATCGAAACCGGTCCATTTGCAAACCAAATTTATTTTACAATGAAGCATAATCATTTTAAACTACTCCTTATGCTTAAAGTATTGAATTGCGCTTTACTGCCTTACAATCTCCGTCCTCTTAATTAATTATTTCATAAAGGCAACGTTCGTTTTAGGTGGTGTTTATGGCAACCTCAAAGTGTTTAAACTGCTACGAAAAAAATAATTCCTACAAAATTAAAAAAATATATGTAATACTAGTCACGGTAACAACTCGTTGGAATAAAACTCCTTTCCTTTGCAACTTTCTTCATATACCGAATATTTTGCAAATTTTTCATTAAGTTAGAAAACTATGCAACATGTAGTCGTAAGTGTCGTGATCATACATCACTGGAACGAGCTTTCTTCCCTTATGAGTTTAATTATTACGTCAAAAATTATTATTCAGGCTCAAGTTGAAATCCACGAACTTACAAGCAAGTGAAAAGTGTAAAAACTGAGCGAAAAAAGCTACTGAGATGGCGTAGCGGCCTCGAAATCAGTACTGAGGGGATCAGTATGCGGATCATAACCCACAACAAATGAAGCATATGATTATTAAATATATTCCAAATATTCTACTTTAATAAAAATTCGACGTTAATACAACTTCTTAAATACAAAAAATAATCTGTGAATTGTAAAAAATAGTCTGTGAATGCATTTATAACTTGCGGCTGAATAATAATTTTTAGCTAAACAATTAAATTATTCTTTTAGTTCGAACAATTAAATACAAATTCAAGATCCCTTATGAATTTCATAGATCAATTTAATACAATAGGCGAAACGAATAAGTGTAAGTATTTAATTTATTATTGTATTCTGATATTTTTAAGCTTAAGGTCTCTTCAGGAAATTAATTAATTGTATTATTTATCAAATAAAATAATTAATTTCCTGAAGAAGTCACACAAAGGAGTGACGAAATATTGAAATTAAAAATTAAACTAAAATAAAGAGACCTTAAGCTTAAAAATATCAGAATACAATAATAATTAAAAAAAGGTCAAGAAACCAGAAGAATTTAGTATTTAATTTAAAACAAAACTATTAAATAAATAAAATAAAGCGTGTTTTTTAGAGTGTCACAGCACCAGAGCAACGCGTGCATATTGTTGACATTTTTAATCAAAATAATTGTTCTATTCGTCAAACTCATCGTGCACTTCTTCCATTTTATGGCGTACATAATCGTCCTTAGATCGTTTTCGGACCACATTCACTGTTACAGATAGTGTGCATCCTGTGGGACGCCGTACAGTGCGCATTGAAGAAGCAGTAGCCACTGTACAGGAAAGTGTTGAAGAAGATCTTAATAAATCAATTCACCTAGGGTTTTTTCCTTCCACTTTTAGTTGTTGAAAATTGGTGTTCCAGACTGTACCTTCTACGCGCCAGCCGTGGGGGCCACATCGCAGAAATCATATTTAAACATTAATTTCATAAAATTTTCTTTCCAATAAAACTCGTTTCATTGATATTAAATATATATTTCTTTGTTTTATTATAATTTAAACTTGTACCACTCTATAAAAACACCCTTTATTAGAATTTTTTATGTAATTATTTTTACAAACATTTATATTTCTATATTGAATTCAATTAAGACTTATAGGTACGGTGACCATATTTTTCAACCCAAAAAAGAGGACATTTAGAAATGTAATAAAAATTGTTTTTACTATTTATAGTCAATTGCATATATTCTAGGCATGGCCGACATACATACATTAATGTTTTTTAAACAAAATATTCCCAGAACTTAAGCCATGTCCAGAAATATTACGGTCATTTGAAAAAAAGATTTTAATTTCTGCACAATGATTATAATTTCTATTGTATTGGTGATTTTGACTTTTATTGTATTGAGAATGTAAAACTTTTAATTTTGGAGTTTAAACAAATATTTAAAAATATAATAATCAAAAAAAAGGACAATAAAGGACATTTCAATTAAAAAAAAAGGACACTTTAATTTTTGTTTATCTAAGAGGACATATATGTAAAACAAGAGGACTGTCCTCATAAAAAAAGGACGAATGGTCACCGTACTTATAGGTTAATTGTTTGAAAGAGTACTGGTGACGAAAGTGCAGCGGCTTTCGAAAACAGCTGTTCTGCTCTGCTGTGTAAGTTGAATAGTTGAACTGTCGTTCACTTTCCTTTGTGTCTTGGAACATTAATTCAACTTTTTCTGAATTTAAAACAAATATTCCAACAATTAGCTTGTACATTTTAATTGAATTTAATATAGAATTTTTTTATTTTCCAACGTCAATAAAAATCTTTCAACATCGTGCAATTGCCACTTCAAATTTAAAATTTATTATATTAAATTAACAATTAGTCTAATGAATTTAATTTATATTCAAATTTGTGAAGTGGTTATAAAATCAAGGCAAATGTATATATTAATTGGTTGCATAATTAGAGCAAGCAAAACATATAATATTTGCATTACATTTTTTTTAAATTCTTATTGCACCCTTCACCAAAAACGATGAAAGGGAATATATGTATATGTTTGTTGATCCGTGTCTATTTCTGGAATAGAGAAGTCGAAGGCACGTAGAAGGTATCCAGAGGATGACGAAATATTGATAAAAATATTAAATAAATACTTTTATAGTTATGATTTTATAAAAATAACCTTTAAGCCCAAAATTTTAAAATTTTAAAGAAAAGAAATTTACATTCAAAAACCCTATAAAAAAAGCGGATCTATAATACAATCCTAAGTTTCTCCAGCTCAAGACCGCCATGCCGAAAACTACAACCTGCCGCAAGCCATTTGAAGAACTCACAATCAGGCAAATATCTTCAAAGTCAGAAGCAGGGTATTCCCTAAAAGTCATCGCTATGCCAAGCCTTTGCCTTTTAAAATGTAAGTGAATTCTGGCAATAAATAAACTGAAGACGGCCAAGCCAAATGACCATTATCGTAATTTCTGCGTACTGAAAATAAAAATCAAGTACAAATTAAAAAGTGAAATGTTCACAAAAAGTAAAAGAAGATAGAAAATGAACAAGAAATGCACGCAATAGCCAAGAAAAACACTTTTCCATTTAAACAGCAAAAATATTATAAAAATGCTGGCTGGCACATTGATAAGTTAGTTTTTCAAATTCAAATTCGGTACGTGCTTGGCAAAGAAGCAACGAAAGCATAAAAAGCACACAAACGCACGCACTCTGGCCAATAAAATCAAAGGAATATATCGAAATGTATGCTAATGGCTATTATTAAAATTTCAAACTTCTTTTTTTATTGTTTTTTGATTTCGTTTTGATTTTTATCAACTATTTAATGTCTGTTAAAAGAAGTTCTTTAGTTTTTTATTTATTTTTTATCTATTTTTATTTATTTTTTTTTAAATAATGACTTTCATATTAAACAGAGAACTTTTGTGCATTATTTAATAAACTTTCTGTTGTGTGGATATAAAACCATCGATGACATCAAATAACAAGCCAGTTTGTGCTCAAAATGTTAAATGTAATTTATTGTTTTGAGTTTTTTTTTTTTTTTGTATGTGTTTATTAGGAAGCATAGTCTGGGCCAAGCTTTTATTATATGGACGGGTTAGAGCTCATTATATTTATTTCAAATCCAAAATTACTTTAAAATTAGTAAAATTTATTATTGATATATTTTATAATCTTTAACAGCACAAAAAAAATTTATTTCAACGACTGTATTCAGCAGAGTTTTCGTAAAATTTTCTTAGGTGAGACATCTCACCTGAATCGTAAAAACTTAAAAACTAAATTCCCGGTATAGTTAAGTGTAGAAAAAAAGTGTTTTTTTAATAAGGTCATTGAGGGAACAAAGAGAACTCTGGAAGGTGTCACACCCAAATATCTTAGCAAAATTCGACGTAAAGTGGTGCGTAAAATGTTCAATTCTTGAGGACGATGATGAGTTGATGATGATGATGGATTCTCACGCACACTCTCAGTTTCGATATTTTCCGGTGTACGAGTTATAGGAGCACGTTCACGTCTTGGCACATCAACAATGAAATCAGTTTCACGAACCTCAGCAATAAAATTGCCTTTGCCGGGCACTTTTGGTTCTCTCTTCTGCGACCAAATTTTGTGCGATATTTTTGTGCAATTTATACAAATTGTCTTTGTCTTGGAAATAAATTTCCAATAAAGCCCAACGTTCGTCAAGTGTAAATCGATTCATTTGGATCAGTGGAGATAATATACTGAATTTTGTGACAGATTCGACAGATTGCCAGATTCGAAATAACCGGTGGTTCATATTTAGACCCATAGACGGCCCGGCCGGCGGCAGAAGTTTGTACGAAGAAAGTGAAATAATGCATTGAATTGTTTTCTAACTTGCAAGTGATGGGTTATAGGTCTACTTCGAAACACTCTGGTTCATTCAATAATAAAAATTTGGAAATCAGTCTTATAGTCTTTCTTTTTAGGAGTAGGGCCAGCACTTAGGGGATAACCCCTACATATGCAGTGCATTGCGCTGGAACTATGAAAATAGATTTTAGGAAGGAGGATAAAGTAGTGTCTGTGGATATTCGACTTGAACCCCCTCAAATTGTAAGTGGCGGGGGGAAGACATCTGCAGGTAGTTTGTTCCACATACCGACTGTTCGGCCAAAAAACGAATTTTCTCTGTAATGCGTAGTGCGATTCGTTGGAATATCGACCACAAACGCATGCGCTCTTGATGAAAAACGCATTGAGCGTAAGAAAGAATGGGTTTCAGGAACAAGTTCCCTAATTTCACCAGAGCACCTGCCATTATAGTAACGATACACACCCCACATTGCGACGATGCTCAAGAGAATCAATAGAGTTGGCTATCCTACTGTCTCCGATGAGTTTTATCGCCCTCTCCTGTACGCGGTTAAGTAACTTCAAAATAGACTTTGAAGCACCGGCCCAAACATGAGAGTTGTATTCCATCTTCGGTCGGATGTATAGTCTTGCCCTTAAAATAAGCATGTATAAATGGGAGCTGTAATTAAGGCCGTTTGCCCCTCGTAACCATATTAATCACGCAACATAGAGAAAAGATATAATCAGCCACGTTCTCGACAGATAGGGTCTTGACTCAACTTGTGAGTGATGTTGCACAGAGTTGCACACCTTCTCGAAAAGTCATTGTCATGATACAGTCAATATATATATTTTTGCCAAAAAAAAAAAAATTCATTAGAGAAATTCATTACAAACAAAAATAAAATTTCTGTTTTTTTAAGACGCATTTTAAAGGTGAAACTCTTTTTTCGAACGTAAACAATAACATACAAACGACATGATCTATTTAGACAGCAGCAGAAGCCAAGCCGAGCACCAACAACTAACATCAATGGAAACTATTGAAAGAAAAAACAGCAACAACAACAAACAAGAGAAAAGCTAAAACAACACAAACTTAACAATATTTGAACAAAACACTTTCAATAAATGATCAGTGAGTCAGATGGCGTTTGAATTTGAGGAAAGAGTGATTCAAAGATGTTGTTGGCTGCTTTTAATGCTTCACTAGCATCAGCAAGCAGCAACAGCAACAGCAGCATTATTAAATACAACAACAACATTGACGTTTCCATAGATTTTTGTGGAAAATTAAATAGTTGTTGCTTGCACTGCCACCACTTTGTTTGTATTGTTTACTATTTGTTTTACTCTGCAAGACTTTCGTTAGTCCGCCAGCTGGTGAGACGCTTAAATAGAGATTTCATAAAATCGCTACTATGCCTTTTGCTATTATTGCTGGCTAATACTTCAAGATTATTTTTGTTGCTTTCAGGTTTAGAGTTGTTTTTTTTTTTTTTTTTGTGAATTGTTGTGTTGTTTTCATTTTTGTTTCACTTTTAATTTTCAACGGAATAGAAAGTGAATTTCATGTGTTGTTATATTTTTTATTTATTTTCCTTTTTTTATTGCCCCAAGTTATTTTGTTTGGCTCTCATGATCAATAGTTTCTGTTGCTTTTTTGGCGTTTTTAAATCGGCTTATTTGCATCCACAATAAGTGTGTTTTATGTGATTGATGTTATGGAGGTGTTCGATAATTCGGGGCCAATATTATACAAGAACTTACTACCATCCTTATTTTTGTTCACCATATCGGTGATATTCACGTCATCAAAATTGAGTTGTTAACATCTGGGAATAGCGTGAGCCATTGAGCGTTACCGTATTTCCAGCCTCATCTGGTCTGGAGGCCCAATCACGCCTCCAGACCACATCGAGCACTATACAGTGACACATTGAGCACGCAAAGGCTTCTCAATAATCGCTCTAGGATTTTCAGAAGCCCAAACGCGGCAATTTTGCTTGTGGACAGAAGGCCTCAGAAGGACGATTGTGTTGTCCGAAAATATCACGAATTTTACGAAATGTAACTTTAACAGAACTATAATTTTTATAGTGGATTTTAATTATTTTAATGCGATTTTTGAGCGAAATTGAATCCATTGCAACAATTGCCAATGCAATGCGTCAAAAAACGAAATGTCAAAACTATCATGTTGTTGGTGTTGCCACAATTGAAAAACAAAGTTCTTGTTGGAAAAGGTCGGATAAAGACGGAAGGGAAGATAGACTTTTTTTTCTATAGGTCCGACGAAAGAGGATTCTGTTTCTCTGCTCTTTAGTACATGATAGTGTCAATCGTTCAGTGACCAGTGCTTTGCCTTCATCACTGAAACAGGCCGACAGCTCAGCAGCAAAATCCTTCTTGAAATAAAATTATGTGGACTACATGGATTTTGATGCGCTAAACTCAAATCCGTTTTCGGTTTTTTTCCATCAGGTCGGTATTTTTTTTATAGGCGTGGCAAATTTTTCCCCTAAATTAATCAGGTGCGGAGACATACATATTTTACCCTAACTCGAAAACGAATCATTTTTATTAAGGACTAGAGTTGATGAGGTTACTCCGGAATTCAGCGTTTTTATGAAATGATAACTGGGACTAAGGATACCACTACAGGACAAGTACATAATGGCTAGGTCTAGAAGTTACCATCGAGTACAATTATATTATTTGGGCAATGATAACGCCATGTAAAAATTACCGGTACCTCCCATAAAAAGCTCGGGAACTCGCACTAGTTTCTACGCCCTGGGATCCGATTCCTTGACGTATCATGTGACAACTCTCCTTCCCTTTAACGTAACGATCACACTAGCTGTATCGGTTTCATGATCAATATACGAAAAGAAACATCAGTTGGGATTTTCCTTTATAGTAAAGTTGACAGCACTTTTTTTTTAAATAGTTGTTGGTTTCAAATGGAAATACTCTCTCCAGCTCTTGCTACAAGTTTATTTTTTCTTCGTTTATTTATAATTTCTTTACATTTTTTAGCTAAAACCACTTGAATTGTTGTTTTCGATTTATGTATTTTATTATTATTTTTTTTTTAATTTTTATATATTATTTTTTTTTTCAATAAAAGTAGTTCATGTCATTGACCTCTACAGTTTTTTATTTTTTACTCCATTGAGTTGAATGAAAGGTGCACGTTTTCATTACATTTGTATTTCTTAGTTTTTTTTAATATTACTTTTAAATAAATTCAAACTTTTGCGTCTTTTGTAGGCTTTTAAAGCAGATTTGTTAAGTTTTTTTCTAAATCGCTATAATTGGAAATTAATGCAGTCATCAAATAAAAGAAAACAAGCAAGAGGAAGTTTGTGTCGTTTGAGTGTTAAAGTCTAAATATTTGCAAGTATTTGCACGAATTTTTTGCATTCAATATTGTTTGACAGATTGTTGGGACAGACAAAAGCAAATATAGTTGTTGGTTGCTGTTATCGCAAGTTTCTTTTTTTTTGCAAATTATTTGAATACACAACATACCTAGAAAAATAATAGACAATTCGTCTGAATATTGGGACAAAAAAGTTTCACTTTTGGCAGTTTAAAACATATTTACACTTTTTTATATTCGATAAATGCTGCTGTTTATTTATATTATGGAATTTTTTTTTAAGAAATTTAAAAATTTGTTGTTATTTTGTAAAACCTTATACAATAAATAGTCCATAAGTTTTAACGAAATTATAAAAAAATATTTACACTTTTTATTTTTGATAAATGCTGCTGTTTATTTAGACTATGGAAATCTTTTTTTTATAAAAAATTTAAAAAATTTTGCTTATTTGTAAAATCTTATACAGTAAATAGTCCATAAGTTTTAACGAAATTATGGAGCCATCCACACTCTCATATGCCTGACTTAAAGTAGAAGAGGTGTGTGTATGAAGTTAAGTTTCTAAATTTATAATCCTAGACACAAACCAAGTACGTTAACAGAACTCTGTTTACATGTTAACATAGAGCTGTTACGCATGAAAATTTTGAGTGTAAGTAGATATTCCAAATGAAATAATGGTAATATATCTGGACCCGTGGGAAGATAAATTTCGAAATTTATAACACTAGACACAAACCAAGCACGTTAACAGAACTCTGTTTACAAGTTAACATAGAGCTGTTAAGAATGAAAAATTTGAGTGTAAGTATATATTCCAAATAAAATAATGACAATATTTCTGGATCCGTGTGCAGATAAGTTTCGAAATTTATAACCCTAGACACAAACCAAGTACGTTAACAGACCTCTGTTTACATGTTAACATAGAGCTGTTAAGCATGAAAAATTTGAGTGTATGTGTTCCAAATGAAATAATGGCAATATTTCTGGACCCGTGTGAAGATAAATTTTCGAAATTTATAACCCTAGACACAAACCAAGTACGTTAACAGAACACTGTTTACATGTTAACATAGAGCTGTTAAGCATGAAACATTTGAGTGTAAGTATATACTCCAAATAAAATAATGGCAATAATTCTGGACCCGTGTGAAGATAAATTTCGAAATTTATAACCCTAGACACAAACCGAGCACGATAACAGAACTCTGTTTACATGTTAACATATAGCTGTTAAGCATAAACATTCGATTGTTTGTATTCCAAAGGGAATACTTTCTACATTTCTGGACCAACCTTTAAAAAAATTAACGGAACAGACAACCAGATCCATAGCTTTCATAATAGATATATTAATACTTTGGTATAGCTATACCGATAAGCTTTGATTTTTTGAACACAAAAATTTTAAAATCCTAGAGAGGATAAGCCAGGATCCTGGGAAAACGGGAATATGTGGGCGACTAAATATTATTTTATTTTTTGGCTTTTATGGTCCTCTATTACTTCCAATACCATAAAATAAAATTTATTTTCAGAAGATTACAAATGTATTACTTTTGCAGCCACAATGATATATATTTTATATTCGCACTACATGTACATGTGCCGAAATAGCTCAGTTGGGAGAGCGTTAGACTGAAGATCTAAAGGTCCCCGGTTCAATCCCGGGTTTCGGCAGGAAAAACATTTATTTTCACAATTTTTAACTATTCCATTACAATATTTGTCAGCAGATAAGAGATAATTGTGTGCAATGAGCATTGTGCATTATGAGTATTCTGTCAAATTATTAAAATTTAGGGTCAAGGTTCTGACGGAAATATGATTGTGATTCTTAAAATTTCTTTGAAGTCAATATGCTTTCATATAAAAATAAATTTTTATAATCTAATAACCTGAGCTTTTATAAAGATCTAACTTTAAGCAATCATTTGCTAAGGCAATTGTAATTTGGAATTTCTGAAAAACCTTCAACATATCTCTAGTCTTAGCTTCTGTATACGTATTCGAATTGCCAATAGTATATTTTTTAAATCGCCACAGCAACTTATATTAAGATTGAAAAACCCGTGCGTTTGAATCTTTCTACTTTTTGATAACATATTACATTGGGCTGCGTACTTACAACTATATCGTATATTAGAAAAGGCCAGAGCAGGGATGAAAAATTGTTATTTTGCTTTTGTACCAACTAAATAGAGAAAATGTACTGTTCGCATCACGGCGGTACCATTTTTAATGTGCGAGTATATCAAACACAAGAATTAAAAAAAAAGTGTGTACAAATTCAAAAATATATTATAAAATAAATTAGATCCATAAATTTTATTTAACAAAAGTATTTTAATATAATTTCTATTATTTTAAAATTAATCAAAAATATTCATTGCAAATTCCCATTCACACAATTAAAGAATACAGAGACAAGAATAGTCCCACTCAGTTGATAGGAAATGGGTGTTCTAAGACAAGTCTAGATGATCAAAGAGTGATTAATCAGTTCAGAGATTCACACAAAACTCGAAAGTGATTCCTACCCATGCTTAGCAAGTAACTTGTTCAAAAAACAAAAACAAACTTTACAAAGTATTTGTCATTGTATGATGTAAATGAAAAACGTTTTAGTTGCGGGGAAGCATCCTACTAATAGCAAGTCTGTCTCGTAAATTAGTCATACTTGATCAGATCTGCAAGTCACAAAATCGTTTTCAGAAGAGTCGCGGCTAAAGAACTTTTTTTCGCCCTATAGTTTTCAGCTAAAAACGAAACGCCTAAATACTTACTCTGATCGAGCAGAGGATTGAAAAAGACTTCATAATTTCATATAATGCTGGCTCGAATATTGCCATACAGTAAATTAATTATCGCTATAAATCATAAAAAATATTTTACTTTAATTAACTGATTATTTAAAAATTTCTGTATACAGTTTTCAAATAAGTTATGAAAACTTCTTATTTGACACATTGTTGTCACAATACTACTATATATAAATGAAATTTATTTGTTGGTGGTTAAGCAATGTCTATATGCATTTCATTGGTGCTTTACCAAATCGTCAGTAGACTTTAACCACAGTTTTGAAAAGTTAAAAACCTCTTATCTTATGCATATACTTCCGAAAACCATCAGAGAATTCACAACTTGTAAATTACAAACTATTTTCAAAAATAACAACTGAACAAGAACATAGGCTTGCAACTCATACAAAACTAAACCAACAAATAAAGTATGTTCGATATGAATCTATTGTATAAAGGTGTAGAAAAATAAAATAGATTCATATCGAACATACTTTATTTGTTGGTTTAGTTTTGTATGAGTTGCAAGCCTATGTTCTTGTTCAGTTGTTATTTTTGAAAATAGTTTGTAATTTACAAGTTGTGAATTCTCAGATGGTTTTCGGAAGTATATGCATAAGATAAGAGGTTTTTAACTTTTCAAAACTGTGGTTAAAGTCTACTGACGATTTGGTAAAGCACCAATGAAATGCATATAGACATTGCTTAACCACCAACAAATAAATTTCATTTATATATAGTTTTCAAATAAGGTTATAATAAACGTAAAATAATTTTTATTATTATTATATCTTGGATCAGCAGTCAGGGGATGATCCCTATATATGCAATGCATTGCGCCGGAACTGAAAAAACGAGGGGACAGATTAGGAAAGATGAGAAGATAGACAGTTTTTTTTTTGTTTGTAGCTATTTCAATCTTTTTACTTCGCCGGCTAATTTTTGCTACAGGGCCGACGAAGGTGAGTGCAGTTACTCTGCTTTTAGTACATGATCGTGTCAGTCGCTGCCAATTATGTTCAGTGACCAGTGACTAAGGCCTTCATTATTGAAACAGGCTGGCAACAACTAACACAAACATGCACTAATGCTGATCAGAAGAATTCAACACAATATTTCATGACTCAGCGCGGGCTCGAACTGGGGACCATCCGCTTCATAGTCTCGTGTTCTACTACTTCAGCCAACAGCACTGAATTAGTCTGATTATAGATTGATTGAGATATTTAAATTGCACCAAGTCGCGGTAGTACCACGGTACCAACAAGGTCGGAAATGTACCATAAAAAGAACAATTGTACCATGTTTTCCATCCGTGGACCAGAGTAACAAATTCCTGCTTTAAAAAAAAGATATTACTCATATAGCTCTCACCTCGAATAACATTTGCCATTGTGATTTAAATTCGCAAGAGTATTTTGATACTTATAACATCTTTATTTGACATATAAGGAGCATGAAATATTTTTTTTATGAATTAGGCCTTTAGTATTTATAGTGATACTATCACTAAATAATTGCTTAGTATGTCCTATTAAGGTCTTATTTTTAACGACACTTATGCATATGCTCATTTGGAAATATCTAAAACCATTTGAGAATTAAAAAAATAGAATAATTATTTAAGAAAAGTAGCTTATTTTCAAACATTGCTTGTGTAAGTCAAAGCTATTCGGCCATTACATTTAATGCGATTAATTTGAGATTTGAGGGCTTGGAAAAAAAATCATTATACTTTCGCAAAGTTTCAGATCTGATTAAAAATTTAAAGAAGTTAAGCAGAAAGCAAATTCCGCTAAAATTTCCAGAAAAATGATATAATATTATTGATACGTTGCACATGGATTGCCACACTTACATAAAACACATTTTGACTTTTACGGAAATTTTGTGTGCTTTACTTTGTAATGGAGCACCATCCAAAATTTTTTTATGTACGAGTATGTGACGAATAGTTGTGATTAAAACATTAACACTTTTGCAACCACAAAAATGAAATGTATTCGCATCTAAATGTGCATGTGCCGAAATAGCTCAGTTGGGAGAGCGTTAGACTGAAGATCTAAAGGTCCCCGGTTCAATCCCGGGTTTCGGCAGACACTCATACGAGTATGTATATATTATAAAATTCAAAATAAGGTGTTGCACTTACAGATGTTTGGAGAATAGTATAACACGTTTAGGATAAGGGAAATATATCATATTTTTCTGTTGAAAATCATTTACCATTCTAACTTTATGTTTCTAATTTACAACACAATGCTATGGGTTCTTTAATGCACATTGATTTACTAATTTTTTTAAATGGAAATTGGGCTAACAAGAGAGATAATGTTGCCAGTAATAGATTAAAAGAAAAATTAAATAATTTTGCTGTTTGTAAAATGCGTTATTTGATTGTTATAAAACTTCAAAAAGTATTTTTTTTTTTTTAAGAGTAGGACCAACACTCAGGGCATGACCCCTATATATGCAATGCATTGCGCCGGAACTGAAAACGGGGGTATAGTATTGAGGGGACAGATCAGGAAAGATGAGTAGACAGTTTTTTTTATTGTAGCTATTTCAACCTTTTACTTCGCCGGCTAATTTTTGCTACCGGGTTTGGTCATGTTTAATATTAGACTTTAGATAGTGAGCGGAACCATACGTCCACTTCGATGCTATTAAAAAATTTTTTGGATCTGATAAAAGAAACTTTGTTTAGAGACACATTTTCTTCTCCCCTTTTTCATCCATTATCTTTCTTGCTAAGAATAAAACAAAAAGGCATTATTTATCTATATCGAATACAATAGATGAATATAAAGAGCAGCGAAGAACATAAATTTCTATGAGAAATTTTATATGAGAATATATAGAGGTGAAAGGGTATAAACACCACGATAATATCAGCAATTGTTAGTCCATTATTGCATTAAGATTAATTTAATTTGTGCCTTTTGTTTGTTATATTCGTATGTATAGTCAAGTATAACCCTGCATATCATTTTTTTCTTACACCAAACCCTCAGTAGACTCTAACCTAGTTCCAAAATAACAAAACCTCTCACCTTATACATAAACTCCCAAAAACTAATTGAGAATTACACAAGCAAAACCATTGCATTTATTAATTTAATTTGTTGATAAAATTATCTTCGAAAGTGTTTTTTTACGAGCTTATTTTAGTGCCGAAATAGCTCAGTTGGGAGAGCGTTAGACTGAAGATCTAAAGGTCCCCGGTTCAATCCCGGGTTTCGGCAAAACCCCATTATATTTTAAAATAATAAAAAACCACATATAAATGCATTAAGGGCATATAATTTCTTGTTTAATTCGTCTCAAGCCTATAATTTTATTGGACCATAGAGTTCAGAGTTAATTTATTTTAAAAAAAAGTTGAACAAAACAAATAGCCGAAGTTGGTCCACTGACAAGTGCATTGATAATAAATTGCTCAATCAAGTTAGGCTTAAAACAATTAAAAGTTATTATTTTTCGAGCCACAGCCTTTTTGCTCATTAAATCTTGTCAGCTAATATTAGCGACTGAGTATTTTCATTCATCATCAATATCATTCTCCATCCTCTTTTATAAATCAGATAAAAGTCAAAGATAAATTAATATTAAACATTTAATTTTAAGAATTTGAAATAATACTGTAGCACAATCCTAGTTTTGAACTCTCTAATAATATTCTATTGGATATGTTATTCTATTACATTGTCATACCAGTGCAGTTGTTTTGTAATTTTTCATGAAAAAGGACAAATGCTGAAGATACCCTGTGTATAGAAATCATAAATATTTTTCTTTGGAAAAGCAGTTTAACAATTTCAATTCCCAAAGTAAAGGTGCAAACTTTCAATACGCTAATTTATCCGTATTTTATCTCTCAAATGACTGAATCAATGGTTAGAATTTTGTAATTTTAGAACAAAATAATTAATTAATCAAAATATAATTTGTAGCAAATGCAATAGACGAATATCTGGAGTCTCAAAAAATAATACTAAAGGGTCCGCCAAATAACTTTTTTTTTTAAATGCTATAAAAAAAAACTACTGAATATTTTCTAAAATTTCTTTTTTTATTTGAAAGTACAATCCTTCCGGTTAATAATGGAAAATAATTTTATTCAAATGGCTGCCTTGGCTGGCCATGCAGTAGCCTACACGATCGGTCGAATTTTTAAGCACATTATCGATTGTGTGCAGCTGTATTTCACCAATGGCTTCACGAATATTGTCCTTTAAAGTGTCAATTGTCTCTGGCTTGTCGGCGTAACTTAAATTTTTGGGGACAAAAATTCGTTCAACATGGCCCGATAATGATCGCCATTGACTGTAACGGCCACTCCTTCCTCATTTTCGAAGAAAAATAGCCCAATTATGCCTCTGGACCAAAATCCGCACCAAACAGTGATTCGTTTTGGGTGCGTCGGCTTTTCAATGTATGCGTGCGGATTTTCTGTGCCCCAAATGCGACAATTTTGCTTGTTTACATACCCGCCAAGATCAAAATGAGCTTCATCTGAAAAGATGATTTTTTTGGCAAAACGCATTGGATGGTCAACTATATTCGTTCAGCGGAAGGATAAAACTAATTATCTGTCAAATCAGACATGAGCTAAGTGTTACCATTCACGAAATAAGCACTAGTTGAAAAAAAACGTTAGATGGCGGACCCTTTCGAAACAAACAAAATATTGTATGGGTTTAACTTTTCAAAACGTATAATTCCATGAATTTTAAAGCATTTCTTTTAAATTATTATAAATTTTTAAATTTGTTGATTTATGTATTTTTAAGGACACTATTTAACAAAATTATGATTCTACAGTATTTCATGTATGCGCCGAAATAGCTCAGTTGGGAGAGCGTTAGACTGAAGATCTAAAGGTCCCCGGTTCAATCCCGGGTTTCGGCAAATAACTAATTTTCTTTTTTTTTTTGCCGAATCCTTAATTCTTAATTTAATATTTCGAAGAACTGCATAAGCACTACTGATACCAATCTGCAACCATTTCAATAATCACTACAAATATTTTAAATAGTTTAGGAAAATAGAATCAGACTGATTAATATTAAAAGTTTTACAACCTAATTTATGAAAAAAAATTTTGATTAATAAGTGGCTCATAAAACAAATTTTTTTATGAAAATTTGTCCCATCTACCTGTTATAAATCAGATTTTGTTTATAAATTAGGCTTTTAGTGTCAAAAAACAGTAAAAAATTAATATCATTTACACATAGAAAAAAAATTTAATTTCTATGTAGTAAGAATTTTAACGAACTTTTATATTGCTATATTAAATTGAATTAAGATTCATAGGCTAATTGTTCGAAATTTGTTTTTAAATCTCAGAAAGACATGATAAATATTCCAAGGCACAAAGGAAAGTCAACATCAGTTTTATTCAACTTACACAGCAGAGCAGAACAGCTGTTTTCGAAAGACGCAACCCTTTCATCATCAGTGCTCATGTGTATTGTGTTTATCACCACTTATTAGTGGTGATTATTGGTAAGTACATAAATGTTAATCCATTTACACTAATGTGTGATACCGTGTAGTATTTCCATTATAAATCGGATATATCAAAAGCATTGTCTATTCGGATCTTTTCGCGCCGTTTTTAGTGCCTTTTGATCTTATGGGCACGAATACTTTTTAAATTACAATAATAGCCGATGATTTTTATACTATACAAAAAATAATTGGAGGTATAACACACTTCAAGTTCATAAATGGGCTGAATCGGGCCAGAGGGAAACAAAGTTCCCCTAAGAAGAACTAAATCAACCTCTAAAACACAATATCATTTTTAAGTTTTTTTTTGTAATTTTGCTAAGCAAATTATATATTTTTATGTTAAAGAATGTCCAACGCGTTGAACTTGGAGCCATAAAATCAAAAAAAAATCTACTTTTGGTCCCCACCCCCTTTTGTGGGTGTTGACGGCAGATATTATATGCAAAAATAGTATAAATAATTAACAAATTGTATTGCTTAAGACTACATTCCTTGAAAATTAAATTTTTAAGCTTTTATGACGACGGTAAGATGTTCCCTGTTCTTACCCTGCTCTACGCCACCACCCACCTTTGCCGCCTATGTGCATCATCCTGTCAAAAATAATTTTTTTTTACACTTCAATTATCCTAAAAATTTACTTTTTAGTGTTTTATGGCAAAAGTGAAATGTCTGCCCCACGGCCCTGCCCGTCGTGACCCTGTATAAAGTTTTAAAATTGGGCACAAAAATGTCTTAAACAAACTCGGACCCAGCATCTTAAACATTTTTACTTATTTCAGTCCCTTTTTTGCACGTATTAATATTAATACGTTAGTTTTTATGCTGACGGAAAGGTGTCTCAGTCATGCTCCTTCCAACACATCGGCAACGATCGTATTAAAACCAACTTTTTTCTGATTTACTTAAGCCAAATACCATAAAAATGTAAATTTGAATAAGAATAAAAATAAAGTTTTTATTTACTAAATATTTTTAGGGTACGTAAGATTCGTCCCGGCCGAATATAGCATTTTTACTTGTTTTTTTCTAAATTTGTATTCATTTCAGAATAAAATATGTAGCCAACTATATAATTATACCTCACTTTTCTGTCAGTGCGAATGAAGTCTAACAGAGGGTGATAACCGCAGTAGATGCACATGAGAACTGATGATGGGAACGTAGCGATTTTTGAGAACTTGTTGTTTCTAAAAGAAATTAAAATATTTTGTCAATTTTCCAATCTATTTCTTTTTTTTTTACTTCTAGTGGCACTTGGGATAAGCACTTTACCATATATTGCGCCGGAACAACTAACAAAGGGTAATGATGAGAGGACAGATGCAGAGAGGGAGAGAATTACAAATCGCTCGTTAAAATTTTCGTCCGAAAAACAGGTTGTATATGAAACTCTGCGTGACTTTCTCTATCTCTCTCTCTCTCTCTCTCTCTCTCTAATTAAGAAAGATGCTAAATTCTATACAAATCACTTTTTGTCCGGATAAGAAGTTTAGCCCCAAACAAATGGATGAGTTCACGTTTTTGCTTTATTGTTATGAAAAAAATTTAAAAGTTTAATCTACAAGGTATTTTTAATCAGTAATTAAGACAATCAGTGTTCGCTCAAGTTCTTCATAAAGAAATTCAATTAAAATTAATGATGCACTATTTGCAGAAGTTTCGGTTTGTTGAATTTTACTCTCGAAATATCATAAATTTTTTCCATTATGTGCACCCATAGTCACAGTTGCCATAGTTGGTAACATTCTACCAAAATTGGTAATTTTTTTTAGGGTTGGTAACTTGGTAACATTCTACCAAAATTGGTAATTTTTTTAAGGTTGGTAACTTGGTAACTTTGTTTTTAAAGCTGGAAGTACATAACACGCGTTTCACGCGTCTACGCGACTGTCAAAAAAGTAGGACTAGTGTAATTGTATGTAACAAGTTACATGGCAAAACGCGTAGAACGCTTGGCGCGTAAAGTAGATCTACTTTCTACTTTTGTACGCGCGGCACGCGTCTTGAAAAAATGTCAGCTGTTTTTGATAGCCAGGGATGACAAATTATATAACATTTTCAATGTTATCGATTAATATGTTTACGAATTTCTATACAACAAAAGATTGCTATTGTACAGAAATATTATTTAACATTTTAGCAAAATGAATTTTTGTGAATATTACACTACAGCTGATCAAAACATAACCATTGACGCATAAAACGCTTTGCATGTAACTTGAGTTGAAAAACGCGTCTGAAGTTTGAAACGCATAGAACGCGCGACGCGTGAAACGCGTGTTATGTACTTCCAGCTTAACAAACAATCAAATTATTGCTTTTCTTTTATCATTTTTCCGCATTATTCAACACTGAGAAAAAAATCATTTAAAACAACTGTGTGAATGTGCAAATGTCATTATGTTTGATCACCAAAAGATTATTTTAAATGACTGCAATATTAAATAATTTATTTAAATTAAATACGGAATTCGTAGGTATAATGAATTGAAATCTTTATTTATGTTCTAAAATGAATTAAAACGTTTTATGTTATGTTTTTTATTAATAAAAGTTGTTGTTTTTATTATAATAGAAATAGAGATTTTTGTTTTTATAAAAAAAAAATTTGGTAACTTTTTGGTAACATTTTCGGAAAATTTTGGTAGAAAATTTTTTTACTCAGTGGCAACCGTGCCCATAGTGCTTTCTTTTCTCTACTCTTTGTAGCTGTACGAGTAAAAAATAAAGTATTTTATGACAGTTTATATTTATTTTTGGGAAGTTTTTTCTTTATTTTTCTTCTTGCGTTTCTTTGCTGGTTAATATTGTTGAATTTTTTTCATGAAGTTAATGAACTTTTTATTTTTGTTGGACTTTTTTCTTGATTTCATTTTACAAAAAAAAAATGAAAAGAAAAAAATATACGAAAAGAAAATATTAAACATTTTTTTACTATCACCACTTAAGTTTGCTGTTGGCCGTGCATCTGCTTGACCAAAAAACTGAAATGTTTTACATAAAGTAAAAATGAGGAAAAGAAAGAAAGAATTATTTTCGGTGTGGAGATACTTTTTTTTTGATGTAATGAAAAAATTATTTAATTGCGGAATTCGTATTTGTGTTACACAGGAGATAGAGAGAAAAAACTGATGCAAATTTAAAGCACTCAAAAAGATATAAACGGAATTGTTTTATGAGTTTTCTGTATAAATATAATATATTCAAATACTTAATTAATTAATGGAAACCGGACTCGTGATACATAAAATGGAAAATGCCAGTATGACTAAAACAATAATTCAATGTCTGTATGTTAATTCGAATTAGTTCAGCCCATAATAGATCCTGTTTAATGAATCACCTATTTCTTTAAAAAAATAATAATTCGTAGCCATTTGAGCAACCGAGCGGGTAACTATCACTATCGACAATTTTCGATAGCTTGGAAAAATATATCGATTCTAAATAAACAACAAGTAAAAACGTTATATTCGACCGGGTCGAATCTTAAATACTCTCCAAATATTTAGTAAATAAATTTAATATGTTTAACTTGAGACAGACTTCCTTTAAATAATATCGTACGTCAACGCCCACTAAAGGGGGCGCTGTTCAAAAATAGACAATAGACCGTCTTACACTTCATCACAGATCAAGAATATATATAATTTATGGGGTCCAATTCTCTTTCGAGGGTATTAAAACTGTTTTTTTGGCGGGGTCGCTCTGGCAAGGGCAGTGGGGGAGACATTTCACCTTTGTCATAAAACTCTAAAAATAAATGCTTGGGATACTTATATACAAAATTTAAAATTTTTTTTTTGATAGGGTAATTTAGGGGCAAAGGGGGAGGAAGGGGTAGGGCAAAGTAGTACCAGGTTACGTCTCAGCTTCGTTATTACAGCTTGAACATTTTATTTTTAAGGAATGTAGGCTTAAGTAAAACAATTTGTTAAATTTTTAAACTATTTTTGCATATAATAACGCCCACTAAAGAGGGCGGGGTCCAAAAATTATTTTTATTTTATAAGTTTAACGTGTTGGACCGTATTTGACACAAAAAGAAATCTTTTGCTTAACAAAATAACCAAAAATCGTGAAATATTATGTTGTTTTTTCTGTGTTGACTTAGTTCTTCTTAGGGGAACTTTTTTCCCCCTTGCCCGATTTAGCCCATCACCGAAAATGAAAATAACTTTGGATATATCGATGATATTATCCTCGTTGAATGCATTTATTTTAATTAAAACAAATGGGACTTGAAAAAAGCATCAAACGGCAACACCGGGTATTAAATAAAAGTGTTCTACCATCGGTTTGATACAATTCTCGTGTGCAATTTCCTTATAACATTTCTATAAATAGAAACTGTTATCATATTCAACTAAGTCGCCTAAAATGCGGTGGCAAACAAAATACACATGAGTGCTGACGATGAAGGTGTAGCGGCTTTCGAAAACAGCTGTTCTGCTCTGCTGTGTAAGTTGAATAATTAAAAACTAAAGTTGACTTTCCTTTGTGCCCTGGAATATTTATCATATATTTCTGAGTTTAAACAAATTTTCAAACAATTAGCCTATAAATCTTAATCGAAATTAATAAAACATATATTTTAACAAAACAAAACTCTATTTCATAGTTCAATATACATATAACGCTAATATAGTTTTCAGTTATACTATCGTCCATTGTGAAACCGCCAAAACTTTTGTTTCTTATTAATAAATCTTTATAAATAATTGTAAGCAAAAGATCACTAAAGGGTTATGTGTTTAGTGGTGTTAAAACCATCCGCCACGGCAATGAGTTGTTAAATATCAGTCATATCAAGCCTCATCAATTTAACAAAATATTTGCTATTTACAAATATGGGTCGTTTAATAACCGAGTGTGGTTATTATGGTTGTCATAACCGCCCTACTGTGCAAACAATTAGCGAGATTATAAATAAATTTGAAGATATTAGAAAAGATGTGGTCCGGCCAGTGCATCATCACAATGTACCCACTGCACAATTTTATTGGAAATGCAGGAAGAACCGTTAGCCCTCAATTTAGGGCGCCATGTGGTTTGAACCAAAAGGTTCTGCAAATAAAAATTTTCTCAGTATGATACTCATTTCTCAATCGGTGCTAAGTCTACAAGAAAAATTGTCGCTTAGACCTCGGAGTATCCGGAAGTGATTGTGGAACAGTCATTACCTTCGGAAAAAGTAAATACTTATTACGCACTAGCATGTTTAAGTGTAATTGGGTTGTATTTTTCCAAAAATGTATGTGTAGAAAAAAAACCGTTACCGAGATTATGAACTGCACGATATGGGCCCTCAAGAAGATGGTGCCAAGTGATACACAAAACGATCGATTTTCACCCTATTGCAATAGAAATCTTCTGAATATATAAATTCAGGTTTCGGCAACGTAACTTAGAGACAGTTAGACTACGCTAACGTTGGACCATTTAAAAGCCGACAATTGCCAAATTATAGCTAATGTGCGAAAAAGCGGTCGAAAAGTACCTCAGAAACTGCAAAAATTTAGAAGAACCTGAAAAGATATGAAATGGAGTAGCGTAGACATCATTCCTGCCCCATCACGGATGGAAAACATGGTACAACTGTACTTTTTATGGTACATTTCCGACCTTGTTAGTACCGTGGTACTACAGCGACTTACTTGGTGCAATTTAAATATCTCAATAAATCTATAATGAGACTAATTCAGTGCTATTGGCTGAAGTAGTAGAACACGAGACTATGAAGCGGAGGGTCCTCAGTTCGAGCCCGCGCTGAGTCATGAAATATTGTGTTTAATTCTTCTGATCAGCATTAGTGCGTGATTATGTTAGTTGTTGCCAGCCTGTTTCAATGATGAAGGCATAGCGCTGGTCACTGAACATAATTGTCATGTACTAAAAGCAAAGTAACAGCACCCACCTTCGTCGGCCCCGTAGGAAAAATTACCCGGCGAAGTATAAAGGCTGAAATAGCTACAAACAAAACAAACTGTTTATCTTCTCATCTTTCCTAATCTGTCCCCTCGTTTTCAGTTCCGGCGCAATGCATTGCATATATAGGGGTCATCCCCTGACTGCTGATGCAAGATTAAAAAAAAAATTATAATAAAAATTATTTTACGTTTATTGAAAACTGTATACAGAAATTTGTTAAATAATCAGTTAATAAAAGTAAAATATTTTTTATGATTTATAGCGATAATTAATTTACTGTATGGCAATATTCGAGCCAGCATTATATGAAATTATGAAGTCTTTTTCAATCCTCTGCTCGATCAGAGTAACTATTTAGACGTTTCGTTTTTAGCTGAAAACTATAGGGCGAAAAAAAGGTCCTTAGCCGCGACTCTTCTGAAAACGATTTTGTGACTTGCAGATCTGATCAAGTATGACTAATTTACGAGACAGACTTGCTATTAGTAGGATGCTTCCCCGCAACTAAAACGTTTTTCATTGTCATCATACAATGACAAATACTTTGTAAAGTTTGTTTTTGTTTTTTTAACAAGTTACTTGCTAAGCATGGGTAGGAATCACTTTCGAGTTTTGTGTGAATCTCAGAACTGATTAATCGCTGTTTGATCATCTAGACTTGTCTTAGAACATCCATTTCCTATCTACTGAGTGGGACTATTCTTGTCTCTGTATTCCTTAATTATGTGAGTGGGAATTTGCAATGAATATTTTTATTAATTTTAAATAACAGAAATTATATTAAAATACTTTTGTTAAATAAAATTTATGGGTCTAATATATCGTAATATAATTTTCAATTTGTATAAATTTTTTTTTAATTCTTGTGTTTGATATACTCGTACATTAAAAATGGTATCGCTGTGGCGCGAAAAGTACATTTTCTTTATTTAGTTGGTATAAAATCAAAATAGCTATCTTCCATCCCTGTGCTCCATTTAATTTGATTTACTTATATAAATTTTGTATTCAAATAGTTTGAGATTTTAAAATTTCAATGGAAGTTTCACCTACTAGCCGAAATAGCTCAGTTGGGAGAGCGTTAGACTGAAGATCTAAAGGTCCCCGGTTCAATCCCGGGTTTCGGCAAACCTTTATTTTTTAAACTAATAATAATGCGAATAAATAATTTGTCTCAAGTATAATTTTATTTATTCAAAGTTAAAATAATTTGAAAAAAGGGTGATGGCATATGAAAAAGACAAATAGGGTACCATGGATTTCTTAGACTCAACAAAGTTTTTAAAATAAATTTCTACAGTTTTTTTTTTGGGATTAGCAAGAGATGACTCCTACATATGCAGTATATTGCAACGGAACTTGAACCGAGTATTGAAAGAAGAGCTAAAACAAAATGAATAGATAGAGAATTTGTTGTAGATATTCGACTGCGCATTCATGACTGAGTGCGGAGTCCAAACCGGAATTTGAGGCTTCCTAGTACCTTTTTTAACTTCTTACGCCAGCAGCACCCTTCGTCGATCGGCTGCCAAGTCCATTTATGATGAATGGCTCAATCAAATTGAGATCGAACCTATAAGCTATTAATTCTATAGCTGCAAAGCATATTATTTGGATTTCAAAATTCTGCATTATGTGAAGTCTCTTTCCTCTTTAAATAGTGTCAGATAATATTAGTAATTGAGTCAGATCAAATTCGTCTATAAGTCCATTAATAACTTGAAATAAAACTCTCTCATAATCATTTGAATGGATCATTTCAGTGCATTATATTGTCATTCAGGTGTGCTTTCAGTTCTTTTGTCATGAAAGAAACATAAATGCCTATACAGTGGAGCAATTTTAATTACAAGCGAGGTGAAACTGATACGTAGACTTTCAGCAGGCGCAGAGCAACGTGTATTCTTGTCTGTACAACGTAAAGCAACCTTTCTAAAATTTTTCCAACAGGAGAAGAAATAAAATTAAAACTATATTCCTACTTTCACGAAATTTATGGGAATATGGGAAAAATGGAAGCGAAAAATTATTCCTGCTGTAAAAGAAATTATTTTTAATATTGAAAAAGTTATGTCAGCTACGCCCTCTTGGTTTGTTAGTTTACCTGCATTGATGCTTATCAAAAATAAGAAAACAGGTAATATTTTACTAGATCTTATTCGGCTCTGAATCCAACTGGAATAAACATTTTCGGAACTGTCATTAGCCTTATAGTTATAAACATCAATTTGTAATAACAACGTCTTGAACAGAACTGATTGTGTGTAAAAAATCAATAGCAAACAAGTGATAACGTTGTATTCGACCGGGTCGCATTTAAAATATCGTGGGTGCTGTTGGCTGAAGTAGTAGAACACGAGACTATGAAGCGGAGAGTCCTGAGTTCGAGCCCCAGCTGAGTCATGAAATATTGTGTTGAATTTTTCTGATCAGCATTAGTGCGTGGTTGTGTTAGTTGTTGCCAGCCTGTTTTCAGTGATGAAGGCATAGTACTGATCACTGGACAATTACTGCCAGCGACTGACCCAATCATGTACTAAAAGCAGAGTAACAGCACCCACCTTCGTCGGCCCTGTAGCAAAAATTAGCCGGCGAAGTAAAATGTTGAAATAGCTACAAAAAAACTGTCTATCTTCTCATCTTTCCTAATCTGTCCCCTCAATACTATCCCCTCGTTTTCAGTTCCAGCGCAATGCATTGCATATATAGGGGACATCCCCTGAGTGCTGGTCCCACTTCTAAAAAAAAAAAAAAAAATATTTTGGAAATAAAAACTCTATTTTTATTGCTATTTGAATTTTTTAATAATTTTTCATTGTCTCACGTTTGTCGTAAAAACTTAAAAAGTAAATTTTTGGGGTATTTAAGTGCAGAAAAAAATTTGTTTTTGATAGGGTCATTTAGGGGACCAACGTGGTGAATAGGGCAGAGGAAGATCAGAGAACAACTTATTTGAACATAAATAACAAAAAAGCTTTAGCTATCAGCAGCCGATGGCTCTGGAAAAAGCGAAAGAGATACATGGAATATTGGGAATAATAATCGTCAGGGTTGGGGAATTTCGTCGGCCCTGTAGCAAAAATTAGCCGGCGAAGTATAATAGGTTGAAAAAGCTACAAAAAAACTGTCTATCTTTCCTAATCTATCCTGAAATCTATCGTTTTCAGTTCCGGCGCAATGCATTGCATATATAGGGGTCATCCCCTAAGTGCTGGTCCAAGATAAAAAAAAGGTAATAACTTGAAAAAAAGAAATGAATGTGGGAACTTATATTCTCATTAAAAACACTGGTTAAATAGGTTGATATTCCTACTAACTAGCACCACTTGCAAAAATGGAAAAATTGAAAAAAGAACGCCGATGAGATGGCGTAGCGGCCTCGAAATCAGTACTGATCCGTTCTGCTGGTTTGATGATTATTGAAAATATTCTTAATATTCCAATCTTAATATAAAAATATAATAAATAGAATTTGAACAAATTCATTTATTAATAAAATAATAAAAAAAATAATTTGCAGTCATGCAGATTCGAACTTAAGCCCGTTGAAAAAAATTAACAATTTACATAAGAAAGTTCGACTAATAAAAATTTATACATAATTAATAAAAAATAAAAAAATTATTTGCAGTTTCGCAGATTTGAACTTAAGCCCGTTGAAAATATTAACATCCTGTTATACAAAGAACAACTTACCTTCGTCGTAAAATCTTAAAAATTTAATTTTTAGGAGAGTAGGTTTAAGGAATACAATTTGTAAAATTTTTACACTATATTTCCATGTAATGTGTTACTTCAACGTCCACTAAAAAGGGCGGGGACCAAAAATAGATTTTCTGGCTTCAAATTCAACGCTTATTACCTTTTTTGACATACAAATTAAAAATTATGTACGTTTTTTTAGAGGTTGGTCTACTTCTTCTTAGGAGAACTTCTTTCCCTATGGCCCGATTCGGCCCATTTACGAACTTGACCTGTGCTAGATATCCCTGTGGAGGGTATCCAAATTTCTAGTCCAAAATTCATTTGGACTATATCGTAATTTACACTGACAGACGAACGTGGAAAGATCGTCTTAGATTTCATCAATGACCAAGAATAAATATACATACTTTATAAGGTCTTAGAGGGATATTTCTCTGTGTCACACACCGAATAAAAAAAAGTGAATATAACCTCCAATTAGTTTTTGTGGAGGGTATAAAAATGAAAAAAAGTATGGAATTTAATTTGAAAGACAAAGGAAAGCATAAATTTCATTAAAGCAAAGCGATTTACAAGATTAGGGCCTAAGAAAAGTGTTCTATCTTACTTTCAAGGATACAGTTTGTACCGAAATTTTTCAGTTGGGTTTCGATAAATAATTAATTTGTGCCTATTAAGATGGTGATTTTTAGAAAAGCATAATATTATATCTCATCAATATTTGTAATTAATAATTAATCTCATCGATATTTTTAATTAATACTGTATTTTTCTACTTTCTGCGAATTCTGAATAAGTTTACTTTTGACTTATTTCAATTAACTGAAAAATATTTGTAATAGAATTAAGATTCATAGGCTAATTGTTCGAAATTTGTTTTTAAATCTCAGAAAGACATGATAAATATTCCAAGGCACAAAGGAAAGTCACCATCAGTTTTATTCAACTTACACAGCAGAGCAGAACAGCTGTTTTCGAGAGACGCAACCCTTTCATCATCAGTGCTCATGTGTATTGTGTTTGTCACCACTTATTAGGTGGCTAAGTTGAACTTGATAACAGTTCCTATTTACACAAATTTTATTGTGAAAAAGAATCCGAGAACTGTATCAACCTGATGATAACATGTTATTGTTATAATACCCGTGTTACCGTTTGATTATTTTTCTTCATGTCCCATTTTTCTGAATTTTTTGTTCCATCATACCTAAGTCAAACTTGAATCTTAATTCAATTTAATATAGCAATATATATATTCGTTAAAATTCTTACTAAATTTATAAAGAAATTTTAATCAATTTCGGTTGTTTTGTCATGAAAAAGTCATTAAAGATTCATACAGAGCGGAGGATTTAACACATCGTGAACCAATTTATATTTTTAAATACCATTTTATAATAACTAAGGGTATAATTCGTAAAAAATAGTTCATGCGTATAAATTTTTCATTTGACAAAGTTTTTTGTCAAAATATGTCAAATAAAAATTGTATAAACATGATAATTTTTCTAAGAATTGGGCCTTATACATAAATTTTTTTCTTTTTAATTATTAAACACTTATAACAAACAAAATAATAATGAATGACTTACCTTTAATTATTTCTTGATTGAATATCATGTCGCATTTGCTACTGTCCCCGCTGAAGTTGCATATTGTTCACACTAATTAAAACAATATTTTGTTTTTATTTATATATATATATTTTTTTTTTGCTACACAAACACTTTACGAAACGATCTGCAAAAATAAAAATGTAAAAAATGCGGTTAAATTTATATTTGGTTTTGTTAAGCTGCATGAAAAAAATTAATGGAATAAAAATTTGTGAAACGAAAATTAACAATAAATTGCGTAATTTTCAATTGTTTATAGCAAATAGTTTTTAATGTTTTAATGATATATAAATCAAATATGACTTTAACGCCTTCTCGTTATTTGTTACTAATTAACCCATCGATGATCGCACGCGAATTTTGATACAAAAATGTTATTATTTGCATGAGTTATTGGATACTATAGCCGTCCATAATGAGTTGGCAAAACAGACTGAATAAATCATATCTAATTTGTAGCTTCAATCAAATGGCCGTTATCAACTGTCAAACCTCGGAACTCCCGCTTGAATTTATTTATGCAATCGGAGTGTTGCAGGACTTTAAACAAGTTTTAATAAAGTCAATATTCAAAAGAAGAAAACTGTAATACTGGGACTCTCGCGTTAATAATTGGGGTATTCACACTTCGTGCTATTTAGTCATATTGTCATAGTCATAATATTTTAGACCAGTTTAAAAAAAAAATGTTGTGCTGCATACAAAAAAGTCATAAAATAATAGCACTCTTTCAGGTATGTCTTTGTTTTGTCATAAAATAGCTCTAGAGATCTGAGTCGAACGGCTGAAAATCTTTAGGCGAGACGGCGATAGTATATGTTTGCCGCCGTTACTTATATATGTATGATTCACGACTGAAAAGCGGGAAAAGAAATTATTCATTCTTATATGTCTGTACATTAAATCACATTTTTATAACATAAAAATATATTAAAAGAGAACTAAATCGCAAAAAATATATTTATACAAGTGAAAAATTTTTCTCGTTTAACTTACGTAGCTGGCAGCCAATGAACGTTTTTTCCTTATGCCGCCGCAAAAAAAAAATATGTATGCAGCTCATATCAAGGCAGCAGCTGTTTATAGTTTATACATACAAATTCATTTAGATATTCTTGTGCACCAAAAAGCAAATCTAATCATTTTAAAAAGAAATGGAGTTTTTAGACGATTCTTCTTTAATTGTATTAATTTTTTTTTGCCTTTATAATAACTAATTACAGATGTGTTGTTATCTCATCAGCTGATCGATGTTTGAAATAGCATACTAAGTTATGACGGGTTGTTCACACTAGTCATATTTTTCGTGCTATTATTTTATAACTTATGACTTTATGACTACAGTGTGAATCCCCAAAATATAATTTAGGAATTTGGATCATAAAAAATTGGTTTTACTCCAACAAATTTTATCAGCACCTTTTTCGCAAAATTAGCTTTCGAAAGCAGTAATTTTGCTAATATGTAGTAACATAACAGATAATGGGAGTTAAAGCAAAGATTAAATCCTAAAATATATTTAAATGGTTGCAAACCAATCTCTCTTATTCTGTAACTAATTGTCAACGTCTCCTCGAGACAATATCCAAAATAGGACACTCCTTGTTTCAGCAATTAACAATGTCTTGCCTCTTGCTATATGCAAAGCCTTAGAGAGTACTCACAGGATGTCAGAAGTTGTTAATTGTTATCAAAAAGGCGTGGGTAAGTAGTCTATTTCTGATATTGTCGTGACGTGACGTTACGTTGACTATTAGCTACGGAATAAGGGGGAATATATGTTGTATTGTGGAAACGTAGAGTTGCTAAATTAATATTTAGAATTTTGTGGTAGCATTGAAAACAAGTATTAGAGGACGGCCAATAGGAGTTATCATTTTAATGTTATTGTTATATTAAAATTCTGGTAAACAGAATGTCAGGATATACTCTCACTTTGTCATTCCCTGTGTACCGCGGCACAATATCCCTCTAAGACACCATAAAATATAAAAATATATATTCTTGTTCAGTGATGAAATCCAAGACGATCTAACCATGACCGTCCGTCCGTAAGTCCGTGGAAATCACGAGTCAGTCCAAATGAAAGGAGCCAAATTGAAGGATCGTAAATGAGTCCATAGAGAAAGAAGTTCACCTAAGAACTAAACCAACCTCTAAAAAACATCATTTTTATTTTTTTTTTTTAATTTTGGTAAGCAAATGATACATTTTTATGTCAAAGAAGGTCCAAAGGAAGAAACCAGAAAATCAGAAAAATTTATTTTTGGACTCCGCCCTCTTTACAGGGCGTGGACGTAAGAAATTGTATGCTAATACATATAATGTAAATATATAACAAATTGCATTACTTAAGCCTAGATTGCTTAAAAATTAAATTCTTAAGCTTTTATGACAAAACACATATTGCCCCAATGTTTGGCAATGGGTTAACGTCGTTTTGTGCTTTTATATATTTTTTAGTTTTATTGCTATTTAAACACATAATTATTGTGTAATAAATACAAGTACGAATATTTATAGATTTGAGCACAAATCATTCATATTTTTAACCTCCAGCGTTACAGCATTTTTTTGCTCAACTATTTTAGAGCTGAACGAACAAGTACTTAATATTTAATATTTTTTTTACATAAGATGCATATGCGAGTACATATGTAGATGGATTTGGGTCCCCTTAAGTGATGTTGCAAGATTAACTTGATTTAAATGTGTAATTGAAGTCAATAGTTGTTTATAAACATTTTACGCAAATCAATTTAGCTCTTTTCAAAATTGAATATGAAACCAAGTAACACGTATTGATGACGCTAGGTAAGCAGAAATAGCTTGCATTTAAACACTTATGGAAGGTAGAAAGGAAACGCTTTCGCTTCCTTGATAAATCCCTGAGTTTGTATACCAAATGTCCCTTTGCCGATTTGAGGCCCAGGGTTCGGAAATTGATATTTTTGTAGTAGATAAAAGCAGCCATATAAGTTCCTTATTTTGGGTTTTTCAGTGAATTAAACCTAATTTGTTCTTCAGGAAGAATTATATTCATGTAATAAATAAATTAAATTAAAAATTCTATTCCAATTCTATTCTATTCATTTCGAAAATCGAAATATGTTTGTTATATAAAAATAGGCATATAAGTTCCTAATTTACTTGTTTTAATGAACTAAACCTATTTGATACTTCAAGAAGAATTAAATTGGTACTAAAAACCAAAAAATTAGATATTCGATTCCAGGGTTGGAAATTCGAAATATTTTTTGCTATGTAAAAGTAGCCATATAAGATCCCAATTATGGTTTTTTGGTGAATTATAAATATTTTATACTTCACGAAAAATTAAATTGATATTAAAAACCAAAAAAATTTAAAACTCAATTCCAAGGTTGGAAAATCTAAATTTTTTGGTACATAAAAGAAACCAAATAAGTTCCTAATTTTGTAATTTTTTTTTCTGTGAAGTAAATGTTTTCTATACTTCAAGAAGACTTACATTCGTATAAAAACCCAAAAAAATTAATTCAATACAGTGTGATCCCAGTAAGCGATTGGGATAGGAAAGTTTTTACAGCATGATCTGCTTGATAATCCATATATACTAAATTTTTTCTCAATAATAATTAGTTTTAATATCGTTCGATTTACTAACAAATTCATTGTTGCACAGAACACCATCTGTAATCCACGTTTTATGCGAGAGTTCAGTGAACAAATAACTTTAGCATTCAACGAATTCATTAGAATAAATTTAACACGCAAAATTATTGCAAAACTCTTCGCACAAGATGGACAGACACAACTACAATAATAAAAAATATTCAACCATCTGATATTCCACAATTAACAATCGCATGCCTTACACTCGTACGAAAGCTTCTTTTAAATTCAAATAAGTTTGAATAATGCGACAAAGTGCAATGTTTTATATGCAAATGAACGTTACGTTAGACGTCAGATAGAAAACGATTTGATAGATGATCGCATTGGTTTCATGTTAAAACAATTCTAGGGCAAGATTTTGTAAAATTATATATATACGAGTAAGTTTCAAAAACCTTTTTTTTTTGGATAAATATTTGGATTTTTATTATATTTTTGGCAGCCATTTACCAAAAATTTCTTTAAACTTAATAAGATTTTTATTACTTGAAAGTATTTTATTTTTTGTTAAGTTATAATTTTCCCCAAAAAACCTCGATTCCAAAATAGTGAGACAAACTTACGATCGATCAGATGTATTCTGCAATGTCAGTGTATGTGCTTAACTACATGATGTTAAAAATTTTTAAAAAAATCCGGATTTTAAATTACGAGATAAATAGTAAAAGAGGTATATATTTTCATTTGATCGCTTTCAAACAAAATAAAAAAAAATCTGAAAGATTCAAAGACCGTAACGGCTATAAATTTTATTTTAAAAATTACATTTTAATCAATCACCCTTATTCTGTAATTATTTGTCAACGTCACGTCACGACAATCACCCTTATTGTGTTTGGCGTTTTACGCCTTCAAATTCGACAAATTGTAATAGCTTAAAGGCAAAAGGCTAAAATTCCCTTTAATATATTACAAAATGTCGGATATCACGAAGGAAAGCGTCAAACACGATAAGGGTGATTATCAAAAATATATAGAACACTTCTGTGCTCTTTTACCTTAGAGATTGACAATTTCTAACAGCCTCTTGCTTTATTCAAGACCCTAGAGAGTAGTCGCAGCGTGTCAGAATAAGTTATATATTCTCCACAAGGAGTAGGCAAGTGTCCTATTTTTGATATTGTCGAGACGTCGAGAAATAGTTACGGAATAAGTGGGACTATTTCCTGATTTTTGTTTTCTACTTTAAAAATAAAAATTATTTATTTTTTATTAGTTATTTATTTCTTGATTGACCTTATGGATTTAATACCGTGTTTTTGTATGTCTTTCAACATATCTTTTTTTTCAAATCGTTCATGATCAAGTCCCTCATTTTCAGGAGTAAATAAAAATCAAGATATAACTTTTATTTTCTGAAGAAGAAATAAAACTCAATAATTAATTTTTAATCTAACTTTCTGAGGAACAACTAAAAATCAAGAAATATCTATTACATAAAAATCAGGAATAACTTTTATTTTTTTAAGAACAAATATATATATCGCACTCGTTCAACAATACTGTATTAACTCAAAATTTGTTTATTTTATCTTTTTCCCAAAAAACAATACATAACACTTATGTCTACATATGGTTAAAAAGTCCCATAGTTCTGACTACTCTTTCTTAATAAAATTACATGTTGTGACCTTTTTCCCGCTGAAATGGGTTATTTCTGTGAATCAAGAAAACAAAATTAGAGAAATCAAGAGAAACATAATCCTTAAAAAGTATTACGATTCATACTACGAAAACTTTAAATATATATTTTAAACTTTTTTAATTTAATAAAATATTTATTTTAAGCTTTTTAGCGGTTGTTAGCATTTATTTAGCTTTAAAAACTTTGTTCACTTTATTCTTTTTTCATTTCGTGTTTATATGTTTTATTAAAAATGTATTAAATACAACAATAAATTTCATATAAAAAAACACAACTCAAAATATTTACTTCTTATAAACAAAAATAATTCAAGAAAATGCTAGTAACTAAAACAATCGCTTTTCTATCTGCAGACAATGAACAAATAAAAAGTTTATGCAGCGCAATACAATAATTGAAGGGTTTTCTAAATATTACCGAACTTTCGTTAATGAAAACTTCCTTAAGCGTTAAGAAAACAGTTTTTTGTCTCTCCTGAAAACTTTAAAGTTTTTGAGTTAATACAGTATTGTTGAACGAGTGCGATATATTCTATGGAATATTAAGTTTTACTTTGGTGTATTGCTTGTGCAATATTATCTCCTCTAGTTTAATATTTCTTAGTTTAAATTTGGAAAATAATCCTTATATAAGGTTGAATTTTGCTCATATTTCTAGCACTGCTATAAAGCTGGCGTATATGTATCAAAAAGTAGCACAGCTGACGATGGGAATTCCATGCCAAAAACATGATTTAGTTCTACATTTACTTGATATATTCGCATTTTTATTGGGACTCCCCCAAGTGCATTGCATCCGAACTAAAACGGAAGATATAGTATTGAGAATACAATATTATATCTATGTATTTTAACATTTTACTACGCCGGCTAATTTTTTGCTACAGGGGCGACGAAGGAGGGTGCTGTTACTCTGCTCTTTAGTGCGTTATAGTTTCAATCACTGCCAATTGTGTTCAATCACCAGTGCTACACCTATCTTATGAACAGGAAGAGCAGACAATCGTACATGTGGTGAATGGAGAGGCTAAGGCATGATTACGGTAACGTTTTTATGGTCAGAATTTCGTTTTTCGTTTTTGTGTTATTGTATAATTTAATTGTTTGCCGTCGGTGTACACTAACCGTACAAAAGTTGGAAAAATAAAATATATTCATATATTTGGGTGCTGTTGGCTGAAGTAATAGAACACGAGACTATGAAGCGGAGGGTCCTGAGTTCGAGCCCGTGCTGGGTCATGAAATATTGTGTTGAATTCTTCTGATCAGCATTAGTGCGTGGTTGTGTTAGTTGTTGCCAGCCTGTTTCAATGATGAAGGCATAATCACTGGTCACTGAACATAAAATTGGCAGCGACTGACACTATCATGTACTTAAGAGCAGAGGAACGGCACACAGTGTGATTTTTTGTGCAATAAGTAATTTTTTCCACACATAAAATTTAAAAATGTAATAACGCAGTTTTGTAGAAAATTGATTCAGCATGAAGAATCCGTAAATTGTATCCCAAAAAAAACGTTTATTTGTCTTTGATATAATGAAGTAAAGTCACATGTAAATTTTGGTCCAAAATGTTGAAAACTGTTTACGCACTTTTATAGTGTTTGTACGTAAGATACTTTTATTGCTCTGATTTAAATAGTGTTTTTTTTTTTCAAATATAGCCTTTTCTGCGTATTTAAAAAAAATTATAAACTTCTCGCATATGGTTTAAAAGATATGATAGAATAAATTTGTTCCATAATGTGTCGTGATTGCAAACTTCGTTGGAAGAAAACAATCGTTGCTCGGTCGTGCTAGGTGCTCCCGCTATAATAAAAATAAAGGTAAGACTCCATATTATCAATTAAAAAAAAAAAGTTTAATTAATTAATAATCTTCTATAAAATCATAAAATTTGCCTCCAAATTCATGAAATTTTTATAAAATAATTAAAATAATTAGTTTTGGTAAAGAAACAAAAAGTTATGGGTTATATGGGCGGTGAGTGGTGGGCGTTAATTGAGGTAATAAAGTCTCTGTCCCAAATTTCAAAACCTTTGAGCCAAAAATAAATTTTGGTTTCTATGGGCGGTGGGTAGTGGGCGTGGCCAATTTTGATGAAACTTTATTTTATTCTTAATTGAGGTAATAAAAGGCTCTGCGCCAAATTAAAAAAACTTTGGGCCAAAAATAAATTTTGGGTTCTATGGGCGGTGGGTAGTGGGAGTGGCCAATTTTGATGAAACTTTATTTTATTTTTAATTGTGGTAATAAAAGACTATGTGCCAAAATTTCGAAAACTTTGGGCCAAAAATTAATTTTGGGTTCTATGGGCGGTGGGTAGTGGGAGTGGCCAATTTTAAGGAAACTTTACATTTTTCTCAATTGAGCTAACCAAACACTCAGAGCAAAATTTCAACATTCTACGAGCACTCCTCATATTCTTTTCCAAACATTGTATGAACAAATCCCACTGTGCGGCACCCTGCTTCGTCGCCTCTATGACAAAAAATTAGCCGGCGAAGTAAAAGGTTGGAATAGCTAAAAATTATTCTCTATCATCTCATCTGTCCTCTCATTTCTAGCACCGGCACGATGCACTGCATATGTAGAGGTCATCCCCTGAGTGCTGGTCCGAATCAAAAGAAATTATCCTTTCATTTATTTATTTATTCATGGAAACTATTCAGTATTTTTCCTTCAAAGTAGGGTTTCCATGCAATTCGACTTTAACTCTAACAGCAAAATGTTTAAACAGATTTCTCACTTTTCAAACAGACATGACAGACTGGATGCATTCATGAATTTTAAGACGCAACAAATGATTCGCTTTCTGAAAACTACAGAACTGATGATGAAAACATGTGCAAACTAGAACGCAACCAAAAATATATAAATAAATAAATACATTTATTGTGCAAGAGTTTACTTTTACATACGATTTCATTTTTTAAATTTTTTTTTTTTAATTTTCTTCATTCATTACATGAAATGCCTGCCCATCGATTGGAAACTAAATCCGTAAATGCCCTCAAAGTTTCAATTTCCAATTTAAAATAAATTTAAATTTAGGTTGTGTATGAAATTGAAAATAAAGCATTTTTTAAACAAATAAAAAACGTGATAAGAAGTGCCGACTATCAGTGAGAGGAAAAAAATAAATTCAGGCTAAAAATTCAAATACAAACTAAATATACAATTGCACTATGCGTGCTGACGATATGCGATGGGCTACGAAAAGAAACCAACTTCTTTACTCTAAACGCTCTATTAAATATATTTCAAGCTTTTATTTTTAGACAAAAAGTGAATATGTAGAGCGTATTTGTTACCAAAATTACTTTTGGATTCCGTTTACATTATATACAACTTTTTTTTCTTTTTGGTTCATTTGAAAATAATATGGATGTAACATCTTCTTCTATCACAGGAAAAATTATCACTATTCCTCCCTCCCTTCGCCCAATTCTGGCCACTTGCTCACCTTTCTCAAGTTTTAAATATCTTCTTTTACAAACATTTATTTTGATGTTTGTGCCATTAAAAAAAGTAAATAAAAATAAATATTTCGTATTCTTTTCCTTATATACTAAACAGAAATTAAATAAAACAAATGTTTGAAGGAAAAAAAAATCAACCAAAAATTAGACTCAACTATTGCTGCGGTCGGTCATTGAACTATTTCTTTATGCTTTTTTCACTGAGTGTGAGCTTTTTTTATGTACAACGATTTACACTTTTATTTTGTTGTGCTTGTTGTTGTTGTAGTTGTATTATATACTACATATGTTTAGTTTTGTTGTTGGAATTTTTGTTTAGTTTTGTTTGGCATGGTTTGACTTTATCCATAGAGCTCTCCACCTATTTCTATGCTTTTGTATCGGCCGGTCTGCGTTATAAAGTCTATTCATTTATCAATTTACTCACAGTCTTGCAAGATATTGGAGATGGCATTGCGACTCACTCACTTTCAACCACAAACTGGCTTTTATGTTGTCTTAAGTTCTTGCATGCCAACTTGGGTTTTCAATTCCCGCACTGTTTTGTTAACTGGGAGAGGGAGAAATAATATACAGATTCCTGGGAATATAAGAAAGTAATAAGACATTTCCGAAAATTTTCAATATTACGGAATTCATTGATTGTTAATGAAACTACGAGTAAAATAAAAATATTGGTCATATCGAAAAATCCGGTTCGATTCGGGAATAGAATTAATTCCCTACTTTAAATTTTCAGAAAACAATAAGGGAAAACAAATTTCGGAATAAAATATTTTTTTATTTCATTAACTAATTTCGTTAATGATATTCAAAATGATTTCATTCCAAAAAAAATTTTCGTTAACCTTTTTCTAAGGAAACGAAATATGGAATTGAAAAGGGGATTGAACTCTCTGAATATTTCATTTCAAATTTTACTTTTTTATAAAAGTTTTTCAAAAACAAGCACGGGGTCTATTTGAAAAACAAGTTTTTTCCCAAATAAAAATTTTATTTTTCATCACAATCCCCTTTTTGATCAATACATTTATCCCAGCGATTTTTTTTTCAAACTTTTTATTCCCTTAAAAAAATAGGTCTTATTTCCAGACCAACCCAAATAGCCGTTTGAAAAAAGAAAATAGTCTCAGAGGGCCAAATTTGGAGAATATGCTAGACGAGGCAACATATAGTAGACCAATTTATGGCCTTTTGCCATGCTGACTGCACAAGTATGCACTCGTTTTCATTGCGGCACTCATCTTGCGCACAGCTTTTTCATGCCTAAACGTTCATGTAAAATATTGAGTTGAGATGTCTGTAGCCTCAGCCAGCTCACGTACTTTCATTCTCCGATCTTCCAAAATTATTCATGAATTTTATCGACGATTTCTTGCGTGATGACCTCATTTGAGCCACCAGAACGTATTCCACCTCTTATGATGGTGCGACGACAACGGAACTCAGTAAACAACATTTTAACCATTTAAATTGATGGCGCAGAATTTCCTTGGTGTTTAAAAAGTATTTCCTTGCAGCATTTTAAGCAACCGGGTCGAAGCTTCAGTAATTCGATTTTAATTTCAACGGAATTATGCTGTTTCTGCAAATTGTGGAAATACTCATATGGCTAATTATTCGAAAATATGCTTTTAAATTCAGAGACACACGATAAAGACACAATGGAGAGTCAGCAGCAATTTTAATTATACAATTTACACAGCAGAGTAGAAGAGATGTTTTCGAAAGTCTCAACACTTTCATCATCAGTACTCGTGGGCATTCTTGTTTGTCACTACTAAAGCATTAAACACATTCAAGACAGCAGGCTACCGACTACAACCTGTCAAAAATAGAATACATGTGTTTATATGGAAGTGAATATTTTTACAACTACACGACAGATTGTTGTCCGTGCTACTTTTGTGGTTTTAGTCAAATTAAAGTAATTTCAATTTTCATAGGCGACAATAAACAGATTAGTGCTGCCAATACAATGAAAAGTCTTAAATAAATAAATAAATTTTATTATCTAGTCAAGAATATGAAAATTACTGAAAATAAAAAATGTAATAGCCCTTTCAAGAATAAAAATTATTTTGTAATTTTTATGTATTTATTTTTTCTTGCGTTCTCTCCCGGCTTTCATTTTTTAATTTTATTTATTTTTTTTTTTGGTAATAACTCCTAGAGTATAGGACGCATATACGACGATATGGGTATCATTTCAAAGTACTCCAAAATGTCTTCCTATTGTTAGACATATTTTTCAAATTTATTCACATATTGGATGTATTATTAAATTTTGAAATTTTGTATCTGACTTAATTTTGAATACTCTAATTTTGTATATACTTAATAACTGTTATCGATAAAAGACGTTAGGCCATATATGAATTAACTCATAAACTCATTTTCATAGTGCCATAACAAAAAAGGACATAAACATGTATTTATTACACATGCAAAAACAATAAAAAGCTATAGACAAATAAAGTGTGTTTATTATTAAGTTTGTTTCGGTCTATAAATAAATTTAGAATAAGCGTTTTTTTTATATATGAAAGTGGCAGCACTAAAATGAGATGTTGACAATGTAGCTGCCGTCTCAAAAATAATTAAGTAGCTGATTACGAGGCGACGATTGTAGCCAACGGCTTTTGTAGTCGTGTGTTCGTGTAGCCCGCTGCCTCGAATGTGTTTAAAGCATTATTATAAATTCTATTAGGAAACACATTTTAAATCCCCATGTTTACTTTTGATTGTTTCCTTCATGTCCCATCTTCTCATTAATTATGGAGATATAAGCAAACAATTCCAAAACTCTTGGGAAAATGCATTACAGAATCACTTTTTCATCAAGTTTTAAATTAATTCTTTGTTCCCAAATCACAAAATATTTCTCCAATAATATTTTTCCAAAACCATCTTTCTTATTTTGCTCAATAGCCTTGAATTCACTTGCACTGCCCGCCCATCTCTATTCAATGTACGAGTACATATACCAATCATATAAAAAGTGTGTATGAATGATCGTTTTTTAGTCCATAATGGTGCTTTGTTTCTAACGATCGCAGCAGCAGATATGCCACCAAAAATGTTTGTTAAATATGCAGACCTTTAAAATCTCTATTTGGTTTTAACTTAATGATCACATATATTCGAGAATAACTGATATGTGTAAATATTAAGTTAAAGCCAACATCATTCAAGCTAGACTCGATAATATAATCCCATAGTTCATGTTTGCTAAAAGGCGACCAAAAGTCTGCCAAAATTTTAAAGTAAATAATAAAATATAATAATTTTTTTCATATATGAAATTTGGACAATAGAAGTGTAAAAAGGTTAGGGGTATATTGTGAGCAAGTCTGACCATTTCATAATAACATTTGCAGAAAAAGAATTGTTATCACAACACACAACAGATGCACTCTTCACAAAGTTGAATTGGCTCCCGATGGTCACTATGACCAAACAGTTGGATTTATTCTCAGCAGAAGACTAGTACATTCCACTGACTGCGACAGGCAACACATCTCTGGGCTATCTTTCTCATAGGATCTGTTAAGATGTTTACTGGCAGATTCAAAACGGGAGCAAGGATCGGCGGAGATTTTTCTGCGTGAGAACTTCAGTGTATGGTTTTCATTTATGCATTAAACACATTCCGGACAGCTGCTTACCGACTACACGACTATAGAAATACCCCCTTATTCATAAATATTATGAGAGGCTTATAAGAGTGCAATAGAGCAAATTTCATTTGAAATTTTGTTTTATTACGCTGTTATTAGACTCTTTTAATTTTTATGAATAAGGGGGATAGAATACATGTGTTTGTATAGGAAAAATAGCACGGACAACAACCTGCCGTGTAGCCATGAAAGTAATCATTCCCATATAAACACGTGTATTCCATTGCTGTAGTCGTGTAGTAGGTGGCCTGCTGTCGTGAATGTGTTTAATGCACACGATGGCTGTTATACCTTGCAAGCTGAATTATCTGCTATAACTCCAGTTGTCGTGGCAAACATTTTGCGAATGGATTTGCCAGACATGGACGACAATTGACTAACTTAATGATCAGCCTCTTCGCTGGTATTTAATGGGAACCATACAAACTTACAAGGGCCATGTGGCTCTGCTATCATGTACGCAGAATACGAGAGCTTCCTAACTTTCTGAAGGGTTGGCTGCATCAACTGGTGATTGTTCTAACAGCGCACTGGAACTTTGGCATCCATACAAGTAGGATGGGTCTAGCACATAATGATTACTGAAGAAGCTGTAAATATGAAGAGAAGTATAAAACAGTGATCCATCTTCTATGTCAGTGGATGGGCCCTTACCTGCCCTTGAGTAGTGAAAGGACAGCAGCACAGAGTTCTAATTTTCTGCTAGGCTTAGACAGTGTGGCTTACCGAACTATTATCCTTCTTAATGAATGCAAAGTGAATTGATGAGACGCAGGATAACCAATAAACTGCTATAGGGTATTACTAAGGCACCGCATTAAAATATTCTTATCATATATATATATATATATATATATATATATATATATATATATATATATGTATATATACATATATATATATATATATATATATATATATATATATATATATATATATATATATATATGTATATATACATATATATATATATATATATATATATATATATATATATATATATCTAGATGATAATCGCATTAAAAGTGTGGGTGCTGTTGGCTGAAGTAGTAGAACACGAGACTATGAGGCGGAGGGTCCTGAGCTCGAGCCCGCGCTGGGTCATGAAATATTGTGTTGAATTCTTCTGATCAGCATTAGTGCGTGCCTGTGTTAGTTGTTGCCAGCCTGTTTCAATGATGAAGGCATAGTCACTGGCCACTGTACATAATTGGCAGCGACTGACACGATCATGTACTAAAAGCAGAGTAACAGCACCCACCTTCGTCGGCAAAAATTAGCCGGCGAAGTAAAAAAGGCTGAAATAGCTACAAAAAAATAAAATAAAAACTGTCTATAATCATCTTTCCTAATCTGTCCCCTCAATACTATCCCCTCGTTTTCAGTTCCGGCGCAATGCATTGCATTGCGCAGGAAATTAATTTCCTGAAGAAGTCACACAAAGGAGTGACGAAATATTGAAATTAAAAATTAAATTAAAATATAGAGACCTTAAGCTTAAAAATATCAGAATACAATAATATTTATTTTGATTAAAAATTTCAACAATTTGGACGCTTTGCTCTGGTGTTGTGACACTCTAAAGAAACACGCTTTACAAAAACTCGCAAGTAAAACGTAGAAATTTAAAACAATTCTCAAGCAAAAAATATGAAAATAAAAACATTTATTGCATACGAATCTAAAAAAATAACTAAATATTCGTAGTTTTATGGCGAACAAAAACTCATTTAACAGTTTTTTTATTTTTCTTTCCAACTTTTACCACTAGGCAACAAAATTGGCTTTCGTTAACTTTATTAACAAAACTATAACTTGATATGCATGTATCTATACCCAACTAAACTGGAGGGTACTGTAATAAGTCCAGTGCCACTATAGTTTTGTGCGTCACTCTTTATTATTCTTATCAGTTAGTGTTCTTATCAGTTTATAGTTATATTTAAGTTCACAGGCAATTAAGTTGCCGCACAATAAAACTTATTTTTTTTTTTTTGTTCTCACTACCAAAAATATCTTTATTTACACATCATTTGACGCATGAAAATCTCTTAAATTATCTTTTATATAAATTTACAGACACATACGAAGTTTAACACCCATCCAGAGTTGAAAAAAAAACTTGTAATTTAGAATCCATATCTCTCGTGTTTGAGTAATTTGAAATTGAACTGGATTTATGCAACATTCATTTTCACTTACAACCGAAAAATATATAGAAATTTTGTTCCGATTATGCTAGATTTTCAATAAAAAAAAAAGGAATTTCGAATAAGTGAAACCCTCAATAATTCATTTAAACAATTTTTCTAAGTTTGTCAAATAATTATTAAAAAAATAAGTGTTAAAGAACAATTGTCAATTACATATATAAATTTATATTTCGGGTAGCCGAATTCTGTACTTTTGAAATTGTTTTATAAAATCGACATATGCCATTAGGAAAAAAAGACATGAGCAGATATTATTAATACCGATCAGATTGTGAATATGATCTTCTGAAGTCCTACGAGTATGTTGCATCATTACACCGCACTCTGTTCTTATACCCTCCAAAAAAGAATATGGAGGGTATCTTCACTTTGTCATACCGTTTGTAACGCAACGAAATATCCATCTGAGACCCCATAAACTATATATATTCTTGATCAGTGATTAAATCTAAGGCGATGTAGTCATATTCGTCCATCCGTCTGTGGAAATCCCAATTCAGTCCAAACTTCTGTCCTGTAGCAGTGCCTTAGCTTCGGCATGTAGTTCAGAATAATTCACTTTCCATCTACAAATGAAGATTTATATAAAATATATCTTCATTTGTAGATGGAAAGTGAATCATTCTGAACTACATGCCGAAGCTAAGGCACTGCTACAGGACAGAAGTAATACAGAGCAGAATATAGAATATTTACAGGAAATATTCCCGCCAAATGAATAATAATTATAATTTGCATTTAATATTTGAATGAAATAAAGTACATAAATATTAATATTAAATGTTATTTTATTCATCTACAATCTATTTATGACTATAAATAAATATATAATTAAATAAAAATTAAGTTACACTGTTTTATTTTAAAATTGATCAAAAACTAAGAAATATGTAAGTATTGTTAAGCATAAAGTTAAAATTTGGGCCATCCAAATGAAAATACGTATAATACCTCAATGAAAATAGGGGCCACCCTAAGGACAACAATATATGATATTGTCATCCAAGATTGACTTGTTTCCCAAATTTGAGCCGAATCGGTTAAGAGGAAGTGGACAAAAATTAGTTTGACAGATTTAAAATGGAATTACAAAAATGAATTAAGAAAAACAGGTAGAAAATTGAACTTTAAGCTTAAATTTCTTAATAAAACCTAAATTCGATAAAAGCTTAAGATGTTATCTATTGACTAAAAAAAAGAACTACTAAAATATCTTTATGTTTTTTATCTTGGACCAGCACTCAAGGGATGACCCCTATATATGCAATGCATTGCGCCGGAACTGAAAACGAGGGGATAGTATTGAGGGGACAGATTAGAAAAGATGAGAAGATAGACAGTTGTTTTTGTAGCTATTTCAACCTTTTACTTCGCCGCCTAATTTTTGCTACAGGGCCGACGAAGGTGGGTGCTGTTACTCTGCTTTTAGTACATGATCGTGTCAGTCGCTGCCAATTATGTACAGTGGCCAGTGACTATGCCTTCATCATTGAAACAGGCTGGCAACAACTAACACAACCACGCACTAATGCTGTTTAGAAGAATTCAACACAATATTTCATGACTCAGTGCGGGCTCGAATTCACGACCCTCTGCTTCATAAGTTACAGAGTTTTGGCCAATGAAAAGCGATTCTGAACCACTGTGCGCCGGGAGCTTTGTTTACGCAGTCTACGCGTTAACTATTAATTTAAATTAAAAAATAATAATAATACTATTATTGCAATTGTCATTAGAGCTGTACAAATTGCTCAAGATCAATTGCAATTTATTACACAACTGGACACAACTAATTTATCGCCTCTGCTGCAACCGTTAATGTTGTGATTATTTGTCACAGAGTTTAGAAATAATTTGTGCTGAAAGCACTAAATGCAATTAGCTTTTTATTAATTAAATTATGAATATTTAGTCTCGACAATGTTGTATTAAAATTAGTAACAGATTCAAACAACTTGGGTGTAGATCACTGTATAGAGAAGGCATGCTTGCCAAAGCGGAACAGACAGCTGGAAAACCGTCTCCGATCTGAAGTTATTCACTTTTTTATTTTATTTTATTTTATTTTTGTTGCAATATCTCTATTCAGGTGTTATAATTAGAACTTAAATATACAAATGAAGGCTAACCACATACTTCAATGTATAGAAGAGCAGACACACACACACACAAGCACACACAATTTGATCTAATAATACGCAAAGTGCAAAACATATTTACAAATAATTTTATGTGCATGTAACCTGTGTATGCACATACATATTTGTTTTTATATTATACATGTTTATTTAATAAATATACAAATTTATGGCATAAATAAATTACTAATTTTATAAAATTAATTTAATACTATTGCAGGCTAATAAAAATACAAGAACTAAGTATTTTAATGCGATCATATAATAGCAGTGTGTTTAAATAAATATTCATTAAATTTGACTTGATCTATAAGAGCTTAGTAAGTGGCATACATTTAAAAATAATAATATCATAAAATAATATGTACTCGTAAGAGGTGTGGCAGGGTTTGATGTTACATTGAACTCTGGCACGCAATAAATTCAGTTGAGTCCTAAAATATGTTTAAGGAGTTATCAAAAGTACGGCTTGTAATTTCTTTAAATTTGAAGATATTTCACAATTTTAAAGTCTTTTATTCGACATATTAGCTGTGTTCCAGATGCAGCCCGAAACAGCCCGAACTCGCCCAAAGTTACCCAAATGCGTTCCAGATAAGAATTTTTGTGCAATTTTGAGAGAAAATGAGAGAGTAATTTTTTTCATTTCCTGCACATACTCACCCGAACTATTTCTTTGGGTAAGTTTGGACAAAAATTATATTATCAGCTGTTTTTTGTTTACATTTAAAAATAAAAAAGTAAAAAGAAAATTTACAAATAAAGGAAAGAAGTTGTTAATTGAAAATTGGTTAAAAGTAACATGGAAGATTTTTTTTAAAAACTTGAAGTTGTTATACTCGTACATTTGCGCATATTTGCCCCATTGTTTAGTATACAAAAACGTTTTTTCAGATTAGTGAACAACTTATGGACACATCAAGTGAGTCTGATGAAGACGACATGTTACATTTACAATGATGCTAAACTTTTATTTCATGATGTTGAGCCTTATTCAGTGTATAAAACCACTAAAATAAAAATTAATTTAAAATGTAAGCACCACTAGTTTTTCAAAAGATATAATTATGGTTTTTTGCGTTCCAGCAAATTTGGGTAGATTTTGCACTTTGAGAGAGTAATTTTCTTTTTACTCTCATTAACCCAAACTTGCGCGAAATTACTTGGAACAGACCTATTGTCTCAATTAAATTATGATGGAAAAACCAAATGGATTTATATCGAATAAAATTTGTTTGTTGTGTTTTCTAAAATTTCAAATCCTATGGTTTTGTTTGTGTAATTCTCATTCAATTAATTTTTGGGAGTTTATGTATAAGCTGAGAGGTTTTATTATTTTGGAATTAGCTTAAAGTCCACTAATGATTTGGTGTAAGAACCAATGAAATGCAGTCATATAGACATACTTGACCAGATAACAAACAAAAAGCACTAATTTCATATTTCACAATGAAACCAATATATATTTTAAACAATATTATTTTATATATCATGTCCAATAACAATCACCCACACTGACAAGTTGTTAATAATTTAAATTTTAATTCAAATTCTTTTACTTAATTATACTTGTATTTTTGCAACAATGTTTCCAAGTTGCTCAATGATTAAAATTGCTCATATAAAACTAATAAATAATCATTATTGGATTAATGAAAATAAATTAAATTTAAATTAACAGAAATGGAGTGAAAAGTTTCGAGAAACTAAACGACAGGAAACTCTACGAAATTTTACTATTTTTTGCACTCAACTATTACAGACGTCTTCATAAAAAATTAATTTGGTTTTGAAAAGTTCTTTTTTTCTTAATTCATTTTATTTACAATCTATCCACGGATGATAAGTGAATTTTTTAAAATAAAGAATAACATTCATTAGTGAACTCCAATAAGAACAACAATATACAATACAAAAGTTGTTAAAGTTCTTTAAAAAAAAATTATAATTATATAAAATTATAAAAATTATAATTATAAATTATAAGTATTGAGGGGACAGATTAGGATAGATGAGAAGATAGACAGTTGTTTTTGTAGCTATTTCAACCTTTTACTTCGCCGGCTAATTTTTGTCACAGGGCCGACGAAGGTGGGTGCTGTTACTCTGCTTTTAGTACACCAATACCCCGGTTTGCGTCCCTTCGGTTTGCGTTGTTTCGAAGTTGCGTCTTTTTAAGATTTCTGTGATTTCGAAGTTGCGTCGTTTTTTTTCAGTTTGCGTCGCATGGCTTCAAAGTTGCATCGTTAGTGGCTTCGATTTGCGTCGTCAACATGAAAATGTTTGTACGAAGCCAAAACAGAAAAAGGGGAATCCCGTTTAAGTCTAATGCAAATATATATGTGAAGGTTGTCTGCTGTTTGCAAGTTGAAGATCTTTAGCAGTTTCAAATTCCATTTGGTGAAGTGAAGTTTAATGTAAATATTTTGCAACAATGAGTCAAAAAAGAAAGCAAATAAGCTTAGAACAAAAACTGGACTACTACTTCAGCCAACAGCACACACAAAAAATTTTTTATGGAAATTGTGTTTTTTATTACACTTTAAACTTAAATATTTTTTATACCCTCCAAAAAAGAATTGGTGGGTATATTCACTTTGTCATTCCGTGTGTAACGTAGCGAAATATCCCTCTAAGACCCCATAAAATATATATATTTTTCATCAGTGATGAAATCTAAGACGATCTCGCCATGCCCATACGTCCGTCACTGGAAAACACAATTCAGTCCACAAGAAAAGAGCCAGAAGCCTTGAAATTTGCAATAAATACATTTGAAGGATAGCACAGGTCAATTTCGTAAATGGGCTGACTCGGGTCACAGGGGAAGAAGTTTCCCAAAGAAGAACTATACTAACCCCTAAAAAAACTACATAATTTAAAATATTTTCTAATTTTATTAAACAAATGATGTATTTTTATGTCAAAGAAGCCATAAAATAAAAAACCATACCTTTTGGACCCCGCCCTTTTTAGTGGGCATTATTATATGCAAATATGGTATAAAAATTTAACAACATTCCTTAAAAATAAAATTTTAAGGTTTTATGACGAAGCTGAGACGTAACCTGGTCCTTCTCTGTCCTAACCCCACTACCTCCCTTTGGACCCTAAATGACCCTATCAAATAAAAACAACATTTTACACTTAATTATCCCAAAAAATTTATTTTTAAAGTTTTATGGCAAAGATTAAATGTCTCCCTCACGGCCCTTGCCATGGCGACCCCGACAAAATACAGTTTTCACATCCTCCAAAAAGAATTGGACCGAAAAAAATATATATATATTCTTGATCAGTCATGAAGTCTAAGACGATCTAGCAATGTCCATATGTACGTCTGTGTGAAGCACGATACAGTCTATTTTTGGACCCCACCCCCTTTAGTGGGCGTTGGGCAAATTGCATTCCTTAAGCCTACATTCCTTAAAAATTTAATTTATAAAATTTAACGACAAAGGTAACATGTTCTCTGATCTGTCCCTGTCCTGCCCCTCCACCCACCTTTGCCCCCTAAATGACCTAATCAAAACAAAATGTTTTTCTACACTTAGCTAACCCGAAAATATACTTACGATAATAAAAAAGTTTTTAAAATAAAAATTAAACGTCTCCCCCATGGCCCCTCCCGGAGTGACCCTGTCAAAATAGTTTTAAAACTGGGCATCGTCTTAAATTAACTCTGACCCATTACGTTAAAAATGTTTAACTTATCTCAATCCCTTTTTTGCACGTTGATATAAAATATTAGAACGTAAGTTTTTATGTTGACGGAAAAATGTCTCAGTCATGCTCCTCCCAACACATTGGAGGCGACCGTTTTAAAATAATTTTTTTTTTACTTCAGCCAAATACCATAAATATGTAAATTTTAATAAGAATAAAAATTAAGTTTTTATTTACCGCATATTTGGAGGAAATTGCATACGAGAACTGTATCAAACCGATAGTAACACATTTTTATTAAATTTAAAAAAATGGGACATGCAGAAAATAATCGAACGGCGACACTGGAATTATTCATCAAATTTTTAGAGATAAAAGCTGTTGAATATAGTTGATCATAAGCCACCTAATAAGTGATATCAAAGAAAATACACATGAGTACTGAAGATGAAAGTATAGCAGCTTTCGAAAACAGATGTTCTCTGTTATGTAAGTTTAATAATTAAAAATCGACGTTGATTTTCCTTAGTGCCTTGGAATATTTATCACGTCTTTCTGAATTTAAAGAAAATTTCGAATAATTGGCCTATAATGGAATTGAATTGAATATAGCAAATATGAATATTTGACAAAAATACTTAAATATGTATTGATTTTTATGAAAAGCAATATAATTTGCGGTATAATTTAATAGATCAGTTAATTAATCTGTTTCAACAATTCAAATTTCTTTAACAAATAAATTCGCGGTATATGTTAAATTTAGAATTATTGGCTGTAGAGTCAGGAAATAGAAATTATTGCAAGAACTTCTTCCTCTAAAGCGAATCTTTATTTTTATAAATATATGGAATAACAAACTGTGCTGACACCAAATTATCACATTCGATATCGATCGAAATTTCAATGAAATTTAATCAGAAATTTTGATCGATATCGAAGGCCGTAATTTACTTTCCAGTCTGGTTTCAGGAGAAATATTTGAAAATTTTGTGATGCAAAAGAACACATAGAATCATAAAAATGACACTTAAATCTGTGCAGCTGTTTGCTTCAATATATCTATAGTCACACGCATAGAGAAATTTCAATAATCAAACTATTTATAGAGACTTGATTTTAAATAAAACAAATAAGCTCACAAAAATAATATAACAAATTATCATAAAGATTATAAAAACGCGTGCAATTTTACATACTCGGAAAGTCAGTTTGCTGAATATTTTAAGCAAATGTTGACACAAGTTTACATCCATTAAAATTAAACACAATAATCGAATACACGCACGTTTTCTGCTCAAACGTCTGTCTGTCTGTATGTTTGTTTATTTGTGGTGCTGAAATGTTTAACAATTTGTGTTTGATTTGTTTACATGTAAATTGACATAATTTGCTTTTTAAGTGTGGTTGAAAGCACAAAAAGCAACAATAATAAAAACATTTACAAATATGTTTTTATATAAATCAACATGGTCTATAATAAATAAAATTATTTAACTTTGAAAGCGGAACAACCGAGTCAGACGCGGCATTTTACTGTAAGACGACTTAATATTTGTAGCGCAACTTCATTTTTACAGGGTATTTATTTTGAGCCCCATAGAACAGTAAATAGCAAAAACTAACACAAATAAATTAAATATAGGAAAATTATTTCGGGCATTTAATGCTTTAACCGATCAACTGTTTGCTTAATTTAAAATTTGCTAGGATGGGGCTGATGATGGTGTGACTACATAGTAGATCAAACGATCGCTACGACTGCATTCGTAAAATTAAACAAAATCATTACAAAATTTGATAACCTGAAAAAAATTAAACTCCTCAGTGCCATAATGAAAGATTTTACATATTTATTCTATTTTGAATTTTTTTTTTTGACTTCTACATCATTTACAATAAGTGGAATAAATTTCTAAGGAAAAATCATTTGAATCACAAACATTTGATATAAATACTATTTCTGAAATTTCGTATCTCCCTAGAAATTTTAGACCAACGTTTTGGCTCCTCGTAATGTCATTGACAAAAACAAAAACTTTGTATTTTTACTGTTTCAAAGTTTAAAACGTTCTTAGTTATCAGTTTCATAATTTCATATGTCCATACAAATTTTCGACTACCCTTGACCACTTAATAAGATCATTTCCTCGGATCTTAAAATCTCTCCATGCCGAATTTCATCTAAATCGGTTCAGCGATTTAAACGTATCATATTTACTATATTAGTAAGAAAAAAAGTTAGTCATTATAAAAAGTGCAAGTGCTTATAAAAAGTGCAAGTGATTACAAAAAGTGCAAATCATTATCAAAAGAGCAAGTCATTATAAAAAGTGCAGGTCATTATAAAAAGTGCAAGTCATTATAAAAAGTACAATTTTTTATGAAAAGTGCAAGTCATTACGAAAACTGCAAGTCATCATAAAAAGTGCAAATCATCATAAAAAGTGCACAATAATAAAATCCTTTATAAGTTGTGCGAATTGATGACTTATTTTCTACGTAAATTAGTGTAATTTGGTGGCCCTATTAAGCATCAATACATTCCATTTGAGAATTCACCCTTTCGAAAGTTCTATCCGTTCAAAAAAAAAAAATACCCCTTATAAACAACTTGTTGTCGATGTCAGTTTTCGTTCCTAATGTTGCTGCCAATGCTGTCTAAAATGTTTACAGCAAAAAAATAAACAAGCGCTACACCCACATCAGTTGACAAAATGTGCTGCATATTTATATAAATATGGCAGAACAACGTCAAATGGTCTCAATTTATCAACGATTTAAGTATTAATTACCTTTCCGATTGACAATCTACTATTTAATTTGTGGTAGCTACAAATTAGTATAACAATTGACACCAAATAAATGGCTAAATTATGATAATGAGTGTTTTTTTTTATCATATTTCAAACAAAAATAGAAGTTATTAATACATATTAATTTTTCAACCAAATTTTTCCAGTTGAAAAATGTTACGAACTGTATGATAATTACAACCATTTGGGGTTAGAAGACGCTTTTAAGTCTATAAGTATTCACAATAAAACTGTTCCGAATAATTCACAATTATTGTATGTGAGAACTAATCTTCTCAGGAAACAGAGGTAAATTCGGTAAAAGTGTATCGAAGTGTTGCAATAAAAAGTATCAGATTGAAAACCAGTATCGAAATTGAAAAAAAATTCTTCGCAAGCCTTTAAACCCTAATCATAACAACAATAATATTTCGTCCAAAATATTTCAAGCTTCAAAAGAAAATGCACTAATAGATAATAAAACAAACTCCAAGAATGTACAAAAATTGCTAAGGTTAAAAAAGATAAGTCCGAAAATATGTTTCTAATTGCGTAAGTGAAAGATTAGGTTTGACTCTAGTCCAGGACCAAACATTAAACATGAAATTGACCAAAACCGGGAAATAAATTTGATCACTCCGGCATATGTAAAATAATTGCAAAACTTTACTAACAATTTATATATTGCTGGAAGTTAATACTTATAGTTACAGAAAAAATTATAATAATCAAATCCATAGCGCATGTAAAAAACATTAAAAAAGAAAAACTACAAGTACGGGAAAATGCTTCAATATTTGTTAAAAAATGTTTTCAAAAATAAAAATAGTTTTACTGCCTGGCCCACGATGTCACTCGATATCGTTTTCTCATATAAATATATTTAAAACAAAAACAAAATTTTGAAGTTTGTTTTTGTTTAAAATATATTTATATGAGAAAACGATATCGAGTGACACCGTGGGCCAGGCAGTTAAAATCGAATTTATTTAAAAGACTATATAAAATTCCTGTAAAAACTTCGTGAACGCCATGTGTGTTAAATGAGTGAGTGGTTCTAAAGAGACATATTATTGAAATAAATATATAATTTCATTTTATTAAATGGGACACAGCTATTATTTAATTTAATATGTTCTTCATTTGTGGAATTGACAGTGAAAATACCGAGCAGATCTATTGTTTGACGGATCTACGCTGCTTAAAATATTACATTCGACTCCGCTTTACTGGAAATAACCAAAACCCAATTTTTTTCATTTATCCGATTTTTTCTCTAAAGCGTAGTTCGGCTTACTGAAATTTGTGACAGTTAAGCGTACTGATTAAAATTGGTAAAACGAATTCCACGAAAATGTCTAGCCACTTGCATTGACAATATAATAGAAAAATACAATAAAGTACGTAAGAGCGAAAAGGACAAATACATTTTGCCATTTAATTTTTTAACGGACAAAACATGCCCAATTTTTTCATCCTTAAGTTATGCAATTGATTTCTAATAAATAAATTTGTCATTGTTTATTTTTTCAATAAAGCGAAGTAAGTTTCATACAAAACGTAGTTGTGGGCTTGCTTTTGATTTTCAGTTATACGATATTTTCAGTAATGCGATGTTTCGCTAAAGCAAAGTGAATAAGACTAGCTGCGCTTAAAATCAGTGCGGGGATTTTTATCGCTTTCAGTAATCCGATTTTTTTCAGTAAAACGTGTTGCGCTAAAGCGGATTCGACTGTATACGCTTATTTCTACAGACGAACGGACAGACGGACGGACATGGCCTGATCGTCTTAGATTTCATCCCTAATCAAGAATATATATACTTCATGGGTCTTAGAGGGATATTTCGCTGCGTTACACACGGAATGGCAAACTCTCATGTTTGGGCCGGTGCTTCAAATTATATTTTGAAGTTACTCGACCGCGTAGAGGAGAGGGCGATGCTTGATGTGCTGTGGTGAAATTAGGGAACTTGTTCCTGAAACCCATTCTTTCTTACGCTCAATGCGTTTTTCATCAAGAGCACATGCGTTTGTTTTTTTTTTCGGAGTAAGACCAGCACTCAGGGGATGACCCCTACATATGCAATGCATTGCGCCGGAACTGAAAACGAGGGAATAGTATTAAGGGGACAGATGAGGAAAGATGAGAAGATAGACAGTTTTTTTGTAGCTATTTCAACCTTTTACTTCGCCGGCTAATTTTTGCTACAGGGTCGACGAAGGTGGGTGCTGTTACTCTGCTTTTTAGTACATGATAGTGTCAGTCGCCGCCAATTATGTTCAGTGACCAGTGACTATGCCTTCATCATTGAAACAGGCTGGCAACAACTAACACAACCACGCACTAATGCTGATCAGAAGAATTCAACACAATATTTCATGACTCAGCGCGGGCTCGAACTCACGACCCTCCGCTTCATAGTCTCGTGTTCTACTACTTCAGCCAACAGCACCCATATTCCAGCGAATCGCACTACGCACTACAGAGAAAATTCGTTTTTTGTCCGAACAGTCCGTGTGTGGCACAAACTACCTGCAGATGTCTTCCCCGCCACTTACAATTTGGGGAGGGTCAAATCGAATATCCACAGACAGTATTCCCTCAATCCTCCTTCCCAAAACCTATCTTCCCAGTTCCAGCACAATGCACTGCATGTGTAGGGGTCATACCCTGAGTGCCGGTCCTAATCATAAAAAATTGAATATAATAATTCTTTTTTGGTTGATAATCATTGACCTATAGCGCTCGCCGTTGACCGTAACGGCCGATGATCCCAATCCAAATAGTACTTTTTTAGGATGCATTGCACGCTCAAGGACGTTATACGATTTTTTAATACTCGTAAAACCATCCATCAGCCATGAATATGAATTCTTTTGATCAGTCTTAGTGCATGGTTGTCAGCCTGTTTCACTGATGAAGGCATAGCACTGTTCACTGAAGATAACTGCCAGCGATTGACACTATCATGTAATTAGAGCAGAGGAACGGCATCTTCCTTCATCGGTCATGTAGCAAAAAATTAGCGGAGGAAGTAAGAAGATTGAGAATGCTCTTCCTTTCTCGTTTCAGTGCAATGCACAGCATATGTAGGGGTCATCTCCTGAGTGCTGGTTCGATTTTAAATATATATATATATATATATATATATATATATATATATATATATATACATACATATATATATATATATATATATATATATATATATATACATATATATATATATATATATATATATATATATATATATATATATATATATATATATATATGAAATTTCACTGCGAATCCAAATTTCTTTATTAAAAATCTAACTGTTAAGGGTTCTGACTATTCGGTATGCAATAGGAGCACAAGACCTACAAGGATCAATGATTTTTATTTGTCCTGGTATTCCTATTTGCCTGATTTGTGTGCCTCAGGGATATATATATATATATATATATATATATATATATATATATATATGAAATTTCACTGAAAATCTAAATTTCTTCATTAAAATTAGCTAGTTTTTAAGCAAAGCCATTGTTTTTGTATGCACTTTTTTTCATGTAGGACACTAATTTTTCCTCTGCGATTTTGTTCCATTTTACTTAAATCAAAACTTTTTGTTTTTGGTTTTTAGACTTAAATATATCGCTACAAAAAACGGTAGTGCTCCATACTTGTATGGATGTGGCTAAGGATCGTAATGAGTTAGTCGTATCCTCAGAAATACATTACAAATATTCTAAGTGACAAATTTCCAACTTACACAGCAGAGCTGCCTGAACGTAAGACATTCCGAACCTTAGCCTAACAATCTTAATTGATATAAATAGTTTCTGGTTGTTTTAAAGTAAATAATAGATATTATGGAATATCTATTTTTTAAAAAAATTGCAGATTAAGTATGCAATTTATTTTATTATCACTAAACGTTTAACAAGCTAATTCGACAAGAAAAATTGTTTAACCAGCCCTGTGGTATTTTAGTTTGCAATCATTTTTGTTTCTCTATGTGCACTAAATGACATACGAGTACATGAGATAATTGATTATCCACAATAAATAATACAATATATTTAAATTTTTATTTGCTTAACGACAATAAATATATCAAAAATTTGTAACATACACAATAAAAACGGCTAATAAACGAAAAAAAATCTATATATAAAAATGTCTATATCAAATACATTAATTGATTTTAAATATTTAAACAATTATTTAATCTCAAAAACAACATAAAACAATCCAGCAGCAACATGTTTAACTTGATTAACAGAGTGGAAATATTCGATACAGAGACTATATTAGATTTGAAAATTGTTTTATTAAAAAACCAGTAGAAGATGATGTTTGAATAAAACAAATTATTTGAGTTACTCTAAATTACTTGTTGTTAAGCGAAATATCAATTTAACAGGTCCTTAAAAATATTTTATATTGCAAACATGCACACACCCACACATGCAGAAGAAACTGCTTTAACAAAATAAAGCTAAAATTAGAATAAATATTAATTTTTATATTGCATAATGATCAATAATTTGTAAAGCCCAATAACAAGTGCCATTAAAAATTCTAGAATTCATTTTTTAACATTTGCCAGATTTGCGTAGACCCTGCGAGGAGTAGTGCCAAGGCAAATTGTAATTTATTCTGGGATAGAGGAAATATGCGTTTCAAAAACTCCTTTTTATTCTTTAATTTTTTTAAATACCGCTGCCATTGTTCTGAATATCTAGTACCAACTTTTGCTTTTAAACGCAAAGTAATTTGATATTTTAATGGCAGCAGAGTTTTAACAGCCCATTGCTGATTATAATATAAATGTATCGTCATTACATATGCATTCTTTGTTCCTAATGAAAACAACAAGAAGAAAAAAAGCAGACAAATTTCAAAATACTTGTTAGACTTGCGCACTTTTGTTGGCGGTTGGTTCTATTGCATGTTACTTTGTCTTATTTATTTAGAATTAGAAAACATACTACCAACATGGCAAATTAATAACACATAACTTCGCATTTTAAATTGATGCCATTTAGATTTAATTTATTAACTAAAAAAAAAACACCAATCAAGAAAATGTGAAGAAAAAACAGCGAACAGGTAAGTATGTAGTGGTTATAACTGCACCCGATTATTACAAATTAACAATTTTTATTAAAGAGACACTGAAAGAAATGGCCTAGTAAGTGTATACGTGTGTGCATTGGTATTGGGTTTATCCTCGATTAAGGAGTTCCTCGTAATTGTCGCATGGTCACATATTTCGCGAGATAGCATTCAAAATTTTTTTAAAATTTTTTTTAGTTTTTAGATCGCGGTTCAGACTTCATTTGACATATAGGGCTTAATAGTCGTATTTATAACAACTTAAAACTGATTTAAAAAAGTTTATCGAATTATTAATAGCATTATTATTAACATCATTATTATTAATTAAGCAGGCAAAAAGAAACATATACTCTTATTTACATTAACACATAATAGATTTAAATAAATAGTTCATTTTTATAACCTCCAAAAAAATAATATGGAGGGTATATTCACTTTGTCATTCCGTTTGTAACGCAGCGAAATATCCATCTGAAACCCCATAAAGTATATACATTCTTGATCACTGATGAAATCTAAGATGATCTGAGCATGTCCGTCCGTCCGTCAGTGGAAATCACGATTCAGTCCAAACGAAAAGAGCTAGACTCTTGAAATTTGGTATATATATATATATTTTGAAGCTTAGGCAGGTTAGGTTCGGAGATGGGTTAAATCGGGCAAGAGGGAAAAAAGTTCCCCTAAGAAGAACTAAACCAACCCAGAAAAAATAACATAATTTTTAAAGTTTTTTTGGTTATTTTGTTAAGCAAATGATATATTTTTATGTCAAATACGGTCCAACGCCTTAAACTTGGAGACATAAAATAAAAAATATTATTTTTTGACAAAATTATTTTATATGTAAAAATAGTGTAAATTATTTAACAAATTGTTTTACATTTTGAAGCTTTAATGACGAAGCAGAGACGAAACCTGGTACCTACTCTGCCCTACCCCGTTCTCCCCCTTCACCACCTAAATGACCCTATAAAAAAAATAAATTAAATTTTGGATACAATTATCCCAAGCATTTATTTTTCGAGCTTTATGACTGCCTATTTCTGCCCTCCTCCCCCTTTGCCCCCGAAATGACCCTATAAAAAAATATTTTTAATTTTGTACATAATCATCCCAAGCATTTATTTTTAGAGTTTTATGACTGCCTATTTCTGCCTTACTTGTTTTCATATAATATGTAACTTCGACGCCCACTAAAGGGGGTGGAGTCCAGAAATAGTCCATATCATGTTTTCCACAGACGAACGTATAGGCATTGCTAGATCGTCTTAGACTTTATCACTGGCCAAGAATATATATACTTCATGGGGTCCAATTCTTTTTGGAGGGTATTAAAACTGCATTTTGCCATGGTCGCGCTGGCAAGGGTCATGGGGGAGACATTTCACCTAATTAGGTTTGGAATGAATGTTTGAAGATTATATAAATTTCGGCATAGCCAAACATACCACTTTTAACGCAGGGCAGAATAGTACTGTTTGAGGAAGTTGCTACAAAACCGTCGTTCGTACTCGTATGTATTTTTATAGACTCCAAAAAAGAATATGGAGGGTATATTCACTTCGTCATTTCGAGTGTAACACAGCGAAATATCCCTCTAAGACCCCATAAAGTATATATATATCCCTGATCAGTGATGAAATCTAAGATGATCTTGACACGTCCGTCCGTCCGTCTGTGGAAATTAAGATTCAATCCAAACGAAGAGTCAGACCCTTTAAACTTGTAATAGATAAATTTTGAACGATAAGACAGTTCAGATTGCTAAATGGGCTGAATAGGGTCAGGAGGAAAAAAGTTTTCCCTTAGAAAAACTAAACCAACCTCTAACCAACAATATAATTTTAGAGTTTCTTGTCGTAATTTTTTTTTATCTTGGACCAGCATTCAGGGGATGACCCCCTATATATGCAATGCATTGCGAAGGAACTGAAAACGAGGGGATAGTATTGAGGGGACAGATTAGGAAAGATGAGAAGATAGACAGTTTTGTTAAGAATATGATATATTTTTATGTCAATATAAAAATCCATTTTTTTATCCCGCCCCCTTTAGTGGGCGTTGACGTAAAATATTGTATGGAAAAATAGTGTAAATAATTTTAAAAAATTTAACTTTTAAGCTTTTATGACAAAACTGAGATGTTGTCTGATCTTCATCGATTGTAGGTCCTACTCATAAGAACCCACTTTATGTGAGGTCGTTTATTAATACGGTGAAAATTATACAGAGAATGACAAAAATTTAATTGCAAATTTTTTGTGCCCCTTTATTATAGTTTAAGTAAATCTATTATAAATTTAAATTTTCTATGGCAGAATATTTGACATTCTTCTTATCACCTGCTAGGTTAAAAATCTTCCATCTGGAGCCTAGATAATAATTCTTAACTTATTAATCAAATCTGTTTCAGTTGGAATAAACAAGTACTCATTTACACGCGAAAATGTTGAAAAAATATTTCTTTTTAATTACATTATGCGCACCTGGAGTCTATGAAATTTGTAAGGCATTAAAGCTAAAAATATTTCTACAGTGTATCTCGTATTTTATAATTTCGATGAGGAACAAAATTGCATATAAGGCAACATTTGTAACATTCTGTTATGTTAGTTCTTAATATTATATATTTACTTTGTATTTTTTTGTATATATTATAACATGTTCTCATGGTCAACATGATATTTTTATTATTGACACTTGAATGCATATATAAACAATTACGAATCGAATACACTCTGTACCACACCAGGGAGGTAGACAAAAATAGACTGACTGTTTGGTTGGTGAAAACAAACAAAAACAAATGAGTTAGACATGCACTTCATTTCAAAAGGCCACATCGAAAATGTATATTCCAGCTTTCATATCAAATTGGTTTATTAGGGGCAGAAATAGTATTTCCGGTTGCAAGCAGTATTGATTTTTATGTAAAGAATTCGCAATAAGAAGAACAAAATTTAAAAAAAAATTGCCTTTGCAATGGAACAGCCAGTGGATTGTAAGGGCACATATTAAGAAAAACCTAAAAAAAATTTACGGCAGCAGTAAATTTATAAAAAATCTTTTCTATTGATTTTCATGGTGCTGATTCTTTTCACAAAATATTTATAATATAAAAGTAGGACCAGCACTCAGGGGATGACCCCTATATATGCAATGCATTGCGCCGGAACTGAAAACGAGGGGATAGTATTGAGGAGACAGATTAGGAAAGATGAGAAGAAAGCCAGTTTTTTTTGTAGCTATTTCAACCTTTTACTTCGCCGGCTAATTTTTGCTACAGGGTCGACGAAGGTGGGTTACTCTGCTTTTTAGTACATGATAGTGTCAGTCGCTGCCAATTATGTTCAGTGATCAGTGACTATGCCTTCATCATTGAAACAGGCCTGCAACAACTAACACAACCATGCACTAATGCTGTTCAGAAGAATTCAACACAATATTTCATGACTCAGAGCGGGCTCGAACTCACGACCCTCCGTTTCATAGTCTCGTGTTCTACTACTTCAGCCAACAGCACCCACCGAGTTATTACTTTAATTTTGATATCTGCTTAGACTTCTTATTCAGTCGGTTAGACGTTTGAAATCACATCTTTAGTTCTTCTAAGAAACTTTGTTGTAAAGTTTCCATTACCCTCTGAGAAATGGCGATAAACAATTTGAAATATTTTTTAAATTTTAACAAAATCTATAAACACGGTTAAAATTAAAAATAAAAGTATACAAAAAACTTTGCGCTTAACAAGGAAATAGTGATTCGCTAATTTTCTTTTATATTGGAAAATATTGTCACATTTGAAACAATAATAAAGAAATAACATCAAATAATAATAAACTGAAAATCAATAAATCAATATGGCTAAAGTTGAAGTTGAAGTTTGGTTTTTAATGGCAATAAAATCAAATCACTAAAAGACATCAACAAAAAAAAAACTGTGGCAGATTGAAACAATGACGTCATCCCAAATACATTTAAAGGGTTATTCATGTTGTGGTCTCCCATTTATTTAGTAAAATGTTTGCGAAGAGCGAATCGTCGTAGTTTTTTTTTAACTCGCACCAGCACTCAGGGGATGACCCCTACATATAGAGAAGTTTTTGTAGCAATTTGAACCTTTTTACTTCGCCGGCTAATTTTTTGCTACAAAACCGACGAAGGAGAGTGCTGTTCCTCTACTCTTAAGTACATGATCGTGTCAGTCGCTGCCAGTTATGTTCGGTGATCACTGCTATGCCTTCATCACTGAAACAGGCTGAAAACAACTAACCATGCACTGCAATGCAATGCTGATCAGAAGAAGTCGACACAATATTTATGACTGAGTGCGAAGTCGAACTCAGGACCTTCCGCTTTATAGTCTCGTGTTAACCACTTCAACCAGCAGCACTCTCTAAAAGAGTGTGAATGAATTTAACAAGATTACAAAGAAATTTGAAGAGACTGTAAGCGTTGCAGATTTTTGCACCGCTGGAAAGATGGCTTTTGTCAGTGAAAATGTGGCGGATAATCTGAAACTTTCAATGCAATGGCGTTCTGAACACTAGTCCCTGAACAATTACTCCCTGGAGTAATGCGTATTTGATGTCTGATAGCCAAGCAGCGCTCAAGGCCATAACCTCGTATGAGATTAGGTCGGGGGTTGTTATGGACTGTGTTACATCGCTAAAGAATTGGGTGCTCAGAACATGCTGACGCTATGCTGGGTGCCTGGCCATAAGGGCCATGCTGGGAACGAACGGGCTGACTGTCTAGCGAATAGAGGAGCCCATCGTAGATTCATAGGACCGGAACCCTTCTTTGGCATCTCAGGAGGATATGTCAAGGAACAGATTGACTCCTAGGCTAGAGTGGAGTTTAATCGCCACTGGAAAGCCCTTCACGGCCTAAGACAGGCAAAGCGTTTCATTACGCTATCTCGGAACAAATCCCAAAAATTAATGCTGATGGACAAGAATGACCTCAGATTATTAACGGGTTGGTTTACAGGACACTGCGGTCTCAGACGACACTAGTTCATCATGGGCAACTCTGAGACCAAATTGTGTAGGCTCTGCGAGGCAGAGGAGGAGACACCGGAGCACTTACTCTGTGACTGTCCGGCAGCGGCGTCGTGTAGGAAGAGGTTCCTCGGAGGCAATTTTATGACTCCGAGGGAGGTGTACGATATATCACCAGGTAGAATAATTGGCTTTATTCGTAGCCTCAATCTACAATTGTGAACACTTGGGCTGCACAAAAGATCCTTTGGGTCGCGGTGCTTATGGCCTAACAGTAATAATAATAATAATAATAATAATAATAATGCGTATTCATGCCAATTTCTCCATAATGACCACTAATCCTTTCAAGCCAATTTTTAAAAAAAAATATTTTTTAAATTGATATTATCCGATATTTCAAAAGAACGTTTCCACAATATTTTATATTTTCAGTATATTCCGTAAGCATCTTGGATCATAATTTCTATTCACAAGTTTTTTTTTTTTTGGGCCGGCACTCAAGGGATGACTCCTACATATGCGATGCATTGTGCCAGAACTAGGAAAATAGCTTATGGGAAGGAGGATAGAGGGAGTAGTGTTTGGGTGGAACTGGATCCAGTTCCTAGATTTTGGCTTCCAAATCAACTCAATAAAATTTTACTGCAAGTGTTAAGTGGTTAACAGAGCTCTGTTAACTGCAGAATAGGTTTGGTTCAACTTTGGGTTTGCGTCTTCGCTAATATATATTTCAATTTATCTTCAGTAACATGAAATAGCTACAAAAAATTCTCTATTTTCTCATTTCATACATCTATCCTCTCAATACTATCTTCTGCTTTGTAATTCCCGCGCAATGCACAATGTAAGGGTCAACCCCTGGGTGCTTGTCCGAGTTTAAACAAAATTGGGCCTATCTCAGGTATTATTATGCTGATTATTTTTTGTTTGCAGAACTATGAACTATGATCGACCACCGTCGATTTTGAGTTCGTTGTGCGAGAAGTTTCCAAAGCGAAACTTCTTTTCGCAACGTCTGCTGGCTACCAAGATCACAAGATTATACAGCGTTAAATTTTTTTGTGGATTAAGACTACTACGGGGATAATTTTATAATGTTGGAGTATGCAACCAGTCACCGAGATACAGCCCGAAATGTACGAATAAGAGGTGAGGTCAAAAACTACCTCAAAAAGATCGATTGAGGTAACCAAACTAGAGGCCGTTCTTGGCATTTTATTTAGCACATACTGGCAAAGTTCAAGCATTATAATGAAATAAAACTACCATCGAAATCTTAAGTTCACTTGTGAAACTGAAAAATGAATAACCCTCTATAAGTGATGCTGCTGAGTGTAAATACTATATACACACACATACATATCGTCATTGCCTTTGCGGGCGCAAAAATGTCTAACAATTGTATTGAATTTCTTGGATATCACGATTTTTCATCAGCATCAACCGAACCGTCAAACATAAATTATATATGTATACATAGTTACGACTATGTTTGTTTCTTTTCAATTGATATTGTCATATTACGTTTAAAAGATCAATCAGGATATAAAGAAAATAAAGCCAACTTCATCAAACTAATAACCAATCAAACACCAAGCAACACAAACACTCTTTCCTACACCCAATTGATCCGGGAGTTTTGTACATTATCTTAACAATATATTACCAAGAAATATATTTATATTCATTTCGTTCAACATAAACAAATTGCAATTGACATTTAAACAAATAAATCATAAATTATTATTAAAAAAAGAATACAAAAAAAAAAATTAAAGAAACTGCAACAAATACAATTTGCTCATTATTTTATATAAAAATTGTTCATACAACATACAAATTGGTAACAAATTTTTGCTTTATTTTCTATATTTTGTAAATTATTTATAAGCTTTTGTGAAATGCAATTTAATAACAACAATAGCAATCAACAGCATGAAAATTTATCATAAAAACACTAAAACTGAAAATTACCCAAACGCGGAAGATTTTCATGGTATTTTCCAATGATGTACATTTTTCAATTTTGTTTCTGTTTTTTTTTTCTTGTTGCTATTTCTGTTTCTTTATTTATTTATTTTTGTTTATAAAAATTCACTCAAATAACTGATTAACCGGTATCACGTCGTATCATATGATTTGCAAAAAGTGTTGAAAAATTGAGTTATAAGAAGAAGAAGAAAAAAATCAAATAAAATAAAACAGTAACCATAGTGTTTTACATTATTTAATCATTTATAGAGCGGAGATAAGGAAACTACAGGAATGAAACTAGCAATAAACAACAGAAAATTATTTAAACAAATCAAACGCATCCAAAGCACTGTTTTGTGGGTGCTATTGGCTGAAGTAGTAGAACACGAGACTATGAAGCGGAGGGTGGTCCTGAGTTTGAGCCCGCGCTGAGTCATGAAATATTGTGTTGAATTCCTCTGAACAGCATTAGTGCATGGTTGTGTTAGTTGTTGCCAGCCTGTTTCAATGATGAAGGCATAGCGCTGGTCAAAGAACATAATTGGCAGCGACTGACACTGTCATGTACTAAAAGCAAAGTAACAGCACCCTCCTTCATCGGCCCTGTAGCAAAAAAAATTAGCTGGTCCAAGATAAGAAAAAGCCTTCCGCTACGAAGTGAAAACTATTCAATGTATATACCGATTTGTGTTTATCAACGATTTAAGCTCCTCTCGGCTTTACTGTCATCAATACTGCAAATTAAACGAATTTATTTCGAGCTAAGAGAGAGACATCAATTAAAAAATAAATAAATATATAAAAATAACCTAGAATTAATTGCTATATTATTTTCATATTATGGAAAACAATCAACATCTATCTTCTGCACACCCCTATTGATACGAAAATTATATCATCTTATGAAACGCAAAACAACGTAAAGGCCGAGGCATAAAATGAGTCGTACCTTATGCGTTGCCCTTTCCACTCTTCGTCAACGCAAAGTACGAGATTTGGACAGGTTTTAACGTACGTTGAATACCCTTTAGCAGAAATGCTAAATAATGTACAGTTGAATCTGCTTTAGCGCAACACGCTTTACTGAAAAAAATCTTATTACTAAAAGGGATACAAATCCCCGAACTGATTTTAAACGCAGCTAGTCTTATTCACTTCGCTTTAGCGAAACATCGCTTTATTGAAAATATCGTATTACTGAAAACCAGAAGCAAGCCCACAACTACGTTTTTATTACAAATCGATTGTCAATGCAAATGGCTAGACATTTTCGAGGGCGAAAAATTTCAACAACAAAATGAATAATTCTATGAATAATTTTTTTTTTAAATAAAATTTTTACGTTAAATTGGCGTAAAAAATATGCAGATTAAAATCATGTGAAATAAGGCCAATTGAATGGGAGATAAAGCCATAATGGCCTTATTTCCCAAACATTGAGAGGTAAGGTCATATTCAAAATTTCGTGAAATGAAAGATATAGCCATATCTTTTTTTTGTGAATGAGAGATAAAGCCATATTTTTTCAATGCAATGCAGAAAATCTTTCCTCAGCGAAAGAAAAGGAGCAAATTCTTCAAAACTGAAATGAGAGATAAAGCCATTTTCTAATATTGCTAATGTGAGCTAAGGCCATGATGGCTTTATCTCCCATTCAAATGTTAAAAAAAAATGGCTTTATCTCCCAATTGATTGAGAGATAAAGCCATCATGGCCTTATTTCACATGATTTTAAAGCACCCCCCCCCCCCCCCCCCCACGTTACTATTGCTGACAATAGACCAAAACAATATGCTCATAGTGGCCTTAGTGATGCAAGTTCTGTACTGCAAAGTGTGGAGAATGACCCTGGAACATCAATTCGTTGAAGTTCGTTACAATCGCATAAGACAAAATTTTGTGAAAAGAGAGGACAACTGCTGACGTGCCAGAGGTAGGCATTTGCCGACGTCCAATTTTATTATTAATTTCCATATTTCTACTTTATATTGGTAAGAATAAAACTGAATTTGTCAAAAAAGGGTTGTTTTTAAGCCAATTTAATTCCTAACCTCAAATTTGCCCACCCTTTAGTGCTATTTACATAATTTAAGCTTCATTAAGACACTTTTATAAAATAAGTAACAGAAATATCGAAATAGAACCATTACAATACCATTGCATGCAGAATCATTTACCAAAGATTAAGCTTAGTTCAATATATAAATTACGTTAAGAACTTCAAGACTTATTCTACAACATATTCACATGTGAAGACAAGTATGTTATAGGATGTCCTTACGACGCATTGCTAAGTGAATGAATATAATTAAAATTCAAACAAGCCTACATTAAGGAACCTTTTTTATTTGCGAATAAATTCGATTTTGTTTCATGCTTTTCAATTGACACATAATGATTTTAGGATACAATTTTACACATTCCAATTTCTAATTAATTATTGCAAATTTGACGCAAATAATTTTCAATGCATGCCATTATATTTTCATGTTTTACAATTAACGGGTTAATATCAACATTAAGTTTACAAGAGTATATAAATAGCAATTTGTAACAAATACAATTTTGGTATAAAAACACGTTGTTGTTTTTGTTTACATTTTTTCTTATAAACTGAGTTTTTTTTTTGTTTATTTACAATTATTGTTGTTTTTGTTTTCATTATTTGATTATAGTTGGCAGGTATTTCTACAGCCGATAATTAAGTTGAAATTAAGACACAACATGGCCATAACTTGTTGCAAACTGAAATTGAAACGTTCGAATGTGCATAATATTCATAAGTTTATTTAAATTTGAAAATAATAGCACTTTGATTTTTTTACAAATATTTTAATAATATATATTAAATATATATTAAATTGTAAAAGAATTTTGTTTAATGTATTAAAATAACAACTATTTTATTGAAACACCAGTAACACATTTTCTATACAAATTAAAGCAACGGCAGGACAGAATAAATTTTTGTAGGCGGAGAGGGTGGAGAAAATAATATTTATTTAGTAGCTATCTAAATGTTGTTAATAATAACTGCCTAAGAAGTTGAAAAAAATATATATAACTAATATTTTTATTTACTTATATGTATTCAAAACAGGGGCCAAATTACCGCATTCAATTCGAAACGAAATTTCAGTACAATTTATATACAAATTTCGATCGATATCGAAAGCCGTAATTTGGCCCCAGGAATAATAGTTTATGAAAACAAATCCTTACATCAGAAATAAAATAATTTATTGAGAGTATTTTTTGCCAGCGAGAGTATCAAATTTACATATTTTTATAAATAACAAGTAAAAACGTTATATTCGACCGGACCGAATCTTAAATAACCTCCAAATATTTAATAAGTAAATTTAAAATGTTTAACTTGGTGGGACAGAGTTCCTTTATATCATATTATACGCTAACGCCCACTAAAGGGGGCGGGGTTCAAAAATTGACAATATGTTTTCCACAGACGAACGTATGGGCATTGCTAGACCGTCTTAGACTTCATCACTGATCAAGAATATATATACTTTATGGGGTCCATATCTCTTTGGAGTGTATTAAAACTGTATTTTGGCGTGGTCGCTCTGGCAAGGGCTGTGGGGGAGACATTTCACCTTTGTCATAAAACTTTAAATATAAATGTTTGGGATTATTATATACAAAATTAAATTTTTTTATTGATAGGGTCATTTAAGGGGCAAAGGGGGAGGAGGGGGTAGGGCAGAGTAGTACCAGGTTACGTCTCAGACTCGTCATTGAAGTTTAAAAATGCTATTTTTAAGGAATGTAGGCGGGTCCAAAAATAATTTTTTTTTATTTTATGGCTCCAAGTTTAAAGCGTTGGACCTTCTTTAATATAAAACTATATCATTTGTTTAATAAAATTACAAAAAAATAACTTAAAAAAGTATGTTCATTTTTAGAGTTTGGTTTAGTTCTTCTTAGGGGAACATTTTTCCCTATTACCCGATTTAGCCCATTTCCGAACTTGACCTGTGCTATGCTTTAAGATATATTTATACCGAATTTCAAGAGTCTAGCTCTTTTCGTTTGGACTGAATCGTGATTTCTACAGACGGACGGACGGACGGACATGGTCAGATCGTCTTAGATATCATCACTGATCAATAATGTATACACTTTATGGGGTCTCACATGAATATATGACAGCGCACAGAGAAAGGGACCTAAGGGTAAAAAAAAATCAATTTTCAATTTTTTTTTTTGATGTGGACAACATCTGAGCATCGAATGAGAACGATCCCATGCCCCAAAAGTGTTCCCTCCCAGAGATATGTGCATTTTATGAATGTGATGGTACACCAAAGATACACGTATTTAAATCTTTAAAATGGCTCTCCTGAAAAAACCCGGTTTTTACCCTTAGGTCCCTTTCTATTTTGCGCGTCACATATTTCGCTGCGTTACAAACGGAATGACAAAGTGAGTATACCCTCCATATTGTTTTTTGCAGGGTATAAAAATATAAAAAAATTAACAATGAAGAAAATTCGGCGATTTGCAAATGTCATGGTTGAAAAATTGTTATATAGTACATACATGAGTGTTTTGAACAACTCCTCATAAGAATTCTCTTTGAAAGAGAACTGCAGTGACAACAATCAAATTGGAGGATATATAATAAGACAAGAATGCTAAAGTTGGTTGTTCTATTTGATTTGGTTTGATTTGGTACTACACGATTTGATTTGATGAAATTGATATATGATTGAAATATATATTGTGCAACAGAGACGGATATTGTGCAACAGAGACGGATTTTGGTGGCAAACAAAAATACATATGAGTACTGATGACAAAAGTGTAGCGACTTTCGAAAACAGCTGTTATGGTCTGCTGTGTAAGCTGGATAAGTAAAAACTGATGATGACTTTCCTTTGAGCCTTGGAATATTTTTCATGTCTTTCTGAATTGAAACAAAAATTTCGAACAATTAGCCTATAAATCGTAACTGATTTTATGGAGTTTAAAAGCAAGAGTTAATTTAAAAAAAAAAAAACTTTTAACAATATCTCAATAATTTTAAAAGCGTTTCTTTATAAGAATAAATATTTTGAATCTTATTACAATAATTTAATGGTGCAGTAGGTTGAAATAGTTAACACGAGACTATGAAACGGAAGTCCTGAGTTCGACTCCGTGATCAGTCATAAATATTGAGTCGAATTTTTCTGATCAGCATTACTGCATGGCTATGTTAGTTGTTGTTTCAGTGTGGAAGGCGTAACACTGGTCTACAAAAAACATTCTCTACCTTCTTATCTATCTTCGTCTGTCCGACCTGACCACCTTCTATGTAGTTCCGCCGCAATGCATGTCCTCAGTTGTGGTCCTACTTAAAAAAACATCTTTCAACTTTGAGTGTAGAATGGAAATGGGGGGTGAACGCGTTTACCATTCAATTTGTCATGTCCACTCCACATTAATTCCTTCTCTGCCCTTCCTAGCAGATGAGAAAAGTTTCATGGCGCAACTTTCTCTTTTATATTCATTAATTGATTTAAGATTATATTGAGCTTTTGGCATTGTGCCATATTTAAAAACAAGACGGCTTCGACTAGCAAATATGAAAATTCGATAGTATTTCCTAACTAAACTCCATGTTTTATTTCCAATTAATGACCTCTAACAGTATCATAAGCCAAAAGAAAAAAAAAACATCATTTGTAATGAATAAGTAAATTGTTTGTAAAAGTCCTATATAAAATTTCCTACCGACCATCGGCCTTAATTTAACAAAAAAAAATCCAATTCTTCAAATATTTTTTATTGCAATAAATATTTGTTGGCATATGAATCATAGAAAATTGCCAGTTTTTCCATTCAAATATTTTTAAATTGCTGTGCGGCAAGAAATAATATAGAATTTGGTAATTTATGCATAATTTTAAAACAAAATTTTAAGAAATATATAATATGAAACAGCTGAAATTGCATTTTTACATGCAATAGGCTGGAAAAGGAATTAAACAATGAATTAAATCATGAAATAAATATGGAATAAAAATATAATATGTGCATGCGTATGTATTTATGTATGTGTAAATAAATACATAAATTCCATGTTTATGTATAACAAAAAATACTACAGGGTGAAGTGTTCTTATTGCCACAATGTTGTAGAGACTACACTAATATCCAGTGCCTTGATGTGCTAACGCCAGTTAGTAGAAGCCGTTAAAAGTTACTAGTGATTTGCTTAATCTTTTCAACAGCAGCAGTTTTTTTATCTGTAACTTCTTCTAAAGCGTTATCTTCTGCACTAACTTTCGCTTCTGCAAACCGTTTTATTAACAACGAATATAAGATGGTAGCAGCACGAATAAAACCAGCAGCAGCATAAAGAAACTGCTAACATAAAGGGTTATCCAATTAAATGTTTCAAAATCGAGCGTTACGTTTGTCATAATCGACCTACTGTGGAAGGAATTGGCAAGTTTTTAAATATATGGTCAGACCTGTACATCATCACGATAACCGCACTGTCGAAAATATCGCTTTGAAAGTACAGTAGCCGCTCGGTTATATGCACATCCAGAATAGTGAACAACAAAATTTAAGCACATGGGGTTCTAAAGAGTGAACACAGCCTATCTCTATTATGTGAACAGCTTTCAACCGTTAATTTTTTTTAAATGTTTGTCTTATTGGAAGTATGTTCTTCCCCGAAATAAGTGAAACACCTCAAACTGTTGATTTTGTTAATGTTTTGAGTGTTGAGTTGTTGAGTGATTATCTTACATATTAAAAATCGGTTCTTCCCCGAGATAAGCGTGTGCGTACAAATACAAATTACCTTTTTAAAGTCTTTATTGTTTGTTACATAGTGCATCGAAGATGAAGCGATAGGTGTTAACATTATCTGAAAAAAGTGACATTTTGGATAAAGGTGCAAGCGTTACTTCTCTTGCAACCAGATATGAAGTGGATAATCCGAATTTTACTGCGATTCTACTGCGTTGTAAGCAATTTAAGCCTGGCTTATTGCTCCTCCATTCAGATTTTTAGTTAAAGAAATTAATATTTGAAGCGAAAGCTGGTTAATACAAAGAAGCCGTTTTTACTCTGCAGTCAGTCATTAACATTTTTCCTTATTCTATAAATACATGTCGACGTCAAGACAATATCAATAATGAAAAAATGAGATACTCGTTGTGGTGAACAACTGAACTATCTTGATGGCTTCAGACTATTCCCTAAGAGGCTGTTAAGAGCAAGCAGTTGGTGAAGAAAAATGGTAAATAATTGTCCTATTCTTGATATTGTCTTGACGTTGACGTTGACGTATAATTACAGAATAAGGGAGCATATTAATGACTGACTGCAGAGATAAGAGGGCTCGAATTCTTCCGATTTGCATTAGAGATTTTTGTTAGTTGACACTATCATGTACTAAGCACCCTCTTTCCCCGCTGTCGTAGCAAACAATTCACCGCCGAATTAATCATCTTTATTCTGTAGCTATTTCTCAATGTCAGGCCAAGACAATACTAGTTATAGGGTATTTCCTTATTCCTTTGCTTCAGCAGTTGACGATTTCTAACAGACTCTTGCTATATTCAAGACCTTGGAGGTTGACAGAAGTAGGATATTGTTGTTCACAAGCACTAGGTAAGTGTCCTATTTTTGATATTGGCTTGACGGGACATTGACAAATATTTAAGGGTTAATAATTTTTTTTCTTTTTAATTTTTTTTCTTTAACTTTTTTTTAAAACCCTCCAAAAAAGAATTTGGAGGGTATATTCACTTTATCATCCCGTATATAACGCAGCCAAATATCCATCTGAGACCTCATAAAGTTTACATATTTTTGATCAGTGATGAAATCTAAAACAATCTAGTCATGTCCCTTCCTTCGTCCGTCTGTGAAAATCTTGATTCAATCCAAACGAAAAGAGTCAGATCCTTCAAACATGATATAATTATATCTTGAAGGATAGCACAGGTCAGTTATGTAAATGGGCTGAATCGGACTAGAGAGAAAAAAGTTCCCCTAAGAAGAGCTAAGCCACCCTCTAAAAAAAACAATATAATTTTTAAGTTTTTTTTTTTTGTAATTTTGTTAAACAACTGATATATTTTTGAGTCAAAGAAGATCCAACGCGTTAAACTTGGAGCCATTTAATAAAAATAATAATAACTTTTGGATCCCGCCTCCTTTTGTGGGCGTTATTATATGCCAAAACAGTGTAAAAATTTTATAAATTGCGTTACTTAAGCCTACATTCCTTAAAAATAAAATTTGTAAGCTTTTATGATGAACCTGGGACGTAACCTGATCCTCTTCTGCCCTACCACCCGGAGATCCAAATGATCCTATCAAAAAAATTTTCGAAAATTTAGTTTTTAAGTTTTTACGATTTAGGTCAGAAGTCTCCCCCACCCCCGGCCTTTCACGGAGTGACCCTACATAGAGTTTTCAAATTGGGCACAGAAATGTCTTCTAGGAACTGTGACCCAGAAGGTTAAATATTCTTAACTTATCTCAGTCTCTTTTTTGCACGTTGATATAAAATATGAATACGTAAGTTTTTATGCCGATGGAAAGGTGTCTCAGTCATGCTCCTCCCAACACATTGGAAACCAACGCATTAAAATTAATTTTTTTCTTGTTCGCTTAAGGCAAATACCATAAAAATGTAAATTTTAATAAAAATAAAAATAGAGTTTTTATTAACTAAACATTTGGACTTTATTTAAAATTCGACCCGGTCGAAAATTCATTTCGGTCATGTACCTGCGGGTACATGACGGAAAAAGAGAAAAAAATAACACCAGCGTTATATTTCATTGAATCTAGAAGACTAAAATTTCCCGATTGACTTAAAATTTAAAGTGCATATCTAATGCTGTTTTCCTTTCTAAAAAATAATGCTACATTTTTTGCACTTTTCAATGGAAAATGGTGAAAATGTGCTTTACTTTAAAATTGTGCCTAATTGTGTTTTTTTTTAGAATAAAAAGTTACAAAATGTTACATATTTTCCACAAAAGAAATCGCCATAACACAAGCAGTCTTTTTATTCGTCAATTTTCAACTCTGTCGTCTAATGGAAGGTGCTGTTAGCTGAAGTAGGTAACAGGAGACTGTGAAGAGGAAAGACCCGAGTTCGACTCCGCGAAGTACATGTTTAAATTAAAATACACAAAAATGTCTCTATCTTCTAGTTTCGGTGCAATTCACTGCATATGTAGAGGTCAGCCTCTGAGTGCTGGCCCTATATAAAAAATGCGTTATTGCAAGTATGTTTTGATGGTCGCTAAGGCTTCTTAAGTGACTTGTGCAGTACTTTTTAAGTTCATCGTATATATTTTCAATTTCAAGATCATTGTAAAATGTAAAGTTTCTGATACCTCTGAATTATATCAATGTTTGGGTAAGAATCATTTCTCCATAAGTGAATACCATATGGGTTTTAATATTGCTTTATGCTATAGTCGTATGTTGTTTACATTTAATTCCGACCTTGGACCAAGAAACCGATACCTTTTATATGTTTTAATTTATTTTTTTTTATTTTTTTTATTTGACACATTGTTGTCACAATACTATTATATAAAAATGAAATTTATTTGTTGGTGGTTAAGCAATGTCTATATGCATTTCATTGGTGCTTTACCAAATATTTTACAGATTGTGAATTCTCAGATGGTTTTCAGAAGTATATGCATAAGATAAGAAGTTTTTAACTTTTCAAAACTGTGGTTAAAGTCTACTGACGATTTGGTAAAGCACCTATGAAATGCATATAGACATTGCTTGACCACCAACAAATAAATTTCTATTTTATTTTATATGTTTTGATATGCAGTTCTTTTCTATTTGATTCTATATATTTTTGCAAGCTCAATAATGAACAAAATGAAGGAGATAACGATATTTTATCGTTAAAGGTGAAAACAAAACGGATCTCTATTTTTATCTGTCCTTTTCATAGGGGCCTTCACCTGAGTGTCATTCCTAGTCAAGAGCAAACTATGAGCACCAACCGATTCTATAATAAAATTTCAAACTTGTTCAAAGTATTTTTTGCCACTTTATTATATAAAAAAAACAATATAATAATCATTTCAACAGAACACAAATCGAACCGAAACAAATCAAATAAACATGTACGGAAGATAAAGTGAGGCAAAAATTCTTTAATAATTTAATTGGCTGTTTGAATTAAATGTGAATTTATTAAAACAATAATCAAACAAAAGCACGGCCAGGAATGAAAACGAATATGTTTTTTAATAAAAAGCGAAAAATTAGCGTTTAAATGCAATTTTATTAAAAAAAGAACAGAAATCATTCATATTAAAAGAATCTAAACACAACAACACAATTACATATTTCAAGTTTTTTTTTTTTGTGCAAGAAAAGGAGTCAGTCGTAAGATAAGAAAACCCAAGATTAAAAATGTGTTGAATGAACAGAAACCAACATTCGCAAATAAAAAAAAAAAATGATAAAATGATGAAAAACGATTGATATCAAATAAGTATGATTAGAATTAAATTTATTTTTTGTTATTTATTTATTTTTTTTTTTGCGGTAGGAAGCACGCAAAAGTTAAGGAAAAAGTAAAAGACATCAAGGGATTTTTTTTCTTGCGTTTCTTCTGTAAAACCAGCAGACATTCTTTTAAATGGTTTGACGTGTCCCAGTGCCACTCGATTTATGTTTGTGTATGTCTATGGCCTACTCGTAGTGTGTAATTGTGTATAAAGTCTGAATTTAAAAAAAAAATAAAATAAATATCTGTATATACATTTAAAAGTTTGCTTGATACAATTTTGAATGATGCGTTTTTGTGGTCAATAATTTTGTGAGGGTGCCGCCAAATCATTTCTTACTACTTTTTATTATATATTTATTTTGCTTAAGTTTTTTGTTTGTTTGATTCCTGGATATCGAACACAACAGAGGAAAAAATTAACAAATATTGAAAAAGAAGCGAAAAATTCTTAAGATACTCTACATAGAATAGGGACGCGATAGAGGCTTTTTAGCCTCGAAGTTTTTCAAGATGTTTTTATTGTTCTTATGACTGTTTATTTTTTACAACTGATTAATTAATTAAGTAGACCATTGAACAATTCATGGATTAATTAATTTAAATTAGCTTATACAGGCGAAATAAAATGAAACAAAATACGATGGCGGATTGATATTGAAGCTACCTAGCGCTAGATGGCAGCACAAACAATAAGAAAAGCTCGATAAATATTACGGTGAGTCTGCTACGTCAGATTACATGGTAAAATATTGGATTGCTGAATTTAAACGCGGCCGAGCAAACACTGCAACAATACCATCAACAGGAAGGCCAAAGAGAGGTGGTTACTGAAGAAAATATCAAAAAAATCCTCGATATCGTTGTGAATGATCGCCGAGTCAAGTGACGTGAGATTGTTGAAATGGTAAACATATCATATAAACGTGTGTTCAACATTTTGCATGAACATTTCCATATGAAAAAGCTATCGGTAAGATGGGTGACGCGTTTGCTCAGTGTCGAACAAAATCGAGTTCGACAGACCACCTCACAGCGGTGTTTCGACATGATCGTCGATTAATAACTGCTGATGAAACGTGGGTCCCCCACTACACACCTAAAACCAAAAATCAATCGAAACAATTTGTGGAAGCTGGTGGAAGTTCTCCGAAGAAGGCGAAGACAGTGAAATCGGCTGGCAAGGTTATGGCCACTGTATTTTGGGATGCATACGGAATATTGCTCATCGATTATCTTCAAAAAGGATACACAATCACAGGATCACAGTATTGAATCAATAGATTGATGCAATCAAGAAAAAAGGACCACATTTAAAGAATGCTGTTGGCTGAAGTAGTAGAACAAGAGACTATGATGCGGAGGGTCCTGAGTTCAACCCCGCGCTGAATCATGAAATATTGTGTTCAATTCTTCCGGTCAGCATTAGCGCATGGTTGTGCTAGTTGTTGCCAGCCTGTTTCAATGATGAAGGCATAGTCACTGATCACTGAACATAATTGGCAGCGACTGACACTGCAATATACTAAAAAGCAGAGTAACAGCACCCACCTTCGTCGGCCCTGTAGCGAAAATTAGCCGACGAAGTAAAAAAGGATGAAATTGCTACAAAAAAACTGTCTATCTTCTCATCTTCCCTAGTCTGTCCCCTCAATACTATCCCCTCGTTTTCAGTTCCAGGGGTCATCCCCTGAGTGTTGGTCCAAGATAAAAAAAATTGCTCTTTCTTCAAGACAACGCACCGGTTCACACAGCATTACAAACGATGCTAAAATTACGTGAAATACACTTCGAATTGGTTGGTCATCCACCTTATAGTCCAGACTTAGCTCCTAGTGACTTTTTCCTGTTTCCAAACTTGAAAAAGTGGCAGGAAAAAGATTCATCTCAAACGAAGAAGTGATTACCGAAACTAGCGCGTATTTTGATGAGCTCCCAAAATCGTATTATTCAGATGGTATAAAAAGTTGGAATATTGTCTTACTAAGTGTATTGAGCTAAAAGGAGACTATGTTGAGAAATAAATAGTTTTTAAAAAAAATGTGTTTTTTCCTACTTAGGTAGCTTCAATGTCAATCCGCCCTCGTAGCATAGCTTTAATGTCACATTTAGAGAGTATCAGCCTAGCAGCCGTTTAGAATGTATTTATTTTCCTACTGTAGCATGTAATGCAGTCGTATTGGCCTGTAACATAAACATTTTGTGGTCTTTTTGTTGTATTTTAAAAACTTTTTAGGCTAGACATTTCCTCGTTTGCTGCAAATGCTTTTGGAACAAAAGTAAAGTTCTTAAAATCTACAATAAAAATAAAAATTCAAGGATATTTATCATTGTTCAAGTGGTTTGTCTATAGCCAAGTGCATTCAACTTCGAAACTCTGAAAAACCAAAATTAAAAAAAGAAAAACAGACCCAAGACAAGCATTTAATTTTTCGAGCGGAAATATCAAATGAGTTTAAACGTTTCTTTATAATTAGAAACTACAATTTATAAAATTATTGTGACCAATAGCATATAATAAATACAAAAATATATTTATATATAGAAACTGCCTCACAAAAACTGATAAGCAATTGGCATGTGCCATTAAAAAGTATTCATAAAAAAGTCGAGCCTTTTACAATTACAGCTGCCTAATAACTCGCAAACCCTCAAACCCTTTTACATACAAAAAAAATTATTAAACGAAAGGAACGAAAGGTGTCAGTCAGTCAGTCCTTCTTTAATAGCAAGATGATTTTGATTTCTTGAAAAGAAAGTGACAGATTTTTAACAGATGCCAATTGAAAATCAATATTACATAATTAGAAATTTCGCAACAGCGAAAACTACCCCTTTCATTAAATGCCGGAATACACATACAAAGAAAAGAATTTCACATACGGGCATCTCGCTCCACTTTATTTAAGCATTTCGTAAATTTGTATTGATTTGAAATATAATATTTTCGTTAAGATTATTTCTAAACAAATATTTCATCTTATAACAAGATCTTTTACACATTCTTTTGTTTGTCGAATTGCTTAGCGAAAACTATTTAAATTTCCCTCTCACTTTTGCTTTCATTTAATACTAAACGAGATTACGATTTGCATCAATAATATAATGAAGATGTATAACGATTAATTGTTAAGGATTCTATTTAATTTCAATTTCATTTGTTTGTTTATATTTTTATTTAAAATTATATGTCACGCATCCATCCATATTGTATTGAGATACCACATTTCAAGTACTATTATCCAGGGTTTAATGTAAAGACATAACTTTTATGAGAAAAATAGTATAAAGATCAGACATCTTAGGAAAACTTTATATATCGCCGCAAATAGGTAATTCATAATAATATCAGGTCTTATGAATGAGGAGAAGGTAGTGACTTCGGTTTTGAATTAATGTATTTGAAATAGTCCTAAATAGATTGCTAATGAAAATCAGTAAAATTCAAAATACGATTCCAGAATATTTAAACCTATTATACCATCCAAAAAAGAAATGGAAAGTATATTCACTGTGCCATTGCATGTGTAATGCAGCGAAATTTCCCTCTAAAATCCTATAAAGTATATATATTCTTATTGCTTCTTGTTTGTTATGTGGTCAAGTATATCTATATGCCTGCATTTCATTGGTTCTTATACCAAATCATCAGCAGACTTTAACCTAATTCTAAAATAACAAAACGTCTCAGTTTATACATAAACTCCCAAAAATGAATTGAGAATTACAACGATTTTAAAAATATATATATACATATTCTTTTTTTTTTTTGTAGGAGGAGAACCAGCACTCAGGGCATGATCCCTACGTATGCAATGCATTGCGCCGGAACTAAAAACGAGAGGATAGTATTGAGGGGACAGATGAATATAGATGGGAAGATAGAGAATTTTTTGTATCTATTTCAACCTTTTTACTTCGCCGTCTAATTTTTGCTACAGGGCTGACGAAGGAGGGTGCTGTTACTCTGCTTTTTAGTATATTGCAGTGTCAGTCGCTGCCAATTATGTTCAGTGACCAGTGACTATGCCTTCATCATTGAAACAGGCAGGCAACAACTAACACAACCACGCACTAATGCTGATCAGAAGAATTCAACACAATATTTAATGACGGTCTGTCATTCTGTGGAAATCACGATTCAGTTCAAACGAAAAGAGGTAGACTCTTGAAATTCGATAGCACAGGCTAAATTCGGAGATGAACTAAATCTGGAAAGAGGGAAAAAAGTTCCCCTAAGAGGAACTAAGCCAATCTCTAAAAAAGAACATGATTTAAAAATTTTTTTTTTGTAATTTTGTTAAGCAAATGATATATTTTTATGTCAAAGAAGGTCCAAAGCGTTGAATTTAGAGCCATAAATTTAAAAAAATGATTTTTGGACCCCGCCCTCTTTATGGGCGTTATTATATGCAAAAATAGTTTAAAAAATTAACAAATTGTTTTACTTAAGCCTACATTCCTTAAAAATAAAATTTTTAAGCTTTAATGACGAAACTGAGACGTAACTGGGACTACTCTGCCCTATCCCTTCCCCCTAAATGACCCTATCAAAAAAAAACACTTTTTTTTTTAAATTTTGTATATAATTATCCCAAACATTTATTTTTAGAGTTTTATGACAAAGGTGAAATGTCTCCCCCACAGCCCTTGCCAAAGCAACCCCGCCAAAATACGGTTTTAATACCCTCCAAAGAGAATTGGACCACATAAATTATATATATTCTTGATCAGTGATGAAGTATAAGACGGTCCAGCAATGCTCGTACGTTCGCCTGTGGGAAACATGATATTGTCTACTTTTGAACCCCGCCCCTTTAGTGGGCGTTGACTTGCAATATTATAGGGGGTCCGCAAAATAACTTTTTTTTTTTAAATGCTATAAAAAAACTACTGAATATTTTCCGAAATTTATTTTTTTATTTGAAAGTACAATCCTTCCGGTTAATAATGGAAAATAATTTCCATTGACTGTAACGGCCACTCCTTGTTCATTTTCGAAAAAAATGGCCCAATTATGCCTCTGGACCAAAATCCGCACCAAACAGTGAGTCGTTTTGGGTGCTTCGGCTTTTCAATGTATGCGTGGGGGTTTTCTGTGCCCCAAATGCGACAATTTTGCTTGTTTACATACCCGCCAAGATCAAAATGAGCTTCATCTGATAAGATGATTTTTTTTGGCAAAATCGGCATCTTCCTGTAAGTCGATCGCAGGCCCATTTAGGGCAGCGAAAACGCATTGGATGGTACCATATTCGGTCTGCGGAAGGATAAAACTAATTATCTGTCAAATCAGACATGAGCTATGTGTTACCATTCACGAAATAAGCACTAGTTGAAAAAAAACGTTAGATTGCGGACCCTGTATAAAGTAACTCTGGCAAACCAAATTAAACATTTTAAATATACTTACTAAATATTTGGAGGGTATTCAAAATTCGACCCGGTCGAATATAACGTTTTTACATGTTTTTCTAACCTTTGGCCATCTAAAAGTGTGTAGCGAAAAGATAAGAGTTTTTTCATTCACCTATGGACAGTGATAAAAGACTGTCCGGGCATAAATAATATTCATAATGAATGCAGGGTTAGAACACTTTAATTCTAGATCTAGGGTGTTTTAAAAACTGATTCGCAACTTAAAGCCAACAATCATAAGACTCGTGTAATATTAAAAAAAAAGTCTTGAACTCCAGAGCGATTCATGTTCAATTTTACCAAAAAAAAACTATTCTCTTTGTATTTTCATTCTAACCCTTAAACTATTTAATGCCCATTTTCCGGTGTTATTTAAATTTAGATGTACATCATGTCTTTGTGTGACTTATTAGCATTTAAACTATTTTGTTTGTCAAAAAACAATCTACAATAAATTGTCATAAATTTTGTTTAACAAACTGTTAGTAATCTATTTTCATAATCATAAAGGTCAAATGTATAAAATCAAACGACAAATGTGTCACATATAAATTAAAAATGTGTAGAATAAAAGTGCTTGTGTTGAATTTGCATTTAAAATTAAAATATATAAATAATAATAATAGAATTTTCTTATTGTTTTCAAGTTTATTGCTTGTCATTACAATTGATCTTTATTACTGCGAAGCTCTGACATTTTTAGAAATAAAATATTTTCATTGGAAGTTATTAATTAAGATTGAGTTGTTAAGTCCAAATTATGAATTCTTAAAATTACTTTATTTTTCTGCAGAAAGGATTATAAGAAAAGCTAATTAATGCTGGTTGAATATAATTAATAGTCAAGGGTTTCCCAGGTCGCTACACCAACGCAGCACTTTTAGTGCAGATGCGATTGTCAATTATTTTAGCAAATCATATATTGTGATAATAAGTACCAGATGCCTTTAGTATTTGTTAGAAATTTCAATACCCTTAAAGTTTGTAAAGTCGCGTAGCAAGGAAGTTAAAGCCGTTTTTTATTTATAAATATAATAAAACATAAAATTCAACGCAATTATTTGCAAAGTAGGTCGTAAACTTAAACGATAATTACACATTGCGTATTTCTTTACTTCACGTGAACTTCAAGATAAATGTATTTCCTTGGGAAAATATAATATATATATATATATATATATATATATATATATATATATATACATATATATATATATATATATATATATACATATATTGGAAAAATTAAGAGTAATAAATGGATAGTCTTTAACATAATCATATTTTAAATAATTTCTCAATACTTTTTTTGAAAGTTTTGACTTGTTTCTACCCTCCATATATTTAGTAACTATATATAAAATATTTAACTTGGTGGGACAGAGTTCCTTTAAGACATTTCTGTGCCCAATTTTTAATCTCTATTTTGAGAGAGTCATTCCGGCAAGGGCGGTGGGAGAGACGTTTCACCTCTGCTTCTTATAGGCTTAAGGAATAAAAATTGTTCAATATTTACACTATTTTTTGCATATAATATCGTACGTCAACGCCCACTAAAGGGGGCAGGGTCCAAAAATAGACTATATCATATTTTCCACAGACGGACGTATGGGCATTGCTAGACCGTCTTAGACTGCATCACTGATCAAGAATATATTTAATCTATGGAGCCCAATTCTCTTTGGAGTGTATTAAAACTGTATTTTGGGGGTGTTGCTCTGGCAAGGGCTGTGGGGGAGACATTTCACTTTTGTCATAAAACACTAAAAATAATTGTTTGGGATAATTAAATACAAAATTTAAAAAAAAAATTTTGATAGGGTCATTTAGGGGAGGAGGGCGTAGGACAGAGGAGTACCAGGTTACGTCTCAGCCTCGTCACTAAAGCTTAAAAATTTTATTTTTAAGGAATGTAGGCTTAAATAATACAATTTTTACATTATTTGTGCATATAATAACGCCCGCTAAAAGGGGCGGGGTCCAAAAACTATTTTTTTTTATATTGTTAAGTTTTTATCGGGCTTAAGTTCGAATCTTGCATGACTGCAAATTATTTTTTGTTATTTTTTTATTATTAATAAATGAATTTGTTTAAATTCTATTTATTATTTTTATATTAAGATTGGAATATTAAGAATATTTTTAATAATCATCAAACCAGCAGAACGGATCAGTACTGATTTCGAGGCCGCTACGCCATCTCATCAGCGTTCTTTGTTCAATTTTTCCCACTTTTTTGCAAGTGGTGCTAGTTAGTAGGAATATCAACTATTAATAATAAAAAAATAACAAAAAATAATTTGCAGTCATGCAAGATTCGAACTTAAGCCCGATAAAAACTTAACAATTTACATAAGAAAAAGTTCGACTAATAAAAATTCATACATAATGTAAAACATTGCGGGGGGCACGCGCACTTGTTCAAAGTAAATTGACAACTAAATTCAATTACTTGAACATAAATAACAAAGAAGCTTTACCTATCAGCAGCCGATGGCTCTGGAAAAAGCAAAAGAGATATTGGAATATTTGGAATATTAATCGTCAGGGTTGGGGAATTTCGTACTAACCAAAATGTAATAACTTAATAATATGAATGTGATAACTTCTCATATTCAATTTTCGTTAAAATATTGGTTAAATAGTTGATATTCCTACTAACTAGCACCACTTGCAAAAAAGTGGGAAAAATTGAACAAAGAACGCTGATGAGATGGCGTAGCGGCCTCGAAATCAGTACTGATCCGTTCTGCTGGTTTGATGATTATTAAAAATATTCTTAATATTCCAATCTTAATATAAAAATAATAAATAGAATTTAAACAAATTCATTTATTAATAATAAAAAAATAACAAAAAATAATTTGCAGTCATGCAAGATTCGAACTTAAGCCCGATAAAAACTTAACAATTTACATAAGAAAAAGTTCGACTAATAAAAATTCATACATATTTTTTTTTATTTTATGGCTCCGAGTTTAACGCGTTGGACCTTCTTTGACATAAAAATATATCATTTGCTTAACAAACTTACAAAAAAACTTTAAAAATCATGTTCTTTTTTAGAGATTGGCTTAGTACCTCTTAGGGGAACTTTTTTCCCTCTTTCCAGATTTAGCCCATTACGAACTTGAACTTCAAGATATATTTATACCAAATTTCAAGAGTCCGGCTCTTTTCGTTTGAAGTGAATCGTGATTTCCACAGACAGACGGACGGGCATGCTCAGAACGTCTTAGATTTCATCACTGATCAAGAATATATATACTTTATGGGGTCTCAGATGGATATTTCACCTCGTTACAAAGGGAATGACAAAATGAATATACCCAATAGACCACGACCCTTATTAAGATACGAGTATGTATTTATGTGATTTGTAAAAAGAAGTTTACCATCAAAAACAACTCCGAGAACAAGACACCAATATCATGCATTTTATAACCGTTCGACTTTTTTGTAGGGTTACATTGAAGACTTTTCAAACGCTTAAATACTCATTTAAAAACCGAAATTCGTTAAATTCTCAAAAGGATCTACTGCTGCAATTAAACTAGAAACCATTTAAATGAAATTATTATTTCCTACTTAATGGCAAAGTCAAAGTATTTAAAGGGAATAAAGGCTTTTGCAAATCAAGGCCTTTCGACGGAACTAGAAATTTAGGGGATAGTATTGGGGAGACAGATAAAGAAAAATGAGAAGATAGAGAATTTTTTGTAGCTGTTTCAACTTTTTACTTCGTTGGAATTTAATACAAATTCTTAAGAAATAAATGCAGACTTGTGGATTTGAACTTGAGCCTGAGTAGAAATTCTTAGTAACTAATTTAAATTAGGATAAAAATTTATTTTTAAATTGTGTTTTATATGTAATTGTACGAAATAATTAAAAATAATTTGGTCTAATAAAAAGTAGTTTTTGAAGGAGCGAAGAGGGTGTTTTATATTCATTCTAATTTTTAGAAACGTTCAACTATACTTTACTGATAACTATGATTATAAATACTCCGATGTGTCAAAGATGCCTTGTAAATTTGATTCCTATTTAAATTCGTAAAATATCGTTGCACAGATCTCGGCGGGGTGACTGAGACCATATGTCGGCGATGTTATTAACCCGTATTTTTATCCGTTTCTGTGGCTGACTGTATGCGACGTATGCCTTCACGTAGGAAGTAGGAACGTAGTTAATCGCGGAATAATTCCTTAGAAGAAACGTAAATCAATGCAGTTATCTGTGGCGTTGAAATTAGCTAATGGGAGTAACACAAAAAACTTTGGAAAGAGCGTTAGCGATCAGTCTGCACTTAAAAAATAATTACCAACGAGGCTTAATGTTGACTGACTAAGAACTGCTTTGCAACTGATACTCGATTTTAGCGGTGTAGCGGTGCATCTGCAATTCGTCTACTATTTGCAATACGCGTTTTTCTACAATACGAAATTTTTATTCTTTCCATACTGTGACATTGTACTTTAAAACAATGCTACTTTATTGCTGCAACAACAACTGTGTATACAACATTCGTATTCGCACATTTAAGTATTAATTTTCATATCTTGTTTCTTTACTTTAATGCACGTCCGCCCCGCCAATCTATCAGTCTTTATGACACTGTTGTGTACATGTTTGCAAGCCGATAAATATATATTTTTCCAACTCGTATTCCGCTTCAAGTTGCAACTTGCAAAGTGTTAATGCGAGTAAATATGACATGTTGGGTGTTTTTAATTTTCCAAGTTTTTCTTGATAAGAACCTTGTTAAATAGTATCGTATGCATTGAATAAACATTGAACTTGATCTTATGAAATTATATGGAGGAGGAAAATAAAACGCGACGCTACTCCAAAGAACTTGTTATTGATAAAAATAAAAAAAAAACACGAAAATAAAAACACTTATTACCTCAATGAAAATAATATGAGATTGGGAAATAGAAAAAACATCATGTGCAATTTTCAAACTATTATTTAAATATATAAATAAACAAAATTTTATTACACAATATATGTGATAAAACATTTGAGTGCAGTATTAAACTTGAAAATGCCACATTTGCCGAGATGGGAAATTAGAATCAAGGTAAATGGGGTGCCGCTTAACAAACTGCTCTTGTTTACTTCAGCATCCATGACTGGTATTCTATACCGGAACTACTTATGTAAATTTTAAGGTCCAGAGCTTATGAAATCTTTGGACTCTAGCGTATGCTTCTCGGGACATAAAAAACGATTTTGAAACGTTATGTGCCGCAGAGCTCGATAAATGATAAAATTAATATTTACCGATCGCGTAGTTTTAAAACACCGTAACTATATCTGGGGGCAAATTACGGCATTCGATATCGATCGAAATTTGTATATAAATTGTATGGAAATTTCGTTCGATATCGAATGCGGTAATTTGGCCACTGGCTTTTATTATGATATCCAGAGTCATTCACGAATTAGTTAACGCAAGACTACTGTATGGTCGCGATAGTTGTTGTCGGACTGTTCCAATGACGAATGCATAACACTGAGCATTAGTGACATCGATTGACAAAATCATGCCCTACAGAACACATAATGCACTGAATATGTACAGCTCATCGCCAGATCGCTTGTTCTACTTAGAACAAGTAAAAACGTTATATTCGACCGAGTCGAATCTTAAATACCCTCCAAACGCGGCGGGGTCCAAAAATAGACTATATCATGTTTTCCACAGACGAACGTATGGGCATTGCTAGATCGTCTCAGACTTCATAACTGATCAAGAATATATATATAAGGCCTATTCACAATTGTACTCCACACGAACAAAATACACTGAAAATGCTCTCAAATACTCCCTCAGTTTGCAAATGCAATAATGGAAAACCATTTGTACAAGATTGTGAATAGGGCTATACTTTATGGGGTCCAATTCTTTTTGGATGGTATTAAAACTGTATTTTGTTGGGGTCTTTCTGGAAAGGGGCGTGGGGGAGACATTTCACCTTTACCATATAACTCTAAAAATTAATGTTTGGGATAATTAAATGTAAAATTTATTTAAAATTTGTTTTTATTGGAAAAAATTTTATTTTTAAGGAATGTAGGCTTAAACAAATTGTTAAAAAAAACAATTTGTTAAATTTTTAATCTATATTTGCATATAATAACGCCCACTGAAAGGGGCGGGGTCCAAAAATTAAGTTTTTTTATTTTATGGCTCCAAGTTCAACGTATTGGACCTTCTCTGACATAAAAATACATCGATTCAGTCCATTTACGAACTTGACCTGTACTATCCTTCAAGATATATATATATATATATATATATATATATATATATATATATATATATGTATATATACATATAGATATATATATATATATATATATATATATACCAAATTTCAAGAGTCTGGCTCTTTTCGTTTGAACTGAATCATGATTTTTACAGACGGGCGGACGGACGGGCATGCTCAGATCGTTTTAGATTTCATCACTGATCAAGAATATATATAGTATACTTTATGGGGTTTCAGATGGATATTTCGCGGCGTTACAAACGGAATGACGAAGTGAATATACCCTCCAATTCTTTTTTTTGAGGGTATAAAAATATATTTTATAATTGAAAATCATCAGGCTAGTCTATAACAGATTTTTGAAAAAAGATAAAGATATATATATATATATATATATATATATATATATATATAAGAAGGTAGAGAATTTTTTATCTATTTTAAACTCTTCGAAGAATGGTGCTGCTGATCTGCTCTTAAGTACATGATATTGTCAATCGCTGCCAGTAATTTGTTCAGTGGCCAGTGGATATGCCTTCATCACTGAAACAGGTTGACAACAACCATGCACTAATGCAGATCACAAGAATTCGATACAATATTTATGACTGAGTGCGGAGGCGAACTTTATGGCTCCAAAGGTCTGCCAAAAAAAATGTTTGTTCCTGTTCTGAATGTTATTGTTGGACAGAATTATATATAGTGGCATCGTGGACTCATAAGAAAATTTCTATTTATCAGAAATATATTTATAACCATATCATAATAAATATTTTCTAGCGGTTATAACGAAAATTAACTTTACGCGGCTGGTCCGGTTTTTAATTAATCGCAAAGACCGGGCGAGTACTGTAATACCAAAAAAAAATTTCGTATATTGAAAACCAAATGCAAACATATATAAAATAAATTTAAAAAAATTATAGCTCTGATAATATTTTTGTTGTAACTAGGACCGCATTCAGGGGAAGACCCCTAATCATTACAAAGAACCTATCCATAGGAGTGGATGAGATAAGCGAAAATTTGCTGTAGGCATTTTAATTTTTACTTCACCGACCAATTTTTGTTACATAGTACTTTAAAACACTCTTTAATGCTTTAATGTAAATGGTGTTTTTTTACAGAGTGATACAACTTTGAGTTGATATCACTGCTTTATTTGACCACCAATTTAACAGCTGATAGTTGCTTTTTGTTTAGTTTGCCTTGACATTTCATTATGGATCGACTTACACCAGAGCAACGCGTGCAAATTGTGGAAATTTTTAATCAAAATAATGGTTCTGTTCGTCAAACTCATCGTGCACTTCTTCCATTTTATGGCGTACATATCGTCCTTCGCAGAACAATAGAGCGTTTTCGGATCACATTTACTGTTACTGATAATGTGCATCGCGTGAGACGCCAAACAGTGCTCACTGAAGAAGCTGTAGCCTCTGTACAAGAAAGCATTGAAGATAATCCGTCACCGTCCTCAGCAACTGGGATTGTGTCCTTCCACTTTATGGACGATTTTTTTAGTTGTTGAAAATTGGTGTTCCAGATTGTACCTTGTACGCGTCAGCTATGGCGGCCACATGGCCGAGATCATATTTAAACATTAATATCATAAAATTTTCTATCCAATAGAGACCGTTCCATTGATATAAAAAATATATTACTATATTTTATTATGATTTAAACTTGTATCACTCTATAAAAAACACCCTTTACTATGAAAAAGGGCTACACCAATTTTCTTTTATATATTTTATTTTGTAGATTTTAAGGGACACTCACAAGGTAAATAGCATGCATTCCTGGTATTTAAAATATCACTTTCTCAGAAAATGCAAAAAATGCATGTAAACTTTCTGGCCTGACAAAATGTTATAACATTATAAAATAAAATTACTAATTACTTAGCGGTAGATTGCAAAATTGACTTGTATTATCAGCATGTGAACAGAAGTCTTTTTTTTTTTTTAATGTAATTTATTTGAGATGATGTCTCATTTCAAGTAAGTCTTAGGCCTGCATTTCTGATGACTTGGTGTAAGATTTTACTTATCCTAATTAATTTCAAATTCCATAAAACGAGTAAAATATTAAATACAAATTACTGCATTGGAATTTAATGTGGTAACAAATTGTTTTTATTTTATTATGTACGTGTATATTAAAGTGTATTCTAAAATTATATACATAAATGACTAACATATACAAAATCTAGTAATTTTTTTAATAAAAATTAAATTTTGTTTTAATTTCTTTTACTGCAAAAAATCAAGATTTAAAATGTATTTGAGCCAAAAAAGCAAACAAAAAAAATATCAAAAAAGATTTTTGCATTTTGTTAGTGGTTGACCTTGAATCTTTAAATTAAACAAAGTTTATTGTCCTTTTTTAGACTAGATGTGCTTAAACCAAAAACAAAAACATCAGAAATGGCATAAAATAGTATGCACTAATTTAAGAAAATTAGTAAAAAAAAAATATAAATAAATAAATTTAGCAAATGAAGCAACAACAAACACTGAATTTAAGCAAATTGATAAACTGGTTATTGGTTAGTTAAACAGACGAAAAAAATGCATTTTGTTAATTTATGATTTTAGCTTTTTGTTAATTTTATGGCACTGATCTAGAATTATATATATATTTATATAGAGATGAGATCTACGAACGAAAAAAAAATGGAAGAATACTTTTAAGCAATAAGAATGTTCAGAGTGTTTAAGAATGTAAAGACAGCTTCCAAAAAATTAGATGACTATGTACAGCTGGGTACAAGATTAACGCCAGCGGCGTTATGTAATTCGATTTCGAATCTCTAATAGTATACAAATTCGAATATAATTATACAATAAACCTCCAGCGCTTGTGTTTTGGGCTAACTTTATGCTCCTCTTGGCACTGGCTGAATCAAAAGATTGACTAATGGCCTTGCTCGCAAATGCGTACTACTCAAAGTTTCTTTTACATGGCCACTCTAACAATGAACAACGACGGGGATATAGTGGTTGTGCTATCACATCCCATACCATGTAATAGACAGACAATAGGGTTCCTTGCATCACTAGTTACTAATGCAGCACAATAAGACATATTTGGTTATACCGAGCACTCCCTAGCTCTATGTAATCAACAATTCGGATTAGGTAAACTCAGTGGCAAACATCGCGCAGTCGACGTTAGATAACGCGGCACTACTAACTAAAATACAGTAGGATATCCTACTCCCTTTGGATGTTTACATGATCGTCCATTGATTAGTTATTTTGAAAACTGGATAGTAATAACATAGAGCCAAAAGTCCAGCTGTGGAAAATTTTAATACAACTTTTCAACTGTTATTTCGAAAATGAAATGAACTAAACAAGCTACAAAATCGTATTTAAATATTGCTCTTAAAAAGAAATAAAAACTTTTTTATTGAACCAGTACTCAGTTGGTGATCCTGACATATTCGAGAGCTTGTGCCAGAGATCTAAAATTGGTTATGAGAGGGAGGTGCTATTGCCTGAAGTATTTAACACGAGACTATAAAGTCGAAAGTGACGAGTTAGACTCCGTAGTTAACAAGCAGTTAATTGAAAAACAAATGCAATATATTTTTTCTGTGTACTTCAAAGCACGCTTCTACAAAAATTTACTTAATACATATTTAGTCATATGATACACTTGTATATAAACCGATTTATAAATATCTAGCACATGTACTTTGTATGTACATACGTACAATCTATTAAATTTAGGTTGTCTTAACAGACATACGAACATGTTTGACAAACAATATTGAAAATAAATTTATAAGTTGTTTTAACTGGCACTCGACAAAAACGTGATCATAATTTAAGTATCGGGCTTAATAAAGACACCTACGTGTTTGGAAAAAAAATAATAAAAGAAAAGATAAATTTTTTGGGGGCCCAACTTTGAATGAACCATAATTTATTAAATTTAAAGATTTATTAATTATTTATTAATGATGATGACATGGTAAAGAGGCACGGCAGTAGATGGAAAACGGCATAAATAGTTTAAGTTGAGGAACTAAGATTTGCAATGATATTAATCTTCCCTTCTGTATTCTATAAAAAAAATAGAATTTTTCTTAGAAAAGCCTATAAATCACACAAGAAAATAAAACATGAATAAGTACCACCCCACAACAAACTTTGATGCCCAGTTTTTAACCTCAAAATTAAGTACTATTTAAACTTAAAGTCTATTAAAATACAAAATTTTGTTTTTCACTTTAAAATTAAATAAGATTTAAATGTCTCACATTGTACATTTAAATTCAATTTAAGATTTTCATACTACCATGTGTTTTTCATAGTTTGTTTACATTCAACAACTTGAAAATTGGTAAAGCAGCTCTTCATTGAAACAAAACGTCTGTAAGAAGAATTAAATACCAAAATTAATTTTAGACTGAAAAACTGAAAGCGTATTTAAACACAATTTAAGTTTATGGAAAAATTAACTGATTTTGTACTTAAATAATAAGTCAAAAAACTGGGTATTAGTATAATTGAATTTAGTAATAAGATAATGGCTAAGCTCAATTAATATAAAATCATAAGATATTGCAAAAATCTCGTGACTGTCCATATAACACCTTAAGTGATAAGAATTAAAAGATCCACATGAGCGTGATAAATTTGCATTTGTAAAATATTAAAACCCCCAATACAAAATTAAACACATTTCCTAACCCTATTTATGCTACATATCCTCTTGCGCACAATGGGACAGATTCAAAATACTAAAGTTCTATATAGGCACACTTATTAAAGGCATAGAAAAGAAGAATTCCGCTTATCATGACAAGACAAATTCCCAGACTGCTCCAGAGCAAAACTGTGAATACCTTTCTATACCCTCCAAAAGAGAATTAAATAGTGTAATCACTTTTTCAATCCGTGTGTAACACAGTGAACTATTCCTCTAATGCCCCATAAAGTAAATATAAGTTCTTTTGTAATTTTGCTAAACGTTATATTTTTAAGTCAAAGAAGGCTCAAAGCATTCAATTTGGAGCCAAAAAATCAGAAAAATCATTTTTTGAACCCCCGCACAGAGGAGTATTTGGCCTGAAAAGTTGGCCAAAATTATTAAACGTGGTTTTTGAATTAAAAGTTTTTCGATAGTTTTAGGTGTAGTATGATATAAAAAGTCTAGTAACAGATTTTGAAAAATTTACACTGCGCAACAAAATTACACTGAGCAACAAAAAAAAATTTTTTTTTTACTCTAGAAATAAAAGTATGTGGACTATATGGATTTTGATGCCCTTATTTCAAATCTGTTTTCCGTTGTTCTCGAGTACGTAAGAATTTTCTTTTAAAGGCGTGGCATATTTTACCCTCTAAATCGTTGGGTTGCCTAATATATTTTGTCATAACTTGAAAACGGGTTCTCCGATTTTAATAGGAGGAGGATCAGAAGATGCACCGGAAAATACTGCTTAAACTGGCCAAACATATTTATTTTCTATCTATTACTATTTCGGAGTTATTAAAAATTTAATGGCGAAAATATTTTCTGCAAAATTCGTCAAATTTTTTGTTTTCAAAATACAATAATAAAAATAAAAGAACCAAAAAGATAAATTTTTTCTAAAAGCCACATTCCTAAGGAATAAAGGACGGTAAAAATCGTGAAACTCAGTTAACAAATATTGATTTTAAAGGTTGAAATCAACAGTTGAAATCAATAATTCAAAATACATAAAAGTTTATGACGATATAAATGTATAAGAAAAAATGCATGAGGAAAAATAGAACAAATGTGAAAATTTAAAAGAATCTTCAAAAATAATGGCGCAAACTTGCGCACACTTTTTTTTGTTTCTAAAATTAGAGATTCCAAATTTTATTGCGGTATTAAACATAATTCGTAGAGATGCTAACCTCACTTTTAAGAACCTCTTCTTTTTTTTTCCAAAAATAAGTGTATAACTTTTTTTAGCTATTGAACGAATAGTTTCAAATGAATATTCAACATATTTTTTTTTTTTTAATAGCGTTTGATTAAACCTTTCAGCGAAAAACAAAATCATTGTTAAAACTTTATTTATTTAGCCGAAAAAAAAATCATATTAACATCTAGAAACGGAAAAAACATTTAAATCTCATATAATTTTCTTCACTTTCCTGACTTTAGCAGAGTCTCAGAGCTACAAATCGCAACTAAAAGTCTTCAAAATTTACAATATAATGTAAACTATTGTTGCCTATCGAGCTGCGTACTTAGTTCTTCAGATTTATTTATATTCAGTTTTGCCTCTGTGCCCCGGGTTCTTTTGTGGATCGTTGACTTAAGATATTATATGCAAAAATAGTGTAAATATTTAACAAATTGTATTACTTAAGCCTGCATTTCTTAAAAATAAACTTTTTAAGGTTTTAAGATGAAGGTAAGATGTTCTCTGATCTTCGGTTTTATCTCCTTAATCGTTGCAAAACGCTGCCCTTTCATGGAACTCTTCAATTTTGAGTACAGAAAAAAGTGTAGACGAGCCAAAAGTGTTGAATTTCATTTTTTGTCGAAAAATTAAGATATTTGCTTGATTCACGACAAATCAATTATTGCTGACAAAAAGAGCAGATATGTAAGTGACAATTTGTTTCTGTCGTGTTGATGTGGCGTCGATGTCGTCCTTCATAATAAGGTAGAATACTGTTCAGTGAAAAATTTTAAATAATATAAATTATTTTCTCAATTAAACCACAACTCTTTTCAACATATTATAAATTATAAACGTTGTTTAATTAAACACATTTTTTGTAATTATAGATTTTGAATATTATGCAAATCAGTAGCACGACAAGAAAAAATACAAAAGAAACAAAATATGCAATATTAAGCACATAAGACTCGTTTCTTTTTAAGTCTGATGAAAATATTGTATCAAATTTATCTTATAATAAAAATTATAATAAAACCACAAAAAAAGTAATTAACAAAGTATATAAATAATAATATATGAAATTATTTAATTATTATGAAAAGAATTTTTTTTTATAAAATTAGGATTATATATTTGGTTCAGTCTTTAAAATGTATACAATATAACATCCCATAACCGCGTAAAAAGCCTAAGCGACAAAAAGTAAATTTTACAGGAGCAGTATTTTATTAATTATAGTTAATTTATAATGACCACTAATCCTAAAATTGATATTATTCGAATTCCAAAACTATTTCAGATATAAAACTTTTTTTGCAACTTAAAGGGCTCCTTGGGCCACCATTTCGCCATAGTGGGATGTGTGTATCCATCTCCATTTTCCCACAATAACCGAAAACCTCTCCAGGAATATAATTTTTTTTTTTCAAATGAATGTTTTTACAATCTATATTAATTATTGAGTTCAATTAATCATATAAATTTTTAATTAAGTGATTGCTCAATTAACATTTAATTGCTATAAAATTTAGTAAAATTACCCATCCTGCACTGCTAAAAAGTATGTTTAGTTAGCAAAACGCAACTCACTGAACAAAGTTAGTCGGGACTTAGCACCTAAAATGTGGAAAAAGTAAAAAAACCATAAGCAAAATATGTCGAGCCATGTTAAAGTTAAATTATTGACATTTAATTTAATATTAAATAGGAAGTTAAAAAAAAAGAAACGAAGATGCCAGATTTGAACTTCCTCATCAATATGAAAAATTTTAATTGTCATACGTTAATTGATTTGACTACATTTTGTATATGCGAACAACTAGATAATTATATCAATAAAGTGAATATTGACTCAATTAAAAATGCGTGTCTGAACACCATCCAAAATTAGAGCTGCTTTAAAAAGTTTCTAAGTTTCTTTTTAAAGCATTTCTTTTGGCTACTTTTCTTCTTGTTAAAATACTCCTATAATGGCACTGAAGTTTTCTTCAGTATTTATTGCAAGCATTTGGAACTTTTCTCCCAATATGCTCACTCCAATTTAGTGAAGACAATGGATGTTATAAACTTTTGAACTCTCGTATTTTCGAGTTTTACCCGCTATAAATAAACTCTTCATCTTTCTTTCTAAGGCTGCACTCTGGATCTGCAATTCTGATTAGTTCTCTCACCTTGAATTATCGAGTAATTATTTATATAACTTATTTTTTTAATTTATTACTTAAAACATACATTTATTCAAATACATATTACTATTTATGAGCTCTATAATAGTCAGAACATCAGATCCCCTTGAAACATTTCTCTCCGATTTGTCTGTCATCATCTTAAATGTTAACCACCTACGCATATAGCGCGGTGATATATAAACAATATGATTATAATACATTTTTTTTATCACACACAAGTAGACAATTTAAATTTTCCATCCCTACATCAGTAACAAGTACTTCCGTTATAATGATTTATCTCATGCCAAGCAATAAAACTATATAAAACAGCAGCAGCAGCAGCAACAGCACAACTTATAAATGCCGAATGGACAAACAAGTCTGACGCAAAAATTAACTGACTACAAACATACGAGAACATACATAAATACAGACGACAACAATATTATGCACAAAAGGTATTTCCTGTTATAAAACTGCAATTTATTTAGCAACAAAAAAAAAACAAGATTCAAATAAAGCTAAATACTTGTATCTAGATACTCGTACTACTAGTGCAGTAGTCCATACATGACACTCGAACTCTCGAGCACAAACACATATGAATTATTAACTATGTGTTGGCTCGCATGTATTTATGTCTACTAAGCTTGCAGATTATAACAGCCCAAGTAAGTGTGGACGGGTATGGAAAATGTTTATTTTTCAAATAAATTTTCAAGTGTTAAATGTAATTTAAGCTAAATTAAATTAATACCCCTCACAACTGCAGACAACCAAACATGAGTACAAGTGTTATATTTTAAGTATTTAGCCCAACAATGTATAACACAATCTCAGGCATATCATTTCATATCGAAAATCGACTGATAAGCCAGCCCCATCTGAATCAAAGTTGCCAGGTGTTTTACATGTGTTAAAAGCCAATATATACTCACACATAAGCTATTTGCCCCAATTTTTTCATTAGTTTATCATATAAGAACTTCTTTAAAGTTATGGGCTGCTGCCTATACCTATAACATATGCAATAGTTGTTTGAAATGTAATTGCGGAAGGATGGATAATAAATTAAAAATCTAAAATGTTATACAAATGAATTAAACTGTGGGTTTGCCTCCTCGTACGCAATGAAATTTCTCTAAATCAGTTTATAATTGTGGAGCTCTGAAGGAAAAATTATTTTTAAGAAATACTTGCAAGAGAATTCAAAACGTTTTCCTTTTTTTAACTCTAATATCTCAATCTTGCTGTACAAATAATTTTGTAAAAAAAATCCGCAACATACACATACACCGTTAATTGTCTCAATAAAAATCCCAATATTTTTTTACGCGAGCAAAACTTTTAAATATCTCTAATAAGAACTAAACTAATAAAAAAGCATTGTTAATAAATTGACTTGACTTAAGCTTTTATTTTGAAAATAATAATTCACATTTCCATTATGTTGAACGTGACAACTGTACACGCATAAACTAAAAAAAATGTTAAAATCAAACGGTGTTTTATTTTGACTATAAGCGTAACTCATAGCTCTAAATGACCCCTATAATTGGAAAAACTAAGATATTCGACAATCGAATAACACACTCACAGCAGCGAAACCTGAAGCAATATTTTGTTGCGAGTAATATTAAAATACACCGTTGTCTCCTTAAAATGGATTTGATTTTACCCAAAACTAATTTATAGCCTTTTTTTAAGTAAGACCAGCAGTCAGGGGAGGAGCCCTGCATATGCAATGTATTGAGGCGGAACTAGAATGGAGGGTATAGTATTGAGAGAAAAGATGAGAAGATAAAGACATTTTTTTTAGCTTTTACTTCGCCAGCTAAATTTTTACTACAGGGTCGACGAAAGAGGGCGCTGTCTCTCTGCTCTTTAGTACGTGGTAGTGTTAATCATAGCGAGTAATAAATTGCTCAGTGACAAGTGCTATGCCTTCGTCACTGAAACAGTCCGAGAACAACTAACACAGCCATGCGTTAATGCTGGTCAGAAGAACTCATTTAAAATTTTGAAACCTATTTTAAATTTTATGAATATGGAAAATTTTTAAGGAAATTGAAAAATATAGAATAATAGAAATTTCAAACCCCTTGTAAATAAAAATGAGATTTTAATCAAACGTGTTATACCGTAAAAAAATAGCTCTCAATAATCATTTTGATTATTTTATATAAATTTGTAAATAGAAAACAATTATTAGATATTGTCGTATACATCTTTATATTCGTCCGTCTCGAATTTTAAAAAACCTCCAAATATTTAGCAAATAAATAAAGAGTTGCTTTAAGATATTTCTGTGTCCAATTTAAAACTCTATTTTGACAGGGTCACTCCGGGAAGAGTCATGGGGGAGACGTCTTACTTTTATCGAAAAAACTTAAAAAGTAAATTTTTGGCTTAATTAAGTGTAAACAAAAATTTTTTAGGGTCATTCAGGGAGGAAAGGTGAGTGGAAGAGTAGGGCACAGGAAGATCAGAGAACATCTCAGGTTCGTCATAAAAGCTTAAAATTTAAATTTTTGAGCAGTCTATGCTTAAGAAATACAATTTGTTAAATATTTACACTATTTTTTTATGTTATATATTACTTCAACTCCCACTAAAGGAGGCGGGGACCAAAAAAATATTTTTCTGATTTTCTAACTACAAGCTCAACGCTTTGAATTTTTTTTGACATAAAAATATATAATTTGCTTAACAGAATTAAATAAAAAACTTTAAAAATGATGTTGTTTTTTAGAGGCTGTTTTAGTTGCTCTTAGGGAAACTTTTTTCCCCTCTGGCCCGATTCAGCCCGTTTACAAATTTGACCTATGCCTGATCCTTCAAAATTAACTTATAACAAATTTCAAAGGTCTGGGATTTTTCCTTTGGGCTGTATCGTGATTTCCACAGACGGGTGGACGGCCGGAAATGGCCAGACCGTCTTAGATTTCATCACTGATCAAGAATATGCTTTATGGTCTCTTACTGTTTGTATAACATCTTACTTTATGTTTGATACGTGTCACGTGGGATAACAAAAGTTGTATAAATAAAAACTCTTATCACATTGAACTAAGCCACCTAATGCAAAAAAGAATACATATAATTAAAATACTGATAATGAAAGTGTAGCGGCCTTCGAAAACAGTTGTTCTGCTGATGTTCCCTTATGCCTTAAAATATTCATTATGCCTTTCTGAATTTAAAACACATTTTAGAACAATTAGTTTATCAATCTTAATTGAATATAATATGTATGATTGAGTGATTATTTTGTTTTCGTTTTAGCTTTGATATATTCTTAAGCTTCTTAATTAATTGAACAGAATTTTAAAATAGGTTTTTGGTATACTCTAACTTGTAATTTTTAAACTTGTAATCCGAATTGTTTAACCCAAACTCTCCGTCATATTAGTTAACACTCCCTAATTTGAGAAACAACAGTCTGACAACACTGAGTCGAATGCCTGGCAATGCATTCCTATGCATGCGTGTGCGTGCGATATTTACAATTGTATTTGCGTTTTTGTTTACATTGCAGTTGGTTGCTTGGATGGATGTTTTACTCGTGTGTAATTGACCTCTTTCAATGAGACGACATTCTTCAACAGAAACAATAAATACAGATTACAGTGTGAGCTTTTTTTGAATTAAAAATAAACATATACTATTAATTAATGAAAGATACACTTGGTTCTTCATATTGTGGGGAGATTTAATTCAATATTTAAAATTTTCCTAGAGCTTTGATAACAACCCAAAATACCTTAAGTAGTTCCTATGAAAAGTAATCACCAGATATAAGATCTAAAGATCATTAACTTATGACTCAGGAGTGGTGGCAATCGAGAACATTTTTATTTTCATTCCCCGGCCTTGGTTTTGAAGAAAGAGTCAATGTTTTCGACAGACAAACGTAAAGACAGATTTTGTCATAATTTTATTGCCAATTAAAAAATGTTGCTAAACATAAGTTATTTGATTTCGAAATAATGCTTTATAACAACACAACGCAGAGATCTAAAAGGGATATTTATGTGATTCCTTTATGTTTGTATAGACTTTCTCGCACTACAAGTATTTTCATCGGATCACAAGTTCAGGATCTTCTTGACTTGCTTAGTCTTTTTTTACTGTATTATGAAACTTAGCACATATTCTGCTGCACATAACTATAAAGCTATCAGGCATAATGTTAATTCATTCTTGGGAACTGGCAACTCTTTTCTTTCCGAAATGCCCATTAACTACTTTTTTAATATTATCCCAGGCTTGTTTCTCTTTAACATTTATTTATTATTTATTTATTTATTTTAGCTGCTAGCAAAACTTTTTATTGGTAATGAATAAATTTGGTATAGATAAATCTTAAAGGATATCCCATGTTACATTCGTAAATGGGCTGATTAGGACCACGGGAAAAAAAGTTACCCTAAGAAGAACTAAACCAAACTCTGAAAAAGGACATAATTTTTAGAGTTATTTCTTGTAATATTATTAAGCAAGTGATTTATTTTTATATCAAAGAAGATCTTAAGCGTTTAACTTGGAGCACGAAAATCAAAAAAAATCATTTTTGGACTACGCCTCCTTTATTGGGCGTTGAAGTAACATATTACATGGAAAAATACTGTAAATGTTTAACAAATTATAATTCTTAAACCAAGATTACTTCAAAATTAAACTCTTAAGGCGGATTCACCCATGTTGCCCAAACAAATTTTTTGTCCGGACAAATTTTTTTTATATGTAGTTTGACGTCTCTCTTCTTGAGGGAGAGAAAATATTTTTTACGAACAACTCCCAGCTTAAATTGGTTTAATTTTATATTTTGTCCGGACAATATTGAATTGAGTTGCCAATACGTTAAACTTTTCACATAAACTTGAAGTGTCATTTTGTGTTTGATATATTAAATTGTGTGTGAGACTAAAAAAATAAATTTTGAGAACTAATATAATCTATTTGTTTCCTTTTCTATATGTATTTTGCTAATAGCAATGTTTTATGCATTTCAATGGCCATAAGGTAAAGCAATTTACTTTTCTCGCACATTATTATTATCACAAATTCTTGAAAAATAATTTAAAATATGTAATATCCAAATATGTAAAATATCAAGAAAATAAAACAAAACATAAAAAATCGCTGCAGTACTACCATTTCGCAAAACTCATTTTTTATATGAATGGCAACTTTGATTTTCCGGACAAATTTATCGAAATGAGTGAATCGTGCTGCAGAAAACTCTCAGTAAAATAAATTTTATCCGGACAAAACTTTTGTTCGGAAAACAAGGCTGAATCCGCCTTTAAGCTTTTATGACGAAGCCAAAACATTCTCTGAGGTTCCCCCGCTCTTCCCACCTCCACCCATCTTTGCACCAAGGATGATCCTATCAAAAAAACTTTTTTCTGCACTAAATAATCCCAAAAATTACTTTTTAAGCTTTTACGGCAAAGGTGAGTTATCTCCCCCACGGTCCTTCCCGCATGTAACCTGTCAAAATAAAGTTTTAAAATTAGCCACAGAAATATATTAATTGCACTCTGACCCAGCAGGTTAAACATTTTTAATTTATTTACTTAATACTCGTATTTGGAGGATACATAAGATTTGGCACGGTCGAATATAATATTTTAAATCGTAAGGAAATATAGCAACTAGTTAATTGCAGCCAAAATGTGGCTACATTTGTGAATGTTAATAGCCCTTACATTGTCTTGTTACTATTGTAAAACACAGCTTTATCGATTCCATTTACATATATGTATATGTACTTATCATTTCTGAAACATTGTTATATTTTATCTGTATCAGTCTGTAAGGATTAATCCATAGACTAAATAAATAAATAAATAAATAAAAAATAAAAAAAATTTACGTTGGGCGAGTTTATGAGTTTAATTACAACTCTGCACTTTCAGCTTAAAATATTCCAGCGACGAACTGCAAATTTGACCACTTTTCTAATGTTTTTTTATACCCTCCAAAAAATAATTTGGAGGGTATATTCCCTTTGTCCTTCCGTTTGTAACGCATCGATATATCCATCTCAGACACTATAAAGTATATATATTATTGATCAGTGATGAAATCTAAGACGATCTGAGCATGTCCGTCCGTCCGTCCGTCCGTCTGTGGAAATCACGATTCAGTCACGAAAAGAGCTAGACTCTTGAAATTTGGTATAAATATATTTTAAAGCTTAGAGCAGGTTAAGTTCGGAGATGGGCTAAATTGGGCAAGGGGGAAAAAAGTTCCCCCAAGAAGAACTAAACCAACCCAGAGAAAACAACATAGTTTTTAAAGTTTTTTGGTTATTTTGTTAAGCAAATGATATATTTTATATGTCAAATACGGTCCAACGCCTTAAACTGTAGCCATAAAATATAAAAAAAAATTTGTGGTACCCGCCCACTTTAGTGGGCGTTATTATATGCAAAAATAGCATAAAAATTTAATAAATTGTTTTACTTAAGCCTACATTCCTCAAAAATAAAATTTTTAAGCTTTAATGACGAAGCTGAGACGATACCTGGTACTCCTCTGCCCTACCCCCTCCTCCCCCTTAACCCCCTAAATGACCCTGCCAAAAATTTTGTTTTTTATTTTGTATGTAATCATCCCAAGCATTTATTTGTAGAGTTTTATGAATGCCTGTTTCTGCCCTACCTCCTTTTCCCCGTAAATGACCCTATAAAAAAAATAAAAAATTTTATTTTGTATATAATTATCCCAAGCATTTACTTTTAGTGTTTTATGACAAAGGTGAAATGTTTTCCCCACCGCCCTTGCCAGAGCGACCCCGCCAAAATACAGTTTTTATACCCTCCAAAGAGAATTGGAATGTATATTCTTGATTAGTGATGAAGTCTAAGACGGTCTAGCAATGTCGATACGTTCGTCTGTGGAAAACATGATATAGTCTATTTTTGGATCCCGCTCCCTTTAGTGGGCGTTGACGTACGATATTATAAAAAGGAACTCTGTCCCACCCATTTTAAATTTACTTAATAAATATTTGGAGGGTATTTAAGATTTAACCCGGTCGAATATACCGTTTTTACTTGTTTTCTTGTTACATATGACGAAATTTATTAAAACTTCAGTTACACGAAATATTTGTTTATACAATTCACGGAAAACAAGACCGAAACCGAAAGATAAGGGCACGCCTAGACGGATTTAAAAAAATGTTTTAACAGCCAGGTAATATTTTCCTTCATAAAAACCAAAAGTTTTGGAAACCCTTCTAGGAAAGGATTTACACAGAGTGAAAATATTGAAGGCAATAGTCTGTGATGTAAGAGAAAAATTAATTAATTACAATCTACGCGTCAGAAGATAAGAACACGACTATCGGGGACGTCATGTAGACATCATATAAGATAATTTTGACAAATAATTAAAAAAATATATATATCCAGTTCTTCAGACGATTTATTATTCCTTCTGTTCATTATAATACAATGTTTTGCGAATAAAAATCTACTCTTGAAATTTTATTAAAGTAAAATTATATTACCTCAACAATTATCCGTTTGTTCTTAATACAACTTTTTAAAAATTTAATCGAGTTATTTTATATTATTATTATTATTATTATTATTATGTAAATTGTTAATTTATAGAATTATAATAATAATTAAAATTATTATTATTATAGAATTATACATTCTCTGCTTATGTTGGAATTGGCGTACCGGGTCTAAGACCAAAGGTTACGCTCTGTGGGGATATAACCCATCTTTTTTATCCGTTATCCTAATGTTTCCCTCACTATCGTCGTTGTTTTTATTAGAATTGCCTTTTGCATTTCAGTTAATATTTTTACACTAAGGTTTAATTTTTCAATTGCACACGTGGTATCTTTGGGTATTGTTCCCATAGAGCTTATTACTATTGGTAGGATATCTACCTTGACTAGATTTTGCGTGTTCTTAATGTATTGAGCAAGCAGTATATATTTAGATTTTTTCATGGCTATGGTATCTTGTATATTAGTATCATATGGTACGACGAAGTCAATGATCTGGGCTATTTTCCTATTACTTTTGTTACTTGTTTATCATGTAGTATCTTTATATTTAGTATCCCTCTTCCTCCTAACTTTCTTGGGATATTTAGCCGTTCTAACGATGCTTTGGGGTGGTGATATTTAAACTTCGTTAGCGTAGTACGGATTTTCATATCGAAGATATTTAAATCTGTATTCGATCAGGATATAATACCGAATGTTTATGTAAGAAGAGGTATGGCGAATGTGTTTATTGCCTTTATAGGGTTTTTACTATTTAATTTGCTCGTGCATACCATATTAATCCTTCTTATGAATTCTTTATTAATATATTATTATTATTATTATTATTATATTTCGTCATATTCAAACTCATCTAAATGTTTTACTCTTGATACTAAGTTTAAATAATAATTATATAAACTCTCTTAAGAGAACTTTAAAATTTAGAACTGAATTTTCTTAATAGCAAAAAAATCTTGTCTATTTTTCTTTTATTTTATTTATTTTTTAGAACTATTTACGTATTTGCTTACGTATGATAACCGTGTATATTATCTGGGTAATTATTTAAATCTTTTTTATTAGACTACTAAAGGCACGTGTTGAATTTTGTTTTTGTGACAATATATCGTATTTAAAATATAATAATTTTTTAAAACATTGTCAAATGTTCATAATCTCTCTTATCTAGTTTTGTTTTTACTAACGTCACATCTAGTGTGTATTTATAGCGTATCTGCTTAGTTGTATGTGAGAAATTAATTTCAGTTGAAACTTATCGTCCAACCAAGGGTACAAGTCATATTAAAGTTTTTGGTACATTTTCAGGTTTGTTGGTATGTAACATGATGATATTACCGGCATTTATTTAGTACAATTTGAAAAGTTTGAATATCTCATAATAATCATTTTAACGATATTCCGTTCGGTTTTTATTACATACTTTTTAATCTTACAATCGAAGAGTAAATTAAACAATTTTTGTAGCTCAAAATTTAAGACCATAAATAATATTAAAAATACTATTGCCTTAAATGCTGAAGTTCGAGAGTTCGATCTTGTATTCAGTCCTGAATATGGCCCTGTTATGCATGAGAGCGTTATTGTGTTAATCGCTGTCGACCAGTTTAACAGATAAAGGCATATTGCAGTAAAAATTCACTAGCGCTGTAGCAAAAAATTAGCCGGCGAAGTAAAAAAGGTTGAAATAGCTACAAAAAACTATCTATCTTCTCATCTTTCGTAATCTGCCCCTCAATACTATCCCCTCGTTTTCAGTTCCCGCACAATGCATTGCATATATAGGGGTCATCCCCTGAGTGCTGGTCCAAGATAAAAAAAATAAAATAAAAAATAAAAAATGGCTATTACAATCATTATCATTCTATACTTTATGTAGTAGGTGTCAGCCCCATCAAAAAAAATTATACAAAATTGTGGTGATTTGCCACAAAACTTGGACAAAACAATAAATAAAATTTTAAAGTTTACTTTTGCTAAAAACATATATTCTGTATACGAGAGTAAAAAATATATTTAGGGAAATCGAATTTAAGTAAAATCAGTACTGATCCGTTCTGCTGGTTTGATGATTATTGAAAAATATTCTTAATATTCCAATCTTAATATAAATTAATAAAATAGAAATTGAACAAATTCATTTATTAATAAAATAATAAAAAAATGGTTTGCAGTCTTGCAGATTCGAACTTAAGCCCGTTGTAAAATTAACAATTTACATAAGAAAGTTCGACTAATAAATATTCATACATAATTTAATATATAAAATAATATAAATAAAATAATAATATAAAAAAAATAATAGTATACTAAAAATAATATATTTTCAAAACCGGTCTGGTCTGTTAGCCAAAAAAAAATTGACGGATTATTCCAATTTACGGCCATTTTCACAATGTATGATTAAGACTTAACTTTTACTTTAACGACAACTTTTGTATGCCAAACTTGACGTTAAAGTCTACGTTAATTTTTAATCGTACATTATGAAATCAGCCGTTAAAGTAATAATCCTGCGTCATAGAAAAATGAAATATGTAAACCGTTTACCCCGGTATTCATAAAATTTAAAATGAGTTTGATATGTATTCTATTCAAATTTTTTCATACAAAATTTTCTTAAAACAGATTTCAAATACGTTTTATTTTTTTATGAATATGGGGCTTAGTATTTAGTTAGAAATATCTAAGCCGACCTAGTGTCTGGTTGTGGCAATAATCATTAAAACATAAATATAGTCACTGCCTGACTTTTATAATATTAATTTCAAATATGCCAGCGACAAGTTCATTTATTTCTATCCAATATTTCTATGGCACTTAAGGACTGCTCAAAATTACCTGTTTATTAATAAACAAAGAATTTGCTTTGTTTGTATTTCTTCATGTCGGTACACTTTAACCTAAATCAAAAAAAAAATCATACACCTCTTAAGTTATGCAAAAACTTTCATAAACCAATTGAGAATTACAAAAAAAAGGGATTGTAGGTTTTGAAAATTGAAACCAAAACAAACAAAAAAAACTAAAAATACTATGTGATATGAATTTTTTTTATGAATTTCTTTGGTAGGGCCATCAGGGAACATATTACTTTCGTCGTAAAAGTTTAAAAATTTAATTTTTAAGGCCTGTAGGGTTAAGTAATGCAATTTGCCAAATCTTTACACAGTTTTGTTCTATGTAATATGTTACTTCAACGCCTACTAAAAGAGGCGGCGACCAAAAACTATTTTTTATTTTATTTTATGGCTCCAAGGTCCAATTTTTCAATATAAAAATAAATCATTTGCTTAACAAAATTCCAAAAAAAAAATTATTTTGCTTTTTAGAGATTGGTTTAGTTCTTCCTGGGGGAACTTTTTCCCCTCAGGCCCGATTCAGCCCATTTACGAACGTGACCTGTGCTATCCTCCAAAATGTATCTATGCCAAATTTCAAGGGTCATGCTCTTTTCGTTTAGACTGCATCGTGATTTCCATAGACGGACAATCGGGCGAACATGGCTAGCTCGTGTTAGATGTCATCACTGATCAAAAATATATATACTTTATGGGGTCTTAGAGGAATATTGCGCTACGTTACACATGAAATGAAAAAGTGAATATACCCTCCAATTCTTTTTTGAAAGGTATAAAAAGAAGTAAATTGGAATATTGCATTCAAAGCATTTGCTTTGTTTGTAGCATGCTAAATATTTCTACATGTCAGTAGACTTTAACGTAATTAAAAAAACACAAACCTCTTAAGTTAAGCAAAAACTTTCGTAAACCAACTGAGAATTACAAAGAAAAAGCATAGTAGGCTTTGAAAATTGAAACAAATAAATTTTATTTGATATGAATCTACTTTATTTTTCTATATTTATACAATTCGTTTACTATCGATAAACGATAAAAATATTTAATAAGACAAAATACTTGCATATTAAAATTTATATTAAGGCATTTAAGATTCAAATAACTGATTAGATTATGTTTTTCTTTGTAGGACCGGCACCCAGGGGGTGTCCCCTACATATACAGTTCTTTGCGCCGGAATTACAAAAGCAAAGTAAAGTACTTAAACTTCGCCTCAACTCAATGAAAATAGCTTGTTCACGTAGTATTTAAAAAAATAAATAATATTTTAAAGTTCAACTTGTGATTTAAAGTCATGTAACAACGATATCAGGCAAAAGTTGCAAGATAATGAAAGAATTCTTATTTATTTTATTATTAACAATTAAAGAAAAATAAATAAACGGCGGACATGATAAAGTGCTAATAAATGAATTACATCTGTGGAGTTTATTTTGTTGCGTACGAATGCAATAAGTACGATTATTTATCAAAACTAGAGTTTATTGACCAAAAAATACTCATATCAGTGGATTAAATTAATTTAATTTTTTTTTTGTGTTCATAGACCTCCATATGCCGCAATTGGGGATCAATAAACTTGTTTTCGATTATTGTGTTTTCTTTGTATTGTTGGGATTACAATATCACTTATCCTCACTTGGCGTAGTTAAAAAATTAAAATACATTAAAACAAATGTGTTATATATAATTGCAATTCATCTGCCAGTGTGGTTTTGAAATTCTTATTTATTTGAAGGTACCTTCCAAAATGTATTATATCTTGCACAAAGTGTATTACATATTTTCTTAATTTGTTTGACAAGCCTCTTTTTAGTTTTAAAATAGCTATATACTATTTAAAAGTTTATTTGTTTAATAACCGAAAAAAAAACAAATCATTCCCTTATTTAGTGTTAGCTTCTATATATACATACTTACATAATACATATGGATGTATATATTTAATTAAAGTTACAACAAATTGTTTGCGTGTGTAACTTAATGTAATTAATTTCTAATTTTTATTGCAAAATTATACGAAAACCTGTCACACTTAATACTAGGAAGTTAAATATATAATAATAACATTAACCAAATGTTTGTTAATGATACAAAAATGGCTTGAAAACAAATTGTTATAAAAATATAATTCAACAGTAACGTAATGAAAAAATTAATTAAAGAAAATTGTGCATTTTATCTCTATATACTCATATATATTTTCCTTAAGTTTAGTAATACATTTATTTTTTCATTTGGCAACAAAAAAATAACTTACAAATGAAAAATAAACAAATCAACAAAACGAAAAAATGCTGTGCTGTTCAGCACGCGACAATTATTTGCCATATATGCTGATGTTGCACTATGGCGAAATATGTGGTGCAAAAAAGTTGCACCGAAAATTCTAAACTATTAACATAATCAAAAAAATAAAATAAATAAAACCATTGATATTTTTCAAGTTCACAACCTCCAAAAATTTTACTCCCAAAATCTATTTATTTATTTTGAAATAAATTCTTTTGGAAATTCAAGTACTGACAAAAAACAACATATTATTTCTTTTTCTTTAAGACACCCTATGCGTTTTTGGTCGCGTAGGTCAGTTAAACTATTGCCTGTTTAACCCTAGAAGAGCAGAAAATTATCATTCATCTAACACTGGCGCAGTGGCAATATTATCTCTTTGTATATATTGCAACCTTATTTAGAATAAGTATCTAATTCTTAATCTATGGCATCAAAAAATAAATCATTACAACTTAAAAAGTGCTTATAATCTTATAGGAGTGAATAATGAAAAAATTTTAAAAGCAAATCCAGCACTTCTATACTAATTCCTAATTTCTTTATTGCGGAAACATTTATTGTCTATTTCTTGTCTAAAAGGTCAACTTTTCCTTGAATTTTTAGTACATCCTTCAGCAGTTCTAATTTGTTGTGCAGTTCTAATTTGTTCCCCATTAGAAATATATATTATTGATCAGTGATGGAATCTAAAACAGTGTAGCCATGTCCGTCCGTCCGCCTCACGGTGGAAATTACGATTCATTCCAAACCAAAAGAGCTAGAGTTTTGAAATTTGGTATAAATATATTTTGAAAAATAGCACAGGTCAAGTTCGGAAATATGCTGAATTGGGCCAGAGGGAAAAAAGTTCTTCTAAGAAGAACTAAACTAACCTCTAAATAAAAAACAAAATAATTTTTAAAGTTTTTTTGCAATTTTCTTAAGCAAATGATATACTTTTATGTCAATGAAGGTCCAAATCATCTTGGAGTCAGAAACTCAGAAAAATCAATTTTTGGACCTCCGCCCCCTTTTGTGGGCGTTGACGTAAAATATTATATGTGACATGTTCCACGAAAAGGGACCTCTGCGCCGAAGAAATTTTTTTTTACTTTTTGAGTGATTCTTATAGGAAAAAACGCTCTTTCAAATGCCGCAAACTGCAAGTTTCTGTCTTTTAGTTTTTTTACAAATCAGCTGTAAAAATGAACATAATTAATGAAAAAATTTAAAAATGTGATATAAACAGATAATATATATAATATTATCTAGTAATTTTGAAAACAAAATTAGTTAGAAAATAATTTTCATAGAGGCAACACTGCATAGTGAACATCGTACAAAGTACCAGAGAGTCGAAATACATCGCCAGATGATTAGGTTGAAGGAAGAGTTGCATAACCATGCACAAAACACGGAAAAGCGAAGCGCTTTTTTTAAACGCGTTTTTCTCAATAACTTCTTTTTGGCGCAGAGGTCCCTTTTCGTGGTGCAGGTCACATATGTAAAAATAGTGAAAATATAAAAATGAAATTTATAAGTTTTTATGCCGTAGCTAAAATGTTCCCTGATGTAATTCTACCCTACCTACCGAGACCCCTAAACGACCCTGTCAAAAAGAAATTGTTTGCACTTAACCTTAAAAAAATTTACTTATTAGTATTTTATGGCAAAGATGAGATGTCTCACCCTCCGCCATTCCGGACTGACATTGTCAGAGTCTTAAAATCGGGCACAGAAATGTCTTAAAGAAATTCTGACCCAGGAGGTTAAACATTTTTAATTTACCACCGTCCGTTTTTATGGGCGTTTATATAAAATTTAAGCAGCAAAAATAACGTGAATTACTTTTATACTAATGAAAAGGTGTCGATGCCGTGCTGCCTTGCCTCCCAGCTCATTGGAAACGACGTTAAGTTTGCGAGATTTATTGATGATATGTATTGGAAAATTATTAAAAGATTCAAATAACAATAAAAATAGAGTTTTTATTAAATAAAAATTTGGAGGATATCTTAGATTCGACCCAGTCAAATATAATGTTCTTACTTGTTATTTATTAAATCCGTCAGCAATATCCCCCACAGTGATTGATATCACCGTCTAACATTTACAGACTCTCGACGGCTGTGAATCTATTCCATCACAGTGATTATTGGGACTGACTCAATAAAAGTTGTATAGAAAACATTACTTCCGCTTTACAAAATTACGAAAATAGTAGTGGGAAGTAATCTCCTTTTCATAAAAAATATGATATGTTTATTAACATAAAATACTTTTTAAAAAAGATTTTAACGAACCTAAAAAAAATTTTAAGATGTTATTATATATCAAACTTAAGTAGAACATGAATTAAAATTGCACGGGAGCCATTAATTATTTATAATCATTTACTGAAAAAATCGAAATCGTAAAACTACTTATCGAAGAAATAATTCCTGAAAGTTTTCATAGCATTACACTATGCAACAAATTGCTCTATTTACGATTTCTGATGAATACAAGAGTCGAATTCGGTTAAGCATATGGACGCACAACAGATGGAATAATCCGATAATTTTTTTTTAGGTGAAGAGCCATATGCTATTGAGATACATAATTTCAATTACCAAATCGAATATTATATGGCATCGATTTGTATTTTTGCACTTAGTACACACTTGTGTAGCGCAGCGCTAAAAGGCTTAACGAACCAAAACGGAATTAGTTGTTCTGAATGCACGAGCCATATATTCTTACGTAAGTATTTGATCACAGAATTTGTTAATTATTATAATTAATATTGAAAATAATTACATACGTATGACATGCACAGGTACGTGTAAAAGTACAAGCTGGAACATTGGCAACGCATATTAACTACAATCACACACCCTCTAATTTAAAAATATAAATATATTGTTAAATAATTAAAAAAAAAAATTAAAGCCGTGATTTGCTTGTGTGCCACACAATTTTTTTTATTATAGCGGAACTGCAAAATGATTGAATGCAAGCATTTCAAGTGTAAAAAAAAAAAATTAAAATTAGCTTGAATTTTATTTAATTCTTTACATTTCAACCATTGAACTGCAATTGAATCATAACAGGAACATTTAGTTTTTCAATATTAAAACGGAAAAAACTTAAATGTGTAAATTGTTCCAAGCAAATATCACAAACGTTTTCAGAGCCAAGGTTTTTTGTTCACTTTTGTCGTTTTAAATGCAGCCGGCTAGTCAAACAGCCAGCCAGCGTCTTTAGCTGTTGGTGAACATGAATTTTTCAAATAAAATCAATGCAATTTGTTAAGTTGACTAGAACTTATTTTTCATCTAGTGCAATGAAATTCTATATGCTATATGCTAGGGTATTCGCTCGAATATTTTAATCATAAATGATGTGGCACTTTGAACACAAAAACACTTTCGAGTAGAAATCCGATGTAGATATGAATAGACTGGGTCTTTGCTGGGCTAGCAAACAGTTGAAAATTGTTACATTTTTCTCACGACGGGGATTTAATCTAACTGAGAATAATTTTGGTACCGTTTATATACCGAAATGTTTTGAGCAAAATTATCCACTTTTTTATATGAAACACAATTACAAAAATATTTGTATTTTGTCTGCAATAATTCGTTATCAATAATGGGCAACTTCTTGAGAGATATAATCCCCCTTATTCTGCAACTATTCGTTAACGTCACGTTAAGACAATATATTTATCAGAACAAATAAAAACGTTATATTCGACCGGGTCGAATTTTAAATACCCTCCAAATATTTAATAAGTAAATTTAAAATGCTTGATAATACAGAGTTCCTTTAAGACACTTCTGTACCCAATTTTAAATCTCTATTTTGACAGAATCATTCCGGGAAGAGCCGTTTCACCTCTGCAAGATCAGAGAACATCTCATCCTCTTATAGGCTTAAGTAATTCAAATGGTTCAATAATTACACGATTTTTGCATATAATATCGTACGTCAACGCCCACTAAAGGGGACGGGGTCCAAAAATAGACTACATCATGTTTTCCACAGACGAACGTATGGGCATTGCTAGATCGTCTTAGATTTCATCACTGAGCAAGAATGTATAAATATAGCTTGAAGAATAGCACAGGTTCAGTTCGGAGATGGGCTAAATCGGGCAAGAGGGAAAAAAGTTCCCCTAAGAAGAACTAAACCAACCTCTAAAATATAACATAATTTTTAAAGTTTTTTTTTGTAATTTTGTTAAGCAAATGATATATTTTTATGTCGAAGAATGTCCAACGAGTTAAACTTGGAGCCATGGAATAAAAAAAATGTTGGACCCTGCCCCATTTAGTGGGCGTTATTTAATGCAAAATAAGTGTAAAAATTTAACAAATTGTTTTACTTAAGCCTACATTCCTTAAAAATAAAATTTTTAAGCTTTAATGACAAAGCTGAAACGTAACTTGGTACTACTCTATCCCACCCTCCCCCTTTGCCCCCTAAATGACCCTATAAAAAATTGTTTTTTAATTTTTTATATAATTATTCCAAACATTTATTTTTAGAGTTTTATGACACAGGTGAAATGTCTCCCCACAGCCCGTCATCGACCCCGTCAAAATACAGTTTTAATACCCTCCAAAGAGAATTGCACCCTATAAAGTAAATACGTATATTCTTGATTAGTGAAGAAGTTTAAGACGGTCTAGCAATGCCCAAACGTTCGTCTGTGGACATGATATTGTCTATTTTTGAACCCCACCTTTAGTTGGCGTTGAGGTACGATATTATATAAAGCAATTCTGTCCCACCAAGCTAAACACTATAAATTTACTTACTAAATATTTGGAGGATATCTAAGATTCAACCCGGTCGAATATAACGTCTTTACTTGTTTTTGTTTCAAATTGAACACCCTATTATATGCGAATAACAACAATTATACAAAACGATAATAATAATAACAAAAGCATTGACTTTGAACTTTGATTTTTATGTGAAAAAATTTTTTTTACATAAAATTTTCCGGTATTTCTATAAATGAATGTGATTTTTTCATGCTAAAATCTCATACATATCAGCTGTTTTCGATTATTTATTACTTCAACTTGCTACGCTAAAAAATTTGTAAAATGATTTTAGTATTTAATGCTAGATTTTAAAATTAGATTCACATATTAATTTATAATCTCCTATATACATACTTGTAAAGGGTTTTTCAACAAGAACTTTGATTTCTAAAACAAAATAAGCAAAAAATTGTAATGAAGATGATTCAAATTTTTATTGTATTATGAAGAAAAAAGTTCGGCAATTATGAATAAAAAACTATATCTGGCAAATGTCTACCAGTCAGTGATATCCACGTCATCAATAATAGGCCAAAATTGAGTTGTTAACATCACGTGACCTCATTTCCAGCCTCATCTTCGAAAAAACGGCCCAATCACTATTCCAGATTACATAGCGCACCACCCAGTGACACGTTGAGCATGCAAAGGTTTATCAATAATCGCTCTAGCATTTTCAGAAACCCAAATGCGGCAATTTTACTTATTGACAGAAGGTGTCGCAAGGACGATTATGTTGTCCGAAAATATCACCAATTTCACGAAATGCAACTTTAACAGAACCACCATTTTCATAGTGGATTTTAAATATTTTAATGCGATTGAATTCATTGTAACAATTGCCAATCCGTCTACCACGAATATGTACGTCAAATGCTAAATGCCAAAACTATTATGTTTTTGGTGCTGGCACAATTGAAAAACAAAGTTCTTGTTGAAACACCCTTTACTTATTTCTTTTTACATACATTATAAGCAGTGATTAATCCAAAGAGCATGGAGTGCTTTATCAGCGACAATTTGTGATATTGCAGCAAAATAGGGAGTTGTTGATACGAAATTAGTTTATTACCCAGATTTCTTTAAAGGATCCCAAAAATATTCATATGTATTCCATATTCTTTCAACAATAAAATCCATATAAACTAACACAAACTTGAAGAGTGCTTTGAAATGGATGATGTATGAAAACTTTGTTTTCAAGCACACTTTAAGTACGTATTAATTTTTATGAATACAGTAGTAAATATTTAGTTAAAAATAACTTTTAACTGAACAAATGAAAAATATGTTAAAGACTTCAAAACATAATTTGGCTACAAAATTTATTTTGAGACACTCTTCAGGTCCACATTAAATATGATATGTTAGTTATTTTGGACTAAAAATGCATCCTAGTTAACAAATCGTGCGATTTATCATATAGCAAAACTTCTTACCTTATAAATAAACTTTCAGAAACGAATTGAGAATTGCATAAGCAAAATCATAGGGGTCGAAATTTATAGAATTTTACCAATTTTATTCGATATGAGTCTATTTATTAAATAAAGCATGATTATTAATAAATTGTTTGAGGCAATATCTCAAATAAGTCAAAATTAAATATATATATATAATATATATATATATATATATATATATATATATATATATATATATATATATATATATATATATATATATATATATATATATATATAATTAGAAGGCGTAAGTGCGTTTTTTATTTGGAACTTCTCAAAAAATTATAATAATAATAAGTAATTATTGAGTCTTACTGTGAGTATTTCCAGCTTAAATCCTAGCAAGGAAAGCGTTTTTCTTTTGCATGTACTACAACCAATAAAAATACAAATTGCACACATTTAAACAAAAATTATGTCAAAAATGTAAATAAACAAAAAATCCATTAATCCCTTTCGCTTTTATTGAACTGTAATATCTGATTTATATTTGAAAACAGTTACTTTAATGCCAACAATCTATCTACTGTTGCCATAATTAATTTATTTTTGTTTTTTTTTATTAATGTAATCTGTTCAGGTCTTTATGAATTAATAATCTTTATAATATATAATTTATTGTAGGTTTTTCTTATTAAATAACAAGATTAAAGTTTTAAATTAAATAGACAAAAAAAAATCAGCAAAATGCATGTCTAACAGGTCGGTATTATACAAGTACTTAGACAACCTTTTTATTCTTGCGTTATTTGCTCTTTTTTCAGACGGAATAAAATATTTATTATTTGCAAATTGATCCATAAATTAGTGAGCAATTGAAAAGACGTTAACAAGTGTTTTTAACGAAGCATTATTTTAACTACTGTAAGTTTTGATGTTTTTGTTTTTGTTCTTTTTTTTCTTGTATTGAAAATACTATTTTTATAAGCACAAATATGGTAATTTATTAATTGCATTTTACAATTAAATGATATATAATTAAACCATTGCTATGGCAATGGTTCAAAAATGTTCATCATATTCTAAATACTTTTTAAATGTTTTTGAAAGGGATTTTATAAATTGTACCAATTTAAAAATTCCCTTTTATCTTCCTAAAATCATAACTATTTTTTTTTTTTCATACTGGTTATTATTGTAATCCTCATTAAGATTTATTTAAATTCATTCAAAAACTAACATTTTTCAAATCTTCGTTGTCTTGGTCTTGGTAATATAATGATAATATCTTATTAATCTGTTACTAAAGCACATTCAAAATTCAGTATACAAAATTTATAAGTTTAAGTTATAATTCATAAAAAAATTTTTATTATAAACTGCTTGTTGGCGGAATTTTGTATAGAAATTTGTCACATAAGAATATTGCAAGCATAAAATATTTTTTATGAATAAGTAAAAAATCGAAAAAATTAGCACTCGTATTTTCGTTCACATAAGTAAAATCATAGCTTTCTATAAAAAAAAAACAGAAAAAGGATTTATCTTCCACACCTTCTTTGCAATGACTCGCCATTTTCAAGCACAATAAAAACTGCACTTTTTTGTATATTTCGAAAACGGTAGCTTTTGATGCAATTAACTGACACGACTATAAGAAATTCTAAACGGTTTCAAGACCAAAAAAATAAAGAAATTGTAAATTACTTAAGCGAAAAGTGCAAAAGGAAGTTCAAAAAATTTCTTACAATATAGTTTAACTTTTTCTCATCTGTTAACAATTTTTCTCTCAGACCGGCACTTAGGGAAAGACACATACTCATTGAATGTATAGTGCCGGTATTATGAAAAGAAAAAGGTTGTGCTGGAATCAATGGTAATTCGGCTTTTCCAAGCCCATAATACTTATTTACATAATACTATCCAATCTATGAATTAACAGAGCAACAGGCATGCATATAAAAATTGAATGGAAAATCAACCTCCATGCTTAACCAGGAACCATACAAGGATACTATATGTCGAACAGGTGAATTGCTATTTTGAGAGGCAAAGGATAATGCTCGCCGCAGAACGCAATTTTAGAATGCGCACTTTCATTCCTTCAAAATATGTATTGACGGAGTTCATCACTCTCCTAACCAAAAGTCAAATGATTTTGTCACCGTTCATTATATGATAACTGTGTATGCTACTAAAATCTCTAATTAATTCTCTCTTGTTAATTTAATGATCGACCAATTCTGATGTTGCTAAGACTACTGAGTAACTGCACCTAAGATGTGTTGAAAAGGGGCATAGTTATATCCTCTTCCTAGTGTAAACTCACAGAGGGTTTTGTTAGCTAAAATATTTCTAGATTAAAAAGACGACGATCCCGAGTTCGATTTCGCATTCATTCGTGAATATTGTAGTCAATTTTTCTGATCTGCATGGACTATCATATAATAAAGAAGGCATTACAGCACCCTCCTTCATCGCTACTAAAGCAAAAATTCGCTTAATTTAAATCTCAGAAAGACATGATAAATATTCCAAGGCACAAAGGCAAGTGAACATCAGTTTTTGTTATTCAACTTACGCAGCAGAGCAGAACAGCTGTTTTCGAAAGACGCAACCCTTTCATCATCAGTGTTCATGTGTATTGTAATAATAAATTGGGAAAACGTTCACATGTACTTAAGTATAAAATTCAAACCAAAAAAGTTTGGCTTAGGTATGATGGAACAAAAAATTCAGACAAATGGGACATGAAAAAAAAATATCAAACGGTAACACGGGTATTATAACAATACAGTTCTCGTATGCTTTTTCACAATAATATTATAGGAACTTTTGAATCAGATTCAACTAAGCCACCTAATAAGTGGTGACAAACACAATACACATGAGCACTGATGATGAAAGGGTTGCGTCTTTCGAAAACAGCTGTTCTGCTCTGCTGTGTAAGTTGAATAACAAAAACTAATGTTGACTTGCCTTTGGGCCTTGGAATATTTATCATGTCTTTCTGAGATTTAAATTAAAAAATTTCGAACAATTAGCCTATAAAATCTTAATTCAATTTAATATAGCATTATAAAATGTTCGTTAAAATTCGTACTACAAAAAAATTCTCTATGTTCTCAAGTTTCTCTATCTTTTCAATTAGCTTCATTTGCCCTCTCAATACTATCGCCACCTTTCATAGTTACCGCACAGTGCATTGCATGAATAGGGTTCATATCCAGAATACTTTTCTGACGAATTAAATTACAAAAAAAAAAATCAATATTAAATGCAAGAGGTCCTAAAACAGTATGTGCATTTATTTGAATAGAAAAATAACTCCTAAAGTATTTCCTAAGATGTTAAATTTACTCTGCATCACTAAATTTTTAATTTTATTCGTGCTGATTCTTTTTTCAAATTTACAAAAAAAGTTCAAAAATTATTATTGAGTAATTCCTATGCGCATTTCACTGGGGCTAATGCAGATCATAACGTAACCTTTATTCAACATTTTTTAGAATAACTAAAGATATTATTTTAATCTGCCGACTCAATTAAATCAGAAGCTTAAGCATATATCATTGTTATAACAAGAACTCAATAATCACTTATCCCTTTTTTCATTTACATCACATGGAGGGTTAATAAAAGCCCCCATTAGATGAATGTGTTTGGGAAGCACGAGACTATGATTCGACCCTTTTTAAATTACATATGTCTACTCAATTGCATTACATTCAATTACAAGTAATTCCACTATGAATAAAATATCAATAACAAGCAGACGTTACTGACTATAGAGACAGTCACAGTCAGACAGTCTCTACTCGTATTATAATCTTATAAATCGCACACTCTTCCCGTATTTGCACTCGTAGATTTATTAACTAACAGCAATTACATTTTTATTTAAATGTTATACATATTTATAAATACATATGCAATGAAAATCTAAATGAAATCGAAAGTGTTTTTTTTTTGTTCATTTAGCAGTATAAAGAACTTATATATACATATATGATCCCTCTGGGGATGGATATTTGTTTGTATTAAGTTCAATATCAAGACGCTTGCAACAGTATGAAAGATTTGCAGTTGAAATATATTTCATTTTGTTATTACTTTGTATTTTCTACAATTGACAGCTTAATACAAATTAAAACTAGGTTTGGCATTTGCTTTTAATTGACGTCATATATAATTTACATTTCAATTGTAAATCTTTTCACGCTCACATTTACAAAATTTTATAAAACACCAGCACAATGGTAGCCAGAAAACTCTATGCTATTTAAATTTAAATTTAAATTAATTAATTAATATATAGATAAATTAAACATCTTATGACTATTTGTACATTCCTGCATCCAATCTTGTAAAATACTACTTGGCTCGTTACTGTCTACAGAAACATTGTTGCATATTATTTCCTAAATGAATATTTTGATTAAATATCAGTTAATTAAGTTGATTGAACATTTTTTATGCTGAGATTGTAATTGAATTGAATAGATAATCATTGCGAATAGCGTGATTTAGCCAACTTCAAAGAAAGGAAGTTCTTGATAATCTAAACTTGTTTCGTACTTTAAATAGTTGTTTATAAACGTATTAACAAAACGGCCCAATGAATCTTTAAGTGTCTAAGAGAGAGATTGTCATATTTCCACTGTCTACAATTATTCTATTCAAAGAAATTTGTATAATTATGATAGCAATTCTCAAGCTAGGTTTCTATGGAAAATAATTCATATGCCAGCTCTGTGTTGCATCACAATATTAAAGATCAATTGCGATTCTATGCACCCTAGGCGTGACCCTGTCACAAGCACAACTTTTTTTCAACTCGATCCAGCACTCAGAGGAATGCAGTGCATTGCGCCGGAACTAGGAAGGATAGAATAGTATTGAGGGGACAGATGAGAAGATAGAGAATTTTTTTACGGCTAAGAGTGCCATTACATAATATATAGGTCTTCTTATGTAATGGTGAATGGCTTCAATGTTCTTACAGATGGTACGGATATATTTGCTACATTTTATTAAGGACCCATTGGATTAATAACAGCGTTTTAATATAAAGTGTTTTTTAAAAGAAACCAACTTTATTATAATAATGTTTATCATCTGAGATATGGTGTGTCAATGTGAAATGCTTTATACACAGCTATTACGCTAATATTATATTCCACGCCCTTTTTAACGATGTAAAGAGTCTGGAGTTTAAATTCAATCAAATATAACTTATAACTGAGATAAAAGTTGAAAAGCAGTGCAATATCGTAGTTGGTCACAGGAAATTCATATTATTAACAATAAGGGAAATATGTATTTGTTTAAATAACTAAATACCTAATTTTTCGACACAATCGAAACGAAAAACAGCAACTGCAAATTTCGTTAAAAAGTTTTATACACAAGTGATGCGAAGAAACATAAGGGAACAAAAAACATACATAAGATATGTAAGTATTACTTTAAGGAACATTTATATTAAATTCAATTAAAATTTAAAGGCTAATTGTTCGAAATTTTTGTTTTAAATTCAAAAAGACATAATAAATATAATGGAACAAAAAATTCAGAAAAATAGGGCATGAAGAAAATAATCAAACGGCAACACGGGTACTAAAATCAAAATGTGTTACCATCAGTTTGATACAGTTCTCATATGCAAGTTCCTAATAAAATTTGTATACAGTCGACTCCGCTTTACTGGAAATAACCAAACCCCAATTTATTTTCAAGTATCCGATTTTTCCTCTAAAACGTAGTTCGGATTGTTGAAATTTGTTACAGTTAAGCGTACTGCTTAAAATCAGTAAAACAATATCAAATCTGTATAATTTAACGTATAACGAATTCCTCGAAAATGTCTAGCCAGTTGCATTGGCAATATAATAGAAAAATACATTAAAGTACGTAAGAGCGAAAACGACAAATAAATTTCGCCATTTAATTTTTTAACGGACAAAACATGTACAATTTTTTCAGCTTTAAGTTATGCAATCGATTTATAATAAATAAATTTGTCATTGTTTATTTTTCACTAAAGCGAAGAAGGTTTCATACAAAACGTAGTTGTGGACTTGCTTTTCGTTTTGAGTAATACGATATTTTCAGTAAAGCGATGTTTCGCTAAAGCGAAGTAAATAAGACTAGCTGCGTTTAAAATCAGTTCGGGGATTTTTATCGCTTTCAGTAATCCGATTTTTTCAGTAAAGCGTGTTGCGCTAAAGCGGATTCGACTGTAAATAAGAACTGTTATCATATTCAACTAAGCCACCTAATAAGTGGTGACAAACACAATACACATGAGCACTGATGATGAAAGTGTTGCGGCTTTCGAAAACAGCTGTAGGGCAGACTCTACTGTGTAAGTCGAATAACTAAAAACTAATGTTGACTTTCCTTTGTGCCTTGGAGTATTTATCGTGTCTTTCTGAATTTAAAACAAAAATTTCGAGCAATTTATGATTTAGCCTATAAATCATAATTGAATTTAATATATAAGATATATAATTAATAGAAATAAAATAATTCCAGTTAAGCTAGAGGTCTTTTTTTTATAAAATTAGTAAAAATTTTATTTATTAGAATTGAATATTTCTGTAACACTTTGTTACAATCGTCAGGAATAAATAATAGAAAATTTAAATTTTAATAAATAAAATTTTTAATAATTTTATAAAAAGGCCTCGAGCTTAATAAATATAATAAAATAAATAAATAAAATTATAACTAAATAAAATTGATAACTAAATTAAATTGAAAAAATCGCATATGCAATTAACAGAAGTAATCGCTTAAATATGGAATCAAAGATCGGGGAATAACAATAGCGCATAGATAAAACAAACTGTAAGCCCTAAATTTAAAGATTTTAGTTAACAAACTAAATATATATATGTATGTATATATATATATATATATATATATATATATATATATATATATATATATATATATATATATATATATATATATATTGTATAAAAGCTTCAAAGGACTATAAATGCCAGAGAATATAATGTAAAAATAATACAAAATGACATTATCCTGTTGATTTCATTTGACTGAAGTTCTGCGATGTTAGCGATAAATTTGACACGAAAATTTCTTATATTTATTCTTTTTACAAAATTTATTAGATGTATATTGTAGGCAAGTATTTTGTTATACACCTTCTATTTCTAATTACAAATTGACTAAAAAATATTAGCATAATATAAAACAAAATTGTTCAAATGTAATATAAAACAAAATTGTTAAGTTAAATTAATTGTTTAAAATAAAGCCGTATTAACATATTATTTACTGGAGGTTGCTCACAACCGAAATAATTGGTTTGATCATTAAAACTATTTCTACTACTGACCCAAACAAATGATCTTGAAACCTATTCAAAAAAAACAAGTGATGACATTTTCTTTAAAAACGTTGTACGGATGAGTTGTGGCAAATAGTTCCGAACGTATTTCATATTGTTATTATTTTGAAAATAGAAATTCGAATATTTTTATTGATAAATTATCTGTATTTATAAGTTTGTTTTTTTTTTTAATTGTGTTTCAGCAAAAAATATTTCTTTGGTGTTTATTATATGACAACTTTTCTCAAATGTGTTAATACGTCATACGCAATATAAACAAACCGGTACCATCATCAAAATATTGAATTCCGATTGATCATCACTACAGCAAAAAGTGCAATTACACAAAAACGCATGCATCACCAACACGTGATTTCGAATGTGTGCCTTTATGTAAGAACAGTAAGTAATTAAATTTGGTCATGAAAACAACTAAAAATTTTATTGATTTTAATAAACAAAAACCACTGGTTTAAAAGCTAAATGAGTCTCTTATGACAACTTGCTGGATTGATATTAGACTTGGAAATGATTACGCGTGCTTTAAATATAAATATTACTAATATTAATAATAAAAATAATAATAGTAATAATTCTCTATGAACCTGTGAAGTAAAATTCAATCACTTGTCAACATTTTAATCGAAATGCTCACATCGAATATAATCTCTTTTGATGTTTTTATCGGTCCTTTAAAATATTTAAAGTAATAACTGTACATGAGTCCACACATTGCATCAATTTAATCGACTTCTATAGTCAAATAAGGCAATCAAAAAATTAAATTCCCCCAGTTTTTTAAAGCTTTTAATTATCTCTCAAATAATTGGGCATTATTACGGTTGTCGTACTAACTACTACATTCGCATTAGATTAAGCATGTTATTGCATCTATTACAAACTGTCGATTCGATTCAACAACCGTAATAAGCTCCGTTTATTTCAGTCATAAACCTTACCAAGTAAACTTTAAGCACACATTAGCTAAATGAAATGTCAGGGAATATATAAGTGAAACTTCTTCTAAAAAACGTTGATGGTTTTAAAATTTTAAATATTTTTTTCTTTTCTAGTACATAAATTTACCCGCATCAGATTTATGGCTAGCAAAATCCTGTTGCAGTGCCAAATTGGGCTTAAAAAATACAAAATATATATTCGAATTGCAAAAGAAGAAAACGATATCAGTAGATTACCCAAAATGCCCGAAACGGATAAGAATGACGCAAGTTGTAGCTCAAGAGGCAAGTAAAATGTATCGAAAAAAATGTATCGAAAAATAATGTATCGCTAATGTCGTATAATAACAAACTAGACATATAAATGTATCCCTAGACATAAATATTTTAAATTGGTGTAAAGAATATATCGAGAGCTTTACTCAATACCGTCTATGAACCATTTTTTTCAAAATCCCTTTTTATTGGGAAGCTATTTTATTACAATAGTTACATCTCTTTTAATAAAAAAATCAGAGAGAATCAGATTATGAATCCGTAACCATGGCTTAAATATATTGTAGAAGAAATATTGACTTCTATTTAAATATTTTGGATATTAAACAGTTTTTTTGCCTCTCTTTAACAATATTCTATTTCGGTATAATAAATATTCCAGGCCTTACTTTATTTCTAGTGAAATAAATTTCAAAATATTTTATACAACTTTAAAATAAATATGTAAATCCAAAATCGATCTAAGAACAATGAGATATAAAATTTATGGAAAGTCCTTAGTAAACTGGGATGGATTCAAAATTATATATAGAACTATCGTTAAGCTAAACACAAAATTAAAAGAATTTTTTCTGTAGTTTATGTTCTTATAACAATTATTTAAAAATATGTTTACAAAAAAGAAATATAGGGTCCGCCAAATTACGTTTTTTTTTTAAATGCTATAAAAAAACTACTGAATATTTTCTCAGATTTCTTTTTTTATGTGAAAGTACAATCCTTCCGGAAAATAATTTCATTCAAATGCATGGACCGATAACGATCGCCATTGACTGTAACGGCCAGTCCTTGCTCATTTTTGAAGAAAAATGGCCCAACTATACCTCTGGACCAAAATCCGCACCAAACAGTGACTCGTTTTGGGTGCGTCGGCTTTTCAATGTATTCGTGTGGGTTTTCTGTGACCCAAATGCGACAATTTTGCTTGTTCACTTACCACCCAACTCAAAATGAGCTTCATCTTAAAAGATGATTTTTTTGGCAAAATCGGCATCTTCTGTAAGTCGATCGCAGGCCCCCTCAAGCGTAAACATAACCATATTCTTTCAGAGGAAGGATAAAACTAATTATCTGTCAAATCAGACATGAGCTAAGTGTTACCATTCACGAAATAAGCACTAGTTGAAAAAAAACGTTAGATTGCGGACCCTTTATAATGGCATATTTTTTAATTAACTGCTGTATTAATGTTTGTACCGTTTTTACCCAAAAACTTAGTTTCTGAAATGAAGAATGTAAGATCTATCCCAAAAACGTACATTATTTTCAAGAAAGAATTACACTTTCTTTCCACCGCCGACATTAATTGATTGGATAAATATTATTTTCTGATTACTATTAATTTTAACTAACACAACCAAAAATGATGGAATTTATCCTTAAATTATTTATAAGCAAATATCTTTTTATTAAAAATTAAAATAAGAAAATTGCTTCGTAAGAATCAAATCCCAATTTCATAATTTATTTATAGCCCCATTGGAATGAGAAGCATGAAATTTCTAAAACGAAAGTAGCTCATTGCTTCATACTATGAACATGAAAATTCGCCCTCCTATGAAATGAAGATGTATTTGTACGTATCCAGTATTCGCATTGTTGAATATTTTTAAAATACAAATCAAATAAGCCCAAAAATATAATGTTAGGGCTCTATTCGTATTAAATAGCCACCAAAATAGTATAATAAATTAGTGTATTTGACCTCGAGTCGATTTTTTTTCTTCCACGATATATCGATTTGTAAACAATAGATGTTTGAAAAACTAATCGATTTTTATCCGAAAAAATGCCTATCAATGTATTAGTGAAAGTATATTATGAACAATTGATTCGAATGAAAATCATTTAAGACAATATGTACAAAAAACGTTATATTCTTCAATACCCTCCAAATATTTAGTAAGTAAATTTAAAATGTTTAACTTGGTGGGACGGAGTTCCTTTATTTAACATCATACGTCAACGCCCACTAAATGGGGCAGGGTTCAAAAATAGACAATATCATGTTTTCCACAGACGAACCTATGGGCATTGCTAGACCGTTTTAAACTGATCACTGATCAGGAATACATATATACACTTTATGGGGTCCAATTCTCTTTGGGGGGTCCCTCTGGCAAGGGCTGTGGGGTAGACATTTCACCTTTGTCATAAAACTATAAAAATAAATGCTTGGAATAATTATATAGAAAATTAGAGAAAAAAAATTTTTTATAGGGTCATTTATTGGGCAAAGGGGGAGGAGGGGGTAGGGCAGAGTAGTACCAGGTTACGTCTCAGCTTCGTCATTAAAGCTTAAAAATGTTATTTTTAATGAATGTGGGCTTAAGTAAAACAATTTGTCAAATTTTTACACTATTTTTGCATATAATAACGCCCACTAAAGGGGGCGGGGTCCAAAAAAAATTTATTTTATAGCTCCAAGTTTAATGCATTGGGTCTTCTTTAATATAAATATATATCATTTGCTTAACAAAACTACAAAAAAACGTTAGAAATTATGTTGTTTTTTAGAAGTTAGTTTAGTTCTTCTTAGGGGAACTTTTTTCCCTCTTACCCGATTTAGCCCATCTCCGAACTTAACCTGTGCTATCCTCCAAGATACATATATTTATACCAAATTTCAATAGTCTACCTCTATTCGTTTGAAATGAATCGTGATTTCCACAGACGGACGTACGGACGGACATTCTCAGATCGTCTTAGATTTCATCACTGATCAAGAATATATATACTTTATGGGGTCTCAGATGGATATTTCCATATTCTTTTTTGGAGGGTATAATAACAATTTATTTTCGGCAGATTTAAATTTGTCAATCTTTCTTTTACGCGTTTTCCAAAATTTTGTGGTATTTGTGAATATATTTTTCATATAACCAAGTTTTTGCTTCTCCAGGAGATTTTGTAAATTATTATATAACTTTGTAAATTATTATATAGAACTTTTTGCATTTTCCGTGACGATATGGCAAATTATTTTTTCATTTAAAATAAAAGATATTATACAGAAATATTACACTTACCTTAATAAATAAAGCAGGATGTGTTGACTTCTCTAGTAGCAGGTAGCAAACTTTGCAATTAATTTATTTTACGTACATATTAATTTCATTTTAATTATATTGGCTGCTTTTAACCGTACCGGCACACAATGAAGTTACGGAATTCGGAACCGTTGCCTTAGCGGCCGCGCAATATGTATGAACGTACATACATACATATATAGATAAAGCGACGAATCTTTTTATTAGCACTTCTATACCGTTGCGTTACTCGATTCCGATTACGCACGAATTTTTTCTTACGGCGCGACGTTTATACTTTATAAAAAGGCATATACATACATACAAATCATAATCTCCTTGGACCAAAAGTTATACAAAGCCCACCAATTTTTTTCTGTTATAAATTGCATGAAAATTAGAATATATTTTATACAATCTTAAAGCGATTTCCAAGCAGGTCATAATGATAACACTATGCGACAAATGATGACCTTTTGAATAGGGCTAGGTCGTAACTATATGGGTTCGGTTCTACTATCAAATTGTGGTAAAACCCTATACTCAGTTTGGCCAATTTGGTGGCCGTTTTTTTTATGGACCCCCAAAGTTTTCCAATATTAGCATGATGCCCAAAAAAGGTGTCATCAGTGTTTGCCAAATAGCTAATCAGCACTTAAAAATATCGCTTAACTGTGTTCGGCAAAAATGTAGCGAAGAGTAGGAGGAATATTTTTTGCTAAAATTTTATGACAAAAATGTGTTTTATCTTAGAGTTTTTTTAAGAAAGTTAAAGAACAAATTTTTTTTTTCAATTTTTTTATCATAACTTTTAGAAGTCCTGAATTTTGGTACACTATATTTGGGAAAATTGTAGCCATGGTAAAGCTGAACAACTTTTGTGAACATACCATATAATCTGAACGTGTCTAGATACCAAAAATAGGTCATAAAGAATCAGCTTTTACAATTTTATAATAAAATTAAATTTTTTGAATAATAACACTATGATACAAAATAGAAAAAAGTTGAAATACCTGGGACATGATATAATTGTTCTGATAGGTCTTGTCGGGCAGAACGAGACTCCGCCTTTGAAATTTGCGAAACACCTCCAAAATCTTGAGTTACGCTTAAAAAACCGATTTTTCTACCTTGGTTTAGTTATTAGCCTGTATCTTAGTCTAGTGTTAACCGAACTTTGATTTCTCGATGGATTTGGAAAGACAAGACCAAGGCCTTTCAAATGGCATATACATGTATGCAAAGGCATTGAAAATAATATATTTTTCCCAATTTTTTATGATTTTTTTTGTAATTTTTTAAATTTGATGGCGTTTTTCTGTACCATTTTATATGGGAACCGTACTATTTCTGAATTGGTTTCAAACGTGTATTTGTCTGTGTGTAAAATGCAATTTTGCTTTTGAAAATCCGCTAAAAATTTACCGAGCTATATAAATATTTTTTAAGGCACAATTTCGTTAAAATATAATTTTTCATAGATTTACTCAAAACTGTTTTCTTTTTAAGTGGGCGTCTAGAGTAAATTTAACAAAAAGTGTATTTTAACAAAAAATATGTCTCAGTTAAAAGTCCAATAAGTCGGCCAAATTTTAGTGGGTTTTCAAAAATGAAATTTCACTTTATACAGAGGTCAATACAAGTTTGAAATCAATTCAGAAATAGTACGGTTCCTATGTAAAATGGCACAGAAAAACGCCATCAAATATAAAAAAATAATAAAAAAAATCCTAAAAAATGATTTTGATGGGGAAAAATATATTATTTTCAATGCCTCTGCGTACATGTATATACCATTTGAAAGGCCTTGGTCTTGTCTTTCCAAATCCACCCAGAAATCAAAGTTCGGTTGACACTAGACTAAGGTACAGGCTAATAACTAAACCAAGGTAGAAAAACAGGTTTTTTGCCTGTAACTCAAGATTTTGGAGATGTTTCGCATATTTCAAAGACGTAGTCTCGTTCTGCCCGACAAGACCTATCAGAAAAATAATATCATGTCCCAAGTATTTCAACTTTTTTCTATTTTGTATAATAGTGTTATTATTCCAAACATTTAGTTTTATTATAAAATTGTAAAAGCTGATTCTTTATGACCTATTTTTGGTATCTAGACACATTCAGATTATGTTGGTATGTTCACAAAAGTTGTTCAGCTTTAACGTGGCTACAATTTTTCCCAATATAGTGTACGAAAAGTTAGGATTTCCTAAAAGTTATGATAAAATAATTGAAAAAAAAATTTTTTTCTTCAACTTTTTTTAAAAAAACTTTAAGATAAAATACATTTTTGTCATAAAATTTTGGCAAAAAATATTCAACCTACTCTTGGCTACATTTTTGCCGAACATAGTTAAGCGATATTTTTAAGGGCGGATTAGCTATTTGGCAAAAACTTATGACACCTTTTTTTGGGCATCATGCTAATATTGGGAAACTTTGGAGACCCATAATAACAAAACGGTTACCAAATTGACCAAACTGAGTATAGGGTTTTACTACAATTTGATAGTAGAATCGAACCCATATAGTCACGACCTTGCACTTTTTGCACTGTTGCACAGTGTAATTGAAAATGAATTATAGTTAGTTATTATGTTATAAATTTTTATGCAATATTGCTTTAAAAGAGATTGAATTACCATCAATCACAATGATGCAGTTTAATATAGAAAATCTGATTATTTGTGGAATAAAATATCCAAGAAGTGGAAAAATTAAGTTATGCAAAAACGAAGGATATAAAATAATGACACTGGTATTAGACACATGTACGTACCAATAGATAAGTACATAGATAAATGCATGCTTATGCATGTCTCTCAGCTATAGAATATCGTAAAAAAATTCTAAGCAAAAGCCTTTTATAAATAAAATATTTTCAACAATAAAGCAAGGATCAATGGATAAGGCATTCTAGGCATAAACATTGATGTCATAAAATACTGCATTTTACAATTCTATATGTATATATTCCCAAGGACTATATCAGATTTTCTTGGTTCACTCTGAAGAAAAGTGAGCCGATATGTTTAACATATGCTTATGGACATATGCTCGTATAATCATCAAAATACAAATTATTCAAAAGTTTTATTTTTTATTATGTATGTATGTATATGTCGAAACATGCATGATATGTTTGCATAAAGGCAATAATGACTACTGAAGTCTAGTCATAGAGTTTTTTGTGGTTTCCACCAGTATGAAATATATCTATTAAGAATGGTTTCAGTCTGACATTAACGACTTCGAGAGCTGGGCGGAAAAATTCAAATATGAAGCAGTAGAAAAAAGCTGATATATAAATACGTTCATGCATGTTCTATACGTATATAAATTTTACATATGAATATTATGCACATACATAAATAAACAGTAGTAATATGTAATTTTTCAAAAACGTTCATGGGCATTGTAACACTTTTGAGCGTCCTCAGATATATTATGATATTGTCTGCTACGATATTTAAAAATTTCAATTAGTTACAAATTCTCAAAAGTCGTTCTATTAGAATTAGAATCCGAAAATGATACGATTTAAATAAATATGAGAGTTTTTAATAAATGTTCATTTATTGTCGACAGTTTTGTGTTCATCAGTTCTACCCGTCAGCCAATTTATTTATTTTATTACATATAATAGGGTATTCAATTGATCAATTTTTAACTGTGTGTGATTAATTTAAAATTTTACTTTACTTTCGGTTAACAAATATATGTAAGTTCATATATAAACATCTATAGATGTTAAAATTTATATTGCATCTCTTATACCTACAAAAAATCTGTGACCAATGAATTAATTCTCTATACAAATTGTGTCAAATTTTCATAACCAATTTTCATTGTTTGTGCTTTTTGTAGGAGTGTATACAAGTATATAATGAAAACAATTTAAATATGTATTTTATTTTGAAACTAAAGTTCTAAAAACCGCTAAAACCGTGGTAAATGTCTATATGTGACCTACTTGAAAATAATTAATTGGGCCTGTGAAAATGAATAAATTTGTGATTTATACGAAGATCACCTCCCTCCATAGCGTTCAAATATTATGCACTAATCTATGCAATTAAAACCATGTAAAAAGATATCAAAAGTCGTTTTGAAATAGAAATTTATAAAATAAAAGAGGCCAAGCGCTTTTCAAAATAGTTTGATCATCCATATACTCTCAAGTATATGGAAATAATATTTGATAAACTGACTTTCAAGTTTAAAAAACATTTTAATTTTGTATGATATTTTTAATCCAAATTTTTATATGTACGCGGCATAGGTGGATGCACTACCTATACGAAACTCATCCTACTAACAAACAAAGCACTGTGACCGGCAATAAAATACACACATCAATTGAAATGGTTAGATTGCTTAACTTACGTGCTTATTGCAATTAAATTTAAAGAGAATATTTAAGAAGACTAACATCATTCCGACTGATTTGTAACAGTACACAGTCTCTAAAAGTTAAAGAAAATATTTTGAACATTGTTCTTCAATATCAAATTAATAGCAACTACAAACTGCTCTTTAAATTAGTTCAATAAAATCGAAAAACTTATACCAAAAAGAGAATGGTTACGATTCAATAAAAAGTCTAGAGTGTAGAGTAAACATGAACTCGACTCTAAGTTTTAAACGGACATTGAAAAGTTAAGCTATATTTTATTTGGAAATTTATCGAAATTAATTAAATGATGACATGAAAACAGTGGGCAAATCGGGGAATTCGATATCGATCGAATAACTTTGATTTCTTCTATATCATTATTTATAACAAATTAGAAGATTTTTCCAATAGCAAAACTAAGACAAACTAAATCTTAAGCAATTGAAGTAATCGTTCCATTAAAAGAACCTTAAGCTATCGAACTGATTATATTATTATATGTATTACTTATATAAAATCTTGGGACAAATAATTTTTGTGATTTTATTTCTTTAATTTTTAAATTTAATGCAAAATGTAAGAAATTTGTTAACCAACCAATTCAAAATTAAACTCTAACGAAGCGACAAATTTCAACTTCGTTGATCCTATTGAAATAAAAACTCGATCAATTGAAAACCCTAAAATACACTATTTTGCATTTTATTTAATTTTATTAAAACATTTCATTCATTAATAATGAAATACATAATTATGTTACATAATTATGTTATTATACACACTCTTCTACAACAAATATAATATATTTAAAACATATTATATATTCTCTTTACTTTTATCTTATTTTATTTTTTTTTCTCTCTTCTCTTAAACTGCACTTTTTATATATGAAGCTTTTATTTTATTTGCTTTCTGACTAATGCGCATGTGGACACATATATTTATATTAAAAAAAAATAATGCTTATATGCATAAAAAATTATTTTTATACATATATATTTTTTTCTTTTCTTTTTTTCATATTTTTGCATGCTTTCATTTTTTTATTTTCATAATTGCCTAGACCCATTTTTATTTTATATGCATATTTATTTTATTTTTATTAAAATGAAGAATAAAGACACTAATGAATTACCTCTGAAAAGGTAATTATATTTTATGCATTGATTTTATTTACATACTCTGCTTTAAAATGGGCTTATTTTTACTTACTTTTTTTACACTTTCACATACACTCACACATTCATTACGAGCCGTAGGCGACGAGTATTCACGGCGAGAAACGACGGCATCAAATATACGAAACGACCCGACGACACAAATTGCAAACGACCGCCATTTTTACGATTTTCATTGTAGTGCAAAACTGATTTGTGAAATTCTTTTCTATTACTGCATTTACCTATGCCCTCGTATAAGTACGTCCCTTGAATAAGTTTGTTGGTGCACACACATGGTTATTTCAAATTAGTCTTTGATTATAAATTGTTTTATTAATATCTGTATAATAATAAACAAGTCTTGTGGCGTGATCTGTTTCGAATTGGAGAGTAGACTGAAGGATAGAAAGAAAACGTGTGACATACAAAATAATTCACATAGCGGAGTAATAGTTAATGGGTCAGAGTTGCCAAATTAAAAGTGTGGGAAATCTTAAAGGCATCTTATGCTGGTCAAAAACGTGCTATTAATGGTTTGAAATCTCCCTAGAATTTTAAATGTTGTAAATAAGCGAATCGGATTATATATTTTTGGATATGCACACATACTTATGTAAATACGTATCACCTTTTTACATATTAGAAATATAATTAGCACCCCATTAATTTGATTTTCATATAACCTCCCTGCATTTTACTTTCATTTAAATGTTTTTATTAAAAATTAAAACAGAAAGAAGTCCTACTTTGGAATTTTACAATGAAAATAAAAATAAAAAAATTTGAGTTATTTACATACATTGTAGGTAGATAACAGAGTAACGTTACTGACCGCCTGACACACCAGCTCCTAATATAAACGACTATAGATAGAGTGATGATATTTAAGACTTTGGAAAGGGGTAAGAAGGGTAAAATCGGCATTTTTATACCTCGGAAAATACGATAAACGGACTTAAAATTTTAAAAGCATACGAATGTGTATTTTGTAATTTTTTTAAATACATAATATGTATGTATTCCAAGAGGTAAAAGGGAGAAAAACTGAATTTTGGACTCCATATATCTTCTAAACTGCTGAGATCATAAAATATGTGTTATATGGAAGGGGACGAAAGAGGTACCCAAAATGGAGAATTTGGGAAATGGTGCATTTAAAATTCGAGAAAATTCATACATTTGAAACATTTCAAATCTGAATTAAATATTTTCAACTGATATAATGTGTTCTTGAGCAGTGGCGTGAAAGGGAAAATATGTAAATGTAAAAAGGCACTTTTCGAAATATTTGTGCATTATTTGCTTTATTATGCTTTTCAGAAATATTTGGAATATATACTCTTTGAAAAATTTACTTTTTGAGAATGGTACTTTATGAAAAGAATATGTACTCTTATAAATAAAGTACCATTAAGAAATGATATATACTTATTTAGGTGCTTTTAGGTGAAGTTACGTTTTTAAAAGGTACTTTATTAAAAAGGAAGCTGATGAAATTACTTTTAAGAAAATGTATTTATCTTAGGAGTGGTTTTTAAAGAAATGCAATTTAGAACACGTACTACATATTTTATTATTTACGAAAATTGTGCTCTTAAACAAAGGGCAGTTGAATCGAAACGCATAGATGGATGTGTTATATAAAATAAATCAGTCAAGTCGCACAAATGGTGGCTGTAAGATTCGCTAGTAAATTGTAAATTTTCGATTGGGATTTTATATTCAAAGCAAAAGGGATATTTGAAGTCTTTATACACGCGTATCTATTTTCAGTATAAATTCCCAAAGAACTAATTTTGTATTATTTTAAAAAACAAGCAGTGTTAACCGCAGACATCAACCTATCCTAACTTACAACCAATATTATTACCAGATGCATAAAACAAAAAATTGTTTTAAAAAAAGGGGAGCCAGTCTCGTCAGGATTTAGAATAAAATTGCTAGCTATGTTTTTAAAAAACTCCTTGTTATAAGAGGTAGTTGGCATTCTCTCTATATGGATATACTTTCGGAATGCATATAATATAAATAAATAACTACAGAATCAGATTGAAGCCTATTGACGAGTTGGTATAAGTGCCACTGAAATGCGAGAATATAGAGCTAGTTCAAGCACAAGAAATAACTTTTTAACATTTATGAAATTTTTTATTTGACACATTGTTGTCACAATACTTTTAACTTTTCAAAACTGTGGTTGAAGTCTACTGCCGATTTGGTAAATCACCAATGAAATGCATATAGACATTGCTTAACCACCAACAAATAAATTTCATTTTTAACATTTATTTCAACTACTGTTCGTTTAAGGGTGTATATTTAACTTTTCGAATATCTAAACATCTTTAATCACGCGCACGCGGCATATGTATCGCATACAATTCTTGGCAAAAGTAGAAATTCTCATACATCTAAAAAACTCTCCTCATTGCGATCTCTATATGCTTCTATATAACAAGCATATTCGTTGTATGCGCCCTGAAATATTTCATGCGAGTAAAAGAGGCTAATTGTGTATCCAAAACTTATTTTGCATGCCGAACTAATAACTTGAAGGCGTATGCACCAGTGGCACAAATGAATTTTCCATGATTGATACACAAAGAACGCTTCCATCCGCACTCAAATACTACATTTTCCAAATTATTGCTGGAAAATTTTGATGTTTTCCTAAAACTAATTTATTTCCACTACAATTATGCACAAATTTCTTTCAACACGCGCCTAAATCTATAACTGATGATTATTTCTTCTGATTATGTACGGGAATATATTGTTTTTTACAAAAAAAAAACAAATGAATCGGGCAGAAAGGTAAGAAAATTTAAAACATCTTAGAAAATTTTAGCAAATTGTTATAAATTTAAATAAGAAGCTTGGACTTGCAGAGCATTTAAAAGTATATATCATATCATGCAATTAATTTATTTTAAATATTCTAGTTTGTGGTACCCACTGCGTGCAAATGCATATGCCTATTCAAAATGAACAGTAAAGAATAGAAGAAACTGATTTGTTTGTATGTGCTAAACGGGTGTTTCACTAAACCATATCTGACATGATAAAGAATTAATTATTAGCCGTTAAAGCGGAATATTTAACACCGTCCATGCCACTCACATCTACAGCAGATGCAGTTAAAAAATATTATGATGTCTGGCACTCCTAATTATGGTTTGGGCTATCATCCCAGCATGCCTTTGTTTATTTGATTTCTTTCCGCAATTGCTAATAGTAGAATATCTGACATTTATAGTCAAAATTTAATTTTTTTAAAACACCGAAGATGGAGGCAAATCTTTTGTTTTCATCTCTTCCTAACGCCACAAGGGAAGCATACAGCAATGGACCATGGATAACTTAATTTGCATCGAGCAGGATTTCAAATATTATTCAACAAACAGTGAAGGGATGCATGATGTGCTGAAAAGTGATGCATGATCTTAAAGTCAAGGGAAGAAATCAGTTTATCAACCTATTTGATGAGAATACTGTGATCGATGTAGTGGAAATTGTGGGCCATCGGTTAAATACTCAATGAGCCTTTAGAGCTGACGAAGCCATGGAATCGCTGAAAGAATTTTATATAGAAGAATTTCCTTCCGCTGCCGATAAACAAAAATAAGCGCTGATATTAATATTTAAAAAATTACGCTGACAAATATATTTGCTGTATTTACTATTAATTGTTCATAAACACATATAGCCCGTATAAAATTCATATATAGATGTGTATGTAGGACGACAGCAAGATGTAAGTACATACTTAACAATGTTTAACAATATCTGCAAAAATTACATGATCTAATTAATGTTTTGTATGATAAGAACGAAAGGAATATCTTATCAAGCAGTTAAATGTTAATGATTTAAATAACTGCAAAACGAGATCGGTGCTCAGAAACTAGTCTGTTGCTGTTCCCTTTGAGGTGTTTTTAGCTTTTGGAAAAAACATTGGCTGCCTACCTTAACACAGAAGAGACGACACTCAATTGAAGCCAATTATACATGTGAATTTGCCAAAAATAAGTAAAAGATATTCAAACGGAATGTGCAACCTCTTGAAAAGAGGAGAAAAGTGGTGTGGCACTGATACCATGTTCGCATGTATACTCCTGCAGTTTAATTGGCTCGAACACTTCAGCTTCTGCAATTTTATCTATTTGAAACTTTACGGGGAACGTCTCTGCAAACAAGAGACAACTATAAAACCGTCCGGAATTCGGCTTTAACATTTATGGACACTTTTTTGTGATCTTTGAAAGACTTGATGAATAAAAATCATGCATTCATTCACGCGAAAGACACTAATTTGATGATGAGGTTTAAAATTTATTACCTTGGAAATGGTTGGCCCTCTACAATGCATTTTGCCGTGAACGACACACACACACAATAACTGCACACGAGCCGACAAATATTTGACGAAATGATTGTATGAAACTATCGTTTTCACAAATTTAAATGATTTGCACTAGAATTTTTGCACAACTTTTTTAGATTCATTAACTTTTACAAGAATCATCCGATATGTACAACTCGCGCGTAAATTTATAACTGATGCTTCTTTCTGTCTTTCATGTCTGACGTTTCCTAAAATTGGCAATTGATTAACAGAAGGAAAAGGGAAAACTAAAGCTTTTGCTTGTATAAGCTTTATGTATGATTGTGAATTAAACTAAAATTTAAGTATAAATTTTTCATTTTGGATGTGACACCTTCAGCAATTCTTTTACGATACTTTTAAAATTCAATATTTAATGATTTTTATCAGGGCATCAGTGTGCCCTGGATTTTTATAAAACATTCCTGAACGATTTTAACTGAAAAATAAAAATATTTTAAAATCTCATTAATAAGTTCTAAACGGCTTTCTATAATTCTGTTGCAGATGGCCACGATATGAAAAAGCAGCCCTGTTAAGTACAACTAGTGTCTGGCATCACTATTTATCTTACAGCTGTCATCCCATATGTTTTTTGTTTATTTGCTTTATTTCTGCAATTGCCAATTGTTGAATATTTGTCGGCATTTTTAACAAATTTAATCGTTTTGAAAAAATAGCAGTAGGAGGCAAAATATTTTGCTACTCATCCATTCCTGCCGTCACAATTGAGCATCTAATTTACATGTGGTAATGAACCATAAATGCATCGTTTTGTTGCATAGGAGATTTAAGTGGTGCCTTGCATCTATGCATTAATAAAACATTTGCTAAGAACAGCATCGCTGTGAAAATGACTTGACAAATTTATGGAAGAGGCTTTTAAAGAAGCTTGTATGGCTCTTGCTTCTGGAGAGGTGCCCGTGGGCTGCGTTTTTATCTACAACGGTCTCATTATAGCACGCGGCCGCAACCAAGTTAATGCCACGAGAAAAACTCTACTAGACATGCAGAATTTATCTGCATCGATCAGGTTTTAAAATATTGCTCAACAAATAATTTAGACCATTCGGAAGTTTTCCGAAATATATCGGTGGTGGTAACTGTGGAACCATGCATAATGTGCTCGGCAGCGCTGCACGATCTTAATGTCAGGGAAATCGCATATGGATGCGCCAATGATCGATTTGGAGGAAAGACTGGTCGATGTAGCAAATGTTGTGGGTCATCGGCTAAATATTAAAGGGGGCTTAAGAGCTGATGAAGCTATGAAATTGCTAAAAGAATTTTATAAAGGAGAAAATCCTTCCGCTCCAGTTGAAAAAAACAAGCGCTGACACGCTGTAGTACGTACTTCTGTACTTACATATTTACTTATATATTTAGGACCGTCCACAGAGCTTATAGAGCTGGTGTGAACTCATGTATGAATGTGTATGTATATAAACAACAAAATGTAAATGTTTAACAAAATAAAAATTATTATTACAAGAAATATAATAGAATGTTTTATGTAGCAACAACGATAAGAATATTAAGGAGTCATGCTATTTATTGTGCACAAATGGAAAGTAAATCGTTTATTGCTTTAAACTTCAGATTACCAATTTTTAAGCTGCTATTGAAGAAAGATGAGTTATTTATTTAACTTATTACAGAAGGAGCAACATTCAAAGAAACAGGTCAACGTTTGCGTTTGTCTCAACAGGTTAAAGATACAAATATGAAGTGCGTAACCTCTTGCCTGTATTCTCCTGCAGCTTAATTGGCTGAAACAGTTACTATGTTTAACTTCTGTGTATATTTTTGCCACCCAATTAGGATTTAGTTTGATAATTTACGAAAACGTCTCTACAACAAAAGACAAGTTTGAGAACTGACCGAAATTCGACTTTAAAAATTATGCACATACTTTTGTGATTTTGGAAAGGCTACTATGAATCCTTCATTCATACAAAAAACTATATTGCAGATATCACATTTCTAAAATTTATTACCTTCCAAATTGTAGGCCCTCTGTAATGCATTTTGCCGTGAACGGCACACAAACAACACTCGCAACCGAACCGACAAATATTTGACTAAATGATTGTAAGAAGTTATTGTTTTCACAAATTTAAATAATTTGCAATACAATTTTTGCACAACTTTGTTATATTCACTAACTTTTACTAGAATCGTCCGATGCGTACAGCTCGCGCGTAAATTTATAACTGATGCTTCTTTCTGTCTGTTATGTTTGACGTTTGCTAAAACTGTCAGTTGCTTAATAGAAGGGAACGGGAAACCTGAAAGCTCATAAGTATATAGGTTTTTCAATGGTTGTGAGTTTAACTAAGAAGTAATAATTATGTATGCAAATGTGTGCAAATATTCCAATTGTGAATTGTTCTGCAATAAATATGTATTTATATGCTCAGATATGTTTATACATACATATTCAATGTAATTTATTTGGGATAACGTTTAAATTAATTTATTAAAGTTTTTTTGATGTTTTGTGGAATTAGATTGGAATTTGCATATAGACATTCAAAGGAATGCGTCGAGTTAGCACATTGAGTGCCACGTCGTACGTTTCCGTGCGACACCCATTCAGTCGTGGGACGTCATGTTGTACGTTTCCGTACGACAATCACTGTTTTTATTTAGAGCCGTAGTTCTTCTATATATCTACGACACTGAGTGGAGTTTGTTGCGATTTTTAAATAAAGAATCCTTTACTGAACATATTTGCAAAAGCATTCATGGGTCTAGGAAGAGTTTTTGAGGTTTTATAAAGTGAAAATTTACGGAAATGTACGACACAAAAGGGATATCCCAGAAATTGTTGTTTATTACTAATACACTCATTTAACCAAATATATATATATGTTTGGAAAGGTATTCGGCACTCACTGTGTTAATACACACACATATTCGGATAGAAGCACTCGACTGGGAAACCATATAAGAAGATTGTCTATTAAAACAAGAAAAGCATCCTTTATATGTTTTGTTTGCGTCCACGAATTCTTCTTCAATTAACTCAAAATATTATGTGTATTCAATATTATCGGAAAAGTTGGGTAAACTTCGGAAGTATGTAAGAACTCTCTTATATAATTTATTTTAATATAACTCTGTAGGCAATAACACAATAATGCAGATTAAGCAGGTACTCTCTGTTTTACAACAACTACAGCCCAAAAGAAAACAACACTAGTATGCCATAACCACATCGAAATATTTTGGATCGTACTTTTGATTAATATATTTAAAGGCCACCGGCCTCATAATTGATAGATTTAAGTGTTAAATTCATATGTACGTGTGTATTTTGTAGGCAACAAAATGTACTTGTTGAACATTATTTTTAAAAAACAAAATTTGCAAATATTTCAGTACAGAGTATTTTATAACGAAAAGTACATTGATTCGCAAACTAGCAAAATGACATCAGGAACTCAATTATTGCTTTGAACTGCCAAATTTTTTGAAATTTGTTAACTGCCACCTAACTATTGAAAAAAGATTATTAGCTATTTATTTAACTTATTACAGAAGTAACGGAACTCAAAAAAACAGATTAACGGCTGCCTCAAGGGTAAGAGATAAAAAAGGGAGTGCGTAGCCTCTTGCAAAGGGGCGAATAGTGGTGTAGCACTGTTACAATGTTGGTACGCATACTCCTGCAGTTTAATTGGCTGGACCGTTATCATATCCTTCTACAGGTTCATCACCTAATTAGGATTCAATTCGATACTTTACAGGAACGTCTCTACAACAAGAGACAACTTTGAGAATTGTCCCAGATTTGGCTATAAAATTTATGCACATGCTTTTGTGTTATTGGGAAGTTTTGTTGAATAAAAATCATGCATTCATTCATGACAATGACACTAATTTGATCATGTTGAATTGCAGCTATCACATTTCTAAAATATATTACCTTGCAAATGGTTGGTCCTCTACAATGCATTTTGCGTGAACGGCACACAAACAACACTCGCACCCGAATCGACTATATTTGACTAAATGATTGTAAGAAGTTATTGTTTTCACATATTTAAATAATTTGCACTACAATTTTTGCACAACTAATTAGGATTCAATTCACTAACTTTTACTAGAATCATCCGATACGTACAACTCGCGCGTAAATATATAACTGATGCTTCTTTCTGTCTTTTATGTCTGACGTTTCCTAAAATTGGCAATTGATTAATAGAAGGAAAAGGGAAAACTAAAGCTTTTGCTTGTATGAGCTTTATGTATGAAAATAAAATATTTTAAAATCTCATTGGTAAGTTCTAAACGGCTTTCTATAATTCTGTTGCAGATGGCCACGATATGGTGAAAAAGCAACCCTGTTAAGTACAACTAGTGTCTGGCATCACTATTTATCTTACAGCTGTCATCCCATATGTTTTTTGTTTATTTGCTTTATTTCTGCAATTGCCAATTGTGGAATATTTGTCGGCATTTTTAACAAATTTAAACGTTTTGAAAAAATACCAGTAGGAGGCAAAATATTTTGCTACTCATCCATTCCTGCCGTCACAATTGACCAACTAATTTACATGTGGTAATGAACCATAAATGCATCGTTTCGTTGCATAGGAGATTTAAGTGGTGCCTTGCATCTATGCCTTAATTAAAAATTTGCTAAAGATCAGCATCGCAGTGAAAATGACTCTTGACAAATTTATGGAAGAGGCTTTTAAAGAAGCTCGTATGGCTCTTGCTTCTGGGGAGGTGCCCGTGGGCTGCGTTTTTATCTACAACGGTCTCATTATAGCACGCGGCGGCAACCAAGTTAATGCCACGAAAAACGCTACTAGACATGCAGAATTTATCTGCATCGATCAGGTTTTAAAATATTGCTCAACAAATAATTTAGACCATTCGGAAGTTTTCCGAAATATATCGGTGGTGGTAACTGTGGAACCATGCATAATGTGCTCGGCAGCGCTGCACGATCTTAATGTCAGGGAAATCGCATATGGATGCGCCAATGATCGATTTGGAGGAAAGACTGTGGTCGATGTAGCAAATGTTGTGGGTCATCGGCTAAATATTAAAGGGGGCTTAAGAGCTGATGAAGCTATGAAATTGCTAAAAGAATTTTATAAAGGAGAAAATCCTTCCGCTCCAGTTGAAAAAAACAAGCGCTGACACGCTGTAGTACGTACTTCTGTACTTACCTATTTACTTATATATTTAGGACCGTCCACAGAGCTTATAGAGCTGGTGTGAACTCATGTATGAATGTGTATGTATATAGACAACAAAATGTAAATGTTTAACAAAATAAAAATTATTATTACAAGAAATATAATAGAATGTTTTATGTAGCAACAACGATAAGAATATTAAGGAGTCATGCTATTTATTGTGCACAAATGGAAAGTAAATCGTTTATTGCTTTTAACTCCAGATTACCAATTTTTAAGCTGCTATTGAAGAAAGATGAGTTATTTATTTAACTTATTACAGAAGGAGCAACATTCAAAGAAACAGGTCAACGTTTGCGTTTGTCTCAACAGGTTAAAGATACAAATATGAAGTGCGTAACCTCTTGCCTGTATTCTCCTGCAGCTTAATTGGCTGGAACAGTTACTATGTTTAATTTCTGTGTATATTTTTGCCACCCAATTAGGATTTAGTTTGATAATTTACGGAAACGTCTCTACAACAAGAGACAAGTTTGAGAACTGACCGAAATTCGACTTTAAAAATTATGCACATACTTTTGTGATTTTGGAAAGGCTACTATGAATCCTTCATTCATACAAAAAACTATATTGCAGATATCACATATCTAAAATTTATTACCTTCCAAATTGTAGGCCCTCTGTAATGCATTTTGCCGTGAACGGCACACAAACAACACTCGCAACCGAACCGACAAATAGTAGACTAAATAATTGCAAGAAGTTATTGTTTTCACAAATTTAAATTATGTGCACTACAATTTTTGCACAACTTTTTTATTTTCACTAACTTTTACTAGAATCGTCCGATACGTACAGCTCGCGCGTAAATTTATAACTGATGCTTCTTTCTGTCTGTTATGTTTGACGTTTGCTAAAACTATCAGTTGCTTAATAGAAGGGAACGGGAAACCTGAAAGCTCATAAGTATATAAGTTTTTCAATGGTTGAGAGTTTAGCTAAGAAGTAATAATTATGTATGCAAATGTGTGCAAATATTCCAATTGTGAATTGTTCTGCAATAAATATGTATTTATATGCTCAGATATGTTTATACATACATATTCAATGTATTTTATTTGGGATAACGTTTAAATTAATTTATTAAAGATATTATTTGATGTTTTGTGGAATTAGATTGGAATTTGCATATAGACATTCAAAGGAATGCGTCGAGTTAGCACATTGAGTGCCATGTCGTACGTTTCCGTACTACATGACATCCCATCGTGGGATGTCATGTAGTACGTTTCCTTTCGACAATCACTGTTTTTATTTAGAGCCGTAGAAGAAGTAGTTCTTCTATATACGACATTGAGTGGAGTTTGTTGCGATTTTTAAATAAAGAATCCTTTACTGAACATATTTGCAAAAGCATTCATGGGTCTAGGAAGATTTTTTGAGGTTTTATAAAGTGAAAATTTACGGAAATGTACGACACAAAAGGGATATCTCAGAAATTGTTGTTTATTACTAATACACTCATTTAACATATATATGTTTGGAAAGGTTTTCGTCAAAACCGCTAGGCACTCAATGTGTTAATACACATACATATTCGGATAGAAGCACTCGACTGGGAAACCATATAAGAAGATTGTCTATTAAAACAAGAAAAGCATCCTTTATATGTTTTGTTTATGTCCACGAATTCTTCTCCAACTAACTCAAAATATTATGTGTATTCAATATTATCGGAAAAGTTTGGTAAACTTCGGAAGTATGTAAGAACTCTCTTATATAATTTATTTTAATATAACTCTGTAGGCAATAACACAATAAGGCAGATTAAGCAGGTACTCTCTGTTTTACAGCAACTTCAGCCCAAAAGGAAACAACACTAGTATGGCATAACCACATCGAAATATTTTGGATCGTACTTTTCATTTATATATTTAAAGGCCACCGGACTCACAGTTGATGGATTTAAGTGTTAAATTCATATGTATGTACATGTGTACTTTTGTAGGCAACAAAATGTAATTGTTGAACATTATTTTTACAAAACAAAATTTGCAAATATTTCAGTGCAGAGTATTTTATAACGAAAAGTACATTGAGGAATTAAATGTTATTGATTCGCAAACTAGCAAAATGACATCAGGAACTCAATTATTGTTTTGAATTGCCAAATTTTTTTAAATTTGTTAACTGCCACCTAACTATTGAAAAAAGATCATTAGCTATTTATTTAACTTATTACAGAAGTAACAAAACCCAAAGAAACAGATTAACATTTGCCTCAAGGGTAAAAGATAAAAAATGGAGTGCGTAGCCTCTTGCGAAGGGGCGAATAGTGGTGTAGCACTGCTACAATGTTGGCACGTATACTCCTGCATTTTAATTGGCTCGGACCGCTACCATATCCTTCTACAGGTTCATCACCTAATTAGGATTCAATTCGATACTTTACAGGAACGTCTCTACAACAAGAGACAACTTTGAGAATTGTCCCAGATTTGGCTATCAAATTTATACACATGCTTTTGTGTTATTGGGAAGTTTTGTTGAATAAAAATCATGCATTCATTCATGACAATGACACTAATTTGATCATGTTGAATTGCAGCTATCACATTTCTAAAATATATTACCTTGCAAATGGTTGGTCCTCTACAATGCATTTTGCGTGAACGGCACACAAACAACACTCGCACCCGAATCGACTATATTTGACTAAATGATTGTAAGAAGTTATTGTTTTCACATATTTAAATAATTTGCACTACAATTTTGCACAACTTTTTTATATTCACTAACTTTTACTAGAATCGTCCGATACGTACAACTCGCGCGTAAATATATAACTGATGCCTCTTTCTGTCTTTTATGTCTGACGTTTCTTAAAATTGTCAATTTTAATAGAGGGCAACGGGAAATCTGAAAGCTCATATATGTTTGAATGGTTGTGAGCTTAGCTAAGAAGTAAAAATTATGTATGCAAGTGTGTGCAAATATTCCAATTGTGAATTGTTCTCTAATAAATATATATTTATATGCACAGATAATATATTCATACATACATATTCAATGTAATTTATTTGGGATAACGTTGAAATTAATTTATTAAAGATTTTATGTGATTTTTTGTGGAATCAGATTGAAATTTGCTGATGGCATATACACATTCAAAGAAAATGCAACGAGTTAATACATTAAAGCAGGAGCATTTTTCTGTAACACCATATAAGAAGATTGTATACTGAGACAAGGAAGGCTTCCATTGTTTACGTTCACGAATTCTACTTCAACTGAATTAAAATATTTTATGTATTCAATATTATCAGAACAGTTAGGTAAGTTTTGGATATATGTATGTAAGAACTCGTTTATATAATTTATTTTAATATGACTGTAATAATAACACAATAAGGTAAATTTAACAGATACTCCCTGTTCTACATGTTAGAACCGGTAGCAATATTTTGTTTCGTACTTTTCATTCATATATTTAAAGACCACCGGTTGCAGTTGATGGGTTTAAGTTTGTAATTGCTGAACATTATTTTACAAAACTAAATATCTTAACATTGCAAAAACTATTGCACTACAGGATGTTGTATTACGAAAAGTACATTTAGGAATTAAATATTAATATAAAATCTTCTGTTTATTAATTCATACAAGAAGTTAAACAAACCCTCTAACTTGCCCAATTAGATTATTTTGAAGTGAAAATGACTTCGAATGACGTATTGCTTCCGTCTAATAAAATCGATAGAAGTGCTATCTTCTTCGAGTTTCCTTAACTAAACTGAAAAAATTTCTCTGGCAACTACATCAGAAAATGCTATTAAAGTCTATTTATTCAAGTTTAAAAACAAAAAACTGGTTTTATATAATTTTTCGGCTTATTTGTCACAAACGAATAAGTTTAAGCAAGACACGAAAGATAGAATTTTATTAACAAACGAAATGGCTAAACAGTTGGTAGTAATTTTCTGTGTGTTAGCGTATTTTCAGTTTTCCCAAAATGCAGTAGCCGAAAAAGATGTGGAACAAGTGTTTAAGGAAAATGAAATAATACCCGACGTTCTACAGGAAGCTCCGAAGGAATTTTTAAAGGTTAACTTTTAAAATAAAAGTTATCAACTATACTCAAACGTTACTTAATAGTGTTCCATTAAAGTATATATGTATGTATACATGCATATGTATTTACCACATTTGTATGTAAACACGTACAAATAATTTATAAAAACTGGATTAGAGAGCGACATTCCAATGATTAGAAAAATCATCTTAAGGGCCATCATAACAACTTCATGTTAGTTAAAAGTGTTTTATATTTACAATTTCACTTCCATAAAGTGTACTGCAAGGTGAAGGCAGTTTCATCCAACTGCTAGTTTAAAGCAACGTTATAATAATGAATTTTTTTTCAACCACATGAAGTTGTAATAATGGCCCTAAGCAATATAAATTTGAACTCTAACAAAGAAATGTTTAGTGTAACATAATATGACAGATTATCAAAAATTTAGTAATTCTGAAGAAATCTACATTTTTACATTATGGCGAGAATTTTTTTTAGATGGGAGGAATGTCGGTAGACCAAAGAATGTGTTTAATTGTTTACCATCTATCTATTTGTAGTTGAATTTATTTTCCACTATTACTACAATTTGTAGGTATCATATGGAAATGACTTCATGGTTGATAGAGGCAATGAACTGACACCAACTCAAGTAAAATTGCAACCTCAAGTAGAATGGGAGGCCAAAGATGATGAATACTACACGCTAATTATGACTGATCCGGATGCACCAAGTCGTGCCAAACCAAAAGTAAGAGAATTTCGTCACTGGTTGGTAGCCAATATACCGGGTAATAAAATTGATCAAGGAGAGGTTGTTGCTGAATATGTGGGTTCAGGACCACCAAAGGACACTGGGCTGCATCGTTACATATTCCTGTTGTACAAACAACCAGGAAAAATAGTCATTAATGAACCTCATGTTGCTAACAATTCACGACGCAATAGACCCAATTTTAAGGCTGCTAATTTCGCCGCAACATATAATTTGGGTTCTCCCCTGGCTGGAAATTTTTATCAAGCCCAATATGATGATTATGTACCGATCGTGCATCAGCAGTTATCCGAGGATAATTAAATTATGCCTTACTTTATATAAAATAAAAATTTATTAATTTTTTTACACAAAAGGTTAAACACTATTTGAAATTAGTATTCCTGCATGTGTTCCTTAAAAATAGTATGCTTTCGCCAAATGTATTCTTTACTTTCCAGCTGCAGTAGCTAAAGGATTTCTTAATACTAAAATGACAGAATCTCCTCGCAAAAACATTTTCGATATAAAACGATCTTTGTTAACAGGCTTTACTTTCTTTTTACCTTTGCCCGTACGGGGTATTTCGGTCCACATCTCTTTGACATTTTCCAATACCATATTACAGTGCCGGTCAAATGCTTTAACTCTACCCAAAAGTTTTTTGTTGTTGCGGCAATTAATTAAAACTTGGGTATTATTCTTGACCGATTGTGTTAGTACTGACAATGGACCGGTATTGAACTCCTCCTCTTCCTGCCGTGCCAATTCCTCAGGAGTCAATTCGGATTTAGGTTTGACAAGAGCCCTGAAGCAGCAATGTTTCCGCGAAAACAATATTTTAGGTTAGATTTTCTCTCTTTAAAATTTCAAGTTTAAAATACTTACATGTTAAGTTATTTAATATTAAAGACTCTATTAATAAAATATTTATTAATATGTTTTGAAATATACTTTTTGCAAACGTTTATTAAACTTGTATTTTTGTGCAGATGTTTGTGGTTTTCCAACTTCTCTTTTCCACCATTAATCGCCGGTATGACATTTGTCGTGTTTTTTGTAAGGCTTGTTGCCAGACTGTTGCAACTGGTTTGTATTCCGAAAAACCGGGAAATAATTTCAGAAGGGGATGAAGGAATTAACAAATGGAAGTTTGTTTCCTGGGAAATAATATTGATACATTGGATATATTGGTGTTTTTGCATCCCAAGTTTAAGAAATTTGTATCAAAGATATATATTTTGACAGTCCAGCAAAGCAAAAATTGAAGCAACACATTGGCTATCGACAACACCTGTTATTAATTCTCGTCGCCTTACTGACGTTTGTTAAAGCAAAGTTATATACGACTACGTTTGAACGTTGCCAACAAAGCGAATTCATACCTTATGAATTCGCCTTGGTTACCAACGCGAATATATAGCTGTTGATATACCTTGAACGTTACCTCCTCGATATAACGATGTAAATATACAGGGCGAATAAAAATAAGGTGGTGTCGATTTAGCTGCCTTAACTTTTAGCAGGTTTCTTTATAAAACTTATTTCCAAGGTACAACACAACAAAATGGCATTCCAACTTGCTGATTTCACTCTTCGATTCATATGTTATTATTTCGCTTTGATGCAAGCTACCTAGCCGCGAATTGTATAAGACAACGGCGGCATTTAATAAATAGTCGGCCACTGCATAATTTTTAAGGTATTATTCAGCTTTGATTTTACCTGGTTATGGTTTTACCACTGTTCCAGAATTTTGCTAAGTGATTTACAGTAACGTAAATTTTTTGATGTATTAAATTAAATACAATTAAACTAAAGAGATAAGTAAAATTTCGAATGTCTGACGAGGAGCAACCAACCAAAAAATGTAAAATGTCCGAAGCTCTTCAACAGCAGCCAATGGCAAAGGATGTCAAAATATGTGCCCATTGGGTGAAACGTAAAAAACGAAATTGTAAGATGAGTGTGGCCGATGGTAAGGATTACTGTGCCGAACATTCCGTTAGTTTGGAAACAGATTCAGATCGTATTCCTTGCCCTTTGGATGGAAGGCACACAGTTTATAAAACGAAATTAAATAAACATATTAAAATTTGTAACGCTCGAACTACAAGTGACCAGCCAGAATACATACAAAAAAATGTAAACGTAGGCGATGATAAGGAGATACCGGACCAAGAGGATTTCAAAGATATAAAATTAAATGAATTGGAGGATAACGAATTTTATCACATTATAGACAAAGTTAAGGAACTAAATAAAAAATATATAGATAATAAAATAGAAAAACTTGAATGTCATCACAAGTGCATGGATGAGTTGTTGGCTAAAGAGGAATATGGCAAGGAATCACGCAAACATTTATTACAGTTGGCGGCTTTATTGGGAATTCTGGAAAATAAGGGTAAAATTGAAAATTCTACAGTTTTTTTAGAATTTGGAGCCGGCAAAGGCCAATTGGCTGTTAATTTGGCGAAATTACTAGAAGATAAACATAACTCCCAAGTAATTTTGGTTGATCGTATGTCTTTACGTCACAAAAAAGATAATAAAATAACAGATCGTCTCTTGGTACAACGTATAAAAGCCGATATAGCAGATTTTTGTATAGATAAACTTAGCACTTTGAAAAAATTCGATCACTGCGTTGCAGTTTCTAAACATTTATGCGGTGGAGCTACAGATTTGGCGCTGCGTTGCATTACGCAGTCTTCAGAAAAATTAACAGAACTTGTTTTAATTGCATTGTGCTGTCATCATCGTTGCGATTGGCGTTCCTTTGTGGGAAAAGAATTTCTTAGAGATAATGAAATTTCGCAGCGAGAATTTGTTATTATTACTAAAATGGTGGGTTGGGCCGTTTGTGGTACCGGCATGAGTAGAGAACGACGCAAAGCTTTAGAAGAACAGGAACTGACGCCAAAAGAGATTACAGAAATAGCAGAGAACCGTCGCTTAACTTTGACCGAACGTGAAACTATTGGTTTCATGTGCAAACGGGTTTTAGACTATGCTCGTTTACAATATTTGCAGCAGCACGGCTATGATGCTAAATTGCACTACTACGTTTCTAAAGAGGTTACATTAGAAAATGTAGTTTTATTAGCGGGAAGAAAAAATGTATCATGAGTTGTTCCTTTAAGGATTTTTATTTATTATTGTTAACTGCATTTTGAATAAAATCTTTATTTTTAACAAAAACTTTGAAATGTATATTAATTAATATTAATGGTTGGGGAGCTCTTACATGGATATATCAGAATATTAGTGTTACTATAAGAAAATAAGTGGATAAATAAAATAGGCCTGTTCTGTAAATCGCGTCGTTTAGAAATCGTGTGATTTTAGAAAATTAGCTCCACTAATAGAAATATTTTTCCAAACTTTTTTCAATATTGCTGTTATATATAGCCTCAAATGTCATATACAGAAGAAAACTGCCGTATCTTATATTAAGAACGTTTTCAGGATCATGATTTATTTTTGAATTCACTCGATATAAACCGACGTGATGTCTGTATGTTTCATGAACAAATGTCTCATAAATTAATTTTAAAAATTTCCGAATATATTACATTGAATATACATAAGTATATGTATATACATAGGTATGTATAAGTATATACATAGGTATATGTAATAGAGAAAAATATATAATTGAAATATTTGCACACATTTGCATACATAATTTACTTCTTAGCTAAACTCACAACCATTGAAAAACTTATATACTTATGAGCTTTCAGGTTTCCCGTTCCCCTCTATTAAAATTGACAATTTTAAGAAACGTCAGACATAAAAGACAGAAAGAAGCATCAGTTATAAATTTACGCGCGAGCTGTACGTATCGGACGATTCTAGTAAAAGTTAGTGAATATAAAAAAGTTGTGCAAAATTGTAGTGCAAATTATGTGAAAACAATAACTTCTTACAATCATTTAGTCAAATATAGTCGGTTCGGGTGCGAGTGTTGTTTGTGTGCCGTTCACGCAAAATGCACCGTAGAGGACCAACCATTTGCAAGGTAATATATTTTAGAAATGTGATAGCTGCAATTCAACATGATCAAATTAGTGTCTTTGGCATGAATGAATGCATGATTTTTATTCAACAAAACTTCCCAATAACACAAAAGCATGTGCATAAATTTGATAGCCAAATCTCGGACAGTTCTCAAAGTTGTCTCCTGTTGTAGATACGTTCCCGTAAAGTATCGAATTGAATCCTAATTGGGTGATGAACCTGTAGAAGGATATGGTAACGGTCCGAGCCAATTAAAATGCAGGAGTATACGTGCCAACATTGTAGCAGTGCTACACCACTATTCGCCCCTTTGCAAGAGGCTGCGCACTCCATTTTCTATCTTTTACCCTTGAAGCAAATATTAATCTGTTTTTTAGAGTTTCGTTACTTCTGCAATAAGTTAAATAAATAGCTAATAATCTTTTTTCAATAGTTAGGTGGCAGTTAACAAATTTCAAAAAATTTGGCAGTTCAAAACAATAATTGAGTTCCTGATGTCATTTTGCTAGTTTGCGAATCAATAACATTTAATTCCTCAATGTACTTTTCGTTATAAAATACTCTGCACTGAAATATTTGCAAATTTTGTTTTGTAAAAATAATGTTCAACAATTACATTTTGTTGCCTACAAAAGTACACATGTACATACATATGAATTTAACACTTAAATCCATCAACTGTGAGTCCGGTGGCCTTTAAATATATAAATGAAAAGTACGATCCAAAATATTTCGATGTGGTTATGGCATACTAGTGTTGTTTCCTTTTGGGCTGAAGTTGTTGTAAAACAGAGAGTACCTGCTTAATCTGCCTTATTGTGTTATTGCCTACAGAGTTATATTAAAATAAATTATATAAGAGAGTTCTTACATACTTCCGAAGTTTACCCAACTTTTCCGATAATATTGAATACACATAATATTTTGAGTTAATTGAAGAAGAATTCGTGGACGCAAACACAACATATAAAGGATGCTTTTCTTGTTTTAATAGACAATCTTCTTATATGGTTTCCCAGTCGAGTGCTTCTATCCGAATATTTGTGTGTATTAACACAGTGAGTGCCGAATACCTTTCCAAACATATATTTTTTTGTTTAAATGAGTGTATTAGTAATAAACAACAATTTCTGGGATATCCCTTTTGTGTCGTACATTTCCGTAAATTTTCACTTTATAAAACCTCAAAAACTCTTCCTAGACCCATGAATGCTTTTGCAAATATGTTCAGTAAAGGATTCTTTATTTAAAAATCGCAACAAACTCCACTCAGTGTCGTAGATATATAGAAGAACTACGGCTCTAAATAAAAACAGTGATTGTCGTACGGAAACGTACAACATGACATCCCACGACTGAATGGGTGTCGCACGGAAACTTACGACGTGGCACTCAATGTGCTAACTCGACGCATTCCTTTGAATGTCTATATGCAAATTCCAATCTAATTCCACAAAACATAAAATAATATCTTTAATAAATTAATTTAAACGTTATCCCAAATAAAATACATTGAATATGTATGTATAAACATATCTGAGCATATAAATACATATTTATTGCAGAACAATTCACAATTGGAATATTTGCACACATTTGCATACATAATTATTACTTCTTAGCTAAACTCTCAACCATTGAAAAACTTATATACTTATGAGCTTTCAGGTTTCCCGTTCCCTTCTATTAAGCAACTGACAGTTTTAGCAAACGTCAAACATAACAGACAGAAAGAAGCATCAGTTATAAATTTACGCGCGAGCTGTACGTATCGGACGATTCTAGTAAAAGTTAGTGAATATAAAAAAGTTGTGCAAAAATTGTAGTGCACATAATTTAAATTTGTGAAAACAACAACTTCTTGCAATTATTTAGTCTACTATTTGTCGGTTCGGTTGCGAGTGTTGTTTGTGTGCCGTTCACGGCAAAATGCATTACAGAGGGCCTACAATTTGGAAGGTAATAAATTTTAGATATGTGATATCTGCAATATAGTTTTTTGTATGAATGAAGGATTCATAGTAGCCTTTCCAAAATCACAAAAGTATGTGCATAATTTTTAAAGTCGAATTTCGGTCAGTTCTCAAACTTGTCTCTTGTTGTAGAGACGTTTCCGTAAATTATCAAACTAAATCCTAATTGGGTGGCAAAAATATACACAGAAATTAAACATAGTAACTGTTCCAGCCAATTAAGCTGCAGGAGAATACAGGCAAGAGGTTACGCACTTCATATTTGTATCTTTAACCTGTTGAGACAAACGCAAACGTTGACCTGTTTCTTTGAATGTTGCTCCTTCTGTAATAAGTTAAATAAATAACTCATCTTTCTTCAATAGCAGCTTAAAAATTGGTAATCTGGAGTTTAAAGCAATAAACGATTTACTTTCCATTTGTGCACAATAAATAGCATGACTCCTTAATATTCTTATCGTTGTTGCTACATAAAACATTCTATTATATTTCTTGTAATAATAATTTTTATTTTGTTAAACATTTACATTTTGTTGTCTATATACATACACATTCATACATGAGTTCACACCAGCTCTATAAGCTCTGTGGACGATCCTAAATATATAAGTAAATATGTAAGTACAGAAGTACGTACTACAGCGTGTCAGCGCTTGTTTTTTTCAACTGGAGCGGAAGGATTTTCTCCTTTATAAAATTCTTTTAGCAATTTCATAGCTTCATCAGCTCTTAAGCCCCCTTTAATATTTAGCCGATGACCCACAACATTTGCTACATCGACCAGTCTTTCCTCCAAATCGATCATTGGCGCATCCATATGCGATTTCCCTGACATTAAGATCGTGCAGCGCTGCCGAGCACATTATGCATGGTTCCACAGTTACCACCACCGATATATTGCGGAAAACTTCCGAATGGTCTAAATTATTTGTTGAGCAATATTTTAAAACCTGATCGATGCAGATAAATTCTGCATGTCTAGTAGCGTTTTTCGTGGCATTAACTTGGTTGCCGCCGCGTGCTATAATGAGACCGTTGTAGATAAAAACGCAGAAGCAAGAGCCATACGAGCTTCTTTAAAAGCCTCTTCCATAAATTTGTCAAGAGTCATTTTCACTGCGATGCTGATCTTTAGCAAATTTTTAATTAAGGCATAGATGCAAGGCACCACTTAAATCTCCTATGCAACAAAACGATGCATTTATGGTTCATTACCACATGTAAATTAGTTGGTCAATTGTGACGGCAGGAATGGATGAGTAGCAAAATATTTTGCCTCCTACTGGTATTTTTGCAAAACGTTTAAATTTGATAAAATGCCGACAAATATTCCACAATTGGCAATTCCAGAAATAAAGCAAATAAACAAAAAACATATGGGATGACAGCTGTAAGATAAATAGTGATGCCAGACACTAGTTGTACTTAACAGGGTTGCTTTTTCACCATATCGTGGCCATCTGCAACAGAATTATAGAAAGCCGTTTAGAACTTACCAATGAGATTTTAAAATATTTTATTTTCATACATAAAGCTCATACAAGCAAAAGCTTTAGTTTTCCCTTTTCCTTCTATTAATCAATTGCCAATTTTAGGAAACGTCAGACATAAAAGACAGAAAGAAGCATCAGTTATATATTTACGCGCGAGTTGTACGTATCGGATGATTCTAGTAAAAGTTAGTGAATTGAATCCTAATTAGTTGTGCAAAAATTGTAGTGCAAATTATTTAAATATGTGAAAACAATAACTTCTTACAATCATTTAGTCAAATATAGTCGATTCGGGTGCGAGTGTTGTTTGTGTGCCGTTCACGCAAAATGCATTGTAGAGGACCAACCATTTGCAAGGTAATATATTTTAGAAATGTGATAGCTGCAATTCAACATGATCAAATTAGTGTCATTGTCATGAATGAATGCATGATTTTTATTCAACAAAACTTCCCAATAACACAAAAGCATGTGCATAAATTTTATAGCCAAATCTGGGACAATTCTCAAAGTTGTCTCTTGTTGTAGAGACGTTCCTGTAAAGTATCGAATTGAATCCTAATTAGGTGATGAACCTGTAGAAGGATATGATAACGGTCCAGCCAATTAAACTGCAGGAGTATGCGTACCAACATTGTAACAGTGCTACACCACTATTCGCCCCTTTGCAAGAGGCTACGCACTCCCTTTTTTATCTCTTACCCTTGAGGCAGCCGTTAATCTGTTTTTTTGAGTTCCGTTACTTCTGTAATAAGTTAAATAAATAGCTAATAATCTTTTTTCAATAGTTAGGTGGCAGTTAACAAATTTCAAAAAATTTGGCAGTTCAAAGCAATAATTGAGTTCCTGATGTCATTTTGCTAGTTTGCGAATCAATGTACTTTTCGTTATAAAATACTCTGTACTGAAATATTTGCAAATTTTGTTTTTTAAAAATAATGTTCAACAAGTACATTTTGTTGCCTACAAAATACACACGTACATATGAATTTAACACTTAAATCTATCAATTATGAGGCCGGTGGCCTTTAAATATATTAATCAAAAGTACGATCCAAAATATTTCGATGTGGTTATGGCATACTAGTGTTGTTTTCTTTTGGGCTGTAGTTGTTGTAAAACAGAGAGTACCTGCTTAATCTGCATTATTGTGTTATTGCCTACAGAGTTATATTAAAATAAATTATATAAGAGAGTTCTTACATACTTCCGAAGTTTACCCAACTTTTCCGATAATATTGAATACACATAATATTTTGAGTTAATTGAAGAAGAATTCGTGGACGCAAACAAAACATATAAAGGATGCTTTTCTTGTTTTAATAGACAATCTTCTTATATGGTTTCCCAGTCGAGTGCTTCTATCCGAATATGTGTGTGTATTAACACAGTGAGTGCCGAATACCTTTCCAAACATATATATATTTGGTTAAATGAGTGTATTAGTAATAAACAACAATTTCTGGGATATCCCTTTTGTGTCGTACATTTCCGTAAATTTTCACTTTATAAAACCTCAAAAACTCTTCCTAGACCCATGAATGCTTTTGCAAATATGTTCAGTAAAGGATTCTTTATTTAAAAATCGCAACAAACTCCACTCAGTGTCGTAGATATATAGAAGAACTACGGCTCTAAATAAAAACAGTGATTGTCGTACGGAAACGTACAACATGACGTCCCACGACTGAATGGGTGTCGCACGGAAACGTACGACGTGGCACTCAATGTGCTAACTCGACGCATTCCTTTGAATGTCTATATGCAAATTCCAATCTAATTCCACAAAACATCAAAAAAACTTTAATAAATTAATTTAAACGTTATCCCAAATAAATTACATTGAATATGTATGTATAAACATATCTGAGCATATAAATACATATTTATTGCAGAACAATTCACAATTGGAATATTTGCACACATTTGCATACATAATTATTACTTCTTAGTTAAACTCACAACCATTGAAAAACCTATATACTTATGAGCTTTCAGGTTTCCCGTTCCCTTCTATTAAGCAACTGACAGTTTTAGCAAACGTCAAACATAACAGACAGAAAGAAGCATCAGTTATAAATTTACGCGCGAGCTGTACGCATCGGACGATTCTAGTAAAAGTTAGTGAATATAACAAAGTTGTGCAAAAATTGTATTGCAAATTATTTAAATTTGTGAAAACAATAACTTCTTACAATCATTTAGTCAAATATTTGTCGGTTCGGTTGCGAGTGTTGTTTGTGTGCCGTTCACGGCAAAATGCATTACAGAGGGCCTACAATTTGGAAGGTAATAAATTTTAGAAATGTGATATCTGCAATATAGTTTTTTGTATGAATGAAGGATTCATAGTAGCCTTTCCAAAATCACAAAAGTATGTGCATAATTTTTAAAGTCGAATTTCGGTCAGTTCTCAAACTTGTCTTTTGTTGTAGAGACGTTTTCGTAAATTATCAAACTAAATCCTAATTGGGTGGCAAAAATATACACAGAAGTTAAACATAGTAACTGTTTCAGCCAATTAAGCTGCAGGAGAATACAGGCAAGAGGTTACGCACTTCATATTTGTATCTTTAACCTGTTGAGACAAACGCAAACGTTGACCTGTTTCTTTGAATGTTGCTCCTTCTGTAATAAGTTAAATAAATAACTCATCTTTCTTCAATAGCAGCTTAAAAATTGGTAATCTGAAGTTTAAAGCAATAAACGATTTACTTTCCATTTGTGCACAATAAATAGCATGACTCCTTAATATTCTTATCGTTGTTGCTACATAAAACATTCTATTATATTTCTTGTAATAATAATTTTTATTTTGTTAAACATTTACATTTTGTTGTTTATATACATACACATTCATACATGAGTTCACACCAGCTCTATAAGCTCTGTGGACGGTCCTAAATATATAAGTAAATATGTAAGTACAGAAGTACGTACTACAGCGTGTCAGCGCTTGTTTTTTTCAACTGGAGCGGAAGGATTTTCTCCTTTATAAAATTCTTTTAGCAATTTCATAGCTTCATCAGCTCTTAAGCCCCCTTTAATATTTAGCCGATGACCCACAACATTTGCTACATCGACCAGTCTTTCCTCCAAATCGATCATTGGCGCATCCATATGCGATTTCCCTGACATTAAGATCGTGCAGCGCTGCCGAGCACATTATGCATGGTTCCACAGTTACCACCACCGATATATTGCGGAAAACTTCCGAATGGTCTAAATTATTTGTTGAGCAATATTTTAAAACCTGATCGATGCAGATAAATTCTGCATGTCTAGTAGCGTTTTTCGTGGCATTAACTTGGTTGCCGCCGCGTGCTATAATGAGACCGTTGTAGATAAAAACGCAGAAGCAAGAGCCATACGAGCTTCTTTAAAAGCCTCTTCCATAAATTTGTCAAGTCATTTTCACAGCGATGCTGTTCTTAGCAAATGTTTTATTAATGCATAGATGCAAGGCACCACTTAAATCTCCTATGCAACAAAACGATGCATTTATGGTTCATTACCACATGTAAATTAGATGCTCAATTGTGACGGCAGGAATGGATGAGTAGCAAAATATTTTGCCTCCTACTGCTATTTTTTCAAAACGATTAAATTTGTTAAAAATGCCGACAAATATTCAACAATTGGCAATTGCAGAAATAAAGCAAATAAACAAAAAACATATGGGATGACAGCTGTAAGATAAATAGTGATGCCAGACACTAGTTGTACTTAACAGGGCTGCTTTTTCATATCGTGGCCATCTGCAACAGAATTATAGAAAGCCGTTTAGAACTTATTAATGAGATTTTAAAATATTTTTATTTTTCAGTTAAAATCGTTCAGGAATGTTTTATAAAAATCCAGGCACACTGATGCCCTGATAAAAATCATTAAATATTGAATTTTAAAAGTATCGTAAAAGAATTGCTGAAGGTGTCACATCCAAAATGAAAAATTTATACTTAAATTTTAGTTTAATTCACAATCATACATAAAGCTTATACAAGCAAAAGCTTTAGTTTTCCCTTTTCCTTCTGTTAATCAATTGCCAATTTTAGGAAACGTCAGACATGAAAGACAGAAAGAAGCATCAGTTATAAATTTACGCGCGAGTTGTACATATCGGATGATTCTTGTAAAAGTTAATGAATATAAAAAAGTTGTGCAAAAATTGTAGTGCAAATCATTTAAATTTGTGAAAACGATAGTTTCATACAATCATTTAGTCAAATATTTGTCGGCTCGTGTGCAGTTATTGTGTGTGTGTGTCGTTCACGGCAAAATGCATTGTAGAGGGCCAACCATTTCCAAGGTAATAAATTTTAAACCTCATCATCAAATTAGTGTCTTTCGCGTGAATGAATGCATGATTTTTATTCATCAAGTCTTTCAAAGATCACAAAAAAGTGTGCATAAATGTTAAAGCCGAATTCCGGACGGTTTTCAAAGTTGTCTCTTGTTTGCAGAGACGTTCCCGTAAAGTTTCAAATAGATAAAGCTGCAGAAGCTGAAGTGTTCGAGCCAATTAAACTGCAGGAGTATACATGCGAACATTGTATCAGTGCCACACCACTTTTCTCCTCTTTTCAAGAGGTTGCACATTCCGTTTGAATATCTTTTACTTATTTTTGGCAAAATCACATGTATAGTTTGCTTCATTTGAGTGTCGTCTCTTCTGTGTTAAGGTAGGCAGCCAATGTTTTTTCCAAAAGCTAAAAACACCTCAAAGGGAACAGCAACAGACTAGTTTCTGAGCACCGATCTCGTTTTGCATTTGTTTAAATCATTAACATTTAACAGCTTGATAAGATATTCCTTTCGTTCTTAACATACAAAAATTAATTATATCATTTCATGTTTGCAGATTTTGTTAAACATTGTTAAGTATGTACTTACATCTTGCTGTCGTCCTACATACACATCTATATATGAATTTTATACGGGCTATATGTGTTTATGAACAATTAATAGTAAATACAGCAAATATATTTGTCAGCGTAATTTTTTAAATATTAATATCAGCGCTTATTTTTGTTTATCGGCAGCGGAAGGAAATTCTTCTATATAAAATTCTTTCAGCGATTCCATGGCTTCGTCAGCTCTAAAGGCTCATTGCGTATTTAACCGATGGCCCACAATTTCCACTACATCGAGCACAGCATTCTCATCAAATAGGTTGATAAACTGATTTCTTCCCTTGACTTTAACATCATGCAGCACTTTTCAGCACATCATGCATCCCTTCACTGGTTGTTGAATAATATTTGAAATCCTGCTCGATGCAAATTAAGTTATCCATGGTCCATTGCTGTATGCTTTGCTTGTGGTGTTAGGAAGAGATGAAAACAAAAGATTTGCCTTCGGTGTTTTCAAAAAATTCAATTTTAGTTAAGAATGTCAGATATTCAACTATTGGCAATTGCGGAAAGAAATCAAATAAACAAAGGCATGATGGAATGATAGCCCAAACCATAATTAGGACTGCCAGACATCATAATATTTTTGAACTGCATCTGCAGTAGATGTGAGTGGCATGGACGGTATTAAATATTCCGATTTAACGGCTAATAATTAATTCTTTATCATGTCAGATATGGTTTAGTGAAACACCCGTTTAGCACATACAAACAAATCAGTTTCTTCTATTCTTTACTGTTCGTTTTGAATAGGCATATGCATTTGCACGCAGTGGGTACCACAAACTAGAATATTTAAAATAAATTAATTGCATGATATGATATATACTTTTAAATGCTCTGCAAGTCCAAGCTTCTTATTTAAATTTATAACAATTTGCTAAAATTTTCTAAGATGTTTTAAATTTTCTTTCCTTTCTGCCCGATTCATTTGTTTTTTTTTTTTGTAAAAAACAATATATTCCCGTACATAATCAGAAGAAATAATCATCAGTTATAGATTTAGGCGCGTGTTGAACGAAATTTGTGCATAATTGTAGTGGAAATAAATTAGTTTTAGGAAAAAATTCAAAATTTTCCAGCAATAATTTGGAAAATGTAGTATTTGAGTGCGGATGGAAGCGTTCTTTGTGTGTCAATCATAGAAAATTCATTTGTGCCACTGGTGCATCCGCCTTCAATTCATTAGTTCGGCATGCAAAATAAGTTTTGGATACACAATTAGCCTCTTTTACTCGCATGAGATATTTCAGGGCGCATACAACGAATATGCTTGTTATATAGAAGCATATAGAGGTTGCAATGAGGAGAGTTTTTTAGATGTATGAGAATTCCTACTTTTGCCAGGAATTGTATGCGATACATATGCCGCGTGCGCGTGATTAAAGATGTTTAGATATTCGAAAAGTTAAATATACACCCTTAAACGAACAGTAGTTGAAATAAATGTTAAAAAGTTATTTCTTGTGCTTGAAGTAGCTCTATATTCTCGCATTTCAGTGGCACTTATACCAACTCGTCAATAGGCTTCAATCTGATTCTGTAGTTATTTATTTATATTATATGCATGCAAAAAGTATATCCATATATAGAGAATGCCAATTACCTCTTATAACAAGGAGTTTTTTAAAAACATAGCTAGCAATTTATTGTAAATCCTATGCATCTGGTAATAATATTGGTTGTAACTTAGGATAGGTTGATGTCTGCGGTGAACACTGCTTGTTTTTTAAAATAATACAAAATTAGTTCTTTGGGAATTTATACTGAAAATAGATACGCGTGTATAAAGACTTCAAATATCCATTTTGCTTGGAATATAAAATCCCAATCGAAAATTTACAATTTAGTAGCGAATCTTACAGCCACCATTTGTGCGACTTGACTGATTTATTTTATATAACACATCCATCTATGCGTTTCGATTCAACTGCCCTTTGTTTAAGAGCACAATTTTCGTAAATAATAAAATATGTAGTACGTGTTCTAAATTGCATTTCTTTAAAAACCACTCCTAAGATAAATACATTTTCTTAAAAGTAATTTCATCAGCTTCCTTTTTAATAAAGTACCTTTTAAAAACGTAACTTCACCTAAAAGCACCTAAATAAGTATATATCATTTCTTAATGGTACTTTATTTATAAGAGTACATATTCTTTTCATAAAGTACCATTCTCAAAAAGTAAATTTTTCAAAGAGTATATATTCCAAATATTTCTGAAAAGCATAATAAAGCAAATAATGCACAAATATTTCGAAAAGTGCCTTTTTACATTTACATATTTTCCCTTTCACGCCACTGCTCAAGAACACATTATATCAGTTGAAAATATTTAATTCAGATTTGAAATGTTTCAAATGTATGAATTTTCTCGAATTTTAAATGCACCATTTCCCAAATTCTCCATTTTGGGTACCTCTTTCGTCCCCTTCCATATAACACATATTTTATGATCTCAGCAGTTTAGAAGATATATGGAGTCCAAAATTCAGTTTTTCTCCCTTTTACCTCTTGGAATACATACATATTATGTATTTAAAAAAATTACAAAATACACATTCGTATGCTTTTAAAATTTTAAGTCCGTTTATCGTATTTTCCGAGGTATAAAAATGCCGATTTTACCCTTCTTACCCCTTTCCAAAGTCTTAAATATCATCACTCTATCTATAGTCGTTTATATTAGGAGCTGGTGTGTCAGGCGGTCAGTAACGTTACTCTGTTATCTACCTACAATGTATGTAAATAACTCAAATTTTTTTATTTTTATTTTCATTGTAAAATTCCAAAGTAGGACTTCTTTCTGTTTTAATTTTTAATAAAAACATTTAAATGAAAGTAAAATGCAGGGAGGTTATATGAAAATCAAATTAATGGGGTGCTAATTATATTTCTAATATGTAAAAAGGTGATACGTATTTACATAAGTATGTGTGCATATCCAAAAATATATAATCCGATTCGCTTATTTACAACATTTAAAATTCTAGGGAGATTTCAAACCATTAATAGCACGTTTTTGACCAGCATAAGATTCTTTTAAGATTCCCCACACTTTTAATTTGGCAACTCTGACCCATTAACTATTACTCCGCTATGTGAATTATTTTGTATGTTACACGTTTTCTTTCTATCCTTCAGTCTACTCTCCAATTCGAAACAGATCACGCCACAAGGCTTGTTTATTATTATACAGATATTAATAAAACAATTTATAATCAAAGACTAATTTGAAATAACCATGTGTGTGCACCAACAAACTTATTCAAGGGACGTACTTATACGAGGGCATAGGTAAATGCAGTAATAGAAAATAATTTCACATATCAGTTTTGCACTACAATGAAAATCGTAAAAAATGGCGGTCGTTTGCAATTTATGTCGTCGGGTCGTTTCGTATATTTGATGCCGTCGCTTATCGTCGTGAATACTCGTCGCCTACGGTTCGTAATGAATGTGTGAGTGTATGTGAAAGTGTAAAAAAAGTAAGTAAAAATAAGCCCATTTTAAAGCAGAGTATGTAAATAAAATCAATGCATAAAATATAATTACCTTTTCAGAGGTAATTCATTAGTGTCTTTATTCTTCATTTTAATAAAAATAAAATAAATATGCATATAAAATAAAAATGGGTCTAGGCAATTATGAAAATAACAAAATGAAAGCATGCAAAAATATGAAAAAAAGAAAAGAAAAAAATATATATGTATAAAAATAATTTTTTATGCATATAAGCATTATTTTTTTTTAATATAAATATATGTGTCCACATGCGCATTAGTCAGAAAGCAAATAAAATAAAAGCTTCATATATAAAAAGTGCAGTTTAAGAGAAGAGAGAAAAAAAAATAAAATAAGATAAAAGTAAAGAGAATATATAATATGTTTAAAATATATTATATTTGTTGTAGAAGAGTGTGTATAATAACATAATTATGTAACATAATTATGTATTTCATTGTTAATGAATGAAATGTTTTAATAAAATTAAATAAAATGCAAAATATTGTATTTTAGGGGTTTCAATTGATCGAGTTTTTATATCAATAGGATAAACGGAGTTGAAATTTGTCGCTTCGTTAGAGTTTAATTTTGAATTGGTTGGTTAACAAATTTCTTACATTTTGCATTAAATTTAAAAATTAAAGAAATAAAATCACAAAAATTATTTGTCCCAAGATTTTATAAAAATAATACATATAATAATATAATCAGTTCGATAGCTTAAAGTTCTTTTAATGGAACGATTACTTTAATTGCTTAAGATTTAGATTGTCTTAGTTTTGCTATTGGAAAAATCTTCTAATTTGTTATAAATAAAGATATAGAAGAAATCAAAGTTATTCGATCGATATCGAATTCCCCGATTCGCTCACTGTTTTCATGTCATCATTTAATTAATTTCGATAGATTTCCAAATAAAATATAGCTTAACTTTTCAATGTCCATTTAAAACTTAGAGTCGAGTTCATGTATACTCTACACTTTAGACTTTTTATTGAATCCTAACCACTCTCTTTTTGGTATAATTTGTTCGATTTTATTGAACTAATTTAAAGAGCAGTTTGTAGTTGCTATTAATTTGATATTGAAGAACAATGTTCAAAATATTTTCTTTAATTTTTAGAGACTGTGTACTGTTACAAATCAGTCGGAATGATGTTAGTCTTCTTAAATATTCTCTTTAAATTTAATTGCAATAAGCACGTAAGTTAAGCAATCTAACCATTTCAATTGATGTGTGTATTTTATTGCCGGTCACAGTGCTTTGTTTGTTAGTAGGATGAGTTTCGTATAGGTAGTGCATCCACCTATGCCGCGTACATATAAAAATTTGGATTAAAAATATCATACAAAATTAAAATGTTTTTTAAACTTGAAAGTCAGTTTATCAAATATTATTTCCATATACTTGAGAGTATATGGATGATCAAACTATTTTGAAAAGCGCTTGGCCTCTTTTTTTATAAATTTCTATTTCAAAACGACTTTTGATATCTTTTTACATGGTTTTAATTGCATAGATTAGTGCATAATATTTGAACGCTATGGAGGGAGGTGATCTTCGTATAAATCACAAATTTATTCATTTTCACAGGCCCAATTAATTATTTTCAAGTAGGTCACATATAGACATTTACCACAGTTTTAGCGGTTTTTTGAACTTTAGTTTCAAAATAAAATACATATTTACAATGTTTTCATTATATACTTGTATACACTCCTACAAAAAGCACAAACAATGAAAATTGTTTATGAAAATTTGACACAATTTGTATAGAGAATTAATTCATTGGTCACAGATTTTTTGTAGGTATTAGAGATGCAATATTTATTTTAACATCTATAGATGTTTATATATGAACTTATATATATTTGTTAACCGAAAGTAAAATAAAATTTTAAATTAATCACACACAGTTAAAAATTGATCAATTGAATACCCTATTATATGTAATAAAATAAATAAATTGGCTGACGGGTAGAACTGATGAACACAAAACTGTCGACAATAAATGAACATTTATTAAAAACTCTCGTATTTATTTAAATCGTATCATTTTCGGATGTTCTAATAGAACGACTTTTGAAAATTTGTAACTAATTGAAATTTTTAAATATCGTAACAGACAATATCATAATATATCTGAGGACGCTCAAAAGTGTTACAATGCCCATGAACGTTTTTGAAAAATTACATATTACTACTGTCTATTTATGTATGTGCATAATATTCATATGTAAAATTTATATACGTATAGAACATGCATGAATGCTCTCTTCTGTTGCTTCATATTTGAATTTTTCCGCCCAGCTCTCGAAGTCGTTAATGTCAGACTGAAACCATTCTTAATAGATATATTTCATACAGGTGGAAATCACATAAAACTCTATGACTAGACTTCAGTAGTCATTATTGCCTTTATGCAAACATATCATGCATGTTTCGACATATACATACATAATGAAAAATAAAACTTTTGAATAATTTGTATTTTGATGATTATATGAGCATATCTCTATAAGCATATGTTAAACATATCGGCTCACTTTTCTTCAGAGTGAACCAAGAAAATCTGATATAGTCCTTGGGAATATATATAGAATTGTAAAATACAGTATTTTATGACATCAATGTTTATGCCTAGAATGCCTTATCTATTGATCCTTGCTTTTTTGTTGAAAATATTTTATTTATAAAAGGCTTTTGCTTAGAAGCTTTGTTATGATATTCTATAGCTGAGAGACATGCATAAGCATGCATTTATCTATGTACTTATCTATTGGTACGTATGTCTAATACCAGTGTCATTATTTTATATCTTTCGTTTTTGCATAACTTAATTTTTCCACTTCTTAGATATTTTATTCCACAAATAATCAGATTTTTTATATTAAACTCCATCGTTGTGATTGATGGTAATTCAATCTCAATTAAAGCAATATTGCATAAAAATTTATAACATAATAACTAACTACAATTTATTTTCAATTACACTGTGCAACAGTGCAAAAAGTGCAAGGTCATGAATATATGGGTTTGATTTTACTATCAAATTGTAGTAAAACCCTTTACTCAATTTGGTCAATTTGGTGACCGTTTTGTTATTATGGGCCTCCAAAGTTTCCCAATATTAGCATGATGCCCAAAAAAAGGTGTCATAAGTTTTTGCCAAATAGCTAATCAGCACTTAAAAATATCGCTTAACTATGTTCGGCAAAAATGTAGCCAAGAGTAGGTTGAATATTTTTTGCCAAAAATTTATGACAAATACATTTTATCTTAGAGTTTTTTTTAATAAAGTTGAAGAAAAACAATTTTTTTTTTTTCAATTTTTTTATCATAACTTTTAGGAAATCCTAAGTTTTCGTACACTATATTTGGAAAATTTGTAGCCACAGTAAAACTGAACAACTTTTGTAAACATACCAACATAATCTGAACGTGTCTAAATACCAAAAATAGGTCATAAATAATCAGCTTTTACAATTTTATAATAAAACAAAATATTTTGAATAATAACACTATGATACAAAATAGAAAAAAGTTGAAATACCTGGGACATGATATTATTTTTCTGATAGGTCTTGTCGGGCAGAACGATACTCCGTCTTTGAAATTTGCGAAAGACCTCCAAAATCTTGAGTTATGCTTAAAAAACCGATTTTTCTACCTTGGTTTAGTTATTAGCCTGTATCTGAGTCTAGTGTCAACCGAACTTTGATTTCTGGGTGGATTTGGAAAGACAAGACCAAGGCCTTTCAAATGGTATATATATGTACGCAGAGGCATTGAAAATAATATATTTTTCTTCATCAAAATAATTTTTTGTGATTTTTTTTGTCATCTTTTAAATTTGATGGCGTTTTTCTGTACCATTTTATATGGGAACCGTATAATTTCTGTTTTATGCTAAAACGTGTATTTGTCTGTGTGTAAAATGCAACTTTGCTTTCGAAAATCCGCTAAAAATTTACCGAGCTATATAAATATTTTTTAGGGCACAATTTTGTTAAAATATAATTTTTCATAGATTTACTCAAAACTGTTTTGTTTTTAAGTGGGCGTCTAGAGTAAATTTAACAAAAAGTGTATTTTAACAAAAAATATGTCGCAGTTAAAAGTCCAATAAGTCGGCCAAATTTTAGTGGGTTTTCAAAAATGAAATTTCACTTTATACAGAGGTCAATACAAGTTTGAAATCAATTCAGAAATAGTACGGTTCCTATGTAAAATGGCACAGAAAAACGCCATCAAATATAAAAAAATAATAAAAAAAATCCTAAAAAATGATTTTGATGGGGAAAAATATATTATTTTCAATGCCTCTGCGTACATGTATATACCATTTGAAAGGCCTTGGTCTTGTCTTTACAAATCCACCCAGAAATCAAAGTTAGGTTGACACTAGACTAAGGTACAGGCTAATAACTAAACCAATGTAGAAAAATCGGTTTTTTACCTGTAACTCAAAATTTTGGAGGTGTTTCGCAAATTTCAAAGACGGAGTCTCGTTCTGCCCGACAAGACATATCAGAAAAATAATATCATGTCCCCCCAGGTATTTCAACTTTTTTCTATTTTGTATCATAGTGTTATTATCCAAAAAATTTAGTTGTATTACAAAATTGTAAAAGCTGATTCTTTATGACCTATTTTTGGTATCTAGACACGTTCAGATTATGTTGGTATGTTCACAAAAGTTGTTCAGCTTTACCGTGGCTACAATTTTCCCAAATATGGTGTACGAAAAATGAGGATTTCCTAAAAGTTATGATAAAAAAATTGAAAAAAAAAATTTGTTCTTTAACTTTCTTAAAAAAACTCTAAGATAAAACACATTTTTGTCATAAAATTTTAGCAAAAAAATATTCCTCCTACTCTTGGCTACATTTTTGCCGAACATAGTTAAGCGATATTTTTAAGTGCTGATTAGCTATTTGGCAAAAACTTATGACACCTTTTTTTGGGCATCATGCTAATATTGGGAAACTTTGGAGGCCCATAAAAACAAAACGGTCACCAAATTGGCCAAACTGAGTATAGGGTTTTACCACAATTTGATAGTAGAACCGAACCCATATAGTCACGACCTAGCACTTTTTAAAAGGTCTTCTTTTGTCGCATAGTGTTATCATTATGACCTGCTTGGAAATCGCTTTAAGATTGAATAAAATATATTCTAATTTTCATGCAATTTATAACAGAAAAAAATTGGTGGGCTTTGTATAACTTTTGGTCCAAGGAGATTATGATTTGTATGTATATGCCTTTTTATAAAGTATAAACGTCGCGCCGTAAGAAAAAATTCGTGCGTAATCGGAATCGAGTAACGCAACGGTATAGAAGTGCTAATAAAAAGATTCGTCGCTTTATCTATATATGTATGTACGTATATACATATTGCGCGGCCGCTAAGGCAACGGTTCCAAATTCCGTAACTTGATTGTGTGCCGGTACGGTTAAAAGCAGCCAATATAATTAAAATGAAATTAATATGTATGTAAAATAAATTAATTGCAAAGTTTGCTACCTGCTACTAGAGAAGTCAACACATCCTGCTTTATTTATAAAGGTAAGTGTAATATTTCTGTATAATATTTTTTATTATAAATGAAAATATAATTTGCCATATCGTCACAGAAAATGCAAAAAGTTCTATATAATAATTTACAAAGTTATATAATAATTTACAAAATTTCCTGGAGAAGCAAGAAACTTGGTTATATGAAAAATATATTCACAAATACGCGTAAAAGAAAGATTAACAAATATAAATCTGCCGAAAATAAATTGTTATTTTATACCCTCCAAAAGAGAATATGAAGGGTATATTCATTATGTTATTCCTTTTGCAACGCAGCGAAATATCCATCTGAGACCCCATAAAGTATCTATATATATTCTTGATCAGTGATGAAATCTAAGACGATCTGAGCATGTCCGTCCGTCCGTCTGTGGAAATCACGATTCAGTTCAAACGATTAGAGGTAGACTATTGAAATTTGGTATAAATATATGTATCTTGGAGGATAGCACAGGTTAAGTTCGGAGATGGGCTAAATCGGGTAAGAGGGAAAAAAGTTCCCCTAAGAAGAACTAAACCAACCTCTAAAAACAACATAATTTTTAAAGTTGTTTTTTGTAATTTTGTTAAGCAAATGACATATTTTTATATCAAAGAAGGCAAAACGCATTAAACTTGGAGCCATTAAATAAAAAATAATAATTTTTGGAGCCCGCCGCCTTTAGTGAGCGCTATTATATGCAAAAATAGTGTACAAATTTAACAAATTGTTTTACTTAAGCCTACGTTCCTTAAAAATAAAATTTGTAAGCTTTAATGACGAAGCTGAGACGTAACCTGGTATTACTCTGACTTATACCCTCCTCCCCCTTTGCCACCTAAATGACCCAACCAAAAAAATAAGTTTTTTTTTCTTAAATTTTGTATATAATTATCCCAAATATTTATTTTTAGAGTTTTATGACAAAGGTGAAATGTCTTCCCCACAGCCCTTGCCAGAGCGACCCCGCCAAAATACAGTTTTAATACGCTCCAAAGAGAATTGGACCCCATAAAGTATATATATTATTGATCAGTCATCAAGTCTAAGACGGTCTAGCAATGCTCGTCTGTGGAAAACATATTTTCTATTTTTTAGCCCCGCTCCCTTTAGTGGCCGTTGACGTACGATATTATATAAAGCAACTCTGTCCCACCAAGTTAAACATTTTAAATATACTTACTAAATATTTGAAGGGTATTTAAGATTCGACCCGGTCGAATATAACGTTTTTGCTTGTTTTTAATATTGCAAAAGTCACGACATTTTGGTTTATTGATTTATGAAAACAAAATCCTTACCAATATCGATGTTTTTTGAAAAGAAGAGGAAAATATTTCACAAGATTGCAATTAATTTCACTTATATATTTTTGATATCTACTTAATGAGATTGGTTTGTAATATAAGCGGAATAACTATGATCAGAGTTGTTATAGCAATCTGGCAAAGGCTGTGGGGGAGACATTTCACATTTGTAATAAAACTCTAAGAATAAATCTTTGGGATACCACAGTATTTGTTATGGTTTTTTTTGCATCTAACAAATAATCACATTTGTAGATATAACATTTTTATTATGTTAATAAAATCGTTGTCATATGTTGGATATTTTTAAATTTTGCGAAATGACGTATTTTGAACTAGCAGACTACAATAAATAAAAAAATTACTTTATTATTCATTAAGCTCGAGGTCGTTCTTCATATAAAATTATTTCAGTTTTCTATATTATTCAATATGTCGTCAACAATTTTTTACCATCATCAGGAATAATTACTCGACCCTGATAAATAATAAAATAAATTACTAAAATATAAAAAGTTATTAGCAATTAATAAAAAAAAGTTAATTTTGATTTATTTGTTAGATAGAAAGTTTTACATTTTCCGTGACGATATAATGAATACCACTAGTGTAAAGTTTTGTCATCCAATTTACACATTGACTTATGGCAATGATGAAAAGTAGTAGAGTCAACTGTTTTGCAAATAAATGGCAATGCCTGGAAAATATTAAAGCATAATGAGCTTGGAATCATATACATATATACATTTTATTTTGTTTTATGTGTTCAATTTTCGTCTACGTAACAAAATACGCAATATTGCGTCTAGTTAAAAGAAGTCAATAATTGCAATAATTATTTTGCATTTGTCAACATATTGTGAAGGAGTCATGTTGGTGTTTGTCTTAGATAAAAAATAGTTATATGTTGCTACCACACGCTGTACTCATTGACTAGTTCTTTAAAATCTAAAAACAGTTCTGTAATGCTGCCATCTTTCAAGTCCTAGTTTGTAAGTTTTTCGTTGGGTTGAATAATTTGAAGATTTTAAATATTTAAAATTTTACACACTTTTATCCAACGTGAATGAAGTCGCGTTTCCAGAGATGTAATGTTCTCATTGTGCTCATAAAAGCTTTATAACATAAATGTAGTGTACAAATTTGTTTTATAAACGGTTGTTAATAACAAATATTGTTTTTAATATAATAAATTCCTTTCTCCTCAAGTTACTGCAATGATTTTAAAAAGTTTAAAGATATTTAACAGTATCAAATCTGGCTTTAAATATTTTAACGACAAATGAAAACCGAATGCTTTTAAAAGTTTTGTTGGCTTGAATTTATTTAAAAGCTTTTACTTAGATAAACATTAATAATAATCTAATGGTTGTGTGTATAACTTTTATGCTGAGTATAGACGCTACAAAACATATATGTTATGCATATCAAGCTGTCGTACTAATGAAATAAGTATTCTTTGAAGTGCGAATATGAACAAATTTTTACTGGGCGCTTTGTTAAGTACATATTACATAAGCCTACATTCCTTAAAAATAAAATATTTAAACTGTAATAACGAACCTGAGACGTAACCTGGTACTACTCTGCCCTACCCCCTCCTCCCTTTTGTCCCCAAATGACCCTATAAAATTTTTGTTGTTGTTGTAATTTTGTAGTTAATTATCCCAACCATTTATTTTTAGAGTTTTATGACAAAGGTGAAATGTCTCCCCGACAGCCCTTGCCAGGGCGACCCCGACAAAATACAGTTTTAATACCCTCGAAATAGAACTGGACCCCATAAAGTATATATATTCTTGATCAGTGATGAAGTCTGAGACGATTTAGCAATGCCCATACATTCGTCTGCGGAAAACATGATCCCGCCGCCTTTAGTGGGCGTTGACGTACGATATTATATGCAAAAATAGTGTAAATATTGAAAAATTTTTATTCCTTAAGCCTATAAGAAGCTGAGATGTTCTCGTATCTTGCAGAGGTGAAACGTCTCTCCCACGGCCCTTTCCGGAATGACTCTCTCAAAATAGAGATTTAGAATTGGGTACAGAAATGCTTTAAAGGAACATTGTCGCACCAAGTTAAACATTTTAAATTGACTTACTAAATATTTGGAGGGTATTTAAGATTCGACCCGGTCGAATATAACGTTTTTACTTTTTTTTTCTTGGATTTGAATATATGTATCAGTTTTGGAGGGTCGAGTCTTCTCTCAGTCATGAATATTTTGTCGAATTCTTCCGATCAGCATTAGTATATAATTGTGGCAGTTCTTGCCTGCTTCTTTCAGTGACGGAGGCATAGCACTGGGGTCATTGGATATAACTGACAGCGAATGACACTATCATATAATAAAGAATAGAGTAACAGCACCCTCCTTTGTCGGTCCTGTAGCAAAATAAATTAGCCGGCGAAGTAAAAAGGTTGAAATAGCTACAAAAAATTCGCTATCTTCTCATCTTTCTTCATCTGTCCCTTCAATACTATCCCCTCCTTTCTAGTTCCGGCGTAATGCACTGCATATGTAGGAGTCATCCCTTGAGTGCTGGTCCGGATTAAAAAAAAATCAGAATCATGTACTATGTATTTATATAGATGTCGCTTTCATTATAGGTTTTTCTTAAGTATTTGTTGTAATTTTGTAACTATTCTATCTTTGGCATTTAACATTTTTATTTTTAACTACTTTCTTTGTTTTTATATGTATGTATGTACATATATACATATATATATATATATATATATATATATATATATATATATATATATATTTAAAACTAAAAATAAACAAATACAAATATTTAAAACCTCAATTCTCTTGATCATTCAAGTTGAAAGAAAATTTCTGTAATTGAAAAATTTCATGCGTGTTATAATATGATTGTACTTAACATTTCATCAAAAGTTATTTAAACATTTATGATTCCTATATTAATTACTATTATCAAGCGAATTCTCAACGATAATAAAGTCATTAGATGCACATACAAAAATGTGAAAAAAGTTCACATCATAGAAATTAGTTGAGCAAATTACAAAGTGTAAGAAAATGAATAATTTCAACACAAAATTGATATATCATATTCTTATTTACAAAACTGGCATGTACAACAGCCAAAGATATTATTTCTGTCAATTGGTTGTGAATTTTAACAACAACGGTTAATATATTTTAATATATCAAATTCGCATGTTATTATAAAAAACAGATTGTAAATAAAGATTATGAAAAAAAATTAGTTGGTTTTAGGTTTACGTGTACGCCACTAAGTGCACGTACTCAACTTATGCCAAGAACTCGAATTGGGGTGATTGGTACTAGATTCACACTTCTGGAATGTAATCAGTTTCCTTTTTCCGATTTCTGATCGTGTAAAGTCATTTACTATATTTTTGTCTACAGACTATTACCGACCTCTGATCAAGGTGTAAGGTCATCTAATATATGGTTGTCTAAAAATTCGCCAAACGATAAAAAGATAGGCGTGAGCTTTCGTAAACAAAGTGGAAAATTCTCTATTCCACTTTTAATTGCTGGGATGTCTGCCTATCGCCCAGTGCCTCATTGTGACTGCAACAATCCTCGAATTCTTTTTATTTCTTCGTTATATGCAACAATTTTTAATCAATTCACATGCAAATTTTCCAATAACTCTTTTTGATCGAAAAAAAAACATTTAATTAAAATAAGTTAAAAAATATAATTTTAATATAATAAAATATAATGATGAGGGAGCATCAGGGAGGTAGAAAAACAAAATAGATTTATTTCGAATAAAATTTGTTTGTTGTGTTTTTTTGAATTTCAAATCCTATGGTTTTGCTTGTGTAATTCTCAATTAATTTTTGGGAGTTTATGTATTAGCGGAGAGGTTTTGTTATTTTGGAATTAGGTTAAAGTCTACTGATGATTTGGAGTAAGAAATAATGAAATGCAGGCATATAGACATACTTGACCACATAACAAACAAAAATCACTAAAAATTAAAATTTTTAACAAAACTCCTATGACGAATTATATCCCACCTTAAGCAAGAACAACAGCAAAGCCCTTAAATCATTGTGTATAAAATAATACAGTATATAGTCCTATTGAAATCGGATGATAAGACTACTATCCAAAAATTTACGTTTTTACTGCGGCACGAACTTTTGGAATAATTCTTAGATACATTTTGTCTGCTGAATCCGAAAATGATTTAATTTTTTTTCTAGTTGGTTCTAATTTTCGAGCTATAATTTTTTTTCGGAAAAGTAGCTTTGTACGACTAATATTAATATAATTGAAAAACGAATTCCCCTATTCAATCAGCAAAAAAAAAAAAAAACCAAAAAAAAAAGTCAAACTTCAACGACACTTTGTCTTTAAGTCGTACTAACGATACTTTTTAATCTACTCAGCAGTACCCATGTGAAGATAAATTTAATTTATTTGGTAAATAATTGGAGGGTATGTATTTAATATTCGACTCAGTCGAATATAACGTTCTTACTTGTTTATATCTAGATTGGTTGTCATGTCTACTGTTAGATCTATTTCGTTACATATGCAATAAGAACATATGTACATATTTATAAATTATTATTAAACATTGAAAAATAATATAAACCTTGGGAATGACACCGTTGTTATTAATATCGGACAAAGCCCTTCTTCTATACTTTAATTAAATGTACATGTACAACTTTTAATGTGTTTTTTTTATCTTGGACCAGCACTCAAGGGATGACCCCTAATGCATCGCGCCAAAACTAAAAACGAGGGGATAGTATTGAGGGGACAGATTAGGAAAGATGAGAAGATAGACAGTTTTTTTTTTTAGCTATTTCAACCTTTTACTTCGCCGGCTGATTTTTGCTACAGGGCCGACGAAGGTGGGTGCTGTTACTCTGCTTTTTTAGTACATGATAGTGCCAGTCGCTGCCAATTATGCTCAGTGACCAGTGCATCATTGAAACAGGCTGAAAACAATTAACACAACCACACACTAATGCTGATCAGAAGAATTCAACACAATATTTCATGACTCAGCGCGGGCTCGAACTCCGCTTCATAGTCTCGTGTTCTACTACTTCAGCCAACAGCTTTAAAATTATTAAAGGCTACAACTTAAAAGATTATAATCTATTTGTATTTGTATAAATTTTTGAATACAAAAATTTTTTGAAAACCTTTTTTCTTGGTATAAATTGCATCTGTAACTGCTGAGCGGTGTGTGAAGTTAAATTTCGAAATTTATAACCCTAGACACAAACCAAATACATTACCAGAGCTCTGTTAGCATGTTAACACAGTTCTGTTAAGCATGAAAAATCTGAGTGTTTGTATTCCAAATGGAATACTGGCCACATTTCTGAACCAACCTTGAACAAAATTTACGGAACACATAACCAAGTCCAAAGCTTTCATAATATATTAATACTTTGGAATGGCTATGCAGATAAGCTTTGATTTTTCGTACACAAAAATTGTGAAACTCTAGACAGGATAAGCCAGGATCCTGGGAAAACGGGAGTATGTGGGAGACTAAAAATTGTTTTATGTTGTAGCTCTTGTGGTCCTCTATCACGTCTAATAGCCATAACCCATAAAGTTGGATTTTACCGAAATTTCGTATATGGAATTTTTCTAGAGGATGAATTTTTTTAAAATGGAAATATGTGGGCGACTAAAAATTGTCAATTTTGTAGCTCTGGTGATAATATATCACGCCTCACAGCCATAGCAGCCAGTTGCATTTTTAATCGAGAAATTTCGGAATTTTTTTATCTAAATTTTTTTGAACACAACCAATTCGTCCCCTTAATAAAACAACATTGTATAATTTTTTTTACTTTTTCGAGATAATCGAGTTTAAAGTTTTTGTGTTATTAGATATCTGCAAAAACTGTAATATTTCAGAAAATAATCGACGTTTTTATGTTGTAGTCATTTAAATAATTAGTTGAATTATCAGGCTACCAGCAGATGATATTTCATTAATTTACAAGTGCTTTAATTGCAAATAAATGGAACTCAAAGTACCATGATGTCACTTAGGCTATTTTATTTGTTTTATAATATAATTAAAATCATTATACACTATTTTATTTGAATATTTTTGTCTGATGAACGTTCATGCAGTAAAACATAGTATTCGTGCTTAACAATTCATTTTATTCATAATTCACTATAATTTTTTTTTTTGGTATTTCAGTGACACGTTGTTAATTGTTTTGCAATTCAATTTTTACAATTTTAATTATTAAAAAATACATGAAAAAAGGCAATATTCATCAACATTCATCTACGGAAATATCCCCCTCCACATCAGGCTCAACCAAGCAATTTTTATTTCCATCAGGTTGAAGGTTGGGATAAAAAGAATGAAATTCTTTGGGAATGACATTTTTGGCACAAAGCCCCTTAAGATCATTGTACTTTAAGGAAGATATGGAAAGCTGTAGCTTAAATTTAGGACACAAATTTCGGGTATCACAGCTATAAGTGATTGATTTCTTCCTCTTTCGTTCCATTATATCAATTGTTTGCCACTCGAGATCCCAAATTTTCTTTGTAGAGCAGCGAATCGGGATTAGCTTTGTCCACTTTAATTTGCTTAATCTTCAACCTAGTCACTGAATTGTTTTCGTTATTTTTTTGAACGTGTACCCTAATCTGCTGAACCATTCGTTGAGATCATTATTGTCGTACCAGAACATTCTTTCCACAGTGTATAGTTGTTTTCATTGGCCAATCTCAAAATCGCGAATAATGGTGTATATCAATATAGGTACTTTTTCGATTTTGTTTTGTCATGAAGACATGTAAATAGTGATTAATAAAAATAGTGTATGCTTTTTATACACTATTTTTCTTTGAAATTATATTCCGAGAAACAACTAACTAAAATACCGTAACCTTCATATACACAACTATTTACGAAAACTTTCAATCACGAAATTATAAGCTATTATTTCAATCGATCTTTTGACCCACTTTGTAGAAGAAGAATCTCACCAAATTTTGACCACATATAGAATCGGTTATGAAGATTTTTATTATGCAATAAAAAAAATAATGGTGTATATGCGTATACACTATTGTTTTATTAAGGGGACGAATTATTATTAGTATTCATGTCTAAAATCATTAAGCCTTTATTTGCCAAATTTTATACGCACCGTTATATGTGTATCATATTTGATTTGTATATGGAATAAACCAGTTTGCCCCTAAGTGTATTAATTATATTATTTATGTATATAAGTAGTTTGCTCCTAATCAATATGTAAATAATATTTACTGCAACATAATCAATAATATTATTTGTCCTTTACAATATCTTATAATCGGAAAATGGGTTGAAAGCATGCATTGCAGCTAATGAATTAATTGTAATAACTATTTAATGAATAGCTAAAGACAGCAAAATCTTGAAAAAAAAAATACTCTAAACACGTCAGTAACCTTAACTTAGCTTGCTGTTCTGGTTTTAAGAACTAGTAAGGAGTGTCGATATGTTGTGTTTTTGCTTTAAGCGCGTAGTTTGCGATTGAAATGACCTTGACTACGAGTATTAATATAACAGCAGCAGACAAATGTCGACCCATTTTTGATTTCATCTTTTACTTGACTCTCACATTTTATCTGGTTGTTTTTTATTGCCGAAACATGAAATTTTAATGTCGATATTTCTGTATGTTAATTAAAAATTGTCTTTTTTTCAAGCACAACTTAAACTTGTTGGCATTTATTTTTGTTAATCAAAAGATTTATTGACGTTACAATTATTTAAATCTACCGGTTGGTTGTTGGTTCATTGTGTATTTTTTTTTTGCTTCACATGGAAATATTTTAAAATTAAAATAAAAGGAGTGTATATTCGTATAAGAAACTAGTTTAATATGTGCAGATTGGTCATAATAAATACATGAATTACGAATAAGTAAATATTTTCCAAAAAAGAAAGAAAAACAAATATATTAACACAAACTATAGAAGACATTTAAAGTCCTAATTGTTTGTGCAATACCGGCACGTAGTCATCATATTGAGCCTGAAAGAAGTTGCCGGCAACTGGTGATTCCAAATTGTATTTTTTGATAAAGTTTTTAGTTGAGAAATTCGGACGTCCTGCTGCTTGATTTTTGCTAATATGTTTCTCATCGAATTCCAATTTCTTGGGTTGTTTAAATAACAAAAACGTGTAACGATGAAGACCAGTATCCTTGGGCGCACCAGAGCCCACATATTCAGTTAGAACTTCACCTTTACTCAAACTATCACCTGGTATGTTGCCAACCAGCCAGTGATGAAATTCTCGCATTGTAGGTTTTTTTCGTGAGGGAGCATCAGGATCTGTCATGATTAAAGTGTAGTAGGTGCCAGCCTGGGCTTGCCATTCAATTTTTGGTTGATTCTTAACTTGAGTGGGAGTTAATTCAACACCCTTGTCAGCTTGTATGCCATTGTCAAAAGTTACCTAACAAAAAATATAGTTTAACAAATGAATAACAGATCTTTATTTTAATATATTGTTCTACCTTTAAAAAGTGCTTGGGGCCTTCATCAATTACATCAGGTATGACTTCCAAATGCTTCATAAATTTGGTGATTTCGGAGTCTGTTGCGCTAACGGCCACAAGTAGAGAAAATGCAAATGCCACCTTAAAGGTCATTTTGTTTGTATAACCGATACGTGTTTCTTATTTTAATGATTTTTATGAGATCTTTATAGTTTAAAAGTTAAATATTGACTGAAATCTTTACTGATAACAATCGCAGTTTTAATATATGAATGACAACTATACATTTTTTATCTGCAAGATTTATCTTTAACTTGCAGTGAAGCTTTAACCAAAAGCTTTGCTTTATAACTTTTGTTATAGCAAATGGAATTTAAGTTGTGCTTTTTAGTTTTCTGTAGAAGCAGCTTTTTCTTTTTAAACTGCATCCGGCTTTTTATTATACCCTCCAAAAAAGAATATGGAGGGTATATTCACTTTGTCATTCCATTTGTAACGCAGCGAAATATTCATCTGCGACCCCATAAAGTATATATATTCTTGATCATTGATGAAATCTAAGACGATCTGAACATGTCCGTCCGTCCGTCTGTGGAAATCACGATGCAGTCCAAACGAAGAGAGTCATACTCTTGAAATTTGGTATAAATTTATCTTGAAGGATAGGAGAGGTTAAGTTCGGAGATGGGCTAAAACGGGCAAGAGGGACAAAAGTTCCCCTAAGAACAACATAAATTTTAAAGTTTTTTTGTAATTTTGTTAAGCAAATGATATATTTTTTTATTAAAGAAGGTCCAACGCGTTAAACTTGGAACCATAATATAAAAAAAAAATTTGGCCCCACCCCCTTTAGTGGGCGTTATTATATGCAAAAATAGTGTACAAATTTAACAAATTGTTTTACTTAAGCCTACATTCCTTAAAAATAACATTTTTAAGCTTGAATGACGAAGCTGAGACGTAACGTGGTACTACTCTGTACCACCCCTTTGCCCCCTAAGTCACCCTATATAATTTTTTTTCTTTAAAATATTGTATATAATTATCCCAAACATTTATCTTTAGACTTTTATGACAAAGGTGAAATGTCTCTCCCACAGTCTATGCCAGAGCGACCCCTCCAAAATACAGTTATATACCCTCCAAAGAGAATTGGACCCCATAAAGCATATATGTATATTCCTGATCAGTGATGAAGTCTAAGACGGTCTAGCAATGTACATACGTTCGTCTGTGGAAAACATGATATTGTCTATTTTTGAACCCCGCCCTCTTTAGTGGGCGTTGACGTACGATATTATTCAAAAAGATAGTGTAAATATTGAATAATTTTTATTCCTCAAGCCTATAAGAACCTGAGATGTTCTCTGGTCTTGCAGAGGTGAAACGTCTCCTCCAAAAAACTTACTCAGAAATCGATAAACCAAGGAAACAAAGATCATATAAAACAAAATCATATTAAATGGAATGACTCTCTCACAATAGACATTTAGAATTGGGTACAGAAATGCCTTAAAGGAACATTGTCCCACGAAGTTAAACATTTTCCCCGGTATTCATAAAAAATAAAACGTATTTGAAATCTGTTTTAAGAAAATTTTGTATGAAAAAATTTGATTAAAATACATTTCAAACTCATTTTAAGTTTTATGAATACCGAGGTTTAAATTTACTTACTAAATATTTGGAGGGTATTTAAGATTCGACCCGGCCGAATATGACGTTTTAACTTGTTTGGCTTTTTATTTAGCTTTAAAAACATCTGTTTCACAATCTTATTAAAAGTAAATAAGGTTTCGAGAGCAGTTTAAAATAAAATTGCCCTAAAATATTTTTCATCTATAAATTTATTTTTTTAAAAAGGAAACTCCAAGATATTTTTAAAAATATTTCGTATTTATTATTTGTTTTTTTTTATAATTTTATTAATGCGTTTTTAATAAATTAAATAAATATTAACTTAAATTTGTTCTTTTTTTTTTGGTTTTTGGGATGACATTTGGTCGCGATGATAAATAACTAGAAAAAAGATATCGTTAAGCATAAAGACAGTCTTAGAGATAGACAACGGAAAATAGTAGAATAGACATAGTTTTTGGTAGAGATGTAGACTAGAAAAACTGAAAATAATGACTTGTATCGTCCCTCCTTTACCAGGAGAGACTATTGAGGTGAAAAAAATATATAAAAATAATATAATAAATATTTTTCTTTCTTTAAAATCTAATGCAAAAAAAAAAATTGAAAATAAATTAACACTTAAATGTAACTACTTATTTTGCCTTATTTTGAATTTGTCCATTTGGTATTTGATTAGCACGCTTTTGTTTCTAGAATTGTCCTGGTTTAACTTTTGAAAAGCCACAGAGTGTTTATATTCTTTTCAACCACTTGGTGATTAAGTTAAAATAAAGAAAGCTGGATAGATTTTTACAGTCTAGCCTTCGCTTTCTAAGTTGGGGTGATGGTAGTAGAAGTGGTAATATTTGAGTACGTTTACCTAAGAAGAACTGCTGTAGCTGCTGGAAGAGCCAGCGTTGCTAGAGCCAGAGTAGGAAGAGCTGCTGCTCGGATGATAAGAACTATAGGCCATGTAGTGGGCATCAGAACGGGCATAAGGACCGCCACTCATCTGCTCCCAGTTACTGGGATCATAAGAAGACGTGGAGGTAGGTACACCGTATTCGGCAGCAGGCGGTGGTGGCATTGGCATCATTTGCATTTTCATACCGCCCAATTTTTGAATCAAATTGTAGATAAGGAAACCCAAAACTAGTTTAATAGCGATTTTAGACAAAATCAAAGCTTTGAAAGCTTTAAGTCCAATCAAAGACATTATGATGGGTATAACAACCTTCAATTTGAGTTTCATGAGCAACAACAAGGGCAAGAAGAGTTTGTCCTTCTTTTTATCATTGCGGGCTAGAATTAAATAAAAATATTATAAAAATTAAATGAACTGATATCTCTTTTACTATCAAACACACCTTCATTTTGAGGAACTTCCAAATCGAAACCACGATCAGCACGATAGGACAATACAGAATTGGCAAATACAGTTTCGGGCAATTGTACTCGAATTTCGTTGGTATTCAAGATGCGAGCAACACGATCGGTAATAACCTTATCGATAACATCATCATCAAAGGCCCGGCCGCTAACATCTTCCTCAACACCAGTAACAGTATCCAAATAGGTCAGCACTTTCTCTTTCAGACAATGCATGCCATTGCTGTTGAAACAATCATCCACAATATTCGAAATGAGTTCTTCGGAACTGTGAATGCGCGGCTCGGCTACAGTATTGTCAATAGCAGCAGCATTTAGTACAGCTGAAGCGGACAACAGCAAACAGCCTACGGCCAAAAAGGATGTAAAACGAAAAGCCATTTTTAACTTTATCTTGCTACCAATTTTAAAACCAGTTTTATTCCTTTGACTGTTTTGTGCTACTGGTGTTCACAATGGAATTGATATGAAAACAATGATATCAATTTCAACAAATACTGAAGATTTTATACTGCCGCTCCCCCATACAATAAAACGCCACCACATACCCCATGCATAAAATAACTACAACAAACAACTAACACACAAAAACAACAACTAAACTGTACATTTTGTTCAAGAGCGTCAAAAGACCATAAGGGAAATTACAAATAAATAAATAAAAAAAATATTTTTAATGTATTTCTTTGCAATTAACTGACCCAAGTCCCAACGCAATTGCCTCTCAAGTATTGTAACAATAGCATTGTTTTGTTTTTGTAATATTTTATACATTTTGGGAATATTGAGTTGAATACCAGGGCAGTGTACAACTTCAAATAAATAATTTTAAAGAATATTTAAAAAAATTACGATTTTATAATATTTGGTAATAGCCTACCAAAAACTGTTAGCTTTCTTTCGAACCTTAATTCAATTTTATGCCAAATATCGAAATCACTATTAACAACCAGCTACCCGTCAATACAAAATTATAGATTTCGTCACAATGACCGATAACGTTTTACCGTGACTTCTCCCGCAACTGCATTTCAATTCAAAGAAAGAAGCATAAAAAACTCTCACGAATGCGTTAAATGTCGACTTTTTTCACTATGAACCGCTATAAACATTCAAAGCGTACTCCTCGTTGTCGCACTTCTTGTCCAAAATCGTTTGTTTTTACAATGTTTTTGTCTTAATATTTAATTAATTAGTATTCAAAACTTAATACTCTTGCGCTGCTCAATTACAAGTGACAATAATAAATACGATAAATTAAAAAAAAAAAAAAAAAAAAAAAAAGCAGTAAATAAAGAAACAATACACACAAATATTTAAAGCCAGACAGACAGATGGACGGACGGACGTACATATGCTTAAACCAAAAACACTCTATGCCAAACTGCAGCATATTGGAACGTTAAAAAATTTCATTTTAATTTGTTTTTCTTATGGGTGCCAAAAAAGTCAATAAAACATTTCTCTTTGCCTCCTTTTCCCCGCTTCTCCCTTCAACTGGCCAATAAAACTTATTTCAGTACAATCGAAATTCGATTTTCAAATTTCAATTTCCGTTTGCAACTAAATGAACTTTTCGTTATAATTGTTGAGAAACAAACAGACAAACGATCATATATCAATCATATTGGCAAATCTATGCAAACTAACACAAATTATGTACCATAGCTTCCTCTTGCTTCTTTGACCGACCGCCCGACCGACCGTCAACCACCAACCACTGTCCACAACGCCATTGCATTCAAATTCATTCATTCTGATTTACCATTTTCGTTATACAACTTTCATTGCTTTCTGTTGTTGAAATACTATATTTGACGCACTAAATATTACTCGCTTTTACAAATTCCTAAACGTGCTCTTACGGACACACATTGACGGAGAATTAACCAGAGGTACCTTACAGTCGTTATTGTGGCGTTAACATAGAAAATGTCATGTCATAAATCACATATGTATTGAAATTAGCTGAAACATGAATTACAAGGTCATTACGCCCTAAACAACGTGGTTTTCAATTTCAAATTGATGTTGTATAGCAAATGGAAAACGTAATATTTAGAAGGATTGTCTATGGGGATGTGGCCTGCGAATGCAGTTTCTCTGGCTGAGCACCAAAGAGAAATTATTTTCCTTCGTCTGAAATAGACGGATGAAGAAAAAATTACCCATGGAATAGTATCGAAAGAAGAACGGAAGAACGATTAGAAGAAATATAATTTTTTATTCTGATTGATCCTGATCCTGGCAATGCTTATTTATTATAAACGATCACTTAAGTTAAAGACGCTATAACCCAAATAGTATCGTTCATAGTTCTTAATATTATTATTGTCTTCCCTAATCAAAACATTTCAAAAAAGACGATGCTTGAGTTTCCGATATGAACAGAAGATAAAGAATTTCTTTGACAGTTGCGATCTTAAAGCTGCATCTGTCAACTCAATTGCCATTTATCCAATCTGTTTTGCTAAATCACCATAGATACTTATATATATAAATACTAAAATTGGTTAATGAAAGTGGTTGTTTTGTTTGGGCATCGTAACGCGCGAAAAATCATCATCAACAATTAGGCCCAATTCTGCTTCTCAAAGAAGTCACTGTTTGGTGTGGAATATGATGATATTTCTTTTAGAACGTCTTTGGCCACGGCATCTCCGTCAATGGCAAGAGGGAAGCAAAAGAAGATCAAAATCTTCTTTTGGACTGAATTGGATAATATGGACACCAACGGCATGTGGTTTCACAAGGACGATGCTATGTGACACAATTGATGTTATACAGCAGCGATTTAACGACATTGTCATCTCACGTAGAGTTGAGGGGCGCTGGCCGCCGGTATCGCGCAATTTGACTCCATTAGCCTTTTTCTTGTGAGGATTTCTTAAGTAGCAGATGTCAGCGAATAAAGTGCGAGGTCTTTAGAGCCAGCATAAGCCATGCCATGGGTCAAAGTCAGCCCGACTTCGAATGCGTTTCATCCAGGGATGCCGTAGCGGGTATTTGAACGATATTATATATCACACATAATGGCATCAATAGATCTTTCAGACGAATAATAAATTTCGATAATTTCTCTCACAATTTGCTTTTAAAGATCGAAAGATCCTAATGAAAAATCCTTTATTTCACCATTGCATTGTGACACACACACCGTGCATTGTGACTGTATTTTGCCTAAAATACGCGAATTTTTTATCGATCACGATACAGCGACTGTAAAATTTTATATAAGGGTTATTCACACCGGCCTTGTTAATTCGTTAGTCGTTATTCGATAGTTTTTTACGTGTATTTTGTTTTTGTAAAATTAACAAATTATCGAACTGCCGAGTAACAAAGTACCAGTCTGGCAAGCTTGGTAATTTTCTTGTTACTCGGTAACAAAAAACAACAGCTGTGTTTATTTGTGTTTATATTCTCATTACTGCAAAAAACGAAAATTTTTGCAAAAGTAAGTAATTTTTCTATTTTTTTTTAACAAAATTGTTGCATTCGCTTTGATTATTAATTATTTTTCAGTGGAGCCGCTAAAGAACAAAAGATAGAACAAAAAGTGTGTTCACAGTAAAGTGTTTCAACAAATTACCAACTAACAAATTACCGGATTAACAGACTCGGTGTGAATACCCCTATAGTTTTCTTTTGTACTGAAGAGATGAGATGAAGAAAAATCCAATAAACTATTTTTTGATTAGTATATTGTTCTATTTTTTCAGCCTTTGATTTTTTAATTTTATTTTAATTAATATTGAGCTTGAGGCTTATTTTTATAAAATAGTAGCTATAAAACTATTTATTTCATAATTATATCAATATTTCGATATCCTCTGGATATCTTCTTCAGGATAACATTACGAAAGATAATATGCCTGTATTGAGTGATATTGTCATGTACTTAGAAGCACATTGCAACTACTTCCTTCGTGTACGTATCGTGGAAGAGTTTTTCTCTTTGTTTCAGAGTGGCCAGCTCGGCATGTCTCGAGGCATGCAGTAATCAGAGATGCTTGTGAGTTACCTAATCTAATACTCCAAAGCGATGGGTACCAATCTACGAAACCGAGTATTTCAATCCTACTTGAATCTCTGCGTATAGTAAGCAGATAGATAAATCAACCAACAAATATTGCATGACCTGGAGTCATCCTCTCAGTTCTTGTAAAACAAAGGACTATAAATGAGTTTGAGGAATATTCATAGTCTGTTTTGGTTCAAATTTAAATCTGATCTACTTTTAGTTGCTCTTAACGTTGTGCATAGTGTGTTCATATTAAATGCTTAGGATCCAGAATGACGTTAGTTTTTGAATAAACAAAAGAGAAGGTGGCGATAAAAAGTACCATATCGTCAAACAAGAAGCAAAAATCTAACTATCTAACTTTTTAAATAAAAAAAATATATTCAAACCTACCACAAAATTTCGAAATATAATTAAAAAGGGAGCAACAAACTTATTTCTGCCGAAACAATTAATTATTACAGTTAAGGTGTATGTCGTCTTGGTTTTTAATTTCATAAAACAGTGACTTTCCAGAAAAAAAAGAAAAAGAAAATAGTTGATATAAGTATTTTTATCGAACATTCATATTGCTATAAATTCAATTAAGATTTATAGCCTAATTGCGAGACATGATGAATATTCCAAGGCACAAAGGAAAGCCAACATCAGTTTTTAATTATTCAACTTACACAGCTGAGCAGAACAGCTGTTTTCGAAAGCCGCTACACTTTCAACATCAGTACTCTTGGGTATTTTGTTTGTCACCACATAGAAGTTGAATAATTAAAAAAACTGATGTTGCCTTTCCTTTGTGTCTTGGAATATTTATCATGTCTTTCTTATTTTAAAATAATTTTCCCGCAATTAGGCTATAAATCTTAATTGAAAATAGCTGATATTTTAAATTACAGGATGTTAATTTTTTCAACGAGCTGAAGTTCAAATCTGCGAAACTGCTAATTATTTTTTATTTTTATTTAATAAATAAATTTGTTCAAATTCTATTTATTTATATTAATTTGCAAATTCTTTAATAAAGGAATTATTATCTTAATAATAAAATTAATAAGATCGACAAATAAAATTCACTTTCATGTCTAATGCATTTTATTTATTTTTTATATGTGTCTATCCCGCCCTGTCCTATAATCCATGCGGAATAAAACTATTCGGAATTGTCATTGCATTGTTCTTTAAATATTTATTTGTAAGAACAAAGTCTTGATAAAAGTTGATAGCAAGCAATGAAGATATTTTAGAAAGGTTCGGTAAATTTGAGGCTAGGAAGTAAATTGATTTAAAAATACACCTATTTTTTTTAACAAATTCAGTTTTATCGACACCAATGTAAAGTAGAAATATGGGAATTAATAAGGAAATATGATGCCGTGCAAATGTCCACCTTATTGTCGGAAGAGTTTTAAACTTTTCAAGTTTATGTTACCTTGGCACCTATGAAAACGGAATTAGTAAAAAAAATTACATTTTGAAACTTATGTTACTTTAATGACACACTTTATTTAAAATCAAATATACAATTACCTACATAGTTTAATACCACTTGTAGCATACAATTTAATTCTCTAATGCCTACACAATTCGTTTTCTTTTTGTAATCAATGTGCGGTGTTACCTCCATAATTGTAAATGTTTAGAATACAGGTAAATGGGTTATAATTAAAACATTTCGGACTTTTAATTGAAATTGTTTTGAGACATGAAAGTGAAATTGCTAACACAATGTTAACAGAACAATGAAATGACACAGCTGGAATTAATATAATAAAATGCTACTTTAAAATAAAAAATTCTACAATATAAAACACTTGCAGGAGAAGTTGAGCTGAACTGACATTGACTGACATTTTAAGATAAGTATTTAGGTACGTAAATAAAATTTTTGATATGATAAATTATTATTGGTATATTACAATAATTAAAGAATCATTTGTCTAGAGCTAAATTTTGTTTTATTCAACAGTATGAATAATTCGCTTATGATACTAGTACATTTCTTTCTAATCTTGCAAGGCTTTGAACCAGCCAAAAGAGGTAATATTTAGCAGTTTCCAAAAAATTGTCAAAAATTATATAGTATTTCAATAACTTAATTCCTGTTAAAGGTCTGACATAATATTTTCTTAGTTGCAGTGTTCTGGGTCATTAGAAATTGGTTATTAAAATGTAGCACATTTTTACATAGGCATTTTAGAAATAATGATATATAAATATGTATTTATATATGTAGTTATTATATTTCATCCTATTTATGTATGCAGATTTTTTTTTGAATTTTTTTATTCAGTCTCAAGTTTAAATCTGCAATCTGTGAGTTAACTTACAAATTAATATAAGAAGTTCTCATATTCTATTTCGTTAAACAGTTGATATTCCTAAAGACTAGCACCACCGTGGAAAGTGGAAAAGTTGAGAAAAACGAACGTTGAGAAAACATTCTAAATATTCTACTCTTAATAATATAATTTGAGTTTAATGAAAATTCATAAAAAATAATTTGCACAGAGTATGAATAAAAAAAAAGCTTTTCTTAATAATATTTCTAAATATTAAATTTTTGATAGAGTACAAAGATCTGCAACAAGGGTGATTGAGACATCTTATTCACTAGTCGGAAATTACAAATACAAAATTAATTAAGCCTTCTACAATTTTGTTCAGACTTTTAGCTCTTGGGCAAGAAAATTGGCCTGTGAAAATTTATCATATCAGCTAAAATCTCAGCTTGGCATAGGTCTACATCTTTCCTAGCCTCGGGTGACCCACTTTGCGGTATTTAAAAATATAAAATGCAAACTGTAAATTTAGACTCAAAAAAATTTCTTTAAAAATTGCTATTGGCGACAAAATGTGCTTTCATATAGCAAAACATTTTTAATGAAAATTCATTTCTTTTTTGCTTAATTAAGATACAACCACACATTTTAAGTCAGATCATCACGTTAGCAGCAGGGAACATATTTACAGCACATGGCAAAAAACAATTACTTCGAATATACTGTAAATACGTAGCTGCTAAGACGACTTTCAAAGGCTCTGGCTTAAGTTTTTTTTATACCTTCGAAAAAAGAATTGGAGGGTAAATTGTCACTCTGTGTGTAACGCAGCAAAATATGCCTCTAAGACACCATAAAGTATATATTCTTGAGCAGTGATGAAATCTAAGCCGATCTAGCCATATCCGTCCGTCCGTCTGTGGCAATCAGGATTCAGGCCAAACGAAAAGAGCCTTGAAATTTACATTTTGAAGCATAACACAAGTCAAATTGGTAAATAGTCGGGCTAAAGGGAAAAGTTTCCCTAAGAAGAACTAAGCCAGTCTCTAAAAAACAATATAATTTTTAAAGTTTTTTTTTTTGTAATTTTGTTAAGCAAATGATATATTTTTATGTCGTAAAAGATCTAAAGCATACAACTTGGGGCCAGAAAATCAGATTTTTTTTTACCCCGCCTCCTTTAGTGGGCGTTGACGTAGGATTTTATATGCAAAAGAATTGTAAATATTTAACAAATTGTACAACTTAAGCCTACAATTCTTAAAAATCAAATTTTCAAGCTTTTTCGACTAAGCTCAGATGATTTTCCCCTGCCCTTTGCCCCCTAAATAACCCAATAAATTTATTTTTGATAATTCTTAAAAGCACTCTGACCCAGTAGATTGAACATTTTTAATTTATTTACTAAATATTCTTACTTGGTTTTTTCTCTTTAATTCGGATCAGTACTGATCTGCATTGTGCCGGTACTAGCAAGGAGGGGATAATATTGCGAGGACAGATGAAGAAAGATTAGACGGTAGAGAATTATTTCAATCTTGTTACTATTTATTTTTTGCTACAGGGCCGACGAAGGAGGGTGCTTTTCTTCTGGTTTTTAGTACATGATAGTGTCAATCGTTGTCAGATATATTCAATGACCATTGCTATGCCTGCATCACTGAAACAAGCTGACTACAACTAACACAAACATGCCCTAATGCTGATCAGAAGAAGTTAACACAATATTCATGACTGAGCGCAGAGTCGAACTTATGACGTTCCGGTTCATAGTCCTATGTTCACTACTTTAGCCAAAAGCACCTCCTACTTGGTGGTTAACAGGAAAGTTCTTCAATAACTTCTAGTACTATTATTTAATGAGAAACATAAATATAATATGTATGTGTGTATGTACTTATTTCACTCATTACCAAGTATCTAGTTGCACCATTCAATACTTTATAACACATTAATAACTGCTACCCATTGCAATGATTTCTTAAAATTGTTCTGATATCGGGTATTTTTTATTGAGTGATACGAGTTTAAATCATAATAAAACATAGTAATATATATTTGATATCAATGAAACGGTCTTTATTGGATAGAGAATTTTATCATATTAATGTTTAAATATGATCTCGGCCATGTGGCCGCCACGGCTGGCGCGTACAAGGCGCAATCTGGAACACTAATTTTTACGAACTTTTCGCTGCATTTGCGGCCGTATCTCGCCGATAACTCTTCGAATGTTGATTTCCAGGTGTTCAATTGTTTGTGGTTTATCGACGTAAAGAAGTGACTTTACATAACCCCAAAGAAAATAATCCAATGGGGTTAAATCACAACGATCTTGGGGGCTAATTAATTGAGCCATTTCGTGAAATTATTTTTTTGTCTAAAGTTTCCTTGAGTAAATCAATTGTAGCGCCCGCTGTGTGGCATGTGGCTCCATCCTGTTGGAACCACATATGAGCAACACTAATGCGGGCTAATTGAGGTACGAAAAAACTTCGAATCATGTTCCTATACCGTTCACCATTGACAGCAACATTCTGAACATCATCGTTTTTGAAGACATATGGGCCAATGACTCCACCAGCCCATAAAGCGCACCAAACAGTAATTTTCTGTGGATGTAATGGTGTTTCGACAAAAGCTTGTGGATTCTCCTCACTCCAAATGCGAAAATTCTGTTTAATTACGTACCCATTCAACCAACAATGGGCTTCATCGGAAAATAAAATTTTGAATGGAAATTCAAAATCAGTATCAATTTGTGCTTCAGCCCATTGGCGGCGCTTACGATGGTCGTTTGGCTTTAATTCCTGCACAAGTTGAATCTTGAAAGCCTTTAAGCCAGGATCTTTGCATAACATTTTCCATAAAGTGGAAGGACACAGCTCCAGTTGCTGAGAACGGCGACGAATTGATTGATTAGGATCATCTTCAATGCTTTCCTGTACAGCGGCTATAGATTCTTCAGTGCGCACTGTTCGGAGTCTCACGGAATGCACATTATCAGTAACAGTAAATGTGGCCCGAAAAGGTTCTATTGTTCTTTGGATTAGCAGCTCTGAAGGACGATTATGTACGCCATAAAATGGACGAAGTGCACGATAAGTTTGACGAACAGAACCATTATTTTGATTAAAAATTTGCACAATTTGCACGCGTTGCTCTTTTGTAAGTCGATCCATAATGAAATATCAAAACAAACTAAACAAAAAGCAACTGTCAGCTGTTAAATGGGTGGTTAAATAAAGCAGTGATGCCAACTCAAAGTTGTATCACTCTATAAAAAACACCATTTATATTGTTCTATTTTTTTAGCCTTTGATATTTTATTTTAAGTAATAAATAATATTGATGTTAAGGCTTATTTCAATAAAATAATAACTTTAAAAGTATTATTTATTTTTTTTATCAATATTTGTTATTCTGAAGAAGATATCCAGAGGATATCGAAATGCATATTGATAAAAAAATAAATAATAGTTTTAAAGTTATTATGTTTATAAAAATAAGTTTCCAGCTCAATATTATTACTCAAAATTTAAATTTTTCTGGGTATATACGGACTGGGCTCAAATATGGGTTTTTGGGAAATATTCGAATTATTAAAATTTATCATATGCCTGTACTCGTATGTGTAAAAATACTGAAATGTTGAACGTGATTTATTGTTGTTTATATCGAAATAAACAAAATTTTGCATGCATTTCATATCTTCATATATTTTGTTATGCTGTCCCAAATAATTTTTAAATTTGCTTTTGTTTTGAATTTCATTTAAATTTTATAAGAGTTTTATTATGCAATTTTTATCAATCAACAGAAATCAGCTTAAACGAAAGTAAATAAAAAACTATATGCTAAATTTGAAATGTTTGGATTTTAGTGTATGTGCTTGTGTGCCCTCTTTTGAACTATTTTATACTTGCAATCAAACAGATTGAATTGTTATGTTGAATGCAAATCCTGTTGTAGATCAAAACGCTTATAAAATAAATATAAGTGCGTATGTAAAATGCTAGGACACAATAATATTTATTTGGAAGACAGCACGTTCACGAAAAAAGCGATTTATGTGTTTTTAAAAAATAAGCTTATGTACAAGGAAATACAATGTATATCGTTATTCTCAATTAGAAAGCATCTAAACCATTGATTCCGCTGTTATATAAAGTAGTTAGTTCAGTCCAAACAATAAGAGGCAGATCCTTGCAAATTGGTATAGATAAATTTTGAAGGATAGCACATCTCAAGTTCGTAAATGGTCCGAATCGGGCCAGAGGGAAAATACCAACCTCTAAAAAACAATGTAATTATTAAAGTTTTTTGTAATCTTTTTAAACAAATCATATATTTTTATGTCTAAGAAGGTCCAAAGCTCTGAACTCGAAGCCATATATAGAAAAAAATAATTTTTGGACCCCGCCCTCCGTTAGTTGGCGTAAGAGATTATATACAAAAATAGTGTAAATATGGATTTATTTTTATTGACCTTATCAGTTTATTGTAATATTAATCAAGCTTGTGGTTGTTTTTTATAAAATATTATTTCTTATAATTTTTATTCAATATTTCGTTAACAGCTTGTTAACATCTTCAGGAAATAAAAATCATTATTATTATTATTATTATTGAATATTTTTTATTTCCTGAAGATGTTAACAAGCTGTTAACGAAATATTGAATAAAAATTATAAGAAATAATATTTTGTAAATATTTAACAAATTGTTACTTAAGTTTACATTCCTTAAAAATTAAATGTTCTCCGATTTTCCTCTGTCATACTAAGTGAACATATATATTTAAGTCAAAACCACCACGCATGTCATGCATGGACTTTCCTATTTCATGCAGTACGTTAACTTTGCAGGATTTATTGATGATATGTATACGAGGTCTGATAAAAAAATAACCGTTATTTTAAATTTTTTCAAAAACTATTTATTTATTCATGAATAACTATCTTGTCCCCTTCAAAGTAATCCCCCTTAGATCTAATACACTTATGTCAGCGTTTTTTCCAATCCTCGAAACACTTCCGAAACGCGCTTTTTGGTATCGCCAACAGCTCTTGATTCGATTGAGGCATGATAAGGGTTTTATTTTTGGCCAAAAATTCACGCACAAGCATCGATGTGTGAGCTGGTGCGTTAGCAATTTTGGAACAATTTTCGCTGCCGCACGTTTCATGCCTAAAACATCCGTAAAACTTGCTTCGCATGAGCCGAACGATATGCCAACATCATCAGCAACCTCTTTGATAGTGATATGACGATTATTCAAAATCATTTTCTTCACGGCTTCAATGTTTTCATCGGTTGTTGACGTGCTCGGGCGACCAGGACGAGCATCGTCATTGACATCTTCTCAGCCTGTTATACCACAATTGAACTTGTGTTCTGCTCATAGAAGACTCGCCAACCGCCACAGTCAACATTTCAAATGTCCTTGCGCATTTAATTTAATTTTTTACGTAAAACTTTATTTGATCCATTTTTTCGAATAGTAAAAAATCGAAGAGCACACCAAAACACGACTAACCTTTTTATCTGTCAAAAACAAACTGACAATCCAAAATGGCTGATATTACCAACATATATAACCAACATAACAGAAAACAAGTAAAAACGTTATATTCGACCGGGTCGAATCTTAAATTGCCTCCAAATATTTAGTAAGTGAATTTAAAATGTTTAACTTGGTGCAACAGAGTTCCTTTATATAATATCGTACGTCAATGCCCACTAAAGGGGGCGGGGTTCAAAAATAGCCAATATAATGTTTTCCACAGACGAACGTATGGGCATTGCTAGACCGTCTTAGACTTCATCACTAATTACGAATACATATTTACTTTATAGAGTCAAATTCTCTTTGGAGGGTATAAAAAATGTATTTTGGCGGGGTCTCTCTGGCAAGGGCTGTGGGGGAAACATTTCACCTTTGTCATAAAACTCTAAAAATGAATGGTTGGGATAATTATATACAAAACAAAATTTTATATATTTTTTCATAGGGTCATTTACTGGCCAAAGGGGGGAAGGGGGTAGGACAGAAACAACCAGTCATAAAACTCTAAAAATAAATGCTTGGGATTATTATATGCAAAATTCAAATTTATTTAATTTTTTGATAGGGTCATTTAGGGGGCAAAGGGGGTAGAGCAGAAACAGGCAGTCATAAAAATCTAAAAATAAATGCTTGGGATACTTATATACAGAATTAAAATTTCTTTTTTTGGTAGGGTCATTTAAAGGGTGAAGGGGGAGGAGGGGGTAGGGCAGAGTGGTACCAGGTTACGTGTCAGCTTCGTCATTAAAAATGTTATTTTTATGGAATGTTCGCTTAAGTAAAACAATTTGTTAAATTGTTACACTATTTTTGCATATAATAACGCCCACTAAAAGGGGCGGGATCCAAAAATTTTTTTTCTTGTGGCTCCAAGTTTAACGCGCTGGACCTTCTTTGATATGAAAATATATCATTTGCTTAACAAAATTACAAAAAAAACCTTAAAAATTATGTTGCTTTTTCTGGGTTGGTTTAGTTTTTCTTAGGGGAACTTTTTCCCCTCTTGCCCGATTTAGCTCATCACCGAACTTAACCTGCTCTAAGCTTCAAAATATATTTATACCAAATTTAAACAGTCTAGCTCTTTTCGTTTGGACTGAATCGTGATTTCCACTGACGGACGGACATGCTCAGATCGTCTTAGATTTCATCACTGATCAAGGATATATATACTTTATGGGGCCTGAGATGGATATTTCGATGCGTTACAAACGGAATGACAAAGTGAATATACCCTCCAATTCTTTTTTGGAGGGTATAAATATCAAATGAATACCAAAGCTTTAAAGGAAGTTGCATTAGGACGAAAATAACTTGAAATTACAAAAATCGAAATAAGCGTTAATATTGAAAATATTAAAAAATTAACAATTAGTTTTAAAAAATGTATCAATGTGGGAAAATATAATCACAATCGGAGGGTAATTCCGAAAGTCATCAGAAATCTTTGGAAAAACTACAATGTACCGCTAATACTTTTCCCATAATCTTCTTCTTTTTTTTCTATCTTGGACCAGCACTCAGGGGATGACCCCTATATATGCAATGCATTGCGCCGGAACTGAAAACGAGGGAATGTATTGAGGGGACAGATTAGGAAAGATGAGAAGATAAACAGTTTTTTTGTAGCTATTTTAACCTTTTTTTTTACTTCGCCGGCTAATTTTTGCTACAGGGCCGACGAAGGTGGGTTGCTGTTACTGTGCTTTTAGAACATGATAGTGTCAGTCGCTGCCAATTATGTTCAGCGACCAGTGACTATGCCTTCATCATTGAAACAGGCTGGCAACAACTAACACAATCATGCACTGATGCTGATCAGAAGAATTCACAACACAATATTTCATGACTCAGCGCGGACTCGAACTCACGACCCTTCGCTTCATAGTCTCGTGTTCTACTACTTCAGCTAACAGCACCCAGAGGGTTTCTTGTGGAAAACCTCTTCCTTGGTGGAGAGTGTAATCAATTCGTCATATGTGAATATGGCTCTTCATTTCCTGCTTCTGACATCTTTAAAACATTTTGGCCGTTTAATAAACAACAAATTTTATTTGTGTTTTCTTTTTTGCTCTGTGTGTGCGTCTGTGTTTTTTTTTTTTACTTTTTTTACAATAAATAATTTATTAAAAATACAACATAAATAAATTAAACTCAACTAAGTGTAAAGAAAGATTTCATATAAAAACTTCACATCTTCTATGAATACAGATTATAAAAAAATATTTTCTTTGGAATTGACCAGGACTAAATGTGTGTGTGTGTGTGTGTTTCACATCTAAACAAGTTAAACATAAATTTCTTCCGTATTGAAAGGCACATGTAACAAATAGATCATCATGAAGGTGATGATTTTTAGTTAGTTTCTGCTTCGGTAAATTTCATTAAAACTTTGCATCAATCATTTTCCAAAAATAAATGAACCAAAACATGATTGGCGTCATCTGTTATTGGGGCCGTTTTTCTCCCACGTTCGTTTACCTTTTCTTTTATGGTCAGTAACTCACACATTTAACCTTAAAAGAGGTTGTTGTTTTAGGCAGCCTTTACAATTTAGTTGAAATTTTCTTTTGTTTTTGTCTTCCTTATTTTATATGCAAGGGCGAAGGAAAATGGATAGGGAGCGAAAGGCAGGTTACTTAAGTAGTTTGTTTTTGGTATAGTATTTAAACTTAATTGTAAGCATTGTATGCCAAGTTTTGGGCAGAGGGACTCGTTTTAAATTGTTCTACGCTGGCAATAGAACTAACAGAACGACCATCCCACGGTCCATGGGAGGTGATGTGGGCAGAGTGGTGGTGTTCAGATGCAATCTGCAATAATAAAAATGTTTTAATTTCAAATAACCAAATCGCAATATATTAACAAATAGACTATGTAGACGAAAAGGAACAGAAGAAGTTAAGGTGATGAAAGTAGAGCAGGGTTGGAGGAATGAGCGTCAAAACATATGGGAGAGTATAATTTTGATGTTGATTTTCAGGCTAATAAATAAAGAGGGGGTTAGGAATTAAGCAAGCAAATCTTACCCTTGTCGTATGCTTAAGTCTTTGGTATGTTTTTAATAACGTTTATAAATACAAAATCTCACTTATGTTTTAACGCTCTTCCTTTCGGTCACTTTTCTAACAGCCCACCGTTGCCTAAAAATAAATATTGCTTTTTGTTGGTTAAGTTGCAGCTAAACTTACCTTCTTGCACAATTGGAAAATGGCCAAACCAACCGAAACAATAAAAGAGAAGAAACCCAAACCCAAGGCATTTAAGGCCTTAATCTTCAGGATACCAATGGCCATGGGTATGATGGTGATGGCCTTCAACAAGATCAACACCATAATGGGCATGGCCACTTTACGCAAACGATGCTTCTTGCCTTTAAAATGAAGTGCAATGATAAAAAGTAGATGAAGTATGATGTCGAATGAGAACAAAGATACAAACAATTGTTATTAATTGTGTTAGTTTATTATACAGTCTAGCATGCAACACACCCTTCTTGAAAAAGTTTCCTTTCTTACCCTTGCCTTCGACCACACCGTCACCCGCAAATTTGACATTCAGATTTAATTCATCGTTGTTCAAATTACGGGATGAGATGGTGACTTTGGCATCCGCAACAGGCAAGTCCATGGTAACATCATGACCTTGAATATAATTTTCAATGACATCAAAAAAGTCCCCACTGCTGGATCGACTTTCGCTCGTTGTAGGAGTTTGATAGCCATTTGATTTCACCTCAACATCGGAGATCTGCACAGTAACGCCATTAAATTTTATAGTATCTCTAAAAACATCTAATACTGCTTGTTTGTCACACTCACCTTGAAATCTTCTTTAGTCAAAACTGTATCCAAAAATCTCATAGCTCGTACTTTCACGCAGGCCATACTGTCAGTGCCACTTTCACATTTCGCATTTTCCTCATCGATCATACTGTCCATGTTGATGGCCTGACACATGCTTGACAGGCCCAATAGGGCAACGAGGACTAAGTGTTTGGAGGAAACCATTGTGTGTTCGTTAAATCCGTATGGTTTACTTTTTCTCTACTTCGTCTCGGTTTTGCTCTAAGACCGCTGCTTGTAGTCTGTGTGAATTAACAATTGCAAATAATAATTAAATTTCTATTGTACACGTTTTTTATACTAAGCAATAACCAAAAAACTATTGTGTATGCATAAAAACTAAAATACAACAAAATTTAAAACTGAAAAAAACAAATCAATCGATTTCAATACCAACAAAATACACCAAGAGTCAACGCTTGCAATGGTGGATGTGTACTTAAGCGCTGTGGCATACGGTGGCCGGCCAATTGAAATGACAGACATGGCCCTGTATATAATCATGTAACAACAGTAAAAGCAACAAACACATATACACTTGTGTACATATAAAGCCTACACCTGCACCATCTTGTATTTTTTAAATCACTCACTAACTCATTTGATCGCCTGCTTGCAGCCCTATTCGACTGCCACTGACTATCGTGAAAAGAGATTTTGGTAGTTTAAGAAATTGTTTTTTTTTAAAGAGAGCCAAACTTTTGTGAGTTTTAAGCCTTTTTGTAGCTCAAACGTTCACAAATACATGTGTTTGTATATATTTATTTTCTGCTTGCATTTCTTTATATCATCTGATATTGATTCTTCTCACGTTTTGTTTTTTATGGATGCGTACAAAATGTAGTTTTTAACAATTAGCCGGTAGCTTGAATTTGTTTTAGTAATAAAGCTGAAGCTTTTGTGACAAATTTGCTGTACTAACAGGCAATTACTGATAACATTTTCTTATTTTATAAACATTTTTTTTTTTCGAGGAAATAATAAAAGGAACATTAACTACAGCTTATGTAATGTATCATGCAGACAGTTGCGTATGATAAAGTTCTTAGGTTAATAATTTCGGGTATTTTATGAATGCACACACAGAGAAAAGGGGTGATGGCGACAATTCCATTGTGGTTGTGGCGAACACAATTTCCTTATTTTCCAACTATTTCTTATTCTCCACTATCAACCAGCTGTTGTGTAATATTGACTATTACATTAAGATTGTAAAAGACTTATAAAATTCATGTAAATATCCTGTGTAGCAGACACTTTATTTTATTTAATATTAATAATAATTACAGTTATTCCAAGGTCAGGGAATCTTTACACATCCCAGGCATTCTTAGTTTTGAAAATTAATTTCTCTTCCTATTCATGAGTATGAGTGGAAATCGTCCCATGTGTGGCAGACCCATTCTGTAATATCTTATTTACCAGTTTTAAGTAATTTACCATGATTTTTAAAATATGCGTTTAATATTTTGTATTATTTAAATGTAAATTTTCTAATACATTAAAATACATTTCAATAAAATTTTAGTTTTGTAAATAAATAAGTGCTTAATAGCTTACAAAGGGATTACAAAGAAACAAGTTAAAACGTTATATTCGACCGGGTCGAATCTTAAATACCCTACAAATATTTAGTAAGTAAATTAAAAATGTTTAACTTGGGTGGGACAGTGTTCCTTTAAGACATCTCTGTAACCAACTTTAGATCTATATTTTGACAGAGTCATTACGGGAAGGCCCGTAGGGGAGAGGTTTCATCTCTGCAAGATCAAAGAACATCTCAGCATCTTATAGTCTTAAGGCATACAAATTGTTCAATATTTACGCTATTGTTGCATATAATCTCGTACGTCAACGCCCACTACAGGGGGCCGGGTCTAAAAATAGACTATATCATGTTTTCCACAGACAGACGTATGGGCCTTGCTAGACCGTCTCAGACTTCATCAGTGATCAAGACTATATATATTTTATGGGGTCCAATTCTCTTTAGAAATGTAATAAAAATTTTAATTACTACGAAGTTTATTGGATATATTTATTATATCCATAACAGCCTTGCTTATTTATATTAATAAAAAAAGAAGATATTCCCAGAACTGAATATATGCCCAGAAGTGGTTACTGGTATTTGATAAAAACTCTGTACAGTCCATTTCATGATTATAATTTCCATTGTTTTGGTGATTATAAATATAAATTATGTATGAATTTTTATTAGTCGAACTTTCTTATGTAAATTGTTAATTTTATCAACGGGCTTAGGTTCGAATTTGCAAGATTGCAAACCATTTTTTTATTTATTAATAAATGAACTTTTGTTCAAATTCTATTTTATTAATTTTATATTAAGATTGGAATATTAAGAATATTTTTCAATAATCATCAAACCAGCAGAACGGATCAGTACTGATTTCGAGGCCGCTACGCCATCTCATCAGCGTTCTTTGTTCAATTTTTCCACTTTTGCAAGTGGTGCTAGTTAGTAGGAATATCAACTATTTAACCAATATTTTAACGAAAATTGAATATGAGAAGTTATCACATTCATATTTTTAAGATATTACATTTTTGGTTAGTACGAAATTCCCCAACGAATTAACGATTATAAATATTATTATAGTGATGTTAAAGTTTAGGGTTTTGAGTAATTACAACTTTATAATAATAAATAGGATAATAAAAAAATTACACTTTATTATTCCTTTCAACCTAAGAAGACATCGTCTTAAAAAAAGGACAAATGATCACTGTAGTCATATATATTTTAAAGCTCTTAGTCCATTGGATTACAATCATAATTTTTTTCCTTTTTATAAAGGGAATGTTAGCCGATGAATATGGTATGTAGCGGTAAGGAAGGGATCCATATTGTTATGAAACTACTTAGAATTGTTATTGAAATGTGAGGTAAAGTGATAACCGTTCCAAGTATTGTCCATTTGCAATTTTATACCCTTTAAAAGCTTGAAACAAAACAACCCTTGCGAGTCCGTAATGAAACCACTCCGAAATTTTCGAGCAGTGTGCCGCTAAAAATATATGTGTGGTTTTTATAACTTCTAAAAAAGAATGGGAGTGTATATTCATTCTATAATTCCGTGTGTAGAGCAGCGAAATATTCCTCTAAGACTCCATAGAGTATATACATTCTTGATCAGTGATGAAATCTAAGACGATCTAGCCATGTTCGCTCGTGTGTGGAAATCACGATACGGTTCAAACGAAAAAAAGCCAGACCCTTGATATTTGGTATAGATAAATTTTGAAAGATAACACAGGTCAAGCCCGTAAATGGGCTAAATCGGAGTAGAGGTAAAAACGGTCCCTTAAGAAGAACTAAACCAACCTCTAAAAAACAAAATTTATATTTTTGTAATTTTGTTGCAAATGATATATTTTTATGTCAAAGAAGATCTAAAGTGTAGAACTTGTAGCCAGAAAAAAAATAATTTTTGTACCCAGCCCCTTTAAGTGGGCGTTGAAGTAACATATTACATTCCATGTGTAATGCGGCGAAATATCCCTCTAAGACCCCATAAAGTACATATGTATATTCTTGATCCGTGATGAAATCTAAGAAGATCTAGCCATGTCGTTCCGTCCTTCTGTGGAAATCACGATTCAATTCAAACGAAAAGAGCCAGACTCTTGAAATTTGGTATAGATAAATTTTGAAAGATAACACAGGTCAAGCCCGTAAATGGGCTAAATCGGAGTAGAGGAAAAAAAAGGTCCCTTAAGAAGAACTAAACCAACCTCTAAAAAACAAAATTTATATTTTTGTAATTTTGTTGCAAATGATATATTTTTATATCAAAGAAGTTCTAAAGTGTAGAACTTGTAGCCAGAAAAAAAATAATTTTTGTACCCCGCCCCTTTAAGTGGGCGTTGAAGTAACATATTACATTCCATGTGTAATGCAGCGAAATATCCCTCTAAGACCCCATAAAGTACATATGTATATTCTTGATCAGTGATGAAATCTAAGACAATCTAGCCATGTCGTTCCGTCTTTCTGTGGAAATCACGTTTCAGTCCAAACGAAAAGAGTCAGACTCTTAAAATTTGGTACAAATATATCTTAAAGGATAGCACAGATTAACTTCGGAAATGGGCTAAATCGGGCAGGAGGGAAAAAAGTTCCCCTAAGAATGACTAAACCAACCTCTAAAAAACAATATAATTTTTAAAGTATTTTTGTAATTTTGTTAACCAAATGATATATTTTTATGTCAAAGAAGGTCCAATGCGTTAAACTTAGAGCCATTAAATTAAAAAAAATTGGACCCCGCCCCCTTTAGTGGACGTTATTATATGCAAAAGTTGTGTAAAAACTTAACATGTTTTACTTAAGCCTACATTCCTTAAAAATAACATTTTTAAGCTTTAATGACGAAGCTGAGACGTAACCTGGTACTACTCTGCCCTACCCCCTTTGTCCTCTAAATGACCATATCAAAAAATTTTTTTTTTTAATTTTGTATATAATTATCCCAAACATTTATTTTTCGAGTTTTATGACAAAGGTGAAATGTCTCCCTCACAGCCCTTGCCAGAGCGACCCCGCCGAAATATAGTTTTAGTACCCTCCAAAGAGATTCGGACCCCATAAAATATATATTCCTGATCAGTAATGAAGTCTAAGACTGTCTAGCAATGCCCATACGGTTGTCGGTGGAGAACATAATATTGTTTATTTTTGAACCCCGCCCCTTTAGTGGGCATTGACGTACAATATTATATATGGGAACTCTGTCCCACCAAGTTAAACATTTTAAATTCACTTACTAAATATTTGGAGGGTATTTAAGATTGGACCCGGTCGAGTATAACGTTTTTAATGGTTTTTAGTTTCTTTAGGTAATTTTTCATAATTTTTTGACTATTATTTTATCCTCTTAATTTTCATAAATTCTTAAATTGCATGAATATTTTTGGGGGTTCTGTTTTTTGGGGTTTTTTTGTACTGACTTTTTTCAATTCGTTGAATATCATCTAAAGAAATATTGATTATTATCCAAATCAAACTTATGATTCACATTTAATTTCCCGGTATTTCAATTTAATGCTTAAACTAAAATATTTGCTATAGAGAGCTGGATAGTAATAATTAACGTAGATATGACTTACATAATCTGTTGCTTTAATTGAAATCATGTTAAACACTTAATACATCACAAATACTTATTCGATCCGGTCGAATATAACGTTTTAACTTGTTTCATATAAAATATAATTACGTAGGGTTTTATGCTGATGGAAAGGTGTCTCTGGCCAGCTTCTCCACACATTGGAAACGACCGTATTTAAATAAATTTGTTCTTGTTTAATTAGATCAAATTCCATAAAAATGTAAATATTAATAAGAATCAAAGTAGGATTTTTATTTACTTAATATTTGGAGGGTATTTAAAATTCGACCCGGTCGAATATAACGTTCTTACTTGTAATATATATAAGATGTTTTCGTAATATTTTTTACGGAAATTCTCAATAAAACTGAATTCATTTTTCAAATATCTGCGCAAAAGTTGATAAATAATCATTTTATAAGCTTGAAATATTTTTTGTTTTGGTTAAATGAATATACGAGTATATTATTTTCAAATTGAGACAACAACTGAGCAGCTTTAAATATACTTATTTACTTAGAAATTTTTCTCCTAATATATATTAATTATTAACAAAAATATTGTAACATTAAAATATGAAATAGCAAATCGGATTAAAAAACACATTCGTCCATGTGACGGAAATCGCTTATCGCATGAATTAAAGCGTTTTCGATTTGAAGTCACAAAATTGGTGTGCTGGAGTGCGATTCACAGCACATGCATGATTGTTTTCTTGAGAATAATTTGATTTTAGTTTTATTGAAAACAACATTTAAAAAATTAATAATTCGTTAAAATAACATTGCATTAGTAGGTGTAAGCACGTATAAATAAAGATGTTTGCAATGGAATACATAATTCTCGTATTTAATTATACCCTCCAAAAAAGAATATGGAGGGCATATTCACTTTGTCATTGCGTTTGTAATGCAGTGAAATATCCATCTGAGGCCCCATAAAGTAGACATATTCTTGATCAGTGATGAAATCTAAGACGATCTGAGCATGTCTGTCCGTCCGTCCATAAAGTATATATATTCTTGATCAGTGATGAAGTCTAAGACGATCTAGCAATGTCCATACGTTTGTCTGTGGGAAACATGATATTGTCTATTTTTGAACCCCGCCCTTTAGTGGGCGTTGATGTACGATATTATATAAAGTAACTCTGTTCCACCAAGTTAAACATTTTAAATTCACTTACTAAATATTTGGAGGGTATTTAAGATTCGACCCAGTCGAATGTAACGTTTTTACTTATTTTCATTTAAAATTGGAGTTTTCTTACACCTTAAAAATTGTAAAATGCACGTTAGAAATATGTAAAATACAACTAAAAAGAGATGGGGGAGTATTGTGACATCCACCAAAAAAGTTGTTTTATTGCGTCATATGGGATGGAATCAATTAAAGTTAATATTTCCACTGCTCGAACTTTAGCTTAATAAAAATCAGTTTAATAAAAAACAACAATTACTAGTTATATATTTAGCAATGAGCCATGAGTATCAGTGAAAATATTTCGTTTTTAATTTGTCACTAAATGTGTTACAATGCCTGCGTAATCACTCCTAAAGTTATTATTACATCGAAATAGATTTTTGGTTACAGTAAAAAGTCATTTGTAATGAGTGTGCATAAATTGCGCAACGCCCAGACTTGTTGAAAATAATACACAAACTTATTATGCAATATTCGAAACAAAATATTGAAATATTCACAAGTGCCAGTACTGCATTTCTCTCATTACCTTTTCGTATGGAAATATTTTATATGTTACAAAATTTTATATTTCAGTTGCTATCAATATGGGCGTTTTGTTATCGAAAAAACTCAATCACGGTTGCACGCTGCTTTGGGCCAAAAATAAATACTAAACAGCAATACAAAGCAACTGCTATTACCAATATGAGACCATTACTTTACATGCATATTTAGTTATTAACGTTTTTCTCCCCACTAAAAAGTCCCTACAGCAGCAATAATACTCGTAACAAGGAAAGTAAAAAAAATAAAACAAACAACGAAAGTTTTCAAATATTTTATATTCACAAAACGCGCAACTAGTGTAATCAGTGGCTTAGGGGTTGTAAATGTGAGTGTATGTGTGTGTGTGTGTGTGTGCCTGTGCGACAAACCGTCACAAAGTGCGCCAAAGAGTATGTTGCTGCATAATTTTGTTTTGCAATAAACTATTCATGTGAAATTATGAATTTATAAAGTTAATTTAACTTTGATTCTGTTGTATATTTACAAATAAACTTTGTTGACCAACAACAATTAATTATTTAAAGAAATTTCACCAATTGCTCAAGCGATTTAATTATGCCTTTTTTCACGTTCAATTTTCATTATGAATTCCACATGCATTTTTAACTAACTTTATTGCTGTCTCTGTGTATGTATTACTTCTTATGCGAATGTAAAATGCTCCCTCTTTTGACAGCGTTGTTGAAATACCAATTTTGATGAACTGACAATTCTGTCTTTAGTTCAATGTGGTGTAGGTGGAAATTTGCTTTAAGAAACCCATAGATCATACAATATTTCTGAACACCTTATAGCAATGATTATTGTGTTTTTGATCCATCCACACTTTTCAATAGGTTGCACAATAACTCAATTTTCTATGCTATTTTTTTTTTTGCATAACATCTAAAAGATATAAATAAAACATTAAAAAATCAAAACATTAAATCAAAATAGAATTGTTTTTATATATTTTACTCTTGACCATCGATACAAAGCATAGACACTAGACTTCAATCGTATCGAAAAGCGTCTTATTGAGTTAATTAACACGACTCTGTATTCCTGAAGGGTTGAAGACACTATCACCCTTTCACTTAGTCAATGTTCTGATAGGTCCACATGAACTCGTCTTTGAAGCGTTAAAACATTTTAAGAGAATCCTTGGAGGATGAAGCTCTGTCTATCCTAAATAGTGGTTCTGCTAAAGTTGAGAACTTAGAGATGCAGACTCACTTTTTGTTTTGGCGCAATAGCATTTTAGAGCCAAACTTAAAGAAAATGGCGTAGAAATACGAGTACTTATATTTTTAAACGAGTGCTGAAGTGAGGGCTGCCAGAAATTTTTCGTGAAAAATCAGCAAATTTCCCAAAAAAATCGGCATTATCGGCACTTTCATTTCTTAAAATCCGCAAAAAATCGGCATTAATTAAAAAACTTATTTTGAAATATAAACAAAAACAATTCAATATAATTTATTAAATATTATACATAAAACAGCATGTATAGATCAATAAATTTGCACCTCACAAGTTTTGAAATTATTTTGGCAATTTAAAAGAAACGATTTATTATTTTATTCATTTAGAATGACTTTTACTTAAAAAAAATACATAAGATCAACTTGCTTTTTATAAAACAGTATAAAATAATTAAAAAAGATGTGTGGTGTCGTGGGACACCGTATAGGAACGCAGTTCCTTATTATAAAAATATTAATTTGAAGTTCTATTCGAGGTATAAAGAAAATAATTATTTGGGTATACATTTTTTATTAGGATTTTTCTTTTCGCCGATCAACGAAAATACAGAATCAGTTTTGTTCCCAAACGAAATTGAATTCTGTCACGGCCCGGCTGCGTATGATTAATAATTGTTTGTATGGAACTGTATTACTCATACGTCTTAAACATTGAGTTAGAAACAAAATATCTTACGTTACGGACGTTTCTTCCCGGTTAGGGTACCCCTCCTCAACGACTCATAAGGAACTTCGTTCCAATTAAAATATATACGTCTTTTCCAATAGTATTTCAAAATTTTGCCATTATATTTCAGAATTTCCTAAAAATTAACTCTACTCGTAGGTTCTAAAATAGGAGTTACAATATACAATTAAAAATTTAGAATATTATCCTAATATTTTTGAACAAAATTCGTAAATATAATAGAAAAATTGGAAATAATGTGGTTTTCATAAATCAATCATATATACATATTAGATTTTGACATTTTTATTAAATCGTTATTTATTTCGCAATTAGAGTTTTTCATTTTCAAATAATCTTTAGAGTAAAGAATTCCTTCTTTTAAAGTTTTATTTTCTAAGGAACATCGGAATTTCGTGCACACCTACAACAAGGCAATTGAATTGTTATTAAAAGAAGAATTATATAATAAAAGATGTTCCACACTATTATTACAAAATCGGCATTTTTTAGGGGTAAAATCGGCAAATCGGCATATTGAATTTTTTGGAGTAAAAAATCGTCAAAATGCCGATAAACCGGCATTTCTGGCAGCCCTGGCTGAAGTAGTTAAGTATGAAGCCGAGGGTTTGGAGTTTGACTCCGCGCTCAGTCATGAATATGGTGACGAATTCTTTTGACCAGCATTAATTCATGGTTGTGTTAGAAGAAGAAGAACGACCCAATATTTAGAGAGAAGTTTTTAAAATAGTTGCGTCGCATCTGAAAAACTATTTTCCACTGTCAGTGTGATTCAAACGGACTTGCGAAATTGTTTATCTCCGCAAAAGCGGAGAATATTGAAAATCTCATCTATTTTAAATATTAATAATTTCTTTCGCTGTTTAATTCTTTGTTTTTATACTTTTCACAAAAAAGTGAAAGGGTATATATAGGTTTGTCATTCCGTATGTAATTTCTTCGATATTCACATGGGACCCCATAAAGTCTATATATATTCTGGGTCCTTATCCTTATGCTATTGAAATTCAGAATGATCCAAAGTATGGTTCCAGAGCTGGGAAGCTTACACCTATTTCTCGACGCAAAACTTGTACCAAAAATCAATTATTTTTTTATGTTTGTATTTTGTATTACATGTAGTAACTAAAATTGTTAAAAATTTTAAGTTTTTCTTTAACAAAACATCTTTGTACGTCATGAAGATTTGCATTGGCCAAACAAAATTTTTTTAAATTCAAATTTTCCTTCCAGAGGTGGGAATTTGAACTTTTTTATACGTAAAAGTAACCAAAGAGGCAATTGACGTTGTTTTTTTTGCTAACTAAAACTGTTTTATAATTCAGGAAGAACAAAATTGGTATTAAAATCTTAAAAAATCAAAATTTCGACTGCAGGATTGGACAAATGAAATATTTTATGGTACATGAATGTGACCAAAAAGTATAAAAATTTTAATTTTTTTATCAAGTAAAACTATGATACACGTCACTAAGAATTGCAATGGTAAAAAAATAAAATTTCGCTTCCAGAGTTGGAAAATCGAAATATTTTTGGTACATAAAAGTACATACATAAATTCCAAATTTTGTGTTATTAGTGATTAAACCTATTTGATATATCAGAAAAAGTTAAATTAGTATCAAAAAATTAAAAATTCGGTTCCAGGGTTGGAAAATCGAAATTTTTCGGTACATAAAAACAACCATATAAGTTCCTAATTTTGGTTTTTTCAGTGACTTAAAACTATTTTATACTTCTCTTAGAATTAAATTGGTATTAAAAATTTTAAAAACTAAAAATTCGGTTCCAGGGTTGGAAAATCGATATTTTCTGATTCATAAAAGTAACCATATTATTTGTTATTTTTGATTCTTATGATGAATTATACCTACTTCATACATCAGGAAGAAATAAATTGGTATTAAAAACAAAAAAAAAAAAAATCTAAAAGACAATTGATTCTACTGTTGAACAATTAGAACTTTTTGGGGGTACATAAAACGGATTTTTTCTTTTTGTTTGTAAATTAAACATATTTAATATTTTTGAAAGACGTTCTGAGGTATTATTAATAAGAAAAGCCAAACATTTAGCTTCCTAGCCAAACAATTTAAACGAAAAGAATGACATCTGTGAAGGGTATTTAAGATTCGGCACAGCCGAATATAGCACTTTTACTTGTTTTAAATCTTATTGATATCAGTCTTTTGCTGTAATTTTTAAAATAATATCTTATATACCAATTTTATCATAGTCTAAAATGCATTGTTTTTACATATAATCTCTGACTTACACTATAATTTTGTGTAATAAAAAAATTAACCTACTTTGTTAATTTTAACATGAATTCAAATTCAATCTGCGTATCGGCATCGCCAATATTTCTGTTTTGAGTAGCTGTATCGGCAGAAAGTGTAACTTTTTATCCCTACTTCAAATATTTTGTTAAAAATAGTTGGACAATAAATATTATATATTATATAAGACGAATATATAATAAGTTTTCAGAAAATAAAATTTTTAGAATATGAAAATAATTCTAATACAAAATAATTAGTAGATCTTATAGAAATTTTGTAAGATTAAACAGAGAATAATAAATATTTATACCGCTTAAAAACTTCCTTTTATTGCTAATGTTATGAAAATTCTATCCTAATAATATCAAAATAACAAGTTTAAATCATAGTAAAACAATGCAATATATTTTTTTAACATCAAATAAAACGGACTTTATTGGAAAGTAAATTTTATGAAAATTATTTTTAAATATTATTTCTGCCATGTGGAACACCAATTTTCAACAACTAAAACAATCTTCCATAAAGTGGAAGGACACAACCCCAGTTGCAGAGAACGGCGACGACTTGATTGATTAGGATCACATTCAATGCTTTGCTGTACAGCGGCTATAGCTTCTTCAGTGCTCACTGCTCGGCGTCTCACGGGATGCAAATTATCAGTAACAGTAAATGTGGTCCGAAAACGATCTATTGTTCTTCGAATTAGCTGCACTGAAGGACGATTATGTGCGCCATAAAATGGAAGAAGTGCACGATGATTACAAATTTCTAAAAAAAACACACTATATGTGTATTTTAAGCAAAAACATATATTATTTTGTCTATTGTTCGGCTAAAGGTCATGTTTTTGATAAAATTAATAAACATTAAACATTTTCTTTTTATTTAATCTTTATTGAATTTTAATAGCTATTGCTGTTCATCCGAGTATTTCGAATAGCTTCGCTATTCATCTTCAGCCGATGTACTGTTGGGTACAAAACAATAATAATAAAATAATTTTTTTAATTTAATTATTAAAAATTTCACTATCAAAATCATCACTACATACATGTACAATTAAAATTGAATAATAATTAAATATTTTATAAAAAAAAGTTTCCATATAATCTGCGTCGATCGTCTTTGGCTGCGAAAAAACCGATTTGATGAGGTTATTTCTTGTGTTTATTTATTATATTTCTTGTTTGTAGTTAAGTCTTTTCTCTACTGGAACGTCAATTATATGTAACATCTCTAAAGTGAATCTCCTGGAATAATGTTTTTCTTCTTGTAATATATTTACGTCCTCAAAATTTGGTATATGATTTTCTTTCGCACAGTGGGTCGCAAGTGCAGTTTTTTGCTCCAGAGGTTTGTCCTTCATTTTTATATCCGACTTATGAGATGCTAGTCTGGTCTTTAGTTTCGTTTTCGTTGTTCCTACATATTTTTTGTTACATGTGTCTGAGCCATCACCGTTGCAATTAATGCTATATATAACATTGTATCTTTCTACTTTATTTACTTTTGTTTTAGTGTTACTATATAAGGTCTGTAGTGTGTTATTCGTTTTAAATGCATGTTGAAACTTTGTCCACGTCATATAAATCGGAGTTTTCTATCCTCTCCGAAAAAACTTGTATATACGTTAGTCCTTTGTAATACCGTGTACTTGGTTCTCTTCTTTCTACTGTATCGTCCTTTTTCAATAAATTGTTTATAATTGTTTTTGGAAAATTGTTCATCGTCAAAATTTCTTCTATTTTCATTTCTTCTATTTCATATTTTACATATCATCACTAATATTGAGTACTCGTCTTATGAAATTGTTCGCTGTATTTATTATAATCCTCTTCGGGTGTTTCGAATAAAAATTAATCAGACGACCGGATGCCGTGGGTTTAGTGTCTACTAACAATTGCATCCAAATATGGTAATTTATTCTGTTTTTCTGCTTCCATTGTGAACTTTATTTGTGAATTAAACGCGTTTAAAGCCTTTAGAACTTCGTCTGCCGTATCTCTATGTATAATAGCAAATATGTCATCTACGTACCTTATTAATAGTGTGGGTTTAAATACAATTCAACATAAATATATATAAAAACATATATTGGTAAAAGTTACATAAATTAAAACGAAATGGCAAGAATTGGCGAAGGCCTAGTGCTTCAATTTAAACTGGTTATAATTATTAAAAATGATTTATCATCTTAGTATTCGTATAAGCAGAGTTGTATTATTTTGCTGAAATTGATAAGCAGCTTAGAAAGGAATATAAAAACAAAAAATCTTATATATAATACGCCACACATATTTTAGTGGTACATGTTTATGCATTTTATAGTCCACTAATATAAATAAAGCACACATTATTTAAAAGGACTTTTTGTGTAGATATGCAAAATATATTTTGTTTTTGTTCTAGCTTCAAAAATTTTAAAACGTTCAGTATATGAGTTTTATTGGTACATATTGTGTAATGAATAAAAGGAAATTGAAATTGTTTTGGTAATATTCTGAAATTTAAGTAGCTCTAGTTTGAAGAATATTCGCATATTTCTGGAATATAATAAAAAATAATAGAGAGTACATAAAGGGTTAACAAATTTTAAGTAAATGGTATACAAAGTTAGGCGTAAAAATAAAAACAATTTAATTAAGATTTATAGGATAATTGTTCGGAAATTTATTTAAATTCAGAAACACAAAAGAAAGTCAACATCAGTTTTTATTTATTCACAGTAGAGCAGGACAGCTGTTTTCGAATGCCACTACACTTTCATCATCAGTAATTATGTGTTAGCACATATTATGTGTCTTATTTGAATATGATAACCTTTATTTACACAAAATCTTAATTGAATGTTCGATAGAAATAATTTAAAAAAATTTACTTTGTGTTAATTTAAAAACCAAATAATATTAAAAATAGTTGTTTTTTTGCTACCATCGATTAATAACAATTTCCTGCCATAAACACGGTATAACACCATTACGTTTGACTAGACTTCGTTTGCTCGTTGTAGGTGTAAATTTAGTGTTATGACCTGTTAAAACGTGTTGGATTGATCGTTAATATTTGTATAGAATGAGGGAATGCAGGGGTTCCACCCGAGATTGACTATAATTTGTTTAAGTTTTTTTGGTACAACCAATTTGCGTTGTAGTCTATTTGTTAAAGTAATTTTATGTTCTGAATAGTTTTAAAATGTAATGTAACCATTAATATTTTTGTGAAATTCTTTTTTATACATCATTTTGCACACGTTAATAGAGTGTAAATTAAATGAAATCAATTAAGAGATTCCCTGATCAGTTATTTCAGTTTAAGAACTATGGAAAATCTTTTCATAATCAATTCCAATGTAGTTCAATAGCACGTTTTACATACAATCAATTATAATGCATTGCAATATTTTATTAAGTAGAATACAATTTTTTTAAACCAGCTCTAAAGCTCGTACAAAAAGGCCCTGATGTCTTTAAAAGAAATTTAAATTTCTTTTATTCCAAGTTTTGATATTTTTTTGAACTTATCTCACAACCTGCGGTATTTACTAACATCCCTTGAATATATAATTTCAAGGTGCGTAAAAATCAAATATAAATTGTAAAAAAAGAAAATTAAATTTGTAATTACATATATAATTGTATATCTGCAGACATGCATAATCATGCTGAACTGAATACTTTATCAAAAGTATAAAAAATTATTGCACGCACTTTTATTAGATGAATATCTATGAAAACAAACTGAATTGCTATTGTAATAAAAATAGTAATAAACATTTAATAGTTCATTATCATACCGTCTATGATTAATGTAACGGAAAAAGTTTTATGTGTCAATTATATTTCAGCCGTTTGTGAAACGCAATTTTTCATTCTCATTCTTCAAGCTGTTCTTCTCAATAGATGGCCCAGAGAAATTTGCTTAAATTTAAAATTCAATTGATGACATGTTTTCATTTTCATTACTAACAATTTCAAGTGCCAACTATGAACTGCAAGAGTGACACTACATTTGGCTCGATTATATATTTTTCGTTCATTTCTTTCTTGTTTTTTTTTTTTTTGGTGGAAACTTTCACTTGAAACGATTTTCATTACACTTTGTATGAATGTAATGGTTTATAGTTTTATTTCATATTGAAATATAATGGTTTCCGGTGATATTGTCTCAGTGCTTTTTACTTCCTTACTGGAAGAATAATTTTTACAGTCAATTTCGATTTATGTATTAAGCACATAATTCTGCTTGAGTAAAAAAGGAATAACATATTGCCATTTCCTCCAATTAAAAATTAAATTTTTAAATTTACAAGGCAGAATTTATAGACTTATTGTTCTTAAAATTATGTATAGATTTTTTGAAAATATTTTGTATGCTCGTACTCACTTCTTCTAATATTATTTTTCCATTATTATCATTGTGTGTGAATCTATAACTTTAAAGTCGTGTTTTTTTTAATTACTTTTTTGACTTACGACTCTGTTGGAGTATATGAGCAATATGTGTGTAAATAAATGTTAATAAAATATTTTTGGAATGTTTATTACAAAAGTATTTTATTATTTAATTTAAGGCCGTTTTGCATATAAGAAATTATAGAGTGGCAAGCTTTAGAGGTAAAGCTTTTCCTATTATAGATGTAATGCAGCTCCAAATTGGACCCTTTCTTTACCCTGTTTTGCGTCCAAATTCTTTTAGGAACTGACTCCCACTAGAATTGTAGCCATAAGTCATATGAAGTCATTCAAAGTTACGTCAACTCATAGCAGTGCTTTAAGTGCGCAACGCTTTTTTTCAAAAACAAATCGAAAACGTCAGATTTAAGGGAAGATTTTTGTTTAAAAAAGCCACATATAATCTATATCGAAAATTGCATGTCTTTGCATTGAATTGATAGAAGTGAAATAAAAGGGGAATTGAATGAAGTACACTAGGTTAGGTTAGGTTAGGTTGAAAAAGAGGGGCATAAGCATCCCAATCCGTCTTGGATTACACTTAGGCCTCATAGGCCTGTTGTGCGCTCTATAATAAGGAGTTCCCATTCCCCTGTAGGGAGCCTCCACCGATACCATGGAAAACCTCTGAGTTTCATTACGTCAAGAACCTAGTTTCTTCAATGTACTTCCTTAAGTCTTTCCAATTAGAGCCCCTAAGAAATTCCATCTCCTGTATAATCTCTTAAATAAACCAATCTCCGTAGTGCTGGCGTACTCAATGTTAGGACCTCCTTTGTCCTACTACCATCTGGGTCCCCCCATAGAATCCTAGTCACCCTACCTACGGTAGAGTGCTGCCAATCTCTTGTATGTAATTCTATAGCCCATCGCTTTAGTTCGTTCTTAAAAACCTGAAATGGCTTCGGACTATCTAGTGGGATGTTCGCCATTAATGCTTCCATCTTTGCTAGCCTATCTGCCTCAACATTTCCAGGTATCCCCTGATGTCCTGGAATCCATATTATCTCTATGCCTAATCTCATCCTTGCACTCTATGAGTTAATCTCATCCTTGCACTGTAGTACCCACCGAGATTGAACCACATGATTCCTCAGGGTCTCGATGACCTTCCTACTATCCGTGAATATACGAATCGGTAGTCTGTTATCGATTTCCTTCAACCATTCGTACACTAAAAACGAATTTTAATTTTACCGTAGAAATTGCTTGACTTTTTTTTTCTAATAACGGCACTCAGGGAAGAATAATCCTGGGGGCAAATTACGGCACTCGGTATAGAACGAAATTTGTATTTAAATTGTATAGAAATTTCGATCGATATCGAATGTGGTAATTTGGCCCCTGTAGTGAAAAATTAAATGGAGATAAAACTATTATTTATTTCCTTGCTTCGCCTTTGCGAATACAGATGACGAGGCTATTGTAATCTGCTTTGTAGTACAAAAATGGGTTATAGCCTAAATTTTGTACAAAAATCATTTTTGTTATATAAGGGGATTTGACAGAAATATAGAACAAATTGCCTGGTGTTGAGAGTGAAGAGTAAAGAACGAGTGAGTGAAAACCTTGAATATAGAAGAGGCTGAAGATTTATATTTGACGTTGACAAATAGTTAGAGAATAAGGCGACTTATTTTACTGATTTCGAACAAACTTAAATTTTTTGCTATGAAATAATACAACAATTTAACAGAATTTAAAAAAAAAATTATTTTTTAATTTAGGCAATTACTGCATAAATTTTCATACATTTCTAAAGACGCACTTCTGTAATTATATTGTTATTTGTTTTTGGTACAGTGGACCATTTAAAACAAAACAAACAAAAAACAGTTTGAAGTTCTGCCAAATTAATTTTATTTCTTGTGAAGTACAATTGTTCCGGTTAGAGATGGATGTTCAAGCGGCTTCAACTCTTAAACCAATTGAACTGTGTAAGTCATCATACAGAGATCTTTTTGCAAAATTCGACGTAAGCTGGTGTGTGAAATGATCAATTCTTGAGAACGATGACGAGTTGATGTTGATGAACTCTCACGCACACTCTCAGCTACAGATTCGATATTTTCGTGTGAAACCAGTTTCACGACCTCTAGCAATAAACTTGCGAATACCGGGCACGTTCGTGCATTTCTGCGATCAAATATTGTACGACATTTTCGTGAAATTTCTGACCAGTTGTCTTTATTTGAGAAATAAATTTGCAATAAATACGAAATTTGTTTAAGCGTATAGCGATTCATTTCATTCAGTAGATATACTATATACTATATACTTTTGTGACAAAATAGATTGACATAAGTATTTGCGGATTCGAAATAACCAGTGGTTCAAATTTAATGCGATAGATGACCCACCCGATTTATATATTAAACCATTAATTATTTAGATTTAATACTTTTAGAAAATTCCTCTAAGTTTGTTGCTTTTTTAAACTCGCATCGCCAAACCTACATCGGTATATTAAGAGCGCACACACAATATAAACAATTCGGATTGGAATAATATTCGTACGTTAAGAATATAAGGATGCTTTAATAATACCAATTTCTGCTCAATTTAAATGTAATTTAGTGATATTCATAATGGAGGACATAAAGAAAAAATGCTATATGTAACTCCCATACAATCAAGGATTCGAAATATTAAGATATCCGTTAAAAATAGATTAAATTTTGAAATAGTCACACTTAACGTCCCCGAAAATGCCATTCAGCTGATATCCAATAACAAGCAGTAAGTTTTAAAAGAACTGTAATTGTTAGTTGTTATTTTGTATGGTCCTTCGAACCGACTTCAGCGCCGAATTACAATGCAAGTGTTAGGTACTGAAATTAGATAACAGTATTTATTTACATATATAATATTAGAAAATAATTTCAAATTACTTGCTAATGATAAAAGAGGGCTATGGTAACAAGATCTAAGACTCTTGCAGATAATTAAATATAATAGATAATTAAATAAAATCGCGTTAAAAAGATTTCACATAATTGTTTGAGTCATAGTAGGTAGCTAATGGAAAGAGCTTGCTTTCGTTAAGCACGAATACGCACGATTATGATTTTGTGTTTCCGTTTTCGTGAGTCAGGAAAAGTTGTTTAACTTGAGTAAGAAACAGAACAGCACAATAGAACTTTGACTTTGCCTGAAATCACACATGTCTGCCTACAAACTTTTTATAGAAACTTCTGCGTCATAAAATGTACCACTTACTGTTCACATAATTTTTATTCTTTCAAAAACATGTTCTTATAAATTTACTTTAAATAAGTTATAATTAAAAAAATAAATAAATAAATAAGTATTTACAATAAATTAAATAGCAACCATAGCGATCGTATTTGTACAACTTAAATAAATAATAACACATTGTTTAGACCAATGGCAAAAAAAAGCATTGGCAAAACATTTTGTGCTCTCGTTTCTTTTAAACAAATCTTTGGAAATTTGCTCTGTTGTTTTTCATTCTTCTTAAAATTAAAGTAATAAATATGATTTCGTAACAAACACAGAGTGGGAGGGGGAGAGAGAAGCATTAACGTCTTGCTTGACCAGCGAAAGCCATATCTTGAGCATCGGCACGATTTTCTTGGGAAGAACGTGCCCATCCATGAGGTTCCCAAGCGGGAGCAGCATGATCCAAATGTTCAATATGTTCAACATGATGAGGAATATCTATATGATGATCCAAATGATGATCCAAATGATGATCTAAATGATGATCAACATGATGATCGACATGATGGTCAAAATGATGGGGTACAATGTGTTCGATATGATGAGGAACAATGTGTTCAACATGATGCGGTACAATGTGTTCAATGTGATCGTGATGAGGATAGTGAACAACTTCATAGTTTACAATCTAAAGAAGAATATATGCATTGACACATTTAAAATATTTGAATATACGACATGCACATATACATATAACTAATCATACCTTTGGCTTGGCAATCTTAAAGACTACTAAGGCACCCGATAATACCAGAGATAGAAGACCCAAAGTCATGGCCTTCCAAGTCTTCAAGGCTATCAATGCCAGAGCAAGTGGCACCAAAACAGCTGTCTTCAATTTGAGACCAATCAGGAAAGGCAAAACAGCTTTGCGCATAAAACCACGACCTAAGACGCACCACATTGATAATTGAACACTTAATATTTTATCTCACATTCCCCTTACCTTGTTCACGTTCGGCCAATGGCACCACACCGCCTTTTGTTAAAGCATTATTGAGCAAGAAGTCAGGAACCATTGCACGAGCTTCAGGGCTTCCGAAATATTCGGGAGCTTTAATGCGTAAAGCATGGGTAGCCAAAAAGTTATCTATTTCCTGGAACATTCTTTCTGAAGCATCCATGGCACGTTGTTGTGTTTCCTTAGAAATTTTAGCTGTACGTACAATCGATAATTTATCTGTTATAGCGATTTCATCTTGTTTTACAGCCTCATCAAACCATCTCATGGCCTTAGGTTGCACACAGCTTGTGCTGAAATCCTTCAGGCACGAATAGTACATGTCGAAAGCCAAATCGGTAGCAGATTGTTGTGGTGTTTGGGCCCACGCGGCAGTAGCTGTTAAAGCCACCACAAAAACAACAGCAAATCTTTTCATCCTTCTTTCTAAATCCTCTTTCGTTTGAAGTGTTTAATTTTGCTTGTGTGATGTCGTACGGTTTGTTGGTGTACCCTCGGACTGGCCAACTAAATATGTAAATATTTATTGTGGTAACTGTGGTTTTTATACGACCATTTCTTTAACAATAATAATCAACACGTTTTATTTTTTACAATTGCCATTGTGGCTGCATGTGAGGCTTTTGAATAAAATCAATTTTGGATTTGCATTGTCTTGTCTTCAATTGACTTTAACTGACTTTTCTTTTGTTGTCTATTAAAATTTGGCTTTAATTTTGGTTTTTATCACCAAATTCTCTCTTGTCCGTCTTCCGCTTATTCTCTCTCCCTCTCTCTGTTTTGACTTTTTTTCTTCAACATTATATTTGGTAGTTGTTTTAGTACCGTTATACAATAATTTCACTTGATCGTGTTTGGCTTAAGAATTACTTCATTCTCTTATTTGTGGTTAACGTGCATGAGTATGAGTTTACCCTATTGGCCAACAAAGTGCGCGTACTCTACAGAATTTTAAGTTAACCTAGGTAGGAATTTTATTTATGATCCACTCTTTAGTAAACAATTGGTATTTCAAATGCAAACACATATTTTTGAAAATATCGTGGGATTTGAAGTTTAGTTTGTAGATTGCTAGACTTAGAGAAATGCTTTACAACAAGTCAAGAGGACGTTTAGACCTTGTCTTCCTTAACGTGCAATTCTTGCTGCCCCTTTCATTCTTAATTACTTTTTAGATGAGATTACTTTTGGCAAGTTTGCGGGTTAAAATAAAAGGGATGAAAAGAAAATTCTTTTTGGCTTTTTTATATCGAATCCATGCAATCAGTTCAATTTTTGGCTACTTTTTCCTATAAATCTGACTATATTGTGCTAATGATGGATTGCATATTGGCTTCCAATGATTCAGAAATTGTTGGATAGTCGATATCAACTAATGACTTAACGACGGTTCAGGGATCGAGAGCATTTCTGGAAAGTTGCCACCAAATTGAATTTGCAGTAAATTGATTAAATTAGGGGAACAACAATTCAGTCTGCGTGGTACGATAGCGATCACTTCTTGATCATTTCGAAAGAAGTAAGAATCGGTGAAAGCAATTGGATCCAAATATGGCAACTTCGCTTACTAACGAAGCAATTTAATCAGAAATAAATTTCATCATTAAACAAAATTCTGTGATAAAAGTGCTCTATGAATTTTACCATCCGATTAATTTTCAAAGTAAATTTTCGGTTCAAAATTCTCAGCTGTTATTGATATCGATAATTCTCATGCAGCTAAAAAACACACTATACTTGTTAAAGGCATAGGCCGTTAATAGCGAAATAGATAAAGAAATTAATAATTTGCAAACGTAAATTAAGGTTTCAGTATCTCAAAGTAAAATTGTCGCTATTCGTAATTCAGATAACAAAATCACAAAGAAAGATCGTTATTTCAAATTAAATCCCGATGTAAATTTTGAAAATACGGATACATACTCGTACATGAATGTTTGCAAATTTTTGATACCCAGTGTAACAATCAGTAGATACAATTTTGTTAATTTTAAAAATCTTCTATATTAAATAAGCCACTGGCCTACCGTGATTTATTTAAGCAAAAATACAGTATTTTATTTCATATTGTCCCGACTATTCTTAAATTTATGTTCACCTTTTTCAAGGGCTCTTGGTCCATTTAGTAAGGAAAAACATCAACTTATTGTAAATTTTAGTTTTATTAAGAGAACATGGATTTCGATAAAATATCGTGTTCTTCTTCAGTTGTTTTTATACCCTCCAAAAAGGATTAGAGGCTATATTGATTTATCATTCCGTGCGTAACGTAGCGAAATATCCATCTGAGATCCCATAAAGTGTATATGTATATATTCTTGATCAGTGATGAAATCTAAGACGATCTGAGCATGTCCGTCCGTCCGTTCGTCTGTGGAAATCACGATTCAGTTCAAACGAAAAGAGCCAGACCCTTGAAATTTGGTATATATATTTCTTCAACGATAGCACAGGTCAAGTTCGTAAACGGGCTGAATCGGGCCAGAGGGGAAAAAGTTCCCTTAAGAGGAACTAAACCAACCTCTAAAAATCAACATCATTTAAAATTTTTTTTAATTTTGTTAAGAAAATGATATATTTTTATGTCACAGAAGGTCTAACGCATTAAATTTAAATTTATTTTTGGACTCCGCCCCTTTTCGTGGGCATTCTTATATGCAAAAATAATGTACAAATTTAACAAATTGTATTGGATAATCTGTCCCCTCAATACTATCCCCTCGTTTTCATTTCCGGCGCATTGCATATGTAGGGGTCATCCGCTGAGTGTTGGTCTTACTCCTAAAAAAGAAAAATTCCTTAAAAACATTTTTAAGATTTTGTGACGAAGCTCAGACATAACGTGAACCTCCTCTATTCTACCTCTCTCCTCCCCTTTGCTCTCCACATGACCTTTACACTTAATTATCCCAAAAATTAATTTTTAGTTTTTTATGGCAAAAGTGAAAAGCCAACCCCACGGCCCAGGCCAGAGCTACCCCGGCAAAACACAGTTTTAATACCCTCCAAAAAGAATTGGAACCCATAAAGTATGTATATTCTTGATCAGTGAAGAAGTCTAAGACCATATAGCAATGCCAATACGTCCGTCTGTGGAAAACACGATGTGGTGTATTGTTGGACCCCGCCCCTTCTAGTGGGTGTTGAAGCTACATATTATATGAAAAAATAGTGGAAATATTTAACATATTGTATGCCTTAAGTTTACATTCTTTACAAATTTAATTTATAAGCTTTTACGACGAAGGTAATAAGTTCTTTGATATTCCCCTGCCATACCCCTCCACACTTCATTGCCCCCTAAATGACCTTATAAGAAAAAAACTTTTTTTTACACTTAATCACCCCGAAAATTTTGTTTTTAAGTTTTTACGATTTAGGTGAGACGTCTCCCCCACGGCCTTTCCCGGAGGGACCCTGTATAGAGTTATAAAATTAGGCACAGAAATGTCTTAAAGGAACTCTGACTCAGCAGGTTAAAAATGTTTAACTTCTCTCAGTCCCTTGTTTGCACGTTGATATAAAATATTAATACGTAAGTTTTTATGCTGACGTAAAGATGTCTCAGTCATGCTCCTCCCAACACATCGGAATCGGCCGGATTAAAATAAATTTTTTTCTTTGTTTACTTTAGCCAAATACCATAAAAATGTATATTTTAATAATAAGAATAAAAATAGAGTTTTTATTTACTAAATATTTGGAGGGTATTTAAGATTTGACCTGGTCGAATTTTTAATTTTGAACAAATATCGTTGGTGTCACACTTACAAAAAAATTGTCACTAATAAATTCTTCTGGTTTCTTGACCTCGTTTTAATTATTATCGTATTCTGATATTTTTAAGCTTAAGGTCTCTTTATTTTAATTTAATTTTTAATTTCAATATTTCGTCACTCCTTTGTGTGACTTCTTCAGGAAGAAATATCAGAATACAAAATAATATTCACTATTATAAGCATAATATTAGCCTTTCTACAATTAATGTTTGGAAACAGAACATGAGAAGAATTTGTTTTATTCACACAATTTGTTTGATTAGTTGAACAATTACAGGCATCGAGTCATAAATTCGTTTAAGAACTTTAAATAAATTTTTTCTGTACAATAATTTTATTATTAAGATACGAATTTTTTATTCAGACTCAAATATAAATCTGCAGTTTGACAATTATTTTTTCTCATCGACTTTTATTAAATTCAAGTTATTTTATTAAGAGGGGAATATTAGAACATTTTTATAAATATCAAACTAGCAAAACAGATCAGTACTGATTTGAAGGACGCTACGCCATCTCATTAGTGTTTTTTGCTCAACTCTTTCCACTTTCCACGGTGGCAGTAGTCACTAGGAATATCTATTATTTAACGAATTGGAATATGAGAATAAAATTTTATTTTTTTTATAACAATAAAATTTCTGCAGCAAAAACTCTATGTGTATAAACAATTGATATAAAGCTTAAACTATTTTTTTTTAGCAAAATACCCCTTTAGCAATTTCGCATACAATAAATTTTATTCATTTTGCTACAGTTTTGGCAATATGTGGTTTTATGATTTAAATGTCTGCAAATAATAGACAAATTCAAGTTCATTAAAAGACAGCAAAATTTATTTATTTAACTTATCAAATAAGATTGCTATTTTTCCAACACTTCGATAATTATTCCTTTCCTGTCTAGTGCATTTAAAAAAAATATGCTTTTTTTTAATAAATTGAAATTCTTAAAAAAATTAATGCATTAAATATTTAGCTAAAAGGTATTTTATGGCACATTCTTATACGCACGTACAATTGACATTTTATTTTGTCTAGAACAACACGATAAAGTGCTACAGCCTATACAAATTCTTGCGTTCAATGAAAGCTTTTTAATACTTTCATGCATATTACATATTTCAGCAAACTACTTCATCCATATGATTGAAATTTGCTTTTAGTTGTATTGAATTTAATTTTGAATTTCAGAAAAAAAACACACACACATACTCAACCAGAATGTGTCCCAAAAGAACCAATTTCTCCAACATTTTTAGTAGTTCAAGGTTAGTTTAAATACCCGAAGGGTGTGGTATAAAAATATATATTTTTATATAATTTCTCTAGACTAGAAAATGTATGCCACAAATACCATAAATAGTTTCATTGAAAATGAAACTTAAATTTCTATTATTTCCATTTCATTTGCTTTTTTAGAAGTTCATTGATGAAGTAAACCAATAAATAAATAAATTGAAAAAAAAGGAGAAGTGTGTTGTGCGTAAAATGTCTATCAAACAGACACATACTCGTATGCGTATAACAAATATATGTATTTGGCGCATATTTCTATCAACACTACCTCATTTTCCAGATACGGTTGAACTTATTTGTGCTGGTTGGAGCCCAATACTCCCAGTGCCATATACTCATGCATACATACATTGGTTTCGTGGTCGTTTAAATACCAAACATGTTTATGCAGATTTAGTTTATTGGTATTTCTCTAGTGCTCGTTTGGTTTTATTTACCGTTCACGTTATTCGTCAGTTATTGTCGGTTGACAAATAAAATTATTGAAAAGCATGTAAGAACTTTATAGTCGACCGGGTCGAATCTTAAATACCCTCCAAATGAAAATGTTTAACCTGCTGGAGCAGATTTGCCTTAAGACTTTTCTGTGCTCAATTTTAAAACTCTATTTTGAGAGGTCACTGCGGGGGAGACATCTCACCATTGTCGTTAAAAAGAAATTTTTTGGGATAATTAACTGTAACAAAATTTTCTTTTGATAGGGTCATGTAGGGGTCAAACATCTCAGTTTCGTCATTAAAGTTGAAGAATTAAATTTTAAATGCAACTTCTTTTACATGAAAATATATCATTTCCTTAACAAAATTACAAACAAAATTTAAAAATATGTTATATTAAATTGAATTAAGATTCATAGGCTAATTGTTCGAAATTTGTTTTTTAAATCTCAGAAAGACATGATAAATATTCCAAGGCACAAAGGAAAGTCAACATCAGTTTTATTCAACTTACACAGCAGAGCATAACAGCTGTTTTCGAAAGACGCAACCCTTGCATCATCAGTGCTCATGTGTATTGTGTTTATCACCACTTATTAGGTGGCTTAATGGAATGTGATAACAGTTCCTATTTACACAAATTTTATTGTGAAAAAGAATACGAGAACTGTATCAACCTGATGTTAACATGTTATTGTTATAATACCCGTGTTACCGTTTGATTATTTTTCTTCATGTCCCATTTTTCTGAATTTTTTGTCCCATCATACCTAAGTCAAACTTATTTGGTTTGAATTTTATACTTAAGTACATGTGAACGTTTTTCCAATATTTTTTTTTATTATTGGTAGCTCAAGTCATAGCTTAAATTTGTATGTAGTAAGAATTTTAACGAACATTTATATTGCTATATTAAATTGAACAATTAGCCTATGAATCTTAATTCAATTTAATATAGCAATATAAATGCTCGTTAAAATTCTTACTTAAAAATATGTTGTTTTTTAGAGGTTGATTAAACTCTTTTTAGGGGAACTCATTTCCCACTGGCCCTATTCAAACCACTTACGAAACTGACCTGTGCTATTCTTCAAAGTTTATCTATACGGAATTTCAAGGGACTAGTTCTTTTCGTTTGGACTGAGTCGTGATTTTCACAGACGGACGGCTGGACAGGGCTAGATCGTCTTGGATTTCATCACTGATCAAGAATATAATGGTTGATTCAAGTAGAGATACTTTTTTCAATAGCCTTTTTTTGACAGATCACGTGTGAGTCGTGTCATGCTGTCATGTTATTTTTGTTTAGTATTGTTTGGCATTTCATAATGGAAAGACTTACACCTGAACAACGTTTACAAATCGTTCAACTTTTTTACGAAAATTCACGTTCTGTGAGGAATGTGTTTCGTGCACTTCGCTCAACTTATGGTCAACATAATCGGCCTACTGAGCGTACTATTCGCAACACCATCACCCATTTTGAGACCCAGCATTCAATATTAGATAATATTCGACCGAATAGACCTCATCCAGCACGCTGTGAAGAAAATATAGCGGCCGTAGCTGAGAGTGCACACCGAATGTAACCGTCAATGGCGACCGTTATCGTGCCATGATAACCGACTATTTGATGCCTGAAATTGAAGCTCGTGATCTCGGCGACATTTTGTTTCAACAAGACGGCGCCACTTTCCACACATCGCATCAATCAATGGATTTATTGAGAGAACATTTCGGTGAGCACATAATGTCACGTTTCCGGCATGTCGATGGGCCACCAAGATCGTGTGATATCACACCGTTAGACTTTTTCCTATGGGGATATGTAAAGTCTAAGGTTTATGCGGACAAACCTGCTTCGATTCAGGCCTTGGAGGAAAACATCACGAGTGTCATTCGCCAGTTACCAGTCGAAATGCTCGAGCAAGTCATCGAAAATTGGACTTAATGGATGGACCATCTGCGGCGTAGCAACGGCCAACATTTGATAGACATAATCTTCAAAAAATAAATGCCAAAGAATGTTCTTTCAAATGATAATAAACATTCTCCATTAAATTTGAATTTTCTGCCTTTTTTTCTTTAAAAAAGTAGGGAAGCACCTCGAAATGGATCATCCATTATATATTTTACTGGGTCTTAGAGGAATATTTCGCTATGTTACACGCGGAATGACAAAGTGAATACAACCTCCAATTCTCTTTTGAGGGTGTAATAACATACATATAAGTATGTAGAACAAGCCAGAGATATCTTTATCCTATTTTAGCTGGAGTATTGAAAGATATAAGAATTATATAGTATAAAAGAGCTAAAACTGTTAGAGGAACCTGGTGATGGGGAAAGAAGTTGGAAACTACTAGCCACATTATGTGTGCATTGTTAATCCCATTTGCATAAAATAAAATTGATTTTTTTTTACTTGGAGGTGCACTCAGGGTATGTGCCCCACTGATGCAAAGCATTGTACCGAAATTAGGATAGGCTGTTGGTAATGTTTATCGAGTTGCGCTACGCCTTAGACATTGGAACAAGCCGACAACAACTAAGTCAACCATACACTAATGCAGGTCAGAAAACAATCGATGCTGTATTCATGACTGATTGTGAAATCGAACACGGGCTGTCAGGCTTTATAGACTGAATGTTAACTACTTCAGCAGTGAGTAATTCTGTATATCTGTCAGTATCCGTTTTCCAAGGCTACAAAATTCTGCATCTTACTGTTCCAAGATTTTGCTAGAAATAGCATTTAATCACATTATAATGGTTGCTTGGACATAGAAAATTCTTTAACACTTCAATATTGAATTCTAATCGGTGTAATTCTTGTTTTCCCACATTAAAAAAAAATTTTAAATTATCAGCTATACTAGTACTTCACTGAGGCTACTGTAGATGATCGGAGAATCTTTACCCAAAGATTTCTTAGCATAACTAAATATATTATTTCAAATTTCTGTTTAAATGAATGAGAAGTTTAAACGAATATCAAAATCATATTAAGAACTCAATGATCTCTTCCCCTTTTTGTTTTCTTATTTTATTACATACGTGGGTAAAATTAAAAATTTAATTGTCAAATAATATATAGAGTAGGTATCTGTTTCCTCTCTCCTATATTTACAAGATTTTGCTGAGATAGGGACTTTATTGAAGGAGTAACTGAAACAAAATGTTGCCAGCTTGAATTTTGTAGATATGCTGATGTTCATAATAATATATTATTATTAATTACTTTGTTTCATATATTACATATTATTATTAATTACATCCTTTCAAGATTACGTTGGAAGTAGTGGTAAAATTTTCAGATATGCATCTTAATTGCGTTTTTCTCAATTAATGCAATTATTGAGCTCAATTAACCATAAACAAATTTTAATTAATTGATTTAATTTTAATTAAGTAATTGTTGTGAAATCGAGTAAAATTACAAATTGCAGCCCTGCAAAACATAACTCACTGAACAAAGTTAGTCGAGACTTAGCACCTAAAATGTGAAAAAGTAAAGAAAAAACCAAAAACAAAATATGTCTATCCAATAAGTTATTGATATTAAATTTATTACTCATTACAAAATTAACAAAAAAGATCTGAGATTTGAATTTGAAGTCCTTCTGTATTGAAAATCGGATGATTCGTTCTCGAGTTAGGGTGAATTATGTCCCCGTACCTGACTAATTTAGGGGAACAAATTTGCCACGCCTATAAAAAAATCCCAACCTGATGGGAAAAAACCGAAAACGGATTTGAGTTTAGCGCATCAAAATCCATATAGTGCACATAGTTTTATTTAAAGGAAGATTTTGCTGCTGAGCAGTGTAATAAATGAACAAGTGAACAATGGAGTAGTGGCCTCTAAGTCAGTATTGATCCGATCTGCTAATTTGTTGATTATAAAAAGATTCTAAATATATCCCACTTTTGATAAAGTAATTTGAATTTAGTAAAATTCAAAAAAATATAATTTGCAGATTTGAATTCGAGTCTGATTACAAAAATCTTGCCTTAGTAATTATTTTATTTTATTTCTAAGAATATACTATATTTCTATATTAAATTGAATTAAGATTCATAGGCTAATTGTTCGAAATTTGTTTTTAAATCTCAGAAAGACACGAAAAATATTCCAAGGCACAAAGTCAACATCAGTTTTATTCAACTTACACAGCAGAGCAGAACAGCTGTTTTCGAAAGACGCAACCCCTTCATCATCAGTGCTCATGTGTATTGTGTTTGTCACCACTTATTAGGTGGCTTAGTTGAATGTGATAACAGTTCCTATTTACACAAATTTTATTGTGAAAAAGAATACGGGAACTGTATCGACCTGATGTTAACATGTTATTGTTATAATACCCGTGTTACCGTTTGATTATTTTTTTTCATGTCCCATTTTTCTGAATTTTTTGTTCCATCATACCTAAGCCAATCTTTTTTGGTTTGAATTTTATACTTAAGTACATGTGAACGTCTTGCTACATACTATATTTCTTTCATGACTAAATGTCTGGTATCATTAGTAACGTTGAGTTTCTTCCTCAAACAATTTTTGGTGCAAATATGAATGGCAAGATATTTGCTCATGAGAATACCCCTGCCTCCATTGTCTTGTTTAGAGCCATTGGTAAAGCAAATATGGTTGGTATCTTCATGCCATAGAGTATGATTGGGCCATGTACTTCTCTTATCTGAAACATCGACTTTCTTTTTTAATACGAATATAAATTATCTTTTAGGGTAAATCTACCTTTTAGGGTATTAGTAACCAAATTGCCACCCCCGCTGTATTCAATGATACTTCATATGTGTATATTTCCATATTAACTTTTTGGTGTTTCTTTTACGTAATACAAGCTATCATTTCCTTTATACTCGGATCACAATTGAGGCGAACGACAAACTTCGCCCGAACTTCACAACGAATTCGTTGGCAAAAATTCCTTTCGTAATTTAGTCGTAGTAAACACAGTAACGATGAGCAAATAACAACTCTTGTAATTGATGCAGTTATTTACAGTTTGCCTGTGGTCATTTAAAAAAATATTTAAAATTTTATAAATCACAATTTTAAATTATATTAAAATCTATAACACAGAAATTAAAAAGTTATTAAAGGAAAACGCAATTTCATATATTAATATATATAAATGCGGAAAGGGAACATGATCATAGGGTTTGATTTATTCATGATTCGCCGTCGCGCCGCGACATAAGTAATAGGTATAAATGTATTGCATAGTTTGCGGCATAAGACGTATTCCGGCGATGCCATAATTGTGTGTATAATCGTATACACTATTGGGGGATTCGCACTGTAGTCATAAAGTCATAAGTCGCAAAATAATTGCACGAAAAATATGACTAGCGTGAACAACCTGTCATAGCTTAGTATGCTATTTCAAACATCGATCAGCTGATAAGAAAACAGCACATTTGTAATTAGATGTTATATATGTAAGTAAAAGATAATTAAGATAATTGTAATAAAGTTGTTTGAAAATGCCAAAAAGTCTAAAAACTCCATTTCTATTAAAGATTTTTAAATTTGTTTTCTGGCGCACAAGAATATCTACATAAGTGAATTTGTATATATAAACTAAAACAACTGCAGCCTTGATATGAGCTGAATAAATTTTTTTGCGGCGGCATACGGAAAAACGTTCAGTGGCTGCTAGCTACGTAAGTTAAACGAGAAATATGTTTCACTTGTATATATTTAGTTTTTGCGATTTAGTTCTCTTTTAATTTTTTTTGTGTTATAAAAATGTGATTTAATGTACAGACATATAGGTATAAATAATTTGTTATTGGTTTTTATGTTGTGAATCATATATAAGTAACGCCGGCAAGCATATATGTACTTTCGCCGTCTCGCCTAAAGAATTGCAGCCGTTCGACTCAGATCTCTAGAGCTATTTTATAACAAAACAAGTACATATATACCTGAAAGAGTGCTATTATTTTATGACTTTTTTGTATGCAGCACAACAACAATTTTTTTTAAACTGGTCTAAAATATTATGACTTTATGACAATATGACTAAGTAGCACACCCCAAATGAATACCCCAAATTTGTTTTATTTTTAACGACAAATATGCGCTGCGAAAAAATCGTCGTTAGTCCCAATTGTGTTCCCAGCTTTATGTTTTTTTTTTTTTTTTTTTTTTAGGAGTAGGACCAGCGCTCAGGGGATGACCCCTATATATGCAATGCATTGCGCCGGAACTGAAAACGAGGGGATAGTATTGAGGAGACAGATTAGGAAAGATGAGAAGATAGACAGTTTTTTTTTTTTTTTTTTTTTTTTGTAGCTATTTCAACCTTTTTACTTCGCCGGCTAATTTTTGCTACTGGGCCGACGAAGGCGGGTGCTGTTACTCTGCTTTTTAGTACATGATAGTGTCAGTCTCTACCAATTATGTTCAATGATCAGTGACTATGCCTTCATCATTGAAACAGGCTGGCAACAACTAACACAAGCACGCACTAATGCTGATCAGAAGAATTCAACACAATATTTCATGACTCAGAGCGGCCTCGAACTCACGACCCTCTGTTTCATAGTCTCGTGTTCTACTACTTCAGCCAACAGTAGAAATTCAATTGATTGTATTGTAAATATTTCCTTTATATAAATTTTTTTTAATTTTTGATTTATTTTAGGTCTTTTGCCTCATTAATAGTTTATAATTATGTTGTAACTGCCAATATTACGATTATTATTGCACTACCTTTTTGCCAATTGGCAAATTTATAATTTGTCAAACTGCGTATTTATGGAAATTCATTTTAAATTATTTTCATTATCATTATCATGTTGTTGTTTCTATTATTAATTTATGTAAGATTAGTCCGTTTAATTTAAAAATGTTGTGTGTTTGATGTACGTTGATAAATATGATGTTTTTAGAAAGTTTGTATTGGATTGTATGCGTTTCGTATTTATGCATGATTAAATAATATTGAAAACGCGGAAAAGAGATGAGGAAATGTTCAGAAAATTATGGAGTAGATTGTTTTGTAAATTGGCTATAAATATTCTAAATAAACTTTAACAAATGAAATAGGTATTTTTTAACTGTTACCGTCCAATAAGCTTACTTAACACAATGTCTATAATACTAGAAAAAATTATCAAAGAAAAACTAGTTTGTTTCATGGAAGAAACCAAAATTTCACCGCCACAACAGTTTGGATTCCGTTCGGAACACAATACAATTCAGCCCTTGGTTAGAATAAGAAATATTATTAAGAAGTCCTTCAATGAAGGTAAGTCGACGGGAATGGTCCTAATGGACATAAAAGCGGCCATTGATTCGGTTTGGCATGATGCCCTGACTCATAAACTGTACAAATTCGGACTGGATCCTGCGCTTGTCAAAATAATTAAAAGTTTTTTGTCAAACAGAACATTCAAAGTTCATATTGGAAATATTTGTTCACAAAACTATGATATTCCTGCCTGTTGTCCATAAGGATCGTGTCTAACTCCAATTTTATATAATACATTTACGCATGATTTTCCAGATTTACTTGGATGTAATTCATCTATTTTTGCCTATGACCCATCAATACTTAGTTCGGAAATAATACCGGAAAATATTGTACACAACTTTTAGGAATCAACTAAAATAGTTACCGACTATTTTAAGAAATGGAAAATAATGATCAACCCCTCAAAAACTCAGTCTATCTTCTTTACAAGGAGAAGGAAAAGTTTATTTTTACCACAACTTAATCTTATTGTTGATACTGAATCTGTTCCCTGGGATGACAAAGTAAAATATCTTGGCGTAATGGTGGATAAAAAACTGTTATTTAATGAACATATAAAATATATAGTACACAAAATTAATACAACAATCAAAATAATGTATCCGTTAATAAACAGAAAGTAAGAACTAAATACACACAACAAACTTCTTATATTAAAAACAATATTCCATTCGATAATGTTAGGAATGTCACCTCTGATTGTCACCTTAAAGGACTACAAATATGTCAGAATAAACTACTTAAAATGATTTGCCAACACATTTTTCTTCACAAACTTTGCACTCTATGTCTAACATAAAATTAATTAAAGAAAAATTCAATATATTGTAAACTTTAAAAATCGTTGTAGATACTCTAGATACTTACACGTCAATGCATTAGTTTGATAACTTTATATCTTGTGTTTTTACCCTCTAACTTTACTGCTCTACTTATGGGTTTTTGTTATCTTTTTTCTCTATATAAATAAATTATACATAACATAAAATATATTTAAAAAAAAACTGCTTTAAATGATTAAGAAGAAAAATTTATTATAAATTGATCTTAAAATTAAAAAAGTAAATTATTGTAAAAATGTAAATGTTACTGTAACAATAAAATTGGTTGAAAAAAAAGAAATTGGTATTTTATAAACATGGTTCATAAAGAAATGAATTATGAACCAAACGAATAAATATAATTGTTTTTATGGCACTCATAATCGACCCATTGTGCAAGGAATTGGCAATACCATAAAGAAATTTAAAGAGATTTGATGCGTATAGATATGGAGAGTCCTGTATGTCAACGCAAAGGCTGATAACAACTAACACAACCATCCACTAGTGCTGATCAGAGGAATTTGACACAATATTCATGACTGAGCGCAGAGTCGACCCTTCAGCTTCATAGTATTGTGGCCAAAAGTACCCTCAAATACTTTTTAAATATTATGAATAGTTCTTAAATATTTTTATAAAAATAACTTTAATAAACGCTATCACTTTAATAGAAATAATAAGGCAATACATTTCAGTGGCAAATTGCTTAATAATTGCCAACTGATTTGCTAGATTGTTTTGATAATTATCGCTAATATGCCACATGCATATATACAAAATTAAAATTGCATTGGCAATTTATTTTGCCACTAAACATTTTTGCTAAAATTAATTATGTACAAATTTGAATATGAAAGCTAATGGACAACAACAGGCTGCTCAGATATCAGCACATGATTGGCCTGCCACAAGTAGATAGAGTGCGACCAAATGGAATGAAAAAAATAATATTAGAATAATTTAGAGATAGAACAATGCAATTTGCTAAAAAATATTTTAGTGGCAAATTGAATAATTTTTTTTATTATAATATATCATTTGTATTTTTTATTGGCTGTAGTTCGTTTGTGTCTCTGCAATTAGAAATAGAAATCAGGTATTAAATAAATGTTGCAAAATGCTACAGATAAACACGGGGCAAAAGAAAAGTAGGCAATAGGGTATTCATTAACGGTTAATGGATTAATTACTACGCGATTAATGAGATGGGTTAATTCTAAATTGGCCATTTACGACTAGCGATTAAACAAACCGCTTAACTTAAGTCGATTAATCGATGTAACAAAATCTTAAGAAAATGTTCTTTTTAATAAGTTAAATGGTAGACAGCAAACGTAAAGATACAAAAGCGAACCAGTTTACATTGTTAGTCATCGTTGTTCAAAATGGTGGACAATTTTTAAAAATATTAAAGCTTTGCACGTGGGTATAAAAAAACTCAGACTTAGAGAAACGCTCTGATATTCTAATTGCGCTTGAAAGAATTATTAAGTTTTTGATTAATAATTTAATAAAAGCCAATAGCACTATTGCCAACGATTTGATTAAAAATCTAAGTAGCTATTGAATTTAAAAAACGAATTGAAGTTTTGTTTAATTTGAAAAGTGTAAAAAATATAATGTAATAAATAATATATTTTTTTTTATCTTGGACCAGCACTCAGGGGATGACCCCTATATATGCAATGCATTGCGCTGGAACTGAAAACGAGGGGATAGTATTGAGGGGACAGATTAGGAAAGATGAGAAGATAGACAGTTGTTTTTGTAGCTATTTCAACTTTTTACTTCGCCGGCTAATTTTTGCTACAGGGCCGACGAAGGTGGGTGCTGTTACTCTGCTTTTAGTACATGATAGTGTCAGTCGCTGCCAATTATGTTCAGTGACCAGTGACTATGCCTTCATCATTGAAGCAGGCTGGCAACAACTAACACAACCACGCACTAATGCTGATCAGAACAATTCAACACAATATTTCATGACTCAGCGCGGGCTCGAACTTACGACCCTCCGCTTCATAGTCTCGTGTTAAGATTGTCATATGATAAGAAGTCTCCCTACAACAAGTTTTTATTTTCTATCAACCACTGAAATTACTTTCTGCAAAACCCATAGGGCAAAATACTATTTCAAGAAAAATAGCCAAATGATATGCAGAATCTTCATTCACATTCACTATATTACACAATCGCAAGAATAACTCCCAACAAAATCATTCAGAATTCTGATCGACTTTAAAATATTGTTTCAAAATGGCGTTGTAAATACTCTATAACTGGATATTTTAAAATACAACATAAACACGTAAAAACATTCTATTCGACCGCGTCGAATCTTAAATACCCTCCAAATATTTAATAAGTAAATTTAAAATGTTTAACTTGGTGGGACAGAGTTCCTTTATATAATATCGTACGTCAACGTCGATTGAAGGGGCGCGGTCCATAAATAGACTATATAATGTTGACGATCATTACTGATCAAAAATATATATATATATATATTTATGGGGTCCAATTCTTTTTGGGGGTACTAAAACTGTATTTTGTCGGGGTCTCTCTGGCAAGGGCCGTAAATAAAACTCTAAAAATAAATTGTTGGTTTCATTAAATGTAAAATTTATTTAAACAAATTTATTTTTAATAGGGTAATTTAAGTGGCAAAGGTGGGAATAGGGCAGAGGAGTACCAGGTTACGTCTCAGCTTCGTCATTAAAGCTTAAAAATGTTATTTTTAAGGAATGTAGGCTTAAGTAAAACAAGTTAAGTTTTTACACAACTTTTGCATATAATAACGCCCACTAAAGGGGGCGGGGTCCAAAAGTTATTTTTTTTTTATTTCATGGACCCAAGTTTAACGCGTTGGACCTTCTTTGACATAAAAATATATCACTTGCGCAACAAAATTACAAAAAAAAAAATTTTAAAAATTATGTTGGCTTTTTAGAGGTTGGTTAGTTCTTCTTAGCGGAACTTTTTTTCCCCTGGGCCGATTCAGCCCATTTCCGAACTTGAAATTTTAGGGATCTGGCTCTTTTTATTGGGATTGAATCGGGATTTTTACAGACGGGCGGACAGACGGACCGACATGCTCAGATCGTCTTAGATTTCATCACTTATCAAGAATATATATACCTTATGGGGTCTCAGATGAATATTTCGCTGCGTTACAAACGGAATGACAAAGTGAATATACCCTCCATATTCTTTTTTGGGGGGTATAATAAGATTAATTTGGATTAACTTGTATTCCACGATCTGTTGACATTTAAAATCAACTGGATTCATAAATAATTTTTTGAGAAATTCTTTTATAATGGGATTTCAAAAAAGTTTCTTTATTTCATGAAAACAATGGAAGGCCATTCACACACAGGATGAGTTCTTAAGGTCGATGCACATAGAATCCGACGTATTTTGTGAGTTGTCTTTTTCAACGGATAACATACTCGTACATACAGGATTTCTTATGAGAGTTTTTACATTCAGTAGTTCTGCGTCCAGGCAAAGTACTAAAGTTGCCTACTTATAGATTTTAGCGTTCGTTGTATACTTTGATAGACATCTGAAAGATTTTTCAAATGGTTTTGATTAATTTTTTCAGAAAAACTAATACCCTATGCAAAAAATTAATTAAAATAAATAAATATAAGTCGAATAAATAAAATGGAGGCAAAGAACTGATTTAATATCCGTCGTCAAAGTACTCACTGTGCTCCGACGGTACGTTAATGTCAGCTAAAAACTCTTTAATATTTTAAATGCAACATTAATTGTAACAAGTAAGAACGTTATACTCGACCGGGTCGAATGTTAAATACCCTCCAAATATTTAGTAAATATATTTAGAATGTTGATCTTTTGAGTCAGAGTTTTTTTTAATAAATTTCTGTGCCTAATTTTAAAACTACATCTTGACAGTGTCACTCCGGGAATGGCCGAGGGAGAGACACCTCATTTTTGCTATAAAACACTAAAAAGTAAATTTTTGGGGCATTAAATGTAAAAAAAAAAATTGTTGATACGGTCAATTAGGGGAAAAAGGTGGGGGAGGGAGCTAGGGCAGAGGAAGATCTGTGATCATCTCAGCTTCGTCATAAAAGCTTAAAAATTTAATTTTTAAGGAATTTAGGTTTAACTAATACAGTTTGCTATATATTTACACTATTTTTGCATACGATATCTTACGTCAACGCCCGCCCACTAAACGAGGCGGGTTCAAAAAAATTGATTTTTCTGATTTTCTGGCTTTAAGTTCAACGCTTTGGATCTTCTTTGACGTAGAAATATATCATGTGCTTAATAATTTTGAAAATAATTTTGGATTTTACAGGTTGGTTTAGTTCTTCTTAGAGGAAACTTTTTTCCCTCTGTCCTGATTTAGCCCTTTTACGAACTTCTCTTATAATATCCTTCAAAATGTATCTATACCAAAGGATCGATGAACGATGGTGCTATTCCTTTGTTCTTTATTACATGAACATCACTGAAACAGACCGACAACAACTAAGGGAGCCATGCACTAATGCTGATCAGAAGATTTCGCCACCATATTCATGACTGAGTGCGGAGTCGAACTCTAGACCCTCCATTTCGTAATCTCGTGTTAATTAAACTTCAGCCAAGAGCACCCTCATATATCATACATTTTCTGTTCAAAGTTTTTAGAATTATCTGAAGTCTACTTATGATTGTTTAATATATTCTACAAGCTTAACACGATACATTTTTATGAAAAAAACCGCATAGAAATAAATGGGAATTGTAGAAAAGCATAAAACTGAACAAAGCAGTTATATATCAAACCCATAACTAAAAGCTCAGACCAATCTGTGAAATGTTTTCAAATCAATTAATTTGGTTCCCAAGTACATATGTGCAGTATAGGGTGATATTAATAAAACAACTTTTCCAAGAATTTGCAGAAACGGTGTTCTGGAAATTGACATACTTCTTTAATATTATAAAACAAGAAGATGAAATAAAAAAAGTAATCTTCGATAAAAACTTTCTGGAATTTTACTCAAGAAATAAATAGGTTTTACAAAATAAAATAAATATCGTATAAATACTACAATAATTAAAATTAAGTTCGTTAAATATTTATTACAACTTAAATATAAAAATAAATATATACACTTAAATTTTCTTCTCATTTCACCTAAATAATTAACTAAATAAATAAGTAAAAGAAATAGAAAGTAAGAATAATTTATAAGCACAAGTAGGAAAGCAAAAATAAATTTCTAAATTAATGACTACAAGAACCTTTTTGCTCGCACCAACTCTTGAAACCAAACGATTTGTTTTCTCTTGTTTTGTCAACTCCCTTACAATGCCTTTATTCTGTATTTATACTGCAATTTGGATACAATAGTAAACAATCCTTCTGGTCTTGGCCATCACGTGCTGCTTGTATGAGACGGAAAAATCTAATTACAGCCTCATTTGTACTTTTTATTGGCTGTAGTTCGTTTGTGTCTCTGCAATTAGAAATAGAAATCAGGTATTAAATAAATGTTGCAAAATGTTACAGATAAACACGGGGCAAAAGAAAAGTAGGCATATGGGTTGGGGGTTATGCAATAGGGTATTCATGAATGGTTAATCGATTAATTACTATGCGTTTAATGGGATGGGTTAATTGACTTTTAAATTTACTTTTTTCAATTAACAATTAAACCGCTTAATTTCAGTCGATTAACCGATGTAACAAAATCTCAAGGAAACGTTTTTCATACAAAAAAGGTGTTCTTTTTATAGCCTCCAAAAAATCGGGCTAGAGAGAAAAAGGTTCCCGTAGGAATGAACTAAACTAACCTCTAAAAAACAATATAATTTTTAAAGTTTTTTATATTGTAATTTTTTTAAGCAAATGATATATTTTTATTTCACAGAAGATCAAACGCGTTACACTTGGAGCCATGACATAAAAAAAATAGTTTTTGGACCCCGCTCCCTTTAGTGGGCGTTATTATAGCAAAAATAGTGTGAAAATTTAACAAATTGTATTACTTAAGCCTACATTCCTTAAGAATAGTATTTTGCAGATTTAATGACGAAGCTGAGACGTAACCTGGTACTCCTCTGCCCTAACCCCATTCTCCCCATTTGCCAATAAATGACCCCATTAAAAAAAATTTAAATTAATTTTACGCTTAGTTATTCCAAACATTTATTTTTAGAGTTTTATGGCAAAGGTGAAATGTCTCCCCCACGGCTCTTGCCAGAGCGACCCCTACCAAACAAAGTTTTAATACCCTCCAAAGAGAATTGGACGCCATAAAGTATATACATATATTCTTGATCAGTGATGAAGTCGAAGACGATCTGGCCATGCTCATACGTTCGTCTCTGGAAAACCTTATATAGTCTATTTTTGGATTCCTCTCCCTTAAGTGGGCGTTGAAGTTACATATTATATGAAAAAATAGTGGAAATATTTAGCAAATTGTATTTCCTAAGCCTACATGCCTTAAAAATTTAATTCATAAACCTTTACGATGGAGGTAATATGTTCTCTGATCTTCCCCTGTCCTACCCCTTCTCTTCTCCCTTTGTCATTCTAAAGGAGCTTCTAAAAAAAAAAAACGTTTTCCATACTTAACTACCCTGAAAATTTAGTTTTTAAGTTCTCACGGTTTAGGTGACATGTCTTCCCTACGGCTCTTTTCAGAGTGACCCTGTATAAAGTTTTAAAATTGACCACAGCAATGTCTTAATAGAACTCTGACCCAGCAGGTTACACATTTTTAACTGATCTCAGTCCCTTTTTTGCACGTTGAGATAAAATATTAATACATAAGTTTTTGTGCTGACGAAAAGGTGTTTCAGTCACCCTTCTCCCAAATCATTAGGACGGTCCGTATTAAAATTAATTGTTTTCTTTGTTTACTTAAGCCAAATACCATGAATATATAAATTTTAATAAGAATAAAAATAATGCTTTTATTTACTAAATATTTGGAAGGTGTTTAAGATTTGTACCGGTCAAATATTAGGTTTTTACTTTTTTTAATTAATACAGAATATGTAATACATATATATGAGTTCTTTATTAATCGGTTAATTAATCGAGCGATTAACCTGAATTAAGATTTATAGGCTAATTGTTCTAAATTTTTTGTTTTAAATTCAGGAAGACATGATGAATATTCTAAGGCACAAACGAAAGTCAACATCAGTTTTTAGTTATTCAACTTACACAGCAGAGCAGAACAGCTGTTTTCGAAAGCCGCAACGCTTTCATCATCAGTGCTCATGTGTATTGTGTTTGTCACCACTTATTAACCGTTTGGTTCTATTAATGATTTAAACGATGTTACGATTTTACTTTTGCTATTAATCGATTAAGGTTTTAGAATTTTTTGAATGAGTGTAAAAAGTCTCTTAATATTTTACGAACTATAGAGTATTTAAAATGTCATTTAATTTTCTGCAAACACAATTTAGGTGTTCTTAAAAAATGTAACACTTTGTACATTTTAAAAATAAACTTTAACAAAGAAATTATGCATATGATTTTTTCCTTTTCACTAATCTATTACTTAAAATTTTAAAAATATGCATATACATAAATATGTACTATCGCTCGCTATTTAAATATTTTGCAATTTTTACAACACATAAAAAATTGTATAGATATATTACACCCATATAAAAACTAATGTTGTTTCCATAATAAAATTTCAGCGAAAATTAAAGTTAAGTGAAATACATATATATCATATATAAGAGGATTTTTGCGAGATCTTATTTTGGAACCAACATCTTTTTTAATAAAAGTGCGTAATTTTTAGAAATTGTTTAAAGGTGGAACATATAAAGCATTCATATCTTTCAATATATGTATATCTTGCAGCATAATTAATTACGGGACTAGTTCTTAAGAGGCAGAAACTGCTTACAGCTTTAAGTTTATTTTACCTTTTTAATATTTCTGTTTTCATAACATGTATAAATAATACGATGGAAAAATCTCAAATAATAATGAGACTATATATCCAATCAGGTGTAAAGTCAAGCGTAAACTTTCACATGTCAGCTTTTATTTATAGCAAAAAATTTTTGGAAACCACAATATATCGTACAAATACTTTGTTAATTTCAACTTGGCCTTATTTTATGTAAATTTATAACATTTGAAAGAAAACTAAAACTTATGAATATTTGCAACAATAGAATCACTTCAAGTCTGCCTACGCACAATAAATAACATTTAACTTAAAAAAAAAAACAAGTGAAAATGTTATATTCGACCGGGTCGAATCTTAAATACCCTCCAAATATTTAGTAAGTTAAAATGTTTAACTCGGTGGGACAGAGTTCCTTTAAGACATCTCTGTACCCAATTTTAAATCTCTATTTTGGGAGTCATTCCGGGAAAAGCCGTGGAAAAGACGTTTCACCTCTGCAAGATCAGAGAACATCTCATCTTCTTATAGGCTTAAGGAATACAAATTGTTCAATATTTACACTATTTTTGCATATAATATCGTACGTCAACGCCCACTAAAGGGGGCGGGGCCCATAAATATACCATATCATGTTTCCCACAGACGAATGTATGGGCATTGCTAGATCGTCTCAGACTTCATCACTGATCAAGAATATATATACTTTATAGTGTCCAATTCTCTTTGAAGCACATTAAAACTGTATTTTAGCGGGGTCGCTCTGGCAAGGGCTGTGGGGGGACATTGCACCTTTGTCATAAAACTCTAAAAATAAATGTTTGGGATAATTATATACAATATTAATTTTTTTTAATAGGATCATTTAGAGGGCAAAGGGGAGGGAGGGGGTAAGGGTAGGGTAGGAGACCAGGTTACGTCTCAGCTTCGTCATTAAAGCTTAAAAATTTTAGTTTTAATTAATGTAGGCTTAAGTAAAACGATTTGTTAAATTTTTACACTATTTTTGCATATAATAACGCCCACTAAAGGGGGAGGGGTTTTCAAAAATTACTATTTTTTATTTTATGTCTCCAAGTTTAACGCGTTGAACCTATTTTGACATAAAAATATATCATTTGCTTAACAAAATTACAAAAATCTTTAAAAATTATGTTGTTTTTTAGAGGTTGCTTTAGTTCTTCTTAGGGGAACATCTTTTCCTTTTACCCGATTTAGCCCATCTCCGAACTTAACCTGTGCTGTACTTCAAGATATATTTATACCAAATTTCAAGAGTCTAGCTCTTTTCGTTTCGATTGAATCGTGATTTCCACAGACGGATGGACGGACATGCTCAGATCGTCTTAGATTTCATCACTGATCAAGAATATATATACTTTATGAGGTCTCAGATGGATATTTCGCTGCGTTACAAACGGAATGACAAAGTGAATATACCCTCCATATTTCTTTTTGGAGGGTAAAAAAAAAGAAAACTTGTGTTTCAATTGAAATGACTCCAGCTGCTTTAAACATCTGCTAACAATAATATGCTTTTAAATTGAAAATATTTTTTTTTTCATTTTATTCAGCAAATTTATTTTTAACATAAGTTAAATTTATTCGGATTACACTTCAAAAGATTGCACAAAAGTTATTTAATTTCACTTCATACGCAAGGATTTGCAAAAAATTTATTTACTAAAGTTAAGCCAATCATGTAGAAAAAATGAACTCAGGTTAATGATTTTGCTTCTGTTGCGTAGCAATATATTTAGGATTTGGCTAAAAATAACGGCAATTTCTTGAAGAGTCCCAAAAAGCAAAACAGGACTTGTACCTTCTTGCCTAATAGTGAATTAAAGCAGATTGTGTTGCTATTGGAACGGCAATAGAATGGAATTACGTTTTCTATGTAAATAATGAAAAACAGAAAAAATAATTTATAACAAATATGTTTTTGCAAGCTGTACAAAATTCCATTTTAAATTTATAAGAAATTACGCTATGGTCAATTAGGTGGCTGAGTAGGCTGACTGGGGAGAATTGCTGAAAGCGAAAAATAAATGTTATTGCAATATTAAAGATCTAAAAATAAGTTATAAATTTTTTTAAAACACCCACAGCTTTTGTTTTGTTAACAGTTACGAGGTCATGCCAAAAAGTCCTTGTCTTTTGAATGGGACTCATGTTTTTGGATAAACAAACATATTCTTTGAGGTTTTTAAGCTCTACGAGTTCAAAAGTCTAATATATATATTAATTTTCCAACTGCTATAGGTTAAAAGGTCAGATTAAAAGGGCTGCTCGCAATAAGCGAGAAAATCACTCGGAGGCCATAAAAAGGCCCATTGTGCTATAAACTGCTATAACTTTTGAATGAATCAACTGATTCTATTGTAGGTTTTAAAATTCTAGTTTTGAGAAAATTAATTGATCAGGTACATAATATAGGAGTTTTTTTTTACAGAAATCCTTTTTTTCAATTTTTTATCGGTTACAAGATCAAACGAACACATCAACCGATTTTGATCCGCATAGTGTCGTTCGACGTGGTTTTTGAATGTCAAGAGCTGATTAGTTGGCGGAATCGATCGATAGAGTTGTTTAAAAGTTACTTTAACAAAAGCACATTTGAAAACAAATTCTTTGCCTTGTTTTTGATATATCATAAAATCTATGACCCCAAACCGGTTCCAGCTGACAGGAAATTTAAATTCAAAAGAAATACTTTGAAACGTGACTAGTTTGGTTCGATTCGGTTCAGTCCACTAAAAGTTCTAAGCTGGTCATATATACACACACACCACACACACCACACACACACACACACCGCACACACACACACCACACACATAAATATGCATACACACACAGCCATACATACATACACACATATGTGTATACAGACATTTGAGAATCCGTCAGGAAAACTCCCTAGGAACTCAAAACGTCGAGGTCTCCTGAAAACTCTGCTGAAAATTTTTGCCGGCAAACCCAGTAATTTCCTGATTTTTTTCAAAATGTTAAATTGTCTTAGCGGGAAGTAATAAATGAAATGGTATTGAGGATTAATTTTAATTTTAGGTATTCTCTTTATATGTTGGGGGGAATGTCGAAGCAAATTGCAACTGCAACGGGTTCTTTTCGATCCCCTTACGTCCCTCAGGAGTAAAGTGTTCAGTCCACCAATAGATAGACCTGCCAACCAACGATACATATGCTAAAATTATCGTTTACTCCAGATCTTAATGATTTGTGGAAGTCAATAATGTAATAGTAGACAAAACTGGTCACTCACACACCATGTGCGCTGTCGCAGCTTCTTTCAGACATAGTCTAAAAGTATCATCCGATACGATATTCATTTTAGCCAGATGACCTGTAATTAATCAATTAAGCTAAGCTTTTGTTTTTGCTAAAGTTACTGTTACGATTTTAACCCCAGACAAAAAATTTTTCTATATTATAAAGGATATCAAGCAAATTAAAGAAAATAAATTAAAACGCTATTACTTACCGACTCAATTCTGCTGACACAAAATTACTGTGAGGACTATAGCGTTGCGGATCCTTGTACATGCTGCATACCAAACGTTCTTTACACAAATCATCCGATACACCCAATTGCTCAACAATCTTATCTATTTTTAATAAAATTGGACTATAAAATGGATCATAGTTCAATGGCATCAACGGCTGCAGAAAAACAATATTGATTTTAAAACATATTAATTATATATTCTAGCGATATTTTCTACCTGACCATCCTGCACAAATGGCTGTTTGTCTAATATTTGCTGCTGTTGTTGTACCAAACGCTGTTCAGCTTGTATTCTGAGGGCTTCCTTCAATTGAGCTGAAATTTCCGGCTGAAATGAATAGAATAAAATATTTAAGATGCAATCAACACATTTATGACAACAACCCAGCATATTTGAAGGTTAATGTCCCTACTAATGTTGTGGTTGTACTTAAATTAAATGAATTTTCGATATGGTATTCAGACATGCATTTTTAATTGAGTCAATGTTCACTTTATTGACATAATTATCTTCCTGTTTAAAAAACTTAGTCATTTCAACGGAGTAAATTTTTTTCATATTCCTGAGGACTTCAAGTTTAAATCTGGGATCTATTTTTTTTTTTAATTTTCTAATTAGTAATAAATTTAATATCAATAACTTAACTGCAATATGGATATACATATTTTGTTTATGCTCTTTTTTTACTTTTTCCACATTTTAGGTGCTAAGTCTCAACTAACTGCGTTCAGTGAGTTGTATTTTATTTAATAAACATACTTTTTAGCAGTGCTGCATTTACCATTTTACTCGATTTTATAGCAATTAAGTTTTAATTGAGCAATCACTGAATTAAAATTTTGTATGGTTAATTGAACTCATGTATAACAATAATTGCAATAAGCTGAAATAAGGTGTATGTCTGAACAACGTATAAATTTTGTGAACGGCTACAAGAGGATGCCAATTATTTTTATATTGGACAAATTAATATTAAATATCTATGAATTAGGTGATTAAACGTGCTTTATTCTCAGATTTGGAGGATTTTTGTTGTTGAGTAAACGTAAGCAGCATATTTGATGCCGCTTCCTTAGCTTGTTCATATGGGCAGTATTTTTATAGCCTCCAAAAGAGAATTGGGGCGTATATTCAATTTGTCATTCCGTGTATAACGCAGCAAAATATCCTTCGAAGACCCCATAAATTATATATTCCTGATCAGTGATGACATCTATGACGATCTGAGCATGTCCGTCCGTCCGTTCGTCCGTCTGTGGAAATCACGATTCAGTCCAAATGAAAAGAGCCAGACATTTGAAATTTTGTATAAATATACCACAGGCTAAGTTCGGAAATTGGCTAAGTTGGGCAAGAAGGAAAAAAGTTCCCCTAAAAAGAAGAACTAAACCAGCCTCTAAAAACAACATAAGTTTTAAAGAGTTTTTTTTTGTGATTTTGTTATGCAAATGATATATATTTATGTCCTACGCGTTAAACTTGGAGCCATAAAATAAAACAATTTTTTTTAGACCCCGCCCCCTTTAGTGGGCGTTATTATGTGCAAAAATAGTGTAAAAATTTAACAACTTGTTTTACTTAAGCCTACATTCCTTAAAAATAACATCTTTGACCCTTAATGACGAAGCTGAGACGTAGCCTGGTACTACTCTACTCCCTCCTCCCTTGTTGTCCCTAAATGACCCTATCAAAAAATTTTTTTTTTTAATTGTCTATATAATTATCCCAAACATTTATTTTTAGAGTTTTATGACAAAGGTGAAATGTCTTTCCCACAGCCCTTGCCAGAGCGTCCCCGCCAAAAGACAGTTTTAATATCTAAAGAGAATTGGACCCCATAAAGTATATATATATATATATATATATATATATATATGTATATATATATATATATATATACATATATATATATATATATATATATATTTATATATATATATATATATATATATATATATATATATATATATATATATATATATATATTATCAGTGATGAAGTCTGAGACGATTTAGCAATGCCCATACATTCGTCTGCGGAAAACCTGATCCCGCCCCCTTTAGTGGGCGTTGACGTACGATATTATAAGCAAAATAAGTGTAAATATTGACAAAATTTTATTCCTTAAGCCTATAAGAAGCTGAGATGTTTTCTGATCTTGCAAAGGTGAAACGTCTCCCCTACGGCCCTTCCCGGAATGACTCTCAAAAAAGAGATTTAACATTGGGTAGAGAGATGTTTTAAAGGAACTCTGACCCACCAAGTTAAACTTTTTAAATTTTTTCTTACTAAATATTTGGAGGGTATTTAAGATTCGACCCGGTCGAATATAACGTTTTTACTTGTTTTTTCTTTCGAAGTTAGCATAGCAAATAGTTATAGAAGGGACAATTGTAAACTTAGGGCGAGATTTTTAGGATTGTGATTAGAAATTTACTCATCCTTAATATCTGTTCTTAGTTCTTAGGTGCATAACTTTTAAACCGTCAGTATAAAATTTTAATTATTTATTTGCCTTGGACCAGCGCTCAGGAGATGACCCCTACATGACGTGTTGCATTGTGCCAGAACTAAGAAAGTTGGTTATGGGAAGGAGGTTAAAGGGTGTAGAAATTAAAAATTAAAATTAACAACTGTTGAACGAAATATACAAAACAGAATTTCACAACCTTTTATACCTTATAAATAATAGAAAATTCGCACACTTTCTCTAAGAAAAACATGTTTACTGGGACATTTACCAAAAATTATTTCCATGTTTTGTTGTTTAATGCAGCAAGTCTACAAGGATTAAGCTTCAGCTTTAAAACAATATTTTATAAAAAAAATAATATTTATAAAACACGTTGTGGTCATCTCTTGTTAATATTCTTTATCAAAGCAAACAGTGCAGAACAGATAAAACAACGATTTGAATTGACACAACAGTCATAGAGAGGATTAAAAGCACAGAGTCAAGTAGTCGCTCACTGTTCGAATGATTTGACAGTTTTGACTGAATGTTTTCAAAATCATGCAGTGACGTTTTTCCTTATGTATGAAATAACTTTAAGTTTCTTCCATACATCATACATATTGCATACAAATTCATTTTCGATGTTAATAATCAGTTCAAATAACCATTCAGTTTAACTAAACTAGTTTAATATTCATGTTACTTTATTGGGAACTTCTTGTCGTGTGAAGTGTAAAATTCATATTTCTATTGTCATTATAATAAAAATAAAAAAAATATATATATATATATATATATATATATATATATATATATATATATAGATGGATTTAAACAGAATTCAAAAGGATACAATAACAAGAATATAGCCATTGTAAACCTACACATATGCTCTAAGACGTACTTCAGTTCCGTTTCCAAGTTGAATGAAAATCAGTGAAGCATTATTTTTCAGATGAATGGAATAGTATTACAACATACATTTCTTCTCCTTATAATAACAAGACGTTATCGTTGAAATTCCCTTTTACGATAAAGCTAATTGGCGATTCACTCCAATGTGAATTTTCCACAACAATAACAATCATCATCATTCTCTTTACAAGCAGATATTGAAAGACAGGCACACTTAGCAAAAGCGTTCAGTTACATGACTGACTGAAGAATATAATTGTGTTGTTGTAAATGAAATGTTCGCTTACTACTGTACAACTTGAATAATTTGCATTAAATTCTAACTGCAACATGTAATTTAAAAGGTCATGAAAAAAAGAGAATATACCCAGGCATATTAAAGTCAGCAAAATATTAATAAAAAGGTGGAAAGCGATTATCAATCATATTTTCGAACAAAAAAGGTGTCATGCAACATTGAGTTTGCATGTATCGAGTGTACAGAAGCCCTTGAGTCTTAATCATTAATTTCTCTGAATTTTAACTTACAATTTGCTGTGGCATCAGGCCATGACAACAGAAAATGTTGCAATTACATTGAACACCTTTGTTGTAAACATGTTTGCACTGACAGCATGTCAGCAACTTTTATATGTCTTGCCATTATACACAGACACACTGATAGGTGATGTATGGATTGAAGTGGAAATCCACATAAACTGATAAAGGAAATATTAAGCCAAGTGGAAAAAGGAAATGTGTTAACATAAAAACCTTTTTCATTAAAGTCGCTAGCAGAAAGTATTGAATAAAGCTAAAGGAAAAATACAATTTATATTAAGGCTTTTAATGTAATTTAATTATATAAAGGTAAAAATATAAAATAGATTCAGAAAAATGGGTAATGATGAAAATAGTCAAACGGCAACACGGGTATTAAATAAAAATGTGTTACCATCAGGTTGATACAGTTCTCGTATGCAATTCCTAATAAAATGTGTATAAATAAAAACTGATATCATATTCAACTAAGCCACCTAATAAGTGGCGACAAACAAAAATATATGATGAAAGTGTAGTGGCTTTCGAAAACAGTTGTTCTGCTCTGCTATGTAAGTGAAACAATTAAGAACTGATGTTGACTTTCCTTTGTGCCTTGGAATATTTATGATGTCTCTCTGAGATTTAAAAACAAATTTCGAACAATTAGCTTATAAATCTTAATTGAATCTAATATAGACGATATGAATCTTCGACACAAAAATACTTACATAAAATATATTCATTATTATACTCTGATATTTTTAAGCTTAAGGTCTCTTTATTTTAATTTAAAATATATTAATTTTCAATATTTTATTTTAAAATAAATGAAGTAGTAGAATACGAGACTATGAAGCGGAGGGTCGTGAGTTCCTGGAGAAGTCACACAAAGGAGTGACGAAATATTGAAAATTAATATATTTTAAATTAAAATAAAGAGACCTTAAGCTTAAAAATATCAGAGTATAATAATAATTAAAAAGTAGTCAAGAAATCAGAAGAATTTAAAATATATTCATATCTACTACTTACTACTACTTTATTTTTTCTCAAATAATTCTCGTTTGGTTTTTGAAATTTTGTGTATAAGTTGTTGAAGTCTGACTGATGACTTTTTGCAGGAACCAATAAAATGTATTCATACTTTAGTAATTTTTTTACTTGGACCGCCACTCAAGGAGCATAGAAAATTTATTGTGCCTATTTTATTATTTACTTCACCACAGAATTTTGTGCCACAGTGCGTTGCTGTATGTCACCGTCGGTAATTGTTCAGCGGCCTTAGGTAATTAAAACAGGCCAATGGCAACCAAAACAATTATCACAAAAATGTTGCAATATTATTGTGACTGAGTTTTTTATGAATATTATGATAATATTTTTGTCTGTCTGAATAGCGCAAACATATTGACGTTGTCCATTTCACGAATTATAGGTTTCAAATGGGCAAACGAACTTAGTTATAGTTACATAGCGAACATGAAGTAGTAGAAACATGTGAATTAATTACTTGTAAAGAAAAGTAATTGGAATGAAGGATCTTAAGCCAGATGTAATAGCTTTAAGTAAAATTTTAATAAGATTCCAAATGTGTACGCCATGAAGGCGTCAACAACGTGGGCTACAATATGCACTGTAACAATTGCGCTGAACAACTTGTAAAAGTTTTGTTGCATTTCTGTGTTTTTTTATTTTTACTCATTTCATTATCTTGCTAAAAAGCCATTACAAAAAAATAAAAAATAAACATCAATAAGAATGTACTTCATATCCAAACCCAGACACTGCAGCAAATACCTATTGAGAACTTTAATTTATATACACAAGTATGGGCGTGTAATTATATTTATTAAAGAGACGCCATCTTTAATAGCGAAATATTTAAACCATATGTTGGCAGATTTTCAAGTTGCGGCGCAAAGTTCATTGCCAATTTTCCTACAATCCTACAAAGTCAATTGTGTTTCAATAAGAAACTCTTTGATGGCGGTTTAATCAACTTCTGTGTTATCAAAGACTTTGCGTTGCTTTGGTTTCTTTTATTGAATGTAAGAAAATGTCTCCTGTGGTGTTTCTCTAGGATATTTTATAGCTTTTGTATATTTCGTTTAGAAATGTTGATCATATATAAAATACAAACAGTTAAAGTGTTATTTACTAAAATCCTTAGATTGCAAATTTGAATTCATGTAGTAAATAAGCAGATGTATTTTTAATTTATTTGTTGCATTTGCAAATAAGTTTAGTATACAAGGTAATTAAGTAATTTGCGACATGATTTCCCATATATAGTTTTCATATGAGCAAATTATCTCAAATGACTTATGGTAGGAACACAACTGGAACGAACAACAAATTTCGTACAGTACGACGAATTCGTTGGTAAAAATATGAAGCAGAGTAACAATGAATAAATTAAAATAATGAACAAAAAAATATTAAAATTTTTTTTAAAAATCTTTGTAATCCTCTGATGTCAGATTTGTTTAGACAATCAATAAAATTACCAAGGTGGTGTCCATTTTTTCCAGAACAAATTACTTTTCGTATATATTTTCTCAAATTTTTGTTGCTGTAAATAAATTATTATTTTCATTTAACAGCTGATGAGGTGACCATATGAAAAAGTAGGAAATAGGAAGAAATACTATATTATAAAAAGTGTTAAAAATTAATAAAAAGTCGTCCGAATGATAAATTTTTGTGAATTAGTCAATGAGTTCTTGGTTGGTTGGTATACGTGGCTGCCGTAATCCACTCCACTCGTCAGTGTCAACTTGTGTAGAACCGAGTCCAGATCTCGGATACGGTGATGGATGCTAGGTCCAACCTGTAGCATCGAGGAATCTAATAAGGTCAGCTAGACCCATACCTTATAGCTCTGAAAGGTCGGATATCATACTATTGCCTAAGATTCTGTGTCTCGTAGGGTGCAATGCCGGGCATTCACAAAGGAAGTGTATGAGTGAATGAGTTCTTAGTATGCACTGAAAATTTTAGTGCTACATGCAACAATACAGTAGTGAACTATATTTTTCCATAAAAACCAGTTTGAGTCTATGAAACCTGGTCACCTGATACTGTTTTGTTCGTCGTTCGCTGACGAAACAATTAGAAATAAATCTATTTCAACTTTCGCTGAGTATGACGAATTTCGACCAACACCACGATTGTGTGCACTTTCATATACACCCATGTGTTTTATTTTTGGCGCGGAATATTCGCGACCGAAAATTCGTCCTTCGTCACAGTTGTGTTCTTAGCATTAATTTGCATCACATTATTTCGAAATTTGTCTGTGCAACACTGCGCTACTGCTCTTCTTAAAAATTCAATTCTGTGGGCATCCATTATTGATGAGTTACAAATCCGAAAAAGTGACATTTAAGTACGAATAAAATGACGCTGATTTTATTTGTTGAATTTGCTCCATTTTATTTTGCATTTTTAGAGTTTTTCTTTTTCTTTTGCCATTTCAGATTAATATGAAACAATATTTCTTGCTTTTTTCTTTTGTTAACAAAATAAGTAAACAATAAAAATGTCAAATTGATTTCGAAAATTCGAGCACAAAATTAGTGGAAAGACTTCAACATAATTTCCTCAAATCTACTTAATTTGCTCAAAAAAAAGAATCAAGAAACACTTACCGTTAGTTGCGTTTCGGTCTGTTGCTGTTGATTTCGTATGGGATCATAATGAGCAGCAATTTGAGCTGCTTGCGAAAGAGCACCCTGTACTTGTGGATTTAAATGATTTTGTGTAGGTGGGTGAGCAGGTTGCCTAGCTGGTGTGTATACAGGACTAGGGGCAGATTGCGCGGCTACCACATTATTGCGATATTTGCTATTGAAAAAGCTGAAAGTATTGAATTAGGAAATCGTTTTATTTGTTGAGGCTTTAGTAATAATGGCAAGTAAATTAAAGTGACTAGATTGAATGCAGTGTAAATGCAGTTAATAATTTAATTTTGAAAACCAGTGGAATATATAAGTTTATTTAATTGAAAGTTCGGCAATATTCTCATTTTTAATGTTTGCGTACATGTGCTGAAGTTTATAGTTTTGTATTTATTTATTTGTTTATATGTATTTATGCGTTTATGTATGTACGTCGGAATATATACCTCTGTTTATCACCTGGCTGTGGCTGGGCAGATTGTATGAATGGATTAAATGTATGACTAGTGGCTTGAGGTTTTTGATAATTTTGTGGTTGTTGTGCTTGATTAATGATTGGTGGTTTTTGTATTTGATTTTGATTCTGTTGTTGATGTTGTCCTCGATTTTTATTCTGTGCTATATTACTGATTGGCGTGGTACCCAGACCCCAGCCATGCAGTTCATTCGCGTCATTATTAGAGTGTGGTTCAAATAAATTTGTATTCTCATCAACATGTGCAACACGATTTATATCGCTAATGAATCTGTGTAATTTAAAGATAAAAATAAATAGAAATAGAGTGTGTGAGTAGCGTTAAATTTTATATAAGTGAAGAATATGTCTTTAGACTTACTCTGACCCTAAGCCAGGTCCCGAATTAGCCCAACCGGTTTCAAAGTGTTCATGTGATGGTGGTGGTCCATAGTTTTCATGTATGGGTGCTCCATGCAGATACGCCGATATATGACCTTTTGGCGGATGTGTGTAAATAATTTCGGGTATATGTGCGGTTTCTTGACTATGCCAAGCGGGTACAACCTGTATCGAAATAAATGTTATAACACCATTAACGACATAAACTTTTATTAATTTTCATTACTGTTGGAATTTGCTTACAGCTGTATGTATTTTGGCTACATTAGCTTAAGCAAAAGAAATATTTATTATCAATTCGGGAATATGTTATTCAAGAAATTTTATTTTTTATAATATTTCGTTTTGTTTCTACGAATTTCCCTTTCTTGTTTTAGGACTTTATGCCTTTAGCACATGCAAACATAAATGGTTCTTTGCAGGGATGTGCATGCAAAAGCTTAATTTATTTAATAAACTTTGAGATAGAGAGAGAGGGAGATTTTTTTTTTGCAATTTGCTTTTGATATGCTAGGCCGGTATTGTATTACAGTAGTCTATGTTTGATGCATTTCAAAAAGCTTTGCCACTGACAATGAACTTTACTTTTAAGTAACTTTGCAATATTATTATTATTTTAACTGGCAGTGATCGACACTATCATGAACTAAAGAGCAGAAAAACAGCAGCCCCCTTCGTTGGCCCTATAGCAAAGAAAAAATATTGCAGTCGAAGAAAAAGGTTGAAATAGCTACAAAAAATTCTCTATCTTCTCATCTTTCTTCATCTGTACTCTCAATTCTATCCCCCCTTCCTAGTTTCGGCGCCATGAAACGCAAATGCAGAGGCCATGCCCTGAGTGCTGATCCGAATAAAAATTTAAGTAAGACAACACTTGATATACAGAGTTGTTCTAGTATCAGAGATGCAAATCAAATATGCGTAGCAAAGTGCTACACTATTTCGGTATTGACTAAACACAATAGCCGTATTCACAATATTGTGCAAATGGCCTTGCATTATTGCATTTGTAAATTGAGAGAGTATTTGAGAGCATTTTCTATGTATATTGTTGGTGTAGAGTACAATTAATTTGCAAATGCAATGATGCAAAACTATTTGCATAAGATTGTGAATAGGGCTAATGATTTACAATTGGAAATTTTGTGGATTTTATTGTTGAATTGCAAAAAAAAAAGAATCGAAATTATGTATTTGGGAATTGTTGTTTAGCACTTAAATTTAATTGTAATCATGCTGATTCTTTTTTCCCAATTTAAAAGTATTCAAAGTGATCATTTAGTGTTTGTTGGTCAGTTTCTATTATATTATATTATGCGTATTATAATATATTGCATATCTACATAAAAATACCTTTTAAACAGAAACTGTTTCCTCAATATGGGCGGACCATAAGATACTTAAAAGTGTACCACAAAAATATGTGTAGCATAAGATTACCTATATTGTGCACATCTCTGCTAAAACATCTTATAAATCGTATACGTTTCATCAACATAATGAAATGCTAACATACTTTAAGGCTTACCACAATAATACGACACACTTATTGGTATATACGATGTAGTGGGCTTGCAAGATTATTTTCCTGTTGACAATTATATTTTAATTTTAATATATTGAGAGAAATTTTCATTTGTTTTTAAATTCCTGCCCACTGGTTGGCTCTGCTCTGAGGAAAATATGTTCGTAGTCATCATTAAAGATTTTGCTGTGAATGCAAATACTTTTATAGCCCCAACAAGCAAAAAAAACGTAACTATAACGTTTTTTATTTTTATAGCCTCCAAAAATGAATTGGAGGGTATATTTACTTTGGCACTCCGTTTGTAACGCAGCGAAATATCCCTCTAAGACTCCATAAATTATATATATTCTTGATCAGTGATGAAATCTAAGACGATCTGACCATGTTCGTCCGCCCGTCTGTGGAAATCACGATACGGTCCAAAAGAAAAGAGCCAGACCCTTGAAAATTCGTATAGATAAATTTTGAAAGATATCCCAGACCAGCGTCGTAAATGGGCTAAAGCGGTCCACAGAAGAAAAAGTTCCCTTAAGAAGAACGAACATAATTTTTAAAGTTCTTTTGTGATTTTGTTAAGCAAACTATATCTATTTATATCGGAGAAAATCCTAAGCACAGAACTCAGAGCTAGGAAGTAAAAAAAAATCTATTTTGGGACCCCGTCCCCTTTAGTGGGCGTTGAAGTAACACATTACTTGGAAATATTGTGTAAACAAATTGTATTCCTTAAGTCTACATTCACTAAAAATTAAATTTTTTTTAACCTTTACGAGGAAGATAAGATGTTCTCTGATCTTCCCCTGAGCTACTCCTCCACCCAACTTTATATAATGACGCTATAAAACAAAATAAAAAATTAATTACCCCAAAAATTTACTTTTAAAATATGTACAGCAAAGATGAGATGTCTCTCTTACGATCCTTCCCGGAGCGACCCTGTCCAAATAGAGTTTTTGAAATCGGGCGTAGAAATGTCTTAAAAGCACTCTGATCCAGTCGGTTAAACATTTTTAATTTATTTACTAAATAATTGGAGGGTATTTGAGATTCGACCTGTTCGAATATAAAGTTCTTACTTGTTTAATATGATTTTTTATTCTTTTTGCTAAATATATTCCAGATAAATAAATAAATAATTCAAAGATTCCATGTAACAGAAAATACTTTTATAGTTTTGGGGGTTTCCTTATTGGAATTGTGTAATATATAGAGCCAAAAATGATCTTTGTTTGTTTGGTTTATCGATTTCTGTGTAAGTTTTTTGGAGGAGACGTTTCACTTCTGCAAGACCAGAGAACATCTCAGGTTCTTATAGGCTTGAGGAATAAAAATTATTCAATATTTACACCATCTTTTTTAATAATAATTTTGTACGTCAACGCCCACTAAAGGGGGCGGGGTTCAAAAATAGACTATATAATTTTTTTCCACAGACGAACCTTTGGGCATTGCTAGATCGTCTTAGACTTCTACACTGATCAAGAATATATATAATTTATATGGTTCAATTATTTTTGGAGGGTATTAAAACTGTATTTTGGCGGGGTCGCTCTGGCAAGGGCTGTGGGGGAGACATTTCATCTTTGTCATAAAACTCTAAAAATAAATGTTTGGGGTAATTAAATGTAAAATTTATTTAAATTTTTATTTTTATAGGGTAATTTAGAGGGCAAAAGAGGAGGAGGGGGTAGGGCAGAGGAGTACCAGGTTACGTCTCATCTTCGTCATTAAAACCTAAAAATTTTATTTTTAAGGGATGTAGGCTTAAATAATACAGTTTGTTAAATGTTTACACTATTTTTGCATATAATAACGCCCACTAGAGGGGGCGGGGTCCAAAATTTAATTCTTTTGATTTTATATCTACAAGTTTAACGCGTTGGACCTTCTTTGACATAAAAATATATCGTTTGCTTAATAAAATTACAAAAAAACTTTTAAAAATTATGTTGTTTTTTAGAGATTGGTTTAGTTCTTCTTAGAGGAACTTTTTTCCCTTTTGCCCGATTTAGGCCATTTCAGAATTTGACCTGTGCTATCTTTCCAGATATATTTATACCAAATTTCAAGTATTTCTCTTTTCGTTTGGACTGAATCGTGATTTCCACAGACATGACCGCCCATGCTCAGATCGTCTTAGAATTCATCACTGATCAAGAATATATATACTTTATTGGGTCTTAGATGGATATTTCGATGCGTTATAAACGTCATGACAAAGTGAATATGCCCTCTTATTCTTTTTTGGAGGTTATAAACAGTAAAAAAAAACATTCCCGTTGTTCCAATATATGCTGTTTTTTTTCAATTGGCTGATGAACATTTATGCAAAAATAAAATTGTATTTTTCATACATTTACAGCTGAATCAGTTTTTCGAATTATTATGATTCTATTAGATTTAATCAATATAAAGATTTTACATGAAGAGTGTGACTAATTCGTACATGACATGCGCTTGCTTTTTCGCTGCAGCCATATGGTTTGAATTACATTTATTGCCACATTAGTTTTTAATTTCCGATGCTTACATTCTAAGTTAACAAAATATCTGGATATTTATATGCAAATTTGTTTTGATAGATTTGTTTTTTATTAACAACACTCTCGTTTTATATTGAAAGTATTCAATAAAAAAGTAATGCCTTAAACAGATGGAAATAAATCAATTCTTATTTTTATTGGCACCTTCGCATGTTCCAGCTTTAATTATGAATAACTTTACAATTTTATTTGATTTTTTAAAGCAATTATTTTATTTATTACAATATTTCATGGCATTGGGAATTTTACACTAAAGTTATTAATTTCAGGACTTTGGGAAATTACTCTATTATTGATTTGAACGGTATTTTTTAAATTAAAACGTGTAAATATTTGACCTGCAAAATAAAACAATTGCGGAAAATATTTAATATAAAGCTCTAAAAAATTAACTATTGTTTAGAAATGCCGCTGTTATTTCGTTTGACATTTATAGTAAAAAATAAAAAAAAGTTTTTTATGATATTTTTTTTACAGTTCGTTATAGGTTGCTTAGGTTAGTTAGGTTAGGTTAGGTTGAAAAGAGGGGCATAAGCATCCCAATCCGTCCTGGATTACACTTAGGCCTCATAGGCCTGTTGTGCGCTCTATAATAAGGAGTTCCCATTCCACTGTAGGGAGCCTCCACCGATACCATGGAAACCTCTGAGTTTGATTACGTCAAGAACCTAGTTTCTTGAATGTACTTCCTTAAGTCTTTCCAATTAGAGCCCCTAAGAAATTCCATCCCCTGTAATATCTTCTGATTAAATCTTTGCCTTCTGACTTGGCTAAAAGCTGGACAGTAGCACAAGTAGTGCTCCAGTGTCTCGTCTTCTTCCTGGCAGGCCCTGCATGTTATATCGCCAACGATACCCATTCGTGCCAGGTGAGTCCTTAACTCTGTATGTCCTGTTATTAAATAAACCAACCTCCGTAGTGTTGGCCTACTCAATGTTAGGACCTCCTTTGTCCTACTACCATCTGGATCCCCCCATAGAATTCTAGTCAACCTACCTACGGGCTGCCAATCTCTTGTATGTAATTCTATAGCCCATCGCTTTAGTTCGTTCTTAAAAACCTGAAATGGCTTCGGACTATCTAGTGTGATGTTCGCCATTAATGCTCCCATCTTTGCTAGCCTATTTGCCTCAATATTTCCAGGTATCCCCTGATGTCCTGGAATCCATATTATCTCTATGCCTCCATAGTGCGTGTATGAGTTACTCTCATCCTTGCACTGTAGTACACACCGAGATTGAACCACATGATTCCTCAGGGCATCGATGACTTTCCTACTATCCGTGAATATACGAACCGGTAGTCTGTTATCGATTTCCTTCAACCATATTATCCCTTCCGCAATACCCGCGATCTCACTCCGAAATACTGTGCTATGATCCGGCAGGCGGAAGTATTTGCGAAAGTTACGACCCATGTCACAGAAACCTCCACCCGATCTGTCACCAATCTTCGACCCGTCCGTGTATTTGTTAGTTATTATTTTTCTGTTTCTTGTAAAAAATCTTTGTAATATTTTACTTTTTAATTATTCCACAAAAAAAAATAAAATATATATATATATATGTATATATATATATATATATATATATATATATATATATATATATATATATATATATATATATATATATTGAAATGTACACTCCCGTTGTTCATTATTGTTTATAAAATTTGTGTTTTTTGATTTGTGATAAAATGGTCCTATTTCTTCATACGATTAGAATCACTTAAATCTTAATTTTGGTTTCCTATTTTTTTTAAATTTTATTCTCTGGACCTTAGAAATAAAATTTTCTTAAGATTACTTAAAACTAGTGTAATAGCTATGTATATGCGGCTGTGCCGAATCTGATACACCTTAACTCCAACCCTGTAACCATCTTTTTTTAAGATTCCAATATTCAATACTAATTTCTTTCTTTCTGATATATAAAATATGTTTAACCACCAAAGAAAAAAACTAGTTTTATATATTACTTTAATATTCCAAAAAGAGTTTACATTTTCCAGCCCTGGACCTGCCTTTTTGACTTTTCTGGTTTCTAATACTAACTAAATTTCTTTAAAAATACCAAATATTTTTAATATGCATATAAAAGAAAAGGGAAAATTTGTTTAGTTGGTTACTTTCATGAAAAAAAAAAAAAATTAAAAATAATTTTCCAGCTTTGGAACCGTATTTTGAAGTTTGCTGATTTTCAATAGAAATCTATTTATTACTATTTCCAATACATCAATACAACACAGCACTCTCTAGCTTTTAAGGGGGCTTCGGGAAACCGATTTATAATATTCGACTTTCTTATTCATAAGGAACCAGAATATGTATACTTAATGGGTACGCATATTCTGGACATTAAAAAATGTCATTGATTTTTTTATACACTGCCAGCATTTTTGTTGAAGGGTATAGCAGAAGATATTTTTCTGTTCAATGACTTAGATTGGGATTTTAAAATCAGACAATTAATGGGCTCTAATCATATGATCTGATTTTAAACTAATAAATATATATATTTGCAATATTTTTTCTTTTAATATTAATATGAACATTTCTCTTTTCAGGTATGTGACTCATATTTTAAATTGCAAGTTGCTAAGTGTAAGTAGAAGAATATTAATTTTATTACATTTATTTAAGCAAAAATTATTATGGTATTATTTAAGCGACTTATGATATTTGTTTTAATGAGCTGAATAAAATACTAGAGCATTTTTTTAAATAAATCTCTCACAAGGTTAGGCTGTACGCTACCAGCTTTGATTAACAAATCCAGCCAACTTGGGTTTTAGTAGGTCCCATTGTGTTACTACAAAACTTCACGAACATCCAAGGTTTTTGGCAGGAATCGAAGTCACAACCTCTGTACTAATAGGCTAGCATCACTATCAATCAGCCGCAGCGGCAACTAAATCTCTGACAAAGTCCGTGAAAGTAATCCGCTGACACTTTTACAGTTATGCAATTATTTAACATGGATCGCTTTAGATGCTGTTATCCTTGACATTTAATTAAATCTTAAAACTAGCGGTCTTGCAAGTGCCATAGGACTCAGATTACATGTAGAAATAGTCTTGTTGCATGAATGATGATTCATGTTGAAAAAGAATTATAGATATTTAATTAGAAAATTCAAAGCCGAAAACTTTTTTCTCTTTATTTTAAATAATCTTTTTTATGAATAAAAATAAATTTTTATATATTCACAATACAAAAAAAAATTGATACGAATAAAATTTTTTAATAGATGGAAATTAAATTTAAAAATTAAAATCGTTTTCCGATTTCTATTTCGTTGAGAAGAATCTGTTTTAGTTTTTTTAAATAATTGTTGTAATAATGAAAAACAAGTCACGTAAGAAATCAAACATAGGAATTGTTATGATTTCTTTCAGTGCAATACTCTCATTTTAATTGTATTTCTCTTTGTGGTACACCCTGTTCTAAACATTAAATTACATATATTTCTGAATACATTATCATACTGAAAAACGATCCTTCTATCGCACAATTATGTTGAAAATAAAAACTACTACCTGATGAATTGGCCAAAATAGACTTTGTTGCTGCCCTTGTGTGTCAGACCCTTTTATGACGTAAATTGGTGTACTAGAATGTCACTAATCGGGAGAACGAAATTTCTACCACTTTGTTAGATCTAGGACAAATTATTATCGTACAATAGTAGCCGATTTCAATAAGAATTATTACAAACTGTCCGAAATCACGATTCAGTCCAAACGAAAACATCCAGACCCTTGAAATTTGGTATAAATATATTTTGCAGGATTGCACAGGTAAAGTTCGTAAATGGGCTGAATCGGGCCACAGCGAAAAAAGTTCCTCTAAGAAGAACTAAATCAACCTCTGAAAAGCAACATAACTTTTTTTAACTTTGTTCAGGAAATTATATATTTTTATATCAAAGAAGGTCCAAAGCGTTGAACTTGGAGCCAGAAAATGAGAAAAATCCATTTTTGGACCTCGCCCCCTTTAGCCGGCGTTGAAGTAACATATAACATGGAAAAATAGTGTAAAGCCTGCATTCCTTAAAAATTAAATTTTAAGGCTTTTATTACGAAGTTGAGCTGATCTCTGATTTTCCTCTGCCCTACCCTCTTCCCCTTTGCCCCATCAATGAGCGTATCAACAAAAATTACCTTTTACACTTAATAACACAAACAATTTACTTTTTAGTGTTTTATGGTAAAGGTGAAATGTCTCCCCCACGGCCCCTCCCGAAGTGACCTTAAAAGATAGAGTTTTTATTTACTAAATATATGGAGGGTACTTAAAATTCGACCCGGTTGAATACAACGTTCTTACTTCATTTAAGTCATTGAATGTTCTCCATTTTAATTGCTGCCCATTCAATTTCTTGTGAGAGTTTCGGAAATTTATATAAATTTATTTAAACATGTATTGAATGTTACATTGAAAATGTTTTTAAATTGAACGTGGAAAAGTGAACCAGTTTAGATTTTTTTTAACGAATTCATGCAAAACTCGCGATTGCTAGATAATTAGAAGGTTAAAATTTTTCATTAATATGCAAATCTAATCTGTCAGATTAAAGAATAAAAGCTTGTAGGCTTTGAAGCAAAGTTCTTCTCTCTTTCAGCTGAATTCCAAATAAATATGAAGAACACCCTTTAAAAAAAACACATACAACAAATATATAAATAGAATATTTAAATAAACAATTTTCGAGTACAGCTTCATGACAAAACAATTGAATTTAACGTTTTCACTTTCCAATCAGATTTTAATTAATTCAAAATAAGATTTCACTTTCAGTTAAATTTTGCACACCATTTTCATTTGCATTTATCTAAATCGATTATATTTTTCTTGTGCGTAAAAGCTTCTGGCTTAACATCGTTTTTGTTTTCTAGTTCATGGGTTCGTTAATTTGTTATTGATTACTCACCGTATGATGATGATTTATGTGATGGTGGTGATGATGGTATTTGGTCGAATGATACGTTTGCTGATAATACGAACACAATTTGAAGAGATGCTGTAGAGCAGGAAATAAGAAGAGCAAAAATTTTAGTAGCAACTTTTTGGCAGCACCAACACCAATCACTATCGGCAGCAACCAAAATAATTTAATTTTAATGATTTTGATGATAATAATCAGAGCCAAAAATGACAGCAGCAATTTGCTTTTTAAGAATTTTTCTAAATAAAAAGAATTCATAATGAATAGATTAGAATCGCTTGTTTCATATATTTTGTTCTATCTGCTGTATTTCTACTCACGTATTTTTTTCATTAAAAATTTTCCCGCCAAACGTGCTTCTGCTTGTTGCTTCGGTATTAATTCCAATTTGGCTATAATACCATTTCCCTCTATCGATTTTGGTGATATACGGAATGTGGCACCATCGAACATAATTTCCGGCAGTTTCACTTCAACATCATGTGTCATTGCAAATTTAACACTTTTGCCATACAGAGAATTTGTCACTTCTTCGATGGGTGTTTCGGCTACTGATGGCTCTTCTGCAAATATGAGAAGATTAATGCAAGTTTTTTATTTAAAAAGCATAATAATAAAAATAATAGTTTAAAAAATCGGACATGAAGAAAATAATGGAACGGCAGCACGCGGACTGAAGGAGTGTTACCATCGGTTTGATACACTTCTCGTATGCAACATCCTAATAAAATTTTTATGAATAAAAACTTTTCTCATATTCAACTAAGTCAGCTAATATGTGGTGACAAACGAAATACACACGAGTACTGATGATGAAACTGTAGCGGCTTTCGAAAACAGCTGCTCTGCTCTGCTGTGTAAGTTAGATAATTAAATCTGATTTTGATTTTCCTTTGTGCCTTGAAATTTTTATTATATTTTTCTGAATTGAAAACAAATTTCCGAAAAATTAGGCTATTAATCTTAATTGATAATAATTAAATTTTTTTGAGTAGGAATAATACGCAGGAGATGATATGTAGTGCATTGAACCGGAACTAGAAACGGGGAGGTGACAGATGAAAAAATAAAGAATGTTTAGTCTTTTTTTTTTGCTATAGTACGTAAGAAAGAGGGTGCGCTTTCCGACAACAACTAATACAACCACGCAATAATGAAGTTCAGACACATATTATACAATATATTAGGCTTCGTAAGCTCGTGTTGGATACTTCAGAAAAACCTTCACCCTTAGGTTGAGGTAGCTAAACCCTCTCTCTCTCTTGGTCTTATAGATCCACAAACCTTAACTTATCAAGTGTTCATATTTTTTGTTTGTTGCACATGCAACGCATTGTACCGAATCAATGAAAACGAGGAGATATCGTGGAAAGAACAGATGGAGAAAGAAGAGAAGTGATATAATTTGTGCGATTTAGCGATCTAATATTTTACTTGGCCCACGAATTTCCGGAATCTACGCTGACAACGAGGGGCTCGAATCTGCAGTGACTGCGGTCTGACCAAAGTCCCCTTATCGAACCGTCACACAGAGAAGTTTTTGGCCTGAAAAGCTGGCCAAAATTATTAAACGTGGTTTTTGAATTAAAAGTTTTAGTTCTTTTTATAGTTTTAGGTGTAGTATGATATAAAAAGTCTAGTGTCAGATTTTGAAAAAATTACACTGCTCAACAAAAAAATTTTTTGTCTACTCTAGAAATAAAAGTATGTGGACTATATGGATTTTGATGCCCTTAATTCAAATATGTTTTCCGTTTTTCTCTAGTACGTAGGGATTTTCTTTTAAAGGTGTGGCATATTTTACCCCCTAAATCGTTGGGTTGCCTAATATATTTTGTCATAACTTGAAAACGGGTTCTCCGATTTTAATAGGAGGAGGATCAGAAGATGCACCGTAAAATTCTGCTTAAACTGGCCAAACACATTTATTTTCTATCAATTACTATTTCGGAGTTATTAAAAACTTAATGGCGAAAAAAAATTTTCCTACAAAATTCGTCAAATTTTTTGTTTTCAAAATGCAATAAAAAAAGAGCCAAAAAGGTTAAATTTTTAACATTTTTCTAAAAGCCACTTTCCTAAGGAATAAAAGACGGTATAAATCGTGGTATGAACGTGTTAAAAGTGATGTGAATAACAGTTGAAATCAATCATTAAAAATAAAGGGTGTTTTTTATTATGAAGTTTTTTTTTTATACGAATCACTCTGTTGTCTGACAGCTGTTTTGACAGTTTAAAGTGACGTCTCTACTCAGTATTGTTTGGCAAATCATCATGAACAGGTTAACTCCAGAACAACGCTTCCAAATCGTGGAAATTTATTTTCAAAAACAGTGTTCAATTAAAAATGTTTATAGAGCACTTCGTGAATTTTATGGTGCACATAATCGTCCATCTGAGAGCACCATAAAGAACGTAATTGCTAAATTTCGGTCTACATTCACTCTTTTGGATGTCAAGCCACCGAAAAGAGTGATAAATGTACTGTTTGGTGCGGTCTATGGACTGGTGGAATCATCGGTCCTTATTTCTTTAAAAATGAGGAAGGACGACGCGTTACCGTGAATGGAAATCGATACAGAATAATGATCAATGAATTTTTGCTGCCAACACTTCAAGATATGGATGTAAACGAAATGTGGTTTCAACAGGATGGTGCCACTTGTCATACTGCTGGCGAAACAATGGACTTATTGAAAGAACATTTCAACGACATGTTGGCATGTGTTTTATTTAAATTTCAAATCAGCAAGCTCTTATAAAAACACCCTTTACATAAAAGTTTATGACGATATAAATGTATAAGAAAAAGTGCATGATGAGGAAAAATAGAAGAAATGTGGAAATTTAAAAAAATCGTCAAAAATAATTTTTGTTTCTAAGACTAGAGATTCCAAATTTTATTGTGGTATTCAAATAATTCGTAGAAATGCTAACCTCACTTTTAAGAACCTTTTCTTTTTTTTTGCAAAAAAGTGTATAATTTTTTTTAGCTTTTGAACGAATGGTTTCAACATAAATAATCAACATATTTAAATTTTTTTAAATAGCTTTTGATTAAACTTTTCAGCCAAAAAGAAATCATTGTTAAAACTTTATTTGTTTAGCCGCAAAAAAATATCCTATTAACATCTAGAAACCGAAAAAAAAACATTTAAATCTCATATAATTTTCTTCACTTTCCTGACTTTAGCAGAGTCTCAGAGCTAGAAATCGCAACCAAAAGTCTTCAAAATTTACAATATTATGAAAAATATTGTTGTCTATCGAGCTGCGTACTTAGATCTTAAGATTTCTTTAAATTCAGTTGTGCCCTTTTGACCAGCTTTTTGGGTGAAATACTCCACTGTGCGTCAGTCGAAGTTGTTGTGTAGAGGAAACATTTTGAATATAGGTAACATTATCTACCCTGCAGTTCTGAAATAATATCACATTAATATTAATGTACTCGTATTTATGAAAGGTTTTGTTTGCTGCATTTTTGAAAACTTTTAGATTTCATCTCCGATGCGGTTTATTTTGTCATTGGAACTGATATTCCGTCATATAAAAATTAATCTCTTATAACAACAAATAAACGATTATTATCAAACATTTTGCTACCATACGTCGTGACTAACAAACAGGATGTTTGTTTGTCTTTCCAATGGCAGTTACATTTACAAAACATATCGATTAAAAGCAGCTTTTCTTTTTAAATGATCTCTTCCTCTAGTGCAGTGTGAATAAAAAAAAATTTTTTCCTTACAAACATCATTATTTAACAAAGAAATCCAAATGTCTTAAATCAGTTTAGCTCTAAATTGTTTATTGTCTTCCATGTTGTTGGTTTGTTTTGTTCGTGCTTTTAACAACTTTTTAACACTAACAATGAAACTCACATCATTTTAATGTCTGTCCGTCCAACTGTCTGCCTGTCTGTCATACGAATATTTTTGTGAATGCTCATTCGCTTTAAATTCTATTATCTCTTTTTCTATGTGATTTTCCACACTCTTTATTTTCTTATTTAAATTAAATTTTGCGGATGTTTAGATTGTATACTGGATATGTTTTATTTTAATCTGTCTTGAAAGTAAAAGTCTGTTTTGTTTTCGGTGAACAACAAAACTTTGTGATTTTTATAGAATGATAAATTGTTTCTAGTATTTGTAATCTTTTCATAAAATCAGAAATAAATAAAATTAAATGACACAGACGGCAAGTATGACAATTCCTTTATAATGGCATTTAAGAATACTTTGGAATTAGAGCGTATTTCTTTTGATTGCTGACTTTAATTATAATCATAAATTTTGTGTATTAAGTGTCTTTCAATTTATAAATATGCACTTGTTTAGCTGACGCATGTCAAGTTTGGATATTTCTAAAGTACGGATACAAATAACTGAAAGAATATAAGGAAATTTGAATATGAATATTAAATACATTTACTTGGGAATGTATTAACGGCTGCAGGATTCTTTAAAGAGGCAACTTCGTATAAACATGAACTTTATGCTCTTTTTACATCAAATTTAAAAACAATAGAGGGAAACAAGTTTCTATAAAAAATGTATTAACACGCCACATGACAAATGTTCATTTATTATTTTCTGGATCGTTTTATCAAATGAATTACAGGCAAATTGCAGTCAGACTTGGTTTGAACTCGTCCATTCGCTCATTTTACACAAAAACAATGTAATTTAAGTGGCCTCTATTTATATTTATTCAGTGGAATAATTATGGACAATGTGGTTATACGGAATTTATTAATGGCCTTTAATCCACATGTTAATCGATGGTAGCAAAAATATTTATAGCGACCATATTTAATGCTATTTATTCTTCGAATTGAAATAAAATATTATTTTTATTTATATTTTGCATTTCTACATAAAACTGCATTTTAAACGAAATTTATTTCAATAATATTCGTGAACCAAAGGATTCAACTGAGTGTACTACAAAAAGTGTGTGACATTTACATATATATTTTCATAGAAAATGAAAAACGCCCAATACAACATTTTACATGTTTTATAGGAGAAGAAAGAAACTTATTTATATAAAAAATATATTTGCAAATACCACAAAAATTTTAAATAAAAGACCAACAAATTGATTTCAGCCGAAAAGAAATTATTATTTTAGCAAAATATCTCTCTAGGACCCTATTAACTATAGGGTCCGCAATCTAACGTTTTCCAACTAGTGCTTATTTCGTGAATACTAACACTTAGCTCATGTTTGATTTGACAGATAATTAGTTTTATCCCTCCGCTGAACGAATATGGTTGATCATCCAATGCATTTTCGCTTCGTTAAGTGGGCCTGCGATCGACTTACAAAAGATGCCGATTTTGCCAAAAAAAATCATCTTTTCAGATGAAGCTCATTTTGATCTTGGCGGGTATGTAAACAAGCAAAATTGTCGCATTTGCGCCACAGAAAACCCGCACGCATACATTAAAAAGCCGACGCAACCAATACGAGTCACTGTTTGGTGCGGATTTTGGTCCAGAGGCATAATTGCGCCATTTTTCTTCGAAAATGAGCAAGGAGTGGCCGTTACAGTCAATGGCGATCGTGATCGGGCCATGCAGCCATTTGAATGAAATTATTTTCCATTATTAACCGGAAGGATTGTACTTTGAAATAAAAAAAGAAATTTGGGAAAATGTTAAGTAGTTTTTTTATAGCATTTAAAAAAAAAAGTTATTTGGCGGACCCTATATACATATATGTATATTATTGATCAGTGATGAAATCTAAGACGATCAAGTCATGTCCGTCCGTTTGTCTGTAGAAATCACGATGCAGTTCAAACGAAAAGAGTCAGGGCTGAATCGACCTAGAGGAGAAAAAGTTCCCCTAATAAGAACCAGATCAACCTCTAAAAAACAACATAATTTTTATAGTTTTTTTATAACTTTGTTAAGCAAATGATATATTTTTATGTCAAAGAAGGTCCAACGCCTTAAACTTGGAGCCATAATATAAAAAGAAAATGATTTTTGCTATTATATGCAAAAATAAGGTAAAAAATTTACAACTTGTATTACTTAAGCCTACATTCCTTAAAAATAACATTTTGAAGCTTTTATGAGGAAGCTGAGACGTAACCTGATCCTCCTCTGCCCTAGCCCCCTCCTACCCGCTTGCACCTCAAAATACCCTATAAAAAAAAGTTTAAACTTAGTTATCCTAAAAATGTATTTATGTGTTTTATGGCAAAAATGAAATGTCATTCCCACTGCCCTTGCTAGAAATAACCCGACAAAATACAGTTTTTTTATATTAAATTGAATTAAGATTTGTAGGCTAATTGTTCGAAATTTTGGTTTTAAATTCAGAAAGACATGATCAATTTTCCAAGGCACACAGGAAAGTCAACATCAGTTTTTAGTTACACAGCAGAGCAGAAGAGCTGTTTTCGAAAGCCGCAACGCTTTCATCATCAGTGCTCATGTATATCGTGTTTGTCACCACTTATTAGGTGGCTTAGTTGAATATTATAACAGTTCTTATTTAAACAAATTTTTATTAGGAAATTGCATACGAGAACTCTATCAACCTGATGTTAACACATTTTTGTTTTAATACCCGTGTTACCGTGTTTGATTATTTTCTTCATGTCTTATTCTTCTGAATTTTTTGTTCCATCAACGAAATTTTTTTTGGTTTGAATTTTTTATATTTAAGAACATGTGAACGTTTTTAATTTTTTTTATTTGTTAACGCAAGCCACAGCTTAAATTTGTGTGTAGTAAGTATTTTAACGAACATTCATATTGCTATATTAAATTGAATTAAGACACATGAACACCGATGATGCAAGCGTTGCGTCTTTCGAAAACAGCTGTTCTGCTCTGCTGTGTAAATTGAATAACTAAAAAAACTGATGTTAACTTTCCTTTGTGTCTTGGAATATTTATCATGTCTTTCTGAATTTAAAACAAAAATTTCGAACAATTAGCCTACAAATCTTAATTCAATTTATGATAGCAATATGAATGTTCGTTAAAATAATTACTACATAAAAATATAGTTTCAATACTTTCCAAAACGAATTGGAAAATTTTTGGACTCCGCCCCCTTTGCACCCTTAATTTTTTTTTTGCACTTAACTAACCCGAAAATTTAGTTTTCAAGTTTTTACGATTTAGGTGAGATGTCTTCCCCACAGCGTTTCTCGGATTTTCCTTGTACAGTTTTAAGACTGGGTACAGAAATATCTTAAAGCTGGTCAAACATTTTTAACTTATTTCAGTCCCTTTTTTGCATGTTGATATAAAATATTAATACGTAAAATGGTTTTATGCTGACTACATAAAATCAGTCATGCTGCTCCCATCACATTGGAAACGACCGTATTAAAAACATTTTTTTCTTGTTTACTTACATAAACTTAATTAAGTGCCATAAAAATTTAAATTTTAATAAGAATAAAAGTAGAGTTTTTAATTAACTAAATATTTATGCATTTAAGATTCGACACGGACGAGTATAACATTTTTACTTGTTATTCCATAAATTAATTTCAAATATATTCGTCAACTGTGCTGACCATCATCGCGGTTCTAGTGAAAACGACATATACATACTCGTATATGCACACCAATTAACAATATATAATAAAGCTGTTAAGTCAGTAGAAGAAAAAGTAGCTGGAGAGCTTCATCATTGAAAAGAAATAGTAAAAAGGCCTTGGAAAAGGCTTCTATAAAACTTCTTTTTACTACTGCAATGTTTTCGTATACAAAAGCATGCAAATGAATATCATTTGTGTGTCAAATAAAAAGCCACATATCAAAAGTTAACCAAACATTTAATTAAATTGTGATACCAAAAAAAATTTTATTAAAAAGAAAATGTGAATAAATATTTTATTAAGTTTATGAACAGATATTGGACATTCCAATCACTACCAAAAATGCGATTTTATGTTAAGTCTATCATTACGTTTGCAAATATTGTGGTTTAATGTAACAATAATTGTAGAAGCCTAAGATGGAACATATTTTTATTATGAATAAATTATTCAAGGGAACATTTATAAGAATATTTTAAAATATTTATATGTTATTAGTATGATAATATGTACTAATAGAGACTACAAGGAATGTCATCATCAAGATTTGAAAGGAAGCTGATTGGATTTGGTTCTATGGATAATCTTGGGTTTCTTCTTAAATTTCTCCCGTCACTGAAGGTTAATGACAGCGGCTAGAGATTATCATGCTCTAAAGAGGGCTTAACAGTTCCCTCGTCATTCGGCCCTGTAGCGAAAATTCGTCGTCGAAGTAAAGAATAAAACCAGTATAAAAAATATCCTAACTTCTTATCTGCCGGTTCAGTGTTTCTTTAAGACATTTCTGTGCCCAATTTTAAAACACTATTTTGACAGGGTCACTCCGTGAAGGGCCGATGGGGAAGGCATCCCAACTTTGTCGTAAAAACTTGAAAAGTATGTTTTAAAGAATGTAGGCTTAAGGAATACAATTTGTTAAATATTCACACTGTTTTTCCATGTAATATGTTAGTTCAAGGCGCACTAAATAGGACGGGGTCTAAAAACAGGTGTTTATGATTCTAAGTTCAACTCTTTTGACCTTCTTGACCTTCTTCGGCTGTGCCGAATCTTAAGTACCCTTCACAGATGTAATTCTTCTTTCTTTCTTTCTTGCTAAAACAGAAAGTAGCTTTAATTAAAAGATAAACAAAATGATGTTATCAGTTACTTTTATATATAAGACAACCAATGCTAGTTTCCATTACTTAAAAAGTAATTTTATTTAAACAAATTTTAAAATTAGCAACCATTTTTGTCACTTTCATGTTCTACAATATATTGCATGTACCAAAAAAACTTTCAGTTTGCCAGCCCTGGAATTGAAATTTAATTTTTTTTTGCTTTTTTATAAATGCGACTCTTCATGAGGTATAAAGAAGTTTTATTGAAAAAACATTTTTAATTTTTAACCATTTTGTTTACTTTTATGTATAAAAAATTTCAATTTCCCACCCCTGGAAATGAAATTTTAATTTTTAAATTTTTTTTATCAATGCAAATCTTCATAAAGTATAAAGTGATTTTATTTAAGAAAAACTCAAAATTTATAGCAATTTTGGTTATTACATGTACTACAAAATATTGCATGTACCAAAAAAAACTTTAATTTTCCCAACACTGGAAGCGAAATTTTATTTTTTATCAGTGTAAGTTTTCTTGAGGTATAAAGTAGTTTTATTTAAGAAAAATTTTAATTTTTTAAACATTTTGGCCACTTTCATGTACTACAAAACATTGCACTTGTCCAACCCTGGATTCGAAATTTAGATTTTTTTTTTAAATTTTTGTTACCAATTTTGTTCTTCCTAAATTATAAGACAGTTTTAGGTAGAAAAAAAAAATCATCAGTTGCTTGTTTGATTACTTTCACGTATAAAAAAAATGCAATTTCCCATCCCTGGAAGCAAAATTTGAATTTAAAAATTTTTTTTTGGTCAATGCAAATCTTCATGATGTATAAAGAGGATTTGTTAAAAAAAAACTTGAAATTTTTAACAACTTTAGTTACTACATGTACTACAAAATACGGAATGGGCCGAAAAAATTTTTTTTTCCCATCCCTGGGAAAAAATTTTAATTTTTTTAGTTTTTAATAGACCATAGAGGCTTCCCAAAGCACGAAATATGTTTAATTTACAAACATTAAAAAAAAAATTGGGTTTTGGTATAAATTTTGCGTAGAGAAATAGGTGTAAGCTTCCCAGCTCTGGAAGCGTACATCGGTTCATTTCCAATCCAACGGTCCAAGAACGAAGTTTTTAGTTCTTCTGGGGGCTTAGGAAAACCGTTTTCACGTACAGACAGACGGACATCGCTCAATCGTCATCGCTATTCATAAGGATCCAGAATATATATACCTTATGGGGTCCCGTGTGCATATCGAAGAAATTACACACCGAATGACAAACCTATATATACCCTTTCACTTTTTTGTGAAGGGTATAAAAATACAAAAATTTATTAAAAAATTATGTTGTTTTCTATAGGTTGTTGTAGTTCTTCTTAGGGTAACTTTTTACCCTCCAGCCCGATTCAGCCCATTTACGAACTTGGGCTGTTATATCCATCAAAATTTATCTATACTAAATTTAAAGGACCAGGCGTTTTTTCTTCGGAGTGAATTGTGATTTCCACAGATGGATGTACGGTCATGGCTAGATCGTCTTAGATTTCATCACTGATCAAGAATATATATACTTTATGGGATCTTAGAGGGATATTATATTTTGAATATGCTCTCTAATTCTTTTTTTGGAAGTTATAAAAATCGTTACCAAATTCATGATTTTTCTGAGTACTCGATCAACCTAAAAGCACTAAGTAATTTCAGACAACAGCAGCGATTTTAAGAATGTTATTGACCCAATGACCTATACGAAACATATTCCCAATGTTCTTTTATATATCACCCAACTGCATTACATTTTCAGTTACCACAAATACTTTTCACTAAAGCCTTAATTATTAAAATGTTTAAATGTTTTTAATGGCTTTTAATAGAGAAAATTGCACTTATTAAAGTCCATTATGGTTTTAAAGTTAATTTGAGCAAAGTTATCTATACATGCCATATCAATATTCAGAAGAATGCAACGTAATGAAATTATTTGTTTTTTTTTCTGTTGTTGTTGAAGTTCAATTTTCACACGCGATATTTAGTATTTAAAATATTTTATCTCTTTTAATAGCGCAAACAGTGTACACATCGAAAGGCATGAAAAAATGTTCACTAAAGCAAACAAATCTCTAAAAACTTATTTAGGAGATGTAATAACATCAAACAAAAATCTGACATCTAGACACATGAAAACATTTTAAGCCAGTCAGACGAATATGATGAAGATGATGTGCATGTAGTGAAAAACAAAATTAAAACTGATACTCCTAACGAAATGAAAATGATTTCTATATGAAAAGTGAAAGCTGGCTTTTCTGAAAAGAATAAATTTATAAACTGAATACTTATGTGCTTTGGTATGCACTCGTACAAGTTTTGATAAGAAATGATGATAGTTTTAAATTATAAGGCCAATTATTTACTCTGATATTAATCGCAATTTCTATTAATGCATGTTCTAGCCACAATGTGGTGTTGAATAGTGGTTGTTGTAAAATCAAATAGTTATTATTTTAGGAGAAATTAATCTCTGGAAATATGTATTGATTGTATGCTTGCATACAGCAGATAACAAACTCGCAATGAGAAAATATTTTGAAAAATTTCTAAGCCCTTCGAATAAATTCTTATACAGTAACTTGAGGTTGGTGATTTTGATTGAAGTGTCTAACTAAGACTAAGAAGCCCCAATTCGACTTCGCACTAAGTCACGAATATGGTGCAGTAGTGCATGGTAGTGTTAGTTGTTGTCGGCATGTTTTAGTGACGAAAGCTTAGCACTGGTCATTGATTCACACTATCATGTCGACGGCTTATATTCAATGCCCGCCATACGCCAAAACACAATTTTTCAGGAGAGAGAAAAAACTATTTCATTCCAAAATTCTTAAGGTATGGATTAATCTTTCTTCTATAATATTTTTTAAATATGACTACTGAGTGACCCTTATAAAAAAAAATAGAACTTTTGACTCTATTCGTAGCGATATGGTTGATGTCGGGTATTGCAACTGAAATCTTCAAATATTTTTATGGCGTATAGCGGTTATTGCACAGTAATAAAAATATATGTTTTATGTATATCCTGTGTACTTTTTATTCTGTTGGGCAAGTTATTGTATTTTTCATTAAAGTTAACTTGAAATTGAACTTCTCCACTTCGCAAATACTTGTGTATTTCATAATAGTGATCTTATTATTATTATTATTATTATTATTGGTAAATTATCTGATGAGCAATGTGTTTTCAAGTTCTATAGTATGATTGAAATAAATGTTGAAGCAGACAGATCGCCTTGTGTCTCATTCCACCAATAGTTAGTGCATTGGTGATCGGCAAGATTGTAAACAGTGAAGTTATGAACTTGTAGAAGTTGTTTGAAATAGATAGCTGACGCATTTATACTTGGGCAGAGCTTAACTACTTATGCATCCATAGTAAAAACGTGTCATTTTCCTTCTTGCACCGCGACTTTGTCAAGATTCTTCTAATCTTGAGCACGTTGTTTTTTTAAATATGATCGTTATATTGTTCAGGCGTTATTTGTTTGGCATTAAAAGAGACACACATATCGCATTGATCCTTGCGGGGCATAAAAAGACCGTAATTCTGCTCTTAAAAAAATTTTGAAAAGGTAAAAATTGAAACAGATGATACCTACTTCTCGGAACAGTATGCAAGGTAGTCTCGGTAAATGTCTGCCTTTGTGGTAAATGTTGCGGCAATATAGATTTTATTCTTTTCTTTACGACAGTAATGGTTTCCACTTTGTCCAATTTCTGGAAATATTCTTTTAAGTGTATCTTACCATCGGTTCTTTTAGAACTAAACGTGGATCGCTGAGTTTGTGCTGGCGACCCATTGTCTCCCGGTTTATCTTTGGATGTTACCCATCCTCTAACCATGTACCATAAACCGGCAAACTTGTAATGAAATATTCTCAATTATGGCGTTTGGCGGGTATTGCATTAAAAAAATCGTGCGGTTGATAGCGATATCACAAATATTTAAACAAAAGGACTTATATTAATTTTTGTAAGAGATTGAACTGGCATCAGTGAACAATTTGCGATCAAAAAGTCATTTTCCAAAAATTTGTGTATGGCGGGTATTGAATATGAGCCCTCGATGTACTAAAGAGCAGAGTTGCAGCACCCTCCTATTACGGCCCTGTGGCAAAACCCCGCCGGCGAAGTGAAGGTTTAAAGTAGCTACAAGAAATTATCTATCGTTTTATCTTTTTCCATCTGTTCTCTCAATACTATGCACTCTTTTCTTGTTCAAGCATAATGCACTGCGTATGTAAATGTCATCCCCTAAGTGCTGGTTCTGCTAAAGAAAAGGAAACTTTCGAACACCCGAAAAATGTGTGCGATTTTTTTTATATTCTCCAAAAATGAATATGGAGGGTATATTCAATTTATCATTCCGTTTGTAACGCAGCGAAATATCCATCTGAGACCCCATAAAGTATATATATACTTAATCAGTGATCTGAGCATGTCCGTCAGTCTGTGGAAATAACGATTCAGTCTTGAAATTTGGTGTAAATATATCTTGAAGGATAGCACAGGCTAAGCTCGGAGATGGGCAAAATCGGGCAAGAGGGAAAAAAGTTCCCCTAAGAAGAACTAAACCAACCTCTAAAAAACAACATAATTTTTAAAGTTTTTTTGTAATTTTGTTAAGCAAATAATATATTCTTATATTAAAGAAGGTCCAACGGGTTAAACTTGGAGTCATAAAATAAAAAAATATATATATAACTTTTGGACCCTGCCTCCTTTAGTGGGCGTTATTATGTGCAAAAATAGTGTAAAAATTTAACAAATTGTTTTACTCAAGTCTACATTCCATAAAAATAAAATGTTTAAGCTTTAGTGACGAAGCTGAGACGAACCTGGTACTCCTCTGTCCTACCCTCTGCCCCTCTTTGCCACAAATAATCATATGTAAAATTTAATAATCAAATGTAAAATTTAATAAATTTTACATTTGATTATTCCGAAAATTGATTTTTGAAGTTTTATGGCAAAAGTGAAATGTCCCCCACGGCCCTTGAAAGTAAGGCCCCGAAAAAATACAGTTTTGATATCCTTAAAAAAGAATTGGACCCCATAAAGTATTTATATTCTTCATCAGTGATGAACTCTGAGACGATCTAGCAATGCCCACACGTTCGTCTCTGGAAAACATGACATGGTATATTTTTGGGCCCCGCCCCCTTTAGTGAGCGTTGACGTACGATATTATATGCAAAAAAAGTGTAAAGATTAAACAATTTGTATTCCTTAAGCCTATAAGAAGATGAGATCTCTGATCTTGCAGAGGTGCAACGTCTCTCCCGCGGCCCTTCGCGTATTGAATCTCAAAATATAGATTTCAAATTGGGTACAGAGATGTCTTAAAGGAACTCTGTCCCAGCGAGTTAAACGATTTAAATTTACTTACTAAATAATTGGAGGGTATTTAAGACTCGACCCGGTCGAATATAATGTTTTTACTTGTTTTATAATTATATTGGAATTAGTAGTCAATGAAAAGAAATGAATTAATTGAGGCTAAAACTAATATTCGTATCGTCGACATAATTTACAAGACGAAGTAGAATTACTTTGAGACCTTAAAAGTCCAGTAAAAAAATTAGAACTAATTTCCAGGGAACTGTTACAGCTCTACTTCCGAAGTAGCAATAACTGTGTATTTTCGACTTATTTTTAAAAATATTTAAGTACTTTGTTAAATTGTAAATTATTTATAAATTTCGCAAGTATTTTAAAAAAAATTCATTTCGTCAGATTTATCTGTTTTTATAAGTTTTTTGAGACGCAGAAGCTTTAAGTTTAACTATTGAGACCTTATGCTTTATAAAAGAGTTATGAAACAAATTCTCATACAACATTTGTTCTATAAATCCTTTATAAATCAATAATATTTTTCATGAATACGAGTACGTCATTTTATTTTCCAGTTAAATAAACTCACCTGCAAATGAACGACCATTACGGTCATTGGGTATTTCATTATCGGCCATATTCATATCTTCTGCAGACGAATTAACTTCCAGTGAATCCACAGCCAGCGATGATTGTGTAGGTGGTTGTGCAACATCCTCCTCTGCTTCCTCAACATCATATTGATATGTATTCTCGTTTTTAAACAATTTCAATCGTTGCGTTACATTGACATCCTGAGCATCCAATACGTCATTCAAATAGTAGTAGACATTCTTTTGGAAACATGAAAATGTTGGCCATCTGTAACAGTCTTGTATGATGCCAGACCACAGATTATTATCGGCTGTGAAACGTTTAGCGAAGCGTAAAAATATTGAATCTTCTGCTGCATTGTATTTTGGTTTGAATTTCTTTTGAGCTCTCGCTGAAGTGTTGGATGTTGTGGCAGTGGTGGAGCTGCTGCTGCTGGTGCTGGTAGAATTGTTAAACCATAAAGGCTCATTGTTAGCCATAATTGGTGCAAATGTTGATGTTTCAGCATCGTTAATGCGGCTGCCATTTAAATTGGCATCATAGAGTTGCTGACGATGCTTGTGGTACTGCAGTGTTGCTGCTATGGTTGGTGGTGTCAGTGTGGCTGTTGCATTAATATTTGCAATGGCATCGGTGACATTTTTATCCGCTTTTGCTAGTGACATAGAATTTTCTATAATTGCTAATAGTAGAATTATGGTTGTTAACAAAATCCAACCTTGTTGTTTATGCCGATGTCGCTGATGTTTTTGCTGTTGTTGTTTTTGGTATTCTTGTTCAGTTTCCGTTTTGAATAAACTAAAACTTCTTAGCCATGTCGTTGTAGTTAAATTCTTTGACGCCCCACTGTGCTGATTTGTTACAAGACAATCGACTCTATCCTTGTCTTGAACTGTTTGACTGCACGGTTGCTTTTGTAGTTGTTGCTGGCGTGGATATTTCGTTGTATAATCATCTTGTATTTGTGCATTCATTGTGTCTGCTCTCAATGGACTTTTGCTTCTGCAACTAATTTTGTTTTTGGGAGTTTTTTGTCTTTTAATTTTCACTGAATTGAAATTTTCTTCAAGTTTTTTATACATTTTAGTTTTTGTTTTACTATAAAAAAATTGTTGCTTTAAATATTTTTTTATTTCAATTTTAACACCTCATAACATTTCTATTTAGAATTTATTTTTTTCAAATCTGCAAGAAATTTTAGATCAGAAATTTTATGTTTTTTTTACACTGTAGTTTTATTTGGTTTATATATTCAATATATTAAAGGGTATTTTTTATAGTGTTACACAAGTTAAATCATAAATAAAACAAATAAATTTATTATAATAATGCTATCCTACGGACATTCCTGCTAAGTTAAAGTAATCTATTGTATATAAGTATTTTTTTAACGAACATTTCTTATTGTGGTGACAAAACAAAATACACACGAGTACTGATGGTGAAAGTGTAGCGGCTTTCGAAAACAGTTGTTCTGCTCCGCTGTGTAAGTTGAATAACAAAAAAAACTGTTGTTGACTTTCCTTTGTGACTTGGAATATTTATCCTGCCTTTCTGAATTTAAAAACAAAAATTTCGAAAAATAAATCTTAATTGAATTTAATATATCATTTATTGTATTGGGTGATTCAAGTAGATATAGTTTTTTCAATAGCCTTTTTTTGACAGATCACGTGTGAGTCGTGTCATGCTGTCATGTTTTTTTTGTTTAGTATTGTTTGGCATTTTATAATGGAAAGACTTTAGAAATCTTCAACTTTTTTACGAAAATTCACGTTCTGTGAGGAATATGTTTCGTGCACTTCGTTCAACTTATGGTCAACATAATCGGCCTACTGAGCGTACTATTCGCAACACCATCACTCATTTTGAGATCCAGCATTCATAATATTCGACCGAATAGAGCACGTCCAGCACGCTGTGAAGAAAATATAGCGGCCGTAGTTGAGAGTGTACAGCGAACGTAACCGTCAATGGCGACCGTTATCGTGCCATGATAACCGATTATTTGATGCCTGAAATTGAAGCTCGTGATCTCAGCGACATTTGGTTTCAGTAAGATGGCGACACTTCCCACACATCGCATCAATCAATGGATTTATTGAGAGAACATTTCGGTGAGCACATAATTTCACGTTTCGGGCATGTCGATTGGCCACCAAGATCGTGTGATATCACACCGTTAGACTTTTTCCTGTGGGGATATGTAAAGTCTAAGGTTTATGCGGACAAACCCGCTTCGATTCAGGCCTTGGAGGAAAACATCACGAGTGTCATTCGCCAGTTACCAGTAGAATTGCTCGAACGAGTTATCGACAATTGGACTCAACTGATGGACCATCTGCCAAAGAATGTTCTTTCAAATGATAATAAACATTCCCCATTAAATTTGAATTTTCAGTGTTTTTTTTTTCTTTAAAAAAGTAGGGAACCTCGAAATGGATCACCCAATATAAAGGGTGTTTTTTCTGAAGTTTTTTTATACGAATCACTCTGTTGTCTGACAGCTGTTTTGACAGTTTAAAGTGACGTCTCTACTCTGTATTGTTTGGCAAATCATCATGAACAGGTTAACTCCAGAACAACGCTTCCAAATCGTGGAAATTTATTTTCAAAAACAGTGTTCAATTAAAAATGTTTATCCGCTTTTTTTTTCCGCAAAATTCTCTTCAGTGATGAGGCGCATTTTTGGTTGAATGGATATGTCAACAAGCAAAATTGCCGTATTTGGAGCAAAGATAAGCCACACGCCGTTCAAGAATTGCCAATGAATACCGATAAATGTATTGTTTGGTGCGGTCTATAGGCTGGTGGAATCATCGGTCCTTATTTCTTTAAAAATGAGGAAGGACGACGCGTTACCGTGAATGGAAATCAATGGTGCCAAAACTTCAAGATATGGATGTAAACGAAATGTGGTTTCAACAGGATGGTGCCACTTGTCATACTGCGGGCGAAACAATGGACTTATTGAAAGAACATTCCAACGACAACATTATTTCGAGAAATGGACCGGTGAATTGGCCTCCGCGTTCGTGTGATTTGACGCCACTCGATTATTTTTTGTGGGGATACCTGAAATCATTGGTTTACGTGGATAAACCAGCAACGATTGACGCTTTGGAAACCAGTATTCAACGTGTCATTGCTGAAATACGCCCTCAAATGCTTAAAAAGGTGGTCGAAAATTGGACCTCCAGAATGACTTTTGTGCAAAATAGTCGTGGTGGCCATATGACCGAAATTATATTTAAATGTTAAATGACAAGAAATTATCTACCATATAAAAAATTTTTCTGGCCATTTCATAATTTGGCATGTGTTTTACTTAAATCAGCAAGCTCTTATAAAAACACCCTTTATATTTAGACGAACTTAAATTCTTCAAAGTTATACAATTTATTAAATAAAATTGTTGTCTTGATTTATAAAAAGTAAATGATAGCTTTGGAGCTCCAATTGTTTACTTGCAGAAAGTGTTTCTCTCCATCTATGCAGTGGACTAGTCAAGGTGTTTCGGCATTCCTTGAAAGTTCAGCGGTAATTTTAATTTGTATAATTTATACAACAATTTGATTCATAAATTTCTATTTTTATGTTATGCTAAAGTGAAAAACTCTAAATAGTTTTTGAGACAATTTCTTTGTGTGATCATCCACTGTATGTTGTCGCTTTAGATCTCATTAGCTTACAGCAGGTTTTATCTTCGACTCTTTCACTAAAACTCAATTTCTTTCCATTTATTTTTTTCTTTTTAGTATGTGTGCACGTGTTTCTTATTTAATCTTCTTCATTTTGGGAAAAGTTTTTAATTTTGTCCAAACTGATAGTAATTTCTATTCATTTTATTTAAAATATATTTAAAATGTTTTCTATGCAAGTTTCGTAATCATGTCACCGAGGTGTTTTAAAGTTCACTAAACTGTCTTTTATTATTTAATAGGCAAATGTTAATCTGAGTAACAATCATTATATTATATAGGAGTATGTATATTTTGTATATAAAAGATTTTACACCATAATATTGTAGTGAGTGATTTTTAATTATATTTAATGTGTTGTGATTAACTGCCAATCGACAGTTAACTTTTTTTTAATCTCCAGAATCGAGATTTACGGATCAGCTACTGAAATACCAGTATTGTGCCGTTATCATAGCAAATATTTTTTTTCTTATTTTAATTTTTTTTAACTTGAACCAGCAATCAGGGGATCTCCCCTACATATGCAGTGCATTGTGCATGAACTAGAAAGGAGGGGATAGTATTGAAGGGACAGATGAAGAAAGATGAGAAGTTCGATAATTTTTTGCAGCTTCTATCTTCTCATCTATCTTTATATGTCTTCTCAATACTATCCTCCTTTGTAGTTCCGGCGCAATGCACTGCCTATGTAATGGACATTCCCTGAGTGCTGGTCCGAATTAAAAAAAATAATTTCATTGACTACTCGTGATTTACTCAAATAGGGCCTGCACGTACATAAATGATGTTTTTTATGGAGTGATACAATTTTGAGTTGGCATCACTACTTTGTTTGACCACCCATTTAACAGCTGATAGTTGCAATTTGTTTAATTTGCTTTGACATTTCATTATGGATCGACTTACACCAGAGCAACGCGTGCAAATTGTGGAAATTTGTAATCAAAATAATGGTTCTGTTCGTCAAACTTATCGTGCACTTCGTCGATTTTATGGCGTACATAATCATCCTTCAGAGCTGTTAATTCGAAGAACAATAGATCGTTTTCGGACCACATTTCCTGTTACTGATAATGTGCATCCCGTGAGACGCCGAACAGTGCGCACTGAAGAATCTATAGCCGCTGTACAGGAAAGCATTGAAGATGATCCTAATCAATCAATTCGTCGCCGTTCTCAGCAACTGGGGCTGTGTCCTTCCACTTTATGGAAAATTTTATGCAAAGATCTTGGCTTAGAAGCTTACAGGATTCAACTTGTGCAGGAATTAAAGCCAAACGACCATCGTATGCGCCGCCAATTCGGCGAATGGGCTGAAGCACAAATTGATATTGATTTTGAATTTCCATTCAAAATTTTATTTTCCGATGAATTCCATTTTTTGTTGAATGGGTACGTAAATAAACAGAATTTTCGCATTTGGAGTGAGGAGAATCCACAAGTTTTTGTCGAAACACCATTACATCCACAGATTACTGTTTGGTGCGCTTTATGGGCTTGTGCGCTCATTGGCCCATATGTCTTTAAATACGGTTCATGGTCAGAATGTTACTGTAATTTTTTTTTTGATAGGGTCACTTAAGGGGCACAGGGGAAGGAGGGGGTGGTGCAGAGTAGTACCAGGTTAGGTCTCAGCTTCGCCATTAAAGCTTAAAAATTTTAATTTTTTTTATTTTATGACTCCAAGTTTAACGCGTTGGACTTTCTTTAATATAAAAGTATATCATTTGCTTAACAAAATTACAAAAAAACTTTAAAATTTATGTTGTTTTTTAGAGGTTGGTTTAGTTCTTCTTAGGGGAACTTTTTTTCTCAGATGGATATTTCGCTGCCTTACAAACGGAATGACCTACTTCGTCGGCCCTGTAGCAAAAAATATCTGCAAAAAAATTCTCTATCTTCGTTTGTCCTCTCAATACTATTCTCCTCCTTTCTAGTTCCAGCCCAATGCACTGCATACATCGCGGTCTTCCCCTGAGTGCAGGTTGGAAATAAAAAAAAATATATGAAACTAAAAGTTACAAAGGAAATCACGATACAACACTAAAGAGCTTAACACCCTTAATTATTTAGCAAAGTGAAAATAATGTTCATAATTGATTAAAACAAGAAATGAATCAACACCTTCATTTTCATCCATCATAAATGAACTTGTGTGCGCATGTAAAATTTTGCAACTTTCCATTTTACCGAAAAAATAAACTTGGAAATGAGCACAGAAAAATATACATGCACAAAATATTTCTTAAATTCTTTTTTATATATTTTTTTGTGCTTTCAACAAAATTGCACAAAAAAGTGATACACATTTGGGTCAGTTTGCAACACAAGAAGAACAGACACTCGCAGATCTACCAGTTTCAAAATAAAATTGAAAGTGTGCAACTTAATTTTGCTTTTTAAAATCAACTTTCATTTAGCAAGTAAATAATTTTACATTTTTCTTATAATTAATAATTTTTTACTTTTATTTTGTTTAATAATTAGCACATTTCGTTTGTTAATTTTGGTGTCTGTGTACGATGAACATTGCATGAGCCTAATGTCTTTACTCTTTAAATAGCGGCGAAAGTACACCAACGCACATACGGATTTAATGCTTATTGGGGGGAACTTTTTTTTAACACTTTCACAAAATATATAATTTGTTTTTATACAACTTTATTGGCAGTCAAAAATGATTTTTATTATTACACATACTTTTATTACAGTTATTTCATTTGCATTTTTAAATCATTATTTCCTACAACAAAACATTTCGCGTTATAAACATGCGTCTAAATGCGTATCTTGAACACAACTGAACACCACAAGATCATGGCCAACAGACATAACTTAAACCACATATTCTTCATTTATTAAAAACAAACCAATGCACAGTTAAAACATACACGAGACACAAACCGGAATACAATATATAATTATGAAAACAAAATGTTGTCCACAAAAATCTCCCTCAATGTACTTTTCGAAATTTGTTTTCTTTGTTGGTTTTTAACTCTTCCGTTTTCCAAAAATTAATCAAAACAAAAATATCTCTAAACCGTATTTTAGTTGACTTTATTGGCGGCGTTTCAAGCGTTAACACGTTGTGCTTTCTTTATTAACTGTTGACAAACTGATGCTGTTTACATGCCTCAGTCTAGTTAGTGAGTGGATCATTTGTAATGCTCAGTCCCCAAAAACCAACATCTTTGCAACACCCCACTACCGTTGAAAACAATGAACACTCGCACTCGAATGTATCCATATGCTAAACGAAATGAAAGTCTGTGCTGATCTCCTAGTGTTGTTGTAAAGAAATGCTTTCGTCAAGTTTGTGTGTAACAACACAAAAACGAAAAGAGTGTTTGCAAAGAGCGGAAAAGCCAATAAGAGAGTGATTCGTATTATTGAATAGGTAGCGTTCATTGGAATTGGCTCTTGGTTTGTATAGAAACGTGTTTTAAAGTTTTATTTTAACTTCAATATTTTTCATATATAATTTTTTTTTTGCTTATAAAATAATTCCATATATGGGACTCAAAGATGTTGCTGTTTTGATGTAAACTTTATTTAATTATTTTATAAAAAATGTTAGTCAAAGGCATAAAGCAATATTCCAATTTTAGCGGTTTTATAAGAATTTTCCTGATAACAAGTAAACTGTCTAACATCTGATATAGCAGCGGGAATGCATACATATATGGGTAGAAAATGAACTGATAAACAAGTAAGGATGTTACATTCGATCGGGTCGAATCTTAAATACCCTCCAAATATTTAGTAAGTAAATTTAAAATGTTGGTGGGAGAGAGTTCCTTTAAGACATCTATATTTTAGCAGAGTCATTCCGTAAGGGCCGTGGGAGAGACGTTTCACCTCTGTAAGATCAGAGAACATGTCAGCTTCTTATAGGCTTAAGGAATAAAAATTGTTCAATATTTACACTATTTTTGCATATAATATCGTATGTTCTCTTCCACTAAAGGGGGCGGGGTTCAAAAATAGACTACATCATGTTTTCCACAGACGAATATATGGGCATTACTAGATCGTCTCAGACTTCATCACTGATCAACAATATATACACTTTATGGGGTCAAATTAGGGAGGGTATCAAAACTGTATTTTGTCGGGGTCTCTCTGGGAAGGGCCGTGGGGGAGACATTTCACCTTTGGCATAAAACTTCAAAAATAAATGTTCGGAATAACTAGATGTTAATTTTTTTTTTGACAGGGTCATTTAGGGTGAGGAGGGGGTAGGGCAGAGTAGTACCAGGTTACGTCTCAGCTTCGTCATTAAAGCTTCAAAATATTATTTTTAAGGAATGTCGGCTTAAGTAAAACAATTTGTTAAATATTTACACTATTGTTGCATATAATATCGTACGTCAACGCCCACTAGCCCACTAAAGGTGGCGGGGTCCAAAAATAGACTATATCACGTTTTCCACAGAATAATGTATGGGCATCGCTAGATCGTCTCAGACTTCATCACTGATCAAGAATATATATACTTAATGGGGTCCAATTTTTTTTGGAGGGTATTAAAACTGTATTTTGGCGGGGTCGCTCTGGCAAGGGCTGTGGGGGAGACATTTCATCTTTGTCATAAAACTTTAAAAATAAATGTTTGGGGTAATTAAATAAAAAATGAAAAAAAAAATTGTTGTTTTGATAGGGTCATTTAGGGGGCAAAGGGGGAGGAGGGGGTAGGGCAGAGTGGTATCAGGTAACATCTCAACTTCGTCATAAAAGCTTAAACATTTTATGTTTAAGGAATATGGGCTTAAGTAATAAAATTTATTAAATATTTACACTATTTTTGCATATAATAACGCCCATTAAAGGGGGCGCAGTCCACAAATTATTATTTTTTATTTTATGGCTCCAAGTTTAACGCGTTGAACCTTCTTTGACATAAAAATATATCACTTGCTTAACAAAATTACAAAAAAAAAATTAAAAAATGTTGTTGTTTTTTAGAGGCTGGTTTAGTTCTTCTTAGGGGAAGTTTTTTCCCTTGTGCCCGATTTAGCCCATTTCCGAACTAAACCTGTTCTATCCTTCAAAATATATTTATACCAAATTTCAAGAGTCTCACTCTTTTCGTTTGGACTGAATCGAGATTTCCACAGACGGACGGACGGACGGGCATGCTCAGTTCGTCTTAGATTTCATCACTGATCAAGAATATATATACTTTATGGGGTCTCAGATGTACATTTCGCTGCGTTACAAACGGAATGACAAAGTGAATATACCCTCCATATTCTTTTTTGGAGGGTATAAAAAATTAATAAAATATTAAATTGAATTAAGATTTATAAGCTAAATGTTCGAAATTTGTTTTAAATCTCAGAGAGACATGATAAATACTCCAAGGCACAAAGGAAAGTTAACATCAGTTTTTTTTAGTTATTCAACTTACACAGCAGAGCAGCCCAGCTGTTTTCGAAAACCGCAACACTTTCATCATCAGTGCTCATGTGTATTGTGTTTGTCATCACTTATTAGGTGGCTTAGTTGAATGTGATAGCAGTTCTTATTTAAACAAATTTTTATTAGGAAATTGCATACGAGAACTGTATCAACCTGATGTTAACATATTAATAAAATATTGTTTTTGGTTCAAAATTATCTGTACGAAAAAAAAAAGAATTGCGAAATATGCAGTAAATCTCTTTGACATGTAGGTCACATTTTTGTAGTAAAAGTTGTTTTGACATGATGGCCCAAAGGTCTTCACTTATCGGATTATTCCTTCATTAATGGCTTTGCACATGAGGTTGTGTTTTTCTATTTTCTAGTTACAAACTGTCAATTATTATTTTTTGGCTTTAATATATTATGATGGAAATTGGCAGTAGTTAAAGGGTGCTGGTTTCATCACCTTTATATTAATAATTGTTTTTTTTTACTATTCGCTGTGTGTTTTATACAAATTTTTTTTTATGCAAGAAATATATGTTTTCATTACAAAATTTTCCGGTTAAACGGATTTTGATTCAAGCGGAAAAAAACTGTTTATAAAACGGTTTAAATTAATAAAAAGAATTATTTAATATTAGTTAAGCGATTTTTTCATTCAATAATATAGTTTTTTTTTCTAAACCATAAATAGTCCAAAGAATTCCTTTATAAATAATTAAAAAAGTTTTATAAAAATAAAATTGAATAATAGCTTTATTCCATTTTTGTTTGCCAATTTTTCGTCTTTTACCATTTTTGCCTACATTATGAACACACTTGTGTGTACGGAAAACTTTACTTATTGTTTTTCATTCGATTTTATTTTCAAATTATTTCTCAGTCTCTCTTAAAATTATGCTGGTTGAAAGATTTTCAAATGTAATCCTGTATATCTTGTGGTATTAATCAGCAACTGTTTTAAAACAAGTTTTGGCCACAATCACCTGTTGCCCCCATTTGTGTTTCGTTGTGGTCATTTCTAAGATTCATATTTAAAGTGGCGAGTATAAGGAATGCATTTTGTTGCTTTCTTGAGTGGATAATAGTGGCAATTTGTATTTATGTTTTAAGAGAATTGTGGCCAGAGAATTGGCCTACATATACTACGGTATGCAGCAATAAAACATTAAATAAAATGATTTCTTAAAAATAGCATCCAAAACCAGATGAATTAAAGTTTGTAGTTATTACGAGTATTTATTTTAAATTTTGTTGAAAGAGAGAAGTTTATAAAAATATTCAGTTTTAGTTTGAAAGTGAGAAAAATATGCTGGCAAAAATAGCTAAACTTGCGTGCTGTTCTGGCGGTGCATCATGCAGCTCATCACATTAAATATGTATGTACGTGTCAAAAGTTCTTGAAAATAAATTTTAAAAATTTCTTCATGCTCCTATTGAAAGAAATTCTTAGTGTGTCTATTGGATTCACGTACAGACACACACTCGTCATTGCATGCCATTTAAGTTTTTGATGTATTCCATATTTTTAATACACGATTAAATAACTACATCTGCATGCATTAAAGTGATGAAATATTTCAACGTAATTGGGTTCGTTTTTCGCTAATTAGAAACCTTTTCAAAACAATAAAAATGTTATGAACGTGAAAATGTATTGCGTCACGCTCAACCAAAGCAATATTAATTTCATTTCATAAATATTGGGTTTCCCTGAGAATAAATAAAACTAGAAAACTACAGTAGAAAATAATAATTACCAAAAAAAATTCATATAATCGTTCGTTTGACGTTTTGTTTTTTACCTAAAAGAAATTGTGTCAAAGTAAAAGATTGTGATCAGCAATTACAAGTGATTTTAGCCAAAGGCATACGTATCAACATCACAGCGAAAATGTGGTGCTACAATTTAGGGCATTTACAAAAATAAAAGAAGTAAAAACGTTGTATTCCACTGGGCGAAATCTTAAATACCTTCCAAATAAGAGCCGCATGGCTCGGCAGCTTTCCAGCAGCATAAAAGCAACTTATTTTATTTTTATTATTTTTGCAGTTAATAAAGGGTTTTTCAAAAAGAACTTTGTTTTTCAATTGTGGCAACACCAACTATATGATAGTTTTGATATTTAGTTTTTCCACTTATTCGTAGTAGATGCGTTGGCAATGAATTCAATTTCGCTCAAAAATCGCATTAAAATAATTAAAATCTATTATGAAAATGGTGGTTGTGTTAAAGTTGCATTAAGTAAAATTCGTGATATTTTTGGGCAACATAATCGTCCTTCTGCCAACAAGTAAAATTGCCGCATTTGGGCTTCTGAAAATCCTAGAGCGATTATTGAGAAGCCTTTGCGTGCTCCACGTGTCAGTGTATAGTGCGATATGTGGTCTGAAGGCGTGATTTGGCGGCTCTTTTTTTCGAAGATGAAGTTGGAAATGCTACCGCGAGATGTTAATAACCCAATTTTGTTCTACATATTATTGATGACGTAGATATCACTGGCATGGTGGATATTTTTTGTTTGTTTTTAATCTTGGAGCAGCACTCAGGGGATGACCCCTACATATGTAGTGCATTGCGCCGGAACTAGAAAGTAGGGGATAGTATTGAGGTGACAGATGAAGAAAGATGAGAAGATCGAGAATTTTTTGTAGCTATTTCAGCCTTTTTTTACTTCGCTGGCTAATTTTTGCTACAGTACCGTCGAAGGAGGATACTGCTGTTACTCTGATTTTTAGTACATGATCGCGCCAGTCGCTGTCAATTATGTTCTGTGACCAGTGACTGTGCCTTCATCACTGAAACAGGTTGGCAACAACTAATACAACCATGCGCTAGTGCTGATCAGAAGAACTCAACACAATATTTCATGACTCAGCGCGGGTTTGAACTCAGGACCCTCTGCTTCATAGTCTCGTGTTCTACTACTTCAGCCAACAGCACCCTCAACCAGATATAATTTTTCATTCATAATTGCCAAACTTTTCTCTTCGTAATACAATAAAAATTTTAATCATCATCAAAATTTTGTTTTATTTTGTTTTAAGAAATAAAGTTCTTGTTGAAAATCCCTTTATTTTATATCAACGCGCACAAAAGAGGACGGAGATAAATTAAAAATGTTTAAGCCGCTGGGGCAAAGTTCCTTTAAGAAATGTTTGTGTTCAATTTTAGAATTCCATTTTGACAGGGTCACTCCGGAAAGAACCGTGGGGAAGACATTTCATCTTTGTCGTAAAAATTTAAAAAAGTAAATTTTTAAGGCAATTAAGTGAAGAAAACAAAAATTTTTTTATAGGGTCAGGAGAAAATCAGAGAACATCTTACCTTCGTCGTAAAAGCTAAGCCTATTTAAATTTTAATGCATTTAGTCTTAAAAAATACAATTTGTTAAATATTTACACTATTTTCGCAAAATATCTTATTACATCAATGCCCACTAAAGAAGGCGGGATCAAAAATTGATTTTTCTGATGTAGTAAGAATTTTAACGAACATTTATGTTGCTATATTAAATTGAATTAAGATTCATAGGCTAATTGTTCGAAATTTGATTTTAAATCTCAGAAAGACATGATAAATATTCCAAGGCACAAAGGAAAGTCAACATCAGTTTTATTCAACTTACACAGCAGAGCAGAACAGCTGTTTTCGAAAGACGCAACCCTTTCATCATCAGTGCTCAAGTGTATTGTGTTTGTCACCACTTATTAGGTGGCTTAGTTGAATGTGATAACAGTTTCTATTTACACAAATTTTATTGCGAAAAAGGATACGAGAACTGTATCAACCTGATGTTAACATGTTATTGTTATAATACCCGTGTTACCGTTTGATTATTTTTCTTCATGTCCCATTTTTCTGAATTTTTTGTTCCATCATACCTAAGTCAAACTTTTTTGGTTTGAATTTTATACTTAAGTACATGTGAACGTTTTTCCAATTTTTTTTGAAACTTGTTTGACATAGAAATATATCATTTGCTTAACAAAATTAAAACTTAAAAATTACAAAAAAAAACTTTAAAAAAAATTATATTGTTTTTTAGAGGATGGTTTAGATCTTCTTAGGGGAAAGTTTTTACACCTGGTCCCATTTGTCCCATTTTCGAAATCTATATATACTATCCTTCAGAATTAATCTATACTAAATTTCAAGATTCTGATTTTTTTCATTTGAACTGAATCGGGATTTTTACAGACGGAGGGACGGACGTGGATAGATCGTCCTAGATTTCATCACTGATCAAGAATATATATACTTCATGGAGTCTTAGAGGGATATTTCTATGCGAAATGATAAAGTGAATATACCCGCCATTTCGTTTTTGGTGGGTATAAAAAAACAGTCTTTAAGTTTATAAAGATTTTTTTATATAAATTTTGCTGCCCTTAAGTCTTTAATTCAATCTTTCTTTAGTACTATTTTTTTATTTAGTACTTCAAAATTCTTTACTACAAATTCTAAGAAGAAAGACAACTGAAGAAAAACAACTTCATTATTTTTCTGTTAATCTCTTTTATTTCTATTCCATGTTACATAATGCTTTTCATAGTTGCACAATATTTTCTAATCTAAGTTAAGGTCATTATAATATTTCTTGGCTTTTAAGAAAATAAATTGAGATTTATATATTTTTGTTATATAAACGGCTCACTCCATGTTCATTTTCTTCACAGCGGTTGAATAATGTGGGACACCAGTGTCAGTTATTCTTTTATTATGCGCTTCATTTGTCTTTAAACTGAATGCTTTTGTAATTATCTTAAAGACAACATATTCTCTATCTTTAAAGCATAATCGAGTATGCTAACGTGAGCATTTGTAGTTTGAAATATTGTTTGAAACATTTTTCTAAGTCCATTAATGAAAGTGTTTTATGGAAAACAACTCTTGTATTGTACACAAAAATTATTGTTTTTAGAAGAGATGTGCATAAACAAAAGTTAAACTATTTCTTTTGCATTTCACTCGTATAATTAAGTCAACTTACAGTGGGCGCTATAAAGTTACGTTTCATTATGTTAATAACTGATGCTATCTTTAATGTGTAAAATTGATTTCGTTTCTTATAAAAGGTGTCGTCACTATTAACCTTTTGTCGGATCGTTGGTTCATAATACGTAAGCATATTCCCAGCTATTCTCTTTAGCCGATAGATGAATCTCTCTGCATGTTGTAAATTAGTGGCGGTATTCACTGTTTGTAGTAAACCCAAAATGTTTCTATCTCAGAGCATTTTCAGTAGCCCTATTCACTATCTTGTGCAAGTGGTCTTTCATCATTGCATTTGCATAATATTTATACTCTACAACAAAATGCTATGGCGGTATTCAGTGTTCGGTGCAAAGGGTCTTGGCAAATGCAAAATATTTCTATTCAACACAAACAAAATATATTGAAATTTCTCTCAATTACTCTTCCAATTCACATTTGCACTTACACAAGACCTTTTGCACCGAACACTGAATACCGCCATTGAAAATACTCTCCCAAATTGCAAATGCAATGATGCAAGTCTATATGCGCAAGACTGTGAATAGGACTAATGTATATGATTGGTGTAGAGTGCAAATATACAAGACATTTTGCACCGAATACTGAATACGCCATAGTGTTGTTAGCTACATTATATAATTGCTTTCGTGCACTGTTGCTTCTCTGTTCTGTTTATTTGCCATGCATTTTTTTTTGACTGCCATTCAGGGTACGGGTTCATACTAATGAAATGATTTGTGCCGTCACTAGGAAAAGTATTGGCTGGACAGCTGAGGAAGGAAGAGAAGATAGAGAATTTGTAATAGTTATTTTACTCACTACAGTCAAGCATTTTTGCTACAGTAAAGATGAAGGAGAGCGCCGTAAAGCGGCGATACCATATTCATGACAGAGTGCGGAACTCAACCCTGTTTATGTATTCTACGAGTCAGCAATTTGAACCAACAATAGCCTCACTAATTTCTGACTAACGAGTGATATTTTTAGTGTTTAGACTATTTTCTGTCGGTCTATGTTAAGACTCGTGTCTAAAGGGATAAGCCCGCAACGGTGTACTTACAGGCAGCCAATATTGACGAATTTATTGGTGATATAACGGTCGATATGGTGTAGAGAGTGTGCCCGAACTGGAAGCGCCATATGAAGCATTTGAAAATGATCAGATAACGTCTCAGCTTCGTCATAAAAGCTTATAGATGTAGTTTTTAAGGAATTTGGTCTTAAGCAATACAAAATCTTATGTATTTACACTAATTTTGCATATAATAGTTAACTTCAACGTCCACTAAAGGGAGCGGGATTAAAAAATAGACTATATCGTGTTCTCCACAGACGGACGTGTGGGCATTGCTAGATCGTCTTAGACGTCTTCGCTGATTAAGAATATATATACTTTATGGGGCCCAATTCTTTTTGGAAGGTATTAAAACTGTATTTTTGTCGGGGTCGCTCTGGCAAGGGCCGGTGGGGGAGACATTTCTCCTTTGTCATAAAACTTAAAAAAAATGCTTGAGATAATTAAATAGAAAATTAAATTTTTTTTTGGATAGGGTCATTTAAGGAGCAAAGGATGTGGAGGGGGTAGGGCAGAGTAGTATCAGGTTATGTCTCACCTTCGTCACAAAAGCTTAAACATTATATTTTTAAGGAACGTAGGCTTAAGTAATGCAATTTGTTAAATTTTTACACTATTTTTGCATGTATTAACGCCCACTAAAGAGGATGGGGTCCATAAAATTGATTTTTTTTTTGTAGTAAGTATTTTAACGAATATTTATATTGCTATATTAAATTGAATTAAGATTCTATAGGCTAATTCTTCGAAATTTTAATTTTAAATCTCAGAAAGACATGATAAATATTCCAACGCAAAAAGGCAAGTTAACATCAGTTTTGTTATCCAACTTACACAGCAGAGCAGAACAGCTGTTTTCGAAAGACGCAACCCTTTCATCATCAGTGCTCATGTGTATTGTGTTTGTCATCACTTATTAGGTGGCTTAGTTGAATGTGATAACAGTTCCTATTTACACAAATTCTATTGTGAAAAAGGATATTATTTTTTATTTTATCGCTCCAAGTTTAATTCGTTGGACCTTCTTTGACATAAAAATATAAAATTTGCTTAAAACATTACAAAAAAGTTTTAAATATTTTGTGGTTTTTTAGATGTTAGGTTAGGTTAGGTTAGGTTGAAGAGAGGTGCATAAGCTATCCCAATCCGTCCAGGATTACACTTAGGCCTCATAGGCCTGTTGTGCGCTCTATAATAAGAAGTTCTCATTCTGCTGTAGGGAGCCTCCACCAATACCATGTGATTCCTTAACTCTGTATGTCCTGTTATTAAATAAACCAATCTCCGTAGTGCTGGCCTACTCAATGTTGGGATGTCTTTGTCCTACTACCATCTGGGTCCCCCCATAGAATCCTAGTCACCCTACCTACGGTAGAGTGCTGCCAATCCCTTGTATGCAATTGCATAGCCCATCGCTTTAGTTCGGTCTTAAAAACCGGTAGTCTGTTATCGTTTCCCTTTTTAGAGGTTGGTTTAGCTCTTTTTAGAAGAACAATTTTCCCTGTGGCCTGATTCAGCCCATTTACGAACTTGACCTGATATATATAAATATACCAAGTTGCAAGGGTCTGCCTCTTTTCGTTTTGACTGAATCGTGTTTTCCACAGACGGACGGACGAACATGTCTAAATCGTCTTACATTTCATCACTGATCAAGAATATACAGACTTTATGGGGTCTAATTCCATTTTTTTTTGTTGGAGGGTAGTAAAAGGACTGTCCTTTTAAAACCATATTTATATAGGGTTCATAACTTATGAACATTTTCCCAGCTAGTACATTCAGCCATAGAAGAATTTTCTGCAATCGGAGGAGGTTGTTAAGTTAATCATCCTCGGTATCGTACTTCGATATTGCAAATTCGATGCTATGCTTTTTGATAGGGACTCTTCTTTATGAATTTTCCACGACGTGTCTAACAGGATCGCATAAGAATTTTTTATTCCTGCTCAAACGAACCTTTAACCTATTGCGGAGTAAAATTAGAAAACACTCGTCCAACAATTATTAAAATGCAAAGCAGAACATCATTTAGTTCTTTACTACTTCTGTTGCACGCCAAAATGTGTAACCAATAGTTCAAATGTTAGCTGGATTAATGGAAATATTTGTAAAAAGATTGATGCGTTATGCGTTATGAAAACTACAATTTTATGTGCACCATTTAATAGTGAAGATGTATTCGTTCCACGCATTCCAATTACTCTATTTCATATGCCATTTGAATTGAAACGACTTCAGTTTCATGTTCGCCTTGCGTTTGAGTTTAATATTAATAATACAAAGGCTCCATTGTTAGGACTAGATTTGCAGTATCAAATTGTTTCACATAAACATTTCTATAGGCTATTCGCGTGTGGGGAACCCATTGATTTTGTATATTTACATCGAAAATGGAATTCATTGCCAAAAATTATGTGCCTCACTACACATACAATAAAACTTATTTCAGTTTTTAAATGACTTCTAAATACGTATGTAGTAAGAATTTTTAACGAACATTTTATATTGCTATGATGGAACAAAAAATTCAGAAAAATGGGACATGAAGAAAAATAATCAAACGGTAACACGGGTATTATAACAATAACATGTAAACATCAGCTTGATACAGTTCTCGTATTCTTTTTCACAATAGAATTTGTGTAAATAAGAACTGCTATCACATTCAACTAAGCCACCTAATAAGTGGTGACAAACAAAATACACATGAGCACTGATGATGAAAGGGTTGCGACTTTCGAAAACAGCTGTTCTGCTCTGCTGTGTAAGTTGAATAACAAAAACTGATGTTGACTTGCCTTTTTGCCTTGGAATATTTATCATGTTTTTCTGAGATTTAAATTAAAATTTCGAACAATTAGCCTATAGAATCTTAATTCAATTTAATATAGACTTTTAAATACTTTTTTTTCTATTTTTCTCTGTGAAGTATGCAGAGAGTTCGCGTGTGATTCATACATCTTGCATATGATTTAACTATTTAAAATAATCTAAGATTTTTATTTAAAAAATAAACTAAATTTGTATTAAGTATTTGTTTTATAAGATTTATAGGGTAATTGTCGGTTTGATATAGTTCTCGTATGAAATTTCCTAATAAAAATTGTATAAATAAAAATTGTTATCATATTCAACTAAGCCACTTAAAATGTGGGACAAACAAAGTACACATGAGTACTGAAGGTATAGCGACTTTTGAAAACAACTATTCTGCTGTCCTGTGTAAGTTGAGTAATTAAAAAACTGATGTTGGCTTTTCTTTGTGCCTAGGAATATTTATTGTGTACCTCTAAATTTAAGTTTTGAATTTCTTGATACAAAAATATGTAAAAGTAATTTTGTAGACCCTTTAAGTTTCCTTAAAAAATCTCAACTACGTTTGGACACGTTTTACATATTCAAGCATACAAAAATAGTATCTCTTGTTGGTACTTTTTCTGATTGCATGTGTGATATGATAGTAATTCAGAATGTACTCTAGAGGAAAGAGAGCCTCGCACAAGATAGGTCACTTGACTGGTCCTCAAGGGCTAACATAAACAAAATACTCGGTGACAGGTTCTTGATCCAAAACTGAAAGAACTTTCCCATTGCCGGTCTCTTCTACATCAGGCTCAGGTACAGAAGTACCTTGACTTCTATAAAATTTTATAAGAGTGCACAAGTACATGTGACCTTCACCTAGAAAAGGGACCTATTGAGTCAAAAAACGGGTTTAGACTTAAGAGTGGATTCTGGTACCTTAAAGGGTGTAGAATAAGATGAAGATGAAGTTAGATTTCTGATAAAAATTTATTTACTCCATAAAAACGTACAAACGAACAGTTGGCACAAGACTCAAGCATCACTTTATTCTTTTCCATTCTTATAGAGCAGCAACAATAGCACTAAAAGCGAAAAAAAACGTCACACACCAGGTCCCTTTTCTCGAAGAAAGTCACATATTTTAACCACTATGGCCTGCTTTTTCTCTAATTTACAGTAGTGCATCCTTTGGGTAGGGCATTCAAAAGTCTTACTTGACTCAACTGCCGGACGTTCCAGTTTATTTCAAACGTTTAAAATACGCATTCTCATGCGTAAGTTCTATAAATTCAAAGATGTGGTTCCAAAAAATCAAATAAATTTTTACCGTAACTTTTTCGTTTTGTTTCTTTTGAAATTATTGTTTTCCTTTTGAATGTCTTACTTTGACACCAGTTTGTTGTAAAAACTTGTTTGACTTCATTTGTTTCTTGTCCAACTTACCAACTTGAGTTCTCAAAGGTCACTTTTTAATGAAGAAGTTATATAACTTTCTTTGGTGGTTGTATTTTTTCTTTGTTTTCTATTTTGCTGTAAGAAAATTAAATAATGAAAATTCTTTTCTTATGTAATCGTTTTGTTTTTCATCATAAATTTCAATTAGTTGCATGATGGATGTTGTAAAGAAATTAAAAGGTAAAATGAATATAAACCTGTTTTTTGTTTGTTTTCAAATTGACATTGCCAAGAATTTTAAGGAGGTGTATAACGCGGTGATGCTTCTGCTGTTTGGATATTCAGTGTTGGATACCTAGCTACTTGTTATAAGAAAATTTTTAAAAAAATTTCTTGTAATAATTTTATAGGCTCTATATTAAAGTGCATTAGACTGCTGATATCAAATATTTGTTCAAAGTTGTTCCTGATGACAAACTTGAATCTGCATCCCCTTTTGTTCGACCTAATTTTCGAGATGTAAACTGAAAGACATTCATATATACTACACATTAAAATAGCTGAAGGACGACAAAATTCTATCTCGTTTTTAAAATATATTTTTATTATACTCATGTATAAGAAGCAGGCAGGGATAGAGAGACGAGAATAACATCGATACCCAGGCTGAACTGCTATCCCTAGGATAATAGATAACGTCCATTTGTCGGTCTGAACAATAAAACTAAATAAACGCAGACATACAGCAATGATCTTGATTAAATTTTTATTTTTAGGAAGTAGCAGCATCAGATTGATCGTAGCTGTCGATCTCTTTGACGAGCTTACAATGGATTTTTCGCACATTTCGGTCTGTATTAGGCGATACCTTGAGAAATGTTGGTTTCAAATGTTCTAACTTTAGAGAATTGATTATCAGCGTAGATAGGATTTTTGACGTAGCCAAGCGGGAGATCTTCGTCACTAAATTTCGCGTTCTGGAAACTTTTTGTATAATAATTCTAGTATTCATCATATTGTACACCTCATGGCACAATTTTGTTTCTACCCCATATTGGGCATAATTTCCAATTACAGATAAAACAAATTTGTTCATGAGACAGCCAGTGGCTCCAATTGCCGAGAACGCCGTGTAATCTATATATTCCCGTTATTAAGTGATATTTTCGACACGTTGAGAAAATGCCCACATTTGACGACAAATTTATTTCGAATATAATGCTTTCATTCTCTTAAAACTTCTTTATTATCTTGCGAATTCCTTGCACAATAGGGCAGTTATGACGATCATAATTATCATGCTCGAAAAGTGGCCAATTTTTCTTTACCTTTCATTGGTTTTTATTTGAGGGTTCTGTTGGTTAAGAGTTCGACTCCGGGCTCAATCATGAATATTGTGTCGAATTCTTCTGATCAACATTAGTGTATGAATATGACTGGCAGCGATATACACTATAATGTACTAAAGAGCAGAGTAACAGCACCCTCCTTCGTTGGCCTTGTATTAACAATTTTAGCAGTCGAAGTAAAAGCTTGAAATAGCTACAAAAAATATTCTCTATCTTTTCCTCTTTCTTCATCATCTGTTTTTGTCAATATTAGTCCCTCCTTTCTTGTTCCGGCGCAATGCACTGCATATATAGGGGTAAACCCCTGAGTGCTGGCTGGTCCCATTAAAAACAAAAACAAGTAAAAACGTTGTATTCGAGTGGGTCGAATCTTAAATATTTAACTTGGTGGGACAGAGTTGCTTTTTATAATATCGTACGTCAACGTCTACTAAAGGGGCGGGGTTCAAAAATAGACTATATCATGTTTTCCACAGACCAACGTATGGGCATTGCTAGACCGTCTTAGACTTCATCACTGATCAAGAATATATTTATTTTCTGGGGTGCAATTCTCTTTTGAGTGTATTAAAACTGTATTTTGGCGAGGTCTCTCTGGGAAGGGCCGTGGGGGAGACATTTCACCTTTGACATAAAACTTCAAAAATAAATGTTCGGAATAACTAAATGTTAATTTTTTTTGACAGGGTCATTTAGGGTGAGGAGGGGGTAGGGCAGAGTAGTACCAGGTTACACTATTTTTGCATATAATATCGTACGTCAACGCCCACTAGCCCACTAAAGAGTGCGGGGTCCAAAAATAGACTATATCACGCCCATACATTTTTCCACAGAAGAATGTATGGGCATCGCTAGATCATCTCAGACTTCATCACTGATCAAGAATATATATACTTTATGGGTTCCAATTCTCTGTGGAGGGTACTAAAACTGTATTTTGCCGGGGTCACTCCGACAAGGGCTGTGGGGGAGACATTTCACCTTTGCCATAAAACTCTAAAAATAAATGTTTGGGATAACTAAGCCTAAAATTAATTTTAATTTTTTTTTTGATGGGGTCATTTATTGGATGCGGTTAGGGCAGAGGAGTACCAGGTTACGTCTCAGCCTTCAAAATCATTAAATCTTCAAAATGCTATTTTTAAGGAATGTAGGCTAAAGTAAAACAATTTGTTAAATTTTTACACTATCTTTGCATTTAATAACGCCCACTAAAGAGAGCTGGGTTCAAAAATTGTTCTCTTTTATTTTATGGCAAAGCTTAAAAAAAACTTTAAAAATTATGTTGTTTTTTAGAGGTTGGTTTAGTTCTTCTTAGGGTAACGTTTTTCCCTCTTGCCCGATTTGGCCCATCTCCGAACTTAATCTGTGCTATCCTTCAAGATATATTTATACCAAATTTCAAGAGTCTAGCTCTTTTCGTTTCGACTGAATCGTGATTTCCACAGACGGATGGACGGACATGCTCAGATCGTCTTAGATTTCATCACTGATCTAGAATATAAATACTTTATGGGGTCTCAGATGGATATTTCACTACGTTACAAACGGAATGATAAAGTGAATATTCCCTCCATATTCTTTTTTGTAGGGTATAACAAAACTTTCATTGCATTTTAAAGAATCTGCATTCGTAAATGTCAAGCCATGACTGATATTTAACAGCTGATGGTCTTGCCAGATCGGTGATTTACCTACTTTAGTTTTCAAGTGAAAGAATGTATTATCCGGTTTAGTGGTCCGTCGGCATTTCGGAACCAATCAACTTCCCGGTTAATGAAATGATGGGCTTGCTTAGTCATGCACTATTTGAAACAGCAACCTCAACCTTTACCGTCGTATAATTTAAACATCATGAGGTTTCTAGGAAAATGACAACTTCAATGTCAGGCACTAGTCACAGCTTTGACGAGACATTAAGCGATCAGCCTATGCCATAATGGACTGCATCTTCTTTGCGAGTGTCTTGTTCTGCATCTATCGAGTCAAAATTTTTGTCCACAAGCGTATGCTAAATGACTTTGCAGACATGTAAGAAATCGGCCCAAGTGACTTGATTTTATACCAGGGGTCAAATTACGCCATTCGATATCGATAGAAATTTCCATTTAAAATATATTGAAATTTTGATCGATATCGAATGCTGTAATTTGACCCCAGAATGCGACGGCTCATATATGGCATCACGCAACCGATCCGAGTACTTGTATCCTGAATAGATTGCCGCCGACGAGTGGAGTTGCCTATCAAAAAGAAGTCATCCATATTCTACTTGAATCCCTCTGACTAGTGGGCAGCCATGGAAACAAACGCAGTACTCGTATATCCTCGGAAGTACCTGATTTATTTCCAAAATATGTTGTAGACCACTGCTTAATTTACAATACACACTATTCTTACGTTCTCACTCATCAACAATTTGTTTCCCAAGTTCCAAACCAATGTGATCATTACAATCGACTCCGCTTTACTGGAGATAACCAAAACTCAATTATTTTGCAATTATCCGATTTTTTCCTAAAACGTACTTCGTATTATTGAAATTTGTCACAGTTAAGCGTACCGCTTAAAATCAGTAAAACAATATGTTTTATATAAAATCTGTATATTTTTTTCACGTCAATTTAACGTACAAATTTTATTTAAAAAAAAATTATTCATAGAATTATTCATTTTGTTGTTGAAATTTTTCACGAATTCCTCGAAAATGTCTAGCCATTTGCATTCACAATATCAATAAAGTACGTAAGAGGGAAAAGGACAAATATATTTTGCCATTTAATTATTTAACGGACAAATCATGCACAATTTTTTTTAGTCTTAAGTTATACAATCGATTCGATGTCATTGCTTATCTTTTCACTAAAGCGAAGCAAGTTTCATACAAAACGTAGTTGTGGGCTTGCTTTTGGTTTTCAGTAATACGATATTTTCAGTAAAGCGATATTTCGCTAAAGCGAAGTGAATAAAACTAGCTGCGTTTAAAATCCTTGCGGGGATTTGTATCGCTTTCAGTAATCCGATTTTTTTCAGTAAAGCGTGTTGCGATAAAGCGGATTCCACTGTACTTTTGTAGCTACATTTAATTCGCTGTGGCAGTGAATTTATTTGTTCTATTGAACTTAATATTTTTAAAATTAAAATTTTCCTTCCCTGCAAATGCTTGGCAATACTAGCGTGTATTAAAGCGGTATTTGTTTTATTGCCAATCATTTAGGGATCAATGGTAACATAAAATTATTTTTAAAAATATTTATAAGGAAATTGCTGCTCCGCAATTTAATGTCGTTTCACTCGTATTCTGAACAAATATTTTGTTAATAAAATATATTAAACATTTGCAATAAACCGATAGAAATCACGCCATGAGATTCATGTTGTAACTGAATAGCATTTAATAATACGTATTTTTGTGGTTCATTATGGCTGCCTTAGCACGAATAATTAATTTCTATGTAAATGATATACGAGTATTTATTTATTTATTTGTTTTATTAATACCCTGAGATGGTTTTATTACAATTTTTAACGTTGGTTTGGCTAATTAATGATTATTTTCTTTCTATTGTTTTTATTACAAATTTTCACTTTTTATTAATCTTCATAAATGCAGCGTAATATTGTTTTACTTAATGCTCTTAATGCCAGATATTTTATAACTTAACTTTCGATTATATCGTTTAAAAGTTTAAATAGTAAACTTGAGTAAAACTCCTATTTGATAAAACATTTTAACATGCAATCATGATTACTGACCATGATTTTTAAATTGCATTAATTTAGTGATTTAATTTTTTTTATTTTTGGCTCACAAGCTAAATAAATGTTCAACAATATTATCACAATTTGGTAGTAGATCTGGGGCTATTAGTGCTTGAGAAAGAAGAGTTGTCGAATAATTATTCAATTATAATTAAGTATTACGTAGAAGATGTTTTAATGCGAATTTTTGATTCTTAAGGTACGTTCACACTTATCAAATATTTGACCAACAAATAGTAACCACTAAACACTAATACAAATGTTTTGAATTCAAAAAAGTATTTATTGAGTTAAATAGTTTCCAATAATATTGGATTCCTTATACTGTCTACTAGTTTTGTATGAAACTGTTTTAAATAATAAACACGCACCTGAACAAAAATATTTTTCATTAGTATTTAGTGGTTACGCTTTTCGTGGCAAATATTTGATAAGTGTGAACATACCTTTAGAATAATTACTTAAGTCCGCACATACTGGTCCAATTTAGTTAAATTTACACTTACAAAAATTCACTTTTAGATTAATTCACTTTGTCATTCCGTTTGTAACGCAGCAAAATATCCATTTGAGACCCCATAAGGTATATATAGGGTCCGCCAAATAACTTTTTTTTTTGAAAATGCTATAAAAAAAACTACTGAATATTTTTTATTTAAAAGTACAATCCTTCCGATTAATAATGGAAAATAATTGCATTCAAATGGCTGCATGGCCCGATAACGATCGCCATTGACTGTAACGGCCACTCCTTGCTCGTTTTCGAAGAAAAATGGCCCAATTAGGCCTCTGGACCAAAATCCGCACCAAACAGTGACTCGTTTTGGGTGCGTCGGCTTTTCAATGTATGCGTGCGGGTTTTCAGTGCCCCAAATGCGACAATTTTGCTTGTTTACATACCCGCCAAGATCAAAATGAGCTTCATCTGAAAAGATATTTTTTTTTGATAAAATCGGCATCTTCTGTGAGTAGATCGCAGGCCCACTTAGCGAAGCGAAAACGCATTGGATGGTCAACTATATTCGTTCAGCGGAAGGATAAAACTAATTATCTGTCAAATCAGACATGAGCTAATTGTTATCAATCACGAAATAAGCACTAGCTGAAAAAAAAGTTAGATTGCGGACCCTATATATTCTTGATCAGTGATGAAATCTAAGACGATCTGAGCATGTCCGTCCGTCCGTCCATCTTTGGAAAACACGATTCAGTCCAAAGGAAAAGAGCCAGACTCTTGAAATTTGGTATAATTATATCTTGAAAGGTAGCACCGGTTAAGTTCGGAAATGGGCTAAATCGGGCGAGAGGAAAAAAAGTTCTCCTAAGAAGAACTAAACCAACCTCTAAAAAACAACATAATTTTGTTAGGCAAATGATATATTCTTATATTAAAGAAGGTCCAACGCGTTAAACTTGGAGTCGCAAAATTTAAAAAAATTAATTTTGGACCCCGCCTTCTTTAGTGGGCGTTATTATATGCAAAACAATTATAAAAATTTAACAAATTGTTTTACTTAAGCCTACATTCCTTAAAAATGAGATTTTTAAGCTTTAATTACGAAGCTGAGACGTAACCTGCTCCTCCTCTGCCCTACCCCCTGCTCCCCTTTGTCCCCTAAATGACCCTATAAATTTTTGTTGTTTAATTTTGTATTTAATTATCCCAACCATTTATTTTGAGAGTCTTATGACAAAGGTGAAATGTCTCCCGACAGCCCTTGCCAGAGCGACCGCGCCAATATATAGTTTTAACACTCTCCAAAGAGAATTGGATCCCCTAAAGTATATTCATATATGAAAAACTCGATACAGTCTATTTTTTTTGGAAACCGCCACACTTAGTGGGAGTTGAAGTTACATATTATATGAAAAAATAGTATAAATATTTAACAAATTGTGTTCCTTAAGCCTACATTCCTTAAAAATTTTATTTATAAGATTTTACGACGAAGGAAATATGTTCCCTGATCTTCTCCTGCCTTACCCTCCACCGCCCTTTGCCCCCTAAATGGCCTTATAAAAAAAAACTTTTTCTACACTTAACTACCCCGAAAGTTTAGTTTCTCAGTTATTACGATATAGGTGAGATGTCTCCCACACAGCCTTTCTCGGCTGTGTGGAGTTTTAAAATCGGGCACAGAAATGTCTTAAAGGAACACTGACCCAGCAGGTCAAACATTTTGATCTTATTCCTTTTTTGTACTTTGATATAAAATATTAATACGTAACTTTTTACGGTGATGGAAAGGTGTCTCAGTCATGCTCATTCCAACAAATTGGAAACAACCGTATTAAAATAAATTTTATTCTTCCTTACTTAACCCAAATACCATACAAATTTTAATTTTAATAATAGAAATAGAGTTTTTATTTACCAAATATTTGGAGGGTATTTAAGATTCGACACGGTCGAGTATAACGTTTTTACTTGTTTTAGTTTCATTCTTCGTAATATATTGACTATGATTTTTTCCTCTTAATTTTCATAAATTCTTAAATTGCATGAATATTTTTGGGGGTTCTGTTTTTTGGGGTTTTTTTGTGCTGACTTTTTTCAATGCGTTAAATATCATCTAAAGAAATATTGATTATTATCCAAATCAAACTTATGATTCACATTTAATTTCTCGGTATTTCAGTTTAATGCTTAAACTAAAATATTTGCTATAGAGAGCTGGATAGTAATAATTAACGTATATATGACTTACATAATCTGTTGCTTTAATTGCAATCATGTTAAACACTTAATATATCACAAATACTTATTCAGCTTTCGCTGGAAATTAAATGGATATTTTAAACCACATCAAATCCTATAAGTCATCCGCTAGTTATTTATAATTTTATAGTTATTTTAACATTCTCATGTACATGCATTAAGTGCTCGCTCTTATATTTCTTGCATTTCACTGAAAATAGTCGAAATCGAGTATAAAATTAAATGAATCAAAATATTAATTAAATTGTAGTGGATGTCGTGTGGCCGAGTTAAAACCTGAAATGGCCAAAAAAGTGCCATTATAATTGTTATGCAAACTTTATTTTTACTATTGTTGAAATAATTGTTTGCTATCAAATATTTCACATTGTATTTTTTTACAACTTTGTGTGTGTGTTTTTTATTGTAATGTTGACATTCAAACTTTGATCTGAAGAACATGACTTGCGGCAAAAATTTAAAACATTGCGTTTTAGTGTATATTATTAACTTTACATAATACCTTAAATTTCATTTACATTAAATAATACATTCAAAATGCTTTAGTTTTGTAAGAGATTATGCTTTAAATTGAAATGTCATGACATTTATGACACACATGAATTATGCCAAAATGTTCATATTATAACAGCTTCAATTTCGTTTTTCATTTTATTGTTAAGTTCAAATGTTTTAACAAGATAAGTATTTTAATTATGGAAGAAAATTAGCCTAAAATATGCTAAAAAACATATTTTAAACAGTTTTATAAAATGAGAAAGTTTTGACTCTATTGGAATTGAATTTTGAACTTTCCATTTCTATCATCTTTCTGAAGCCAAATAATTTAATGGAAATTGCATTGTGTTTTGTATTGTAGACTTTTAAACTACAATATTTTTTGAAAAAAAAAAAATAATAATTATAAAAAATACTGGCTAACAGCACTTTATAGCACAAGTAATTAGTAAATTTTCTGTTACTTGACATATTTTGTTTATGGGTTTTCTACTTTGTTCACATTTTAAGTGCTAAGTCTCGAGGAATTTTTTTTTAGTAAAACACACTTTCCATCAAAGCTGCGTTTGTAATTTTAATCAATATTATAACAATTAAGTCTTAATTGAGCAATTATTTAATTAAAATTGTATATGTCTAATTGAACTCAATAATGGCATTGTTTGCAAAAAAATCAATTAATCTGAACACCATTTTTGGTTTCCATCATCAAGTAATTTTTAAAAAAGAATTGGGGTGTATATTCACTTTGTCATTGTTTGTGTAACGCAGCGAAATATCCATCTGAGACCTCATAAAGTATATAAAGCCTTAATTAGTGATGAAATCTAAGACGATCTAGCCATGTCCCTCCATCTGTCCGTCTGTCTGTGGAAATCTCCATTCAGTCTAAACGAAAAGAGCCAGACCCGTGAAACTTGGTATAAATATATCCTAAACAATAGCACAGGCCGAGTTCGTAATTGGACTGAATCAGACCACAGGGAAAAAAAGTTCCCCTAAGACGAACTAAAGCAACATCTAAAATATCACACAATTTTTAAGTTTTTTTTTGTAATTTTGATGAGCAAATGATATATTTTTATGTCAAAGAAGGTTTAACACGTTAAGCCATAAAATAAAAAAAGATAATTTTTAAACCCGCCTCCTTTAGTGGGCGTTACAATATGCAAAAATAGTGTAAAAATGTAAAAAATTGTTTTACTTAAGCCTACATTCCTTAAAAATAACATTTTTAAGCTTAAATGACAAAGCTGAGACATAGCCTGGTACTACTCTGCCCTACCCCCTCCTCCCCTTTTGCCCCCTAAATGACCCTATCAAAAAAAATTTTTTTTTATTTATTTTTAATTATCCCAAACATTTATTTTTAGAGTTTTATGACAAAGGTGAAATTTCCAAGGTCATGGAAAGTATGACCAACTTCCACCTGGTAAGGTATCTGGAGACCAACACCTTACTTAACGACCGGCAGTATGGTTTTCGCAGAGCTCGCTCTACAGGAGACCTGCTCGCTCTGTTAACAGAAAAATGGTGCAATTCGATTCACCATTTCGGCGAGAGTAAGATATCTAGATATCTCAAAAGCATTTGATAGAGTGTGGCATGATGCACTTCTGTCAAAACTGACTGCTTTTGGTGTCGGTGATGATTTCTCTCGCTTCATAGCGAGCTTCCTCAGAGACCGCACTATACGAGTTGTTATAGACGGGGTCTCATCAAACGAGTTCAAGGTAAATTCAGGGGTGCCGCAAGGCTCTGTTCTATCTCCTACTCTCTTCCTCATCTTTATAAATGACCTTCTATGTCAAACTTCAAACCCTATCTACTCTTTCGCGGATGATAGCAGCATTATCCATTCTTTCTCTTTCACCAGCCGGCCAAGCCTGGAGGAGATTGACGCCAGGAGACAAAGGATGAACGAGTCACTCACAAGTGATCTCGTGTCAATCTCCGAATGGGGCCTCGCGAACAGGGTTAACTTTAACCCTCACAAGACGCAGTGCTGCGTGCTTACGCATAGGCGGCTGGTCGAAGGTTCTGCGCCATCCGTGTTTATGGATGGTATAGGTATTGGGGAATCAGAAGCTCTTGATGTTCTTGGTATGAAAATACAGTGTGACGTTCGATGGACAGATCACATTTTTCATATTTCAAAAGAAGCTTTCAAGTGTCTCGGCTTTTTCAGACGGTGTAAGACATACTTCACCCCAACTGATCTCCTCAATATATATACCACCTACATCCGACCAAAGATGGAATACAACTCTCATGTATGGGCCGGTGCTTCAAAGTCTGTTTTGAAGTTGCTCGACCGCGTACAAGAGAGAGCGAAGAAGCTCATCGGTGACAGTAGGGTAGCCAACTCTATTGACTCACTGGAGCATCGACGCAACGTGGGGTGTGTTTCACTGTTCTACCGATACTACAACGGAATGTGTTCTGGTGAAATAAGGGAGCTTGTGCCGAATAACCGTTTATTTCTGCGAGCTACCCGCTCTTCACATAGGGCACATCCTTTTGTGGTTGAGTTGTCAGTGAATCGCACCACGCATTACAGAGAAAATTCGTTCTTTGGCCGAACGGTTCGTATGTGGAACAAACTTCCAGCAGAGGTCTTTCCTGTCAGTTTTAACTTGGGGAGGTTCAAATCGAACGTCCACAAACACTACTCCCTCTATCCTCCTTCCCATAACCAACTTTCCTAGTTCTGGCGCAATGCATCGCATATGTAGGGGTCATCCCCTGAGTGCTGGTCCAAGAAAAAAAAAAAAAAAAAAAAAATGTCTCCCCACAGCCCTTACCGGAGTAACCCCACTAAAATACAGTTTTAAGTAATACCCTCCGAAGAGAATTGGATGCCATAAACTACATACAGTCTAAGAAGATCTAGCAATGCCTATACGTTAGTCTGTGGAAAACATGATATTGTCTATTTTTGGACCCCGCCCCCTTTAGTGGGAGTTGACGTACGATATTATATGCAAAAATAGTGCAAATATTGATCAATTTGTATTCCTTAAGCCTATAAGAAGCTGACTGACTCTCTCAAAATAGAGATTTAAAATTGGGTACAGAGATGTCTTAAAGGAACTCTGTCCCGCCAAGTTAAAGATTTTAAATTTACTTGCTAAATATTTGGAGGGTATTTAAGATTCGACCCGGTCGAATATAAGGATTTTACTTGTTTTTCTTTGTTTACTTAAGCCAAATACCATAAAAATGTAAATTTTAAGAAGCATAAAACTAGAGCTTTTATTTGCTAAATATTTGATTTAGGATTCGACCCTGTGAAACACAACGTTCTTATTTGCTTTAAATTAGTTTAGGGATCTATTGCAGCACGGATTTTTGGACGAGATCAGTTTCTTTTTTCAAATTACCTCTACTCTAAAATAAGCAACAGCTGGAATGCTTAGTGACTTTAATGAAAGCTTTTAAAGAAATTATGGCTATGAAGATTTCCTAAAGGCATCGCAAAGTATTACTTTAGTACCGATAATGTTCATTAATTAATTAAATATCTGACCCAGCAGCTTTATTCTTCTTTGACATCTTGACATCCTTATAGCTCGTGATCGACATTCGATATCATTTTCGAAAACTAGTTTTATTTCATCAGAGTTTATCTTGTTTTGTCCTTGTGACTAATTGTAACACTTTTGGTTGATTTTTTTTTTGATATACACATATTTCCATTCAATATAGTCCTCGCTGTAACTATTTATTCAATTTTCTTGGAAATCAATTAAAAGAAAATCCTTTCATTTCTAATGAATAAATATTCTATTAAATAACAATTAAGTATTAGACATTCAATTCCAACAATTCAGCATTAATACAGACTTATAAATAAATATACAGTTTTATGTTTTAATTATGAGACTTAAAGGCTGTTAAACCTGAAAAAAAAAACAAAGGAAAAAGTAATAACAATAAATGTTAACCATCCACTTTCCCTAATCAAATAGAGTAAATAAAACTGTTTATTGTTTCTTATTTTGTTATTTTTGTTTTAACGATTTGCCAGTGTGTAAGAGCGACCGACCGACCTTCTTAGCTAAATACTATTTATATTGGAAATGTTCAACAAGTTCAACTGACGACTGACTACAAGTCAATTTAGCACTCTTAATATTAATCAGCATTTCAAATCAAATTAACATCCAAGAAATGTTTTGAGTACAAAAAGGAAATATTTATATGACATGAGAGTACAGGGCCCTGTCGTACAACAAACTTGTGTTTTATTAATTAGATGTGTTGAAAATATTTGTTTCATTCTTATTCACGTTTTATATACAATTAAGCAAGAATTATTTACTTAACTAAGCCAACATAATTAATTGTTAGCATTATATTCGAAACAATATTGCTCTTACTGAGTGATTTATTTATATAAATGTCTGAAAATAGTTACAACTCACGTTTTATATATTAAGTAACCAAATTTATTTGTACAAAAAACATCGCTTAGTAAGCAAACTTTGGCCATGAAACCCATCATCAACAACATCAAAGTTGAAATTTTGATGTGCTTTGTTTAGGTCTTAAATTTGTTAGTACAGACCCGCATAAAAAATATTTAAGTGTAGAAAATCCTTTCGGTAAATATGTACAATAAAAAAAATTATTGCAAATAAATGATATTCTAAAGAAAAACGAATAATTAAAATTTCTCTTTAAAAACTAAATAATTTAAAATTTCATTTAAAGCAATACTAAAGCAAGAGAATCCCAACCACACTTATTTTGCTTTTGACAAAAAATTTCATTGCAACTCTTCTAGCAAAAGTTCGTTGCCGTTCTTCTTTGTAAGTTCTGTTTTCATGGCAGACATAATTATCTTTGATTGTTGTAAAGGGTGTATTTTTTTATAGAAGGACACAAGTTTAAATCATAATAAAACAAGCAAATGTATTTTTAATATCAATGAAACGGTCTTCATGAGAAAAAAATTTTTATGAAATTAATGTTTAAATATCATTTCTGCCATGTGGCTGACACGGCAGGCGCGTAGGAGACGCCATCTGGAGCATCAATTTTCAACAACTAAAAAAATCGTCCATAAGGCGGAAGGACACAACCTCAGTTGCTGATTACGATCATCTTTCAATGCACTGATTTTAAATGCAGCTAGTCTTATTCACTTTGCTTTAGCGAAACATCGCTTTACTGAAAATATCGCACTACTGAAACCCAAAAGAAAGCCCACAACTACGTTTTTATTACAAATCGATTGTCAATGCAAGTGGCTAGACATTTTCGAGGAATTCGTGAAAAATTGCAACAACAAAATGAATAATTCTATGAATAATTTTTTTAAATAAAATTTTTATGGTAAATTGACGTAAAAAAAGTATACAGATTTGATATAAAAAATATTGTTTTACTGACATTAAGCAGTACGCTTAACTGTAACAAATTTCAGTAATCCGAACTACGTTTTAGATAAAAAATCGGATAAGTGAAAAAAATTGGTTTTTGGTTATTTCCAGTAAAGCGGAGTCGACTGTACTCAGTAACAGTAAATGTGGTCCGAAAACGATATATTGTTTTTCGAATTAGCCGCTCTGACGGACGATTATGTAGGCCATAAAATGGCAGAAGTGCACGATGAGTTTAACGATTAGAACAATTATTTTGATTAAAAATTTCAACAATCTGCAGGCGTTGCTCTGATGTTGACACACTCTAACAAAAACACGCTTTATCTTATTTTGTTAATGTTCATACATCGTTGTTTTTATTTTAATTAACCGCGACAATTCCAACACGCCTTGATGTGCAAGTAAGAGATGGGATACAAATTAAAAATTTTATTTACTTGCGTTTTTAATTATTAGAGCGAACGAATATCATAATTATGGTTTAGCATCAAATGAGATGTGTTTTTAGAAGAAGAACGAAGTGAAAAAAAACACACAAAATAATTTTAAGAAAACTGCAAACAAACGAGAAAAGAAATGCCAGGGGCATATTTTGGCTTTCAATATCAATGGAAATTTTTATACCAGCAGCAGTGAAATTTCGCTCTAGAATTATAGATTAACTAAATGGCAAACAAACACACAGTTTTTAATTTATACGATCAGTGTACTCTAGAAAATCGAATTTTGTTTTTCTAGGACCGGCACTCAGGGAATAACACATACTAACGCACTGCATTGTAACTGAACCGAATGAATATTTCCCACAATGCTGACAAATGAGGGTGAAGAGCAGAACAGATGTTTTCGAAAGCCGCTACACTTTCATCATCAGCACTCACATATATATATATATATATATATATATATATATTTGCGCATCACCACTTGTTGTATGTAATAACAGTTTTCATTTATGGTAATTTTATTAATAGATAATATACGAGAACTTTGTCCAACCGATGGTAACACGTTTTAAATGCCTGTCTTGCCGTTTGATTATTTTCTTCATGTCATATTTCTAAGTGTGAGAAGATAAATTTATATTAGCGAAGACGCAAACCGAAAGTTGTACCACACTTATTCTGAAGTTAACAGAGCTCTGTTAATCACATAACATTTGGAGTAAAATTTGATTACGTTAATTTACACTATGCAAATGGTGGCCCAGGGAGGCCTTTAAATTGCAGAAAAAGTCTTATATCTGAAATATAAAATATATTCAGATATAAGACTGTTTTCTGCAATATAAAGGGGTCCCTGGGTATAAATTTTTATATAAGAACCTGAGTTTAATTCAAAGTGAATAAGACTAGCTCTCACTGCCCCCAGGGGTAGTAAGAGTTTCTGGTCATTCGTCAAAAGTGTTAAGGAAAGTGCTAGTTCTTCAATTCCGACTCTTTTGAGGAATGACCAAATATTTACTGACCCGGTTGATAAAGCTAATATATTGGCTGAGATATTTGCAAGTAACTCACATTCTTGATAGCTCTCAACCACCCCCCGCGCTCGAGAGAGTATCCGTAACTATGCCTAAGATATTTTTTCGAGCGCGTGCAGTTAAAAGGGTTCTTGCGGAACTCAGCACAAGGAAGTCTCCTGGGCCGGATGGAATGCCTGCACTGGTCCTGAAGCAGTGCTCTTCGACGTTAGCACGTCCATTAGCCAAACTTTTCAGTACACTATACCACTCCGGTAGATTTCCAATGTGCTGGAAGGTTGCTAATGTAACGCCAATCCCCAAAAAGGGAGTGGCTACTAACCCCAAAAATTACCGCCCGATTGCAATATGTTCTGCTATATCGAAGGTGATGGAAACTATGCTTAACTTCCATCTTGTGAAATATATGGAGTCCAACAGTTTACTAAACGACCGCCAGTATGGTTTCCGCAGAGGCCGCTCTACGGGTGACCTATTGGCCCTTCTTTCGGAAAACTGGTGTAGTTCCATACACCGTTTTGGCGAAAGTAAAGTGGTGGCTCTAGATATTTCTAAGGCGTTCGATAGAGTGTGGCATGGAGCACTCCTGTCCAAACTTATTGCATTTGGTGTCGGAGACACCTTCTCCCGGTTTATATCGAGCTTTCTCAGGGATCGCTCTATACGAGTTGTTATAGATGGGGTTCAGAGTCAACTCAGGGGTACCGCAGGGCTCCGTTCTTTCTCCTACTCTATTTCTAATTTTTCTTAACGATTTACTTTCCCAAACTTCCTGTCCTATTTACTCTTTCGCAGATGATAGCAGCCTTTCGCATTCCTATTCATTTAACTGCAGGCCGTCAACGTCTGAATTCGAGACAAGGAGGCAGTTTATGAATGACGTTCTGAATAGTGACCTCGCGAAGATTTCCGAATGGGGTCAGGCGAACAGGGTCGATTTTAATGCCCGTAAGACCCAGTGTTGTATGCTTACGCATCGACGTACGTATGACCATGCTGCTTCTTCTGTTTCTATGGGTGGTGTAAGTATTATGGAGTCAGGGGCTCTTGATGTTCTGGGCATGAAAGTGCAGTGTGATGTCAGATGGACGGAACATGTCTTTCAGGTCGCAAAAAAAGCATTCAAGTGCCTTGGCTTCTTAAGATGGTGCAAGAGATACTTCACCCCTTCTGATCTCCTTAATATTTACACCACTTACATCCGACCGAAGATGGAATACAACTCTCATGTTTGGGCCGGTGCTTCAAAGTCTATTTTGAAGTTACTCGACCGCGTACAGGAGAGGGCGATGAAACTCATCGGAGACAGTATTGACTCTCTTGAGCATCGTCGCAATGTGGGGTGCGTATCGTTGTTCTATCGTTACTATAATGGCAGGTGCTCTGGTGAAATTAGGGAACTTGTTCCTGAAACCCATTCTTTCTTACGCTCAACGCGTTTTTCATCAAGAGCGCATGCGTTTGTGGTCGATATTCCAACGAATCGCACTACGCATTACAGAGAGAATTCGTTTTTTGGCCGAACAGTCCGTATGTGGACAAACTACCTGCAGATGTCTCCCCCGCCACTTACAATTTGAGCAGGTTCAAATCGAATATCCACAGACACTACTCCCTTTATCCTCCTTCCGAAAATCTATTTTCGCAGTTCCAGCGCAATGCACTGCATATGTAGGGGTCATCCCCTGAGTGCTGGTCCTACTCCTAAAAAAAAAAAAAAAAAAAAAAGTCACGGACTTATTGACCCACCCTCGTATCAGCTGTTTTTTTTTGTCTACATTTGAAAATGAATGGTAATAAAACAATTTTCAAATAAAGAGCAAAGATGTTATTAAAATTTGATTAAAAAGCAAAAAGGTAAGGTTTTCTTTAATTTAAGACAAGTAACAACGTTATATTGGACCAGGTCGAATAATTAATACCTTCCAAATATTTAGTAAATAAAAACTATATTGTTATTCTTGTTAAAATTAAATTTTTTATGATATTTGGCTTAAGTAAACAAGAAAAAAAATTTGTTTTACTACGGTCGTTTCCTATGCGTTTCCTTTCCTTTACGTCAGCATAAAAACAAACGTATTAATATTTTATATCAACGTTGATTTATTTTTATTGACCTTATCAGTTTATTGTAATATTAATCAAGCTTGTGTTCGTTTTTTATAATATATTATTTCTTATAATTTTTATTCGATATATACAGCTTGTTAACATCTTCAGGAAATTTTTATTTCCTGAAGATATCGAATAAAAATTATAAGAAATAATATATTATAAAAAACGAACACAAGCTTGATTAATATTACAATATTTTATATCAACGTGCAAAAAGGGGACTGAGATCAGTTAAAAATGTTTACACCGTTGGGCCACTTTTCCTTTAAGAAATTTCTGTGCCCAATTTTAAAACTCTATGCAGGGTCACTCCTACAAAGGCCGTGGTGGAGACCTCTCACCTTGGATGATCACATAACGTCTCAGTCTCGTCATTAAAGCCTAAAGCTGTAATTTTTAAAGAAGTAATACAATTTGTTAAATATTTACATTATTTTTGCATATAATATCTTACGTAAACGCCAACTTAAGGGGCGAGGTTCAAAAATCGATTTTTTCTGATTTTATGGCCCCAAATATTTGGCGTTATTAAGTGCAGAAAAAAAACGTTTTTTATAGGGCCATTTAGGGGGCATAGAAAGGTGGAGTGGTACTGCCGAAGAAGATCAGGGAACATCTCAGCTTCGTCATAATTAATTTTTAGGGAATGCAAAATTAAGTTACACAATTTGTTAAATATTTACAATGTTTTCCATATGTTACTTCAACGCCCAGTAAAGGAGGCGGGGCTAAAAATTTATGTTTCTGGTTCAACACTTTGGACCTTCTTTGACATAAAAATATATAATTTGCTTAACAGAATTACAAAAATTATTTAAAAATTATGTTGTTTTTTAGAGGTTGGTTTAATTTTTCTTAGGGGAACTTTCTTCCCTCTTGCCCGATTCAGCCCATTTACGAACTTGACTTGTGCTATCCTTCAACATAAATTTATACCAAATTTCAGGACTCTGGCTCTTTTGGTTTGGACTGAATCGTGGTTTCCATAGACAGGCGGGAGGACGGACGGACATGGCTAGATCATTTTAGATTTCATCACTGATCAGGAATATATATATACTTAATCGGGTCTAAGAGGGATATTTTGCTGCGCTACACACGGAACGACAAAGTTAATATACCCTCCAATTCTTTTTTGTAGGGTATAAAAATGCTTAATTGCTCTCCCTTTTTGCAGTTTTTTACATCAAACATTTTTATAGCTGCTGCAAATGATGCAAGTTTTTGCTTTTATAATTTTATGCGGTGTAAACGGCCAAAATCACTAGAATAGAATTAAATTAAAAAGTATTCAAGATGTGTTCTTATCTCTTTTTTGAATTCCAGCAATTTTGAATAAAATTGACACAGTCAGAGAGCAATTTTCTTTAGTCCGCACTAGAATAAAATATTCTGGAAAAGACCTATTACAAACTGTAGTTTTATATTGTAAATCTATTTCAATTACATTTAGTATGTTGGTTTTGCATTTTATCCTTTTGTTATTCTATTCTAAAACTATTCTAAGCCGGCTGATCAGAGATGTTATTCCCTTGTTTGTTGTAAATAAATAATATTTGATTTTTGAAATTTCTATCCTCAAGGATTAAGTTTTAAATTTGCTTTCTTGAAATATTTAAATAAATATGCACAAATTGCAAATATTTTTAATTAACAAACTTGCACCCAAACCAAACACTCGAACCAAGTAATTTCTTTAGAAAGAGTTTCTTTGAAAATATTAAACTAAAATAATCTTTTCTTTTCAACAAACACTTTTGTTTTGTTGATTATAGTTTTGACGGCAAAGCGTATAAAACAAAATATTCATATTCTTCAGACTAAGAAAATGAAGCCAAATTGTGGTTCATACTTTTGTAATTTCTTTATTAAATTTTTTTTCTTAATAGTTTGTGTTGAGGTTTCGTATTTGTATATTAAAGCCAAGCACTTCATTATTTTCAAACTTATTATCATTATGACGTACATATAAGCCGATCATCATGATTTTAACTAGAAAACAAAACAAACAATTGGTTGCTTATTTAAAGTTTTGAGAGCTGGTGTCGTCTGACAAATGGTCAACACTAGTAATTTTAACTCAATTAGTGGCTTTGATACAAATGGTTAAGCAAAATGTTTTTTGTTTTAATATTTTCTTTTTCTTGTTTTCTATTCTATTATTCAGTGAAAGGCTGGTAAATGTAGTACACACGGCTGGATTCGGTATATGCATCGAAATTGTTTTTGAGTTTGAAAATTTCTAAAGTGAAGCATGTTTTATGGAGGATTACATATTTGAGTTGTCCAAACTATTTTGTTGGACAATCGCAATCAGCCAGATGACCACTATTGCCTAGCGATTTTATTAGTAAAAGACATTTTGTTCACTCAAACCCGGTCTTTCAAACGGCACCAGAGAAAATAATCCAGGGGCGTTATATCACAAGAACGAGGCGGCCAATTAACATCGAGAAATTGTGGGTGCTGTTGGCTAAAGTAGTAGAACACGAGACTATGAAGCGGATGGTCCTGAGTTCAACCCAGCGCTGAGTCATGAAATATTGTGTTGAATCCTTCTGATCAGCATAAGTGCGCGGTTGTGTTAGTTGTTGCCAGCCTGTTTCAATGATGAAGGCGTAGTCACTGGTTACTGAACATAATTGGCAGCGACTGACACTATCATGTACTAAAAGCAGAGTAACAGCACCCTCCTTCGTCGGCCCTGTAACAAAAATTAGCCGGCGAAGTAAAAGGTTGAAAGAGCCACAAAAAATTTTCTATCTTCTTTATCTGTCCCCTTCATACTATCCCCTCCTTTCTGGTTCCGTCGCAATGCACTGCATATAAAGGGGTCATCCCCTGAGTGCTGGTCCAAAATAAAAAAATAGAAATTACGGAACCGGGAAATTTCTCATGCAATAACTGAATTGTTTGTCCGTCTTGCTGATACCAAAGGTCGCTGATATCGACATTAGCCAATTGTGGTCACAGAAAAATCCGTTATCAAGGTTTGGTAACGCAGAGAATTCGCGGTGACGGCGTTTCGATGCTCATTTTCTAAAAAAAATAAGGCCGGATGGTGCCGCCTGACCACAAACCGCACCATACGATCACTTTCGTTGGATATAATGTTTTTTTTTAGGATTGCTTACTGATTTTCTGGGCCCCACACGCGTAATTGAAAATGGGATTTTGTTGAAAATTGCTTTGTTTTCGTACAGTTTTGCAAACAGTCAATTCACTATCGTTCGACGATGTTCAGCCGGTTTCAATCCCCAAGCGAGTTTAAATTTATAACCATGAAGATGAAGATATTTATGCAAAATATTGGGAAAAGTGCCTGTGGTGATGGCCAATTGTCGATGAGTTCATGCTCCTGATTTATTCCTAACACTTTTGAGGGGAAGATCAGGGGACATGCTACCTTCGTTGTAAAAGCTTATAAAATAAATGTTTAAGGAATGTAGGCTTAAGAAATACAATTTATTAAATATTTACACTATTTGTTTATATAATATATAACTTTAACGCCCACTAATGGGGGCGGGGTCTAAAATAGCTTATATCGTGTTTTCCACAGACAGATGTATGGGTATTGCTAGATCGTCTTAGACTTCATCACTGATCAAGAATATATTTTATGGCGTCCAATTTTTTTGGAGCGTATCAAAACTGTATATTGCCGGGGTCGCTCTGGCAAGGGTCGTCGTGGGGGAGACATTTCACTTTTGAAATAAAACACTAACAATAAATTTTTGAGTGTCAAAAATTTTATTTTTATAGGGTCAGCCCAAGGGAGAGGAGGATAGGTAGGGCAGAGATCAGATTACCTCTCAGCTTCGTCGTAAAAGTGTAAAATATTTATTTTTAAGGAATATAAGCTTAATTAATAATTAGTGCTTTCTGTTTGTTATGTGGTCAAGTATGTCTATATGCCTGCATTTCATTGGTTCTTACACCAAATCATCAGTAGACTTTAACCTAATTCCAAAATAACAAAGCCTCTTAGCTTATACATAAACTCCCAAAAATGAATTGAGAATTACACAAGCAAAACCATAGGATTTGAAATTCAAGAAAACACAACAAACAAATTTTATTCGATATATGTACATCTATTTTGTTTTTCTATTTTCAATTGAGACAATATGTCGAATAAACGATTTTTAAAAACTTTATTAATAATTTTTTTTTTAATTTTTACACTATCTTTTATGGCTTCAAGTTTAATGCTTTGGCATAAAAATATATCATTTACTTAACAAAACTACAAAAAAAAAACTTTAAAAATTATGTTGTTTTTTTAGAGGTTGGTTTAGTTCTTCTTAGGGGAACTTTTTTCCCTCTACCCCGATTCAGCCCCCATTTACAAACTTAGCCTGTGCTATCCTTCAAGATATATTTATACCAAGTTCCAAGGGTCTGGATTTTTTCGTTTGGACTGAATCGTGATTTCTACGGACGGACGGACGGACATGATCAAACTAAGACGGTTTCATGACTGGTGAAAAATATATACAGTTAAACTTCGATATAACGAAATTCGTTATAACGTATGTTTTATTGAGTCCCTTGAGAAAACCTCTTTATTGAGAAGTTTTTCATACAAAAATACACTATAGCTATAACGAACAAATTCTGAGCAAAAATGGCTCTCTATAACGAAATATTGTTTCAAATGCCTCAATATAACGAAATCAGAATAAATCCTAAATGGTAAAGTCCCGTTATAAGACAGCGAAGTCTAAATGTATTGATAAGCGCATTTCTAAAGCCTCTATACAACGAAGTACTCGTACAAAAGCCTCTATACAACGAAGTGCTCGTAGAAAAGCCACTATACAAATAAGCAACATGTTTTGTTTGTTTGTTTGTTTGAATGAAATACTTTACAAAGTAAATTTGCAAAGTATTTGGTGCACAGATGCCGACGGGGTGACTCAGACCATATGCCGGCGATGTTATTAACCCGTATTTTCTTCCGTTACTGTGACTGACTGTACACGACCTATGCCTTCACATAGGAAGTAGCAACGTAGTTAACAACGGAATATTCCTCAGAAGAACTGTTTTATATTTCATTTATCTCATGAAATTGAATAATGAAAAATTTAATAAAGAAAACTAACTATAACGATTTTTTTTCGTATTTCTTCATATTTCATTATATCAAGGCTTTGCTGACTATATTTATAGCGAAGCAATGGCTATAACGAAGTATTTTCATATTCCGTTGGAATTCGTTATATCGAAGTTTCACTGTATAATTTTTGTGGTCTCAGATGGACAAAGTGACTATACCCTCCGATTTTTTTTTGGAGGGTATAAAAAAATATTAACTTTCCAGCTATGAAACCCAGTTTTTGATTTTTCTGATGTTCGACAATTTCTAATACATCAATTCAGGAATGAAATCTCCAGCTTTTCGGGCGGCTTCGGAAAATCGATTTCACATATTTTGTTGTTGTTGTTGTTGATGTTTGTCAGTGGTGTCAACTATTTTGTGCTTACAAAGAAGCTGAATGTCAGATTTCCCTAAAAAGGCGACATATTTGAAGACTAAATTCGATTAAATTTTCTATAACAAGACTTACTGACCCCTATAGATTTACTTAAAATGAATTTCTGCTTCATTTCACTTTTAAAAGTGAAATTAGATTTTTTTAAAATTTCATTTATTTTGTTGTTCGATAAAAGGCCTTAAGCCACTTTAAGTGGATAATCTAACTTTCAATTATCGATAGCTGATAACCAACTACTGAATTTCTCCTCTTCGTATTCAGTATTTATTAGTTATTCAAAGTTTTTGTTTTAAACATATCAAATATTTATTTAGTTCTTACTACTGCATCTTGTTTTCGGTATAAAATAAATAAACTTCAGACATGTTTAAAATAAATAATTGCTAAGCACTCGTTTTATACTAATTATTATTATCAGGCTTTTTATTAATTCATCGTAAAAATTCAATGCACACACAACAGCTACAATTGCAACTTCTCTATTTGAACTACACTTTCCCAAACACTTATTTAAATTTGTTTTACGTTTTATTATTATTATGTTTTTTTTTTGGAAATATTTGATTTACACTTTTTGCGGTTAATTTTGTTTGTTTTTCTATGGAATTTTATGGCTTGAGATACTTTTCGGTTTGTAGACACATTCATTCATTTGTTAACCTTTTCCTTTTGTATTGTTGATGTTGCTCACTTTTCTCTTAACTTTTTTGCACGTTTTATTTTTCAATTTTGGTGTGTTTAGAAATCAAATATTTTTTTGTCAATTTTTTAACTTATTTATTTGTTGTTTTTTTCTTTTTTCACATATATAAACAGTTTTTGTGTTATTTGTTTGAGGACTGACTGCTTTCTTTCAACTGAAAGTGTTTCTTTGGTTTCATATTGTTTATATGAACCTGCATATGATCTTTTTCTGCAACAAGAATTTGCTGAAATTTAAGAGTACACACTTCAATTCTGAACAACCTGTTGCTCGTTCGCAAGTTAAGATTGAGTTTCATAAATTTGCAAAAATTTTTAAGAGAATTATTAAATGTGTTACATTCGCGGTGAAAGGCGGTTGTTTTAATACAACCCGAATTGATTAAAAATATTTCGAAAATGTTCTGTGGATTATTTGTGTACGTGCACAATAACATGGTTTATAGTGTATTAAGACTAGGCTACAATTACAGCTTTGAAGCTTAATGTACACAAATCAAGAGACTAGAAACATTTTAATAATTTTTTAGAATTTTAGTTATTTTGAAATGCTTTACTTTGTTGTTTGTTAACACTATAAATTCCAAATTAAGTCCGAACATACGACGGTGGGCAAATAAGTCCGTGACTAAATTAATGTATGAATTTCTATTTTAATAGTGAACCTTTATTTATGTAAATTGTATTACAGGATGTTAATTTTCCCAACAGGCTATAGGTTCAAATCTGCGAAACTGCAAATTATTTTTTATTTATTTTTATTTTTATTTCTTAATAAATGAACGTGATTACATTTTATTTATTATTTTTTGAGAGTGGGATAATTAGAATATTTTTCATAGTCATTAAACCAGCAGAACGGATCAGTACTGATTTCGAGGCCGCTACGCCATCCGTGACTTTTAGAGTGAAACACAGGTTTTTATATAACAAGTTATTTTATTTTTCATTGTAGTCTCCTTTGAGTTCTATACACTTAAACCAGCGCTTCTGCAAATTTTTTTATCCCTTCCAAAAAATACGATTTGTCGAGCTTAACAAAATAGGCACTTGTTTGTGAAATGATTTCGTCATTGAAGTCAAATGTCTTGTTTCGCCAAGCCATTCCGTTCAAGTCACTCGTGGCTACATCTGGAGAATAGGGCGGATGAGGGAGCAATTCGTATCTCAATTCATTTATTTTTGTCATGAAAACTGCACTTGTGTGCACCCATCTTGCGGAAATCTTTCTCATACCCAAGTCCTTTCTCATATCAAATATCTTTTTCACTTTCGATCTAAATCACCAAAATCCAAATTTCTTTATTAAAATTTTAACTGTTAATGGTTATGGTTATTGGCCGTACTAGAGGACCAAAAGAGCTTCGGCCCTGTAGCAAAAATTAGCCGTCGAAGTAAAAGGTTGAAATAGCTACAAAAACTACTGTCTATCTTCTCATATTTCCTAATCTGTTCCCTCAATACTATCCCCTCGTTTTCAGTTCCGGCGCAATGCATTGCATATATAGGGGTCATCCCCTGAGTGCTGGTCCTACTCCTAAAAAAAAAAAAAAAAAAATTAAATAAAATTTTGTCGGCCCGATATTCCCGTTTTCTAAGGACCTGGTTGTCTCCGTTTAGTTATTTTTTCCGAAATTGGTCCAGAATACATACACCCAGATTTTTCATGCTTAACAGCGCTATGTGAACATGCTAACAGAGCTCTGTTAATGTACTTGGTTTGTATCTAGGTTTATAACTTTCGAAATTTTTCTTAACACACGTGTTTTTTTTTTAGCATACATGATGAAGGAGTCGAAAGCATTTTTTGATTTTTTATGAACATATAAAATCTGCTTTTATGCCATTAGATTAATATTTTTATTTTGCAGTTTTTTGACATTCATAATAGTTTGTCATCATAAGACTGTTCCTGGCAAAGTTCATCAGTAATCACTTCAATTTCCAATTGCAATTTCGTTTTTTATGGTGTACAGAAATTTTGCTAGAACAAAATATAAGTATATAAGTGTATTAGAACTTAACTCCGTCCCTCATTAATTTAATTTTATAGATTATTATTAACCCTAATCAAGAACATGTGAAAGACAAAAATTATTAAAAAATTTCTATTACCATTAACATTTAAATATAAGTTTATTTTATTATTGTGTACATTTCGGTTTGAAAATAAAACTTCAATTTCACCAATATCATCATCACCACTTAATGACGTGCCAATATGCTGTTGACTGATGTAGTTACCACGAGACCATGAAGCAGAAAGTCCCAAGTTTGAGTTCGCCTTCAGTCCAGAAAATTATGTCGAATTTTTCTGACCAGCAGTAGTGCATGATTGTGTTGGTTGTTGTCGGTCTGTTTTAGTGATGAAGGCATATCACTGGTCACTGAACATAATCGGCTGCGGCTGACATGATCATGTACTAAAGAGCAGAGTAATAGCACCCTCCTTCATTGGCTTTGTAGCGAAAATTCGCTGGCCAAGTGAGAGGTTAAAATTAAAGATGTACAAATGTCGTAATTTTTTCACTTGGATCGTAATTATAAATTGTTAAAATCACGATTGAGTGTGTGAGCGTGATTGTAAGGTATAGATTCGTGCGTGATAGTGCGTGATTTTTCATGCGCATAATATTCACGCACTCAACACAGCAGATAATTTTTTTTTTATGTTTAATACTAAGGAAAATGCATATAGATATACTATACATACTTTCACACACGAGAAAAATTTTACTGTGAGCGGGAGAGATTTTTAAAACATTTTTAAAAGTCGTGCGTGAATGTACGTGATTAAAAATATGGCTTTCGTGAACGCCTTAAATATTGCCGAGTATGAGCTTGCGTGAAAAAAATTGGGTTTTGTGATCGTGAACTTAATTTTACTCACGCGCACACCTCTACTTAAAATTGCTTAAAAATTCCCTATCTTCTCATCTCTCTTCATTTGTCTTATAACAATTAACCCCTTCATATGTAGGGCTCATCCCCTGGGGCTGGTCCTACTTAAAAAAAATAGATACACTTTAGAACTGATGATGGAAATGCATTGACTTCTAAGAACTTTGTTTTTCTCTTCTTTTGTGTGTTGGAGCATTCAATTGTTTTTAATTTTCTCTTACCGACCGTTTTTAGCTATTTCTGAATTTTACGCTACAGGCTAGATAATCACTTTTGATGTAAAGGGAAATATTTTCATAAAAAATTTTTATTCTGTTTCTTTTTCATATATACTATTACGCTATTTTATGTTCTTCAGTGTCTCAAAACGTATGTATTCTATTTGGTAAAAAATTTAAACTTATATAATTTAGGCATATATTTGTACATTTGTTAATTTTTCTTTAAATGAAATGGAATGAAAGTTTGGCTTCATATATTTCTATACATAAATTGTCAAATAAGAAGTAACTATTTTTTTATGAATTAGAACTTTAATGTATTTCATTGAATAATATATGAATTTTGAATGAGTCTGTAAAGTTCTTATATAAAAACACTGATTAAGTGCTACAAATTTTGTGAACATTAACATCATTGTTTTATTAATTGTTAAGGGGCTCCCTCTAGTTGCTGGTGGCTTTAACTGAATATGAATAGTTTTCATTTGCTGTTGCAGCAGTAATAATTTTATCCCTAATTGTATGCAGCACTTGTGAGTACTGAAATAACAACTTTTTTAACACTAGAAATTATTTTTATTTTAAAGTTTAGTTATTACCAATCCGGAAGTAAGTGGTAACTATTTCTGTTAACTATATTTAAATAAAGTTTAAATAATAAATTCATATAAAGAATTTTGCAAAGCTAAATCTTGGTTGGTAATCTATTATTTATTTGTTATGTGAAATATTGCTTAGATTTTTAAGATTTTTCCATATAAAATATTAAAAATCATATTTGCATGTTCTTTACAACAAATTGTGAGCTTTAAAATATAATTTGTATATTTATGCTTATAATTTAGGAAAGTTTATTTTACAATCAAAGTTTGTTTAAATTTAATTCAGGATTCATTGGTATAACTGAGTTCTTGTTATCGCTTTGATGTTTGTTTAAGATTTTGATACAATTGACTCGAATTTTAAAATAATATCTGTATTTATTTTAAAATACAGGTTCCCTGATAATCTGCACTAGCTGCAGTGAAATGCGCATAGGAACCAGCTAAACTATTCAGTTAAATCAATTTTGAACTTTTTATTTTTGAAAATTTGTGTTAAGAATCAGTTCGAATAAAATTAAAAGTGTAATTGTGAAAAAATATATTTTTGCATTGACTACTCTAAATCTGAATTTAAATCGTAATTTATTGGGTTATGGAGTACCCTATAGCAGATTTTCTAGGTGTGTAATATGATTTATTGTAAATAGAACTGTTTATCTTTTTTCAACTGACATTTCGCTGTTATTCTACAGTTTTCTCAATTACATATTTTTTATTGAATACATAATTGGGGTATTCACACTTCGTGCTATTTGGTCATATTGTCATAAAGTCATAATATTTTAGACCAGTTTAAAAAAGTTGTTGTTGTGCTGCATACAAAAAAGTCATAAAATAATAGCACTCTTTCAGGTATGTTTTTGTTTTGTCATAAAATAGCTCTAGAGATCTGAGTCGAACGGTTGAAAATCTTTAGGTGAGACGGCGATAGTATATGTTTGCTGCCGTCAAACATATGCTATCTTCTATCTTAATCTGTTTTGTAAAAAATATTTTAGAGCTTTTAAGAAAAGGTCAAACTCCAATTTAGAAGCCCTTGAAAGTTTCTGATTTAAACTAAAGCCTAGTACTCTGTTTAAAATTTCATGTGAAATTCTGACAGAACCCATGCAAAAAATATTCAATCGAAATATTTGTGGAAAAATGTTGCTAAACTAGTACTCTGTTTTAATTATGAAAAACATGTGAAATAATCTGAATGTTATTTATTTCGTACGAAAATGTTTGGAAACTAAAAGTTTTCTCATTAAAAAAGAAAAAAACTGAAACTTTTTAAGCATGCCACTAATGGAAAATTCTGAGAATGTTCTCTGATAATTTTATGGAAAAGTGACGAAATGTTTCAGACTAAATTTTTTAACTACTACGGAATAATACCTATAAGCAGCATTTGTTTCGCATGAAATTGTAAACGACAGCAATTATTAATATATTCTTCCTATCAATAAAAAATAAAGGTATTAAAAACTATGGATTCATGCTTACATGGAAACCATTTTTATAAACGACTTTTTTTTCGGTTTAAATTACTTATAAAAATAGATTCATGTACCTGGTTGTATTTATTCAATTCTATTATTTTTTTTATTTATCCATAATATTTTTATTTTTATTTTCATTTCAATTGCATACTGAAGTGCTCAGGATTATTCTATTTCAGTTTGATAATGGATAATAAATATTTACAAAGTATTCTATATCTGTGTACACTTAAGTTTATCTGTATGTTCTTTTGTTTGTAAATAAATACAGGAAAACAAAAAAATAAATTACGCACTTTGTTAATTAATAAACTATCCTACGGTAGTGGTTTGTAGTATAACACTTCTTGTTGTACCATTCGTGGTGCTAATAGTTGGGGCATTTTGTGTACTAATCGCTAGAGCACCCGCCGCTGCTGGTACACTCGTTGTCGCTGGAGCTCCCGCTGTCCCTAAAACAGTTGTAGTAGCTGAAGCATTCGAAGACACCGAAGTCATCGCAGCTGATGCAGAAGCCGTAGTAGTTAAAGCACCCAAACTCCCTGAAGCAATAGTAGTCGCTGGAGCAGCTGTAGTCCCTGGAGCACCTACTGTCTCTGAAGCAATTGTAGTCGCAGGGACAGCTGTAGTCGCTGAAGCACCTGCTGTCCCTGAAGCAATCATAGTTGCTGGGGAAGTTGTGGTCGCTGGGGCAGCTGTAGTCACTGAAGCAGCTGTAGTTGCTGGAGCACCTGCTGTCCCTGAAGCAATCGTAGTTGCTGGGGCAGCTGCGGTCGCTGGAGCAGCTATAGTCGCTGAAGCACCCGCTGTCCCTGGGTCAGCTGTGATCGCTGGAGCAGCTGTAGCCGCTGCAGCACCCGCTGTCCCTGGATCAATCGTAGTCGCTGGGGCAGATGTGGTCGCTGGAGCAGCTGTAGTCCCTGGAGCACCTACTGTCTCTGAAGCAATTGTAGTCGCAGGGACAGCTGTAGTCGCTGAAGCACCTGCTGTCCCTGAGGCAATCGTAGTTGCTGGGGCAGCTGTGGTCGCTGGAGCAGCTGTAGTCACTGAAGCAGCTGTAGTTGCTGGAGCACCTGCTGTCCCTGAAGCAATCGTAGTTGCTGGGGCAGCTGCGGTCGCTGGAGCAGCTATAGTCGCTGAAGCACCCGCTGTCCCTGGGGCAATCGTAGTCGCTGGGGCAGCTGTGATCGCTGGAGTAGCTGTAGCCGCTGCAGCACCCGCTGTCCCTGGAGCAATCGTAGTCGGTGGAGCAGCTGCAGTCGTTGGAGCACCCGCTGTCCCTGAAGCAATCGTAGTTGCTGGGGCAGCTGTGGTCGCTGGAGCAGCTGTTGTCGGGGGCGCAGCTGTAGACACTGAAGCAGCTGTGGTCGCTGGAGCACCTGCCGTAAACGGTGGAGAAACCGTAATTGCTGGAGCAATCATAGTTGATGTAGCATCTGTTATCCCTGAAGTAACTGTAGTCGCTGGAGGAGTCGAAGTTGCTGGTACACTCGTTGTCGCTGGATCACCAGCTGTCCCTGAAGGAATCGTAATCATTGGAATAGCTGTGGTCGCTGAAGCGGCTGAAGTCGTTAGAGGATCTGTGGTCGCTGGAGCACCTGTTATCCCTGAAGCCATTGTAGTCGCTGGAGCAGCTGTAATTGCTGGAGCAGAGGTAGTCACTGGAGCCCCCGCTGTCCCTGAAGCAATTGTAGTCGCTGGGGCAGGTGTAGTCGAGGGGGCACCTTCGTTCCCTGAAACTCCTGCTGTCACTGAAGCACCTGCTGTCCCTGAAGCACCTGCTGTCCCTGAAGCAATCGTTGTCGCTGTAGTAACCGTAGACGCTGCAATAGTAGTAGAACTCATGGTAGTAGTTGTCGCGGGGGTGGAGGTAGTAATTGATTCTTCAGTTGATGTTGCTGTGTTGTTTAAAGGCACCATTGTTGTTGTGTTGTTCACAGGTATTGGTGTTGTTCTTATTGTTGTTGAAAATGTCGGTGCTGCAGTTGTCGTCCGGAAGCGTCTTTTAAATAAACATTTTCTTAAAGGACGACAATGAAATTTAACATCTATTGCGGCAAGTGAAGGCGACATGATATTGGGAGCTTTCGTCGTCAATATTGTATAGAAATGTTTATATGTTTTTTTGTTTTCCAAACTATCATTATAAGATTGTCTAATAAAACCATATTTTTCGGAATGTTCCCTCTTTAGTTTTACATGGGAAGGTTTTACGTTTGTAAAAATAATATTTTTTTGACTTGTCGTTAGTGCTGGTGGTACGTGTTTTGTTGTGTTGTTAAGTTGTAAGTAGGTATTCGAGGTTGGCAGCTGCATGGTTTTTGTCTGAAATCGAATAGAGTGGGAAGATTTGGATTGCTTCTAAATGTTGCTTCAATAAGGTTTGGTCTTGAAGTTAAAATTCTAGATCTCTGACTATCAAATTTGGTGTCCGGCGTGAGCTTTCATCATCTTCTTTTGTACGCCATAACAATTTACTTCATTTTGATTTTATACCAAAAGGGTCTAAGGCTTGGAAAAGTCTAATTATATAGAATAAAAAACTCTTTGTATTCTTCTCGATTTTTCAAGAAGTTCCATAAGGCTTTAAGTTGTTATGGCTGACAACAAAAACATATTCGGCCATGTGATGGAAATCGCTTATCGCATGAAATAAAGCGTTTTCGATTTGAAGTCACAAAATTGGTGTGCTGGAGGTCGCAATCGCTCAAAATCGTTCAAAAGAAATTGGCGTTTTTCAAGTCGCATGTGTTTCGACAATCGTGCGATTCATAGCACATACATGATTAATACGACGACGTTTCTAGTACTTGGCGACGAAATTGTATGAATTGTCAGCGTTTTACAGCGCGGCATTGTGAAACTTTGTTGGAATGCGAAGGCACTTGGCATTTTGGAAGTCAGCCTATCTAAATGATATATTTTTCCTTTAATATTACAGCGCATTTAGCAATGAATAAAAATAGGAGACCAACGATTAATTTGTTATTTTTAGGGTCACATATTTCAAATCAAAAGTTTCATTTTAAACACTTACACTGTACACATTCATATATAAAATTACTTTAAAACAAAGATTTATCGCCGTGTTCTTTAAAGGTCTTAAAACATTTTGAGCAGGGTGGAAACCAAAAATATTCAATCAGAAAGGATTTATTAAGTTTCCCTAAACTTTTACAAACTATTTTACTTACACAATTACTTTTTAGCTTGAATCCTTCAGCATTGAAGTATTTGTCCGAAATTGTTAACATTAGCAGAAGAGATAGGATGCAAGTTGGAGTTGAAAAAAATTTTAGCATCTTTCAGATGATACGAACGGCAAAACTAATCAAAGTTAAAAATGTTTGCCTATTTTTATAAGAATCAGCGAATTTATTTATTAGAAGAAAGTTTGTAATAATAAAAAAGAAATCTGTGAAAAAATCCGATCATATGAAAAATACTTAACTTGCCTAACAATATGTTAACCCATTATGGCCCATCGCTTGGGATTTTAATTTAATTAAACATTTATTTCTTTTTGTATTGACTGTTAACAGGAAATTAGCTAACTGTTGGTTTACTTAAACGGCATAATTTAACAAATAGTTAATTTATTTTTAACCATCATTCATTGGCAAGAAACTTTTAAGTAAAAGGGTTGGTTTTGCATTTCGCGTAATTGGTTTAGTGTCTTCTCGTTGGTAAAGCAAATCAAAAAAACCAAATACATTTCCAGAGGTGGAAAACTTGAACTTATTTGTGGTGTTCAAAAGTAATTAGTTAAAACTATTTTTTGTTCATTTTTGTTTGTTTGTTGAATAAAGCTGTTTATACTCCAGAAATATTTAAATTGGTGTTAGAAATCAAACAAAATGAAAAAGACGATTCCAGAGATGGACAATTAAAACTTTTTCGGTACCTAAAAGTAATAAACTTTATTTATTAAACATATTTGAAAAGCTAAAAAGACAATTCCAGAGCTGGAAAATTTACGTTTTTTTATGCCCTCCAAAAAAGACGTAGAGGGTGTATTTACTTTGTCATTCCTTGTGTAACGCTGCGAAATATCCCTCTAAGACCTCATAAAATATAATATTCTTGACCAGTGATGAAATCTAAGACGATCTAGCCATGCCCGTCTGTCCGTCTGTGGAAATCAAGATTCAGTCCAAACGAAATGAGCCAGACTCTTGAAATTTGGTGTAGATAAATTTTGAGGGATAGCACAGATCAAATTTGGTAAATGGGCTAAATCGGGCTAGAGAGCAAAAAGTTCCCCTAAGGAGAACTAAACCAACCTCTAAATAACAACAGAAGTTTTAAAGTTTTTTTTTTGTAATTTTGTGAAGTAAATGATATATATATTTTTATATCAAACAAGATTCAAAGCGGTGAACTTGGAGTCTTTTTAACCCCGCCTCCTTAGTGAGCCTTGAAGTAACATATTGCATGGAAAAACAGTGTAAATATTTAGCAAATTGTATTCCTTAAGCCTACATTCTGTAAAAATTAAATTTTCAAGCTTTATCGACGATAGTAACATGTTCCCTGATCTTTCCCTGCCCTACCCTTCCACCCATTTTTGTCACCTAAATATCCCTACTAAAAAAAATTTTTGTTCTACACTTAATTACCCCAACTTATTAAGTTTTTATCAACGGGCTTAAGTTCGAATCTGCAAGATTAATCGTGGGCAATTTCGTACTAACCAAAAATGTAATAACTTAAAAAAAAATATGAATGTGATAACTTCTCATATTCAATTTTCGTTAAAATATTGGTTAAATAGTTGATATTCCTACTAACTAGCACCACTTGCAAAAGTGGAAAAATTGAACAAAGAACGCTGATGAGATGGCGTAGCGGCCTCGAAATCAGTACTGATCCGTTCTGTTGGTTTGATGATTATTGAAAAATATTCTTAATATTCCAATCTTAATATAAATTAACAAAATAGAATTTGAATAAATTCATTTATTAATAAAATAATACAAAATTGTTTGCAGTCTTGCAGATTCGAACTTAAGCCCGTTGATAAAATTAACAATTTACATAAGAAAGTTCGACTAATAAAAATTCATACATAATTTATTAAGTTTTTACGACAAAGGGGAGATGTCTCCGCCCTTCCCGGAGCGACCCTGTCAAAATAGAATTTTAAAATTGGGCACAGAAATGTCTTAAAGGATTTCTGACCCAGCAGGTTAAACATTTTCAATTTATCTCCGTCCCTTTTTGTACGCGTTTATATAAAATATTAACTGCAAAAATAACGTAAATTGCTTTATGCTGATGGGAAAGTGTAACAGCCATGCTGCTCCCAATTCATTGGAAAGTGATAAAGCAACACAGTTGCAAAGCAGCTCTGAGTCAGTTAACATCAAGCCTCGTTGGCAATTATTTTTTTAATTGCAGCCAGACCACTGATTGTTTACTCTCTTTCGAGAGTTTTGCGTCTCAGTCGCACTAGTTAATTTCAACACCTCAGATAACTGTATAGTTTTACAGTTCTTCTGAGGAATATTCCGTGGTTGCTACTTCCTATGTGAAGGCATAGGTCGTGTACAGTCAGTCACAGTAACGGAAGAAAATACGGGTTAATAACATCGCCGGCATATGGTCTGAGTCACCCCGTCGGCATCTGTGCACCAAATACTTTGCAAATTTACTTTGTAAAGTATTTCATTCAAACAAACAAACTAAAGCAACTAAGGGAAAAATTTGTTTTGTTTTGTAATTAAACATATTTTATATATTAGAAAGAATTGAATTAGTAATGAAAACCAAAGAGCAATAAAACGAGGGATCTAGGGTTAAAATGCACAGCACAGCCGAGCTCAAACTTTATTTTATATATTTAGTTGTTTATTTCGTAGTCTCTGTACCATATTAAATTCAAATATTATGAATAGGCCAATGTCTGTATTTGACACATTTTATAATAGCACACAGAGGGTTAAACTGTTCAGCTACCAGTAATTAACACCTTTCAAATTTACTTCATCATTCTGATTTTTGCTATATTTTACTATAATAAATAAATTATTAAACTACAACTTAGCATAAAAATAAATACGAGTATAAGTGTGTATGTTTAAATACAAAAAAAGTACATCAATTCTAATATCAATCAAATCAATTTAATACTCGCTGGGGTAAATTTAAGCTGAGAGCTCTGTCATATCCACCATAACCGCTGTCACTGTGACCAACAAATCCACCATCTTCATGACTCACTGAATGCGAATGACTAGATGTATAAAGAGGTTTCGTAACAATTTCATAAGTGTGTGATTTACCACCACCACCACCAGCCAGACCTTTAAGGCCCACTACTGCCGACATGGTTAAAGCCATTAGGCCTGTTATCAAAGCTTTGCCAGCTATTAAAGCGATACCTCCCATGCCAATAGCCATGATGGTGCCTATACGGGACAATTGTAAATGTTTCAGTTTTCAATTGATGAAAATCGGTGTCATATTTACCCTTCATCATAACGACAGCAGCTAGTAAAGCTTCCATGCCACCTTTTTTGCCAAACTTATCTTTACGACCTGTTTCAATTACAGAACGAGACTCTTCCATAGCTTGATCATCGACTAATTTGAAGCGTAAATAGTATGTCTGTAGCATGTTGTGGATTTTGCTGATAATGTAGCTATTTAAGCGGGCATTTGCATCATGAGGATAACTGCGGGCAACTTCTAAAACGGAGTGAAGAAATTTAAATAACATTTCATTGTCTAGTTTTAAGTTTTAAATGATGAAAGACGACATGTGTTTTTGTTCTGTCCCTAGACATTTTGGAGATATTCTATGGGTTCCACTATATCGATAGAAAATTTCTGTAGCCCAATTTAATCAGCCTGATTGTGTAAGGCGTTGGCGTTTACAGCGAAGGCGTTTTTTGGACAAGATTAAAGAAACACACAATCAGTTTTCATTAATCTACTATGAAAAACGACTGAGACGTGAACGCCAACGCCTTACACAATCAGGGAGATTATTATTATTTCCCCTTATTCTGTAATTATTTGTTAACGTCAGGTCAAGACAATATAAAGAATAGGTCAATTGCATTCTGGCTGCGGGCACCAATTGATTGATGCTGGCAGCCTCTGACTATTCTCTAAGGCCTATAAAATAATAAGAGGCTGTTAAAAGAAGTTAAATACGGAAGAAAAAGAATATGTAGATGTTTTAGTTTTGATATTGTCTTGACGTGACGTTGACAAATTGTTGCAGAATAAGGGAGATGTTTTTTAACTCGGACCAACACTCAGGGAATGGAACTTGAAAGCAGGTGATAGTATTGAGAGGCCAGATGAAGGAAAATGAGAAGGAAGGCAATTTTTTGTAGCCTTTTACTTCGCCGGCTAATTTATTGCTACAGGGCCGTCGAAGGAGGGTGCTGTTGCTTTGCTCTTTGGTACAGGAAAGTGTCCATCGCTGCCAGTTATGTTCAGTGACCAGTGCTATGCCTTCGTCAGTAAAACAGGCCGACAACAAATAAAGCAACCAAGCACTAAAACTGATTAGAAGTATTCGACACAATATTCATGACTGAGCGCTAAGTCGAACTCAGGACCCTCCGCTTCATAGTCCCGTGTGAACTACTTAAGCCAACAGCACCCCTTTATATATTCGGCTTTACCGAATTTAATATACCCTTCACCAACATGCGACTGGAGTCATACCAACTCTGGAACCATTTTTAGATCTTTTTGATTTTCAAAAATATTTCATTTATTTTGAAAATAAAAAATATTTTAACACAAAAATGTTTAATTTTATTCGTGCTGATTTTTTTCCAAATTTTGAATAAAAAGAGTTCAAAATGTTCCTTGATGATCTGCATTAGTCCCAGTGAAATGCGAATAGGAACTAACTGAAGCCTTTCAATAATAAATTTTGTAATTTTTTTGTTGTAAATTTGGGAATAGAATCAGCACGAATAAAATAAAAAAATTTTATGTAAAAAAACAAATATCCAAATATATAAAATTAACTACAAAATATTTTTGATTACCGAAGGAAAAAATTAGTTTTATTTAGTTAATTTAATAATCCAAAAAAAAAGTTCTGATTTTCCAGCTCTGGAATTGTGTTCTTTTGGCTTCTGATTGTCGATGAAGTTATTTCAAAAACCTCACACGTGTTTAATATATAGAGAAAAAGAAAAACTTTGCTATAGTTGGTTACTTTTATGTACCAACAAGCTTACAATTGTCCAACCCTGAATTCATGTTTTCGATTTTCTTTGATTCTTAATAATCAATTTAATTATTCTTGAAGTATAAAAGTGGTTGAATTAGCAAATAAATAAAAACTAGTTTTAGCTGGTTACTTTTATGTATCAAAAATAAGATTCTATTTTCCAGCTCTGGAATCGTATTTTGCTGCTTTTAAGACTATTTAGGATTATTTCCAAATATCTATTCAGGACCTAGTTTTCTAGCTTTTTTGAGGGCTTCGGAAACCCGGTATCCCATACAGACAGACCGGCGTCACTTATTCCACTTCCCTATTTATAAGGACCCTGAATAGGGGTTTATTGTGGGGTCGCATATTAATTTTGTGGCAATAACACACGGAATGACAAACTTATAATATCCTTTCACTATTATTGGTGAAGGGTATAAAAAAGAACAATATTTGTAAACTTCTTTTTGTTTTATATGTAAAATGTTCACATGAAATTTTCTGCTGACACACTAGCCCAGGTAAATAGTTTTATTTTATATTGTAGAAAAGAACGCCCAGCTGATCACTCTCTTCATGCTAGAAAATTATGCCTTGTTTACATGCACTTACCAGCCATTAGGTCTGAAGTTTTAATATCCTTGGCCTTTGGATCCTTAACAACACTAATACCATTTAACAAAATTAATTCCTTGCGTTCGCCAAGACTTTCCAAAAGTCCTACAAATTCGAGTTTTAAACACATCCAACTAAAATTATTATTACACTCTTCTAAGGAGCGTTTGACTTCTAGTCCACTATTAGCTCTGCCTTCACTGCTGCTGACTGCATTTTTCCAAGAACCTTCAGTTGTTGTTAAAATATCCACAGACGATGATGTTGGTGTTACAAACGATTTCATATCATTCACAACAGCCGATTCCAATAGTTTGAAGTATAATAAAAAGATGAATATATATAGAAAATATTCCACAGCGCTCCATATCAGCATGACTGTGGTCAAATTGTTGTTAATAATGCGGACAATGTTTACAGAATAAAGTTTTAATTGGAAATAATTTGCGTTTTATAATAACAATTGGTTTTTATAGCGCTGGCAATTGATTGGAAAATGGGGGGGGGGGAAATGGTCAAAAATGTAACAAGAAAAAGTATCTTAATTATAAGGCCAACAGCATATTCAGCTAATTATTTTTGTGGTTTAAATTCTTTAGTTATTTTCATGTCATATTTATTTACAATGACAAACTTTTTTTTATTATCTTTCTTTTTTTTTTGGTTGGACCTTGGTTTTTAAGAAAGTTTTCATCTTAAATTCGCTCAAGCATGACGATATTGGAATAGTGAAGAAATGTTTCTAAACATATTAATACATATCGCACAATAAATGGGAAAGCGTTGCAACTCAAAACATAGGAAAATCATCTATTTGTCATAAATCAACTCAAATGAGAAATATAGCAAATGCAATTATTTCTATTTTATATAGTGCATTTAACGTTCATTATCGTTAGGAAAATATATTGAAATTGATTTATAGTTTTTTTTGTCTAAAAGAACTATAATAAAATCTTATCGGGTGTTTTGTAAAGAGTGATACAAGTTTAAATCATAATAAATCATTGTAATATATTTTTGATATCAATGAATCGGTCTTTATTGGATAGAAAATCTTATGACATTAATGTTTAAATATGATCTCGGTCATGTGGCCGAGAAGGCTGAGGCGTACAAGGCGCAATCTGGAACACCAATATTCAACAACTAAAAAACGCTTCCATAAAGTGGAAGGACACAACCTCCCCGTTGTTGAGAACTACGACGAATTGATGGATTAGGATTATTTTCAATGCTTTCCTGTACAGTGGCAACAGCTTCTCCAGTCCACATTATCACAGTAACAGTAAATGTGGTACGAAAACGATATATTGTTCTTCGAATTAGCCGCGCCGCTCTGAAGGACGATTGTGTATGCCGTAAAATGGAATAAGTGCACGATGAGTTTGACGAATAAAACAATTATTTTGATTAAAAATTTCAATAATTTGCACGCGTTGGTGTGGTGTAAGTCGATCCATAATGAAATGTCAAAGCAAACTAAACAAAAAACAACTATCAGCTGTTAAATGGGTGGTCAAATAAAGCAGTGATGCCAACTCAAAGTTATATCACTCTTTAAAAAACACCCTATATATTTGAAAACCTTGTGTATAACAAATAAAATTGTGGTTTCGATCTTTTTTTGCCAGTCCATTGCCTTTCGATTACAAGGTCTGGCAATATTGCAAAATTTGACAGCCGTGTCAAGAGAACCTTCAGCAAATTGCTAAAAATGTCTAATTGCTGACTTGATTTTCCTTTTTGTATGCAGTCTGCGATATAGACGTAAAAGAAGAAAAAACTCTTTTAAAGCTATTGCCAAATGAAAGTAAAATTATAATTTTATATTTATGTCTCAAATGTTTTCTAACGGAACCATCCCCCCCTCCATCATCACTTTCTCCGAAAATTATCAATAGTTCAAACTCCGCTTGAAAACTATGGAAAACTTTTTGTACTTTTTAAGGCCTAATGGAATTTTTTATTTTCATTCTTAAATTCCAATATATTAAAGGCCTCTGTTTGTACATAAATACATATTTTCCGTTTGTATTTTTTTTCATGGCACTCTGCCAGCAGCGAAAATTTTAATTGATACTTAATATCATATTAAATTTTATTTTAAAGCATAAATGTTAATTATTAAATATTCGCTTTATAAAGTGCTTTTTTTTCTTTGCTGAATAAGAACATTCAAAAATGATGTTGGAATTGTTAAACCTTTTATAACGTCCAAAAAAGAATTGGAGGGTATATTCACTTTTTTTCCGTGTGTAACGCAGCGAAATATCCATCTGAGACCCCACAAATTATATATATTCTTGATCAGTGATGAAATCTAAGACGATTTGAGCAGGTGTGTCCGTCCGTTTGTGGAAATCATAATTCAGTCCAAACGAAAACAGTTAGACTCTTGAAATTTGGTATAAATATATCTTGAAGGATAGCACAGGTCAAGTTCGTAAATGGGTTGAATCGGGTCAGAGGGAAAAAGTTGCCCTAAGAAGAACTAAACTAACCTCTTAAAACAAAAAGAATGTTAAAGTTTTTTTTTAGTTTTGTATATATATATATATATATATATATATATATATATATATATATATATATATATGTATATATATATATATATATATATATATATATATATATATATATATATATATATGTATATATATATATATATATATATATATATATATGTACATATACATATATATATATATATATATATATATATATATATATATATATATTTATGTTGAATCGTTGACCTGTTATTTTAATAATATTCTTTATGTGTATTGTTCGGCTAAATGTTATGTTTTCATAAAATTACTAAACAATAAACATTTGTTGTTATTTAATCTTTATTGAATGTTCATAAACTTTGCTGTTCATCCCAATAATTCGAATAGCTTCGCTATTCATATTCAGGGGAAACACTGTTGGATACAAAACAATAATAATAAACATAATTTTTTTTTTAATTAATTCTTAAAAATGCCACTAACAAAATCATAATTACATACATGTAAATTAAATAATAATTAAATATTTTATAAAAAGGTTTCCATATTTTCACTGCGTCGATCGTCCTTGGCTGCGAAAAAAAACTGATTTGATGATTTTATTTCTTGTAGTTGTTTATTATACTTCTGTAAATTTGAGCGCATTTCTCTGTGTCTTCTTTTTTTCTTGTAATATTTTTACGTCCTCCAAATGTCGCATCTGTTTTTCCTTTGCACAGTAGGCCGCCAGTGCAGTTTTTTGCTCTAGAGGTTTCATTTTTATATCTGACTTATGAGATGCTAGTCTGGTCTTTAGTTTCGTTTTCGTTTTGTTCCTACATATTTTTTGTTGCATGTGTCTGAGTCGTTACCGCTGCAATTAATGCTATATATCACATTGAATCTTTCTACTTTATTAAGTTTTGCTTTAGTTTTGCTATAAAAGCTCTGCAGTGTGTTATTCCTTTTAAATGCAAGTTGAAACTTGACGTGACGTGATGTTTTTTTTTGTTATTAATAAAGTTTCTTTTTGCAAAAATGAAAAAATAAAATTAATTTCTTAGCCCGCCTTTTTAGTGGGCGCTACTATATGCAAAAATAGTAAAAAAAATTAAAAATATGTTTAAGCTTTTATGACGACGCTGAGACGTTATTCTCCTGTGCCCTGCTTCCCTCCTCCCTCTTTTCCACTTTAATGAACCTATAAAAAGAATTTAACCTGATCTTGCACTGTCGTATCTACCCACCTCCTCCACTTTGGCCACCCTAATGACCGTATAAAAAAAATTTTTTGCACTATCTCAAAAATTTATTTGTAGTGTTTTATGGCTAAGGCAAAATGTCTCCCCCAGTCCCTTTTTGGCAAGTTGATATAAAATATTAGTACGTTAGTTTTTATGCTGACGGAAAGGTGTCTCAGTCATGCTCCTCCCAGCACATCGTTAACGTTCGTATTAAAATATTTTTTTTTTCTTGTTCACTTAAGCCAAATAGCATAAAAAATTAAAATTTTAATAAAAATAGAAATTGAGTTTTTATTTACTAAATATTTGGAGGGTATTTAAGATTCGACTCGGTCGAATATAACGTTTTTACTTGTTTTCTAATAAAAAAATTAAAGACAAAAGTTAAATATGTTAAATAATGCTTGCAATGCTACATATATTAGGTGTTTTTATAAAAGCTTGCTGATTTGAAATTTAAATAAAACACATGCCAAATTATGAAATGGCCAAAAAAAATTTTTTTATTTGGTAGATAATTTCTTGTCATTTAACATTTAAATATAATTTCGGGCATATGGCCACCACGACTATTTTGCACTAAGGTCATTCTGGAGGTCCAATTTTCGACCACCTTTTCAAGCATTTGATGGCGTATTTCAGCAATGACACGTTGAATACTGGTTTCCAAAGCGTCAATCGTTGCTGGTTTATCCACGTAAACCAATGATTTCAGGTATCCCCACAAAAAATAATCGAGTGGCGTCAAATCACACGAACGCGGAGGCCAATTCACCGGTCCATTTCTCGAAATAATGTTGTCGTTGAAATGTTCATTCAATAAGTCCATTGTTTCGCCCGCAGTATGACAAGTGGCACCATCCTGTTGAAACCACATTTCGTTTACATCCATATCTTGAAGTTTTGGCACCATCGATTTCCATTCACGGTAACGCGTCGTCCTTCCTCATTTTTAAAGAAATAAGGACCGATGATTCCACCAGCCCATAGACCGTACCAAACAGTACATCGGGATACATTGGTAATTCTGGAACGGCGTGTGGATTATCATTGCTCCAAATACGGCAATTTCGCTTGTTGACATATCCATTCAACCAAAAATGCGCCTCATCACTGAAGAGAATTTTGCGGAAAAAAAGTGGATAAACATTTTTAATTGAACACTGTTTTTGAAAATAAATTTTCACGATTTGGAAGCGTTGTTCTAGAGTTAACCTGTTCATGATGATTTGCCAAACAATACTGAGTAGATACGTCACTTTAAACTGTCAAAACAGCTGTCAGACAACAGAGTGATTCGTATAAAAAAAAAACTTCATAAAAAAACACCCTTTAGTAGCCCTGCAGACAAGTCCCTAAGCTTTGAGGATTTTTTAATGCAAAGACGAGTTGTGAAAGCATTGTGAAACACTTAAATAAATAAGTGAAATAAATAAAAATAGCTATAATAATTTTTTGGAAAAATCGAAATCTTTGAAACGATTCACCACATAAAGATAGCACTTTTCTAGTCACTTGATATCACAAGCTATTGACAAGCTCGAAATCCAATTTGCTTTATGTCAGATGAAAACTAATTATGCCATTGAAGCTGATGCCCGCCCGTCCGTGGTAGGCAATATGCTGATAAGGATTATGTCGAAATAAATTTTCAATTTAAAAGTGCTATAGTCGGCTATGCCGAATATTTTATACCCGTCACCAGTGTAAGTCTGGAGTACATACATACACTCAATCCATGCCTGAGACCCATTTATTGAGACCCAATATTGATTTATTTTTTCCTAAAATATATTCTATATTTTACTACCAAAAGAAAAACATTAGTTTTACTGAGGTACTTTTAATATGTCAAAAAAATTTATTTCTCTTACCAAACAATGACCTTCTTTTTAAAATTTAAAATATGTTTAATAATTATAAAGAGAAAGAAAAAATTACTTTTAGTCGGTTACTTTTATATACATATAAAAAAATCAAATGACCAACCCTGGAATCGTCCTTTTAATTTTGTTTGATTTTTAATGCCAATTTAAATCTTTCCGAAGTATAAAACAGGCTTAATTCACGCTAGAAAAAAATAGAATATCAAGAATAATTTTGAATTTTCCAGCTCTGGAACCGCAAAATTATTTTTTTTCTGATTTCTGATCGCAGTCCATTTCGAACTATTTCCAATACTTCTAAAGGTGAAGACTCTTGGTTTCCTGGCGGCTTCGGAAACCCAATTTCCCTTACAGACAGTCTAACAGAAGGACATCATTTATACGATTTCCTCATTCATAAGGACTAAGAATATATAGGCATTCATATTGTGGAAATTACACAAGGAGTGACAAACCTATAGTTAAACTTTTACTATTCACAAAACAAACAAATTTTCTTAGTGTCTTCAATTTTTTAAGTCGAGTTGTCTCAAATGCAAAATTATATAATATAAACTTTGAAAACTGGCCGTAGATGCCTCTGGATTCTGCTGATTTCCTACGGCAATCCATTTAGGACTATTTGCAATACCTGAAGTCTCTAGCTTCTCTGGGGGCTTAGAAAAACTTACTTCAGGTACAGACAGACCGACAAGGATTCAGAATATATATCCTTTATGGGGTCGCATATTAATAGTGTGGAAATTGCACAAGGATTGACAAACCTATTTATAACTTTTCATAATTTTTGGTGAAGAAAAGCTATAAAAAAAGTCTGTAAATTTTTTTTTCCTGATGTGTTAAATTTTTGTAAATCGAGTTGCTTTAAATGCAGAATTATAAAATTAAAGCTTTAAAGACAGGCGCACATGGGTTCAAGAGCGTCATTAACAATCTAGCTATCATGTACCAAAAATATTAGGTTTATATCTTTATGACTTTTTTGTCCAGAGACATTCAAAGTTGAGCTAAGTGAATGAGCTTCAAATGAACTTATTTTATATGTTACTTTCTATCGCTTCGTGCTTTTAAAATACTCTTATAATGACACCTTAATCGTTTTTTATATACATTTGGATGCTATACATTATATATATATATACATACATATAAAAAAATTCAAAATAAAAAAAAAAAATTTCTTAACTACTAAAAATGGTCCAAAAATATTTATTTTCTCTAACTTCTATGGCTTGTATCTATTGATCTCCAACTGGCTCTAGCCCCAGACTTATATCACACTAAAGCTTGAAGTCTCAGCTAACGATTTATTAAAAATTCAGCTGCTCATTTTTGCTCTTAAGCAATTCCGGTATAAAAAACTTAAAAAGTTAGGAAAAATTTCCTTCACAAGCATTTTATTGCGCATGCCGTAACCATTTTGTTTTTTACTACGATGCGTTGTTGTCATTATTAGTTGCTTTGTTTTTGTGATTATGGGTTATTAGCAGGGTTGCCACTCAAAATTTTTTTTTCCTACCAAATTTAATTTCAAAAACTACCAAATGGCATGTTTACCTACCAAAAAATAAAATAAGCAGTTATAAAAAAAAATAAACTTTATTAAAAAAAAACAAAACAAGTTTATACATAACAATGTTTATAAAAATAAATAACAATTCATTTGTAAAAGAAACAATATTTTAAGTAAAAAAATAAATAAGACTTCATTAATAAAAGTAAAAATTTATATTATAAAATTCTTCGACCTTATTTTTTATTAATTTATAATGTTTATTTAAGCGAAAGGTCAATTATTTTTTAATTTTTATATCAAATTACACAATTTTATATATCCCTGAAGAAGCTACACAAAGAAGTGGCGAAATATTGGAATAAAAACATAATTTTTATATAAAAATCAAAAAATAATTGACCTTTTGCTTAAATAAACATTATAAATTAATAAAAGTAAAACTCTTAAGTGTTTATTTGGAAAAAGGTTTATTTTTTAAAGTCTCTTTTTGCTGACCATATATAGTGCGAATCAGTCTTATTTATCATTCCCTTGCACGTCATAATATTATTCAATCAAACCAACTTGTCCATGATGCCATACAACGCACAGAGTAACAGAGAGCCGGCAAGATTGATGTAACATCAAAAAGATGGCCATTAAGACCGAAAAGTTGCCACTTGTTATTACTGTCGCCTCTATGATGCATACAAAAGCTGATGACTAAAAATCAAAAAGCAATCATAGATGAAAGCTGATTATTAAAAATCATGCATGGATGAAAGCTGATTAGCGTGAAAAAAATATTAAAACTGAAATTGAAAAAAACTACCAAATTCACGACACAACCTACCAACCTACCAACGCATTTCAAAAGTACCGAATTTGGTAGGAAACTACCAAAAACGGCAACTCTGGTTATTAGTTTATTGTTGTGTCAGCAGCAATACTGCCACTTGGCATGTTGTCGGAGGAAGCTCGAAATAAAGATTACAGATGTTATCGCCTAAGGCACTCCAGAAAATCTGATCGCATATCAACAAATGAAGATATCATGCATATGTTACTAGCATCTTCAGATCCATATATAAATTCATACCGTAAACAGTTCAAGAAGGATATATTGGAATTTTCTGATGAAGTAAAAAATTTGTTATGTTAATAAAGGTACACGAATTACTTTGCTTTAACTTTTTTATATTTTCTTCGATATTTTCACTATACTCGTATATGGACATGAATGTTGTATATTATTTATATTTTAATCAAATAAAAAACACGAAAATTTAAATCTGTATAGCTTTTTTAAGCTATCTAGCTTTTTTAACAAGAAAAATATTGCATTTTATGTGAAAGGTGAGCGTGGCTGTTGGCAGATTTTGCTAATATTTTCACCATTCATTAATATTATCATAAAGTTGCAATGAGTAAAAAATTGTGACTACAATGAGTTTTAACTTTTGTGTTATATGGGAATTAGGCGTGGTTGTGCTCGGATTTTTTCCATATTTGCAGTATTTGTTTACCACAACCCAATATTAGTCTATACCAAAATTCAAGACTCTACGATGTCTCCTTCTATTTAATGCCACCAGTCATATGAAGCTGAACCACTGTGAGGCGGTGCCTCTATTACGCTTTTGTATATATTAAATATTGTTAAATATCCGGCAAGGTCGTGCTACAATTGCTTTTTTTAAATTATTTATACAATAAAAATCAACTTAACGAGTCAAAGTTTGATTTAACAAAATTTATTTTGCGACAAGAGAACCATTATAATCATAAATATTCCATATCAATTTAATTCAATAAATAAAAAAGTCAATAAATTTTTTTATGCGTTTTTCATGAATTTTTATTTTATTCAATTTGCTTGGTCATTTTTTATATTTTTTCAATTCTTTTTGTTTTGTTTCATTATATAAATACTTAATGACTAATGAAAATAAATTATATGCGTTTGTTGGGTTTTCTCCACTTAAAGCTTAAAACAAGATTGAAAACAAAATTTTGTCCCCCAGCGGAAATAAATATTTAAACAAATATAATAAAATTTTCTGCATTTCATAATTAAATATAACCTGAGTTTTGTATAAGATATAAAAAAATTAATATAAAATTAATTGAATTCTTTAAATATATGATTTATATAAGAGTTTAAATATATGATTTTTAAAAGACTTTATAGTTAAGAAAACTTTATATATATTGTCGAAAATTTTGCCTTCAATTGGATAGCATGAAAGAGGAGTTTTATGAATAAATGATGGAATGTTTAAAAATTAATTAATTTTATAATGAATTAAAATTTGTTGTAGACTTATACTTCAGATCATTTTCCTATGATCCTAGAAGTTTTGTCTAAACTAGCCATTGGTCGTTTATGTGGGAGTTTGTGGTTTAGAGTTTGTTTTGTTTATAGATAGAATATTTGGTTTAAAGCAGTTAATTAAATAAATAATTAAACTAATTAAAGTAGTCTCTTTTACTAAATTCTAAAACTAATCAAAATTTAGTCACAGTGTTTGGGGATGCTAGGAAAACTAAACTGAAGACTTAGAATAAAAATAAAATAGTTAGAAGGAAGATAGAAGAGAAGATAGATAAGGAACTTATGATAGAGAGAAAAATTGAAGAAGTTTAAGAAAGGAATTTAAGTTGTAATAGAGAAAGGGAGGAAGGAGTGAAAGAGAGAATTTAGAAAGGCTGAGCCAAGCCGTAGTGGTTGTAGGCTAAATCAGAGGCAGCAGCTTGACCATTACGGTTCCAGTCGGAATGAACAATTTCGGCGTTCAAAGGACTGCCGGTAATGTAAGCAGTGGTAATGTGCTCCTTCTTCTTGCCCAACAAGTCCTTGAAGAAAGTGGCACCTGTAATTTATTTATATAATTAATTTTTTTTGTTATTAAAATGTTACACTTATATGAATTCTTCATTGCATTTGCACTTACCAGCGAAGAAGAGAGCCAAGAAGGAAATAACCAAACTCTTGAGAGAGATGAATTTAATGATCATGAAGAGTACTTTAACAATAATAGCCTTCTTCAATTTCAAAGCCAAGAGCAAAGGCACCAACATTTTCTTCATTTTCTTGCTGCGTGGTTCTGTAAGAAAATTGTCTTCATTATAATGCCAGCCTTAAAGTATGCTATGGTATTTCAAACGACAACATGGTGAAAGTGGTGAAAGCTAGACTTTGCGTGTATGTTTGCAAGTTTCAACGATTGTTAAAGTTTTTAAATTTTTTCAAATTTGTATACGAGTAGTTTTACAATTATTATTATTTTTTTTTATTAATTTATTACCATTTTAAATTATTTTGTTAGCGATAGACAAAAGGTAGACTTCATTTTATTTGACATAAAATTAATTTCAGCGTTTATGGTGTCAAAAACTCATGCAGAACAGTTGTAAAATAGCAAAATATTAACAGAAAAACGTTTGTGTTAAAGACAATAGCTAGAAAACTTGCAAAGTAATTTCTGTCGGAAGTTTTAGCAGCCATTTCAGTTGCCTTAATAAATTTGGTATTGGACTTTTGTTGAGTTGCTTCCAACCTTTCAATTTAACTGTATATATAAATAAAACTGTAACAGTTTTATTTTTGTTTTTTCTTCTTCCACACTTTGTTGTAGAATTACGTGCCAATTTTTCAAGATTATTACAAATTGTTTTTTGTTCATAGAGAAAGTCTTTAAATAAAGTAGTCAGAGAGACACATCATGCATTTACAACATGTGTCAAATAGGCAAAAAGAAAAAAAAAAAATATGCTTTGTTTTGTGAGGCTTCTTTTCTCTGGTTTAAAACGATACAACAAAAACCTTCTTTTTGTTTTGTTTCCTAAAATTACGTGAGTTGATTTAAAAAATTATTTGGGAATTAAATATTGACTTAATGAAAGTGAACTCAAAGTATATGAGGCCAATGGTACTTAGGTAGACTATTAAAAGCAAAATGTCACAAACACCTGTGACAGTGTCGAGGAGACAAGGAGGTAATTTACATTTGAATATTTAAAAAACAAAATTCAGTTGCAGGCTTAAAAAAGGAATTAGTTTGTTCATAATAAATATGGCAAATCTTTAAGGGAAAAGTGCTGAATTGTTTTATGAGTGTGAAAGGAAGAAAACAACATAACTGACATGTGCCTGCCTACACAACTTTACAATATCTATATAAATGTACTTTGAAATAATTCAAATATGTTTTAGTTAAAGCTTTAAGGAAGAACAACAATTTATTAAATGATATTTTTTCCATGCCTTGAGGTTATGAGCTTTGAGTTACCAGAAGCTATTTGATTTTAAAATTTAAAATTAAAAAGATAAAGATTTTTATTAATCTATAAGCACATTAAACCGTAGAAGTTAAAAGGATGATATGTTTTAAAGAAGAAGAGGCTTTTGCGTTTCATAATTCTCGTATTGTGTATTAATAAGGCTTGTAATAAAAAGCTTTATTATAAGCTTAATTTTCAATATAATCTTGCTCACATGCAACTTAATCGGTAGTAGCGATTTTTTTTTTTTAACTCGGGGCAGTCCTCAAAGGGTGATCTGTACATATGCAATGTATTGTGCCGGAAATAGAAAGGAAGATAGATGAGAAAATAGAGAATTTTTGTAGCTATTTCAAACTTCTACTTCGCCGACTACTGTTTTTGCTATAGGGCCGACGAAGGGGAGTGCTATTTATCTGCTCTTTAGTGCATGATCGTGCCAATCGCTGCCAGTAATTGTTCAGTGACCACTGCAATGCCTTCATCATCTGAAACAGGCCGATAACAACTAACACAACCACGCACTAGTGCTGATCAGAAAAATTCGACATAATATTCATGACTGAGCGCGGAGTCGAGCTCAGGGCCTTCCGCTTCATAGTCTCGAGTGAACTACTTTAGCCAACAGCACCCTCAAATTTGTAATATTTACTGTCATATTTTTAAAAACTGTTTCTGTCTTATAAAGAGTTTATAAAACAAATTTTGTATTGAAATCTGTTTTATAAACCATTTATATATTAAAAATATTTTTATGAATAAGGCCTTTAATTTAAATAGATAAAGCTTTAATCAAAAGCTTGGAAATAAGCTTAATGTTGAAAAGTTTGTTTACAAAACAAATTTTTTATTCAAATCTGTTTTATAAACCTTTTATAGATTAACCCCTTTATTCATAAAAATTATGAGAGGCTTATAAGATTGTAATAGGGCAAATTTCGTATGAAATTTTGTTTAATTACGCTGTTATTAGACTCTCATAATTTTTATGAATAAGGGCTTAAAAATATATTTATAAATAAGGTTTTTAATTCACATAGATGAAACTTTAAAGGTTTTTGATTCACATCGATCGAAAGCTTGGAAATAAGCTTAATATTGAAAACAAATTTTGTACTGAAATCTCTTTTATATACCTTTTAAATATTAAAAATATTTTTATGAACAAGGCCTTTTAATTTAAATAGATAAAGCTTTAATCAAAAGCTTGGAAATAAGCTTAATGCTGAAAAGTTTATTATATACTTAAGAAAATTTTAAATTAAAAATTTTGCAATGTTTTTCAAGTTTTCGTTTATTTGAAGTATGCAGCTTTTTTAAATACAACTTGAAGCTTCTAAATGACTTGTTATAAAGACATGAAGCAGAGCTGGTGAACTAAGTAATAAAACTGCAATAGTTATGGGCTTTGGGTTACCATAAAATAGTCAAAAGTTGCAAAAATCTAAAACGGTTTTCAATTTATAAAAACTGTTGTGAAAAATCCTTAAATCGGAACTGCAACACAAATTTATAGGATCTAATAATTTAAAATTTTTTTTACTGAATCACTTAATTTTTTCTTCTAATTTAAATATATGACTTTTTCTTTAGTCTATCTAAAATAAGTCTTCGTAATTGTTTCACATATTTTCGTTTTCCTCAAAATTATTACTCACCCTCCATGGCACGAGCGCTGAATTCATCCTCTTCCTCTTCATCAGTATCGGGAAAGGCGAAATTCAACTGATGAGATTGTAAATAACGTTCAGCACGTTCTTCGAATGTTTCGACAGCTTTGCTGGAAGCACCGAAAGCACGACCGGTTTCAACTCGTTCAACACGAAGACCACCAAACAATGGCACTGATGGTTCCGCATCAATTCTATTAATCATATTCACTAAATCCTTTTCATTGTTATCCTGTTTGGGCAAAGCAAAGGCACCGCACACGAAAGTGGCAACAAATACAACACACATGACTTTGGAATACATTTTGTTTTCTAATATTTTTTCTTTTTGTATTTTCTTAAAGAATATTAAATTTTTTTTTATTATATATGATGAATATTGTCGTTCGTTTGTTTTAAGATCCTTTTATTAATTTTCCAAGTTTCTAATTAACTTTTCTTAGCACTACAACACACCACCACACAACAGTTGGCTTTGAATGATGGCAACGTTTTGTGATTGATGAAGTGTCCACCATGGGTATTTATAATGCGATGACACTTTTGATTGTGTTTTAATCCAAAATTTATTAAATACAAAACTTTTTCCATATGCCCAAATATGTCTGTCTGTCCGTGTTTCGTTTCGTTTAGTCTTTAAGCTTAAAAAATAATTTTTTTTGCTAAACACTTGCTATGCTATAGCGCTTTTACATGGGAAAGAGTGTATGTGTGTGTGTGTGTGTTTGCCAGCACTTGCTAAAGTATGTGTGCCGTGCCCTACCTTAAAGAATGTTTAGAGGGGAAAATATTTTTCGTTTTTTGTTTGCTTTTGCTTACAACCAAAAATTTAATCAATAACCAGCAACCAAATCAATTATAAAATATTGTCCACTGCATTATATAAAATTAATTCAAACATTATAATGACAACATTTCAATTAAGCAACAAATACTCGGGCATACATTCCAATACAACGTCGTTGAAAATAACGGCCAGTCCAACACACATGCAACAACTGCTGCCTACAACTGACAAGTACTACTCCAATACAGCAATAGTTGTTGTACATTTGCTTACGCTTAAAACAATAATGCATTGGCCATAAGCAACTTTAGAAAATGTATGGCCAAAAATTATATTTGGAAGAAGACTGCTGTGGACGGACACCTGACACTTGTCGTTACCAAATACAGTCAAGCACACGTTTCACAATTCAAACGAAAGGGAAGTCTTTTTTCTAGTTGTTACTGTTTAATTTAAATTAAACAAATTTCTTTATTTCTTCAACACTCTTGAAAGCCAAAAACAATAACAAAAACAAAACCTTAAGTTCACATATCTGTATGTCCTATATACTCGTGGTATTTTGTTGCCCAACAAAAACAAACTTTCTGCCTTTAACCGTCCATTACTCCACGTCCACGTCCACGTCTGGCTATGCAACCATTGCTGGCTGCTTTATATACAAATCAATCAATATTCTGCTCATATTAATTTATTCCATTTTGAATTGAATTTAATTAAATATTATTTTTGATTTTGGTTAACTGTGCCTTTACGTTTCATTGTTGGCCGTTTCTTCCTCATATCGATATTTTAAATATTTTCATTTTATTTCAATTTCTTCTTTTCTTTTTAGCTGGCCATTTTTGGTTTCCGTCAACGGTACTACGGCAGTGTTTCAGATTCTGACTGGCCTATATTGAGGTTTGTAAACATATTTGCCAATTATCTACCTTTACACACACACTCGTATGCATGTACTTTCGTTTTCATTTGTACGTATTTCTGTCCAAACAGAATATTTGGCTTTATTGTTGTTGCTTTCGTATTTTATATTTTGCAGAACGTTATTTATTAGGTTAGTGAAGGAGGAAGTGGCCATTAAGTTTTTTGGCAGATAGATATTTTATTTGTGATGGTATAGAATTTTATTAAAATATTTGCATTTGCTGGAGAAGGCGTCATCTGCATGCATGTTTATGAATTCTTATATGAGATACGCCCCACACAGCAGCATATTTCTCACAAAAAGTAATTGGCAGCCAGTGTATTTAAAGCATTCAATTTATTATATTTTCCACATATTTTTGCTAATATAAAATTGTACAAAAAGTGTATCGTATATGAAGTTTAAAATTAATCGCAGTGACTTTCCACAGTCATGGAACATATTTTTCTCAGAGAAGAATCAAACAGTGGGCAATAATTTAAAAATAAATAACAATTTCTCACAATATATTATAATTAAACTATGTATAATTATTACAATATGAAAATAAATCACTGTGAATAAGAAAATTACTTCAAAAGCTCTGTATATCTTATATGCAAATATGTGTGTCGTATTATTGTGGTAAGCTTTTAAATATGTTAGCATTCACAAATATTGATGAAACATATACGATTTGAAAGGTATTTTTGCAGAGATGTGCACAATAAAGATAATCTATTTATATAAATAAAAATAAGGTGTCCTATGTTCGTGATTTTATAACTCGAGAACCACTCAACCGATTTTCAAACGAGTACATGCGTTGGAAAGGTCTACTTTCACTGATGGTTTATAAAAAAACATCGAAAAATTTCTGAAATTTTTTAATTACTGATTTGTAATCTTTCAATTAAAATTAAAATCTGTTGCATCAAAAAAAATAAATAAAATTAAAAAAACTATTCAACAATCAGGAAAATGTCTATTCTTTCTAGAAAATGTAATTTTTAATACAAAGACGTGAACGTCTTGTATTGTCCAGCAACGCGGGCAGGGTTACTCTAGTCATATATATAAATATGCCATACATATTTTTGTGGTACACTTTTAAGTATCTTATAGTCCCCCCATATTAAAGAAACAAGTTTAGTTTAAAAGGTACATTTATGTACGTATGCAATATATAATATTACGCATAATACAATATAATAGAAACTGCTTAACAAAACCTAAGTGATGACTTTGGAAAAAATATTCCACGCTTAATATAAATAAATAGAATTTGAACAAATTCATTTATTAAATAAAAATATGATCTGCAGCTTAGCAGAATTGAACTTGAACTTGAGCCCGTTGAAAAATTAACATCCTGCACGTAAGAAAAAAGAGTTCGAATAATAGAATATAAATTCATACATAATTTTTAAAATTAGAAAAAAAAGAATCTGCATGATTACAATTAAATTTATGTTTATTGAACAACAATTCCCAAATAAGTAAAATGTTATTTTTTGGTTTTGCAATTCAACAATAAAATACTCCAATTTGCAATTATAGATCATTATGTTTAGTCAATACCAAAATAGTGTAGCATTTTTGCTACGCATATTTCGTTTCCATCTCTGATATGAGAACAACTCTAAATATCAATTGTTGCCTAATTTGTATCTAATTATTTAAATCTTAATTCAGGCCACCACTCAGGGGATGACCCCTACATATGCATTTCATTGCACCGGGACTAGAAAGGGGGGCGATAGTATGGAGATGAGAAAATGCAGAATTTTGTGTATTTATTTCAACCTTTTACTACGACGGCTAATTTTTAATTTTTTGCAACTGGGCCGATTTAGGAGGGTGTTGTTCGTCTGCTCTTCAAAATAATATAATATTACAGAGTTGCTTAAAAGTAACACTCTGTATCAATGGCAAAGCTTTTTGAAATGCATCAAACATAGACTACTCTAATACAATACCGGCCTAGCATATTTGCAATATCAAAAGTAAAGAGTAAAGTATATCATTAATAATATTTTATTTTAAATTATATTTTATTATAAAAAATATTATGATTAAGCTAAAAATTTTTTATTCAGGCTCAAATTCAAATCTGCAAATAATTATTTTTTTTTAATAATTTTATTAAATTCGAATTATTTTTTAAAATTGTTTATTCGACATATTGTCTCAATTAAATTAGTGCTTTTTGTTTGTTATGCGGTCAAGTATGTCTATATGCCTGCATTTCATTGGTTCTTACACCAAATCATCAGTAGACTTTAACCTAATTCCAAAATAACAAAACCTCTTAGCTTATACATAAACTTACAAAAATTAATTGAGAATTACACAAGCAAAACCATAGGATTTGAAATTCAAGAAAACACAACACTCAAATTTTATTCGACACCACATTCGTCGAATATGGTGTCGAATTTTTCTGATCAGTTTTAGTGTTTTCGGCCTGTTTCAGTGAGAGCACCTGAGTGCTGTTCCTATTTGAAAAATAATCATTCTGTGAGCCATTATTTACTCTGCTTCTAAATAGTATCAACTGTAATTTAAAGACACTTGGAATCATATAAAGAAATAAATAATTAAACCTTCTGATTGAATATATTTTTTTTTGCGTAAAAAGCGTTAAAAGTCGCAGGCTATTAAGTGTAAAAATTTAAGACATTTCAAAGAAAATAAATATTTTAAGCTAACAATAAAGAATAAACGTTTTGCATGTAAGTTTCGCTTAAATAAATATGGAAGAAAAATTTCAAAAATAGGACATGAAGAAAATTCTAAAACGGCAACACTGGGATTAAAAGTGTGTTACCAGCGGTTTGAAATAGTTCTCGCATGCAATTTCCTAATAAAATTTGTAGAAATGAAACCTGTTATCACATTCAACTAAGACACCTGAAAATGGTGACAAAAAAAAAACCTTATGAGTACTGATGATGAAGGTGTAGCGATTTTCGAAAACAGCTGTTCTCCTTGACTGTATAAATTGGATACTTGAATTGATTTTCCCCTGTACCTTGGAAAAATAATCTTTAAACCTTGATTGAAATGTAATTAAGATTAGTGTGTTAGTCAACTGGTGTAATAAACGAGTATATAAATTTAACTATAAGTGACTTATTTGCGGGAGTGCATTCACAAGCAGCAGGCTAATGCCTGTAGAACATATGCCACCAACTTTCCCCCACGATCTCTGTAAATATTTTAAGTGTTAAATAAACATAATATATTGGCTCGTGTGCAAAGCAGGCCGAAATATATTTCCATATATATTTAACTAGGCAACATACACATGCACGTGAGTACGTATACAAAGATTTAATAAAAAAAGGCATAAAATATTTAAATATCTGATCTATTTGCCAGACAAAAATGTCATTCACATGAAATCACACAAAACGCTTCAATTTAACCCAAAACCGAGAATTTATTATTTGCTTCTACTATCAAAAATACAATTTCGGTTTTCTATTACCATAACTGAATAATTTGAAATGTAATCAATTACTGTCATTTTGACACATTCACCGAATACCTTGCTACTTGGGGGCCTGCCTGCCAGTCTACATATTTAATTAGCTGCTTGAATTGACGAATATGACTGAGTTTTCTGCTGAAATGTTACCGAGTTGATGGATATTAAAAGACACATAAATGTTCGTTGTGGTAAACATGCCATCATGTTGCTCGCTATGAAATATTATATTGTCGTTATTAACCCATTAATGTACGAAAAGAAACTACTAGTACACAATTTTTGGTTTTATTATACCCTGCACTAAAAATGCTGGAAGGGTATTTGTCTTTCTCCCTAAAGTACGTATATGTACTCTGGGTCCTTATGAACAACGATGTCGAATAGACGATACCCGCCTGTTAGACTGTCTGTACGTGGAATCGCTCTTCTGAAGCCCCCAAAAAAAGCTATAAACTTTGGTATTTTTTTTTAAATGTATTGGTTTAAAACCCAGCGAAATACGAATCCAGAGCTGGAAAATTAAAATTTACCTTTGGTTTATAAAAGTAACTAACTGAAACTAATTTCAGATTTTTGTTATTTAAACCTATTTAATACTTCAGCAAGAGTTAAATTGGCGTTGAAAATCAAACCAAATCAAAGGGGTTATTGCAGGGTTGGACAATTGAAACTTGTTTTCTTTTTGGTACACAGAAGTATTTAAATAAGACAAATTTTTTCTCTTTTTATATATTAAACATATTTCATGTTCTTGAAAGAAACTCATTGGTAATATAAAGCAGAAACGCTTAACGAGCGCATCCAGAGCTGGAAAGTGCAAACTTTTTTGGAATATTTAACTAACTAAATAAAACAAAATTTTTCCTTAGGTAATCAAACATATTTTATTTATAATATAGAATAAAATTAATAATGAATATTAGAAAGATCGAAAAGATGCTGCTCCAGGGTTGGAAAGAAAGTATTAATATATCGATGAAGAGTATATAAGATTCTGCACTCGAATATATAACCTTTACTTGTTTTTAATTATTTATTTATTTCCATAGTAACACAAAGCCATTCATGGCCAATTAATATATATTACAAGCAATAAACTTAAATACAATTCAAAGAAGCTTAGCATTACTATATCTCATTAATATTCTATTTTTATTAAAAAGAAAAAAAGTAATAAAAAAGATTATAACAAGTCAAATCATTTTATCTCATTTAACTTAATTGGTTCCCAACCAAAAGTTCAATATAAAAATACAAAAGAAAACGAAAAGGACTACATGAAGATCCCAGCAGCAGAAGGTTTATGTTTGAAAAAAAAAATAGTATTATCATTACATTAATAAGCCACAAAAACACTAGTCACCAAAATTTCCAAATAGTTTCAATATGAAAACATTATTCGAATGAGAAAATGTCCTTAGTTCTAGTGGGAGACCATTCTAACAACGTGCCACTCTAATTGTAAATGATCTTTCATAAATAGAATATCTAATTCTTGGAATACTAATCTGAGGATTCCTAGTAGAGCGAGAGAATGTAAATTTCGCGCGAAGCAAAGAAGGCATACCAGTTTTAATGGTATGCCTTCTTGCATACCATTAATTCTAATTCTTCAATAATATAATTTCTTTTTATTATATCGCATGCTATATTTTTTCTTGCATGTTATACTAAACTTATGTTTACCCAATATCCTTACGTCTGCGCTGCTTGATACTTCCTCAAGCCCTATTTTTGGGCATTTATTTGTAGATGTATTCAATTTTCGTTAAAAACATTGGTTAAATAGTTGATATTCCTACTAACTAGCAACACTTGAAACAGTGGCTAAAATTGAACAAGGAACGCTGATGAGATAGCGTAGCGTCCTCGAAATCAGTACTGATCCATTCTGCTGGTTTAATGACTATGAAAAATATTTTTAATATTCCACTTTGAGAAATAAATAGAATGTAATCACATTCATTTATTAAATAAAAATAAAAAATAATTAGCAGTTTCGCAGATTTGAACTTACAGCCTGTTGAGAAAATTAACATCCTGTAATACACTAAAAATTCTGTAATACACTATAAAATGTAATAAAGTTATATTGTTTGCTTGAAAATATTACAAAAACACTTTAAAAATTATGTTGTTTCTTAGAGGGTGGTTTAGTTCTTCTAAGGGAATTTTTTTCCCCCTCTATCCCGATTCAGCCCATTTACGAACTTGACTTGTGCTATCCTTCAAGATATATCTGTACCAAGTTTCAAAGGTCTGGCTGTTTTCATTTGGGCTGAATCGTGATTTCTACAGACGGACGGACGCACATGGCTAGATCGCTTTAGAATTCATCACTGATCATGAATATACATATATACGTTATGGGGTTGTAGAGGGATATTTCGCTGCGCTACACATGGAACGACAAAGTGAATATACTCTATAATTTCTTTTTTGGAAGTTATAAAACTTATCATGGGTATGAAATCTTATCTATAACTATCCTTATAGCACGATCCGTCATCAAAAACATAAAATTTTATTTTAGAAATATCTAGATTTTTGATATACTCGTATATCAAAGGAAATGATTTAGCTCGGGTTACAGTTCTTACAGCAGGTGCCTGTCCATGGGTTAAATTAATAAAGAAATAAAGTTTCAATTTATATTCCATGATGATTGCTAAAATTTATGAGTGGTTTAACGAATAGAAAGTTTATTATGAAAATATTTTGCTTTGATTTGTGTAAATTTTAATTCCACATTAGACATCTTGGCATTGAACTAAACTATTTAACAACAGAACTTCTTTGGTACCAGATTGGTACCAGAGATCCTTTTATTTTCTAAGAAAATGCAGGAATTAATTTTTCAAATGGAATTTTTTTTACTTGGGGTTCTTATAAAAAAAGCAATACATGTGTTCTAGGACAATAAATTTTATTATAAAAAATATTAATTGCACAAACTGCTTGCTCTAAATTTCAGACTGCTAACACATACATGTTTTAGACTCGTATTGTGTTGTTTAAAATGTCTTATTTGTATGAAAAAGATTTAAAAATTTATCAAATGATAAATACGTGGTTATACTTAAATAAATTCATATATAATTAAGCAATTTTTCAATTTGCTTTTTGTATAATTTGATGTTTTTTTGTAGTCTATTAAACACATAAAAAGTTAATTATATTTAAGACAAATTATATACGCTCATGGTTGAAGAAAGTGTAAGTTAACGACATAATTTGTAAGGAAAAAGGGAACTTCGATCTCAATTATACATTAATAAGTGTTTGGAAAAATTAATTTAACTTTTTTTTAATGAATAAAAAACGATTTTTGAGTATTAAAAATATAATTTATTTTTTTCCATAGCAATTGAGAAAATATTCAAATAAATATCACAAACGTTTAACTGTTTGTTTCACGATGACGATGCTTTCCTTCCTGCAATTACATTTGAAATAAAAAAGGATTTATAAAATTTTGATTAAGATTCATAGGTTAATATTCCTAGTTTTTTATTTATTTAAATTACACAACAGAGCAGAACTGCTGTTTTCGAAAGCCGCTACACTTTCATTATCAATACTCATGTGTACTTTTTTGTCGCCACTTAACAATTATTATAATAAGTATTAGCGGTATTAAATAAAGTGTGATGCCATCGGTTTGATACAGTTCTCATATGAAATTTCCTAATAAAATTTTTTTAAACTTTTATCACATTCGATTATGCCAATTAATATGAGATGACGAAGGTGTAGCGGCTTTCGAAAATAGCTGTTATGCTCTGCTGTGTAAATTGAGAAATTGAGGTTGACTTTCCTTTGCGCCTTGGAATATATGTATATCATGTCGTTCTGAATTTATAAAAAAATTATCGAATAATAAGCCTATAAATCTTAATTAAAATTAATATGGCAATATAAATGTTCGATAAAAATACTTACTTATAAAATTTAGTTTTTGCTTTAAATTGTAAACAAAACAAACTAAACAAACCGAACTATATCTAGTGACATCGTGGGAATTTAAATGTATATTATCAAAGACGCAAACCGAAAGTTGTACCAAACCTATTCTGCAGTTAACAGAGCTCTGTTAACCGCTTAACATTTCGCACTGTTTCCTCTAAAGAGCGCCAACTCAAAATTTACAAATGTTCATATTAAATTGAATTAAGATTTTATAGGCTAATTGTTCGAAATTTGTTTTTAAATCTCAGAAAGACATGATAAATATTCCAAGGCACAAAGGCAAGTCAACATCAGTTTTTGTTATTCAACTTACACAGCAGAGCAGAACAGCTGTTTTCGAAAGACGCAACACTTTCATCATCAGTGCTCATGTGTATTGTGTTTATCACCACTTATTAGGTGGCTTAATTGAATGTGATAACAGTTCCTATTTACACAAATTTTATTGTGAAAAAAAATCCGAGAACTGTATCAACCTGATGTTAACATGTTATTGTTATAATACCCGTGTTACCGTTTGATTATTGCTTTTTCCATGTCCCATTTTTCTGAATTTTTTTGTTTGTTTACAAATTTTCATTTAAATTTTTTATAGGCAAAAAACTGTAAATTTTTTATACTACTTTATCTGACAAAGAGGTATACAATTGTATATTTTTTTGGCGGAAGAATAGAGATATTGATGTAAGAATTTTACAGTGGGGAGATATGACCACTGTACATCGATTTCTTGTAAAAAGGGAAAATTGTAAAATTTTAAGTTGACTCTCTTTAGAGGAACCAGTGCCATTTGGAGTACAATTTGATTAAGTTCAATTGGAAGCCAAAATGTAGGAACTGGAGCTAGTTCTGCCCAAACTAGTGCATAGAAATTATGGCCCAAGAAATACGTAATAAATATATACTTAATGGATGTACTGAAAAAATGAAATATTGTAAAAACATCCACTTGAAAAAAAAAATTTTTTCGGTCATATGTAGTGGGAAAATGGAGATAGGTACACATATGCCACTATATACAAATGGTGGCCCAGGGTGCCCTTTATATTGCAGAAAAAGTCTTATATCTGAAATAATTTTGGAATTCGAAAAAAAAAAAAATTTGTTAAGATAATTTGCTTGAATGGATTATTGGCCATTATGGAAAAATGGGAATGGGAAGGTCTGGAACTGTGGCAATATAAAGGGCTCTCTGGGCCACGCAGAATTAACTAGCAAAAGGGCTCTGGACGCAAAATTAAATAATAAAAACCAATTATTTTTTATTTGGTTGTTAATTGTATTAAAAACTAAAACAAATAAAAATTTTGTTCCAGGGATGGGAAATTTAAATATATTTTTTTTAAGTTTTTTTTTTTTTTTTGGTTGCTAATAAAAACTATTTTAGAATTTAGGAAAAATAAAATTAGTATTAAAATTTAAAACGTCATCTAAACTTCGATCCCAGGTTTGGTAAACTGCAATATTTTGTAGTACATGAAAGTGACCAAACTGGCTAAAAAATTTCAAGTCTTTCTTAAATAAAATTATTTTATACCTCGTTAAGAGTTGCATTGGTATAAAGAAAACAAATAAATAAAAATTTCGCTTCCAGGGTTCGGAAATTGAAATATTTTTGATACATAAAAGCACTCATATAAGTTGCAATTTTGGTTTTTTCAGTGAATTAAACCTAATTTATACCTCAGTAAGAATTATATTCGTGTAATAAATAAATAAAATTAAAAATTCTATTCCAGGGTTCGAAAACCGAAATATATTTGCTATATAAAAGTAACCATATACGTACATAAGTCCCTTATTTAGTTTTTTTAGTGAACCAAACTCATTTTATACTACAGGAAAAATTAAATTGGTACTAAAAACCAGGGATGGAAAATCGAAATTTTTTTAGTATGTAGCCATATAAGTTTATAATTTTGATGTTTTTTAGCAAATTATACCGATTTTATACTTCAGCAAGAATTATATTGGTATTAAAAAAAAATAAAAATTAAAAATACGATTCCAGGATTGGAAAATCCAAAAATTGGTTTGAGGGGATTAGAGGTCATTATGGAAATATGGGGATGGTTACACATATGCCACTATGCACAAATGAAGGCCCAGGGAAGACTTTACATTGCAGAAAAGGTATTATATCTGAAATAGTTGTGGAACTCAAATAATATTAATTGAAAAAAATTTTTTTTTCAAAAATTGGCTTGATAGGAGTAGTGATCATTATGGAAATATGGGGATGGTTACACATATGCCACTATATACAAATGGTGTTCCAGGGAGCCCTTTATATTGCATAAAAAGTCTTATATCTGAAAAAATTTTGGAATTCGAATAATATGAATTTGAGAAAATTGCTTAAAAAATTGGCTTGAGAGTGGTCATTAATTTTGCAAGCCACGAAGCATCTTTTCGATTCTTGTAGATACAATGGTAAATTATTAAAAGATTCAAATAAGAATTGTTGGGTAAAGGTAATGATCTGCATTATCCCCAGTGAAATACGCAGGGGGAACCAGCTATGCCCCTCAATAATCAATTTAGAGTTTTATTTTTTTTGTAAATTTGGGAAAAGAATCAGCACGAATAAAATTAAAAATTTAGTGTTAAAAATCCAGTATTTACTTAGTAAATATTATTTGGAGGATACTTAAGATTTGACCCGTTCGAATAAAACGTTCTTAATTGTTTTTTTTTTTCTAAGGTTAACAAAATATGTTAGTACTAAAATTTACCATCCCCTTTCCATTTTCTTTTGCCAACACGAAGCTGCTCTGCTGATAGAGATCTAACCGACCATTCATGTTTATTGTGGTTTTTTATTTGTCAGATGATTTAATTTTTATTTTGTTTAATAAATGTTGCGGTTTTCATTTTCAATTAAATATGTAATAGTGCAATTAATTGGAAAAAAGAAAACAAACAAAAATATATTTTTTTTTTAACATTTTCAGGTATATATTTCAGTTTTTATATAATTTGTACAAAATACAGTTTGTGTGTTGGCGGAATCTGCTATAGTGTAAAAATGGTGTCACTTCATTAATATAAAACATAAAATTGTATGTACAGATTAATAAAAACATTTAAATTTAACAATGCTTTTAGTTGATAAAATTAATTGCTATAATATTGAGCATTTAATTAACTGCGTTTTCTCTATTTCGAATGAGGTTAAATCGTTTCGTTATGATAAAATTGAACTAGAATGTCACACATGTGTATTGTTAACGTTACATAGAAATCACGTTTTTATAATTAAATTATATATCGTTTATGTTTCGTCTTCGTAATAAATAAATTTAACGTGTACTTAGTGTGTATTTTGTTTAATAAATTACTACTAACTAAAATGTTTGTATGATGACAACAAAAAAGGCACATTTGGTTGGGCATAACAAATGCTTCGAAAAAAAAAATAATAACTAAAACTATTTAAAACATTAACAATTACAAGTTTCGTTTGTATTGAAGTGTTCCTTTTTGTTTTTGTTGTGGAGATAATTTAAACATTTTTAAGCATTTACTTGGCCAGCATAGGCCAATTCTTGGGCCTCCCCTTTGGCATGAATGCTGCGAGCATAAGGATAAGGCGAGGAAGCACCTGAAGACCAGCCACCATTTGAAGCACCAGACCACGCATTATTGGCACTGTAGCCACCGCCTAAAGAGCCACCGAATTTATTGCCAAAACCGCCAAATATTTTCGAACCGCCAACTAGAATCGCCAGGAAGAAGGCGATTTTGGCTACAATGATGGCCTTGGTGGTTAGCAAAGCCAAACCTCCCAAAAACAACGGCACCAAAGCAAACAATTTCACACCGATCGCCAAGGCAATAGGGCCCATCATTTTCTTTAATTTACCACGGCCTAAATATTGTAAAATTTTTTTTAATGTACATTTTCTAACAGATTTTTTAGATCTAATATGTTTTTTACCTTCATCCAAAGCACGAGCAATTTCTTGTGTTGTTTCAGTTGGAACTTTTACTTCGAGATTGTGGCTGCCCAAGAAATCGGTGGCACTTTCTACAGCCATATCAACTAAGTGGCCAGTGCGTTCTTCAGCATTTTCAGGCAATTGGGAGAGAACATCAGTTTCGCTAAGGGCACGACCAGCACGCTGGACAGGACTGCCCGGATCTCTGTAAAAAAAATTAATACTATATATTTAAAAAATTTATTTATATACAACATATCAAACTGGTTCCATTTCTTATGCACAAAACAGAAATGTACTAAATGTACTAAATATTTTTGTTACAATACAAAAGAGCTCCTAAGTGCTAACAAGTTTTTCAGCTGCTTTATTTTGTAAATAAAGCATTATTATTGTTAATTGAGCTCTTGGTTTTCTAAACACTTTTTATGAACTTTTTATACTTCATGTGAGTCAGAATTGCATAAAAAAAAATTATGTGGGTTAATTTATTTTTTATGGTCCGCGTTGCATAAACAAGAGGTTGAAAATGTTAATGTGGTTTACAGAAAATAATAGTTATTATTCTTTTCATAATAAATGCTTGAAAATGTTTGTATACAAGAAAAAAAGATAATGATTCTATTAGCAGCTAATTTGCATTCACAAAAGGATTGAAAAAAAAATCACTTCAATGAAAAGTCATTTCAATATTAAATTCAATTAAAATTGATATGCTAGTCTTCGGAACGTGTTTTAATTCAGTATGCCAACAAGTCAACGGCAATTTAATTATCCAACTAATATAGCAGAGCAGAACTAGTGTTTTCGAAGGCCGCTACATTTGCATCATCAGCACTCATGCGCAGTTCTTGCTTATCACTGTTTCTTAGGTGGTTCAATTCAATGTGATAACAGTTTTTATTTATAAAACTTTATTTTATTATGAAATAATATACGAGAATTATATCATATATTACGATGGTAACACATTTTTAGTTTCCGTGTTGCCATTTGATTATTTTCTTTTTGTCCCACATTCTGAAAAATTATTTATTTTATCGAAAGTGAATTTCTTTGTTTAAATCAGTATAAAACCCCGAATTCTACGGCGTGCTCAGTCATAAATGTGTTGGTCACTGACTAGTAACTGGCTTCGATCGACACTATCATGTGCTAAAGAGTAGACTTACAGCACTCTCGTGAGGTAGACGGTGAAAATGGCTATACACATTTTCTATCTTGTCATATTTCTTCACACGTCCTCGCGGTACTATCACATCCTGTCTAGTTCCGGTGATATTCAAAGCATATAAAGAGGATCTTCCCCTGAGTGCTAGAGTATTAAAAAAACTGTTGTTTGAAGCCACAACACTTCCCAATTTAATTGTTCATGTATATTTCATATATTACGCTCACTGTTCAGGTGCACAGTAAAAAAAGAGCTTCCAGGGAAGTCAATAAGATTCTGAAATTTTTAGCCGAGAATACTAAAGTTCTTGATAATGTGTAATGGTTGCAAGAAGTTCTCTTCTTTGGCACCTTCTCGATGAAGTCATGTTCTTAATGTAAAGTACATATGATTTTTGTATATAATTTTTAATGAGCACAAAAGAACAAATTATTCAAATCGCTTACTGCTACACAAATAATTATCATTAATTTTTATATATCAATTTATTTAATATAAAATTTTCTCTTCAATTTTTTAAAATCAATTATATTTTTTATAAATAATTACACAATACTTTTGAAGGCTACAAACGACTTCCTATTCTGTTAGGATACATAATTTCTTAATCAATAACTTAGATATTAGTCATAATTATGGGAAAAGAGGACAAGTATCTTCATTGTAGGTCTTTAGTTATGCTAATTAATCCCCTACAAAGTTCTTCGCTATATAAAAGTTACCGATCGAACCAGTTCTATTCAATATGTATCAGCCATATCATTTCCCTTGCGATAAGTTCTCTTTCCTCTAGGATTATAATTTTTACTTGAACATAAACTCAACCCCATAATAATTAAGCGAATAGCTCAATAAAAAATAGTTTTCAAGGAAGGCAATAAGATCATGAACTTTTTTCTTTTTCTTTTAACTTGGACCAGGGCTCAGAAGATGACCCCATACAAATGCAGTGCATTGCGCCGGAAGTAGCAGCAAAGGGATAATATTGAGAGGACAGATGAAGAAAAATGAGAGGACAGAAAAATTTTCGCAGTTATTTGAGGCTTTTACTTCTCCGGCTAATTATTTGCTACCGGTCCAACGAACTTGTGATCCGGAAGTTGTGCAAATCGGGATTAGTTCAAATGATTTTAATATTAGGTTGTCATTACAAGAAGATCTATTTTTCCATGCCTTTTCAGTGTACAAAAGAAATAATTAACAACATGTAAAAACATATTCGATCGATTCTAATTTTAAATTAAAAATGTTTAACTTGGTGGGACAGAGTTCCTTTAAGACATCTCTGTACCTAATTTTAAATTTCTATTTTGACAGAGTCGTTCCGGGAAGCGCTGTGGGAAAGACTTTTTACCTCTGTAAGATCAGAGAAAATCTCAGCTTTTTATAGGCTTAAGGAACAGAAATTGCTCAATATTTACACTATTTCTGCATATAATATCGTACGTCAACGCCCACTAAAGGGAGTGGGGTCCAAATATAGACAAGGTCATGTTTTCCACAGACGAACGTATGGGCATTGCCAGATCGTCTTAGACTTCATCACTGATCAAGAACATACATATTTACTTTATAGGGTACAATTCTCTTTGGAGGGTATTAAAACTGTATTTTTGCGGGGTTGCTCTGGCCAGGGATGTGGGGGAGATATTTCACCTTTGTCATAAAACTCTAAAAATAAATGTTTGGGATAATTATATACAAAACTTAAAAATATTTTTTTTTTAATAGGGTCATTTAGGGAGCAAAGGGGGAGGAGAGAGTAGGCCAGAGTAGTACCAGGTTACATCTCTGCTTCGTTATTAAAGCTCAAAAATGTTATTTTTAAGGAATGTAGGCTTAAGTAAAACAATTTGTTAAATTTTTACACTATTTTTGCATATAATAACGCCTAGTAAAGGGGGCGGGGTTCAAAAATTATTATTTTTTTATTTTATGCCTCCAGGTTTAACGCGGAGGACCTTCTTTGACATAAAAATATATCATTTGCTTAACAAAATTACAAAAAAAAACTTTATAAATCATGTTTTTAAGAGGTTGGTTTAGTTCTTCCTTCTTAGGGGAATTTTTTTCTCTCTTGCCCGATTTAGCCCATCTCCTAACTTGATCTGTGCTATTCTTCAAGATATATTTATATCAAATTTCAAAAGTCTAGCTTTTTTCGTTTGGACTGCATCGGATCATCTCATGCTCAGATCATCTTAGATTTCATCACAGATCAGGAATATATATACTTTATGAGGTCTCAGCTGCGTTACAAACGGAATGACAAAGTGAATATATCCTCCATATTCGTTTTTGGAGGGTATAAAAATAGAATAAAAATATGATGAAATTTTTTATTTGACATATAGTAACAATTCCATTTTAAATGAAATTTAAAATAATAAATATCAGAATAAGAAATAATTTGTAATTTACAAATTGTGAATTCTCAGATGGTTTTCAGAAGTTTGTGCATAAGATAAGAGGCTTTTGATTTTTTCAAAACTGTGGTTAACGTCTACTGATGATTTGGTAAAGCACCAATGAAATGCATATAGGCATTGCTTGACCACCAACAAATATATTTCATTTAAAATATAATAAAAATAGTTTTTTGTTAATGAGTTTATAATTCTTCCTATTTTGTGCGCATAAAATAAATTTTTAATCATTTATTTGAATATTGTTGACAAGCACTTCTTAATTAGGGAAAGTACACACTTATTGATACTTTAAAAGTATGTACAGTAAAAGTATTTTCCCAAGAATTACTTTCAATTTTTTCACTGGATAATATTTACTCTTTCCCATGAAATTTTCATTCGGTCGGAAGAGAAAAACGCTGTTGTAAAACTACCGTGAAATGTCTGCTTCCTGCATAGGTCATCTGTTTAAAGTAAATAAAACTATTAGTGCACAGTGAATGGAAAAATGTGTTCGGCCACTTTTCACTTTTCTGTTTATTGTAATTTAAGTCAAACATGCTTTTGATTAACACTAAAGTATATAATATTTTTGGACAAACAGTTCTCGTATATACATAGAAGTATTTAATAAAGAAAATTTTTCAATAGTTCATCTTGTAGTAAATGAATGAACTGTGAATTTGAGTATCCAAAGAAGAGGTTGCAAGAATATCAGCTTAACAAAAATATCATCTGTTTTGCTTCGCAACTCTTACAACTAATTAGTTTCTGCTGTAGCTTTTTTTTGGCAATAAAATAATTTGTAATAGTAAAATTAATTAGCAAACTCAAGGTAGATTTTAATAACTTTTAGCGAATAATGATCTTTATAATAAATATTTCCAAAACTCTTAAATTGAATCGCTTATTATGTTCAGGACCTGTTGTGTCATCAACATGGGGAGGTTTCATTTGAAATGGTGTTTAGGTAGAACAATTTATTTAAGGACATGTTCTATGAATGCATAATTCTCAAGTCTAGCCTTTGTAAACTAGCCTGTCTGAAATCAGATCGCATTTGCTGAGTAAATTTAGCATACTTTTTGGAATGAAGCCAATTTTATTTTATTATTAGCATGAAAAGTCTCTGTATTTTCATAACGAGTGGCAAACAAATTCGTTGTAATAATATTAATTGACGTAATAAATTTTTAAAAATTTTTCTTTCATTTAGTGCAAATATTTATCAAATGCAAATTGTTTAGGCTTCATTCACTCATTCTGCTATATTGAGTTAAATACATAATATTTCACAATATCGAAATTCAAAGGAATAATAGATAATCAACAACAATTTTCCCATCCTACACAGCAGAACAGAACCACGCTGTTTAGGGAAGTCGCTACACTCCCATCATCAGTACTCATGTGTATTGGAGTTTATTACCACTTGTTCAGTGGCTCATCTCAATTTTTTTTTTGTATACGTGAACTTTTTTTCCATGTCAAATATAATGGAATTTTTTTTAATAAGTATAGTTGTTATTTATATGGATATATCGTCACTCAAAATCCAAAAGGGCGCAATGACAAAAGAGTCAAAATAGAATTTTTATTGATTATATTAAGAAAAATGTATTATTATCATGTCCATTAAACTATTCTAATTTTGTTTGTCAGTAATGGCCTTTAGGCTTTCAGATGACGCTATTTATGTATTTAAATGTTTATACCATAATGACCTAGTGTCAAAAATTATAAAGTTTGGTCAAGCAGTCAGAAGTCTGTGGCAAGGCAATAACACAGAAGACGTGAAATTAGTATTGACTGTTTTATAGCTAAATCTTTTTTAGTTCAGTGTGCGATATATTTTATCATGAAATTTTAGAGGTGGTCTCTTAACTATCAGACTCTAATAATTATTAGCACAAAAATAGATTAAAACTTTTAAAAATTTCTGTTAATATATATTTTTCATTTTTAATTCAATTTGAGGTTTTAAAATGTTTTTCAAATAAATCCGTTTAATGTTAATAGTTTGTAATAGTTCATGAAATTATTTTTTTATCTTTCACAATATTTATTTTTAATTATCAAGTTGCTTGCTTTTAAAATAGCTTTTTAATTGTCCTTTAATTTTATTATTTTTTTTTGTATTTTTCCATACATATTTTATTTAATCAAGACAGTTTTAAAGTTTTTTTTTTCTACAATCAGTTAAAATTCTATATAAAATATATATAAATATTATTTTAGTTTATATAACTATCACACACACACACACCTTTTGAATGAAACACCATTGGCCAAATCGATATGATTGCTTCTGGCGGCGCGATTAAGGGCGGTAATACCCTTAACAGCCAAACAAGTGGTCATATCATCACTTTCGAAACATGAGCCCAAATAGCGAGCAGCACGTGTAAAAGTGGATTCACTTTCGATTTGATTATCTTGTACACTTGGAGCAGCCCAGGCACGGCTGGCCACAATCAACAAACAAACTGCAGTTAAGGAGAACACTTTCATATTGATTGATTTCTTTAAAATTATTTCGTTGCGCAACAGAAACACGAACCGATTTTAATCCTTTTTAGAGATTTTTTTTCTTCTTCTTTTTGAGTTTTAATTTAATATTAACGGATGTTGCGTGCAACACTTATAATGGTTATGATGCTTTTGATGTCAACTTCTCCGCAGCAACTGTCTTATATACAAAACATTTTCAAAATAACACCAATTTCTTATGTGTGCTTAAACTGTTTAAAGTTTAAAGCCAAAAAAATAAAAAAAGTAAAAACTCCATAAATTCATACAGAGTCAAGCACAAGCGGCAAGAAAACATTACAAAATAATTTACAATACAAACATTGTTTAAATGATTTTTGTTTCGTTTTTGTTGTTGTTGTGCATAAAGAAATGCTTAAAATTATTTGCCCAGAGAGCACAAAGTAGCCAGTTTGTCAGTCATTCACAAAACAAACAAGAATTATCTCGGCTTTAGGTTTTCTCAGCAAAACTTTAAACAACAAAAAAAAGAAAGAAATGATTTTGTTGTTTGCCTCGCCGTTTTTATGGGAGGAAGTAACACTTTATTTACTCTTGCATTGTTTTATTTTACAACTCAAAGTGAAATAAATAACACGATTTTTTAAAGTACAGCTTTATGAGAACATAAAAAATTTTTAAAATTTTTTTAAAGCAAAACAAAAAATATTTCAATCGTATAAAACAAAAACCCAACGAACTTCTTTTACAACACTTATATGAAAAAACTCGAAAAGTTGAAAAGTGGTTTTTGACGCTTTAATTCGATTGAATTGTAACTCTAACCGTGGATTTTAAGCGCCATCTGTTGTCTAACTTAGAGCTTCTTTAGGGGAAACTTTTCTTTAAAAGAAAATTAAGTTCTTTGCAATTACCCAATCGCATCGAACGTTAATCCTAGATAAATATTTAAGCTTCTCGAAAACATTCATCTCTGACACAAAAAGTCTTCAAAGATTAAACCATTTATCTTTCCTCCTTCGGTAAAACAACATCTCGGTTGCTCCGATAGCCTATTTCAGGCTGCCTGAAATACCAACCATCAGAGTTATATCGTTAGCACACCCTACAATATGTATGTTAATTTAGTTCAGTCTTAGAAAAAACTATTTTCTGTATATTTTTAAAATAGAGGAGAAGGAATACCTGCATGGGCTTTCACTTAAACTGAAACTTGAATTCCTGGGACTTATAGCATTAATTGTAGTCTACAGTCGATCCATAATACAATACTGTCATCCGTGGATCTACCAGCAATATCCTTTTAAAAGAGATCTTATTAAATGGGACCCCTATGTCCACACTTGAACTTCCACTAATTTATATTGATCTGTCAAAGGGGACGTACGAACTTTGTCAGTTGATGACGGTCGTTGAGGCTACTTTTGTGAAATCTGTTATGCCAAACACCCCATAGAAGGATATAGTATTTATCAGCACTTGTGAATTATAAAATTGTTTTACTCGGGCGATAGGGCCCATTTTTGAATGAATGGGTTCGTGAACAAATAAAATTGTCGAATTTGAGACAATCCAATCCAAATGAGATTCAAAAGTGTCCAATCCATCAGGAAGAAAATCACTGCTTGGTGTAGTTTTTGGGCTGATGGCATCACCAGCTGATACTCCTTGGAGAAAGACGTAGACCAGGCCATCATAGTTAACGCCAAGCACTATAGGTCGATAATTATTAATTTATTTTGGTTCGGGGGCCAAATTGCGGCATTCGATATTGATCGAAATTTGTATATAAATTGTATGGAAATTTCGTTCGATATCGAATGCGGTAATTTGGTCCCTGAATTGGATGATCTCAACACAAATGGTATGTGATCTCAGGACAACGATACGTGAAGCAGGGTTCATGTCGCATTGGATATTCTGCATCAGCGAATTGAGGATATATCACGTTTGAGACACAAACTACAACGAGCTTTAAAGCAAATACCCATGCCTTCGATAAAATTTAGCCTTGTTTATGCGCTAGAGTCAAGCACAATTTCGATTGAGCTCCATCCGGAGAAGCCGTGGCTGATAATTTAGTACATAATGGTGTCAATGGGTCTTTCAAGAAAAGGGTAATCATGCTGCACAAGCGCTCAGGGGATGACCCGTACATATGCAGTCCAATGCGCTGGAACTTGAAAGGAGGGAGGCGACAGTATTGAGGGGACAGAGCAAGAAAGATGAGAATATAGAGAATTTTTTGGAACAAATTGAATCTTTTCACTTCGCCGGCTAATTTTTTTTTTTTTTGCTACGAAGGAGCACTCTCCTCTGCTCTTTAGTACATGATTGTTCAGTGCTATGCGTTCTTCAGTGAAACAGACTGACAACAACTTAAAGAATCATGCACTAATGCTGATCAGAAGAATTCGACACAATATTCACCACTGAACTCAGGACCCTCCGCTTCATAGTCTCGTGTTAACTACTTCAGCCAACAGCACTCTCTTAATGAAACCCCATTCTTTTTCGCCAGCACCCTTTCACTGCCTTAGTAGTGGCACTAGTCTGTTTTAGTCTAAAGAAATTTGCTTTTTTGTAGTTTTTTTTAACCGTCAGGTCGAAATAGATGCCAAAAATATCCGGAAAGATACTGACGGGAAAAATACTTACCATTCTAGGCACTTCAAATAGTGGAAAATAACATATCACACTTTTGACGCCACTTGGAGTTATTATCGCTCCAGCTTCCTCTCGACATCTCACACTAACCTCTCTATCCCTTTCAGACCGTTATGCTGAATGCATGTGCTGGTGGTTTTGGGTTTAAATATTTTTGCTTCTCTTCGACGTTTTCTCAGTAAATTAGCATCAGCTCTGAAAGCCCTTTAGATAGAAGGACATGGAGTGTGCGATTGAATGCGGCCAGGAGAATGTATCTGCTTCAAGGACCTCAACTTATCTACCACCGACTCAGTCATTGAATTGTTAGCCTTACGAGACACTCTCTGCTTTTAGATGAGATCATAAGATTTCATCTTCTGCATGCCAGTTACTTTAGCTGAATCTCTCATACTGCAGCAGAAACTCCTCCACATCTCTAGTTCTCAAAAACGAAGAAGTTTCTTGTTATCGTTATAGTCATTGAAATGTAGCAAAAAAAAATTTTTTTTTTAATATATCACCATGAAGTTGCAATAATGGTCCATAATAATTTTCACATCAAATACCTTATGCTTTAAACACATTCACGACAGCAGCCTACCGACTACATGGCTACATGTGCCGCTAGTAACACCTGTCGCCGTATAGTCAGCTACTTAATTATTTTGAAAGCGGCAGCTACAACGTCAACATCTCATTTTAGTGATGCCACTTTCATATGCAAAAAAGCGCTTATTCTAAATCTATTTATAGATCGAAACACAATTAATAATAAAAACACTTTCTTTGTTTATAGCTCTTTATTGTTTTTGCATTTGTAATAAATACATTGTGATGTTATTTTTTTTGTTATGGCACTAAGAAAACGAGTTTATGAGTTAATTCATTTGTGATTTAACTCACGTCTTTTATCAGTAAAATTAATTGAATTTTTAATACAAAATTTCAATAATACTTGCAATAGGTGATTAAATTTGAAAAATATGTCTAACAATAGAAAGGCATTTTGGAGTACTTTGATATGATGATCATATCGTTTATATGCGTCCTATATTCTAGGAGTTAAAACAAAAAAATTATAAAAAAATAAATAAATAAAATAAAAAAATAAATAAAAAATTAAAGCCAAGAGATCGCAAAAAAATAAATAAGAATTACAAAATAATTTTTATATTTGAAAGGGCTCTTACATTTTTTATTTTTAACAATTTTCATATTCTTGACCAGTTTGAAAATATTTTTAAACGCTTATTTATTTAAAAGTGTTTGACTGTGTTGGCAGCACTAATTTACTTCTTGTCGCCTATGAAAATAGCAATTAATTTATTTTGACTACAACTACAAAAGTAGCACGGACAACAACCTGCCGTGTAGCCGTGAAATTAATTATTCCCATATAAAAACATGTATTCTAATTCTGACAGGTTGTAGTCGGTAGCCTGCTCTCGTGAATGTGTTTAATGCATTACGCTACGTCCCCACTAGACATCAACTATTTACGGACATGAAGTCGAACATGAAAGTGGGCAATGTAGACCGCAAATGTCCATATCTCGTCCATGTACAGTCATCGCTGTCTGAACATATGCTGCCTTCCTACACTTTTGTACAACTTTACCTGAGAAGTCTGAATACGTTGTCGCCTGACATAAGAATATGTCGCTCTTCCGGCGGTGGGTAACGCAGGGTTAATAAATGCAAAAGGGTTAATTATTTACTTTTTAAACAAGATGAGTTCAATAGCTAAATTTATTAATTTGGGAATTCTTTAATTTTAAACGTTGGCAAAAAAAGAAAAATCAAATAGATTAATAAGTTAAAATTTTGTTGCACAGTGTTTTAAATTTTTGTACAAAATCGTATCTAGTGCAAACTCACCGATAAACATCGCAATACTTTTCTAATGTAGGGTATACAAAAAATATATACATACACATGAATTTATAATGAAAACAAAATACGTGCAAATTATTTGCTCATGCTCGTTTAAAGAAAGTCAAATGCATAAACACACAAGCAAATGCTAAAAGCTATAAACGAGAAAAAAACCCAATTTCAATTTCATTTGCGGATTAAAATAGTGGAGTAGCAAACGCGCAATAAAAAAAAAGACAGCAAACGGCTTTAAATTGGTTTCAGCTTTTAGCTGCTCTTCAACGTAAATCAACATCATTAACATCCAGCAGCAGACGGACAGACAGACATTCATGAAGATTTTACGGGCTGAATCATTCACTCATTCATTCATTATCTCTTCGCCGGCATAAAATTATTTAAACTTAAAATTTCATTCCCAGACGTGGTGTCCCTGTGTGTGTGTTTGTGTAAGCGATTAAATAATATCAAGTATACGCCTCTATTACACAAACGGCGATGTTTTCATCTTAAACTCTTATTAACTTTTCAAACTTTTACGACCCCAGACATAAAAATAAAAATATATCTACATATTTTGTTAATAACTAAATGCTGTACTTTACTTTCGTTTTTTAAAACTTTTCTCAATTTTTCAAAAAAAAAAAAAAAAAAACTGTATTGGCATATTTGCTCAACGTATTTATTAGTCTCTGTGTTTATTAAAAAACAAAATTTTTCATAGTTACGGTACATGTCGTATACGCTTGTTTGTTTATTTTTACGAAATATCGCGCCCTACCTTAAAATTTCCTGCGTTTGTTTGACTTCGAACGTGTGAAATTATGAACAAAATGATGTTGCGCCGCTGTATTGGCTTGATTGACCTAAATAGTTGAATGTCTTAAAACACGACCGCAATTTGGGATTTACGTCAGCAATGCGGTTAAGAAATATACAAAAATATTTTCTATACGCAAATATTTATACAAGCATTTATTGTAAAAAAAAACTGTTGTACTCTGTTTAAATGGTTTTTAATTATGCCTGACAATGTGGACAGAAGCTGCAGTCCGCCACTTCGCAGAATATTGTCAAATATCTGTAACCCGGTGTTTTACTCCACTAATTTACACTTTTATATAAACAAGCTATTTTTAAGCCTCAAAAAATATTTTTGTTTGATAGAAAACACACAAAAAAAATATTAAAATAAATATATTGAGTTTTTTATAGTTTAAATCATAAAAAATACGCTTTATAAGATTTCCTGAATAAGTTAAACCAAAGTTAGCAACATATTGAAAGTAAAGTTCATAAAATTTATTTGTAAAGATAAGACCTAAATTAAAAAAAATAGTTTAATTATATAAAAATATAAATTGAAAATTTAGAAGACCAAATCTAAATTTATGAAGTTTGGAACATCTGAAAGTGTTATCCTTCATTAAACTACAATTTTAACGCTTTAATAACTCCGCTACACCTAAAAATGTATATACCCTCCAAAAAGGAATTGGAGGATATATTCACTTTGTGATTCCGTGTGCAACGCAGCCAAATATCCCTCTAAAACCACATAAATTATATATATTCTTGATCCGTGATGAATTCTAAGACGAATGTGAACATGTCCGTCTGTGGAAATCACGATTCAGTCCAAACAAAAAGAGCCAGACTCCTGAAATTGGGTATAAATATATATTGAAGGATAGCACAGGTCAAGTTCGGAGATGGGCTAAATCGGGCAAGATGGAAAAAAGTTCCCCTAAGAAGAACTAAACCAACCCATAAAAAACAACATCATTTTTAAAGTTTTTTTGTAACTTGATTAAGCAAATTATATATTTTTATGTCAAATACGGTCCAACGCCTTTAACTTGGAGCCATAAAATAAATAAAAATTATTGTTGGACCCCGCCCACTTTAGTGGACGTTATTATATGCAAAAATAGTGTAAAAATTTAACAAATTGTTTTACTTGAGCCTACATTCTTTAAAAATACCATTTTTAAGCTTTAATGACGATGCTGAGACGTAACCTGGCACTACTCCTCCCCCTTTGCCCCTAAATTACCCTATAAAAAATGTTTAAATTTTGTATATAATTATCCCAAACATTTACATATCTTTAGATTTTTATGGCAAAGGTGAAATGTCTCCCCCACTAGCCCTTGCCAGAGTGACACCGCCAAAATACAGTTCTAATACCCGGCAAAGAGAAGTGGACCCCATAAAGTATATATATTCTTAATCAGCGATGAAGTCTAAGACGATCTGGCAATGCCCATACGTTCGTCCGTGGAAAACATGATATAGTCTATATTTAGACCCCGCCCTATTTAGTGGGCGTTGACGTACGATATGCAAAAATCGTGTAAAAATTTAAAATTTTTTATTTCTTAACTCTATAAGAAGCTGAGATGTCCTCTAATCATGCAGTGATGAAACGTCTCCCACACGGGCCTTCCCGGAATGGCTCTGTCAAAATAGAGATTTAAAATTGAGTACAGAGATTTCTTACAGAAACTCTGTCCCACCAACTTAAACATTTTAAATTTACTTACTAAATATTTGGAGGGTATTTAAGATTCGACCCGGTCGAATATTACGTTTTTACTTGTTGCAATTTTGTTAAGTAAATGATATATTTTTTTGTCAAGGAAGATCAAAAAGCTTGAACTTCGAGTCAGAAAATCAAATAAATATATTTTTGGATCCCGCCTCCTTTGGTGGGCGTTAAAGTAACATATTACATAAAAAAATTAAATAAAATTTTATTGAAAAACTAAATTTTAAAGCTTTTTTGACAAAGCTGAGATGTTCTCTGATTTTTCCCTGTCCTACCCTCAACCCAAAATTTGCCCTCTACCTGAAATGCTTTTTTCCTCTTAATAACGCCAAAAATGTACTAATTAGAGATTTACGGCAAATGTAAGATGTCTCCCCCATGGCCCCTCCTGGTGTGACCGCTAAAAATAGAGTTTTTATTTACTAAATTTTTGGAGGGTATTTAAGATTCGCTGCTGGTTGAATATAACGTTCTGACTTTTTTAAACTTCCTATTCAATTGAGTGGAGATTTAGAATAAAATCTTTAGGTTTAAAGGTTCCCTGAAGCTGTACATTACGCTCTGTGAAATTTGATTAGGAACCAGCTAAAATCCTTCAATAATCAATTTATACTTTTTTTTGTAAATTTGGGAAACAAGTAAATAATGTGTTAAACAACAGTTTCCAAATATATAAATTGAAAGATAATTAAAAAATGCAATTCTGTTTTGAAGCTATGGATACCCTGCAATATCTTTGCAAAAATTTTAATTAGAAAAATATGCATTCGATGAAAATTGCATTTGAGTAGATGCGATCTGCACTTTTTAACACCCACAAATCGTGGCACAATTGGAAATATAATAGTTCCATCAAAGCTTAAAGTGTCTTTACAAAAAAATTTGGATTATGTTATTATTTCAATACAAGATCTTCAAAAAAGGCTAGAAAATGAAATTGTTAATCAATTAATATTGTACTATCCATATTTGGTAATGCTCTAGAATAAGTTAATTAAATATTTCTATCAAATAGTTTTATTGATAGACAGACCCCTTAAAATTGAAATAAAAAAAAAGAATATACATCCTACTTATACTTATACAGTGTTGTGGCCTTCGAAAACAATATAAATGCAGTTACGATATATTTTCGGTTTATTCTAAACATTTTTCTTTAACTATAGTTATTTTAAAATAAACAAATATTTATTTTCTATTTTCAGGTAAGCGTTCACATCAAAATTGAATTTATATGAACCAAATATCAGGTAAAGTAAGATTTTTTTTTATAATTGATATAAAAAATTTATTTGTTGTCACTCAAAATCATTGTGTAGTACAATTGCATATAAACCAAAAACAAATTCTAAAATTTTGTTTCAAATGGATCTGTTCGAGAGAAAGATATCGAGTGACATCGTGGGCCAGGCAGTTAGACTTTAAAGTTGTGAGACCCTTCAATTTGAACGATAATATTATTGGACATAAAACAAAAAATTTTATAGAACAACCAGGCTCTAGCGGGAGTCAATCAAGCGACCTTTGTTGTGATAGGCTATATAAAAAGTGTTTTTTTTAGAGTGTCCTAACACCAGAGCAACGCGTGCAAATTGTTGAAATTTGTAATCAAAATAATTGTTCTATTCGTCAAACTCATCGTGTGCTTCTTCCATTTTATGGCGTACATAATCGTCCTTCAGAGCGGCTCATTTGAAGAACAATACGCCAATCATTTACGTCAGTACCTGCCATACGGCTCAAACTGACGGTGCTCCTAACACCGGGTGAAAAACTAAGTGTTACCAGCACCCCTCTTAGTGCCCAAGAACCACACGAAGGTGACCTCGGGTCGCCCAGGTGGCAATTTCTAGAACATGATTTGGTAAGCCCCATGATCTAACACCTTGCTTAAAGTGCCGATCCTATCTAGATGATCTTATATTTGTTGATTCACAACAACATATAGGTTCTGCTACTATCAGCCGGACCGAAGTCCAACCACAAGGATTGAACATCAATCCTTATCTGACAAACCTTCCACCAAATTGGTGACCACAACCACCACGTGTATTCCCGAGGAAGACCTCACCAATATCCAGCCGCAGTAAACTGCGGGGCTTGTACTGGATCCCATGGTACCAGTTAACTACTGGTAAAGCCTCAAAATTCAAACCAGTGTAGGTTCTATAAACTTTCTATCGACTTCGGTCTTCTTTCTACCCAAACCCAGGTGTCGGCTCACCTGTCAATTCTTACTCAAGCTCGTAGGCGAACCTACTTCTTTTAGATTCTTATATGCACATCCGTTCCACTGTTTAGAAATTGGGCAGTAACATATAAGTTTTACGGGGCTACTTGCAAAAGTTATGCCTGAAAAACAGAATAACCCCTCGAAAGCCAACCATTATAGGTTTCAACTTTCTATACTTCAGATGGTAACAAGTATTTAACAGCTGACAATGTTGCCAAACGGGCGGTTTTGAAATCACTAAATGGATAACCTTTTGTTATTGGAACGAACACACGCCGCCGAACCATAAGAATAAACTTTTTAAAAAGTTTTTTTCATGTTATTCATAAAACTATGTATTATAATAAAATAAAACCAAAATAGCTAAGCATACAAACGTTTTTAGCAAACAAGAAACATGAAAAAGAAAATAATAAAAAATTTAAGTTTATAGTTTTTATTTTGGCGCAAAATGTACAATTTAAAACGTCACAGCTGCACTTGCACTTGTTAACGTCCAGCCAAGCAACTAAACCAGCCAACCAAAATTCATGGCAGCCGGTTTAAATGATGGAAGCAAGAAAAAAAAACAGGTTGACATTAAAAACAACATAAACATTTTTTTATTACACTCTGTGCTGTACGTGCTACTAGCGTCATTTGTATCCCACAGACGCGCAAAATTCCAAGAAATTCGTTACATAACTTTCACTTTATAGCTGACCGACAATTCGCCTTAAGCAAGAGAGATTTTTTTTTCAAAAATTTAAAACTTAAATATACAAGCCAGTTTATAAGTGATAAAGTATTTGCAGCAAAGGAATGGAATGCTTTAAAGCATCGGCTCTGTCACGGCTATATGGGCGGTTGTAAAGATTTCAAGATTAATGATCGTTACGTGTTGTTATGAATGAATGTCTTATGAATCACATGAATGAAATCAGCTTTATTCATATTTTAAATATTTGTAAAAATATTTTGGCAATAAGTAAATATGTACGAATAGATATAAAATGCAAATTATAAGATCACAATTTGACATAATTTGTGCTCCATTGTTTTTCTTTCTTTTTGTTCATTTTGTTTATGAATGATTTTTCTTTATTGGCTTTAACAATGCCGAAGATGTCGGTCTTATTGCTTCCGCAAAGGAAAGAAGCATTTAGCTTTTTGCTAAAGTTTACATAAATTATAAAATTTTTTAAGGTATACCATACGCTGCACAGTGGGTAAAACAATTTATTCACTTCTTGAAACCCTAAATTATTCCCTCTTATTCTGTAACTAATTGTCAACGTCACGTCAAGACAATATAAAAAATAGGATACATTCCTACTCCTTGGGGTCGAAAATGAACTGCTTCTGGCTGGCTGTTACTGATCTCTAAGATTTTGGACGTACTCGTAAGAAGACGTTGTCAGAAATTGTTAGCTGCTGAAGGAAAGGAGTATAGACGTGTTGTATTTTTGATATTGTCTTGACGTGAAGTTGAGAATTAGTTACAGAATTAGGGGTATTACTGTAGCTTTAAAAATATTTATAAAAGTTCAATTTAAGCAATTATCAGTGTTCGGTTAGTGAGTTTTCATAAGCTCCCTTTTTAAATAAACCATACGATTTCGGAAAGCCTGTTACGTTTGAAATTGAAGTGCTACTATTTTTTTTCAAACATTTATAAATGTATGAATGTTTCTTTATAATCCAATAGGATAACATTGTGTGCGACATGTCTGTCACGTTTACAACAAAAATAAGATGTTGAAAATTTTGCTTAAACTCTTTGCATGTATTCATGTACGAGTGAGTATACGGCGCATTTAACCCATTTACCGCATACAGAATTTGTAATGCTCCACATATTGACTGAAAACTACAGCACGTTTAGTTAAAAGTTAAAACACGTTTTCTTTTTGTATTTTGTATATGTAAAATTTCAACTATTAGCCACCATCATCAGCATTGTCGTTTTGTCATGCTGACATGCATCGTTAATTCTAAAAGTACAAGAAATAAAAGCAAAAGCAGTTTTAAAATTTAAAGTCTAAATTGTTCATGAATAATGATGGCACGGTTATACTAGCGATTCATAATAATCGATTATTATGCATCGGGTAGTAACCTATTATTTGCAAAATGAATAATTTTTGCCTAATTGACAATTTTGGTTTCTTCCACAAAAGAATTGGAGGGTATATTCAGTTTATCATTCCGTGTAGAACGCAGTCAAATATTCCTTTAAGATCCTATAAAGTATATATGCTTGATCAGTGATGTAATCAAAGATGATCTAGCCATGACCTAGGTGTGGGGAAATCATGGTTCAGTCCCAACGAAAAGAGCCAGATCCTTGAAATTTGATATAGATAAGTTTTGAAGGATATCAAGATATCAAGTTTGTAAATGTGCTGAATAGCGCCAAAGGGAAAAATGTTCTCCTAAAATGAGCTAACCCAACCTCTAAAAAAACAGCATAATTTTTTAAGTTTTTTTCTTATTCTTGTTAAGCAAATGATATATTATTATGTCAAAGAAAATCAAAAATCATCGAACTTGGAGTCCCAAACCAGAAAAAAATCCATTTTTGGACTACGTTCATTTTATGTGGAAGAATAGTGTAAATCAGATCATCGTAAAAGTTTAAAAATTACTTTTTTAAGAAATGTTGGCTTAAGTAATACTATTTGTTAAATATTTACACAACCTTTACATATAATAACTTACGTCAACGCCCACTAAATAGGGCGGGATAATAAACATTGATTTTTCTGATTTTCTGGCTTCAAGTTCAATGTTTTGAACCTTCTTTGACATAAAAATATATCATTTGCGTAATAAAATTCCAAAAAAGCTATAAAAATTATGTATTTTTTAAAAGGTTGATTTAGTTCATCTTAGGGAAACTTTTTTACCTCCAGCCCGATTCAGCCCATTTACGAAGCTGGCCTGTACTAGCCTTTAAAACTTATCTATACCAAATTTCAAAGGTATAGCTTATTTCTTTTGGACTATATCATGTTTTTCACTACGAAACGACGGATGGCTGGGCTGACGGACATGGCTAGATCGTCTTATATTTCATCACTGATCAAGAATATATATACTTTATGGGGTCTTATGATAAAGTGAATAAATATACCCTACAACTCTTTTTTGGTGGGGATAAAAGCAGGCGTTCATGTTGCTAGATCAGAAGAATTTATTTAAAATCAGTATGACGGCGTTAATTTAGGCACTGAATTCGAAACGCAAGTCGCGGATTAGGAAATCGACTTCGAAAAGAATCCCGCGATTGCATTTGTGTGTCGTTTCGAACACCTATTAGCGCCATTTTGATAGGGCATTCAATGACAATGTTTTATAACGTCCCATTATGAACAAATAAAAACGTTAAATTCTACCGGGTCGAATCCTTAATACCCTCCAAATATTTAGTAAGTAAATTTAAAATGTTTAACTTGGTGGGACAGAGTTCCTTTATATAATATCGTACGTCAACGCCCACTAAAGGGGGCGGGGTTCAAAAAGAGACAATATCATGTTTTCCACAGACGAAAGTATGGGCATTGCTAGACCGTCTTAGACTTCATCACTGATCAAGAATATATATACTCTATGGGATCCAATTCTCTTTTGAGGGTATCAAAACAGTAAGTATTTTGGTGGGGGAGACATTTCACCATTGTCATAAAACTCTAAAAATAAACGCTTGCGATAATTATATATAAAATTTGATTTTTTTATAAGGTCATTTAGGGGGCAAAGGGGGAGGATGGGGTAGGGCAAAAACAGACAGTCACAAAACTCTAAAAATAAATGCTTGGGATGATTATATACAAAATTTAATTTCTTTTAAAAGGGTCATTTAGGGGGTGAAGGGGGAGGAGGGTTAGGGCAGTAGTACCAGGTTACGTCTCAGCTACGTCATTAAAGCTTAAAAATTTTATTTTTTTAAGCAAAACAATTTGTTAAATTTTTACACTATTTTTGCATAATAACGCCCACTAAAGAGGGCGGGGTCCAAAAATCTTTATTTTTACTTTATGGCTCTAAGTTCAATGCTTCGGACCTTCTTTGACATAAAAATATATCATTTGCTTAACAAAATTACAAGAAAAAACTTTAAAAATCATGTTCTTATTTAGAGGTTGGCTTTGTTCCTCTTAGGGGAACTTTTTTCCCTCTTTCCCGATTTAGCCCATCTCCGAACTTTACCTGTGCAATCAAGGTATATGTGTACCAAAATTCAAGATCCTAGCTTTTTTCGTTTTGGGCTGAATCGTGATTTCTATAGACGGACGGACGGACATGCTCAGATCGTCTTAGATTTCATCACTGATCAAGAATATATATACTTTATAGGGTCTCAGATGGATATTTCGCTACGTTACAAACGGAATGACAAAGTGAGTATACCCTCCATATTCCTTTGTGGAGGGTATAAAAAGTATACTTTGTTCAAAAGCAAAACAAATGATTTAAAAATTGTCAAAATACCTCAAATTTCAATGCGACGATAAATCATCATATCTGGCAACCTTGATGATCAAAGCGGGATTTGTCTGGAAAAAGTAAAGTAATTTAGTGAACACGATTTTAAATTTAAATAGTAAATGCAAACTTAGGCAAGTAAATCGATAATTAATTAACTAATTAATTAATCAATTAATTAATCAATCAATTAATTAATTAATCAATCATTTAATAAACTATTCAGTTAATTAATTAAATAATCAATTAATTAATCTTTATTAACAAGCAAATATTTACACAGTTTTTTGTTAAAGAATCATGTGATTAATTGACCGATTTATATCTCTTTTGCCATCACTGTTCATGACCAACGATTCAGTTCTGTGAATTATTTTATACATTTTAGTTACGATTTTTTTGTTGCATTTCTTTTTTTTGGAATTGTATAAAACTTTTAGTGAACTGAAATGCTGATTTAAGCTCTAAACACATAGACGACAGCAGACTTCACAACTTCACGGCTTCAAATGCTGCCAACTTCAAATGCTGCTATGAAGTCAGCTTCATAATTATTTTGAAGACAGCAACAACATAACAACAGGGATGCCGCGTATATGTATATTGTATAATGAACAAAATTAAAGTTATTGACAAAAAATGTAATAATATCACGAAAAACTATAAAAACACATAAATGTATTTCTATATTGTATATTTGTAATGTTCTTTTACGTTTAATATTAAAAAAAAACGTTGTTCTTATTATTCCAATTTATATACATAATGGCAACACTATATTTGTTTATTGCTGCCCGTCAAAATAGAAAATAGCCTAAGTTGGCAGCAGCAGCAAATGCTGTTGTGCAGTACTGTTGCTGTGGTGCCCTCAAAATAATCATGTTCATTTATACACATGGATTTTATTTTTGACATATTGCTGCTTGCTGTCTGCTGTCGTCTATGTGTTTAGAGCTTCATTTATTTGTGTTTTGTTTTTTGTCCAAAATAGCATCAATTAAACCACTTTTATTTTTAGTTTATTCATATCAAGTGCTTGTTCATGCAATGGTCAATTTAACGAAATTGTTTTTTGAAACAATGATTTTATTTGTTTGGGTTTCAATTATTTTTAACATGTAAAGTAAGAAGATTAAAATGGCTTTTTTCGAATTGTTATAAAAATTCTCATGAATCAACCACAAAACCAAATAAAATTTGTGTATAGAAAATTTTATTTTGTGGGAGTTTTGTGAATCGTTTTTTGTTGAAATACATATGAGGGCGGATTGATATCGAAGCTACCTAAGTAGGAAAACAATCATTTTTTTTTTCAAAAACTATTTATTTATCAACATAGTCTCCTTTTATCTCAATACACTTAGTAAGACGATATTCCAACTTTTTTATAGCATCTGAATAATACGATTTTGGGAACCCCTTAAAATAAACGTTAGTTTCGGTAATCACTTATTCGTTTGAGATGAATCTTTTTCATGGGAGCCATTTTTTCAAGTTTGGAAACAGGAAAAAGTCACTAGGAGCTAAATATGGACTGTAAGGTGGAGGATGATCAACCAATTCGAAGTGTATTTCACGTAATTTTATCATCGTTTGTAATGCTGTGTGAACCGGTGCGTTGTCTTGAAGAAATAACACTATTTTTCTTTTATAATTGTGGTCGTTTTTTCTTGATTGCATCAATGAATTAATTCAATAATGTACGATAATACTTTCCTGTATTTCTGGATCCAGTGACCATAACTTTGCCAACCGATTTCACTGTCTTCGCCTTCTTCGGAGCACTTGCACCAGCTTCCACCCATTGTTTCGATTGATTTTTGGTTTCAGGTGTGTAGCGGTGGACCCACGTATCATCAGTAGTTATTAGTCGACGATCATGTCCAAACACCGCTGTGAAGTGGTCTGTAGAACTTGTTTTTGTTCGCAACTGAGCAAACGCGGCACCCATCTTGCCGATAGCTTTTTCATTTGCAATTGCTCATGCAAAATGTTGAACACACGTTCATATGACAACAATCTCACGTAATTTGATCATTCATAGCGATATCGAGGATTTTCTTGATATTTTCTTCAGTAACCACCTCTTTTGGCCTTCCTGTTGATGGTATATTTGTAGTGCTTGTTCGGCCGCGTTTAAATTCAGCAGTCCAATATTTTACCACGTAATCTGACGGAGCAGAGTCACCGTAATGTTTATCGAGCTTTTCTTTTGTCTATTTCGCCGTTTTCCCTTTCAGTTAATCACTTTTCACTTTTTACAGATTGTTAGTTAGCGTTAGTTTTACAGATTGTTAAAATCTTTTGTTAGGCTATTTCAATAATTGGAGTTAATTTTTTTGCAGTCTGTCCGATGTCATCTTCGTTTATTAAAAAAAGTTTTATTTGTTTAAAATTGAACTCTATTACCCTACTATACTGCCTATCAAACTCAAATTTATTGAATAATTTTAATACTAGCAGTTGAAGACAAAAATAATTTTAATTTCTTTAACTATAATATTTTCTTCATACAATTTTCCATTAATCATATTGTCATAATTTCTTAATATCTTGCAACAGTTTAATAAAATAGTTGTTGTGCTGCTTACGAAGAAGACATAAAATAGTAAGACCTTTTGAGAGCTGCTTATTGTATCGTCATCTGCTTTAACTGCTGAATCTTTAAATTAACAATCTTAAGTCAGATTAACAAACTTGCATTTAAATCAGTCAGATTATATTCTGCATCATTTTAATTATTTATTTATTTTTGTACTCCTCTCCATATTTTTTTTTATCTTGGACCAGCACTCAGGGGATGACCCCTATATATGCAATGCATTGCGCCGGAACTGAAAACGAGGGGATAGTATTGAGGGGACAGATTAGGAAAAATGAAAAGATAGACAGTTGTTTTTGTAGCTATTTCAACCTTTTACTTCGCCTGCTAATTTTTGCTACAGGGCAGACGAAGGTGGATGCTGTTACTCTGCTTTTGGTACACGATAGTGTCAGTCGCTGCCATTTGTGTTCAGGGACCAGTCCTATGCCTTCATCATTGAAACAGGCTGGCAACAACTAACACAACCACGCACTAATGCTGTTCAGAAGAATTCAACACAATATTTCATGACTCAGCGCGGGCTCGAACTCACGACCCTCCGCTTCATAGTCTCGTGTTCTACTACTTCAGCCAACAGCACCCACAATATTGATATGTGGGCACAATATTAATATGTGGGCATATTAAATTAATGGAAGTCGAATAAGCGGTGTCCGCCTCTGGGTACGCAAAATCGGGTTTCCGAAGCCCCCAGAAAACCTGCAGAATGCAGTCTTGGATTGATATATTGGAAATAGTCATAAATACATAGAGAGCTACTGAAAATCACAAAATCCAAATTTTCGTTGCAGAGCTGGAAAACGTAAACTAATTATTGGTATATAAAAATAACCAGCTAAAATAAATTTTTGTTAATTAAAACTATTTTGCCCCTCTAGAAGAATTAAAATGGTGTTAAAAGTCAAACAAAATAAAAAACACTAAAACAAACTTTCCGCTCCAGAGCTAAAATTCAATTAAGATTTATAGACTAATTTTCGAAATTCCTGTTTTTTAAATCCAGAAAGACATGACAAATATTCCAAAGCACAAAGGAAAGTCAACATTAGTTTTTAGTTATTCAACTTACACAGCAGAGCAGAACAGCTGTTTTCGAAAGCCGCAACGCTTCCACCATCGGTGCTCATGTGTATTGTGATTATAAAAAAAATTACATACATATAAACTTATTTTTTTAAATATTAAAGTCACTAAATAAAATTAATTTTTGTCTTTGGCACTGAAATATAAAAGGTCCGCCAAATAACTTTTTTTTTTGAAAATTCTATAAAAAAAACTACTGAATATTTTCTAAAATTTCTTTTTTTATTTGAAAGTACAATCCTTCCGATTAATAATGGAAAATAATTTCATTCAAATGGCTGCTTTGGCTGGCCATGCAGTAGCCTACACGATCGGTAGAATTTTTATGCACATTATCGATTGTGTGCAGCAGTATTTCACCAATGGCTTCACGAATATTGTCCTTTAAAGCGTCAATTGTCTCTGGCTTGTCGGCATAACACTTATCTTTGACGGCACTCCACAAATAATAGTCCAACGGTGTCAAATCGCAGCTACGAGGTGGCCAAACGACATCAGCTCTGCGGCTGATAATGCGATCTTCAAAAACAGGGCGCAAAACATCGAGTGTAGCTTCGGCTGTGTGGCACGTAGCGCCGTACTGTTGAAACCAATTGTTGCCAATACCCTCCTCTTCAATTTTTGAGAACAAAAATTCGTTCAACATGTCCCGATAACGATCGCCATTCACTGTAACGGCCACTCCTTGCTCATTTTCAAAGAAAAATTACTCAATTATGCCTCTGGACCAAAATCCGCACCAAACAGTGACTCGTTTTGGGTGCGTCGGCTTTTCAATGTATGCGTGCGGGTTCTCTGTGCCCCGATTGCGACAATTTTGCTTGTATACATACCCGCCAAGATCAAAATGAGCTTCATCTGAAGAGATGATTTTTTTTTGGCAAAATCGGCATCTTCTGCAAGTCGATCGCAGGCCCACTTAGCGAAACGTTGTTCAAGCGTATACACAACTATATTCGTTCAGCGGTAGAATAAAACTAATTATCTGTCAAATCAGACATGAGCTAATTGTTACCATTCACGAAATAAGCACTAGTTGAAAAAAAAGCGTTAGATAGCAGACCCTTTATTTAGCGCTTTTACTTTATTATGTTTTATTTATTAAAAAATTAATCATCAAGACTTTAAGGCCAAATAGCATTCGTATTCTAGTCAAAGGAACATGTAAAATAAAACAACATATCAATTTAATTTTTAATTTGCCTACAACAAGGCAAACATATTTAATTAGTCATCGCTTTGAGCAAGTCCTATCCCAGCGTTCCACCATAGTAATTTTTAAGCAGCGTTGCCTTAGTAGTTTTGTATTTGCAGGCTTGAAAATTATGTTGTGTTTTGTTGTGGGTGCATTATCATTATAAAAATATATATCTTAACAAATATTTTTAATAATTATTAATTTCTCTTTTTTTATATATTCATATGTGCATATGTTTTTATGAATTGTTTTCTTTGTGTAAATCGCTATGGATAATTAGTAAATGATATTTGACAGCTGTCAGATATATATAATAAGTAGTTAATGCGTTGAATTTTAAGCAAAAAGAAACCACCACTTAACCCAATACACTTAGTAATAATGGTTAACAATAATAATATATATTTCAAATTGGTTATTTTTATGTATCAATTGCAAATGTTTGCTGCAAAAAAAATTTAAGTAAATGCGTTCTTATATGTGATTTTTTTATATTCTCGGTACGTATTCGTCGTACATTAATTATTGTATCAATTTCAAAACATTTAATATTTACACAAATTGTTTAAATGAGTATCATGTTGTCAGTAATTAGCGAGCTGCTATTGGTGGAGAGAAAAAATAATTTCTTCTGTTTTTTTTCTATTAAATAAACATTTATAGATGCAAATATTTTTATCCAACATTCATATTGTTACATTAAACTTAATTAAGAATGATGGGCTAATTATTCGAAAATTTATTTAGATTCAGAAAAACAGACATAATAAATATTTCAAGACACAAAGGAGCAAAACAGCTGTTTTCGCAAGCCGTTACACGTTCATCATCAGTGCTCATGTGTATTGTGTTTGTCGCCACTTCTTAGGTGGTTTATTTGAATGTGATGAAATTTTTTATTAAAATTAATTTTTAAGAAATATCTTATTTAATTACATATTTCTTTCTTATAAATTTATTTCATTCTAAAATTTGTTAAATTTATTGAAGAAACAATTCTCCGCTGTAGGAGCAATTCGAATGCAATTGTTATTCAGAGTGGGATGTGTGGCGAAAGAGAAACCTGTCTCATGTAATGCGCGTTCATAATTGGGCTGATTATGTTCCGTATCTGGTATTTTGTATTATTTTATGAAATCAAAAGCCAGCTGATTTGTATTAATAATCTGTCTGCTAAACCCAAGTTATCAATATATCTTGCGTCATTGTGCATGTAAAGTTTTCAAATTGTTATATACAAATGCCCAAACAAGATATGGGAATTACAAACATAAAACAAGTAAAAGTTCTATATTCGGCTGTCCCGAATCTTAAATGCCCTTCACAGATGTAAATCTTCTTTCTTTTCAAAACAATATAGATTTTCTTCACCAAAATAAGGAACTTATTTGGTTACTTGTATGTACCAAAAAATTTAGATTTTCCAACCTTGGAATATAATAGGTATAATTCACTAAATAAACCCAAAATTGGGAACTACATTTACATAGCAAGAAAATTTGACTTCCCAAGTCTGGAATCGAATATAAAATTTTGTTGGTTTTTGGTACCAATTTAATTCTTTCTGAAGTATAAAATGAGTTTAGTTCACTAAAAAAACTAAACTAGGTATTTAAATGACTATTTTTATATATCAAACATTATTCGATTTTCGAACCCTGGAATAGAATTTTCAAGTTTATTTATTTATTACACGAAGATAATTCTTCCTGAATCATAGAATAGGTTTAATTCACTGAAAAATTCAAAATTAGGAACTTATATGGCTGCTTTTATGTACTAAAACAAATTCAATTTCCGTACCCTGGAAGCGAAATTTCAATATATTGTTTTCTTTTTACCAATGCCACTCTTCATGGGGTGTAAAGTAGTTTTATTTAAGAAAAACTTAAACTTGTAACTATTTTGGTCACTTTCATGTACTCGAAAACATTGCATGTACCAACAAAAAAATGCAGTTTCCCATTCCTGGAAAAAATTTAAATTTTTTTAATTCAGATTTATATGCTAATTGTTCGAAATTTGCTCTAAATTTCAGAGAGACATGATAAATATTTAAGGCACAAAGGAAAGTTAACATCAGTTTTTTTTAGTTATTCAACTTACACAGTAGAGCAGAACAGCTGTTTTCGAAAGTCGCAACACTTTCATCATATCAAATTTTGAAATGTTCGTTAAAATACTTACTACTTTAATTTTTTTAGTTTTTAATACAAATTTCATTCTTCCCAAATTATGAAATAGATTTAATTAACAACAAAGAAATAATTGGATTTTCTAGTTAATTTTGCGTCGAGAAACAAGTGTAAGCTTCCCAACTCTGGAACCGTTCATATCCTATCCATCAGTCCAAGAGCGAAGTCTAGCTCTTCTAGGGGGCTTGGGAAAACCCATTTCACGTACAAACAGAAGGACAGACGGACATCGCTCATTCGTCATCGCTATTCATAAGGATCCAGAATATATGTATATACTTTATGAGGTCCCATGTTAATATTGAAGAAATTAGACACGGAATGACAAACCTTTCATTTTTTTGTGAAGCACATAAAAAGCCGATACAGTTTCTCATTAAAATATTTCACTAATAAACTTGTATTACCACCAACTAATACGACGAGTACTACTCGCATTTGACTACACAAAAATGATTAATCAATTTTGTTGTATCATCTTTAGCACTTTCTCAATAATATTTTTTAAATGTTGACATTTCATATTTGCACAAATGAAAAGAAAATCAATTTCACCTGTTGGAATTTATGCGTTTAACCCAGAAACGCACAAAATTTTGTTTTCATTGTTGTTGCCGTTGTCTTTGATTTTGTGTGAGTGTTTGCTGTATGTTTGGGTGTTGTCCATTATTGCCTGCCTGCCTGCCTGCCTGCCTGCCGCCTTGAGTACAATTTGAATCTTAATATGTAGAAATGATTGAATGGTTTTGGGTAAATATGTACATGCATGCTTACATATTAATTCACTTAGTTTTGTTTTTCTCTTTTTGCTGTTTTATTTCCAGGCCGAATTCATTGGCGGGCGTTTGCAGCTTTTAATGTTTTCTTGATGTGAAGTTTGTAACAATTTACTTTTTGTGTAAAATTTTTGAATAGGTATTTATAACAGTGCGCTCTATTTTTAGTTTTTTGTTTTGAAATTTTTGAAGCACAAATTTAAGTTAATAAAAAAGTGAAACTATATTGCTTTTTTGTGTGTGTTAGGCAGAAAATAGTTTCAAATTTCTTTTTAAAACGATGTTCTATAGTGAGGAATTTATAATTTTGCAGTGCTATTAACTAATTTTGTATTTATACCCTCCAAAAAAGAATTCGAGGGTATATTCACTTTATCATTCCGTTTGTAACGCAGCAAAATATTCATCTGAGACCCAGTAAAGTACATATATTTTTGATCAGTGATGAAATCTAAGACGGTCTGAGCATGTCCGTCCGTCCCTCCGTCCGTCCATCCGTCCGTCCATCCGTCCGCCTATGGAAATCACGATTCAGTCCAAAACGAAATGAGCCAGACTCTTGAAATCTGGTAGAAATATATCTTGAAGAATAACACAGTTCAAGTTCGAAAATAGGCTGAATCGGCTCAGGGGAAAAAAGGTCCCCTAAGAAGAACTAAACCAACCTCTAAAAAATAACATAATTTTTAATGTTTTTTTGTAATTTTGTTAAGCAAATGATATATTTTTATGTCAAAGAAGGTCCAACGCATTAAACTTGGAGTCATAAAATAAAACAAAATAAAATAAAAATACTTTTTGGACCCCGCCCCCTTAAGTGGGCGTTATTATATGCAAAAATAGTGTAACAATTTAACAAATTGTTTTTACTTCAGACTACATTCCTTAAAAATACAATTTTTTAGCTTTTATGACGAAGCTGAGACGTAAACTGGTACTTCTCCCCCTTTGCCCCTAAAATTACCCTATAAAAAGAAAAATTTAATTTTTTTAAACTAAATTTTACATTTCATTATCCCAAACATTTATTTTTAGTGTTTTATGGCAAAGGTGAAATGTCTCCCCTACGTCCCTTGTCAGAGAAACCCCGACAAAATACAGTTTTAGTGCCCTCCAAAAAGAATCGGACTCCATAAAGTACATATATTTTTGATCAGTGATGAAGTCTAAGACGATCTAGCAATGCCCATACGTTCGTCTGTGGAAAACATGATGTAGTCTATTTTTGACCCCGCCCCCTTTAGTGGGCATTGACGTACGATATTATATGCAAAAATAGTGTAACTATTGAACAACTTTTGTTCCTCAAGCCTATAAGAAGCTGATATGTTCTCTGATCTTGCAGAGGTGAAAAGTCTCCCCCACGGGCCTTCCCGGAATGACTCTGTCAAAATAGAGATTGAAAATTGACTACAGAGATATCTTAAAGAAACTCTCTGCCACCAAGTTTAACATTTTAAATTTACTTATTAAATATTTGGAGGGTATTTAGGATTTGACTCGGTCGAATATAATGTTTCTATAATTTTCTTTTGAAGGGTATATATTTTATAACATATGCCAACCGATATGCCGACATCATCAGCAACTTCTCTAATCGCGATTCCACGATTCTTTCGAACATTTTCCTTTAACACTTTGATCAGCTGTGGATGTGCTGGGTCGCCCAGGATGAGCTTCGTTGTTTACAGCCTCTCGACTTTCTTTGAAAAACGTGTACCATTTTTCTAAGTCAGCGGAAAATCGTCAACATTTTAATTTCCTTTGAGCACTTAATTCCATTATTCACACACAATTTTTTGCAAATTCTTTGACCCACTTTTTTTGCGACATCAGAAAATTATCGAACACTTCGAGACACTTTTAACTTCAATGACTCTCATAAACAAGTCAAACGTGCTAAAAAGCTGTAACATATAAAAAACTAGTGGAGTGTACTGAGGCTGGAGGATTTTAAAATTCTAATCTAATATGTGGAACAGCCCTCTTACATATAAAATACTGATGGTGGCACAATATAAATGAAAATGTCACAACCCTTGCACTTGTCACATGGTGAGTGACTAGAAACATTTTAAAGAAAGAAACTCAAAAATTTTTTAAAATAAATTTTGCTAAAAATAAGTAAAACTATTAAGTAATTCATCAAAAAGTCTACCGAGACACTCCTAAAGCCATTCAAACCCTCACACTCTGTTAGGTTTTTCATCGATTAATCATTAAATTAGATATGCACACATACACATACACACACACTTAACTTTTAACAGCATGACAACTATTGTACAACTGGTGACAACTGATGAAAGTATCAAAATTAACAACTTCCGTTCAATTTAAATTTTCCTTATACAATTTTAATTTTGATAGTCATCCAAAAATTTTGCTACTTTGGATTTTCAAAATATCTAATTATGTATGTCGCATCGCCTGGTCTCATACAATGAGTATCTACGTTTTCCCACTCGACATAAATCAGCAGTTAATTAAATGAATGAAAAATTGTAGTGAGTAAAAACATGATAAAATAGCAGCCAATAAAGCTGAAACTAAATGAAAACGTTACAATTAACAGCGCAGACACAACCGTTGGCTTTTATGCACATGTAATTGAGTTACGTATCTTCAAAATAAAATATGATTATTCATAGAGTGTGAGTACGTAAGAGTATTAAATAGATGAAAAAAGAAAACATTTCACGGGTGTTTAAAAATAGTCATAAGTATTAAGTTTTATATTACGTATAGATGTATGGCTGTAAATACCCTGTTGGAAATGTCATGTAATGGAACTGTACTGACTCCATATTGACATAGTCACCAGTACTGGTGTCAGACAACTCTATTTATTATAGATTTTTAACAAGTTCGTTGAAAAGAAACTGAAAATTCTCTACTGACATTGGCACTAGTGATTCACTAGTACATTTCAGTAATTCCAGTCTACAGTTTAATAATTTTCAGAAATACTAGATGTCTATAACAAAAGTGCAAAAAAGAATTGAAGGATATATTCACTTTGTCATTCCATGTGTAACGCAGCGAAATATCTCTCTAAGACCTAAAAAAGTATATATATTCTTGATCCGTGATACAATCTAAGACAATCTAGCCATGTCCCTCCATCCAACCGTCTGTGGAAACCACAATTCAGTCCAAACGAAAAGAGCAAGACTCGAAATTTGGCTCAGTTAATGTAATAAAATGAAATCAAGAAGCTTTTTAAATTATTTTTGCTCAAACAAAAATAAATACTAGCACGCGCACAACAGCAGCTTCTTTAAACAATCCGCTCGTGTAAAGAAAAACTTAACTTACAAATTTGTACTTCTGATGGAATATCGCATTACAAATAACTTAGTGTAATCATCTTAGTTACTCAGCAACGGAAGGAAATCTTTGATAAATTTTACTAATAAATGTGCTATAAATAAGTAAGTTGAGCTACAGCATATTAAACAGCCACATGCATTGAATTACATTTAAAAATTAAAAAAAAACAACAATTTCTACATTAATAACGAAGTGATGGGATAACATAAGCATTTCTCATTAAAATAGAACTTTCAAGGAAATTAAACACGGGTTTTGGAAATGCTCGCAATCCGTATCATTATACTCTGGTACTGTTGGCTGAAGTAATAAAACACGACACTATGAAGCGAAGGGTCCTGAGTTCAACCCCGCGCTGAGTCATGAAATATTGTGTTGAATTCTTCTGATCAGCATTAGTGCGTGGTTGTGTTAGTTGTTGCCAGCATGTTTTCAATAATTAATGCATACAACTGGTCACTGAACATAATTGTCAGCGGCTGACACTATCATGTACTAAAGGCAGAGTAACAGCACCCTCCTTCGTCGGTCCTGTAGCAAAAAATTAGCCGGCGAAGTAAAAAGGTTGAAATAGCTACAAAAAATTCTCTATCTTCTCATCTTTCTTCATCTGTCCCCTCCATATATTATATATTTTCATGTCAAGGAAGGTCTAAAGCGTTCAACTTGGAGCCCAAAAAAGCAGGAAAAAAATCAATTTTTGGACCCCTCCCCTTTTAGTGGGCGTTGAAGTACCATTTTACGCTGGAAAATTGTGTAAATATTTAAAAAACTATATATCTTAAGGCTACATTCCTTTAAAAATCAAAATTTTCGGCTTTTATGTCGATCGTTCTCTGCACCACCATTTGCCCTCTAAATGACCCTTAAAAAAAAATTTTTACGCTTAATTACCCCAAATTCACTTTTGCGCCGGAACTTAAAAGGATGGGATAGTATTGACGGGACAGATGAAGAAAGATGACAAGATAGAGAATTTTTTTTGAATTTTTTCAACCTTTATTAATTTTCCGGCTAATTTTTTGCTACAGGGCAGACGAAGGTGGATGCTGTTACTCTGCTTTTGGTACACGATAGTGTCAGTCGCTGCCATTTGTGTTCAGGGACCAGTTCTATGCCTTCACCGTTGAAACAGGCTGGCAACAATTAACACAACCATGCACTAATACTGATCAGAAGAATTCAACACAATATTTCATGGCTCAGCGCGGGCTCGAACTCAGGACCCTCCGCTTCATAGTCTCGTGTTCTACTACTCCAGCCAACAGCATAAAAAAAACAAAATACTCTAATACAACCCCTTCGGTTATTTTGGGCTACCCTGTATTGAAGAATTTTGGCAAAGAATTACAAAAACGCATATTAGTGCTGCTGGTGAAAGTGTAGCGGCTTTCGAAAACAGCTGTTGGGCTCTGCGGTGTAATTTGATTAATTTAAAAATTGATATTGGCATTCCTTTGTGCGTTGGAATATATATCATGATCTGAATTTAAAACAAATTTCAAATTAGTATATAAATTAAGTCTTTGTTTCAGGTGTGGACATCTCGTCCCCTTAATAAAACAATAGTGTATACGCATATACACCATTATTTTTTTTATTGCATAATAAAAATCTACATAACCGATTCTATATGTGGTCAAAATTTGGTGAAGTTCTACTTCTACAAAGTGGGTCAAAAGATCGATTGAAATAATAGCTTATAATTTCGTTTTTGAAAATTTTCGTAAATAGTTGTGTATATAAAGGTAACGGTGTTTTAGTTACTTGCTTCTCGGAATATAATTTCAAAGAAAAATAGTGTATAAAAAGCATACACTATTTTTATTAATCACTATTTATATTTCTTCATGACAAAAAAAAATCGAAAAATTACCTATATTGATATACGCCATTATTCGCGATTTTGAGATTGGCCAATGAAAACAACTATACACTGTGGAAAGAATGTTCTGGTACGACAATAATGATCTCAAGGAATGGTTCAGCAGATTAGGGTACACTTTCAAAAAAATAACGAAAACAATTCAGTGAATTGGTTGAAGATTAAGCAAATTAAAGTGGACTAAGCTAATCCCGATTCGCTGCTCTACAAAGAAAATTGGGATTTCGAGTGGCAAACAATTGATATAATGGAACGAAAGAGGAAGAAATCAATCACTTATAACTGTGATACCCGAAATTTGTGTCCTAAATTTAAGCTACAGCTTTCCATATCTTCCTTAAAGTACAATGATCTTAAGGGGCTTTGTGCCAAAAATGTCATTCCCAAAGAATTTCATTCTTTTTATCTCAACCTTCAACCTGATGCAAATAAAAATTGTTTGGTTGAGCCTGATGTGGAGGGGGATATTTCCGCAGATGAATGTTGATGAATATTGCCTTTTTCATGTATTCTTTTTTTAATTAAAATTGTAAAAATTGAATTGCAAAACAATTAACAATACCAAAAAAATATAACAGTGAATTATGAATAAAATGGATTGTTAAGCACGAATACTATGTTTTACTGCATGAACGATCATCAGACAAAAATATTCAAATAAAATAGTGTATAATGATTTTCATTATATTATAAAACAAATAAAATAGCCTAAGTGACATCATGGTACTTTGAGTACCATTTATTTGCAATTAAAGCACTTGTAAATTAATGAAATGTCATCTGCTAGTAGCCTGATAATTCAACTAACTATTTAAATGACTACAACTTAAAAATGTCGATTATTTTCTAAAATATTACTATTTTTCCAGATGTCTAATAACACAAAAACTTTAAACTCGATTATCTCGAAACAGTAAAAATATTATACACTGTTGTTTTATTAAGGCGACGATCTATACTCCTCCTGTTTAAATTTCATACTTTGAAAATTTGTCCTCCCATATTTATTAAAACTATTTCTCTTTGACATCACCCACGGTGCTTGACATAAAAGCACTTAAATGCTTGTAGCATTCGTTTTAAAACTCTTAAATTGGTAACGTGTGTAAAGAAATGTTATTTCTAGTAACTTTTGGTATGTGACTAGATGTTTTGTTTGGTGTTTCTATGACGTCAATAGTGAAATTGTCATGCCTCAACAATTAACGTGTCGATTTGATGTGCTTTGCGGCAAGAAACCATAACTGTAATAAACGTTAAAAAATGCTACTAAAAAGAAATATTATTCAATCACCAAGAAAAACCCTTACCTTTTACCTTTTTTTTCGTAAATTAACTTTTTTTCTATTACACAAGGTGCGGGTAGTGGCTGTTCGGTGTTGTAGGAAATCTCTTACCTTGATTTTTAGAGTAAATCATTTAAATTTACAAAAGTTTTACGCTTTCAAATTTTTTGTGTGTCAAGCAAACAATTTTACTTTCTTTGAAACTGAAAAAATTAAAAAAAAAACTTAAATTATAAAATTGGTATGATCACAGAAGGCAGCCCCTTCCCTACCGTAAATGTTGGCTGTTTCCCAGAAAACAAATTGCGGTTATTGTTTTCCATCTCTACAATATCGTTTCATTATGCTCAGCAAAACGTTTTTATTTTTATTCTGTATGCGTTCGGTTATTTATAATGTTGTCGTATTTATGTTTTTATTTTATGGATTTGAAAATTTTAGGTGCTGTTATACAATTTGTAAGCTGCTTTTACGCTCAGAGCTAGTTGGCAGTACTTTAAGCCCTTCATTGTCGTTTATGTCTCGCGTTAATTTGTTTCTTCACAATAATTTTTGTATGTTTATTTAAGTAAAAAAAAAAAATAAATAAATGAAGGTGTTTTGTAATAAAGTGTGAAACTATTTTTTTATATATTTTCTCATTGAACGAAAATTTCCATATATGGTTTTTAACGTTTATGTAATCAGAGCTAAGTAAATATTTATAATAACTATATGCTTGCATTTATAGCTGCCAATGGATTAATGTAATTTCAAACTTATGGAAGCAAGTCTAACTGGAAATCCCACAGAAGACTTTACTATAGATTAAAAGTACCGACACATGCTGTGACTTTTTGCACTTTTAAGTAAACGAAAGTGAAAACAAAAACTTTTTCGTAGATTTTATTTTTATATGGCAGACCGGAGTACAGTTGATACAAAAATATGCTGATAAGAACAAGAAAACAAACAAAAATGAAGAAGGGGCATTTTAAATTGAAATGATTTATTATTGTTGTTGATTTTTATAAGATTAATATTTTTATACCCTTCATCAATTATGCTGAAGGGTATAGGTATATAGGGGAACTAGTCCGTGTGCAACATCCACAGCATTAATATGCGGCCCTATTAAGTACATAATCTGAGGAAATATAACAAGACGGCTTCTCTTGGTTTAAAACAATTTTTACAGATTTTTATAGTAAATATAACATTTTAATATGCAATCAGGGAATCAATCTCTTTTAGATTTTTCCCCAATTTCAATTTGAAAAAATGACTTCTTTCAGAAAATTTACAATAATTTGAAAATTTAAATAAAGGCTAATAGCTTCAATTTTAAAAAATATAGTTAGTTATCATATTCAACTAATCCACCTAATATGTGGTGACAAACAAAATTCACATGAGCACTGAAGATGAAAGTGTAGAGGCTTTCGAAAACAGCTCTTCTGCTCTGCTGTGTAAATTGAATAGTTGATGATGACTTTCCTGTGGATCTGGGAATGTTTATCATATCTTACTAAATTTTAAACAAATTTTCGGACAGTTAGTCTATCGATCTTAATTGAATTTAATATAGATTGTGTCCATTAGTTGTAGTACGTTTTTAGCAATTCCCTTTGGACAAAACAGTCGTTTTGCAAAAAGCAGGGCTTGAAATACTTCGCTCGACTAAGATCATTTTCTAATTTAATCAAAACAACTTTAACAAATTTTAATGGAAATAAAATTAGTCTCATTCCATTTTTTTGGACGTGAACATATGATTATTGACTCTATCAAGGGGTGGGACATCAATTTTACTAATATTTTTATACCCTCCAAAAAAGAATTTGGAGGGTATATTCACTTTATCATTCCGTTTGTAACGCAGCGAAATATATATCTGATACCCCATAAGGTATATATATATATATATATATATATATATTCTTGATCAGTGATGAAATATAAGACAATCTGAGCATGCCCGTCCGTCCGTCTGTGAAAATCAGGATTCAGTCCAATCGAAAAGAGCCAGACTCTTGAAATTTGGTATAAATATATCTTGAAGGATAGCACAAGTCAGGTTTGGAAATCGGCTAAATCGGGCACTAGAGAAAAAAGTTCCCCTAAGAAGAGCTAAACCAAAATCCAAAAAACAAATTATGTAATTTTTAAAGTTTTTTTGTAATTTTCTTAAGCAAATGATATATATTTATGTCAAAGAAGGTCTAACGCGTTAAACTTGGAACCATAAAATAAAAAAAATAAAAATTTTGGACCCCGCCCCCTTTAATGGGCGTTATTATATGCAAAAAATGTGTAAAAATTTAACAAATTGTTAACCTTTAATGACCAAGCTGAGACGTAACCTGGTACTCCTCTGCCCCACACCCTCCTCCGCCTTTGCCACCTAAATGACCCTATAAAAATAAATCACATTTAATTATTCCGAACATTTATTTTTTAAGTTTTATGGCAAAGGTGAAATGTCTCCTCCAAGGACTTTGCCAGAAAGACCCCGAAAAAATACAGTTTGAACACCCTTGAAAAAGAATTGGGCACCATAAAGTATATATATTCTTAAACAGTGAAGTCTGAGACGATTTAGCAATGCCCATACGTTCGTCTGTGGAAAACATGATATAGTATATTTTTGACGTACGATATTATATGCAAAAATAGTGTAAATATTGAACAATTTTTATTCCTTAAGCCTATAAGAAGCTGATATGTTCTCTGATCTTGCAGACGTGAAACGTCTCCCCTACGGCCCTTCCCGGAATGACTCTCTCAAAATAGAGATTTAAAATTGGGCATAGAGATGTCTTAAAGGAACTCTGTCCCACCAAGTCAAACATTTGAAATTTATTTACTAAATATTTGGAGGGTATTTAAGATTCGACCCGCTTGAATATAAAGTTTTTACTTGTCTTTTTTTTTAATTTTTTTTTTATCAGATATCGGAAAAGCCAATAATGCTTGAAACTTTTAACTTTTATTTAAATAACAAAATAAGTCGTATATTTGTATTTTATAAGCAACCAAATTTCATATATTAGAAAGATAGAAATTAGTATTGAAAATCATAAAGATAAAAAAATGGTGTCAGGGTTAGTGTACAAGGTAGGCAAATTTGAATCTAGGAAGTAAATTGGCTTAAAATTTTTTTTTTTTTTTTGGTAAATTCAGTTTTACTGATACCAATTTAAAACAGAAATTTGAGAACTAATAATGGTATATGATGTAGGGCAAATGTCTACTTTTAGCACGTCGTCGAATATCTGATCGTTTCACAAAATTTTCAACCACATTTTTTTTTATTTTTTTAACTTGGACCAGCGCTCAGGGGATGACCCCTATATATGCAATGCATGGCGCTGGAACTGAAAACGAGGGGATAGTATTGAGGGGACAGATTAGGAAAGATGAGAAGATAGACAGTTTTTTTTTTGTAGCTATTCCAACCTTTTACTTCGCCGGCTAATTTTTGCTACAGGGCCGACGAAGGTGGGTGCTGTTACTCTGCTTATTTTTAGTACATGATGGTGTCAGTCGCTGCCAATTATGTTCAGTGACCAGTGACTATGCCTTCATCATTGAAACAGGCTGGCAACAACTAACACAACCACAACAAAGCTTCGCTTATTTCGTCATAGCAGCACCGATTTTTATCTCAGAGAGTAAATTTGTTGTGGGTTGTTCATGTAAAACTGATTTTCGAAATAGTCTCAGAGAAAATAATCCAGCGGCGTTAGAAAAAACTAGAATGAGGCATATTGCTGAGACCAAAGCTCGCTGCTGTCAACTTTACCCAATTGTGGCTACAAAAAATTTGGTAGGTTGTTTGGTAGCGCAGATAATTCACGGTGACGACGTTTTCAGGCTTAATTTCGAAAAAATACGGGCTGATGATGCCGGCTGAGCACAAACCGCATCATACGGTCACTCTCTTTGGATATAATGGATTTTGTGAGGCCCATATGCCAAATTTTTTATATTTTTTTGGGAAAAATATATTTTAGAGAGAAGTTGGGCTGACATTTGAAGAAAGTTGGGCATACCAGCTACATTAACCCATTATACCCCAGCGTCCTATTTTTAGGACAGTACAAAAACAAGTGTTTTTTTGGTTTGTATATAACTTGTATTTTTAAAATAGTTTTTTTTATCTTTAGATGAAATCCCACTAAGCCTTTTAAGACGTGTTTGACCATACATAATTTGTACCATTAAACAATTTTTTTAATCTTAACGTTTAAATACAAAACGACATTTTTATAAAGTTATATATATGTTTGTAAATCATATAAAAAAAAGTTAAACGAACATTTTCTCTACTATGCGCTCGAAAAAGAGTTTACAAAAGCTATTGCCAAAGTTATTTAAAAAAAAATATTTGTAAGCTTTAGTATATAGATGGACTATTATGGCTGTCCTATTTATATGACACTGGCACTTCACGTTATCAAAATTTCAATCGTTTTTTATTTTATATTTCGAGGTTGTCTCTTGCCATGCACTGTTTAGTATTTTCTATATTGTGTACTCTATTTTGGCATCATAAACAATTTACCGTTACGTTATTTTAGTATTTTGAGTTTGTCTCTTGCTTCGCACAATTCATTTCTAAATTGTATGTCAAGTAAGTATATTCTGTGAAAAATTGTTCTTGCATGGTGTTATATATATATACATATATATAGGTGTAATTCTATTAGTTTAGAAATTTTTGTACGTACATACATATATTTACTCAAAATATGTACAGAAGAGCATTGTCGTTACGTGAAGTGGAGGATATTGTAAATGATCCTACTTTTTTGGCATCGGAAGATCTTGATATAGTCATTCTTCCACCAGAACCAGATGAACTGACTGATGAAGATGAAGTTGATGATAATAACCTAGGAAATGTGGAGGTCATTGATGTACCAGGAGAACTTGTACTGCAATATAAATTACCTCTTGGTACAGAGGCTCCAGAAACATATGAGCAAGAGAAAGTAAGTTTACCTGGTTGTTCATCTGCTGAGAATACTCATGTCAACGCAAAGAAGCCGAAGAAAAGACGTTGCCTTACACAAGAAACATTTTCCTGGAAAAAGGTGAAACCCGCTTATACAAAATTGCCAGACACGCTCCAAACAGCCACCACAAATAGAGATAATCTTAAAAATCATTTAGCGGGAAAATCGACAGTTCAAATATTTGAAGAATATTTTACTAACACCGTTTATGAATACATTGTTATCGAAACCCTAAAATATGCTAGAAGCAAAAATGATCAAGATTTTACCGTCACAATAGACAAACTAAAATCGTTTGTAGGTATTTTATTGTTTAGCGGATATCATCAATTGCCATCTGAGAGAAATTATTGGAGCGAGGAAGAGGATCTTGGTATCAATATTGTCAAGGCCTGTATCTCCAGAAATGAATATTTAAAAATAAAAAAATATATACATTTTGCCGATAACTTGGTAATAGACAAAGATGATAGAGGATTTAAAGTAAGACCTTTGCTAAAAATGATAAACGAAAATTTTAAAAAATTTCATATATTTGAGAAAGAATTAGCAATCGACGAAATGATTGTCAAATATTATGGACATCATGGCCTAAAGCAATTCATTCGTGGAAAGCCTATAAGATTTGGCTATAAATTGTGGGCTCTTTGTGGTGTTAGTGGCTATTGCTATTCCTTTGACCTATATACTGGAAAATCAATTGCAAATAATGATCGTGAAGATTTGGCCTTAGGATCCAGAGTAGTACTTGACATGTTAGATTGTGTGTCAGAACCCGCAAGTCATCAGATATATTTTGACAACTTGTTTACAAGTAGAGACTTACTTATTCATCTACAACAACTAGGATTCCGTGCGACTGGAACTTTAAGGGAGAATAGGTTGTCTTCATGCCCTTTAAAAGACTCCAAATCACTTGGAAAAGAAGAACGCGGCTCTTATGATTACAGGTTCGATACAAATGGAGAAATTCTTATTGTGAAATGGAATGATAACAAGTGTGTTACAATTGCTACCAATTTCGATTCAGTGGAACCTCTCCATAAAGCTGCCCGGTGGGATCGGAAAACTAAGGAAAAGAGGGGCATACCACAACCGCTTTTGTTGAAGAATTACAACTCTTACATGGGCGGAGTGGATCAACATGACTGGTTAGTGGGCAAGTATGCAACAAATATTAGAGCGAAGAAATGGTACTGGCCTTTATTTATTAGGTGCATTGATATGGCCATGGTAAACTCATGGCTCGTTTACAAACTAGTTAACGATGTTGATATGAGTTTGCTAGAATACAGACGATCTGTTGCCGTACCATACATGAAAATTATTCATAAGCCGTTTGTTGGTAGGCCGAGAACGTCTGCAACAAAAGTTTTTGAAGATGTCAGATACGACAACCAAGGCCATTTTATGGAAAAAAGAGAAAAACAACGAAGATGTCAAGGAAACCATTGTTTATCCAAACCTCTTTCATTTTGCGTAAAATGTAATGTGACACTCTGCAAGGAATGCTTCATTCCTTATCACAAAAAATAATCTTTACTATACTACGTTTGATATGTGTAAATGCCAGTGTCCTATATATAGGACAGGCTATATTTACGTTATTTTCATGAAAAACTAATGAATTTTTGTATTTTCACATTATTTTACTTTGATTAAAAACGGTTTACTGAAAAAAAACTTTTTATTTTTAAATTTTAAAAGTTGGGCGTTAATAGGTTAATGGATTAATTTTTTCTATTTAAAATACCATGTAACTATGACCAGCCTTGAACGTGACTGTTTTTAAAAATTACAATTTGTCGCTTATCCTGTAATCTTGTCATTTGTAGCCAATTGTTTTTTACTTTGAAAACAACATCCATTATTTACGGATTCTACTGTGTAATACATAATGCCATATGCTAACGTTCTATCGCATTAATACAATTAAAATAAAAAGAGATTCTAAATTTTATTTTTTTATATATTTAGTATAATTTATATAGTTATGATATTTTGTAATAGTTGGTTAAACTTAGTTTTGATATCATTATTGAAAAAATTAATTCTACCAGAAATATTATTATTTGTGTGTAATAAATAAAACTACATAAATTCTAGTTTGTATTATTAACTAAACATTTTAAACAACATTTTTGTATAACATACTCTTAGGCTGAGTTTTTGAAATCTCAGTTAAACTTGGTTTAGTTAATCTGAAAACAGATTTGTGCGCGTCATTGCATGCTTAGTTTTGTTTAAAATGTTGGGTTTTAATGAAGTACAGGCATGTTCTGAAAATCACATAGCTTTAAATCACATGTGATTTTAAAATCAGTTCTGCACCTGCAGAGGTTTTTAAAATTTTTTATTGGCGCTCCATACAATAGAAAAGATAAAAAACTGAGAAATATTTGCATGATCATTATTGATTTTAGATATAGAATCACATGTGATTTAGAGCTGTGTGATATTCAGAACATGCCTGTTAATAAAAAAAATTACATTTCGCCAGAAAAAGCAGTTTCATTCAGACTACGTTAAAATAAGTTTAAATTTAATCCACATCTCAAAAACACGACCTGATTGTATAAAAAATAAAATTGAAAAAACCTTAATACAAAAATTCTCCTAAAATATTTTAGCTTAAGACTTATATCATTTTTGATTAAATTTTCCGAAAATATTGCTTATATTTCTATAAAACATATTCATAAAGCTTATAAGTTTATAAATACAAATCTAAAAACTTATAAAAATTTCACATTATGCTACTGTTTGTAAATAGGAAATTAAAAAAACAAATGCAAACCGTTTAAACCATCATTTCCTTCCTCATTCAAGCATTGTTACTCGTATCCATGTTTACTTAGAGAAACGGTTTACCAACATTGTTTTTATAATTATGCTGCGCATAATAATATAAATCTTTTATAGAATTACCCAAACTGTTAGCTGCTGTTTGGCCATCACGATGTGATTTATACGGCAGTTCATGCTTTACATTGACTGGAATATATTTTTGCTGCTTCTGCTGTACTGTAGTTGCTGGAGCAACAGCCGTCACATAGTGGTTATCACTATCCGACCACGATTGATCATCATCCCATAGTGAAAAGCTTCCTGAAGCAGAACGATATGGTTTTCCATTTGTGGCTGCTGGTAGATAAATAAACTCAAGACGATCTTTAGTATCATAAACATTTCCAGAGAAAATCCATTTTAATGCAACAAATCCCGTAGTAATTAAGGCAATTTTACTCATGACCACCGCTGATGCCGAGATGGCTGTTAACATTTTAAGTATTAGGGGTACCAAAACGATTTTGGCTACAAATACGCCCATGAATAGGGGATACATATATTTGCTTAGTTTTTTGTATTTGTGTGTTTTGCCGCGACCTAGGAATATAAATTAAATGTGTCAGTTAATTTGAAGCATTTTAAATGCTATCGAATAATTGCCCCTATTATGAATGACGACATCGACGCCGTATCAAGACGACAGCAAAAAATTGTCGATTGTCCACACTTTTTCGACAGCAGCTGACTACTATTTACATGTTCTAGTGATATTATATGCTTTAGAGAATGATAAGAAATTGTCAAGAGTAATTAATTGTTATTGAAAACTTGTAGACAAGTGATAATTTTTTACTGTCGAGTTGATGTGACGCCGACGTCGCCGTTCATAATAGGGGTGAATATTAAATATGTTATTTATCACAACTTTAAATTCTGCATCAATACGAAATGGACTGTGTATTCAATTTAATATTTCGATTTAATTCTTGCTTTTACTTTTATCTCTAAGCGTCTGGTCAGTTGGTGTTCCATCCGTAGTTTTACTATTTCAATATATTTTTATCTATTTTTCTTTAAAGGACAAAGAGTGGAAGCTGAACAAGAAATGTAAAAGTTTTCCACTCTGACAGTTTTATTGAATATATTCGTACAATTACACCCTTCCTTAAAAAATAGACAAGGAAAGTTTGTCATTTCCAGTGTAATTTCCCGAATAGGGAAGTGGAATAAGTGATGCCTATTGGTCCGACTGTCTGCACTGCAAGTAGTTTTATCGAAGTACCGAAAAAGTAAGAGAGTTCTTATGCTTATGCTAGGAAAATTTTGAATTAAAATAAAACCGGGAATTTACTGGTTTCACCCCGATCTGGAGAAAGCGAGTTTTTTGCAGATCTCCACGTTTCGAGTTCCTTGGAAGCTTTCAGGATTACTCCTGAAATTTTGTCACTATGCAGAACAGAGCAGAGTAGCTATTTTCGAAAGCCGCTACACTTTTATCATCAGTACTCAAGTGTATTTTCTGTTTTGTTAATTGAATGGGATATCAGTTTTGTTCTCTTTTTCATTCAGTGGCATAGAAAGGCGAAAAACTGTACAAAAACTATTTCCACACTTCGAATTCATTTTAAAGAAACCATATAACTTGAACTGTAATCAATGAGTGAATACACTGCACGTTAAAAAAATGGAAAACGGTTGACTATAACTGTATTATTTTACGATTCCTACGTTGTAAGCGGTGCTTGATGCAGTTCTTCGATACCGATGTATAATCGAGAATCGAGAGCACTAATTGATCACATACATATATAATTTCGAAGTGTTTTGAAAAATTCACTTCTTTCGAATTTTCGGTTCACAATATCTCACGAACGCGTGAATCGATTTTGGTCCGTTTGCTAGCGCTCGACTTGATTTTTTATTGTCAAGAGCTGAATAGTTGGAATCATATGTGAGAAGCCGTTTAAAAGTTTTTCTAAAAATTTTATTTTCGAAAAAAAATGTTTAAAATTATGTATGAATTTTTATTAGTCGAACTTTCTTATGTAAATTGTTAATTTTTTCAACGGGCGTAAGTTCGAATCTGCATGACTGAAAATGATTTTTTATTATTTTATTAATAAATGAATTTGTTCAAATTCTATTTATTATTTATATTAAGATGAGATGGGGTAGCGACCTCGAAATCAGTACTGATCCGTTCTGCTGGTTTGATGATTATTGAAAATATTCTTAATATTCCAATCTTAATATAAAAAAATAATAAATAGAATTTGAACAAATTCATTTATTAATAAAATAATAAAAAATCATTTGCAGTCATGCAGATTCGAACTCAAGCCCGTTGAAAAAATCAACAAAAAATGTTTAAGCTAATTTTTTGTATATTTCGAAATTTACTATTCCGAACCCGATCCAATTCACAGGAACTTGAGGTTTGAAAGAAACGTGATTAGCTTGGTTCAAACACTATTTTATCAGATGTATAATTTCAGAGTTTTCTTTAAAAGTACTTTTTTCGAATTATGCTATTTTTTTAGAGGTCGGTTTAATTCTCCTTAGGGGGACCTTTTTCCCTTTGGCACGATGTAGACCATTTACGAACTTGACCTGTCCTGATCCTTCAAGATATATTTATACCAAATTTTAAGGATCTGAGACTTTTCGTTTGAACTAAATCGTGATTTCCACAGACGGACGGACATGTCTGGATCGTCTTAGATTTCATTACGGATTAAAAATATATATATACTATATGCGGAAAAACCTTCCATCTCTTTTTCCTGGGGTATAAATAGAAGATCCCTACCGTAATTAAACTTTTTTGTTTTATATTTAAAAATTTTATACACATTTTGAAAATTCCAGTATATATTTTTTTTAATCAAACCCCGTTTTGACTTGGTTTTAGTATATATTAATGTTATTAGGAGTTAAATTTCTAAGTAGAATTCCTTCTCATAATAATATTTAAATTTAGTACTAGTTTTTTTTTGTGTAGGGGAAAATAGGTCGTATATGCACGCCTTAAGGATGTCACTAGCTGAACCAACCGCTGCTCCTAACAAAGAAACTCGGGTAGACGTAGTGACATCTTCTCAGGAGTCGCCAGAAAGCTTTCTTAGAACTCAAAACGTCGAAATTTTCTAAAAACTATTTTTTTTCAAAACGGGATAAAACCAGTGAATTCCCACTTTTTTGAAACTTTTTAATGTTCTTAGCGGGAAGTTAAAAAAAATTAATAAATAAATTTCAAAATGCCGATTCGCCAAAAGTTATCTTAATTCACGAACAGCTTATTGTTTATAAACAAACCAAAGCATCTTTGAGACTTCCAAAACCACCCGTCGTTTGGACAGGAATCGATGCTGCTAACACCAGGCTAGCGCTTTACCCTATTCTCTGAGGGTGACCCGACCCTATTGAGTATAAATAAACTGCGTATAATCGTATATAATACATTTACTTGGATTTTTATAATTCTTTCGCCCTAAACGATTTTCGCTATTCTAACCTCCTTGAATATCCTGCAGCACTTGTTCCAGCAGCAGTAAATCCTGATCTTCATCTATATTTGGCCATAAGCTTATACTTTGTCTTGCCATTTTCTCATTTATAATATTTTTATTTTCTTGTTCTTTCAGCACACTTTTATTAACACTCGTATTCATTGTTGGCATTTCATTGTGATCCTGCGCAAATTCCTTAGCCTGCGCTATAGTGATGAAGACTAAAGTAAACAGCTTGAAAATGTTTACAATTTCCATTGTTAATATATTATTTATTTTTTGTTATTTTTGTAAATTAGCTACACCGTAAGCAACGATCTAAACATTTTCGTTACTCGTTTAGAACTAAAATGATTTTAAAAATATAATCTTTTCAAAATATCTCGCTTTTTGTTCATGGAATTGTGTGATAATTTATGCAAAAAGATCCTTTACGTTTGGCTGCACATGGCTGCATTCAATGAACGATCAATGCAGTTATTGTTGTAGAGAAACAAGTCAATTGCTGCAACAAAAAGAACATATTAGATTTTTATGTGTTCCATTTATTAGTACGACTACTCTTTTGTATTTAAATATAATTACGAGTATTTATTTGAAATGTATACGTTTGTATGTTTGCTACAATTTTCTTTTAAATATTTCAAATTATCTTTTATATAGAACAAATTCGTGGTAATTTTGTCTTAATAAGTGAAGCTTGCCAACATGATTTTTGAGTTATTTGCTAAAACAATTGTTTTGCGGATAATGAAAGTTGAAATATAGTATTTTTAAAGAACATGTTGTGGTGCAATTTAAGTAATGAAAGAGAAAATTTTGAAATGTACAGATTTTAAAAACCTTGAATTATTCCCAACCAATAAATTATTTATATCCATCATTTATATTAGATGTCATAATATATTTCATTAGTGTCCATAATATTTACACGATTTCTTATGTCACAAGTTTATAAACTTAAATTTGTATTTACCAAAAAAAAAACCTATTTCATGCTGCCCAAAAAATATAAAACTCACAAAAACTTAAATTCATTCATGATGTTGAAAACTGCCTGCACGCAAGATGTGCTAACGTATAAAGCACGTGTTCACGAAATGGCTCTAAAAATGCCACAAAATGTTTTAATAATTTAACAAAATTTTTATTTTGTAATAAATAACCGGCAGAAACCCAGCAGTTTGATGTTAAAACGTTGACATAATATCTGCATGTTAACTGAGACTTGCTGCATTTGGCAGGCGTACACAGGAAATGTTTGTTCGCATACAATAAATTTTATTTTATTTGATTATTATTTTTTTTTTGTGCAAATTGAAATGTTATTGAACTGGTATTCGCATACTGATTGTATTTGAAATTTAATTTGTGGCAATAAATCAAGATAATTTTAACAATAGGAAAATTTAGTTAAAAGTAAATAAAAGGAAATTGGCACTCACAGTAGCTGTCAAGTATAACAGTCATAATCAAGGCAACCGGAAATAGGCGACCAATGAAGACGGAGAGAAAAACAGAATTTTGGCTTCGAAAAAAATAGTTACTAAGTTTTGATACCAATTTTGTTCTTCCTAAATTATAAGACAGTTTTAGTTAGCAAAAAACAAAAAAAAACAACATCGGTTGCCTGCTTGATTACTTTCATGTATAAAAAAATTCAATTTCCCACCCCTGAAAGCAAAATTTGAATTTACAAAAAAACTTTTTTTGGCCAATGCAAATCTTCATGACATATTAAGAGGTTTTGTTAAAGAAAAACTTAAAATTTTTAACAATTTTAGTTACTACATGTACTACAAAATACGGAATGGGCCGAAAAAAAATTTTTAATTTTCCATCCCTGGAAAATTTTTTTTTATATTTTTAGTTTTTGATAGACCATTGAGGCTTCCCAAAGCAAAAAATAGGTTTAGTTTACAAACATTAGAAAAAATAATTGATTTTTGGTATAAATTTTGCGTCGGAAAATAGGTGTAAGCTTCCCATCTCTGGAACCATACTTCGGATCTTTCTGAATTTCAATAGCACTCTATTTTTCAATCCAACGGTCCCAGAACGAAGTCTCTTGCTCTTCTGGGGGCTTGGGAAAACCGATTTCACGTACAGACGGACGGACAGACGGACATCGCTCAATCGTCATCGCTATTTATAAGGATCCAGAATATATATACTTTATGGGGTCCCATGTTGATATCGAAGAAATTACACACGGAATGACAAACCTATATATAAACTTTCACTTTTTTGTGAAGGGTATAAAAATATCTGTAATAAAACTAAGATATTGATCGAAATCGTACATTCCAACATCCGCATTTTCTTTATTTTATTTAGAATTATTAAAGCTTAGAAACGGTTTACTTTAAATTAACTTCTTACTTTTCTTAAACAAATATGACAACAACTACGACGCTTAGTAGTAAGTACATTAAACAAATTTACAAAATAATTTTTAAAATGTTTAGCATATCAACTTTCCGCTAGCCTTTCGCTGTTTATTTTATTAACTTGCCCCGTCACACAAATACATACTCAAACAAACGTCTTAATATCTCTTAACTACAATGGCATTACCGGGGTCGTTTTTCAAACTCATAACGGCTGTAAATAAAGCAAAGAAAAAACCAGCTAAACCTGTAGAGCCCACCAGTAGGATGAGACCAGCAATCAGTACAGGTATTAAGACCATAAACTTGAGCTTGTAGGCCATCACAAGTGGTAGAAGAAATTTTTCAAATTTCTTTTTAAGTTTTTTTATTTTACGAGCGGAACTATACGCCACTAAGCCTTTTGATGTGTCTGCTTTCAGCAAAGTATATGGGGATGGCACAACAGAGGATATTATTTCAAAGTTAGTGGACAAATTTTGTAAATGTGCTCGTGCTTGCGTGTTGCCGTTACTTGGTGTTGACTGAAATAATGCCCGCTCTGCTTTATTTTGTGTTCTGTTAATGTCCTGTAAATATGACGATAATAAGCCAGCTGCTGGTGACGTTGATTTAATTAATGTATATTTTTTTGTATGACCTTTATCAATTTGTCTTTTACGTCCTTTAACTTTATCTGTTGCTGCTAAAGACAGCAACATATTTATCATATTATATGAATCCAATTTCTTCACTGCTGCTTCTATGGCCGCTGTCGGTGTCATTGACGTGTTGTTCAACACCTGATGGAATGATGAGTTTGGATTTTGCCGGTCATTATCCTCATTAGTATGGTCTACAAGAGAGATGAAATGTAACATTAAAATTTAAGTTAAAAGTTAATGATGGAAAAACAAAAAATCCACCTTTCGTAAAGAGAAGTCGAATAATAAATTTATAATAAAACGAAGGTTGATTGTTTTTTCTGCAGAAATACAGAAGTGGATAATTAAAAACAAAAAACATTTAACAAGATCCTAACGATAGATTCTGGCAGAAGGGGACAACAAAAATAAGTTCATCTTTTGGTTATGAAATTTTTATTTGACACATTGTTGTCACAATACCATTATATATAAATGAAATTTATTTGTTGGTGGTCAAGCAATGTCTATATGCATTTCATTGGTGCTTTACCAAATCATCAGTAGACTTTAACCGCAGTTTTGAAAAGTTAAAAACCTCTTATGTTATGCATATACTTCTGAAAACCATCTGAGAATTCACAATTTGTAAATTACAAACAATTTTCAAAAATCACAATAGAATAAGCATAAAACACCAATGAAATGCATATAGACATTGCTTAACCACCAACAAATAAATTTCATTTATATATTCATCTTTTGGTAATTTAATGCATGGCATATGTTGTTCTTGAACATAAAGAAATATCATATCCTGTCAAGATTCAGAACAGAAAATTGTAGGCTGATTGTTATGCCTACAGAAAAGAAACGCAATGAAGGCAGTTTTATAGAAATATCGCTGGCACAAGTTTATCATATCTGTAGCGTCGACTGTGCGTTTGGGAAAAATGCAAACTGCAGACCAAATACGAATTCTTTAAAAACTTCTTACAATCACAATTTCAAGTAAAACCAATTAAGAACGTTATATTCGACCGGGTCGAATTTTAAATACTTTCCAAGTATTTAAATAGTAAATAAAAACTATATTTTTATTATTACTAAAATTTATATATATTTATGGTATTTGGCTTAAGTAAAGAAGAAGAAAAATTATTTTAATACGGCCGATTTCAATGTGTTGGAAGGAGCATGACTGAGACACCTTTCCGTCAGCATAAAAACTTTTATTAACCTTCGCCTTACCAAAGGTTTTTATATACACCGTTTACCAATACCCACCCGGGTGGTACTGAAGTTTTATGCATGTACTTATGTATGTGCGGTGGATACTATATTACGGATTAAAGTGGATGCTATATTATTAGATATATTGCTATTAAACTTATGAGAAGTCAGCTTTTCATTTTTAAAGTTAATCACAGAAATGGTTCCTTCATGTCTTACTGTTTCCAGGGATCAGCGCTTCTAAGGGAATCGCAACTGAAATATGAACGTATCTGTTATTTTTCCCAAGTAGAATTTCTAAAATCTTGTATTCTTTTCCAAGTTCATAGATGATCGCCAAATAATTATTTTTTTATAGCTCAGCAAGATGGTGTTTAGTCTATCTAAAATTACGAAAAGAGCATTGAGGAGTCACTGATCTTCTCTTTTCTCTTTATATGTGTTGTGAAATGAAGATTTTTATTATAATGTACAATTTAGTTGTTATGTAAGAACGTTGGAAAATAGTCGCAAAGTTTGTTGATATGAGTAGTGAAAATAATTTGCAATATGTATGTATTTTATTATTACTATTTTTACTTTCAAACTAAAAATAATTATTGTATCTTATGTTACTAAAGGCTGTCTCATGAAGAGAGAGAGAATAGTATTTTCTTGGATTGATTGACACTGAGTTAGATTTGGATGGTACTGAGAATTTGTGTGGTGATGATGATGAAGACCAGGATTATATGCCTATTGGAGATGCTGACGATTCTGATATAGAACAGAAGCTTGGCGAAGTAGAGGTGACCGTTGAAAGTGATTGTGATGATGATGATGAATCATGTGCGAGTTTTTTGTATTACGGGACTAAAGACAATGTGAAATGGTATAAGGAGGCGCCAATCAAAAATCGCCAACGATCGATCAGTATTATTCATGAAAACCTTTATATGGGTCCTAATCCAATATCTAAAAATATGTCCAGGGTTGATACATTTAAATGCATTCTCAGTCAAACAAAATGTGAAAATGGTCATCAAGGCTCTTCAACATACTTAAATTAAATGTTTTTATTAGTAAAAAATTTCAATTAATCAGTTTTTATAATAAATAGTTTCATACCCACCCGGGTGGGTATTGGTGAACCATGCAATAAAATTGAAAAAACTTTAAAAACTCCTTAAAAAAAATTTATAATATTTTTTATAAATTCTAAAAGTACAAAAAATTTGTTCAGTGTGTCAAAATTTCTCTTGGATTGGAGAAAAATTAAACAAGTTATTAAAGAAATAAAACCGAAATGGTCACCGTGGGGGTATTGGTAAGGCGAAGGTTAATATTTTATATCAACGTCCAAAAAAGGGACTGAGATAAGTTAAAAATATTTGACATCTTGGGTCACTGTTCCTTTAAGACATTTTTGTGCCCAATTTCAAAACTCTATGCAGAGCAACTCCGGAAAGGACCGTGGCGGAGACATCTAACCTTCGTCTTAGGAGCTTATAAATTAAATTTTTACACTATTTTTCTACGTAATATGCAACTTCACCGTCCACCAAAACAGGCGGGTGCCAAAAATGGACTGTATCATGTTTTCCACAGACGGACGAACGTATGGGCATGGCAAGATCGTCTTAGATTCCATCACTGATCAAGAATATTATTCCTTATGGGGTCCAATTCTATGTTGTTGGCTTCACTCTGGTAAGGGCCTTGGGGAGACAACTCATCTTTGCCACAAAACATTAAAATATAAATTTTTGGCTTAATTAAGTGAAAAATATATTTTTTTTGATATGGTCATTTAGGGTGTAAGGAGGCAGGGTAGATGACGATCAAGTAACGTGTCAGCTTCGTCATAAAAACCTAAAAATTTTATTCTTAGTCTTAAGTAGTACCATTTGTTAACATTTTACACAATTTTTGAATATAATATATTATATCAACGCCCACTATTGAAGGCGGGATTCAAAAATGTATTTTTCTGACTTTATGAAAAAATTAAAATATATATCATTTGCTTAATAAAATTACAAAAAAAAAAAAAATTATGTTGTTTTTTAGCGGTTGGTTAAGTTCTGCTTAAGGGAAATTTTTTTCCCCTCTAGCCCGATTCAGCCCATTTACGAACTTGACCTATACTATCCTTCAAAATGTCTACAAAATTTCAAGGGACTGGCTTTTTTTGTTTGGACTGATTAGTGATTGCCACAGACTTATGGACACAGCTAGATCGTCCTCGTTTATAAAGAAAATATATACTGTATGGGGTTGTAGATGGATATTTCGCTGCGTTACACATGGAATGACAAAATGAATATACCTCTTTCTTTTTTCTTTCTTGGACCAGCACTCAGGGGATGATCCCTACATATGCAGTGCATTCCGCCGGAACTAGAAAGGAGGGGATAGTATTGAGGGGACAGGTGAGAAGATAGAGAATTTTTTGTAGCTATTTCAAACTTTTTACTTCGTCGACTAATTTTTTGCTACAGGACCAACGAAGGGGGCAGCTGTTATCTTGCTTTTAGTATATGATAGCGTCAGTCGCTGCCAATTTTATGTTCAGTGACTATGCCTTCATCATTGAAACAGGCTGGCAACAACTAACACAACCACGCACTAATGCTGATCAGAAGAATTCAACACAATATTTCATGACTCAGCGCGGGCTCGAACTCACGAACCTCCGCTTCATAGTGTTGTGTTCTATTACCTCAGCCAACAGCACCAGAGTATAATGATACGGATTGCGAGTATTTCCAAAACATGTGTTTGGTTTCCTTGATAACTTTTTAATGAGAAATGTTTATGTTATCCCATTACTTCGTTAATAATGTAGAAATTGTTGTTGTTTTTTTAATTTTTAAACGTAATCCAATGCATGTGGCTGTTTAATATGCTGTAGCTCAACTTACTTATTTATAGCACATTTATTAGTAAAATTTATCAAAGATTTCCTTCCCGTTGCTGTGCAACTAAGATGATTACACTAAGTTTTTTGTAATGCGATATTCCATCAGAAGTACAAATTTGTAAGTTAAGTTTTTCTCTACACTAGCGGATTGTTTAAAGAAGCTGCTGTTGTGCGCGTGCTAGTATTTATTTTTGTTTGAGCAAAAATAATTTAAAAATCTTCTTGCTTTCATTTTATTCCATTCACTGAGCTGCTTAAAATTTATCGCGCTTTTTATGTATTTAAAGGATTATATTTTTTTCAGAGTAATTAGATTTCATCGTTGATTTTAAAATTAAGTTTTTAGGTGCGGTGAAAATAAAGGAAAAACATACATAAGAAAATGTAAAAATTTAATTTAATTGAAACAGTTCTTCCCACATGAAATTATTTCAAGGCTTCATATTTAGAGTTCGGTTTTCTCACAAGGATTTGTATTTTTTTTAACTGCTTGTGTCTGTATTTCTATGGATTTTTTCTTTTATATGTCTTGATAGCTCTGTTCTCTCTCTTTCCCTTCTCTAGCTAGTTCGTTTATCTTTTACTCTTCTATTTAATTTTTCTGGGCGTGAAAATTTCGTATTGGAATATATTAAGGAACAAATTTCCATCTATCAATAGTGACAATCAATTTTGGAAAATAATCGAAATGTCTTAGCTTAAGAGCTCATAAAATAGAAAGAACAAAATAATTTTTCGCCAAGATTAAAATATTTATTTATGTATGAATTTTTATTAGTCGAACTTTTCTTATGTAAATTGTTATTATTTTTCAACGTGCTCAAGTTCAAATCTGCATGACAGCAAATCATTTCTTTTCAGTACTGACCCGTTCTGCTCGTTTGATGATTTTTGAAGATATTCTTAACATTCCAATCTTAATATAAATAAATAGAATTTGAACAAATTCAGTTATTAATAAAATAATAACAAAAAAAATTATTTGCAGTCTTGCAGATTTGAACTTGAGCCCGTTGAAAAAAAATTTACAATAGCCCAATTCACAATCCTGTGCAAATGGTCTTGCATTATAGCATTTGCAAATTAAGAGAGTATTTGAGAGCATTTTCAATGTATTTTGTTGGTGTAGAGTACAATTATTTTGCTCATGCTACGATGCTAGACTACTTGCTCGAGATTGTGAACTGGGCTAATATTTATTTATATTTATGGCATTTGTTAACAATACAATTGCAAATTTATCATCACTTAGTTAATCGGAAAGAGCAACAGAGAACTTCACTTAGTGCAGTGAAATAGACTACAATCTAAGGCAGCAATATAACCCACAACATCCACACTAATAGACTACCACAGTACACACTAGCCTACCGGACCACTCAGGAAAAACATGTGTATCGTATCGAAAATCGAAGAGGATAAAAATATAGACCGTGCGAAAAGTTTTTGAAATTACTCTGTGGGAAAAAGGATAAAGGCAGTACTGCCAAAAATAAGTGTGAGAAGAAAAATTATTACAGGTACGTCCAATTCACCAAACGACTACAAACTGTCTAATAAAACGGTGACAAATAGATGGTGTCTCTGAGAAGAGCGCGTTGTGTGTAAGAAAAGTAAGTTTTAAGACTCCAATAAGATTCTTTGCCTTCTCCTGTAAACGAACGAATAACTTTCAACTATACTTTGAAACACATATATGAGAGTTGTACTACAGTTTCGTTTAAGAGTTATTTCTCCCTAGGATTTCAAATTATTGGGAGTCAACTGTTTTAATTTTGGAGCAAACCCCCAGGTTGCCATAATTGTAAATCAAATTTTCAATTTTATTATACCCTTCACAGAAAAGTGAAAGGGTATATATAGATTTATCATTCCATGTGCAATTTCCTCAATATATAGGACCTCATAAAGTATAAATATTCTAGATCCTTATGAATAGCGATGATGATACGGACATCCGTACGTGAAATCAGGTTTTCCCAAGCCCCCAGAAGAGCTAGAGACTTCCTTCTTCATTCGACTGATGTATTGAAAATGAACTTAAATAGGGTAGTATTGAAATTCAAAAAAATCCGAAATAAGGTTCCAGAGCTGAGAAGTTTACACTTATTTCTGGACGCAAAATTAACTACCACAAACAAATCATTTAATTGTTTTTTTTGTTAATTAAATCTATTTCATACTTTGGGAAAAATTAAATTTGTATTTAAAACTAAAAAAATAAATTTTTTTCCAGGGATGGGAAATTGGAATTTTTTTGTAAATGCAATATTTTGTAGTACATGAAAGTGGCCAAATGGTTACAAATTTTAAGTTCTTCTTAAATAAAACTATTTTATACCTCATCAAGAGTTGCATTTGTAAAAAAAATTCCATTGCATTGGTAAATTCAATTTCATGGTTGGAAAATTAAAATTTTTTGTTACGTAAAAGTAACCAAATAAGTTCCTAATTTTTATTTGTTGTTTTTTGTTGAGCTAAACATTTTTTATACTTCAGGAAAATTTACATTCGTGTAAAAAATTAAAAAGATTAAAAAGTAGATTCCAGAGTTGGAAAATCGAAATTTTTTTTTACATACAAGTAACTAAATGAGTTCCTTATTTTGGGTTTTTTGGTGAATAAAATCTATTTTCGGTTTTAGAAAGAAAGCAGAAGCACTTCTGTGAAGGGTATTTAAGATTCGGTACACCCGAATATAGCAGTTTTACTTGTTTTCTTTATACGTATTCATGTTGAAATTGCGTGTTGTTGATTGTGGACTTAAAATACGTAGCAATCAGTTAATGGATGCGGTATCGAATTTTTCTGATCTGCAGTAGCTCATTATTTATTGCCTTCGATTAACCCTATCATATGCTAAAGAGCGCACAACAGCACCCTCTTTCTTTGGTGTGGAGTGCTAGTCCAAGTAAAACAGAATATATATGGAAAATGGAAAACTGCTCTTATTATACCCTCCAAAAAAGAATTTGGAGGGTATATTCACTTTGTCATTCCGTTTGTAACGCATCGATATATCCATCTCAGACCCCATAAAGTATATATATTCTTTTTTTTTTTCTTGGACCAGCACTCAGGGGATGACCCCTACATATGCGATGCATTGTGCCAGAACTAGGAAAGTTGGTTATGGGAAGGAGGATAGAGGGAGTAGTGTTTGTGGACGTTCGATTTGAACCTCCCCAAGTTAAAACTGACAGGAAAGACCTCTGCTGGAGTTTGTTCCACATACGAACCGTTCGGCCAAAGAACGAATTCTCTCTGTAATGCGTGGTGCGATTCACTGACAACTCAACCACAAAAGGATGTGCCCTATGTGAAGAGCGGGTAGCTCGCAGAAATAAACGGTCAGTGATGAAATCTAAGACGATCTGAGCATGTCCGTCCGTCCGTCTGTGGAAATCACGATTCAGTCCAAACGAAAACACTTTTGAAATTTTGTATAAATATATTTTGAAGCTTAGAACAGGTTATGTTCGGAGATGAACTAAATCGGGCAAGAGGGAAAAAAGTTCCCCTTAGAAGAACTAAACCATCTCTGAAAAAACATCATTATTTTAAAAGTTTTTTGGTTATTTTGCTAGGCAAATGATATATTTTTGTGTCAAATACGGTCCAACGCCTTAAACTTGGACTCATATAATATAAAAAATATATTTTCGGACCCCGCCCACTTTAGTGGGCGTTATTATATGCAAATATAGAATAAAAATTTAACAAATTGTTTTACTTAAGCCAACATTCCTTAAAAATAAAATTTTTAAGATTTACTGACGAAGCTGAGACGAAACCTGGTACTACTCTGCCCTATCCCCTCCTCCCCCTTCAATGACCCTAACAAAAAAAAAATTTATTTTTGTATACAATTATCCCAAGCATTTATTTTTAGAGTTTTATAACTTCCGATTTCTGCCCTACCCCTTCCTCCCCCTTCACCCCGGTAAATGACCCTATCAAAAAAAAAATTAAAAATTTTAATTTAATATATAATTATCCAAAGCATTTATTTTTAGAATTTTATGACAAAGGTGAAATGTCTCCCCCACAGCCCTTGCCAGAGCGACCCCGCCAAAATACAGTTTTAATACCCTCAAAAGAGAATTGGACCCCATAAAGTATATATATTCTTGATCAGTGATGAAGTCTGAGCAATGCCCATACGTTCGTCTGTGGAAAACATGATTTTGTCTATTTATGAACTTGGCCCCCTTTAGTGGGCGTTGACGTACGATATTATATAAAGGAACTCTGTCCCACCAAGTTAAACGTTTTAAATTCACTTGCTAAATATTTGGAGGGTATTTAAGATTCGACCCGGTCGAATATAACGTTTTTACTTGTTTTTATTTTCCGACTGCTATAACTTTCGGTCATTGAAGTAGTTATTTGAGCCCTACAAAAGAATCGAGAACACCAATTGATCACATATATAATTTCGGAGTTTTTTTTAGATTCACTTTTTTCGAATTTTTTCGTTTAATAAATAAATAATTAATTAGGACTCTACTATTATATTTATTTATTTTTGTTTGTTTTTTGCAAAATTTAGGGAAAAGAATCAGCACGTTTAAAATTAAAAATGTTTGTGTTAAAGAACAGGTTCCCAAATAAATAAAGTTACAGTATAAAAAATATATTTTTATGCAAACACTTTCTGTAGAAACTGTGCACATAATTTACTTCAAAAATTTTATATATTACGAGCATATTTCATTTCACACAATTTTTACTTACCTTGATAGTCATCATCTGTAACGAAGCTATTATAAGTACCGCGATTGTCGCTCGTTTTATGTGTTCCCCTAAAAACATTATCCTTAGCAATGCGATAAGTTCGTTTAGCTTTTTCAAAAGTTTCTCTTAACAAAGTCCCACAATGGATGTCCTCTTTATTGTCATCTTCGGCTTTGACATCCGTATCAGCATTTCCTAGAGATTTTGAAGACTTGTCAGTTTTCCTATGAACGCTGTCGCTTAAAGGCGCCTGATAATGAGGGCTGTTGTCATTTATCATATCATTATCGTTTAAATTTTCATTATTTATAGAATCATTCAATCTTGTGGGTAAAATATTGTCGCTTTGATTTTTACGGTTTGTTTCCACTTGAAAATTTATTGCTCTAAAAGTATTTTGTATGCCATTTGCTGGCTCTATAGCTTCTGCAGTATTCGACAAATGATTTAAATTAGATTGCGTAGGTGTAGAGTAGCTTCTATTCTTGGCATGTGGTACTGACTTCTTGTAGTCCTGTATATGACTGCTAACATATTTTGGTTTTTGTAACGTAGGATGTTCAGTTTCTCTTTTATTATTTTTTATCGTAAATGCCTGCTGCAGATGATGAGTATCGGATATGTACTTGTTGCTTCCTGTGCTGCTGTTATTAATATTTATGTAAAACGGATAAACATCCGGCTTTGATTGGAAGTTTTTAATAGCTTCAAAAGATTTGTCACTGGAAGTTGATGAAGTTTTCTGGGGATTGCGGTAGATTGTTGCTGGCGTTAATATTTTGTCATTATTTCCGCCATGTCGGCGCATATTGTTGCTATTTATGGAAGTATAAGTATTATTATTGTTGTATTTGTATTGGGGGGTATGTGTCGTCAATTGGTTTCTTGTAGTTACATTTTGGCGAAAAGTTGTAGCAAATGGCCTTGCTATTGACTGCGGCAGTGTTGGTGTTAATGCTGTGGGTGGTGCTGGCAACCAAATGTGGTCGTTCATTATTGGCCGCCAGTTATCCTCAGTAACCGCAAAATCATCTGCGTTTTGAATTTTTTTGCTAAGACTAATACCTGCTCCGTTGCTTAATATTAACGTGGGATTTAATGCGATAATTATTGAATAGAACAGCAATTGTTGCAACATATTTCTTTTTGTGAAATGTGTTTTGTGAATTAATTTCAAAGGAACTTGTAAAATTTATTTTTATTTCTTTATTTCTATGTGGTCACTTTTCCTTTTTTTTAGTACTTTCTCGTTTTTCGTTTAATCCACTTAAAGGTGATCATCATCCGTTTATGGTTTACACGCAAATATTCATTTTCACTCTTGGGTCAAGTATTTTATAAAAAATTTATCTAAGCTTTTTTAGGTTTCTAAAACTGCCTTTTTATTTTATTTTGTTTGTTTTTTTTTTTGCGCCATAAATTGTTTTCTTATTTTAGTCATTACAATTTCAAAGTATTATTAGCTCTGTTGTAGTTGACTGATTTTAATGTTTATTTACCTGTAAATTAACCAAAGAGTAAATAGTCATGTTGCACTGAAACTGAGTCAAAAAAAAAAAAAACACGAGCATAAGAAAAGCAACTTCTTGAAGGAATTAAAACGGGCAAGAACGAACTGTAAGTTGACTTATTTATTTATTTTTTTTGTACTAAATTGTACTAAAAATGTTATTTGAAATTAAATATGCTTTTTACAACCTTAAATTTTGAAACTCTCTATTTGAATGTTAGCAAACATTCGTACCAAATTTTCCACATATTATTTTGAACCAATTATATGTTTTTTATAAAATTCGATTAAGATTTTTAGACTAGTTGTTCGAATTTTTGTTTAAACCAAAAAGACAAACATGATAAATATTCCAAGACAAAAAAGAAATCAACATGAGTTTTAATTATCCAACCTATACAGCAGAGCGGAACAGCTGTTTTCGAAAGCCGCTACACCTTCATAATCAGCGTGCATGTGTATGTGTCACCATTTATGTCTATTAATTTTTTGTAACGGATTTAAATTTGAACCACCGGTTATTTTGAATCTAGCCATACTTATGCCATTTTATTCTTTCACAAAATTCAGAATATTATCTTCACTAAACGAAATGAACCGATTTGCGCCTAAGCAACTTTGGGTATTATTAGAAATTTATTGAAAAACAAAGACAATTGGTCGGAAAGCGATTTTTGGATTTTCTCAAAAAAGTAAATTTTACCGGATGAAGCTAATTTTTATCTCGGTGGGTATGCTAATAAACAAAATTGACGTATTTTGGAGTTCAGAAAACCCATTCGGGGTCTTAAAGAAGCCAAAGCACCTCTTACGAGTGACTGTTTGATGCGGCTTGTGGTATGGAGGCATCATTGGCCCATATTTCTTTGAAAATATGGCCAATGGAGACACCTATTGTACCATGATAACCGAATACCTTCGTGGTATGGATGTTGACGATGTTTGGTTTCAACAGGATGGTGGAACTTGCCACAGCTTTCATGCCACAATCGATTTATTGTGATCATTTCATTAGCGGAAATCCTGATGTCATTTGGACCCCAAGAAGCTGCGATTTGACATCATTGGACCATTTTCTCTGCGGCCGTCGTTAAAAGCCAGAGATAATTGAGCATCTGAAGGCCAATACAATCGTACGTGATGCCATTGCCGAGATACGACCCCATAAACTCGAAAAAGTAGTCGAAAATTAATCCAATCGAATGGGCTGCTGTATTTCTTCTTCTCAATGAAATAGTATTTCTCCTCCAACTGGAATTGACAAAACAATAACTAAATAATAAGAAATAAATTTGGCAAAATTTCAAACCGTTCTTTTTTTTGTTGAATTTCTAAATTTAAACTTTTAAATGGCCCACCCTATATAATATTTATGTCGACACATCACCAAAATGCTCACACTTATATTTCTAGTTCTTCATCAAACTTGTCAAGAAGAAGTTATTTCAGAGCTCTTACTCCTTCATATCTGACAAAATCCTTATGTAGTACGTATTTTAATAATCGTATGTGAACAGCTGTACAGTCACTCTCTTGTTATTATCTCTATCAGTTAACCTGTCAATTATACCTGAGCATAAATGTAGGTGGTCAAATTAAAATATATGTAAAACTCTGTAACAGTCAACTCAATCTGGAAGATATTCTTCTTTTATGATCGCAGGCCAAGTTAGATGATTAACATGCACTGAAAGAAATTTTAGTTGGATCGTCAGGCTTACGAATCTATAAATAACAGATTGCAGATTTGAACTTGAGTCCAAAGAAAAATTCTTAGCTTAATAATAAAATTAAAAGTTTGTCAAATAAAATTTAAATTTTTTTATCTCGAACCAGCATTCAGGGGATGACCCTTACATATGCTGCTGTTACTCTGCTTTTTAGTACATGATCGCGTCAGTCGCCGCCAATTATGTTCAGTGATCAGTGACTATGCCTTAATCATTGAAACGGGCTGACAGCAACTCACACAACCATGCACTAATGCTGTTCAGAAGAATTCAACACGGTATTCATGCCTTAGCTCGGAGTTGAACTCAGGACCTTCTGCTTGATAGTCTCGTGTTCTACTACTTCAGCCAACAGAACCCTCATGTAAAAGGTTCTGAGATATGTCAAACTTAAAATAATGATGTAAAACAAATTCTTTCTGAACTAATTGACTAGACCTTTATATTCACATCTCTAGTCTTGCTAAGAAAGTTTGGGTAAAAGGTTTCCCAGTAAAATCAACATAAAAACTATAAAAAAAAAAAAAATATATATATATATATATATATATATATATATATATATGTATATATATATATATATATATATATATATATATATATATATATATGTATATATATATATATATATATATATATATGTATATATATATATATATATATATATATATATATATTAATTGTAAATATGTGTTCGTATATGCATTAGAATCCAGCAGTAAATTATATATCTTTTTGTTTCAAATTATTCTCTCACTGTATATCTTGATTAACGTTTCATGTCGTTTAGGTGATCGTTCATCCATTAAAATACAAAATAGTTTCAAATTACAGTATTTCTTTAACTCTGCTTCGTATTAGCACGCTTTTAAACATTTTACAATTTCCCACCTGTTCCAACATTTTGTAGGCGACTGCTAAACAGTGTTGCCATTATATGATTTACAAATCATTAAAGAAAAAAATTTTGGTGTTGCGGTCAAAATATTTAAATATATAAAATATATGAGAGAGTAAAAGCAAAACTGCCATAGGAAAAAAGAGTACAGTAAAAGAACTAGTTAAGTATTATTTTATGCATTTTGAAATTTCCACCTCTACTTAAAGGAATTCGAAAAATTTATTATAAATTAAAAATTCTTTATTAAGAATTCCTATAATAGTTTCAGAAAACATAAATGTGCACATTTCGTCTTGAAACGTTCATTCTTTTTTTTATACCCTTCAAAAAAGAATTGGTGGGTATATTCACTTTGTCATTCCGTTTGTAACGCAGCGAAATATCCCTCTAAGACCTCATAATATATATATATATATATATATATATATATATATATATATATATATATATATATATATATATATATATATGAATATATATATATTCTTGTTCAGTGATGAAACCTAAGACGATCTAGCCATGCCCGTCCGTCCGTCTGGGGAAATTACGATTCAGTTCAAACAAAACTAGGCAGGCCCTTGAAATTTGGTACAAATATTTTCTGAAGGTTAAGTTCGTAAATAGTCTAAATCGGGCCAGAGGGAAGAGAGTTCCCGTTGGAAAAACTAAACCACCCTCTAAAAAACAACACAATTTTTAAAGTTTTTTTTTTAAATTGTTAATTTTTTTTTTTTTGTAATTTTGTTAAGCAAATGATATATTTTTAAGTCAAAGAAGGTCCAAAGTGTTGAAGTTGGAGCCAGATAATTAGGAAAATCCATTTTTGAACCCCACCCTCTGTAGTGGGCGCTGACGTAATATGTTATATGCAAACTTAGTGTAAATATTCCTTAAGAATAACATTTTTAAGCTTTTATGACGACGCTGAAACGTAACCTGATGCTTCTCTGCCCTACCCTCTCCTCCCCCTTCGCCCCCTTAATGATCCTATAAATTTTTTTTTTTGTTATACTTAATTATCCCACAAATTTATTTTTAGTGTTTTATGACAAAGGTGAAATGTCTCCCTCCCCCACAGCCCTTGCCAGAGTGACCCGCCAAAATACAGTTTTAATACCCTCCAAAAGAATTGGACTCCATAAAGTATATATGATCTTGATCAATGATGAAGTCTTAAGACGATCTAGCAATGCCCATACGTCTGTCTGTGGAAAACACGACAGAGTCTATTTTTGAACCCCGCCCCTTTAGTGGGCGTTGAAGTTATATATTATATAAATAAATAGTGCAAATACTTTACAAATTGTATTCCTTAAGCCTGCACTTCTTAAAAATTATAGTTTTGATATTTTATGACGAAACTGAGATGTTCACTGATCTTCCGCTAAGGGTAAAGAATCAGAAAATTGCGCTGTGGAACATCCTAAAGCAGTAGAATCATATCAAAATTAAGTCATCTTGAAAAAAACCAAACCGAGGAGAAGACGCGTTTTGACAAAGTACAATAGCCTCCTATCCAAAAAATAAATAAATGGGCATGTACCGCTGAAAACAACTTTAATTAAGGCAGAAAATGAAAATATTTCCAATATATAGTTTTTTTTAATAAAAAAAATGGTTTTAGACATTCCAACAACATATTCCAAGATTTGGCAACATTGATGTTTTTAACTACATCATTTTTTCTTGTAATCTTTTATGGCTGTTTTTTTATGTCCGATTCCCACAGAGATGGAAAGAAACTGTTTTGTTAAGAATCTAAAGTTTATGTATATTTTATTCATGCCCTTCATAAAGATAATCCTCGAAATTTTTAGCAATAAAAAAAAATAATAATTGAAAAAGATTTCAAAAACAAACTTAAAAAAAAGTGTAGAAAACACTTTTGTGCTTTTAATTATGTCGCAATAAAAAACATTTAATTAAGTCTATTTTAAGACAAAATATTTATTAACTTAACTGAAGCAAAAAAGAAAGTTAATCTCTTGCAGGAATATTTCACTGAAATGAAAGGAGTACCCAAGGGAGCGTTGTAACCAGCTGCTGTATGCGTAAAATGTTAAAAAAAATTGTGTTTGTATTTATTTACAATAGAAAATATCAACAACAGATTTATGAGGTTTATAGTTCAAAACAGTAGGTAGACGAGGTATTTTATAGACTATTTTTTTACGATAAATTAAATTTGATGAAGGTAAAGAACAGTAGAACTGCTAACAAATGACACAGTCCTAAACCCACACACATTGTAGCAGTCTGCTTTGTCGTTATTGTAGCAAATTCGCCTTCTAATCAATATATTAAGTATATTTTGAGGTTCAAATATCAGCATTGCTTGAAAGGACATTGTAATCCAATAATGTAAATAAATAAATAAACAACTAAAGGAAAACAAAATTGCGTATTGTCACTATTCAACTTTTTCCATCTGTCCTGTGTACACTATTGTAATATAAACAGGCGTGCAAAGACGCAGTAATATACATAAAATATATTGGCTTGATCCATTATTACCAATTCACAAATGAACAAGTCAGAACGTTATATTTTACCGGGTCGAATGTTAAATACCCTCCAAATGTTTAGTAAATAAAAAAATTATTTTTATTCTTATTACAATTTACGTTTTTATGGTATTTGGCTTAAGTAAACAAGGAAAAAAATTTTTTTAATTTACGTATTAATATTTTATATTAAGATGCGAAAAAAGGACTGAGATAAGTTAAAATGTTTAGCCTGCTGGGTCAGAATTCCTTGAAGACATTTATGTGTTTAATTTTAATGCTCTTTTTTTATCTTGGACCAGCACTCAGGGGATGACCCTTTATATGCAATGCATTGCGCCGGAACTGAAAACGAGGGGATAGTATTGAGGGCACAGATTAGAAAAGATCAGAACATAGACAGTTGTTTTTGTAGCTATTTCAACCTTTTACTTCGCCGGCTAATTTTTGCTACAGGGCCAACGAAGGTGGGTGCTGTTACTCTGCTTTTAGTACATGATAGTGTCAGTTGCTGCCAATTATGTTCAGTGATCAGTGACTATGCCTTCATCTTTGAAACAGGCTGGCAACAACTAACACAACCACGCACTAATGCTGTTCAGAAGAATTCAGCACAATATTTCATGACTCAGCGCGGGCTCGAACTCAGGACCCTCCTCTTCATAGTCTCGTCTTCTACTACTTCAGCCAACAGCACAAACAGTGTCACTCCGAGAAAGGTCGTGAGGTAAACATCGCAACTTTGTCGTTAAAACGTCAAAATTAAATTTTTGGAACAATTGAATATAGAAACAAGTAAAAACGTTATATTCGAACGGGTCGAATCTTAAATATCCTCCAAATATTTAGTAAGTAAATTTAAAATGTTTAACATTGTGGGACAGAGTTCCTTTATACAATATCGTACCTCAACCCCCACTAAAGGGGGCAGGGTTCAAAAATAGACAATATCATGTTTTCCACAGACGAACGTATTGGGATTGCTAGATCGTTTCAGACTTCATCACTGATCAAGAATATATATACTTTATGGGGTCCAATTCTCTTTGGAGGGTATTAAAACTGTATTTTGGCGGGGTCGCTCTAACAAGGGCTGTGGGGGAAACACATCACCTTTGTTATAAAACCCTAAAAATAAATGTTTGGGATAATTATATACAGAATTAAAATTTTTTTTTTATAGGCTCATTTAGGGAGCAAAAGGGGAGAAGAGGGTAGGGCAAAGTAGTACCAGGTTACGTGTCAGCTTCGTTATTAAAGCTTAAAAATTTTATTTTTAAGGAATGTATGCTTAAGTAAAACTATTTGTTAAACTTTTACACTATTTGTGCAAATAATAACGACCACTAAAGGGGGCGGAGTCCAAAATTTTATTTTTTATTTTATGACTCCAAGTTTAACGCTTTTTTCTTTGACATAAAAATATATAATTTGCTTAACAAAATTACAAAAAAACTTTAAAAATTATGTTGTTTTTTAGAGGTTGGTTTAGTTCTTCTTAGGGGAACTTTTTTCCCTTTTGCCCGATTTAGCCCATTTCCAAACTTAGCCTGTGTCATCTTTCAAGATATATTTATAACAAATTTCAAGAGCCTGAATAGTGATTTCCACAGGCGGACGGACGGACGGAAATTCTCAGATCGTCGTAGATTTCATCACTGATCAAGAATATAAATACTTAATGGGGTCTCTGAAAGTGTTCGCAGTATCGAAATAATATATACAAATACATACGGAAATAAAACATAAAAAGAGTCTATTTTCAATTCTTAGACCTAAAGCCAGAAAAATATTAAAAATTAAGAATTTTAAAACTTATTATTTTTTAATATTAAGATAAGGATTCCTTTATTGGACTCAAGTTCAAATGTGCAATCTGCTGATGAGATGGCGTAGCGGCCTCGAAATCAGTAATGGTCCGTTCTGCTAAATTGATGATTTAAAAAATATTCTAATATTCTACTCTTAATAAAAATTTATAAAAAAAAAATTATTTTCAGATTGCAGAATTGAACTTGAGTGTGAATAAAGGAATTTTTGTCTAAATATTTACACTATTTTTCCATGTAATATGTTATTTCATTTGGAGTTACAAGTTTAATGCTTTTGACCTTCTTCGATATAAAAATATATTATTTGAAGTGTTAATTTTTATCAACGGGCTTAAGTTCGAATCTGCAAGACTGAAAACCATTTTTATTATTTTAATAATAAATGAATTTGTTCAAATTCTATTTTATTAATTTTTTATATTAAAATTGGAATATTAAGAATATTTTTCAATAATCATCAAAAATTAACACTTTACATAAGAAAGTTCGACTAATAAAAATTCATACATAATTTATAAATATATTATTTGCTTAACAAAATTACAAAAAAAAAATTCAAAGTTGTGTTGTTTTTTAAAAGTTGGTTTACTTCTTATTAGGGGAACTTCTTTCCCTCTTGCCTTATTCATCCGATTAACGATCTTGACCAGTGGTATCCTGCAAAATTCATCCATACCAAATTTCAAGGGTCTGGCTCTTTTCTTTTGGACTGTAGCCTGATTTCCACAGACGAACGGACGGATGGACGGCCATATCTAGATCATCTAAGACGATCATGAATATATTATCATATATTCTTTATGGGGTATAAAAGCGATCTTTCGCTGAGTTACAAACGAAATGATAAAGTGAATATAACCTCCAAATCTTTATTGGAGGATACAAAAATATATTGCAAACCTATATAACGGAAGTCTCGATATCGACATCTGGACGATATGTTGGATTGGACTATAATCATATATATATATATATATATATATATATATATATATATATATATATATATATGATAGTCATGAGAAGACAGATGAAAAAATATGAGAAGATAGAGAAATTTTTTTTAGCTCGTTCACCCTTTTACTTCGCCTGCTAATTTATTTGCTACAGGGCCGAGGATGGATGGTGCTGTTTCCCTCCTTCTTAGTACATGATAGTCTTATACGCCGCCCGTCATTATTTAGTGGCCAGTGCTGATATGCCTTCATCACTGTAACAGGCTGACAACGCCTAATACAACCATGCCCTAATGCCGATCATTAGAATTCGGCAACATATTCATGACTAAGAGCGAAGCCGAAGTCGGAACTTTCGAGTTCATAGTCTCGTGTTAACGACTTCAGTCGTAGGGCAAATTACGGCATTCGATATCGATCGAAATTTGTATTTAAATTGTATTGAAATTTCGATCGATATCGAATGCGGTAATTTCGGCCCCTGTCAAGGCTGTCATCTGAAGTATCATTTATCTAGGGAAATGGTTCTGATTTGTGAACATTGATTTTTGTGCAACAGAATAACATGACCAATTTTCAAACATTACGGTGATGTTGTGGCCCTTAGACTTGACCCACTGTGCAAACAATTGAAAATATTAGAAAGAAATTTAAAAAGGCTAGAAAAATTATTGCTGTAGTCAAGCCAGTTCTTCATCTCAATATGAGACCAGACGAAAATATTTCTTCTATTAATGAAATTCGCTTTTGATTGATAATCCGAATTTGTCGACTCTAGGGAGTCCCGAGCAAGTGGGCACTATGATAACCTAATTTTTTGTGCTGCAAACCAAACTTATGAACTAGATGTTATCTGGTTAAAACAGGATCATGGCATGTGAAAAATTTTCAGAACGGGTAACTTCAAATTTTGGCATCCAACATGATACGATTTGATGCCTATAGACCTTTTTGGTGGTACACTTCAAAACTGTATGTGTATTTTATTTAATGTTATTCTAACTCTGTGCCACAGATCTCAATTTTCCAAATATCTAAAGCTTTTATTCACAATATTGATATCATTTATTTCAAATATTATTTGTTCAAAAGCTTTAAATGAATTTTTAATGGAATTAGCTGCTATTAGTGTTTGTATGGAAATAAATAATTTTCCTTTATTTTCCCCACTTATATGCCATGGTAGCAAATTTTTATTTTCTTCACATAATATGTAAAATACTTGCGACACACACATATAGAAAATATTTTACACAAAGTAAGTTACTTAAATAACCAAAACAAAAAAAAAAAAACAACAAAAAAATCAATGTAGCTGGAATTAAAATAATGCTGTATGAGAAACAAAATTTGTAATTAAAATAAAAAAACTTTTTTCTTTCGGAACGACTGCCAAACTTAGAGGAAGAAAAAAAAAAAGAAAGCATTTTTTATGGTTGTTTAATTTCGAAAGTAGACTCCAATAATGAGCGAATTCTATTTTGTGTTACATGAAATTGTTATCAGTCTGTAGACTCTTGATTTGTATCGCCGTCTGTCCATAAACATTAAAATGACATAATTAAAAGGCAATTAAAGAAAAAGTAGTACAAAAAGGTGGACATAAAACTTTTACGCTTGCCTAGATCAATAATTAAAATTCCATTTAAATGGGTCAGTGGCAAAATAAAATCAATTTGAAAATTATTATTGATCAAAAACCAAAATACATGTTGAAATGAAACTTTTACCAGAATTCATGCTGGTTTTTGGACTGCCATTTCAATTGATTTTCCCCAATGTGTTTCAAAACACAACATTAAATCGAGAGAACAAGACATGATGTTTATACACGAAATTTAGAAATTTACATTTTGGAAGGTAATTTTACACAGGGTAAAACATGTGAAAATGCCAAACGTTGCCACCAATATAAACTATTGTGTTCATGTCGACCACCAACTATTAGTTTGACTTCTCATACTCGTTCTATTTCTTTTTATATTCGAAAAAGAAACTTTCAATGTCATGCTTTGTTTTATCTGATTAAGTTAAATGTCATCAAAAATGTTAGATTTTTAACACTTTATTTAAAATGCATGTTAATTGATACGAGAAATGGTTGGTGGTAAAACAGATACACATGAGAGGTGCCAATATAAATCGCTGACGACACACATATCGTCAAACAGTAATTCGTATGTAAATAATTTGAACATTAAATCCAGTTTGTCTGTATTGAAATTCGTTTTGCATGATTATAATCTTTATTCTACTTATTTTGTTTGTCTGCTGTGCATCACATACAAATAGGAAAAGATGCACACTAGAGTACAGCACAATACGAATTTCGCATGTGCGATCTATAATTGTCGTGAAAAATTTTGTGTGCAAAATTTGCAAAAATAATTTGATTTCTTTTCTAGAAAACAACTCTAAGTTTTTTTGCAATTTTTTAATGAAAAATTAATAAATTTATTGGACATTCGTCCACTATTTGTTACGAAAATTAATGTAACATATATTTTTTTAAACTCCGACCAACTGTAAAATTTTTAGAGCAAAATTGAACAAGAATTTTAGGTACATTCACTTTTTCATTCCGTGTGTAACAGAGCGAAATATTCCCCTAAGACCCCATAAAGCACATATACTCTCGATCAGGGGCCAAATTACCTCTCTCGATATCGATCGAAATTTCAATACAAGTTAAATACGAATTTCGATCGATATCGAATGCCGTAATTTGCCCTCAGAGATGAAATCTAAGACGATATCCGTCCGACTGTAGAAATCATGCTTCAGTCCAAAGGAAATGAATCAGACCCTTTAAATTTAGTATAGATAAGTTTTTAAGAATAAGCCAAATACCATAAAAATATAAATTTTAATAAGAATAAAAATGGAGGTTTTATTTACTAAATATTTGGAGGGTATTTAAGATTCGAACCGTTCTTGTTTTATTTTAAGAATTTGAATTAGATTTTAGTTTTGATGGCGCGTGGAACAATTAGAATATTTTTTATAATCATCAGACTAACAGAATGCATCAGTATTGTTTTTGACGCCAATACACCATCTCATTAGCGTTCATCATTAAGTTTTTACACTTTCATAAAATATACATCCATGTTTATGAAAAAAAAAATACTGATAAATTGGGAAAAGCTTCACTTGAGAATTTCTCTCCTTATTTCAGAAGAGTTGAGAACATCTTAACGCCGTCGTAAAAGCTTAAAAATTAAATGTTAACTTTCTGTTTTCTTCTGTTCATCAATGACCTACCAGAAGCAATAAAATACTGTAATATATTGATGTATGCGGACGACGTAAAAATATGGTGCGAAATAAAACATACATCTGATCAACAGTTCTTGCAGAATGATTTAAACAATTTGTATACTTGGTGTAAACTAAACTTAATGCAATTAAACTTGAACAAATGTAATCATATGCAATTTTCAAGATCACACAGCCCTGTTCACAATTATAACCTTGATGGTTATAATTTAAATACGCTTCACGAAGTTATGGAGTTGGGAATTTTACTCGATAATAAACTTAATGTTGTCCAACACATTACTATGACTGTTAATAAATCCCGAAGTATCCTTGCATTCATTAGAAGATGGGCAAAACAGTTTAATGATCCTTATGTCACTAAAACATTGTATATTGCATTAGTTCGGCCAATTTTAGAATATGGTAGCATAATTTGGGATCCACTGTATAACGTTCATATTGAACGTCTTGAATCCGTTCAAAAACAATTTCTAATTTTCTGCCTAAGAAACGTTGATAGAAATCGGATGGCACTTCCATCATACTTTACGAGATTAGCTGAAATTACTCTCCCTACTTTAAAGAGCCGGAGAACAATGCTCAACACCTCTTTTATGGTAAATCTTTTCAGTGGTAACATCAACTCCGAATTTTTACTGAACAACGTATGTTTCAATATTCCTCAACGTTCACTTCGTTCTTTTAACCCACTGTATGTTGCAGCTTGTCGTACTAACTATGAAATGTCAGATCCTCTTAGAAAACTATGTACTTGCTTTAATGAAATGAATCATTTTATAGATTTTTCGCAGAACCTTTGTATCATCAAACGTAACGTCATATGTTTTTTTAATCATTAACTTTTACTATATTCTATAAATAGCGCAATATATAATTTATATTAATTTAATTTATTTATATACTATTCTGCTTAAATAGTCTGTAAGGAAATTGTCCATAGACTAATTTAAATAAATAAAATAAAATAAAAATAAGGAATGTAGACTCAAGGAATACCATTTGCTAAATATTTACACTACTTTTCGATGTAATATTTTACTTCAACGCCTACTAAAGGAGGGCGGGGTCTAATAAAAGATTTTTCTGATTTTCTGGCTGCAAATTCAACGGTTTGGATATTCTTTGACAAAAAAATTTAGAATTTTCTTAGCAAAATTGCAAAAGAAAAAATTAAAAATTATGTTGTTTTTCAGAGGTTGGTTTAGTTCTTCTTGGGGAAACTTTTTTCCCTTTGGCCCGACTCGGCCCATTTACGAACTTGACCTGTGATTGTTTTCAAAATATATCTATACCAAATTGCAAGGATCTGGCTCTGTTCGTTTGGACGATTTCCACAGAGGGCGGGCATGGCCAGATCGTCTTAGACTTCATCACTGATCAGGAATATAAATACTTTATGGTGTAGACTGATAGTGCGTTACATACGGGATGGTAAAACGAATGTGCCCTCCAATTTTTATTATTTTTTGGATGGTATAAAAATTATTTGCGAATTCGCAGATTCGAACTTAAGCCTGAATAAAAAAATTAAAATTTAAAAGTGTTTCCACGGAAAATGACCCCTCAAAAATAAAATCTTTTATATTGTCTTGACGTGACGTTGACAAATAGTTGCAGAATAAAGGCGATTATCTTTATTAGTTAAAACTCCCAGAAATATGCAAACGTTTCTTACTACAACTATTTATGCTAAGAAGAGTCGAAGGGCCTTAGCGATAGAGATTTAGCTTTAGCGAGTTACAGAATGCAGTCACAGCAACTACGAAAATATAAAATAAACCCCCAAAAATATACAGAAGTGTATGTTTTTATCTTGGACCAGCACTCAGAGGATGACCCCTACATATGCAGTGGATTGCGCCGGAACTAGAAAGGAGGGGATAGTATTGAGGGGAAAGATGAAGAAAGATGAGAAGATATAGCATTTTTTGTAGCTATTTCAACCTTTTTACTTCGCTGGCTAATTTTTTGCTACAGGACCGACGAAGGAGGGTCCAGTTACTCTCCTTATTAGTATATGATAGTGTGAGTCGCTGCCAATTATGTTCAGTGACCAGTGACTATGCCTTCATTATTGAAAACAGGCTGGCAACAACTAACACAACCATGCACTAATGCTGATCAGAAGAATTCAAGACAATATTTCATGACTCAGCGCGGGGTTGAACTCAGGACCTTCCGCTCTACTACTTCAGCCAACAGCGATAGAGTTTCGGCTTTTGCGAATTACGGAATATGACTGCTGGTAACAGTCAACATTTTATATTCATTTTACGCATACACAACCCTTTAAATTGTACTATTCTGTCCCATTGTGCATTGTCGCACGCATAGCGTGTGCCAATAAAATACCATCATTCATGGGATGTTATTATGGTTTTAATATATGCATTGAAGCTTGAAATTCGCACTTATACGAGTGATACTCGAAGCATTGCAAGTAGCCAGTGGCAAAAAAGTGTACCACTGCCACGACACAAACCATGTGCGTACATGTGGATGTATGTATTCATACGTATACTAGTTCATATTATTTTCTTATTATTTTTTTTATTTACTCTTTTTTTCTTCTGATGAACAAATTTGCATGACCGGCAGCCTCGCATGTGTAGTTCACAGCACATTTGATTCGCTTTATTCGGATTTGTTAGCTGGTATATATTCTTATAGCTTTTTCTCAAAGCCATAACAAATTAGTAGTCCAGTTATTTGTGCGTGCACGAATTTGATTGCAACAGATATTCTGTGCTAATAATAAATTTTCAATTTGTCTTTTCTGTGTCAGTTTAATGCAGTTGTTGCATTCAGACAATAGACACAACATGAGTGGATGTCTCCTCGTTTTAATTATAAGTATAAGTACAAAATGTTCTAAAATCGATACAGTTGGGGCTCGATGCATGAGGTAACGTGCAGAGTAGTGGTGAAATACAAAATTAATATTTGTAAATTAATAACATTGTATACCAGCAAATTTATAGCATTATGGATTATTGAAAGTGATTTTTCCGGTGCTGCACTTACACATTCCAGTAACTGGTTGCAATTGAATTATATATCTGTACTATGAAAAGAATCTCGTATGACAATTGCCTGTGGCAATTTTAAAAGGATGCTGTTGGCAACACGAGACTATGAAGTCTTTATACGAGACTATGAAATCGCAGGTCCCTAGTTCGACTCCGCTCTCAGTCATGAATATGGTGTTGAATCCTTCTGATCAGCATTAGGGCATGGTTGTATTAATTGTTGTCAGCTTGTTTCAGTGATGAAGGTCACTGAACATAACAGCCGTCGATTGGTACAATCATGTACCAAAGAGTAGAAGAGGAACAGCCCTGTGGCAAAAAATTAGCCGGCGAATTAAAAAGATTAAAACAGTTACAAAAGAAAAATTTTCCATATTGTCATCTTTCTTCAGTTGTTCAGTTCTTAATACAATTCCTTATTTTCTAGTTCCGGCGCATTGCGCCGAACATGTAGGGCTCATCCCTTGATTCTATTAAAAAAAGCTGCTTTGCAAATTGAACGAATTTGAGTTTCCCGGGCGATTTAAGTACTGGCCGTATTGGAAATGGCAAAGATGAGTTGTCTCCCCAAGGTCCTTACCAGAGTGAAGCCAACAACATAGAATTGGACCCCATAAGGAATAATATTCTTAATCAGTGATGGAATCTAAGACGATCTAGCCAAGCCCATACGTTCGTCCGTCTGCGGAAAACATGATACAGTCCATTTTTGGCACCCGCCTGTTTTGGTGGACGGTAAAGTTGCATATTACGTAGAAAAATAGTGTAAAAATTTAATTTATAAGCTCCTAAGACGAAAGTTGGATGTCTCCGCCACGGTCCTTTCCGGAGTTGCTCTGCATAGAGTTTTGAAATTGGGCACAGAAATGTCTTAAGGGAACTGTGACCTTGTCAAATATTTTTAACTTATCTCAGTCCGTTTTTTGGACGTTGATATAAAATATTAATAAAAGTTTTTATGCTGACGGAAAGGTGTCTCAGTCATGCTCCTCCCAACACATCGAAGTCGGCCGTATTAAAATAATTTTTTTTTCTTCTTTACTTAAGCCAAATACCATAAAAATATATAAATTTTAGTAATAATAAAAATATAGTTTTTATTTACATTGTTAATTTTTTGAACGGGCTTAAGTTCGAATCTGAGAGATACATGGAATATTGGGAATATTAATCGTCAGGGTTGGGGAATTTCGTACTAACCAAAAAAAGGTAATATCTTAAAAATATGATTGTGGGAACTTCTCATATTCAATTTTCGTTAAAAACATTGGCTAAATAGTTGATATTCCTACTAACTAGCACCACTTGGAAAAGTGGAAAAATTGAACAAAGAACGTTGATGAGATGGCGTAGCGGCCTCGAAATCAGTACTGATCCGTTCTGCTGGTTTGATGATTATTGAAAATATTCTTAATATTCCAATCTTAATATAAATAATAATAAATAGAATTTGAACAAATTCATTTATTAACAATATAATAAAAAATGAATTGCAGTCTTGCAGATTCGAACTTAAGCACGTTGAAAGAATTGATATATTTTTATTTATGTCACAGAAGGTCTAAAGCGTTAAACTTAGAACCATAAAATCAAAAAAATAAATTTTTGGACTTCGCTCTCTTAAATGGGTATTGGCGTGAAATAATATATGGAAATATCGTGTAAAAATTTAACAAATTGTTGTACTTAAGCGTAAATGTTGAAGCTTTTATGACGAAGACGAGAAGTAACCTGACCCTCCTCTGCCCTACATTCATCCTCCCTCTTTGCCCCTAAATAACCCTATAAAAAAAATAAATTTTTGTTTCACTTAATTACACCAAAAAATTTTTTTTTGGGGTTTTACGACAAAGGTGAATATCCAATTAGCATTTGAGAGCTAAAAAAAAATATTTCAATATTCATGACTCAGCGCCGGGTTGATCCTAGGACCCTCCGCTTCATAGTCTCATGTAGTACTACTTCAGCCAACAGCATTAGTGAAATTCCAACAAAGCGTATTCAATAAGTACTTTCGTTGTAAAAGCTTTCACTTTTGTAAAAGCTTTTCACTGAACACAATTCTGACAGTGTTGCATTATAAATTTTACTCATTATTAAAACAATTATATCTTAATTGCCAATAAGTTAATTGTAATTTTTTATATGAAAATTTAGTCTCAATAATGACCTTAATTGTTATAATTTGAATATTGCGTTATATGTGAACACCATATTGAGCTTAAAAATATTAGAAAATGATAATGTGTAAAAATCTTTTCCCGCCGAGCCATTTCTTCAAGTTTGTGAACAAGAAATAGTCACTCGTGGCTAAATCTGCAGGATAAGGCAGATGCGGGAGCAATTCATTACCCAATTCATGGATTTTTACCATAGAAACTGGACATGTGTGCACCCTTGATTGCGAACACGAAACACGGCACCCATCTTGAGGAAAGCTTTCTCATACTCAAATGATCATTCAAAATTGAGGCCGCTGAGCCATGTGAAATTCCTATAGCTTCCACAATCTCTCACTTTCAATCTCCGATCGGCTAAAACCATATTGAAAATTTTTTCAATTGCTTCGGATGTAGGGACCTCGACTGGGCGTACGGAATGTTCTACATCGACCATGATTGTACATTCACATCGAAATTTAAGAAACCACTTCTTCATCATGGGCATGGATGGTGCGGAATCCCCGTATTATTTATCAAACTAAACGTTGATGATTTTTTTCCGCAAAAAAAAAAACTTAATGAGTACATGAAATTCACTTGTTTCCATTTTCTTTTCAAAACACGCGGTAGTCTGCCACCAACGGCTGTCAAACACAAACCAAAAAATAAGTGACCTTATTTAGGGTTTTAAACCAAAAATTTATTTTCTTAAGGGATGGAACACAAATTCCTAATAAATTTTCTGTCTTCAAGAGACATAATATATTAAGGTTTCTTTGAAAACTACACAAAATATTGCACTTTCATTTAGAAAACAACATAATCTGTAAAGATATAAGATTGTCGCCCACTATATAAATGTGGGAAACCAAATTCCTGAAACACGTGAGTTTCACTAATAACCTTTTCCATCTTTTTTATCCTTCCAAAAAAGAATATGGAGGGTATATTCATTTTGTCATTACGTTTGTAACACAGCGAAATATCCATCTGAGACCCCATAAGGTATATATATTCTGGATCAGTGATGAAATATAACACGATTTGAGCATGTCCGTTCGTCCCTCCGCCCGTCCGTCTGTGAAAATCACAATTCAGTTCGAACGAAAAGAGCTAGACTCTTGAAATTTGGTATAAAAATATCCTTGTACAGGTTAAGTTCGGAGATGGGCTAAATCGGGCAAGAGGGAAAAAAGTTTCCCTAAGAAGAACTAAACCAACCTCTAAAAAACCACATAATGTTTAAAGTTTTTTTGTAATTTTAAAATAAAAAAAAATTATTTTTAAGCTTTATTGACGAAGCTGACACGTAACCTGGAATTGGATTCCATAAATGTATATATATTCTTGATCAGTGATGAAGTCTAAGACGGTCTAGCAATGCCCATACGTTCGTCTGCGTAAAACATGATATTGTCTATTTTTTTAACCCCACCCCCTTTAGTGCGCGTTGTCGTACGATATTATATAAAGGAACTCTGTTTCACCAAGTTAAACATTTCAAATTTACTTACTAAAAATTTGGATGGTATTTAAGATTCGACCCGGTCGAATATAACGTTTTTTACTTGTTTTTTTCTTAATACGGATCAGCACGCAGAGGATGACCACTACATGTGCACTGCATTGCGCTGTACCTAGAAAGGAGGAGATAGTAAAGGAGGACAGGTGAAGTAAGATGAGGAGAAACTCTGGTCCCTCCGCTTCATAATTTCATGTTAACTACTTCAACCAATAGCAATGGTCATATTGAAAACAGTACCAAAAGCAATCTTTAAGTGCTTGGTCTTATACAGCATATCTGCCATTCTACTGTAGTGATATTTGCATAAATCTTTAAATACGCATTGATGTACAAACACATCTGTATGCACATGTATAATATTTGTTGTTGCTGTTTATAATGGGGTAAATGGGTAACTGTAATGCTCATCGATATTAATTGTTGTATTAACGTATTTTGCTTAACACATAAATGTTTATTAAATCTTTCCAATTAATTTTTTATGTATTTTCATTTATTGCAAAAGGTCATTGTGACATTCTTTTTCTTCTTTTGTTCGTGCCAGCAAGTGGGACGGTTTTTGTGAATGTTTTCTCCAAACCTGCTAAAAGTGAAGCATACGTTAAAGCTTAAAAATAAAATTGTTAATAAAACCCACTTTCATTTGTGTGTGTGCCAGTAACACTGCTGTTAATTTCATTTTAAAAAGTAGTGCTGAAATGGCCTGATGATGGAAAAAAATATGCTGTTATTAATTAAAAAATAATTGAATGCATGTGAAGGTGGGTAGAGAAAAATGTTGTCTCAGTCTCCGCTGAACTTAAGGATTTGTTAATAAAGTTTTTAAAGCAGGAAACAAATTTGTTTGCCCATAAGCCAATATGCATCGCCTTTTTTGTGCCACCATTTAAGGAACGAAATCATCAAGGCGCATATCGTTGTTTTTTTTTTTGTATCAGACAAGCTCTCAGGGAATGACCCTTACATATGCGGTGCATTGCACTGGAACTAGAATGGAAGGGATAGTATTAAGAGGACAGATAAAGAAAGATTAGAAAATAGAGATTTTTTGTACCGATTCTAATATTTCATTTAGCCAGGTAATTTTTTGCTACAGGGCCGACGAAGGTGGGTGCTGTTGCTCTGCTCAATCGTTGCTAATTATATGCAGTGATCAGTGCCATGTCTACATCACTGAATCTGGCCGAAGACAACTAACACACCCCTTCCCTAATGCTGATCAGATGAACACTAATGCTGATCAGATGACTCAGGACCCTTCATAGTCTCGTGGTAATTACTTCAGCCAGCAGAAGCCTCTTAGCTTACCTATAGCTTTATATTTTCCTTTAATGGATTCTTAATCTAAAGTAAACTTTTAGATGTCGTATGTGACATATAAAAACCTTTCCCTCTAATTTTTAGTATTTCATAAACAGCTGATTTCAATGAAATTTTATTTTTATTATAATGCCTGGATCTTGTCCTTATGTGCGAAATATAATGTTCGACAGCCGATAATTTTGACTTAGCTTTCGTATGTTCGATTTTAAAAGCTCCACCATTAGGTGGCTATCCGTGTTCTTTGACGTAGGCATCGAATCGTATTTATAATGAAGCAAAAAAAAAAATTGCTACAATTAGCCGACTGAAACAAAATGTAACTCTAATGGATTGTCCTTTGAGTGTCCGCCCGGGGTTGCAGTTGAGGAGCATGGTTATGATGTCAGACCTCGTTCCAGCACAGATCCGGGGAAAGGTTTATTTATGCAGTTTTTACTGACATTGCTTTTGCTGCTAATCCATAAAACTGGGTGCTGTTGGATGAAGTAGTAGAATACAAAACTATGAAGCGGAGGGTCCTGAGTTCAACCCCGCGCTTGAGTCATGAAATATTGTGTTGACTTCTTCTGATCAGCATTAGTGAATGGTTGTGTTGTTGCCAGCCTGTTTCAATGATGAAGGCATAGTCACTGATCACTGAACATAATTGGCAGCGACTGACACTATCATGTACTAAAAAGCAGAGTAACAGCACCCACCTTCGTCGACCCTGTAGCAAAAAATTAGCCGGCGAAGTAAAAAAGTGGAAATAGTTACAAAAACAACTGTCTATCTTCTCATCTTTCCTCATCTGTCCCCTCAATACTATCCCTTCGTTTTCAGTTCCGTCGCAATGCATTGCATATGTAGGGATTATGTTGGTCCAAGAAAAAAAAAGTAATATGTTACCTGCCCAATCCCTGAAGTTGCAGTGCAACGGGAGGGCTTATAAGAAATTAAAAAGTAGTAGGTCAACCTCTGCTGAAAAGTAAGTTGTAAGAAAAAAGGTTAAGGAAGTCAATAGAGAACTGAAAACCTATACTGCTTTTGCTGCTCGGGGGTTACACGGTTTTCTCAAACATAACTTTTGCTGGTAACCCATAAAACTTATAAGTACCTGCCTGCAACTGGATATTGGTGAGGTCTCCTACGGGAGTTCACGTGGTGGTTTGTGGTTGACACCAATTGGTGGGAGATTTGTCAGATAAGGACCGATCTTTATGGTTGGGCTTCGGGCCGGCTGATAGTAGCAAAATCTATGTGTTGTTGCAAATCAATAAGCGGGGCTCTATTGGAATACTTTCGTAACTCATAGTTGTTAAGATCATCTAGACTGTCGATCCCACTTTAGAAAGGTGTTACATCATGGACATTACCCCATCATGTTCTAGAAATTGTCATCTGGGTGACTCAAGGGTCGCTTAGGTGTGGCCCCTGAGGTGCACGGGGTGGTGGTGAACACTCAATTTCACACTATGTTGAGAACATCGTCAGATAGGGTCCTTTCTGGACAGGTGCTGACGCTAAACTTTATCATAGTTGTCCTTTGAGTGCAGATTGTAAAAAATAAAACGTTATCCATTTACAAATACCTATAAAAGTGGATCTGTGTTTGGATGCTTTTAAGTACAACTTCCAGCAACATTCATGAAGATATTTCCATATCTCCAAAACTATGACAGTGATATCCTTCAAATTTTAAGAAGATATTGTAAACTAGCTTTTGTTAACCTATGATCCTGTTGTTCCTGGCATGCGCAAGTTGTTGACAAAAAGGCACCCACTTTGCCAGAGGAGGCTATGATGATGAGTCTAATGTTGATGATGAATAATAATTAATATTTTATTCTTACCCTTTTTAAATAAAAAAAGTTATTTTTGAATTTGTATGCGAATATTAATCGTCGGGGTTGGGGAATTTCGTACTAACCAAAAAGGTAATAACTTAAAAATATGAATGTGGGAACTTCTCATATTCAATTTTCGTTAAAAACATTGGTTAATTAGTTGATATTCCTACTAACTAGCACCACTTGCAAAAGTGGAATAATTGAACAAAGAACGCTGATGAGATGGCGTAGCGGCCTCGAAATCTGTACTGATCCGTTCTGCTGGTTTGATGATTATTGAAAACATTCTTAATATTCCAATCTTAATATAATAAATAATAAATAGAATTTGAACAAATTCATTTATTAATAAAATAATAAAAAATCACTTGCAGTCATGCAGATTCGAACTTAAGCCCGTTGAAAAAATTAACAATTTACATAAGAAAGTTCGACTAATAAAAATTCATACATAATGATTGTATTTTTTTGTCTAACTGAGTTAAAGAAATCATTGAAAAGCAGCCCTTAAACTATTCATATCTGTAATATTTTAGTGGCACGGGTTGGGAAAGTTCTCTTCTAGTCACCCTCCCATCACTATTTGATATAATGATATATGTATCTAGTAGTTTTTTTTTTACCAATATCAATCATAAGTTTAGTGTGTAGCACTACTTTAGTTCTATAGATACAGCACAGTTTATAATTATTTTATAAGGGGTTATCTGAATTTTGTTAAAATATGTGGTTTGGTTTCAGAACTATCCACACAAAATTTTGTGATCCTCACTATTGTTGTTGTTGAGATATTAATAAATCCGTGGAAAAAAGGACATTTGATCCCACTGTGCGACGTAACATTATTCTCTGACTTATTTCGCTTATATCCCATTATAATTTCTGCACATTTACATTGTGAGAGAAAGTATCTTTATATCTTGATATTGCGTTATTGTATTTAAATTAAAAAATCTAATCTGAAAAAGCTACATGATTGTTTTTAGAATGTACTTGGCAAAATTTTTTTTATATATTTTAGTTCAAGTACGCAGAAAAAAAAAACATGTATCCCATACATTTTCTTGCTACAATTGCGTTCGAAAAAGTAAAATTTTATGAGCTCGTTGGTACAATTTTGATGTTCCCCTTTGCACTGTAATACAAACGCGTATTTTAAAAATCGCTCTGTTAGCATTACTGATTAATTTCGACAAATACTTTCTAAAGCATATTTTAGGGATTTTTATAACAAAAATAGCATCAAATTGATCTTTAATTTTTTGAGAGTCCACATGCAACCCCATAAAGTAAAATCGACTTTCGATAACTCAAATTGAAGGGAGTAGAGAAAAAGTGCAAATAATCAATATCGCAAATTAACAAGAATTCTTTAATGCAGTATACGAAAATATATTGTGTTGAGTTCATCTGATCATCGTTAGTGCGTGGTTGTGTTAGTTGTTACCAACCTGTTTCAGTGATGAAGGCATGGTCACTGGTCACTGAACATAATTGGCAGCGACTGACACGATCATGTACTAAAAAGCAGAGTAACAGCACCCACCTTCGTCTGCCCTGTAGCAAAAATTAGCCGGCGATGTAAAAAGGTTGAAATAGCTAAAAAAAAAAATCTCTATCTTCTCATGTTTTATCTTCTGTCTAATCAATACTTTCCACTCCTTTCTGGTTCTGCCGCAATGCACTGTGTAGGAGTCAGCCCCTGAATGCTGGTCCAAGATAAAAAAATACTGCATAAAAAATTTTAAAATACTTCTTTATTCTCTTAACATTGTAAGGAACTTAAAATATAATTACAAAACATAAAGATTAACTGTCAGATTTCATAAAAAAACGAGAATATTTTCTGTTTGCAATTTCCAAGCCCAATTGTAAGAAGCAGTCAATTCCGCAAACGAAGAAAAAGAAGTGCAAAGAAAGAAAAAGTTTTTGACTTAAATGCGACAGGTCTGTTAAAAGCAAATGTCGAATTGGGTAGTAGGTATGCCAAAATCATGTTATATAAACCAAAGTGAACCATTTTAATTTTTTTGTTTAAATTTCAATTAAAGCAATTTGCGTTTTACTTCCCTTACAAGAAAGCATCTTAAAATAAAAGAGTAAGAACGTTATATTTAACCGGGTCGAATCTTAAATACCCAAATATTTAGTAAATAAACACTCTACTTTTATTCTTATTAAATTTTACATTTTCATGGCATTTGCCTTAAGTAAACCAGACCAAAAATTTATTTTAATACGGTCATTTCCAATGTGTTGGGAGGAGCATGGCTAAGACACCTTTCCGTCAGCATAAAAACTTACTTATTAATATTTTATATCAACGTGCAAAAAGGGGACTGAGATAAGTTAAAAATTTTTAGCCTGCTGGGTCAGAGTTTCTTGAAGACATTTCTGTGCTCGATTTTAAAACTTTATACAGAGTCACTCTGGCAAGGGCAGTGGGGGAGACATCTCACCTAAATCGTAAAAACTTAAAACCTAAATTTTCGGGATAGTTGAGTGTAGAAAAACATTTTTTTGACAAGCTCATTCGAGGTTTCGAGGGTGGGTGGTGGTGCAGGGAAGAGTAAGATCAGAGAACATATTACCTTCGTCGTAAAAACTTATAAATTGAATTTTTAAGGAATGTAGACTTAAGGTATACAATTTGTTATATATTTACACTATTTTTTCACATAATATGTAACTTTAATACCTAATAAAGGGAGCAGGTGTACAAACACTGACTATATCGTGTTTACTATAGCCGAACGTATGGGAATTACTAGATCGTCTTTGACTTCATCACCGATCAAGAATATATATATATATATATATATATATATATATATATATATATATGTAATGTATGGGGTCCAAATATTTTTGGAGGACCTTACAACTGTATTTGATCGGGGTAGCTCTGCCAAGGACCGTGGGGGAGACATTTTATCTTTGCCATAAAACACTAAAAATAATTTTTTGGGATAATTAAGTGTGATTTTTTTTTTATAGGGTCATTTAGGTGCAAAAAGACTAAAGGGGGCGGGGTCCAAAAATAATTTTTTTTTTGATTTTCAGGCTCCTAGCTCAATGCTATGGACCTTCTTTAACATAAAATTATATCTAGTTCATATTTTAACGAACATTCATATTGCTATATTAAATTGAATTAAGATTCTATAGGCTAATTGTTCGAAATTTGTTTTAAATCTCAGAGAGTCATGATAAATATTCCAAGGCACAAATGAATGTCAACATAAGTTTTTTTTGTTATTTAACTTACACAGCAGAGCAGAACAGATGTTTTCGAAACCCGCAATGCTTTCATCATCAGTGCTCATGTGTATTGTGTTTGTCACCACTTATTACATTTTTTTTTTATTTCATGGCTCCAAGTTTAACGTTTAACGAAAAATCTTACAACTTAAGTTGGTTTTTAGAAGTTGGTTTAGCTTTTCTTAGTAGAGCACTTTCTCCTCTGGCCCGATTAACCCTTTTGCGAACGTGAACTGTGCTAGCCTTCAACATATATTTGTGCCAAGTTTCAAGGGCCCGACTAATTTCGTTTGGACTGAAACGTGATTTCCACATACGGACGGATGGACATGGCCAGATCGTCTTAGATTTCATCACTGATCAATAATATATATACTTTGCGGGGCCTCAGATGGATATTTCACTGCGTTACATACGGAATGACAAAGTGAATATACCCTTCAATTATTTTCTGTAGGGTATAAAAAGTGCAAAGAAAGCAAAAGATTTTAACTTGAATGTGTCATGTGTATTACAAGCAACCGTAGAATTGGGGAGTTTGCCAAACGTATGTTATGAAAACACAAACAAAGTGAACGATTTTAATTTTTGTTTTGTTTCAAGGACACATTAATATTAAGAGTTCAAATTATAGAGTGTTGAAAAGTTACAGAAAGTGGTTGGGATTTGAGGAATCAAAGCAAAAAAGCGCCTTCAAATAATAAATTATAGACTGTAGAGCCGGAAAAAATTCAAATTATAAAGGACCATCTAACAAGAGGCTTTTGAAATATTTTCAAATTACTGGAATATGAATTTTTTCAATTGATCGATTGTTTTCCAGGAGACCTGGAAAACTATTCAAATTATTGAGACAAATTCATTGGTACTAAGTGATATATCGGTGGTACTTTGGTTTCGGTATCGGCGATAATTCTATATCGATACAATAATAATTTTAATATTTTTTTGGAATATATTTCTATTTCCCTTCATTTTGTAACTATAGGGAGTTTTTTATAGAGTGACACAAGTTTAAATCACGATAAAACAAGGAAATATATTTTTTATATCAATGAAACGGGTTTTATTGGAAAGAAGATTGTATGAAATTAATGTTAAAATATGATTTCTGCCTTGCGGCCGCCACGGTTGGTATGTAGAAGGCGCAATCTGGTACACCAATTTTCAACAACTAAAAAAATCTTCCATAAAGTGGAAGCACACAATCCCAGTTAACAGTAACAGTAAATGTGATCCAAAAAGGATCTATTGTTCTTGGAATTAGCCGATCTAAAGGACGATTATGTACGCCATAAAATGGAAGAAGTGCACGATGAGTTTGATGAATAGAACAATTATTTTGATTAAAAATTTCAACAAGTTGCACGCGTTGCTCTGATGTTGTTACACTCTAAGAAAACAGCACGCTTTATTTGTCAACGTCACTTGAAGACAATATCAAAAATACATCACGTACCTACTCCTTTTGGGACAACAATTATCTTCTTCCGACTCTGACTACTTTCTACGGCCTGCGAATTGCTGAAGAAACGTCCACAGAAAGTTAGAGAATAAAAGCAATTAATTTAATCTTTTATTAACAATTCTTTGATCTGTGATGTTCATCACATGTTGCAACCACGGTTGCCACTGAGTAAAAAAATTTTTTACCAAAATTTTCCGAAAATGTTACCAAAAAGTTACCAACATTTTTTTATAAAAACAAAAATCTTTATTTTTATTATAATAAAAACAACAACTTTTATTAATAAAAATAATAACATAAAACGTTTTAATTCATTTTAGAACATAAATATATATTTCAATTCATTATACCTACGAATTCCGTATTTAATTTAAATAAATTATTTAATATTGCAGTCATTTAAAATAATCTTTTGCTGACCAACGTCATTATGCGATTGCATATTACGCCGTTGAACAATTTGGCGCACATTCACACAGTTGTTTTTAATGATTTTTTTTCTCAGTGTTGAGTAATGCGGAAAAATGATGAAAGAAAAGCAATAATTTGATAGTTTGTCAAGCCTTAAAAACAAAGTTACCAAGTTACCAACCCTAAAAAATATTACTAATTTGTTACCAACTGTGGCAACTGTCAAACGCCAATTGTAAAGGCTTTGAATTTTTTTTTTTTTGCAAAATATGTGCAGTTTGCAAGTCTGGCAATATAACATTTCATCGTACAAAAGCCTGCTAGTATTATATACGAGGGTGGTTCAATAAGTCCTAGCAACACACATTTTTATATAAAAAGTTGTTTGATTTTTCAACACAATCTCCTTTGAATTCTATACACTTAGTCCAACGTTTCTCCAATTTTTTTATCCCTCCCGAAAAATATGATTTGTCGGGGTCATAAAAATAGGCAGACATTTTTTTGTGTGATGATTTCGTCGTTAGAGTCAAATCTCTATCCCCCGATGCATTTCTTCAAGCTTGAGAACAAAAAAATGGCACTCTTGGCTAAGTGTGGAGAATGGGGCTGATGAGGGGGCAATTCGTAACCCAATTCCCGGATTTTTGACTTGATTGTGAGCTAACGCGTCACCTATCTTGCGAAGAGCCTTTTCAAAAGTGGTGATTGAAAATTGAAACCACTGTGCCATGTGAGATGCCTATGGTTTCGCGATCTCTCTCTCTCACCCTCTTTTTTCTCTCACTTTCAATATCCGATGAGCTAAAACCATATTGTACATATTTTCAATTGTTTGAGATGTAGAGACCTCAATTGGCCATCCAGAATGTTTGGCATCTTTCGTGCTTGTACGTTCACATCGAAATTTAGGAAACCACTTCTTTACCATGGAAATGGATGATGCAGAGTTCCCATAATATTTATCAGGCTTAGCCTTGGTTTGTGTGAAGGTTTTTTTCTCCGCAAAACAGAGTTCGTAATGAACAGAAGAAATTTACTTTTTTCCATTTTCTTCTCAAACCGTGCGGTTGTCTGTTATCACCGGCTGCCAAGCACAAATTAAATCTGTTCGATGGTTCAAATTTTGACAGGAGTCAACTGACCGGTCCCTGTTGACAGCAGCAGTGTTGCCATTTCAATTAAGAGGTGGGAAATTTAAAAAGTCACGAACTTATTGAACCGCTCTCGTATAATTATTGAAAAGATTTTAGCCTAGGGTCGCAGGCTTCGACATAACCCTTAATAAATAATTGTCACTGTTGTGGGAATTTGTAAACTTAAAAATACCGAAGCCAAACGTCATGTACATACCATAAGCGCATTACAGTGGCCTTCTTCGTCAGTATCGAGTGGTGTTGGCTGAAGTAGTAGAACACGAGACGGAGGGTCGTGAGTTCGAGCCCCCGCTGAGTCATGAAGTATTGTGTTTAATTCTTCTGATAAGCATTAGTGCGTTGTTGTGTTAGTTGTTGCCAGCCTGTTTCAATGATGAAGGCATAGTCACTGGTCACTGAACATAATTGGCAGCGACTGACACTTCCATGTACTAAAAGCAGAGTAACAGCACCCGCCTTCGTCGGCCCTGTATCAAAAATTAGCCGGCGAAGTAAAAGGTTGAAATAGCTACAAAAAACAACTGTCTATCTTCTCATCTTTCCTAATCTGTCCCCTCAATACTATCCCCTCGTTTTCAGTTCCAGCACAATGCATTGCATATATAGGGGTCATCCCCTGAGTGCTCGTACAAGATAAAAAAAAAAAAAAAAAAGCTCAACGGCAAAGTAAAATGATTATGAAAAATTTTCTATCTTTTTGATTTTCTCCTTTGGTCCTCTCAAGGCCATCATCTCTTTTCATAATTCCTGGAAAATTTTCTTATAGCTCAAGTTGAATAATGAAGGAGTGGAAAACTAAAAAAAAATTTTTTTTAATCTCTGGCTGAAACACCAGCAAATGTGGTTTGCTGACGACATTTTAATTTCATAGTGGAGGCGTTTTCTCAAATTATATGCATTTCTGCATATTCTGTCATTTTATGGCAGGCGTTTATTTGGAAATTACATTCATGTTATTCGCATTAAATGAAACAACTGGTAAAACACTGCAATTGTTTTTGTTTTTTATATAAATGCGGAATTTTTATTCTCTTTGCTCAAAAAATAAATAAACACATTAATCATTAAATATACATACATAAATAATTTAAATAAATAATATTAAAATAAACATTTAGAATATTTCGTAGTAAACGGAATTAATGAATTTAAGAACTAAAAAACATGCATTCAGTAAACTTTGAATAGGAAACTTATTATTTAAAATGCCATAAATTAATATGTAGGAAAACGAAAGAGAAATAAATAGAAAAAGTACTTAAAATCTAACGGAACAATAGAACACAATGGATGCGGAAGTAAACGGTTAGAAAAAATCTCAATAGAAATGAACGGTTATTTCAAAGAAGAACAATACAAATCTATATATCTAATAAGAAGAAAATGAAAATGAGAGAATATGATTGCGATCCGTCATCATCGTTTGTATCTATGTGTATCTTTGTTTGTTTGTCTATCTGTCGGCGCAACTTTAAATGCAGAAAAACGATAATGGAAGCACGTTTGCAATTTATAAGAATCTATAGCATGCAACAAACAGTAAGATGAATTTGTAGCTAAAAAGAAAATGCAGTGCCGCAGTTAAATGTGTGTTGGAGCATTTAAATGGAAAATAAAACGAAATGAGTTCAAAGTTGATCCAAAGGAAAAGCAATAATATAACAAAAAAAAAAAAAAAGAGAAAAGCGTTAAACTTTAATTAAAGATGATAATAGAATTTCAAATACAAATACAAATTGTAACTGCAGAAATTATAAGCGTTAAATGAAATGGAAAAATTAATGTTATTTCAAATTACCGCAAAAATCTATACGGCCCAAGAAATAACAACAACACGCCAAGCTGCAAAATAATAACGGCATAAAGTTAATTGAATTTCTGCTTAATATCATATCAAATAAGTTATTTTATACAATAAGTTCTAACACTAAGTTTAGCAAGGAAATACCCCCTGGGAGAGAGAGAGAGAGACAGCAACAGCTACAGCTAGAGAGTTGAACGAAAAATATGGAACTCAATTGAAACGAATTTAATTACAAAATGTCACATAAAAGAAGACAAAGTAAATATGTAAAAATTATCTATAAGATAATTTAACAATTTCTTAAACAAATCTCTTCTAAGTTTTATAATTTTTGTTCTGTTGATGACTTTTGTTGTTGTTGCTGCTGCTGCTGCTGTTGCTGTTGCTGTAGTGGCTGCTGTGGCTGTTGGTTAAGCTGCTGCTGTTGCAGTTGCTTTGTATAACTTCGATAGGCCAAATCATGGGCCTGATTAAGAGATCGTCTATCCCAGCCACCACCGCCGCCACCAGATGACCAGCCGCCACCATTTCCGCCTCCATTCGAAGACCAGCCGGAACTACTGCTGCCCGACGATTTACTTGATAACAGTTTCTTCAGGCCCATTATGCCCGCCAGTAATAAGGCAATCTTGGAAATGATTAAAGCCTTGCCAGCCAACATGTACAACATGCCCATGGCTATGGGCAGCATACCCATCATTTTCATAGCCATTCCCATCATCATCATGCTCATCATTTTCTTCATTTTGCCACGACCTTAAAAGAAACAAAAAGTAATAAATGTATTTTATTTAATTTTTTTTTTTTTTGGTTAATAACTTGTAGGAGAAACTTTTGTTTTAATTCGTAATTTTGTTATATTGCAACCTTCAGTAGGCTGGCTGCGTGTGGATATGGGAGTTTTGTGGTGTGTGCGTGGCAAATGTTTCGTTTATGGTTAGATTAATTTTAAAACACAACTTTATTTATAATTTATTTGAAAGCTACTCGTATTTTTATGAAGAAAAACTCCCTCCCTACTCGCTTGTGTTTTTTGTTAATCAGGTGTTAAATTTTCATCATGTTTTTGTAAAAGAAAAAACAACATGATTTCTAATTCACGTGTATTTTTATTTTCGTAATTGATTAATTCCACTTCAAGGTTTTAAAAATTCAACACATTTTTTCCTTTAGACAGCAGTAAAATGATTGCCGTTTAAAATTGCTCTTCATAATAGAAATATTGTACTTTTACTTGAAAATTATGTTGTTTAGATCAGATTTTAAGAAAGTGATTGGAAAGATACTCGACTCATAAACATTTTCGGATGCCGGCCAGCCAAATGTCTGACGATATATTTTAAGCGTTTTATTTTGAATTTGGCAATCAAATGATCACATAGCAGGTCTGTTTCAAAAATAACGTACATCTTAAGTTTTCTCAAAAAAAAAACTTTATATTCGACCGGATCGAACGTTAGACACCCTCCAAATATTTAGTAAATAAAAATTCTAGTTTTATTCAAATTTACATTTTTAAGGTATTTGGCTTAACCCTGCTGTTAGGTTGAAAAAAACTTACGAATCTTAGGTAAGGGACCATTTTGGTCCACCTCGTATTTTTCATAAGTAATTTGGTATTAAACTTTTTTGACCGAACATTTTAAATAATATATTTAACTGAGAACATTTAATTTAAACCCAATAGCAATAAAAAGTTCAGTATGTTTTTAAATATTTAAATTAAGGGTCAATTTTGACTGGGTGTTCTAGAGTAAAAATAAATTGAAGCAGCTTGTGGTATAGATGCATCACTCATTGCTAAAAACAAGATGAATTGGAGTGCATTTCCTTTACCAAGCTATATAACTCTATAAAAAGTTTGTTATATTGTGTTATTATCAGGCAGTGTAAGACAATAGTTCCCTTTACCTATTTTAGGAGGCGTTGATACTGTTGATCAAATGATAGGTTCCTACAGCACTAAAAGAAAAATAAATCGATGGCCAAATGTTGTATTTTCAAATACAATTGATATCCGCATTGAATGCATTTATTTTATTTTCAGAAATTGATTCTTCGTGTGCTGCAAATGATTCAAACAATAGAAGATCTGATATTTTACGTCAGCTAGCTATGAGTCTAGCGGAAGAAGTCATGTTGAATAGACCAACTAAACCAAAAAATTCATTTGCAGCAGAGCTATTGACTCTACTGCAAGCTTCGTCGTCAAATAGTGTACCATCTGCAACCTGTGGTATAAAAATGTCAGCTCCAAGAAAACGGGGAATTTGCAAATTGCTATAAGTCAAAAAGTGTGTTGTCAAATGCATCATATGCAGCAGATTTATATGCAAAATAAATCGAAAAACAATATGCACATCTTGCTGCGAAAAACTAATGGACTATAACTGTTCTTTCTTATATTCATATACTTTTACTGAAATAAAAAATTGCATGGATCAAAATGGTCCGTCGCCTAAGATTTGTAACTTTTAATTTTCTTCCGTTCTATTTTAAAATAGTAAAAAAAAATACCTGAGCTGTCATTTTAAGTTGATACAATAAGCCATTGCAAATTTAAAAGAAAAAACAAAATAAAAATTACCAAAATGGTCCAAACCTAACAGCAGGGTTAAGTAAATAACAAAAAAAAATTATTTTAATGCGGCCGATTTCAATGTGCTGGGAGGAGTATGACTGAGACACCTCTCCGTCAGCATAAAAACTAACGTATTAATATCTTATATCAACGTGCAAAAAATGGACTGAGATAAGTTAAAAATGTTTGACCTTCTGGGTCAGAGTTCCTTTAAGACATTTCTGTGCCCAACTTTAAAACTTTTTACAGGGTCACTCCGAGAAATCGTAAGAATTTAAAAAAATACATTTTCAGCAGCAAAGAGAGGTGGCCGTGTAGGGCAGGGGAAGATCAGAAAACATATTACCTTCGACGTAAAAGCTTATAAATAAAATTTTTAAGGAATGTAGGCTTAAGTAATACAATTTGTTAAATTTTTACATTATTTTTGCATATAATAACGCCCACGGGATGGGACGGGGTGCAAAAATAAATTTTTTTTAACGCGTTAAACCTTCTTTGACATAAAAATATATCATTTGATTAACAAAATTACAAAAAAAAACATCAAAAATGATTGTTGGTTTAGTTCTGCTTAGAGAAACTTCTTTCCCTCTGGCTCGATTCAGCCCGAACTTAACTTAGGGGCAAAGGAGTTCGAGAGGTAGGGCAGGGGAAGACAGAGAACATGTTACCTGCGGCGTAAAATTTTATTAAATACATTTTTAAGGAATTTAGACTTAAGGAATACAATTTGGTAAACATTTACACTATTTTTTCATATAACATGTAATTTCAAACCCCAGTGAAGGGGGCGGATTCCAAAAGTAGACTATATCGTGTTTTCCACAGACGGACGTATGGACATTGCTAGATCGTCTTAGATTTCATTACTGATCAAGAATATTTATACTCTATGGGGTCCAATTCTTTTTGGAGCGTATTAAAACTGTATTTTATCGGGGGCGATCTGGCAAGGTCCGTGTGGGAGACATTTCCCTTTTACCATAAAATACAAAAAAATGAATTTGTTCGGTAATTAAGTGTAATTTTTTTTGTGATGGGATCATTTAGGGGGAAAATAGGGAGGAGAATGTAGGGCAGAGGAGGGTGCGACAGAGGAGGATCAGGTTACGTCTCACCTTCGTCATAAAAGCTTAAAAATATTTTTTTAAGGAATGTTAGCTTAAGTAATTCAATTTGTAAAATTTTTTCATATAATAACGCCCACTAAAGGGGGCGGGGTCCGAAAACTGATTTTTCTGATTTTATGGCTCCAAGTTTGACGTTTGTCTTTGGCACAAAAATATATCATTTCATGCTTAAAAAATTACTAAAAAAACTTCAAAAACTATGTTGTATTTTAGAGGCTGATTTAGTTCTTCTGAGGGGAAATTTTTCTCCTTCAGCCCGATTGAGTCAATTTACGAACTTGGCCTGTGCTATTCTTCAACATATATTTACACCAAATTTCAAAGGTCTGGCTCTTTTTTTGTTTGGACTGAATCGTGATTTCCACAGACGGACAGACGAACATGGCTAGATTGTCTTAGATTTCATCACTGATCAAGAATATATATATATACTTTATAGGGTCTCAGATGGATATTTCGCTGCGTTACACACGGAATGACAAATTGAATGTACCCTTCAAGTCTTTTCAGGAGGGTATAAAAATTATTTATTTATAAACTCCTTTTTTTCCCCCTTCAAAGTAGTTCCCTGAGATATAATACCTATACATTTGTGCCAGCATTTTTTTCCAATCGTCGAAGTAGTTCTGATAGTAGTTTTGATAGCGTGTGCTTAACCCTAACCTAGATTACCAAATTATAGGAATCCTGTTTTAAGAGGCCACTTGGTCCTAATAACGTACATACAAATTTAATTCTATTTTCGTATGTAATATTTATGTTTGAATACTTTAATGCAAATTGTAAACGTAATTAAAAACTATTGATAATTTACCTAACAAGGCGTTTATTTATGCTGTGCTCAATCGGGTCAGAGGGAAATCAGTTGCCCTAAGAAAAACTAAACCAACCTCTAAAAAGCAACATAATCTTTAATTTTTGTTGTTGTAATTTTGCTAAGCAAATTATATATATTTATCTCAAAAAAAGTTCAACGCGTTGAACTTGGAGCCATAAACTAAAAAAACAATCCCCCTTATTCTGTAAATATTTGTCAACGCCAAGTCAAGACAATGGCAAAAATAGGGTGGTCACATATTGTTTGTGGACAACAACCGATTACTACTAACAGCCTCCGACTATTCTCCAAGACCTAAAAAATTACAAGAGGCTGGTAGAAGGCATTAAATTGCGAGGAAAAAGAGTATTTTGGAGTCATATTTTTGATATTGCCTTGACGTGACGTTGAGAAATAGTTCCAGAATAAGGGGGAATAATTTTTGGACCTCGCCTCTTTTAGGGGGCGTTATGCAAAAATAATGTAAATATTTAACAAATTGTGCACCTTAAGCCTACATTCCTTAAAAATTTAATTTATAGGCTTTTACGGCGAAGGTAAGATGTTCTCTGGTCTTCCCCTGCCCTGCCACTCCACCCCCCTTTGCTCATTAAATGACCTTATCAACAAAAATTTTTATTTCTGTACTTCTCTACCCTGAAAATTTCGTTTTTTTGTGGATGCTGTTGTTGGCTGAAGTAGTAGAACACGAGACTAAGAAGCGGAGGGTCCTGGGTTCAACCCCGCGCTTGAGTCATGAAGTATTGTGTTGAGTTCTTCTGGTCAGCATTAGTGCATAGATGTCTTAGTTGTTGCCAGCATGTTTTCAATGATGAAGTCATAGCACGGGTCACTGAACATAATTGGCAGCGACTGATAGGATCATGTATTAAAAAGCAAAATAACAGCACCCTGTAGCAAAATATTATCCGGTGAAGTAAAAAGTTTGAAATAGCTACAAAAATTGCTCATCTTTCTTCGTCTGTCGCTTTAATACTAAACCCTCCTTTCACGTTCACTGCATATGTAGGGGTCATCCCCTGAGTGCTGGTCTAAGGTTAAAAAAATCGTTTAGAAATTTTTACGATTTAGGTGAGATGTGTCCCCCACTGCCCTTTTCGGAGTGAATATCTCTAAAAGGAATTTTGAAATTGGGCCCAGAAATGTCTTAAAGGAACTGAGTCCTTTGTTTGCATGTTGTTATAACATATTAATACGTATGTTTTTATGATGACGGAAGGGTGTCTTAATCATGCTCCTCCCAACGCATTGTTTAAGCCAAATACCACAAAAAATTTAATTTTGATAAGAATATAAATAGAGTATTTTTTTACTAAACATTTTATGGTATTTAAGATTCGACCCAGTCGAATATGACTTTCTTACTTGTTGTTTTTGGAAATGATCGCATTAGGTGGCCAAAGGTGGTCGAAGATTTGTGTGAAGATATGAAATTATTAAACTGATAACTATAATTATTTTAAATTTTGATACACTTGGGCTAACAATGTATTTGGTTTTGGCAATGACCATATGAGGGGATTAAGAGTGGTCTAAAATTTCTAGGGAAATATGAAATTGTGAAACTGCTAAGCATGGAAACATTAAGCTCTGATACATATAATATACACATTAGCTGACGTTTCCCATCTTGTTCACGGATAAAGTCACGGGTAAAAGCTACTTTTAAATATATTTCCCCTTATTCTGTAACTATTTGTCAGTGTCGTGTCAAGACAGTGTAAAAAACAAGATAGTTGAATTCTGGTTGTGGACTACAACCGAATACTGCTGACGACCTCTGATTATTCACTGATACCTAGAAATTAACAATAGTTTGTTGAAAGTGATTAAGAGCCGAAGAAAAAGAGTATGAATATTGTTTTGTTGACAAATAGTTACAGAATTAAGGGGGTTATTTCGTTCTCACATTTGAATAGTATGCACATGAAATAAGGAATAACTTAAAAGCAGACGTTTTTCGTTTTGCTTCGTTTCTTTTGTTTTTGTTCACAGAAAATAATAGGATTATATTTAACATATTGCGCTCAATGCAGAAATTTGCATTGTGCACGATTTTGCAGTTTTTTTTTATATATATTTACTGTAGATGTAATATTTTAAATGGTCTTGCCGCTAACGGTGCGGACGCAATGAATAAATCACAAAATTAAAAGCACCATAAAAAATAACTTTTTAATTGTACTTCCCTCTTTATAATCAAATAAGGCGAAAAGGAAACTTTATGACAAACTGCATGTATTTAAATAAATAAATTTATCAATAATCTTAATACCTTAAGATATTCAAGTTTATAATTAAAACCATTTTTTTTCTATTTTTAGGTTCCATGCTTACCACCTTCCACTTACTACACAATAAGGTAAGTGTTTCTCTATAATTCTTCTAATATTTTAAATGTAAACATTTATGATGGGGATACAATTTGGTAGTTAAAACAGGATAATTTTTATGAAGAATGAAAACAAGGACACAAATTGTTTTTTTTCTCCTTGATTAAATTAGGATATTTTTACCTTTCGAACTGTTTTTCAATAAATTTAGTATAAAAATTGTTGATTGCCTATAGTAGCACGAAACCTACTTCTACAAATCATATATTTCGGAAGGGATAAAAAAAATTGGAGAAACGTGGGATTAAGTGTAAGGAGACTATATAATAAAAAAACAAAATAAATTTTTATACATTATCATTTTCTAATATTTTTAAGCTTAAGGTCTCTTTATTTATTTTATAAAATAATTAATTTCCTGAAGAAGTCACACAAAGGAGTGACGCAATATTGAAAAGTAATCACCCCTATCATGAATAATATTTCCCTCGAAATTTTTAAAATTAAAAATATTTTTAATTTGTTTTGTCTGGTTTTCAAAATGTATCCAAATTATTTGTCTGTTAAATATTTAGCCATACTTTTTTTAAATTATTGCATAAACATAAATTTTTCAACACAAATTCTTTGATTTTTCATATTGTTTTCGGCTTCTTCTCTTTTTTTGCATTCACTGAGAACTGATAGTGGGAATAATTTCTCACGGGCAAATCACGATACCATTTTTCGAGGGGAATAAAAATTTCATGTGAACAAAAATTCCCCTTGTTATTCACGAAAGGGGTGAAATATAACATATAAAAATAGAGACTTTAAGCTTAAAAATATTAGAGAATAACAATAATTAATAAAAGGTAAAAAAAAACCAGAAGAAAAATCAGTGTTGCATTCAAAAAGTCATGGACTTATTGGCCCACCCTCGTAGCTTAATAAGTGTTTTATTTATCTACACTTTCCGAATCGAAGCAGTCCGCTACATATTTCTATTCAGTTTCTTTAAAAAAAACTTAACAGACTTTATCTCATTTTGAATGCCCGGTTTTAGCGTTTTGTTTTTGAATAGTTGACACTACAGTTTTTAATTTTTTGCTTAACAAATATTTTTAACACGTAAAAAATATAGTTCATGAATTCATGCTCAGTTGTCATAAAATATATTTGTATTACTTGTTGTGCGAATTCGTTGGTTTTACATGATTTTTTTCATCACGAGATATTTTTAAAGGGAAATAAAATGCACTCATACCTCCAAAAACACACGCACACAGCCACAGCACTAGAAAACTAGAAAATGCTGTTCGTAATAATTGTTTTTATTACAAAAATTACTTGTTTTTATTCTCTGCCGCGTAACAATGAACTTGTTAAAAAACTATTCTAGTCTTCATTTTGGCGACGACGACTGGCTTTTTCTGAATTAACTTTCTTTTTAAATTGTGTTTAATTATTAAAAAAAAAAAAAGTTTTTACTTCTAATTGGGTAAGCGAAGAACTTGCTTGAGTTTTTCGTAAATAAATTATGTTTATGACATTTTAGAAAATCGTTGTTGTTGTATAGTTCTTGCAAAATTCCACCTTGATTGCATATTTAGGGCTGTTAAGATATTAATTTTTTTTAACCGCCAGTCAGCCGTCATCTGGCGATGCACTCTAGTGTGGTTTAGATATTTTTTTTAATCGAAATAATTCGGTGGCTTCTTTGGGTGCCAATAAAATATATTCAAATTTTACATTATAATTTTCACAACTGGCTTTGGAAAAAATTTTGACATACACTAAAGTATAAAAAAATATCAAACCATAAAGGCTTGGCTTAAGTAAATTGGGACGAGAATTTAGAAAATTACACATGAAGAAAATTATTATGATGCAACCTGAGAATTTAAAGTGTGTTACCATTGGGCTTAATATTGCTACACTTCTTGTATATAAATTGCTAATACATTTTGTATAACGAAGCCACCTAATTAATGGTAATAAACAAAAGTTCAAATGGGTACTGATAATTAAAGTGTAGCGTCTTTCGAAAACAGCTTGTCTGCTCTTCTATATAAGTGGCATAATTAAGCTGATGTTGACTTTTCCTTGTACCTAGACACATTTATCACATCTTTCTGAATTTGGTTTTAGGAGCCGAAACAAATATTTTTATTCATAAGAATCGTGTGGTCGAAATGCACTGAAGAAGTGTATAAAGGTAGTGGATTGGTGTCCGTGTTAGAAAGAAAATCAATTTTTTACTCGGAAGTTTTAATAACCGAAATTATTGCAGGTTACTCTACTCCTCAATTTAGCTAAAGTTACCATTTCCCAGATATTTTAAGACAAACTTGTAATAAACGCTCTTAAATGAAAAGATATTTGAAATTGAATTATGATTTTATAGGCTAATTGTTTGAACCCACCTAAAAGGTAGTGACAAACACAATACACATGAGCACTAATGATGAAAGGGTTGCGTCTTTCGAAAACAGCTGTTCTGCTCTGCTGTGTCTTTCTGAATTTAAAAAAAAAAAACAAAAAAATTTCGAACAACTATCCTCTAAAATCTTAATTCAATTTGAAATATTTTTTCATTTAAGAGCACTTATTACAAGTTTATCTTAAAATATCTGGGAAAAGGTAACTTTAGCTAAAGTGAATGTATTTAGTTAAAAAAACATAAATTTATTAATAAAAACTAACAGTTATAAGTATAAAAAGACATGAAAAATCCACTTAATTTACAGATATCTTTCACTTACTGGCGAAAATAGCCAATTAAACCGCGAAGAACTTTCTGACAAATATCTCATTATGGTCACGTTAATTGAAAAGAGATTGAGTTAAGCGAATTTGGTTGGCTACTGACAGTACGAGCTCGGATTCTGTAACACCCTGATTATCGCAACAGGCAATATTTTTTCATTACTGTCTTTATTCCAGCAACAATTTTCCAAAAAGGGTATTCATAAGTGCCACAGAACATGTTTTTAATTCTTAACAATAACTTTTTTAACTTTCCGCTAAAAAAAATTTAAAATTTTCTAAAAAGATCTCGACATTTCGGTTGCTTTCCTAGCAACTGCTGATAAGCCACCACTACGTCTGAATGTATGGTTTAGTGTGTTTGTGTTCAACCATGTCAAAATCAGATTACGCTTTCGTGAGATATCGTGAACGAAATATTTCGAAATAAGTGAATATTTCAAAACACGGGGAATTCATATACGTGATTAATTAGTCAATTCTCGATTCTGTTATGGATATCGAAGAACTACATATATAAGTCACCACTTTCTACGTGGGAATCGGCTGATGCATTATAGCAGTTTTAAAATTAAAATGATACCATTTTTAGCGACAAGTTGCAGGGATGGCCTTTAAGGTAAGGCCTTGAATTTTTCATAATATCGCTATGACCCAGTTTTATTGCCGCTACGTTGCTCACACGTCGGGAATGTAAACCCACAACTCAAAACTGAATGTCACTCACCTCTCCCTATTATTACCAGGCTAATGCGCTTGGAAAATATCTATATTTTCTATACCCTCCAAAAAAGAGTAAGAGTATATATACAGTTTGTTATTCCGTGTGTAATGCAGCGAAATATCCTTCTAAGACCCCATAAAGTATATATATTCTTGATCAGAGACTAAATCTAACACGATCTACCCATAACCGTCCGTCCGTCTGTGGAAATTACGATTCATTTCAAACGAAAAGACCCAGACCTTTGAAATTTTGGACGATATCATTGGTGAAGTTCGTAAATGGATTGAATTGGGCCAGAGAGAAAAAAGTTCCCCTAACAAGAACTAAACCAACCTCTAAAAAGCAATATAATTTTTAAAGCTTTTTTTTTTTTGCAATTTTGTTAAGCAAATGAAGGTCCAACGCTTTAAACTTGGAGCCCTAAAATCAAAAAAAAAAAATTTTGGACCCCGTTCCCTTTAGTGGGCGTTATTCTGTGCAAAAATATTGTGAAAATTTAACAAATTGTATTACTTAAGCCTACATTTCTTAAAAATAACATTTTAAAGGTTTTATGGCGAGACTGAGACGTAACCTGATCCTCGTCTGCCCTACTCCCTCGCCCTTTTGCTCCTCAAATGACACTAAAAAAAATTAATTATCCCAAAAATTCATTTTTAATGTTTTATGGCAGAAGCGAAATGTCTCCCCCACGGCTCTTGCCAGAGCAGTTTTAGTACCCACCAAAAAGAATGGGACCCCACACATATATTCTTGATCGGTGATGAAATCTAAGACGATCTGAACATGTCCGTCCGTCCGTCTGTGGAAATCACCATTCAGTCCAAACTAAAAGAGCCAAACCCTTGCAACTTTTTATAAATAGATATATTTTAAAGGTTAGCACAGGTCAAGTTCATAAATCTGGCGAGAGGGAAAAAGTTCCCCTAAGAAGAACTAAACCCACCTCTAAGAAACAACATAATTTTTGAAGTTTTTTTGTAATTTTGTTAAGCAAATATTTTTATATTAAAGAAGGCCCAACGCCTTAAACTTGGAGCCATAAAATAAAATAAAATATTTTTTTTTATCTTGGACCAGCACTCAGGGGATGACCCCTATATATGCAATGCATTGCGCCGGAACTGAAAACGAGGGGATAGTATTGAGGGGACAGATTAGGAAAGATGAGTAGACCGTTTTTTTTATTGTAGCTATTTCAACATTTTACTTCGCCGGCAAATTTTTCCTACAGGACCGACGAAGGAGGGTCCAGTTACTCTCCTTTTTATTATATGTTAGTGTCAGTCGCTGCCAATTATGTTCAGTGATCAGTGACTATGCCTTCATCATTGAAACAGGTTGGCAACAACTAACACAACCACGCACTAATGCTGATCAGAAGAATTCAACACAATATTTCTTGACTCAGCGCGGGCTCGAACTCACGACCCTCCGCTTCATAGTCTCGTGTTCTACTACTTCAGCCAACAGCACCCTCCCCGCCCCCTTTATTATATGCTAATATAGTATAACCATATAACAAATTCTATTACTTAAGCCTACGTTCCTTAAAATTAAAATATTTAAGCTTTATGACGAAGCCGAGACGTACCCTGATCCTCTCCCCCTTCTGCCACTTATGACTCTATAAAAAACAAAAAATAAAAAAATAAAGTTTTAATACCCTCCAAAAAGAATTGGATCCCATTACGTATATATATATATATCATTGCTTAGTGATGAAGTCTTGGACGATCTTGCAATGTCCCTAGGTCCGCCTGTGGAAAGCACGGTATAGTCCATATTTGGTCCCCGCCCCTTTAGTGGGCGCTGACGTAAGATATTATTAAGAAAATAGTGTAAGTATTTGACAAACTGTGTTCCTTCAGCCTACATTCCGTAAACATTTCATTTATAAAATTTTATAATGTAGGTAATATGTTACCTGATCTTCCCCTGCCCTATCCCTCCACCTCCCTTTGCCCTCTAAATGATCTTGTTAAAAAAAACTTTTTCTACAATTAACTAACCCAAATATTTATTTGTTAAGTTTTTACGATTTATGCGAAATGTCTCCACCACGGCCTTTCTCGGAGTGACCCTGTATAGAGTTTTAAAATTGGGCACAAAAATGTCTTAATGGAACTGTGATCCAGCCAAGTCGTCTAATACCGGATTTCGATAAATATTTTTCTCTGAAGTATTTGTATGAAAAACAAAAACAAATGTTTAGTTGTTCAGACAAATTTTCCATTCGTGACGTGACTAACACAATTATACAACCAATTTTTTATGGGAACATACAACTAATAATTGGCAAAGCGATTTAGCAACTGAGTACTACACCTTGAGGAATGATTAATTTAAATTTGGCTATTTCTCTTTTACAAATTCCTAATAAAATATGTTCCTTCAAAATTTATTGATTTATCTTCAAAATGTTTTACGTTTAAAGGGTCCCACAGATGCCAAACTGTAAGGTTGGGTTTTCGAGATGTCAGTTAAACGAGGTTTAGGTAATCTGAAAAGAGATTTGTGCCGCCATTGCTAAACTCGTATACAAAATTTGGACGGAAGTGATCAATTTTGCTTAAAATGTTGGTGTTTAATGTAACAATAAAAAAAAGAAATCATTTTAGGCGGGAGCAATCAGACTAGTTTCAGACTAGGTTAAACTAAGTTTAAACTTAATTCACATCTCAAATGAAATGTCCATCCGTGATGACAGTTTCTTATTGTTTTTGGAAGTATATTTTTCACATTTTTCATAGATATTTAAATTTATTGTAAATTCCTTTTTATTGTGGACTGACTACCTACCTTCTTCCAAGCCCCGGCCAATCTCCTCCGAAGTCAGTTTCGGAAAGCTGACTTGCAGCGTGTGGCCATTGAAAAAGTTGCTTAAACGTTCCACCAGCATATTCGTTAATTTCGTATCACGATCTTCACCAGAACGCGACAATGATGATTCCACTTCATTCTCACTGAACATGGGACGCAGGACTGGCAAATCGTTTATTAAAGCGCCGGGCATGCGCACCACTTTAATGCCATCAGCCACCGTAATGGCATCAATATATGAGATACGATCGATAAAGGAAATTGCCTTTTTTTTAAGACATGGCACAAAACCACCTTCAGCCCGGGCACACTCGTCATAGATGCGTAACATGGTGCGTGTGCCAGCATTTTGTAAGGCTGTAGTTGATGTCGATGCAGTGGTGGAAATATTTTCAGTGCTGGCACTTGTTGTTTTTGTGATAACGCATAAGGATATAAACACTATTGTCTTGAGTGGTTGGCAAAAAGTAAAAGTCTTTTTTTGCCCCATTTTAGATAAATAATAATTTTAATCTTTATATCTTCTATATGCAATCTGCACTTTGTTCGTTTTTTATTTGTTTGGTTTTTAAATATTTTTCACTTTTAGTTTAATTAAAAATATTTGCAAGTTTCGTTTAATAATCCTTTGAGTAAAATTAAGGTGTTTATCCTTTTCGGTCGTTGGTATTTTCTTCACTTTTTCCAATAGTTTTTTTTTCAAAATTTTTTTTCTTCTGTATTTGTAATTCAACTTTAGTAGTGCTTACGATATAAATTCTTCTATAGTACTAATGCCAAATTGGTTTGTTGTTAATACTTTTATACATCCCATTCATAAGTTTAAAATTTTGTATTTCATTTCGTTTTTCTCTATTTTCTTCGTTTCAGTCTATCATTGGTTTTTGTTTTGATCTACTTGGGGCCAAAAAAGAAAGAATTGCAAGTACATTTCTTTCACTCTTTCAAACTTGGCTGCAACCTTGTACATCGACATGTATAATGCATGATCGGTTGTAAGCCAGCAGTAGTAGTTGGCTTGCAACATGGGAGCCGTCAACCCATAATGCCACTCTGCAGTTGTTGTTTACTGAAGCTACTGTTGTTGTTTAACTTAATTTTTCCATTTGTGTGTCTGTCTGTCTGTCTGTCTGTTTATGAAGTGTTTGTATTTTGTTTTTGGCTTTGTTATTGTTGTTAAGTTGTAATGACCATAAATCTTTCGGCTAAAACACTTTTGCTTAATGTAATTGTTTTTTCACTTTTCCAAGTTATTTGCTGTTTTTTTTTGTTGCATTTGTATTTTACTTCTACTTGACTCGACATATTTTTCCACCAATTGTGGTAATGACACTTAATTTAATTTTTATTTTTTGTGTTTTTCTCCTATCGACTTGGTGTTTGTATGAGTGTTTATGTTACTTGTTGCTAATGATATTTATTTATAAAACATGGCATATCGCCGTATGGCAGGCAGATTTGTTGACAGTCATGATGCCTGTTAAAGAAATAGCAGTTTGCTTATTTGGTTGCCAGCCCCCCTAAAGAGTTGTTGTGTTGTGGTGTATTTTTTCTATAATTTTCTTTATTTTGGTTGTGACTTGCAATCATCAATTTGTTCATCACCATTATCATTAAAAGATTTTTATTAATTTGAATGAAATCTTTTTTTGTTTGGCTTTGAAGGATGGTCTTCTCTTATTCAAATTTGGTTTATTATCTGCATGCACTTTATATAAAGAATCATCAACAGAACGTTAAAAATAAACACAATAGTGTTCATTAACCAAGATTCACTTACTAGAATTAAGTGAACAACGGAGCCATGTTGCAAACTACTTATATCTATAAATAAATTTCTACAAAATCCAATTTAGTTAATAGCAAAAAAAAAAAAAAAACAAGTAAAAACGTTATATTCGACCGGGTCGAATCATAAAGACCCTCCAAATATTAAGTAAGTAAATTTGAAATGTTTAACTTGGTGCAACAGAGTTCCTTTATATAATATCGTACGTCAACGCCCACTAAAAGGACGGGGTTCAAAAATAGACCATATCATGTTTTCCACAGACGAACGTATGGGCATTGCTAGACCGTCTTAGACTTCATCACTGATCAAGAATATATATACTTTATGCGGTCCAATTCTCTTTGGGGTATATTAAAGCTGTATTTCGGCGGGGTCGCTCTGGCAAGGGCTGTGGGGGAGACATTTCACCTTTGTCTAAAAATAAATGTTTGGGATAATTATATACTAAATTTAAAATAAAATTTTTTTTTGATAGGGTCATTTAGGGGGCAAAGGGGGAGGAGGGGATAGGGCAGAGTAGTACCAGGTTACGTCTCAGCTTCGTCATTAAAGCTTAAAAATGTTATTTTTAAGGAATGTAGGCTTAGGTAAAACAACTTGTTACATTTTTACACTATTTTTGCATATAATAACGCCCACTAAAGGGGGCGGGGTACAAAAATAATTTTATTTTTATTTTATGGCTCCAAGTTTAACGTGTTGGATCTTCTTTGACATAAAAATATATCATTTGCTTAACAAAATTACAAAAAAACTTTAAAAATTATATTGTTTTTTACAGGTTGGTTTAGTTTTTCTTAAGGGAACTTTTTTCCCGATGGCCCGATTCAGCCCATTTACGAAATAGACCTGTCCCATCCTTCAAGATATAGTATAATCAATTTCAAGGGTCGGGCTCTTTTCGTTTGGACTGGCTTAACAAAACTGCAAAAAAAAACTTTAAAAATTATATTGTTTTTTAGAGGTTGGTTAAGTTCTTCTTAGGGGAACTTTTTTCCCGATGGCCCGATTCAGCCCATTTACGAAATTGACCAGTGCTATCCTTCAAGATAAATTTATAGCAAATTGCAAAGGTCTGGGTCTTTTCGTTTGGACTGAATTGTGATTTCCATAGACGGACGGGCGGACGGACATGCTCAGTTCGAATTAGATTTCATCACTGATCAAGAATATATATATTTTATGGGGTCTTAGAGGGATATTTCGCTGCGTTGCAAACGGAATGATAAAATGAATATACCCTCCAATTCCTTTTTAGAGAGTATAAAAAAAATATATATGATAATGGGAAAATGAGTGGCGAAATATTGCAGAAATAAATATTTAAAATTTTTTTTGTAAATATAAAAATTACGTGGCGTTCAGTTTTTGGTCTTAAAATATACAGTTGAAGTCATTGCGTACTAAATAAGTCATGTTTTAGCTGTTTGTAGTGCTCCTTATGAACATTCTTGGGTGTGGGATTATATCATAATAATTCTAAGTCGTACGCAAAGAAGTGATTCCTCTGTCCACGTAAAGCAGAACACTAAAATGTGCTTTGATTTTAGTGTTAAATTGTTTCAGTACAGCATTCTCGTATAGTAAGAGGTAGACCAAAACATTTTCCTACGTAAATACCATTTGCATTTGTTAGCGTCAGTATTCCGCCGTACAGAAAACTTAAGTAATTTATATAATTAAAATATATTTTTAGCCACTTGTAGCTTGAGTATAGTTTGTATATAAATTTTACTAATTTTTTTTTTAAATATTTTCTGTAATAATTACAACTATTTAGATATTGTATCTTGTTTGGAATGCTGCTGTTTTTTTCTTTTACCATTCATTGCCTCTTTTTTACGTACCAAGTGTTTTCTTTTATTGTTCATTGTTTTAGTTGATTTTTCCAAGTCATTGACAGTGACACCGCGACTTTTTACATGTTTAACAAGGATCGTGACTTTCATTTTTTGTTTTGTTTAATTTAATTTTGAGATTATGAAAATTATTTTGTTCATGCTAAAATGTTGATATTCAAATATTAAGACATCTTATCATAAAGAGCACAATCATTAAAATGGGGGAAGATTTATAAGCATTTTTATTAGACTTCGTTTTAGATATATGAAAGTAACAAAAATCCATTTAAAAAATAATTTGAATTATTTATTTATTTTAAATAGACTTAATTGATTTTTTATACACCATCCCATTTTCCAAGGTTTTTGGTGGTATTTATATGCATTAATTAATGCATTGAGAGAGATTATGCTTTGAACAATATTATAAGGCGGAGATTCGTAACGCAAAAACAAGCTTTAAATTATAAATTTCATTCTTCAGGTGATAAACTTTGTGATTGTTGTGATTTCTTATTTCACAATCCTGTGCAGATCATCATTGATTTATTGATATGAGAATTATATCAAGATTTCTTTCTGTAAATAATTATTTAAGAAAAACTTCTTGGTTTTCTTTTAGTAAGACCAGCACTCTGGGAATGACTCCTGCATATGCAGCACATTGCGTAGGAACTAGAAAGGGGGTGGTATTTGTAGACAATTTAACGTTTTACTTCGCCGCAGATTTTATGCTACAGGGCCGATGAGGGAGAGTGCTGTTACTCTACTCTTTAGTAAATGATAGTGTCAAACGCCAGTTCTATGCGTTCGTCATGAAAACAGATCGACAACAACTAACACAATCCTGTGCTACTGCTGATCAGATAAATTCGGTGACATATTTATGACTGAGCGTAGAGAGAGGTAATAGAAATCAGAGAATCTAAAAAGACATTTCCAGAGCTGGAACATTTTAATTGTTTGAATCGTTAAAACAACTTAATAAAATAAATTTTTTCTTTGGTAATCAAATACATATATTTTATATTTTGATTTTTATGCGTGTATATACTTCTGACGTAGATTGTTAACTGAGTAAAATGTTCAAGTGCTGGAACAAAAGTAGCCGATGGAAAAAGCAAAGAGAAAAATGAAATATTTGGAGTAATAATCGTCAGGGTTGGGGAGTATCCTGAATACTCACTCCCCTTGAGGTTTACATCAAGTTCATATCTGCAAGATCTGACCTCAGCCTCATGGAGTCAGGCAGTTTCAGGCATGACCGTACGGGACATGGCATTATCCTACAAAAGGTAGGAGGGCAGGCCTTGTAGAGACGGACTAATTACATGACTCCAGTCATGAGCTTCGACAAATCCTTCTCATTCGCATTCCCCAAGAGGACGGACTGGATGGAAAACTCCGAGACTCGTAGTAATGCAACTTTGGTTTTTACGGACGACTCGAAGATAGACACTGTCACTGGTTCGCGGGTATTTTCCGAGGAACGCGGCCTTTCGGTATCGCTCAGGCTACCAGATACCTCCACAGTGTTCCAGGCGAAGATTTATGCTATTACCGAGGCAGCATTAAGGATTAATGGGCTCACTTTAGAGGCACGAACTATTGACTTTTGTGTAGATAGTCTGGCAGCTATTAGGGCCCTGGAGTCGGGGATAATAAGGTCGAGATGTGTACTGGCATGCATTCAATCTCTGGATCGACTTAAAATACATGACGTCAATATAGTTTGGGTTCCAGCGCATGAAGGCATTCAGGGAAATGAAATGGCTGACGGATACGCAAGAGCGGGTTCGGCCTTGGATGAAGTAGTGACGTTCCCTCAGTTGATCTCCTGAACAAGATTCAGGAGTAGGCAGACAAAAAGGTGACAAGCAGGTGGTCAAGTATTACCACCTGTAGGGTCTCCAAAACTCTATGGCCCACGCTTAGCAAAGTTAGGCAGCTTCTGGCTTTTGAGAAAAAGTCGTTGGCACTGCGGGGCACTGTGCAATTGGGCACATGTCAGAGCTTTCCCATGATGGTCGCTGCAGGAGCTGTTTCGATGGAGAAGAGGAGGAGTCAGTACAGCATTTCCTTTGTGACTGTCCGGCCCTGCAGGAGCGTAGGCTTTGACATCTAGACTTTCGCTTCCTGCGAGATCTGGACTGTCTCAGGGATGCAGGCATGTAGAAGGCGCATTCTGGAACACCAATTTTCGACAACTAAAAAAATCTTCCATAAAGTGGAAGGACACAACCCCAGTTGCTGAGAACGGCTACGAATTGATTGATTAAGATCATCTTCAATGCTTTCCTGTACAGCGGCTACAGCTTCTTCAGTGTACACTGTTCGGCGTCTCACGGGATGCACATTATCAGTAACAGTAAATTTCATCCGAATACGATCTATTGTTCTTCGAATTAGCCGCTTTAAAGGACGATTATGTACGCCATAAAATGGAAGAAGTGCACGATGAGTTTGACGAATAGAACAATTAGTTTCATTAAAAATTTCAGCAATTTACAAGCGTCGCTCTGGTGTTGTGACATTTTAAAGCACACGCTTTAGTTAATATTCCTAATAACTAGTACCACTATAGAAAGTGGGGAAAGTTAAATAAAGAACGCTGATGAAATGGCGCAGCGGCCTTGAAGTCAGTACTGATTCGTTCTACCAGTTTAATGATGTAAAATATTCTAATATTCCAGTCTTAATAAAAATAACTTGAATATATTAAAAAAAATCTTAAAGAAATAATTTCCAGATTGCAGATTTGAGCTTGAGTCCTATAAAGGAATTCTTATCTTAATAATAAAATAAAATTTACATTAATATTTTTTTCTTTTTATTTTTAGTTAAATTCACTAAAAAGCTTAAAATTAAACAATTTTGAAGAATTTAATGTGTTGCAGAAAATTACTAAAAAAACGGTCAGTTCGTTTCCATACAAATTATGTTTTAATTACTTATTAAATAATTAGAAGGTAGTCTTAGGAAAGTATTACTTTCTTGCCGGCCATAATTTAGCTTAACACTTTTGAAGTAAACTATTTTTGTTATTTGTTGTATTAAATTTTATTTTTTTTAGTTTTATGGCTATTATTCATTATCTTTTTGAATGTTCAATAACTTGTAAACGGTATAAACGAACTAGACATTGTGCTTTGCTAATATCTAAAAAATTTTTTAAGACACCAGATGAAAGGAAAATATTTCAACTTTTTTTGCTATTTATACTGCAATGCGAAAGGTAAATGACGTAAATGACGATAGAAAGACCTATAGGTCTTTTGTTAAGACATTTCTAAATTGATTAGAAGAAATTGAGCAAATAATAATAACGATAATATAGGAAAAAATTTGGCGGTGTGGTACAGCTTCAAATAGCTAAAACAAATTTTCTATATTGTCAACTTGATTCAAGTGCCTCACAACACTATCACTAAATTCCATGTCACAGTGCAATGCACTGAGACACCTTTCCGTCGGCATAAAAACGTACGTATTAATATTTTATATCAACGTGCAACAAGAATACTGAGATAAGTTAAACATTTTGAACCTGCTGGGTAATAGTTCCTTTAAGGCATTTCTGTGCCCAATTTTAAAACCCTATAGAGGGTCACTCCAAGGAAGGCCGTGGGGGACACAGCTCACCTAAATCGTAAAAACTTAGAAACTAAATTTTCGGAATAGCTAAGTATAGAAAAAAAACCTTTTTGAAAAGGTCATTTATTGGGAAAAGGATGGTAGAGGGGGTAGGGCAGGGTAAGATCAGAGAATATATTATCTTCGTCGTAATAGGTTATAAACTAAATTTTTAAGGAATACAATTTCTTAAATATTTACACAATTTGTTCATATGTAACTTCAACGCCCACTAAAGGGGGCGGTGTCCAAAAATAGGTTATATCGTGTTTGCTACAGACGGGCGTATGGGCGTTGCTAGATCGTCTTAGAGTTCTCAAGAATATATACATTTTGGGGTTCAATTCTTTTTGGAGGGTACTAAAACTGCATTTTGTCGGGGTAGCTCTGGCAAGGGTAGTGGGGGAGACATTTCACCTTTGCCGTAAAACACTAAAAATAATTTTTTTGGGATTTGTAAGTGTAAAAATAAATATTTGTTTTGATAGGGTTATTTGGGTGGCAAAGGGGGAGGAGGGGGTAGGGCAGCGGAGGATAAGGTTACGTCTCAGCTTGGTCATTAAAGCTTAAAAATGTTATTTTTAAGGAGTGTAGGCTTAGGTAAAACAATTTGTTAAATTTTTATACTATTTTTATAATAACGCCCCACTAGGGGAAGCGGGGTCCAAACATTTATTTTTTTTATTTTATGGCTTCAAGTTGAATTTGTTGGACATAAAAATATATCATATGCTTAACAAAATTGCAAGAAAAGTTTAAAAATTATGTTGTTTTTAGAGGTTGGTTTAGCTCTTCTTAGGGGAACTTTTTTCCCTCGGACCCGATTCAGCCCATTTGCGATCTTGAGCTGTGCTATCCTTCAAAATTTATATCTAGAAGTTTTAAGGTTTTGGTTTTTTTCGTTTGGACTGAATCCTTATTTCCACAGCCGGACGGAGGGGTGGAGGGACGAAACGACGGACGTAGCTAGATCGGTGGTCAAGAATATATATATACTTTATGGGGTCTTAGAGGGATATCTCGCTGCGTTACACACGGAATGACAAAAATAATACACCCTTCAATTCATTTTTGGAGGGTATAAAAATAATCATAATTTTTTTTCTATATATATACATATATGTATGTATATATTTTGGATTGTAAGACTACGAAACTTAAGACTCGGCTCGAGTTCGCAGTGAGTTTTGGCTATGGTTTAGATTTTTTTTATCTGCAGGGTTGGGTTAATTTTTGTTGCACTCTTCATGTGTCCTCTTAACAATATCATCCTCCATTCAAAGTGGGAATGTGCCTTAGCATATCGCCCAAAAGCCCACCTTGACTGCGTACTTGTTTCATCTTTTATAGAATTTTAATCGAATTAATTTTTTAGCTGTTTTCCTGCCACTAAAAATTAATCAAATTCAGTTTTTAATGTTTTCATAAATATTGTTATTAGCATTAATGTCATTTCGCTGCCACAAATATTTTTCTATTATTGATGCAATTTATTTGTTATTCATGCAACATTTTTTTTTGTTACTCTTCATTGGTTTTCACTTATCTGTCGCACATCAATTTGAACGGAATTTTTATTGCGCAAATGGAAAAACACGAATTATTTAAATTAAATTTAGCAATTTATTGCTTTTATATTGAAGTGTGAGGACAAAAATGCTAATTGTTATTGGCACAATCAAAGAATTTTTTTTTAAATTTTTTTTTAATAATATGTGATGATTAAAAGTGAAATTCATATAAAGGGTGTTTTTATAAGAGTTTGCTGATTTGAAATTTAAATAAAACACATGCCAAATTATGAAATGGCCAAAAAAAAATGTTTTATTTGGTAGATAATTTCTTGTCATTTAACATTTAAATATAATTTCGGGCATATGGCCACCGCGACTATTTTGCACAAAGGTCATTCTGGAGGTCCAATTTTCGAGCACCTTTTCAAGCATTTGAGGGCGTATTTCAGCAATGACACGTTGAATACTGGTTTCCAAAGCGTCAATCGTTGCTGGTTTATCCACGTAAACCAATGATTTCAGGTATCCCTACAAAAAATAATCGAGTGGCGTCAAATCACACGAACGCGGAGGCCAATTCACCGGTCCATTTCTCGAAATAATGTTGTCGTTGAAATGTTCTTTCAATAAGTCCATTGTTTCGCCCGCAGTATGACAGGTGGCACCATCCTGTTGAAACCACATTTCGTTTCCATTCATATCTTGAAGTTTTGGCACCAAAAATTCATTGATCATGATTCTGTATCGATTTCCATTCACGGTAACGCGTCGTCCTTCCTCATTTTTAAAGAAATAAGGACCGATGATTCCACCAGCCCATAGAACGCACCAAACAGTACATTTATCGGGATGCATTGGTAATTCTTGAACGGCGTGTGGATTATCTTTGCTCCAAATGCGGCAATTTTGCTTGTTGACATTTCCATTCAACCAAAAATGCGCCTCATCACTGAAGAGAATTTTGCGGTAAAAAAGCGGATAAACATTTTTAATTGAACACTGTTTTTGAAAATAAATTTCCACGATTTGGAAGCGTTGTTCTGGAGTTAACCTGTTCATGATGATTTGCCAAACAATACTGAGTAGAGACGTCACTTTAAACTGTCAAAACAGCTTTCAGACAACAGAGTGATTCGTATAAAAAAAAAAAACTTCATAAAAAAACACCCTTTATAAACAACGAGTTTTATGATAATGATTAAATGAATTTTTTTTTTTTATATTGGACCAGCACTCAGGGAATGACCCCTATATATGCAACGCATTGCGCCGCAACTGAAAACGAGGGGATAGTATTGAGGGGATAGATTAGAAAAGATGAGAAATAGAGATTTTTTGTAGCTATTTCAACATTTATATTTCGCCTGCTAATTTTTTGCTGCAGGACCGACGAAAGAGGGTGCTGTTACTCTGCTTTTAGTACATGATAGTGTCAGTTGCTGCCAATTATGTTCAGTGATCAGTGACTATGCCTTCATCATTGAAACAGGCTGGCAACAACTAACACAACCACGCACTAATACTGTTCAGAAGAATTCAACACAATATTTCATGACTCAGTGCGGGCTCGAACTCACTACCCTCCGCTTCATAGTCTCGTGTTCTACTACTTCAGCCAACAGCACCCATGTGTTGCAGTGTGTGCTTTGGTGTTTTCCTTTTCGTCCTGTTATAGGATTTATGAGCTGTTATTCTATGGAATAACACCAGCACCAATATGTATTAGTCGGAATACAGAACTTTGCTTAATGTAATTATCCTGAAAATAATTAATATTGTATTATAACATGAATTCTTGTTAAGGATACAGTCTTTTGTATTAAATTAACAAACTTTAGAATATAGAAAACTTTGAGTTTAAATTTCATTGGAAGAATATTATCTATTAATACATCAATACAATATTTACGAGATATTCGTAGTAGAGAAAAATCAAAATTTCAACGAAAACTTATTAATTAATTTGTTACAAGAGGCATGTAAATCACTAATTTGAATATATGAGTATAAGTGAAGCTGAGATAGAATTTTACTTAAGAGCGCTGCTTGATGATTCTGTTGCTATTTGCATACAGTATTTTTCGGCAAAGAAACATTTTATTTAAAAATTTTTTTAATTCGGCTTAGCACTCAAGGGATGAGCCCTACTTATGCAGTGCATTGTGCCGGAACTAGAAAAGAGGGGTTAGTATTGAGAGGACAGGTGAAGCAAGGTGAGAAGATAGAGACAATTTTTGTAGCTATTTCAACCTTTTTACTTCGCCGGCTAATTTTTTGCTACACGGAAGAAGAAGATGTCCCTCTGCTCTTTGGTACATGATGGTACGTTTCCTTCGCTGCCGGTTACGTTCAGTGACCAGTGATATGCCTTCGTCCCTGAAACAGGTCGACAGCAACTGACACAACCACGCACTACCCAGCTAATCAGAAGAACTCGACACAATATTCATGACCGAGCGCGGAGTCGAACTCTGGGGCCTCTGCTTCATCATCTCGTGTGTTCTACTACTTCAGCCAACAGCAAAATCAAATCTCCTCTCATAGGAATACATTTAGTCCAGCGTTTTTATACCATAATTGGCGACTGTATTTATTTTGTCATTCCATGTGTAACGCAGCGAAATATCCATCTCAGACCCCATAAAGTATATATATTCTTGATCAGAGATGAAATCTAAGACGATCTGATCATGTCCGTCCGTCCGTCTGTGGAGATAACGATTCAGTCCAAACGAAAAGGGCTATACTCTTGAAATTTGGTATAAATATATTTTGAAACTTAGAGCAGGTTAAGTTTAGAGATGGGCTAAATCGGGCAAGAGGGAAAAAAGTTCCCCTAAGAAGAACTAAACCAACCCAGAAAAAACAACATAATTTTTAAAGTTTTTCGGTTATTTTGTTAAGTAAATGATATATTTTTATGTCAAATACGGTCCAGCGGCTTAAACTTGAAGCCATAAAATAAAATAAAGAATTTTTGGACCCCGCCCACTTTAGTGGGCGTTTTTATATGCAAGAATAGTGTAAAGATTTAACAAATTGTTTTAATTAAGCCTACATTCCTTAACATTTTTAAACTTTAATGACGAAGCTGAGACGAAATCTGGTACTACTCTGCCCTACCTCCTCCTGCCCCTTCACCACCTACATGACCCTACCAAAAAAAATTTTGTTTTGTATACAATTATCCCAAGCATTTATTTTTAGAGTTTTATGACTGCCTGTTTCTGCCCTACCCCCTGCTACCCCTTTGCCACCTAAATGACCATATAAAAAAAAATAGTAATTTTGTATATAATTATCCCATGCATTTATTTTTAATGTTTTATGGCTTCCTATTTCTACCCTCCTCCCCCTTTGCCTCCATAAAGTAAATATATTCTTGATTAGTGATGAAGTCTAAGACGGTCTAGCAATTCCCATACGTTCGTCTGTGGAAAACATGATATGGTCTATTTTTTTACCCCGTCCCCTTTGGTGGGCGTTGACGTACGATATTATAAAAAGGAACTCTGTCGCACCAAGTTAAAGATATTAAATTCACTTACTAAATATTTGGAGGGTATTTAAGATTCGACCCGGTTGAATATAACGTTTTTACTTGTTTTTTTATAATTTTGTTAAGCAAATGATATATTTTTATGTCAAAGCGTTGAGGTTTTAACTTGGAGACATAAAATCAAAAAAATTAATCGTTGGACCCTGCCCCACCGGACGTTTTTATCTGTCCCGTTATAAAAAAAAAATAAACTTTACACTAAAGTATTCCAAAAATTTATTTCAAATGTTTTATGGCAAAGTTGAAATGTCTCCCCCATGGCCCTTGTCAGAGCGACCCCGACAAAATACAGCTTTAATACCCTCCAAACAGAATTGGACCCCATAAATTACATATATTTTTGATCAGTAATGAAGTCTAACACGATCTAGCAATGCCCATACGTCTGTCTGCGGAAAACACGATATAGTCTCTTTTTTGACCTCGCTCCCTTAAGTGGGCGTTGATGTACGATATTATATGAAAAAATAGTGTAAATATTTAACAAATTGTATTCCTTAAGCCTACATTCCTTAAAAATTTATTTTTATAAAATTTTCCGATGAAGGTAATATGTTTTCTTATCTCTACCTGCCCTAGCCTTTTGACCCCTAAATAACATTATAAAAAACAATTTTTTTTCTACACTTAACTACACTTAAATTTAATTTTAAAATTTTTACGATTTACGTGAGATGCTTCCCCCACGGCCTTTGTGGGAGTGACCTTGTATAGAGTTTTAAAATTGGGCACAGAAAAGTCTTTTAAGGAACTGTAGGTTTAATTTATCTCAGTCCGTTTTTGCACGTTGATATAAAATATTAAAATGTAAGTTTTTATGCTGACGGAAAGGTGTCTCAGTCATGCTCCTCCCAGCGCATTTGGAATGGCCGCATTAAAATAAATTTGTTTCTTGTTTAATTAAGCCAAATACCATAAAAATATAAATTTTAATAAGAATAAAAAAGGTGCTTTTATTTACTAATTATTTGGAGGGTATTTAATTTTTTTTAGTAAGTCCAAACAATTCATTTAATCCGAATCTGTTACTAATCAGACATTTCTGCAGGTTTCGAAACCACAATTTCCATAAACATAACGAGAACTTATGGTACACAATATCTTGACATCAATGTGGCCAAGCAATGACAGAGCAAAACACTTTGCATATATATTTCATTATGATCTGGGAACTATTGATGGGAGTGTAAAGACTTCCGAAGACAGCCTTGGTTTGCTCAAATCAACAGCAATACTGATTATGCCTAAACTTTTTTCTTACTATCACTAAATTAATCTTACACCAATATTTACTTTGGCCATTACAACTCAGCTGCTGGAATAATTAGTGACAAAATTTCGTGCTGCTACATGATACACAAGAAAAAAAATAAAATAAAATAAAATAAAAACCCAAGCCACGACAGGCAATATTAAGCACACTGAGTTTAAACTTCAATATTTAATTTTAAAAGTTACGCGCAATAATACAGCCACTGCACTTGCTGCATAATTGAGATGTGACTATAAAAAAAAATGCAAGTAGTTTCGCTGAATAATCCAATTGAAAATGAAAACTATTTTCAATATTTTACTGCAAAAATGTAAGAGAGAAAAAAAATGTGTAAAAAATGGGTTGAACAAAACTTGCAACGGAGTTTAAAGACACTCATAAACTAAAATTAGATTTAGGCATATGAAATTGAAATAAAGAAATCGATCAGGCTTTAACTCTTTTATAGGCATTTAAGGCCAACAGTTTATTTAAATAATTTCACATTTGAAAAAGAAGTCATTAAATATTACATTGGCCTCATCGGTTTGCAAACAGACATGCATATTTGATTACACGCTCAACATTCAAACACAATAATGAGTCATTAAAAAATTTATTGGAAAAGACTCTAGAAATGACACTAAGACAAAACAAGTAAAAACGTTATATTCGACAGGTTCGAATCTTAAATACCCTCGAAATATTTAATAAGTAGATTTAAAATGTTTAACTTGGTGGCACAGAGTTCCTTTAAGACATCTCTGTGTCCAATTTTAAATCTCTATTTTGAGAGAGTTATTCCGGGAAGCGCCGTAGGAGAGACGTTTCACCTCTGCAAGATCAGAGAACATCTCAGCTTCTTATGTGATTAAGGAATACAAATTGTTCAATATTTACACTATCTTTGTGTATAATATCGTACGTCAACGCCCACTAAATGGGGTGGGGTTCAAAAATAGACTATATCATATTTTCCACAGACGAACTTATGTCAGACGATTGGCAGATATCTAACAATATCTACTATTTTCTTACAATGTACTGATAATGTGTTTTCTGGCAACGTTGCAAGACAAAAATTTTAAGTTATCGTGTGAGCTAGACATTTTCTGATAATTATCTGGCAGAGTCCCTGGGTTAGCGGCGTGTGTGCCGTCATGGCAGGTACAAGTGATAAGTACTTTACGATGCAGGGATCCGGAAACCCAGTATCGGCGTCTGGTCAGGGTGAGAAAGCAGGCCCGCAGGCGTCGTCATCCAGCGACTACAGCTCTTCAGTAGTGGGAAACTTGGCTACTGGAGAGTGTACTATTACAAGAAGCAATTCCCATCTGTGCAATAAGTCATTCTTCTTATTCTGTTTATACGTCATTTTTCTAGATTTTACAATTTTTATGCATTTTCAGATTTTTATCTTGTATTTTATAGATAAAAAATACAAGAAGTTTATTTAATTGTGTTTAAAAGATTTTTTTCTATTTTTTCAGCAGCAATTTTCTGCTATTTTATCAATTTTTTGTCGTTTTATGAATGTTTGAGGCCATTATTGGCCAAATTCATTGCAAAATCAGATCAAAAAATTGAATGACATCAAAATTTTTGTCAATCCGCGTCCACAAATATTTTATACCAAGATAAACCCAATTTTTCGCGATTTTTGCGGTTTTTTAAGGATTTTTTCCAATTTTTTTCGATTTAAAACAGCTTATGATTGAGGTACAATCAAAATTAGTATTTGACAGATCAAAATACATAATAATGATGCTTTTCTTAGATTCTCAAATTTTTTTTCTTGCCAAAATATCGAATTTTCGCTATTTTTGGGGTTTTTTTGCAATTTACTCGAAACTGAAGGCTGGACGGCCTAAACGGACTTCAAATTCGTATTTAGCGGGTCAAAAAACATGCCGGTATATAGGTGGCACCCGGTGTACAGACAACTTTTTTTTTTGTGTGCCGGTGTAATTTTTCTGCCAATATTGGTAGATCTGCCAATCGTCTATACAAAGCTTTAGACTTCTCCATTATAAGGACCCAGAAAATATATATATATATATATATATATATATATATATATATATATATATATATATATATACATATATATATTTTGATGGCCACAAGTAAAAAGATCTAACTAGAATTTTCACCAAATTAACTTTTTCAGTCTCTCCAATACTTTTCACACAAATAGATCTTGTCAGAAAAATTAAGTGCAAGCGAACGAAAATTACAGTTTCTCTTACAATCAATATCGCTTCCGCTATGTTTTTGCCCTTTCCTGTAAATTTATAATTATTTCAATTAGGGTATTTCTACTCGTGACCATGGATTGATATACTTTATGGGGTTGCATATCATCAATGACGAGCCATTTTCTTGGTGAAGGTTGTAAAATAATTATTTACAAAATTTTAAAAGCTAATTTCAAATAATTCCTGGTCTGAGCACATGTATTAAAGAAGGTTTTCTTTTGGGCAAAAATATACTGAAATTACAGTGGCATTAAAACTTGCGGTTAATATGAAATTCCCTGGCTATTGTAAGACAAATATATTAAGACATTTCACCTCTTCTCCCTTGGCTCAACTTCGAAAGCTGCTTTTATTCAGTTATACACTTTTAATTATTTTTAGATTCAGCCACATTATTTTCATAAAAGATTCATAGGCGTATTTGCAAATTGTGTTTGTTTACCAGCCACTGCCAAAGTTAATAAATGTAAAAAAGAAATAAATAAAACACATTTTAAAATGCAAGTGTAAACCTCAATAATTTACAACTAAAAGTTGGTAATTACAAAAAAAAAAATAAATAAATCAACCTGAAAACACTCGTACGTCACTTAAAAATATATCATTTCAGAAGAAAAAGAAATTCAAATTAAGCAAAAGTTTTTAAGTGTTCAGTTTTATTTTGACGAGTCTGCTTAATTGAAAATCAAGGTGTTGCTTCATATGAAGAAATTAATTTTCATGTAAATTTTTAACGACCTGGGAATTTAACGGCTTCTTAATCTTGGCCGAAAATACTTTAATGTGAAGCAACAGCGGTCGTAAAAAAAACTTATTTGGATTTTTTATGCTTTTTAGAAAATTTTAAATTTATTATTTGTGTGTTTTTTTCCTCATTCATATTCTTAGTCTTCGTCCAGATTTGCAATTTTGTTGCATGCAATTCTGCTACGGAATTGCTTTAGTGTCCACATTCGAAAAATCTGGTATTGCAATTCTTGTATAAAACGTCAAATACCACCACACCAAACTTCAAGTTGAATAGTGAGAATTGCAAAGTAAAAGAGAATTGCCGAGAACATGAACCTCTGTACCCCTCCCCAAGCTTCTCACCTCTCTCACCTAAAACATTCAAGAATTGCTGCAACAAAATTGCAAATGTGGACACCGACTTAATGATTTATTTACATTTTTATATATTCACTTTCCAGCCATCATTACGGCTGCTTGTAAATTAGAAAACAATTTTACGTAAATTCACAAAAATTTCACTTTCAATGCAGAAATTTGCTAAGAAAAAAATATATTAAATAATTTTTTCTATAAACAGATTTCTGCTTATTTTAGCGGCCTTTTGAAAGGTTAAAAGTGAAACACTCAATCAATTGGCGATTTGTTTTCTTTTTCTTCTTCGATTTCTTTATTTCCATGCAAACTCAGTTCAATGATCGCATGGATGATATTGTTTGTTTACAGAAAAACTGCGGTCGCACAGGATAATCAGTTTCTATTTTCTTCTCTTTTTTTTTTGTTATTTCTGAACACCAAATTGTATGTTTGGTTTTTACTTTATGCTCGTTTTTTGTAAGTTTAACAGCGATTTTATTTAATTCAAAAGCATAAAAAGTTTTGCATGAAAAAGTTTTTGTGGTTTTTGTAATTGTTTCTAAATGTTAATAAAAATTATACTTTCAAAATATTACGTAGGCGAAAACAATTCCCCATAATCACTTGAGAAAATTCGAAAATTCATTAAAAACAAGATTTTATCAGCGCCACGTTCTCGTAATTCTCTCATGGCAAAAGTTTTCTTCACATGAAGTGTGAAACACAAAATTTCATTGTGGCTGAATTTGTGAATAGAAGCTGTTGATGTATTTTAATGGGAGAACTTTTCCTGGTTATTTAAATAATTTCATTATTTATGTGTCGCGACAAAAATATTGTACTCTATATAGACTTTTAAAACTAAAGCCTTGAAACAACTCTTTCCTAGGGGTCACATACTCCATGTTCCACAATTTAATAATTTTATAGTTCTCGTAGGATGGGTACTCGAGTGATAACACCTTCTCTGCACTATGACGCTAAAATGGAAAGGAAATTATAACGACGTGAGCACCGATCGTGGATGTTAAGATAATTGCAAAATTTTGTATAGGGTGTGTTCATAAGTCCCATAAAAATTTAAATAGTAAAAACAACACAAAAGATTGTATTTTAAACAATAAATGGAAGCTACCAACAACTTAATTATACGACATACACTGCAGAGCACATTATCGCTGTTTTCGAGAGCCGCCTGCAATCCCATCATCAGTACTGATGAGTATTTTTGTTTAATATCACTAACAGTTAACTAACTTAGTTAACTGTGGCTATAATTTAATTTTTAAAAATTTTGTGAAAAAATACTAAACTGATCGAGACGCAAACTAAATCCCTGCGTTAGTTTTTTTTTTGTTTTGCCAAAAATTTTTTTAAATATTTGTATGCACTATTCTGGATAAGCTGGTGATAGTTTTATTCCCGTGTTCCGAATTTATAAAAAAAATCTCAATTTAGAGTGTCACAACACCAGAGAAACGCTTCCAAATTGTTGAAATTTTTAATCAAAATAATTGTTCTATTCGTCAAACTCATCGGGCTCTTCTTCCATTTTATGGCGTACATAATCGTCCTTCAGAGTGGCTAATTCGAACAACAATAGATCGTTCTCGGACCACATTTACTGTTACTGATAATGTGCATCCCGTGACACGTCGAACATTGCACACTGCAGAAGCTGTAGCTGTTGTACAGAAAGGCATTGAAGATGTCGCTAATCAATCAATTCATCGCCGTTATCAACAACTGGCTTCCACTTCATGGGTGTTTTTTTTTTTAGTTTTTGAAAATTGGTTTTCCAGATTGCGCCTTCTACGCGCCATGGCACATGACAGAAGTCACATTTGAACATTAATTTCATAAAATTTTCTTTCCATTAAAGCGCGTTTTATTAATATTAAAAATATATTTCCCTGTTTTAGTACGAATTAAACTTGTGTCAGTCTATAAAAAAATACCCTTTATTAAAAAAACATAAAATAATTTTTGATTTTCGTAAAATAAGTTTTTTGCACGGACAACGAAATGGACGCTTGTGATAGCTTCTTTTAATCCACTGATTGTCTCTTTAAATCTAAAATACAAGCAATTTGATATACAAGTATTTAAAACATATTTATTACTAAATGAACTAGCGACTTCATATTTTGAAAAACGTAAATAGAAGTCATGTCAGATCATCTTTGCTACAAATCACTCAGAAGCATTGAAAAAACTTTAAAATTTGATTCTTTTCCCGCTGGTACGACGTCATCTAATCTTATCTCCTTAATATATGTACCGCTTACATCCTGCTGGAATGTAAAATAGATGCAGTTCTCATGAGTAGGATAACGATTCCATATCGTTTTTGAAGTTATGCATTAAACACATTCTCGACAGCAGGCTACCGACTACAACCTGTCAGAAATAGAATACATGTGTTTATATGGGAACAATTATTTTCACGGCTACACAGCAGGTTGTTGTCCGTACTACTTTTGTGGTTGTAGTCAAATTAAACTAATTTCTATTTTCATAGGCGACAATAAATAAATTAGTGATGCCAACACAGTGAAACATCTTAAATAAATAAGCGTTTAAAAATATTTCTGATCAAGAATATCGTAAAAAATAAAAAAATGTAATAGAATAAAAATTTTGTAATTTTTATATATATATATTTTTGGCGATCTCTCTCGGCTTTTATTTTTTCTTTACTTTTTAATTTTATTTATGTATTTATATTTTTTTTTATTTTTTGCTTATAACTCCTGGAATATAGGTACTACAAAACGTCTATCTCTTGTTAGACATATTTTTTAAATATAACATATTCGAGCATTATTAAATTTTGAAATTTTTTATCTAATTTTGAAGTACAAATTTCATTATTTTGAAAAAAGATGCAACGTCATGTGAACCCTAATTTTGTATATACCTGATAGCCGTTGTCGATAAAAGACGTGAGTTAGGTCACAAATGAATTAACTCGTAAATTCATTTTCGTAGCGCCATAACAAAAAATGACATCAAATGCAAAAACAATAAAGAACTATAAACAAATAAAGTGTTTTTTTTATTAGTTTTGTTTTCGATCTTTAAATAGATTTAGAATAAGCGCTTTTTTACATATGAAAGTGGCACCACTAAAATGAAATGTTGACGTTGTAGCTGCCGCGGTCAAAATAATTAAGTAGGCGACAAGTGTTGCTAGCGCCACATGTAGCCGTGTAGTCGGTAGCCTGTTGTCGTGAATGTGTTTAAAGCATTACTCGACCGAGCATAGGATATGGCGAAGAAACTCAGTGTGGTTGCAACTGGTTTTACTCACGTGAGCACCTTCGCAATGTGGGACCTGTTTCGTTGTTTTATCGCTACATACTATAATGGAATATGCTGTAATGCAATAAGGGAATTTGTTCCCGATGTCCATTCGTGTTTATGATGTGCCAACGAATCAAAGTATGCAGTAGAGATATAATTTGCTAATTGGACTAACGGAACAAACTTCTTCCCTATTTGGCAATTTAAGAAAGTGCAAATCAAATATCCACAGACTCCCACTATATGCAAAACTCCTTCCTATAATCAACTTTCGTTGTTGTGGCGTCCTATTAAAACTAACAAGTAACAACGTTATATTCGACCGGGTCGAATCTTAAATACCCTCCAAATATTTAGCAAATAAATAATATGTAAATGTTTAACCTGTTGGGTCATAGTTACTTTAAAACCTTTTTGTGCCCAATTTCAAAAGTCTGTTGTGTAATTGTCACTCCTCCAAGGGCCGTGGGCGAGACGTAAATTGTCTTTGTCGTAAAAACTTAAAAATTAAATTTTTGGTTTGATTAAATTTACAAAAAAAAATTTATTTTTTTTGATAGGGTCATTTAGGTGGCAAAGGTGAATGAGCAGGGGAAGATCTTCTTCGCTTCATCGTAAAAGCTTCGAGATTTGATTTCTAAGGAATGTAGGCTTAAGCAATACAATAAGATATGCATTTACACTATTTTCCCATGTAATATGTTACTTTCTTTCTCACTAAAGGTGGCCGGTTCCACAAATGGACTTTTCTGAATTTCTGGCTACAATTTCAACGTTTACAATTTCAATTATATCATTTGCTTAACAATATTACAAAAAAAAAATTTTAAATTATGATCTATGAGTTTTTAGAGGTTGATTTAATTCTTCTTGGGGGAACGTTTTTCCCTCTGGCCCGATTTAGCCTACTTAAAAAGTCGTAGGGTAATACTAGAGATCTGGTAACAAATAAATTAGATGCCATGAATGCCATTCGCTGTTAACTTAATTAAAACTGTTGTATTAGAAAATGTCATAATATAGGGTCCGCCAAATAACTTTTATTTTTTTTGAAAATGCTATAAAAAAACTAATGAATATTTTCTCAAATTTGTTTTTTTATTTGAAAGTACAATCCTTCCGGTTAATAATGGAAAATAATTTCATTCAAATGGCTGCGTGGCCCGATAACGATCGCCATTGACTGTAACGGCCACTCCTGGATCATTTTCGAAGAAAAATGGCCCAATTATGCCTCTGGACCAAAATCCGGACCAAACAGTGACTCGTTTTGGGTGCGTCGGCTTTTCAATGTATGCGTGCGGGTTTTCTGTAGCCCAAATGCGACAAATTGGTTTGTTTACATATCCGCCAAGATCAAAATGAGCTTCATCTGAAAATATGATTTTTTTGCAAAATCGGCATCTTCTGTAAGTTGATCGCAGGCCCACTTAGCGAAGCCAAAACGCATTGGATGGTCAACCATATTCGTTTAGCGGAAGGATAAAACTAATTATTTGTCAAATCAGACATCAGCTAATTGTCACCATTCGCGAAATAAGCAGTAGTTGAAAAAAAAACGTTAGATGCGGACCCTATATATAATTAACTAAGAAAATATCTCAAGAAAATTTCATTGAATATTCTAATTAGATTTTGCCAATAATTAAAAGTTATATTTAAATTTTATTAACAAAAATAAAATATTTCTCTTGAAATTCTAACGAATTGTGGTTAGTGTGTTCAACGTCGGTACATGATAGTTTTTCTTGATCTTAGTAAACTGAAGCTTGGCAGAAGCCATCATGCCAACGTTTTTTTTAATATGTAAACAATTTCGGACAGTGGTGCTAGATGGGTTAACGCTCTATCGCTCACAAATATGCCTTTCAAGTTGAATAGTATTTGCTTTTTAATTGTGCTTTTCATGTAGCGAAGAAAATGAAATACATGAGTGATAAAATAAATTACAACATTGTGTCTAAAAAAATTTTAATGGAAAGGGTTCAAGTAAAAAAAAAAACAAAAAAAAAATGGTCTCATAACCTTGTCTTAGCCATTATGCTCATACGTACTTCAGTTAGACGGAAGTGCGGCAGGTAGTGCTGACTAAGGGCGTTGGCGTATTAAAGTGGTAGATGCCAGAAAAGTACAGCCTCATTAACAAAATAATAATAATAAAAAAAGTGAAATTGAAATAAAATCTTGTAAGTAAAAGTGTAAATAAAAAAAAAACACTTCAAAAAATTTAATGAAGGCTGATCAAAAGATGCTGCAATTGTAAATAAAATATTTCTAACGCGACACGCGACTGACAGTTTCTTTGGAAATTATAATATGATTGAAAATGAAAATCTAATTGAAACGGCTAATAACCAAAAAGTACACACGAGTACTGATAATGGCAGTATAGCGTGTTTCGAAAACAGCAATATTATGTTGTGCTTTGCAGGTTGATATATTATATTGATGCTGATTTTCCATTGTTCCTAGGAATATCTGCCATGTCTAAGATTTTATTAAAAGCGCTGAATTGGGGCAGAGGGAAAAAGGGCCCTCTTTGAACAACTAAACCAACCTCTAAAAAACATGATTTTTGAATTTGTTTTTGTAATTTTGTTAAGCAAATGATATATTTGTATATCAAGGTAGGTTCATTTTTGGATATCGCCCCTTTAGTGGAAGCTGACCTAAGATATTATACGCAAAAATAGTGTGAATATTACAAAAATTGTATTACTTAAGACCACATTCCTTGAAAATTAAATTTTTAAGCTGAAATGACGAATCTGAGATGTTATCTGATCTTCCTGGGCCCTACGGGACCCTATCAAAACAAAAAAAATTTACACTTAATGACCCCAAAAATTTACTTTTTAAGTTTTTACGACAAAGGTGAGATGGCGCCTCACGACCCTTTCCGGAGTGGCCCCGTCAAAATAGAGTTTTAGAATTGTGCACAGGAATTTTATTAGGAAATCGCATACGAGAAGTGTATCAAGCCGATGGTAACACACTTTTAATTCTCGTGTTGTCTTTTGATTATTTTCATCGCGTCTAATTTTCTGAATTTGTTGTTCCATTATACTTAAGCCAAGATTATTGGTTTGAGTTTTTTTTACACTTAAATATATCGCACCCTAAATACAAAAGGGGCACAACTAAAAATTTTCCAAAACTGACTTTTTTCCATAAATTAATTCAGAATACACATCTCTAACTACTGCAAAAATTTCTTTCACATCACTATCATCTTTAACTGGAAACAGTTATGTCTATTTTTGTTCAGTGTGTTGCTTTTGCACAATGAACAGTTTTTTGTCTCTCCTGAAAATTTTAGTATTTTGAATTGTGCCCCTTTTGTATTTAGGGTGCGATATGTGAACGTTTACATTTTTATTTTGTAACTCAAGCCAGTAGTTTAAATGTATATCTAAGTATTATTATATTCTGATATTTGTAAGCTTAAGGTCACTTTATTTTAATATAATTTTTAATTTCAATATTTCGTCACTGCTTTGTGTGACTTCTTCAGGAAATTAATTATTTTATTTTTTTATTATAATTTTTTTTTGTGTATCTAAGTATTTTTATCGAACTTTTTTTTTTTAAATTCTATAGCTAATTATTTGAAAGCTTTGAGGATATGATAAATATTCTAGAACACAAAGGAAAGTCAATATTAAATTTAGTTTTTACGCATTTGAAATAAATTTAATCTCTTTCTGTTATTGCTTTTAAGTATTAACAAACAGCATTTGTTCTGAATTGTTGCCATAGACCCCAGATTTAAAAAGGTAATTCTTTTTTGCCAAGAACTGAAATCTTTAGCTGCACATGTTTGCATTCACTTAGTGCTGATAGTGGTTCTTAAATCCTAGTTTATATTCACAAGTGCGAAGTGCCATTATACACTTTAGAAGAGGATTTTCACCTTTGTCACAATACATTGGAATTTAATAGAAACTACAAATTTGAGCTCAGGTTTTTACACACAAGACAAACATGTCGCCCCATACATTAATAAAACAATATATCAGCTATGCAAAGGAACTACATCGTTCTTCAAGGGTTAATTATATTTTTTCTCTTGGCACGATTCGTGCACATGCTATGCAGAACTAGAAAAGTTGGCTATGGGAGACATCATAGAGGGTGGTAGTGTTTGTGGACATTCGATTTGAAGTTTCCCAATTTGCACTTCAAATAATTCGGCTAAAGCAGGAGTGTTGTTTCTATTTATGTGTATTAAGCAGGGACCGGAAATAAGAGTTATTTTTCAATTTTTGAAGAAATAAATCATACATAAATGATCATCATAGAAAACTTTTAATTACACCATCATGATTTTTAGGCGAAATGCATTCAACATATTGCATGATTTTTAAATTTTTGATTTTTATTTTAAAAATCAAAAGTAAGAGTTATTTTTGATATATATTTTTTTAAATGAAAAATAACAGTTATTTTTCATTTTTATTTTTTTAAATGAAAAATAAAAGTTATGTTTGATTTTTATATTTTTATATCAATAATAAAAATCAATTCAAAACTCTTATTTATTTGTTGATGCTGTATGTATTATAATATGCTGCTTCATTCAAATTTCTATATATATATAATATATTATGTGACTTATCCATTATCAGCTATAAAAACATGAATGCATAGAAATAGCTTATAAGTTTTGGCTGAAATTCAAGTCAGTGTTAAGAGGTCGTTTTCAGGTGTTCAATTTTACAATCATAATTGATTTTGAATGTTCCTCAGATAAATTATATCTCGAATCTCCCAATATTAATCTGATTGCTGAAAATGACATTTCTATACTGACTTGAGTGGCAGGTACAGAATGAACAATTAAAGGTAATTATCGAAGCCATGGAAACACAAACATATTACCCATGTCACGAATTTTGAATTGATTTTTATTATTGATATAAAAATATAAAAATCAAAAATAACTTTTATTTTTCATTTAAAAAAATAAAAATCAAAAATAACTCTTATTTTTCATTTAAAAAAATAAAAATCAAAAATAACTCTTATTTTTCATTTAAAAAAATAAAAATCAAAATTAACTTTTATTTTTCATTTAAAATAATAAATATCAAAAATAAAAAAATAAAAATTTGTTTTGAAAAAAATTGAGTTTGAATTTAAAAAATTTTAATTCGATCTAAAAAATTTTTAATTTGGGAATAAAAACCTATATCTTCACGTTGCGGCGATGGTAAATAGAGTTGACTACTCTACTGTCACCGGGGAGCTTCTTCTCAATTCTTGTACGTGGCCAAGTGACGTCAAGATAGACCTTGTAGTTCCGGACCATAAATGAGGATATTAGATGGAGTGAATGCTTCTTTGCCATGAAAAATGTACTCAATACATTCCACCTCACAGTGTATTTTCATGCCAAAAACATAAAGAGGTTCTGATTCCTCAATATCAACCATAAACACGGGTGTAGCAGCACCATCCAAAAAACGCCTATGCGAGACCTTGCAAAAATATGTCTCATTTGGATCGAAATTCATCCTATTCACGAGCCTCCATTTGGAGATTGTTCTGTTTATTTGTAGTGCCGAAATAGTTAACACTTAGACTAAGGAGCCTAAGATTACGAGTTCAACACCGCACTCTGTCATGAATATGGTATCGATTTTTTTTACTTGCATTAGGGCATGGTTGTATTAGTCACCTGTTTCACTGACAACAATTGCCACCATCATCTAAAAATGAGAACATTACAGCACCCTCCTTTTACGGTTCTATAGCAAAAATTCTTCGGTGAAGTAGAGAATAAAAATCAACCCTATTGCCCGGAATCATTTGCCTTCACCTCAAGTCAAATTTGATCATCTAACTGGTGTCATGTTGCTGCATTGTGTGGTAAGTATCAATATTAGCCCATCGATCCAATGGTCGTGGGTTCAATTCCCGCCAGAGACCCCATGTAATCTTCAGAGACAATCAAATCATTTCGCAACAACTAATTTTGTCAAATAGAAATAAATAAATTTTTTATTGTCAGTTATATGACCCTCAATCGAATAGTTAGCTCTAATCGATTTTCTGGACTTTTGCAGTCCACCCTCGTTCTTCACTAAAGAAACCTTAAATTTAATCCTCATGCTACTGGCTTGTCTCATATGTAAGTTAACACATATTCAAAGTACTGGCGAGCTACCTAAGGATGTTATAGATTGAACAAATTTGAACTTTCACTATTGTTTTATTTCCACTTTTGGTTTTATTTCTATTCATAAGTCACGTTTTGTAAACAATCTTTTTTTTTCTTCTTTGTAACATTTGTCTTCTTCAGCAACAGCAGCAGACGACTAATGGCAAAAGCACAAAAAACACCAACCAAATATTTCTACCACAAGTCGGTATTCACTTGCGTTGGAAGGAGAAATGGATGTTATTTAAATCTGGACAAAAAATAAGCTTTTTTCAAGTTAATAATGTTTTCTGGTTAGTTTGTCTTGGTTTCTTTATCAATTTAAGGGCTCCTACTCTCTTTCTATTTAAAATGTTCACAAAGAAAGAAAAAAAATGGCTCTTGGCTATTGAAAATAAAGAACATAAACTAATTTAAATTGTTTACACTTAGAAGCAAATCTCCTGCTTGAATGTTATGATTAATTTAAATTTGTTTATATAAGAAAATTAAAATAATATGAAGCTGCAACGAATCTTGCTGCACCGTACAAGAAACAAATATTATAATATAACGCAGGGAATTGAACTTTAATATTAAAAGTTTGTTTCTTGGTTTTAAAGCAGAACAGAATTTATCTCTTTTTTTTTGTAATTTCTTTATGCCTCATCAATATAAAATGTGTTTTTTAGAGTGTCACAACACCAGAGCAACGCGTGCAAATTGTTGAAATTTTTAATCAAAATAATTGTTCTATTGGTCAAACTCATCCTGCACATCTTCCATTTTATGGCGTACATAATCGTCCTTCAGAACGGCTAATTCGAAGAACACTAGATCGTTTTCGGACCACATTTACTGTTACTGGTAATGAACATCCCCTGAGACAGCGAACAGTGTGCACTGAAGAAGCTGTAGCCGCTGTACAGGAAATCATTGAACATGATCCTAATCAATCAATTCGTCGCCGGTCACAGCAACTGGGATTGCGTCCTTACACTTTATGGAAGATTTTGTTAGTTGTTGAAAATTGGTGTTCCAGATTGAGCCTTCTACGCGCCAGCCGTGACTGCCACATGGCAGAACACATATTTAAAAATTCATTTCATAAAATTTTCTTTCCAATAAAACTCGTTTCATTGATATCAAAAATATATTTCCTTGTTTTATTACGAATTAATCTTGTGTCACTCTATAAAAAAACACTCTTTAATTGTAGTTTTTTTCCGTCGTCTTGTTAGCTTTCTGAAATGTATGCTGGTTAAATTTTACTCTCCAAACTAATATGCTCTTTTAAGTTCGAGTGTAAAGAAGTAGTTTTCTGAATTTCGATGAGGACATATAGGCACGGGAGATGCCGAACTCTCTGGACGCCCAGTTGTGGTCTCTATATCCGAAATAATTGAAAAAAATTCACGATATGTGGTTTTAGTTAATCGGAAATTGAAGGTGAGTGATGGGATTGTGGAATGCATAGACATCTCACAAGGCTCTATGATTTCAATTTTGAATTATTACTTGGGATTGAGAGAGCTCTCCGTAAAATAGATGCCACGTTTGCTTACAATGCAAGTGTGCACGCAGGTGCAGTTTCCATGGCAAAAATCCATGAATAGGGCTACGAATTGCTCCCTCATCCGTTGTATTCTCCAGATGTAGCCCCTAATGACTATTTCTTGTCCCCAAGCTGGAAGAAATGGCTCGGCCGAAAGCGATTTGATTCCATCGACAAAATCATCTTGAAAACACATGCCTATTTTAAGAATCTCTACATATCAGTGTATGGAAGTCACAGTAGAATATGTTGAAAAATTATCCATATTAAATTCAATTAAGATTTATAGGCTAATTGTTCGAAATTTTTGTTTAAATTCAGAAAGAAATTATAAATATTCCAAGGCACAGAGGAAACTCAGCATCAGTGTTTAATTATTTAACTTACACAGCAGAACAGAACAGCTGTTTTCGAAAGCCGCCACACTTTCATTATCAGTAGTCATGTGTATTTTGTTTGTCACCACTTATTAGGTGGCTTAGTTGAATATGATACCTGTTTTAATTTATGCAAATTTTATTAGGAAATTGCATACGAGAACTGTATCGAACCGATGGTAACACCTTCTTATGTAATATACGGGTTGCCGTTTGATTATTTTCTTCATGGACCATTTTTCTGAATTTTTCAGTCCCGTATACGTTTTCATTTTTATTGTTAGCTCAAGTTTTATTAACAAGCTTCAGGTCACTTTTTTATAAAATTTTGATTTTTCTTTTTCCAGTATTTCAATATTCTCTGGATGTCTTCTTTGGGGCAATAATAATAATTAAAATGAACTTAATAGTATTTTTAAAATTTATTAGCAGAAAATAAACAAGTAAAAACGTTATATTCGACCGGGTCGAATCTTAAATACCCTCCAAATATTTAGTAAATAAAAACTCTATTTTGTAGGGGTCACTACGGGAGGAGTTGGAGGGGGACCTTTGCCATAAAACACTAAAAAGTCAATTCTTGGACTTATTAAGTCAAAAAAAAATTTTTTTTTTTGATATGGTCATCTAGGGGGCAAAGGTGGGTGGAGGGGTAGGGCAGAGGAGGATCAGAGAACATCGAATCTTCGTCATAAAAGCTTTAAAATTTAAATGTATGCAATGTAGGCTTAAATTATGCAATTTTTTAAATATTTACACCATTTTTTCATGTAATATATTACTTCAACGCCCACTAAAGAAGGCGGGGTCCAAAAAGGGATTTTTCTGATTTTATGGCTGCAAGTTCAACGCTTTGGATCTTCTTTGATATAAAAATATATCATTCGTTTAACAAAATTAAAAAAAAAAACATTAAAAATAATGTTGTTTTTTAAGGGTCTGCTTAGTTCTTCTTATTGGAACTTTTTCCCCTCTGGCCCGATTGACCTGTCCTATTCTTTAAGATATTTTTATACCAAATTTCAAGACTCTAGCTCTTTTCGTTTGTACTGAATCGTGAGTTCCACAGACGTACGGACGGACGGACATGGTTGGATCGTCTTAGATGTGATCACTGATCAAGAATATATACACTTTATGGATCTTGAAGGGATATTTCGCTGCCGTTTCTTTGGGGGTATAAAAAAACTCCTTTTATATAAAAAATTAGTTTCGTTCACAAAGTCACGGACTTATGGTTCTCTTCTCGAAACTAGTTCTCAAAATCAGTCAGAGTTCAGCATATGCCAACCAATTGCTTAGATTGATTCATTCCCTGTCTAAAATACTCTTATAAATATGAAGCAGCAAAATATCCTGACACAATGACACTCAAATACAGACTTAATTCAATCAAACAACCTACCCCAAAGCGATGAAAAGGTTCTGCATATTTTAAGTTGCGCCAAACGGCCACTGAAAAGAAACCATAAAATCAGTGACAAACTAATAGATTCACACTTTTCGCGAGCTGTCAAGTGTAAAAAAAGCAAATTAAATTAATTTATTTCGAAATTGTTTTCTTGTGCAGGCAGCCCGTAATTTTGCAACAAAAGACTGTCGTTTTCTTTTTCTTCACTGTTTTGTTTAAAACAAATGATTTAATGTGACCAAGAATTCATAATTTCTTTGTTTTGAAGAACGCTGGCTGGTGCAGCAAAATTATTTAAAAAAGCACCTTTTTTGGATTCATCTTCCCATACTTAATGAAATGGTTATATGAAAGAAAATTACTTTGTTATTTATATAAAGAAAGTGAAATTATCAAAAAAAAAAAAAAAGAAACAAATTTAAACAAAAAATTAACCAAAAACCTCACAGAAATATTAAGTGAAATTTGTTATTTCCACACACAGCCAGTCGTAGGCACACAAATGAAACTATTAAATGTGCCAATAATGGATTTGGTCGTCGAGTGTAAAAACCTCCTCTGAAAGAAGTTAGGCATCTTCATCTTCTTTTGTGTTTCACTTTGTTGTTATTGTTAAAGCTGGAGAAAAGTTCAAAAATTATACAATACAATCATACAACTTGACACGCAATTTCTATTATTGTTGTTTCTGCAATTATTATTGTTGCACACAAAACTTCGTTTTTGTTGTTGTAGTTGATGTTGGCAAAGGAAAACTATCAGCACACACACACATATGTACAATATGTGTCCATATAAGTATTCATAAGTATGTGTGCATGCGGTGTAATCAAATGTCTGAAATACCTACTTACGATAGACACAAAGAAGAAAATCATTAAAGAAAACAATAGAGGCGAACAGCAAATGAAAATTATATTTAAGTTTACAAAAAATCTTAAAAAAACCATTTATAATTGTTATTAACCCTCTAAGATTACAGTAAGACAGTTAAAGGCCAATGTAATATGAGTTAATTTGTAACCATTGAAATATATTTTATAAAGGGTCTTTCATTAAGCGCTTGCTTTCTTTAAATTTAAATAGTACAAAGTGTGTGATATATCATAACAACTTTTTTATTATGTATAAATTTATATTCTATTAGTCGAACTTTTTTCTTGCGTACAGGATGTTAATTTTTTAACGGGCTTAAGTTCAAATCTGCTAAACTGCAGTTTATATTTTTATTTAATAAATGAATTTGTTCAAATTCTATTTATTTATATTAAAAGTGGAATATTAGGAATATTTCTTATAATCATCAAACCAGCAGAACGGATCAGTACTGATTTCGAGGCCGCTACGCCATCTCATCATTTGCAGTTTAGCAGATTTAAACTTATGCCCGTTGAAAAATTAACATCCTATAACAACTTTTTATTCTTTTGGCAATCCTATTGATGACATTATGTGTGGAATGTGCTGTTGGCTGAAGTAGTAAAACACCAGACTATGAAGCGGAGGGTCGTGAGTTCTGACACTATCATGTACTAAAAGCAGAGTAACAGCACCCACCTTCGTCAGCCCTGTAGCAAAAATTAGCCGGCTAAGTAAAAGGTTGCAATAGCTACAAAAACAATTGTCTATCTTCTCATCTTTCCTAATATGTTCCCTCAATACTATCCCCTCGTTTTCAGTTCCGGCGCAATGCATTGCATATATAGGGGTCATCCTCTGAGTGCTGGTCCAAGATAAAAAAATAAAAATTTTTTTGAATATGTTACTTGAGTTACTTTTGGTGTCATTGGCCTGAATCACCGAATTTGTTCCAAGAAAAACACATGTAGTTCTGTCATGTGGTGTTTATCATCTCGCAGACATTTTTCCGTAGTATAATATTAATCGCCTTATAAAAAGATCACGATACGAAATTACTAAAGAAAATGGCCACCCATCATTGAATGTTCCCTCTACAGTTTTAGTTGTAGAACAATCATTCTAAAGACAGCTCCACTTTAGAGACAGACTCGCAACTTATAATATTCTTCATTTCAAGCACATCAATCAGATGCCATCCTTTTTTCATTTCAAAATAACATTTCACCTGCACATGGAAATGAGGGATTAATTAATAAAATTCTACATTCCTATTGACTTAATGGCAGCTCACCTTTTTAATGTCAACAACTTTAAAGGGTTAAGCTGCACAGTAATTTCTCATGTCAAATTGAAAATGTTTGTTGTGGTTCTGTCTAAAAAGAAATTAAAACATGGAATTGAAGTAAAAGTACTTTGACCGTGTCAATGGTTTTTATGATCATGACGCTTTTTTGTTTCACCACACGTTATTTTAAGTATAAATTACATTGGCCGTGGTTGTCATAAAGACCCAAGAAATTAAATACAAGTATTCACTAATAAAAAGACCCCAATTTTATAATAAAACATATTATTACGCTTCCAACTGTCAGCAGGAAAGAAACTAATGGAAAGCAGAAAAATAAAATATAACAAGAATTTTATATGCGGTACTCCCAAATCTTAAGCACATACCAGAGAAGGGAAACTTATATATATATATATATATATATATATATATATATATATATATATATATATATATATTAGATAAGTAGTTTTCAATCAGCAAAAAAAGGCCACTAATGTTCTCTCTAAACTGAGAAACCTTTTGATGGTCCCAATAAAAAAATCTGTTACTTCTGTATTTGTATTATCACTGAGCAATTTTGTGTATTTTACAAATAAAATTGTATGTTCACATAGTTTTCTGTTTGATTTAAGCACTCGCAGTTAAGTTCGTCTAACTTTAGAGACTTTTTAAATTTAATAGCATGATTTTTTTAATTTTTGAGGGTGTTTTTTATGATGTTTTTTTTATACGAATCACTCTGTTGTCTGACAGCTGTTTTGACAGTTTAAAGTGACGTCTCTAGTCAGTATTGTTTGGCAAATCATCATGAACAGGTTAACTCCAGAACAACGATCCTGTAATCACCGAAATCATTAATATAGAATCTTTTGAACTTGCTTTTATGTTCACATTCAGCAACTTTGTTGATCAAGTTTAATTTTCTTATGTTTCATGGTTATAGTGCTGTCTGTCTTTTTCATATCATTTAAAATTTCATTAAATCATTCCGCCTTTTTATTGCGGTATAAATATGAGAATAAACGAACATTAAAAATGCATTATTTGTTCCGTTTCATTTCGCTTCCAATTTCTCATAATTTTTTAACTTATAACTTATTAACAAATATTAAATTTTCTTAACACAAAATTAGACAACACGAAGAAGAAATAAAAGACAATGTCAAAAACAAATAAATATCCCAAGACAAGAATGATACCAGAAACAGAATTTCCAAGTACAAGCAAGTCTGTACTCAAATCTCGTCAATTCTTTCCCCTTCAAACCGACCTTTCCTCTCACACCCACAAACACAAGACTTGCGCAAGTAAAGTTGCCTAATCTGAATTAGGCCCCTAATTCCTGTGATTTTCTTTAATTCTTGCTAGAGTTTGCTACTGTCTGCCTAATAATTTTACGAAGGCAATGGCATGCGTAATCATGCATTAAAAATCACATCACACGCTCCGTCGGTATTACAGCAAATTCGCCGTTGCAAAAATATAATAAAACACAAACCTTGAGAACTTTTCTTCTTAACTGTCAGCATTTGTCTTCTCAATATTATCGCTTTAATTTACACGCTGTCCGTTCCTCTGTGTTAGATAATACTTCTTGCCATTTTTTATACCCTTTAAAAAATAGTTGGAGGGTACATTCACTTTGTCATTTCGTATGTAATGCAGCGAAATATTCTTTTAAGACCCCATAAAGGGATCGGTAATGAAATCTAAGTCGATCTAGGCATGTTTGAAGAATAGCACAGGTCGGTTTCGTAAATGGTCTAAATCGGTCCAGAGGGGAAGAGTTTTCCTACGAAGAACTTAACCAACCTCTAAACAAGTAAAAACGTTATATTCCAACGGGTCGAATCTTAAATACCCTCCAAATATTTAGCAAGTAAATTTAAAATGTTTAATTTGGTGGGAAAGAGTTCCTTTCGTACGTCAATGCCCGCTAAAGGGGGCGGGGTTCAAAACTAGACTATATCATGTTTTCCACAGACAAACGTATGCGCATTGCTAGACCGTCTTAGATTTCATCACTGATCAACTATATACATACATATAAACTTTATGGGGTCCAATTCTCTTTTGAGGGTAATAAAACTGTATTTTGGCGGGGTCGCTCTGGCAAGGGCTGTGGGGGAGACATGTCACCTTTGTAATAAAATTCTAAAAATAAATGTTTGGGAAATTTATATACAAAATAAAAAAAATATAATTTTTTTGTAAAGGGTCATTTAGGGGGCAAAGGGGTATGGCAGAGTTACGTGTCAGCTTCGTCATTAAAGCTCAAATATGTTATTTTTAAGGTAATATGGTTTCTTAAGTTTTTACATTATTTTTGCACAAAAAAGGCAGGGGTCTAAAAATTAATTTTTTTTTGATTTTATGGCTCCAAGTTTAACGCGTTGTACCTTTTTTAATATAAAAATATATCATTTGCTTAACTAAATTTCAAAAAAACTTTAAAAATTATGTTGTTTTTTATGGATTGGTTTAGTTCTTCTTAGGGGAACTTTTTCCCCTCTTGCCCGACTTAGCCCATTTCCGAACGTAACCTGTTCTATTCTTCAAGATATATTTATACCAAATTTCAAGAGTCTGGCTATTTTCGTTTGTACTGAATCGTGAGTACCACAGACGGATGGGCGGACGGACGGACATGCTCAGATCGTCTTAGATTTCATCACTGATCAAGAATATATATACTTTATGGGGTCTCAGATGGATATTTCGCTGCGTTACAAACGGAATGACAAAGTGAATATACCCTTCATATTCTTTTTTGGAGGGTATAGGAACAATATTATTTTTAATTTTTTTTTGTAGTTTGGAGCAAGTGATATATTTTTATGTCAAAGAAGGTGCACAGGGTTGGACTTGCAGCCAGAAAAGTAGAAATTTTTGGACACTGCACCTTTTAGTAGGCGTTGATGTAAGATATTATATGCAAAATAGTGTAAATATTTAACAAATTGTGTTTCTTGAGCCTAGATTCGAAGCTGAGATGTTATCTGATCACCCTCTGCCCTTGCTCCCCTCTTTTGTCCCTACATGATCCTAAAAAAATTTTTTTTTACAAAAATTTACTTTATTAATGCTTTATACCAAAAGTGAGAAGTCTACCCCACGGTCCCAACTGTCCTTTCCGGAGTGTCCCCGACAAAATAGTTATATACCCTCCAAAAAAATAAAATAAGGAATTAGAGGGTATTTAAAATTCGACCCGGTCGAATATAACATTCTTACTTGTTTAATTTAAACGACTATGTGGCGGCAGGAAAAACAAACAGGCTGCTGCATCCTATTATTTTATTAAACCTTTTTGTATGAAAAGAAATAAAAACATTTTCCAACTATAATTATACGATTAAGACAATATGATTTTATAGGACACTTTTTGAATACCCCAATTATATATATTATTCTTTTATATTGTTCTTTTATTTCACAAAGATTATGTTTTTCCTTTCGTATAATAAAAGAGTGGCTGTAAAGGTTGAAAGGCCTCAATAGTATGTACATCCTAATTTTGGACACTGGACTTCTACAAATCATTTAATGATTGTAATACCAACTAATGGAAAAATTATTTTCTGCTCTTGGTTGTTGCTGGATCGTTTGGTTTGCTTCTGCCTAATGCTGGCCTAATCACTCATCATCATACGTTTGCAAATGGAATTATTTATAAAAGACAAAAAAAAAACTAAATAAAACAATATACGAGTACTAACAACATCAGTTTTACTCTTCTGACTTTATGAATGACAGAGTTGTGTGTTTTACTTGGGAATTTTATTTAAATTTTTAACTCATGGTCAGGTAGAGATGAGGGAAACTTCAGCATGTCGTTGTATGCAATAATTTTTTATTAATTGTGTGTAGGAAAATAAAAAAAGAAAAAGTTTAAAAATATACTATTGTGGAAATGGTGAAAATATAATGTTGTTTGTGGTTTCTTTTTGTAAAGAAAACTTTCTATTTCATTCAGAATTTCAAGTGGATGTAAATTAATTAACACAGTGGTGACCATCTCAAGCATTGTTGTTCAAGTAATAAGTGTTACGCGTAATGCATTAAACAAAGGCTTAGCCAATTATATAGAGATGAACTAAAATTATAAAATCCGAAACTTCACTATTAAAGTGAAAACTGTTAGGATGTTATAAATCAATTTTTAAACATTTTATTACCAAGTGCTTTCGAGTCATGTACATTAGGGCCGCAACTTCATTTTGTTAAATTAAATGCTGTTGCACACTTCTTAATACTCCTCTGGTTTTCATAATATCGGAATGTATATACGATAACAATATACTATGGGATATAAATTGCTCAAGAATTGAAAATAAATCAATTAACGAACGTTATATTCGACCGGGTCGAATCTTAAATACCCTCCAAATATTTAATAAATATAGTTTTGGGCCGATAGCCATTAGTTGCTACTGCCTTCACTTCTTTTTGTTTATTGTAATTTTAATTATAATAGATTTGAAATAATAATAATAATAATAATAAATAAAAACTCTATTTTTATTATTATTAAAATTTAAATTTTTATGGTATTTGGCTTAAGTAACCAAAGAAAAATAAATTATTTTAATACAGTCGTTTCCGAAGTGTTGGGAGAAGCATGACTGAGACACCTTTTCGTCAGCATAAAAGCATACGTATTAATATTTTATATAAATTAAAAATATTTGACCTGCTGAGGTCAGAGTTCCTTGAAGACATTTCTGTGCCCAATTTTAAAACTCTATAAAGGATCACTCCGGGAAAGGCCGTGGGGGAGACATTTCGCTTAAATCGTAAAAACTTAAAAACTAAATTCAATTTTTTTTAATAGGGCCATTTAGGGGGCAGAGGTGGGTGGAGGGGTAGGACAAAGGAAGATCACAGAAAATATTCCACCTGACTGTGTAAGGCGTTGGCGTTTACGTCTCAGTCGTTTTTCGTAGTAGATTAAAGAAAACTGCTTTAGTGTTTCTTTAATCTGGTACAAAAAACGTCTTCGTCGTAAACGCCTATGGCTTACACAATCAGGCTGATTACTTTCGTCGTAAAAGCTTAAAGAATACAATTTGTTAAATATTTACACTATTTTTCCACGTAATATGTAACTTCCACGCCCACTAAAGGTGGCGGGGTCCGAAGATAAACTGTATCGTGTTTTCCACAGACGAACGGATGGGCATTGCTGGATCGTCTTAGATTTCATCACTTATTAAGAATATATATATATATATATATATATATATATATATATATATATATAATTCTTTTTGGAGGGTATTAAAACTGTATTTTGACGGGGTAGCTTTGGCGAGGGCCGTGGAAAAGGATTTTCACCTTTGCCATAAAACACTAAAAATTAATAATTTAAAAAAAATTAAAAATAATATATGTATGTATATATATATATATATATATATATATATATATTTTTTTTTTTTTTTGATAATGTCGTTTATTTATAATTTAATTTATATGTAAATTTTTGTAAGAATTATTATTTATTTTATTTTTGTGGGTGCTGTTGGCTGAAGTAGTTGAACACGAGACTATGAAGCGGAGGGTCGAGAGTTCGAGCCCGCGTTGGGTCATGAAATATTGTTTTGAATTCTTCTAAACAGCATTAGTGCGTGGTTGTATTAGTTGTTGCCAGCCTGTTTCAATGATGAAGTCACTGGTCACTGAACATAATTGGCAGCGACTGACACTATCATGTACTAAAATCAGAGTAACAGCACCCACCTTCGTCGGCCCTGTAGCAAAAATTAGCCGGCGAAGTAAAAGGTTGAAATAGCTACAAAAAAAAACTGTCTATCTTCTCATCTTTCCTAATCTGTCCCCTCAATACTATCCCCTCGTTTTCAGTTCCGGCGCAATGCATTGCATATGTTAAATTTTTGCATTATTTTTTCACATAATATGTTACGTCTAAAGTGATATGGACTCCCCAGGTGGCTCAAACAGGCTGATGCTGTGCAACATTGCCACATTGGGAATTCTGCACATACACTTAAGTTAAATGATCTCCGGGGCCTTTTAGACTTTTTCTTTTGGTATGTTCTTGAGACGCAGATCTCTGTTAACAGTCCAATTCGGTCTGAGTCATTCGTTAGAGTCATTTAAAACTGTTCATTGCTCTGATCTTCCCATAAAGTTGTACAGTTTTGTTGTTCATTTTAATCTTAATAAAGTCTTATTTCAAAGTCTTTCATATGTGCCCAATTTAATATTGTAAAACTAATTTGATTTGATTGACCTTTTTATTACTTCCGTTAAATACTACCCACTGCTTTAAGTTCAATGCATCTATCCTTTTACTAAATAATCGTATGTTCTCTTTCTGCTGCGTGGGATTTATTGTTTGAACGATTTGTCTTCTATTTGCTTGTGATAAAAATCAGAATTTCACCAACCTTTTGCTTCAAATATGCGAAAAATATTTATGCGGGAAATTGTGCGAGTTGATAAAAGTTGTACGTTGAACTGTTAACAATACACGTGTTTTCTAACAAAAGGAAATCTTGTTTGTTAATGCCTGATATGTTATGCACAGACATGCATTTCTTCCATATCTTGCAGTATTTCAAGGAGTGTTCAATGAACTTTAGTTTTATTTTTCAGTTTTATTTTGGTTGTTGTCGTTGTGTTCAATCCCATTGAACACTAAAATAAAATAAATCTATTATTTGTATTATATAAGTCTATATGCTTAATAGAATTGAATTGAATTGAATTGAAATGTAACTTGAATTGAAATGTAATACTCGGATGTGTAAAGATACCAATGTAAAAGTCGCTTAGATAATTAAAACGAAAGTTGAAACATTGCACGGGAATTTTCTCGTTGTTAAATCCAGTGGAATAAGTTCGCAATAATTTACATTGGTACCTTTTTCGCAACCTTTTTTATATTTAAAACTTACTTACCTTTGCGCCTTTGAGAAGCATACATTACTTACTTATATTTGAGATTTCAACAAGCATACATTAATAGTTTTGTATACAAATTATACTTACCTTGCTATACAAATTATACTTACCGTGCTATACAAATTATACTTACTTTGTTATACAAATTATACTTACCATTGTGTATAAGTAATAACTTATACTTTAATAAATCTGCATACTGCAATTTTATTCATGGTCCAATCGTGCTGGTAACAACAATAAAAAAAAAAAAAAAAATCAACAAGAACATTAATCTGCAAAGGGAGAAAACAAAAAAAGTCCAATCTTGCTGGTAAAACAAAACAAACATCAACATTAATCTGCAAAGGGAGAAAACAAAAAAGTCCAATCTTGCTGGTAAAACAAAACAAACACCAACATTCATCTGCAAAAAGAGAATACAAGAAGCAACTTAAATATCATCTGCCTGAGAAAAAGGAGAGTGAAGAATTTGGCAAGTAATACTCGCGACATTTAATATGAGGTATGTACTTAAAATAAAACATTATGAAAATCAGTTGAATATCGGTGGTCACGGAATAAGTTAAAGAAAACATAAAACAAAATTAAAGTAATGTATGTGGAAGTTATATATATATATATATAAAAAAAAATATATATAAAAAAATAAAAAAAAAAGATATACCTATATATATATATAGAAGAAAAATTAACAGTAAAAACAGAAAATTAACAGCAAAAAAAAAAAGGAAAAGGTATATGGTGAAAATAATTGTGTATATACTTATGGATGTATGTATAAATTTAAATACAGGTATGTTGGGAAATCCACTAATTACATATGTAGGTGCGTAGGGATGTGTGTAGAAAGGTAAATTCAAATTGAGAAACAAAAGCAAAGAACCCAAAAAACCAAAGTTTAAATAAATGAAAACAGTTAAATTTACTGATAAAGTGCATATACTAAGTGTATATACTATATGTATTTTTCAAGAAGAATCCGCAAAATTTACAGTTATACTGAGTGCAAGTGTACAGAAAAACCCAAATTTTAAAATTCCAATAACCAAATTGGTACAAAAAAGAAGAATATAATAAAGAAAGAAAGAAATACCGCTAAGCTATACACATCTGAATACAAACATATCTACATATAAGTGCATATCTACATATAAGTGTATACATCAGCAACAAAGTACCGTTTCAAAGAAACACGAAACTAAAAGAAATTTAGTTCTTTGGACATGTATGTCATATTTGTATTGGTGCACGGTATATAAGAAGCAAATCAAATTAGTTTGGTGAAAAAAAAAAAATATTAATAAAAATATAACAAATTATTTTGAAGCGAAACATTCCTGAATAAATTTGAAAATAAAAAATAAATAAGAAAAACAACAAAACAGAAGAACAAAATAAATTTGGAAACGCAGTCATTGGATATTTAATTAAATACAACCCACAAGAAGAATAAAGGTATTTGATATAAATATACAATACAAATAACTCATATACATGCATAAATACGAATTAAATACTTACCTTCATATATGCACAGTTCATTTCATACATTATACCTACATATATACATACATTATAAAATTCATACATACATACCTATATAATTCGCAATTACACACAGATATATATATATACGCAAAAAATTGCATATGTACGTACAGGGGAAAATGTACACTCATGTACAAATGCAAATAAATAAAATTTAAACATACATACTTACTCAAATATTTACAACAATTCCCATACATAGCTATATACATAAATAGAATTTAATCATATTTACCCACATATTTACAATAATTACTATACATACATATTTACACATATCCAAATATCTATTTAAATATACCTACGTACCAAACCACAAATTCCACACATGCATATACATACTTGCAAGAATTGAAGATCAGTAGCTCGCTGAAAATAAAAGCAAATTTAAACACAAAGGAAAATTGAGATTCATACTTACAAGTATGTGCTCATGCAATTAGCAGTTGGTATTTGCATGGTGGTGGGAAACCTCTCTTAAAATCATTTGATTGCTCTTGATTATGGTACTCTTACTTTTATTTCATGAGGTTTAACATTTACATACAGTCCACTTGAAGAAGAAACAAAACGACACTCTGTGTATATAAATATTCGCACGTATATAATAAGATAAGCAAATCTGCACACAATAATAAATATACACTCGAAAAATTATGTTAAACAGAATGAAATGAAAAATTAACAGAGTACCATAAAGGAAGAAGACAATTTCAATTGAAATACATACAACCTTTGAACTAGCAATATAAAAACAAAATTGATGAATAAGGGCAATATAGCAAATAAATAATCGGTGTTGCCAGTATAGTGCGATTCCCCCTAGTATATGAGGAAATAAAATTTATTTCTGAAAATAGAATAAATATTATTTCTTAATATTGGAGGCAATTAATCCCTTCAATATACCCCATCCCTCCCCTGAAAAGAAATAGATAAGGGTGAATTGAAATCTGAATTGTTACATACTCGAATTAGGAAAGTTACGTACCAACCAGGTCCCCTTCCGGAAATACGTCTGATGTTAACTAAAATTTAGAGATTCAGTTAGAAGCAATACAATAAAGAAAGCTCTCCCATACAGTAGTCTTTGAAAGTATATACTTTGTGTGTTGACTAAATAGGAAGTATTTAGTATTACTACACAGTAACCCTTTGTTGCACAAAGTCATATACCTAAAAAGAAAAAACTCGCTCAGGTAAACATTTAAAAGTCTCATAGTCACACTCAGATAAGAGATATCTAGTGTCCAAGTCCAGAGTTATATTTCAGAATTAAGAAAACTAACTCATATATTAGTTAGTTATAAAAATAAAAGGCCCGCTTTCTTAATTGTAGAATCTTTTTCTCATAGTAAAATTTTGTTTAATCATAACCATGAACCCCAAGGCCAATCAGTCCTCTTTAGACAAGTCGTCGTTCACTTATCTTCAGGATATGTTCCTCTTCGATTGTGAAAATCTGCTCGTCTTTTGTGACATTTTCAGCAAAGCTGGAAGCGAGGAGCAGACGGAATCAATCCTAGAGGTCAAGCTCAAGGATCTGGAGGCAAGGTACAAGAAGATGGAAGCTTCTTACCAGGAGTTAATGTTGTCCCAAGATGACGCAGTGGATCCAGAATTTAAACAGTCAGCGAAGGGTGACTATGCGGCCCATGTGACCACCTACTTTCAATGCCATGGCCAAATAGCGGAACTATTGAAGGCAGCGCGGTCAGAAGCGGCTAATGTAGCGGGATTTCAGTCCACATCACGTTATTCGGTCCCTAATTTAGGCTTTGATCAAAACTTAGAAAACAATAGCTCCAATAATTGTATAAAGCTCCCGCCCTGTGACACAGAGGTTTTTAAGGGGAGTTATGAACAATGGCCCTCATTTCGTGATATGTTCACTGCAGTGTACATTAATCACTCTAAACTCTCCCCAGTTACTAAACTATATCACCTCCGCAATAAAACAAGAGGCGAAGCTGGTGATATTGTAAAAAGATATCCCCTTTCCCATGATAATTTCCAACTAGCATGGAATGCTTTGAAGGCCCGCTATGAGAATAAGCGGGTCCTCGTGGACAACCAAATAAGAATTTTGTTTGATATCCCTGCGGCGACTAGTGAGGACAGCGAGTCTATTAGGAGGATTCAATCGTCTGTCAATGACTCATTAGCAACGCTGGCAACTCTAGGTGTCCAAGTGGAAAGTTGGGATCCCATTCTCATAAGGCTAATCTCTACAAAACTGCCAGAGGTTACGCTCGCCCTATGGGAACAGTCACTCACATCACCTCGTGAGCTCCCAAAGTGGTCCCAAATGTCACAGTTCCTGATAAACAGGTATGAAACTGTTGAACGTGTCACAAGCATCCAAAGGTCAAAGGATGGCTTAAGCCTAACAAAGGCTCCCAAAGTACAGACATATATGGCTCAAGAAAGTTCGTCTGTATCATGCAAATTATGCAAAGTAGTACATCCACTCAGAACATGCCCTAAGTTCAGAGCTTTTTCGGTCCAGCAAAGAATGGACTACGTGTACAAGAATAATTACTGCAGCAATTGCCTAGGTCATGCCCATATAAAGGCAAATTGCAAAAGTAAACACACGTGTATGTACTGCAGGATGTCTCATCACACTCTCTTACACATGGCAAGAAAATCTCAGAACACAAACGATAACACTGAATATGTAAAGAAAGTAGAAGACGCGCCCAAAGCAAACGCAGCACGAATTGAAGCTCAAGATGAACAACCCAGTACATCAAAGCGCATACATGCGAATTGCTCCATCAACGACGAAAGTATTCTGTTACGTACTGCATTGATGCAAATTGAGTGCAGAGGAGAATACTTCACGGTAAGAGCGCTAATAGATCCCGGTTCTCAAAGAACGTTTATAGCTGAAAAGATTAGGCAGAGGCTTCAACTCCCGTATGAAAGGGCTCATTACGAGATCGTCGGTATTGGTGGGCAAAGGCAGTCGGCAAATAAGGAGTGTAGCTTTACCTTGTATGCGAGACGTACGAATACAAGAATGTCGGTGAAAGCTATAGTTTTGCCAAAGGTCACGAAGAAACTTCCATGTCATTCTTTCGAAGTTCAGCGTACTAAAGAGCTAGAAGATTTGGATCTGGCCGACCCTAATTTCAATAAGTCCTCGCAAATAGATTTAATTTTAGGAAATGACTATGAGCACTCCATAAATATTGAAGGTATTAGAAAAGGCATATGCGGGAGCACTTCTGCGTATAACACCATATTTGGGTGGGTACTTAGTGGTCCCATAAGAACTAGTCCAATTCAGTCTTTTACAACGGAAGTAGTCGCCTCTGAAGATGCGGATCTTAGTGTCATATTAAGGAAATTCTGGGAAGATGAAGAGATCCCTTGTGCTGCGGTATCGTCAGAGGAAGACGTGTTCTGTGAGAAACTTTATACAAGCACAACCACACGCGATGTAAATGGAAGGTACATTGTGAGACTTCCATTCAAACCGGAATTTCCTAACGAAATTTTTCTCGGTCCCTCTAGGTTCATAGCGCTAGCCCAGAATTGTAGGATGGAGAAAACATTGGCGAAGAGTCCTCAACTGCAATCTCAGTACACAGCAGTTTTAGAAGAATATAGGACACTAGGTCACATGGAAGAAACTTCTGCTCAGGAAATAGTCGTGCAGGGTAAATATTATTCTTTTTATCTGCCCCATCATGCAGTGGTTCGCCCAGAGCATAAAACCACGAAGTTAAGGGTCGTTTTTAACGCCTCAAGGAAGACTAAAACTCAGTCTTCATTAAATGATGTTCTCTACACAGGTCCTACACTTCAAAATGATTTAATGACCATAATACTCAATTGGAGGAAATACAAATACGTATTCAGCGGCGACATACAAAAAATGTATCGCCAAATTCTAGTTCACCCCGAAGACAGACAGTTTCAACGAATTTTATTTCAACCCAACCCAGACGGCCCTACGCAGGATTTTCAGTTGAAAACTGTCACATTTGGTGTAAATTGTGCCCCTTTCCTTGCAATTCGTACTCTGCTCCAACTTGCCTCAGACTCAGAAGCTAGCTATCCAAGGGTTGCCTCGATTTTACGATCAGAAACCTATGTGGACGACATACTATCTGGTGGGCATACGTTGGAGGAAACCCTTAACGCCCAAAAACAACTAATAAAAGTGTTAGATTCGGCAGGTCTCCCTTTGAAAAAGATAACTGCAAACGAACCTAGTCTACTCACACATTTATCAAAAGAAGATCTCTATGATTCAGAGTTCTTGCGATTCCACGAGACAAGCTCTACCAAAACTCTTGGTATTAAATGGAATGCACTCAACGATTCCTTCTCATACAGTTTCACTCCAATTAGTGTGGCGTCTAGTATAACTAAGCGTCAGATTTTATCGGCAGTGGCGAAGCTGTTTGACCCAGCCGGATGGCTATCGCCTGTAGTCATCAGAGCGAAAATTCTTATGCAACGCTTATGGCTAGAGGGCCTACAGTGGGACGAAGAAGTTTCGGAGGATTCGCTACAGAATTGGAACAGTTTAGTTCAAGACCTCGCCAAAATAGATGCCATAAAAATTCCACGCTGGCTGCAGTACCAACCCCAGGACAAAATGCAAGTGCATGGGTTTTCTGATGCTTCGAAATCTGCGTATTGTGCGACAGTATATATGAGATGCGAAACAAGTACTCAAGATACATTTACCAATTTGCTAGTGGCAAAATGCAAGGTCGCACCAATACAGACAGTGTGTTTACCGCGGCTGGAGCTTAATGGCGCTCTGCTGTTGGCAAAACTGGTGAATCATGTCCGCATGTCCCTTAATTTAAAATCGGATGATATTTATTTATGGACCGACTCATCCATTGTTTTAGGTTGGTTATCAAAACCTCCGTCGTCATGGGAAACGTATGTGGCTAACCGGACGGCAAAAATACATCACTTAGTACCGAGCGCGAGTTGGCGACATGTCCCGACTCATGACAATCCAGCGGACTTAGGGACACGTGGATGTAGCCCGGAAGACCTTTCGAAGAGCTTGTTATGGTGGCATGGTCCGTCGTGGTTAACAAATCCAGCATCCGAATGGCCATGTAGAAATCCGCTGGAGAAAAATGAAAAGGGTTTGGAAACACAGGCATTTCATTCTCAGGTAGAATCAATAGATATATTAGACAGATTTTCATCGTATACGAGGGCCCTACGAGTCCTATGCTATATTTTTAGATTCTTCAACCGGTTGGCAGGACCCAATAAGCAAGGGAATACTGGAATAAGGTACGGTGAGCTAACACAAAAAGAGATGAAGTTTGTAAAGGATAGACTTATTATACAGGCCCAAAAAAGATTTTACGCAGAGGAGTATAAGTGTCTGGTAGAGTCACAGCGCATTTCAAATAAAAGTTCGTTGAAGACTCTGAATCCCTTTGCAGACGAAGCTTCGATACTTAGAGTAAATGGTAGATTAGCGCGATCGGCACTCCCATACAGCGAGCGTTACCCTATAATTCTGCCCGGCAACTCTAGGTTTTGTGAATTGTATTTGTGGCACCTACATCAGTTTTTACAGCACGCGGAATGCAGTCAAATGTGTCGCATGGTACAAACTGAATTTTATATCGCAAGATTGAAGAACCGTGTAAAAAGGATAATACGTCACTGTAATAGGTGCATCATTTTCAAACAGAATCCTTGCAATCAAATAATGGCACCCTTACCCCCAGAAAGATGCAATTTATCACTTCCCTTCCAAATTACAGGAATCGACTTTGCCGGGCCGTTTGAAATAAAATCATCTCCTCTACGAAAAACACCGGTACTAAAGGCATATGTAAGTGTATTCGTTTGCTTTAGTACGAAGGCAATACACTTGGAGCTCTGCTCAGATCTGTCCTCTGCCGCATTCCAAGCCGCGTTTGCCCGATTCGTCGGGAGGCGGGGGCTCCCCCAAAGGGTAGTTACGGATAATGGTCGTAACTTCCTCGGTGCTAGCAAGGTGCTAGAACAAGAATTTAACAATTTTGTGGACCAGGCAGCCCAGGACGTAGCTCAGAGATACATTGCGCAAGGGTTTGAGTGGAAATTTATACCACCACACGCTCCACACATGGGCGGCTTATGGGAGGCCGCAGTCAAGAGTTTCAAATTTCATCTGAAACGAATCGCAGGAGGGCAAAGATTCACGTTCGAAGAATTCACCACAATTTTAGCGAGAATTGAAGGTGTACTCAACTCCCGACCAATATCTGCCATTTCAGAAGATCCAGCGGAGATGACTGCTTTAACCCCCGGGCATTTCTTGAGAGGAGCTCCCTTAATGGCACTACCCGAACAAAATTGCCAAAATATGTCGATGATAAACAGGTGGGAGAAATTGAAGGTGATACACCATCAGTTCGCCATACGATGGAAAGAAGACTACCTGAAGGCTTTACATAAAAGGTACAAGTGGAAGAACTCCCACCCAAACCTCCAGATCGGCGACTTAGTGGTAATCATGGACGATTTACAACCGCCTCACGAATGGCGTTTGGGAAGGATAGAGAAAACCTTTTCCGGGGCAGATCACAATATACGTACGGCCGAGGTGCGTATAAGCACCGGCACTATAGTTCGCCCAATAGTCAAATTGTGTTATCTTCCATTCCTGACGAAAGAGAATTAGCAGAATCATGCGTTTGTGAACCCTTATGATTAGAATATTTTCCTCATCTATCATACATTCCAAATAACAACATTACCCAACTCAATTATTAGTCCTCTTCCCCAAAATTAAAACGTCAATTTATTAGTTTCTTTTTTTTCATTTCCTAGGCCAAACAGACGGTTAGAAGCAACACGTCCCGCCGCAGAAAACCGAAGACGTCATCGCAACCGCAGCAGAATTGTGGCAGACAATTACAAGTGCGCTCTATGCACAAAATACCACCCGCTAAGGTTTTGTGGCAGATTTCTAAACCTGCATCCGCGGCAGAGGGAAGAGGTCGTAGCGAAGCACCGTTACTGCTCCAATTGCTTGGCCAAGAGCCATGATTTACGAGCATGTGACTCTAATGACACCTGCCGAAAGTGTGGGGGTTATCATCATACGTTGCTGCACATGAAGGCAAGGTCGAGTCGTCAAACCAAAGGCTTAAAGACTGCAAACCACAAGCGTCAACGCAAGCCGAAACTGGAAAGTACTCCAAAGCAAGCTATCAACACGTCTGAACCATCTAATACTAAAGTGCTGGTAGAGGCGATTAGGTCGTTGGCGAATGTGCTGTACACCCAAGCGGAGCAGTAGGTCTTAGGCAGGCCAAGGCCGGCGCCATGTTCAATCCCATTGAACACTAAAATAAAATAAATCTATTATTTGTATTATATAAGTCTATATGCTTAATAGAATTGAATTGAATTGAATTGAAATGTAACTTGAATTGAAATGTAATACTCGGATGTGTAAAGATACCAATGTAAAAGTCGCTTAGATAATTAAAACGAAAGTTGAAACATTGCACGGGAATTTTCTCGTTGTTAAATCCAGTGGAATAAGTTCGCAATAATTTACATTGGTACCTTTTTCGCAACCTTTTTTATATTTAAAACTTACTTACCTTTGCGCCTTTGAGAAGCATACATTACTTACTTATATTTGAGATTTCAACAAGCATACATTAATAGTTTTGTATACAAATTATACTTACCTTGCTATACAAATTATACTTACCTTGCTATACAAATTATACTTACTTTGTTATACAAATTATACTTACCATTGTGTATAAGTAATAACTTATACTTTAATAAATCTGCATACTGCAATTTTATTCACGTTGTTTAAGCAGGGTTCAAAGATTTGTTGATGTTTTTCGAAATCTCTGCAATATGTTTAGAGCTTTTGCTGATGACATCATTTAAGTGTTTGTTGATTGCAAAACAATGAGTCGGTTGCCAGTGTGGCTGTCGTATTGTGAGCACGTGCTTTTCTTAAGAATATTTTGAAAGATTGTGGAAAAGTTCATTCAGAAACATATTCACATATTTTATGTGGGCTGTGAAGTATTTATTAATAGACTAGGAACATATTTAATGCAACAAGTAACACAACAAGGTAAACAATTTAACCAGATAAAAGTACAAAAACCTTCAGATAAATGCCATTGATGTAAAATCTTGCTGATACTTTCACATATTTCTTCAGAATGATATTTTTACTTTTCGTAGAAAATTATTAATGTCTTCATACATTTTCAAGAAGTAATTAATAACAAGTAAAAACGTTATATTCGACCGGGTTGAATCTTAAATACCTTGCAAATATTTAGTATATATATAAAAACTGTATTTTATTCATATTAGAATTTACATTTTTATGGTATTTGGCTTAAGTAAACAAAAAGAAAATTTATTTTAATACGGTCGTTTCCAATGTGTTGGGAGGATCAGGACCTTTCCGTTAGCATAACAACTTACGTATTAATATTTTATATCAACGTACAAAAAAGGGACTGAGATAAGTTAAAAATGTTTAAGCTGCTGGGTTAAAGTTCCTTTAAGACATTTCTGGGCCTATTTTTATACCCTTCACAAAAAAGTGAAAGGCTATATATAGGTTTGTCATTCCGTATGTAATTTCTTCGATATCAATATCAGACCCCATAAAGTATATATGTATATTCTGGATCCTTATGAATAGCGATGACGATTGAGCGATGTCCGTCTCTCCGTCCTCTGTACGTGAAATCGGTTTTCCCAAGCCCCCAGAAGAGCTAGAAACTTCGTTCTTGCACCGTTGGATTGGAAATGAAGTTAAATAGAGTTGTATTGAAATTCCGATGTACGGTTCCAGAGCTGGGAAGCTTACACCTATTTCTCGACGCAAAATTTATACCAAAAATCAATTATTTTTTGTAATGTTTGTAAATTAAACCTATTTCGTGCTTTGGGAAGCCTCAATGGTCTATTAAAAACGAAAAAAAATTAAAATTTTTTTCCAGGGATGGGCAATAAACATTTTTTTTTCGGCCGATTCCGTATTTTGTAGTACATGTAGTTACTAAAATTGTTAAAAATTTCAAGTTTTTCTTTAACAAAACCTCTTTATACGTCATGAAGATTTGCATTGACCAAAAAAAAATCTAAATTTCGAATCCAGGGTTGGACAAGTACAATATTTTGTAATACATGAAAGTGGCCAAAATGGTTAAAAAATTTAAATTTTTCTTAAATAAAACTATTTCATGCCTCATTAAGAGTTGCATTGGTAAAAAAAAATTAAAATTTCGTTTCCAGAGTTGAGAAATTGAAAAGTAACCAAAAAGGCAATTGAAGCTGTTTTTTTGCTAATTAAAACTGTTTTATAATTTGGGAAGAACAAAATTAGTGTTAAAATCTTAAAAAATAAAAATTTCGAATCCAGGGTTGGACAAATGAAATATTTTATGGTACATGAAAGTGACCAAAAAGTTTAAAAATTCACTAAGAATTGCATTGGTAAAACAATAAAAATTCGCTTCCTGAGTTGGAAAATCGAAATATTTCTGGTGCATAAAAGTACCCACATAAATTCCAAATTTTGTTTTTTAGTGAATTAAAACTATTTTATACTTCAGGAAGAATTAATTTGGTATTAAAAATTCGGTTCCAGGGTTGGAAAATCGAAATTTTTTACGTACATAAAAGTAGACATATAAGTTCCTTATTTTGGTTGTGTGTGAATGAAATCTTTTTTATACTTCGGGAAGAGTTAAATTGGTATTAAAAACTAAAATAATTAAAAATCCAATATCAGGGTTGGAATATCGAAATTTTCTGATTCATAAAAGTAACCATATAATTTGCTTATTTTGATTCTTATGATGAATAATACCAACTTTATATATCAGGAAGAAATAAATTGGTATTAAAAATCAAAAAAGTCTAAGAGACCATTCTACGGTTGGACAATTAGAATCTTTTCGGGTACATGAAACGGTGTTTTTCTTTTTGTTTGTAAATTAAACACATTTAATATTTTTGAAAGACGTTCAGAGGTATTAGAAGTAAGAAGAGCTAAACATTTAGCTTCCTAACCAAAAAATTTAAACGTTGTCTTAGATATAAAAGTAACTGATAACATCATTTTGTTTTTTTTTTAATTATTTTTTAATTAAAGCTACTTTCTGTTTCATCAAGAAAGAAAGAAAGAAGAATTACATCTGTGAAGGGTATTTAAGATTCGGCACAGCCGAATATAGCACTTTTACTTGTTAAAACTCTATACACGGTCACTCCGAGAAAGGCCGTGTGGGAGACATCTCAGCTAAATCGTAATAGCTAAAAAAGTAAATTTTTAGGGTAATTAAGTGTAGAGTGGGCAAAGGTGGGTAGAGGGGCAGGGCAGCGGAAGATCAGAGAACATTTTACATTCGTCGTAAAACTTATAAATTGAATTTTTAAGGAATGTAGGCTTAAGTAATGCAAGCTGTTAAAAATTTACAACATTTTTCTAATATCTAACTTCAACGCCGGGGTGGGGGTCAAAAACTACAAACAAAAAGCTTTAAAAATAACGTTGTGTGTTAGAGGTTGCTTCAGTTCTTCTCTAGGGGAAATTATTTCCCTGTATCTCGATTCAGCCCATTTGCGAACTTGACCTGTGCTATACTTCATGATATATTTATATCAAGTTTCAAGTGCCTTTTCGTTTGGTGTGAATCGTGATTTCTACACACGGAAGGACGGACATAGCTAGACCGTCTTAGATTTCATCACTGATCAAGAGGGTGCTGTTGGCTGAAGTAGTAGAGCACGAGACTATGATGTGGAGGGTCCTGAGTTCGAGCCCGCGCTGTCATGAAATGTTGTGTTGAATTCTTCTGATCAGCATTAGTGTGTGGTTGTGTTAGTTGTTTCCAGCCTTTTTCAATGATGCAGGCATAGTCACTGGTCACTGGCAGTTTTCCATTTTCTTCCCAAACAGCTGCCAAACACAAACTAAACGACGCAGCAGGAGTCAACTGACAGTTGCCCGTTAGCAGGGGCAGTGTTGCCTTTTCAATTAAGAGGCGGTACTTTGAAAAAGTCACGTCAGACTTATTGACCTGCCCAGGTTTATGGTTTTAACAATTTTATTTGTGAGCTCTTCACTTTTTTCGTTCTGTTAAATTTTAATGAAAATTTTAAAACGATTTTTCAAAACTAGAAAAACAATATATAAAATGTGATGGATCTGATTGGCAAAAACAACGTTTTGAACGTACGCCATTTGAGGAAAAATATATAAGATATCGATTCGAGAAAGTCTCTTTGAATTTCATCTTTGACGCACAGCTCTGTGCATTTTATTTTATATTTTATTTTTAACAAAAACTTTTTTTCGTACTGTTAAAGCTGTAAATATGTTGTCAACAAACATCGTTATGTTGTCAATTTTAAACAGCTACTTTATTTTGATTTTCTTTTCTAAGCCCAACGATAATTTTCCAAGTTTAATGAAATTTGCTAGTGAGCAAAATCTACTTTCACTTTTGCTTAAAAATACCAAATCTAAAAGATACCAAAAATATCAACATTTTTTTCACTTGTACTTAACCTTTTTCAAATTTATTTGTCTACAAAAAAGAAAAAATAAATGAACAACAGCAGCAGCAGCCAACAATTGTTGTCTATTGATACTGATGATGTTTTTAAACCGCAAACAAAAATAAAAATCTGACTGTTGCCTTTGTAATTTCTACTCGTTTGTAGTGTTTCCCCTTGAGCTAGCGTTTGGTTTAAAGTTCATTATCATGGCCGCTGGTGTTTCGTCTTTGCAATACCAAAATATTCCTTCCTTTCAGTTTTTCTTCTGTTTTCCCACTAAAACTTGTTACTGCAGCACGAAAATGAAAATGGAATTACAATGTTTAAGCATGTAGATTTATTGTGTAGTTCTTCTACAAGGCAAATAGAGTTTGCTGACATGATATGAATTTTTAGCAGAACATAGCAATTATTTATTATACAATCATACTTGTATTTAGAAGCAAAAAAAAAATTAATTTTTTGTTGGATGTATTCAGAAGCCGTTTGTGACGCAAATCTGGTGTAATAAATTGCTTGCAATATAGATAATTCCCAAGTTAATAATAAAACTTTACGATGAAGTTTTTTTCCACGCTGTTGCAAGTCATTTAAATCTTTGTTTTTAATTATACCACAAACAAGAAAAACTATGGATATTAAAAACGACCCTTGGAAATGTTTTTTTAGGGTTTCAAACTTGTTGTTAACATTTTGTTGTTGCTAAGAATTATTTGTTCACTTTTGTGAAATTTTTACAACTTCCGTTAATCTAATTGTGTAATTTCCACAATATTAATATGCGATGCCATTCAGGGACCTAGTGAATAGGAAAGTCGAATAAGTTGTGTCCGTCTGTCTCCCTGTCTCTACATGAAATTGGTTTTCCACAACCAATATTTGGATATAATCCAAATATAATTTGGATTATATCACTTTGTGTAATGTTTTTAGTTTCTCCTGAAACTTTTACAATTATAAGATCCATGCCAAATTAAAGGTGCACATTAATTTTTTTCAAAATGTGTTTATTATACCCTCCAAAAAGGCTATGAAGGTTATATTCACTTTGTCATTCCGTTTTTAACGCTGCGAAATATCAATCTGAGACCCCATAAAGTATATATATATTCTTGATCAGTGATGAAATCTAAGATGATTTGAGCATGTCCGTCCGTCCGTCTGGAAATAACGATTCAGTCGAAATGAAAAGGCTCTTGAAATATGGTACAAATATATATTGAAGTATAACACAGGTTAAGTTCGGAGATGGGCTAAATCGGGCTAGAGGGAAAAAGTTCCCCTAAGAAGAACTAAACCAACCTCTAATAAACAATATAATTTTTAAAGTGTTTTTGTAATTTTGTTAAGCAAATAAAATATATTTATGCCAAAGAAAGTCCAACGCATTAAACTTGGAGCCATAAAATAAAAATAATAAATAATTTTTAGACCCTGCCCCTTTTAGTGGGCAAAAATAGTTAAAAATTTAACAAAATCCTTTAATTAAGCCTACATTCCTTAAAAATAAATTTTTTACGCTTTAATGACAAAGCTGAGACGTAACCTGGTACTTCTCTGCCCTACTCCCTCCTCCCCCTTTGTCCCCTCAATGACCCTATAAAAAAAAAATTATTTTAAATTTTGTATTTAATTATCACAAACATTTATTTTTAGTCTTATGACAAAGGTGAAATGTCTCCCCTACAGCCCTTGACAGAGCGATCCCGCCAAAATACAGTTTTAATGCCCTCCAAAGAGAATTGGACGCCATAAACTATATATATACTTGATCAGTGATGAAGTCTAAGACGATCTAGCAATTTCCATACGTTCGTCTGTGGAAAATATGATATAGTCTATTTTTGAACCCCGCCCCCTTTACTGGGCGTTGACGTACGATATTATATAAAGGAACTCGGTCCCACCAAATTAATCATTTTAAATTTACTTATTAAATATATCGAGGTTATTTAAGATTCGACCCGGTCGATTATAACGTTCCTACTTGTTTGTTATGTCCTTGAGCTTTTTCAAGGTTCTTTGATTCTTATCACTTTAGATGTCGCAGAACGACGTATTTTTGTGGGTCTGTTTAATCTTAGAAACTGGGAAAAGTCTTAGAGCGCTATCGACAGGGATAGTTATCAAATAGACTGCGAAGTCTAAGATCGGGTGTTCGGTTGTCTACAACAAATTTTTTACTTTCTCATATTTTTTTTATGCGACATTTTAACATAATCCCCCTATTTTATAGTTCTCAACTTTGGAGTGCCAGTCTAAACAACTGCAGAATATTTAACTTTTCGTAAGTTTTAATTAATCTTTATGGATTAAACACATTCAAGACAGCAGGCTACCGACTACAACCTGTCAATAATAAAATACATGTGTTTATATGTCCGTGCTACTTTTCTGGTTGTAGTCAAATTTCTATTTTCATAAGCGATCATAAACAGATTAGTGCTGCCAATACAATGAAAAGGCTTAAATAAATAAACGTTTAAAAAATTTTTTAATCTAGTCAAGAATATGAAAATTGTTGAAAATAAAAAATGTAATAGCCCTTTCAAGAATAAAAATTATTTTGTAATATTTATTTTTGTGTTCTCTCTCGGCTTTTATTTTTTAATTTTATTTATTTATTATTATTTTTTTTGGTAATAACTCCTAGAAAATAGGCCCCTTAAAAATGATATGGGTATCATTTCAAAGTACTCCAAAATTTCTTTCTATTGTTAGACATTTTTTTCAAATTTATTCACATATTGGAAGTGCTATTAAATTTTGAAATTTTGTATCTTTTTTTTTTATCTTGGACCAGCACTCAAGGGATGACCCCTATATATGCAATGCATTGCGCCGGAACTGAAAACGAGGGGATAGTATTGAGGGGACAGATTAGGAAATATGAGAAGATAGACAGTTTTTTTTTGTAGCTATTTCAACCTTTTACTTCGCCGGCTAATTTTTGCTACAGAGCCGACGAAGGTGGGTGCTGTTACTCTGCTTTTAGTACATGATAGTGTCAGTCGCTGCCTTTTCAAGTAAAAATTCCATTATTTTGAATATCCTAATTTTGTATTTATTTGATAGCCGTTATCGAAAATAGACGTTTGTAAGGTCACAAATGAATTAACACATAAACTCATTTTCATAGTGCCATAACAAAAAAAGGACATCAAAGTGAATTTATTACAAATGCAAAAACTATAAAGAGCTATAAACAAATAAAGTGTTTTTGTTATTAATTTTGTTTAGGTCTATAAATAGATTTAGAATAAGCGCTTTTTTATATATGAAAGTGGCACCACTAAAATTAAATGTTGAGCTGCCGTCTCAAAAATAATTAAGTAGCTGACTGCTAAGCGACGATTGTAGCCAACGGCTTTTTAGTTGTGTGTTCGTGTGGAATGCTGTCTCGAATTTGTTTAAAGCATAACAAGTAATTACGTTATATTCGACCGGGTCGAATCTTAAATGCCCTTTACATATATATTGTAAATAAAAATTATATTTTGTCGGGGTCACTCGGGTAGGGGCCGTGGGTCTCCCCCCATCCCCATCTCAGCTTTACCAGAAAACACTAAAAAGTGTAGCTGGGGGCTATAAAGTGTAGAAAAAGATTTGTTTAAGGCCATTAAAGGGCACAGGTGGGGGAAGGGTAAGTCAGACGAAGATCAGAGAACATTTAATCTTAGTCATAAAAGCTTAAAATTTAAATTGTTAGGGAATGTAGGTTTAAGGAATATAATTTTTTTTATTTAAACTATTTTTGCATATAATATGTTACTTCAACGCTCACTAAAGGAGTGTGTTCCAAAAGTTTATCTTTCCGATTTTCTGGCTGCTAGTTCAACGCGTTAGACCTTCTCTGACATAAAAATATATCATTTGCTAAACAAAATTACAAAAAAAAAATTTTAAAAATTATGTTGGCTTTTGGAGGTTGGTTTAGTTCTTCTTAGGGAAACTTTTTTTTCCCTCTAGCTCGATTCAGCCCCATTTACGAACTGGATTTGTGCTATTCTTCAAAATTTATCTGTATCGTTTGGACTAAATCATCTTAGATTTCTTCACTGATCAAGAATATACATATATAACTTATGGAGTCTTAGAGGAATTTTTCGCCGTGTTACACAGGGAATGACAAAGTGAATTTAACCTCCAATTTTTTCTGAAGGGTTTAAAAAATACCCTTTTTATATTAGCTAATCACTGTATCTAATGAGAACAGAATAGAGTACCGTCATGACAACGATCATGATGGTATCGATGGTTACAAACAGAAAGGCCCCAAGTAACATAAGTGTAACTTTACAGGAGCAGGCAAAAACATAGCAAAAGCATTACTAAACATAGTGGAAATATATTTTCCTTGTAAAATCGATATTCTTGATATGAAACTAATTATTGGTGACAATATGTTTTAGTGAGAAATGTATTTAATTCACAGAAAAAGTCAATTTCGTAAAAATGCGCGATAGGACCTTTCTACTTATACCCATCGATATATTAGATATTTAACTAAATTGCTTTAAAGCTCATAGTTTAGTTTAGCTTTCACTATTTTCCTAGCTTTATTTCTTTCAAACTGCAATTCGCATGTTTCGAAACATCACTGACAGGCGAAACGTCAACGTAAATAAAATACTTCTTTTTTCTGTACAAAACAAAGTAATAGCAAGATACATGATTAAATCTAATAGAGTTAAAAAAAATTTATGAGATGTAATTTTGCAAAAATAATTTAAAAGCATAAAAATAATTAGCTAAACGGCAGGCAACTTCAAAAACAGCATAAAGAGTTGTAAAAAAAAGTGGGTGTAGGGAAGAAATGCTAACACAAGAAAGTGTTACCAATTTAATTATGGATTAGAAAAAGAAAAATGCAATTTATCAAAACTAGCAAATGAAAACGATTTCAAAGCAGCAAAAATATCTGAAAAACAAAAAAAACATGATTAACGGCTGCGTAGAACAAAAACATTAATTTACTGTGCAAATTGTTGAAGAAAAAGGAAAATATTTATATTTTTCATACAAAAGCCTATTAAACGCCAAGATAATGAGCCAAATTAGCAGCCAAGCTTGAGATTCTGCTTAAAAAAGTAAAAAAAAAATAACATAAAAGAAAAAGAATCTCTCATAATAAATTCGGTGGAAAATCTGAAAACATTTTTTTTTTGTTTTCTTCAACTTGTGGAAAAAGTTTTATGAACATTGAACAATTTTGTTAGTCGTTGTTTTTCTTTATTTTTCTAACATGCTCTGAATCTTCAATAATGTGCAGTCTAGTTTAAAATGTAGAAATGTATGCAAGCATGTGGCTGTAACTGGGTCCATTTTGGCCACAAAAACTGCAAACATATTTGCAGATGAGCAATTAAAACCAACTAAAATGTATAAATTTCTCAGACACGCTAAGCCTGAAGATCAGTTGCATTTTGTTAAGAAATCGAAGTGGTTTGTTTATTGTATATAAATTCACTAGTTAAAAAAAATTTGTTGAAAGTTAACTAAAGTTTACATATAAGTAAAAAAAAAACAAACAAGAAGAAGTCCTACTAGGACTAGCATTTGTAATCAAGGACTGACTACATTCATTTGGTTTAAACCACAATCCCCATAAAATGTGCTTGAAATTAATTGCTTTGAATTTGTTAATACTAGTGGCTGTGTGTGGTTGTACAGCCCCGCATGAATTTGAAACTGTTGGCGGCCATAGTGGGCGTGGCTTTCTAACCGACAACGGCTTAACACGCACTGTACACCACATCTTAAATCATTGTCTGAATAAGGATGATGTGGTGTGGTGTTTTAAAGTACAAGGAGCTAAACTTTTAGGTCGCGCCCTTAAATTCCAAAACATCAATATCGTTGAGGGTGTTTCGCTGGTAAAGAAAAATGACAGTGAATTAAGATCTGGCCGTTCCAGTGCCATGGATCTAAAGCTTAACAATAAAGATTTGGAAAATTTGTCTATGAAGAGCCTAGATTCGTTGTTAATGGAAAGATTTCTCTCATTCATGCGATCACGACAATTGCAAGTGAATATGCCACGCCTATTGGCTTTTGGTAAGAACAATAGCCTGGATTTATGGCAGACAATAATGGATTTTTTCTCCATGACCAGCGAGGCGAGTGAAGAGTCTGAGGGTCGCAAGAAAAAAGATGACAAAAAATATTTGGGCCCCTTTATAGCCGCTGTTATGCTAAAGGCAGCCATTTTAAAAATGGCCTATCACTCAATCGCCATTGTGGCGGGCAAAGCTTTAATTGTGGGCAAAATTGCTTTAATCATTAGCTCGATAATTGGCCTCAAGAAATTGGTATCGAATGAGGGTGGCGAAAAGACCACTTATGAAATTGTAAAACATCCACAAGTCCAGCAAAGTCATACCTATTCTTCGAGTCATGCGGGCGACTATGATAGCGGTCATGATGGTGGCAGCTCCTATCATCGCAGCATGGATGATGAAATGATGATGCAGGACAAAGCCTACAATTCATGGGTTCCGTCCAGCGCGTAAATGTTTTTAATCTTAAGCACATCCTGTTATTTTAAGTTCAAGTAACTTATGGCACAGTTTTAGGTTTGAGTTACCCAGTTTGGGATAAAATTAATGCAATAGTTGAGAATTAAAAAAAAAAATTAAATAGTTAAATCGTAAATTGCCTATGAAGAGGTTAAACATAGTCTTATGCCCAGTTTTTAACTTCAAAATTAAGTACTATTTAAACTTAAAGTGTATTTAAATACAAAATTTTGTTTTTCACTTCGAATTTAAATAAGATTTAAATAGCCCACATTGTACATTTAAATTCAATTTAAGTTTTTCATACAACCATGTGTTTTTCATTGTTTGTTTACATTCAACAACCTGAAAATTGATACAGCAGCTGTTCATTGGAACAAAACTTCGGTAAAAAGGTTCTTGTATTGGATCATTTTCAGTATTTTTCTTACTATTTATTTGTGCTACCATACTTTTATCACAATTAAATACCAAAATTAATTTTAGACTGAAAAACTGAAAGTGTATTTAAACACAACTTAAGTTTATGGAAAAATTAACTAATTTTGTACTTAAATACGAAGTCAAAAACTGGGGGTTAGAATTCAAGCAGTAATACTTTGTTTTTTGTGTTGACATAATTTTTTTTTAATTAACAAAATTTTTTGATTGTGCTATTATAATTTTTAATCGATTGAAACAGGAAGTGGAAGCTGCACCTTCAGTTAGAGGTGGGAAAACTATCGATTGCACTATCGATAATATGTTTTAGCATAGAATACTTATCGATAGTATCGATATTTATTCTATTTTGTGACTATCGAGGGTTTTATTGTGCAATCGAAAAAACAATCGATATATTTAATCACTATCGATAACAAGAGGTGTACAGTGCTGCCTATAAGTAGACCTACAAAATCTTTAAATTTATTTAAAATTTTTTTTGCAAGGCTACAGAAAAAGATTTCATATATATCGAATGCTGTCATATATCGATATTACAGCATTCGATATCGATGGAAGTTTAAATACAATGGACACACGAATTTCTATCGGTATCGAATGTCTTGATTTGCCCTCTATTTTATATATTTTTTATATATTTTATATATTTTTATATTAAGTGCAAATAAATGCAACCTATGAGAAGAAAAAAAAAACTCGCTGGTATTCACTCTTATCGTGGTTGGCGTTTTTCGTCTTCAAATTCGACAATTTGTAATCGATTAAAGAAAAATTTAACTTTTTGTCTTTAAGCTATTACAAATTGGCGAATTTGAACACCAAAAACGACAACCATGATAAGGGTGATTATCTCGATAGTATCATCGATATATCGATAGTTTTTCTAAATTCTTATAGTCTGAAATCGACATGTTTTTTAAAACTATAGAAATATTTCTATAGTAAAACTATCGATAGTTTTCCCTCTCTACCTGCAGTTTAAGTATCACTCTAGTGATATGACTCTAGTGATATTTACGATCGCTGTATTAACTCCAACTCCTTGAAGTCAGAAATGACTTAGTGACGACAACACGACGTTGACATATCAAACTGCGTTTAAGCAAATGGTGAAAGTTAATACAACAGTTTAATATCTCCCATCAATGTTTTGATCATCAGACAATTTTAATAATTTATAATTAACTAAATCTCTTATACATACATACCAAAGATACATAATTATTGCAATAAAACCAAAAAAAAAAAAACCAAATTGACTTACTAAAGCGAATCATTAAACCATAAATAGCATGTGTTGCATGCATCATTTTCTTTAGCGTGAAAAATCTTAATCTAGTTTATTTAATAATTTATTTTGTTTTATTTTATTTTTTTGTGTGCGTTTTAAGTTTAAGTCATTATATAGAAAAGAAATTTGTTTTTCTTTTTTCTTATGAATATAATATTTTGTTTTAGTTGGTAAGAGCAAAAATAAATTGAATAAATATATTATAATAAATATAATTAATTAAAGAAAAAAAACATTAAATATCGTATTGTTTTCATTTCTTATTAGAGAAAAACTTTATTGTAACAATTTTTAAATGTTGACTTGTTTTGCTCATAGCATAAGGGAAGTTGATGTTATTCCGCACAGTCATAACAATTTTTGAGATCTGTTTGTTAGTGTTGCAATCGGGGATGCTACTTCGAATTTGTTGTGCTCGTAGGGGGATCTTCGATGCCAATCTGAAATATGTTCGTGACTGTGGCTGGCAGTTACTCCACCGCGTGTCACAATAACATGATCATTAACAGGTGCGCTACCATTTGCCCCATTTTTCAGACTGCCCTGTAATTATATAAATTGTCTTAGTTATTTTTCCGCTTTGGGCTAATTTTTATTAAATAACTCTTAAAACTAAACATAGAAGTGAGGCATTTTAAAATGCTTCGATATAAAAATATAATTATCACATGCAACTGTTTTGATGTATCTTGTAGACTACTCATGATTTGTTGTAAGACCTAATGAAAAATACATGCTGTCATACAGACGTGCTTAACCTCGCAGCAAGTAAAGCAATATTTGAATAATTGATTTGACTTTATGTGTTCTCATCTTTCTTTATTTGTCCTCTCAATACTATCCCTTCCTTTCTACAGGGTCCGCCAAATAACTTTTTTTTTTTTTTTGAAAATGCTATAAAAAAACTACTGAATATTTTATAAAATTTCTTTTTTTATTTGAAAGTACAATCCTTTCGGTTAATAATGGAAAATAATTTCCTTCAAATGGCTGCTTTGGCTTGCCATGCAGTAGCCTACACGATCGGTCGAATTTTAAAGCACATTATCGATTGTGTGCAGCTGTATTTCACCAATGGCTTCACGAATATTGTCCTTTAAAGCGTCAATTGTCTCTGGTGTCAAACCGCAGCTCCGAGGTGGCCAAACGACATCAGCTCTGCGACTGATAATGTGATCTTCAAAAACAGGGCGCAAAACATCGAGTGTAGCTTCGGCTGTGTGGCACGTAGCGCCGTCCTGTTGAAACCAAATGTTGCCAATATCCTCCTCTTCAATTTTTGTGAACAAAAATTCGTTCAACATGGCCCGATAACAATCGCCATTGACTGTAACGGCCACTCCTTGCTCATTTTCGAAGAAAAATGGCCCAATTATGCCTCTGGACCAAAATCCGCACCAAATAGTGACTCGTTTTGGGTGCGTCGGCTTTTCAATGTATGCGTGCTGGTTTCTGTGCCCCAACTGCGACAATTTTGCTTGTTTACATACCCGCCAAGATCAAATTGAGCTTTATCTGAAGAGATGATTTTTGGCAAAATCGGCATCTTCTGTAAGTCGATCGCAGTCCCATATTTCCCAGCGTTGTTCAAGCTTATACACAACCATATTCGTTCCGCGGAAGGATAAAACTAATTATCTGTCAAATCAGACATGAGCTAAGTGTTACCATTCACGAAATAAACACTAGTTGAAAAAAAACGTTAGATGGCGGACTCTTTAGTTACGGCGCGATGCACTGCATATGTATGTAGGGGTCATCCCTTGAGTGCTGGTCCGAGTTAAACAAAAAAAAAAAAAATATTAACGGATGTTTGTTTTGTTGTATGAGATTTTAAAGTGATAATAACACCAAGCGAAAATATTTTTCAATTGTAGAATCTGGTGTGTTATTATGTAATTTGACTCGAAAAAACGGCTTTCGGAACTCCAAGTTAAATGCATATATTTTCTTACAATTTCCGATTACATAATAACCCCCCTGGTAGATAATGTTATAGTGTTTATTTTTATACCCTCCAAAAAAATATATATCGAGGGTATATTAATTTTGTCATTCCGTTTGTAACGCAGCGAAATATCTATCTGAGACCCTATAAAGTATATATATTCTTGATTAGTGATGAATTCTAAGACGATCTGAGCATGTCCGTCCGCCCGTCTGTAGAAATCACAATTCAGTCCAAACGAAAATACCTAAACTCTTGATGTTTGGTATAAATATATGTTGAAGGATAGCACAGGTTACGTTCGGAGATGGGCTAAATCGGGCAAGAGGGCAAAAAGTTCCCCTATGACAAACTAAACCAACCTCTAAAAAACAACATAATATTTAACGTCTTTTTGTAATTTTGCTAAGCACGTGATATATTTTTATATCCAAGAAGGTCCAACGCGTGAAACTTAGGCCCATAAAACAAAAAATAATAATTTTTAACCCCGAACCGTTTATTGGACGTTATTATATGCAAAAATAGTGTAAAAATTTAACAAATTGTTTTATTTAAGACTACATTCCTTAAAAATAACATTTTTAAGCTTTAATGAAGGAGCTGGGAGGTAACCTGGTACTACTCTGGCCTACCCCCTCCTCCTTTGTACCCTCAATGACCCTATAAAAAAATAATAATTTAAATTTTGTATATAATTATCCCAAACATTTATTTTTAGAGTTTTATGACAAGGGTGAAATGTTTCCCCCACAGCCCCTGCCAGAGCGTCCCCGCCAAAATACGGTTTCTATACCCTCCAAAGAGAATTGGACCTATAAAGTAAATATATTCTTGATCAGTGATGAAGTCTGAGACGGTCTAGCAATGCCCATACGTTCGTCTGTGGAAAATGTGATATTGTGTATTTTTGAACCCCGCCCCTTTTAGTGCTCGTTGACGTACGATATTATATAAAGGAACTCTGTCCCACCAAGTTGAACATTTTAAATTTACTTACTAAATATTTGGAGGGAATTTAAGATTTGACCCGGTCGAATATACGGTTTTAATTTTTATTTCTTGCTTCTCATATAATCGTATATTAATTAATTGCTAACCCCGGTATTCATAAAATTTAAAATGAGTTTGAAATATATTTTAATAAAATTTTTTCATACAAAATTTTCTTAAAACAGATTTCAAATACGTGTTATTTTTTTATGAATACCGGGGTAACCGGGGTAAATATTCAGTATTTTTATAATTGAGATCTTTTTAAGAATATTCACAAAAATTTTTAATCGCATATATTAGCACATATGAAACTTTGCGGAATAATTTTGCATATTTCAAACTAAAATGCATAATCAATATATTTTTCCGAGTTCACACAAATCCGAATTTAGAAAAATATTATAATCGTTAACAAAAACAACGCGTTTGCCTCCAACTGCACAGATAATATGTTGATTATATCATTTATTATTATTATTTATTTATATATTTAAATGATATTAACCTTATATAAATATGAGACCAATAAGGGTCCGCCATCTAACGTTTTTCTTTTAATTAGTGCTTATTTCGTGAATGGTAACAATTAGCTCATGTCTGATTTGACAAATAATTAGTTTTATCCTTCCACTGAACGAATATGGTTTCCGCTTCGCTAAGTGGGCCTGCGATCGACTTACAGAAGATTCCGATTTTGCCAAAAAAAATCATCTCTTCAGATTAAGCGCATTTTGATCTTGGCGGGTATGTAAACAAGCAAAATTGTCGCATATGGGCCCTGTATTTGAAGATCGCATTATCAGCCGCAGAGCTGATGTCGTTTGGCTACTTCGGAGCTGCGGTTTGACACCAGAGACAATTGACGCTTTAAAGGACAATATTCGTGAAGCCATTGGTGAAATACAGCTGCACACAATCGATAATGTGGTTAAAAATTGGACCGATCGTGTAGGCTACTGCATGGCCAGCCAAAGCAGCCATTTTGAATGAAATTATTTTCCATTATTAAACGGAAGGATTGTACTTTCAAATAAAAAACGAAATTTGAGAAAATATTCAGTAGTTTTTCTTATAGCATTTTCAAAAAAAAAAAGTTATTTGGCGGACCCTTTGTATATACATATTATATATTAAGTATATAAATGTAGCACTAGCTGCTTGGGCTATCGGCTATGTTACTATTATTATTATTCTTATTATTCTTATTATTATTAGTATTTATTTGTGTTTTTAGCATCCACTGTAAATTTACAATTACCAAGTCTATTCGAAATATAAGACGAATTTTCATTTTACTAAAAAAAATTCTTTGCTCATCAGTTTCCATTTTGTACCCTGCAAAGTAGTCCCATTCAAAAATAATACGACAGAAACAAAAGTCCTCAAAAAAAAATGTATTGTAGCCCAAACATTTTGAAACAGGACCCGAAGTACTCGTAAATAAAAAATTGGCCAAAGGCTGGCTACGCAGAATCCATAATTTTTTGCATATCCGTTTCAAAGATTTTCTCCCCTTTAATTACTTGATATTTTCTGCATAGTCGATTTTTGGCAGCACTTAAGGATTTCTCCGCTGGACAAATCGAACAGAAGATTCGCGGTGTAAAGATTTTTCTGCAACTTCTCCAATAGTAGTTTGGCTATTCTATTTTAAAAATGTCCTCTACTTTCTCAACACTTTCATCAGATCCTGATTTGCTGAGGCGTCCAGGACGAATATCCTTGTTCATATTTTTTTTTTTCAAAATATTTGCGCCAATTTTTATGAATCAGTGTATAAGCACCGCATAACACAGTCCAAAATTTCAAGTGCTTTTGATTACTTAATTCTGTTTTTCTAAACAAAATGTTATACTAGTTCTTTGTGTCATTCTTGCAAAACACTTTAAATTTTTATGACTTTCACAAACCAACAAATAGTTTCAGATAGCTTAAAGTTGAACGAGTGCATCACTATCTAAACGAAAGTGAAATGAATGAATCTCGTATAAATATATCTAGAATATCCATAAATGTGTACATCACTATGACCCACTTTCAAATACAGACATACACACTAGCAGGCCGATTAATGTCCAATATATAATCAACTTTATTAAGCAAAACAATAAGTTGTCTGATTGTATGTACGAGATTCCCCACAATATGTTTCATTGAAATGAGTTTAGTTGCTCTACAAATAATATATGAATGTATGTGTACTTCCCGTAGATGGCATTTACCCCAAAATAGATGGAATTTGAGAATGAGATACAAATTGTTGCACAACAATTGGAATGTCTTTCAATTTGCTCTTTATTTGAGGAACATAAAAAGAACGATATCCTAAAACGTGTGTAATATATATAATTTATTTAAAGGAGGTCCGGTCCGGTAATGGAATTTTCACTGTGTAGAAACACTCATATATTTATATATTTTCCTTAATGCCATCAGTAGGTGGCACATTTTCATACAAGACTCGAAATAAACTTTACAATTTAGTCTGTTAAGAGTTCAGCCCTTAATCACTAAGAGTATTTGCCTACAACAAATAAGACATTTGCAACAAATCAAATGGCATTATTATGTCGATGCTTGCGAATCCGCAATAAAACCGAACTGAACGAAATGCTTGAAATTGTCTTAAATTGTTAAAATCAATACGTATTGAAATGAAAACTACTCACCAGAGCTGATATGAGCAAAGCAACTTTGGCCATGATAAAAGCAGCGCCCGCTATCAGAATCACTTTGCCCAAAAACATTTGTGCAACCATTGCCAGCATCGCCATGCCACCCAACATTGCCATGTTCTTATCTTTGTGCTTTCTTCGCTTGCGACCTTTGGGAGGTTTTATTTTAAACAACGAATAATAGATTTTATTTTTGTGCTTTTTCTTATTTTTATGTTTATGTGATTTTTTTATTTTGCTTTTGCATTTTTGTTTATGTCCATTTTTATGAGGTTTTTTTATATTATTTTTCATTTCAGTGGCAAAAGGATACGGCCGGGTGGTTAAAGAAAAATCGATAGGAGAAGAATAAGAGGGTTTGAGTTTTTTAAAAGGTTTTGTTCGACTTGTTTTTATTTGTGAAATTTTATCATCTACCAGACCATTTAATATACGTAGCGTACCTTCTTCCTGTTCAGTGCTGGGGGCAGCCGATCCTTCATCTGCATTGAAATCGTCTAATGCCGAGTTAATAGCGCGTTCGTCAATTAATTTTCCAACTGCTGTTGGTGGTAATTGCAGTCTCAAGGAACGCGTCTGAGCCAGTTGTAACATTTTCCTGGCCAAAGTGTTAGCTAAATGATCCTGCTCGGCACTTTGTTGTTTTGAATTAATAACTTTGTCATAATTTGGTTTGTTGCTTAGATGTTCGTTAGGCTCCCTGTTATTTCTTTCAATAGCCAAAAAATCACTCAGCTGCCAGGTTTCATTATTGGCTATAGCCTTATCCAGTGTTTCCGATATTTTATTATGAAAACAATTATATATCTCATTCTCGACAAAACACTGAGCCCACGTGTGGTCTATTAGTCTTGCAGAGAAATCACTTTCCTTTGAACTTATTATGGCACCAAATGAACTATAACTTAAAGTGAAAACTACAACAACTACTACAACTGATATCGACATTTTGTCGCTAATCCTTTTTTATGGCTTAGTTTTTGTTTTTTTATAAAAATTTTTTATTGGCTCTAATTTCCTTTCTAAACGTCTAAACTTTTTTAACTTTACAATAATACTAAACAAGTTTTTGTGCCATAGGCTACAATTTATATGCAAATTGTTTCGTTTAAAATTTTTTATTTGGTTTTAAATATATAAATTTTTGGTGGGGGTAATTAAACTTTTCTTTTTCACTCTGATAAAAGTCTTTCAAAAGAACGAATTTTTCGAAACGGTGTAATTAAGTTGATTGTCAAACCTTTACAAATTTGTTATCTATAACTATCATGTCTTAACAAACATTACCCAGCAAGCATTGGGGTTGTGTAACGTATCGGGTGTTATTGGAATATTATTTATTTTGTTACAATGATTGATAGATCATTTTTATTAAGCGTACACTAGTTCCGTTACATCAATTAATCGATTATTTCTAAAACAATCCGCAACAGTATGTGTATATCGTGTAAATGTCTCAATCTAAGTTTGAACAAATGCGAGGTGGGCTCAATAAGTCCGGGACTTTTTGAATGAAACACAAGTTTTTTTGTAAAAAGTTGTTTCATTTGCGAATGTGTATTTATTGACCTACGAATATGTTATTCACTTGCATTCTAATTTTATATTCGGCTACATAATAAATAATGATCAGTAGGAGGCTTAACATATGGTTGTTTTTTCGTTAAAAAAATTCTTATAAAATACTTACAAAACTAATTATATTGTTATATGGTGTTCATATATACAGCAATATTCAAATTATAACAATTAATGTCATTATTGAGACTAAATTTGCATATAAAAATTACAATTAAGTTATTGGCAATTAAGAGATAATTGTTTCAATAATGACTAAAATTTATAATGCAACACTGTCAGAATTGTGTTCAGTGAAAAGCTTTTACAAAAGTGAAAGCTTTTACAACGAAAGTACTTATTGAATATATATTGTTGAAATTTGACTAATCAAATTACTTGCTGTTGGCTGAAGTAGTAGAACACGAGATTATGAAGCCGGGGGTCCAGAGTTCAAGCCAGCGCTGAGTCATGAATGTTTATGATAAAAATTTGGTTGTATTTTCCCAGAAAAAATTTAAACAATAATTTTTTATATATTAAAATGAATTAAGATTCTATAGGCTAATTGTTCGAAATTTTAATTTAATTCTCAGAAAGACATAATAAATATTCAAGGCACAAAGGAAAGTCAACATCAGTTTTTAGTTATTCAACTTACACAGCGGAGCATAACAGCTGTTTTCGAAAGCCGCAACGCTTTCATTGTCAGTGCTTCATGGAAAAAAAAATTCAGAGAAATGGGACATGAAGAAAATAATCAAATGGCAACACGGGTATTAAAACAATAATATGTTAACATTAGGTTGATACAGTTCTCGGATACTATTTCCTAATAGAATTTGTTTAAATAAGAACTGTTATCATATATAACTAAGCCACCTAATGAGTGGTGACAAACACAATACACATGAGCAGTGATGATGAAAGTGTTGCGGCTTTCGAAAACATCTATTCTGCTCTGCTGTGTAAGCTGACTAACTAAAAACTGATGTTAACTTTCTTTTGTGCCTTGAATATTTATCACGTCTCTCTGAGATTTAAAACAAATTTCGAACAATTAGCCTATAAATCCTAATAAAAAAAAAATTCATTTTAATGCGATCGTTTGCATTGCGTTGGGAGGAGCATGACTGAGACACCTATCCGTCAGCAAAAAAAACTTACGTATTAATATTTTATATCAACGTGCAAAAAGGCGATTGGAATATTTTAAAAATTTTTAACCTGCTGGGTCAGAGTTCACTTAAGACATTTCTGTGCCCAATTTTAAAACTCTATATAGGCTCACTCCGGGAAGAGCCTTGGGGGAGACATCTCACCTAAACCGTAAAAACTTAAAAACTAAATTTTCGGGGTAGCTAAGTGTAGAAAAAGTTTATTTTTTTTTTGATAAGGTGGGTGGAGGAGTAGGACAAGGGAAGATCACAGAAAATATTACTTTCGTCGTAAAAGCTTATAAATTAAATTTTTAAGGATTGTAGGCTTAAAGAATACAATTTGTTAAGTATTTACACTATTTTTCAATATAATATGTTACTTCAATGCCCACTAAAGGGGCGGGTCCAAAAAATTACTATATCGTGTTTTCTATAGACGGACATATGCCCATATCTAGATCGTTTTAGATTTCATTACTGATCAAGAATAAATATACTTTATGGGGTCCAATTTTTTGGGGGTTATTAAAACTGTATTTTGTCGGAGTAGTTCTGGTAAGGGCCGGTGGGGGACACATTTTAACTTTGCCATACAACACTAAAAATAAATTTTTAGAATACAAATTAAGTGTAAAAAAAATTTTTATTTTTTTCATAGGGTCATATGGCGGCAAAGGGCGGAGGAGGGTGGTAAGGCAGCTGCGTCATAAAAGCTTAAAAATTTTGTTTTTTAGGAATGTAGGCTTAAGTAAAACAATTTGTTAAATTTTTACACTTTTTCTGCATATAATAACGCCCACTAAAGGGGGCGGAGTCCAAAAATTATTTTTATTTTATTTTATGGCTCCAAGTTTAACGCGTTCAACCTTCTTTGACATAGAAATTACAAAAAAAAATTTAAAATTATGTTGTGTTTCAGAGGTTGGTTTAGTTCTTCTTAGGGGAACTTTTTTCTCTCTGGCCTGATTCAGCCTCTTTACGAACTTCACCTGTGCTATTATTTAAAATTGATCTATATCAAATTTCAAGGGTCTGGCACTTTTCGTTTGGACTGCATCGTGATTTCCACACACGGACGTGTCTAGATTGTCTTAGATTTCATCACTGATCAAGAATATATATACATTATGGGGTCTCAGAGGGATATTTCACTGCGTTGCATCCGGAATGACAAAGTGATTGTACCCTCCAATACTTTTTTGAGGGTATAAAAAAATCCTTGCAATAATCTGTCTTGTGTTATCATTTTGAAAAAGAGAACTCTATCATGAGATCTCATTTCGTAATTGAAGCATTTCTCCAGACAAGAACTTCTACATATGTGGCTCTTAATGTGTTTCTTTGCTGGGTTACAGCATAACTATAATTGTATAAATGTATTTAAAACTCTGTAAAAAAACTTAGACAATATGCATCGTTTAACATGAAATCACTAATATTTTATTTAACTTTCATTGTGTGTTTTCAATTTTCTTTAAAACCATTGGGCCTTGCTAAACCGCCTGTTGTACTTTGGAATATACGAGTATTACACCGTGTATACCCAAACAATTTTATTTCTGTTGCCAAAAAGAAAAACAAAAAGAACCAAATAACTTAATAAGGGTCGGCTATTGAACCTTGCTTTTTTATACCCTCCAAAAAAGAATTTATATTCACTTTATCATTCCGTTTGCAACGCATCGAAATATCCATCTCAGACCGACCCCATAAAGTATATATATTCTTGATCAGTGATGAAATCTAAGACGAACTGAGCATGTCCGTCCGTCCGTCCGTCCGTCTGTGGAAATCACGATTCAGTCCAAACGAAAAGAGCTAGACTATTGAAATTTGGTATAAATATATTTTAAAGCTTAGAGCAGGTTAAGTTCGGAGATGGGCCGAATCGGGCAGGGGCAAAAAAGTTCCCCTAAGAAGAACTTAACCAACCCAGAAAAAACAACATAATTTTTAAAGTTTTTTGGTCATTTTGTTAAGCAAATGATATATTTTTATGTCAAATACGGTCCAACGCCTTAAACTGGAGCCATAAAATAAAAAAAAAATTATTTGTGGACCCGCCCACTTTATTTGGCGTTATTATATGCAAAAATAGCATAAAAATTTAACAAATTGTTTTACTTAAGCCAACATTCTTTAAAAATAAAATTTTTAAGCTTTAATGACGAAGCTGAGACGATACCTGGTACTCCTCTGTCCTACCTCCTAATCCCCCTTCACCACTAAATGACCCTACCAAAAAAAAAATTTTTTTAATTTTGTATGTAATCATCCCAAGCATTTATTTTTAGAGTTTTATGACTGCCTGTTTCTGCCCTACCCCCTTTTCACCGTAAATGACCCTATAAAATAAAATAAAAAATTTTATTTTGTATATAATTATCCCAAGCATTTATTTTTACAGTTTTATGACAAAGGTGAAATGTTTCCCCCACAGCCCTTGTCAGAGCGACCCCACCAAAATACAGTTTTTATACCCTCCAAAGAGAATTGGACCCTATAAAGTAAATATGTATATTCTTGATTAGTGATGAAGTTTAAGACGGTCTAGCAATAGGCATACGTTCGTCTGTGGAAAACATTATATGTTCTATTTTTGAACCCCGACCCCTTTAGTGGGCGTTGACGTACGATATTATATAAAGGAACTCTGCTCCACCAGCTTAAACATTTTAAATTTACTTACTAAATATTTGGAGGGTATTTAAGATTCGACCCGGTCGAATATAACGTTTTTACTTTGTTTTTTGTTATGTTGGTTAGTAGTGTTTGTTATGTCTTGTTTGCATGTCTGTTAGATTTTTTGTTCTCGTTTTTGTAAAAGAAAAAATTTTGTAACACAAAATTTCACTTTAAGCTTCAAATTTGTTTATATTTTTACCTTTGCCTTTTCTCGTGCTGACAAGGAAAGTGTTTTTTTTTTGGCAGGTGTAACAAGATTCTTTAGCTTTTAGTAGCCTGCAGCTAAGAGCTTGTTGAAAAGGATCATTAATTTGACAGATTTTCTTTTATACAGGATACTTTATCTGAAGGATTTGTCTAAGTTTCAAACACGTTTACATCCCGGTATTTGGTTTTTTTATTATTAATTTTTTTTTAGTTAAACCGATATAGTATATTTCAGCAAGAGCAGAACTGTAGCCAATAGAAATTTTGTTTATATAAAAATGTATTAAAAATGTATTAAATAATATTTTATTTTTAGTATTTCCTGATACTATGAAGCTTTTAGGATGCGAAAATCCAACGACCTTTTATATACTCAATAAATGGCAAGTGGCAAATGTATGCAATCCTTTTGTAAATTTTGCAAAATCTTTAAATATTAAACATTCTATTCAAACTCACAGTGTTATGAGGAAGCCGATTTCTTTAACTTTATATAAAGTTTTTGTCTCACATTGTTTTGCAGCCTTAAAGTATAATTTTCTTTAATTGCTTGCCCTTTTTTTGCCCTCAATTTGTAAATTTAAATTAGTAAAAAAAAACTTTCACAAACTAATTCTCTTAAAAAGGATTAAATGTGTTTCTATTTTGTGGAGTTAGAGAAAAAAAATTATTTACATTAGATTTTTATTCAAATTAGTTAATTTATATTTGTATGAAAAACTGGTACAAAATATCAATTTATAGAAAATTTGTAATCAATATACGGATACTGTCGTTTGTCTACTACTCCCTTCTATAAGTGGAAAACTACATTGATGTTGTGTTTGTCTTGTTTTCCTTGGAAAACATTGATCATGTCCTTCTGAATTAAATATTATTAATCTAGGATTATAAATGTTAATTGAATTTAAGATATTTCAAAATAAGAATATGGAGGGTATATTCACTTTCTCATTCCGTTTGTAACGCAGCGAAATATCCATCTGATACCCCATAAAGTATATATATTCTTGATCAGTGATGAAATCTAAGACGATCTGAGCATGTCCGTCCTTCTGTGGCACGATTCAGTCCACACGAAAAGAGATAGACTCTTGAAATTTGGTACAAATATATCTTGAAGGACAGCTTATGTTCGGAGATGGGTTGAATCGGTATAGAGGAAAAAAAGTACCCCTACGGAGAACTAAACCAACCTCTAAAAAGAGCATAATTTGCAAAGATTTTTTTTGTAAATTTATTAAGCAAATTATATAGTTTTATATTAAACTTGGAGCCATAAGTTAAAAAAAAATTAATATATCGCCCCACTTTAGTGTAAATACTGAAAAATTTGTATTACTTAAGCCTATAAGAAGCTCACATGATCTCTGATCTTGCAATGGTGAAACGTCTCCCCCATGGCCCTCCCGAAATGACTCTGTCAAAATATAGATTATAAATTGGGTAGAGAAATGGTTTAAGGGATCTCTGGCCCACCAAGTTACACATTTAAAATTTACTTACTAAATATTTGGGGGCTAGTTAATATTCGACCCGGTCGAGTATAACGTTTTCACTTTTTTTTTAATATCTAAATCTACTATTCTTTTCCTTATGTAATTTTCGATTGAATTGTTAAAGTTTTACCCTGAGCTAAGAGACTTATAATATTTTATAAATTACAATAAATATTTATTTACGTAAAGATAAACATTAAACTATTCATATTCTTGGCTGCAACACTTTCCAGCCTGAATTATCACTAGTCTTGAAATGATATTTGTTTGCAGTATGTAAAACGTCAGATACTTCTTCATCATTGCTGTCACTATAAATGGACGATGCCATATGACCGTCCGACGAACGTAATTTGCCACTGTGATCTTGCATCAGAACCTGTTGTTCATATTCATAGAAACGATCTGTAGAAGGATGTACAAAAAATGGATCTACTGTTGAAGGCAAATTATTTTTAATGTTGCCATTAATGTTATTAACTCCTGCATCTTCCTTTGTCTTCTCAAAAACAACTTTACGGTCTTGCCTTTTGTAGGGCGAAATATGTTGTAATTCATCTGAATCGTATTGTGGATAAACAGGATTTTTCCCCGTATAATCACCGTAAGCTGGATGTTGTGCCGCCAGATGTGGAGGTATGCCACCAAAACCATGACCGCCAATAAACTTTTTCCAGCTTGCAAATGTACCCAAAGCACCAGCCACTCCACCAACTCCTAAAATGCTGCTGATATAAATCACTAATTTGGCGATGAAAAGTGATTTCTTTAAAAGTACACAAATGACTGCGAAGAGTATCGGCACCAGTGCCACCAAGTTGAATTTTAGGCCAAGTAAAAATGGCAGAATGTACTGTTTGGTTAAAATACGTGCTGCAAGAAATACAAAAGTTATGGTTGAGGTCTTGGCTTAAGCTTGACTTTAAAATGTGTGTGGTCTACTTTGTTACACAGAAGCACTTACCGGTTGATGGTTCTTCATAGTTCAAGTTTCTTTCAGCTACTGTGGGATCTAAAAGGAATTGCGCCATACTGTTGGAATCCGCTGAAGGTCCAATTTTAAACGTTAATCCCGGATAAATAGTGTCCATGTGAAATTCAAGTGCACGTTGACTGATCACCGCACCTGCATTTTCCAAAATGCCACTGAAAAGGAAATATTTCTAAGTTTAAAGGCAAATCGAATTTTATAAATTTATTATGTTTGGTTGTTGTAAATAAAGATGGAGATTATTACTAATATTGTTTGTTTGTTTGTTTGAATGAAATACTTTACAAAGTAAATTTGCAAAGTATTTGGTGCACAGATGCCGACGGGGTGACTCAGACCATATGCCGGCGATGTTATTAACCCGTATTTTTTTGCTTTTATGGGCGGTGGGTAGTGGGCGTGGCAAATTTTGCTGAAACTTTATTTTTTTCTTAATTGAGGTAATAAAAGGCTCTGTGCCAAATTTCAAAAACTGGGCCAAAAATAAAATTTGGTTTCTATGGGCGGTGGGTAGTGGGCGTGTCCAATTTTAATGACACTTTATATTTTTCTTAATTGAGCTAGCCAAAGACTCAGAGCAAAATTTCAACATATTACGAGCACTTCTTATATTTTTGCCAAACATTGTACGAACAAATCCCATTGTGCGACACTTCCCGGAGTGACCCTGTCAAAATAGAGTATTAAAATTGGGCAAAAATAAATGTTCTAAAGGAAGTCTGACTCAGCAGATTAAACATTTTTAAATTTATTTATTATATATTTGGAGGGTACTTAAGATTCGCTCCAGTCAAATATACATCTGATTTATGAATACTAATTTAAATCTTTCTAGAAAAATGAAATACTTTGAATGTTAAACAGAATTTCGTGCTAACCAAAATTTGGTTAAATTAAATTAAAAATTCAATTACACGGGCGTAAGTAATGGTCTCAGCAGCCGATGGCATTCGAAAAAAGACAATGAATTATTTATAATAATGAAGTTGGCAATTTCGTACTAAGCAAAAATGAATATTAGAGCTTCTCACGTTTAATTTTGATTAAAATATTAATTAAATAGATTATATTCTTACTGACAAGCGGATAAACTAAATAAGGGACGCTAATGAGAGGGCGTAGCGGTTTCGAAATCAGTACTGATCCGTTCTGCTAGTTTGATAATTACGAAAAATATGTATGTATTGAATAAAATTTGCTTATTGTATTTTATAAAAATTTCAAAACCTATGATTTTGCTTTTGTAATTCTCATTACGTTTTTGTGATTTTATGTATGAACAGAGAAGATTTGTTATCAAATTAAAGTCTACTGATGATTTTGTGTAAGAACCAATAAAATGCTGGCATATAGACACAATTGACCATATAACAAACAAAAAGCACTCATATTAAAAAAATTAATTGAGACAATATGTGGAATAGAAGATTTTAAAGAATATTCCAAATATTTCACACTTAATAAGCATAAGAATTTAACTAAATAAATAGAAAATTATTTGCGAATCGTAGATTGGAGCCTAAGAGTCTGTTAAATAATTAATCTACAAAAGAGTTCGACTAATAAAATATATTTATAAAAAAAATATTTTGATAAGTACAGAAAACAGTTACTTTAATATTAAAAATATAATAATAAATTTTCCAGCTCTGGAGCTTTCTTTTTTGCTTTCCTAATTTCTAATATTAAGGAATTTCTTTCAAAAACCTCCAATATGTTTAATACATAAAGAAAAAATTTATTTTTTTTTGTGATTTTATGTGCCAAAAGAAGCTTCAATTGTCCAACCCTGGAATAGTTTTTTGAATTTTGTGTAATTTTAAATACTAATTTAATTCTTCCTGATAATAATTTTTATCATTAAAATAAAAATTAGTTTTTAACTAGGTACTTTTCTATACAAAATAGTCAGTGTAAATTTTCCAGCTCTGGAATAATTTTTTGGATTTTGCTTATTTTCGATAGGCATCTATTTTGGCCTATTTCCAATACACCGATCTAATACCGAAATCTCCAGCTTTTCTGAGGCTGCGGGAAACCGATTTTACCTAAAGAAAGACAGACGTATAGATGGGCATCGCTTATTCGACTTGCCTATTTATGATATAAGTACGCATTTTTTCAAGCTCAACAGGTTCTTCTTTCCCCGCTAATTATTCCAAGCCCGTATATTGTGCAATAACACTCCTTTCACCTTTTTTTGGTAAAGGATATCAACAATAATAATATATAAATGAAATTTATGAAATTTATGTTATGAAATTTTTTTAAATAAAAAAATTTCATAACAATAATAATAATAATAATAAACAACAGTATATGCGTTTTTACTTCTTAAAATTAATTAATGTGAAGAAGCTGTTTGTTAATCGGTTAAAAGATTAATTAAAAATTAATAGATTAATTACCGCTTTAAGCCAGACCTCCACTAATCAATCCAGCTACTAAAATACAAACTCTATTAATTGTGTATTCATTACAAATACGAACCAGCTCGTGCCTTTTTATTCCTGCCCACCCATCGCAGATGGGCATCACATGGTACCAAATTTAGTCGCCTGTATCGGTATTGATATTTTTAGTGCCCCGGAGCTGTTTATACCCATATTATATTTAACTTTAATTTTCGTTTTGTTTATAATAGCTTCAATATTTTTCCTTCATAAATTTTATGAAAAGACTCAGATTTTTGTTATATGTTTTAATAATTATTTAAATGAAGGAGCAAGTTTATAGTTTACTTTTGCTATTTTATTATGCTATTTTAATTAATTCCTTGGAAGTATTTCAACACAGAAAATATATAAAAAATAAAATAAATAAATCCTTAAAATGAAAATTCATCAAAATGTGATGTGTATCGATTTCATTTTAAAAATGTTCGTCTTTAGTCTGAAGGCTAATAAAAAACACATGTTCGTACGAACATGAAGATATGGAATATGAACACAGTTTTTGAAGTGCTTTTGAAGCATGTATTTTATCTTTTATGCTGTTCTTTTTAAAGGATAAACGAGTTTTCAATTTGTTTTATTAACATTTTTGTATAGCGTAAGTATCAATGAAAAGCAATACAATTGCATATTATTTTTAAATCAATGTCGTAATATGACTAACAGCAAGAAGTAAGTGACGCAAATTGGATTGTAAAATAACTGATACATACATATACTAGTACTGTTCAGTGATATGGGATGTAATAATAATACTCGTAATAACATTTTCTTTATGTTAATAAATATATTGTCTCACAGAGTTTATTGAACAATTGTTTTATTTGCTTTGGATTAAGTAAGAGTCCAGGAAATGCTGGCGTCATAATCAATAAAGCCAATTTTGTATATTGTTAATAATTTTTGGAGAAAACGTGATATAAACAAATTGCCATGAAAATAATAGCACAAATGAAAATCGCCTTCTAGACAAATAAATTTTAGCATTCGTATAGTCATATGTGTAAAAACAATGAAATATTTAGTGAGTAAATTTAAAATGTTTAACTTGGTGGGACAGAGTTGCTTTATATAATATCGTACGTCAACGCCCACTTAAGGGGGCGGGGTTCAAAACTAGACAATATCATATTTTCGACAGACGATCGTATGGGCATTGCTAGACAGTCTTAGACTTCATCACTGAGCAAGAATATATATAATTTATGGGGTTAAATTCTCTTTGGAGGGCATTAAAACTGTATTTTAGCGGGGTCACTCTGGCAAGGGCTGTTGGGGAGACATTTCACCTTTGTCATAAAAGTCTAATAGTAAATGTTTGGGATAATTAACTACAAAGTTTTTTAAAATTTTTTTGGTAGGGTCATTCAGGGGGCGAAGGGGAGGAGGGGTTAGGGCAGATTAGTACCAGGTTACGTTACGTTATTTTATTTTTAAGGAATGTAGGCTTAAGTAACACAATTTGTTAAATTTTTTACACTATGTTTGCATATAACACCCACTAAAGAGGGCGAGGTCCACAAATTATTATTTTTTCTTTTATGGCTCCAAGTTTAACGCGTTGGACCTTCTTTAATATGAAAATATATCATTTGCGTAACAAAATTACAAAAAACGTTAAAAATGATGTAGTTTTTTATGGGTTGCTTTATTTCTTCTTAGGGGAAATTTTTTCCTTCATGCCCGATTAAGCCCATCTCCGAATTTAACCAACCTCTAAAAACAATGTAATTTTTAAAGTTTTTTGTAATTTTGTAAAGCAAATGATATATTTTTATGTCAAAGAAGGTCCAGCGCATTAAAGTTGGAGCCAGAAAATCATAAAAATAAATTTCTGGACCCCGCACCCTTTAGTGGTCGTTGTTACGTGCCAAAATACTTTAAAACTAACATTTTTAAACTTTTATGACGAACCTGAGACGTAACCTGATCCTCCTTGTCCTTGCGTGAGCGACCCCGACTAAATACAGTAGAGTTGGACCCTACATTCTTGATCAGTGATGAAGTCTACTACAATCTAGCAATGCCCATATGTCTGTCTGAAAAAACCACGATATAGTCGATTTTCTAGCCCCGCCCCCTTTAGTGGGCGTTGAAGTTACATATTATATGAAAAAATAGTGTAAATATTTAACAAATTGTATTCTTTAAGCCTACATTCCTTAAAAATTTAATTTACTAGCTTTTACGACGAAGGTGATATGTTCTCTGATTTTCCCCTGCCCTACCATTCGATCCTCCTTTGCCCCTAAATGACATAAAAAAAATGTTTCTACACTTAACTACCCCGAATTTAGTTTTTTGAGTTTTTATGATTTAGGTGAGATGCCTCCTCCACTGCCTTTCTAGGAGCGAGCGTGTACAGAGTTTTAAAATTGGGCGCAAAAAATTCTTAAAGATAGCAAGTTAAACATTTTTAACTTATCGTAATACGTAAGTTTTTATTCTGACGGAAAGGTGTCTTAACCATGCTCCTCACGACACTTTTGTAAACGACCGTAGTTTTTAATTTGTTTTTCTTGTTTGCTTAGGCCAAATACCATCAAAATTTAAATTTTAATAAGAATAAAAATAAAGTTTTTATTTACTAGATATGTGGAGGGTATTTAAGATTCGACCCCGTCGAATATAAAGTTTTCACTTATTTTTTAAAATCGTTTATTCAACATATTGTCTCAATTAAATTAGTGCTTTTTGTTTGTTATGTGGTCAAGTATGTCTATATGCCTGCATTTCATTCGATCTTGCACCAAATCATCAGTAGATTTTAACCTAATTCCAAAATAACAAAAGCTCTTAGCTTATACATAAACTTCCAAAAATGAATTGAGAATCACACAAGCAAAACCATAGGATTTGAAATTGAAGAAAACACAACAAACAAATTTTATTCAATATAAATCTATTTTGTTTTATATAGACATACTTGACCACATAACAAACAAAAAGCACTAGTTGTCACTTATATTTAAATCGCTTTTGAGAGTTTGTGAATATGCAAAGTTTTGTTATATTGGAATGTAGGTTTACTTTTTACGCAATTACTTTCCCGTTGGTAGGCAATATCTCAAACAAAAAAAAATAAAACCAATAAATTTCATTTATTTTGTTATATCTAATTTTTTCTGATTGATTCCACATTTGAAAGTATTTTTATTGCGATATTAGATTATTAAAAAGTCTATATTGAAATAAATTTGAGTTATAACCTCTCTGCATGAGGCCCACAATATAACTAGCCCTTTTATCTATTCACTTCGTATGTTCTAGTTCACGAAGAAACAAACACTGCTTCTCAAATCAATCACTCGCACAAGAATTCAATAAAAGAATGTAAAAGAATTCGTGAGATTATAAAGCACTTGTATAGTTCTTGAAAACCCCCACTGGTATAGCAACTCGAATACTAGTTTTTAGCTATTATGGCTTGGCGTAATTCATTAGCCTTATACTTTACCATCTTACCGAAAATCGACGGGATCGGTATCCAATATATTCGCTAATGATCTGGAGGCTACAGTATCATCACGCCTAGCAATGAAATTGCCTGCGAATGTAAAATTATCCGTTTCATCGAATCGTTGTAAAAAGCTAATGGCCGTGCGACCAACACATTCTCTTAAACTGGGCTGTGCCGACTTCGCTAGACAATATCGTAGTTCATTAACACTTTCATTATTTTCATTCGCTATGGCAGCAATAATATTAAACAATATAAATAAAACAAACACCAAAACTAAATGATAAAACTTAAACATATTCCCGTTCAAATTAGTCGTTCGCACTAAAAGAAACAATTCAAACAACTGAAACAGTTTCTAGTAAGAATACCCGAATTTATAGTAGCGCCTGGGAATTGAAATAATGACGGCACATGTTCAAGAAAATATAACAAAGATAACGTGCGTGTAACTGTAGCCAAATTAAATAACAAAATAAAAGTTTGCATCATTATCATTATGTGTAAAGCAGTTAATGGTTTCTTTCGAATAGGTGCTGTGGGTGGAAGGGTGTGTGTGTGTGTGTGTGTATATTTGTGCTGTTTGTATCTTTTTGACCAAATTTCAAATTTTGTGCGTTATTCGCAATAAAACAAAAGCCGGTAAAATGCCAAGTTTTTGCACTGTGTGATACGGAAAGACAGGCTTCCCAGTTTTTTTATTAGGATCAATTTTGGAAAATGTTCCCCAAAATACCACACTTAATTCAACTAAACTATAATATTTAAGAAATTATGTACGAACTACTTTTGCACTATTAGAGATTATTCACAAAGAAAAAAAGAATGGAAATAATTCGCCAGTTTCTAAACAATTCGTCTTCAAATTGACCAGAAGTGGTGTTGCTCACTGGCTCACTGGTTTGTGTGATCTGAAGATCCTGGATTAGTTATTACAGGGCTAAGTTCATGGTTTTGAAGCATTGACAGCTAATTGACGCCATACGGTCAGATTTATTGGGAAAGTGTACATATATTGGACTAATCGAATAGATCATGTAACTCGTAGGTGCAGCGAATATATGAAATATAGATTTCTTGAAATTATCCACTAGAAATATATCGAAATATGGTGTAGAACATTTGGTTTTTATTTTTTTGAAAATATCAAGCCTTCTGCTCAATGAAGAAAGGCTTCAACCCCAAGGCTAATGATTATTATATATTGCGTCTGGCGAGAAATACAACGAATATTGAAAAAATTCTAATTTCTAATTTCATTAAAAAATTCTAAATTTACATTCATGCCTAATTTAAAAAACTTCTAAATTCTTCTGTTTTCTTGAACTTTTTTTAATTATTATTATATTCTGATATTTTTAAGCTTTAGGTCTCTTTATTTTAATTTAATTTTTAATTTCAATATTGAGATTAAAAATTTAATTAAAATAAAGAGACATTAAGCTTAAAAATATCAAAATATAATTATTATTTAAGAACTTCTGTTAGAAAGAACAAAATTTCAGGATTTTCCAACTAAATGAGAATTTTTAGCCGGAAATTTTGATAAATAAATATTTTATGGCAAGATATACAAGGAATATTGAAAAATTCTAATTTCATTAACAAATTCTAAATCTATAATCATGTCTAATTTTATAATTTCAAAAACAACGAATATTGAAAAATTTTAATTTCTAATTTCACTAAAAAACTCTAAATTTATAATCATATCTAATGTTATAATTTAAAAAACTTTTAGTAAGGAAAAAATTTCATAATTTTCCAACTAAATGAGAATTTTTAGCCGGAAATTTTGATAAATAATTATTTTATGGCCTGATTTTGCTTAAGACTTTTTACACTCAAACTAAGACTCATTAAAATCTCTTTAAAATTTAAAACTGAAATTCTATACGACATTTCAATACAGCCGTTTCGAAGATGGAATAAGATTTCATACGCAATTTTTAATCACATATCAAATCCTTTAAATTGAAATAAGATTTTATAGGCTAATTGTTGGAAATTTTAATTTAAATCTCAGAAAGACATGATAAATATTCCAAGGCACAAAGGCAAGTCAACAAGTTTTTGTTATTCAACAAATGATGATGAAATGGTTGCGTCTTTCGAAAACAGCTGTTCTGCTCTGCTGTGTAAATTGATTTCAAATTTGGGCTTTAAAATAAAATTTTTTTACTACAATTCCACCTAAAAAATTCCAACTTAAATGGAAGAGCACACTGAGAGTAGAACATACAATAAATAATGAAACGGTAACACTGTCATTATATTCAACTAAGTTACCTAAGAAGTAGTGAGATACAAAGATATACATACATGACTTATAAGGAAAAATTTAATTTACCAAAAATATAGAAATCCTCAGACCTAAAAAAGCCATCGCGTTAAAAAGAATAAAATAAAAGATTTCGTCTTGAATCCCCTAAAATTAAATAAATAATGACAACATTTGCAAACGGAAGGAAATCACCATCAAACGAATTATGACACTGATGAAGAGTCATGTACAAATTGAAGTTTCCCACAAAAATTCTCCAGCAATATATTTACAAGGAAAAGAAAAGTTTTGTGATGCCGGTGTTATGACATTCATTAAACAGACTCTGTTAAAAGTGTGGGATAAGTTTAATGGCTAGAAGTTAAATCAAGGTATTGTACAAGACATTGATATTGTGTATGACGCTTTGCCGAATGAATTTCTTTACAAATTTTGCTCAATTTTTGGACAGGTGCAAATCAAAAGATTATTCTTATGTAATTTGTCAGCATTTATTTCTGTGTAGTTTTTCTTCTAGTTTTCGTTGCATGGATTAGCAAAATAAAGAAGCTGCATGACAAATGATAACACAAACTGGGTCTGTCCTAGTCAACAACATAAAAGCAAAATGGAAGTTCTACATTAATATTATATTTCAATGGTGTAAACATTGTTTTTTTAATAAAGGCGGTTTCAAGAAGAACTTTGTTTTTCAATTGTGGCAACACTAACAACATGATAGTTTTGACATTTAGTTTTTTGACATATTCGTAGTAGATGCAATGAATTAAATTTGGCTCGAAAATCGTATTAAAATAATTTAAATCCACTATGAAAATCGTAGTTCTGTTAAAGTTACATTTCGTAAAATTCGTGATATTTTCAGGCAACATAATCGTTCTTCTGAGACCTTCTGTCAAGAAGCAAAATTGCCGCATTTAAGCTTCACAAAATTATTGAGAAGTCTTTGCATGCTCAATGTGTCATTGTATGGTGCGCCATATGGTCTGGTGGCGTGATTGGGCCGTTTTTGTTTTCGAAGATGAGGCTGGAAATGCGGCAACGGTCAATGGATCACGCTATCGCGAGATGTTAACAACTCAATTTTGTCCTATTATTGATGACGTGGATATCACTGACATGGTGGACATTTGCCAGATATCATTTTTTTCCATAGTTGCCGAACTGTTGTCTTCGTAATACAATAAAAATTTTAATCATCTTTTTATTTATTGTTCTGAATTTATTGTTTGTATTTGACATATTGTCACAACTCGATTTTAAATGAAACTTGTTCTGCTAGTTTGATGATTATTGAAAATATTCTTAATATTCCAATCTTAATATAAAAAAAATAATAAATAGAATTTGAACAAATTCATTTATTAATAAAATAATAAAAAATCATTTGCAGTCATGCAGATTCGAACATAAGCCCGTTGAAAAAATTAATAATTTTTTAAAAAAAATTTTTTTTTGGCCTAAGTAAATGTATTAAAGGAGTGGAGTGATACATTGAAAGTGCAACTTTTATTTTAAAAAATACAATTGTATTGAATTTATCATCAATGGCGAGAACATTAAAATAAATTGAGTGTCGTATTGATTAAATCAAATTCACATGTTATTTTATCAACTGCCACAATTACAGTTTAGATGTGAATACAAGAAATGCCTATTCCACAACTTTTTAAGTTGCGGCAACCCTTTTTAAAATAATATCTGCTAAGCGGAACATAAAAACCATTGCCATGGTCAGTGCATACATTTTGTGTATTTGCAAGTATAATTTAATGTCTTTTCATTCCATCTTTTATCTATTTGCAAACTCTTGTGTTATAATATATTCCAGCCAAATAAATCGCACAGCCACCTAAATCTTTCAGTTAATTTTTGCTCATGATTTTGCTTGTTATGTAAGTTTAATGGAAAATTTTAAATTTTCATTTCACATATATTACACATCTGACCCACTAAGAAAATGCAGTTGATGGTACATTTAAAACTTTATTTGCATAATTATGTAACCGAGTGTAGTTTTAGGTTTTAAGGTAAATACTTTGTGAAATACTTGTCCTTCTTAAACGTAAAATACAAATATAAAATACTTTAAGAAATTAATTTATATTTATTTGTAACGAACACCAAGAAAAATAAACACTGCAATTATGTTTTAGTCATAAAACGAGACAAATTAAGAAAAATTACCTTCACCGAAAAATAATAACAAACAACATTCTTTTGAAAATCAACTAAAATTAACAACTTACTTTTCAATTAATTCCCCTTTTTATTTGAAAAGTGGTAACACGTCTAACAAAACGTGCCACAACTTGTTAATTTAACTTTCTTTTATTTCTTAATATAATTTTGCAATTAAGGGATTATTATAATTTTCTTGGTTATGAAAATTAGACATATTTTGAGACACTTACCTGAAGACGTAATTATCTGTATGCATGTTTGAGTGCTTAATTTAATAAATTGGGAGAAATGATCATTATATCGGGTGTTTCGTTTAGCTGCAGTACAGCTTAAAATAATAATAGATATAACACAGAAATATTTTTGGAATGCATTTTTTTCCTTATAATCTGGTGAATAATTTCTATTACTATTTTCGATATATATCTGATTAACCATTCAGTGGGTTCAAAACCACTGGTCTGGCAAGACTGTCAGCTTATAGAAATATAAATTTGGAAGTACTTACGCATTGCAATTTAAATATACTGATTTCTAAACTCGTTTATTTGTTTTTCTTTACAGGTACGTGTTCTTATTCCAGCATATTTATTATTAAGTAAGTAAATAGATATAAGAAATGTGTAATATTAATGGTGTGTTCTTTTCTGCAAATATGTAACAGCTTTTTCCAAAAATTTTAAAAGTTTAGTTTAAGGTTCCACAAAAAAAAATAAAATTTTTCAGCTCTGGACGTGCTTTTTTGACTTTATTGATTGCTAATATAAGGAAGTTGCTCTCAAAATATCAATTTATAATTTAAATGCAAATAAAAACAAATCATTTGTATTATTTATTTGATTTTATGTTTCAAAAAACGGTTAAATTATCCAACTCTGGAATCGTCTTTCTTGATTTTGTTTAGTTTCCAATATCAATTTCTTTCATGCTCAAAAATAAAATAGATTTACCTAAAAATTATTTAAAAATTCTTGAAATATTCTTATCGTATATATATATATATATATATATGAGGGTGCTGTTGGCTGAAGTAGTAGAACACGAGACTATGAAGCGGAGGGTCCTGACTTCAACCCCGCGCTGAGTCATGAAATATTGTGTTGAATTCTTCTGATCAGCATTAGTGCATGGTTGTGTTAGTTGTTGCCAGCCTGTTTTCAATGATGAAGGCATAGTCACTGGTCACTGAACATAAATGTAAGAGACTGACACTATCATCTACTAAAAGCAGAGTAACAGCAGCACTCTCCTCCGTCGGTCCTGTAGCAAAAATTAGCCGGCGAAGTAAAAAAGTTGAAATAGATACAAAAAATTCTCTATCTTCTCATCTTTCTTCAACTGTCCCCTTAATACTATCCCCTTCTTTCTAGTTCCGGCGCAATGCACTGCATATGCAGGGGTCATCCCCTGACCCTGATCCCCTGATTCGACCGGGTCGAATTTTAAATACCCTTCAAATATTTAGTAAGTGAATTTAAAATGATTAACTTGAAGGGACAGACTTACTTTAAATAATATCGTACGTCAACGCCCACTAAAGGGGGCAGGGTTCAAAAATAGACAATATCATGTTTTCCACAGACGAATGTATAGGCATTGCTAGACCGTCTTAGACTTCATCACTAATCACGAATATAATGACTTTACGGGGTCCAATTCTCTTTGAAGGGTATTAAAACTGTATTTTGGCGGGGTCGCTCTGGCAAGGGCTGTGGGGGGAGACATTTCGCCTTTGTCATAAAACTCTAAAAATAAATGCTTGGGATAATTATATACAAAATTAATTTTTGTTTTTTTTGTAGGGTAATTTAAAGGGCAAAGGGGAAAAGGGGGTAGGGAAGAAACAGGCAGTCATAAAACTCTAAAAATAATTGCTTGGGATTATTATATACAAAATTTAATTTTGTGTTTTTTGATAGGGTCATTTAGGGGGCAAAGGGGAGGAGGGGTTAGGGCAGAGTAGTACGAGGTTGCGTCTCAGCTTCGTCATTAAAGCTTAAAAATGTTAAGGAATGTAGACTTAAGTAAAACAATTTGTTAAATTTTTACACCATTTTTGCATATAATAACGCCCAGTAAAGGGGGTGGTTTCCAAGAAGTATTTTTTTTTTATTTCATGGCTCCAAGTTTAACGCGTTGGACCATATTTGACGTAAAAATTATCATTTGCTTAACAAAATAACCAAAAAACTTTAAAAATTACGTTGTTTTTTTCTGGGTTGGGTTAGTTCTTCTTTGAGAACTTTTTTTCCCCCTTGCCCGACTCAGTTCATCTCCTGACTTAACCTGTGCTATCCTTCAAGATATATCTGTACCAAATATCAAGAGTCTAGCTCTTTTCGTTTGGGCTGAATCGTGATTTCCACAGACTAATGGACGGACAGACGGACATGATCAGATCGTCTTAGATTTCATCACTGATCAAGAATATATATATGTTATGGGGTCTAAGATGGATATTTCGCTGCGTTACAAACGGATTGACAAAGTGACTATACCCTCCATATTCTTTTTTGGAGGGTATAAAAATTGGTTTTACCTGGCTACTTTCATATACCCAATATTAGTTTAGACTTTCCAGCCCTGGAACCGTATTTTGAATTTTGATGATTTTCAACAGCAATCTGAGAATCTATTTCCCATTTTTTCCTAATGACCACTAAGCATCTCAAACCAATTTTTTCCAAAAAATTTTTTTTGTAAATTGATATTCGAATTCCAAAATTATTTCAGATATAAGACTTTTTCTGTTGTATAAAGGGGTTCCGGGGCTCTGTTAACTGCAGAATAGGTTTGATACAACTTTCGGTTTGCGTCTTCGCTAATATAAATTTAAATATATTTTCACACACATAATATTTTTAGGGTCATTTTCAATACATTAATCCAAGACAGAAGTTTCCGATTTTTCTAGGACTTTGGAAAACCGATTTCATGTACAGACAGACGAACACCGCTTACACGACTTCCTCACTCATTTTTTGTAAAGAGTATTGGGCCTACTTTCGATTTCATATGACAACATTAATTCTGCATGAAAGTTGTTTGCAGGAGCAAAAGACAAACGACTACACATCAGAGGTTATATTATGTTGTTGCTTTCAGGTTATAGACTACAGGGATTATGAGTTCCTTTATAGCACCGGTTTAGACATTTAAAAATTAACGATTGAGTTTAATTATTAATGTTTCATCGAAATAAAATTTTTATGCTGAGCGTTTTACTTAATCTGTTTGACAACACAGATAATGAATGACGTTAGATGTTGTCAATGTAAAAAAACAACCGCAACGGCCCTGTTGTGCAGGATGGATAATACGAAAATTATTGAACAAATATCTGTATTAAATCTATCCATTATCTCCATTGATGATCTCGGGGCTTGATTAATATGATTAATAATTAATTTTTTATATATTTGGGAATTGTTGTTTAAACTCCAAATAGCTGTCATGATTTGATTTCAGAGATGTTTAATAACTTATCTCTTAAACATTCGTTGTTAAAATTAAATATTAATAACCTAATAGAACCACTAAACTGTCAACTGTTGCATTTTAGTAAAAGAAAAACATACTACCAACTTTTTTCCAAGTTTAAAAAAAGAACTTGGCAATCTCATTTTTAATACATTAAACTAAAAAGTATAGCCAAACTTTAGGCATTTCATGAAACTATTATTATTATTCAACTAAAATAATTCCACTTGGAATTTTTTAAAGGTTTATGCACAAGCATATGCCAAAGACATACTTTCGTGTTGAATATGCCTCAACGAGCTCAATAACTAAACAAGTTCTTTATGTACTCACAGTTTTTCCACTCTACTCTCATGATTTATGCATATACCCAGCAAAAACTTTGCTTGCCAATAAATTGAAAAAGTTAAAAGGATTGGCCTATTGGCTATATAAAATATGCTGCCGCTTATTTATTTTCATATTCTCCAAAAAAGAATATGGAGGGTATATTCACTTTGTCATTCCGTTTGTAACGCAGCGAAATATCCATCTGAGTCCCCATAAAGTATATATTCATGATTAGTGATGAAATCTAAGATCTCAGATGTGAGCATGTCCGTCCGTCCGTCTATGGAAATCACGACTCAGTCCAAACGAAAAGAGATAGACTTTTGAAATTTGGTATAAATATATCTTGCACAGGTTAAGTTCGGAAATGGGCTAAATCGGGCAAGAGGGGAAAAAGTTCCCCTAAGAAGAAGTCAACCAACCCCTAAATAACAACATGATTTTTAACGTTTTTTTGCAATTTTGTTAAGCAAATGATATATTTTTATGTCAAAGATGGTCCAACGCGTTAAACTTGGAGCCATAAAATTAAAAATAATCCCCCTTATTCTATAACTATCTGTCAACGTCAAGTCAAGACAATATCAAAAATAGGACACGTCTGTACTTTTCTCTTCTTCAGCAATTGGCAATTTTTACCAGCCTATTGCTATATCCAAGGTTATATAGAGTAGATATAGACTGTCAGAAATAGTTAATTGTCCACAAGAAGCAGATAAGTGTCCCATTTTTTGTATTGTCTTGACGTGACGTTGACAAATAGTTAGGGAATAAGAGGGAATAATTTTTGAGTCCCAGCCCCTTTAGTGGGCGTTATTATATGCACAAATAATGTAAAAATTATATTATTTAAGCCTACATTCCTTAAAAATAACATTTTTAAGCTTCTTTAGTGCCGAGGCTGAGACGTAACCTGGTACTACTCTGGCCTACCCCCTCCTCCCCCTTTGCCCCTAAAATGACCCTATCTAAAAAACATTTTTTTTTTAATTTTGTATATAATTATCTCAATCATTTATTTTTAGAGTTTTATGACACAGGTGAAATGTCTCCCCCACAGCCCTTGCCAGAGCGACCCCACCAAAATACAGTTTTAATACCCTCCAAATAGAATTGGACCCCATAAAGTATATATATTCGTGATCAGTGGTGAAGTCTAAGACGGTCTAGCAATGCCCATACGTTCGTCTGTGAAAAACATGATATTGTCTAATTTTGAACCCCGCCCCCTTTAGTGGGCGTTGACGTACAATATTGTATAAAGAAGCTCTGTTCCACCAGGTTAAACATTTTAAATTTATTATTAAATTTTTCAAAGGGCTTAAGTTGGAATCTGCAAGACTGCAAATCATATTTTACTATATTATTAATAAATGAATTTGTTCAAATTCTACTTACTATTTATTAAGATTGGAATATTAAGAATATTTTCAATAATCATCAAACCAGCAGACCGGATTTGATGATTATTGAAAATATTCTTAATATTCCAATCTTAATATAAAAAATAATAAATAGAATTTGAACAAATTCATTTTTATTAATAAAATAAGAAAAAATTATTTGCAGTCTTGCAGATTCGAACTTAAGCGATTTGAAAAAATTAACAATTTACATAAGAAAATTTCGACTAATAAAAATTCATACATCATATTAAATTTACTTATTAAATATTTGGAGGGTATTTAAGATTCGACCCGGTCGAATATAACTTTATTACTTGTTTTCTTATCCTTTGGATGCTCTCGGATGTCATGTGAAAATTGTTTTTTTCCCGTATTGGACAAGTTGGGTTGTTCACGTAACCATTCACCCAGAAGTGGGTCTGATCGCTGAGAATGATATATCGATAAAAAACGCTGCCCCAACAGAATAGTTATTTTGATAAAACAATTTATAATTTTTAAATTGAATCCTTGGTGTTTTGCCAAAACATACTGAACAAATGACATCTAATTTAAAAATTGTTACTTTAGCAAGATGGCCGTTATCAACTGCCAAAATCCGGAAGTCCTTTTTTTAGGAGTACGAAATAATTATTAATTAAAAAAAAATATTTTTTGCTATTTTTTTTTTTTTTTAGGAGTAGGACCAGCACTCAGGGGATGACCCCTATATATGCAATGCATTGCGCCGGAACTGAAAACGAGGGGATAGTATTGAGGAGACAGATTAGGAAAGATGAGAAGATAGACAGTTTTTTTTTGTAGCTATTTCAACCTTTTTACTTCGCCGGCTAATTTTTGCTACAGATATTTATCTTATTTTTTAGAACGGACCTCGCATTTGCTTTAACTTAATTTGTTGATAAAAATTTCCGAAAAAAAAGTTTTGTAAGCTTCTGTTAAAAATGTTGCTTAATTTCCATTTCCATTCATAACCAACGAGAAAATTGGTTGCAAATGGCAAAATTTTCCTTTTACTGGGGCAAAAACGAAATCAATTAATTTACGAATGATAGGAAAAAACTATTTTTTTAGTGAAAAAAAAGGTTCATAAAATCTCACTTTTGAAAATCTGCTAAATAGTCTAAAAGTAAATCCTGGCAGTTATTATTATTTTTTAAACTCAAATGTTTTAAACAAGAAATTCATTTAAATAAAAAAAGTTCTTTCACTAAAAATTTTGTTTTAAAATAAAATAGCAGTTAAAAAAATCACTAATTGTACTTAATTTTGCAATATGTATCAAACAAAATTGCCAGAAAACATAAAGGGCAAATTCTCTTTCACATAAATATTTTCCATATCTACTAATAAAACTGTCAACTCTTAAAAAATATTTTTTTATTAAATGCAATCTTTTGATCCAGCACAATTTTACTTATGCCTTCAAGGTAATTTCGCTCAACCATACAAAGACTAAAGGATTTCTTGCATTTTTCAAAAAAAAAAAAAAGAAGGAAGAAAGCAAAATTCATGAAAATATATTTAAATCTTGCAGTGTTTTCCATTTTATCATACATATACGAGTAAATTCATGTTGGATTGTAGCATTTATAACTTTCATTTTCATATGGTATATTAAGGGGAAAAATCCCTGGTATTTTTTTATCTTGTAAAAATTTTATTTATTGTCAATTCCAATGCACAGGCTTGTAACCTTTTGCAAAAATTAAAAAAACAAAAAAGAAGTTGCAAACAATTTTATTTGTGTGCACACAAGTCAGATTTATATGCAGCGTAAGAGTTATATTTCTGCACCCTACAGTAAGAATACTTGATTGCGCACACTGTCTGCTAAGTATAAAACAAATTTTTGTAAAAATATATACAATCTGTTATTATTAGTACGTTAATAAGCAACTTAAACTGCAGTTCCCTTAAGAAAAAGGTGATCAGAATTCAGAGTTGCGGTATTTCAAAGTTATTGCGCCAGAAGTTTAATTTATTGTTCATCTCAACTCATTCCACACTTAAATTTTAAGTTTAACATTTGAATAAGCCAATACGGGTGGCGGCGAAATCTCTTTAGTTTCTGTTAGCTAGCTTTTCCATAGAAATATTTGCAAATATATATCAAATATTTCTGTGCAAAGATTTTTGTATACAATTTTTCCTTTTTTGATATTTATCCAAAGGCCAATGAAGAAAACTTTGGAAAAAATAATAAATTCAAACACCAAAAGTAAAATGTGTATAAAAAACACTTTCACCACCAATGATGGTCACATAGTGACTACAAAGCAAAAGCTCCACTGGCTGCTGTGTTAAAGCCAGGGTATTCAAAAACCGCTGACGAATACCGGTTACGATAAACGGTTTTTCTCAAATTATGAAAATAATCACTTCCGAATAATTTTCAGTTTTCGAATGATTATTAAATATTAAATTCAATTAAGATCTATAGGCTAATTGTTCGAAACTTTGTTTTAAATTCAGAAAGATATGATAAATATTCCAAGGCACAAACGAAAGTCAACATCAGTTTTTAGTTATTCCACTTACACAGCAGAGCAGAACTGCTGTTTTCGAAAGCCGCAACGCTTTCATTATCAGTGCTCATGTGTATTGTGTTTGTCACCATTTACTCGTATTGGTTGTCTTAGTTGAATATGATAAAAATTTTTATTTATACGAATTTTATTAGGAACTTGCATACGAGAACTGTATCAACCTGATGGTAACACATTTTTGTTTTAATACCCGTGTTACCGTTTGATTATTTTCTTCATGTCCCATTTTTTATACCCTCTAAAAAAGAATATCGAGGGTATATTCACTTTGTCATTCCGTTTGTAACCCAGCGAAATATCCATTTGAGAACCCACAAAGTATATATGTATGTATATATTCTTGATCAGTGATGAAATCTAAGACGTTCTGAGCATGTCCGTCCGTCCGTCTGTCTGTGGAAACCACGATTCAGTTCAAACGAAAAGAGCTAGACTCTTGAAATTTGGTATAAATATATTTTAAAGCTTAGAGCAGGTTAAGTTCGAAGATAGGCTGAATTGGGCAAGGTTCCCCAAAGAAGAACTAAACCAACCTCTAACATACAACATAATTTTTATTTTTTTTTTTGTAATTTTGTTAAGCATATGATATATTTTTATACAACAGAAGGTCCAACGCTTTAATCTTGGAGCCAAAAAATAATAATTTTTGGACCCCGCCCACAAATTGTTTTACTTAAGCCTACATTCTTTAAAAATTATATTTTTAAGCTTTAATGACGAAGCTGAAATGTAACTTGGTACTACTCTGCCCTACACCTCCTCCCCCTTTGTTCCCTAAATGACCCTATCAAAAAAAATTTAAATTTAAATAAAATCTGTGTTTTTTAAGAGATAAACGACAAATGAAAAATGCTATAAAAAAGGGAAAACGCTGCTAAAAAAAAGTATAATCAAGAAAATTCATATTTCTTTGAAATATTTTAAATCGGAGTTAAATATTGCTAACTGCCATGATGTATTCTTGAACATTTCGTTTAAATAAGTACTTGGGAATTTTGTAATCTTTTCGAAAATACTCTTCGAAATAGGTGATTTTGAAATAAGTACTTAAAAAACGTGAATTAGCTTTAAGCCTAAAAAAATTCGTTGCTTTAAATTAACACAAAAATAATTTTTTTAATTTTGAACAGCGTGTGAAATGGTATATTTGGAAAATGTAATTTTTGAAATCATAATTTTATAAAATATACATAATTTCTAAAAATGTACTTTCATAATTTAGTTTATGAAAAGAAAATTTTTCCGAGAAAGTATTTTTAAGAAAAGTTATTTACTTAAAAAGGTACTTTATTGAATAGGTTACCTTCCTAAAAAGAACACATTTTCAAAGGCAGGTTTTTGCAAAAGTAATATTGAGAGAGGTAATTTTTTGAAAAAGTTATTTTTGTAAGAAGTACTTTTTTCAAATGTAAAGTAATAATATTTGAAAAAAAACTTAATAGGGATTAATGTACAAAAAGGGTTTTGGAAAAAGGTACTTTTTGGAAAAAGGTACTTTTCGGAAGAAGTTACTTTTTAAAAAAAATCCCTTTTTTAAAAAGGGTACTTTTTGGAAAAAGGTACTTTTTGAAACAAGGTACTTTTTGGAAAAAGATATATTATGAAAAAAGATATATTTTGAAAAAATATACTTTTTGGAATAAGATACTTTTTGGAAAAAGGTACTTTTTGGAATAAGGTACTTTTTGGAATAGGGTACTTTTTGGAATAATGTACTTTTTGGAAAAAGTTACATTTTGGAATTAGGTACTTTTTGGAAAAAGGTACTTTTTGGAATAAGGTACTTTTTGAGAAAAGGTACATTTTGGAAATAAGTACATTTTGAAGAAGGTTACTTTTTGGAAAAATCGTTTTGTTTTTGTTAACAGTCCTTTTTGTTAAAAGTATTTTTTTCGAAAAGTACTTAGAAAATTTTTTTTTAAAAATTACTTTTTAAAAACGATATTTTTCAGAAAGGATTGTTAAGGAAAATATCTTATTTAAACAGTGCTCTTTGTACTTTTTGGATCAAGTATTTTATTGTATATGAAAATGAAAAAATCTTGTGGACTTAAATCGAATAAGTTAATAAATCTGTCAATAAATCGCACATAAGAGCTCATGACTCGCGGTGCTTATTTCTAAAACATTGGCTTAACAGTTCTTTTATATAAAATCAACTTTTTTACCAGCACTTTTAAATAATTTGTTTATTCGAATAATTTCGAAACCGGCTTTTGAAAAAACTTGTCTTAGCGAATGCTCTGCTTACAACAAACTCACACTCCTCTGCATGCAAAAGTGATCACAATCATGGTTAGTGTTTCTATACTGTATGACTTTGTCGATATACTATTTTTTCACTTAAGATTTTATTTTTCATTAAAAAAGATTCACTTTGTTTTAGAAATTGTATCAGTGTTATTTATATGGAAAACAACTTTTAATTTTTCTCTTTAATCTGTCTTAATGTTATGGTCTCTTGCAATTTTTCTAACATTAATTGTCAGAATATCCATCAATAATTCGTTACAATACGAAATTAGAAAGATTAAGACAATATAAAGTGTATTAAGACTGAAAACTTTCTTTAAATTGTATTGTAATTGAAAAAGAAACCAGTTCAATATCATTAGCCTCGTTATAATTGCTTTAATTAAAAATGTTTTTCATTCGATTTGTGGCAATTAGTCTGTCGTTTTATCAGTATTTATAATATAGCATTCAATGTACTAAAGTTATTGATAACTGCTGACTTATATGAAGCAACATTTTCCAATATTATTATGTTTTCTTTATATTAAATGTCAATGACTTTCTTTGCACGGGTCATAAATATGAATGCATTTTAAATGACTTGTGTTTCCCCTTTGAGCAAATTTGAATGAATAAATCTTTAAATCAGTGGTAGCCAAAACTCTGTAACACAGTTGGGAAATAGTGTTGAAACCAAACGAAAGCGGGCAGTAAACTAAAATCCAAATGCCACGTGACGTGCTTGACCTTCTCATGCGGTGCATGCAAGTGAATAAACTGAAATTATGTTTCAGTGATGATTGATTCATTTATTTTACACATATAACATCGCTTGGTTCATAGTTATGCTTCCTTTAAAAGTATACCAACATCATAATTTATATAATTAAATAAAAAGCTAGTAAAAATTTATTTTACGTTAATTCCTTAGCAAAAAAAATTTATGAAATATTCATGTCAACACGTTGAAGCCTCTGGCCCGATTCAGCCCAAACATATTGTATTCAAAATTATACTATTATATTTTTCTACCTTGGAACAAATATGGAATACAATTTTTTTGTTGGGTGTTCTATAAATTTCAAAGCTTATGCTTTTGCTTGTGTAATTCTCAATTCGTTTTTGTGAGTTTAAGTATAAGCAGAGAAGTTTGTTATTTTGTAATTAGCAATAAAATGCAGGCATGCTAGACCACGCAATAAACAAAGCATTGAAATGTTGTCCGTTTCTTTCTTAAGAACAAACATTGTTGTAAATGGGGCTTTCTGTTTCATAAAATAACAAACTAAAATGTCGTTACTGACGCAACTTTTTCAATATTAAAAATAGCAATTTGTTTTTTGGCAAAAAAACTTTGTTAATCTTTTTTACTATTTTCGAAAATTTTTCGCTATTGGCAAATATATTTTTATTTTAAATAAGTTTCTTAGGTATCCTGAAAAATTTTTAAAATGTTAGATAGGCCGTTTTGCATTTTCTGTAACGATGTGAAGGAGTCATCTCCTTAATTAATTTACCACTTATTAGGGAAAATATTTAATATAAATATTCAATATTTTGAGCGATTAAAGAATACGTTTCTAAATAAAAATTATGAATTAAACACCTGCAAACATATTTAGAAGCACTTTAACCCGAGTGAAGAATAACCGCATAATACCAGATAACATCCATATAAAATAAGGTCAGTGCCGATTACCACAGAAAGATCAGTGAGGGAATGTCAATAGTTATGCTAAGTTTATATACAAAAACTACAGTCAAAAATTTAATAATAATGCAACGAAAGAAATTTTAAATAATTCTAACGCAACGAATTTAAGTTTTCCATTATTGCCTTTTTCACAGCATCGAAAAACTTCTTTCTTTGGTGTAATTATATTTTTGAACAAAAACTGAATTTTATAAATTAGTTTTGTTCCAATTGCAACAAAAAAAACTCTTTCGACATCGCGAAATAGGCAGTGAAGTTTTATTTAACAAAAAAGAACGTTACGATCGATTATTTAATTTAGTATTAATAACTGATTATTGTCAAGTTACAAAACAAATAAAATATTCATTGAAACAAGCCCAGAAACAACAAACAGAACCACGTAGTTAGAGATCAGAAAAATTCGACACCATCCTAATGACTGATGGATGAATCGAAACCGGGATTTTCGATTTTGTAGTCTATGCGTTAACTGCCTTAGTGGTAAAAGCACCTGTAGCAGGACACGTCACATGACTTGTTCTCACGGATTAGCAACCGTACCGACTTTCAAAACTTTATACGAGAGGTACCGGTAATTTTTACATGGCGTTGTCATTGCGGAGTCATTTGAAATAATTAAGATACTCCGTGACAAGTTCTACACCTAACCTTGACATATATGTCCTATTGTGGCATCTTTAGTACCAGTGCCAGTTGTGGTTTTATAAAAACCGGGAGATTATCACATACTTAATCAAAGTAACTATTGACCAACAACTAAAAAAAAAAACAAGTAAAAACGTTATACTCGACCGGTTCGAATCTTAAATGCCCTCCAAATATTTAGTAAGCAAATTTAAAATGACAACGCTCTACCCAATTTAAATCTCTATTTTGACAGAGTCATTACGGGAAGTGGCGTGGGGGCGACTTTTCACCTATGCAAGGTCAGAGAACATCTTAGCTTCTTCTAGGCTTAAGGCATAAACATTTGTCAATATTTACACTATTTTTTCATATAATATCGTACGCCAACGCCCACTAAAGGGGACGGGGTCCAAAAATAGACTACACATATTATGTTTTCCACAGACGAAAGTATGGTATTTGCTAGATCGTCTCAGACTTCATTACTGATGGAGAATATATATGTATATGTACTTTATGGGGTCCAATTCTTTTTGGAGGGTATTAAAACTGTATTTTGTCGGGGTCTGTCTGGCAAGGGCAGTGGGGGAGACATTTCACCTTTACCATAAAACTTCAAAAATAAATGTTCGGAATAATTAAATGTTAAATATATATATTTTTTTTTTTAGGAGTAGGACCAGCACTCAGGGGATGTCCCCTATAAAGGCGCTGGAACTGAAAACGAAGGGATAGTATTGAGGGGACAGATTAGGAAAGATGAGAAGATAGACAGTTGTTTTTTTTTTTTTTTTTTTTTTTTTTTTAGCTATTTCAACCTTTTACTTCGCCGGCTAATTTTGGCTACAGGGCCGACGAAGGTGGGTGCTGTTACTCTGCTTTTAGTACATGATTGCGTCAGTCGCTGCCAGTAATTGTCCAGTGATCAGTACTATGCCTTCATCACTGAAAACAGGCTGGCAACAACTAACACAACCATTCACTAATGCTGATCAGAAGAATTCAACACAATATTTTATGACTCAGCTGGGGCTCGAACTCAGGACTCTCCGCTTCATAGTCTCGTGTTCTACTACTTCAGCCAACAGCACCCACTGTTATATATATTAAATAGGGTGATTTAGGGAGTAGGGTGATTTAGGGAGTAGGGCAGAGGAGTACCAAGTTACTTCTCAGCTTCGTTATTAAAGCTTAAACATTTGATTTTTAAGGCTTAAATAATACTATTTGTTAAATTATTACACTGTTTTTACTTATAATAAGGGCCACAGAAGGGGGCGGGGTGCAAAACATTTTTTTTTATTTTATGGCTCCAATTTTAACGTGTTGGACCTTCTTTGATTAACAAAATTACAACAAAATTTTAAATATTACGTTGTTTTTTAGAGGTTGGCTTAGTTCTTCTTAGCGGAACCTCTTCCCTCTTGCCCGATTTAGCCCATTTCCGAACTTGACCTGTGCTATCCTTTAAGATATATTTATACGAAATTTCAAGAGTCTGGCTCTTGTCGTTTCGACTGAATCGTGGTTTACACAGACGGACGTATCACTGATCAAGAATATATATACTTTATGGGATCTCAGATGGATGCTTCGCTGCGTTACAAATGGAATGACAAATTGAATATGCCCTCCATTTCTTTTTGGAGAGTATAAAAAGAGTAGGGTAATTCTTAAGATTTTTTTCCCCCGGAAAGAGTTACAGAAGTTAAGTAACATTTAGTCTAGTATTTTGATAATAGCATTTTATACCGCTCACGACTAATAAATTTTTTGTGCCGTTCTAATTTTCACCATTCACAGGGCAGGTAATTTTAGCACAATTGGTAAAATATTAAACGAAGGGTACTTCATTTGCCATGTAGGGCATACACATGGAATATTAAAGAGTCATACGCTTAAAAATGGCATTAGCTGATAATGTGGTTTGATTTTTAATTTATTGCCGCATAATAATACAAGCAAGTTTCAATAACTTATGTACATACATGCAATAAATCAGCCTTTTTTTCCAGAATAAACATACTTCACAGGGATATGCTTTTTATTCATGTCACTGTCATCTAAAATAGCCTCATGTATGAAGTTCCTAGTTATTTGACTAATTAAGATGATTGATCGATCTAAAAATAAGTTTGTAAAACGTTTTCGATGTTTAGTACGTTTTATAGACCAACCATTTTCATTGCAAAAACTTTCCTATCTATCATGTGCACTTGATTTAAAATACTAAATAAAAATTGACTAATTGACATTCCATGGCACAAATACATTTCTTTAGCCACGTTCAGCAATATTCAAACTTATTTGATTTGGTCGGCAACCAATTTTAATTTTTTTTATATCCTCCTAAAAAGAGTTGGAGGGTATATTCACTTTGACATTCCGTTTGTAACGCAGCGAAATATAAATCTGAGACCCCATAAAGTATATATATTCTTGGTCAGTCATGAAATCTAAGACGATCTGAGCATGTCCGTCCGTCTGTGGAAATCATGATTCAGTCCAAACGAAAAAAAGCTAGATTCTTTAAATTTGGCATAAATATATCTTAAAGGATAGCACAGGTTAACTTCCGAAATGGGCTAAGCCGGGCAAGAGGGAAAAAGTTCCCCTAAGAAGAACTAAACCAACCTCTAAAAAAAAACAACATAATTTTTTTGTAATTTTGTTAAGCAAATGCTATATTTCAATGTAAAAGACGGTCGAACGCCTTAAACTTAAAATAAAATAAAATAATTTTGGACCCCGACCCTTTTAGTGGGCGTTATTATATGCAAAAATAATGTAAAAATTTAACAAATTGCTTTACCTAAGCCTACGCTCCTTAAAAATAACATATTTAAGGTTTAATGACGAAGCTGAGACGTAACCTGGCACTACTCTGCCCTACCCCTCCTCCCCCCCTAGCCCCTTAAATGACCATATAAAAAAAATGTTTTTAAATTTTGTATTTAATTATCCGAAACATTTATTTTTAGAGTTTTATGACTGCCTGTTTTTGCCCTACCCCCTTCCCCCTTTGCCCTGTAAATGACCCTATAAAATAAAATAAAAAATTTTATTTTGTATATAATTATCCCAAGCATTTATTTTTAGAGTTTTATGACAGAGGTGAAATGTCTCCCGCACAGCCCTTGCCAGAGCGACCCCGACAAAATACAGTTTTAATACCCTCCAAAGAGAATTGGACCCCATAAAGTATATATATTCTTGATCAGTGATGAAGTCTGAGACGATCTAGTAATGCCCATACGTTCGTCTGTGGACGTATGATATTATATGCAAAAATAGTGTAAATATTGACAAATGTTTATGCCTTAAGCCTATAAGCAGCTGAGATGTTCTCTGATCTTGCAGAGGTGAAACGTCTCTTCCACGGCCCTTCCCGGAATGACTCTCTCAAGATAGAGATATAAAATTGAGTACAGAGTTGTCTTAAAGGGACTCTGTCGCACCGAGTTAAACATTTTAAATTTACTTACTAAATATTTGGAGGGTATTTAAGGTTCGACCCGGTCGAATATAACGTTTTTGCTTGTTTTTTTTTGTAATTTCGTTAGGTCCAAAGCATTAAGCTTGGAGCGAGAAAATCATAAAAATCAATTTTTGACTCCGCCTACCTTAGTAGGCGCTGATGTAAGATATCATGTTCAAAAATAGGGTAAAAATTTAACAAATTATATTACTTAACCTTAACTTTCTTAAAAATAAAATTTTTTAGCTTCTATGTGAGCTGTGATCTTCAACTGCACTATCCTTCCGCCCAACTTTGCCCCTAAATGCAACTATTAAATTTTTTCTGTACACTTAGTTACCCCAAAATTTTACTTTTTAGTATTTTAAGGCCAAAAATGAGACGTCCTGCTACGGCGCTTCCCGTAGTCACCATGTCAAAATATAGTTTTAAAATTGGGCACAGAAAAGTCTTAAAGGAACTCTGACCCAGCAGCTTAAACATTTTGAATTTATTTACTAAATATTTGGAGGGTATTTAAGATTCGACCCTGTCGAATATAACATTCTTATTTGTTATATAATAATTAATTTGTAATTGTTATATGTGTATGTACACATTTTTGTATAAAGCACTGGCGCAAAATTGCTGCAAATGCTGTTGATGTATCTTGCTGCTCTTTTGCGAACAAAAACTAAAATATTGCACGTTCTATATTGCAAAACTATTTGAACCAAAAATGGAATGCAATAAAATATTAAAAAAACTACTTAGAAAATATAAATGTATATTTTGCGGAAATACTCATACACCGTTGCTTATCAAATATTCCAAATTAATTTTTATAAAATATTTGAATTTTAATCAAAATGCTACATACGAGTAGTATGCGAAAATCTTGCTGAGGGATAAGACCCTTCCTCTTGTAAATATCTTTATAAAGATGTCGAATTATATTCAAACTTCAGTTCAGAATGTGCTAGACTTGTGTTACCAACTGTGTGCACTTACTAATTCTACACACCACTTTTAACAATCCAAAAAGAAGGTCACTGTCGCCGCTACTTTCAACGTTTTTATTTAATTTTTTGGTTTTTGGAGCGACACCGGATATTCTATATTTTCTTTTGTAGCAAATATCAAAAGAAGTTGTTGGCAATATTTTAAAGGAGTGAATTCATTTCAAATGAAAATTAAATTTCACTTTCTGGAGGTTTTTACATTGAATGGAGAAAATAGCTCACATTTGTTAACATTAAATATCTACTTCATAAAGGGTGCTTTTATAAGAGCTTGCTGATTTGAAATTTTAATAAAACACATGCCAAATTATGAAATGGCCAAAAAAAATTTTTTATTTGGTAGATAATTTTTTGTCATTTAACATTTAAATATAATTTCGGGCATATGGCCACCACAACTACTTTGCACAAAGGTCAGTTTGGAGGTCCAATTTTCGACCACCTTTCAAGCATTTGAGGGCGTATTTCAGCAATGACACGATGAATACTGGTTTCCAAAGCGTCAATCGTTGCTGGTTTATCCACGTAAACCAATGATTTCAGGTATCCCCACAAAAAATAATCGAGTGGCGTCAAATCACACGAACGCGGAGGCCAATTCACCGGTCCATTTCTCGAAATAATGTTGTCGTTGAACTGTTCTTTCAATAAGTCCATTGTTTCGCCCGCAGTATGACAAGTGGCACCATCCTGTTGAAACCACATTTCGTTTACATCCACATCTTGAAGTTTTGACATAAAAAATTCATTGATCATGATTCTGTATCGATTTCCATTCACAGTAACGCGTCGTCCTTCCTCATTTTTAAAGAAATAAGGACCGATGATTCCACCAGCCCATAGACCGCACCAAACAGTACATTTATCGGGATGCATTGGTAATTCTTGAACGGAGTGTGGATTATCTTTGCTCCAAATACGGCAATTTTGCTTGTTGACATATCCATTCAACCAAAAATGCGCCTCATCACTGAAGATAATTTTGCGGTAAAAAAACGGATCTTCGTCTAATTGATTAAGCGACCAATTACTGAATTCACGGCGCATATGATGATCGTGTGGCTTTAATTCTTGCACCAATTCAATTTTGTATGGCACCAAATCCAAATCCTTACGCAAAATTTTCCATAAAGTCGATGAACAAAGTCCAACTTCTTGCGCAAGACGACGAATCGATAAATTGCCGTTTTCTTCGACACTGGCCTCAACGACAGCAATATTTTCCTCTGTACGCATTCTTTTCATTCTCTTCGGTGGCTTGGCATCCAAAAGAGTGAATGTAGACCGAAATTTGGTAATTACGTTCTTTATGGTGGTCTCAGACGGACGATTATGTGCACCATAAAATTCACGAAGTGCTCTATAAACATTTTTAATTGAACACTGTTTTTGAAAATAAATTTCCACGATTTGGAAGCGTTGTTCTGGAGTTAACCTGTTCATGATGATTTGCCAAACAATACTGAGTAGAGACGTCACTTTAAACTGTCAAAACAGCTGTCAGACAACAGAGTGATTCGTATAAAAAAAAATTCATAAAAAAACACCCTTTATTTAGCAAATTCTTATTCAAAATATGTCAAAAATGCTGTTTGTAAACATGAAATATATTTTATGAATTAGAACTTAAGTATTTGCAATGTACTTTTCAGGCTTTAGGTTACTGGGTGTATAAATTTTATTAATTATTTCTTTATAAGAATTTTAAAAATTATGAAAACCAATTTTTTTTAATTTGCGATTTTTTTTACTAAATTTTAAAGTTATGAGTTTGGATATTTTCGGCGCCTTAAAACGTAAAGACAGCGCAAAACTTCGTTCCGTGTGTTTACTTAGATATAAGTTAAAATTAGATATTTAGTAAAAAGTTGGTGCGAAAGAACCGAAAACAAAAAAAAAAAATATTTATGTGAAAAATACAAAATTCTAGTTTTGAAATTCAATTCCTTCCAAACTATAATATATACATTGTTTTCGGTAGCCGCTACTCTTTCATCATCAGTGTATTTTTGTTTGTCAACACTTTCTATGTGGTTTAGTTGAATATGATAACAGTTTTTATTTCCAAAAATTTTATTGGGAAATCGCATACGAGAACCGATGATAACGCATGCTGCCGTTTGATTATTTTTTTCATGTCCCATTTTCTGATACGTTTTATTAAATGAATACTGATGATGAAAGTGTAGCGGCTTTGGAAAACAGCTGTTCTGCTCTGCTGTGTAAGTTGGATAATTCAAAAAATTGTTGTTGACTTTCCTTTGTGCCTTTCTGAATTTTAAACAATTTTTTTTTTAACAATTAGCCTGTCATGAAATGTAAAGCATTTTTTTATTTTACCTTTTAATAATTTCAGAAAACAACCATAAAATATTTAATAAAACAAAGACAAAGAATTTAGTTCTGTTGAAATTTGTAAAAATGACAAATAATTACATGAATTATATGTTCTCAGTGCAATTTCGTATAAAATTACAAATAAAAAAAAAAAGCTTTTTTTTTTACTAAAAATCGTCTATTTAATAGAAATTTGTAATTATTTAAGTAAAAATTTAAATTAAACTAAAATATAACAGAATAGTACACAATAGATATAGTGAAGTATTTAAACAGAAATTCATTAAAATTTAATTAATTTTGTTTAGATAAAATGGAAAAATTGTTGATAATAATTGTTAAATGTAAATGTTTATTTGCCTGAAATTTATTTTATACTGAATTTCCTACAAATGGAAATAATATATATAATAAAAAAATATTTATTATCTAATAACATAAAATTTTTTTTTAAAGGTATCAGCTATTTACTTTTTAGTGAATTTAAATAGGTTTTGAAAGAAATTAATTATATAGTTTTTTATATATTTAATTTTTTGTGTTGGCACTTTTTTAAACTACTGAAAAAATTTTTCCATACAAGTAACATTTTTCTTCTGTTGACAATTAGGCCCGTTAGATGTAACTATTTCTTGCCAATTTATTTTGACGATTTGGCAATTTAAATATATATAAGTATTTTGAATATCTGGCTAGATTCTATTTGCTTCTTTTGTACAATTTTATTTGAAACAAAATCAAAGTTTTATAAATTTAAAAGTAATATTTTTTATTCGATCTTATTAATTTTATTATTAAGATAAAAATATGCCCTGAGGAATCATGTGGTTCAATCTCGGTGTGTACTACAGTGCAAGGATAAGATTAACTCATACACGCAGTGTGGGGGCATAGAGATAATATGGATTCCAGGACATCAGGGGATACCTGGAAATATTGACGCAGATAGGCTAGCAAAGATGGGAGCATTAATGGCGAACATCACACTAGATAGTCCGAAGCCATTTCAGGTTTTTAAGAGCGAACTAAAGCGATGGGCTATAGAATTGCATACAAGAGATTGGCAGCCCGTAGGTAGGTTGACTAGAATTCTATGGGGGGATCCAGATGGTAGTAGGACAAAGGAGGTCCTAACATTGAGTAGGCCAACAGTACGGAGGTTGGTTTATTTAATAACAGGACATACAGAGTTAAGGACTCACCTGGCACGAATGGGAATCGTTGGCGATATAACATGCAGGGCCTGCCAGGAAGAGGACGAGACACTGGAGCACTACTTCTGCTACTGTCCAGCTCTTAGCCAAGTCAGAAGACAAACATTTAATCAGGAGATTATACAGGAGATGGAATTTCTTAGGGGCTCTAATTGGAAAGACTTAAGGAAGTACATTGAAGAAACTAGGTTCTTGATGTAATCAAACTCAGAGGTTTTTATGGTATCGGTGGAAGCTCCCTACAGTAGAATGGGAACTCCTTATTATAGAGCGCACAACAGGCCTATAAGGCCTAAGTGTAATCCAGGACGGATTGGGATGCTTATGCTTCTCTTTTTCAACCTAACCTAACCTAACCTTAAGATAAAAATATTTTGTTCAGACTCAAGTTCAAATCTGCAATTTGCAAATTATTTTTTTTTTTTTGTTTAGATTTCTTATTAAATTCATATTATATTATTAGGAGTGGAATATTTGGAATATTTTTATAAACATCAAACTAGATCAGTACTGATTTCTTTGTTCAACTTTTTCCTTTTTCCACGGTCATACCAGTCATTAGGAATATCAGATATTTATCTATATATATATATATATATATATATATATATATATATATATTTATATATATATATATATATATATATATATATATATATATATATATATATATATATATATATATATATATTATATATTTTTTAACGAAATTGAATATGAGAAGTTCTTATGCTCATGTTTAAGTTAACTCACATTTGGCTAGCATGAAATTTCTCAACCCTGACGACTATTGTTCTAAATATTCCATTTTCTCTTTGCTTTTTCGAAAGCCATCAGCTGCTGAGATCAAAAGCTTTCCGTTATTAATGGCCGTGCAAATGGAATTTAGTCGCGACTTATCCATACCACCATACCCGTAACAGATAATGCAGGTTCGAACCTAATTTATGGATAACACTGTATTCGATTATACTTCACATAACCATAGCCATAGAAACCATGGTGTTATGGAAAAGTCACGACTAATTAACCTTTAAGGCCGTGTTTCTGAGATGTGGATTAAGTTTAAACTTAGTTTAACGTACTCTGAAACTGTGATTTTTCCAGCGAAATGAGATTTATTTTTTATTATTCCATTAAAGACCGACATTTTAAGAAAAATGAAGCTGTTCCACCCGAATTTTATACACAAACTTGCTAATGGCGGCACAAATGTGTTTTCAGATTAACTAAACCTAGTTTAACTGAGATCTCAAAAAGCCAGCCTAATTTGTTAAACATGAATGTAAATTTTTATATTTCGAACAGATTAATTTTGTTATTATTTCAAAATTAATAGTTCTAGTTCTTTGACTCCTGTTTATATTCGAAATTTGTATACTCTTCTAATATCTAACTTCTTCCTCTCTAAAATTTAAAATATGTTTGATTGCCAATAAGGAAAATATATGTTTTTATTGAAAAAAAAAGTTTTAATTTCCCAGCTCTGTATTTTTTTTATTTCTTTTCTGATATCTAATACCAACAACCTTCTTTCAAAAATATCAAATTTATTTAATATAAAAAGTAAAATTACAAAATTCTTTTAGTTGGTTGGTTTTATACAACAACAAAAAAATTCCATTGTCCAGCCCTGGAATCGTATATCTGGTTTTGTTTGATTTTTAACATCAATTGAATTTTAGCTGACGTATGAAAAACGTTTTATTAATAATAAAACGAAATATTACCTATGGCAATTTATTTTTTTTACTCCAAAAGTAATTTTAAATTTTCCAGCTCTGGAACCATATCTTGGATTTTGCTGATTTTTAATGGTACTTTATTTAATACTATTTTCAAGATATCAATCCAAAGCCAAAATATGATCATTATCATTAGAAAAAACTCTCCTCATGATGACATTCCTTTAGATACCTGCTTTTGATTGGGATTCCGTTGTACGTTCAAGTATCTCTAACAAGCCAGCCAGCGTTAACCGACGAAAACACGTACATTCTTCTTAATATGAAAGTGTGTGTATGCATTTGAAATACAAGTACTTGCAGTAAAAGTTTTCTAATTTTTTCTACAAATACCGACAGTGCACATACATATATATTTTCTTAAAATTGCATTCTAATGGTTGAGTGCCGTTGTGTCGGTGTTAGGCAGTGGCGATGGTGGTGGTGGTGGTATTGAAAATAAAACCATATTTTAGCACTGTTGCGTGACCAGGTGTAGAATTTCCAATGTACATACACATATGTGATGTGAAGTATCGAGGAGTGCGTTTGGCTAAAAAAAAACAAAAACAAAACTTTTTGTTGCATTAATCACCTTTTGGTTTTGTGAAATTTCAATATAAGCTCCATGCCGATTATAAACAATTCATTTATCAATTTTGTTAAACTAGAAACTAGTTTTAATTTATAGTCGCAAAAGTTTTGCTGGCGTGATAGATGTTTTAATTGTTAATTATGTTTTCTAGATACAGTTTTTTTTTCACCAATTAACCAGGTGAAAATGTTATAAATTTTTTACTGTATTTATCAATTACCTTTAGTTCTGTGTTTACGCATTACCAAACGCCTTAAAAGGCAATATCACTAAACCTCATAAAATGATTGAAGATAGCGACAGGTTTTGGTGTTAAAGTTTCATTACTAGAGCAATTGAATAAAGTCCAGTAGAATGAATGATAGTATTTCGTGTAGAATTTTATACAGACTTTGCAGTAGTTTTCGCAATAATTTAAATAGAAAATATTATTTTAAAAACTCTCAAAATTTTTATGTTATTATAACTTCACTTTGTCATTTCGTGTGTAACGCGGAACCTATAAAGTATATATATTTTTGATCAGTGATAAAGTATAAGACGATCTACCCATGTCCATTCGTCTGTCCGTTCGTCTGTGAAACACGAGACTATGAAGCGGAGGGTCCTGAGTTCAACCCCGCGCCGAGTCAAGAATATTGTGTTGAATTCTTCTGACCAGCATTAGGGCATGATTGTGTTAGTTGTTGCCAACCAGTTTCAATGATGAAGGCATAGCACTGGTCACTGAACATAATTGGCAGCGACTGACACGATCATTTATTAAAAAGCAGAGTAACAGCAGCAACCTCCTTCGTCGGTCCTATAGCAAAAATTAGCCGGCGAAGCAAAAAAGGTTGAAATAGCTACAAAAAATCTTTCTTCATTTTTCCCCTCAATACTATCCCCTTCTTTCTAGTTCCGGCGCAATGCACTGCATACGTAGGGATCATCCCCTGGGCAATGGTACGAGATAAAAATAAAAATAAAAAAATAAGTCACGATTCAGTTAAAACGAAAAGAGCCAGACCCTGGAAACTTAGTATAAAAATATCTTGAAAGATAGCACAGGGTAAGTTCGTAAATGGGCTGGATCGGGCCAGAGGGAAAGAAGTTTCTATAAGAAGAACTATACCAACAACATAATTTTCAATGTTTTTTTTGTAATTTTTTTAATCAAATGATATATATTTATGTCAGAGAAGGTTAAACGTTTTAAAAAAAAAAATTTTGGACCCCGCCCCATTTAGTGGGCGTTATTATATGCAAAAATAATGTAAAAATTTAACAAATTTTAAAACTTAAGCACTACATTCCTTACAAATTTAACTTTTAAACTTTTACGACGAAGGTAATATGTTCTCTGATCATCCCGTGCCCTACACCTCCACCTCTCTTTGCCGCTGAAAATTTATTTTTTAAGTTCTTACAATTTCCCGGAGTGGCCCTGAACAGAGTTTTAAAATTAGGTACAAAAATGTCTTAAAGGAATTGTGACCCGGGAGGTTAAACATTTTTAACTTATCTCTGTCCCTTATTTGAACGTTGATATAAAATATTAGTACGTAAACTGATTTTATGTTGATGGAAAGTTGTCTTAGCCATGCTCCTCCCAACACATTGGAAACGACCGTATTAAAATAAATTTTGTTCTTTTGTTTACTTAAGCCAAATACCACAAAAATGTAAATTTTAATAAGAATAAAAGTAGAATTTTTATTTATTAAATATTTAGAGGGTATTTAAGATTCGACCTGGTCGTACACAACGTTTTTACGCATTGACTTTGAATGTAACGTTGTTCATAGTTATTTGTTCTTTCCATTAGCTTATTTAAGAAACGAATGAAAGCAGACAACCTCGTTAATTTTAGAGAGAAGAGAACAAAATCATCACGTAATAAAGCCCTTATTAATAGTATTGAGCTTCAGCAATTGCCATTTTAACATCTAAACAAGTAAAAACGTTATATTCGACCGGGTCGGATCTTAAATACCATCCAAATATTTAGTAAGTGAATTTAAAATGTTTAACTTGGTGGGACAGAGTTCCTTTATATAATATCGTACGTCAACGCCCACTAAAGACGGCGGGGTTCAAAACATATACAATATCATGTTTTCCACAGACGAATGTATGGGCATTGCTAGACCGTCTTAGACTTCATCACTGATCAAGAATATATTTACTTTATGGGGTCCAATTCTCTTTGGAGGGTATAAAAACTGTATTTTGGCGGGGTCGCTCTGGCAAGGGCTGTGGGGGAAACATTTCATCTTTGTCATAAAACTCTAAAAATAAATGCTTGGGATAATTATATACAATATTAAATTTTTTTTTTTTATAGGGTCATTTAGAGGGCAAAGGGGGAGAGGGGGTAGGGCAGAAATAGGTAGACATAAAACTCTAAAAATAAATGCTTGGGATGATTATATACAAAATTTAAGAAATATTTTTTTTTTGGTAGAGTCATTTAGGTGGCGAAGGGGAAGGAGGGGGTAGGGCAGAGTAGTACCAGGTTTCGTCTCAGCTTTAATTAAGCTTAAAAATGTAATTTTTAAGGAATGTAGGCTTAAGTAAAACAATTTGTTAACTTTTTATGCTATTTTTGCCTATAATAACGCCCACTAAAGTGGGCGGGGTCAAAAAATATTTTTATTTTATTTTATGGCTCTAAGTTTAAGGCGTTGGACCGTATTTGACATAAAAATATATCATTTGCTTAACAAAATAACCAAAAAACTTTAAAAATTATGTTGTTTTTTCTGGGTTGGTTTAGTTCTTCTTAGGGGAACTTTTTTCCCTCTTGCCCGATTTAGCCCATCTTCGAACTGAACCTGCTCTAAGCTTCAGAATATATTTATGCCAAATTTCAAGAATCTAGTTCTTTTCATTTGGACTGAATCGTGATTTCCACTGACGGATGGACGGACATGCTCAGTTCGTCTAAGATTTCATCACTGATCAAGAATATATATACTTTATGGGGTCTGACAAAGTGAATATACCCTCCAAATTCTTTTTTGGAGGGTATAAAAATAGTTTACTGAGTTCTATAGCACACATGAGCTACAATCGTCTACTAAAAATGTCCTCAAGACAGTAATTGTTGATCAAATTCAAATAATGATGTCACTAGGTCGAATTACACTGCTCAGCAAAAAATAATTTTTTATCTCTCCTTTAAATAAAACTTTGTGAACTATATGGATTTTGATGCGTTAAACTCAAATCCGTTTTTGGTTTCTTTCCATCAGGTCGGGATTTTTTATAGGCATGGCAAATTTTTTCCCCTAAATTAGTCAGGTACGGAGACATATTTCACTCTAACTCGAGAACGAGTCATCCGATTTTCACATGTAAAACACCAGAAGATGTGTAACAAAATTAGATTTATTCTAGTCGAATATAATTTTTCTCTATCTCTTATCGTTTTGGAATTATTCAGACATTAATGGAGAAAAAAATTTTCGTAAAAAATTCGTAATTTTTTTTAGTTTAAAAATTTAATTTAAAAAAAGATAGAAAATATATTCAACATTTTGCACATTTCTCTCAAAGCTACATATCTTGAAAATAAAATAAGCTATAAACCATAAAAATCGGTTAGAAAATGTGGATTTTATTGTCAATTTACCGCAGGTAAAATTTTACCTCTCCCTCTCCTACAGTGGCTTCTTTGTGGTATCATAGTATGTGTATTGCGTTTGTGTTTTGGTTTAAGTTCAGATACGCGGCTGGTGGCCTAAGCCTACAAAATCTGAGCTAGTTGGAAATCTCGTCTCTCGATTAATCGGTACGCAACATAAAAGGCCCATGCAATAGAAGAGATTTCATTTTGCAAGACACTTACCATCTTAAAGCCTAAATAAATACCTCAAGTTGAAGCTCTCTACGGAATTATTTTTTAAAAAAATGCATTATAGGAGTTATGCTAATCTTGCAGTAAAAGGTTGACACGTGTAAAGTTAAAAAAATTTGCTTGTATGCAAATTATCTATGGCCAAACATATGCTTTGGAGGCAATGAAGCATAATACAGATTAAAGTTTCCCTTTGTAAGTATTGGGCTGCCCTTATGCTTCATTTTTTTTATAGAACTTTCACTTATTTAATTTGTATTTTTGTAGTTTACAAAATATGCATTCCCGTACATGTTTGTACTTAATGTGATCGTATTAGATGTTTAAAAGTGTATGGAAATGAAATTGATATGTTTTTCTTTTTGTGAGAAAGTGATTCGGAGCATTCATTAAATTTTATTTCTTTCCTATTCATGTAGTCGCTCTTTAAAATTTAATCAGTTAGTAAAGCGTAATAAATTCACTGATGTCTAAAAACATTTATTATTGTATTATGATACTATTATTACCCAGGGCAGTGTCATGTTTACCTTCTTCAATGATTTTTATGATCAGTTTTTATTAAAAAGAAAGTCCAGATCCTACACAATTTCTTTTAATAGCTGCATATCGCACTCTATGCAAACATCCGTAAATATTTCTTAATAACTCAAGTGTCTATTAGAAAAAGTTGTTTTTCTGATAGACTCTTCAAATTATTTTTTTTTAGTATTTTATTAAATTCAAATTACTTTATTGCGAGTGGAATATTTAGAATATTTTTTAAGAATTGTATTAAATTTAAATTACTATCTTTTATATAGAATAAAGTTAAAAAAAAAACAAATAAAAACGTTAAATTCGACCGCGTCGATTCTTAAATGCCCTCCAAATATTTAGAAAAAAAAACTCTATTTTTATTCTTATTAAAATTTACATTTTCATGGTATTTGGCTTAAGTAAACAAAAAAAAAAGTTATTTTAATACGGTCGTTTACAAAAGTGTTGAGAGGAGCATGACTGAGACACCTTTCTCTCAGCATAAAAACTTACGTATTAATATTTTATATCAGCGTGCAAAAAACGGACTGAGATAAGCTAAACATGCTTAACCTGCTACCGCAGAGTTTCTGTAAGACATCCCAATTTTAAAACTCTGTACAGGGTCACTCCGGGAAAAGCCGTGGGAGAGACATCTCACATAAATCGTAAAAACTTAAAAGCCAAATTTTCGGGGTAGAAAAAAAGGGCAGGGGAGGACCAAAGAACATATTACCTTCGCCGTAAAAGCTTATAAATTACATGTTTAAGGAATGTAAATTGTTAATTTTTTTTTTAATTTTAAATTGTTAATTTTTTCAACGGGCTTGAGTTCGAATCTGCATGACTGCAAATGATTTTTTATTATTTTTATTAATAAATGAATTTGTTCAAATTCTATTTATTATTTTTTATATTAAGATTGGAATATTAAGAATATTTTCAATAATCATCAAACCAGCAGACCGGATCAGTACTGATTTCGAGGCCGCTACGCCTCTTTGTTCAATTTTTCCACTTTTGCAAGTGGTGCTCGTTAGTAGGAATATCAACTATTTAACCAATATTTTAACGAAAATTGAATATGAGAAGTTCCCACATTCATATTTTTAAGTTATTACCTTTTTGGTTAGTACGAAATTCCCCAAGGAATGTTAACTTAAGGAATACAATTTGTTAAATATTTACATTCTTTTTTTCATATAATATGTAACTTCAACGCCCACTTAAGGGGGCGGGGTCCACAGAAGGGCGTATGTGTATTGCTAGATAATCTTAGACTTCATCACAGATCAATAATATGTTTTATGGGCTCCAATTCTTTTTGAAGTGTATTAAAAATGTATTTTATCGGAAACTTCTCTGACAAGGGCCGTGAGGGAGATGTTTCACCTTTGCCGTAAAACACTCATTTTTGTGATAATTAATTTTTATTTTTTAAATAGGGTAATTATGTGGTAAAAGAGGAGTAGAGGGGTAGGGCACAGGAGAATCAGGTTGCGTCTCAGTTTCGTCATAACAGCTTGAAAATGTTACTTTTAATGGAAGTAGGCTTAAGAAATGCACTTTGTCAAATTTTTACTTTATTTTTCGATATAATAACGACCACTAAAGGGGGCGTTATTATATCGAAATAACGCAGAAAAATATCCCTCTAAGACCCCATAAAGTATGTATATATATATATATATATATATATATGTATATATATATATTCCTGATCAGTGAGGAAATCTAAGACATTCCAGCCACGCCTGTCCGTCCGTCTTTGGAAATCTTGATACAATTCAAACGAAAATAGCCCTTGAAATTTGGTATAAAGAAATTTAGAGGAATAGTACAGGTCAAGGTCATAAATGGGCTAAATCGGACCAGAAGGAAAACAGTTCCCCTAGGATTAACTAAACTAACCTATAAAGATAACATAATTTTTGAAACCTTTTGTTTTAAATTTTGTTAAGCAAATGATATATTTTTATGTCATTTGCAGGTCCAAAGCGGTGTGACAATCATGAAAATAAATTTTTTGACCCCACCTTCTTTAGTGGGCGTTGAGATAACATATTAGATATATTTTTAAAATATATTTCTTTGTGGGTGCTGTTGGCTGAAGTAGTAGAGCACGAGACTATGAAGCGGAGGGTCCTGAGTTCGAGCCCGCGCTGAGTCATGAAATATAGTGTTGAATTCTTCTGATCAGCATTAGTGCGTGGTTGTGTTAGCTGCTGCCAGCCTGATTTCAATGATGAAGGCATAGCACTGGTCACTGAACATAAAATGGCAGCGACTGACAATGTCATGTACTAAAACAGTGATGTCAGCGTCATACACAATTGTGGAAACAAAACTTACATGTACGCTTACGCTCTTTTATTTTGAGAGCGTAAAATAGAATTGTTTACTGAGAAACACTCTCATTCAGCGGGAAGTATCGAAAGTCCTGTTTTGAGGCCTCTTAACAGAAATAATATATTTATATAAATATATACAATATATATAAGAGGTTTGAAATAAGTTGGAGCCACTATATGTAGCTACATCTTTTCAAAAATTTCTTAAAGTAGCTTTTAAATGAGTTCAAAAGTAAGGCTTTTTGTAAAAATTTTGTCTCTTGTATATAAACTAACCAAATGTTCAGCTTAAAAATGGAGAAATATTTTAAAATTAAATATCTGCGCACTTGGAAATTTTTTAAACCCTTTTTTACAAGTTCTAAAATTAGAAGATATTATTGGTAAATAAAAGGATACTCTTAGAGAAGGCCATTAGTTAGGCCTCGCAACCGCACACGTCTCCCGCTGTGATTGTAAGAGATAAGAGTGATCTCACCAACACAATCGTATTTGACATCACTGTACTAAAAGCAGAGTAACAGCACCCTCCTTCGTCGGCCCTGTAGCAAAAAATTAGCCGGCGAAGTAAAAAAGGTTGAAATAGCTACAAAAAAACTGTCTATCTTCACATCTTTCCTAATCTGTCCCCTCAATACTATCTTCTCGTTTTCAGTTCCGGCGCAATGCATTGCATATGTAGGGGTCATCCCCTGAGTGCTGGTCCAAGATAAAAGAAAAAAAATTGTTTAAATATTTAACAATTTGTAAAATTGAAGCCTACATTCCTTAAAAATTAAAGTTTAAAGCTTTTATGACAAAGCTGAGATGTTCTCTGCTCTTCCTCTGCCTTACCCGCCTCCCGAATTTGACACCTAAATGATCCTCTCAGAAAAGAAAATTAATTTTTTACACTTCATAAGCCCAAAAATTGCCTTTTTAGTGTTTCATGGCGAAGGTGAGATGTCTCCCGCATGGCCCTTTCGGAGTTACCCCTACACAAGAGTTATTATTTACTAAATATTTAGTGGGTATTTAAGATTACCTCACCTTTAAGAAAAAAATCATTTAATTTGTAGCTGGACACATTTTTATTAAATAACACAACTATAAACTATTACAATTATTTTTCAAATATATTTCTTTATTATTGCCATACAAAAATATTGAAAGAATTAAAATACAAACAACTTAAAATATGAATAGTTGTGTTTAAATGCAAAAGTCTTTGTAGAACTATTATTTGTGAATTGAATAACTATTTTTATATTTTTGTTATTGAATACTAAAAAGAATTGCTGCATACTAAAATTATTTTAAGATGATTGTCTCTCTAAAAAATGGAAGGAAAATTGGGTAAAACTTGTGTGTCTTTCTATAGATTTTTTTTTAGAGGAACATCTTTAAGATGGCAGAATACAACATAAAGATATTTCGAATTCAATTCAAATTGGAAATGGATTAATCATAGAATACTAAAGAAATAGAATATTATTTTGTACTTAATATTTTTATTGCAATAGACGAGTATAAATACACAGAGAAAGTAGTCTTGATCTTAAGTTATTTAAAAAGTATAAAATAAAGTATTGAGCTAAGAAGAATAATAAATTATTTGTAGTGAATTGAAAATTTTGTAGAAAAAAATAGTGCCTTTTTGAAGACTTAAAATATTGTTAATAAATATTTAAAAACAAACATTATTTATATAAACTTTTGCAACAGCAATTAAATTCTTAAATTAAAACTATTGAAAACTCATGGCTTTTTAAATTACTTGCATTTTATATATATAATTCATTTTAATTAAATAAATAAAATTATATTAAATTTTTTAACACTTTACTGTTCATTTTACTAAATTAATTAAATAAATAAATAAATACATTATTAAAAAAAAATATTATTAAATAAATTAAATCAGGATGTATTGCACTCCCAGAGGCTCTTAGTTTGTAATGAATTCAAATATTTATACACATACATACATACAAATATGTTTATATGTACTCGTAACTTTGCAAATATATCATTAACATTGATTGCATCGACCTTTAATAACGAACAAAGAACATACTATTACACAAATATGATTTGTATTTTTAGGGGGGTATTTTGGAAATCTTAAAAGCTTTTAATAGGGATTTGTTTTTTTTCTCTCTCTATTGCTTGTACGCATTGTACGCTAAATTTTGTGCATCACGTAACGCACGTCCATAACTGTGTTCATCATAGTGGGCAGCATGAGGATGCGAAACGACTTCATAGTTTTCCTTTTTCTCCAATAATTTTTTCAAGCCAATGATGGAGGCTAACAGCAACGCAATCTTACCAATAATCAGAGCCTTGAATGATAATAAAGCCAAGAAGCCAATGGCCAGCGGCAGTAAAGCAGCCATTTTCAATTTGAAGAGCAACAACAAGGGCATTAAATACTTCTTCTTTTCCTTCTTCTTGCCGCGAGCTAAAAATAAAATTTAGAATAAAAAGCAAATTATTTTGAATGGCCATAAGGCGGTCAAGTATAATTTTTGTTTAATTTTTTAAAAACACATCATAATTAAAGTCTAAATTTGTTTTATTTTGCCAATGAAAAATTCGCAGCAAAAACTGCAAACTTAAGTTGGATTTGATATAAAAAGAATATATAAAATAATTAACTATATTAATCAAACAACTAAGAAGTAAAATAAATGAGGAAATTTTAACCAAAAGGAGAGTTTTTTTGAAAATAATTACATTTTATCTCAGAGCTAGTAATCTAATGTTTTATCTTTTTTTTATGAAATAATATTGTTTTTAAAACCAGCACTCAGGTTATGAGCCCTACATATCCAGTTCATTGCGCCGGAACTAGAAAGGACGGGATAGTATTAAGGAGATAGATAAAGGAAGAGGCCGCCAACAACTGAATGCTGCTCGGAGGAATTCGACACAATATTTATGATTGAGGACGGAATTGATCTCTGGACCCTGCACTTCATAGTCTCGTGTTAACTATTTCAGCCAATAGCATCTTCACAATTAACATATGAAGTGATATGAATTTAATGAAAATTAATAAAAACAATTAAAAACGTTATATTTGACCGGGTCGAATCTTAAATACACTCCAAATAATTAGTAAGTAAATTTAAAATGTTTAACTTGGTGGGACAGAGTTTCTTTATATAATATCGTACGTCAACGCCCACTAAAGGGGGCGGGGTTGAAAAATAGACAATATCATGTTTTTCACAGACGAACGTATGGGCATTGCTAGACCGTCTTAGTCTTCATCACAATTCTCTTTGGAGGGTATAAAAACTGTATTTTGGAGGGGTCGCTCTGGCAAGGGCTGTGGGGGACACATTTCGCCTTTGTCATAAAACTCTAAAAATAAATGTTTGGGATAATTACATACAAAATTTAAAGAAAAATATTTATTTTGATAGGGTCAATTAGGTGACAAAGGGGGAGGAGAGAGTAGGGCAGAGTAATACCAGGTTACGTCTCAGCTTCGTCATTAGAGCTTAAAAATTTTATTTTTAAAGAATGTAGGCTTAAGTAAAGCAGTTTGTTAAATTTTTACACTATTTTTGCACATAATAGCGCCCACTAAAAGGGGCGAGGTCGAAAAACTATTTTTTTTTATGGCTCCAAGTTTAACGCGTTAAACCTTCGTTAATATAAAAATATACCATTTGCTTAACAAAATTACAAAAAAAAACGTTAAAAATTATGTTGTTTTTTAGAGGCTGGTTTAGTTCTTCTTAGGGGAACTTTTCCCCCTCTTGCCCGATTTAGCCATCTCCGAACTTGACCTGTGTTATTCTTCAAGATATATATATATATATATATATATATATATATATATATATATATATATATATATATATATACTAAATTTCAAGAGTCTAGCTCTTTTCGTTTGGACTGAATCGTGATTTCCACAGACGGACGGACGGACGGACGGATATGCTCAGTTCGTCTTAGCTTTCGTCACTGATCAAGAATATATATACTTTATGGGGTCTCAGATGGATATTTCACTGCGTTACAAACGGAATGACAAAGTGAATATACCCTTCATATTCTTTTTTGGAGGCTATAAAAATAAAATTTATTGAAACCATGTCAGTGTGAAAACACTATAGTCGACGTTGTTAACCCTTATTTTTTTAAATATAGTCAATGTTACCACCAATAAGGCCGATTTAAGAAGTTATGACACTCCCATTATCAAAATATCGAAAAACCATCGTTTTTGCTTATGAAAGATGACAAGTTTCTGACCGACAATCTGATTTTGAAAGAAAAGACAAAAGAACTTAAGGATAAAATTAAAAAAAATGTTTTTGGGGTTCACTGCTAGTGATAAATAGCTTTGCTATTTTAGAAAGTGTTATAGTTTACGATTGCTTCAAATTAACATAAAACCAAGAATTATTTTTAAGCAAATAAAACTTGTTTTTTTTAAATATAAAAAAAGTTTATATGTTAAGTAACAAAATTGTTTCCGCAAATAAGTGTTTTATTTTTCAATATAAACTTTTTTTAGATCAATACATTTATTGCAGCGTTTTTGTCATTTTTTCCCCTTTAATAAGTGTTGAATAGAATGAAGCCCAATTTAATCCAAATTGATAGAAGTAGTGTGGACCTATAAGTCAAATTGACATGGAACCACCCATATGAGTATGAAAAAATAAACAAGGGCTTTTCATAAGTGAATAAATGCCTAAGTTTCTGAAATGTATCTGTGTCTTCCCATCAATATATTTTTATAAACGTGCTTTGCGTGTTTTTTTAGAGTTTCACAACACCTGAGCAACGCGTGCAAATTGTTGAAATTTGTAATCAAAGTAGTTGTTCTATTCGTTAAACTCATCGTGTACTTCTTCTATTTTATGGCGTACATAATCGTCCTTCAGATCGGCTAATTTGAAGAACAATAGATCGTTTTCGGACCACATATACTGTTACTGATCATGTGCATCCCATGAGAGGCCGGACAGTGCGTACTGAAGAAGCTGTAGCCGCTGTACAGGAAAGCATTGAAGATGATCCTAATCAATCAATTTGTCGCCGTTCTCAGCAACTGGGATTGTGTCCTTCCATTTTATGGTCGATTTTCTTAGTTGTTGAAAATTGGTGTTCCATATTGCGCCTTGTACGCGTCTTCTACGCGCCAGCTGCCGCGGCCACATGGCAGAAATCACATTTAAACATTAATTTCATAAAATTTTCTTTTCTATAAAGCCCGTTTCATTGATATTATAAATATATAATTTCTTGTTTTATTATGATTTAAACTTGTGTCACTCTATATAAATACCCTATACATATGATTTTACAATGTGTGATGGAGCAATGAAGAATGCTTTTGATAATACGAAAGACAATATTAAACGTATGTCAATAAGTTAAAAAATTTCGTAGATTATGAGTACAATGATTCAACCTTTTTAACTTAACTTGTTTGTCAAAAATAGTTCAGAAAATTATAAAAAAAAATTACCACTAATTCTTAGCATTTCAAAGTTACAGTGCAATAATTTAGTTTTCGAAAGCGCCATATAACTTATGTTATAATTATAGAAATAGAAATGTCATTTGAGCAATTTTAATACACGTGGCTCCGGCACAAAATAAAAGTTTTATTGCTTTCATGAACCCTCAACATACTAAGATCACTATTACGACACCAATTGCATTAAAGTAAACACGTTATACTTGCACTAAGAAAAGGAGATTGTGACCTGTGATTCTTAACAATATAACTACATATTTGTCAAACTGATGTCATACATCACGGTGTACATTTAGATAGATGAACAATTAACTTGGTTTTCACATATTGAAGCTAAAATATTTCACATGAAAATTTTATAATTAACCTTCAAAACTGCTTTGACCAAAAAGTGATGGATTAAAATTGATCTGTATATGCAAAATTTATTTTTACGAGACAATATAAATTAAACAAACAAAAAATACTTAAAACCATTACTAAAGCACCGTGTACACACTCACAGGGTCCTAGAGGCACGTACGGTCACAGATAAACTTAATACAGTAATAGAAAATTACAAATCGCAGCTGCAGCATCATTCAACTTCGCACGACTTCAGTCAAAAACTCCATAAGTTATAAGGTTTTTTGGTTTTAGTTATTTTTATTTTTTAAGATTTTACTACATATTGTAAGACTATAAGATCCAGATATATACAAATAAAATATTAACATATCTGTTAATATTCATATTATATATGAATATATCTGTTCCAGCCAGATCCAAAACAAATTAGCATGTTAAGTCGTACAGATATTATTCATTGAACAAGTGCCCTATTATAGTCCTAAAACTCTTCTCTAATTCTAGTCATACTGCACAACTTTTGTTTTACTTTTTCCATTAATTACACCCAGCACACATAGTCTTATAGTGTTTTTACACTGAAAGTTAAAATTTCGCTTTAGCGTTAAAGTCCTAAACAGCTGATTTTGCATTCACACTGCCAATTGGGGTTTTAACTTACAGGCTGTATAATAAATTTGTTCAAAATAAATTAAATCGCTCATAGAAATATGTAAAAATGTGTATTGCTGTACTTGTTCTCTATTTTTACAACACTTAATTGACAACCTGTACAACAGAAGTTTTTATTTGAAGGAAACAATAAAATTCTCAATTCGCATATTTTGTCTTCCCACACATCAATTAAAATATGTTCATTAATGTCCCCTTCATAATTTCCTTTTTCTCTAGCATCCGTTAGTTCTTATTGTGGGTGCATCTAGTAACCTTTCAGGCATCATTATATGTTCTTATTAACATAGGCTATACCATTTCCAATACAAAACTTGGCAGCACTCAACTTAGCACAGCTAAAAACAAGGTTGCATTTCATGAAACCTACTTAAAACCAATTCGAAAGTGGTTTTAAGTAGGTTTTAAGAAAATCATTTGGTATGCTAAAACCAGATTTTAACATTTGGTTTTAAAGTTAAAACCAGAATTTATTAAAAGCATGTCAGTGTGAAAACACTAGTAGCAAAACAATGTCTTAGGGCCTTATTCATAAAAAAAAATATTTTTGACTTATAAACAAATTTCCATACAAAATTTGTTTTATAAACTTTTTATAAAGCAGAAATAATTTTTATGAATAAGGCAGTTAGAAAATTGTGCCAAAAAAAAAAAAATTTGCAAGTAGATGACTTTTTGAATTTCACGCGTCTTAATTGAAATCGCAATAGTGCTCCTGTCTAAAGGCAACTGTCGGTTGACTCCTGTCAAAATTTAGAGCTGTATCTAAATTCATTTAGTAATTTAGTTTGTGTGTGACAGCCGTTAATAACAGGCTATCGCACGTTTTGAGAAGAAAATGGAAAAAAGTGAATTTCATATCCTCATTAAGCATTATTTTAGTTTTTGGAAAAAAACCATTACTCAAGCCAAGGCTTAGTTTTTTTTTTTTTTGTTGTTTAATCTTCGACCAGCACGCAGGGGATGACCCCTGTGTATGCAATGCATTGCGTCGGAACTGAAAACGAGGGGATAGTATTGAGGGGACAGATTAGGGAAGATGAGAAGATAGACAGTTTTTTTTGTAGCTATTTCAACCTTTTACTTCGCCGGCTAATTTTTTTTTTGCTACAGGGCCGACGAAGGTGGGTGCTGTTACTCTGCATTTGAGTACATGATAGTGTCGGTCGCTGCCATTTTATGTTCAGTGACCAGTGCTATGCCTTCATCATTGAAAACAGGCTGGCAACAACTAACACAACCATGCGCTAATGCTGGTCAGAAGAATTCAACACAATATTTCATGACTCAGTGCGGGCTCGAACTCAGGACCCTCCGCTTCATAGTCTCGTGTTCTACTGCTTCAGCCAACAGCACCCACAGTTTGATAAATAAATGGGTTTTCAACAAGGATATTGTTTTCTAAAACAAAATAAAACTACAAATTAAGATGAAGATGATTCAAATTTTTATTGTATTACGAAGGGAAAATTTCGGCAATTATGAATGAAAAATGACATCTGGCAAATGTTCATCATGTCAGTGATATCCACGTTATCACAAATGGCCCAAAATTAAATTGTTAGGATCTCGCGATATCGTATTTCCAGCCTTCGAAAACAAAGTCGGCCCAATCACGCCTCCAGACCACATGGTGCTCCATACAGTGACACGATCAACATGCAAAAGCTTCTCAATAATCGTTCTAAGATTTTCAGAAGCCCAATCGCGGCAATTTTGCCTGTTGACAGAAGGTCTCAGAAGGAGGATAATATTGTCCAAAAATATCTCGAATTTTAAGAAAAATAAAATAAGCGGTACCACCATTTTAATTATTTTAATACGATTTTCGAGCGAAATTAAATTCATTGTAACATTTAAATGTTAAAACGATCATGTTGTTGGTGTTGCCATAAGTGAAAAACAAAGTTCCTGTTGTAAAACCCTTTTATATGAAGACTCTGTACCATCCAGTTTCATGGTGCAGAATTTAAATATGACCGTAGAAATAAAGAAGATGTCAAAGCCCAGTTGAGTTCTCTACATTTGAAAAAATTCCGATTTTCTTTTAGACGTTCGGAGATTGAAAGTGAGAGATTTTGAAAGCCATATGCATCTGATATCGCTCAGCGGTTCCAATTTTGAATGATTATATGTGTATGAAAAAACAGATTTTCCTTCCCTGGGCTACGCATTGCTCCCTCATCCGCCCTATACTCCAGATATAGTCCCAAGCTACTATTTCGTGTTCCCGAACTTGAAGAAATGGCGCGTCAGAAAGTGATTTGAATCCAAAGACGAAATCATATCACAAACAAATGCCTATTTTGATGACCTTGACATCATATATCACATATCATATTTTTCAAAAGAAATAAAAAAATTGGAAATATGTTGGACTAAGTACATAGAACGCAAAAAAATAAAGTTAAAAAATAATTAAACGGTAACACGGGTATTATAACAATAACATGTTAACATCAGGTTGATACAGTTCTCGTATCCTTTTTCACAATAAAATTTGTGTAAATAGGAACTGTTATCACATTCAACTAAGCCACCTAATAAGTGGTGATAAACACAATACACATGAGCACTGACGATGAAGGTGCTGCGGCTTTCGAAAACAGCTATTCTGCTCTGCTGTGTATTATTGGATTATTTATCATGTCTTTCTGAGATTTAAAAACAAATTTCGAACAATTAACCTATGAATCTTAATTCAATTTAATATAGCAAATAAAATTACTTTTTATATCAAAATGTGCGTTTGATTCAAAAAGTCACGAACTTATTGCCTTTCGTGTAGAGTGCTTCAGTGAAATGCTGAAGGTCTTTATTACTATTCTCATTTAATTAAATAATTGTACTTGTAGTTATAACATTTAATAAATAAAAATAAACTATTTCATGTAACGCATCAATAACAATTTTTACTTTCAACAATATTTCATATAAGACATCAATAAAGTGTTGTATATGAAGGAAACGTGCAGCAAGTTGCATTATAAAAGTATGCTTCTAAGAACAAGGCATAATTATCAGGAATTTTGGAAATGCATTCCATCATCAATTAATATTACTGACTGCTAGTGTTTTCACTTTAATTGGTGTCATTTCTATTACTGATTTTCTAATAAATATTTACTAACCGTTTCATTGCTTTCAATTGCAGAAAACTCTTAATTAATGAAATCAAACCTGTACGGATGAAAGCGTTTTATTTATGTCTCTTAGAAATGTTTGTTTATTTAATTTGTTTTCTTTTTGCTGCTCTTTTAAAATTTGAAACTTGTTAAGATGAAAGCATAGAAATTATTTTATCCGTTATAGTGACCTCAAAATCGGTATTGCTACAACATGTTGCAACAACAGCAGAAAGAAAAATGAAGCTGTAACTGGTTAAAATAACAGTCGGCCACATGCTAACAAAAACAGGATTTGTTTAGCATGGTTTTGATAAGGCTGCAGCACATGATGCTTTTTAACCTAAATTAAATGCTGCCGCCAAAAAAATTTATAAAATTTCTTTTTCTCTTGTTGGCTGCTGCACTATTTATATCTCTCACTGGTTGCAGTGTCTTCCTGCAATATCTATTTTATTTCTTTTTTTTATAAATGCCATCATTCATTTGTTTTGCATTAGGAAAACAAATATTGCTTTTCCTTAGCACCCCTCATACTCGTACGTGTGTTTAGCTGCGGAGTCTTTTTAAAAATATTTTCTTTTTTAGTTCGATATCTTTTGTACTTACACTCTTCTAGTGCCCGCTGCATGTCCTGAATTGAGTCCTTAGGCACTTTGAATTGCAAAGTGTGTGTGCCAAAGAAACGTGCAATGCGTTCCACCAACAAGGAATCAACTTCATTTTCGCGCGCTTCATTTTCTTCGGGCAGCACAATTTCATTGAGTGAACGTCCAACAGGGATGTCATCAGTTTTTACCAGGGAAATACCATCAGTCAATTTGACGTCACCATTCTCGCTGTCGAAATAATGTAGAGCGCGTTCCTTAAAAAAGAAAACAAGATAAATGTTATACATTATTTAGATACTCGAAAGAAAATTATGTTGAGTAGCAGTGAAAATCAGTTTTTCCTGACCTTCGATGTTCCGATAAATTTTATAATCTAGAGGATCACGGCATTCCGAATTTTTCCAATTTCTTAACTTATTTAGATGGATATTAAAATTATTTAAGTATATTATTTAGCTTTAGCCATGTTTACCCGTCCGTCTGCATGTGGTAATCACGATTCAGTACAAACGAGAAGAACCAGACGCTTGAAGATTGGTGCAGATATATTCTGATGGATAGCATAGATCAAGTTCGTAATTGGCCTGAATCGTTCCAGAGGGAAAAAAGTTCCGCAAATGAGAACTAAGCCAACCTCTAAGAAACATCATAATTTTTATACCCTCCAAAAAAGAATATGGAGGGTATAGTCAGTTTGTCATTCCGTTTGTAACGCATCGAAATATCCATCTGAGACCCCATAAAGTAGATATATATATTCTTGATCAGTGATGAAATCTAAGATGATCTCAGCATGTCCGTCCGTCCGTCTGTCTCTGGAAATAACAATTCAGTCCAAACGAAAAGAGCCAAACTCTTGAAATTTGGTATAAATATATCTTGAAGGATAGCACAGGTTAAGTTCGGAAATGGACTAAATCGGGCAAGAGGAAAAAGTTTCCCTAAGAAGAACTAAACCAACTTCTAAAAAACAACATAATTTTTAAAGTGTTTTGTTAAGCAAATGATATATTTTTATGACAAAGAAGGTCCAACGCGTTAAACTTAAAGCCATAAAATAAAAAATAATAATTTTTGAACCCCGCCCCCTTTAGTGGGCATTATTATATGCAAAAATAGTAAAAATTTAACAAATCGTTTTACTTTAGCCTACATTCCTTAAAAATTACATGTTTAAGCTATAATAACGAAGCTGAGACGTAACCTGGTACTACCCTGCCCTACCCCCTCCTCCCCCTTTGCCCTTTAAATGACCCTATAAATATATGTTTTTTTTTAATATTTTATTTATTTATTTTTTTTAACATGCTGCCAGTTTTGATTAACAAATCCAGCACACTTGGGTCCTAGTAGATCTCTTTGTGTTACCCGAATACATCACAAACACCCAAGGTCCTTGGTGGGAATCGAACTCACGACCTCTGTACTAATAGGCTAGCATCGCTACCAATCAGCCACAGCGGCACCCTTGTATTTAATTATCCCAAACATATATTTTTATGACAAAGGTGAAATGTCTCCCCCACAGCCCTTGCCAGAGCGACCCCACCAAAATAAAATTTTAATACCCGCCAAAGAGAATTGGACCCTATAAAGTATATATATTCATGATCAGTGATGAATTCTGAGACGATCTGGCAATGCCCATACATTCGTCTGTGGAAAACATGATATAGTGTATTTTTGCTCCCCGCCCCCTTTAGTGGGCGTTGACGTACGATATTATATGCAAAAAAAGTGTAAATATGGAAAAATTTGTATTCCTTAAGGCTGTAAGAAGCTGAGATGTTCTCTGATCTTGTAGAGGGGAAAAGTTTCTCCCACGGACCTTCCCGGAATGATTCTCTCAAAATAGAGATTTAAAATTGGGTACAGAGATGTCTTAAAGGAACTCTGTCTCACCAAGTTAAACATTTTAAATTTACTTACTAAATATTTGGAGGGTATTTAAGATTCGACCCGGTCGAATACAACGTTTTTAATTGTTTTTAATTAATGTTCTTAAACGAATGATATAATTTTACGTCAAAGAAGGTTCAAAGCGTTGGACTTGGAGCCAGAATATCATAAAAATCCATTTTTGGACCCCGTCCTGTAGGCGTTGAAATAACAAGTTATATGGAAAAATAGTGTAAATATTAACAAATTATATTCCTTAAGCCTACGTTCCTTAAAAATTCAGCTTTTAAGCTTTTACGAAGAAGGTAAAATACTCTTTGATCTTCCCCTGCCATACCACACCATCCACCTTTGCCGCCTAAACGACACTATAAAAAAAAAATTTTTTTTCTACACTTGATTACCCCAAAAATTTACTTTTTAAATTTTTACGACAAAGGTGAGATGTCCCCCACACGGTCCTTTCCGGAATGACCCTACCAAAATAGAATTTTAAAATTGGGCGCAAAATAGCCTTAATTTAATTCTGATCTAGCAGGTTAATTTATTTACTAAATATTTGTAGGGTATTTAAGATTCGACCCGGTAGAATATAACGTTCTTACTTGATTTTGTACGAGAGCAATAATTCATTTGTCGTTGTGAAATAGGCAGAAAACCAATTTGTTTTTTAGTTCTGTCTTTTTTACTCTCCTATAAAATATTAAGGCGGACCTGCCATATGTTTGGCCATCGAATTTGGGACATGGACGGGACTTGGCCATATGCGGCCGATATAGACAATTTTTATGATTCCAAACCAATTTGATATCTAGAGTAGAGACGGCTTAGTTATAGAGAAAACATAAAATACAACATTGTTAGACTATGTCCACACGGTTGAAATATTTGTTTTGCAGCATACATATATTATATTATATGCAGAAGCGGAGAATGGCGTGCTCAACAAATGTTTCATGTACATGAAACACCGTACCCTTTTCCACTCGTCTTTCCCCTCTCATCGACAAACACAATGTTTCTGCAGCAAATGTTTCACCGTGTGGGCATAGTCTTACGTGTTGTAAAGTTATAGTGGATTCGTTGCATGGTTGGAAAAAATTGTACAATTGTACGACCGTGGTACTACTGCGACTCACTTGGTACAATTTATATATCTAAATCGATCTATAATCAGTTTAATTTATAAAATTTATTTTAAGTTTATTACAATCTTTATATGAAAAAATCATACAGAAATTTTTTAAATTATTAGTTAATAAAATAAAAATATTTTTTATGAGTTATGCCGATATTTAGTTGTATTTTCTGTCTTAACTTATTACTGTATGACAATATTCGTGCCAGCATTTAATGAAATTATGAATTTTTGTTTACTCCTCTGCTCGATCAGAGTAACTATTTAGGCATTTTCTTTATAGTCGAAAATTATTGCGCTTTCGGGAGAAAAGGTTACGATTCTTCTAAAAGAGTTTTAATGACCTGTTTTTCTGAAAATTATGATTCATTTTCGAGGCATTGACATCATGCCTAGATTTAAGTATTTTGTAAAGTTTGCTTTTGTTTTTTAGTCAAGTTATTTTCTAAGTAGATTAATCGGTTTTTGATCACCTAGAGTTGCCTTGAACACTCATTTTAGCGATTACGGCTAAAAACTAATCTCCTTTACGTTGAGTGGGACAATTCTTGTGTCTGTATTTTTTGCAATAAATATATTTATTTATTAAAATAAACAGAAATTTCTATATTAAAATATTTTTTTAATAAAGTTTTTGGATCTAATATCTTTTATTATATAGATACATGTGAGTTAGTATAAAATTGTCTTTTAATTTAAAAAATGGTACTGCCATTATGTGAGAAGAACATTTCGCTTATTTCATTAAAAGAGCCATTTTCCATCCCTGATTCGTTGTTATAAAATTGTTGTCAAAAGAAAAAATATTTGATTCAAAATAGCTTTGAAAATCAAAGATGATAATTGAATATTATCACTAGATACATTATGATACAAGTAAAGAGCACATTTTCTTGAGAACAATTTTAATTTATCGAGCTATGAAAATAAATTAATTTTTGCATGTATCCAATTCATGTGGTGAGGAAGCAATGTTCATTGTATTTAAACGATGCAAATTTGCCAGTTCTTTGTTTTATGGAGGGAAGAACAACCTTATGTACCAGCTGTTGAAAACAGGACATTCTTCCTATTAATAATAAGTCTTTGGTTTTGCTCAAATATCAAATTTCATTATTAGAAATTAAATCGTTAATGATATATTATGTATGGCAATATGTTACCCAACGTATACGAATCTAACAAGACCATAGAGAAAATTTTTTCACCAATTATTTTTAAATTTCTCTAAACCATTTTCTTACTGCCTGACCCACGATGACACTCGATATCGTTCTCTCATATAAATATATTTAAAACAAAGTTTTGAAATTTGTTTTTGTTTTAAATGTATTTGCTCGATAGAACGATAACGATAATTCATGTGCACTTTACTATAGAAAAAAAGCTTTTGTCTTTTAGAGTTTTTAAACAGAAAATTAAATCCGTCATGCAGGACATCAATCAAATCAATCAGCATAATATTCAAACAATTAGTTAAATAATTATTTCAATACAATTAATGCTGCTGGCGACAATTAATATTATTTAGAAGCACTTTTTTTCTCACGTATCCTTTTTTTAGTTTTCTTTTTTTTTCCTTTAGTTAGAAGTTTATTATTAATAATATTTATTTCTCTATTGTATATCCATCCAAGATTCCTTTTGTTTGATTTAATAAATTATTGTCTATCCGAGGCAGTCAGTCTTACCTTTAAACATAAAACCACAGAACGCTCACCACAATCTTTGACCATTCTTAAAGCACTTGTTAACAGACTATCAGCCTCCGTGGATTGTTGGCTGGACGCTGAAGATGTTGCCAGTAGCGCAAATAAACACACAAACTTAAACATGATTTCTTTTTTTTTGTTTTTAAATATATATTTAATTGATAATATATTTATTTTAATAATTAATCCACAAAATATCCTTTAGTTTCTTTGGCACAATATAGTGTGTTAATTTATTTGTAATTCCACTTGAATAGTCAGACCACTTCAAAACGATCGATTGATCGGTCGGAAGGTAACCGGTAAACTGTGAATAGCAAACGCTTGATGATCGAGTTTTATTCCCGACATACAACAAAAATCGTCATACGCACCACAAAAACAAAAAAATAAATAAAAATAAAACCAACACATACACTGCACATGCGCAACACGGAGAGCAGCTTAAGTCACTGTCACTGTCACAGCCACAAAGCCAGCCCAGAGAAGACGACAACTTGAGTGCAAAGCAAACGAAATGAATAGAAATCAAATGCAAAATAATAATTGTTGTACGAGTAGTAGTTGTTGCTGACGGATTTTGTTGTCATTCGTACATGCAGACACTTTTAATAAAATAATTCATACAAAAGTTACTGTGTAACGTGAGCTTTATGTTTAAATAGTTGTTGTACAAGTGCTATTATTTATTGTTGTTGTGTCCAAAGAAGCCAAAATATTAACAGCAACTATTTCCCATGTTACAGCTTGTGGATAACAGCTGGCTGTTACTTTTGCTTTTTGAGCCGCTGTTAAGTGTTTCATTTCTCCTGGTGCTTTCTATTCGCAATTTGTTATTGCCGATTCTATTTTAGTCAAGTTGTTTTCAGTTTGTTGATGTTGTTGTTGTAACACATCTCTTAAACATAATTCAATATCTGCATTTACATGTAATTGTATACAGCAGAAGTGGCAGTAACAAAAACAGCACTCATCGCTCGTATTTAAATTTTTTACAATTGCCATTTGAATTGTGGCAAATATTTAGTACGTGTATTTGTACGTTTTTAATTTTCTCTCTGCCTTTTTTTCCATATTAACAATGTCTGTATTCATATCCAAGAGCAGATATTTGAATTATTAAGCACCTTCTCAATGCGGCAGATTAGAATATAAATGAGTATCAGATGCGTCAAAATGTTTGGTTGTTAACTTTTCATTCAAGACTTTTATGCAGTTGGGTGGGAGCAAATGTAATTTCTTGCTAAACTAATTTACAAATCGATTGCACATTATCAGTGGCTCTATGTTAAAAGTTTTTCATTAAAAGAAATGAGGGTTCTGTTGGCTGAAGTAGTTAACACGAGACTATGAAGCGGAAGGTCCTGAGTTTGACTCCCCGCTCAGTCATGAATATTGTGTTTAATTCTTGTGATTAGCATTAGTGCATGGTTGTCTTAGTTCTTGTCTGTCTGTTTCAGTGATGAAGGCTTAGCAAAATTAGCCGGCGAAGTAAAAGGTTGAAATAGCTACAAAAACTTCTTATCTTTCTTCATCTGTTCCCTCAATACTATCCCCTCCCTTCTAGTACCGGGCCAATGGGGTCATCCCCTGAGTGCTGGTGCCAACTAAAACCAGTAAGAACGTTATATGCGACCGGGCCAGGTCTTAAATACCCTCAAAATATTTAGTAAATAAATTAAAAACGTTTAACCAGCTGGGTCAGAGTTCATTTAAGACATTTCTGTCCCCAATTTTAAAGTTTTATTTTGTCGCTACGGGAAGGGCCTGGGAAGACATCTCACTTTTACCACAAAACCCCAAAAACAAAATATTTGGGGTAAACAATATTTTATTGATGGGGACATTTATATTGAATAAATTGGGAGGCGGGGGTTAGAAGAAGTTCAGAGAACATAGCTTCGGCATAAAAGCTTAAAACTTTAATTTTTAAGAATATGGCATAGAATTTGTTAAACATTTACAGTATTTTTGCAGGTAATATATTACTTCAGAGGGGAACTTTTTCCTCTATGGCCCGATTCACCCCATTTACGAACTTTACCTGTGCTATCCTTCAAGATATATTTATACTAAGTTTCAAGGATCTGCCTCTTCTCGTTTGGAATCTATCGTGATTTACACAGACGGACGGGTGAAAGGACCGAAGGACATGTACCCTCCAATTATTTTTTGGAGGTTATAAAAAAGAACCACTTCCTATCCTTCAATATAAAGAAAATATTGAAGGATAAGATATCATCAAAACTTTTTATTTGTTTGAAAAAACTATCGATGCCATTGCATGGAGTGTAACATCATTTAAATGTCTGCCATGATGACTTTTCTGGATTGTGCACATCCGAAACGTCGAATTTTTCATGGCTAGGGTGCATAAATCTGCCTGAATTTGACCGATCAAATGGGTTATACTCCATTTGAGGACCGCTATGGTTAGTACCTTATTCGCATACAACTGCCACTTAAGAAATCTCCATAAGGAAAAACCAAACTATTTTGGTAGCCAGTTCACATTAACTCCGTGTCAGATAACCGTTCCCTTAAATCACTTGTACAGAATATCTATTGTGGCATCAGCTGTATAGCACGTAGCACCACATGCCGTTGGTTTGCACTTGCCGTTGGTGTTCCCACATCATCCAATTCCGGTCAAAAGAACTTAATAACCATCGACCTATAGCGCTCGCCTGATCAAAGAAATACAAACCGAAATTCACTCCAAACAGTGAATTTTTTGGATCTCATGTGAATTGGTATCGCTCAAAATTCTACAATTTTGTTTGTTTAATTGCTTATTCATTCAGAAATGTTCCTCATCGCTGGAGATGATTTTTCAATGAAAAATTACACTGTACGTTAATAAATTTTTTATTATTTCGTCAAACGGCAACTAATTTGAAACATCAAGACTTCCCATATCAATTTGGCGGAACTCCCTGCCAATTAATTAAACTGAGTTTTTTCCATAGTCCTCTTTCAAATTTGATCTATCAAAATTAGCAGTTAGATTTTTTCTCTGCGCCCTTAAATATCAAACTATCGATAACCAACTGTATATAAAAAAATATTTGAAAATAATTAAACGTTTGCATAGGTAAATGACGAATCAAGCGGTTGAATGTTTAAACATTAAATTAGAGTAAAATAGAAAATTAACTAGTTTAAATATATTTGCGGGCTTAAATAAATTTGTTGGCAAGCGAGTGTATGAGCCTACGAATAATCTAAATTAACGCACAAATTTCTCTTTAATTTGAATTGCGTGCTATTATTATTTGTGTGAGTTGATTAATGTTTATTAATACATTCCTATTTTTGCATAAATATGTATATGATGTTTTGCAGTTTTCTTCCGACGGTGTTTGCATAAAGAAATAACTAAAAGAGGAACGCGCCAAACCAAACAAACAAAATATATTATAGTATAACAAAAAATGCTTACCCTGTTAATTAAAAATTAATTATATTATTAGTCTCCCATCGCTAAATTTATATATGGAATAGGGCATTCAGATAATCGGGAATACATATATTAACATTATTTAAAGACCATAATTTCTACATTCGGCAGCGCATGAAGGCTTATATTTTGTGGGCATTGCCGGTTTCCGTGGTACCAGGGTTAGATTACTCTTTTTTTCAACTCTGACCAGCACTCAGGAAGTAGAAAGGAGGGGATAGATGGGGAAAGATGAGAAGATAGAGAATTTTTTGTACCAATTTTAACCTTTTTACTTCGCCGTCAAATTTTTTGCTACAAGGAGGGTGCTATTCTTCTACTCTTTTAGTTCATGATTGTGTCAGTCGCTGCCAATTATGTTCAGTGAACAGTGCTATGCCTTCATCACTGAAGCAGGATGACAACAACTAGCACAACCATGCACTAGTGCTGATCAGAAGAAGTCGACACAGTATTCATGACAGCGAGCGGGGTTGAACTCAGGACCCTTGGCTTTATCGTTTCCATTTAAAAAATAATCGGGGATTGACTTGCTATCGAGTTTGCCTCTGGGAGAGTTTTCAAAAGCCTGTTCACCTACTAAAGAACTGATGCAGGTTCACCTACTTCGTTTCAAAATCGTATGGACACTCTCTTTGCTCCGTTATTGCAGAAATTTGACAGTAAGTCATACATTTTTTCAGGTTATTTTTTTTTTTTTTTTTTTTTTAGGAGTAGGACCAGCGCTCAGGGGATAACCCCTACATATGCAGTGCATTGCGCTGGAACTAGGAAAATAGATTTTGGGAAGGAGGATAAAGGGAGTAGTGTCTGTGGATATTCGACTTGAACCCCCTCAAATTGTAAGTGGCGGGGAAGACATCTGCAGGTAGTTTGTTCCACATACGGACTGTTCGGCCAAAAAACGAATTTTCTCTATGATGCGTAGTGCGATTCGTTGGAATATCGACCACAAACGCATGCGCTCTTGATGAAAAACGTGTTGAGCGTAAGAAAAAATGGGTTTCAGGAACAAGTTCCCTGCCATTATAGTAACGATAGAACAACGATACGCACCCCACATTGCGACGATGCTCAAGAGAGTCAATAGAGTTGGCTACCCTACTGTCTCCGATGAGTTTCATCGCCCTCTCCTGTACGCGGTCGAGTAACTTCAAAATAGACTTTGAAGCACCGGCCCAAACATGAGAGTTGTATTCCATCTTCGGTCGGATGTAAGTGGTGTAAATATTAAGAAGATCAGAAGGGGTGAAGTATCTCTTGCACTGTCTTAAGAAGCCAAGGCACTTGAATGCTTCTTTTGCGACCTGAAAGACATGTTCCGTCCATCTGACATCAAACTGCACTTTCATGCCCAGAACATCAAGAGCCCCTGACTTCATAATAGTTACACCACCCATAGAAACAGATGAAGCAGCATGGTCACTAGAGCGTCTCGCCATATAGGCAAGAAAAAAAAAGTTCGCCGTATACCACCGAATACGAAGTAATGTTGTAAGACATTTTCAAAAAAAAAATTTTTAATTTTTTTTGCCGAAAGTAGGGGTCGCCAAAATACATTTTTCGTTATATCTTCGGCATTTACAGTCGGATCTCAAAGTGTGATATATCGATGTTTTTGTCTCAAAGAGACCAATGTTTTGCTTTAATAGTCAATGGTATTTTGTATCCCGTTCTAGTATTTACCCACCAGATCTCATTTTCTACCACCCCAATGTACAACCCTAATAGCAGAAAATTAAAACCCGCAAAAAATCATTAAACTTTTGTTAAAGAAGTTTTTCGATAGTTCCAACAGAAGTGTTAAAAAAATATAATTTATGTTTTTTGCCGAATGTAGGGGTTGACTTTTTAAACAGTTATCATATATTCGGTATTCACAGTCGGATTTTATAGTATTATATATCGATGTTTTTGCCTAGTATCTTCTTTTTTAAATAGTGATACACTCTTTTCGAACTTACCATAATATCTGTACCAATACAATAAAAATTCAAAGATCTGTGTATATTAAAACAATTTTATTTAATCATATTTTGAAATGACCCAAGTTGGCTATATTTTTCACGGCTTTCGAGCTTGGAAAAAATGTGGCCTAGGCGTTGCTCATCGGTAACAGCCATGGCAGACTCATGTACTACATGAACAAAACGCTCGGTGTTTTGAGAATGGCACGGATATTCTGTGAAATTAATTAAGGTTAGTCAACAAAACTATCAAACAAAGTTGTTTTTCTTGTGCTACCTGGTATCTCGATTATTTCTTTTGAAAACTGTAATGCTTTCAGCTGGTCTTGCATATAGAACTGCAAGCACGGCGGCTCAGTCAATACAAATTTGGTCCAATTGATCATATGGTAATATGAGTCACTTTCGAAGTCTATGAAATTTTTAACTTGTGCACCGTACATTTGTCGAATGCCTACTGCTGCTTCATTTCGCGCAGACAAAATCTTGTTATAGCCGTCTGAACGTACTAGCGGATCTTGGTCCGTTATCATCGATAACAATACATTCTCGAAAGATGGATTTCCGGGTATAAAATTTTGTACGAAAAATTTCAAATCAATTTCAAATCAATTTAAAGTCACATTTCCTAGGCTCGACAAAAAACATGAATTTTTTTCTTATAGATCTACCGGAATTATGGAAATATTTCATAAGAACAGCCTTAACTATTAGAACGGTTATATTGAGGTCAATGAATATTAAAGATGACCATTGGCCTCCTCGAGACAAAAACATCGATATATCGCACTGTGAGATCCGACAGTAAATACAGAAAATCTGACAAAAATACTCAAAAAGGTAACCCCTACATTCGGCAAAAAACATAAATTGTATTTTTTAACAGTTCTGTTGGAAATATCGAAAAACTTCTTTAACAAAAGTTTAATGATTTTTTGCGGGCTTTAATTTTCTGACAATAGGGTGGTACATTAGGGTGGTAGAAACTGAGATCTGGTAGGTAAATACTAGAATGAGATATTTGAGGTTAATGACTATTAAATCAAAATATTGGCCTCCTCAAGACGAAAACATCGATATATCACACTTTGAGATAGGACTATAAATGTCGAAGATATAACGAAAAATGTGGTTTGGCGACCCCTACTTTCGGCAAAAAAAATAAAAAATTTTTTTTTCAAAACTGCCTTGCAACAATACTTTATATTCTGTGGTGTACGGCGAACTTTTTTTTTCGAGACGCCCTAATGGTCACTATCCAGAACGTCATTCATAAACTGCCTCCTCGTCTCGAATTCAGACGTTGACGGCCTACAGTTAAATTAATAAGAATGCGAAAGGCTGCTATCATCTTCGAAAAAGTAAATAGGACAGGAAGTTTGGGAAAGTAGGTCGTTAAGAAAAATTAGATATAGAGTAGGAGAAAGAACGGTTATCAGCAAACCCAAATAGACTACTGCACATTCTGAGAAGAAGATGGAAGAATTGAATTTAGTGTGCGCCTTAAACATATTTTTTGCTAAAAAAAACCATCACTAAAACCATAGGGACTCTGAAACATCAATTTTCATGGTAAAGAAGTGGTTTACTAAATTTCGATGTGGTCGTACAAGCTCGGAAAATTTGGAACATTCTGGAAGACCAGTTGAGGTCTCTACATCCGAAACAATTGAAAAATTCACGATATAGTTTTAGTCGATCAAATATTGAAATTGAGGTTGATTATGGAAACCAGAGGCACCTCACATGACTCAGTGCTTTCAACTTTGAATGAACACTTGGGTATAAAAAAGCCTTCCCCAAGATAGGTGCCACGTTTGCTTGCAATCAAGGGTGCACACATGTGCAGTTTCCATGGTACAAATCCATGAATTGGGCAACGCATTTCTTCCACATTCGCCCTATTCTTCAGACTTAGCCTTCGGTCACTATTTCTTGTTTCTAAACTTTAAGAAATGGCTGGACGGAAAGAGATTTGACTCCAACGACGAAATCATCCTACAAACAAATGCCTATTTTGATGTCCTCGACAAATCATATTATTCGAAAGCGATAAAAAATTGTAGAAACATTGGACTGAGTGTATAACACAAAGGAGGCTGAATTGAAAAATAAAATAAGATTTTATGTAAAAACCTGTATTTTATTTAAAAAGTTACTTACTTGTTGAGCCACGCTCTTTTTGAATTGGAAAATCGAATAAATGACGCCCCTTTGGTATATATGAAATTGGATTTTCGAAGTCCCAGAAAAGCTAAAGACTTTGGTATAGATAGTCCTAAATATACCGCCTTTAAAAATGATTTAAATACAAAATAATATTCCAGAGATGGAAAATTTAAATATATTTGTGGTATATAATTAAACTAACCTTGGCGTTTTTGTTAATTAAACGTATTTTATACTTCAGGAAGTATTAAATCGTATTAAATCGGATTCGAAGTTAAACAAAATCGAAAGTACGTTTCCAGGGTTGGACAATTGAAACTTTCTTGGTACTCGAAAGAAACCAACTTAAACAAAATTTTTCTTTTTTTTATGTAAGAAACATATTTCTTGGTTTAAAAAACAAATTCATTTTGGTATTAGAAATCAGAAGACACAGTTCCAGGGCTGGGAAACTTAATTTTTGTTTTAAAAAAATTCATTAGTATTAGAATGCAGTCCAGTTCCAGGACTGGAAAATTTAATTTTTGTTTTAAAAAAATTCATTAGTATTAGAAGTCAGAAAACAAAATTCCAGGGCTGGGAACTTAATTTTTGTTTTAAAAAAATTGATAATGATATAGAAATCGGAAAACACAGTTCCAGGGCTGGGAAGCTTAATTTTTGTTTTAAAAAATTCATTAGTATTAGAAATCAGGAAGCACAGTTCCAGAGCTGGGAAACTTAATTTCTGTTTTAAAAAATGTCATTGGTATTAGAAATCAAAAAGTAGTTCCAGGGATGAAAAACTTAATTTTTGCTTTAAAAAATTTCATTAGTATTAGAAATCAGAAAACAAAGTTCCAGGGCTGGAAACTTAATTTTTGTTTTAAAAAAATTCATTAGTATTAGAAATCAGAAAGTAGTTCCAGGGCTGGGAAGCTTAATTTTTGTTTTAAAAAAATTCATTAGTATTAGAAATCAGAAAACAAAGTTCCAGGGCTGGGAAGCTTAATTTTTGTTTTAAAAAAATTCATTAGTATTAGAAATCAGAAAACAAAGTTCCAGGGCTGGAAACTTAATTTTTGTTTTAAAAAATTTATAAGGATATAGAATTCAGAAAACACAGTTCCAGGGCTGGGAAGCTTAATTTTTGTTTTAAAAAATTCATTAGTATTAGAAATCAGAAAACACAGTTCCAGGGCTGGGAAGCTTAATTTTTGTTTTAAAAAAATTCATTAGTATTAGAAATCAGAAAACAAAGTTCCAGGGCTGGGAAGCTTAATTTTTGTTTTAAAAAATTTCATTAGTATTAGAAATCAGAAAACAAAGTTCAAGGGCTGGAAACTTAATTTTGGTTTTAAAAAATTGATAAGGATATAGAATTCAGAAAACACAGTTCCAGGGCTGGGAAACTTAATTTTTGTTTTAAAAAATTTCATTAGTATTAGAAATCAGAAAACAAAGTTCCAGGGCTGGAAACTTAATTTTTGTTTTAAAAAATGTCATTAGTATTAGAAATCAGAATGTAGTTCCAGGGATGGAAAACTTAATTTTTGTTTTAAAAAAATTCATTAGTATTAGAAATCAGAAAACAAAGTTCCAGGGCTGGGAAGCTTAATTTTTGTTTTAAAAAAATTAATTAGTATTAGAAATCAGAAAACACAGTTCCAGGGCTGGGAAACTTAATTTTTGTTTTAAAAAATATCATTAGTATTAGAAATTAGAAAGTAGTTCCAGGGATGGAATACTTAATCTTTGTTTGAATATTGAAGTTACTAACTAAATCCAATTTTTTGTTATTTTCCTTCGTAGTGAAACATATTTTATATTTTAGAAAAAAAAACTAGTATTGATAATAGGAAAAATCAAGAAGATGGTTCCAAAGTTGGAATGTATGTGTTTGTGTACACCAAAAGTCTGTGGAGGGTATATAAGATTCGGCACAGCTGAATTCAAAGTAAATTGTATATGATTTCATAAGCTTAAATATATTATAAAATAAAATAAATATGCTTTTTCTATTGCACAACTTTCTTTCAAATATATAAAAATATTAATAAAATTTTTTCTTATTACAGCCCCTCCTCCAGCCATCACAATATTCTGGTAAGTATAATTACACAATTTACAAACCGAAAACAGCGTAATTTTATTTTATTTCTATAGCAAAACATCAAATAAATGAAACTTTATTTGACCAAAAGACAAGTAAACGGATGTTATAACAAAAAATAAATATTAAAATAATGTTTTCTTAAGTTAAATGAAATTGAATTCGCCAGAAATTTGTTTGCAATTTGCATGAAAGCGAATTAACAAAAAAAAAAGCTTTTAGATATTTCTCCTTGCTACCAATTGTATTACCAGCGCTAGATGTTTGTCGTTGTTGCTGGGAATGTGCCATGTTTCAACAAAATAATATAATTTCCTTAAAACTCCCACTGCGTACAAAGTTCAGTCACGTAGTGAAAGAAAACTATTTCTTTTTGTTTGTTTGTTTTTTACTTTTATTTTCGTAAATTATGTTTTCGTTGTTGTTGATAATATTAAAACTAAACTACAAGAGAAATTACTGTTTTCATAAAAAGTTATTTCAACTTTTGCTCTAAATTGTTATACAAAAATGTTAAAGCCGAAGTGAGAAACAGTTTTCAAAAAAATAATACGTTCTTGTGTAAATATTATATGCATTCAAATAACATTTTGTTTGCTTTTGCCAAATTAATAGTTCAGATAAAGTTGTTGAGGCATTTTTACCTTTTGCATAAACAGCAAAAGTAGTCACGTTTATTTTATAACATCTGAAGACATGAGATATAACAACTTCAAAGGTTCTCCCGCCGGCTATTGACTATTCCCCAAATTAAATAATATTGGAGTTTTTCCATGTAATATTTTGAATGACACCACCTGTTGTGTCTGTTTGAGGAAATCAAAGAGAATTTTTTTATTTTCTGACAGCTGCTCAGCACTCTCAGTGCCGGGATATGTTGATGTTTTATAAAATAAGAAGTGCTTAAAGTTACTTCATAATAAATCTAAATGATTAAATCTAAAAAGTAAGTGTAAATAAGTATTTCATTTTTATTTATATACTTCTGTTTTTTACCGAAAATATTGAATAACTTTAAAGGGACGCTAGATAAATACTGCTCCTGCTCATGCAATAAGTCTGTGTTGATATATTCGACCGGGTATATAAAAACTCATTATTTATATTTTTCATCTTATTAAAATTTACATTTTCATGGTATTTGACTTATGTAAGTAAAAAAAAAAAAATTGATTTTAATAAGGTCGCTTCCAATGCGTTGGGAGGAATATGACTGACACATCTTTCCATCACTATAAAAGCAATTCACGTATTAATATTTTATATCAGCATGCAAAAAAGGCGCAGAGATAAATTCAAAACGCTTAATCTACTGGGTCACAGTTCCTTTAAAACATTTCTGTGCCCATTTTGGAAACTATACAGGGTCACTCCGAGAAAGGCCGCAGGGGTGACATTTCACCCAAATCGTTAAAAATGGTTTTTTTTAAGTCATTTAAAGGGCAAAAGGTGATGGAGGAGGTCTTCGTCGTAAAAGGCTATAAATTAAATGTTTAAGGAATGTAGACTTAAGGAAGAGTACAATTTGTTAAATATTTACACTATTTTTTCATATAATATGTAACTTCAACGCCCACTAAAGGGGGCGGGGTTCAAAAATAGACTATATCATGTTTTCCACAGACGGAGGTACGGACATTGCTAGATCGTCTTAGACTTCATCACTGATCAATAATATATATATATCTACTTTATGAGGTCCAATTCTTTTTGGAGGATAAATAGTTACATTTCTGAAACAACCCTTGTAAAAAATTATTGGAACAGACAACCTGATCCATAGCTTTCATAATATAGTATTAAATTGATATATCTATGCCGACAAGCTTTGATTTTTTGTATGCAAAAAAATTTAAATTCTAGAGAGGACAAGCCAGGATGCTGAGAAAATGAGAATACATATTTGTGACTAAATTTTCTTGTCTTTTATAGCTCTTATCATCCTCTGTTACGTCCAATAGCCATAACCCTTAACAGTTGTCTGTACCGTTAAGTTTTTTCAAGGGCTGTTCCACAAATATGGCCATTATTCCATTTGGAATACAAACACCCAAATTTTTCATACTTAACAGCCCTGTCTTAACATGTAAACAGAGTTCTGTTAACGTACTGGGTTTGTGTCTAGGGTTAAAAATTTTGAAATTCATCTGTACACAGGTTAAGAATTGTTGCTATTGTTTTCCTTTCCAAATTAACTCATATCAAATAATAAATATTTTATACATTTTTGTTTATAGAAATTATTTAATTAAAAAATATTGCAATAATAGGCTCACCGATCAATAACAAGATTAAGCGATTATTAACAGATTAGGCAAAAACCTCGGTTAGTTAAACGAGCTATAAACTGTTTGAGGGAAAATGCTGATTAAACGAATACCCTAGTATGCACTTATTGAATACAAGAAATGTTTTTGAATAAAAATTTGTCAAATTTTGTTCAAACATTAATAACACTGTACAACAATTTCAAACTTTTTGCAAAATTACGGCTTTCTGACGATTGATCCTGGTAGAGGAGACTAAAAAAAAAATATACGTGTGTCGCCGTTTTGAAAGATCACAACGGAATTTTATTTTATAGGCTGTTGAAATTTTCCTTCTCTGGCATGTTCTTCCATCATATTGGGATATAATATTTTGTTTTCCTTACATCTGAGATGTATGGTATGTTCAGCAACTTTGTAGAAAATGTCATGGAAAATATTTTTGTACAATATATTAACCCTCTAACTCCCACGCATAATGGCATTTTGTGGCTTTATTCTAACAAATCGTAAAAAACACCCCGAAAGAGAGGAAAGGCGGGAATGAAATATTCTACAAAAATGTTGGCCATAAAATTTTAGTATATATGTCAGAACACACCAAAGCCCTAAACTTGACGCAAACACCAATAACTAATCAAATTCAGGATTGCCCATTTAGGGTTAATGTAGTTATTATTTAGAGTTAGTATAAGAAAGTCTTAGACACATTGATATTTTAGGGTTGAGAAAAAAGAACTCTTTTAATGACATTTGTGCAAAAAGAAATACTAAGTAAGTTTATTAGTTTCCGAATTATTTTCTTTTTCGCTCTTGGCAATTCAACATCATTATCGAACAATGGCCAACAAAAATCTGTTATCAGAGATAAAATGCTCTTGCCGTTTACCGTTCTTCAATAGGAAGACGAACCTGATGAAAACGTTCACCATGTTTTGAGTTCAAAAAGTGGATTTTTGTTGACATGTGAACCCCTAATTTTTCGCACTCCTCTAGCTACTATTGAAAAATTAAACTTTGTATTCCTTTAAGGTATACTTGCCGCAGACATAGCAAAAGCAGTCAAGTTTTTACAAACAGTGAGGCATTTTAATTCTTGTGTGACAATGAAAACACAAAATATGTAACATTTCCTTATTGCAATTTTGAGTGGAAAACGATGATAAAAATAATATAACCAAGAAGGCTAACACAAATTTAAAGTCATAGGGACGTATATACAAAAGTATTCAGTATTTTAATGACAAACCTTCCCGTCCGGGATGGGGTGATCTATTTACATTGTTGAACAATAACTAAATTGTCCCTAAATGGGCAATCATGAATTTGATTGTCTTTTGGCGTTTGCGTTAAGTTTTGGATTTTGGTGTGTTCTGACTTACAGGGTCCGCCAAATAATTTTTTTTGTTGAAAATGCTATAAAAAAAACTACTGAATATATTCTCAAATTTCTTTTTTTGTTTGAAAATACAATCCTTCCGGTTAATAATGGAAAATAACTTCATTCAAATGGCTGCCTCGGCTGGCCATGCAGTAGCCTACACGATCGGTCCAATTTTTAAGCACATTATCGATTGTGTGCAGCTGTATTTCACCAATGGCTTCACGAATATTGTCCTTCAAAGCGTTAATTGTCTCTGGCTTGTCAGCGTAACAACTATCTTTGACGGCACCCCACAAATAATAGTCGAATGGTGTCAAATCGCAGCTCCGAGGTGGCCAAACGACATCAGCTCTGCGGCTGATAATGCGAAAAACAGGGCGCACAAAACATCGAGTGTAGCTTCGGTTGTGTGGCACGTAGCGCCGTCCTGTTGAAACCAAATGTTGCCAATATCCTCCTCTTCAATTTTTGTGAACAAAAATTCGTTCAACATGGCCCGATAACGATCGCCATTGACTGTAACGGCCACGCCTTGCTCATTTTCGAAGAAAAATGGCCCCATTATGCCTCTGGACCAAAATTCGCACCAAACAGTGACTCGTTTTGGGTGTGTCGGCTTTTCAATGTATGCGTGCGGGTTTTCTGTGCCCCAAATGCGACAATTTTGCTTGTTTACATACCCGCCAAGATCAAAATGAGCCTCATCTGAAAAGATGATTTTTCTTGGTAAAATCGGCATCTTCGATCGCAGGCCCCATATTTCCCAGAGTTGTTCAAGCGTATGCACAACCATATTCGTTTAGCGGAAGGATAAAACTAATTATCTGTCAAATCAGACATGAGCTAAGTTTTACCATTCACGATATAAGCACTAGTTAAAAAAAAAACGTTAGATGGCGGACCCTTTATATACTAAAATTTTACGGCCAATATTTTTGTAGAACATTTCATCCCCGCCCTTCCCCTTTTTCGGGGTATGTTTTTTTACGATTTTTTAGAATAAAGCCGCAAGACGCAGTTATGAGGGGGAGTTAGAGGGTTAATATGTTTTACGAAAGTATTTGCTGTGGTATTTTCTAAAAAGTTGCTGAACACACCGCAGATGTAAGGAAAACATAGTTTTATATACAGATATGCTGCAAGAATTGCTCAGATATGGAAAATTTTAACCGCCGCTAAAATAAAATTGCGAAATGATCTGTCAAAACGCCGACACATGTATATTTTTTTTGGCCTCCTCTACAAGAATCAGTTGTCGGAACTCCGTAATTTTTTTTCGTGTTGAACAGTGTAATTTGATTAATGTGGGAAATTTAAAAACTGGTCCCATATGTTCGATCCTTTGTGATTAAATAGGACCTAATTAGCTGTCTACCAGCACTTATAACAATTTTATCAACAGGAGTCATCTTTATTGCGGCTGTAAATATAAATAATGACTTGGCATTCACACAGCAACATAATTGGCTAACAATAATCTATTATTTAAAATACAGAGTACAATATTCTTACGTGATGTTTGCCATTCGATTATCCATCCATTTTGTGGCCAATATACATGATGTATATTTAAACATTCTCCTTATCATAATTGTATACGGGTTAATGGCTTAACTTGATTAATTTCATTTCCTTTAACATGCATATTTGCTTTAGCCTTTAATATGAAAATGAACCTTATTTAGTTATTAACCACATCAAGTCAGTTTTTCAAAATAGTTTGTCCACATCTCTAGGGCTTGGTTCTTCTCTTGCGCAATCCTCCCCTTGCCTGAGTTCATCATGTAACAACACGCATTTATCAACCCTTTAGGTAAAACACTGTCAAGTCCTTGGAGCCCTGGGAAAAGGAAATATAAAAATAAATTAGATAGAAAAAAGCAAAGCATATGTACGTACGAGCATGTGCATAATATATTTATTTCATTATCATACACAATACGTGTTTTACAAGTAAAACATGTCATCTCTGTGCTTTCTTTATGGCAGCGGCTTCTTATAAGCCAAAACAAAATTTTAGATTTTACTTATACAAATGACAACATGGGATAACAGTTTAAAGAATGGTGATGGGCATAACAAACATTTTCAAAATCCTATTCGTATTTTGAAAGTCCCAAAGGAAACCACATTTTGTGTGTCTCATTCCTTTTAAAGCAGTTTAAATTTGTTCACGTTTTCTAGGAGATATTCAAAAGTATAAGTAAATGACTAAGGAATTGTAGGGAGCTTAACCAAGATGGATTACTCAAATGCTAAGGATTTTTTAGGCAGTACTACAAGAACATAATGTTTATAACAGAATTGGGAATAGCTAGCAACGAACACATACTCGTATATGTTCAAATCCAAAATTCTGTGCTATTGTGTACAATTGTCATGCCTAACATTTTGCCAAAGAATCCCCTCTTGGCTTATATTCTTTTATTTTAATCTCCATATATTTTGTGTTGCCCAGCTTTCAAGGAATTAAAAAGCAAGCAGTCAATACAATACGAGTATGAAAAGTTCTGTTTATTTCGGCATAACAAAATAAATATATGCATTTTATTTCAGCTACATGCAGCAGAGTTGCCAGTTCAAATTTCCGGTAACGAATTGAATTAAGATTTATAGGCTAATTGTTCGAAATTTTTGTTTGAAATTCAGAAAGACATGATAAATGTTCCAAGGAACAAAGGAAAGTCAACACTACTTTTTAGTTATTCAACTTACACAGCAGAGCAGAACAGCTGTTTTCGAAATACGCAACGCTTTCATCATCAGTGCTCATATGTATTGTGAGGGAAAAAAGTTCCCATAAGAAGAACTAAACCAACCATTAAAAAACAACATATTTTTTTGTAATTTCCTTAAGCAAATGATATATTTTGCTGTCAAAGAGGGTCCAAAGCGTTAAACTTGTAGCTATAAAATCACAAAAAATTATTTTTCGACCCTGCCTCCTTTATTGGGCGTTAAAGCAACATATTACATGGAAGCAAGTGTAAATATTTAAAAAATTGTATTACTTAAGCCATCATTCCTTAAAAATTAATTTTTCAATGTAGTAAGTATTTTCACGAACAATTCTATTGCTATATTAAATTAAAATAAATTAAATTTTTGTTTTTAAATCTCAGAAAGACATTATAAATATTCCAAGGCACAAAGGAAAGCCAACATCAGTTTTATTCAACTTACACAGCAGAGCAGAACAGCTGTTTTCGAAAGCCGCAATACCTTCATCATCAGTGCTCATATGTATTGTGTTTGTCACCACTTATTAGATGGTTTAGTAGAATGTAATAACAGTTCTTATTTAAACAAATTTTATTAGGAAATTGCATACGAAAACTGTATCAACCTGATGTTAATACATTTTTGTTTTAATACCCGTGTTACCGTTTGATTATTCTTTTCTTGTCCCATTTTTCTGAATTTTCTTGTTCCATTATTTTCTTCAAAACCTATTTTTCTGAATTTCTTATTCCAAATGAATGAATGAAGTTTATTATTTTAGCCACGATATTTCCCTTTCATATGGTGTTCAGACATGCATTTTTAATTGAGTCAATATTCACTAATTATACTCATACATACAAAATTCAGTCAATTTAATTAACGTATGACAACTAAAAGTAAAAAGTGTTCATATTTATGAGGACCTGAAACTCAGTTCAGATCTTTTTATACCTTCCAAAAAAGAATTGGAAAGTATATTCACTTTGTCATTCCACATGTGAAGCAGCGAAATATTCCTCTAAGACCCTATAAAGTATATATATTCTTGATCACTGATCAAATCTAAGACGATCTAGCTATGTTTGTCTGTCCATCCGTCTGTCCAAACCAAAAGAGGCAGACCCTTGAAACTTATTATAAATACATATATCTTGAAGGATGGCATAGGTCAAGTTCATAAATGGCCAAAATGGAATTAGAGGGAAAAAACTTCCCCTAAGAAAAACTAAACCAACCTCTAAATAACAACATAATTTTTAAAATTTTTGTTTGTTAATTTTGTTGGGCAAATGCAGTTTTATGTTAAAGAAAGTCGAACGTGGTTAACTTGGAGCCATAAAATAAAAAAATAGTTTTTCGGACGATATTCCAACTTTTTTATACCATCTGAGTAAGACGATTTTATTTTGGGAATCCCTCAAAATACGCGTTAGTTTCGGTAAAACCAAACCATTTTTTCATGTTTGGAAACAGGAAAAAGTCACTAGGAGCTAAATCTGGACTATAAGGAACCGAGAACCGGTGCGTTGTCTTGAAGAAAGAGCAAACGCGGCATCCATCTTGCCGATAGCTTTTTCATATGCAAATGTTCATGCAAAATGTTGAGCACACTTTCATATGATATGTTTACCATATCAAAAATCTCACGTATTTTGACTCGACGATCATTCATAACGATATCGAGGATTTTCTTAATATTTTCTTCAGTAACCACCTCTTTTGGCCTTCCTGTTGATGGTATTGTTGCAGTGCTTGTTCAGCCGCGTTTAATTTCAGCAGTCCAATATTTTACCACGTAATCTGACGGATCAAACTCACTGTAATGGTTATCGAGCTTTTCTTTTGTCTCTTTCGCTGTTTTCACTTTCAAATAATCACTTGCTGGGGTGTTTCCGAGGGCGCAGTTGGCCCATAGTGTTTTGAGAATAAAAACGGTGTCTGCGTTTCCTTCACTGGCGTTAGATATCAGAGAATGCTGGAAAATTTTTCAAGGCCAGCCGTGGAAAATCATCCGCATGTATGTTTGCAGCAGCATGGAGTCACGGTGTACACTGTGAGGGACACAAAGGCTCTTTTACGCGACATCTTTGGTGAATGAATTATTTCCCTTACAAGCGAATTTAATTGGCATCTGCATTCACCGGACTTAACCCCTGCAGAGAGGTTCCTTTGGGGTTATTTGAGAGGCAAATAAGCCTAGGATCATACAGCTATTAAAAAATTATACACGCGACGTAATCAGCAAAAAAAACACCTGAAGTTTTTTTGAAAGGTTATGTAACAATTTTTTTGGAATGTACAGAAAATTGCTTGCCACTTGCGAGATATAAATTTTATACCCTCCAAAAAAGAATACGGAGGGTATATTCCCTTTTATCATTCCATTTGTAACGCAGCGAAATATCCATCTGAGGGGAAAAAGTTCCCGTAAGAAGAACTAAACCAACCTCTACAAAACATCATAAGTTTTTAAGTTTTTTTGTAATTTTGTTAAGCAAATGATATATTTGTATGTCAAAGAAGGCCCAACGCATTTAGCTTGGAGCCATAACATAAAAAAATAATAACTTTTGGACCCCGACCCCTTTTAGTGGGCGTTATTATATGCAAAAATAATGTAAAAATTTAACAAATTGTTTTACTTAAGTCTACATTCCTTAAAAATAAAATGTTTAGGCTTTAATGACGACACTGAGAGGTAACCTGGTACTACTCTGCCCTAACCCCTCCTCCCCCTTTTTCCCCTAAATGACCCTATAAAAAAAATTAGTTTTGTATATAATTATCCCAAACATTTATTTTTAGAGTTTTATGGCAAAGGTGAAATGTCTCACCCACAGCCTTTGCCAGAGCGACCCTGACAAAATACAGTTCTAATACCCTCCAAAGAGAATTGTACCCCATAGAGTAAATATATATTCTTGATCAGTGATGAAGTCTGAGACGATCTAGCAATGCTCATACGTTCGTCTGTGAAAAACATGATGTGGGTGCCGTTGGCTGAAGTAGTAGAAGACGGGACTGTGAAGCAGAGGGTCCTGAGTTCGAGCCCGCGCTGAGTCATGACATATTGTCTTTGAATACTTCTGATCAGCATAAGTGCGTGGTTGTGTTAGTTGTTGCCACCCTTTTTCAATGATGCAGGCATAGTCACTGGTCACTGAACTTAACTGGCAGCGACTGACACTATCATGTACTAAAAACAGAGTAACAGCACCCACCTTCGTCGGCCCTGTAGCAAAAATTAGCCGGGGAAGTAAAAGGTTGAAATAGCTACAAAAGCAACTGTCTATCTTCTCATCTTCCCTAGTCTGTCCCCTCAATACTATCCCCTCGTTTTCAGTTCCAGCGCAATGCATTGCATATATAGGGGTCATCCCCTAAGTGCTGGTCCAAGATACAAAAATGATATGAAATGAGTTTATTTTGGGACCCCGCCCCCTTTAGTGGGCGTTGACGTACGATATTATATACAGAAATAGTGTAAAAATAATGAAAAATTTTTATTCCTTAAGCCTACAAGAAGCTGAGATGTTCTCTGATCTTGCAGAGGTGAAATGTCTCTCCCACGGCCCTTCCCGGAATGACTCTCAAAAAAGAGAGATTTAAAATTGGGTACAGAGAAGTCTTAAAGGAACTCTGTCCCACCCAAATTTACTTACTCAATATTTGGAGGGTATTTAAGATTCGACTCGGTCGAATATAACGTTTTTACTTGTTTATAATAAAATTAAAAATATTTGTTATCAAAATACTTCATTTAAAATAAAAAAATATTTAATGATTATATCTTAAACAAAAATTTATAATGAACTCAAACCTCTTCGTTCATTTCCGGCCTCCCTGTATTTCCCCATAAATCAATTTAGCTTAGATTGCTTTATCTCCTGGCATTATGTCTTTAGAAACTAATTTGTGAAATTGTCAAAAATCTGACTTTTATTTGCCCATCAACAACACGACCATAATGATTCCTGACCTTAACATAATGATTCCTTATTTTAGTTTCTGAAGGCTTTTACCAGTATTTTTCCTTAATTTCAATTTCGTTCATTGGTTTTGGGAAACAAAGAAGGCTGGTAGAGAGTAAAATGTCTCTATGAGTGTTGAAATCTTTTTATAATACTAAATGTTAGTTGTAAGTCTTTTGACGGGCATGTGACAGACTTTTTATCTATTTTACTAAATTTTGTAGCCTTCAGCGATAGCAACTGCCATAATGCTTAGAAACGTGTAACAATACAAAAGAAATGGTCAAATTTAATTGTGTATGCATATCGAATTGTTTGAACCATGAATTACTTTTTGATTGAGGTCTATGGGACTTTATTTTAATTTTATTTGTTGTTGTTATTTTTTATTATTTATTTTCGTTTGGTTTTATAGTAAAACTTTTATATCTTGCCAGTAAGAGCACCTTCCTCTAGTACGTGCTTTTAAAGGTAAGAAATTTTAATTTAAATCAAATTAAATATTACTTTAGCCAACTGTTGCCGAGCGAATAGAAAAAAAAAATACTTTCACGCATTTTTATATAAATAGATATAGTGAACGATTTATATTTCACTTGCATTTTTCAGCAACTGCTGTACACTTAATTGAAACTGGTGAAAGCTTTTTTTTATTGTATATATAAAAATATACTCAACAATGAAGGACATTTCAAGACTCCTTTATTGTAATAAAATTTGAATTTCTTAGAAATAAATGAAAGACAAGCAGCAATAATAATAACACTAAACGAATTACGCGTATTAAACATATTGAGGTAATTTCTTAAGACTGTTTCATATTCATAAAAGGAAGACTTTTTATAAAAAGCTAAAATTTACATTTCTAATTGAGAAAATTCTATGCTGCTTCAAAATTCAATTAGGCCCTTAGAAGCTCAGCAAATTAAGGGAACGCAACAAGAGAACTTTACAAAATTAATATGATAATTTAATTCATAGATAATATCTTTTTATGTATAAAAACGGCACCCCAAGTTTATTACGCTGTTATCTTTTGGATCGAGTGGAAACCAATCAAATCCTATGCCTTGAATTATACGCAGTACATATATAAGCCAGAATTTTTTTTATATATTTTTTTTATATTTTATTTGCTTAACAGCAAAAGCAATAACACTCATTGGCTGCCTGCTGCTGGCATTTATGTAACTTATTTATTTTAGTCGAATTTTCAATTAAAGTCTTGGAGATTATTTCTGTTTTAGTTGATAAAAGTTCTTTGTCTACTCATTGAACTCCTGCGCTGCCTATCGAACTTATATAAAGGATATTTTCAAACCTGATAGAATTCACAAGAGTCTTCACTGTCAAATGAAATATCTTACCGTGCTTGATTTTTGACATTTATGATTAAAATATTTACGCAAATTACTTTGTAAATCAAACATCCAAACGAGCAACTTTTAGTGGACTTTGTGATTTTTGTAGCACATATAATCTTTGAATCTGAAAGAGCCATTCGTCGAACTTTGAATAGATTTAATAGTATGTAACATACTTGTATTGTTACAGCTATCGACTCAAAGTGAAAAAATTTAAATTTTTGATCATAAAATTTTATTCATTATTCGTTCATTATATAGAAACAAGTAAAATCGTTATATTCGACCGGGTCGAATCTTAAATACCCTCCAAATATTAAGTAAGTAAATTTAAAATGTTTAACTTGGTGAAACAGAGTTCGTTTATATAATATCGTACGTCAACGCCCACTAAAGGGGCGGGGTTCAAAAATAGACAATATCATGTTTTCCACAGACGAACGTATGGGTATTGCTAGACCGTCTTAGACTTCATCAATAATCAAGAATATATATACTTTATGGGGTCCAATTCTCTTTGGAGGGTATTAAAACTGGAATGTGACGGGATCGCTCTAGCAAGGGCTGTGGGGAGACATTTCACCTTTGTCATAAAACTCTAAAAATAAATGTTTGGGATAATTAAAGACAAAATTGAAAAAAAAAAATTGTTTTTGATAGGGTCATTTAATAAATGGTGACAAACACAAACATGAAGAAAAATAATCAAACGGTAACACGGGTATTATAACAATAACATGTTAACATCAGCTTGATACAGTTCTCGTATTCTTTTTCACAATAAAATTTGTGTAAATAGGAACTGTTATCACACTCCACTAAGCCACCTAATAAGTGGTGACAAACACACTACACATGAGCACTGATGATGAAGGTGTTGCGGCTTTCGAAAACAGCTGTTCTGCTCTGCAGTGTAAGTTGAATAACAAAAACTGAAGTTGACTTGCGTTTGTGCCCTGGAATATTTATCATGTCTCTCTGAGATTTAAATTAAAAATTGCGAACAATTAGCCTATAGAATCTTAATTCAATTTAATCTTCATTTAAATTTGTTGTTTTATTTTGTTTTAGAAAAAAAAGTTCTTGATGAAAAACCCTTTACAAGATTTAAAAATTGTTCAAATGAATTACCCAGTAGGCATTCATTCGCATTGACTTTGTTCTCTTCTTCAGATCTTGCGGTGGAGCCATATTAGTAAAATTAAAATATTTTTAAAATATGTAACCGACATCTATGTTTCATGTCCAATTCAATATTTAGTTTAAATTGTCCTCAAGATTCTTTCTATTGATACTCGTACTCGTATGTGTATAGATAAATGAATATTATAAATTATTTCGAAAAACAAGTTATTACCAAACACATTAAAGTCCATACGGAAATATCATTTAAACGATCCATGTTAACATTAAAATCTCTCATATAAATAAAGATAACTTGTCACGTTTATGTTAATAATTAAATAATTATGAAATATGTATGTAAGTAAAAATAAACGACCATGATTTAAAACAAATTGACATGTTCAAACATCTTGTTTATTTGTCAACTTTTATCGTCAAATATAATTTAAAAGCAAAAGTTACCATCGACATGATCTTAATTGATCTAAAAGCTTAACTCTCTAAGCGGTTTAGTGTTTATTCAAGCATGTTGTGTGCGCCTACTTGCCGGATTATGATGATTTCAGTTGTGGCAGAAGAGAAACTATTCAACGACAAAATGCAAAAGAATGATAAAATATTTCAATGCAATGCGGACATGCTGACTTTTTAGTCATTCGGTTTTATTAAAACAATAATCACTTTTACTTTCTGACTTTTATTTTATGTTTAATTTTGTTAAAACCAAAATACCATTAAACATATTAAACGATCATCATTTCAATTGTAAATAAAATAGCGTGACGATTTCTTAAAAAAAAATATTTAAGCTGATGCAGCAAACAAAAGATGTACTGTTCAATGTTCAAAATGTTCTTGGATGTATATACGAATATCATTTTATTGCAGGAATTAAAACTGGAGAATTTAAGTGATAATGATTTTTAAATTTCTTGAAAGCGAACTAAAGTTAAAAACATATTTGAGCAAGCACTTGCTTGTAAAGTTACATTCACATCTAACAAATATGTACTGAAATAGAGGTAAACTATAATTTTTGGATTCATTTTTTATAAATTATGTATGAGTTTTTATTAGTCGAACTTTCTTATGTAAATTGTTAACTTTTTCAACGGGCTTAAGTTCGAATCTTGCATGACTGCAAATTATTTTTTGTTATTTTTTATTAATAAATGAATTTGTTTAAATTCTATTTATTATTTTATATTAAGATTGGAATATTAAGAATATTTTCAATAATCATCAAACCAGCAGAACGGATCAGTACTGATTTCGAGGCCGCTATCTCATCAGCGTTCGTTGTTAAATTTTTCCACTTTTGCAAGTGGTGCTAATCAGTAGGAATATCAACTATTTAACCAATGTTTTCAACGAAAATTGAATATGAGAAGTTCCCACATTCATATTTTTAAATTATTACCTTTTTGGTTAGTACGAAAATTCCCCAACCCTGACGATTAATATTCCCAACATTCCATACATCTCTTTCGCTTTTTCCAGAGCCATCGGCTGCTGATAGCTAAGGCTTTTTTGTTATTTATGCTCAAGTAATTGAATTTAGTTGTCAATTTACAATGAACAAGTGCGCGTGCCCCCGCAATGTTTTAAATTATGTATCAATTTTAATTAATTTTAGAAAAAGATTTTTAAAATAAGCATGTGTCTATTTGGTAAAACATTCGGGCAAACATACGAAATATTATAGAAATCTTTTGTTAAAAAATAGTGGTCACGCTTATTTACTCAAATATTTGACAGATTTCAACTTTTTCTTAAATGGATTTCTCTGATTTTCTTCGAAGACATCGTCTTAGGTTTCATCACGAAATATTGTGTTGAATTCTTCTAAACAGTATTAGTGCGTGGTTGTGTTAGTTGTTGCCAGCCTGTTTCAATGATGAAGGCATAGTCACTGATCACTGAACTTAATTGGCAGCGACTGACACTATCATGTACTAAAAGCAGAGTAACAGTACCCACCTTCGTCGGCCCTGTAGCAAAAAATAGCCGGCGAAGTAAAAGGTTGAAATAGCTACAAAAACAACTGTCTATCTTCTCATCTTTCCTAATCTGTGTCCCCTCAGTACTATCCCCTCGTTTTCAGTTCCGGCGCAATGCATTGCATATATAGGGGTCATCCCCTGAGTGCTGGTCCTACTCCTAAAAAAAAAAAAAAAAAAAAAAAAAAATAACAGTTTTAAGCTTTTACGACGAAACTGATAAGAAACCTGATCCTTCTCTGCCCTACCCTCTCCTTCCCCTTTGCGCCACAGCTGACCCTTTAAAAAAAGTATACACTTAATTATCCCAAACATTTATTTTTAGTGATTTATGGCAAAGGAAAAACATCTTCTCCCAGGCCCTTGCCAGAACGACCCCTACAAAATACAGTGTTAATTCCCTCCAAAAAGAATTGGACCCCATAAAGTACACATATTTTTGATCAGTGATGAAGTCTAAGACGATGTAGCAATACCCATACGTCCGTCTGTGGAAAACACGCTATGGTGTATTTTTGGACCCGGTCCCCTTTAGTGGGCGTTGAGTTACATATTATATGAAAAAATAATGTAAATATTTAATAAACTGTATTCACTAAGCCTATATTCCTTAAAAATTAAATTTATAAGTTTTTACTACGAAGGTAGTATGTTATCTGATCTTCCCCTGAACTCTGACCCAGCAGATTAAATTTTTATTTTTTTTTTATCTTGGACCAGCACTCAGGGGATGACCCCTATATATGCAATGCATTGCGCCGGAACTGAAAACGAGGGGATAGTATTGAGGAGACAGATTAGGAAAGATGAGAAGATAGGCAATTTTTTTTTTTTTTTTTTTTTTTTTTGTAACTATTTCAACTTTTTACTTCGCCGGCTAATTTTTGCTACAGGGCCGACGAAGGTAGGTGGTGCTGTTACTCTGCTTTTAGTACATGCTAGTGTCAGTCGTTGCCAATTATGTTCAGTGACCAGTAACTATGCCTTCATCATAAAAACAGGTTAAACATTTCTAACTTATCTCGGCACCTTTTTTTCATGTTGATATAAAATATTAATATGTAAATTTTTATGCTGATGGAAAAGTGTCTCAGTCGTGCTGCTCACAACACTGTTAATAATTTTTTTTCTTGTTTAGTTAAGCCAAATACCATAAAAATGTAAATTTTAATTAGAATAAAAATAGAGTTTTTATTTACTAAATATTTGGAGGGTATTTAAGATTCGACCTGGTCGAATATAACGTTTTTTTTTTGTTATAATGACAATTCCTTCGAAATCGATCTAATCCAATTGGCACTCATTTAATCTTAAATTTTTTAAAATAATTTCCATATTTCGCTAACCATTCGGATCGCATTCTCTCTATTACTTTAATATTTAATTTGAAATGAGTATCCGTCATGCCTCATCAAAATTTGTTTGTAAACCGACCGGTTTCGTCAATGTAATATCGTAAATGCTTGCTAATTATTTAACTTATAATTCATAGTTTTCACGAAAATATTTGCTAATAGTATATCATATGTACGAGTTATTTACAAATTCCAAGATAAGTTTTCTAAAATGTTTCCTTTTTCTTAATTCTAATTATGATCACATTTATTGAACGTGTTTAACGCCCCTCCCATAAGTGTTGCCCAATATAGACACTATATACGTATTACTTTTTAGGTTTAATTTTAAAGACAAATTTTGATTCATGTTGTTTTGCATGCAAATAAAATATCTCTTATATTTTGTGCCACTTATTGGTATTTCCAAAATTATCAAAATATACATTTTTACATATTAAAATAATTGAAATTTCTTCCACTTTTTGTTAAAGAAAGTGAATTTTAATGCTTGCTGCATTCAATACGTACATATCTTTCATGTTAACATACAATGAGCTATACTAAAAGGTAGCAGCACTTAAGTTCTTCATACTGTCTGTTTATTGGTGAAATATGTATATTAACAAGATAAAAGTTCACTTTAATATTATCACTATTTATTACTTAAGCTAACGAAGAATATAAAGAAGAAATAAAAATTGAAATTTTGTATGTGTCTAGTTGCGACTTTTAATCATAAAGTTTGCAAAGGGTCCGCCATCTAACTTTTTTTTCAACTAGTGCTTATTTCGTGAATGGCAAGACTTAGCTCATGTCTGATTTGACAGATAATTAGCTTTATCCTTCCGCTGAACGAATATGGTTGTGTATACGCTTGAACAACGCTTCCCTAAGTGGGCCTGTGATCGACTTACAGAATATGCCAATTTTGCCAAAAACAAATCATCTTTTCAGATGAAGCTCATTTTGATCTTGGCGGGTATGTAAACAAGCAAAATTGTCGCATTTGGGGCACAGAAAACCCGCACGCATACATTGAAAAGCCGACGCATCCAAAAGGAGTCAATGTTTGGTGCGGATTTTGGTCCAGAGGCATAATTTGGCCATTTTTCTTCGAAAATGAGCAAGAAGTGACCGTTACAGTCAATGGCGATCGTTATCGGGCCATGTTGAACGAATTTTTGTTCACAAAAATTGAAGAGGAGGATATTGGCAACATTTGGTTTCAACAGGACGGCGCTACGTGCCACACAGTCGAAGCCACACTCGATGTTTTTCGCCCTGTTTTTGAAGATCGCATTATCAGCCGCAGAGCTGATGTCGTTTGGCCACCTCGGAGCTGCGATTTGACACTATTATTTGTGGGGTGCCGTCAAAGATAAGTGTTACGCCGACAAGCCAGAAACAATTGACGCTTTAAAAGACAATATTCGTGAAGTCAGCTGCACACAATCGATAATGTGCTTAAAAATTGGACCGATCGTGTAGGCTACTGCATGGCCAGCCGAGGCAGCCATTTGAATGAAGTTATTTTCCATTATTAACCGGAAGGATTGTACTTTCAAATAAAAAACGAAATTTGCAAAAATATTCAGTAGTTTTTTTATAGCATTTAAAAAAAAAGTTATTTGGCGGACCCTGTATTTTAAATGATTTTTGCAGTTTTTGGTCAATAAAAATAAACACAAAATTATTGTTACATGGTGGTTCAGACATGCAGTTTTAATTGACTCAATATTCACTTCGTTGCCATAATTATCTTCCTGTTCACATATACAAAATTTAGTCAATTCAATTAATTTATGACAACTAAACGCATAAATTTTTCATATTCATGAGGATCCCAAGTTCAAATCTGAGATTTTTTTTCTTTAATTTTCTAATTAATAAAAAAATATAATCTCAATCATTTAACTTCAACATGGCTCTATATATTTCGTTTTTTCTCTTTTCCCACAATTTAGGTGTTAAGTCTCTACTAAATTTGTTCAGTGAAATGTTGTTTGCTCACTGAACACACTTTTTCGCAGTGCTGCATTTGTAATTTTACTCAATATCATAACAATTGCATAATTTTCAGCTGTATAATGTTACTTATTGCAATAAGCTCAATTAAGGAGTATGTCTGAACACGGTATAGGATTGAATAACTATTTCCACAAAAACTTAAAAATCTTTGTTAATGATGCGGCACACTGTTATCATGTTCTCCTTTACTCGGTAATTATTTATATCAAAATCACCTTTTCGTTATGGACAACAACTATTGAGGCTGTGACTTCCCTGCAAGGCCTTACATATGGCAGTAGGCTGTTAGAAATTTGTAATTGCTGAACAGGAAAAGGAGTTCGAATGTTTACCATTTTTCATATTATCTTGACGTGACATTTTACGGGTGCTGGTGGCTGAAGAGAGTCTAAAAAGCCGAAAATCCCAGCCATCTCTATTGTATGTGATTGTGTTGCTTATGTCGGCTTGTTTCTACGACGAAGGCATACCACTCTCCCCGCTTAGCATTTATGGCGGCGATTGACGCTATAATGAACTAAAACTGCTCATTAAAGTAGCATTCGGTACTTCTGTAGCAAAAATTTGTCGCCGTAGTAAATAACAAAATGGTTACAACAAATTCTCTATAATCTCATATTTCTTCATCTGGTGTCTCAGCACTATTCTTTCCTTTCATAATTCCGACCCAATATATTCCGTCAGTAGGCTTCATACTCTGAGAGCGCCGGTCAAAATAAAAAAAATATTGTAATAACTATGAGAAAAAAATATATAATGGTTACTGTTTGTTATTTAGTAATAACAAACAGTGACCATTAAAAAATAAGATTATTAAAAAATAAAAATATTATGTTTGCTACAATCATGTATTTGTTATGACAATCATAACATTATCATTGCAATCATAAAATATAGATTTAGTAATCCCTGCTTACTGTTTGTCATTTAGTAACAGTAATTAAGATTATCAAAAGATAAAAATATTATGTTTGCTACAATCATATATTTATTATTACAAACATAACATTGTCATTTCAATCATAATATATCGATATAGTAATCCCTGCGTGTATGTCTCACTCTACTAAAGAATTCCTATTAAAAAAAATAAGATATAATTATAAAAAAATAAAAATATTATATTTGCTATAATCATATAATTGTTATTACAAACATAACATTATTATTATTATTGCACTCATAATATATTGATTCAGTAATCCCTGCATGCGGGCCTGACTCTACTAAAAACTTCCTATTGACAGTCTAAAGCGTCTATAAAATTCGCTGCAGCCCATAACAAATTTCATTTAGTTTTGTGTGGCTTTTTAGCACGCACGTATTTGGTAATAATAACAAATTCAGTTAACGTTTATTTTTAATATCGACAATATTTTATTCATACATATTGAGGCATTCAGCTGACTTATTGTCTTTCTTTCTATTACAATTTGATGGATATTTGAACGTGTTTGTGTACAAACAAACATTTATGCACTACTCATCTACGAGTGTATGTGTGTGTGTGAACATTTCAGCACTTGTGTGCGTTCCAATATTTTTGTCTTTTTTTTGAATTGTTTGTTTTGCATACAACCGCAACGAATTGAAAATATCATCATACAATTGTTATTATTATTTTTTCTTCTTAATTTGTTAGTTTTTTTGTTAGGAAGACTCATGAGTTGAAATGTACTCTTATGCTTTTATTGCTGCAAAAATGTCACTTTTTAGTGTGCAAATATTTATTAGCAATTGCTGTCGTTGCTACCGCTACTCAACTACAAATATTCATGCTTCTGCTGCTGCTACTTTCTTAATTTAATGTTTGCTTGTAAACGCTTATTTAAATTAAGGTGTGTTAATTGATTTTGCAGATATAAAGTTATGAAAGGAATGTTGCCAAATACGCATGAGCTCATAATATGCATTAAAGACCATTTAAAATAATGCACAGACCTTGACTGCCCGCATTGGACATATTTGCGAAAAATGCAAGTACTCGCTGCTTTAATGGCACGCCCCCGTCAAGTGACTTACTTCTGTTTAAGTACTTTCTAGTTTATTTTCGTAACATGTGGTTAAAAGTCGCAGGGAATAAGCGAATGAATAAATACGTCTTCAGAAATTCAGTGGAACGAAAGCGGTTATGAAGTTCGTTATATATTTTTTTGACTTCTACTTCTTGGATGCAAGTTTCTAACTTGCCAGAAACAGAGATAATAAATTTTGCACTAGTTTTTGCTTAATTATTTCCACCTTTTGTTATATGTTACAATGAGATCACATTTTTTTATCTTGGACCAGCACTCAGGGGATGACCCCTATATATGCAATGCATTGCGCCGGAACTGAAAACGAGGGGATAGGAAAGATGAGAAGATACTCGTAGACAGTTTTTTTGTAGCTATTTTAACCTTCACTTCGCCGGCTAATTTTTGCTACAGGGCCGACGAAGGTGGGTGCTGTTACTCTGCTTTTAGTACATGATAGTGTCAGTCGCTGCCAATTATGTTCAGTGACCAGTGCTTTGTCTTCATCATTGAAACTAACGTTGTTGCCAGCCCACGCACTAATGCTGATCAGAAGAATTCAACACAATATTTCATGACAGCGCGGGCTCGAACTCAGGATCCTCCGCTTCATAGTCTCGTGTTCTACTACTTCAGCCAACAGCACCCTCCTTAAGTAAGGTTTAGTACTTCTGAATACAGAGTTCGAAAAGATGCTTTCAAAAATATTTGATACCCTCCAAAAAAGAATATGGAGAGTATATTCACTTTGTCATTCCGTTTGTAACGCAGCGAAATATCCATCTGAGACCCCATAAAGTATATATATTCTTGATCAGTGATGAAATCTAGGACGAACTGAGCATGTCCGTCCGTCCGTCTGTGGAAATCACGACTCAGTCCAAACGAAAAGAGCTAGACTCTGGAAATTTGGTATAAATATATCTTGAAGAATAGTATAGGTCAAGTTCGTAACTGGGCTAAATCAGGCATGAGAGAAAAAAGTTCCCCTAAGAAGAACTAAACCAACCTCTAAAAAAAAATAATTTTTAAAGTTTTTTTTGTAATTTTGTTGAGGAAATGATATATTTTTATGTCAAAGATGGTCCAACGCATTAAACTTGGAGTCATAAAATAAAATAAATTTTTTTTTTACCCCGCCCCCTTTAGTGGGCGTTATTATATGCAAAAATAGTGTAAAAATTTAACAAATTGTTTTACTTAAGCCTACAATCCTTAAAATTAACATTTTTAATCTATAATGACGAAGCTGAGACGTAACCTGGTACTACTCTCTCCTACCCCTCCTCCCCCTTTGCCCCTTAATGACCCCATCAAAAAAAAAAAATTTGTATATAATTATCCTAAACATCTATTTTTAGAGTTTTACGACTGCCTATTTCTGCCCTACCCCCTGCTCCCCCTTTGCCCCGTAAATGACCCTATAAAAAAAAAATAAAAAAATAAAAATTTTTATTTTGTATCTAATTATCCCAAGCATTTATTTTGAGAGTTTTATGACAAAGGTGAAATATCTCCCCAACAGCCGTTGCCAGAGCGACCCCGCCAAAATACAGTTTGAATACCCTCCAAAGAGAATTGGACCCCATAAAGTATATATACTCTTGATAAGTGATGAAGTCTAAGACGATCTAGCAATGCCCATACGTCCGTCTGTGGGAAACATGATATAGTCTATTTTTGGACCCCAGTGCAAAACAAAAATCAAACGATGAATTTTGTTGCTGCTCTTAAAGCAAGTTTTAAACACTTTTATGCAAAGTGTTAAGAAAAACTGGTTATATTCTACTTATGTTAAGTAACATACGTTTTAAAAAATATATGTTTCATTAAAGTTTGTAGGCGATATGAAGTTTGAAAGTGTACCACAAAAATATGTGTCATATTTATATGGAAGATAATTTCATTGTTTTTTTTTTTTTTGAAAATGTTTAATATATTTCAGTTAGATTTATAATTAATGTGTTTTCGATGAAAAAAACTCGACTAAATGTAATCAACTTACGGTTCTATAAATAAAATCTGCCAATTTTTCCATATATTCCAACTGCAGCTAATGGTGTTTAAACCACTTTTAATACAATTTATAAAACTTGTAATCTCTATGAATTCTGCTCATATTCTATGTAATTTGTTATATTTTGAAAAAAAAAAACATTTTTTTTATTATTAAATTCTCTTCTTACAAACTAAATAATATACATTAAAATTTTACTTAAAATCTATAAAACAAAAACACACACATTTTATTTTTAATTTGTAAACAAGTAAGTTGATTCATTCTAAATTAATATATATATTTTTTTTTTTACTTTTTTCAAATTAATTTTTGTTTATCAATTTCTTTTATATCATTTGCCCCTTTCATTGACTTGAGTCAAAAGCCTATCTAATTTGGAATGTCTCTTACATTAAATGACTGTCAGCTAAAATTACAGAAAATGTTTAGAAGAGCCTCTAGGTGGACTTTTTCGAATCTTTGGGCTTCCAGCCGCTATAGGCCAGATCAAAGTCACGACCCCAGCCTGAGTGGCCGCCAGAAGATACTACAACTTCATGGGCAGACTCTTTGCCGCCGCCACTTAACAGTTTCTTAATGCCTATAATGGAAGCCAATACTAAAGCTAATTTGGAGACAATTAAAGCTTTGCCCGCTAGCATGGCCAGAGCACCGTACGCAATGGGCACAAAGGTGCCACCCAAAAGCAAAGGTATCATTATCATAGCACCACCACCCTTCTTATCCTTTTTCTTGCGACCCTCCACCGTATTGGCTGATAAGGAGTCATCGGGACGTATGTCGGGAAATTTTATCTAGGAAAAAGTAAATAAACTAAATAATTAATTCAAAACGAATTCAGCCATAAGCGCACCTGTAGAGTGTGATGCTGCAGAAAACCGGCCAGATTCTTAAAAATCAAATTTGTCAAAACCTGTTCTTTGGCTTCCAAGGCTCTGGGCAAATTGGCTTCTAACTCTTGTTCGCTTAGCACAGGCTTGGCAGGAATTTCGGTGTCATCGGCCTTAACAAATTGTATGCCTTCCATTATTTTTAATTTCTTAGCCGACCTGAAGACCTTCTCCAAGCCCGTTAGCAGTTTCACTTTAAGGCAGATTGACAGATTTTCTGCCGAACACTGCTGATACAGCCGGTAAACCATTGATAGATCCTTCCAGACAGTTGATGGACTCGTACTAGAACTACTGCTCGCCTGGGACACTGTGGGATTGTCCGTTTCTTCAGTAACGCTGTTTGCATGTTGGTATGTGTTCGTATTGGAATTTGTGGCACTGCGTGCTGTTGCTGTTTGTAACCAACAAAATATTACGGTTATCACTGCCACATGCCACACGTATTTAAGCATATTTGTGCCCTGTATTTAGCTTCTACTCCAGCAATATTCAATTATTCACTGTTTTTTTAAATTGTTTTCTTGCTAATTTTTTTTTTGTTAACTTTAAATAATTCCTACTACAACATTTATTATATATTTATTACACTTTATAAACGGAACGTATCCTTTTTCTTTTCCACAGTTTTGTGCTAAAGGTGCTTTCACACTTCTGCCCAATCGTTGCTACAATGAAGAAATTCTTTAACTTGCTCAGCGTTTTCTTATAAACTGATCTTTTATTTTAATTGTTCGTGTTTTTTATACTAGTAAAAAATATTATATTATATCTGGCTAATTTTCATGAATTTTCTTTAAGTTTTTCTTTCAATCAAATGCGTTTTTTCGCTTTTTGCATTTTTATGTCTTCATAATTGCTTTGGAGCTTTAAACATTTTTTGTATTGTTTAACCAATAAACCCTGGTAGACGTTTTCTTCTACACCGAATTTTAATAAAATTAAAAAATTAAACAAACAAAAACAAAAAAAAAACTGCAACTAAAATCATCATCTGATAAATTAACTACTATTTGATGTTATTTAGATATCGTGCAGCAAAGCAAAAAAATAAAAGTTTGTTTTACTCTAAATCACTTTGCTAGACTGCACTGAGAGGAAAATCAGTGGTGAAAGCGTATTTATTTTCAAGTGGCAGTTTCTGATGCGCATCAAATTTGAAACTACTCAATTGGTATTCTAGTTAGATATTCGCTACGCTGCAAGAGTACTCATTTTCTTAACTGGTAATGAACAAATTGAGTTGAATTTAAATAGAGTTAAGAAACAGGTCCTTATGTGACATGGTGGCTTCCCAGGAGAGAATTTTATAAAATAATGAAGGCTGTAACAGACGTAAGTTCAGTGGTGGTAACTCTTCATTTCTTTGCAGGATAATAGGCCACACTAGCAAACATTTAGCTCGTAACAAATTACAAATATTCGGTTTTTTATCCATGCACTAATAAACGGTGGTTTTTAGAGAGCGATACAACTTTGAGTTGGCATCACTGCTTTATTTGACCACCCATTTAACAGCTGATAGTTGATTTTTGCTTAGTTTGCTTTGGCATTTCATGGATCGACTTACACGAGAGCAACGCGTGCAAATTGCGGAAATTTTTAATCAAAATAATGGTTCTGTTTGTCAAACTTATCGTGCACTTCGTCCATTTTATGGCGTACATAATCGTCCTTCAGAGCTGCTAGTTCGAACAACAATAGATCGTTTTCGGACCACATATACTATTACTGATAATGGGCATCCCGTAAGACGCCGGACAGTGCACACTGAAGAAGCTGTAGCCGCTGTACAGGAAAGCATTGAAGATGATCCTAATCAATCAATTTGTCGCCGTTCTCAGCAACTGGGGTTGTGTCCTTCCATTTTATGGAAGATTTTACGCAAAGATCTTGGCTTGAAAACTTTCACGATTCAACTTGTGCAGGAATTAAAGCCAAACAACCATCGTATGCGTGCCGATTCGACGAATGGGCTGAAGCACAAATTAATATTGATTTTGCATTTCCATTCAACATTTTATTTTCCGATGAAGCCCATTTGGAGTGATGAGAGTCCACAAGTTTTTGTCGAAACTCCATTAAATCCACAGAAAATTACTGTTTGGTGCGCTTTATGGGCTAGCGGAGTCATTAGCCCATATGTCTTCAAATACGATGATGTTCAGAATGTTGCTGTCAGTGGTGAACGGTATAGGAATATGATTCGAAGTTTTTTCGTACCTCAATTAGCTGTCATTAATCTTGCTGATAAGTGGTTCCAACCGGACGGAGCCACATGCCACACAGTGGGCGCTACAATTGATTTACTCAAAGAAACTTTTGACGAAAAAATAATTTCACGAAATGGCCCCCCCCAAGATCGTGTGTTTTAACCCCATTGGATTATTTTCTTTGGGGTTATATAAAGTCACTTGTGTACGTCGATAAACCACACACAACTGAACACCTGGAAATCAACATTCGAAGAGTTATCGGCGATATACGGCAGCAAATGCTGCGAAAAGTTTGTGAAAATTGGTGTTCCAGATTGCGCCTTGTACACCCTATACAACTGTTCTTAACTGTCATGGAAGTATACTCCCTAGGATAAATATTTTTTTCAATTGCAGCCCAACATCTAACACAACCACGCTCTAATGCTGATGAGAAAAATGCGGCATCATATTCATGACACAGTGGGGAGTCAAACTCATGATTTTAAATTTATTTTGACTTCGATTAACTATTTCAGCCAATATCGCCCTCATAAGTCGGTTAAAAACAAAATAACGTTATAGTGAACATTTACTTAAAAAAAATAATTCTGATCGCGAGTTCAAGGGGCGCTAAGTCTCGTGACTAGTGTTTAATTGTTATGAAGAATTTTTTCAGTTAAATGATAACAATTTACACTAAAAAATTAAATTTTTGGTGCAGTGGCTGGTGGCATCATCGGACTTTATTCCTTTCAAGCAGCTGCTGTTAACGTGAATGGCAGGAGCTATCAAGGCGTGCTGCGTAAATTGTAGGCGACGGTAGTTTAGCCAATTTTATTAACTCACTTGAGCATCGACGCAATGTGGGGTGTGTGTCACCGCTTTATCGTTATCGGTAGTGTTCCCATGAAATCAGGGATCTCTGTCCCGAAACACTCTCTTTTCTGCGTTCAACTTGATTTACATTACACAAATATGTCGTGGATTTGTCAGTGAACCGCACTACGCATTACAGGGAAGATTCGTTCTTTCCCCGGTCTGCCCGTATGCGAAATAAAACCCCTGTGGAGGTATTTACTGTCGTAATGGTATGGAAAAATTCTAATCGAATGTTCATGGGCACTACTTCATTTATACTACTTCTCACAAAAATTTTTTCAAAGACGTACTGCCTTCGTCCTTTACACAGATCAACTGCAATTAAAAGAAGTAAGAATATTATATTCGGCCGGGTCGAATGTTAAATAGCCTCCAAATATTTAGTTAGTAAATTTAAAATGTTTAACTTGGTGGGAAAAAGTTCCTTTAAGACATCTTTGTACCCAATTTTAAATCTCTATTTTGACAGAGTAATTGCGGGAAGGGCCATAGGGGAGACCTTTCTTTCTGCGAGATCAGAGAACATCTCAGCTTCTTATAGTCCTAAGGAATACAAATTGTTCAATATTTACACTATTTTTGCATATAATATCATCCGTCAACGCCCACTAAAGGGGGCGGGATTCCAATATATACTATATCATGTTTTCTACAGACGAATATATGGGCATTGCTAGATCGTATCAGACTTCATCACTGATCAAGAATATATATACTTTATGGGGTCCAATTCTCTTTGGAGAGTATTAATATTGTATTTTGGCGGGATCGCTCTGGCAAGGGCTGTGAGGGAGACATTTCACTTTTGTCATAAAACTCTAAAAATAAATGTATGGAATAGTTAAATGCAAAATATAAAAAATTTTTTTTTTGATAGGGTCATTTAGGGGCACAGGGGGAGGAGGGGTTAGGGCAGAGTAGTACTAGGTTATGTCTCAGCTTCGTCATTAAAGCTTAAATATTTTATTTTTAAGGAATGTAGGCTTAACTAAAACAATAGCATGTTTTTGGACCCCGGTCCCCTTTAGTGGGCGTTGACGTATGTACTTCTTAAGCCTACTAGAAGCTGAGATGTTCTCTGGTCTTGCAAAGATGAAACGTCTCTCCCACGGCCCTTCCCGCAATGAGTCTCTTAAAATATAGATTTGAAAGTGGGTACAGAGATGTCTTAAAGGAACTGTGTCCCACCAAGTTATACACTTTAAATTTACTTACTAAATATTTGGAGGATATTTAAGATTCGTCACGGTCGAATATAACGTTTTTACTTGTTAAGTTATTGTAATTGTATTGCAGTCTAATGATGGGAAAAAAAATTATATTATTTTATTCTACTTCACCGGAAATTTTTGCTACAATAGCGTCCAAGGAAGGTGCTTTAATATATTCGTTATTGCATCATAGTTTTAATTGCTTGCTGATGAAATAAAAGAGAACTGATTTCTCATACCACCCTATGCCCAACATGTCCTTAACAGAGTGGCATTATAAACTTCCTTGTTTAATTAAAAATTTTTTTAGTTAAATTTTTCTAAGCAAAAAATCTCTTAGTTTTGAACAGTGTACTTGTCTTTTCTTTCAACATTTTATAAAATATGAAAAAACCACAAACACATACAAATTAGCAGATGATTGAGCGAAAACTGCCAAACTCTATTAGTTTCACAGCATTTAAAACCTCACACCAATTTAGAGTACAAAGTAAATTAATAAACGGAGAGTAAGACCGAAAAATGTTATGGGCTTTTTATAATAATACGAAAGAAAAAAATCCTGTAAATTTCTTTTTCTGTTCATAATTATGCACTTTTTCAGTACATCTATTGTATGCGGTGTTAGTTTTTATTTTCTTTTAGCGGTTCCAATCTATTGACTTTTCATGTCTGATGCCTATACCATAAGAGATAAAAGTGGCAGCCTCTTAAAACCTAAAACATATTCATCATAATTGCGTGCTATTCAAACGTTTATCGTAATGGTTTATACCAACTTATTGTACGAAAACAATAACAATAATTATTTTAGCAAGAAATCTTATTAAAAAAATTTATATATTTTTTTAGTTAAAACGTTTGTTCTAGTTAATGTGTTAAATAAAGGCAGCAGTTTGGTTGCTGTGTATAAAATCTTATTTGTAGGTGAAATTTTAATTAGAGTAGAACCGATTGAAAATGTTGTTGCAAAAAGTTTCACTATTTATTCAAAACTTCTTTTATATGAAATAAAAGGATTTTTTTAAGACTCTTACGTAAAGAAATGACAGGCTTAATTTTGAGTTTAAAAGTCTTATTATTTTATATATATATAATAGCAATTAAAGCGTGTTGCTTTTAACATTTAGTTGGTCGTTAACGAAAATGAAAGTTAATTAATAGTTAAAAATTAAATACTCGTACGCAAACAATTGCTCTTCAAAATACTCACACTTGTAATTATCAATCAAGTAGCTGTTGGTTGCTACAACAAACAAGTGTAAAATTCAAAGCCATTTAAAACGAAAATCCATTTATGCACGTTTCTTGAGTAAATTCGCTTATATCTTCACGATCAGTTTTCTATTTCTTTTTACTTCATGCACGCGTTCAAGTAAAAAGTTCAATGTAGGAGTGTTTTTTGGGAGTGTGAAAGTGTGTGTGCGAGAGAAAGAAAGAGAGAGAGAGAACGTCGTTACAAAGAAAGTTTTAGATTTTTCGTGATTTTGGTAGCATTCTTTTAGGATCCCCTAAAAAGTAGCCGTATAAAACAAAAGAGTTAAGACACAAACCTTTGAATATTGAATACGTTCGGCACAAAAGTTTTATTTTATATGTTGCCTACAAATTTGATTTACGTTAATATTTTAAAACTGTTTGCTTTTGATATTTCATGTTGTGCCAATAAAACGTATATTCCGTAAGCTTTTTTCTTGCATATTTTACCGTATTATTCAATAATTCCGTACGGAAACAAAGCTAAATATATACTAATGCATAATAATAAAGGCTAATCCATAACAAAATATTGTTTTTATAAAATGCGTATTTGACAAAAATATTTATTTATAACTTGCAACTAAGCAAGTTATAAATTCGATTCTAAAGTTGGTAAACCTAAAGTTTTTGCTACATAAAAGTAACAAAATAAGTTGCTAATTTTGATTTTTTTGGTGAATTATGCCTATTTTATACTTCAAGAAAAATTCAATTCGTATTAACAAATCGAAATCTTTTGGGGCAAAATAATTTCTTAATTTTGATTTATTAGTTAATTAAGCCTTTGTTATAGTTCAGGAAGAAATATATTTGTTTAAAAAATAAAAATTTAAAAAATTCTATTCCAGGTCTGGAAAATCGGTATAGTTTTGTTACATAAAAATTGCGATATCACTTCCTAATTTTGTCCTTAACTAAACCTATTTTATAATATAGAAAGAATTAAGTTGGCACTAAAAACCAATAAATTTAGATATTCTATTCCAGGATTGGAGAACGGCATTTTTTTTGCCACAAAAAATAATGGAAACAGTCACTACTTTTGGTTATTTTGGTGCATTAAGCCTTTTTACGCTTAAGCAAGAATTAAATTTGTATTAAAAACCAAAAATAATTTAAAATTGTATTCCAGGGTTGGAAAATCTAAATATTTTTGAGACTTAAAAGTAGTTATATACGATAAGTTCCTAATTTTGGGGTTTTCAGTGAATTGAAAAACCAAAAATATTGAAAATTCAATTCCAGGGTTGGATAATGAAAATTTTTTGGCACGTAAAAGTAATCAAATAAGTTCCTAATTTTTATTTAATTATTTTTTTTTCATTGAATTAAACGTTTCTTATACTACAGGGAGAATTACATTCGTGTAAAAATTAGAAAAATTCAAACTTGATGCCAGGGTTGGAAAATCGAAATTTTTTGGTACTTACAAGTAACCAAATAAGTTCCTCATTTTGGTTTTTTGGTGAATAAATTTGATTTTCTGTTTTAGAACGAAAGAAGATATACATCTGTGAAGGGTATTTAAAATTCAGCATAACCGAATACCGCACTTTTACTTGTTTTTGTTAAGCAAACGACCCATTTTTATGTCAAAGAAGATCAAAAACGTAGAATTTGGAGCTAGAAAATCATAAAAATTAATTTTTAGGCCCTGCCCTCTTTAGTGGGCGTTGACGTAAAACAATAGAAATATTTAACAAATTGTATTACTTAAGCCTACATTCCTTTAATTAAATTTTTAAACTTTTATAACGAATTTGAGATGTTCTCCGATCCTCCCCTGCCCTAGCCGAAAAATCATTTCCATCGTTGAGTCCATTTCTGGATAAATGGGTACGCGAAGAAACAAAATTGTAGAATTTGTTAGTGTACTTCTTTTGACCAGAAATGGCTGATCCGGACATCAAGGACAAGTGATTTCATAAAAAAGGACATGCAGCTCATGCCACATTGAATATTATAAATGACCGATTTCATGGTCATGCCGGCCATCTCACCTATATCTGATTTGAAACTGTTAGAATTTCTCTTGTGGGGTCTTCTTCAAGCGCAGGTGCATGCGAACAACTCACAAACCACAGCCCACATAACCCATGCCATCAGTCAAATTTAGCCTGATTTATTAGCCAAAGTTTTGGAAAATAGGAAATTCTCTGAGAAGCAGTGGCGGAGATATAAACGGAGTTATATTCCACACATAATGACATCAATAGGTCTATCAAGCGAATAAAAAATGTCGATGATATCTTACACACATTTTATTTAAATTTAAGGAGAATTTAATTAAATGCTCTTTATTTGAAGGGGACCACTTTAAAGTAGACAATATAGAAATTTGTGAATAAATAAATATTTTTTGAAAAAACTTAAAATTCCTGTCTTATTTTGAACAGTCCTCGTATATGTTTTACAATTAATAAATTGTACGGGAGTTCAAAGTGTCTGCCAGATCTAAAAGATAATGAAAACGAACCGTCTATAGACGATTTTTTCAGCAACAAGCGAACAAAAATCAAGAACAAAATTACCATTGAATTGAATGTGATAAAAAAGTGGCAAAACTATAATCATAATAAAAATTAATTGCACTGTGACAGCAACAAAGAAATCAAATTGGAAATTGACTACAAATAAGAAAATTTACATAATTTATGAATGACATGCTCTATTAAAACGGAGTGCACCGGAAAAGTGTCTAAGGTAATAAATATGAAATAAATATTTGTAACATACGAGCATTACAGACGCAGTTAAAGAAATTAAAACTTTAGGGAAAATCATTGTATCTGATGCAGAAATAAGAGATCACCGATCAGCCAATTATTTGTTCCAGTTGGATATATTTGGTAGTTGCATCATAAAAACTCCTGAGATATATTAAAGGTGTTTAAATATTATGCCAACCAGACAAACTGTATTATAATTTCCAGGCAATTATAATTATTTTGTTATTAGAAGAAAAAAAAATGAGCTGCTCTAGTTTTACAATTTTTTTCTCTTAAAGTTTGCAACAATTCACATGTTTTTTAATTATAGCGTACCTGCAGAGCATGACAAAAAAGCAAAATCAACAACACATTTTTATTTTTGTTTTTCAAGTACAATCAAAATGAATGCCAACAATTTCACTGTCACTAAGAAAGCAATTTAATTCAAAACTGCATGCAACATACTTGAAATTTATTAACATTGAATTATCATTGAAACCAACTGTAACAACAATTGATGCTACCTGCTACAGCTACTTCCTTATAACATGCAACATTGCTACAAATTGTGGCAATTTCATTGAATTGAATCAAAGCCAAACACAGCAACGTTTTTATTTTTTGTTTCAAATAACCACAATATGTTGTCTAGAGCAAAGTATAGTAGAAAAAAACTATGTCAGCAGAACGAAAAGTAAAGAAAGAAAAAAAAAACCGATACAGTCATGTTATATTTGAAAGTATTAAAAGAAAAAAATCTAACTTAAAACGTTGCTGCATGTAGTTGTTAGCATCTACGAGCATATCAAATGCCAGGTACTAAAGCTCATATTTAATCAAGCAAATATAACAAGCGAACTGGGCTCCACACTTGAAATTTTTCTGATATATTCGGAATGCACCGGAACGAAATAAACTAAAAGCTGTTCCATTGCAATCTGCACTCTATTAATTTAAAATTAATCTAACCCTTTGACATAGCATCACCTAAGTTAAACTAAAAGTAATTTTAACTTCCTACCAGCCCTCAATAAAAGTTGGGAAAGTAAAATGTGTGTTTTTTCGAAAGGGAGGGTAAAAGTGCTAAAAATTCATAATTCGAAAAAAAATCGAATTGAAACATCTTAAATCTGATTTAAATACCATTAACTAGAGGTGGAAAACTGTCGATAGCATTATCGATAATATCGATTATTGTACTTTGCAATCGATAAATATTTAAAACAATTGATAGTATTTAATCACTATCGATTGTAATAGGTGAACAGTCCTACCCACAAATTGGCCTACAAAATCGTTAAATTTACTTAAAAATATTCTGCAAGGCTAGAGAAATAAATGCGGCATTCGATATCGATCGAAGTTTAAATACAACTAACACAAGAATTACCATTGATACCAAATGCCCCGATTCCACCTCTTTGTATCTTTTTGTTAAGAAATATTTTAATTCGTCGTTTAAGTGCCAATAAATGCAACCTATGAAAAACAAGAAAAACTTTGATACTATAGCGATAGTATCGTCCATATATCGCTAGTTTTTCTAAATTTTTATAGTCTGCAATCGATATATCGATATGTTTTTTTTTCAAACTATCGAAATACGTCGACAGTAACACTATCAATAATTTACCATCATTTACTATTAACTGAATATTGGTTTAATAAGGTACTTTAAATATTATTGTGGTAGCTGTAGAAAAAATACTCTTGGTAAATTTTTAATAATCTTCTTCGAAAAAGCACTTTTTGGGAAAGGTAATTTTTAAAATAGTACCTTTTTATAAACATATACTTTTATAATATGTAATTTTGGGTTAGAAAAATATTTAGAAAATATAATTTTTGATATTATTTGAAAATGGTACTTTTTGAAAAAAGTACTCGTATAAAAAAGTACTTTTAGGAATAAGTATTTACTTAAAAATATGCTTTTCGAAAAAGTTACTATTTTAAAAGGTACTTTTTGAGAAAGTACTAAAAGTAAGTCTTATAGAAAAAGTACTGTTTCACAATGGTACGTCATAAAAAAGTGCTAAAAAAGCATATACTTAAAAAGGTGATTTTCTTTTGTGAAAGGTACTTTTGCTTAGAGTGCTTAAAAAAAACTTAATGAAATAAAGTCCTTTTTGGGGAAGGAATTTTACAAAAAAATTTATTCGCTTAAAAAAGTACTTATAAAAAAGTAAGTAATAAAAAGGTGCTTTTCTAAAAGGAAAAGGTGCTTTTCTAAAAGTACTTATAAAAAAGTAAGTAATAAAAAGGTGCTTTTCTAAAAGGACTTTTTGCGAAGAGCACTTTAAAACAGCTTAATGACATGAAGTACTTTTTGGGAAAGGTATTTTATGAAAAAAGTACTCATATAAAAATGTACTTTGCTGAAAAAGTACTAACTCGAAGAGGTATTTTTCAATAAGGTAGTTTATATTTGCGTTATTTTTTTTAAGGGTACTTAAAAATGTACTCTTCAAAAAAGTACTTTTTCGAAAAAAAGCTTGTTTCTTAAAGTATATTTTTTTTAAAACGTAATTTTAGGGAAACGAAATTTAGGAAAGAGGCTGTGTTTGGAAAAAGTACTTTTTGGAACAAATTACTTACTATATTTGAAAATAAAAAGGAGCACTTGCATCAAAACGAATACATATTAGGTACTTTTTGAGAATGGTTTTTTATAAAAAGAATTACTAATATAAAAAAAGTACCTTTAAGAAAACGTATTTATTTTTAAAGGTACTTTTTCATAAATAAATTTTTTTTAAAAATACTTTTTGTGAAGAGCAATTAAAAAAGTACTTTTCAGTAAAAGTATTACTTCGAAAAATGCTTTCTTAAAAAAGATTCCTTTTTAAAATATATATTTTTGAAAGTTAATTTTAAGAAAACGCGCTTATCTAATCTACCTATTATTCGCGGTTGATTAGTTTTTTTAGTCACATTAGCTAGCAAGACTAATATGCTCATTAAAAGTAAAGTTATTAGTATCGAATTGAAATACTAATCAATCAAATAGTACGTCGCTTGTCAAATGAATTCAGGCAATATACTGCTAAAAAGGATTTATACCCCAAAAAGGGGTTTAAAGCGGAGAGAACCACTATTTTCAGGTCAACCGTATATGAAAAATGTATGTCCTATTGAAGGGAATATAGATACCCTAAAGCAATTTTTGAATGGAATGACCATCAGAAAAGAGATTGTAGAGCTGCCTGGATATAGAAAGAGATATAAGAATATGCGCTTGCCATTCCTGCACTTAATTAAACTAAACAAAAATTCTAATATAATCGTATAGTTTGTTTTTTGCTAATTTTGTATTATATAATCGCAAAAAATTTCATAAATTCGAACCACCCTAATTCAAACGTTTATTCTGTCTGTTGTCCGGTAAATTGATTGTCTTTGCAAATGGGAATTTTTTTTTCAACATTTTAAATATTCATTTTATTTTAAAGCACCATTTTATCGCTTCGTTAATTTTGGTTGAGTTTTTTTTTTTTCTTTTTATTTGATTAAACTACATTTTTTGCGCTCCGTAGCAAATAATTTTAATAAAGTTAATTATGTAGTTTTTATATCGGCATTCAAGTAGATAATTTGTTGTTTAGTTGTGATAAATTTACGCTTTGTACTTTTAATAAATAGCATTAAGTGTTAAACATTTTTTTTTGTTTTTGAAGCTCGAGCCGTGTGTACGTTATTTTGCAATTTAAATGTTATCAATTATCTTTCAATTAGTGCTCAATCCTACCATCATGAAAATAAGCTTCAGTTTAGAGTAAATATTCTCTTTTAAGGAAATGATTTGCCTACCACACTATTTCACAATTTTTCACCAGTTTAGATGACCAAAATTAATAGCTGATACTAAAATGTGGACGACGCTTTGGATGATGAGTAGAAATGCTAGCCAGTGCAATATTTTAGGGTTCCATTTGCGCCGGAAACTCAAGTTGATACCAGACATCTCAGAAATGTACAACAAAATTTAATGTACACCTTTCATACACCTTAAATACACTATAGACATTTGTCTTTCTTTCATCGTGTACACCTTCCACTTGTGTATAACTACTTATGAGCGTACTCGTGTACATCTCGTGTATATGCTTTTTTAATTTGAAACTGGTGAGTATGTATAATATTTGCAGTGTTTGCTTGTACTGCGCACAGACACATTAATATTCTGAAGTTACAAAACAAATACAATCCGCAAATGTGCATACATACATAAAGTGAATTCAACGTTTTCAATGTGTTCAATGTATACACTTGAGGTTCGATGCACAGTCCTGTACACTCTAGATTTATTTGTGTATAAAGTGAGGCATGCATACATATTTCAATGTCATGTTTTTCAATGTCGTTGATGTAAACTTGTGTGTACAGAGGATAAAATATGTACACTATTTCGAACTCTGTTTGATACAGTTCTCGTATGCAATTTCCTAATAAAATTTGTTTAAATAAGAACAGTTATCATTTCCAACTAAGTCACCTAATAAGTGGGGACAAACACAATACACATGAGCACTGATGATGAAAGCGTTGCGGCTTTCGAAAACAGCTGTTCTGCTCTGCTGTGTAAGTTGAATAACTTATCATGTTGGCTTTCGTCTGTGCCTTGGAATATTTATCATGTCTTTCTGAATTTAATAAACAGAAATTTCGAACTATCAGCCTATAAATCTTAATGGAATTTAGTATAACAATATGAATGTTCGTTAAAAAAATACTAATATGGCAGGTGTTATTAAAAAGAAAATTTATTTTGGACCTGTGCATAAGTGAAGCCACCTTATATCTGGTGATATTTATTTAATATCTATGATACAACATTTAATATTCTATAATACCAATTCAGACAATACATCGCAGTGCTAGACGAGCAGTTAAGTTAAGGCTATCGTCAGTGGTATTAGGCTTAAAAAACAATCCATTTTATGTGAAGGGTTTTTCAAAAAGAAATTTATTTTTCAATTGTGGCAACACTAATAACAATATAATTTTGTTTTAGTTTTAGTTTTTTGACGTATTTGTAGTAGATGCATTGGCAATTTGTTACAATGAATTCAATTGCACTCGAAAATTAAAATATTTAAAATCCACTATGAAAATGGTGGTTCGGTTAAAGTTACATTTCGTAAAAATCGTGATATTTTCGGACAACATAATCGTCCTCCTGAGACCTTCTGTCAACCAGCACAATTGCCGCACGTTAAGCCTTTGCATGCTTAACGTGTCACTGTATGATGCGCTATGTGGTCTAGAGGCGTGACTGGGCCGTTTTTGTTTTCGAAGATGAGGTTGGAAATGCGGTAACGGTCAATGGATCACGCTATCGCGAAATGTTAACAACACAATTTTGGCCTATTACACTGCCCTGAAAAAAAAATTTTTTTTGTCTCTCCTTTATATAAAATTATGTGGACTATATGGACTTTGATGCGCTGAGTTCAAATCCGTTTTCGGTTTTTTTCCATCAGGTCGGGATTTTTTTATAGGCGTGGCAAATTTCCCTCCCTAAATTAGTCAGGTACGGAGACATATTGCACCCTAACACAAAAACAAGATGCGTAACAAAATTTCATTTATTTTAGTCGAATATAATTTTTCTCTCTCTAGCTCGTATCGTTTTAGAATTATTCAGAAATTAATGGAAAAACATTTTTTTTCCTGCAAAATTCGTAATTTATTTTATTTTAAAAATGGAATTAAAACCACATTGAAGCAAATATTCAACATACATATCTTAAAAATAAAATAAGCTATAAACCATAATAATCGGTTAAAAAATGTGAATTTTATTGTCAATTTATTGCAAGTACCCAAAAATCTGATGACTCGTTCTCGAGTTAAGGTGAAATATGTCCCCGTACCTGACTAATTTAGGGGGAAAATTTGCCACACCCTATAAAAAAAGTCCCGACCTGGTGGAAAAAAATCGAAAACGGATTTGAGTTTAGCGCATGAAAATCCAAATAGTCCACATGGTTGTATATAAAGGAGGATTTTGCTGCTGAGCAGTGTTATTGATGACGTGGATATCACTGACATGGTAGACATTTGCCAGATATAATTTTTCATTTTTCTCTGCGTAATACAATAAGAATTTGAATCATCTTCATCTAAATTTTTTATTTAATTTTTTTTTTAGAAAACAATGTTCTTGTTGCAAAACCCTTTATATGTGAATAGTTCAATCAATAACATTATGATCACCACCATGAATAGTTTCTTATGAACAAACATTTTAAGAAGTTTATAATTTATATATACTATTGTGTGACGGCCATCTGGAAGCAGCAACAAAAGTCTTGTCGCTGCGGTTCGAACCTGACATAACGGTAAACAAGTGTTTAGTTTAACTAAAATTAAATAGAAAACATTTTCAACTGGATTTTGTTGTGATACTGTTTAAATATGATCATTTTAACTGTAACGAATGTAAATGATACATAAAAAATTGGTTCATTCTTATAAAATGGTCCGTATAATTTGAAAATATCAAAGCTTTTGTTAGAAATCTAATCCCCAGCTAATTAACAAGTTAATAATTACAGCAGCTGCTTCAAAGATTTGAAAATTATTTATAATACAGATACTTTGTATAAAAATCTATTATGTGAAACTTTCTTAAATGTTTGACATGGTTTCTTTTCATTTCTGAAATACAAAAAATAAAATAAGATAATAGTGAAGTAGGAAGAAAAAAACTAAGAAGAGCTAAATAAAAATAACACAAAAATCTATTTAACAGCTGCCACAGCCAATGATTTGGATAAAATGTAGATAAAATAACGTTTCTTTTTTTTTATATAAAAATTAAAAAAAAAATGCAAGAAGAAAATTGATTACTTACGCATTGCACACTTCAGGCCACCAGGTGAGTGTTTCACAATACTGATGAAGTTTTGGGTAAGTGGCAGGTTTTCCAATGACTGAAACACTTAAGCTGGACTTTTGTGTGTTTTAGATTTTTTTTTTTCAAATTTGTGTATGTGAGGAGTTGTTAGGCATAAAAACTACTTTCACTGTCATTATCATATGTGATGATGAAGATTATGATGCTGTTGTTTGTGTTGGATGAGGATGATGTGAAATTTTAAAAACGGTAGCATAAAGTTAATGCCGACTTTTTTTTATTATATTATTAAGGTAAATTTGTATATATGCTGGTAAGGAAAGTGGCTTAGTTTTCTTTATTGCATATATATATTTATTTTATTGCTTTTTACTAATTTTATTTAATAATATTCTAAGCTTTTATTTTAGTTTGACAAAAAAAAATTTTTTTTAACAACTGCTTTTAAATTCTTAAGTGTATTCAAATAAAACACGGTTTAATAGAACCTTGACTTTTTTCAATAAATTACTTTATTTGTTTTTGTGAATTTTTCTCTTTGTTTTTTTTTTAAGATTTTTTTTCATTCTTGTAATGAAATGCTTTCGTTATGACAAAAATTTATCAACTTAAAATTAACTATTGTTTGTTTTTTTTGCCTTTTTTCTTAAAAATTTATATAACGACGGAGTCGATTATTTATTACAGCGTATATCAATAAATAAATGTGTGAGAGTGTATGGGATTTTAGAATTTGTTATAATTTAACAAATAATACTATTAAAAAAAAAATAATAATAAAATAATAATAATAAATAAATAAATAAATTATTACAACTATTTTAAAACAAATATTGATACAATTTTTATTTTGTATTTGTGCGGCTATTGGAATGTGCTAATTAAAAGCAAAAAAGAAGAGAAAGGTCAAACAATTAGAGAGAAATAAGAAAGACAAGAGAGAAAGAGAAATAGAGAGAGAGAGAGAGCGAAGGAAATATATATATTATAGTTAAAAAGTGAAAATAAAGTAAAATAATTCAAAAGTGTATTTAAGTAAAAATAGAAAAACAGAAGAGTGTAATAAAAAAGATCACTTAAAGTATACTTTAAATGTTAGCTTTAGTAAAAACAGAGTTTAAACAAGATGATGAAGTGAGAGTAATGAGATAGAAAAATATAGCTGAGTCAGAAATGCAGAGATAGAAAGAACTTTAAATTTTTTTTTAGAAATTTATTTAAATGAAAATTAGCATTTAGATAAGAAATAGATGAATAATAGTTAGATTCTGTTAATATGAGGGAAAATCTATGGCAAGTTATGGCGTTTTGTTTGATGTAAAACAAAACTAAATTTTAAATGAAATGAAGAATTAAGTGAAATGATAGCTTAAAGGCAGAAGAATTACAGAACAGAAAAATATTATAGTGATAAAGAAAAATTAATAGCAGAGAGACAGCTAGAGAGAAAGAGAGAAAGAGAGAGAGAGAGATAGCTAGAGACAGAGAAAGAGAGATTGAAATAGAAAAGCTGGAAATAAGGATATTAAAGAAAGTAAAGGAAATAATAGTTGTGTAATAAAGCTATGGAAGTTTATAAAAAGAAATTGTTATATATAAGACTAGAATAAAACAAACAACAAAAATAAAAGACAAGAAAACGATTTTATAAAATTATTAAACAGATTTGTACAGCATTAGAGAGACAGATTAAGTAAATGTTTAGAGTAAGAAAAAGAAAAATGGAAGGTACTGAACAAGACATCAGCAACGACATAAAATAAAGAGCATACAAAAGATATAAATGAGTATTAAAAAGGATTTATGAATTAGTGAAAAATTTTTAAAATCTGTAGAAAGAAAATTACCAATAATATTGAAAGAGTAAAAAGTGTAAAGTTCAGCAACTGTAAAGTAATTAGATGGAAAAACTTAGTGACATGTAAGAGAAAGTTTTTGTAAGAAAAGAGAAATTTATGCAGATTAAAAATAAAATCTGCTCAATTTAATTTAAGAGCAAAGCTTAAAGAACAGAAAACCCCGAAGGAGTTTGGAAACTAAGATAGAAACACAAGAGAAAGTTGTATGTTTTGTTTTTATAGCAAAAGAGAAAGTAGTAGTAGATTTGAAAGTGAACTAAGTTTTGAGAAAACCTAATTTCTCTTCATTTAATTGAGTATTTTTCTAGCGTTATAGTCTGGTGCATTTACTATTTTAGATATCGATCGACTTCTAGCATATTGATTGTTATTTTGGCGCCTTAGTTGAGGCTAATGCCTCTCTGGTTTTCATTAGCTTTTATACCATTACTTAATATGTTCTATTATATAATACATAAAGACAATTATATAAATATTATATATGTATATAATGTATGTACGAGTATAAACAAATTCACACACTTATCTGTATAAAACGGTCTGTCTTATTATGTTCGGTTCTTTGCTCGTTAATGATTCGTTTTTTTTTTGTGATTTTTTGGAGATCCTTAGATCTCATTAGATTAACAATTAGTTTTAAACAGAAAAAAAACTGAGAAAAAGAAACAAAATAAAAATTAATAAATTAAATAAATAACTACAAATAAATTTAATAAATTATTTAACAAGAATAAAGTTTTTTTTATAAAGTTTTTTTTTGTTTTGTTATTTTAAGCTTAATAAAAGAAAAAGTCTCGTGTAGTGGGCTAAAGATGTGGGTATGTGCAACAACAAAATTTAGGCCACAGAGTTGACATAAAGACTCGTAAAGTTTTGCTTTTGAAACAAAACCTTAAGCTCTTTAGGCTTTAGTAAAGAATTTTAACTCTTTTGAAATAAATTTTGTTTGTCGGCTTCACAACTCTTACCCAGTTTTGTAGCTCAGGTCCTTATAAGTCGTCGTTTGTATTGGCATAAATTAATAGAACTCAAAAACAAAATTTTACTATTTTAACAGTCGTTGGGTTTTAAAGTAATTTTCTGCTTGAAATGGTATTAGTTGTAGTTAAAGTTAGAGCTTTAAAGTTAAAGTGTTGAGTGTATTTGGGCTTAGGCTTTAGGCTTTTGGCCATTATAGGCCAAATCTTGAGCATCCAAAGAACGGCCCCAACCACCATGGCCAGAACTGCCATATGAGCCCGATGAACCAACATCAGCACTATAACCACTGCCATAGGAGTCATGGCTGACCGAATGACTTGCACTGTGATTGGGATGGGCAACAACTTCGTAGGTGACATGTCTTTCTTGAGACAACAATTTCTTCAGGCCAATAACGGCGGACAGAACTAAAGCGATTTTACCGATCAACAAGGCTTTGCCGGCAATCAAGGCAATAGCACCCAACAGTAAGGGCAAGAGAGCGGCCGCCTTTAAGGCAATCAAGGCAATAATGGGTCCCAAAATTTTGGCAGCCTTTTTCTTTTTGCCACGACTTTCTTCGGGAGCATTGGGATCATCGTTGCCGAACAGAGACTCGGAGACATCTTCCAAAGCACGTCCGGTAGAGCTGACGGCTTGCACAATATCAGCACCCTTCAATTCAACTTTAATGGTGTGAGAGTTCAAGAAACCAGCAATACGATTCATGGCCAACGATTCGAAAGACTCATCGCCTGATATGGCGCGGGCAGCTTCTTGCACAGGAGCATCTGGTGAACGGACCACAGTTACGCCTTCGGTCAAGGCAAATTGCTCGCGTGCCCCTAACACTTTATCCACAAAATTGAAAAGCTTGTATTTCACACAAGACACTGAATCCTTACGCAGGCAATCACTGTATATACTATCCATAATGTCATTTTCGGTGCCTACGGCATTGCGAGCCAGACCGCGTGTTTCTTCAGCAGGTAGAGCGGCAGCAAATGAGATTAAACACACAACACTGATTGCAAAAAATTTGTGAGCCATTTTGCTTGAAATTTTGTTTATTTGATTTAATAAATTATTAAATATTTTTGGTATATAATTTTTGAAAATTCTTGCTTTTAAGTTCTTTAAATTTTCATTAAAGTCCTCGTCTCGACAACACACAACACTTTGTATTTTTTATCTATTATATATTTATTTTTAATAATTTTCTTTTTTGTTATTGTGTCAAATATAAATCGTAAATATTATGATAAGACACCACCGTTCGTTTCTGTTTTTTCTCTCTTGTGTTATTAACTACTTTTGTTTAGTTTTTGGCCGAAACGCTTGTGTTAACGTTTGAACGAATAAGGATGAAATGATACAATTTCCCCATGGTCTTTACAATTTATATACAAAAGCCTTTGACAACATAAGCAGCGAATTTTCAAGTCATAAGCTGGCTGTATGGCTTATGATTGCTGAAGCTGGTTGAAGTAAAACAATAACAACAGCAACAACAATATTAAAAAAGACTTGCTCGACAACATTTTCTTCTTTTTCATTCATATATTCATTCATTTCCAAAGCAGCCAACGCAGCCAGTCAGTCAGGCAGTCAGGCAGGCAGCCAGCCAGCCAGCGATCCAACTTAAGCCATGTTACAACTTAGCAAACAGTCGCTCGAACAAACAATCGAACATACACAAATACATGCGGAATATGAGTGCACACACATGGCATCGAACAAACGGTAGTTGTAGTAGAGCAAGTTTGTGTCTTAAGTCTTTTGTTTTGCTTAAGATAGAAACTCTTGCCGCCTCTTCTGTTTACTCCCAAATTACAATAACAAGAAAGCCAGCATGTACGTACATATAGAAAACTTTTTCCATTTATTTGTATATTTTATTAAGTTTTTGCCAAAATAAAACCAGTTTGAAATGCTCTTCTCTTTGGTTAAGTCAGTCCGCTTAGGTAAACTTGAACAAGATGAAGAAATGCTTTCGCTAAAAATTTGTTTGTTGTTTCCATTTCTGTTGTTGACGTTGTTATTGTTATTATTCATGATTCGTTGCAACAAGTTCATGTTACATTAACAACTTTCAATTGGTTGTATTTTTGTTTCTTCTTCTTCTTTTTTGGTTTTCATTGTAACTGTAATTGCTAGTCACTGTTTTTATTATTATAATTAATTTAAACGCATTAAAATATATGAAATCTCACAGCCATTTAATCTTCCTTAAATGTATATTTATATCTTTCTTTTTTTTTTTTGCAAAGCAGTTGTTTTTCTTTTCTATAGAAAAATGCATTCATTTCAAGTCCTTTTAAAGTGCTGAATGAAAACATCTAAGGAGAGATAAAAAATAATTAAGTGCTGGAAAGATTATGAAACTTCGCCTGAATAAACAAGCATGGATATCCCTAATGTAAGATTTCCAAGCATTATAATCCAGCTATTTGAACTTTGAAAATGACATTTCAAACGACTTTATTTAAGAGTTCCGATCCTTCAATATATGAAAAGCTTTAATTATTTATTAACACTATTTTACACTTTTTTGAAACATTTAAATTGGATGTTACGAACTTTTATTGATTTTTAAAAGATTTCAATCAATATCATTTCGAATTTAGTTTATTATTATGGTATTATAAATATTTTAAGGCATCATGGAAAATCAACATTGGAGAACCACGCACTTTTCGGATATCACTACACTCGAATCATCAGAGAACTCATATGTATTTTTGCTTATTCCCAATTATTAGCCGGGTTAGTTGAATACAACAAGTTTATATTAAAGAATTGTTTTACTTCCCAAAAGAAGTGCATAACACCCAGTCAAAAAGCACACTTTTTTAGTTTTTGAAAAAAAAAATCTGTGTGCAAAATAAATCAAAACTTTCAGCTGTTTGCAGGTTTGAATATTTTATACCATCAAGGATCTCGTAGCTCTACTATTTTAACAGCAAAAAAAAAATTCAGCCATTATGATATATTTTTATATCTACCTTCCAAAAAAAATTGGAGGGTATATTCACTTTGTCATTCCGTGTGTAACTCAGCGAAATATCCCATAAAGTATATATATATTCTTGATTAGTGATGCATTCTAAGACTATATGTTCGTCCGTTCGTCCGTCCGTCTGTCATCCCAAACGGAAGGAGTCAGACCATTGAAGCTTGGTACAAATATATTTTAAAAGATAACACAGGTCAAGTTTGTAAATGGGCTGGATCGGGCCAGAGGGCAAAAAGTTCCCCTAAGAAAAACTAAACTAACCTCTAAAACACAACGTAATTTTTAAAGTTTTTTGTAAAGCAAATAATATATTTTTATGTCAAAGAAATTCCAAAACTTGGAGTCATAAAGTCATAAAAATCAATTTTTTAACCACGCCTCATTTAGTGGGCCTTTGTGTAAGATATTATATGCAAAAATAGTGTAGAAATCTAGCAAATTGTATTCCATAAGCCTACAATCCTTAAAAATTTAATATATAAGTTTTTACAACGAAGGTAATATGTTCTCTGATCTTCCCCTACCATACCCCTCCACACCCCTTTGCATGAAAAATGGCCTTATCACAAAAAACTTTTCTACACTTACTACCCAAAAATTCAGTTTTTAAATTTTTACGATTTAGATGAAATGTCTCCCTCACAGCCTTTCACGGAGTGACACTGTTTAGAGTTTTCAAATTAGGCACCCAAATGTTTTAAAGGAACTGTGACCCATCAGGTTAAACATTTTTAACTTCTTGTAATATTAATCAAGCTAGTGGTCGTTGTTTTATAAAATTTAAGTTCTTATAATTTGTATTCAATATTTCGTTAACGGTTTGTTAACATCTTCACGAAATAAAAATTAATCATACCACAATCTTGATTAATACTAAAATAAATTTTTTTTATGGCTCCAAGTTTAACGCGTTGGACCGTATTTGACATAAAAATAGATCATTTGCTTAACAAAATAACTAAAAAACTTTAAAAATTATGTTGTTTTTTCTGGGTTGGTTTAGTTCTTCTTAGGGGAACTTTTTTCCCTCTTGCCCGATTTAGCCCATCTTTGAACTTAAACCTGTGCTATCCCTCAAGATATATTTATAACAAATTTCAAGCATCTAACTCTTTTCGTTTGGACTGAATCCTGATTTCCACAGACGGACGGACGGACATGCTCAAGATCGTCTTAGAATTCATCACTGATCAAGAATATATATATTTTATAGGGTATCAGATGGATGTTTCGCTGTGTAACAAACCCTCTTTTGGAGTGTATACAAAATTCAAAATATTCCACTCTTAATAAAAAATAACTTGAGTTTAATAAAAATTCATAAAGAAGAATAATTTCGATATTCAGATTTGAACTTGAGTCCAATAAAGGAATTCTTATCTTAGTAGCAAAATAAATAAGTTCGACAAATAAAAACATTGTAAATATTTAACAAATTGTATTACTTAAGCCTACATTCTTTGATAAGTAAATTTTTTAAGATTTCATGACGAAGGTAATATGTTCTCTGATATTTTCCTGTCCTACCCCTCCACTCACCTTTGCACCTAAATGACCCTAACAAAAATTGATTTATTTCTACATTTAATTACCCCAAAAATTTAATTTTGACGTTTTAACGACAAAGGTACGATATTTACCCCACGGCCTTTCTCGCAGTGACACTGTCAAGATAGACTATTAAAATTGGGCACAGAAATATCTTAAAGGAACTCTGACCCAACAGGCTAAATATCTTAACTTATCTCAGTCAATTTTTCGCACCTAAATATGAAATACTAATACGTAAATTAATTTTATGCTGATGGGAAGGTGTCTCAGTTATGCTCCTCCCAACACATTGGAATCGGCCGGACTAAAATATATATATTTTTTTGTTTGGTCGAATATAACGTTCTTGCTTGTTTTATTATAATCTGATAGTAAATTTCATAACATTTATGGCATTTTCGTACTTTTTCCAATAGAAGTGGTGGCCTGAGTACGGCCTTCCAATGCATCCTAGTGCTCGCACTTCACCGTAGCGGCAGCTCCTTGCTCATTTGGGAACAAAAAAAAATAAATAGTTGATATTCTTACTAACTAGCAACACTTTTTTTTTTTTTTTTAACAGGCTGCACACTTGCACTAGTAGATACCTTTGTGTTACCCGAAAATATCACAAACACCCAAGGTCCTTGGTGGGAATCGAACCCACGACCTCTGTACTAATAGGCTAGCATCGCTACCAATCAGCCACAGCGGCACCCAACTAGCACCACTTGCAAAAGTGGAAAAATTGAACAAAGAACGCTGATGAGATGGCGTAGCGGCCTCGAAATCAGTACTGATCCGTTCTGCTGGTTTGATGATTATTAAAAATATTCTTAATATTCCAATCCTAATATAAAAAATAATAAATAGAATTTGAACAAATTCATTTATTAATAAAATAATAAAAAATCATTTGCAGTCATGCAGATTCGAACTTAAACCCATTAAAAAAATTAACAAAAAAAAAAGGTTGGATGATGCCGACAAACTAAAAAACGCACCCAACATTCAATTTTTATAAATCTATTAGTAATTCCTTAACGAGTTTTAAGTACTGAAAATAATTTTTGTTGTTTTTAGTAGGACTTGCAATCAGGGGATGTCCCTACATATGCCGTGCATGATGGTACGGGAACTGTGAAAGAAGGGAATCGTGTTGAGACGACAGAAAAAGAAAGCTGAAAAATAGAAAATTTATTGTAGTAACTTTACACTTTACTTCGCTGACGAATTTCTGTTACAATACCATTGAAGGAAGGTGCTGTAATATAAGAGTACATGGAAGTGTTAATCGCTCTCCGTAATGCTGAGCAATCAGTGCAACTCTTATGTCATTGAAACACAACTTGACAGTAACTAACACAATCATGTGCTAATAAAGAGCTGAAAATGGAGATACTATATTCATGACTGCGTGCGGAGGCGAACCCAGCATCTTAGGTTTCGTAGTCTTAGTCTTAACTACTTCATGTAACAGACCCGTAAAGTAAATGAAGCACTCTATAAACTTCGCATGTCATATAGTTTTCAAAATAATTTTTGGAAAGGTTGACCTGACACTAAACGATTCATTGCATTGTCAACATCGTTTAATATTCTTTTCATATTCTCAGTTCAGCCAAATCATATCAGTAGTTCTTATGAAATTCAGTAAATAATAACAGCTTTGAGAGCTCTTTGTGAGACGTGATTTTCTGCGCTGTTCACTAGTGTTTCTTTCTGTTAGTTCTTCCAATTTCACCAACTGACTCCCAAGGCCTTTCGCCTAATTCCAATGCGACAGGCATTTTTCCACACTACTTTTATAAACCATGTGGCTGTGTCTCAGTCCTTACTGTTTATCCTCTTTTTTTTTTTATCTTGGACCAGCACTCAGGGGATGACCCCTATATATGCAAAGCATTGCGCCGGAACTGAAAACGAGGGGATAGTATTGAGGGGACAGATTAGGAAAGATGAGAAGATAGACAGTTTTTTTAGCTATTTCAACCTTTACTTCGCAGTACGAATGATTGCGGTAAGCATAATTTCATTTAGAAGTTCGTTTTTTTATGCTGAAATCATTTAAGTATTTATGCACTTGTAAGCTATCCCTTTTACTTTTCATATAAATTTTTTTTTAGTTTCATGCAAAAATTTTTTTTTTATTCGTGGAGTATCTAAAGAAATACAATTCATGTGCCTGTTTTCTTATTTTGCTGTTCCTGAATTTCTCATTATTGTTATTATTATTATTTTTCGTTTTCTTCGCTCAAAAATTTTAGCTCTTGAAGGGGTGCCGTTTTTCGATGATTTATTTTTCTGGGTCATATTTAATGATGTTTTGAGTTGTTCCTAAACACTTATTGTTTCATGTTTTGTATTTTTAATCTTAGCAGCTGGTATTGTCGGCTTTTTATGTGTGTAATAATTTCTCATAACACATTATTGTTTTCTCCTTTATAATGCGGGCTCATGACTTGCGTGTGTGTGTGTGTTTGTGTTAAAAACAATACACTGCATTCTGTGAAATTCTATGCAGTGAAAAAGCGCATAAATTTACACTTTAATTCGAAGAGACACAGTATGTAGGCAGTTTCCAAAAACACTGCAATCGATGTTGAAAATTTCATTAAAATTTTGGCGCCCAGGTGGACAAATGCTAAATAATTCATGTAAGCTGCCATACAAAGTGTTTAGAAATTATTATTTACAAAGGAAACTGTTGGCAACGATTTCTACGAAACTTTCTGCTATTAAATTTGATAATAATTTTCACACCACCCAAAGCGAAAAATATTGTGATGTTGTCCGTGGCTGTGACAGTGTCTTTGCGATTAAATTTTTGATTTAAATCATGAATGCAAATTTCTGTCGTACTTCATAGACTATATTACTCCTTGGAAACTAGTCCAAATATTTGAATTGTAAGAATTTGTGCGGTACATTTAAATTTTTATTAAGAGTGCAGAATTTGGAATGTTTTAAGTGCAGAATTTGGAATGTTTTAATAATCAGGCTATCCGAACAGATTAATTATCTAAAAAAAAACTAAAATATTTCTATGTAGTAAGAATTATAACGAACATTTTATATTGGTACGAGTATATTAAATTGAATTAAGATTCTATAGGCTAATTGTTCGAAATTTTAATTTAAATCTCAGAAAGACATGATAAATATTCCAAGGCACAAAGGCAAGTCAACGTCAGTTTTTGTTATTCAACTTACACAGCAGAGCAGAACAGCTGTTTTCGAAAGACGCAACCCTTTCATCATCAGTGCTCATGTGTATTGTGTTTGTCACCACTTATTAGGTGGCTTAGTTGAATGTGATAACAGTTCCTATTTACACAAATTTTATTGTGAAAAAGGATACGAGAACTGTAGCAACCTGATGTTAACATATTTCTTTTTGGCTGATTTTTATTTGGGTAAACAAGATGCAGAAAACGTTAAAGCCTCTCGAAGTGGGTATCAAAGAACTTAGTAAAGACTCTGCTACTTTAATTGAAGTTGAGAGAAATATTAAGTTTTTGGTTATTAATGTAACAAAAGATAATGAAACTATTGTCAACGATTTAATTAAAAATCTAAGGATTAGATTCAAAGAGAGGCCCTTATTTTATACCTCCACTCAGGCATGTTTCCCTCTAGCAATGCATTCTGGAAATACAATAGAACAGAACACCGGAAATTAAGGATTTCGAAAATTAATTTCTTTGCAGAGCAAAGCAATCTTTTAACTGAATGAAACCAAACAACTAAAAGTGTTAAAAATATAAAAAAAATAAATATTAAAACTCTAAAGGCCTTACTGAAAGCCCAGAAAAAGAACTGAGAAATTAGAGCTGTCTTCGATTTCCCCAACATCTTTGATAAGAGTCGCTTAAATTCTGCACACAAATTATTTTTATAAAAGATTATTTTATAAGATCTTTTTAAACTATTGAATTAACAAATAAAATGATGCCACAGTTGACTTTTTTAATTGATACATAATATGTCATATGTAATACAAATTTATAAATGCTTTTGTGTTTGTTCGTTCTAGTTCAAGAATTAGGGTGTGAGAAGTTAAATTTCGAAATTTATAATGCTAGACACAAACCAATAACGTTAACAGAGCTCCGTTTACTTATTAATATAGCGCTGTTAGGAATGAAAAATCTGAGTGTTTGTATTGCAAATGAAATAACGATCTGTAACAAGCCTTGAAAAAAATCGGAACGGAACCGACAACCAGATCCATAAATTTCATAATATATTAATACTTTGGTATCGCTATGCCGATAAGTTTTCATTTATTGTATACAAAAATTTTGAAATTCTAGAGAGGATAAGCCTGGATCCTGGGAAAAGCGAAATATATGGATAACTCAATTTTATTTTATGTTGTAGCTCATATGAAGCAAGAATTGCTATTATGATTTTCTTATTTTTACTAAATAATTTTTATTTATTGAAATTACTTAATTTTTAAAAGACTTTATTAATCTATTAACCGATCAATAGCAAACTGTGCTGTTTAAAATCAGCTGTACGCCAGACTAACGCTTCCATATTATGGAAACTTGCTTTGAAAGAAATTAGTCCCTTCGTGAGTACGTCGTGCATATGTTGTACTCCTTTTAATGGGATCGTGATAAGTCACTGGGTTATCCCGACAAAGCAGCAAATCCTTAAGCAAAGGTATGCCATCTATCAAATCAACATTGTTGCCATACTAGCAGATTTGTTGAAAAAATTTAATCGATTGAACCATATGAATCCCAGCCAGAGCAGACATAAGCCTGCAACTATATACAAAAAAATTAGTGCCATAAGATAATCTATCGCATTATAATAATAACAAAAATTTCATTACATCATGTATTTTATTAGTCGAATTGAAAATCATTTAACGGGCTCTAAGTTCAAATCTGCGATCTGCAAATTATTTTTCATAAATTTGGCCAAATTCATATTTTTATCAAGAGTGGAATATATATCAAATATCTATTTTATTTACAAGCCTTAGGCCACTTTTTTATAAAACATATTGTGATTATTGCTCTAAACAAGATATCCAGATTATAACGAAATATTATAAAATAAAATAATTCAATTTCGTTAATTAAAAAGGAACCTTAATAAAACAGATATTTAAAAATCTACAGATCGAAAAATCAGCAATTAAATTATGGAATATTTTTTTACCCTTCAAAAAAGAATTGGAATGTATATTCACTTGGTCATTCCCCGTGCAACGCAGCGAAAAATCCCTCTAAGACCCCCATAAATTATATATGTACTTGATCAGTGATGATATCTAAGGCGATCTATACATGTCTGTCCGTGCTTCTGCGGAAATCATGATTCAGTGCGAAAGAAAAGAGCCAGACCCTTGAAATTTGCTATAAACATATACTGAGAGATAAAGTTCAAGTTCGTAAATGGTCTGAATCGGGCCAGAGGGAAAAAAGTTCCCATAAGAAGAACTAAACCAACCATTAAAAAAACAAAATTTTTTTTGTAATTTCGTTAATCAAATTATATATTTTGGTGTCAAAGAGGGTCCAAAGCGTTAAACTTGTAGCTATAAAATCATAAAAAATTATTTTTGGACCCTGCCTCCTTTATTGGGCGTTGAAGCAACATATTACACGGAAGCAAGTGTAAATATTTAAAAAATTGTATTCCTTAAGCCTACATTCCTTAAAAATTAATTTTTCAATGTAATAAGTATTTTCACGTACATTTCTATTGCTATATTAAATTAAATTAAGATTCATAGGCAAATTGTTCGAATTTTTGTTTTTAAATCTCAGAAAGACATGAAAAATATTCCAAGGCACAAAGGAAAGTCAACATCAGTTTTATTCAACTTACACAGCAGAGCAGAACAGCTGTTTTCGAAAGCCGCAACACCTTCATCATCAGTGCTCATGTGTATTGTGTTTATCACCACTTATTAGGTGGCTTAGTTGAATGTGATAACCGTTCTTATTTAAACAAATTCTATTAGGAAATATAATCCGAGAACTGTATCAACCTGATGTTAACATTTTATTGTTTTAATACCCGTGTTACCATTATTCTTTTTCACAATAAAATTTGTGTAAATAGGAATTGTTATCACATTCAACTAATCCACCTAATAAGTGGTGATAAACACAATACACATGAGCACTGATGATGAAGGTGTTGCGGCTTTCGAAAACAGCTGTTCTGCTCTGCTGTATAAGTTGAATAACAAAAACTGATGTTGACTTTCCTTTGTGCATTGGAATATTTATCATGTCTTTCTGAGATTTAAAAACAAAAATTCGAAGATGGAGCTGAGACGTAACTTGATCTTCCTCTGACCTACCCACCTCTTTCCCTTTGCCCCCTTTGGATCCCATAAAGTATACTCGTATATATTCTTGACCAGTGATAAGGTTTAAGACTATATAGCAAGGCACATCCGTCCGGCTGTGTGAATATTTAACAAATTGTATTTATTAAAAATTTTATTTATAGGGTTTTACGACGAAGATAATATGTTGTCTGATCTTCCCCTCCACCCCCTTTTCACCGTTAAAGGATTTTGTGAAAAAAAAACTTGTTGTCTACACTTAACTAGACCAAACATTTATTTTTTAAGTTTTTATGATTTAGGTGAGACCCACGGCCTTTCTCGGAGTGATCCGGTATAGAGTTTTAAAGTTGGGCACAGAAATGTCTTAAAGAAATGTCTTAACCCAGCAGGTTAAACAATTTTAATTTATTTACTTAAATATTTAAAGGGTATTTAAGATTCGACCCGGTCGAATATAACGTTTTAATTTCTTTTTCACCTCTCATTTAACTAATGAAAATATCAGACACGAATAATGTGTGAATAGAGCTGTCAATCTCGTCTTGTACGGATATTTTGAAACATGTGTATGACATTTAATAACTCGTATCCACACGTAGATGCGTACATATTTCCAATATATTTCCAAAACTGTATTCATTCATAAAGAAAACATTCGAAATAAGCGGTTAAATAACAAAGAGCCACTTCTATCATGAAAAAAAAGAAAGAAAGAGTGTTTTTAGTATCACAAAAATATATTCCATACGATATCAATTATTGTTTCCATTGTGGCTGTTGTAGTGATGTTGAAAGCATTATCGAAATTAGACTGGCCTATTTTTGTATAACGCAAATTCGAATGTATAATTATAATTTGAAACATTAATTTTTCTCTCTTGTCTGGGCACAATCAGTTAACAGAATCAATTTTATAAATTTTACTTCCAGCATTAATATTGAAATTTAAAATTTTTCCAATTTTTGTTTTTTTTTTTGTTTTGTTTTTAAATGTCTTTAATTTACCGTTGACCGGTTTCTGAAATTTCTTACCAACTTTTTTTGTTTATTATTATTACCATTATTATTTTTCTTTCATTTCCAACTTATTATGTGAATGATCATCAGCCGCATGTATGCGTTGCCATGATCATAGTCATCGGTTTTTGTCTCATGATCTTCTGCTGTAGCTGTTGTTTACAATAAACAGATGCTACAATCTCGTTGAACACGCATCTTGTAAAGAGAAATATTTAAAAAGTATATAATATTTATATATACAATAAAGCAAACTGCCAAGTAACGAAAGTGATAGCATTTAGTTAAATATGTAACTTTCCCTTTTTATTGAAATTCAAATCTGAAAATGAATGTACAGATACGAATATACAAACAGTCCAATGAACAAAAATCAATAAGATATAAACAACAACAAAACTTACTACCAAAAAAAAAAAATGTCATCATCATAATGATGGGTATTTTTGATTAAAACTACATAAATATTCGTACTCAATACAACTTCTTAAATACTTAATTTATAACTGGTTGTCTAGATGCAACAACAATAATAAAAGCTTCTCTATTGATACGAGTCTGTAACGAAATTTAAATAATTTTCTTTAGATTTTATCCGAAATATTTATAAAGTTTCTGTTAACTTAAGGCTGGAAAAGAAAGGCATGAAAGAGCATAAAGACCTACGAAAAGATTAACTCTTCCGCTCTAGTAAATATTTCGCAATTCATCTCATTCAAAACAAAATAAATCTGTTCGCATGGCTTTCTACATAACTTTTGCGCTTCAGCTGAATTTCGCCAAAAAAATATATGTTAATGTGCTTAAGTAACAAGACATAGTCACGTCGTAAACAATCTCTAAAAGGCATGTAGTGAGAAGTTTAACGAGCATTTTATATAGCTATATTAAATTGAATTAAGATTCTATAGGCTAATTGTTCGAAATTTTTAATTTTAAATCTCAGAAAGACATGATAAATATTCCAAGGCACAAATGCAAATCAACATCAGTTTTTGTTATTCAACTTACACAGCAGAGCAGAACAGCTGTTTTCGAAAGACGCAACCCTTTCATCATCAGTGCTCATGTGTATTGTGTTTGTCACCACTTATTAGGTGGCTTAGTTGAATGTGATAACAGTTCCTATTGACACAAATTTCATTGTGAAAAAGGATACGAGAACTGTATCAACCTGATGTTAACATGTTATTGTTATAATACCCGTGTTACCGTTTGATTATTTTTCTTCATGTTCCATTTTTCTGAATTTTTTTGTTCCATCATACCTAAGGCTTTTTACACATCGTAATGTATAAATATAATGAACATAGTACATTCGTCGAATCCAATATTTTGATACACTTTGACCTAACCCTAAGCCATGTCCAATAATGTAGATATCGTTAATCTTGTGATGTGATTTTATAAATAACATGTTTTAAGAGCAAATTCTGTTTAAGGATATTAGTGACTTCTATAATTTAAGCCAATAGCGTTGGCCTTTGTCAGACATACGAAGGCGGACTTAAGTAGGAAAAAAATATTTGTTTTCAAAAACCAATTACTTCTCAACATAGTCGCCTTTTAGCTCAATACATTTAGTAGGACGATATTCCAACTTTTTTATAGCATCTGAATAATACGATTTTGGGAACCCATCAAAATAAGCGTTAGTTTCGGTAATCACTTCTTCGTTTGAGATGAATCTTTTTCCTGCGAGCCATTTCTTCAAGTTTGGAAACAGCAAAAAGTCACTAGGAGCTAAATCTGGACTATAAGGTGGATGATCAACCAATTCGAAGTGTATTTCACGTAATTTTAGCATCGTTTGTAATGCTGTGTGAACCGGTGCGTTGTCTTGAAGAAAGAACACTTTTTTCTTCTTTAAATGTGGTCGTTTTTTCTTGGTTGCATCAATGAATTGATCCAATAATGCACGATAATACTTTCCTGTGATTGTGGATCCTTTTTCAAGAGCAATATTCCGTGTGCATCCCAAAATGCAGTGTCCATAACCATGCCAACCGATTTCACTGTCTTCGCCTTCTTCGAAGCACTTGCACCAGCTTCCACCCATTGTTTCGATTGATTTTTGGTTTCAGGTGTGTAGTGGTGGACCCACGTTTCATTAGCAGTTATTAATCGACGATCATGTCCAAACACCGCTGTGAAGTGGTCTGTCGAACTCGTTTTTGTTCGACACTGAGCAAACGCGGCACTCATCTTGCCGATAGCTTTTTCATATGCAAATGTTCATACAAAATGTTGAACACACGTTCATATGTTTACCATTTCAAAAATCTCCCGTAACTTGATTCGGCGTTCCTTCATAACGATATCGAGGATTTTCTTGATATTTTCTTCAGTAGCCACCTCTCTTTGGCCTTCCTGTTGATGGTATTGTTGCAGTGCTTGTTCGGCCGCGTTTAAATTCAGCAATCCAATATTTTACCATGTAATCTGACGGAGCAGACTCACCGTAATGTTTATCGTACTTTTCTTTTGTCTCTTTCGCCGTTTTCCCTTTCAAATAATGCTGTTTAATCACTGCATGAAATTCAGTTTTTTCCATTTTTAAAGAAACACAAAAGTTGCTTACGGCAAAACGACAACAACAAATAAACTAATCGATGAATTTGGGTGAAATTTTAACAGCTGACGTTCGACAGATCACAATTTCTATAAAAAAAAGTTTTCGTGTTTGAGCTGCCATCTAGCGCTAGGTAGCTTCAATATCAATCTGCCCTCGTATATCCTTTTGTTATGCGACAAGTCTGTTAGGAAAAAGCTAAAAGAATTTTTAATTCATGCGGCTGCTTGTAAAATAGAAAATTAAGTCTAAAAAAAAATTGATATAACATGTCCAGTCTTCATTCGGACTTCACTATAGAATCATATAGAATCATAATAGTTGACATATTAGTTCACTAGCTGTTCGCCAAAGCGGAAAATACCTTCCGTTATTTCACTGCTGTAATGCAAACAAACAACTGGTAATAATAATGGATCTGCTAAATTATTAAGTGGATTTCTCTTGAAAATTGACGCCAAAATTTATTAAGAGTGCTCAGTGCTTTATATACCCTCTAATAAAGAATTGGTGGATACTCGTATATTCATTATATATATTTTCATAATCACTGATGAAATATAAGACGATATAGCCATGTCCGTCTGTAGAAATCACTATATAATAAGTATATAGTAATGAAATAAAAATATTTCTGACTTTATTTTTCATTAGTTTCTTATACCGTTTACTTCTTTTACCCTTTTTTTCTAATGACCTATATTTATATATTTTCAGGTAAGTTGACACGATTGCCCAACAGAAGAAAAATAATAAAAAATAAATTAATTAATGACTGTAGTGTTCGGTAAGTTACAAGGCATTACACGAACAAACTGTTGCCAGTTTTTAAATGTGTATTTTTAAGTTATATATTTTAGCTAAAAATATTTATAAGTAAATAATTAAAAATATATAGTACTTAAAGAAGAGAATCTTATAGAATAGTATCTCTTTTAAAAATATAATCTATTGAATCAATATTGGATACCATTTTCTTCCTTTTGTAAAAAGGTTATTTTTTAGGGATTCGTATTTAATTTAATAATAACTACAGATATTAATCCAATATCTTAAATGGAACTAATTCTTAAAAGGTACTTTTTCATAAAAGGTCGTTATTCCCAAAATCAGATGTTATACAAAACTAATTTTCCTCCAAACAAAGCTTTACCTTAAAAAGCATTTTTTGTTACAGGGAAACTATTATCCAAAAGTAATTTCATTCAAAAGACACTAGTTTTAAAAAAAAAGTACGATTTCGTAGCTATTTCTTAAAAAATTCAATTTCCTAAAAGGTACTCTCTTTTACACCTTAGGTTTTCTTAAAAACTTCTTTCCTTAAAAAGGAATTTTCTTAACCGCTACTTGTTCTTGAAAGGTAATTTTTATAAATAATTTTTCTTAAAATGTACTTTTTCTAAAAAGGTACTATTTCCAAAAAGGTACTTGTTCGGAAAAGTTACTTATTCTGAGCAAGTACTTTTCCCTAAAAGAAACTACGTCTTAAAAATGCTTTCTCTTAAATGTACCTTCTCTTAAAATATAAAATAAAACTATAAATAAATATACTTTTTATTAAAATGTAGTTTTTCTTAGATGGTAATTGTTCTGAAAAGATACTTTTTCCTAAAAGTTACTTTTTCTTAAAACATATTTTTTTTCTTAAAAGATACCTTTTCTGGAAAATTTATCCTAATAAGAACTATAGGATCCGCCAAATAACTTCTTTTTTTTTGAAAATGCTATAAAAAAAACTACTGAATATTTTCTCAAATATCATTTTTTTATTTGAAAGTACCATTCTTCCGGTTAATAATGGAAAATAATTACTTTCAAATGGCTGCATGGCCCGATAACGATCGCCATTGACTGTAACGACCACTCCTTGCTCATTTTCGAAGAAAAATGGCCCAATTGTGCCTCTGGACCAAAATCCGCACCAAACAGTGACTCGTTTTGGGTGCGTTGGCTTTTCAATGTATGCGTGCGGTTTTCTGTGCCCCAAATGCGACAATTTTGCTTGTTTACATACCCGCCAAGATCAAAATGAGCTTCATCTGAAAAGGTGATTTTTTTTTTTTTGGCAATATCGGCATCTTCTGTAAGTCGATCGCAGGCCCACTTAGCGAAGGGTTGTTCAAGCGTATACGCAACCATATTCGTTCAGCGGAAGGATACAACTAATTATCTGTCAAATCAGACATGAGCTAAGTGTTACCATTCACGAAATAAGCTCTAGTTGAAAAAAAACGTTACATTGCGGACCCTATATATTTCTTAAAAAATTATTTTTAATGAAATGTATTTTTTCTTAAAATGTAATATTTCTTACAAGGTACTTTTTCTTAAACGGTACTTTTTCTTAAAAGGTACTTTTTCTTAAAAGGTACTTTATTTTAAAAGGTACTTTTTCCTAAAATGTACTTTTTCCTCAAACTTACTCTTTCCTAAAATATTTTTCTTCTTCAAAGGTAGTTGTTTGGAAAAAGTACTTTTTCCTAAAAGGAACTATTTCTTCAAAAATACTTTTTCTTAACATGTAATTTTTCTTCAAGGAGTCTTTTTCTTAAAATGTAATTTTTCTTCTTAAAAGGTACTTGTTTTGAAAAAGTACTTGTTTCTAAAAGAGGCTATTTCTTTAAAAATAATGTTTCTTAATATATGTATTCCTAAAAGTATTTTTGCTTAAAATATACTTTTAATGTAAAGGTACTTTTTCTTAAAAGGTACTTCTTCTAAAAAATATTGTTAAGGCATTTTTTCTTAATAAGTAATTGTTTTAAGTACTTATTCTTAAATGGTACCTTCACTTAAAACATTTTTGTATTTGAAGGATATTATTCATAAAACGTACAGTTTCTTAAAAGGTGCATAGTTTTAAATAAACAAAAAATATTTCATTTCGTAAAAAGTACAATTATTTACCAAAGCAAAGAAATTTTATTAAAATTAACAACATGCAAATCTTAAGTTTTCCAATTTATATAACAAGAAATTATAATACAATCGTATGCGGACTTAAGTTGACTGCAGCGAGCCAACCATCTGTATTCTCAACCGAAGCTTATTGAAGTATTTTATAGCTGAAATACTCGTATGGTGCAAACCAAAATGCACTTGATTTTGAAAAAGTTTTTCTATTGTTTATGCTATTGCTTTCAAAGTTTGCAGCATGTGCATAGATAGAAACCCGTAAAATTAATACTTTGTAGCAGACGATGTGTTAAACCTGCGGCGAGTGTGTACACAAGTTGAATGCCAGATTTGTAAATATTCGTACATCGTAGAGCGCTTTGCCAAAGCGTGTCTAACATACAAAATTGTGTGAAATAAATAGAAATACAATATTAAAGAAAATTTACAAAAAATAAATATTTTTATGAATAGAAACATTTGAAATATTCGAATACCGTTATGATATTGTGTATCATGATAAAAGTATACAATTTTTATTTTACGTACACATTTTCTTTCAAATATTTTTGCGTTAAGCAGTGTGTTTTTTACTATTATAATAATGACAATAATAATAATAATAATAATAATAATAATAATAAGAATTTTTTCTCTTAGTGGAAATGTGCAGGATAATCCGTATTTGTTGGTTCCATGTTTTTGTTAGCAATGACCGTCTGATAATCGTATTATTCTTTTGTACTGCAATAGAAGATATATGGACTTAACAATAGGTTGTCATGATCTTTACTAAATACCCGAATTTAGCTTCATTGTCACCAAGATCATGTGTTTTGACGCCACTAGATTTTTTGTGGAGCAACATTAAATACTTCAATGTCCTAATTTAGAAAAATTTTAAAACCCACATTCATCAAGTTAAAGCTGAGATACCTCCCGAAATGTGTGAAAAGTTTGAGGACAGCTATGCCAAAATTATCGACCGCTGTAAGTGATCCAGAGGCGGTCATTTATATGTCATTATATTTAGTACGAGGGCTGATTGATATTGAAGCTACCTAGCTCTAGATGGCAGCACAAGCACAAATGTTTTTTTATTAGAAATTGCGATCTGTCAAACTTCAGCTGTTAAAATTTCACCCAAATTCATCGATTAGTTAATTTGTTGTCGTCATTTTGAAGTAAGCAACTTTTGTGTTTCTTGAAAAATGGAAAAAAGTGAATTTCATGCAGTGATTAAACACTATTTCTTGAAGGGGAAAACGGCGAAAGAGACAAAACAATAGATCGATAAACATTACGGTGAGGCTGCTCTGTCTGATTACTTAGTAAAATATTGGATAGCTGAATTTAAACGCGGCCGAACAAGCACTGCAACAATACCATCAACAGGAAGGTCAAATAGAGGTGGTTACTGAAGAAAATATCAAGAAAATCCTCGATATCGTTATAAATGATCGCCGAGTCAAGTTACGTGAGATTGTTGTCATATGAACGTGTGTTCAACATTTTGCATGAACATTTGCATATGAAAAAGCTATCGGCAAGATGAGTGCCGCGTTTCCTCAGTGTCGAACAAAAACGAGTTCGACAGACCACTTCACAGCGATGTTTGGACATGATCTTCGATTAATAACTGCTGATGATACGTGGGTCCACCGCTACACACCTGAAACCAAAAATCAATCGAAACAATGGGTGGAAGCTGGTGCAAGTGCTCCGAAGAAGGCGAAGACAGTGAAATCGGTTGGCAAGGTTATGGTCACTGTATTTTGGGATGCACACGGAATATTGCTCTTGAAAAAGGATCCACAATCACAGGAAAGTATTATCGTACATTATTGGATTAATTCATTGATGCAATCAAGAAAAAACGACCACAATTAAAAAATAAAAAAAGTGCTCTTTCTTCAAGACAACGCACCGGTTCATACAGCATTACAAACGATGCTAAAATTACGTGAAATACACTTCGAATTGTTTGATCATCCACCTTATAGTCCAGATTTAGCTCCTGTGACTTTTTGCTGTTTCCAAACTTGAAAAAATGGCTCCCAGGAAAAAGATTCATCTCAAACGAAGAAGTGATTACCGAAACTAATGCGTATTTTGAGGGGTTCCCAAAATCGTATTATTCAGATGGTATAAAAAAGTTGGAATATCGTCTTACTAAGTGTATTGAGCTAAAAGGGGACTATGTTGAGAAATAAATGTTTTTTTTTGTAATCTTGGACCAGCACTCAGGGGATGACCCCTATATATGCAATGCATTGCGCCGGAACTGAAAACGAGTGGATAGTATTGAGGGGACAGATTAGGAAAGATGAAAAGATAGACAGTTTTTTTGTAGTTATTTCAACCTTTTACTTCGCCGGCTCATTTTTGCTACAGGACCGACGAAAGAGAGTGATGTTACTCTGCTTTTTAGTACATGATAGTGTCAGTCGCCGCCAATTATGTTCAGTAACTATGCCTTCATCATTGAAACAGGCTGGCAACAACTAGCACAACCACGAACTAATGCTGATCAGAAGAATTCAACACAATATTTCATGACTCAGCGCGGGCTCGAACTCAGGACCCTTCGCTTCATAGTATCGTGTTCTACTACTTCAGCCAACAGCACCCACAAGCATTATTTGAGATAAGCACAACATCATCCGTGTGCTATACTAATTTCTGTCGTCCTCCATATGCAATCAATACATTCCTTTAAATTATGTGTTTCTCTGCAACACAAAAAACAGTTAAATATTTCCGTTTTATACATCTTAATGTGTGTGTGTGTGTGCATTTGGAAAATTTTTGACTCCTTAAGAGAGTTCAATTTCAGTCTATGAATTTATGAATGGCTGCTTGTTTGGTGGTGTTTTCTTTTCGAAATAAAAGTCTAAAGTGAAATTTTTCATTTTTTGTAATTTTCATTAATTCAAATAGATTTGTCAGTTTGTCGGTACGAATACAAGTTTTGATATACAATTTTTACCACTTCCACCACATCAGTTCAGTGTACAAGCATTTTTATTTATTTAGTTGCAGTTTTTTTTGCAAGCCAAATCGTGTTTTTGCTTCCACACGTTCACTGACTTGTGGTCACTGTCATGAAACTTATTGTTTTCGTTTGCCAGCAGCAGCGCACAAATAGGCAGACAGACAGAGGGACAGCCAAACACTCAAACCGACTGAACGTTTAACAGCCGCATAATAAAGTGAATAACAAACTTAAAGTTTTGCAATGCAACGCTAGAGACGAGTTAATATTTTTAATTTTTACCAGTAGTTAGCATGATTTGTTTCTATTAGTATTTATTTTGTTGGGGTATTTTTGTTAGTTTTCTATTCAGATTTATTTGTGGAATTTAAATGCATATTTTTTTGCGGATTACTTCTTAGTTTTGTAAGACTTTTGCCATTTCTGACAGTTAGTTCATTCATATGTTTGTCATTTGCAAGTTTATAGAAAGTTATTAGCAATCACATTAACAAAATATGTTAAGCTTTTTTTGTGTGATTATTATTTTTGTCATTTTGTCAGGTGTCAGGAATGAATTGAATTAAATATGACAACCATAATTTGTTAAATGCTTGTTAATGGAGGGCATCAATTGCCACAAGTCAAAATATTCGTATGCAAATTAGTTAATCGTATTTTTAAATGTTCATGTTTGTTAACAATTTGTTAACGCTTTCCATTAACTTATTATTACTAATGCAACGCAGCAATGGGAAATTTAAGGTTTTCATGTTATTGCCATTATGGGAATAACAGCTGTTTCATCAAAATATCATACAGCTGATCAGAAGTAATATAAGAGAATGATACCAAAGAATATCAATTGCTAAAAGGAATTTCAAAGATTAAATCTTTATGATACCCTCCAAAAAAGGATTAGAGGGTACAATCACTTTGTCTTACCATGTGTTACGCAGCGAAATATCGCTCCAAGAGCCTATAAAGTATATACATATATTCTTGATCAGTGATGAAATCTAGCCCGTCTGTCTGTGGAAATCACGATACAGTCCAAACGAGAAGAACCAGATCCTGGAAATTTAGTATATGTTAATACATGGGCTGAATCGGGCTAAAGGGGAAAATTTTCTCCTAAGAAGAATTAAACAAACCTCTAAAAAACGTCATAATTGTTAAAGATTTTATACCCTTCAAAAAAGAATTGGGGGCTATATTGACTTTTCTATTCCGTTTGTAACGCAGCGAAATATCCATAAGACCCCATAACGTGTATATATTATTGATCAGTGATAAAATCTAAGACGATCTATGGTCGTCCGTCCGTCTGTGGAAATCACGATTCAGTTCAAACGAAAATAGCTAAACCCTTGAAATCTGGTATAAATATATCACTTTGTCATTCCGTTTGTAACGCAGGGAAATATCTATCTGAGACCCCATAAAGTATGTATATTGTTGATCAGTGATGAAATCTAAGACGAATTGAGCATGTCCGTCCGTCCGTCTGTGGAAATCACAATGTAGTCCAAACGAAAAGAACCAGATCCTTGAAATTTTGTATAAATATAACATGAAGCATAGTACAGATTAAGTTCGGAGATGGGCTAAATCGGGCAAGAGGGAAAAAAGTTCCCCTAAGAAGAACTAAACAAACCTCAAAAAAACAGCATAATTTTTAAAGCTTTTTTTTAATTTCCGAAAGCAAATTATATATTTTTATATTAAAGAAGGTCTTACGCGTTAAACTTGGAGCCATAAAATGAAAAAAAAAAATGCTGAACCCCGCCCTCTTTAGTGGGCGTTATTATATGCAAAAATATCAAAAATTTAACAAATCGTTTTACTTAAGCCTATATTCCTTAAAAACTATATGTTTTAGCTATAATGACGAAGCTGAGAAGTAACCTGGTACTACTCTGCCTACTCCATCCTCTGCCTTTGACCCCTAAATGACCCTATCAAAAAAAAAAATTTTAAATTTTGTATTTAATTATCCCAAACATTTTTTTTTAGAGTTTTATGACAAAGGTGAAATATCTCCCCCACAGCCCTTGCCAGAGCGACCCCGCCAAAATACAGTTTTAATACCCTCCAAAGACAATTGGACCCCATAAAGTAAATATATTCTTGATCAGTGATGAAGTCTAAGTCGGTCTAGCAATGCCCATACGTTCGTCTGTGGAAAACGTGATATTGTCTATTATTGAACCCCGCCCCTTTTAGTGGTCGTTGACGTACGATATTATATAAAGGAACTCTGTCCGACCAAGTTAAACATTTTAAATTTACTTGCTAAATATTTGGAGGGTATTTAAGATTCGTTTTTACATATTTTTTTGTAATTTTGTCAAGCAAATAATATATTTTTATGTCAAAGAAGGTCCAAAGCGTTGAAGATGAAACCGGAATAATAATTTTTTTGGACTCCGCCCCTTTTAGTGGGCGTTAACGTAAGATATTATATGCACAAATAGCGTAAATATTTAACGAATTGTATAATTTAAGCCTGCAGTCCTTAAACATTAAATTTTTAAGCTTTTATGACGAAGCTGAGATGTTCTCTAATCTTCTCCACCCCAGTGTTTTATGGCAAACGTAGAATATCTCCCCCATGGCTCTCCCGGAGCGATACCTACAAAATAGAGTTATTATTTTCAAAATATTTGGAGGGTATTTAAGATTTGACACCGTCGAATATAACGTTCTCACTTGTTTTTATGTCAAACAGACCCCATTGTTCTACTTTATCAATCATTACAAGATCTCGGTCCCCGGTCCCTGTAGCCACCTTTAAGAGGGTTAAGAGAAATATGGCTGATGATGCTAATGATCATTCTTGTTAAATGGTAACAAATTCCGTTGTATAATATGTAAAAGCTATTCCATGTTATTCAAAACAGCGAATTTAATATATTTTTATAATTCTACGGCCGTTAAAATTACTTTCTCTCCGTCTTGCCTCTTAATTTGCTTAAACATATTGGGTCAAATATTATAATAGAATACATTAGAAATGAATAATTTGAATATTAAAATGTTTACAAAAACTTAACACTTTCATCATTTGAAATTAGTATAAAAAAAACTCAGTTGTTCGTTATACATTCATTTATTACCTAAGTTTTGAATTTTGACAAACATCAGCTTATTTGAATCATGTTATCTTATGATGTTTTCATTTAATATGCATTCATGTATTTCAGTTAACCAACTTCATTATTCAAATAATATTATGAAATAATTAAATTTTGCTATATATACTTTTATAACAAAATTTAAACTTCTGAACTTATGCAACATTAAGTTTTTGTATATTCTGCAAACACACCTCCACACACGGCAAAATTATCAACCTTATAAATATATTATATACATAAATAATTCCAAGGAAAGCACTCAAATGGAATGGTTATAAATTTGTGTGCAAGTGTGTACGTGTATGTGTGGCATTATGGAAATGTAAAAAATAACTGGAATATCTTCCATAAAATTTATTAACTCAAACTGGTATCTGACTGACTCCCAAACACTTGTGAATTGGCAATCAAATTGAAAAAATAATAAATAAAATTAAAAAAAAAAAAAAAAGAAAGAAAAACAAAAACGAAAGATGAACTTTCACTTTCATCAAGAGCGTTTTTTATTTTTCTCTACAGCAGAAATTTTGAATCTGTAAGCATGCGTGCGTGTCTTAATAGCTGCTTATATATAGGTATCCGTTCATTTTGGAAGTGTGTTAAACTGTTACTTTTTTGTTATTGTAATTATTAACAGTTTTTATAGATTTGGCTTCTTACGGTATTTTTGAAATTAAAAAATTATCTAATTTATTACAAATGACTTTTTATTATGATCAAAACCGATGCACAGTGCGTTGTTCCCATAATCGCATGGTCGTAGAAAAATGCCGTAGAAAAATTAAATTTGGGTTCCATATTTAACAAGCAATTTGGGCAAAGGTGACTGCCATTTGTCATATGTTAGAAAAAAATATATAAATATAATAATACTATAGCAACGTATTTGTAAACAATTTCATATGACTGACTATCGCTGGTGCTAATGTCCGTTGTTTAATGAAATTTAAATTTTTTTTGTAATTTCTGCAAAAAAATTACTGCTTCTAGAATAATATGTCTTTAGATTGATTATATGCTTTTATTAGGAATATCACATCAGTGTTACGACTCATGTCATAACTGTAGCAAAAACTTACATCAATCTAAGGCTGAGATGGTACAGTGTGGCTCAGAAAGACCGAAGTGGTGTGAATTCCTTATAACTTTATATATAAGACATATTTTTTTAATTTTTTGTTTTTTAAATACAGTAAATTTATAGGGAATATTTTTAGATTAGTTATTAAAAATGATATACCGCAAGTGGTGGCCATTTTCTGTTTCGCACAAATGTCCTCTTTCCAACACATTTTTCATTACCTTTCGCAAAACTTCCGGTGTTATGTTGCTAATTTCGTCTCGAATATTGGTTTTTAATTCCTCAATAGTCTTAGGCTTATTAACAAAAACTTTCCCTTTTTAATAACCCCCAAAGGAAACAGTCTGGAGCTGTTAAATCCGGGGAACGCGGAGGCCAATTAAAATTGTTTCTACGCGAAATTGTTCTTTCACCAAAGATGTCGCGTAAAAGAGGCATTGTGGCCCTCGCAGTGTGCGCTGTGGCCCCATCCTGTTGGAACCATATTTGCGGATGGTTTTCCACGTATGAAAAATTCGCTGCAGCGACCCTCTTGAGATGCCAGGTTGTGTCGAACGTCTCCTGGTTGATGTTTCTGGATCCTCCCGAATACTCTCCTGTACCACTTGAATATTGTCAAACGTGTGGAGAGTTCGTAGTCTGCCGGAACCAGAAAGGTTCCTTACTGCTCCTTGATGTCGAAAATTTGCAACCAGATGGTTTATTGTTGACTGAGAGGGTCCAACCCGCACATTAAATTGACGACGGTATGCACGCTGAGTCAACACAATGGACCGTTGATTTGAAAAGTAAATTTCAACGATTTGGGCACGTTGTTCAGTTGTGTATTGCTCCATTATAAGTTGTCCAAGTCTTCTTTACAAAATACTGAAAACAAAAGAAATAAAAATTATAGTAAAAAAGTTATAAGGAATTCACACCACTTCGGTCTTTCTGAGCCACCCTGAACAAAATAAGTAAAAGTAAAATACAACTATATTATAAATATGCATTCATACTAACCCTAGAACCATATTTTTGTAATTTTCTTATATCAAATATATAAAATGCGAGGGTGGATCAAGAAGTCCGTGACTTTTTGAGTAAAACATAGGTTTTTATATAAAAAGTTATTTAATTTTTATTTTGTTTTATTCCTTCCGAAATATATGATTTGCCGAGATCACCAAAATATGTGTTTAATTGTGAGATGATTTCGTCGTTGGAGTCAAATGTCTGTCTTTCGAGCCATTTCCTCAACTTTGGGAACAAGAAATAGTCAGTCTGGGCTAAATCAGGAGAACAGAGCAGATTAAAGAGCAACTCGTAGTCCAATTAACAAATTTTTTGTGTATTTTTTTCAATTGCTTCTGACGTAGAGACCTCTACTGGGCGTCCAGAATGTTTGGCATCTTTAGTGCTTGTGTGAGGTCTCAAGGAAAACCAGTAAAGCACTTCTTTGCCATTGAAATGCATGGTGCAGAATCTCCATAATTTTTATCAAGCTTAGCCTTGGTTTTCCGCAAAAAATTATAACCACACGGAATTCACTTTTTTCCATTTTCTTATTGCCATTTAAATTAATAAACGGGAGATCCAAACAAAATCATGAATGTATTGCAACAAAATCCAACAAAATCATGAGGTACTTCAACTACGATGTTTTTGGCAAATTATAAAAACCTCCTGCAGCAGAAATTAAAACTATGAGATTATCAGAATCGCCGTCTTTTAGAAAATCGTCCTCTACAGCTGTTTATTTTGTTTTTCTGATTTCTAATGCCAATGAATTTCATTCAAAAATATCAAATATGTAAAATTTTTAGAGAAAAATATATGCTTAATTATTCACTAACATTTGCACCAAAAAAGGTTTTTTTTATTTGGTTTAATTTTTAATACGAATTTAACTCTCCCTGAACTACTAAATAGTTTTAATTGGCAAAAAAATAAAAATAAAATTTATTTTAAACAAGAACTTTTCAAAAAGAACTTTGTTTTCTAAAATAAATTAAAACAATAAATTTAGATGAAGATGCTTAAAATTTGTATTGTTTTACGAAGAGAAAAGTTCGGCAATTATGAATAAAACATAATATCTGGCAATTGTCCACCATATCAGTGGTATCCAACGTCATTAATAATAGGCCAAAATTGAGTTGTTAACATCTCGCGATATCGTGATCCATTGACCGTTAACGCATCTCCAGCCTCATCTTCGAAAACAAAAACGGCCCAATCACGCCTCCATACCACATGGTGCACCATACGGTTTTTTATCTTGGACCTGCACTTAGGGGATGACCATATGCAGTGCATTGCGACGGCATTAGAATGGAGGGGATAGTATTGAGGGACCGATGAAGAAAGATGGGAAGATAGAGATTCTTTTTTTAGCTATTTCAACCTTTCTTACTTCGTTGGCTAATTTTTTGCTACAGGACCGACGAAGGAGGGTGCTGCTATTACTCTCCTTTTACTACATGATAGTGTCAGTCGCTGCCAATAATGTTCAGTGGCCTTCATCATTGAAACAGGCTGGCAGCAACTAACACAACCATGAACTAATGCTGACCAGAAGAATTCAACACAATATTTCATGACTCAGCGCGGGGTTGAACTCAGGACCCTCCGCTTCATAGTCTCGTGTTCTACTACTTCAGCCAACAGCACGCACAATTGAAAAACAAATTTCTTGTTGAAAACCCCTTCTAATTTTATATACTAAAATAAGTTGAAATTTTCCAGCTCTGGAGCCGTATTTTGGATTTTGCTGATTTTCAATATCAATTTATTTAGAACTATTTTCAATACATCAAATCTAAGACAGAAGTCTCCAACTTTTTTGGCGGGCTTCGGAAAACCAATTTGAAGTACAGACAGACGCACAGACGAACAACTCTTATTCGACTTTCCTATTTATGTATTAGGATCCGGAATATATATTCTTTATGGGTTCGCATATTAAGATTGAGGAAATTTCACACGGACTGATAAACCATTTTTTCTGCAGGAATATTTTGAATCCTTACATTTTTGTTCTTCTCTTCAATATGACGTGATTTAAACAATGCCTACAGAGCATTAAATATATTTTTAAGCAGTAAGTCTGTCGAGGGTTCTGTTGGCTGCAGCAGTTAGCACTATGAAGCTAAAAATCAGTCAGTGAATACGAATTCTTTCAATTTGCTTTAGTTGTGGATGGCCTGTTTTAGCGACGAAGGCATTGGTCTCTGAATATAGCTGGCGGCGATTAACAGTATCATGTATGACGAGCAAAGGAACAGCACCTCGTCCTTCGTCGCACCTGTACCTGAAAATTCTCTATCTTTTCATCGTTCTTCGTTTGCATTCTGAACGCTATTCTCTACTTTTTAGCTCCGGTTCAATGCACTACATGCATAAAGGTCATCCACTGAGTGCTGGTTCCATTTAAAAATCTACATTATGTATAAAGTTTCGTATGTTCTTTTAAAAGTCATATTTTAACGACATGTCCTTTAATGAAAGTAGTTACATATTAAAGGAAACGGAAGTTATAGAAAAATAAGTTATTTCTTTCATTAAAAATATTCGTAATACAAGCAAAATAAACAATTGTTTAAAGCTGCTTTACTAACATGAAAATATTTAGAGCATAAAATATAAAACTTTCATATAACTTTAAAAAAATTTAATCAAGTTTGAGGTATTGATGATTTTAAAATTTAACTAATATTATATTAAAGATAAACTGAAAGTAAGTTTTCTGTCGAACAAAACTACACGATATGGTAGTGGTAACAGTTTCGATGATGTTAATGCCAATAGACTTAATTGCTACATCACGCTCAGTTAGTTGAACTGTAAAATGTATTACAAAACTGAATAATTTGCGTGTTATATAACGGCCATGTATTACAAAAACGCAATATATGCAATTAAATGTTAATAAATGAAAAAGAAATATATATTATTTTAATATTTTGTATATTTGCGGTTTAATTTGCACACTTTGCAACGTGTGACATTAATTAATAAATATTGTGGAAAGATATAATTAAATGTAATAGTAGTGCATCATCTGTAAAGGACTGTTTTGTTATTTTACAACTTGGCGTAATTTACGGATAACAATAACATTTAACTTGGTTTAAATGCCAGTTTTTTATTTCGATACTAAAGTAAATATAAACAATCAAACTTATTTGGCTTGTTACTAATTTGTTAAACAAATATAAATTAATTAACTTACTGGCAAAAAGAAACTCATACATCTAGTTTTTTGTGCCGTAAATCACTGTGAACTTTCATGTTGTAAAATCATCTTTAGCAAGTTAATAAATGTCATAACGAAACAATATACCAAAACTATTTTTTTGTTTATTTTTTTCCGTTAGGTTAATAACTTAGGTTGACTGCGTGTCGCAGTGATTTAAGTAAATTGATCTTGAAAAATACACGCATTTGGTGGACTCACTATATATTATAACAATGATATGGTTTACGATCCCTACATTCTCGTATTTAGTAAAATTAATATAAAACGTGATTTAAATCAAAGAGGATTTAAAATGATTTATGATATGTAAAAAGGAAAATGTTATACTAAAATGATATGGTTTTGTCAGTACGGAATTTGGCAAGAGCCTTTATATATGCAAACCACTGATATAAGTAATATTTTAAATTTATTAAAACTTAGAATCTCCAAAAAAGTAGTATAAATATATATAACAAAAAGTTCATCTTCTCATATGAAAGTGTAACTTTCTTTACAAAAAGAAATGCTATTTTTATTTTTAAAATAAGTGCAACTTTCAATATAAAGAAAAAAAGTTGCTATAAGCTAGAAAATATTTACCAATATTGCTCTTTATTTTTTATAAAATCTAAATATTTTTTATACAAATTAAAAATATTTAACTTTTTATAAAACTGCAAATCATTGTAAAAAGCGCAAGTCATTATAAAAAGTGCAAATCATTATAAAAAATTAAACTCACTATAAAAAGTGCAAGTCATTATAAAAAGTGCAAGTCATTATAAAAAGTGCATGTCATTATAAAAAGTGCAAGTCATTATAAAAAGTGAAACTCACTATAAAAAGTGCAAGTCATTAAAAAGTGCAAATCATTATAAAAAGTGCAAGTCATTATGAAAAGTGGAAGTCATTATAAAAAGTGCAAGTCATTATAAAAAGTGAAAATCATTATAGAAAGTGAAACATACTATAAAAAGTGCAAGTCATTATAAAAAGTGCAACTCATTATAAAAAGTGCAAGTCATTATAAAAAGTGCAACTCATTATAAAAAGTGGAAGTCATTATAAAAAGTGCAAGTCATTATAAAAAGTGAAAATCATTATAGAAAGTGAAACATACTATAAAAAGTGCAAGTCATTATAAAAAGTGCAACTCATTATAAAAAGTGCAAGTCATTTTAAAAAGTGAAAGTCATTATAAAAAGTGCAACTCTTTATAAAAAATGCAAGTCAGAATAAAAAATGTAAGTCATTACAAAAAGTTCGTTTAAAATTCAAGTATTTCTTTCAACTCTTCACTTTGTGGATGGTGTTGGTTGAAGTACGAAGCCGAAGGTCGTGCACATAGAAGAGTAACTTTTCGGATCTGCATAAGTGTTAGTTTGGATGCGCTGTTGGCGTAAGTAATTAACACGAGACCTGAGCTCTAGTCCCACTAAAAAGAAAAATTGTTGTCATTTAGAAATATAACGTTTGGAAGGCAGTGACACATATATATATGTATATATATATATATATATATATATATATATAAATATATATATATATATATATATATATATATATATATATATATATATATATATGTATATATATATATATATATATATATATATATATATATATATACTGATATAAAAATGTAAAACCTTGCCCATGGAACACACTATTATGTTTACTGGAGCAAGTGGTATATTCGTGAACTAAAAGCACATGGCACCACTTCCCTTCACAGATATTGTTGCGCATTCCCTCTTCTCAACTTTCACTATGTGTCTTTTCAACAATATCGGTTCCTTTCCATACTCCTTTTACAATGTCTTGCATAAGTAAGAATCATGCACCGAGTATTACAGCATAATATCGTGTCAGAAAAGAAAATTTTAATAGGATTAGCATAAATTCATATTGCATTCCTGGGTGGCCGGGCAAGTTTCCAGCTGCACAAATTGGTCTTGTGAAAATAAAGTAAAAGATTTTATAAGAGTAGGAAGTGCAATATCAATATGAATAGGCTTACTTTTGATTCGCTACTGGTAGCATTATTTTCTACAGCTTTCTCATAAGTTGATTTCTGTCCAATTAGTCCTACTATGCGTTGTCACTAGACGAATAAACAGACACATATACATGTACATAACATTGTATTTATACAAAAGAGATCACACAGAAGTCTGTAATTAATTAATAAATTAAAAAGTGAGCATGCTTACCAGTATATCCCAGCAAACATAATATGTGAGGATAATGTGTATTAGGCTTATTTTATACAAGCTCCGATACCGGCGACATTTATAGAAACATTTTGAAGGTCATATAATAAAACATAAAGGGTGCCCAAAAAAAATATTATATTAATTTTGCAGCCTTTTTATACCCTCCAAAAAAGAATTGGATGGTACATTCACTTTGTCATTCCGTGCGTAACGCAGTGAAATATCTCTCTAAGACCCCATAGAGTATATATATTATTAATCATTGATGACATCTAAGACGATCTAGGCATGTCCATCCGTCCGTCCATTCCTATCACGATTCAGTCCAATTGAAAATGGAGATGCTGTTGGCTGAAGTAGTAGAACATGAGACAATGAAGGGGAGGGTTCTGAGTTCAACCTCGCGCTGAGTCATGAATATTGTGTTGAATTCTTCTGATCAGTTCATGGTTGTGTTAGTTTCTGCCAACCTGTTTCAGTGATGAAAGTATAGCACTGGCCACTGAACACAATTGGCAGCGACTGACACTGTCATGTACTAAAAGCAGAGTAAAAGCATCATCCTTCGATCCTGTAGCAAAAAATTAGCCGGCGAAGTAAGAGGTTCAAATAGCTACAAAAAATTTCTCTATCTTCTTATCTTTCAAAACTAGTATAAATATTTAACAATTAGTATTACTTAAGCCTACGCCTCAAAAAATAAATTTTTAAGTTTTAATGACGATGCTGTGATGTTCCCTGATCTTCTCCTGCACTACCCCTCCATCCACCTACCTTTGCCCCCTAAATAATCCTATCAAAACAAAGTTTTTTTCTACACTTAATTACCCCAAAAATTTACTTTTTACGTTTTTACTGCAAAGGTGAAATATCTACCCCCCCCCCGTACCTTTCCGAAGTGACCCTGTCAAAATAGAATTTCGCAAGCAATAGTTCTTCTTAAGGGAAAATTTTTTCCTCTGGTCCGCTTCAGCCCATTTACGAACTTGACCTAAGCTATTTGTCAAAATGTTTCTATTCTAAATTTCAAGGTTCTGGATCTTTTCCTATGGGCTGAATCGTGACTTCTACAGATGGACGAACATGGCTAGATCGTCTTAGATTTCATCACTGATCAAGAGTATATACACTTTACGAGGTCTTAGAGGGGTATTTCGCTGAGTTACACACGGAATGACAAAGTGAATATACCCTCCAATTCGTTTTTGGAGTGTATAAAGAAGTGTAAGGAATTAAAATCTCTTCGGTGATTTTGAGCCACCCTGTATATTGTGTTTTTTTTTAGCTGCATGAGAATTGTGTTATATTCCGGCATAGGACTGTTGCGGCTATGAGTTGAACGGTCCACTCAATCAGTTCGGTTTTAAATTTTGGACATCAACGGTGGGCTTGAATATTATTTCCAGTGCTTCAAGAGCTAGCTAATTTGTTCCCCTTTGGCAATAAAGTGAGCTGTATGGCAAGTAGACTTGTACCGAACTCTTTCATTAGCTCGTTTTCGACAAGAACCTATGATCAAACCCATTTAAATTGCATTGGTTTGATTAAAGGTTCTTGTCAAAAACGAGCTAATGAAAGAATTCGGTACAAGTCTAATGGCAAGTTGCGCTGTCTTGGTGGTACCAAATGTCGTTGATTAATTTTGAGAAACAAAAACTAAATCAACATTAATTAAGCTCGCCATTAATTGTAACGGCAGACCTTTTTCCATTTCGCTAAAGCAACAATATTCTCTCTGGTACGCATGTTGCTTGGCCTTGTTGTTACCAGTGATTTTAAATTGAAGGAAGCAATCAATAACAGCAGAAAATGCTTGCCGATTACATCGGACGCGAAATGGACAAAGGTCTCTAAGAACTTTGGGAACAGATTTATTTTTCTCTTCAAAGTAAATTTCCACGCAGCTCTGGCTTTAAACGATTCGAACTAACAAAATTCATATTTACCATGTCATTGATTTCATGTTTGTTGGGTTAGTGTTAACAATGTTCGTGTAAGATTAATTAAAACGTGTGTGTGGGCATGTAGGTGTGTGTTAATGTCAATGTTGTTTTTTGTAAATCAAAATTAAACCTAATTAATACAAGCCATCTTCTTTTTTTTATTTTTTATTGCCGCTGCAAACATTAAAAAGAAAACTATAGAGATTTAATAAAAAAATAAAATAAAATAAATTAAAATAAATCATTGATGAAATTTTTGTGTAAAAAAATTTATGAAATGAAACGAAATTAAATCAAAGAAATTTCACTTTATATAAAATTTCTGATTACGTGTTTTTGTAACCATGTCCATACAATAATAATTGAGCGAATACTCAAGACACTCATAAATGTTACTGCTGCTGCTGCTGCCATTGTTGCTGTTGATCAACATGACCATGATGACTATGAAGATGAATACTTTGCAAGAACAGCTACATGTATTTTGTAGTTATTTTTGCCCGGTTTGTAATATATACACTTAGAGAAAAGTTTTTAGTTAAAGCTTTATAGTCAGCCAAACAAACAGGTGGCTTTAAATAGTTTTTATATGCCAACCGAATAATATTGGAAGTAATTTGTAGGGAATCGAATGTTTTGTGTGTTCAAAAGTTTTCATTCAATATCAGGTTTCCTCTTCTGAAGAAATTTTTACTAAGAACTTCTATGTAGTAAATACAGATCTTGTATTTTGAACTTTAAAGTAGAATAGCTGTTTCCGAAAGCAGCTACACTTTCGTCATCAGGGGGCAAATTACGGCATTCGATATCGATCGAAATTTACATTTAAATTGTATTGAAATTTCGATCGATATCGAATGCAGTAATTTGGCCCAAGGTCAAATTAACTAAATATATTTTATGTTTATTTGACAATTTTTGTAAAGAAAATTGTAAACTTAATATATTTTTCGTAAATTAGATCTGTATTTAATATGTTATTAAAATATACATAAATAAATAAATATCAAAACGTACGAGTATTTCACCAATTAAAGAAAATGGCACATTGAAGTTTATTTGTACTCCGGGAAAACAAAAGTACACAAATGTTGCTGAGATCTGAACACAAAATATCATTTTGGATCGATATAAACATAAATGTATATTATACAATTAATTTTTTATTCTATTAAAACTTATTCGAATAATTTATATTCGAATAATTTTTATTCGAATAATATTTATTCGATTAATATATAATTATAAATAAAATAAAAATAGTTCGAATTTACAAGCTAACCAGTAAATATGTTGCCTTCCCTTGCAAAGTTCTAAAATCTATAAAATTTGTGCCTTTAGCTAACAAGAAACTATTACCATGGCTTAGATTTCGGTTCAATTAAAAGCAGCAGGGAATATATAGCAAATGCTGAAATTAAAATTAATTAGTTAATCTCATTATTTTATTTATGAATTTCTTTTGTTAATTAGCACCGACACTCCCCCTACTCATGAGTGTACTATATTGTGCTGGAACTGGGAAAATCGGTTTGTGTGAAGGAGAATAAAGGAATACGAACAGCCGAAATAATTTTTCGATGCCATATACGACAGGAATACTCCCGCAGGTAGTTTATTACCCATACGGTCAGTCCGCACAACACAACCATTTTTGTAACGATGCTTAAGTGAGTGTTGGCTTCCCTATTGTTCCCAATAAGTTCTTTAGTCCTCTCCTGTACACGGTCAAGAAACTTCAAAATAAATCTTGAAGCACTGTCCCATATATGGGAACTGTATTCCATTTTATGTAGGCCGTAATATGAGACGCCATAAGGTATTCACATTTTCCAGAGCTGGAAAACTTGAACTTATTATTGGTGAATAAAAGTAACAATTTTTTGTGAATTAAACATCTTTTTTATTTCAGGAAGAATTGAATTGGTATTAAATATCAAAGAAAATAAAAAAGACAATTCCAGGGTTGGACAATTGAATTTTTTTTGGTACATATACATAAGTAATAAACCGAAAAACATTTTGTTTCTTTATATATGAAAAGTATTTGAAGTTTTTGAAAGAAATCCATTGGCATTCGAAATAAAAAAAGCCAGCTCCAGAGCTGGAAAATATCAACTTTTTATGCAATACTAAAGTAACTAAATAAAAAATTATTTTTTTCTTTCGTAGTCAAACATGTTTTTTTATTTTAGAAAAAAAATAAATTCGCATTGAAAATCATGATCAAAAATATGCTGCCAGAGTTGGAATGAATGTATGTATATATTTGTTTTTTATCACTTGCTTTTTCCATTTACACTTTGTGTTTTTATTCTCTATTTGAACAGGCCAACAAGAATTAACACATCCATTAATTTAATGCTGTTCAGAAAAATTAAACGTTACATGCTAGGGATCCAATGCACGACTTTCGGCTTCTTGTTAAATATTTCTTTGATATAAAAATATATCGTTTGTTTAAAAAAATTACAAAAAAGCCTTAAAACTCATGATGTTTGTTAGAGGCTGGTTTAGTTCTTCTTAGCGGAACTTTTTTCCCTCTGGCCCGATTGAGCCTATTTACGAACTTGACCTGTACTGTCCTTCAAAATTTATGACTAAGTATAAACATACTAAGGAGGGTATAAACATATTTTAGTTCCATCAAAGGTGAAATACTTTTGAATTAAATTTCGTCTTCCACTTAAAACCGAGTGGGCTCATGTTACTCGCGTAATGGTAGTCCAAAAATTTTCTATTCAATGTTATAGTCCAAGTGAAAGAAGGAGATACAAGGGACTTGTTAATAATTGCAAATTTTATCAAGACTTCTGTACAATTTTTTTTCAGTGTATACAATGCATATTTACAAGTGAAAGATTCACTTGACTTTTCTTTTCAGCTCTAATTTTTATTTATTTTTTTTCCTGTAATTTTGAAGCCGATTCCAAATAAGAACCAGTTTATTATATATTGGTACTAGAAGCCCTTATTTTATTTAAACAAAACGCCGAAACAGCAAATATGACGGAGAGATGGACGGACGTGGTAACTGGATTGATGGACGCGTAGTTATTTAGTAAGTGATTCAGCCATCTAGGCAAACGATACGTAAGACATGTTTATTGTTTTAGCGAAAGTGTGTGTTTTGGCCATATTTACTTACTTGTTTCTTTGCATGGCAAGATGTTTTTTTTTGTTAATCTTTTTTTTTGTTTTGAGCCAATTCAAACTAAATAACCATGTTTAGTGGATGTATAACATTAAGCAAAATATATGAAAATTATTAAAAGTTCTTTAAATAAATTTTTATTTTTCATTCAAAATATATTTATTATGTTTTTTTTTTTTTTTTAATTTGTTACACTAAAAACCATAATAATGATGTAGGTTAATGGATGATGATATTAAAGCGTTTTAGCTTGTAATGTAAAAGTGTTTAAAATAGCAGTGAAAACGTTTAAATTAAATATAATTGAATTATGGAAAAAATTTAATGCAACCATTTTATTATCTTTTAATTAGTTTTCGTATTCAACATTTCAAATATACAAATTTAAAAAAAAAAATCCAAAAACAAAAAGCAAAACAAAAGTATTAACAAACGGAAATGCGATCGTGATTGCATATATTTTTCATTATTTGAGTTTCAGCTTTAAATTTTCTATTATATTTCTCACATTTACCAACCTGTTGTTTAACAAGTAAAAGTATTAAAATTTAAAAAGCTAAAGAAAAATGAGAGTTTTGAAAGTGTTGCGGATGACAGCTTGTTGCTGTTAATGACCTTGATTGAAATGTCGTGTCGAAAAGATTAAGAAGATGTTCGTTCAGTTGTTAAGATGTCTTCGCTACTTTTAATCAGTTATTTATTTTTTTTTTAATAAAGACGCAGCTGAAAAGGTTAAGGATATATTGATTCAGGGATAAAATATGTTCACTCTCAAATGCTTGAAAAATATGTTGAAATATCTTGAAATCAGTATCAGTACTGATTCTGTTAGTATGCTGCTTATAAGAAAATATTGTAAATATTTCACCCTTAAAGAATTCGAATTTAATACAAAATTTCATATAAAAATAAGAAATTTTAAAATCGCGGATTTGAACTTGAGCCGGAAGAATAACTCTTAACTAAATAATTAAGTGAAACCCATGAATTCAAATAATAAAATATGCCTTCATGTTTATATTCTATAATAATGAATAGTTTTATGCCAGAAAATTCTGTTTGAGGAAGAACTTGCCATATTAAATACCCTTTAACTACGTTCGCCTGGAATATATACATACATTCATTCCAACTATGGCACCATCTTTTTGATCATGATTTTCAATTCGAATTTATTTATTTTTTTCTAAAATAAAAAAACATGTTTGACTACGAAAGAAAAAAAATAATTTTATTTAATTACTTTAGTATTGCATAAAAAGTTAATATTTTCCAGCTCTGGAGCTGTCTTTTTTGGCTTTTTTTTTTATTTCGAATGCCAATGGATTTCTTTCACAAACTTCAAAATTCATATATAAAGAAACAAAATGTTTTTCGGTTTATTACTTATATGTAACAAAAAAAATTCAATTTTCCAACCCTGGAATTGTGTTTTTTTTTTTCTTTGATATATAATACCAATTTAATTCTTCCTGAAATAAAAACGATGTTTAATTCACAAAAAAATGGTTACTTTTATTCATCAATAATAAGTTTAAGTTTTCCAGCTCTGGAAAATGTGAATACCTTATGGCGTCTCATATTACAGCCTACATAAAATGGAATACAGTTCCCATATTTGGGACGGTGCTTCAAGATTTATTTTGAAGTTTCTTGACCGTGTACAGGAGAGGGCTACAAAAGTTATTGGGAACAATAGGGAAGACAACACTCACTTGAGCATCGTTTCAATAATGGTTTGTGTTTCCAGTGAACCGCACTACGTATCACAGGAAAATTCGTTTTTTACCCGGACTGACCGTATGGGCAATAAACTCCCTGCGGAAGTATTCCTGTCGTATATGGCATCGAAAAATGATTTCGGCTGTTCGTATTCCTTTATTCTCCTTCCCACAAACCGATTTTCCCAGTTCCATCACAATACACTCATGAGTAGGGGGAGTGTCGGTGCTAATTAACAAAAGAAATTCATAAATAAAATAATGAGATTGACTATTTAATTTTAATTTCGGTATCTGCTATATACTCCCTGCTGCTTTTAATTGAACCGAAATCTAAGCCATGGTAATAGTTTGTTGTTAGCTAAAGGCACAAATTGTATAGATTTTAGAACTTTGCAAGGAAAGGCAACATATTTACTGGTTAGCTTGTATATTCGGACTATTTTTATTTTATTTATAATTATATATTAATCGAATAAAAATTGTTCGAATAAAAATTATTCGAATATAAATTGTTCGAATATATTTTAATCGAATAAAAGTTATTCGAATAAAAATTATTCGAAAAAAAATTATTCGAATATAAATTTTAATCGAATAAAAAATTAACCGTATAATACCGTATAATATAATGATATTTTCAGTGTTCAGAGCTCAGCAACATTTGTGTACATTTGTTTTTCTGGAGTACAAATAAACTTCAATGTGCCATTTTATTTAATTGGTGATATACTCGTACATTAAAATATTTATTTATTTATGTATATTTTAATAAAATATTAAATACTATACTAAAATATAAAAAGTTTATAATTTTTTATACAAAAATTGTCAAATAAACATAAAATATATATAGTTAATTTGACCGTTGGCCTAATTACCGCATTCGATATCGATCGGAATTTCAATACAATTCAAATACAAATTTCGATCAATATAGAATGCCGTAATTTGCGTCGTTATAAATTAAATGCAATTAAGTGAAAAAAATATAATTTTTCCTAAAAATTAGTACACTTTGCATCCCTGTTCTAACCATGTGTTCAACCGAAGCTGCATATTGGTAGCGTTTTCCTTCCCTAATTGCAACTACTTTAAGGCAACCTTTTTTGTTTACAGTTTCTTACATCCGTAAGTAATAAAAAATACATTTTGTTTTGTAAAGTCAATATCAACAGTATTGAGCTCCATGACAAAAATCAAACAATTTCACTTCCAAACAATATGAGCATCACGTTTGTTGGGTGTTCACTTAATAATTGTTATAAAACATATAAAATTTTGGTCTTGAAATTTCTGCTCATATCCCTAAAATTATTATGCAAAACTTTACAACTTCGAGGGTTGCTACATTTTCTGTAAAAATTGTGAACTTTAACAAAATTTTTGTAATATCTGCACAATACATTCGTAGTTAAAAACTTTGAAGTCAAGTCAAGATTAATTTAAGTGAGACATTCCCATAATGAATTTAAAAGGTCATATGAGAGTGTATTTATTATAAAAAATATTGATATTTGAATTATGATTAATACTACTTTCTTCAGTATTTTAGTTTACACAAATAGTGGCCCTCGCATCTTGCTTAATTTACGATTCCCATGATTCTGTTCCAAGCAAAAATAAAAATATATTAAAGAAATATGCGCCTGTTACCACAGATACATATAAATGCGCCTCTCATTTTGTCGATTACATAAAATTAAATCTCGTTTTCTTTTTCTTCAAGTTAGCATTCATACCCTTTTTATGTAGAAATTGGCAAGATAATAAAAAAATAACAATAAAAATGCAGGCTGATGTACGCAAGAAAAACTTTTACTTGCCTAGAAAGTAAAAGTTATTCGTTTTAAACAAGAAGACAGAAAAAATATAAATCTCACAAAATAGTTATTACTCATACATCATGCTTTTAAATTATAGTTCACGGACGTTTCACATCTTATATCGTTAGATGAAATGTAAATCTTTATAACTAAAATATAAATGTAACAATACGAGTTTTTATTTTATTAATTACTAGAAGTTGCAGGCACATATCGCCCACGACTCCAAAGATTCTTATATATCAAACAAACGCACATTTTCTGTTTAGTTGCAGGAGGATATTGAAACAGGCCACAACAGTAAGGAATACCCTTTTTGAAGTCTTGCGTATCGTAGCAGGTGTACCTACCAATGGCCCATCGAATAGAGGTATGCCATCGAAGTCGTGGAGAAAATTTCGCTGAAATTTGTCACATAGGTTATTAAGATAATTTTCTCTGAAAACTTATTGTTTTATTTACAATTAACGTCGTGCGTTTTGGTTGTACCATCCTTTTTTATTTTTATTTTAGTTGAGGCATAACAATTTTTATTACTTGAAAAGGAATGTATTTATGGTTAGCACTTACCAAAGTTTCAATAGCTTGAGAAAAAAAAATTAATTTAACAAACAAAGTTTACTATCAAGGGATTTGTCTCGAAAGTTACTAACAGAATTTATTCTCTATAAACAATTATATTCATGAAATTTTCTACCCACTTTTGGGTGTTACCAAAGAAATGTGAATCATTCATCTTTTTCAAAATGCTCTTGCCATTGTAATCCTAATTAAAAATTCTGAAAATTGCATATTATATTTTGTCTAGTCGGCTTAATGTGACGTTAAATATGTTCACGTTGTGTTTAACTTTAAATTTTGTAATTGTTGGTATTTTTTTAATTAAGACTTGACACTGTTTTACAAATAGAAAAAAACAAGAAAATATAATAATAAACGTACAAAATATTGGTTGAATGAATTTTTCATATCATTTAACTTTTTCTTTAAAATTGTTTAGGAAAAAAAATAATTTTATGCATATTTTTGCTACTCGTTTGTGGGCAGAGTCTCTGACATATGTGCAAAGTAATTTAATGCTGAATGTAATTTAATATAATTAAACAATTTCAAAGTGTAAATCTGTTGTAAAAAAATTTAAATTTGGTTTTTGCTGACTGCTTTTGAAGGAAACGTTTTCTCTTTAGTTCATAATCTGTTAGTGCATAAGAGATTGAATGACTGAAATAGTTAAGACAGATGATCTTCCACAGTTGTCTCGTTGCAGTTAAAATATTTTCGTGTTAGTTTTACTTTTTACAGATTTCTAAGAAGAACAAAAAAGTTTCAAGCAGATGCGTAGATAACGAAGTCGAAGATATCGTTTACTCCGCATTCAGTTATGAATATGGTCGCTGAATATTAACGACAACGCACTGTGGGGTGAAAGCCCTCAAAAGTGGCGATTAATTCAAAACATTAACTTTAACTTTCACAACCGTTTTTGGTACCATATGAAAGTAGATAAAATTCTACATCACTAACTGCAAAAATAAAAGTTCTTGGTAGTTTACTTTATTTGCAGTGCGTATTCAAAATTCAATCATTTTTGTTATTTTTGCGCGCATTCATTAAAAGAGAAAATTTTGATATTTCAAGTGATTATAGTTTTTGTTAAGACTTTTATAAATAAAAGTTTTATAATGGAACCGTCAACTTCAAGTATGTGCATTTAAAAAATTATTTTTTATTTAAATAAATGTTATAGAAATATTAAAAAAAAAATTAAATGTCTCCAAAAATGTGGTATTTTTGATATATACATTGAGTTTCAACAACTTTGCGGATGAGTTTAGGAAAAAATGCTTTTATACTCTTAAAATATAAGATTTTAGCTAATAAATCCCAGAATGCCTATTTGCGTATTTGTGCGATTTTTGAGTTATGAAGGATTTTGTGAAAGAATTCCTGTTGCTAAAAATCAATTTGAAAAAAGAACCCTTTTTATTATCTTTTCTAAAGGCACATAAATTGTGCTCTAATTTACAATTTAATTTATTAATTTATCGTTTTTCATTCCAAACTTACAGCTAAAATAGTCAAATAAGACCATTTTCTCCAAAACACAAAAAAGCCCATAAAAGGTTAAGATTTTTTTTTAAATGCTGGTTTTTTATGTATTTATTAATAGTCATCAATAAAACATAACAACATTTTTAAATTACGAGTTCTATGAATTAATCGCCACTTTCTCCTCCATTCACCCCACTGTGCAACGGTTGAAACTATCATGTAGTAAAAGGCTCACAGCAGTTTTTTCATCGGTATGGTAACGAAAACTTGCCAGCGAAGTAAAAAATTAAATCGCTTAAACAAATTCTCTTACTTCGCATGTTTCGTCTTCTGTCCCCTCCAAACACAATCCGCTCCTTTCATAGTTCTGGCAAAATACATATCTTAAATAGGGTTCCCACTCTATGTGGCAGTTCAAATAAAAAGAAAAAGAATTTTTTGGCATTTTGTTAGAATGCTCAAAAATCGCAGCCGAAACTCTTCCTTTTGTTTTAAACAAGTAAGAACGTTATATATGACCGGGTTGAATCGTAAATACCCTCCAAATATTTAGTATATAAAAACTATTTTGTCGGGGTCACTCGGGGAGGGGCCGTATGGGAGCCATCTAACCTTTGCCATAAAACACTAAAAAGTCAATACTTCAGTATAAATATATTTAGGGTCAAAAGCGGGGAGAGCGTAGGGCAGAGGAAGATCGGAGAGCATCGCAGTTTCGTCATAAAAATGTAATTTTTAAGGAATGTTGGCTAACGAAATACAATTTATTAAACACTACACTATTTTGGCATATAATATCTTACTTCAACGCCCACTAAAGGGGGCGGATTCCAAAAATCGATTTTTTCATTTTTTTTAGCTCCAAGTTCAAAGCCTTGGATCTTTTTTTTTTTCCTCTGACCCGATTCAGTACATTTACAAACTTGATCTGTGCTTCAAAATATCTGTATAGCAAATTTCAAGGGACTGGCTCTTTTCGTTTGCACTGAATCGTGATTTTCAGACGGCCGGACATGGCTAGATCGTGTTATGGGGTCTTAGAGCGATATAAAGTGAATATACCCTCAATTTTTTTTTAGGGTATAAAAACGGAGTACATGCAATGCAGTGCTTTGTGCCGGGACAAGGAAGGAAAGTATAGTATTTGAAGACAGATGAAGAAGGATGAGAATATAGAGAGTTTTTAGTAGCTGTTATAACTTTTACTTCGCCAACTAATTTTTTGTTATAGGTCCGACGAAGGAGAGTGCTGTTACTCTATTCTTTAGTACATGATAGTATCACGCGCTGGCAGTAATTGTTCAGCGACCAGTTCTATGCCTTCATCACTGAAACAGGCTGACAACAACTAACACAACCATACACTAATGCTAATCAGAAGAATTCGACACTATATTCAAGACAGGGGGCGGAGTCGAACTATGGACCTTCCCCTTCATAGTCTCGTGCCTAATACTTTTGCCTCCTTTCGTGGGCGTTGAGGTAACATATTACATGGAAAAATAGTGTAAACATTTAAGAAATTGTATTCCTTAAGCCTGCATTCCTTAAAAAATAAATTTTAAGGCTTTTATGACGAAGCCGATATGTTCTCTGACCTCCCTCTGCCCTACTTTCCCCCACCTAAATGACTATATATAAAAAAATTGTTTTACATTTAATGACCCCAAAAATAGACGTTTTAGTGTTTTATGGTAAAGGTGAGATGTCTTCCCATGGACCCTCCCGGCAAAATAAAATTTTTATTTACTGAATATTTGGAAGGCATTTAAGATTCGACCTGGTCGAATATAACGTTCTTACTTGTTTTACTATATACAGTCGACTCCGCTTTATTGGAAATAACCAAAACCCAATTTTTTTCAGTTATCCGATTTTCCCCCTAAAACGTAGTTCAGATTACTGAAATTTGTTACAGTTAAGCGTACTGCTTAAAATCAGTAAATCATACACATGCATATTTTGTTGTTGAAAATACGTGAGAGCGAAAAGGACAAATACATTTTGCCATTTAATTTCTTAAAGGACAAAACATGCACAATTTTTTAAGTTATGCAATCGATTTCTAATAAATAAATTTGTCATTATTTATTTTTTCACTAAAGCGAAGTAAGTTACATACAAAACGGAGTTGTGGGCTAGCTTTTGGTTTTCAGTAATACGGTATATTCAGTAAAGCGATTTTTCGCTAAAGCGAAGTGAATAAGACTACGTGCGGTCAAAATCAGTGCGGAGATTTGTATAGCTTTCAGTAATCCGATATATTTCAGTAAAGCGTGTTGCGCTAAAGCGTATTCGACTGTATTATAATCAGAACTGTCCCCAATTCGTGGCATTGCTGTTTGTTATTATTGAAATTGCACAAATATTTGCAGTTGATTCAGTGATAAAAAAAATATATTAACAACCAAGCAACTTTAATATATTAAGTGTTCAAACGTTTTAGCACTTGCCTTAAAAGTTGTTTTATTTTTCAATGCAGAAGCCTTCATGCGTGATGTTCGGCTGTTCAACTGTTAGATGCCAGAGAAATACCTGCCACTAAATAATATCAACTATTTATCTGAAAATTTGCTGCACCTGGCAAATCCGCATAAACCTTTTTTTATACACAATTTATTAACTCGTACATGTTTCTTTAATTTTTTCTCTCTCATTGTTGAAGTTGAATCAGTAGTTGTCGTTGTTGCCTTTATGCAATTCACACGGTCAAACTTTCACTGAGATGGTGATATTTTTTTTTTCTATTAATTTAATTTAACTTTTCTGTGTTGTGTGTAGCCATTGAGTAAGAAATATGATGGTGGGGTTGGTGTAATAAAGAAAATTCAAGTACCTGAATGTACGTACACTCCAGCATTGTTTTATTGTTGAAAATTTAAGCTGGTGTGTTCAAGAGTATGCACTTTTCTTCTTCTGTAGTCTTGAAAAGCGACAAAAATTGAAAACAATATCTTAAACAAATTTATTTATATATAATTTTTTTTTTGTACTACATGTGAGTTGTTGTTGTGTTTTTAATGAATTATACCAAGTCGTTGACCCTTGGGTTGTATGAATTTGTGTTATTTACATCTAAGCAATAAATTACAGTCTTTTGTACATAATTAATGTAGTATGTGTACACATTTATTTCTGTACGAATACATGTAAAAATATGTTTAAAGGCCTTTAACCACACAAAACATGTGTCCAGCAACTGCACCGCTTCAATGGGGAAATACGTATTTGTCTTAATGTTTAATACAACTGGGAATTGATAAATTTAATTACTTCCTAACGTTATTAATGTGTTATAGTGATAAATAAACATATATTCCGCCCAAAATATTAACAACTCTTTACATATTCTTATAGGCCTTGTGATGTACTACTTTGAATATTGCAGTTGTGAATGCTTCGAAGTTCCTTTGCAAAGTATTAATGTATACTTTTTTATAATATATTGTATCAAACTTTTTTCGGTTTGAATTCTTTTATATTTAAGTATATGTGAATATTTTATTTTTATTATTAATTCAAGCCAGTAGCTTAAATTTTGTATGTAAACATTCAGAAAATAGGACATGAAGAAAATAATCAAACGACAACAGGGTGATTTAAAGTGTATTACTAACGGTTTGACACAGTTCTCGTATGCAATTTCCTAATAAAATTTGTATAATAAAAACTATTATCATATTCAACTAAGCCATGTAATAAGTGTCTAAAAGCAAAAATAAACGCGGGTACTGATGATGAAAGTGTAACTACTTTAGAAAACTGCTGACTTTCCTTTTTGCATTGAAATATTTATCATGTCTTTCCTAATTTAAAAAAAAATATTGTTGAAACAATTAACCTACCAACCTTAATTAAATCTTTTTACACCCTCCAAAAAAGAATATGGAGGGTATATTCATTTTGTCATACCGTTTGTAACGCAGCGAAATATCCATCTGAGACGCCATAAAGTATATATATATATATATTCTTGATCAGTGACGAAATCTAAGACGATCTAAGCATGTCCGTCTGTCTGTGGAAATCACGATTCAGTCCAAACGAAAAGAGCTAGACTCTCGAAATTTGGTATTAATATATTTTGAAGGATAGCACAGGTTAAGTTCGGAGATGGACTAAATCGGGCAAAAGAGAAAAAAGTTCCCCAAAGAAGAACTAAACCAACCTCTAACAAACAACATCATTTTTGTTTTTTTTTTTGTAATTTTAAGTAAGTGATATATTTTTATAATAAAGAAGGTTCAACGCTTTAATCTTGGAGCCAAAAAATAAAATATAATAACTTTAGGACCCCGCCCGCAGATTGTTTTACTTAAGCCTACATTCCTTAAAAATTATATTTTCAAGCTTTAATGACGAAACTGAAATGTAACCTGGTACTACTCTGCCCTACCCCTCCTCCCCCTTTGTTCCCTAAATTACCCTATCAAAAAAAAAAGTTTTTTTTTTTAATTTTGTATTTAATTATCCCAAACATTTATTTTTAGAGTTTTATGACAAAGGTGAAATGTCTCCCCCACAGCCCTTGCCAGAGTGATTCCGTCAAATTTCAGTTTTAATACCCTCCAAAGAGAATTGGAACCCATAAAGTATATATATCCTTGATCAGTGATGGAGTCTAAGACGATCTAGCAATGCCCATACGTTCGTCTGTGGAAAACACGATATTGTCTAGTTTTGAACCCCGCCCCCTTTAGTGGGCGTTTACTAAATATTTACTTACTAAATATTTACTTACTAAATATTTGGAGGGTATTTACTTACTAAATATTTGGAGGGTATTTAAGATTCGACCCGGTCGAATATAACGTTTTTACTTGTTTTATTTTGGAAGGAGTTTTTATCACAAAAAATATTTAAATAGAATTTTTCTAAAAGTTAGTAAACAGTTGTCAATAAAGGCATTTACAGAAAAATAAAACTCATTGCAAAATCTTTAGACGATTAAACACAAAAAATGAAAATTATGGTGAGGAACAGGGAGAGCGGTTCCGCCTGAATCTAAAAGTGATGGATTATAGGTATCGTTATCGATGGAATTGTCACATGATGACAGATTTCTGCTGGCAAATATCATGATATGATACCCTCAGAAACTATAAAAGAAAAGGTTATAAAAGGGGTTTAAATGGAAATTAAAGAGTTATGAGCACAATGATAACCAAAATCAACCCTATATCTAGGGCCACAAAACTACTGTAGACTTTTTTAAAATTTAAATGTGGTTTGTTTTTATTTACTTGCTTTAATAAATTAAATATTTAGGTTTTCTATGTGTTTTTTTTTTTGTTATTAAACCTTGCGACAGTTCTTGCTACAACTAATACTCGCACCATAATTACTCTCCACCAAGTTCTATAAATTTAATAGGAAAATGTTTACTTAAGGCAATAAAAAATAACAGAAATAAAATAATTTGCATAAAGCATTCAATTTAATTTAAACAAGTTTAATCCTATTGATTTTCCTTCTTAAAATATTATGTCGTATTGATCTACGATGTGTTTTATATTTGGTTTAGTGTTTGTTTAGGACTTTTCTTTGGTGGAAGCGTAAAACAGCTTTAAAGACAATTACAACTTTATATTCAAAGTAGTTTGAAAGCATTTTGTTGTTTGTGTTAATTAAAACTTGTTCAAACTCTTAATGTTGATTCTTAGGCAGGTGTTTGAAGTCTTTTCATTTCTAGCCCCAAAAATACAGCTTATGAAATTGTTTATAGTCGCTTAACTGGGGCATTAACATTAATTCGGTTTGAAATTAAGATAAAAACCTTTAAATTTCAATTCGTTTGATGTCTGCTTTATTTTAATTTTCTTCTTTCTCTCTTTCATTTTTGGTTGGCATCACAATTTTTTTTCTGGGGGATTGTGTAATACTCGAAACTCTGGAGTTGGTTCAATGAAAGTAAAAGCAATACAACCAGACACAAGATTTAACAATATCTACAAAAGTTTTACATAAAGGCGGTTAACTTGAAAAAAAGTAAAAGATTTTAGTTAAGCAGCAGCAAAAGAAAATTTTAAGAAAATAAAAGCAAACCAAAAACAGAAACAATTTTAATTAACAACTAAAAAGCTTCTATAAGCGAGTGTGATTATTAAAACAAAAATGAAAGGAAATCCATTCGTTTGATTACGACGCTTGTGAAAAAGTTCCCAGCCATTTTATCAAGTCAAAATATATATACATATATACATTTTTTTTTTTAATTTACGAATATATGAATGTATACTATTTCTAAATTGTGTTTTGTGTAAAATTTCAATTTCGTTGTTATTTTATTTAATGGATTTGTAAAAATCTTTTAAACATAATTTTATGCGCTTTATATAGTCAGACTTGCAGTCAACCCAAAAAGAAAGAAAAGCGAGAAAGGAGTATATTTTACTGCTCGTAAATAAAAACACTTTCACTAAGTGGCCATCATCTGCCGTCGTTTGGTTAAACCGTTTAAGCTGGAAACACACAACCAGCGTCATTAAAATCTTCAAATATTTGCATGCTTAAATAAATATATAAATAAAAACTTCAATTAAATTTTCATATTCAAAATGTGTTAATTGATAAGGAACTTAGATTGATTCTACTACTGCATGGAAGAATTTCGGTTAGTCATACAAAACCACACTTTGATGGTCATAAGATTTTTTATTTTTTTTTGGGTAGCGGCAAGGTTTTATAAACCCTGTTTTAAACTCAAAGAGGATGATTATATGAAAATATATATGCAAAGTACTTCAATTGAAAACTTAGCGTGTTTTAAATATTTATGATTTCTTAGAAAGAACAACAAAAGAATATAGGCAAATTATGCGGTAATTTATTGTCAACGCTACGTTAAGACGACATCAAGAAGAGAATACTTCACTTCTGCAGTTGATAATTCCCAAGGACCTAGAAAGCAGCCATAGGCTATAAGAAGCATTTAATTGTTGTCTACAAGGAGTGTCTTATATTTGGTATTGTCTTAACGGGACGTTGGCAAGTCTTTACAGAATAAAGGGGAATCCCCTTTTGTCACAATTGAAAAAACTGGCACGTGCATAATATCAAGTGCGACTGCAAAAACGTATAATTCCTTTTTTTAATATCGAAATTAGTTTTACCAAAAATCAATATATACAATTCTAAAATTAGTCACATTAAAATTTTACTATAAGTCAACGTTTAAATCTTTGACCCCCAAAAACAAAATTTCTGTCTTTGTCACAATCTTAAAAACGAGAACTTGCATTAATTACACTTACTGTCACAATAAAAATTTGTTTTATTTTCACTTTTCTTCGGTTTACAAGTGTCAGGCCCAACATAATGGTCACATTCGACATCATGAAAAGACACATATCAATATGTAACTTAGCACAAATTTCTCCATTTACTTTCAGCTATAAACTGTACTTATTATAGGAAAAACATTTAGTTTTATTTTCACTTTTCAATGTCTCATTCAACATAATGATCACATTCGACATTATGGAAAGACCCATATTAATATGTAACTTAGCAAAATTTAATCGAATTATTTATGGCTATATAACGCGCTTATTATCGGAATAAAAATTTGTTTTATTTTCACTATTCGGCTTACATGTGTTACATTCGATGTCTCCGCTCATTACAATGGTCAGATTCGACATTATGTAAATGCCCATATATATGTAATTCAGCACAAATTTGTCGGCTTATTTATAGCTATACTTTATGCAGCAATACAATTTTTCTTTATTTTCACTTTCCTTTAGTTCACATATAACACGTTCTATGTCACGTTCAACATTTCGGTCACGTTCGACATTATGGAAAGGGCCATACGCAGATTTAACTTAGCCCAAAATGTTTATTTTATTTATTGCTTTTAATTGCTCTCATATTCGTAACAAAATCCATTTTATTTTCACTTCCCTTCGTTTTATATGCACCAAGTTCAATGTGATGGACACATTCGATATCATGGAAAGTCCCATATCAGTGTGCACTTTACATCATATATAATTGTGGTATTTAGCCGTAAATAAGTTCCAATAAATATAGTAATGAGAACAGTTCTTACCTGCGTTTTATTACCGCTGCCAAAAATCATTAATAGACTTCAACAATATTTTTGAAACGTCCCATAGATCGTTAGGTAATACACGAACGTTCAAAAACCAAATGAGACTTACAAGCGAATAAGTGCAGTAGGCTTCGAACATTTGCACCAAAAATAATAAAACAATATGAATTTGTTCATTCTCCTTAAAATGCAATAGATGGAAGATGACACTATGAAGCCGAGAACGAGTTTGACTCCGTCTGCTCTGTAACAAAATATACCCGGCGAAGTAAAAGGTTAAAAAAAAGATATGCTTTTATTCCAGCTAGCTGATATCGAGCACGTCATGTGCAAGTCATGTCATGCCCGGTCAAGTGCAAGTACAACCATTTTATAGTCAAAGAATTAGGTTTTAGCAATGAAATGAAACCAATAGAAATCAATTCTATTCTTATATTTAAGATTTTCTATATTTTATTTGAATAGCATAAATTTACAATTCACCCACGCAAATCACAAAGTTGTCTGTGCTAACGAGTAAGAAATGTTTATTACTTTTTCTGTCTCGGTTTTTGAAGTTTCTTCAGTTTCTTTTTAAGTTAAAATGCATTCATGTACGAGTATATTCTCCTAAGCAAATATATAAACTTGTCTGACTTATGCTGAAGCTGCATTTCATCTCCTTTCACCTCTCTTACATTTGTTTTTGAATCTTTCTTACTATAATCTTTTCAATGGATGACTTTGTGAAACTTATGATTACATGTGACATTTTTCTTTCTGTAGTAGATTAAAATGTTTGTTATATATATGGCGGGTCATGTTGGGTTACCAGTAAAAATTATACTGTATTAGATTGTTAATTTCTTTGAATTTGCAACAAAAAAAAATTGTTGTGACCCTCATCTAATGGTTTATTGGATGTTTTTAGCTTTTACATGAATACAATTATACTTTGTCGTAGAGTGGAACCATGAGGTATTATTCACAATAAAGGATGTCTGCCTAATTAAATGAATCTGAGGGAAAAAGGAATAATTGTCATTCTCAGAATGAGTTTAGAGTTCCAATATTAAAATTGAAATACTATATAAAAAAGTAATTAAAATTATTAATTTAGCCTTTAAATGAATACTGTATCTTTAAAGATACAACCTTAAATCTTAATTTCTTTATAAAAAAGAAATTAAATTTATTAATTTAAAAAACTACTATTCAACGTATTCACAAGCCACTATTCACAAGCCTTGTGGTATCGTTACAAGTTGTATTTGAAAAGGCAATTTCAAACAGAATCTCTTAGAACAAAAAAATTTTTTATATATAATTTGTTTTTGATTTTAGAAATTTTCTATGACATAGAATTTTCAAATACAACGACAAACCACAGAACAAGAACTCAGCAAATATTTTAAATAAAGAACGATAAACTAAATTTATTATTGCCAAGTGTTAATAATTGAATGAAAAACATCAAAGGCATAACGTAAGGAAGTTTTAGCTGGTTCTTACGTGCATTTAACCTTTTACCCAAATTCTGTAAGAAAAACCAAAGACATCATATGTAAAAGTTCTAGTAAGAAGCTTAAAAATATCAAAATTAAAACAATGAGTAAAATAATCAATCGGCTCTTCATTATTATTTACATATGCTGACTTTTCTTTAACCATAAAATCGCAATGATAGTAATTATGAAAAAAACAATAATTTACAGTGTTGACAACATTAGTTTTTATAAGCGGGCAATCGCGCATTTATTAACGAAAGTTATTTAACACTAATTTAGCACACAAAATTCAGACGTGAAGATAATAATCATGTGGCAACAAGGGGATTTAAAGTATGTTACCATCGGTTTGATACAGTTCTCATATGTATGTTCCTAATAAAATTTGTATAAATCAAATAATATATTCAACTAAACCCCCTAAAAAGATGTCACAAAAAAAAACTGAGTACTGATGATGAAAATGTAGCGGCTTTCGAAAACAACGGGTATGCTCTGCTGTGTAAATTGAATAATTAAAATCTGATGTTGACTTCCCTTTTGTGCCTTGAAATGTTTATCATATGCTTCTCAATTTAAAACAAATCTTCGAACTATTGGCCGACATATATGTAAATCTGAATTGAATTTATTATCTTCTATTCTTTTCACTAGTAAAATTATGTCTTTACAGAAAATTCAAAAAACCCTATTAAAACGTTTTAAAAGTTTAACATTAGCAGAATAAAACTTCTTTAAATGATAAAATATAAGTTGACAATAAGCACAAAATTATACAATATATACATATATATATACATATATATATATATATATATATATATATATATATATATATATATATATATATATATATAATTTTATTGCTAATTTGTTCTTGTATTGCAAGACTTTGCACTAATTGCCAATATTGTTTTTAATTAATTAAGGTTTATGCTTCTCCTATAGAACTTTTACAATATTTTTCTGTGGCGATATACTTATATGATGATTATTCTCTGCTTTCATTTTTCTTTACGCCATAACTTCAAGTACCACTAATTCTGTTTACAAGTTGTACGAAATTAAATCAAAGTATGGCAACATTGCTGATAGAATTAATGTAGCTAAGTGTAATAACACTGCTCAGCAAAAAATCATTTTTCGTCTCTCCTTTAAGTAAAACTATGTGGACTATATGTATTTTGATGCGCTAAACTCATATCCGTTTTTGGTTTTTTTCGGGTCGTAATTTTGTTTATAGGCGTGGGAAATTTTTTCCCCTAAATTAGTCATGTACGGAGACATATTTCACCCTAACGCGAGAACGAGTCATCCGATTTTCAAAAGTAAAACATCAGAAGATGTGTAACATATGTATTTATTATATATTTATTCGGATATAATTTTTTTCTATCTCTTGTCATATTGGACTTATTCAGAAATTATTGAAGAAAAAAATTTTTTTTCGTGCAAAATTCGTTTATTTTTCAGTTTAATTATTAATAAAGAGATAAGCAAATATTCAACTTTTAGCACATAGAAGCTATAAAACATAAAAATCGTTTAAAAAATTTGGATTTTATTGTCAATTTACCGCCGGTATCCAAAACCCAATCTTCCGTCTGTTTTCTCAAGCAACTTTTTGTGTCAAATCGTATAGAAACGAAATTCCTGATACAAATCAGCTTAAAAATTAAATTTAAATTGAATTATTCAGTATTTCTTTAGTTAATAATTTCGAAATTAAATTAAAAATTAATCCGTGTTGGTTTGTTTCTTTGTGCAGCTGTTTGTCTTATATACGAATTCGAAATTAAAATACAATCACATAATATTTAACTTCCCCCTAAGAAAATTTAAAAAAATATAAAAGTTGCTGTATGTAGTAACAATTTTAACGAACATTTTATATTGCTATATTAAATTGAATTAAGATTCTATAAGCTAATTGTTCGACATTTTGATTTAAATCTCAGAAAGACATGATAAATATTCCAAGGCATAAAGGCAAGGCAACATCAGTTTTTGTTATTCAACTTACACAGCAGAGCAGAACAGCTGTTTTCGAAAGACGCAACCCTTTCATCATCAGTGCTCATGTGTATTGTGTTTGTCACCACTTATTAGGTGGCTTAGTTGAATGTGATAACAGTTCCTATTTACACAAATTTTATTGTGAAAAAGAATACGAGAACTGTATCAAGCTGATGTTAACATGTTATTGCTATAATACCCGTGTTACCGTTTGATTATTTTTCTTCATGTCCCATTTTTCTGAATTTTTTGTTCCATCATACCTAAGTCAAACTTTTTTGGTTTGAATTTTATACTTAAGTACATGTGAACGTTTTTCCAATATTTTTTTATTATTGGTAGCTCAAGCCATAGCTTAAATTTGTATGTAGTAAGAATTTTAACGAACATTTTATATTGCTATATTAAATTGAATTAAGATTCTATAGGCTAATTGTTCGAAATTTTTAATTTAAATCTCAGAAAGACATGATAAATATTCCAAGGCACAAAGGCAAGTTGAGTTAACCTATAGAATCTTAGTTCAATTTAATATAAAAGTTACTGGTTTTGAGTTTTCATCAGATCTCGACGTTTTGAGATCCTAGGTTACTACGAGAGTAATTTTCCTATATCTCCACAACTACATCAGTGAGGCTCCCAATTTGATATGGATTGTCGTGAGAATTATGTATGTATATCTTTTAACAGAATATATACGCTAAAGAAAGGGGATACAGGTGACACATTTTCGAAGCAATTAATAGAATAATATTCTTTGATTAACGATCGATGAGTTAGTTACTCTACCAGCTGCAATGTTGTTTAATTTGAACACAGTTAGCAACACTAAACACTGTTCACTGAGTATAAAGTCATGTCTGTACTCATACAGACGTCAGTAAAAAAATGTTTAGTAAAATATATTTATTTTCATTTGGTTTCAGTCGCATGGCATAAAGTTTTTTTGTGCATCCTATCTTCTGTGTGTGTATATTGTTGTGCCTAAAAAGGTGGTAACACATTGTAATACCGTTATGACTCCTCGCGGCAATATGTTGAAGTTGATATTTTATTGCTATTTTTTGTTTAAATATTTTTCTTAAAAAACATATTTTGCAAGAGATATCAAGTTTAAGGTTGTCTTTCTTAAGTTTTTCGTTGGCTTGTTTAGGTTTAAAGACTTTTTATTCATTTTGTTGTTGTTGTTGCTTTTGTTGCTGTTGTTTGGTTCATCTAAAAGGTGTCTGTTCCGTAATCTGGTTTTTCATTTCAGCAAGTACTTGTTGTTGTCGTTGCATTGTATTTTCAATGAAATTGAAATAAAAATTTCACTTTCTATCCAGTTTCAAGTTACAAAAATTTTGTTGTTGTTGTTGTTGGTTGCTTGCTTGTTTGCCTTCTTTCTGGTAAATTTTTTTAAGCTCTTGTTCGGTTGGCCAATCTGGCTACTTAAGCTCTTTTTTTTTAATACTTTATAAGAGAGTCTGCATAAATTTAATTTGGGTTTATGTAATTTTAAATAAATTAAGGGGTTGTAACATGAAATTTGGTTTGCAATTTCACTTTTTTTGGAAACTTTAACCTGGCCAAAGCCAGCAATATAATTTTAAATTTCGATTAAATCACACTGGATATTTTGGTATCACATACAAGCGCATATACTTAAATACGTATAGATATTTATATCAGGAGGTGTACTTAAATCTGCAAAAATATTTTGTTACAACAAAACAAAACAAATTTTATAAATAACACTTGGGATTTGAGATTAATACTCTTGATGCATCAAACTTTTCATGTGTTAAATTCAATAAGACAGTGTTGTCAATATCTGATCGACTAAAACCATATCGTGATTTTTTCAATTGTTTCGCATATATAGAGACTTCAACTGGGCGCCGGCATCTTCCGCAGTTGTACGGAAGTGGGTTGTGCAGTGTATGCATAATAATAAAAAAATTATTCTAAATGAGAACACGAAATTCACTTTTTTCTATTTTCTTCTCAAAACTCGCGCTCGTTTTCTATTAACGGCTGTCAAACACAAACTAAATGATGCATCTAGTCCAAATTTTGACAAGAGTCAACTCACATTTGCCTGTTGACGTTTCATTTAAGGGGTCGGATATTAAAAATGTCACGGAATTATTGACGCCCTCGTATTATGTAATTTAGGCTACAAAGCAGTGTTTTAATAAAGCAATTATTATTTACAGCACTGCAAATCAAATGCATTGTTCATAAACAGCATTGTTTATTTAAATAATGCACTTGTTGCGTTTATTTGCATTTAGCGGCGAAACATATGAATTTAGGAATTGCATAGTTTGTCAAAGTTTTAAGATCGTCAGGAATAAGTAATAGAACATTTTATTTTCTATTACTTATTCCCGACGATGTTAACAAAGTGTTGACAAAATAATGAATATATACAAATAAAATTTTTAATAATCTTATAAAAAGACCTCGAGATTAAGAAATTTAATAAAATAAACCCAAGTACCTCTCCTTTTTTTCTAAAACTCACCAAAAAAAAAAAGAACCAAAATAAGGAACTTACTTGGTTACTTGTATGTACCAAAAAATTTCGATTTTCCAACCCTGGAATCTAGTTTTTAATTTTTTACACGAATGAAATTCTTCCAGAAGTATAAAAAACGTTTAATTCAACAACAACAAAAAATAAAATAAAAATTAGGAACTTGTTTGGTTACTTTTTTCAACCCAGAAACAGACTTATCAATATTTTTGGGTTTTAATACCAATTTAATTCTTCGCGAAGTATAAAATAGGTTTAATTCACTGAAAACCCCAAAATTATGAACTTATATGGGTACTTTTATGTATCAAAAATATTTCGATTTTCCAACCCTCGAATCAAATTTAAAATTGTTTTGGTTTTTAATACAAATCTTGCTTTAGCGTAAAAAGGCTTAATACACAAAAAAAAAACCAAAAGTAGTGACTCTTTTTATTATTTTATGTAAAAAAAAATTCCGTTCTCCAACCCTGGAATCGAATATTTAATTTTTTAGTTTTTAGTACCAACTTTCTAAAGTATAAAATAGCTATAATTCACTAAAGAAACTAAATTAGGAACATAGCACATGACTATTTTTTTTCGAACCCTGGAATATTTATTTTTATTTTATTTTTTTATTTATAACACGAATATAATTCTTCCTGAAGCATAAAATAGGTTTAATTCACTGAAAAAACCAATATTAGGAACTTAAATGTCTGCTTTTATGTACTAAAAATATTTCAACTTCCGAACACTGAAAGCGAAATTTTATTTTTATTTTTGCCAATACAATTCTTAATGAGGTATAAAGTAGTTTTATTTAAGAAAAACTTAAAATTTGTATACATTCATGTACTACAAAATACTGCAGTTGTCCAAAACTGGAATCGAAATTTAGATTTTTTTTAATGTTAACACCAATTTTATTTTTCTAAATTCTAAAATAGTTTTTATTAGCAAAAAAAAATATTACTTCCATGTACCAAAAAATTTTTTTTTGCAATTACCCATCCCTGGAAAAAAGTTTATTTTTTTAGTTTTTTATACAAATTTTATTCTTACCAAAGTATGAGATAGGTGTAATTAACAAACAAACAAAAAAATAATTAAGTTTTGTTTTAATGACCAATCTGTATTGTTTATTACTTATTTTAATTGGGGTAAGTCCTACGGGCTTTTTGTGGTCAACAATATTTATCATCAAATATGAATAAAATCTATATCATTTTAATATTTTTTTATTTATTTTTATATTTATTATACATATCTGTGTCGTGTAGTCCAGTTTTATGATGATAAATTCTAAGAATAAATAATTTGACAATAACATAAATCGTAAGTTAATGATCTGTGATATACCATAACATTTAAACTATTTTACAATATTTTTTGTACATATTTTTGTGTTAGATACAACAAATAAAAAACACCCCTGAAGAAGTTTGCTAAAAAACAAACGAAACGTTGGGTAAAACATAAATATGAACATGTTAACATCAGGTTGATACAGTTCTCGTAGCCTTTTTCACAATAAAATTTGTGTAAATAGGAACTGTTATCACATTCAACTAAGCCACCTAATAATTGGTGACAAACACAATACACATGAGCACTGATGATGAAAGGGTTGCGTCTTTTGAAAACAGCTGTTCTGCTCTGCTGAGTAAGTTTAATAACAAAAAACTGATGTTGACTTGCCTTTGTGCCTTGGAATATTTATCATGTCTTTCTGAGATTTAAATTAAAATTTCGAACTATTAGCCTATAAAATCTTAATTCAATTTAAATATGATATAATTTTTATTCATACAGGGTGTTTTTTTTTAAAGGTATAGAACTTCGAATTGAAATAAAACACAAGAAAATCGTTTTAATGTCCATCAATTTGGCTTTATTGGTAGGATAATTTTATGCCATTAATGTTTAAATAAGATTTCGGGCATGTGGCCGCCGCGGCTGGCTCGAATAAAGCCAATTCTACAGGTCCAATTTTCAATCACTTTTTCGAGCATATGGGGCCGTATTTTGGCAATAGCGCCACGAATGTTGGCTTCCAAGTCCCCTAACGTTTCTGGTTTGTTGGCGTAGACGAGCGACTTCACATATCCCCAAAGAAAATAATCCAATGGTGTCAAATCACACGATCTTGGTGGCCAATTGACAGGTCCATTCCGCGAAATTATGCGCTCATCGAATGTTTCCTTCAATAAATCGATTGTGACGTGCGCTGTGTGGCATGTAGCGTCGTCTTGTTGGAACCACAACTCATCCACATTCATGCCATCCAATTCGGGAACAAAATAGTCGGTTATCATGGCTCTATACCGGTCTCCATTAACGGTAACTGACTCTCCAGCATTATTTCGGAAGAAGTATGGCCCAATGACTCCACCAGCCCATAGAGCACACCAAACAGTCAGTTTTTGTGGATGTAATGGCGTCTCAAGGGTCTCATGTGGATTCTCTTCACTCCAAATGCTGCAATTTTGCTTGTTGACGTAGCCATTCAACCAAAAATGAGCCTCATCACTGAACAAAATTTTGCGATGAAAATCAGCATCGAGATCAATATCATCTTCGGCCCATACACCAAAATCACGACGCATTGCATGTTCATGATGAAATGGCAAACTAAACTAAATATTAATCACTTGACAGCTGACAAAATGGCCGCCAGTTAAAAAAGTGATGCCAACTTAAAGTTCTATACCTCAATAAAAAACACCCAATATATGATGATAAATATTGTTGGCCACAAAAAGCCCCTAGGGTTTACTCCTATTAAAATAAGTAATAAAAAAATAATTAATTTTGCGTCCAAAAATAGGTGTAGGCTTCCCAGCTCTGGAACCGTATTTCGGATTTTTCTGCATTTCAACACCACCCTATTTAATTTAATTTCCAATCCATTATTAAAATACAGAATATGTATAGTTTATGGCGTCCCATGTTAATATTGAGGAAATTACACACGGAATGACAAACCCTTTCACTTTTTTGTGAAGAGTATAATAAAGAATATAAATACTCTTATGTTGAAACCTCTGCATAGAACACAGAACACTGCCGGCATTTTGCTGGTGCTAGTAATTTAAAAATTGTTAACCTACTGTTATTGCATTCACAAGCATCAGCCGCAGCAAAATTTCTTGGAAGAACGCCTCATATAAATTTTATTAACTTTAAATATTCAACCACTTCATAAATTTAATTAAAATCTCTTTAGTTAGTCATGCAACAGCTCAAAGGAATATATTTTTTTCTTAATGCCAAACTAACAATTTTTCTTATAAATATATATATAGTAGTTTATTATTATATTATTATTTTACTTTTTCTGATGCAATTTAACCAAATAAAAACGCTTAACTTGTCTTCGGCAGCAAGCAATAAGCCATACAAAGTGTCAACGAAAACAATTTTCTGTATACAGAAGAAAAAGTGAAAAATAATTAATTTTAAGAGGAAAAATGCAACGACAAAATTTAACAAAAACTACAACAGCAGATACGGGTAGATGGTGAAAAAAAGGAAAAACAAATAAGATGACTTTTTAAACAAATATGCTGCAACACTTTCACACGCATTGTTTTACAAATTATATGGAGTAGCGCGCCAAAATAAAGTCAAATACACAAAAGAAACGACTGCTACTTGTAGTTGTTAACTTTGTAGTGCATCTGGTTTTTACAGCGACACAATGGCTCTAATGAAATTTCATTGTAACACGCTTTACGCTTGTTATTATAGGAAAGTAAATATACATAAATATTGAACAAAAAGATATATCTGGCTTAAACACATATTTATTAACTTAAATATATCCCAAGAAGAAATTATTCAAATGTACGAGCGCTACTTTACACTAGAAGTCATTAACAAAGAAAATGTTAAATTAGTATAGAAGAAAGTTCCCATTCTCCTATACAATTTGAAACAGCATCAGTGCGTTGCTCTTTTACCTACACCGAATAACGTAAATAAAATATTGCCAATACAAATGAAAACCTCATGATCCCCAACTTGTGCACCCGGAGGTCGAGAAAACAAAATTTAAAAAGCTATCATACAAAATTTAAACAAACTCAGCAGGATGTTAATCGTGGCAACAGAAAAAAAATATAACTGAGACTGACATAAACAAAATAGGAAAACGTTTGCAAAGTTTTCTTTGTCGAAATCAATCGATAAGGTTTCAATAACCCTGAAACTAAAAGACAACAGCAAAAATAAAACATGACAAACGTGTTTAAAATTTTTTTAAATTTTAGTATTTCCTCTTTTTAAGTTTTGTGTTAGTAAAAAAAAGCAATTCACATTAAGCCTACACTTAAACAAATTTAAATATTTTCCAGCGCTAAAGGGTGTCTCAGCAAGAAGACACTTTTGCATAACACATGTTTCTTGAAATAAATGTGATTTTTTTATTGGATAGTAAGGAAAATGAAAAGAATATATAGGGTATATTCACTTTGTCATTCTGTTTGTAAAGCAGCGCCCACCTGAGACCCCATAAAATATATATATTATTAATCAGTGATGAAATCGACGACGATCTGAGCATGTCCCTCCGTCCACACGTCCGTCTTATAAAGTTTGGTATATATATATCTTGAAGGATAGCACAGGTTGAGTTCGGAAATGGGATAAATCGGGCAAGAGGGAAAAAAATCCCCCTAAGAAGAACTAAACTAACCTCTAAAAAACAACATAATTTTTAAAGCTTTTTGTAATTTTGGTAAGCAAATGATATATTTTTATATTAAATTGAATTAAGATTCTATAGGCTAATTGTTCGAAATTTTTAATTTAAATCTCAGAAAGACATGATAAATAATCCAAGGCACAAAGGCAAGTCAACATCAGTTTTTGTTATTCAACTTACACAGCAGAGCAGAACAGCTGTTTTCGAAAGACGCAACCCTTTCATCATCAGTGCTCTTGTGTATTGTGTTTGTCACCTATATGGTGACAAACCAATACACAACGCGTTAAATTTGGAGCCATAAAATTAAAGAAATATATATAATGTTGAACACCGCCCCCTTTAGTGGCCGTTATTATATGCATATACATATATTGTAAAAATTTGACAAATTGTTTTACTTAAGCCTACATTCCTTAAAAATAACATTTTCAAGCTTTAATGACGAAGCTGAGACATAACCTGGTACTACTCTGTCCTACCCCCTCCCCCCCCCCTTTGCCACCTATATGACCCTATCAAAAAAAAAAAGAAAAAAAATTTTAAATTAAAGGTGAAATGTCTCCACCACAGCCCTTGCCAGAGCGACCTCTCCAAAATACAGTTTTAATACTCTCCAAAGTATATATAGTCTTGATCAGTGATGTGGAAAACATGATATATAGACGTATGAGATTATTATTTATTTGGCCCTGTTTGCGTTGTATACTTATTGTTGACTAAATGTCTTTAGCTAATTGCGGCCTAACTTTTTCTTTATGTCAATAAAAATTCCTTTTATTACATATTTTACCCGACGTTTCGTCAATTTTTTGTTGACTTTTTCAAGGGTTTTGTCTATTTGAAATTGAAAATAAAACTTAAATAATTACAATACATACACACCAAAGTAATCTAACATCGATACTTACAATTACTCAAAAATATATTAAAAACATAAATAAAAACATAAATAAAAATTCAAAAATATCAGAATTACATTTTTAACATCTATTTATTACTTAAAGCTACTCTGTAACTTGTGCTGATGTTATCTGTGTCCTCTTTCAAGTTCATAGTGTTATCAACAACACTATGAACTTGAAAGAGGACACAGATAACATCAGCACAAGTTACAGAGTAGCTTTAAGTAATAAATAGATGTTAAAAATGTAATTCTGATATTTTTGAATTTTTATTTATGTTTTTATTTATGTTTTTAATATATTTTTGAGTAATTGTAAGTATCGATGTTAGATTACTTTGGTGTGTATGTATTGTAATTATTTAAGTTTTATTTTCAATTTCAAATAGACAAAACCCTTGAAAAAGTCAACAAAAAATTGACGAAACGTCGGGTAAAATATGTAATAAAAGGAATTTTTATTGACATAAAGAAAAAGTTAGGCCGCAATTAGCTAAAGACATTTAGTCAACAATAATTATGATATATAGACTATTTTTTGAACCCGCCCCTTTAGTGGACGTTGATGTACGATATTATACGCAAAAATAGTGTAAATATGGAACAATTTGTATTCCTTAAGCCTATGAGAAGCTTCGATGTTCTCTAATCATGCAGAGGTGAAACGACTCCCTCACGGCCCTTCTCAGAATGACTCTGTCAAAATAGAGATTCAAAGTGGGGTACAGATATGTCTTTAAGGAACTCTGACCCACCAAGTTAAACATTTTAAATTTACTTACTAAATAATTTTAGGGTATTTGATATTCGACCTGGTCGAATATAACGTTTTTACTTATTTTACAATGATGCGGCTTTATCGCACAGATCTGGGATTGAAGTTCAGCATTTGCTTGAGTATTTTGTGAGCCTCGAATTCGATAATTTTGTGTATGCGCGAAGCCATTCATATGGAGCTCATTGGAGAAAATGAGGAAAAATGAGGATATAACTTTTTTAAAAATTAATTTCGTGTACTTCTTAAGCATTATTTTTTTCACTCAGTCCAAGGCTTATCTAAATAAATAATATGGCCATCCATTTCCATGATAAAGAAATGGTTTACTGAATATCGATGTGGCCGTACCATCAGGGAAGCTGCAGAAGGTTCTAAACGCCCAGTTGAGGTCTCTATTGAAGATTGAAAGTGGAAGAGATTGTGGAAGTCATAGGCATTTCACATGGATCAGTGGATTAAATTTTGAATTATCACTTGGGTATGTGAAAACTTTGCACAAGATGAATGCCAGATGTGCAGTTCTTGCGTGGCAAAGATCCATTAATTGGGCTACGATTTGCTTTCTCTCATCTCCGCTATTCTCTGGATTTTTTTTTATCTTGGACCAGCACTCAGGGGATGACCCCTATATATGCAATGCATTGCGCTGGAACTGAAAACGAGGGGATAATATTGAGGGGACAGATTAGGAAAGATGAGAAGATAGACAGTTGTTTTTGTAGCTATTTCAACCGTTTTTACTTCGCCGGCTAATTTTTGCTACAGGGCCGACGAAGGTGGGTGCTGTTACTCTGCTTTTAGTACATGATAGTGTCAGTCGCTGCCAATTATGTTCAGTGACCAGTGAATATGCCTTCATCATTGAAACAGGCTGGCAACAACTAACACAACCACGCACTAATGCTGATCAGAAGAAATTCAACACAATATTTCACAACTCTGTGCGGGTCCGAACTCAGGATCCTCCGCTTCATAGTCTCGTGTTCTACTATTTCAGCCAACAGCACCCACGCTGTTGGCTGAAGTGACTATTTCTTGAAATGGAAAAATTAATCGGTAGAAAGAGATCATTTCACAAACAAATTCTAATTTTGATGACATCGACAAATCATATATTTCGGATGGGATAAAAAAGTCGAGAAGGAGTTGGACTACGTGTATAGAACTCATAGCAGACTATTTTGAAAAATAAAATCCTGTGTTTCAATGAAAAATGCACGAACTTATTGACCCACCACCCTTACTAAAGGGTTTTTCAACAAGTACTTTGTGTCTCTATGGTGGCAACACCAACACGATCATGTACTAAAAGCAGAGTAGCAGCTTCGTCGGTCTTGTACCAAAAAATTAGCCGGCGAGGTTAAAGGTTGAAATAGCTACAAAAAAAATTGTCTATCTTCTTATCTTTCATCATTTGTCCCCCTAATTATACTATTCCCTCCTTTCTAGTTCCTGCGCAATGCACTGCATATGTAGGGGTCATCCCCTGTGCGCTGGTCCAAGATAAAAAAAACAACATGATAATTTTGACATTTAATGTTTTGACGTATTCGTAGTAGATGCATGGGCAATTGTTACAATGAATTCAATTTCGCTCGAAAATTAATATGATTAAAGTCCACTATGAAAATGGTGGTTCTGTGAAAATTACATTTCGTAAAATTCGTGATATTTTCGGACGACATAATCGTGCTTCTGAGACCTTCTGTCAACGAGTGAAATTGCCGCATTTGGGCTTCTGAAAATCCACTAGCGATTATTGAGAAGCCTTTGCATGCTCAACGTGTCACTGTATGATCTGCTATGTGGTCTGAAAATGCGGTAAATTGCTATGGATCACGCTATCGCGAGATGTTAATTTTGGCATATTATTGATCACGTGAATATCACTCACATGGTGGGCATTTGCCAGATATCATTTTTCAATCATAATTGCCAAACTTTTCTTTTTGTAATACAATAAAAATTTTAATAATCTTCATATAATTTTTTTTGTTTTATTTTGCTTTAGAAAACAAAGTTCTTGCTGAAAAACTCTTTACATAAGAAAAACGTGACTAGTATCTCATTTTCGGAGAATGACTCCAACATATATTGATAATAGTTTGTAAAATAATTAGACAAGTAATTACATGTCACTACTTGGTAAACTATTAGCTAAACGTCTACCCATTACAACAATTCGCCAAGTTTCTACTGGCATTATTACTCTACCAGAAAGAAGCAACTGACAGTAGTTAACTGTTCCTTTTATGTTGAGATGGCATTGGCCAGACCATGAACTGAAAAAGCACCGCAACAGCAACAGATATAAATGACTTGTCTCTTTATTTTCTTTTCAATTGATATTGTTTCGTTACATTTTACATTTGAAAGCAAGAAACCATATTTATTGGTTTTATTTGCTGACAATGTGCTATAAATTCTGCAACAGTCTTTCTATTTTAAGGTGTCATATAGAAATCTTATTATTCTTACGAACTCCATTCACTGGGGTCTATTGCTCCCGACAGTTTCAAAAGGGGTTGATAACATTAAATAAACACACAACTAATTTAACTGCCTCCTGTTATTTGTAAATAAAGCAAACATTTTCGTTTGAGAGTTTATATTGAAACATTAAGAAAAACCTCAAATTTGTTATTGCTTTCAATATAAAATCCCAAACGAAAATGTTTATTTTTTAATTTGCAAAACCAGTTGGAATCAAAGGAAAATTTTTGTTTCGTCAAAGAGAAAACTTCACAAGAGAACAATACGTTAAAGTTTTGGAAATGATTAAAATTAAAATTTTTGATATATACAACTATTTGGAGGACATTCAGGCGAAGTTGATTTTTCGGTTTACTTCTAGCCTGGCTGAGATTTATATCAGAACCTCATATATGAAAAGACTTGGCGGTTTCGTCACTGAGACATTTTAGCAGCTGGTCTAGTGTCAATTAGAGCCCTAGATTTGAAGCTGGTGAAATTAGAGTGCATACTGTTGTGCATTTGGACCCCGGCACTGTTACGTTAGTTTCTGCTATGGGATTCGCAGGCATTCAGACATAGTGATTTGCTGATTTGTAATTTTTTTACTTTCTGAATATTTTCAGGCATCCAGGTCGATCGTCGGCACTGGAAAAAAGTTGACTTGAGCTTCAGGTCACGGGACAATGTACTATCACGGGACAATGTACTATCAGTTGTATATCGAATTTTCTTATTATTGCCACTAAAAAGCTACTTCGACCTGCAGGAGTACAAACATAGTACTCTAAGCAATCGTTTCGAGCGGTACTAGGTTTGGAAGTATATTTTTTTCGTTTAAGAATCCATTTAACAAAAAAAAAACTAACTTTTAATTAAATTAAATAATTGTTGACTGTCTTTTGTGCTTTGGAATATTTTTCTTTTCTTTCTGAATTAAAAAAAAATTGTGGAACAATTAGCCTATAAGTCTTAATTGAATTGAATAAAAGATATTTTGCTTTGGAAAAGCGTCAATTTATGTGAAACAAGTTCGCATTAGTCGTTGGCAAAGCCGAGAAAAATTATTTTACTGCCAATGCGACCTCATCCGTAAAGGCGCTAATGAAGGAATAATTCGAGCACTCAGAGTCAAAAACCACCGGGTCGTGATATTAAAACATTTACTTCAAAAAGATTTTGCGACAAGAACTTTGTTTTCTAAAACAAAAAATTCAGATGATGATGATTAAAATTTGTATTGTTTTACGAAGAGAAAAAGTTCGGCAATTATAAATGGAAAGTAATATCTTGCAAATGTCTACCATGTCAGTGATATCCCCGTCATCAATAATAGGCCAAAATTGAGTTGTTAACATATCGCGATAGAGTGATCCAATGATCGTTACCGCATATCCCGCCTCATCTTCGAAAACAAAAACGGCCCAATCACGCCACCAGACCATATGACGTACCATACAGTGACACGTTGAGTATGCAAAGACTTCTCAATAATGGCTCTAGGATTTACAGAAGCCCAATCGAGGCAATTTTGCTTTTTGACAGAAGGTCTCAGAAGGACGATATCATGAATTTTACGAAATTGCAACTTTAACAGAACCACCATTTTCATAGTGGATTTTGATTATATAATGCGATTTTCGAGCGAAATTTAATTCATTGTAACAATTGCCAATGCATCTACTACGAATATATCAAAAAACTAAATCTCAAAACTATCATGTTGTTGGTGTTGCCACAATTGTTCTTGATGAAGAACCCTTTACAATAAAAATTGGAATCATCTCTATCTAGATTTTTTGTTTTATTTTAATTTAGAAAACGAAGAGTTTGTCGAAAACCCCTTTACATGCACTTTTAATTAAGTCAATATTCAGTATATTGCCATAATTATCCTCCTGTTTTTTTTTTTTTTTTTTTTAGGAGTGGCACCAGCACTTAGGGGATGACCCCTATATATGCAATGCATTGCGCCGGAACTGAAAACGAGAGGATAGTATTGAGGGGACAGATTAGGAAAGATGAGAAAATATTTTTTTTTTTAGCTATTTCAAACTTTTTTTTTTACTTCGCCGGCTAATTTTTGCTACAGGGCCGACGAAGGTGTGTGCTGTTACTCTGCTTTTAGTAGCTTTAGTAACTTTTAGCAACTGACAATGTCATGTTGCTGCCAATTATGTTCAGTGACCAGTGCTATGCCTTCATCATTGAAACAGGCTGGCAACAACTAACACAACCACGAACTAATGCTGATCAGAAGAATTCAACACAATATTTCATGACTCAGCGCGGGCTCGAACTCAGGACCCTCCGCTTCATAGTCTCGTGTTCTACTACTTCAGCCAACTGCACCCACATATGCAAATTTAGTCAATCCCATTAACGTATCACAACTACAAATAAACATTTTTTCGGGTTATTTTTTTTTTTAATTTTCTACTTAATACTAAATTTCATATCAATTGATTAACTTCAACTTGACTCCACTTATTTTTCTACAATTTAGGTGCTAAGTCTCGACTAACTTTGTTCAGTGAATGTGCTGCATTTGCAGTTTTACTCGATTTTATAACAATTATATGTTAATTGAGCAATTACTTAATTACAATTTTATTTGATTAATTAAGCTCAATAAAGGTGTATGTCGGAACACCGTATTAATTGAGAAAAACTCAGTTAAGGTGTATATGTGAACACCGCGTTTTAGCTTTCAAAAATTATTTCGAATATATTTTTAATTAAATTATACGTATAGGAAATGTTTTGAAATATCTCGTATACGTGTAATTTAGTTTGTAAAATTAATTTGAAACTAAAATCAGCCATATACGAGTATTGCTTCTTATGAACAATTTTAAAGTGACTGAATAATTTCAACCTAAACAAGTTAAAACTGTAATGCTTCCCTTTTTTTTTTGAATTTCTCTCATAAGTGCATTAAAGTCCCTGTTATTTCCCATTTAAACTTAACCGAATGCGACTGTACTCTGACCGAAGTGTATCTACTGAATGGACATCGTACCGAACATAGAACAACTTTTGTATCGATAATGGATTTTCACTCACCTTGCCGTCTCTAACTAATTTCTCTAGATCTCTAGATTTTATCGAAGAATAGAGTATAATTTATGGAGCTAAAATACACAACAACGTTTTTCGTCAAACTCTCTACTGGGAATAGTTGGTTTTTTTCTATTTTTAATTTTGATTTTAAGCTTGTGTGTTTATTGTCTGCTTTTGGTGAGATGGTGTTCAATAAAAACTTTTCATTTTAGATTAGAAAAGAGAAATATTGTTGCATGCTTTTGTGGTTCAATATTGAAGGGGTTTCGCTACTGTTTTTAATTTGTTGTCTGTTGAAGGGTTTTGTATGTAACATTTGGGTTAGTTTGTGGTTTATTTAGAATTTCTTGTGCAATTACAATTTTTAAATTAAAAATTGTGGTTATACGTTATATGTTATTTCCTATGTCCTGTTGATATCTAAAGTCTTGTGGAATATCTAATATTTGATGTCACTTAGTACGTAAACTTAATAGATGCTAAAAATAGTTCTTATTCATTCAAATACGACTAAAGTTAAATAAATTACTTTTAATTAGTTTTTTTATGAAGTAATTATATATAAGAAGGCAGTATTTCCAAACCATCAAAAAGTCAATACTTTATAAAAAATCTTTAAGAGAACTTTTACATTCTAGAAGTTCAAGTTTTGGGGAAATATCACGTATTTCCTTGATCTAAAGACTTTATAATCAAAGTGTAGGCAAAAACGGAATACATTTCTATATTTATGATAAATATATTGTGGTATCCAACTTTATCGATCATTAATATGATTTCTCCAGCCTGTTTAAATTTGTTATGGCAAACTAAAACATATTTTTGCAGTTACTCTATAATAAAACTTAATTTTAATTAAGCAATTTTTGTAGTTGAATAGCGTGCACTTATGGAATTCGACTGTAACGTTAAATTCTGAAGTAATACGGTGTTAGTTTTACATAAAAGCGCAGTTCTATGTAGTTTGCTAAAGGGTGAGGAGATTGGTAATTTCCTCGAAAATAATTCTCAGATGCGTACTACGCCTAGAGAGAAAATAACATGTCACATGACTGGTTCCCATTCCTGAACTTTATAGAGGCACCTGTAATCTCTACTGGGCATTCTCATTGCAGCGGGACAATTGGCATAATTCAGATACTCGGTGACAGGTTCTAGATCTAACTTTTACGTACTTGTCCTATTGTGGTTTCCCTTCTACCAGTGGCAGTTCGTGTTTTATAAAAACTGGTTTTTGAAATATCGTAGACTAAACTGTTTAAGCCTAGTCCTTAATGATTATGTCACAGAACAATTCCTTAAAGCCTAGTATAAATCATTATTATTTTAATCAGATTATAATATTCTTAATTAAACTACCCCATGACCGTATGTTGAACAAGTATAGAAAAATAATATTTAAGATTTTTTTCTCCGAATACTTTACAGAAAAAAATATAATTCTTCCGATGTTACGCAGAGTAATGGAATTTTGTAAGCACCTTTAATCTACTTTTGTGAGAAATTTTTTGTGGTGTTCTCATTTTTATAGGGCAGGTACCTTCAGGAGAATTGGTAAAATATTTCCTGTAGGGAAGTTGTTAATAGCTCACAAATGAACTGCGCTGTCCAAAAATATTTTATATTCAATTGAATTTCATTATAAGCAAAATGTTTCTTCTGTAAACAAAAATTAGAAATTAAAAAACAAAATTTGGAATAAGAGGTAATAAACAAACCTGGACATGAGTACTGATTTTGAGAGTGTGGCGGGTTTCGAAAACAGCTGTTTTGCTCTGCAGTGTAAATAACTAAAAAGCTTATATTGACCTTCCTTTGCGCCTTGTATTATTTATCATGTTTTTCTTAATTTAAAACAATTTTTCCAACAATTAGCCATTGAATATAATATGGGCATTTCCGCCGCACAATCAACCAAAAACAAATTTTTTTCATATATATTGTTAAAATTTCATTACTTCATATTAAATAAAATAGTCTATTTCTTTTTATAAGATTCTTGTTATACGTTGCTACACACTATAAACTGAGTATTAAGTCTTTTGTTAGGAAATGTGAAGATATTTATGGGAAAATGCATGGTGATAGCAATAAAAACAACATATGGAAAAATAGTACGTTCGCGACCAGTACGTTCGCGACCGGTACTTAAGCCAATTAAACAAAAACCAATAAAGATATTTTATAGCCTAAATACTGGATAGAGACCAACATTAATACACTTTTAAAATAAGTTAATCACTCTTGAATATTCCATTCCATTTTGCAGATTTTTATATTTCACTACTGTCAGCCAAAGTTGACTTATATTTTGCGTACGTTCGTGATCACATGTTTATAACTATTATTATGAAAACTTAAATTCGATGAAATTCATCTTTTGCACTAAACATAGAGCTACCAAAATGCTATTGAATCGCCAAAATAAATTCTAGAAAAAGTTTCGTTTTCTATATTCTTTGTACATCAAAAACGTACGAACGTACCTTCGTGACCCCTAGAAATGAGCATATATTATTAAAATTAATCAGATTCTGAATATGATTCTTTTTCTATAGCCTCAAATAATATCGACAATATCCAATTTTTTGAGCAGCCACTGGTCGCTATTTTGACCCTTTCCAAGGCTCCGAAATTTCAATATTTATTAACAATTTTTTAACAGAAATTTAACATTCTAGAAATACAATCTATTTCGATACTATGACTCATGGATGTTTGGCATTAACATAAAATACATGTAATTCTTCGATCTAATGGCTCTATGAATGATACACCATCACAAATTGCATGCAATATATGTAGTCCAGCAATAATAAAATTTTACCAGCTGCTTTAAATTTGTTAAAGATAAAAGTGTGCTGTGATTACAAGTTATATAGGGTGCGCAATCTAAAGTTTTTTTTCAACTAGTACTTATTTCGTGAATGGTAACACTTAGCTCATGTCTGATTTGACAGATAATTAGTTTTACTTACAGAAGATGCCGATTTTGCCAACAAAAAATCCTCCTTTCAGATGAAGCTCATTTTGATCTTGGCGGGTATGTAAACAAGCAAAATTTTCGCATTTGGGGCACAGAAAACCCGCACGCATACATTGAAAAGCCGACGACCCCAAAACGAGTCACTGTTTGGTGTGGATTTTGAATGAGCAAGGAGTGGCCGTTACAGTCAATGGCCACTCCTTCAAATGGCACGTTATCGTGCCATTTGAATGAAATTATTTTCCATTATTAACAGGAAGGATTGTACTTTGAAATAAAAAATGAAATTTGAGAAAATATTCAGTAGTTTTTTTATAGCGTTTAAAAAAAAAAGTTATTTGGCGGACCCTATATATTTCATAACCGATAAATTAATATTTTTTCTGCTATGCAATGCTTGTAGTCCAAGGTAATAAATAAAATGTTTAATTTTAATTAAGCTTTTTTTCCAATTACACAACATGTCCTTATGCGAATTGGACTGTACATCCTGACAGCAATTTTACCTGTTAGAGACTTTTATTGGCTGTTTTTCAGAAGTATAGCGTCGCCCAGGAACTGCAATGTTGGTGAAATTATTAAAATAGTCAGCTCATAAATAGAGTGACAGTGTTGTCAATATCATAAAAAGGGTTCATCATTATCTTCAGAAATATTTGAATTTGCTTATCAATCTTAATTGAATTTAATATAGCAATAAAATTCTTTCAAAATGTATATTAATTTTATTAAAATAAAAATTCTCTTATTTTTTTCAGGTGAGTCTCAATCTCTCTTGATTTGGTATTGTTATTGTAAGTATTTGAAATATATAATCAACAGTAAGCAATTTAAAAAAATTTACTGAATTTTATTGTATGTGACAGCGCATAGAGAAAGGGACCTAAGGGTAAAAAAAAATCAATTTTCACTTTTTTTTTTTTTGATATGGACAACACTGAACATCGAATGAGACCGATCCCATGCCCCAAAAGTGTTCCCTCCCAAAGATATGCGCGTTTTAACAAGTGATGGTACACCAAAGATACACGTATTTAAATCTTTAAAATGGCTCTCCTGAACAAAACCGGTTTTTACACTTAGGTCCCTTTCTATTTTGCGCGTCACATATATATTATTAATTTACAATTGTTACTATGTGTAATAATTTTCAATAATAATAATAATAATGATTTTCCAGAAACACACTTTTTTCAAAAGCACATTTTATGATTTTCTAGTAGAAACCGTAATTGATCATGTGTTTGAAAGCAAGACCTTTGCTTTAAACTACTGGAATGAGCAACTGGTTTGTGGCGGAAATAGTTGCTTAAAATAAGAACGATTACTGCTAGAGGCCACTAAAACGTATTTTACACCAGCTTGGTTTTAGTCTACGCTAAACATTTTATGATCTTGTCAGACAAGTGTGTTTTCTTTTGACTTTATCGAAATTCAAATAATCAAAACGGCTAAAGCGTGTTATACCTTTTTTAATGCAAATTATTAACTTTTGAGATGCTTTTAGAAGTGGCTAACCAAGAACAAACACAAAAATTAGTTTTGTATAGTTACTTAAAAAAGGCTAAAACTTTCCATCGCTGAAGCTGTTTGTCTTTTCCAGCTCTGTAGCTAATATGTGAAAAACATCATATATGTTTAAGATATTGTGGGCAAATTTAAGGTTAGGAAGTAAATTGACTGTGAAATGCTGAAATTTTAAGAACCGAACTGTCATCCTCTGACATTTATTTAGTAAAAAGTTAAAAAATTTGAACTATGGAATGGTACACTCTTGAAAAAATAATTTTAATTGTAAAAAAGTACTATTTGAAAAGCTAAACGAAAACAACGAGTTTCTCTTTAAATTGTCTTTAGTGATGAGCCCTAGGTAAAGAAGTGGTCAGGCGGCATCATTGGTCCGTATTTTTTCCCAAATGAGCAAGAAATTTCCTTCATTGTGAATACTCTGCGCTATCAAATCATGATAAACAAATTTTTGTGATCACAATTGCCTAATGTTTGACATCAGTGACCTTTGATTTCAGCAAGACGGCGCCACTGGCCAAAAAATTCAGTTATTGTATGAGAAATTTCCCGTTCGTGAATTTCTCGATGTGGCGATATCAATTGGCCCGCCTCGTTCCTGTAATTTAATCCAGCTGAATTATTTTCTCTGGTGTCATTTGAAAGACTGGATTTACGTGAGCAAACCACAAGCAACTGACGCTCTGAAAGATGAAATTCCATGTTGCATTAAGAAGATAACCGAAACTTTGTTGTTATATATATGGTTCAAAATTTTGTGAAAAGATCGGGCCTCTGCCAAAGTGCTAGAGGGGGACATTTGCCTCAGATTAAATTTTATTATAAATTTCCATGTCTCTACTTTACACTGGAGTCAATAAAATAAAATTTATTTGAAAAAAAGTGTGTTTCAAAGCCAATTTGTTTCCTAAACTCAAATTCGGCCATTAGCCCACACTTTATAAAGGGTGTTTTTTTATGAAGTTTTTTTTATATGAATCACTCTGTTGTCTGACAGCTGTTTTGACAGTTTAAAGTGACTTTTCTACTCAGTATTGTTTGGCAAATCATCATGAACAGGTTAACTCCAGAACAACGTTTCCAAATCGTGGAAATTTATTTTCAAAAACAGTGTTCAATTAAAAATGTTTATCCGCTTTTTTACCGCAAAATTCTCTTCAGTGATGAGGCGCATTTTTGGTTGAATGGAAATGTCAACAAGTAAAATTCCCGTATTTGGAGCAAAGATAATCCACACGCCGTTCAAGAATTACTAATGCATCCCGATAAATGTATTGTTTGGTGCGGTCTATGGGCTGGTGGAATCATCGGTCCTTATTTCTTTAAAAATGAGGAAGGACGAAGCGTTACCGCGAATGGAAATCAATACAGAATCATAATCAATGAATTTTTGGTGCCAAAACTTCAAGATATGGATGTAAACGAAATGTGGTTTCAACAGGATGGTGCCACTTGTCATACTGCGGGCGAAACAATGGACTTATTGAAAGAACATTTCAACGACAACATTATTTCGAGAAATGGACCGGTGAATTGGCCTCCGCGTTCGTGTGATTTGACGCCACTCGATTATTTTTTGTGGGGATACCTGAAATCATTGGTTTACGTGGATAAACCAGCAACGATTGACGCTTTGGAAACCAGTATTCAACGTGTCATTGCTGAAATACGCCCTCAAATGCTTGAAAAGGTGGTCGAAAATTGGACCTCCAGAATGACCCTTGTGCAAAATAGTCGTGGTGGCCATATGCCCGAAATTATATTTAAATGTTAAATGACAAAAAATTATCTACCAAATAAAAAAATTTTTTTGGCCATTTCATAATTTGGCATATGTTTTACTTAAATTTCAAATCAGCAAGCTCTTATAAAAACACCCTTTATAAAGAAAATTAAAACATTCCTTTAGTTTGTTACTTTCATGTAAAAAAAAACAGTTTCAGTTGTCCAATCCTAGAATCGCCATATTGATTAGCTCTTCCCAGACTATAAAATAAGTTTAAATAATAAAAAACAAAAATTGGTTTTAACTATTTCCTCTTTTAAACAGCAAAAATAAGTTTCAATTCTCCACCTCTGGAGCCTTATGTTGGAGTTTGCTGAATTTTTAATAACGATATATTTAGGGCTATTTTCACTACATCAATTCAAGATCGTAGTCTCTAGCTTTTGTGGGGGCTTCGGAAAACCAACTTCACTCACGGAGAGACGGACATTTTTTTATTCGAATTCCCTATTCGTAAGGACCCAGAATATATTTACATACATAAATTATTTTATGGGTTGCATATTAATATTGTGGAAATTACACACGGCATAGAAATACCTACTTACACTCTTGACCATTTTTGGTGAGGGATGTCAGAAAAATAATTAGAAAAATAATAACAAGAAGAAATGCAACAGCAAAAATAACCTGAATTCATGTATATTTTTGTTCATGCAGCAACCGGAAGTGAATATATAATAATAGCCACTCTTTTAAAGACATATCGAGTGTTGGCGTCCTTGTTGCATATGTATTTATGTAAATGTAAATTTCTTTAAAAGTACACGACAACTCTAGCCACCGTATGAATATAAATTTTTATAATAAATAACCATTTATTAGGCTTAAAGTTTTCAATAATTGTTGTGAACTTTAAACTTACTAAAAATAAATTGTTTATGAATAGGGCCCTAAGATACTATGCGATGGATAAAAGTTTTGTTGCAATAAAATTTCGTATTACGAAACAAATAATCATCAACCATTCAATTTAATAATGTAAAGGGCATATTGACCCCGCCTTAACAAAATGCTCGTAACTTTCGCTTTTTTATTTTTCTTTTCTTTCCTTCAATCAATACAACGTCGGATTGTGTTGTTGATGTTTAAACGTTTTATGTGGTGAACACATATGAAACAGATACCATACACGCATGCATATATAATTATTATTGAATTGGTTTTCAACAAATAATTATCAAATGAAAGGCATAAACACACGCATCTAATATTATTATTCGTATAACTTTTTTTAACAGCTCAATTTTAATGCAGATCTGTACATCCTAGTGTAAATTACAAGTATCTAGGTACAGTTAATGCTTTTGATTTCATTACTTTTCATATGTGAAAAAAAATGACATTTGGATAATAATAACTAAAATTAAATAACATAATTTATATAATATTTTTGCATTTCTTGTCTTGTTTTAACACACACACACACCACATTTTTTTTTCTGGGATCAGAAACGTACACTGCATTTGAACTTTAAATGAACAATTAAGGCATACAAACATCAAGTTTACTCACCTTAAGGTACAAAATAAAAAGAAATATGAGAAAATTATCGAAGAGTGTAAACGTTGTCATATCTCGTCAGCAGTTGGGGGCCAAATGTGCGCAAAAATTCCTAAATATACAAAAACTTATCTAAGACGATCTAGTTCGTCCGTCCGTCCGTTTGTGGAAATCACGATTCAATCCATACAAAAAGAGTCAGAACCTTGAAATTTGTTACAGACAAACTATGAAGGATATCACAGGCTGAATCGGGCCAGAGGGAAAAAGTTCCCATAAGAAGAACTAAACCAACCTCTGGAAAAAAAAAACATAATTTTTGTCGTTTATTTTGTAATTTTGTTAGGCAAATGATATAATTTTATATCAAAAAAGGTTCAACGCTTTAAAAGTGGAGCCGTAAAATAATAAAAAAATAATTTTTGTACCCCGCCCCCTATAGTGGGAGTTATTATATGCAAACATAGTGTACAAATTTAACAAATATTTTTACTTAAGTCTACATTCTTTAAAAATAAAATTTTTAAGCTTTTATGACGAAGCCGAGACGTAACCCCACATCTACTTTACCCGCCCTCCTTTGTCATTGCCCCCTATATGACTCTATAAAAAAACAAAATTTTTTACACTTGATTACCCCAAAAATTTTATTTTAGTAGTTTACGGCAAAGGTGAAATATCTCCCCCACGGCCCTTGCCAGAACGAACCCAACAAAATTCAGTTTTAAAACCCTTCAAAAAGAATTGGACCCCATACATAGATTCCTGATCAGTGCTGAAGTCAAAGACGATCTGGCAATGCCCATACGCCCGTCTGTGGAAAACACGATATAGTCCTTTTTTGGACCCCGCCCCCTTTAGTGGGCATTAAAGTTACATATTATATGAATAAATAGGGTAAATATTTAACAAATTTTATTCCTTAAGCCTACATTCCTTGAAAATGTTATTAATAAACTTTTACGACGAAGGTAATATGTTCCCTGATCTTCCCCTGCCCTACCTCTCCACCCCTAAACGACCCTATAAGAAAATAAAATTTTTTTTCGACACTTACCTATCCCAAAAATTTATCTTTTAAGTTTTTACGACAAAGGTGGTTACTCTGCTTTTAGTACATGATAGTGTCAGTCGCTGCCAATTATGTTCATTGATCAGTGACTATGCCTTCATCATTGAAACAGGCTGGCAACAACTAACACAACCACGCACTTATGCTGATCAGAAGGATTTATCACAATATGTCATGACTCAGCGCGGGCTCGAACTCAGGACGCTCCGCTTCATAGTCTCGTGTTCTACTACTTCAGCCAACAGCACCCACAAAAAGCCAAATACCATAAAAATATAAATTTTAACATGAATAAAAATCGGGTTTTCATTTACTACCAAGGCAGATTTACCAGGTACTCTTACTAGTAAAACAATGAAACAACACCAAAAACCACACGTATTTTGTTGGTAGAAAATGTAGAGCTAATGTCAAAATCAAGGAAGAAGAAGCATCATTAACAAGGAAGATTTAAGAAAAAAAACATTTTATGTGGCTTGTATACAAACTTTTGACAGTAGCTCAACAAATTTCAATATACAGCTGCGGTACTGATAGTACCTGGTAAATCTGCCTTGTTTACTACATATTTGGAGGCTTTATGAGATTCGACCTGGTCGATTATAACGTTCTTACTTGTTCTTATTTCTATTGACATTGCCTTAAGGAATACCAAATATTTAATAAGGCCTTCTCCACTCATTTTGAATTGTTCGGTACTATATTTGTACTTCTTTTAAATGTACCCTTTTTAGGTCGTGTTAATTTAAATCCATTTTGCTTATTCGACTTTACTATTCATAAGGATCTAGAATTAACTGTATTCGATGAGTGAATATACATATAGATCAATTGCATCCTTTCCATAGCTCAGGTTCTAGATGTATAGGGGGACTTTTATAGAGTGACACAAGTTTAAAGCCTAATAAAACAAGGAAATATATTTTTAATGTCAATGAAACGGGCTTTATTGAAAAGAAAATTTTATGATATGAATTTTTTAATAAGATTTCTGCCATGTGGCAGGCACGGCTGGCGCATAGAAGGCGCAATCTGGAACACCAATTTTCAACAACTAAAAAAATCTTCCATAAAGTGGAAAGACACAACTCCAGTTGCTGAGAACGGCAACGAATTGATTGATTAGGATCATCTTCAATGCTTCCCTGTCCACCGGCTACAGATTCTTCAGTGCGCACTGCTCGGTCTGTCATGGGATGCACATTATCAGTAACAGTAAATGTTTTAAGTGGAAGAAGTGCTCCATGAGTTTGACGAATAGAATAATTATTTTGATTAAAAATTCCTACAATTTGCACGCGTTGCTCTGGTGTTGTGACACTCCTTTACATGACAATAATGTCACACTGAGTTGGGGATTTTAAAAAATAAAGGGAAATACTTCAGCACTCTCAAATCTGGTTTACCTATTTAAATGAAATTTCACAACATTTAAATAGATGTTATTGAGTTTAGAGGGGCAAATAGGGTCAACTCGGGGTTAAGAAAAATTGAAGCATTTGCCAAGCGGAGGCTATTGCTGAGGTTGCTGTTGCCTGAAATAGTTAACACGAGACTATGAAGCGGAGTAACTATAGTTCGACTCCATACTCAGTCATAAATATTGTGTCGAATTCTTCTGATCAGCATTAGTGCAGGATTCTTTTAATTGTTGTCAGCCTGTTTCAGGCATGAAGGCGTAGCACTGGTCACTGAAAGTAATTAGCAGCCATTGACACTATCATATACTAAGAGCAGAGCAGTAGCACACTCCTTTCCCGGTCCTGTTACACATAGCTGCTATATTTTTCCCCAACTCTGTCAATTGTCTTTATTTACTGTATGTACGAAATAACTTGAGCATATGTTAACTTCTAAATGACACACTCTTATACGAGTACATGCATGTACACACTACAAACCTTTATTTGAATCATAAATATCTTAAGATGACAAAAGATCAGCTGAAACCCCACATTCGTTTAAAATTATTAAATGTTGTTATAGAAATGCTGCTGTGTGTTATTTCTTCAAAATTTCTACTGCCACTAGGTACATCAACTTTGCCAGCCACCATGTTCATGTGTATGTACACTGGACTCATATTGTTTGTTGTATGTGAAAGACTTTTCAAGTCAAGCAGCGTTTTTAAATGGCTTAATAACAACGTTATTCTGGTTTTCATAAACAAGTTGAATTACGTTTAAACATTTACGTTGTATTGCTTGAATATTTGAGCAAAACTAGGTCAAAATATTACTTGAGCAAAATCAGACACTTGCCTCGTAGGTATTCGGATAAGAGGCAGAACATACACACATGTGCGGGCTGCATTATTTTTCATACAAAATTGCTTTGATTGTATTGATTTAATTATCAAAAAAAGAAAAAAAAACTAAAATTAATAACATGCCGCTGGAAATTTTAAGGAAAGTAAAAAGTTTTCATAACTAAAAGCAGTTACCTAGTGACAGCAGCTCTAATTAATCAACGTCGAGTTTTAGGAAGTTATAATTTACTACGCACTCCTACACATTAGGATTACGAGATCCTCACTCAGAAGACAATTATGCCAGAGGCATCATATTCTATCATGTTTTTTCCTTTCTTTTCTTAATAACTCCGAACACAATAGTATCTATTGGAAGGATTTATGTTCTCAGCGTGTTAATGGCTGAAGTAAAGGGCGGACAAATTTGAGGTTAGGAAATAAATTTTCTAAAAAAAAACTTGTTTGACAATGTGAGTTTTGATTGATGCAAATCTAAAGTAAAAATATAGGAAGTAATAATGGAATGTGAGGCTTAGCAAATGTTCATGTCTTGCACGTAGGCAGACGGCCGCTCTTTTCACAAAATGTTGAACCATATTTTGCAGCAAAACTTCGCTTATCTCGTCTATGCAGCTCCAAATTCTACATTTTAGAGTGTCAGTTGTTTGTAGTTCGTTCATGTAAATCCTGTCCTTACAAATGGCTATAGAGCGGCGTTAAATCACAAGAAGCATTCGGTCGATTGACATCGCCAAATCGAGAAATTATGCAGACGGGAAATTTTGTCATGCAGTAACTGAATTGTTTGGCCGGCTGTGGAGTTTGTGGCGCCGTCTTGCTGAAACTCAAGGTCACTGATGTCAACATTAGCCAATTGTAGCCACAGAAAATCGGTTATCATGGTTTGGTAGCTCTGAGAATTCACGATGAAGCCGTTTCTTTGCTAATATTCGTAAAAATACGAGCCGATGATGCCACCTGACCACAAACCGCATCATACGCACACTTTCTTTGGATCTAATGGTTTTTCCAGGACTGTCTGTGGATTTTGTGAGCCCCATATGCCGCCATTTCTTTTATTTACATAAAGGCCTATTTGAAAATGGACTAGAGATAATTTTGTTGTGAAACACAATTGAAAATTTTTGTTCAAGAGCGTAGCATGTTCATGGTTAAAATTTCCCAGCTTTTGCTAAATAATTGTCTAAAAAAATAACAAGTAAGAACGTTATATTCGACCGTGCCGAATCTCGAATATCCTCCAAATATTTAGTAAATTAAAACTAAATTTTTTTGGGGTCACTCCAAGTAGGGTCGTGAGGGAAACATTTCACTTTTGCCATAAAACACTAAAAATGTAAATTTTTTGGGTTATTAAGTGGAAAAAAGAAAAAATTTTTATATGAACATTTAGGGGGCAAAAGTGTTGCGAGGAGGGCAGAGGAAGATCGGAGCACATCTCAGCTTCATCGCAAGAGGTGAAAAATTTAATTTTTAAGGAATTTAGGCTCAAGGCATATATTTTCTTAAATATTTACACTATTTTTACATACAATATGCTACTTCAACGACCACTAAAGGGGCGGGGTAAAAAAATTGATTTTTCTGATTTTCTGGCTACAAGTACAACACTTTGGACCTTCTTTGACATAAAAATATATAATTTTCTTGACAAAATTAGAAAGAGACTTGAAATATTATATCGTTTTTCAGAGGTTGGTTTAGTTCTTCTTAGGGGAACTTTTTATCCCTCGGTCCCGATGCAGCCACTTTACAAACTCGACCTGTGCTATCCTTCAGAATATATTTATACCAAATTTCTATGGTCTTGCTATTTTCGTTTGGACTGACTCATGATTTTAACTGACGGACGGGCACGGCTAGATCATTTTAAATTTCATCACTGATCAAGAATATATACTTTATGAGGTCTTAGGGCGATATATTGCTGCGTTACACATGGAATGACAAAGTGAATAGCCTCTCCAATTCTTTTTTGGAGAGTATAAAAAGATTGCACATATAAAAAATGCGTAAATTATGCGATTAGAAACTACAGGATTTATGTTAACGATCTGGGGAAGAATTATGTATAGCGTTCCAAGTCGAAAGAAACTTCATATCTTTTTATTTTTAATTCAGACCAGACCTCTAAGGCATGACCCCTACACATGCAGTTCATTGCGCCTGAGGTAGAAAGTACGGGATAGTATTGCGAGGAGAGATGAAGATACATGACAAGATAGAGAATTTTTTGTAGCTATTTCAACTTTTTACTTCACCGGCTAATTTTTTGCTACAGGACTGACGAAGGAGGGTAACCTTTAGTACATGATAGAGTCAATCCCTGCCAGTTGTGTTCATCGACCAGTGCCGCTGCTATAGTGCTATACCTTTATCACTGAAACAGACAGACTAATGCTAATCAGAGGAATTCGACACTATATTTATGCCTGAGTCGAACTCTAGACCCTCCGCTTCAGTATTTAGTGTTAACTACTTCAGGCAACAGAACCCTCACCATTAATTTGTATTGAAATTTCGATCGGTATCGAATGCGGTTTTTCGGCCCGAGGTCGAATCAACATTAGTGTCGGAAGCAGGTGCGAAGAATCGATGCACTTCCAGTAAGATGAGATTGGAAGACTACAGAGATTGTGATTATCAATATTTCGAGTCAGATCATCTTCAGTTACTTTGAATAATACCACGTCTGCGCATTCTCCTACATTTTTCTATATTTTGTTATAACAGCAATTGAATCTGAAAATTTCATAATAAGAAGATTTTAAATTTTTTGTTACGACAAAATTTTCTAAATTGAATAAGAAACAAAAAAATGGAATATAAAACTGTTGATGTGACTGACTGTGGCCATTTACTTATATCACTGTTGAATACTTGAATACTAGATATGTGTTATGGCCAAATTACTGTTACGCCCAAAATTAATTTTCTTCTTCAAAAGTTATGCGCCAGCTTTTACATAAAGAGTTTATTCACCCTGGATATTGAAAATTTTGTTAGTCAATAAAGCGAGCAATAACACGAGTGCCCCAAATAGGTCACAATTATAATTTTTAGGCCAAAATGTGGGACAGTTATCTTAAAATATGCATGCATATCTACATGCCGTTGAAATAGAAATTCTTGAGATTCAATCGAACAAATTTTTTTTATATTAATATGTAAAAGTTTTTTTATTTGGTGTTACAAACACATTTAATAACCAGCAAAGGTTGTTAGAAAAATCAATAGATTCTTATCGAACAAGTTGCTGGTGGTTGTGTTGCTTTTATTAGTTGCCTGTATGTGTTGTGTTCGTTTTAATTTTATATAGTTTCGAAAACCTGCAACGTGATGGTTAAAGCACTACAGATGAGGTGGGAGTAGCAGGCATGTTGAGTTGTTTAGCCAACAAAAAATTAGTTTAAAAAATTATTTTATATATGTGACGCGCAAAATAGAAAGGGTCCTAAGGGTAAAAACCGGTTTAAATACGTGTATCTTTGGTGTACATCATCATCATAAAACGCGCATATCTCTGGGAGGGAACACTTTTGGCTCATAGGATCGGTCTCATTCGATGCTCAGATGTTGTCCACATCAAAAAAAGAAAAAAAGTGAAAATTGATTTATTTTTACCTTTAGGTTCCTTTCTCTATGCGCTGTCACATATATTAGATAATATGATTCTGTAAAAGCTTTAAAAAAATTTGTATATCTACAAAAAAAATATAGCCGTAATTCCCAAAATATCATTCCCGATACTCTACTATTAAGAAAACATTGATGTATCCATTCATGATCATCGATGTTTTAATGATCAAAACTAAAAAAACATAGAGAGGCTTATTTCATTTCTTTAAATAATTTTTTATATGTAAATGAATATTGATCTTGAATTCATTTGTTATAAAATAACATGACTATTTTTATTTTATTTATATTAAAAACAAAATATCGAAAATTAGCTAATAAATATTTTTTTACTATTTCTAATTTCATTACCAACATACGTTTTTTCTCCCTAAAGCAAAATTTATTAAGAGGAACAACCGCTAACTTAATAGTTAATTAAATTAAATCGTTGATCACTTGGTAACAATATCGTAATATAATTAATTTTAATGTTTATTTTTTGTCCCGTAATATGAAACTTTTTTAAGATGGGCAAGAAATTATGCAATTTTATTTGATGGCTTCATAACGTTTTTTTTTTTTTGGAATTTTCCCGTATTTAACAAACGAAATATATTAATAAGTTTAGATGTTTTATTAGTATTAAAGGTTACTGTTGGCTAAAGTAGTTTTTCCTAAAGCAAAACATTCCCTGCCCGACTCTAAATTCAGTCATGAATATGAATATTAGTGCATGATCGTGCATGCTCTACAACAGAATACAGCACCAGCAAAGTAAGAATATAACCGACTGCCTCAGAATTTACGATCCTCGAATTTTTGTTTCTCTGTTCCCTCTAAACAATCCCATAATTTCATTGTTTTGATGCAATGCTTTTCATCACTAGATTTCATATCCTGAGTAAAAAAAATCAATTAAAAGTGCTAGATTCGATTGGGCCGAATCTTATATACCCTTCAATGTCGTTCTTCTAGAACATATAAACACTTTAATTCCAACCCTGGCACCATCTTTTTGGCGTTTCTGATTTTCAATACTAATTTATTTATTTTTTATATAAAAAAAGATTTGATTGCCAAATAAAAAAATTACTTCTATTAAGTTACTTTAATATTCCAAAAAAAAATTTTTAATTTGCCAGTCCTGGAGTAGCTTTTTAAGTACCAAAATATTTCTTTCAGAACATAAAAAATTTGTAATATAAAGCCAATTTTTTTAAAGTGCCACAACACCAGAGAAACTCTTCCAAATTGTTGAAATTTGTAATCAAAATAATTGCTCAATTCGTCAAACTCATCGTGCACTTCTTCCTCCTTTTTATGGCGTACATAATCGTCCTTCAGAGCGGCTAATTCGAAGAACAATAGATCGTTTTCGGACCACATTAACTGTTACTGATAATGTGCATCCCGTAAGACGCCGGACAGTGCACACTGAAGAAGCTGTAGCCGCTGTACAGGAAAGCATTGAAGATGATCCTAATCAATCAATTCGTCGCCGTTCTCAGCAACTGGGGTTGTTTTCTTCCACTTTATAGAAGATGTTTTTTAGTTGTTGGAAATTGGTGTTCCAAATTGCGCCTTCCACATGCCAGCCGTTGCGGCCACATGGCAGATATCATATTTAAACATTAATTTCATAAAATTTTCTTTCCAATAAATCCCCTTTCATTGATATAGAAAATATATTTCCTTATGTTATTATGACTTAAACTTGTGTCACTGTATTAAAAAAATAAAGAAAACTAAGACAAATTTGTTTTATAGAAATGATTTTATGTACAGAAAAAGGTTTTAATCGCCCATCCCTGGAATTGTCTTTTTCATATTGTTTGTTTTGTGATATTAATTGAAGCCTGAAGTATAAAAAATAGGTTCAATTAACAAGGAACAGAATGTTGTTTAAGTTAGCTAGTCAGTTTTTATACAGCAAAAATAAGTTTAATTTTTCCAGCTCTGGAGCTGTCTTTATAGCTTTTCTGATTTTAAGCCAAAGAATTTTTTTCAAAATCATCAAAAGTGTTTAAAATATAAAAAAAAACAATATTGTTTTCGACAATTACTTTTGTTTACAGAAAAAGATTTTAATTGTCCAACCCTGGAATCATCATTTTGATATTATTTGCTCTTTAAGACTTATTATATTCTTACTGAAGTATAAAATAGGGTAAATTTACAAAAAAAAATAAAAACAAATAAAAAAAACCTACTTTTAAATAGTCACTTTTATGTAGTAAAATAAGCTCCATCTTTTCAGCTCTGGAGCTGTATTTGCTGATTTTTAATTGCAATACATTTAGGACTACTTCAAAGCATCAATCTCAGACTGAAGTCTTTGGCTTTTTTTGAGACGAATTTCCTTACAAACAGACGGGCATCGTTCGCTCCACTTCCCTATTCGTAAGGATTTCTAATTTTAATTCTGAGTTTTTTTCGATGTTAAAATTACAGAACGAAAACTTATCAATAAAAATATGAACATCATTCTAAACATCATTCAGAATTTCCTTAAGAATTGTTTCAAATTCCGCAAAAAGTTCTCTTAGACGGCAAAATATATCTATTTCCTCATCTGTGCTCTCAATACTACCTATCGTGCTCTTTGTAGTTCATAGTTCTAATGCACTGCATATGCAGGGGTCATCTCCTGAGTACTGGTTCGAATTAAAAGAAGGAATGAGCTTCATAATTAAACACAATTCGTTGACGACATGCCTTATGAATTGGGGTAACATAAATCATTGGAAACTTTTTTCTGGCGTTAAATAATGTCTTGCTAAGCCTTATTGAAATGAAATGTCAGCACAGTACGACTTGTCAGTTGCCAAAACCATATTTATCGATATCAATAGTTCTCATGCAGATGACAAAAACTCTAGATAAATATTTATACATACACATGTGCGTTCAAAAGAAATCATACAAAAACAAATTACATACAAAAAATATTTTTGAATTAGACCTGAATAGACCTGGCCTTACTACACAATTGATATATATATATATATATATATATATATATATATATATATATATATATAATTTTTTTTCCACAGACATTCACAATTATTTGCTCTGGTTATGTGGAGTATTACTTGCCAATAAAGCTGTCTATGGAAAACGTGATTTAATTTCACTTAATTGTAATTCAATTTTATTACAACAACAAACAAAAAAATTGTTTGCCTACGTACTATTTGTAAAACACTCAAAACCGTGAAAAATTTCATGTAGCAAATGAGAATTTCTTGATTAGATTTATTGCAAAGGAATAATTAAATGTCAACTTATGTACAAATCAAAGACTGAATCACGTACTATTTAAAAGAATACAATTTAATAAATGCTTTCGTATGTATACAAACTAGTGATGTGTGAATATTCGTATTCGAGTTGCCGAATAGTCGGTAATTTTTAGATACTTTCTTTCAAGTTCCGCCGCAAAGCACTGCTTATGTAGGTGTCATCTCCTGAACGTTGGTACTATTAAAAAAATATGTCTAATTATTATATTTCTTGTAGCAAATTATTGAAGAGAATATGTCTATATTGATCAATAGAATTCATAAAATTATAAAAAATTATATGCTCCAGAGCTGGAAAATGTAACATTTTTGAAACCCAAAATAAATGTTATTAACAAAATTTTACAATTAAAATTTTTATGCTAATTGTTCGAAAATCTCTTTTAAGTTCAGAAAGACACGATAAAAATTCCAAGGCACAACTGAAAGTCAACATCAGCTTTTATTACTCAACTTACATAGTAGAGCAGAACAGCTGTTTTCGAGACTCGCTACACTTTCATCATCAGTACTCATGTGTATTTTTTGTTTGTCATCACTTATTAGTTTTCTGAGTGGAATATGATAACAGTTTTTATTTATAAAAATTTTATTAGAATTTTGCATACGCGAACTGTTTCAAACCGATGGCAATTTTTGTTTATTCCCATTTCACGCCAAATTTACCTAAAAATTACGAGATCACACCTAATAATCTCTCGAGAATAAGCACAAATTTATGAGTGATTCACTCTGAGACGATCTAATTCGCAGGAAATACTTTTCTTATGTGTGAAATTTACCTACTGAGCAGTTTTCATCTGTAAGAGCACGTACTAAAGTAAAAGTAAACTGAAAAATCGTCATTATTAAAGCAAACATAATACATTGTTTATATAGACTTGTTTTCATACTCATCACCAAAAATTATACAGGCTTGTCACTCCATGCGAAATTGCACACAATGGTAATAAACGACTCTCATATATAATATTGGCACAGAGAATGCACAACCTCCTATCTCACTTTCTGCAAAATTTTACAGGATAAGCAGAGAAATTTACTTAAAAGAAAAATATATTCCCAAATATCGCAAAAAATTTGGTATATGGGTAAAAATTAACATATTTATTTCTGCTGTATTAACAAATATATTTCTGCCGAAAAGAAATAGAAAAAGCTACATCAGCTGCGACCTTTTGGTTTGAACCAAAAATCTCCATTTACATTGTTCTTTTTCCAAAGAAAAGGGACAATATTTCTCAAAGATTTCCGTTAGTTTTATTCCCATTTTTCTATATGTACTAACACAGCTGTGTTAGTATGTACAGAACAGCTGTTTTCGAAAGCCGCTACACTTTCATTATCAGTATTCATATGATTTTTGTTTTGTTTTAGGTGGCTTAGTTCATAGTGAAACAGTTTTTATTTACGCAACTTTTATTAGGAAATCAATGAAAATGAAAGTAACATATTTGGTTGTTACTCGTATACCCCTGAAAAAACAATTTGAATATAAATACATTCACTTTATCATTCCGTGTTAGCACAGCGAAATATTCATCTGAGACCCCGTAAAGTATAGGGTCCCGAATCTAAAGATTTTTCTTCAACTAGTGCTTATTTCGTGAATGGTAACACTTAGCTCATGTCTGATTTGACAGATAATTAGTTTTATACTTCCGCTGAACGAATATGGTTGACCATCCAATGCGTTTTCGCTTCGCTAAGTGGACCTGCGATCGACTTACAAAAGATGCCGATTTTGCCAAAAAAAATCACCTTTTCAGATGAAGCTCATTTTGATCTTGGCGGTTATGTAACCAAGCAAAATTGTCGCATTTGGGGCACAGAAAACCCGCACGCATACATTGAAAAGCCGACGCACCCAAAACGAGTCACTGTTTGGTGCGGATTTTGGTCCAGAGGCATAATTGGGCCATTTTTCTTCGAAAATAAGCAAGGAGTGGCCGTTACAGTCAATGGCGATCGTTATCGGGCCATGCAGCAATTTGAATGAAATTATTTTCCATTATTAATCGGAAGGATTGTACTTTCAAATAAAAAAAGAAATTTGAGAATATATTCAGTAATTTTTTTATAGCATTTTCAACAAAAAAAAAAAGTTATTTGGCGGACCCTATATATATATTCTTGATCAGTGATGAAATTTAAGACGATCTAGCCATGTGTGTCCCTTCGTCCGTCTGTGGAAATTAAACGAAAGAGCCGGACCCTTGAAATTTGGTATAGATAAATTATGCAGCATAGTACAAGCTAAGTTCGTAAATGTGTTGCATTGAGCCAGAGCCAAAGAAGGAAAAGGTTCCCCTAAGAAGTACTAAACCAACCTCTAAAAAACAATATAATTTTTAAATTGAATTAAGATTTTTATAGGCTAATTGTTCGAAATTTGTTTTTAAATCTCAGAAAGACATGATAAATATTCCAAGGCACAAAGGAAAGTCAGCATCAGATCTTAATTATTCAACTTAGACAGCAGAGCAGAACAGCTGTTTTCGAAAGACGCAACCCTTTCATCATCAGTGCTCATGTGTATTGTGTTTGTCACCACTTATTAGGTGGCTTAGATGAATGTGATAACAGTTCCTATTTACAAAAATTTTATTGTGAAAAAGAATCCGAGAACTGTATCAACCTGATGTTAACATGTTATTGTTTTAATACCCGTGTTACCGTTTGATTATTTTTCTGCATACTTACTACATAATTTTTAAAATTTTTTCTAATTTTGCTTATCAAATGATATATTTTTATGTCAAAGAAGATCCAAAGCCTTGAACTTGCAGCCAGAAAATCAAAAATCTATTTTTGGGCCCCGCCCCCTTTGACGTTGACGTTAGATGTTATATGATAAAATTTTATAAATATTTAACAAATTGTTTTACTTAAGCCTACATTCATTCAAAATTAAATTTTTAAGCTTTTATGACGAAGTTGGGGCTTTATCTTATCGTCCTCTGCTCTGCCCTCTCCCAACCTTTCACCCTTAAATAACCCTATTTTTTACAATTAATTACAGCAAAAATTGGGTGCTGTTGGCTGAAGTAGTAGAACACGAGACTATGAAGCGAAGGGTCGTGAGTTCGAGCCCGCGCTGAGTCATGAAATATTGTGTTGAATTCTTCTGATCAGCATTAGTGCGTGGTTGTGTTAGTTGTTGCCAGCCTGTTTCAATGATGAAGGCATAGTCACTGGTCACTGAACATAATTGGCGGCGACTGACACTATCATGTACTAAAAAGCAGAGTAACAGCACCCACCTTCGTCGGCCCTGTAGCAAAAATTAGCCGGCGAAGTAAAAGGTTGAAATAGCTACAAAAAAACTGTCTATCTTCTCATCTTTCCTCATCTGTCCCCTTAATACTATCCCCTCGTTTTCAGTTCTGGCGCAATGCATTGCATATGTAGGGGTCATCCCCTGAGTGCTGGTCCTACTCCTAAAAAAAAAAAATTACTTTTTAAGTTTTTTACGACAAAGGTGAGATGTCTCGCCTACAGCCCTTCCCGGAGCGACCCTGTATAATAATGTAAGTGGGCACAGAAATGTCGTAAATGATTTCTGGCCCAGTGTCTTAAATATTTTCAACTTCTCTCAGTTCCTTTTTTGTACGTTGATATAAAATATTAGTACATAAATTGCTTTTATGCTGAGGGAACACTGTCTCAGCCATGCTCCTGAACACACTTTTGTAAACGACCGTATCAAAAACAATTTTTTTTTTTTTACTTAAGCCAATTACCATAAAAATGTAAATTTTAATAAGAATCAAAATAGACTTTTTAGTTACTAAATATTTAGAGGGTATTTAAGATTCGACGCGGTCGAATATAACGTTCTTATTTGCTTGCTTGTTTATTGGTTGATAAAATAAATTTTATAAAGACTTCGAAATCATTTCATCAAATTAAAGAGCTGCTAAGTTGTTCAGGAATTACTCTCGATTAAACTCTATTGATTCACGTTGTGTGTACTTCAGTGGCACCTACAATTTGTTTTAGCAAATTTTTATTGTTTTTACAAAAACATAAATCATTTGCTCTTCACTTCTGTTGTAAATTGAAATAAAAGCCAAACAAAATGTTTGTTATAAATGCAAATTAATTCGCTTTTTTTTATTTGAATTTTTACATAAAACAATGACAACAAAATAAGAAAAATACATGACAAATAGATTTTCAAGTGTGCAAGATAAGAGTCAAAAAGGCGGTAAATGTTATGAGGTTAAATGAAGAAGAAAGACTTTTAAACAGCAATAGAATTTGTTGGTATAAAAGTTATGAAATATTGAGATGAGAAAGGAAAAAAGAATTGGCAATAGAAAATGTTAGAAAAAGATGGGCATGCAAGAAGAGAGTAAGTAGTTAAAGGTAGTCACTGACATAAGTGAATGAGTAAGTGTGCGTTGAAAAAGAATGTATGAGCAGACTGTAATGAACTTCCACAGGTGACATAGATATTAAAGGTGTACTGACAGTTGCATGAAGACAATTATTTAGATAAAAATGAAACAAGACAAAAGAAATGAAAAGCAAGAATAAATGAATATGTGAGTTTCAAATAAATGAACATGAAATATTGCATAGCTAAATGAAAAGAAGACTGAAATCAAATGATATTTAAGGAAAAGCGAGAGGTTCATTAAAAATTAAAAAGTGCAGTTGAAATATGAAATGCTAATTTAAGTTTGTTTTGTGTGTTTTTCTTAGATTTGAATGGAAAATAATTAAACATTTAAATGACAAATCATTTTTAAGATGAGCTTTTTTTTGTTGTAAAGTTGTGTTTTTTGTTTGAGTTTTGCTGCGCAGTAGAAGAGATTAAATGAAATGAAAAGAAAGTTGCTGTTGGTGGTAAGATGACGGCCAAATATTTTTTTGTTTGTTTTTTTTTTTCAAAGAAAAGTGTTAATGAATTCTATAAAGTTTGAAAATGAATTAGTTGTATTTTTTTATAAATGAAATGAAATAAAGAGAGTTTTGTATGGAGTTTTTGTTTTAAAAAAGTTATGAGCTTGTATATTTTTTTTCGCTTTTTTTGTATAATTTTTTTTTTCAAATGCATAATAAATGGAGAATATAGGAAAAGACAGTTCGTTTGTGTATTATTTTTTTTTTTTTTTGTGTATAGAAATGTAAGTAAGAAAGTGTGTAAAAATAGAAAAAAGATAGAAAGAAAGCAGAAAATATGTGTGGATAATATATAAAGAATTAGCTGAACAGATTAATAAAGTGTTTAAAAAATTAAGATTGAAATAATTGAAATGAAATGATTTTAGCAATTCAACACACACTATGGTTGACTAGTATTCATGCATTTTGTGAATTCAAATTTAGCCAAAATTTCTTATAATTTTTTAAAACTTTAAGGCTTCTTCTGTTATTTCCTTCTGGTTGTAGGCCACAATTTTATTTATGTATTAAACAGGATATTACTTTTTCACTGGAAGGTACAGCCAATTTAAATTTGTGTATAAAATAATGGCTAAAATTTTTGAAAATATTTTGCCAGAAAACATCTTTAATCTAACATAGTGTGTTGTGTTTGATCAGTTGCAAGTAGTGGATTGTAAAGTAGTTTAAACTTGAAAATCTTTTTAAAAACTGTTGTATAGTATTATCGTTTAGCAATTTCTTTTTTTTTTCTTTAAAGGCACATTTAGGTTTTTTTTTGTTTGTTTGTTTTGCAATAAATTAATGTAATAATAAATTAAATAAATATATATAATTAATCATAAATATTAAATAGATTATTCGTTCTGTTTTAAACATTTTCGTAAGGATTCCTAGAAAAAATTGTTTGTTGCTTTGATTCAATTTGTTTTTCATATATATATAAAATAATTAGTTTACCCTAAAAAGTTACTTATATGATATTAACAAATTCCTGTTGCATGGCTTATCGTCTGGCCTGCTTGTAGCCGGAGTAGGCAATAGTTTGAGCAACGGGAGAGCTATATGATCCATGGCTATCCCAGCCAGAATTACCGGCCGAAGACCAACCGCCACCAGCACCACCGGATGACCAACCAGATGAGCCGCCAGCTGAAGCGGAGCTCTTGCCACCAAACAAACCACCAAGACCGCCCAAGAAGCCACCAGATCCGCCACCAATGCTACTCAAACCGCTGCTGGCGCCAACAGCCACGGCCATAATAAAAGCAATTATGGATACAATCAAAGCCTTCTTGGCTAAGAACAACAAACCGAAGATGGAACCGATCACCAAGACACCAACCTTAGCACCAACACCCAGCAAAATGGGCAATAGTTTTTTAATCAACTTCTTCTTTTTGGTACGAGACTCAACAACCAATTCACGTAAATCGGCCTTGATGTCATCGGGTATGGCGCGGGCTACCGAGCGGGCAGCATTGGCAAAGTTAAACTTCAAGGAACGTTCAGCAAAGAAATTTTTGATATTACTCAACATATAATTACTGATTTCCGAGTTGCGTGCTTCAATACTTGAAGCAGCTTCTACGGCACGAGCGCTTTCATCCAGAGATTTACCTTGACGACCTTCATTGTCTTTGATCAAGGAAACACCGCCGAACACTTCAATTTGTGGATTTTCAAAAACAGATCTGGCTTTGCGGAAGAGCTAAAAAAATGGATATGAAAAAAAAACAAATATTAACAAATACCGTTTGAAATAAAATTGATGACTTACAAAATAAAATAAATAATAATAACAATTGTTTAAAATATAATTTCTTTTTGGAGAAATTATGAATGCATGACTATAATGAATTATTATAAATAATATATTAACTGTATATATTTTACTCGTTATGGATTTTTTCCTTATATCGAGTATGATTGCTGTTTTGGGAATTTAAAATTATAAACATTTGCGTTATGCCGAAAAAATTATGTTAAAAATTTGAATTCAATACAAAACTTAAAAATTATGTTGAAAAATTTCCAAAAATTCAAAATTATTGCATGTGGTATTTTGGAGATTTCTCAAAAATTTTTGGGAATTGAAAATTTTTAATTGCAATAAATTTTAAGATAAATAATTTTTTTTTTAAATTTATTATTTTAAACATTCTCACTGTCCCTTATTATATTTTAAAGTGAAATTATTGCCATAAACTTGTTTTAATTTGGGGTAAATTTACACGTTGAAATAAGAAATTTACTACTTTATTTGTTTATTAAAAATTTAAAGAAGGAAATAAAATGGCAAGTATTCTAAATTGGCTCCCTGTCCATAGTATAGATAAATAAGCCGATTTGCATAAAACAAACTTGATTTATTAGTGAAAGTTTATTATGACATAGAAAGTCAAAATAATGTATGATTTTATATTTTCATTATTGATTATTTAAAAAATGTTTAGCAAAAGGCAAATATTAAAAAAATAATAATATCTATAAATAAACAATTTGATGAACACTTTACAGCAAACATGTTTGTGCATGCTGAACTTAATAAGTGTATTGGCGATTTTTAAGTTATTAAATACATTAAAGTTAATTATGTAATATATGTATGTATATGTGCATGCTATATAAAAATTTTATTTTAAAAATTGTTGGTGAAATCTGATCGGATGATATTAAGTAACAATTCAATATATTTATTATTCTCTTATATTTTCTTCACTATTTTTACAAGAACAGAATGATGTAATCCAAAGAGAAATTTCACTTTTATTGTTTATAATGGCCTTGGATACGTAAATATATCCTGTTTCCATCATTGGGATTCAATATCACTTTTAACGAGTTATAAAATCAATCCATATTAATTTTCTTTGCATTTTATCTGTTCTTTATTGCATATTTTTAAAACTTTTTTATCTTAAATGTATTCAGTCTTACATCACTTTAAGTCTCTCACACTTAATGTCATAAAAATTTTTGTAAAATTTTAATACTTTTTAATATTTGATTATATAATCCTTAAGATTTTGATGTTGTTTTATTTCTGTCATGATATTATTTTTTTGTATTAAATAACTCGTACCGTTAATTGTAAACACGAGATCGAGTCAGATTCCAAGCAGTGGGCAAAAGCACTGGCTTGCTGTTCAACACTGTTATCCTTAATGGCTGCAGGATTGGCCAGGCTGCCGGTAGCTAATAAAAGCACACACATTGTCACCACAAAGTATTTCATTTTGTATATATTTGGTTGGGGTTTCTTTTAGGTTTTTTTTAAACAAATTTATTGAATTTTTAAAAAATATATAGATATATATTTTTAACAACCGAAATTTAACATATACGTATATAATTTTTTTTCTTAACACCACCGAAATCACTATGTGTTCATTCGAATGGAACAAGCTGAGGTTTGATAATTTTTCGACGATGTCAGGCTGTTTTTAAGCAGTCTCCAACAATCAACAAAAATCTTATAATTATGCAAAACCTATAAAAGAAAGAAGAAAAAAATAAATGGAAAATACAACAACCAACCAATGATAAACCAATTTTTACTGCTGCTGGCACTGCCATTGCCCGTGATCATCAACAGCAGCATTCGTGGTAGATGATGTTGCTCTTGATCATGAAGTTAAAGGTATTGTAATAATAACAACAACAATAACGGCAGCTAACGTGTACTACCTACTATATGTCATTAGTAAGAAATTTTAGTGAAAAAAAACCTAAAACACCAGTCACACTCATCTTTCCCCTCTGCAGCCCCACACGCATTCTCACATTTAGCTGGTAAAACGTTAAACAAAATCTGTTAAAGAGTGTCAATAAAGACTCAAAATCCCTCTTACCCTAAACCAAAAGCTGTTCATGTGTAATTTCCGACTCATGCACTAAAGGTAAAGCTAAAGGTAAATGGAAATGTATACAAGAGTGATTGCAGTAGCAGCACACACTTATACACACACACACACACACACACACACACACATACACACGCATTGTAGTGGCTGGAAGAATTTGTCAAAAGTAACAACGTTTTACTTACACACACCCAGAAATGCTTACACACAGCCAGAAATAAATACTCTTGTGCGCTTTTTTTTTTAATTTCAGCCAGAAAAAGTTAGCTTAAAGCTATTGGTAGCATCAGAGTTGTCTGTTACTCTGTTTCAACGTTTCCGCAAAATAGCCCTAAAAATCCCCTAAATATATTTTCTTATTAAAAACAAGTAAAAACGTTATATTCGACCAGGTCGAATCTTATATACCCTCCAAATATTTAGTAAGTAAATTCAAAATTTTTAACTTTGTGGGACGGAGTTCCTTTAAGACATCTCTGCACCCAATTTTAAATCCCTATTTTGAGAAGGTCATTCCGGGAAGGGCCGTGGGAGAGACATTTCACCTCTTCTTATAGGCTTAACGAATACAAATTGTTCAATATTTACACTATTTCTGCATATAATATCGTACGTCAAAGCCCACTAAAGGGGGCGGGTTCCACTAATAGACAATATCATGTTTTCCACAGACGAACGTATGGGCATTGCTAGACCGACTTAGACTTCATCACTGATCAAGAATATATCGTCACCTTAAAGACCAAACAACCTATCAGCAGTTTTCAAAAGTTTACAGGAGAGAGAAAAAACGTTATAAAATTGGAACTATTTGCAATATTGAGCCGAAAATTATATATTATGATTAAAATGAAACCAGAAGTATATATCGGTTGAGAAAGCTTTGTTTTTCTAACCACAGCTTATGATATGGCGCTTAGGTAATTTGGAATTGTAAAAACCTGAAACCAAACAACCTATCAGCAATACTAATTAGTATGAATAATTAGGCATTCCTTTGAACACATAATTATTATTTACATTAAATAATAATACTTATAGTTTCTCTTACTTGTTTAAACAAAAAGTGCTTAATGTTTGCTTAAATTACACTATGCAACAAAATTAAACTTTTATCATGATTTTTGATGATTTATTTTCCTCTTTATTTAGTACGTCACGGCCTTTTAAAATAGAATTTTTTTAATTTTCCTAAAGTTTTTGATTTTTAAATAAAATTATAGGTGGTTTTACAAAAAAATCTACTTTTTTATTTATTGCAATGTTAATAACTAAATAAAAAGTTAAATTAATTAAATTAATTAAATTAAATAAAAAGAAAACATTTCATTAAATAAAGGTACCGCAAAAAAAATATTCAAAAGGTATGTTATCATAAAAGTAATGGCAGTCTGCCGGAAGCAAAGTTTTTAAATCTTGTAAATGTTGCCATTTCTTTTTGGAGATGTCCCATGACATCTGCCAAAAACGTTGAAATATTTCTTCACGTAATTTTTCAGAAAAAATAGAACAATGTCGATTTGAAGCCTTTTCACAACATTTTGATGTGCACCCAGGTTTCATTTCTCTTGGCTTCCTGCAAACGATTTTGCCTTTTGAAAAACCTTCATATTCTTTACCGTTCATACGATTTTTCTTTCTTTCTTCTTTTTTGTTGACTTTTTTAGGAACTTGCATATCTGCCTCAAGATTATTTTCATTTATGGAATACATTTTATTGTGTTTTAGCACTTTTTTATGTTCTTTTCACTTCTAATAATAAATAAAATGTAATAAAACACAAACAACAACAAATCAAAAGTAACTGTGTTTCAAAAAAAAAAAAAATTCAAGTAAATAATTACTCTGATTTCTTTAGCGTGAGTGCTGATAGGTTATTTGGTTTCAGAAAATTGTACACTTGCTGATAGGGTATTTGGTAATTTGGTAATAGCTTGGTTATTTCTAATATTAGAAGTTTAAAATTTTGCATACATATGCTTTATGATATAGGGAATAATATTAAATAAAAAACTAAATTTTGAAAAATTTGCTGATAGGTTGTTTGGTCTTTAATGTGACGATATGTATATACTTTATGGGGTCCAATCCTCTTTGGAGGTTATCAAAACTGTATTTTGGCGGGGTCGCGCTGGTAAGGGCTGTGAGGAGACGTCACCTTTGTCATAAAACTATATGTTTGGGATAATTAAACACAAAAATTAAAAAAAATTCAATATCTTTTTATGGGGTCATTTATGGGCCAAAGGGGGAGGAGTCAGAGTAGTACCAGGTTACGTCTCCGCTTCGTCATTAAAGCTTAAAAATGTTATTTTTTAGGAACCTAGGCTTAAGTAAAACAATTTTTTATATTTTTACACTATTTTGCGGGGTTAAAAACTTGTTTTTTTTCTTTTATGGCTCCAAGTTTAACGCGTTAGACCGTCTTTGACATAAAAATATATAATTTGCTTAACAAAATTACAAAAAAACTTTAAAAATGATGTTGTTTTTTAGATGTTGGTGTACTTCTTCTTTGGGGAACTTTTTTCTCTCTTGCCCGATTTAGCCCATTTCCGAAGTTAGCCTCTGCTATCATTCACTATATATTTGTACTAAATTTCAAGAGTCTAGCTCTTTTCCTTTGGACTGAATCGTGATTTCAACAGATGGATGGACGGAGATGCTCAGGTCGTCTTAGATTTTATCACTGATCAAGAATATATTTACTTTATGGGGTCTCAGATGGATATTTCGCTGCGTTACGTTCGTATTATCATCGTTGTACAGGCTGCCAGTTTTTATTACCAATCCTCCTCATTTCAATCCTAGTGGGTAACTTTGCGTTACCTGGAAACGAAGCAAACTCCCATCGTCTTTGAAGGAATTCGAACTCACGACCTATTTGCTAAAAGCAGGGTACTCTTGCCTGAACTGCAAACAAATTTCTTCTTATAATTTTTCTTAATACCATCCCCTGCTTTCTAGAGGGTTCATCCTCTGAATGCTGGTACTGATGAAAAAAAAAGAAATAGCGTCTCTAGAAATCCAGCTCAGCAGCCAAATGCATCATAGAACAGAACAGAGATATATATTTTTCTGAAATCCCTTCCCTATTGCCTCACACAGAAAACGAGAAGAAAGTTTATCCTATTGTGGATCTCTTCATTCAATTAAAAAAATTAATTGACCAATCGAGATAATTTTAAGGCAATATCCTTTTATTTTAGTCCTCGGCACCCTACTGTATGCAAGTCTAATCGCAGTAAATTTTTCATTTTCGAAATAAAATTAATGAATCGATTTTTAATTTTAAATATATTGATATTTTAAGCTCTAAAAAGAGAAAATGACAGAAATATCTGTTAAAAGCCCCTATTAGTGATTTAAATTTGTTGTTGTTTTAAACACAATCCCCCTTATTCTGTAACTATTTGTCGACGTCAACGTCAAGTTAATATAAAAAATGGGATACTGAAGTATTCGTTATGGGGATTGATTGAATACTTGTGATGTCCTTAGACTTTTCTCCAAGGGCAATTCAATTGATGAAGAAAAAGTGTAAATAATTGTCCTAATTTTTCTTTAATATTGACGTTAACGCCGACAAATACTTACGGAATAAGGGGGAATAAAAATTTTGTAAAATGTTTCTAAAAAATTAATTAATTTTCATTAGACAATTTGGCATACCTTGAAGGCATTTTTTTTTAATTCGGGCCAGTACTCATTAGATGACGCCTACATATGCAGTGCATTGCGCCGGAGCTGGAAAGGAGGCGATAATATTGAGTGGACAAATGAAGAAAGATGAGAAGATAGAGAATTTTTTGTAGCTATTTGAACCTTTAACTCCGCCAACTAATTTTTTGCTACGGGGCCGACGAAGGAGGGTGCTGTTTTTTTGCTCTTCAGTACATGAGAGTGTCAGTCGGTTTCAATTATGTTCAGTGATCGGTGCTATGCCTTCATCATTGAAACAGGCTGATAATTATGGACTAATGCCGATCAGATGAATTCGACACAATATTCATGACTGAGCGCATCCTCAATCAATTTGATTTAATTGAAATTTATTAGGTATTGTCTCAGCTTTGGTTGTTGTGGGTCAAGTACGTCTATATACTTGTATTTCCTTGATTCTTACTCGAAACCATCAATCGACTTCGACCGAACTTCAAAATAACAAAACCCCTCAACCTAGACATAAACTTTCGAAAAACAATTGGGAAGTCTACTGATGATTTGGTGTAAGAACCGATGAAAGGAGGCATATAGATATACTCAACTTTTAACTCATACATTATGTGTTCACATACATAAACTAATTTTAATTATCTCCATAATATGAAAAAAATAATTAAATTCTTGTCAATAAGATTTGCTACACCGTTCTTATAATCGTGATTATGTTGTTTTATGTTTTTGGTTCACTTAGCGGTTTATGATATCAACCGAACAATTGCCCATTTTATTTTATAAAAGTTTTACATCCAAGTTAATCATTTTATCTACAGCAGCTTTTCATAAAAAATTGTTTTTATTTACCAGCATTTTAAAAAGTGCCCGAAATCCAGAATGATCCCACATACACTGTCAGCTCTGGTTGCCATATCTTTCCGCATTTCTTTACTCTTTATTTCTGCTCTCTTTAATTATCACGAATGTCATTAGTCAACCTTAAAGTTTAAACGCTGCACAATGGCTCTTGAATTAATCTTAGAGAAATATATATTTAATATATTTTCTTTGTATTTTTTAAGCGTCTTGTCAAATACAATTTCAAACGATAAAACAAGGCTTGTGAATTCATCAATTGTTCAATATTAATTGAAGTTATGAATTATACATCATGGTTTTTGTTTTCTTATACCCTCCAAAAAAGAATTGGAGGGTATATTCACTTTGTCATTGCGTGTGTAACGCAGCGCAATATCCCTCTGAGACCCCATAAAGTATATATATTCCTGATCAGTGATGAAATCTAAGACGATCTGAGCATGTCCGTCCGACCGTCTGTGGAAATCACAATTCCGTCCAAACGAAAAGACCCAGACTCTTGAAATATAGTACAAATATATCTTGCAAAATAGCACAGGTCAAGTTCGGAAATGGGCTGCATCGGGCAAGAGGGAAAAAGTTCCCCTAAGAGGAACTAAACCAACCTCTAAAAAACAACATAATTTTTAAAGCTTTTGTAATTTTGTTAAGCAAATGATATATTTTTATGTCAAAGAAAGTCCTACGCGTTAAACTTGGAGCCATAAAATGAAAAAAAAAATTCTTAACCCCGCCCTCTTTAGTGGGCGTTATTATATGCAAAAATAGTGTAAAAATTTAACAAATTGTTTTACTTCAGCCTATATTCGTTAAAAATAACATTTTTAACCTGGTACTACTCTGCCCTACCCCGTCGTACCCCTTCCCCCCTAAATGACCCTACCAAAAAAAATTTTTTTAAATTTTGTATTTAATAATCCCAAACATTTGTTTTTAGACTTTTATGACAAAGGTGAAATGTCTCGCCCCCCCACAGCCCTTACCAGAGCGACCTCGCCAAAATACAGTTTTAATACAATCCAAAGAGAAGTGGAACCCATAAAGTATACACATATATTTTTGATCACTGATGAAATTTCAGTACCCTCCAAGGAGAATTGGATCCCATGACGTATATATATTCTTGATCAGTGATGAAGTTTGAGACGATCTAGCAATGCACATACATACGTTCGTCTGTGGAAGACATGATATAGTCTAATTTTGGGCCGCGCCCCCTTAAGTGGGCGTTGACGTACGATATTATAAAAAGGAACTCTGTCCCACCAAGTTAAACATTTTAAATTCACTTACTAAATATTTGGAGGGTATTTAAGATGCGACCCGGTCGAATATAACGTCTTTACTTGTTATTTTGTAATTTTGTTAAGCAAATGATATATATTTTTATGATAAAGAAGGTTCAAAGCGTTGAACTTGGAGCCAGAAAATCACACAGATATAATTTTGGACTCCGCCCCTTTCAGTGTGCGGTGACGTGAGATATATGTAAAATAGGTAAATATTTAAAAAAGTGTATTCCCTAATCATAGATTCCTGGAAAATTAAATTTTCAACCTCTAAAGACGAAGATAAGATTTGCTCTGATCTTAATTTGATCCACCCTTTCACCACCTAAAAGAACGTATCAAAAATAATATTTTTTCTATACAAAAAAATTACTTTTTAAGTTTTTACGAAAAAGATGAGATGTCCTCTCTACGGCCCTTCCCGGTGTGACCCTTTCAAAATAGAGTTTTAAAGTTAGGCACAGAATAACCTTAAAGAAACTCTGAGCCAGCAGGTTATACGTTTTTAATTTATTTACTAAAAATTTTGAGGGTATTTAAAATTTTGCCGATGCGAATATAAAGTTCTTACTTTTTTATTATAACCATGAACTTTATTGAACTTTTACAACCAATTCTTTTGTATTACATATAATTCTTTATTGCTACTACAGATATCTAATCATTTTCCTATTATTTATTAAACCACATGCTTGTCTTTAATCATACACAGCAAATTTGTCAAATGGTTAATGAAATATTGAAGAAATAATGTAAACAAAACTGTGAAATTTCAATTCAAATTCCATTTATACTTTTAAATATGGACAAATATTGTATAAGAAGTAAATTACAACTTGGAATTAAGCTTAAAGGAAAAACTCAAATAAATGACATATTTTTAATTAAAAATATGTTTGTATATTCTGTCACTCACACACATGTTGAACATCTATGTGCCAAGTCAACAAGAATCGATAGTAGAATATAGTTTGGCTGCGGCCAAGAGATGTTTAACTTCTATATCCCACAGCAATTTTTGTTAATTTCAATAAAGTGGACGCTTGCAATTCTCATTATTGCTTTGGTATTGCCCCATATTAAAAATGCTAAATTTTCATGTCATGTCATGAAATATTGTGTTGAATTCTTCTGATCAGCATTAGTGCGTGGTTGTGTTTCAATGATGAGGGCATAGCACTGGTCACTGAACATAATTGGCAGCGACTGACACTATCATGTACTAAAAGCAGAGTAACAGCACCCACCTTCGTCGGACCTGTAGCAAAAATTAGCCGGCTAAGTAAAAGGTTGAAATAGCTACAAAAAAACTGTCTATCTTCTCATCTTTCCTAATCTGTCCCCTCAATACTATCCCCTCGTTTTCAGTTCCGGCGCAATGTATTGCATATATAGGGGTCATCCCCTGAGTGCTGGTCCAAGATAAAAAAAAAATAGAAGTGTATAACTTATTTTACATTAGAATGCATTACATAAATATTTGATACTCTTTGAAAGTATTATTTTTATTATTTTTTGTTGTGGGTATAATTCTCATATTCTGATTTTTACTTTTTGTCCGAAATATTTGTTATGTTCTCATTATACCCTCCAAAATAGAATATGGAGGCTATATCCACTTTGTCATTGCGTTTGTAGCACAGCGAAATATCCACCTGAGACCCCATAAAGTTTATACATTCTTGATCAGCGATGAAATTTAAGACGATCTGAGCATGTCCGTCCGTCCGTCTGTGGAAATCATGATTCAGTCCAAACGAAAAAAGTTAGACTTGAAATTTGGCATAAATATATCTTGAAGGATAGAACAGGTTAAGTTCGGAAATGGGCTAAATCGGGCAAGAGAGAAAAAAGTTCCCATAAGAAGAACTAAACCAACCGCTAAAAAACAATATTATTTTTAAAGTTTTTCTTTTTTTTTGTAATTTTGTTAGGCAAATGATATATTTTTATGTCAAAGAAGGTTCAACAATTTAAACTTGGTGCCATAAAACAGAAAAAAAATAATTTTTGGACCCCGCCCCCTTTAGTGGACTTTATTATATGCAAAATTGGTGTAAAAATTTAGCAACGTGTTTTATTTAAGCCTCTATTCCTTAAAAATAACAATTTTAAGCTTTAATAGTGATGCTGAGACGTAACCTGGTACTACTCTGCCTTAGTACCTCCTCCCCATTTGCCCCCTAAATGACCCTATAAAAAAATTTTTTTTTTTATTTTGTATTTAAATTTATTTTTAGAGTTTTATGACAAAGGTGAAATGTCTCCCCCACTGCCCTTGCCAGAGAGACCCCGACAAAAAACAGTTTTAATGCCCTCCAAAAAGAATTGAACCCCATAAAGTAAATATATGTTCTTGATCAGTGATGAAGTCTGAGACGATCTAGCAATGTCCATACATTCGTCTGTGGAAAACATGATATAGTCTAGTTTTGGACCCCGCCCCTTTAGTGGGCGTTGACGTACGATATTATATGCAAAAGTAGTGTAAATATTAAACGATATTTATTCCTTAAGCCTGTAAGAAGCTGAGATGTTCTCTGATCTTGCAGAGGTGAAACGTCTCTCCCACGGCCCTTCCCGGAATGACTCTCTCAAAATAGAGATTTAAAATTGGGTGCAGAGATGTTTTAAAGGAACTCTGTCCCACCAAGTTAAACATTTTAAATTTACTTACTAAATATTTGGAGGGTATTTAAGATTCGACCCGGTCGAATATAACGTTTTTACTTTTTTCTTATATTGTCTTGACGTGACTTTGACAAAAAGTTACAGAATAAGGGGGACTTAAAGAGATAACTAAAAAACGTTTTAATATCGTCGTAAAAATTAGTTATCAGACTGATTTGGGAATGTAAAATTTTAAATAATATAATAGCATGATATTAAGTTTTATATCGGAACTGAAGTATACGAATATCACATATATATAGTTATAGGAATAGAATTGCTATTTTGATCAGGTAGCCCAGTGTGCCACTCTTTACAAGGGAGATTACAACGTTTGTGCAGCAAATTTTATACTCTGTAAATAGATATTTTGTCATTATTAGCACACTCGCAAAATGTGCGTCGACGCTTTACCCACATATTTCAACGACGTCAATGTACCCGTACTCGTCACTGTCATAATCATAACCTAACGTAAGGTAATACGAGTATTGAAAATAAGAAAACAAAATTTCGATTTTAAGCCAAGATTTCGTTATACCCTGTGGGTATTTTATTGTTTTTTTTTGTTTGTTTTTTTTTTGTTTTAATTTCTTTAGTAACGGAAATTCACTCTTATTGACTTTTTCTTGCTGTTATTTAATTCATATTTTTGTTTAAGAAAGTTTTTCGATCAACTTGATCAGCATCAATATCTTAAAAAGTTGAAACAGCAACAGAAAAAATTAAGTTTTATGTATTCGTATTATATAAACCTTTTTTATTTATCGAATATTTAAACGCATAAAAATGTACAGAGATTTTTTTCTTTACATTTTGGCTGTTGCTGTTCATCTTTTTATTTCAAGGCCTTTCTGCCTGATTTCTCCAAATAGTTTCGTGAAGAAAACATTTACATATTTATTCTCTTACAGCATCATCGTCATTTAGTTGTTGTTTTTTTTTGTTGTCGTTTATTTTTAACGTCTCAGTTTGCCGTTAAATTTGATTTTGAAATTCGAAATATAATTTGTTTTATGCATCAAGTGTCATGTGATTTAAGTAGACAATTGCATGTCATTTTATTTAAGCTATAGATTTAAGCAATTTAAGCGATTTATTTTAACTACGGAGTCGGTGTTGACACGAATGTTTTTTTGTTTGATTTGAAAATTTAACTCAATTAAGGTTTTCATAAATTTATGTGGTTGTATTATTACAATTCATATATTAATTGATTAGCAGCTTCATATCACTTTCCTTATGAAATAAGGGTTTCAATACATTTGATAGTATTCATGTAGCCCAAGCTAACAACAATACAATCGTATATCGTAAGTAATTGATAATATCTGACATATTGCTTCGCAAAGTTTTGAGATGTAAGAATGTAAATGTGCTCCTGGTCGTTGTGAACATTTGATTAAATAAAATCTAGATCCATCCCATCCATGCCATCTTTGTAATACTTGTCGACGGTATTTTGAAACTATACTTTATTCGAAGTCAGCCGATTTGAGCGGTTAACCCAAGACGACTTTATCACAAGAAGCAAATTTGACTAAAAAAAAGCAAAATTTAAGAAAAAGAGACAAAGCACTTTTCTAAATAATGGAAAAATTGCATATAAACATTAAAGAAGAGAATATTTTAAGTTAATCAAGAACTGAATCTAAAATATGAAACAAGTAAAAACGTTATATTCGACCGGGTCGAATCTTAAATACCCTCCAAATATTTAGTAAGTGAATTTAAAATTTTTAACTTGGTGGGACAGAGTTTCTTTATATAATATCGTACGTCAACGCCCACTTAAGGGGGCGGGGTACAAAATTAGACTATATCATGTTTTCCACAGACGCACGTATGGGCATTGCTAGACCGTCTTAGACTTCATCACTGATCAAGAATATATGTATATATTTTATAGGGTCCAATTCTTTTTGGACAGCACTAGAACTGTACTTTGTCGTAGTGGTTCTGACAAGGGCTGTGGGGAAGACATTTCACCTTTGTCATAAAACTCTAAAAATAAATTTAAACACAACATTAAAAAAAAAAAATTTTTTGATAGGGTCATTTGGCGGTCAAAGGGGGAGGAGACGGTAGGGCAGAATAGTACCAGGTTACGTGTTAGCTTCGTCATTAAAGCTTAAAAATTTTATTTTTAAGGAATATAGGCTTAAGTAAAACCATTTGCTATATTTTTAAACCATTTTTGCATATAATAACGCCCACTAAACGGGGCGGGGTCCAAAAGTTATTATTTTTTTTAATTTTATGGCTCCAAGTTTAACGCGTTGGACTTTCTTTGACATAAAAATATATCATTTGCTTAGCAAAATTTAAAAAAAAACTTTAAAAATTATGTTGGTTTTTAGAGGTTTGTTTTGTATTTCTTTGGGGAACTTTTCCCCCTTTTACCCGATATATTTCAAGATATATTTATACCAAATTTCAAGAGTCTAGCTCTTTTCGTTTGGACTGAATCGTGATTTTCACAGACGGACAGACGGACGGACATGCTCAGATCGTGTTAGATTTCATCAATGATCAAGAATGTATAAACTTTATGGGGTCTCAGATGGATATCTTGCTGCGTTACAAACGGAATGACAAAGTGAATACACCCTTCATATTCTTTTTTGGAGGTTATAATTATAGAGTTTCATTTAAAAATAATTATTGGCTTGGTTCAAGTTTTAATATATAGAAATTTAAAATTGCAAACCCTGACTGCCGTGTTTTGGCAATAGCTTCATTTAATACATCCAGAAGACTGTGTGTTAAATAACGAACATTAATGTTTAGTTGAGAGGACATTTGCACCGGATTAGGGGCATGACTTTCTTTGACACTGACCTGCTTTCGCCCAACTGAGATCCCGGTTTTTTTTGTGGATGGCACTTTACCAGGCATTAGCCGGGCTATCTCAATGAAACTGAGTTTCCATAAGTAAAGGGTTTTTGCTTTCTAACACTCTCACAACAGAACTTTAATGGCCCTGAACATGAGCTCTACGAAACCACAACTACTGCTTAAGAGTATTGCAATTATTAAATATATTTATTTCATGTTGTCTCACAATGCTGTTTCATAGATGATGTATAAACTTAAAACGCATTTAAATGGAATTCAGCATCGTCACATTTCAATTAAAGGCAATACGATATACCAAATTACTTGTTTTGTATTTGCCGACTACACATACTTTGAAACAAGGCAAATGCACACACGTTAGGGTATTCCATCGGTAAACTGGGTGTTTTCGATTTCAACTTAGTTGATTACACACCAATTTTTTTATTTATTTTTTAACTCGGATCAGCACTCAGGGGATGACCCTTACGCAGTGCATTGCGCGGGAACTAGAAAGCAGGGGAATAATATTGAGGGGACTGATAAAGAAAGATGATAAGATAGAGAATTTTTTGTAGCAATTTGAACCTTTTACTTCGCCGGTAAATTTTTGCTAAAAGGTCGGCGAAGGAGGATCTGCTTTTCAGTTTCGTAACAGAGCCGGGAGTCCAACTCAGGACCCTCCGCTTCATAGTCCCGTTTTAACTACTTCAGCCAACTCTCAAGTTAATTCTGTTTTTACGCGATAAATACGTTTGCCGAAAACTCGTGTAAGTCGAAACTTTTTAAAAGAGATAGAGTATCCATATTAAATGAGGGAATTATAAATAATTCAAATTCATGTTGCTTTATATATAAATATGTTATTTACAAAAAAAAACAAAAGAATATACATTCAATTAAGATTTAAAGATCTAATTGTCCGAAAATTTACTTAAATTCAGAAGGACATGATAAATATTCCAAGACACAAAGGAAAGTCAACAACAGTTTTTAATTATTAAACTTACACAGCAGAGCAGAAAGCCGCTGTTTTCGAAAGCCGCTACACTTTTATCATCAGTATTCAAGTGAATTTTATTTGTCACCGTTTATTATGTGACTCAAATGAATATTGTAACAGTTTTTATTTATGCAAATATTATTAGGAAATTGCATACGAGAATTCTGTCAAATCGATGGTAACACAGTAGAAAATATGGGTTGTTCATATAAAGGGTGTTTTTATAAGAGCTTGCTGATTTGAAATTTAAATAAAACACATGCCAAATTATGAAATGGCTAAAAACAATTTTTTATTTGGTAGATAATTTCTTGTCATTTAACATTTAAATATAATTTTGGGCATATGGCCACCACGACTATTTTGCACAATGGTCATTCTGGAGGTCCAATTTTCGACCACTTTTTCAAGCATTTGAGGGCGTATTTCAGCAATGACACGTTGAATACTGGTTTCCAAAGCGTCAATCGTTGCTGGTTTATCCACGTAAACCAATGATTTCAGGTATCCCCACAAAAAATAATCGAGTCGCGTCAAATCACACGAACGCGGACGCCAATTCACCGGTAAATTTCTCGAAAAAATGTTGTCGTTGAAATGTTCTTTCAATAAGTCCATTGTTTCACCCGCAGTATAACAAGTGGCACCATCCTGTTGAAACCACATTTCGTTTACATCCATATCTTTAAGTTTTGGCACCAAAAATTCATTGATCATGATTCTGTATCGATTTCCATTCACGGTAACGCGTCGTCCTTCCTCATTTTTAAAGAAATAAGGACCGATGATTCCACCAGCCCATAGACCTCACCAAACAATACATTTATCGGGATGCATTAGTAATTATTGAACGGCGTGTGGATTATCTTTGCTCCAAATACGGAAATTTTGCTTGTTGATATATCCATTCAACCAAAAATGCGCCTCATCACTGAAGAGAATTTTGCGGTAAAAAAGCGGGTAAACATTTTTAATTGAACACTGTTTTTGAAAATAAATTTCCACGATTTGGAAGCGTTGTTCTGGAGTTAACCTGTTCATGATGATTTGCCAAACAATACTGAGTAAAGACGTCACTTTAAACTGTCAAAACAGCTGTCAGACAACAGAGTGATTCGTATAAAAAAAAACTTAAGCTAAGATCACACTATCGGCGCAATGTACTGATTTTCATCGGCTCACCTCAAGAAAGTCGTAAGTACTAAACCAAAATTGCATTATTTCACAATAAATTCTGGAATAAGTCTAAATGGCCTCATTACCAATGCAGTGTGGTGCAATTACTTCCTTATGTTTCAATTAGTTAACAAATAAGATAAATTTAACTTATTACTTATAACTTTATATCAGTGAGCCGACGAAAAACGGTACATTGCGCCGATAGTGTGATCTTAGCTTTAGAGAACTAACTCCACTAATAACTAGAAATATTTTTCAGACTTTAGGAACGTCATTAGGATCATTAAACAATGATTTTTTAAATTGAAAATTTCTTTCACTAAATTTTTAATTTTATTTGTGCTGATTCTTTTCCCAGATTTAAAAAAAAACATGTCAAAATTGCTTATTGAGGTGTTTTAACTATCCGGCAACCTTTACCCAATATTTATTAGAATAACTAAAATTATCCGGCGTAGTAATGATGAAAAGAACTACAGAAAAGTTCTCTATATCTTCATATTTCTTCACCTTCTACGCAATACTATCCCCTTCGTTCTAGTTCCGATGCTGTTCTGGTAACACTTACAAAAAATAATTTCAGTTTACGTTTCATTCTTCTCGAATTTAGCTGCCATTTAGAGTCCTTCTCTAACAATGGATTCAATGAGACGAGTTGACCTCAACACAACTGCCAACTATGTGTTTAATTCAAAATCTTACAAATCCAGCGCAAAGAACGTTTTTGCATTGAAAATACATTCATTTTTAGATCGCGTAGAAGTAGACTGAAATATGTATTTAGAAAGGCGTTAAATCAAATACGCGTAAAAACAGAAATGAATGTCTATTTTAAAGTTTTAATATATTTTTCAGTTATTTATTTTTTCTCATATACAAAACTTATGTGGCTATCAAAGATCTTAGAAACGATTCTGAACTATTTCCATGAGGGCATTGGATACTATCTTGTATGTCGAGCCTATGGACCTTCGCATTAGATACGAAGCGTCTATAAGTAAAGTGTGAGTGAATTGGATGGATACAAGAGTATATAATCGACTTTTTCAGAAATCACTTACCCATGGGAATTTGTTGCTAGAGGGGTTGATCGAAACTAAAGCAAAGAACGGCCTTGGTTTTCTCAATGGAAATAATGCAGACCGAAATTTACTTTGTGTGATCACAGAAGCCTTAAAGTACGACTGCGTAGAAAAAATTAGGGCAATATGAAAACGAGACATACTACACTTTTACTAGCAGAAACGATTTGTCTCTTGTAAATTTCTTTTTTTATATTCCTGCGATTCCGTGCATATTAACGCTTAAAAAGTAACCACGTTTGAATCACCACATTTGTAATAAATTTTAGCTATTTTTGCGTATTCTTCAGATTTTAAACAATCCATATTCTTTAATAGCACAACTTTCATTAAATAAATGGAACTTCAGATTATAAGTGTTTAACAGCCAGATCGGCGGTCTTTAAATGGATAACCCATAAGGAGATCTCTTTAAATAAATTATCATCTGCTTCATTTAAACAATTACTTCATATATATATATATATATATATATATATATATATATATATAAGTATTGACATTAAGTAATTTATTCAAAGTTCTTATTAATCGATGAAGCGATTCAGTCGAAATATCGTTTAAATAATCCAGGGATTAAACGATTAAAACGGAAATCCGATTAATTGCGTACCCTCATACATTTAGCACACGAGCACTAATACATTCAAATCAAATGCATTTTAAGTTCATGCACCATATGATGCTACAGTTTTCTGTTACGTGTACCTCTTCATGTGCTTTTCAGAAATGAGTATTTTTGACGTCAAGAGGTTGTTGTTGTTGTTGGGTTTCATTGACACGCTCGAAAAGAAAGTTTATTTGTATTGATATCAAGTTGAATATATGCGTACTTGATGTCAGTTACTTTATTGTATTTACTTGTGTGAGTGTATATGTGGGCCAGTACCGGCTTTTTATTAAATGTGTTAGTTTTTTTATTTTTTATTTATTTTTATTTTTGGTCTCTATATTATGCTTTAACATTTGGTCAACATGTAACACTTTTTATAGTGATGTAATTTCACTTTCGGTTTGTATTTATGTTGTTATATACTGAGACATTTGTATGTGTTCACATTTTTATGAACAACCGCATATGTCATAAAATCTATTTATTGCAGGTATCCAGAAAACTTTATGCGTGGATTTATTGTCATCATATTCTACTAAAATTCACTACTGAACATGCAAAAAGAGAAATTCTTCTTGAACACCAAAATTACAATAGTATTTTTATACACTCCAAAAGAAGAAAATGGAGGGTATATTCACTCTGTCATTCCGTTTGTAACGCAGCGAAATATCCATCTGAGACCCCATAAAGTATATATATTCTTGATCAGTGATGAAATCTAAGACGATCTGAGCATGTCCGTCCGTCCGTCTGTGGAGATCACGATTCAGTCCAAACGAAAAACTCGAAATTTGGTATAGATATATCTTGAAGGATAGCACAGGTTCGGTGATGGGCTAAATCGGGCAAGAGGGAAAAAAGTTCCCCTTAGAAGAACTAAAGCAACCTCTAAAAACAACATAATTTTTAAAGTTTTTTTGTAATTTTGTTAAGAAAATTATATATTTTTATATTAAAGAAGGTCCAACGCATTAAACTTGGGGCCATAAAATAAAATAAAATAATTTTTGGACCCCGTCCCCTTTAGTGGGCGTTATTATATGCAAAAATAGTGTAAAAACTTAACAAAATGTTTTACTTAAGCCTACATTCGTTAAAAATAACATTTTTAAGCTTTAACGACGAAGCTGAGGCGTAACCTGGTACTACTCTACCCTAGCCTCTCCTCCCCCTCTGCCCCCTAAATGACCCTATCAAAAACAATTTTAAATTTTGTATATAATTATCCCAGATATTTATTTTTAGAGTTTTATGACAAAGGTGAAATGTCTCCCCCACAGCCCTTGCAAGAGCGACCCCGCCAAAATACAGTTTTAATACCCTCCAAAGAGAATTGGACCGCATAATGTATGTAAATATATATAGATACTTGATCAGTGATGAAGTCTAAGACGATCTAGCAATGCCCATACATTCGTCTGTGGAAAACATGATATTTTCCATTTTTTAACCACGCCCCCTTTAGTGGGCGTTATCATCACGATTCAGTCCAAACGAAAAGAGCCAGACTCTTGAAATTTACTATAAATATATTTTGAAGGACAGGTCAAGTTCGTAAACGGGCTGAATCGGCCCAGGGGAAATAAAGTTCCCCTAAGAAGAACTAAACTAACCTCTAAAAAACAACATAATTTTTAAAGTTTTTTTGGAAAGCAAATGATATATTTTTATGTCCAACGCGTAAAACTTGTAGGGTTGTAGGTATTCCAATCATGTCTTTATTTCTTAGGTATTTTTCATAGCTATTTTCCATAATAAGTCATAAATTAAAAGTTTCTTTTGCTACTTGCTCATCTCTTATATTACCGGAGAGACATATATTATACCGCTATTAAAGGGTATTTTAATCAAAAGAATAAGACCAGTGGAAAGTTAAACGATTTAATGTACGAGGACAGTTTAATAATTTTAATAAAATTATTTTTGGTAACTAAGTGTCTGATAGTTAAATTTATATATTTGGAAATTTGTTGTTAAACACTAAATTTTCTAAATTAATTATTGAAATTGTATTATAGGATCTTAATTTTCCCAACAGGCTATAGGTTCAAATCTGCGAAACTGCAAATTATTTTATTTTTTATTTTAATAAATGAACGTGATTACATTCTATTTATTATTTTTGAGAGTGGAATATTAAGAATATTTTTCATAGTCATTAAACCAGCAGAACGGATCAGTACTGATTTCGAGGCCGCTACGCCATCTCATCAGCGTTCTTTGTTCAATTTTTCCACTATTTCAAGTGGTGCTAGTTAGTAGGAATATCAACTATTTAGCCAATGTTTTTAACGAAAATTGAATATGAGAAGTTCCCATATTCATATTTTCAAGTTATTACCTTTTTGGTTAGTACGAAATTCCCCAACCCTGACGATTAATATTCCCAATATTCCATGTATCTCTTTCACTTTTTTATTATTGATGTGGAACCTTTACCCAAAATTTCTTAGAAAAACTAAAGATATTATTTTAAACTTCGACTCAATTGCATCAGAAACTTAAACAAATAAATGCTTTATTTTTCTTTGTGGATTGTATCGGCTTTTCGACAATCTCTCATGGATTATGGTTTGCCCAAATTCGGCAACTCTGCTTTTTAACGAATCCACTGAGGTGAAAGTGTGTGTACTGTGTATTTTCGTAAAGGCTTCAACAGTCTTAAAGCTCTCCTCCGCATGCTTGAATTTGTCAAGCAATGAAACAAAGCAATATCATAATGAACATGTGATTTACAATTAACATCGTGTGCCATGTTTACCACCCTTTACAACAGGGGGTGGCTTCGTTCGTTGATTTACGTGGCAGTTTACTATGTGCACTCATTCGAATTGAGTCTACATGACTTCTTTTCGCCAGATCACTGCTGTCGTGGCTGTTAACCTATGATTTATAAAATTCGCTGTATTAGTTTCAGTTGTTAAAAAGCTGAGAATAGATTAAACTGACTAAATGTCAAGGCTTCGATAGAAGTTGCCAATGTAGTAACTCCATACATAAGAGTAAAACAACAATCTTAACATAAAGTTGTCTTCTTAATATGGAAATAGTTTTAAGTATCTCTTTACCAGAATAAATTCATTAACATCCACAATATTGTCGTTTCCAGAATATTTATTATATGTTGTAAGTTAATTGATACTGATTTTGTGTAATAATATTAAAGGTAGCAGATAAATAATCTGTTCATATTGAAAAGAGCAAATTCACTGCAGTTTAAATATTGAATCCTTAAATTCGCACTGCAATATCACTTAGGGCAGTGGATGCCTATGCTGATACATATTAGTTGCATACAAATTTTGTCAAATTCCAAAGCAAATGGTCTTGGAGAGTCGATGCTTTATCAATATTGTCGGGCTTAACATGTGGTCGTCATTGTTTGTTTATTATTTATGCCAGGTCATGGCATTACATTTATAAAATATTTTTTTTCCATGTAGGCAGTTGCTTCTCATCCTTAATTGTCACAAGTTCTAGTTTCCTCTGGTCGAGTTCAGCATGTAATTACAAAATTTTGCTTACATCAACGTCTTCACTACATTTCATCTTTTTTTTTTTTTTAATTTGCATATTTATATCAGTTTGTTAAATATATTTGGACGATTATATAAATTACGGTTAGTGGATGGTGTCGTCTAATTTCTTTGCCAGTCGTTAGGTTTCAGTTTTCTAGTCGCTTATTCGATTTTCTTTTGTTTGTGTATTTTGTAATTTCTCTTTCATTTCACTTTAATGGCTGACACATTATTTGCACTTTTGCTTAAATTGTTTACTAATGTGTCACAAGTTGCTGGTTTAATGATTTGTGGCAACACAATCATTTGTTTGCCAACGCCAAACTGATTTGAACTGCGCTGAGCAGAAAAACTAAATTGAACATTAACAACTGCCGAAGTCATTAAATAAAAAAATAAAAATTAAAATAAAAAATGAATGGAAAAAACTGACATATAGTTGGGATCGGCCAAGTGTTGAGATTTTAATTTACTATTTTTTATGTTGTTCACACCCGTAACGTAACGTAATATCATCACAAATATTTGTTATTTGTATTTGTTGAGGACAACTCAACGGCTAGTAATCACACTTACTGCCTGAAAAATTTGTTAATACAATTTACATTAAAAACAAAAAAAAAATAACTAAAATTTTGGGTTTGTAAAATATATAAAATTTTACAGTCGAAATTTTTTTTCGATATAGTGTTACGGCCAGTTAACTTACGAATTTCGTGGCAAACTATGTTGCCGTTATTGGTATTTAAGGGATGGTTAAGTAATTCCGTAGAAGAGAAGAGTCAGTACAGCATCTTCTCTGTGCCTGCCCGGCCTTGCAGGAGTGTACGGCTAGACATCTTGGCTCTCGTTTCTGGCGGGATCTAGACTACCGAAAGGATGCATCACTGGCTGCTTTGGCGAGATTTGTGAGAAGTTCTGGGTGTTTCTCAGAAACCAGTGCTTCATTTGTAAGGATTGTATAGCCTTCCGACGGTTCTCTCGCTACCTTTGCGGGTAGCCCATTTTAACCTAACCTAACGTAACCTAATTAACTTGAAAATTTTGTTAAATTCTATACATTCCATTTTTACATAAGTTGTGTGATGCACGCTTCATTCGTACTTGTTTTCGCATTAAAATATAAAAATTTGTTATTGTCTATTAAAGGACCTTTATTATATAGTCAAGAGTATTCAAATGGTAGTCACAAACAGGGTTTTATGCCGTGTTGTTCCCTCACAATTAAGTGCGTTTTTTTAAAAAAATTTCAGGTAACAAGGGATTTAAATATATTCTTGCTTAAGCTCTTGGGCCCGTTAATTTACATTCAATGGAAACCTTATATATTAAGTGATAAACGAACCATGAGTTTAGTCAAACGAAAGGAGAAATGGATAATTTTATTAATGAATGAGTGAAAATGTAGCGTGCGTCACGTAGGACTCATGGCTTTTGAACAGTACCGAAACGAGGTTTTTGCCCTCAAGTGAGTTATTTTCAAATTCTCTTTATTTTAGGAAATAAGATTTTATGGTTTTATTATGGAAAACTCGCTAAAAATTATAAAATCACACTTCAGTAGCTATTTTCGTTTTTTGTAACGCGCGACGCGGTTTTTTTTATCAATTATGTTTGATACAACACGAAAACATATTTAAATCCCACCAAATACAATTGACGTATTCAAACTGTGTCATAATTGGGTAATATTTTACACTAGTTTATAAAGGTTTTAAGTTATTTTTCAAACAAAAGGTGTACTCAAACAATGGGATTAATTTTTAAGCTATTTGTTTATAGAAAATGTTGTTCTGTGTATAAAAACGTTGGGCATATCTCTTTTCAACAATTTCAACACTAAAAGAAAAAACTTTAATGCGCAATAAATAAGTGAATATTTAAACAAAGTGTGAGGTTATGTTAATAAATATTTAAACTTTGCTTAAAAACACTTTCAGTTTTGTCACAATTAAATTACATTTGGTAATTAATTGTTACAAAAGTATGGTAGCACAATTACATGGTAAGAAAATTACCGACGATGGTACAATAAATCTACCTCGTTACCGACAATTTCTTCCATGAACTGCAGGTTTACAAATTTCCAAGCAAACAAAAATTAATTCGGTGGGTTTATTATGTAACTCGATTCGAAAAGGAAATTGTTCAACAATATATTATTTTAATCTAAGAATTCCAAAGCTTGAACTTTCGAATCGTATTACATAATAACCCTGGCAGTTTCTTATTTCTTTTATATCAATAATAAGTCTGGGGCACAGGGTTATTAGCGTGAAATATGTTTATTCTTATTATAAAATAATATTTTTGTACTTATAAATGTCTGTATCTTTGTAACAAAGTGCAGCATATAAACAAACTATAACAAGTAAAAACGTTATATTCGACAGGGTCGAATTTTAAATACCCTCCAAATATTTAGTAAGTAAATTTAAAATGTTTAACTTGGTGGGACGGAGTTGCTCCCACTAAAGAGGCTGGGTTCAAAAATAGGCAATATCATGTTTTCCACAGACGAACGTATGGGCATTGCTAGACCGTCTTAGACTTCATCACCGATCAAGTATCTATATATATATACCTTATGCGGTCCACTTCTCTTTGGAGGGTATTAAAACTGTATTTTGGCGATGTCGCTCTGGCTGTGGGGGAAACATTTCACCTATGTCATAAAAGTCTAAAAATATATGTTTGGGATAATTATATACAAAATTTTAAAAAATTTTTCTTTTGTGATAGGTTCATTTAGGGGGCAAAGGGGGAGGAGGGGATAGGGCAGAGTAGTACCAGGTTACGTCTCAGCTTCGTCATTAAAGCTTAAAAATTTTATTTTTACGAATGTGGGCTTAAGTAAAACATTTTGTTAAGTTTTTACACTATTTTTGCATATAATAACGCCCACTAAAGGGGTGGGGTCCAAAATCTTTTATTTTTTATTTTATGGCTCCAAGTTTAATGCGTTGGACCTTCTTTAATATAAAAATATATCATTTGCTTAACAAAATTACAAAAAAAAAACTTAAAAATTACGTTGTTTTTTAGAGTTTGGTTTAGTTCTTCTTAGGGGAACTTTTTTCCCTCTTGCCCGATTTAGCCCATCTCCGAACATAACCTGTACTATCCTTCAAGATATACTTATACCAAATTTTAAGAGTCTGGCTCTTCGTTTGGACTGAATTGTGATTTCCAGAAGCAGACGGACGGACGGACTTGCTCAGATCGTCTTAGATTTTATCACTGATCAAGAATATATATACTTTATAGGGTCTCAGATGGATATTTCGCTGCGTTGCAAACATAATGACATAGTGAATATTCCTTCCATATTCTTCTTTGGAGGGTGTAAAAAATTAAAACCATAAAAGTTTGGTTTAAGTCAAAATAATTAAATAGCATCACAGGGACTTAAAATCTGTTTTCATCGGCACAATACAGTGTTCGTATTCTACTACATAATGAATATTTTGTATATATAAGAAGTATTATCAGATTCAACTAATATTGATTTCTTTTCTAAAAAAGAATGCTACATATTTTGCACTTTTCAATAAAATATGGCAATATTATGGCATTTAGAAATGGTGAATTTATTAGAAATTAATCTACCATCTTTTACTGAACATTATTTTTATATTAAAAATGCGCCCAGTTGTAGTTTCTTAGGAAAACAGCGATAATATGTTAAATTTTTTTCTGAAAAGAAATCACCATAAGTCAACTAATAGGAAGTGAAAAGCAAAAATGCACATGAGTACTCATGATGAAATTGTAGAGCCTTTCGAAAACAGCTGCTTTGGTCTGTTGTGAATTTCGAAAAAAAAAACTCGCGTTTGGTGTTGGTTTTTTCTAGATTTTGATGAAATTGATAGACAATAAGCAAAAACTACTCGTATGTTTTAAAAAAAGGGATTTATTAAACTTGAATGTAATATTTATCTTAATAATTAAATTGCACAAAAAACTGTCATTCGAATGGAAATAAATTCATTTCTGCCTTATGAAATATTCGGTATTTAGACAATTTCCTGTGAAGAGTTTTTTATACTTCGGCGAGTGTCCACCACCACGATGAAAATAGAAATTCCTGGTTGGTAAAAGCAAATAAAGTGCGAAATATTATTAATCTGGGATAGGATATTTATTTTTGCTATTTCTGAATTATTTTCTTAAATTGTTTTAGTTTTTTTTGGAATTAGAAAAATAATTATCATTCAAAAACTTAGGCTAAAATGTTACTCCAGAATAACTTGCAATACAGTGCATATTATCGTCACATAACTAAATTTTTTTGCAAAGATATTTTAAATCAATCATTAATGTTGATTAAAGAATATAAATGTTTGGCTAAACACAAAAGAAATATTATAACAATAATTAATTAATTTTGTACTATCACTAATCGTTACAAAAAAAATAGCAGGAATAATGCATTATTCCCATCTATGATATTTCATATATTCACCTAATTTCCGAATTATGCTTGTGCATACGCTAATTCAATCCTTTATTAAAAGCACATCATCCGACAAGTGGCAACTCTTCCCTGATTGTCAACATTTTTAGTTCTTAAGCTGTCGCCATACAAATCAGTTGCAATAAATTATCCTACGTAATCGAACGCGTCGTAAGTAAAGTGAAAGTGATTAAATAAGTAAATATACTGGCAATAATTACATAAAATTAACAAAAATTAGTAAAAGTGTAGAAAATCAGTGTTAAATTTTGATTTATGTATGTATGTTCGTTAAATTTGCAAAAAATTAAATCAAAAGCCTCCTAATAAAGTGCCAAAGTCATCTCTGTTGATCTTGTTGTTGTTAATACCGGTAGTTTATTTTCGTAGTCCATATAAGGCATATAATGTGTGTGTATCTATTTTTATCAATGTAAGCATGAGAAAGTGTTGTTGTTATTTATAGCATTCCAGAGGGAGAAAAGTGGGAGAAATAGAAATAAATGCAAAAAGCAGAGCATATTTGAGTAGATTTGTATTTGCTTTGATACAAATCACGTGTTGTTATGTTTAGATGTTTGTGAATACATGCATGTTTATTCAAGTGCATGGTTAGCATATAAAATAGAGTTGCCAGTATTTGCGTGTGTTTTTAATAAAACGGTTTACGGTTCGGGCATTAAATAAAATACAATTACCTATGTACCTATTAAAGAAAAGCACTTTAAAGGAATTTAAAAGGTGAGAAATTACATCTAGTAGTGTACATATGTATATTTACATTTATTTCGTAAAAATTTTGTAGGTAAAAAATCTGTTAAAGTTAAAAAGAATAAAAAAAAGCGTACAAAGCTGTTTAAGTAACAAAGAATATACATTAGTATACATAGTACGTATGTACATATGTACAAACCTATTCTTATAGTATGTATGTGATTATTAACAATATCAGTACTTACATACATATGTACATATGTATGTGCTTGCAAGTGAAGTTTGTATGTATGTATATATGTATATAGAATTAGATTTACTTGCTCCTTATTTACTTTACTGCCAATTAAACTGACACAAAACCAGAGTGTGCTATTTGGTCATAATAATTTAAAAAAATTTATGTGCTGCATACAAAGAAGTAATAATAGTAATCTTTCAGGTATGTTTGTTTTTGTCATAAAATACCTCTACAGATCTGAGTCGAACGCCTGAAAATCTTTAGGTGAGACGGCGATAGTATACGACTAAAACGGCTAAAAAATTGTTCATACCATAACATAAAAAAATTATAACATATAAAATTTATAAAAAAAAAATAAAAGAGAACTAATTCGCAAAAACTAAATATATACAAGGGAAAATTTTTTTCACTCATATCAAGGCTGTTTTAGTTTATATATACAAATTCATTTAGATAATCTTGTGCACCAGAAGACAAATTTAATAATTTTAAATAGAAATGGAGTTTTTAGACGATTCATCTTTAATTGTATTAATTTTCTTCCGCTTTGATAACAGCTAATTACAAATGTGCTGTTATCTTACTAGCTGATCGATGTTTGAAATAGCATAATAAGTTATGACGGGTTGTTCACACTAGTCATATATTTCGTGCTATTATTTTATGACTTATGAAAAAACGTTCAGCTACGTTTCAGCTACGTAAGTTAAACGAGAATAAATTTTCACATGTATATATTTATGTTTTGCTATTTAGTTCTCTTTTAATATTTTTTATGTTATAAAAATGTGATTTAATGTACAGACATATAGGTATGAATAATTTTTTAGCCGTTTTTTATTCGTGAATCATATATATGTAAGTAGCGGCGGCAAACATATACTATCGCCGTCTCAGATAAAGATTTTCAACCGTTCGACTCAGATCTCTAGAGCTATTTCATGACAAAACAAAAGCTTACCAGAAAGAGTGCTATTATTTTATGATTTTTTTGTATACAGCACAACAAAAACTTTTTTAAACTGGTCCAGAATATTATGACAATATGACTAAATAGCACGAGGTATGAATACCCCAATTGAATATGTACTGGAGTTGTGTCCTTCCACTTTATGGAATATTTTTTTAGTTGTTGAAAATTAGTGTCCCAGACCGCGCCTTCTATGCGCCAGCCGTGGCAGCCACATGGCAGAAATGATATTTAAACGTTAATTTCATAAAATTTTCTTTCCAATAAAGCCTGTTTCATTGATATTAAAAATATATTTCCTTGTTTTATTAAAATTTAAATTTGTGTCACTCTATAAAATGCACACTGTATGTATATGGAGTCATAGTACGAGTAAGTCAGCAACTTCCGTACAATGACACAACTTCCGTACAATGAGACCAAATAACTGCCATCTTATTGAAACTACATCTGTCAAATTAGTTGTCATTTATTCAGTCTGTTTTGCCAAATCACCACGAATTGGTGTACCATTCAACAACACTTGAAAATAATAAATGTTTTTATCAAAATATTCCTTGTAATATATTGCATAAAAATCTGGAGATGACTTTAACAATAGAGAAAATTGCGATAATGTTATGATGATACACCGTAATTATCATAAATAAAACCATTTCTCAGGTATTGTGATTCTCGTATACCGTGACAAATGATCTCATTCAATAAAGTGCAGCAAAATTGTAGAAAATTATGAGAGTGTAATGACAATGCATAACAGTTCCTTTCAATTGCAACCTCGTACAACCAACGATAAAATTCATCTATAGTGACATAAAAGTCTCTCGGCCTAAAGGGCCAGCTGCTCGCGTGGCCATAACTTCTTCATCATAAACTTTTATTTATTTATTTTATTAAACCGTTGGGGCAGTTTCTTAGTCTGAGGATGATCGGGTATAGTTCATTTTGCTGGTTTTTTTAAAATAAAGTTTTAACAAACTGGTGACTCGGTAACACAACTTTTCATTGGATTTCTTTTAGTTGGACCAGCACTCAGGGAATGACGTGAAGCAGGGGATAGTATTGAGAGGACAAATCAAGAAGGAGGTGAAGTTAGAGATTTTTTTTTATCTATTTTAACCTTTTACTTTGCCGACAAACTTTTTCTACAGGTCCGATGAGGGAGGGTGGTGTTTGGCTCCTCTTTAGTAGAAGATAGTGTTAATTGCCGCCAGTAATTTGGTCAGTGAGTGGTTTTGTTTGTCAGCACCCTCTAAAATTAACATGACATGCTGGCCCTTGATTGAATTTTGCTCCAGAATTCAGGCTGCGTACAGAACCTAATCGTATCATGACGTTTTTGTCACCTCCACCAGAATCTCAGTTATCTATTAAACTCTATTTTTCTAGAAAATGTAAAACAAACCAAATGTTTATATCTACTTGCGCAAGCAATTTCGCTGAATATGTCTATTTTGTAAATATTTGTATTAAATACATCATGTACCATAATTGCTTTTAGTACAACCTTAATTTTGTTTGTCAAACAACAACATTCTTGGCTTCTAACATATTTGTATAAATTCTTTTATGTACCTGTAAGTAAATACAGTGGAAGTTCTATTTACAAATAAGTCTTCTATGGAGCTATTTTGTTAAAATAAAATAAAGGTAAAAACAATATGGGAATACTACCGCAATCGGGTTAGAATATTCTCAAAGTTTCACTACTGAACATGAAAAGCATGAAAGAAAGTTTAAAGAAAATGACCTTTTGTAAAACAAGGTTATATTTGTATTAGAAAAGGGAGCCAGAAAATAAACGAGGTTTATTACTAGATTATTTCATTTCTGACTAAAATTGAAGACGGATATGTACTTGCAGGAGCTTCCGCTGTGTTCTGTTTCATTGTACATATTTAACAGCAACATTTAGTTGTTTTTCCTTAAATTATTATTTTTGCTGTCGCAGCAATTTGAGGTTTATTTTACTGTATAACAAAAACTTTAATCCTTGGCTAAACGTCCATTGCATATTATTGTATAATATACTTTTCCTACAATATCTTACTATGTATTTGATAGTACAGGCACATATATTAACTCGTACATTTATATATGCACTCGTATGTATTTTGACAGTGATTGAATATTTCCTTGATCATCACTAAAAAAGTATGTCAAAGTAATGAATTGTAAAAGCAAAGTTTTTTTGTATATTCGAGCTAAAAATATGAGTAAATATATAAAGAAAGAAAATATCCTTAAGGTGTTTGCTCCCGTATATTTGCTGGAACGATTAAATAACTACGATTTATTAAGCATAACTCTCTCAAGATGTAAGTTGTTCAAGTTTAATTTCAAGCTGTCGTGACTTTGCAGACGTAGAAATTTATAACTTAAAGTGACGTTTGTAACTATTTAAGTGTAATAGTGTTTTCACAATGACATGGTTTTAATGTTAAAATCAACTCTTAAAACCTAGTTTTACTATACAAAATGACTTCGTTAAAACCATTTTCGATTTGACTTTAAGTAGGTTCTATGAAATTCAACCTTGTGTTTGGCTGTGCTAAGTTGAGTGCTGCCAAGTTATATATTGGAAACAGCTGGTATTGTTTATAATAATAAGAATATATACTAACGCCTAAAATATTTTTTTTTAACAACTTGATTTCCAAGAAGTTCTTCACTTTGCAAAAATAGTTTCATAATTTTAAAATATTCATTCGCAAAATTTAAAATAATTTTTATTTCAGAACGCATTGTAAAACTTTTTCGTTTTTCCTTTAAACAAACACTTCCGTTGTACAGGTTGTCAATTAAATGTTGTAAAAATAGAGTACAGCAACAAATTCACACATTTCTATGAGCGATTTGATTTATTTTGAACAAATTTATTATACAGCCTATATGTTAAAACCACAATTTGCTGTGTGAACGTAAAATCAGCTATTTATGGTTTTAACGCTAAGACGAGCTTTTAACTTTCAGTGTTAACACACTATAAGGGTTGATCAAAATTTCTTTCGAATCGATTTGATTCTAAACTTTTTATTTAAATTAAAATAAAATTATTTTTTAACGTTAGAATTCACGTTGCATCAAATTATGTTTTGTGAAAATTTTGTTAAGGGAAATTGTGCTCCTCTTAATACGTCCAGCCAACTCAGTGCGCTGTCAGTACTTTGTAAGTGAACATCTTCAAGCCTTTCACAAAAATTCTTTGTAAATACAGCCGATAGATGACAAATTGCTATCACATCGGCTGGTCTATTTTTTGTTTTTATCTTGGACCAGCATTCAGGGGATGACCCCTACATATGCAGTGAATTGAAAGATGAGAAATAGAGATTTTTTGTAGCTATTTCAACATTTGTACTTCGCTTGCTAATTTTTTGCTGCAGGACCGACGAAGGAGGGTGCTGTTACTCTGTTTTTAGTACACGATAGTGTCAGTCGCTTCCAATTATGTTCAGTGACCAGTGCTATGCCTTCATCATTGAAAACAGGCTGGCAACAACTAACACAACCAGGCACCAATGCCGATCAGAAGAATTCAACATAATATTTCATGACTCACAGCGGGGTTGAACTCTAGACCCTCCGCTTCATAGTCTCGTGTTCTACTACTCTCAGCCAGCAGCACCCATCTGAAAGTATCTCGTGTTGTCCTATACTTTTCTAAATGGGTAGCTAAAATCCATAATATTTATCCAGTGGGTGTCGAGCGGTCGTGATGTCTTCGCTCAAGTTCAAGTTGCGCCAACTTCGATCGATGAACTATAAAGCAAAATAATTGACACAGATATTCTATATTTCTCAGAAGAATACCGATTCAGGGTTATGTGTATTTTTTAGTTGTTTACGTCACAAAAGTCAAAGGGAAAATGAAATGTACCATCAGCTGCAAATAAAGGTTTTTTGCGGCATATTGTAAGTGCCTTAGCTCACTATTTTGCCAATAAGAAAGTCAAATATTGCCCAATTTTTATAAGCGATTTTTTTCGCATATTAAAAAAGTCAAAAATGGGAAACAGTTTAAACTAAAATTTAAAAAGGGCGGCTTTCCCACTTTTCCAAATCTTTTTAAGAAATTGTCCCTTTACAAAAATCCTTACCCAATCAATATAAGTATATACTTTAAAAAAAGTTTTCGAAAATTTCGTTATTGAAGGAACTTCAGAATGGACTGCAAATATCAACCTTAGCTGCAATAAAACATTTTTAAACCACATTTAACCTTAAAATTTTTCTAAAATAAAAATTGAAATTATTTGGGCTTGACGAAAAAAGGAAAAATTCTATATGTATCTAGAATTTATAAATATTTATTTAGGGAATCCGAAAATATTGATAAAGAAAATTTATGGTATTATTTTCTCTAAAAGGCCTGTTGTGGCTGGTCAGTACGAAGATGCACCACCTCATTCCAAAAAGTTCTTCTTATATTCTATGAAGATTGATGGCAAAGTTTCGTAAGGTGTTATATTCAGAAAGTCATGATAAATATTCCACAGCATAAATTTGCTGTAGTCACTACATTTCCCTCACCTGTACTTCTTGTTATTATTATTTATAGGTGCATTAGTATTGCGACTTCCGGGAAATGCGCTGTTCTGATCTACTGTATGAGTTTGAAAATTAATTGATTCAGGTGGTCATAGTGAATATGCATAAAAAGGCAAATGAATGGGATATATATTTGTATAGATGCGACCATCACTCTTAATGTGTCTCTTAGGTTATATAAGTTTTGAAGTATTTTTAAAGCTTTAGGATTATCTCACACACTTAGTTTAAGTTTTCCAAAGGTTTTTGGTCACTCAAACCCGTATTGATAATATATTCAGAAATGTTTTTTTTTTCATTTTATTTTTGGTTACACTCTTTGAAATTTTGTAACTTTCTCAAGACAAAAACGATAATATAAAATGATAATATTAAATCTAATTACAAAACTTTAAATAATATTTATGGTTTTCTTTGTGAAATGTAAAGTCAAACTGCATAAATTAACTTTCTTTATATTTAGTTAAACATAGCAGCCCTTTTTTAGAAGAAATATAATTAAATATCATAGCAAAGCAATACTATGAAACCTTCAAAACTCCTACATAAAGAAATCAAAGGGGACAAATCATCAAAAAAAGAGAAAAAAAAAACTAAAATAAATATATAAATTGAAAACAATCTGTTTAAATAAAAATAGAAAGTGAAAATTAACATAAATTCTCAACAAATTTGAATTGAAATTAATCCAATAAAATTCGTGAAATTTTTTTTTGTGTCGTAGTCATCTAACCATTTAGTTTTACTTCTATTTTTAATCTAGTGTTGAGTATAAATCAAACAATTCTTTCAACAGTGGCAAATTGTTTAATAAAAAAAATAATCGTTCAATATTTTATTTAATTATGTTCATGTTTTTATTATATATTTTTGCGTTTTCTTATCTATATTATCCATCTCTAACACGAACGTGTTAAATTAACAACTTTTCATTAGAGTATTTTCAAATACATATTTACAAGTTTGGCAGCAAATAAACAGCTTTAGCTACAGAAGCTGCTGCAGTTCCATACCATTCAAGCAACCTTCAGACATTCATCCATCCATTAACAGCAGCAGCCAAATCCATTGCTACCAAGTGAAAGTACTTCTTTTTGTGTTGCATTGTTTTCTTTTTTCTCTCTTATAGTTATTTTCAACGTAGTCGTCGTACTTTTTTATTCTACATACTCGTACAACAGTTTTCCATTTATTATTATTATTATTATTTTTAATTTAATAATAAATAAATACTGTTCAATGGGTGTTTGTATGTCAAACGTCTTTAAATTTTTAACGAAATAAAATGTGAGCTATTATTCATTTATGAAGAATAATTTTTTTTATGTTTTAATAAGACAGATGAAGTGTGTGTCTATGGTATTTAAGCACTCATGCGTATGATATTTTATGTAGATTTATTCTTATGGTTGTTGTTACCTAAAATCAAAGTGTTCCTTGTATTCAGACTATAAAATACACTTTCATTCATTAATATGGCGGACAAACTTTTTTTTTACTAAATGTTAAAAATAAATTTTTGAATTTCCGCCTCGTAATTGAAATAGCAACACTGTTCCTGTCAACAGGCAACTGCCAGTTCACTTCTGTCAAAAACTGCATCATTCCCTTTGTGTTTGGCACCTGTTGATAGCAGACTACCGTGCGATTTTAGCAGTAAATGACACAAGAAACAAATTTATTTGAATACGGTCGTTTCCAATGTGTTGTTTAGAGCATGACTGAGAGGCCTTTCCGTCCGCATAAGAACTTACGTGTTAATATTTTATATCAACGTGCAAAAAAGGGACTGAGATAAGTTAAAAATATTTGACCTGCTGGGTCATAGTTCCTTTAAGACATTTCTGTGCCTAATTTTTAAATTCTATACAGGGTCACTCCGGGAAAGCTCGTGGGGGAAGACATGTCACCTAATTAGTAAAAAACTTGAAAATAAAATTTTCAGCCTATTTACGAACTTCACTTGTGCTATCCTTCAAGATTTATTTAAAATAAAATTCAATGGTCTGTCTCTTTTCCTTTGGACTGGATCGTGATTTCCACAGACGGACGCATGGGCGAACATGTATAGATCGTCCTAGATTTCATCACTGATCACGAATTCCAATTCTTTTTGGGAGGATATAAAAAGTGAATTTCGTGTGCTCATTAAGCATTAGTTTTTTGCCCGAAAACCCCAAGCTAAGCTTAATAAATAGTATAGGTAAATAGTATAGGTAAATAGTATAGGTAAATAGTATCAATTTCCACGGTAAAGAAGGGAGTTACTGAATTTCGATGAGGCCGAACAGGCGTGGTTGACGTCTCTACATTCGAAAGAATTGAAAAAGTTCACGATTTTAGCTGATCGGGGATTGAAAGTGAGGGAGATTGTGGAATCCATGGGTATTTCATATGACTCAGTGGTTTCAATTTTGGTATAAGAAAGCCTCCGCAAGAAAAGTGCTGCGTTCGCTGACAATCAAGGGTGCACACATGTGGAGTTACCCTGGCAAAAACACATGACGTGGGCCTCGAATTGCTGCCACATCTGCCCTATTCTTTGGATATAGCGCCGAGTGACTATTTCTTGTTTCCAAACTTTAAGAAATGGCTCGGCGGAAAGAGATTTGACTTCTACGACGAAATTATGTTACAAAGACATATCTATTTTGATGACGTCGACAAAACATATTTTTCGGAAGGAATAAAAAAATTCGACTAAATGTATAGAAAACAAAAATAAAATAACTTTTCAAAAAAAGTCTGTCTTTAATTCAAAATGTCTCGGACTGCTCGACCCATCCTTTTAGTAGAGGCTAAAATATTGTCTGAAATATCCAGTTGATCAAGTTATGTTTTATACAATAAATTAAATAAATTGTACGTTCTTTTCTAAATACCTACATTCCACGATAGTTTGCTAACTAGGATCGTACCATCCCAGCATTGACCCGATACAGCCAGATTTATTGTCAGAGATTGGACTGATCGCAAGGACCATGTAATACGTAACCCTAGCGGATATATGCCAGAAATCGTATTTAAAAATTAAATACCACGAAACTGTCTACAAGATCATTGTAAATTCTCATGCCGTTAAGAAAACACCGCATATGTGCTAAGCAATTACAGGTCAAAACTTTAATATGACTGTTGGATCGCATATCCATTTAATACCAACTGTACTTGGTTAGTTTTCAGATTGTTATATAATTAATTGTATGATATAATATTTAAATGAAAACAAGATAATCACAAAAAGGAAAGGCAAAAGATAAAACTGGTTGAAATTGTAAGATTTGATGCATCAAATGAATTGAGTTGTGCTTTTCGCACTTTGTGATGTTGTTTTTTTTTTTGATCGAAAACTTAAATATTTATCGCATAACAAGGTTACTAATTGCCAAATAAAAAACAAAAAAAAAAACAACTTTAAAATCACAACAGCACAATCATGATCATACTGAAAATCATTATGATGATTCAATATGCCCATGTTCGTTTTCAATTTAATTATCATTCACCATAACTTTCCCTTTTCATAACAACCTCTTTATTATTATTTTCTTTTATTTATTAATGGCTGCTTTTTTATTTCTTATAATAGAAGAAGAGCAAAAGACAGTTAAATCATCCAAACAATTATTGATATTTATATCTTGTTAAAAAAATTATATTAATCTGAGAAGTTTTCATGTAAAGACAAACAATACCAAATTTATATAATACATATATAATGACAAAATATACGAGTACATATTAACAGCAGCATTTGTGGCAAGAAAGTCATAACTACAGAAAACAAGAAAAAAATATGAAAAACTTGTCCGAATTTTTGAACCTTTTAACAGTTTAGAGATGACTTAACATTCAGTTTTATGCTATTGACCTCTTCCACGAGATTCAAAAAAAGGTAAATTTAAATTTTTCTAAAATATTTATATATTCAACAATTCCTATTGTCAATTCAAAGTAGTCGCCCTCAGATATATGTAATTCACTTGTGCCAGCGTTTTATGTTATTGTCGAAGTATTCTGATACACACTTTGTGCTGTCTCTTTGAAGTCTCTGCGATTCGGTTTTATCTTCTTAAGCGTGACAAAATTCCGTCCTTTTATTGGTCTGTTCAATCTTGGGAACAAAAAGAGTGACAAGGAGCCAAATACGGTGCTGATTTTTGGCAAAAATTTCGAACTTAGACACGTTTCATATCTTTGGCATGAGCCAACCGAATTATGTGATGGGGTGCCCAAGACGAGCGTCGTCGTTCCCATCTTCTTGATCTCTTGTTAATAGCATTTTACTTACTAAGAGTATAATCACCGTATGCCGATCTGCATTTGAGCACTTAAATCGCATTTTTGCTCAAAATTTTATGCAGATGTTTTATACCCTAAAAAAAAGCATTTTCATTCCGTATGTAATGCAGCGAAATATCCATCGATATCCCATAATGTATATATACATATATTCCTGATCAGTGACGAAATCTGAGGCGATCGAGCAATGTCCGTTCGTCTGTAGAAATCACGGTTCAGTCCAAACGAAAAGAGCCAGACCCTTGGAATTTGGTATAAATATGTCTAGCACAGGTCAAGTTCGTAAATGAACTGAATCGGGGCAGAGGAAAAAAGGTTCCCCTAAGAAGAGCTAACCAACCTCTAAAAAACAACATAATGTTTAAATTTTTTTTATTTATTTTGGTAATTTTGTTAAGCAAATGATATATTTTGATGTCCAAGAATGTCCAACGCGTTGAACTTGGAGCAATAACATCAAAAAAATAATTTTTGTAAAATAGAGTAAAAATGTAAGAAATTGTATCATTTAAGCAGATTCCTTAAAAATAAAATTTTTAAACTTTTATGTCTAAGTTGAGACGTAATCTGATCCTCCTGTGCCCTACCCCCTCCTCCCCATTTGCTCCCTAAGTGACCCTATACATTTTTTTACACTTAATTATACCAAAAATTTGTTTTTAGTGTTTTATGGCAAAGGTGAAATATCTCCCCCACGGCCCTTGCCAGAGCGACCCCGACAAAATACAGTTTTAATACCCTCCAAAAATATTTGGACCCCATAAAGTATATATATTCTTGACCTGAAATGAAGTCCAAGACGATCTAGCAATGTCCATACGTCCGCCTGTGGAAAACACCATAAAGTGTATATTTGGTCCCCGCTCCCTTTAGTGGGCGTTGAAGTCACATATTATATGAAAAAATAGTGTAAATATTTAACAAATTATATTCCTTAAGCCTACATTCTCTAAAAAAGGTAATTCTCTAATCTCCCCCTGCCCTACCCCGCTACCCACTCTGCCCCTAAAGGATCTTATCAACAAATAATTTTTTATCTACACTTAACTCCTCCGAAAATTTGGTTTATAAGTTTTTACGATTTAGGTGGGATATCTCCCCCACGGCCCTTCCCGGAGTGACCCTATATAGAATTTTCAAATTAGGCACAAAACTGTCTTTAAGGAATTAAGACCCTGCAGGTCAAATATTTTAAACTTATCTCAGTCCTTTTTTTGCACGTTGATATAAAATATTAATTCGTAAGTTTTTATGCTGACGGAAAGGTGTCTCAGTCCTGATCCTCCCAACACGTTGGAATCGACCGAATTAAAATAAATTTTTTTCTGGTTTACTTAAGCCAAATACCATAAGAATTTAAATTTGAATAAGAATAAAAATAGGGTTTTTATTTACTAAATATTTGGAGGGTATTTAAGATTCGACCCGGTAGAATATAACGTTCTTACTTGTTTTTGCACCAAATCGTTGTGTTCAACAATTATATATAAGGCAAAAAATTATTAGAACATATTTTTGTTTGATATGTTATAGCGCGACAAAACTGTATGCATGTAAGAGCATTTGTCTATTCTAAAATTTATATCGGGAGTCCTTTAATTTAGTCCAGCTTTACCGAATTCACATTTCTAAACGTTATTTTCCACTGTCAGTTTTAATTCTTATAATAATATTTTGTTGCTATAATATTTGCTATATGGAATGTGAGCATTGGATTGTTTTATTGAAGAAATTTCACTTTCCATAAACAAAAAAAGCAATAAAAAATACGAAGCCAACAGTATGATTAAAATATGACAACAGCTTACAAAATTATCAGTTTTGTTTGTATCGAAATTTCGTCAAGTCTACTCGTACCTCATTAAGATGCTAATTTATATTTAACCCAAATACTTTGAATTCTTTGTGTATATAGTAAAACGTTTCCCATTTTTTTTTTGGAAATATATTGATTAATATAACTGATTGATTTTGGGTCATAAAAAAGTATATAAAATAAAAGATGTAATGATGTCATCCAGCTGTGCATTATAATGTAATTTTATGTGCAAATTTCGTATATTATTATCTTTTTATTACGAACAAAGTGAGAAATTTACAATAAAAAATTTACTGGAGGTTTACCAAGGAATTAGCTGAAAAAGTTAATCAAATAGAAATACTGGGTTGTTCGAAAACATGCGTGGATTTAGCCAAACTGCGTATAGTTATTTCCAACCGCGCAGAACATCCCCACAACCGAACGGCCATTGTAATGATATTTGTCGACATTATTATACACTTTGTTCGTAAACACTGATTTGGCAAAATTCAATACATGATTCTTCCTGGCTGACAGTTTTTATATGAACTATAAGGGTTTAAAAGCGTAGGAGTCTTGATTCTTAAAAATCGAATAATTTGGTTTTAGTGCCAATGAGGAAACGTGAGGGACTTCAGAAACCTTGCTCCGTCATCCGATTGTAATGAAATAAATATAAATTGTTAAGTCGAACTATTTATTGCTATAGCAAATTCAAATGAGATTGATACGCTCTTGTTCGTTATGTGTTTAATACAGAAAGACATGATAAATATTCCATTGCAGAAATGATATCCAACATTTATTTAATTACCCAACTGCATAGGAGAACAGGTTTTTTCGAAAGTCACTACACTTACATCATCAGTACTGATATGTATTTTCACTCATTACCACATTAAATTTTATTAGCAAAAAAAAGTAAATTTTCATACAAAATTTCCCGTTTGTGCATTCATTTGCAACATTGCCGACGGTCACTCTGATTGCCCTTTTTCTGCAGTAATTTGTATTCATGCACTTGTTTTAAACAAAACTCGTTTATTTGTCCTCTTAATAAAAATTGTTCATGAATGAAATTTAGTCTCATACATTCCATTCCAGGTTGATGCTGCAATACTTTCATAATACTTTATTGAATGATTTTTTTTCTGTTTTCATTTTCATAAATTTCTTTCGCTAAAACTGTAAACAAACTGGTTACCGATTGCTACAACTTTATCTTCACTTATTGAATTTAATTCTTCTCATTTTAATTTGTTGTCTTCAGCACTTAATACCAAAATATTTAGTTGTCAGTTTTTTAAGAAGAGCCAGATGGTACTTACAAACTTTAAGATTGTACTCGGAATCAATTGTGTATACACATATAAGTGTTGTCGTTTTCAGTATAATATATGAAATTGGGATATATTCATAAGATGATATGTTGGCAAGGTTTTTTTGTGGCGCAGCACTCTAAATATGCAGTGCGTTGCGCCAGAACTAGAAAGGAGGGGATAATATTGTCAAGACGGTTGAAGAAAGATGAAAAGATAGATAATTTTCGTAAATATTTTAACCTTTACTACCTCGGCGTAGTTTTGTGCTGCATAGCCGCCGTAGTAATCGCTGGCTCTAATGCTCCCAGACACCCATGGACTAGGAGACCTTTCATCAGTGATCGATCTAAACGATTTTATTGGATATCGCAATAGTAGTCGGATTGGGATACTTGAATCTGGTAGTGCATAGATGATCATCGAGAAACAGAGTCGTCTGTGAGAAAGAAATCATATAAATTTTCCTTGAATCCTTAAAAGTTAAACAAACAAAAGATATATATACTTGAGTACTGATGATGAAATTGTAGCTACTTTCGATTATTCTGCTTTGTATTTAAGATAATCAGATTCATGTTGGCTTTCCCTTGTAGCTTAGAATCTTTCGGAATTTAACAGTTCGTGAGCACTAGGCTATCAACCCTAATCGCACTTAATGTAACAGCTATTAGTTGTTCATCGTTATTTTGTTCCCTACCAGCGAATTTTTATCTGGGAATCAGTCGTGTTAGACGTAGATCATCGCTTTTCTTATTAGTGTTTCTACCGTTGTACGAGTATAGAAACAAATCTTTCATAGCCGAAGCACCAATGCTGCTTCAGCCAACAGCAGCCATTGAGTAGTAGAACACGGGACTATGAAGCGGAGGGTCCTGAGTTCAACCCCGCACTGAGTCATGAAATATTGTTTTGAATTCTTCTGATCAACATTACTGAATGGTTGTGTTAGTTGTTGGCAGCCTGTTTTCAATGATGAAGGCATAGCACTGATCACTGAACATAATTGGCAGCGACTGACACTTTCGTGTACAGCACCCTCCTTTGTCGCTCCTGTAGCAGAAATTTATACGGCGAAGTAAAAAGGTTTAAATAGCTACAAAAAATTCTTTATCTTCTCGTCTGTCCCCTCAATACTATCCCCTCCTTTCTAGATCCGGCGCAATGCACTGCATATGTAGGGGCCATCCCCTGAGTGCTGATCCAAGATAAAAAAAAGAAAAAAAACCCATGACAGCCATTGCCTTGGACATCATTAAACTGACCGCCATCAGCATGCCATAGCCTCTGTCTTTTTTGAGTGCTTATATTTATTTGGTTTGGTGTTAAAATTACATATTATTACAGTGTCATCATATTTGGGTATTGATTATTAACATGGAAATATATAAAAGAAAGGATATGGAAATTTATGCTTTTAAATAAAAGAAATGTAATAATAAAAATCGAACAAAGTTAATAATCTTTGTTTGCAATAATCTATACCCACTGCCTCTCGCACGATGTCAATAGATATCAAAACAAGAATTTGTCTTGATCTTGTTGATGCAGCCATCTTGGGCACTGTAAGTAATAATTGCCATAAAGGCATACTTCCTGTAGGAAGACGAAGCGCTCGCAGAGAGCGTATCATCGAAAACCGAACTATATTAAAGGATGAATAAGAAATTTTTAAAGTCTCTGAGTTATTTTTTTTTTTGGCAACACTGACACTCATACACTTATGAGCCGATAAATACCATTAAGTAAAAATGTTGATATGTATAAATGTACTTGACATCTTATGCTTCTGCGTTTTACGTTTTCTATTTTTTTTCATTAATTGGAGAAAGTTATTTCTTTCGGCTGTTGTTCATAATTCGTTTTTTGTTGATAGCGAACACTGATATTTTTGTCTTTGAGAATCGTTATGAGAATGCAAAATCAATGTATCAAGTGCAAAACCAGTGGCTACGAATCCGAAAATTCCGGGATCAAGTCCTCACTCAGTCATGAATATGGCATCAAGTTGTTTTGATCTGCATCTGCATGGCTGTGTTAGTTGTTGTCGGCCTGTTTCAATGATGAAAGCATAGAACTGGTCACTGAACTTTATTGACATCTTAGCGCATTTCATCGTCCCAGTTGGGCGATACAGTAGCAAATACTCGCTGTGAATTAAAGATGCAGCTTCAACAAATTCCCTGTCTCCTCATCTCTCGCTATACTCCCATATCCACCCTATTCTCTAGATTTAGCCCGGAGTAACTACTTCCTGTTACCACACTTATGTAAATGTCTCGCGGAAACAGGTTTGGCTTCAACGACGAACTCATCTTACAAACAAATGGCTATTTGGATAACCTCGAGAAACCATATTTTTCGGAACATTTGACCGCAATACAGACTTCAAATTAGGCACTTTTAACTTTCAATATTCCAAAAATTTGCAAACGTACAATATCCTTTGAGAATATTATTTATTTTAAATATAATTGTTAGATAAAAAAATATATTTTCTTCTATTCTTGCTTCTTGTGTGCCTCCTTAAAACAACAAATAAATACTAATAAATAAATAAATATTCTTCAGAAAGTAATAAAACTTAATAAATAAATACAATATAAAAAAAATATTGAAAAACATTAACATTTCCATTCGATAAAAGTCCTCATGATACTATTACTTGCGCCATCCTTTATAGATCAGTGATGGTAATTCCTTTTCGTAGCCGTTCTCCTTAAATAAAGATTTTTGAGAATCATAAAAAATACGGTTATTATCAATGCCACGTCGTCGCCTTCTGCGATGGTGATGACCATCCGCTGTTACGTACTGAACACTATGTGATGCTTCGTGACCGTGTTGTGTCATCGATTTCACTCCAATCATGGTGGCCATCATTAAAGCGGTCATTGCTACACCCAAAGCTTTCATAGCTAATGCACCAATGCTGCCCAAACCCATGACAGCCATTGCCTTGGACATCATTAAGCCGACTGCCATCAACATGCCATAGCCTTTGTCTTTTTTACGAGCTTCTATATAATTGTTGTTAAGTATTTCATATTATTAATGTGGCATCCATATTTGGTTATTGATTACGAACATGGAAATATATAAAAGAAATATTTGCTTGAAAGTTGTTTTGTGTAAGGATAAGAAAATTAATTTAAAAAAAAAAAATTTGCAATAAAAATTGAAGAATTACAATTAATTATCTATGTTCGCAATAATGTACACTCACTGCCTGTCGTACGATGTCACTAGATATCAAAACAAATATTTTTAATAAAATTGTGTGATAGAACGATATTCTACATCATCCAAAAAAGAATTCGAGGATATTTATACCCTCGAAAAAAGAATTGGAGGGTAACATATTCTCTGATCTTCCCCTGCCGTAACCTTTCGCCCTCCTTTGCCCTCTAAATGGCCCTATCAATAAAAATCATTTCTACACTTAATTACCCCAAAAATTTACTTGTTAATTTTTTACATCGGCGGTGATGGATCTTCCCCATGGCCCTTCCCGGAGTGACTCTGTCAAAATAGAGGCTTAAAATTGTGCACAGAAATGTCTTAAGGGAACTCTGCTTTTAGGCTGATGGAAAGGTTTCGTAGCCATGCCAATTAGAAACGATCGTATCAAAATAATTTTTTTTTCTTCATTTACTTAAATTAAATACCATCAAAACTTAATTTTTAATAAGAACAAAAATATAATTTTTATGTACTAAATATTCGTAGGGTATTTAAGATTCGATCCAGTCGTATATGTCAGATTGCAACAGTCGATACCGTATTTTAAATGATATTTTATTTCGTATTTCCATAATAACATTAGGACGAAAGAAATGTTTTCTTGAGCTCACAGCTCTAGGTTTATTTTATTTAACTTTAATTTTGAAATCGGGAAATAGAAAACGGCCGAGAAGAAAGTGCTCTGTACCAAATTTGACCAAATCCAATCACCGACAAATATTTATATATCTGTTGAAACTCTTACTGACTTTTAAATTATGGGGACTGTAATACTTCCAGGTAAGTGGATTTTGTCTGTTGTATAGACCACTTTATTTGTTCGATGTTGCAATTAAATTGCTACATATAATATAAAATTCCATGGCCAACATATTTTTGAATTTTTTTAGATCTTTTTATTTGCCCCGTTTCAATTAATCATAAATAGCTATTTAAAAATATGTATTTTATAAATATATGTGTAGGCATACATATTTTTTGTGGTACTTTTTTAAGTGCCTTTTCATCCACCAATTTTCATTGCACAGCTATAGTTTGAAATAAATATTTCTGCAGTTATTCACAATATAATTTTTGTAGTTCTAAGCTAAAGCATTTAAATTTTTCTAAATGCTTCGATTTCCTTGTGGTTTCCACGAATGCGAATGCATTTTATTTTGCTCTTAAAAATTAACAGGCAATCCTAAAACTCTAAACATGCTTGGGATGATTATATACAAAATTTAAAAAAAAATTTTTTTTTGGTAGGGTCATTTAGGGGGCGAAGGGGAAGGAGGGGGGTAGGGCAGAGTAGGACCAGGTTTCGTCTCAGCTTCGTCATTAAAGCTTAAAAGTGTTATTTTTAAGGAATGTAGACTTAAGTAAAACAATTTGTTAAATTTTTATGCTATTTTTGCCTATAATAACGCCTACTGAAGTGGGCGGGGTCAAAAAATATTTTTATTTTATTTAATAGCTCCAATTTTAAGGCGTTGGACCGTATTTGACATAAAAATATATCAAACAAATATATATATCTTAACAAAATAACCAAACAACTTTAAAAATTACGTTGTTTTTTTCTGGGTTGGTTTAGTTCTTGTTAGGGGAACTTTTTTCCCTCTTGTCCGATTTAGCCCATCTTCGAACTTAACCTGCTCTAAGCTTTAAAATATATTTGTGCCAAATTTCAAGAGTCTAGCTTTTTTCGTTTGGACTGAATCGTGATTTCCACAGACGGACGGACGGACGGACGGACGGACATGCTCAGTTCGTCTTAGATTTCATCACTGATCAAGAATATATATACTTTATGGGGTCTGAGATGGATATTTCGATGCGTTACAAACGGAATGACAAAGTGAATATACCCTCCAAATTCTTTTTTGGAGGGTATAATAATTCTTAATGTATATGTCAACTGGTCGGCGATCCTAGTTCACATAAAAGAACATTTTTAATCCAAACTACTTTTAAAAAGAAAATTTAAACGAGTTTCTAATAATTTTTTAAATATTGTTTTTTAATTGTTTTTGGTTTAAACTTTTGTTAAGCACTTGCTATTTGCGTATCGAGAAAGCTTTACTACATATAAAGCCATTAACGTTGCAGTCTCATATATTTTTAATTCATTATATGGCCATAATAACTTGGAGGAATGAATGAATACCATTCAAGTCAATGACCACAAATATATTTCCATATTCACTAAAACCTGGTAAATCACTACAAAATTGTTAAGCGAACATGATATTGTTTTAATTTCAAATCGTGTTTTTTATGTAGTCGTTTTGTTTTTGATTTCTTGCAGGAAAAATGTGTAATAAAATTTGACATTATTTTTCATAGCAAAAACACTCACTGCACATTTTATGGTAATACGTGACTGGATGGTAACACGTGCTATATAAAGCAGACTGAAATTGTCGGTTTGTCTATCAGCATTGCAATCTCATTTACTTACCATCAAATAAATTTATTTGCATTCCATTTTGCTCCGTATCACGTGCCAAATATTGTTCGCTTTCGTCAGCCGCCATCAAATCGGAAAATTTAATATTCAATTCATGTGTACGCAAATAGTGAGAAAAACGACCAACCAGGGTGTCCTCATCCTTATCGGCTTTGCCAGCACCAGTCGCTTCATTAATATTCGCTTTAGCAGTATTCGCTGCATTATTATCGCCAGAACGATTGGATGGAACAATTTCCAAACCACGTACAATAACAATTGGTTTGTCGGTTTTACTTAAATTATTTATAATATTATTTATAGCCCGTGAGCCACGACAATAAAGCGAACTTTCCACAGAATTTGTTAAGCACTCTGCTGATGTATTTGCCACATCTTCTGGCAAAGATGAGTGACAGTAATTTATAAGAATATAAAAAATGAAAGTCAATAAAGCGATTCGTTGTAACATTTTTTTTCTTATATATATTCTTTTTAAATACGGGTGTTAATAGAAATCCTTAAAGTTTGGCCAGTGGATTGGCCAGTACTGCTGGTGTGCTACTTGGCCTTTAAGCAACTGTCAACTGATTTATTTTGCTGGAATTTGTATCAAATATATACTATTCGAAATTGAGCTAAATATTATACTGTCCTACCAACCCACAAAATTGACAGACCACATTGAGTTATTTATTTACTTTTTTTTGTCCAACCTTTTTCTAAAAACAAAACATCAGACATTTAATAATAAGTTACAATTTTCTTACCAGACAATGATAGTTTATTTTTAATTTTATGCTACTTCTTTCTTTCTAAGTGAATTTTTTCTTTTAAATTACCTTAAGTAATTTTGAAATTTTCACGGTCAGTTGCATACATAGAAACTAAAAAGAAAAACTTTATAATATTTTTTGTGGCAGAGTTAAAATAAGCAACTTAGTTGGGTGGCCCCTGCCGCCGAATCGTATGTACTATTCAGCTCATGTCAATCACAAATTTTATATCTAGTAAAATTGCACACATATTTCAACTCTTTACAACACAAAAATATTTTGTTTTAGAACCATCGAATGATAAGTTCTGCTGCAGGAATCCAGAAAACAAATGCGTATGTGCATTTAGAGAATTTACTCTTAAATTAAAACTGGCTATTTTCGGTTAATGGATAAATCACTTAATTTCGTTGGATTAACCGTTTAACAAAATTTTATATTTTGACTAGAGTTTTAGCATTTAGTGTTTATGATTTCAATATATATTTTTCCAAAAAAAATTTTTTTTTAATTTTCATTCATCGTTTTCATGCTTAATGATGTTATATTTAGTGCTCTAAACTTGATAATAAGAGGGTGGGTCAATCAGGCCGTGACATTTTGAACAAAAAACTGCTTTTTAAATAAAAAGTTAGTTTATTTTTCAACACAATCCCCTTTAAGTTCTAAGCACTTAGTCCAACGTTTTTCTAATATTTTTATTCCTTTCGAAAAATGTGATTTGCTGAGGTCATCAAAATAGGCATTTGATTATGATATGATTTCGTCGTTACAATCAAATGTCTTTCTGAGTCTTTTTTATTATCAAGGGACCAAATCCAAAAAATAGGGCGAATGAGTTAGCAATCGTATCACAATTTATGGATTTTTTACATGAAAATTGCACTTGTGAGCAGCCTTTATTGTGAGCAAACGCGACACGCATCTTCCGGAAAGGTTTCTCATACCCAGGTGATAATTTGAAATTGAAAACACTAGACCGTGTAAGATACCTATAACTTCCACAATCTCTCTCACTTTCAATCTCCGATCGACTAAGCCCATATCATGAATTTTTTTAATGGGTGTAGAGAAGGTTCCTAACCGTCCGTTATACGGCACATCAAAATTCAGTAAACAACTTGTTTATAGTGTTTTCACGCTAAAACCTGGTTTTAGCGTAAAAACCACAAACAGCTGATTTTGCGTTCACACAGCAAATTGTGGTTTTAACATACAGACTGTATAACAAAATTTATTCAAAATAAATAAAAACGCTAATAGAAATGTATGAATTTGATGCAGTACCTATTTTCTATTTCTACAACACTTAATTGACAACCTATACAATAGAAGTTTTTGTTCAAGGAAAAACGAAAAAGTTTTGCAATGCCTTCAAATATAGGAATTAGTTTACATTTTGTGAATGAATATTTAAAAATTATGGAACTATTTTTGCAAAGTGAAGAACTTCTTGGAAATCAAGTTTTATATATATAAAAAAACCAAAAAAATATTTCAGGTGTCAGTATAGATTCTTATTAACATAAACAATATCAGCTGTTTTCAAAATATAACTTGGCAGCACTCAACTTAGCGCAGCAAAACAAACAGGCAAAAATAAGATTGCGTTTTATAAAACCTACTTAAAATCCATTTGAAAATAGTTTTAAGTTGGTTTTAACAAAATCATTTTGTATGGTAAAAGCAGGTTTTAACAATTGATTTTAACGTTAAAACCAGAATTTATTAAAACCAGCTCTGTGTGAGAGCACTATTACCGTAGAAATAGATGGTGCAGGGTCTGAATAATATATATAAAGCTAAGCCTAGGTTTTAGTGATGGTTTTTTCCGCAAAAATAATGCTTAACCTGAAATTCACTTTTTTCTGTTTTCTTCTCAAAAAGTATTTTATCAGCGACTACCAAATGCAAACTAAATGACGCAGTCTGTTCAGATTTTAGAAGAGTGAACAAACAACCGCATATTTTCAGGGCCTTTTTTATGAGTCTCAAATTTATGCGATGTAGGGGTTTGCGCTTAGTTTTTTTTTTTGTACTACATTGCCATGACAAAGTTAGGATCCACAGAATAAACAAATCCTCCCCACTTTTGTCCTAGGAATTCAAATATTCCCTGAAAAGGATACAAGTACCCAAGATCTTTTACGAGAATTAAGTCTACGAACGGTCTCGACCAACGTACTAATAGCTTTACATCTGCACCAATTAACCGGGGCTTAAAATATTCAAAAGTAACACACATTGCACAATTGAGTCACATTAGCGTCACTTTCACCACTGACTCTTCCGTTTTCAAAAGTTCTGGCACAATGTATTGCTCTCATTTTCTGAGTGGTGATCATATATTGGACTATACTATAGGAAACGAATCCTCCAAACCCCCCAATGTTGTGAGACCCTTCTATCGCTCATAGAAATTGTAATGCATTGTAAAGATCTAAAATATTTATCAACAAGTAAAAACGATATATTCGACCGTGTCGAATCTTAAATACCCTCCAAATATTTAGTAAGTAAATTCAAAATGTTTAACTTGGTGGAACAGAGTTCCTTTAAGACATTTCTGTACCCAATTTTAAATCCCTATTTTGACAGTCATTCCGGGAAGGGTCGTGCGGTACACATTTCACCTTTTTCATAAAACCCTAAAAATAAATGTTTGGAATAATTAAATGTAAAACGTATTTAAAATTTTTTATAGGGTCATTTCGGTGGCAAAGGAGGGGGTAGGGCAGAGGAGTACCAGGTTACGTCCCAGCTTCGTCATTAAAGCTTAAAAATGTTATTTTTAAGCAATGTAGGCTTAAGTAAACCCATTTGTTAAATTTTTGAAATATTTTTGCATATAATAACGCCCACTAAAAGGGGCGGGATCCAAAAATTAATTTGTGTGATTTTATGCCTCCAAGTTTAACGCATTGAACCTTTTCTGGCATAAAAATATATCATTTGCTTAGCAAAATTATAAAAGAAAAAATATGTTGTTTTTAGAGGTGGGTTTAGATCTTCTTAGAAGAACTTTTTCCCCTCCGCCCCGATTCAGCCCATTTACGAACTTGACCTGTTCTATTCTTCTAGTTATATATATAAGAAATTTCAAGGGTCTGGCTCTTTTCGTTTGAGCTGAATCGAGATTTCCACACACGGACGGACATGCTCAGATCGTCATAATATCATCACTGATCAAGAATATATATATACTTTATGGGTGTCATATGTATATTTCGCTGCGTTACAAACTGAATGACAAAATGAATACACACTCCAATTCTTTTTTGGAGTGTATAAAAAATGTATATACATTTTCTCAGAACTCTCCAAATGAAATTCATTTCCCTTTCCCTGACGAACCTGTTCACATGGAAGTCAAATTTTTATTGAGCTATTGTTCAAGAAAAATATGGGAATAAAAAATTGTTTTCACTTTTCAGCTAATACTGCATAACTGTAGTCAATTAATGAACTTAATGATGTGTAGTGCTATTAAATGATAAAATTATGTTCATCAAGTGTACAACAAAATGTGAATAACAAGCGTATAATTAATATGTTGTACCCAATAAGTATCATTACCATCCCATTAATTTAACTAATAGACGTATGATTAATTGCAAAGGGGAGTTAACGATTTCATTCAATCTTTGCTGGTCAAAGAAAATTAAAAAAAAAGAAAAAAACTCTAGCTATCACAATGTGGAAGTTCAATGGGAGTGCAAGTTTAAAAACTAATAGATATAATAACTGCATGCAACAAGGATCCATAACACGGTGTAACACCAAAAATTACATAGCTTTAACGACTGATTAAGCACCAAAATATTTACATTACAGTTTTCAAAGTTTAAGTCCGGAAGTAATTTGGTAGCGAGCTTAAACTGACTTCGAGATGGGTTAAGCGAGTAGTCGAGTAGGGAAGATCGCGGTTTCCCTCCTGCGCTCGGTCATGAATATGGGTTAGAATGTTTGTGCTCCGCAGTAGTGCGTGATTCTGTTGGTTGCTTTCAACAACTTTCAATGAGGATGGCATGTGACTGGCCACGGAACAGAGTGGACGACGTTTGACTGTACATATATATTTGTTTGTTTCTAAGTCGGCCGAGGACTCAGGGGATGACCTCTGCATATGAAGTGTATTATTAGGGGTCATCGGAATTAGAAAGGAGGGGATAGTATTGAGAGGCCAGATGAAGAAAGATGAAAAGATAGAAACTTTTTTGTAGGTATTTGAATTTTTTACTTATTCAGAAAATTTTTGCTACAGGGCCGACGAAGGAGCGTGCTGTTTCTCTGCTCTTCAGTACATGATATTGTCAATTATATTCAGTGCGATGCTTTCATCACTGAAACAGACTGGCAACAATTAATACAATCTTGCACTACTGCTGATTGGAAGAATTCAACACTACATTCATATCTGAGCGCAGAGTCGAACTCAGGACCCTCCGCTTCATAGTCTCACCTTTATCGCCGGCGCTTTAACAAAAATTCGGTAGTGATTAGGGTTGCCAGTTGGGCTTGTTTTGGCTGGATTGTCCAGCTTTTTAATGGCCTGTCCAGTTTCAAGCTAAAAAGAAATTTGTCCAGCTAAAAACAATTTTCCACAAAATGCTCTTAATATTTATTGCTGCTTTAAAATAATTTTTATAAATTTGCTATAACTTTTTTTACTTCAAAGTACAAACATTTCTAGTAGCTTTTTTTGTTTTGTTTTTGTCTTTTTGGTATGATTTTTTGTTTTCGTTATTTAATTTTAATTCTTAAATACATATCGCTCATATGCTGGAAAAGGTCATAATCAAAGTTTTCAATTTGCAAAGAAGTCAATGGGAAAACGAAAAATTATATATCTCTCAAGACTTGAATATGCAAGATTTTTACTTAAATTGTTTACTTAAGATATATATAGGAGCGATAATTAATTCTACATTAAAATAAGAAACTAATTTTTTGAGTTGTGACGTTGTTGCAGCAAATGAGAGGTATGTAGATATACGGCCATGTGATGGAAATCGCTTATAGCATGAAATAAAGCGTTTTCGATTTCAAGTCACAAAATTGGTGTGCTGGAGGTCGCAATCGCTCAAAATCGTTCAAAAGAAATTTGCGTTTTTCAAGTCGCATGTGACTCACAGCACATATATGATAATTAATAAAATTTTTTGTACAATAAACAAGTAACTTTTCGTGAAAATGTTATTTCAAAATGTCCAGCTTTTTTTTTAATATCCAGCATTTTTAATTCACATGTCCAGCTTTTTAATAATCTGGATCTGGTAAGCCTAGTAGTGATGCACTCTTCATCGTCGGTTCTGCAACAAAAATTCGGTAGTGAAGTAAAAATTAGAAAAATTCATCCTCTTTTCGTTTTTCTCCTCCTATCCTGACCCTTCTTTTCACAACTCCATCCAAATGCATTGCATTAGTAGGGGTCATTCCCAGAGTGTCGGTTAGGTTGAAGAGCGGGGCGTAAGCAGGGGCTATCCCAATCCGTTCAGGATTACACTTAGGCTTCATAGGCCTCTTGTGCACTCTATTATAAGAAGTTCCCATTCTATTATAGGGGACCTCTACTAAAAGCCATGGAAACCTCTGAATTTGATTACGTTAAGAACCTAGTTTCCTCAATGTATCTTCTTAAGTCTCTCCAATTAGAACCTCTAAGAAATTCCATCTCCTGTATAATCTCTTGATTAAATCTTTGTCTTCTGACTTGACTAAAAGCCGAACAGTAGCACAAGTAGTACTCCAGTGTTGCGTCATCTTCCTGATAGGCCCTGCATGTTATATTGTCAACGATACCCATGCGTGCCAGGTGATTCCTTAACTGTGTATGTCCCGTCATTAAATTAACCAATCTTCGTAGTGCTGGCCTACTCAATGTTAGGATCTCCTTTTGTCCTGTTACCATCTGGGTTTCCCCATAGAATCCTAGTCATCATACCTACGGTAGAGTGCTGCCAATCTTTTGTATGCAATTCTATAGCCCACTGTTTTAGTTCGTTGTTAAAAACCTGAAATGGCTTTGGATTGTCTAGTGTGATGTTTGCCATTAATGCTCCCATCTTTGCTAGCCTATCTGCCTCAACATATCCATATATTCTTTGATGTCCTGGAACCCATATTATCTCAATGCTTCCACAATGCGTGTATAAGTTTATCTCATCCTTGTCTTATAGTACAAACCGATATTGAAGTGCATAATTCCTCAGGGCTTTGATGACTTTCCTACTATCCGTGAATATACGAACTGGTAGTCTGTTATCGATTTCCTTTAACAAAACTGTTAATTTTTTCAACGGGCTTAAGTTCGAATCTGCAAGACTGCAAATCATTTTTTATTATTTTATTAATAAATGAATTTGTTCAAATTCTATTTATTATTTTATATTAAGATTGGAATATTAAGAATATTTTCCATAATCATCAAACCAGCAGAACGGATCTGGAAAAAGCGAAAGAGATACATGGAATAAATAAATAATAAAAAATCATTTGCAGTCATGCAGATTCGAACTTAAGCCCGTTTAAAAAATTAACAATTTACATAAGGAAGTTCGACTAATAAACATTCATACATGATTTCCTTTAACTTGTTTATCCCTTCCGCAATAGCCACGATCTTACTTTGAAATACTGTGTTATGATCTGGCAGGCGGAAGTATTTACGAAAGTCACGACCCATGTTATAGAATCCTCCACCTGATCGGTTACCAATCTTTGACCCGTCCGTGTATAGGTGGCTATAGCTTGAAGAAATGTTTAAAATCGGCTTGTATTAAAGAAAATTATCTATGATTTGTACTCCTTCCCTCTAGCAACAGACTTTTACAGACTTCATTCTAAAAATATGACTCTTCCTCTAACAGCATTTAAATTTTTAAGAAATCTTTACAAATGGATTTTTTTTTTCGTATGCAAGTCAGTGTGATACGGATGTCCACTTTAGTTTTTTGCCATCATTTCGAAATAATATTTTTGGTTCAAAGTTCGTAACGTCTTTATGCCACAGTATATCACATATTTTTAATAACAACAAATTTAAAAAACATAAGTTAAATAAACGTGTCTTTATTTATAATCTATTTTTCCACTCAAGCAAATGACAAATTATTTACAAGCTTTATTAATTTCTTATGACAAAAAAGTCCATAAAATAGCCATTTAGAACGATACCTACTGTTTTTTGTTGCATAACGATTTTGATTTCGAACAACAAAAATTACTTGGATTTCTTTTTAGTCTTTTAACAACATTAAACAAGTGAATATTTTAAAATGATAATTTCTTATTTGTTTCAAGATAAATTTCGCTTTTATGCTCCGCTGGCTATGATTTTCTCTTGCACGACTATTTGTTTGTTATTTGTTAAAGAGAAAAAATAATGTGCACAAATAAAATATTTATTTCGAAATGAATTAAAGTACATTAACTTTTTGCTGGTATTTGCCTTGACCATCGTTTACTTGTAAATAACTTAGGTTGTACTAAAGCTGTTGGCGTTTGTCATACAATTTGAACTTTTGCCTTCAGTCCATAAAACAAAGTCAAGTAATAAATTTAGTTATTTCGTCGTTTCTCTACCAGAAAATTATTTTGTTATAAAAATTTCATTAAAGCCAAATTATTAAGCCAATGCCGGCAAGTAATTTCTTTTTTGTGAACACCCTTACATTTTAAGCATTAAAACTATATGAGTATCTTTCGTATACCAACTATGTACTTCGTTAGCATTGTTATTATCATTATTATATTATATTTTTATCTTTATATTTTATGCCTGCCATTGTCTTAAAATATGCAAATAAAACTTTTTATCATGATGTATACGACTTTTATGTGTGGTACGGTATGAGCATATTGAACTCTACGGACTATAACTAAATACTTGAGTCGTTTACTACGGATACTGAAAGTATTATGAGCAAATATAAATAAGAAATGAAGAGCTGCACTGTGACCACAGCTCAGCCATTAGTTTAATAACAGCAACTTGTAATTTTTAACTGCTGGCAGCACTTACATGTGACCGGAAATGGAATATGACGCACATATTTCAGCCGATGCTACAAAGTCCAGGTGGCTGCTATCCGATAGTGTCTAGGAGATCGCAAAGTAACTCATCAGCTGTAGTAGTTGGGTGCTGTTGGCTGAAGTAGTCGAGCACGAAGCGGAGGGTCGTTAATTCGAGCCCGCGCTGAGTCATGAAATATTGTGTTGAATTCTTCTGATCAGCATAAGTGCGTGGTTGTGTTAGTTGTTGCCAGCCTGTTTCAATGATGAAGGCATAGTCACTGATCACTGAACATAATTGGCAGCAACTGACAATGTCATGTACTAAAAGCAGAGTAACAGCACCCACCTTCGTCGGCCCTGTAGCAAAAATTAGCCGGCGAAGTAAAAGGTTGAAATAAAATACAAAAATACAAAAAAAGTGTCTATCTTCTCATCTTTCCTAATCTGTTTCGTTTTCAGTTCCGGCGCAATGCATTGCATATATAGGGGTCATCCCCTGAGTGCTGGTCCTACTCCTAAAAAAAAAAAATAAAATTCCCGATCTTTGATCATCAGGGAATGTCTTCTCTTCAAATTAGTTTTTGATCCAGGCATGAAAAGTCTTTCATAAACCAACTTATAGCCAATTATGCGATAAAATATTGCTTGGTATTGAATGAAATATGTCTCAGCTTAACATGTACATCGCCAAATAATGTAGTCGACCTCTATAAAGTAAATCATACTCGTCTCATATTTTTATTTATTTTATTATTTCTTTATTTTTATTTTTTTATTAGTATAATTTTTTATTTGTTTCTTTTTGCTCGTAAAGCAAAAAGACTAAAAGATTCATCATCTAATGCAAATTGTTATTAAGCGTTTTCCATGTTTTCTTGATATATTTTTTCATAAAAACAACAGCAGACCGTTTTATGTGGTGTTAAAAAGTACCACAGCTTACTGACGATAGATACTCTGGCGTACTTAGTCACTGCAGTTACTTACTGTGTAATGAACGCTAGATGAGGTGGAAAAGACATAAAATATTCAAAACTTTCCCTCTTCTTAAAGATTTGCTTAACTTTGTATGTAATTCTGTCGTTGTTTTTTTTTTGTGAATTGAGACATTTCGCGTGTACACTTATTAAGATGGCCAGTAAAAATATTATTATGTAAAATTTTATTTTTTATGACTCGAATATGTAAAGCAGAGTATTTAATTTACTTAGCATTAGCAAATGACTGGTAGTTAGTTACACAAATTATGAAGTGGACTGTACGTTATTATTTAACGTCAAAAATGTGGGAATATTTAATAGATTTTATTGTTGTAATAATATTACGTTATATAAAAGATATAACATTTTACGAATATAATTCTTTTTATTTTCTAACTATTTGTCACATTAAAAAAAGTGGGACACGTGCTGGTCATTATGGTGAACAATTAAGTACTGTTTGTGGTGTCTTATTACTCAGCAAGGCTAAGAGGGTGCTGTTGGCTGAGGTAGTTAACACGAGTCTGTGAATGGAGGGTACTGAGTTCAACCCCGCGCTGAGTCATGAATATTGTGTTGAATTCTTCTGATCAGCATTAGTGCATGGTTGTGTTAGTTGGTGTCAGCCTGTTTCAATGATGAAGGCATAGCCACTGGTCACTGAACATAATTGCCAGCGACTGTACACTATCATGTACTAAAAAAGCGGAGTAACAGCACCCTCCTTCGTCAGAGGGTGCTGTCGGCGAAGTAAAAAGTTTGAAATAGCTATAAAAAATTGTCCATCTCTTCATCTGTCGCCTCAATACTACCCCCTCATTTCTAGTTCCGTTGCAATGCACTGCATATGTAGAGGTCATCCTTGAGTGCTGGGGCCAAATTACCGGATTCGATATCGAGCGAAATTTCCATACAATTCAAATATAAATTTCGTTCGATATCGAGTGCCGTAATTTCCCCCTGGTCCGAGATAAAAAAGAATAGCAAAAGTTAATGGTCAGTTGCTAAAAATGATAATCACCCCTATTATGAATGGCGACGTCGACGTCACATCAACTCGACAGAAAAAAATTATCACATGTCTGCAAATTCTCGATAACAATTAATAACTCTTGACAATTTCTTAGTATTCTCTAGGGCATATAATATCCATAGAACATGTCAATAGTAGTCAGTTGCTGTCGAAAAAGAGTGGACAAGCGACAATTTTTTGCTGTCGTCTTGATGCGGCGTCTATGTCGTCATTCATAATAGGGGCGAATAAGTAAATGTCATGAAGTGATCCGTTCAATGTTTATGTTAAAATGATTTGTTTTTACAACAATATTATTAATATAAAATATTATTGTATAACATGAAACTTTTAATAATTTGTTAAAAAAGAGTTTTTATAGTAGAAAAAACGAATTTTTTCAGAAATGAAAAGATTTGTGAAAAAGTAATATGACAACACTGGCCAGAGGACCCATTGGCAATTATTGCTTTTTTAACGATAAAGTTCGTGAATTGAATGATTATTTTATTCACATATTATTTTATATTGATTAAATGTCTGTGAATGTAATGCCAAATTTAAATATCTAAACCAAAAATATTTAGGGTGATTTTTGGGTGAAGTGCTTAGACAAAGCATGAGAGCAGGGTTTCGAATCCGCACTAAGCCATGAATACGGTATCGAATTTTCATGATACGCACTAAAGCATCATCGTGTTAGTTGCTGTCAGCATATATCAATAACGGAGGCAGAACAAAAAGTATACGAGAGTTGTATCATTGTAAACTGACTACATTCTACATTCAATATATTTCATATATTTGGAAATGTCAAAATTGATTATTAATTAAAAACACTAATTATATCGATTTTGCGACCTTTTGTTTAATTTTTATTAAGTCAAAATTTTGTTGTGTTTAAAAAATTCTCCGAGAAAATGAAACGTGATAGAACTACGTGGTATGTAGAGAAGCTCCTCTTATGAAAATCAGAACTTTAGCAATTATTTTTTAACAAAGAAAGAAAATAAATAGATAAAAGTATTTAATTGCTTATAGAATATGCAAACATGTTCATAGATTTCTTGCAACATAAATAAAAACAAACGCTCCAGGTACGGACGTGTGGCAACGTTCTCATTTCTGTTTCCAAAAAAGTTAAATAGGCGGCACTAAAATCATTTATTTTTACACCCTCCAAAAGGAAAATTGGAGAGTGTATTTACTTTGTCATTCCGTATGTAACGCAGCGAAATATCCCTCTAACACCCCATAAGGTATATATATTCTTAATCCGTTTTGAAATCTAAGACGATCTAGCCGTGTTTGTTCGTCCGTCCGTTCGTCTGTGGAAATCACGATTCAGTCCAAACAGCCACATACATGAAATTTTATACAAATAAATGTTGAAGGATAGTACAGGTCAAGTTCGCAAATGTGCTGAATCTGAGCAGAAATTCCCCTAAGGAGAACTAAACCACGTTTTAATTTTTCAAATATTTTTTTTTTAAATTTTGCTAAGTAAACAATATACTTTTATGTCAAAAAAGGTGCAAACCATTGAACTTGCAGCCAAAAAGAAAAAACGAGAAAAATCCATTTTTGCATCCCGCCCCTTTTAGTGGGCGTCGACGTAAGATATATGCAGAAATAGTGTAAATATTTAACAAATTGTATAATTTAAGTCTATATTCCTTAAAAATTTAATTTTTAAGCTTTTACTCAGATCTTCCCCTGCCCCACCCTTTCACCCACCTTTGCCCTCTAAATGACCCTAGCCAAAACAAAATTTTTTTCTACACTTAATTAACCCAAATATTTAGTTTTTAAGATTTTACAACGGTGGTGAGATGTCTCCCCTCCCGCAGTGACTCTATCAAAATAGTGTTTGAAAATTGGGCACAGAAATGTCTTAAAGGAACTCAGCTTTTATGCTGATGAAAAGGTGACTTAGCCATGCTATTCCCAACTCATTGGAAAGGAATGTATTAAAATAATTTTTTTTCTTTGTTTACTTAAGCCAGATATCATAAAAATTTATATTTTAATAAGAATAAAAATAGAGTTTTTATTTATTAAATACTTATAGGGTATTTAAGATTCGACCCGGTCGAATATAACGTTCTTAAATTGGAAGTTGTCTACCTTTATATTATTATATTATGGTATTATAATTCAATTAACAAATTGTATTGTATTGCTTTTTTACAATAAGTATTTATTTAATAAAAAAATTGTTGAGATTTGTTTTACTCTACCAAAATATTTGGTCCAAATAGCCGGAAAAGTACAATAATAATGAAGAAAAGCTTATTCAATTTATCGAGTCACGTCATGAAAATTATAATAACATTTAAAAATATATTTTAAAATTACAAAAAAAAACTGTGTCAATGGTTTCTAAGTGAAAATTTATGTTCCAATCACACTCTAATAATCGTCCATGAGCCGATAATTTTTATTGACAGGGTAACATTTATTTTTATCTGATCTGCCTGTATTTAGAGCATTATTGAATGAACATTAATTTAACATGAAGTTTAAATCCCCGGCTTTGGAATTAGAAAACTTTTCAGTATTACGAATTACTCAATTCCTTCATTGTCTTTAAACATATTAAGACATTTAAAACAAAATTCTATTCTGCCTAAAATCTCTTCAAATATTTTTGTCTTTTTGGTCGTTGATTTTTATACGTACTTAAGACCGAGCAAAACAAAAAGAAAAAAAAAACGAAAAAGAATAAAATGCTTAGACAGCACAGTTTTTATTGTTGAACGAATAAATTTTTATGCTCAAATAGTTAGACACTTATCGAAAGTAAAAGTAATAATACTCGTATAATGGTTGGCTCAATTTTATTATATGTATTATCTGGATTTTACCATTGCGACTTGTCTTGTCTTCATTTTTCGTATGTGGACGACATTCAAAGTATTATTGTTCTGCTTTACATGAAGGTAAATTTCATTTGTTTTTACCATTTTTGTTTTCTTACAGTTGACCTGCATATTAACTAAGGTCAAATTGATTCAAACTGGTTTAATATTTTTTTTTTATGTTATTCTACAAACTTTTTAAACCGTCTATGGCGTCAGACTAAAATTGTCATAATGAATAGGATCAGTCTATATATGATGTATCCAGTTGCAATTAATATAAAAAAACTTAATAATGAAATAGTTAGTATTGTTATAAATGAATATAAAATCGAAAAATAACTGTGAAAAATTTAATAGTTAATATTTTTATTAATAAAAAAACAAAAGAAAAATGTGTATAAAAACCTTAAAAATAGTGTAAGTGAAACTTTTAACTATTTTAATACTTGAAGCGCTTTTATTGAAATACAAAAATTTTCTTCGGCCAATATCTATCAAATGATTTTCTTATATTATACATATATTTTAACTGTCCCATATTTTGTATAAAATCGTCAAAAATTTATTGGAATGCATAAAATTCTCAGCATATGCTTTTTTGGCTGCCTGTATTTCATTGGCTCTTACAAAAAATCATCTTCAAACCAATACCAAAAATAAAAAAAAAACAAAAAACAAAGCATATGTTTAATAAATTAACTGAGACAATATCTCGAATAAATTTTATTAAATAAAATTATTCTTATTAATTTTTTAATAACAACAAAAAAAAATTTTGATTAATTGGCATTAATTATTCGTTACTACGGAGGTTGGTTTATTTAATAAGAGGACATACAGAGTTAAGGACTCACCTGGCACGCATGGGTATCGTTGGCGATATAACATGCAGGGCCTGCCAGGAAGAGGACGAGACACTGGAGCACTACTTGTGCTACTGTCCAGCTTTTAGCCAAGTCAGAAGACAAACATTCAATCAGGAGATTATACAGGAGATGGAATTTCTTAGGGGCTCTAATTGGAAAGACTTAAGGAAGTACATTGAAGAAACTAGGTTCTTGACTTAATCAAACTCAGAGGTTTCCATGGTATCGGTGGAGGCTCCCTACAGTGGAATGGGAACTCCTTATTATAGAGCGCACAACAGGCCTATGAGGCCTAAGTGTAATCCATGACGGATTGGGATGCTTATGCCCCTCTTCTTCAACCTAACCTAACCTAATTATTCGTTATTGGACAGTCGTCATTTTAAATCGATCGATTAATTGAACTATTCTTAATCAGCTGACAACCTCTAGACAACATTTAAAGATTAATTACAAATTATTTAGAATTATTCAGATTAATTATTAATTATTGTTAAATGTAATTGTAAATCTAAAGGCCGAGACACAAAAAATCCGTCGTACGTTATGGGTCACCTTTTTAACTGACATGATCGTATCGACCGAGAAGGTTTTATTTATTTATTTTATACTATTTTTTATATAACTATTATTTAATTTTTCCTGAATACACAATACAAAAAAAATTAATGAAAACAATTTGAAAAAGTTGGCCAACTTTCGTACTTTGCGTTGACGCAGAAGTACTGAATATGACAACTTACATAAGAAAGCATGTATTTCAACTCAGTAGTCGACGGCCTTAACTGCGAGTTTTTGTAATAATTCATTCAGTTTTTGTAATAATTCCTTCAGTTTAGACACAATTTCCGTTATCAACCCTTGAGATGAAAACGCCTTAATTCAGACGATGTTTTAAATATGTAAAGTGTGGACAAATTTGAGGTTAGGAAGTAAATTGGCTTAAAAACGCATTTTTTTTTTGACAAATTGAATTTTATTGATACGAATGCTGGTAGACGTTCGCTCTTTTTACAAGATATTTAACCACATTTTTCACAAATGCTTTGCTTATCTTGTCAATGCAGCGCCGAATTTCATCTTTACGAGCGTCAGTTGTTTGTAGTTTGTTCACGTAAACCTGGTATTTCAAATGACGCCAGAGAAAATAATCCAGCGGCGTTAAATCACAAGAACGAGGCGGGCCAATTGATATCGCCAAATCGAGAAATTACGCTACGGAAAATTCTCTGTAATAGCTGAATTGTTTGGCTGATCGTGTGGCTTGCGGTCTTGATAAAACCAAAGGTCACTGATGTCAACATTAGCCAATTGTGGCCACAAAAAAAAACGGTTATCATAGTTTTGTAGCGCAGCGAATCAACGGTGATTGCGTCTCTTTGCTAATTTAAAAAAAAAATACGAGCCGTTGATGCCGCCTGACCACAAACGACATCGTACGGTCACTTTCTTTGGATGCAATGGTCTTTCGCAGACCGTTTGCGAATTTAGCGAGTCCCATATGCGACAATTTTGTTTGTTTGCTTGCACAACCGCCTAATTGAAAATGGACCATATCTAACGATGATTTGGTTGAAAAATGCTTTATTTTCGTTTAGTTTTTCAAGAAGTAAATTTTTGCAATTAAAATTTTTTGTTCAAGAGTGCAACTTTCAATTTTTAAATTTTTTGCTAAATAAATGTCAAAGCATGAGAGCTCAATTCTGGACATTTCAGTATTTGACAGTAAATTTACTTCCGAACCTCAAATTTGATTAGAAAATTTTTTATGCGTTAATATTTTGTTTTTAACTCATATGTTAAAATTGTCCAATGCGCGGCTTATAGATATAAAATATTTTTTATGATTTAGAGTACAGTGTTCTGCATATTTTGGTTTCTATATAATGGGTGTTTTTTTATGAAGTTTTTTTTTATACGAATCAGTCTGTTGTCTGACAGCTGTTTTGACAGTTTAAAGTGACGTCTCTACTCGTATTGTTTGGCAAATCATCATGAACAGGTTAACTCCAGAACAACGCTTCCAAATCGTGGAAATTTATTTTCAAAAACAGTGTTCAATTAAAAATGCTTATCCGCTTTTTTACCGCAAAATTCTCTTCAGTGATGAGGCATGCCGATAAATGTACTGTTTGGTGCGGTCTATGGGCTGGTGTAATCATCGGTCCTTATTTCTTTAAAAATGATGAAGGACGACGCGTTACCGTGAATGGAAATCGATACAGAACCATGATCAATGAGTTTTTGGTGCCAAAACTTCAAGATATGGATGTAAACGAAATGTGGTTTCAACAGGATGGTGCCACTTGTCATACTGCGGGCGAAACAATGGACTTATTGAAAGAACATTTCAACGACAACATTATTGCGGGAAATGGACCGGTGAATTGGCCTCCGCATTCGTGTGATTTGACGCCACTGGATTATTTTTTGTGGGGATACCTGAAATCATTGGTTTACGTGGATAAACCAGCAACGATTGACGATTTGGAAACCAGTATTCAACGTGTCATTGCTGAAATACGCCCTCAAATGCTTGAAAAGGTGGTCGAAAATTGGACCTCCAGAATGACCATTGTGCAAAATAGTCGTGGTGGCCATATGCCCACAATTATATTTAAATGTTAAATGACAAGAAATTATCTACCAAATAAAAAATTTTTTTTGGCCATTTTATAATTTGGCATGTGTTTTATTTAAATTTCAAATCAGCAAGCTCTTTAGCAGATTTTAGGAGATCTTTTTTAAGTTTTGGGATATTCTGATCAAACAGTTATGGCATCACTGGCAATGAACTAGTGAAGTATATGGTCGCCATAAGTCAAAATTATTGCATATGTAAACAAAAAGCCAACTTCAAAAGAGAATAAATAAGAAATCATCTACTTTTCTGGTTTTTGCTTTGTGATCAAGACGGAGTATTTTATATTTAAATAATGCCTTAAAGTATATAATACTTATTTCTCTATTTTAATCATATTTAAGTTTGTAGTCAGACATACTGCATCTGCGTCTGATCATTTATATACATCAAAAGTTTTCATTTCCTGTCATGTGTAAAATAAAGTTGAACAAAAGCGTCGAAATTAAATTTTTTTTAAAAGCTGTTTTATAAACAGCTTTTCTAGTTTAATTAATTACTTGAAGAAAATATAATCAGGTTTAATTAAATATTACCAGTCAAAACAATTTGTTTAAAATTGGGTTTATATGTAGGAATGTATGTTTGTATGGAAGCAAGTTTGTGTGTACGTATGGGTGTACGGTTATGTTTATTTTAATATATGGAAAATCTATTATGAAGATATTTTTATAGCATTGTGATTTTGAAAACTTGTTATTTTAAGGATAACTTTATGAAATTTTTTTTACATACTTTCTTTGAGAAAGTATGTATGTATATACATAAAAGTATGCTGGATATAAATAAAAGCTAATAAGGCGCAAACGTTACAAATGACATAGAACACTTTAAGTACGAAAATTTTTTCAACATAAAAAAGACGGCCAACATATGAGAACATGGTTTTCTTATTTATATTAATTTGATTTCTTAAAATCGATCATCTTAGTCTATACAAAAGAAGTTGAAAACAAAATGAAAGAAGTAAGAACGTTATATTCGGCCGGCTCGAATATGTGCCCTCCAAATATTTTGTAAATAAAAACTCTTTATAGGGGTCACTCCGGGAGGGGCCGTTGAGGAGACATCTCACCTTTGCTATAAAATCTTAAAAAGTATATTTTTTGGGTTCGCTAAGTGTAAAAAAAATTGTTTGATAGGGTTACTTAGGGGGCAAAGGTGGGGGGAGGGTAACTTCATCATAAAAGCTTTAAAATTTACTTTTTAAGGAATGCAGGCTAAAGGAATACAATATGTTAAATAGTTACACTATTTTTCTATGGAATATGTCTCGCTAACGCCCACTAAAAAGGGCTAAGTTCAAAAATTGATTTTTTCTGATTTTATGGCTGCAAGTTCAAGACTTTGGACCTTCTTTGACATAAAAATATATAATTCCCTTGACAAAATTACAAAGAAACTTTAAATATTGTATCGTTTTTCAGAGCTTAGTTTAGATCTTCTTAGGGGAACTTCTTTCCCTCTAGCGCGATTCAGCCGATTTACGAACTTGACTTGTGATATCCTTAAAAATGTATATAAACCTAATATCAAGGATGTGGCTCTTTTCGTTTTAATTGAATCGTGATTTCAACAGACGGACGGGCGGATGGACGGACGTGGCTAGATGGCCTTATATTTCATCACTGATCAAAAATATATACTTTATGTGGTCTTAGAGGGATACTACGCTGCCCCAGATCTGGGTATACTGTCTAAAATATGAGTATCAATATAATGGGAAGTTTAAATCAGCACTTGTCGAAAAAAAATGATGTGTCTGCATTTCTTTATATTTAACTGTAATAAACTAAATCTGCATCATTGATAAAAATTCCTGAATTCAACACCCACTGAATTATTCCCATTAAAATATAAGGCATTCTTTTAAAATCAATATTCAAATTCAGTTCTCAAGCGAAAAAACTTTTAAGGCCATTTAAAATTTAAAGTATATAAATAATTAGAGGATGTAATGAAATATCAAAAAAAAATAATAATTATAATTTTTAGAACTTATTAGGCACTGCTACACGTTCAATATATATTGTGATATTTGGATCGCGATCCATTTTAATGGATTGATGGATCACGAGCGTATGCTACATGTTCAATATTCATCGTGTCAGTATTTACGTTATTTTTGTGATGTACAGATCATTTATAAAAAAAATGTCGCGAGAAAAAAAGCTTTAGCCAACGAGGCCCACAAATCCGGCAATGCCTCCAAATTAAAAATGAAGTCTTTCAAAATAATGTTTTCGGTCGTTAATTCCGATTCCACCGACAGAACCCACTCGCTTTCGCTATCTTCTGCCATTACCCTTTTAAAACAAACTTTACATAAATGTAATAAACTTTTTTACTTTTTATTTGTTACATATTTTGCACTGCGTCTTTTATTTTATTTGTTTTATTTTACTTCTTATTAACCCTAAATAGCCTGATTTTTTATTTTGGTTATAAAACTTGCAATTCTAAACATATTTTACTCGAAAGCTTTCTTCGCAATTTCTATTTACCTGCAAAATTTAACATATACCTGGTTGGTTCCTAGCGGGACCAGTAGGCTATTAAGGGTTAACGTATCGCGATATAATATCAAGAAAATGCTACACGTTCAATATTTATCACGCGATCTGCGATCTACGATATTTTAGGACATTCTGCGATATGGATCGCGATCCATCAATACTACATGCTACACGTTCAATAAATATCGCGATACTGGATCGCGTTCAATATATATTGAACGTGTAGCAGTGCGCATTAATTGCTAGTAAAACTAATGCGAAGTAAATCCTTGATAATATTTTTTTCATGTTGTCATATAGACAACAAAGCCTCCACGCTTTTTATTTAATGTAAACGGGCAATGTTTTCTAGCAAAAAAAAAAAAAATTAAGAAATATTGTGTTGGCTCTCCTTAGAAGAACAAATGCGATATACTCGTAGTATATATTTTTGTAAAAGTGTATGCATGAACGCAATAGTGGAAGTCTGCGAGGCTGCTAAAATTTTGCTTTCAGGGTGTTGATGCGTAACAAAATATTTATCATTATGGTTTAAATAATAAAAACAATTTTTGTTTTTTTTGTTAGTTTTTCTCTACAGGCTATTAAAATGAATGGGAGAAATGCAATTCTTACACAAACGTGTAAGTGTTATTCAAGCATCATTTACAACAACTTCAGTTGGATATAATGAAATTAAAGTTGTACACTTTCACACAATTGGTTGCTTTCGATACGATTACAATTACATTCACTACCATTTCACAATTCAACCGCTGTTAAACAATTCGAGAGGCGGTTGCTATGGCCAAGGCGAATGCACTTAAGCTTAGTGACAATATGTGAATGCCATAAATTCATTCAATAGATTGCTTAGAATGGAATTTTAGAGTAAATGTCATCAATGTTTGTGTGTGACAGATGCTAAAGTAATTTTTACTGCGTATTAGGCAGTCACTGAACTTATCTCTGTTTTGCCAATCCTATTAAAACTTATAGCAAGAATTCTTTCGCAAGAAAATAGAGAGACTGAGCACTTTTTTTACTTCTTTAAAGAAGAATTTGAGCGTCTCAACTTCTTATAATACCACCTACATCCGAGAGAAATGGAATTGTAACTCTCATGTGAGTGTTTCAAGGCTTAGTTTGAAGTTCTGAAAAGTTTGCCGACCCCCAAATCATGCCACCCTAGGCCCAGGCCTCACGGACCAAAGAATAAGTCCGTCACTGACTGTAGCACTATTAATTAATTCTAGCAGACTATTCTTATGTAATTCTGTAAAAAAAATATATATCAAAGAAACTGCTAACAGTTGATCACTTTGAGCAAAGGCACATTTTTAAAAATATTTCTTTAGGAATGCATTTTAAAAAAGTTCAAACAGTCTGCTTATGGCTGCTATGCATTGGACTATTGCTTACACTTACTACTTTTTTTTTTGTTTTTTTGAACGTTACGGTTGTAAATTTTAGTTATTATATTTTTAACATAATTACTTTTGTTTATAGTTTTTTCTTCTAACAATTATTACTACAAGAAAAAGTGAATTTAATACGAGTCCAAGTGTTAGTTTTACTAAAGATATTAATAAACGCAATAAAGTATTTATGGTAGTTAAACATGACATACATAGTTGATCTCTAATTTCTTTCTTTGTTTTTTTTTCTCTTTTTCTTTCAGTTGAACTATAAACATGATGCTGGTTGGCAGATAAAAAGGTAAGCAAAAGAAATTTAATATAAAAAAATGCTCAATGAAATTTAATCAAAGTCTATATATATTTAATTATTGTGAAATTTAATAAGGCTTATGCAAAATCGATTTTAAACTATCTACTCTTACTGTATTTGATTTAAATTAAAAAAAAAATTGGTTTGACTTTCCAGTGGTAATATGTAAAAGATACACTGGAAGAAATCCGTGCAACATATGCACTAACGGCCATGTTCATATCAAAACTTGAAAGAGTTTTATAATCCATATTTAAAAGAAATTTCAAAAATATGTGTTACGTTAAATCATTATTGTAGACTTATAGATCGGTATATAGCCACTATAATTCTATGATAAATGCATATAATCAAATTTATTACACATGATATCAGGCCTTAAATTAAATCTGATATATTGGATAAAAATATTTACTCGTAAGTTGGAAAAAAATGGAATAAAATTAGCAACAAACTCTAATCAAATAGAAGAAAACCCGAATATTGATCATGTCTTTCTGAATATTAAAAGCTACGAACATTAGCCTAACAATTTCAATTGGATTTAAAAATAAAACAAGTAAAAATGTTATATCCGACCGGGTCGAATCTTAAATACCCCCCAAATATTTAGTAATTAAATTTAAAATATTTAACTTGGTGGGACGGAGTTCCTTTAAGACATCTCTGCACCCAATTTTAAATCTCTATTTTGAGAGGGTCATTCCGGGAAGGGCCGTAGAAGAGACGTTTCACCTCTGCAAGATCAGAGAACATCTCAGCTTCTTATAGGCTTAAGTAATAAAAATTTTTCAATATTTACACTATATTTGCATATAATATCGTACGTCAACGCCCACTAAATGGGGCGGGGTCCAAAAATAGACTAAACCATGTTTTCCACAGACGAACGTATGGGCATTGCTTCATCAGTGATCAAAAATATATATACCGGAGTCCAATTTTCTTTGGAGGGTATTAAAACTGTATTTTGGGCAGGGTCGGTCTGGCAAGGGCTGTGGGGGAAACATTTCACCTTTGTCATAAAACTCTAAAAATAAATGCTTGATATAATTATATACAAAATAAAATTTTTTATTTTATTTTATAGGGTCATTTACTGGGCAAAGGGAGAAGGGGGTAGGGCAGAAACAGGCAGTCATAAAACTCTAAAAATAAATGCTTGGGATGATTATATACAAAATTAAAATTTCTTTATTTTTTATAGGGTCATTGAGGGGCAAAGGGGGGAGGGGGTAGGGCAGAAACAGGCAGTCATAAAACTCTAAAAATACATTCTTGGAATGATTATATACAAAATTTAAAAAATGTTTATTTTTGATAGGGTCATTTAGGGGGTGAAGGGGGAGGGTAGGGCAGATTAGTACCAGGTATCGTCTCAGCTTCGTCATTAAAGCTTAAAAACGTTATGTTTAAGGAATGTAGGCTTAAGTAAAACAATTTGTTAAATTTTTATGCTATTTTTGCATATAATAACACCCACTAAAGTGGGCGGGGTCCAAAAATAATTTTTTTTTTATTTTATGGCTCCAAGTTTAAGGCGTTGGACCGTATTTGACATAAAAATATATCATTTGCTTAACAAAATAACCAAAAAACTTTAAAAATTATGTTGTTTTTTCTGGGTTGGTCTAGTTCTTCTTAGGGGAACTTTTTTTCCCTCTTGCCGGACTTTGCCCATCACCGAATTTAACCTGTGCTATCCTTCGAAATATATTTATACCAAATTTAAAGAGTCTTTTCGTTTGGACTGAATCGTGATTTCCACAGACGGACGGATGGATGGACGGACGGACATGCTCAGATCGTCTTAGATTTCATCACTGATCAAGAATATATATATATACTTTATGGGGTCTGAGATGGATATTTCGATGTGTTACAAACGGAATGACAAAGTGAATATACCCTCCAAATTCTTTTTTGGAGGGTATAGTAACTAAATGTAAAAACCATAAAAAACCATTCTTATAATACAATATCAGCATGAGCTGTTATTTATTTTCTTGCAACACCAACTGCAAAAGGTGTTGGTCTTGCCATGTTAGTATGAAATATAGTGTAAACTATGCAATCAAATTTAAGATAGATAAAAAACTTGTTTTATTGAATTACTTTAATATTAACATTTTCAATTTCTATTACCAATCAAGGACTTTACTTTTCAAAAATATAAAGCATGTTTAATTTATAAAGAAATTAAAAATGCATAATTGCTAATTTGCACAATTACTGTCTTTCATTAACGATAAGTCGTTCCTAAGATATTGCTTAAAACATTTTAAAACGGGGATTCCCCCTTATTCTTTTAAAATATGGGATACTGTGTTGGACAACTGAAGTCTACTTATGCGCTCAGACTATTCTCTAAGGGCTAAAAAGTAGCAAGAGGCTGTTAAATATACGCAATTGATGAAGAAAAAGTGTAAATAATTGTCCTATTTTGAATATTTTGTGTTCACGTTGACGTCGACAAAAAGTTATAGTATAAGGGGATTTCCCCTTAATTGTATATCAATTACGAAAGCACTTCAAGGTATTCAAATGGTCATACGCTCAATAAAGACTGATTGATAAAATTGTTCTTTGCTACAAATCCTTAGAATATGATTCAATATTTAATATTAATGTTGTTCCCTTGAATTTTTGAAGAATTTTCATAGATTCATGTCATTAAATAATAGCAGGAAAAAATATAACTGCTCTAGACAAGCCGTCATAATATAGTGTGTTATTTCCAAATTCGGTTAGTTGATATAAGAATAATACATTCGTAATTTTTGTGTGTATAATGACCATCTTGTTGAAGATACATCTGCCCAGTTAGTCATTATTTATTCACCCTGTTTAGCCAAATTACCTTCGACGATTATAGCATTCAACAGCACGTGCAAATAATAAAATTATTTTATCAAAATGGGTGTTCTGTTCGGGCAACGTATCGATGATTTTCATCCACAAATTACCTTTAACTGCGGAATTTGGTACGATACCAATTGGTGTGGATGTTGAATGATCTGGACACCAACATCATGTGGTTAGAACAGTACGACGTTCTACATAGCACATTGGATATTCTACAGAAGCGACACGATCTCTACACCGAGATCGTTTGACCCCGTTAGACTAGTTCTTGTTTGGGTTTCTTTAGTCGCAGGTGGTTGTGAATTAGTTACAAAACAGAGCGGTGCTCAAAGCTAACATAGTGCATGCCATCGGTCTAATTTAGTCTGATTTATGCGCCATGAAAAATTAAAAATTTCGGATGCGATCTACACAGAGAAACCTTGGCGGAGATTTGAACGATGTTATACTTCACGCAATTTTCGATGATATCGCAAAAAAAAACCTTAAGGAAATGTTTTAAAAGTATTTCTAGGAAACGGGCTTTGTCTCTACAAAAATATTAAGATACAATTTTTTTTATTTGGACTCAAGTTCAAGTCTGCAATTTGCAAATTATTTTTTTAGAGTTTTTATTAGTTTCTAATTCTATTATTAAGAGAGGAATATTTATAATATTTTTATAATCATCAAACTAGCAGAACTGATCAATACTTATTTATTGTCATAGTCATTAGGGGTATCAACTATTTAACGAATGTTTTTAACGAAATAGAACATGAGAACGACTTACATTTTAGTTAGGTTAGGTTAGGTTAAAAGGGCTGCCCGCAGTAAGCGAGAAAAACACTCGGAGGCCATCAAAAGGCCCATTGTGATGCCCAGAGGACTATACCCTGCACACTCTTCTCAATACGAAGTGGTGGTTCCTGAGAACCACCCAGAACTTCTCACAAAGCCCGCCAGGGCAGCCAGCGGTGCATTCCTGAGGCAGTCAAGATCCCGCAGGAAACGAGAGCCTAGATGTCTAAGCCTACGCTCCTGCAGGGCCGGACAGTCACAAAGGAAATGCTGTACTGACTCCTCCTCCTCCTCATCGAAGCAGCTCCTGCAGCGGCCATCATGGGGAAAGCCCAAACGCTCCGACATGTGCCCAATTGCACAGTGCCCCGTCAAGACCCCTACCAGGAGTGCCAACGGCTGTTTCCCAAAAAACAGAAATTGCCTAGTCCTAGCTCTGCTAAGCGAGGGCCATCGAGTTTTGAAGACCCTACAGGTAGTAATACTTGACCACCTGTTTGTCACCTCCCTCCTTGCCCACCTCTGAAATCTGCCCAGCAGCTCAACTGAGGGAATGTCAATGTCCCTACGCGATACTGCTTCATCCAAGGCCGAACCCGCTCTCGCGCATTCGTCCGCCATCTCATGCATTTTAGTTAAATCAAATAAAATGTGAAATTAAATATAATGTTTCATACCTCGCTATTGGTGATATCAATGAAAGGAAAACAGCTGATACATTTTTATTTCCTTGATATTTTCAAGAAACTCCATCGTCCTAGTGCCACTTCTAAGCGAAAAAAATGTCAAGGACAATTAACATTTCTTTTCATTATATTTTTATCTCAGTCAAACTAAAGTTAAAGATACACAAAATTTTACTTGAAAATGTAATCAAACGAATGTAGTCAGATAATTAAAATTTGTTTAGTAATTTTCTTTTCTTATGATTTGTAAACATTTAAGCGTTTTTCACTTTTGAAAAACCATTTTAACGGTTATTGGCTTTAGTGTTGAAGAAAATGTTCGTGGATTTTTAATTTCGTTTTTTTTTTCTAGTTTGTGGCTTTAAAATATAAAAGTTTTGAAAGAAATTCTCGGGTTCATCAGACCAAAGATTTGTTGAAATATTTTCATTTTGTATTAAACAACTTAAAAACGCCTTTAAATTTGCCGTTTCGATTTTATATTTATGCAACATGCAATTTTGGCATCACATCCATTCAGCAATAGCAGCAGCATCATCATTAAATACAACATGCTGCAATTACTGATGCTGTTGATCTACACGCAGCTTTTGAAAACCACTTCAAAGAGGCCCACATTCATACGTAGATGCACAAGAATAAATTTGCACTTATTTATTCACTCATTGAAATGAAAACGATACGTTTTTCTATTTTTGTTTTCTTACATTTTATTGTGCGGTGTAATTTATACCTCAGAGCAAATGTATTTGAAAAGTAAATTTAATGTAACAGCGCTGCACAGTGGCGAGGGTGTATGCATCTCCGACTAAGTAAAAGTTTTAAATATATTTCAAATAAGTTTTTCGCTTATTGTTCATATAACTGCTGCTATTATTTGTCTTCCAAGTAGAAAGAAATCCCCATTTTAAAATCATTTAATACACAAATTGAAAGGTATTATAAAGTGATTTAAAGGGTGTTTTTATAAGAGCTTGCTGATTTGAAATTTAAGTAAAACACATGCCAAATTATGAAACGGCCAAAAAAAAATTTTTATTTGGTAGATAATTTCTTGTCATTTAACATTTAAATATAATTTCGGGCATATGGCCACCACGACTATTTTGCACAAAGGTCATTCTGGAGGTCCAATTTTCGACCACCTTTTCAAGCATTTGAGGGTGTATTTCAGCAATGACACGTTAAATACTGGTTTCCAAAGCGTCAATCGTTGCTGGTTTATCCACGTAAACCAATGATTTCAGGTATCCCCACAAAAAATAATCGAGTGGCGTCAAATCACACGAGCGCGGAGGCCAATTCACCGGTCCATTTCTGGAAATAATGTTGTCGTTGAAATGTTCTTTCAATAAGTCCATTGTTTCGCCCGCAGTATGACAAGTGGCACCATCCTGTTGAAACCACATTTCGTTTACATCCATATCTTGAAGTTTTTGCAACAAAAATTCATTGACCATGATTCTGTATCGATTTCCATTCACGGTAACGCGTCGTCCTTCCTCATTTTTAAAGAAATAAGGACCGATGATTCCACCAGCCCATAGACCGCACCAAACAGTACATTTATCGGGATGCATTGGTAATTCTTGAACGGAGTGTGGATTATCTTTGCTCCAAATACGGGAATTTTGCTTGTTGACATATCCATTCAACCAAAAATGCACCTCATCACTGAAGAGAATTTTGCGGTAAAAAAGCGGACAAGCATTTTTAATTGAACACTGTTTTTGAAAATAAATTTCCACGATTTGGAGGCGATGTTCTGGAGTTAACGTGTTCATGATGATTTGCCAAAAAATACTGAGTAGAGACGTCACTTTAAACTGTCAAAACAACTGTTCATAAAAAAACACCCTTTATATATACTATAAGCAGGTTCTAATTTTTCGCACTATTGGATGCTATAAATATTTATGCAACTTCTTAGATTTTCATATTAGGTGTGATTCAATCTATAACGAGTACACTAAACACGTTCACAAACGTTTAATTAATGGCTACAGGTCAGGTTGTTGTCCGTGCTAAATTTTTTTTGTGTCAAATTAAACTAATTTCTATTTTCATAGGCGACAGATTGGTGCTGCCAAAACACTGAAAAGCTTTAATTAAATAAGCGTGTAAAATTTTTTTAAACCACTCAAGAATATAAAAATTATTGAAAATAAAAAATTAGTCTGTGGAAATCACAATTCAGTCCAAACAAAAAGAGCCAGTTTCTTGAAATTTGGAAGAAATATATTTTGAAGCATAGCACAGGTCAGGTACGTAAATGGGCTGAATCGGGTCAGAGGGAAAAAAGTTCCCCTAAGAAGTACTAAACCAACCTCTACAAAACAACATAATTTTTAAAGTTTTTTTTTTTTTTAATATTTTTAAGCATTTGATATGTTTTTAATTCAAAGAAGGTTAAATGCGTTGAACCATTTTTCTACCCGCCTCTTGTTGTGGGCGTTGAAGCAAAATATAATATAGAAAACTAATTTGAGCCTACATTCCTTAAAATTTAAATGTTAAAGTTCTTATGACGAAGCTGAGATGTGCTCTGACCTTCCTTTGTGCCCTAAATGACCCTATAGAAAAAGAATTTTTTTACATTTAATAACCTCAAGAATTGACTTTTTAGTGTTTTATGGTAAAGGTGAGATGTTCTCTTGGTTCTGGGTCTACGTGACTTAAGACCATAATTATTTTTTTTTGTTGGTTATAACTCCTAAAATATAGCACATATACATGATAAGGCTCAATAAGCTGTAAAAGGGCTTCCTATTGGTACATATATTTTGTTCCCCTTGAAAATGGGATTCAGTTAAATATGACTGTAATCCCAAAGTAGTGCGGACAGCAACCTGCCGTGCAGTCATGAACATAACCATTTAAATACATTTATTCTATTTTTGATAGGTTGTAGTCGGTAGCATGCGGTGGGCTAAGTGCTTCTAGCTAAACTCGTTAGTAAAAAACTCATTCAAAGTTGGGATATTTAGTTGAAAGCTACAGTGTCTTGATAAAAACACGGATGCTCATATCAAGCTCATCATATTAATTTTTCGCAATATCTTAGAGCTACTATGACGATTTGCAATATGCCATACCTGGATTTGCAACAAATTTTTAACATAATATGCTTTGCCCATAACCCACTGTGTTTAGCTTTGAAACAACAAAATGTAATAGGAATATATATATTCAAAATCTAAATTATATTTAATCATAACAATGCAACAGCTAAAGTATCTTTATAAAAGAAAGAAAAAAAAACCAATTGTAACATTCTTCTATCTGCCTTTCATTATTAATAGTTTATGCCACAGAGACAATAAAACTGAGTTGCAAGTTTAAAACAATAATTAGTCGACATTGAACAGCCACAATAATAAATTCATATAACAAAAATACATTCAGATGCTAAACGGCTGTTGAGAAGCGATACGCGTTCGCGTTTTTCAGCCTAAACAAAGACTGGACACAAACGTTGCAGGATAATAAATATTTTCAAAAATCCTTAGAATGAATATAAACTAGATATTTGTTTTATGTTGTTATTTATCCTCCAGTGCAAAATAAAAGAAACTAAAAAAAAAAAAATATTAGATAAAAAGAAAGTTGCAATATTTAAAAAGATGTCTTACAAAAAGTTTTATACAAAACAATTAATGCTAACCGTGTTGTTAACTTTATATGTGTGTTGCTTATTAATGTTACCGGTTAGAGCTGAAATACGTTCACGCGGTGCAAATAGTGTTAATACAAATAATCACAATAAAAACAAAAATGCAGGCCAATTGCTAAAAGCGACAACAGGTGATGACGATGACGATAATGATGATGATGATGCAACATCTTCAACTGCCTCAGCGGCAACTTCCGCTCACATTAACACGGATTTTATGGATAAACTGTCATGGAAATGTGCCAATAATGCCAGTTGCTTGTACTCCCTGGCTAGTGGCATATTTAGCTCATATCGTCGTGGTGATACGGTCAAATTGGGCTTCTTGGATTTGGTGAAATTACCACCATCGACCCACAAAACAAAATCTAAATTTAATTCAGCTGAAACCGGTCGCAGCATGTCGACATTTGTTGACTTCATCAGTGGCAATGCCATTCGTATACCGGTTGGTCCGATGGTCTTTAGTGTGCAACGTGCTGAAGATGACGACAACTACATAGAAGTTGCTCTATTGAAAAAGGCCAGAAGTAGTACAGGTACAGTGTTGTTTGTGGTTTGAAACAAAACACTCAAGGAACACTTGCAACTAGAAGTACAAGTTGTTGAAATGTGTTACAATTGCTGATGTGTTTTCTTTTTCTTTTCGCTTACTTTGCGATTTAGTCTGCGAATTGTGTTTGATGTTTTTTTTTTAATAAGAATCGAAAGTAGATGTTATCTGGTTGCCGGAAAACTAATTTTGGAAGGAAATTCTAATATGAAATATATGGGAAACTACTCTCTTAAATTAAAAGTGGATTCTTGATTTGTTGTATAGGAATTAAACATACTGAATACTTCTAAGGATGAGAAAAAATTAATTTCATAGTTTAATACTTTTAGGAATTGTTCTTTAACACTAAAATGTTTAAATATAGATTTATTCCAAAATTATCCTTAACCAGTTTTAGCCAGTTCGTATGGGCATTTCACAGCGGCTTATACGAAGCAGCAGGGAACAATTGCGCATCTAGGAAATATAAAAATAAAAAACAAATTTTATATAAAATAGTGATGGTTTAAATTTGTGTATTCATATGAAAATTTTTCTGAATCCTGATTCATTCCATTGCCCGTATGCGTTAGTAAGAAAATAAACACACTGTTTCATGGCCGAATTCGTGGTAAATTATAAAAAGTTTAATAGTTGAAAATTTCATGGAATATGCAGTTTATCTTAAAGCTTACGCTACATGAAACATGCAAAGCTAGAAATATTTGCTAAATATTTGTTTGTTGTTTATATGAATGTCAAGAAAATTATCGTTTAATGAAAAAAAAACTATAAATATTAATATCACTGAACATTAACAACAGAAACTTGAAGGCATGCGATATAGCTCGAAATTTCCATTTAAATTATATTCAAATTGAATTGTATGCAGTAATTTGACCCATGAATATACATATTTTTAAGCAAATCTTCTCATAAAACAACCAAAAATAAATGTTTATATTAAATAAAAAAAAAAAACACAAAGCAACTATAACGTCATGTCACAGATTGTGATTCTCGAATTGACTCCTTATTTTGATTCCTATGGGAACAACTCAGAAAATAATTTTTCGAAATGATATCTTTTTCCATTTTACTAGCTGATTCACGGATGTAAAATATGGTACAATTGAACTTTTTAATGGTACATCTTCCATCTTGTTGGTACCATGGTACTACCATAATGTACTTGGTACAATTTAAATATCTCAACCAAAGACTATAGATTTGCGGCCTAATTAAAAAAAAAACATTTACCCCGGTATTCATAAAATTTAAAATGAGTTTGAAATGTATTTTAATCAAATTTTTTCATACAAAATTTTCTTAAAACAGATTTTAAATACGTTTTATTTTTTTATGAATATCGGGGTTAATGTTTGACCATTTTTTTTAATTATTATTCTTTTGGAAGAAAAAGAGTTCCTAGACGCGACTCTTCCGAAATAGTATTTTATGACTCCCATTACACCATTATTTTGCGATACATATTTCATCCCAAATATGATTCTAAAATAATCGCAGTTATATTTTGAGCATCAGCATGATTAATTTATGATTGCGAACAGTTCGTTGTATAGGAGTACTTCCGATTTTTAAGCAGTTTTGAGTCTTGTGCTAATAACAGAACTGATTAATAAGCTTTTGATCATCTACGGGTGACGTAAGACACAAAGTTTGACGATTTTGCTAGAACAGCTTCCTACATTCTGGATGGAACTACTTGTGTCTATGTTGTTCATTTATTCTTGATTGTGCGAATGTATTTGCAATATGTATTTTTAATAATAACTTTTTATTAAAATAATTACTGGAAAAGGATTTTATTATGCAGAACGTGATCGATTAGAAAAGGAAAAATAGGCACAATTTAAAAAATAAGTATAAAATTTATTTATAATTTATGGTTTATATGTATAGTGTCTTTATGGATATGGATGTGTGTACGCAATTTTTTGAATATCTGTTTTTAGTAAATATTGAAAAATTTAAAGTAATGGCGCGAAAAGTACATTTTGCTTACCTTGTTAGTCCAAAATCAAAATAGGCATTTTCCATTCCTGAGCTCATTCCGTTCATGATATTAAAAATAATTTCATTTCGCAAATTTTTTTTTGTTTATCGTTTTCTGAAAAACCAAAATACTAAATCAATTCAATTTCGGAACAGAATTGAATTCTGTGACATGGCTGATATAAGTTGTACACAGGTTTTGTATTGCAATGTGTCAAAACATTGTTTTGCAGATTATTTCAAAAATTTATTTTAGTTAATTTTGACACAGTAATCAACGACTTGTAGCTATTCTAGTTAAATTATTAATTACTATTTCAATTCTCTATTCATCTCAATTCTACACAAAATTACTAAATAGTGACCTTATTGATATATCTGAGTGGTGTCAAATAAATGGAGTAGATTTTAACTTACGACCCAGTGTTGTATGAGTCAGTGTTGTATGTTTACTCACCGAAGTATGTACAACCGCGCTGCTTCACCTGTTTTAATGGGTAGCATAATTATTAAGGAATCAGTGGAGTGGCTCTTGCTGATGTTGACTTGAAAGTTCTGTGTGATGTCAAATGAACGGGTCACGTCTCTCAAATCGCAAGTGAAGTATTTAAATGTCTCAAGTACTTCAGATGACGTAGCAGATAATTCACCCGATCTAATTTTCTTATTATAATACATATATATATATATATATATATATAGAGTCCGCAATCTGACGTTTTTTTTTTCAACTAGTCCTTATTTCGTGAATGGTAATACTTAGCTCATGTCTGATCTGACAGATAATTAGTTGAACGCTGAACGAATATGGTTGACCATCCAATGCGTTTTCGCTTTGCTAAGTGGGCCTGCGATCAACTTACAGAAGAATGCCGATTTTGCCAAAAATCAGATGAAGCTCATTTTGATCTTGGCGGGTATGTAAACAAGTAAAATTGTCGCATTTGGGGCACAGAAAACCCGCACGCATACATTAAAAAGCCGACGCACCCAAAAAGAGTCTGTTTGGTGCGGATTTTGGTCCAGAGGCATAATTGGGTCATTTTACAGTCAATGGCGATCGTTATCGGGGCATGCAGCCATTTGAATGAAATTATTTTCCATTATTACCCGAAAGGATCGTACTTTGAAATAAAAAAAGAAATTTGAGAAAATATTCAGTAGTTTTTGTAGTAATAATTTTAACGAACATTTTATATTGCTATATTAAATTTGAATTAAGATTCTATAGGCTAATTGTTCGAAATTTTAATTTAAATCTCAGAAAGACATGAAAAATATTCCAAGGCACAAAGGCAAGTCAACATCAGTTTTATTCAACTTACACAGCAGAGCAGAACAGCTGTTTTCGAAAGACGCAACCCTTTCATCATCAGTGCTCATGTGTATTGTGTTTGTCACCACTTATTAGGTGGCTTAGTTGAATGTGATAACAGTTCCTATTTACACAAATTTTATTGTGAAAAAGAATACGGGAACTGTATCAACCTGATGTTAACATGTTATTGTTATAATACCCGTGTTACCGTTTGATTATTTTTCTTCATGTCCCATTTTTCTGAATTTTTTGTTCCATCATACCTAAGTCAAACTTTTTTGGTTTGAATTTTATACTTAAGTACATGTGAACGTTTTTCCAATTTTTATTATTGGGTAGCTCAAGCCATAGCTTAAATTTGTATGTAGTAATAATTTTAACGAACATTTTATATTGCTATATTAAATTTGAATTAAGATTCTATAGGCTAATTGTTCGAAATTTTAATTTAAATCTCAGAAAGACATGAAAAATATTCCAAGGCACAAAGGCAAGTCAACATCAGTTTTATTCAACTTACACAGCAGAGCAGAACAGCTGTTTTCGAAAGACGCAACCCTTTCATCATCAGTGCTCATGTGTATTGTGTTTGTCACCACTTATTAGGTGGCTTAGTTGAATGTGATAACAGTTCCTATTTACACAAATTTTATTGTGAAAAAGAATACGGGAACTGTATCAACCTGATGTTAACATGTTATTGTTATAATACCCGTGTTACCGTTTGATTATTTTTCTTCATGTCCCATTTTTCTGAATTTTTTGTTCCATCATACCTAAGTCAAACTTTTTTGGTTTGAATTTTATACTTAAGTACATGTGAACGTTTTTCCAATTTTTATTATTGGGTAGCTCAAGCCATAGCTTAAATTTGTATGTAGTAATAATTTTAACGAACATTTTATATTGCTATATTAAATTTGAATTAAGATTCTATAGGCTAATTGTTCGAAATTTTAATTTAAATCTCAGAAAGACATGAAAAATATTCCAAGGCACAAAGGCAAGTCAACATCAGTTTTATTCAACTTACACAGCAGAGCAGAACAGCTGTTTTCGAAAGACGCAACCCTTTCATCATCAGTGCTCATGTGTATTGTGTTTGTCACCACTTATTAGGTGGCTTAGTTGAATGTGATAACAGTTCCTATTTACACAAATTTTATTGTGAAAAAGAATACGGGAACTGTATCAACCTGATGTTAACATGTTATTGTTATAATACCCGTGTTACCGTTTGATTATTTTTCTTCATGTCCCATTTTTCTGAATTTTTTGTTCCATCATACCTAAGTCAAACTTTTTTGGTTTGAATTTTATACTTAAGTACATGTGAACGTTTTTCCAATTTTTATTATTGGGTAGCTCAAGCCATAGCTTAAATTTGTATGTAGTAATAATTTTAACGAACATTTTATATTGCTATATTAAATTTGAATTAAGATTCTATAGGCTAATTGTTCGAAATTTTAATTTAAATCTCAGAAAGACATGAAAAATATTCCAAGGCACAAAGGCAAGTCAACATCAGTTTTATTCAACTTACACAGCAGAGCAGAACAGCTGTTTTCGAAAGACGCAACCCTTTCATCATCAGTGCTCATGTGTATTGTGTTTGTCACCACTTATTAGGTGGCTTAGTTGAATGTGATAACAGTTCCTATTTACACAAATTTTATTGTGAAAAAGAATACGGGAACTGTATCAACCTGATGTTAACATGTTATTGTTATAATACCCGTGTTACCGTTTGATTATTTTTCTTCATGTCCCATTTTTCTGAATTTTTTGTTCCATCATACCTAAGTCAAACTTTTTTGGTTTGAATTTTATACTTAAGTACATGTGAACGTTTTTCCAATTTTTATTATTGGGTAGCTCAAGCCATAGCTTAAATTTGTATGTAGTAATAATTTTAACGAACATTTTATATTGCTATATTAAATTTGAATTAAGATTCTATAGGCTAATTGTTCGAAATTTTAATTTAAATCTCAGAAAGACATGAAAAATATTCCAAGGCACAAAGGCAAGTCAACATCAGTTTTATTCAACTTACACAGCAGAGCAGAACAGCAGAACACATTCAACTAAGCCACCTAATAAGTGGTGACAAACACAATACACATGAGCACTGATGATGAAAGGGTTGCGTCTTTCGAAAACAGCTGTTCTGCTCTGCTGTGTAAGTTGAATAAAACTGATGTTGACTTGCCTTTGTGCCTTGGAATATTTTTCATGTCTTTCTGAGATTTAAATTAAAATTTCGAACAATTAGCCTATAGAATCTTAATTCAAATTTAATATAGCAATATAAAATGTTCGTTAAAATTATTACTACATACAAATTTAAGCTATGGCTTGAGCTACCCAATAATAAAAATTGGAAAAACGTTCACATGTACTTAAGTATAAAATTCAAACCAAAAAAGTTTGACTTAGGTATGATGGAACAAAAAATTCAGAAAAATGGGACATGAAGAAAAATAATCAAACGGTAACACGGGTATTATAACAATAACATGTTAACATCAGGTTGATACAGTTCCCGTATTCTTTTTCACAATAAAATTTGTGTAAATAGGAACTGTTATCACATTCAACTAAGCCACCTAATAAGTGGTGACAAACACAATACACATGAGCACTGATGATGAAAGGGTTGCGTCTTTCGAAAACAGCTGTTCTGCTCTGCTGTGTAAGTTGAATAAAACTGATGTTGACTTGCCTTTGTGCCTTGGAATATTTTTCATGTCTTTCTGAGATTTAAATTAAAATTTCGAACAATTAGCCTATAGAATCTTAATTCAAATTTAATATAGCAATATAAAATGTTCGTTAAAATTATTACTACATACAAATTTAAGCTATGGCTTGAGCTACCCAATAATAAAAATTGGAAAAACGTTCACATGTACTTAAGTATAAAATTCAAACCAAAAAAGTTTGACTTAGGTATGATGGAACAAAAAATTCAGAAAAATGGGACATGAAGAAAAATAATCAAACGGTAACACGGGTATTATAACAATAACATGTTAACATCAGGTTGATACAGTTCCCGTATTCTTTTTCACAATAAAATTTGTGTAAATAGGAACTGTTATCACATTCAACTAAGCCACCTAATAAGTGGTGACAAACACAATACACATGAGCACTGATGATGAAAGGGTTGCGTCTTTCGAAAACAGCTGTTCTGCTCTGCTGTGTAAGTTGAATAAAACTGATGTTGACTTGCCTTTGTGCCTTGGAATATTTTTCATGTCTTTCTGAGATTTAAATTAAAATTTCGAACAATTAGCCTATAGAATCTTAATTCAAATTTAATATAGCAATATAAAATGTTCGTTAAAATTATTACTACATACAAATTTAAGCTATGGCTTGAGCTACCCAATAATAAAAATTGGAAAAACGTTCACATGTACTTAAGTATAAAATTCAAACCAAAAAAGTTTGACTTAGGTATGATGGAACAAAAAATTCAGAAAAATGGGACATGAAGAAAAATAATCAAACGGTAACACGGGTATTATAACAATAACATGTTAACATCAGGTTGATACAGTTCCCGTATTCTTTTTCACAATAAAATTTGTGTAAATAGGAACTGTTATCACATTCAACTAAGCCACCTAATAAGTGGTGACAAACACAATACACATGAGCACTGATGATGAAAGGGTTGCGTCTTTCGAAAACAGCTGTTCTGCTCTGCTGTGTAAGTTGAATAAAACTGATGTTGACTTGCCTTTGTGCCTTGGAATATTTTTCATGTCTTTCTGAGATTTAAATTAAAATTTCGAACAATTAGCCTATAGAATCTTAATTCAAATTTAATATAGCAATATAAAATGTTCGTTAAAATTATTACTACATACAAATTTAAGCTATGGCTTGAGCTACCCAATAATAAAAATTGGAAAAACGTTCACATGTACTTAAGTATAAAATTCAAACCAAAAAAGTTTGACTTAGGTATGATGGAACAAAAAATTCAGAAAAATGGGACATGAAGAAAAATAATCAAACGGTAACACGGGTATTATAACAATAACATGTTAACATCAGGTTGATACAGTTCCCGTATTCTTTTTCACAATAAAATTTGTGTAAATAGGAACTGTTATCACATTCAACTAAGCCACCTAATAAGTGGTGACAAACACAATACACATGAGCACTGATGATGAAAGGGTTGCGTCTTTCGAAAACAGCTGTTCTGCTCTGCTGTGTAAGTTGAATAAAACTGATGTTGACTTGCCTTTGTGCCTTGGAATATTTTTCATGTCTTTCTGAGATTTAAATTAAAATTTCGAACAATTAGCCTATAGAATCTTAATTCAAATTTAATATAGCAATATAAAATGTTCGTTAAAATTATTACTACATACAAATTTAAGCTATGGCTTGAGCTACCCAATAATAAAAATTGGAAAAACGTTCACATGTACTTAAGTATAAAATTCAAACCAAAAAAGTTTGACTTAGGTATGATGGAACAAAAAATTCAGAAAAATGGGACATGAAGAAAAATAATCAAACGGTAACACGGGTATTATAACAATAACATGTTAACATCAGGTTGATACAGTTCCCGTATTCTTTTTCACAATAAAATTTGTGTAAATAGGAACTGTTATCACATTCAACTAAGCCACCTAATAAGTGGTGACAAACACAATACACATGAGCACTGATGATGAAAGGGTTGCGTCTTTCGAAAACAGCTGTTCTGCTCTGCTGTGTAAGTTGAATAAAACTGATGTTGACTTGCCTTTGTGCCTTGGAATATTTTTCATGTCTTTCTGAGATTTAAATTAAAATTTCGAACAATTAGCCTATAGAATCTTAATTCAAATTTAATATATTCAGTAGTTTTTTTTATTGCATTTAGAAAAAAAGTTATTTGGCGGACTCTATATATAGCACTTACGTCCGACCATAAATGGAATATAACTCTCATGTATGGGCAGATTCTTCAAAGTTACTCGCTCCTGTAGAGGAAATGCCCAAGAAACTCATTGGACACTGTAGGGTAGCCAACTCCACTAACTTACTTGATCATCATCGAAATGTGCCGTGATTTTCGTTGTTTCATTGTTTCTAAAATGGCATTTGACCGAATGAAATCAAGGCTTACATCGATCATCGATCGGAGCTTAAATCGATCATCTATCTCCGTTCTCATTTCATTGACCAATTTTTCTAGTACTGCCGCAATGCACTGCATATGTAGGGGTCAGTTGCAACTACTAAAAAAACAGCTAGCAAGCCTTAACCACCCTTCTCACCCCTGTTAATTATTCCTCTTCCCAAGATTGAAGAGAGCCATGAAAGGACGGCGTTTTTCGACGCAAAGACAAGGACATCAGAAGAAATGCATTAACAAAACTGTTTCGAGAAATGCAAATCACGGCGGAACATGCTTATTATGTATATCTATGTTGGACTGCTTTAAAGGGTACAAACTAGAAATAAATATTTTTCAGAGAACTTAAGATTATCTTATCTCTTTAAGAGACCTCGTATATAAAATGATTTTATAAAGGCGAAAAAATTACTAATTTGCAATAAGAATGATAAAAAACAGGTAGAAAACATTACAAGATTGTTATTATTATTATTTGAAATACTTTGCAATACTTTACTTTCGGTGCACAAATGCCGACGGGATAAACCAGACGATACGCCGCACAGAGGGATTTGTTCATACAATGTTTGGCAAAAAATATAAGGAGTGCTCGTACAATGTTGAAATTATGCTCTGAGCCTTTGATTAGCTCAATTAAGAAAAATGTCAAGTTTCCTTAAAATTGACCACACCCACTACCCACCGCCTATAGAACCCAAAATTTATTTTTTACCCAAAGTTTTCGAAATTTGGCACAGAGACTTTAACACCCACCATTTTTGTTGCTTTACTAAAAATAATTATTTTATAAAAATTTCATGAATTTGGAAACAAATTTTATGATTTTATAGAAGATTATTAATTATTTAAACTCTTTTTTAATTGATAATAAGGAGTCTTACCTTTAATTTTATTATAGCGGAAGCAACTAGCACGACCGAGCAACGATTTTTTTCTTCCAAGGAAGTTTACAATTACGACACATTATGGAACAAATTTTATTCTGTCATATCTTTTAAACCATATGAGCGAACTTTATAATATTTTTTTTAATACGAAGAAAAGGCTATATTTGAAAAAAAAAATCACTATTGAAATCAGAGCAATAAAATTATCTTACGTACCAACACTATAGAAGTGCGTAAACAGTTTTCAATTATTTCAAAGACAAATAAACGTTTTTTTGGGATACAATTTATGGATTCTTCATACTGAATCAATTTTCTACAAAACTGCATAATTACATTTTTAAATTTGATGTGTCGAAAAAATTACTTATTGCACAGAAAATCCCACTGTGCACCGGCGATGTCATTAAGCCGTATTTTTATACGTTATAAGATTATGTTGAGAAAAATTTAATAATATCTTCGGAAGGCATGACCACTAAATTGGCAATTATAAGGGAGTGAATTCCAAAGACAGATTGCCGTTACAAAAAATTGACAGCCAAAAATTAAACAGCGGTATCTGAACAAAATAAGTTTTGTAGTGACATCGCATGTCGCGAAACTTAATAGATTTTTTAAGTACAGTGACTGCAGCGTGTACACGATTGTATGCAAAAATATGAGCTGCTTTTGTTAAAATATCTTTAAAATTAATATCTAGTTAAAACATTCATTAAATCATTGAATTTTTTCTATAGAATTTGTTTTCTATCAAATACCTTTTTATGTATATGTGATGATGTGAAATTATGTAGTATAACGCGCTTTGTGTCAGTGATAAAAGTACTAAATAAATTTTTAATAAATGCAAATATCTTAAAGTCAAGAGCCTTGCAGGTTTGAAGATAAAAATTGTATATCGGCCACCGTCACAGCCTATATTGTACAATCTGGTGCTCTTGTAATTCATATGCACAAACTTATCTATTTTTTATGTAAATTTTTCACCATGAAATGGTAAAGAAAATTACATACTTGTGTATACATATTTATTATTAGTGTCATATAAAACTCAACATGTGCACGCACACACGAGAAAAATCTTCAGAAATTGTTTTCACAAGCCGTACAAGTGATGAAAATATAAATCATATGCTAAAAGTTAACAAAACAAAAAAAAAAAAGTTAACAAACAGACGTCTTTCACGTGCACCCATATAGATTTAGGTTGTACATGAATGCGCACACATTTTCATTAAACGTCAAGAATGTTAAAGATAACTCGTGTCAGCATGCTCGACAACATTAAAGGAAGAGCTAGCGAATTCCATTTCTAAACAGTATATGATAAAAAAATTTTATCAGCAATGCTTTGAACTTTACCTACCTGCAATATATGTACATTCATACAAAAAAAACCTTCTTGAGACTATTTGTATACAAAAACGTTTTTTCAACGAATAGTTTTAAATATTTTTGAACTTAAGATAAGTGATTATTTTTTAAATAAACCACAAATGGATTCAAGTTGTAAAGGGCGTTTTTATAAGAGCTTGCTGATTTGAAATTTAAATAAAACACATGCCAAATTATGAAATGGCCAAAAAAAAATGTTTATTTGGTAGATAATTTCCTGTCATTTAACATTTAAATGTAATTTCGGGCATATGGCTACCACGACTATTTTGCACAAAGGTCATTCTGGAGGTCCAATTTTCGACCACCTTTTCAAGCATTTGAGGGCGTATTTCAGCAATGACACGTTGAATACTGGTTTCCAAAGCGTCAATCGGTGCTGGTTTATCCACGTAAACCAATGATTTCAGGTATCCCCACAAAAAATAATCGAGTGGCGTCAAATCACACGAACGCGGAGGCCAATTCACCGGTCCATTTCTCGAAATAATGTTGTCGTTGAAATGTTCTTTCAATAAGTCCATTGTTTCGCCCGCAGTATGACAAGTGGCACCATCCTGTTGAAACCACATTTCGTTTACATCCATATCTTGAAGTTTTGGCACCAAAAATTCATTGATCATGATTCTGTATCGATTTCCATTCACGGTAACGCGTCGTGCTTCCTCATTTTTAAAGAAATAAGGACCGATGATTCCACCAGCCCATAGACTGCACCAAACAGTACATTTATCGGGATGCAGTGGTAATTCTTGAACGGCGTGTGGATTATCTTTGCTCCAAATACGGCAATTTTGCTTGTTGACATATCCATTCAACCAAAAATGCGCCTCATCACTGAAAAGAATTTTGCGGAAAAAAAGCGGATAAACATTTTTAATTGAACACTGTTTTTGAAAATAAATTTCCACGATTTGGAAGCGTTGTTCTGGAGTTAACCTCTTCATGATGATTTGCCAAACAATACTGAGTATAGACGTCACTTTAAACTGCCAAAACAGCTGTCAGACAACAGAGTGATTCGTATAAAAAAAAAACTTCATAAAAAAACACCCTTTATATTAAACAAGGTCTGAAGTTTTCGCTCTTGTATAAGGCATTGATTATTTCCAAATGATGAAAACTATCGTTACTATCGAACTGTAAAACTATACGATAACCAAACTTTTCCTTTAATAAATCAGTTGTGGCACGAGCTATATGATATGTTGCACCGGCTTGTCGAAACCACAGCCCCTGCACATCATGATGGTTGATGAACGAAAAAGTCAGTAATCATGTGTCTATGATTGATCACCAACATTGTTTTTAAAGAAATAAGGACCAACAATGCCACTAACCTATAAAGCACATCAAACAGCTTTTCTGGATGAAAACAGTGTCTCAACGTACACTTGAGGATTATCATCACTCCAAAGACGGCAGTTTTGTTTCGTGACGTTTCCGTACAAACAAAAGTCATATTTATCGGTAAACAAAATGCAATTACGAAAATCGTGATGAACGGGAATCTTGTTTTGCGACCATTTGGGCACAATTTAGAAACATTGTTTAGGTGTCAGTCTATTCATGTTGAAATGCCAAACCAGAGTAAACATAAATCACTAGCCAGCTGACAAAATGGCTGTCAGTTAAAAAAGTGGTGCCAACTAAAAACAAAAAAAAAAAAACACCCTCTACATCATAAAATACAACCAGGGAATAAATTACGGCATTCGATTCGAAATGAAATTTTAATACAATTTATATACAAATTTCGATCGATATCGAATGACGTATAATGGCCCCTGGTAAAATTGAGAGCTCACCTAAGGTTTTTTTTGCATTAGGGAGTAGGGATTGCTTAATAACTCTAAGTAAAAAAGTAAATTCGACTCACTACGCGTGCAATTTCGAAAGCAATTTCAGCAAAAAAAAAATTATTACCAAAGAAATATATATTTTTTATTTAAGGGACGGTCACACTTATCAAATATTTACCCAATAAATCATAACCACTAAATAATAACTTGAAGGCTTTTAACTCAAATAAAGTGTTTAATGAGTTAAACAGCTTCCAATAATATTATATTCTATACCACAGCCTATTAGTTTTATATGAAATTGTTTTACTTAAAAAACGTGAATCTGAGTAAAATATTTCTCAAAGGAATTAGGTACAAAAATTTTGTATAGAAATAATATTATAAAATAATTTGAAATAAAACATTTTCAATAGATCCTGAAAATGAACCGAGAGATTCTAAATATATATGTAGATCAAGAAACCAAGTAAAATAGTTTTATTTACACGGGCGATAAAGAGTCTATAAAGAAGAAAGAAACTAAAAATATTTTTCATAAGTTTTTTAATATTTTAAATTTTTAAATTATTTTAATATTAGAAAAATTAGATTCTCTAGCTCTGGAGCTGTCTTTGTAGTTTTTATGATTTATAATACAAAATTACATATTTCTGAAATTTCAAAGGGCACTGCTACACGTTCAATATATATTGTGATATTTGGATCGCGATCCTTTTTAATGGATTGATGGATCACGAGCGTATGCTACATGTTCAATATTTATTGCGTCAGTATTTACGTTATTTTTGTACTGTGCGGATCATTTATTAAAAAAATGTCGGGGGAAAACAAAAAAAAACTTTAGCCGACGTGTCCCACAACTCCGGCAATGCCTGCAAATTAAAAGTGAAGTCTTTCAAAATAATATTTTCGGTCGTTAATTCCAATTCCACCGGCAGAACCCACTCGCTTTCGCTATCTTCTGCCATTACCCTTTTAAAACAAACTTTACACAATGTAATAAACTTTTTTACTTTTTATTTGTTAAAGTTTTTGCACTGTGTCTTTTATTTTATTTGTTTTATTTCACTTCTCATTAACGTATCGCGATCTAATATCATGAAAATGCTACACGTTCAACATTTATCACGCGATCCGCGATCCCCGATCTGGATTTTATATTTTAGGCCATTCTGCGATATGGATCGCGATCCATCAATACCGCATGCTACACGTTCAATAAATATCGCGATACTGGATCGCGTTCAATATATATTGAACGTGTAGCTGTGCCCAAAGAAAAAAAAATTTTTTCAATGGCATATTTTTATGATCTAGAAAAGTTTCAATTATCCCACCATCTTTTTGATTTTGTTTAATTTTTAATAATAATTTAATTATTTCTGAAGTACAAAATAGGTTTAATTGACAAAAAAACAAGTTCCAGCTACTTACTTTTATATGCCAGAAATAAATTTAAATTTTCCAGCTCCCTGGAATCATATTTTGGATTTTTCTTTCTATTTTCTATAGCAATTTATTTAGGAACATTATCAATACCTCAATCTTAGACCCGAAGTCTCTAGTCTCAATTCTCGTATAGACGGAAATCACATATTCGACTTCCCTACACATAAGGACCCAGAATATATATCTATAATTTATGGGGTGGCATATTAATACTGTGGAAATTACACACGGAATGAGAAGCCTATAGACACCCTTTCACCATTTTTGCTGAAGGGTACAAAAAATAAATGATCTTTGTTTTGCTTATTCGTAATGGGCATGTTTAGTTTCTTTTAAGCATTTCTACCCACTTGCAAAATAGAAATAATATGACAAATAGCATAATATTCTATAATGAATAGTCCGCTTTATATGATTCCAAAATAAGTGACTTTCGTCCTCGAGAACAATCCAACAGACTACTACTTAATCAATGACTTTTTAGTAATTTTAACAATTATTTCCTGGCTGCATTAAAAAATTACTTCATACTTTTATAAATATATCATACATAATATTAGGATTTTATTACTTTCACTTGGCCATTTAATAACAACTAAAATCCAAAGCGCGTGGCATATGTGGCATAACAAATTGGCAATCCCTGACTGGGAATTCTAATTTTCATACATACATACTTACTTAATATGCTTATATTATTCAGTAAAACAAAACACATGCCTGCAATTTGTGCGGAATTATTTCCGATGAAAAATCATTTCTTTTTATAACAAGCACGAGAAAGGTTAGTTTCCATGGAGAACAGCATAAGTTTAAAAATTTATTGGTTTGGCCAAACAGAAAAAAAAATCGAATTGAAATTGTGGAATCTCAATAAAAATCTAAGAAAAAATGACGTTTGTAAAATCCAACAATAGCGTTCAGCAAAACGGAAGTAAACAACATTAAAATTGTGTTGGCACAGGTAAAACTTCAGTTATAAGGAAACTACTTGAACATGTTCAGAAGTTTTTCCACATTTTTCTTTATTGCTTTTGTTGTTATGGCTTTACTATGCTCATGGCCGCCTCTTCCAGCACACCTTCGATGAACGCAGTTTTCTAAATGCATAAACAATAGAATGCAATTGATGCTTTAATGGAAGATGCAGATAATGAAGTTTTTTTGTTTTGTGGCCTCGTTATGGTACAAGATTTTCTTTGAACTAGTCTGTCCAAAAAGGAAACTATTTTTTTTTCTTTGGTATTTAAATATATTTGATATATTAAAAAAGAAAGAAATTAATGTTGAAAATCAGAAACATCAAAAATATGGCTAAAGGGTTCAAATGTATGCATGTACATATGTACTCCAGACCTACGGCTGTTTTTTATAGAGTGTCACAAGTTTAAATTATAATAATAAACCAAGGAAATATATTTTCAATATCAATCAAACGGTCTTTATTGAAAAGAACATTTTATGAAATTAATGTTTAAATATGATTTCTGTCATGTGGCCGCCACGGCTGGCGTGTAGAAGGCGCAATCTGGAACACCAATTTTCAACAACAACAAAAAAATCATCCATAAAGTGGAGGGACACAACCCCTTGTGATTAGGACCATCTTCAATGCTTTCCTGTCCACCGGCTACAGCTTCTTCAGTGCGCACTGCTCGGCCTCTCATGGGATGCACATTATCAGTAACAGTAAATGTGCTCCGAAACAGCTCTGTGAATCGTCCCCTCTGAAGGACGATTATGTACGCCATAAAATGGAAGAAAAGCACGATGAGTTTGACGAATAGAACAATTATTTTGATAAAAAATTTCAACAATTTGCACGCGTTGCCCTGGTGTTGTGATACTCTAAAAAAACAGCCTTTACAAGATATTTATTTTTGGGCAATTGAGGTATTAAATGTGTCCCGGTTGCTATTTCAGAAATTTCCTTACTGAGAATATTAAAAAAAAAAAAAAAATATATATATATATATAAATTGTTCACTTATGTGGGTTTCCCTCAACAAAAGATGCAATCAGCTATTTAATGTTTCTACGTAAATCACTAGGCGTACCAAAACTATGTTAACAAATACGTAAATACGTGTGTGTATATCAAGGATGTGTTTTGATATTGAAAGAAACCATCATCATTAATTAAGTAAAATAGACATTTTATCACAAGTGATTTAATAAATTACATGCTTCACAATTTTTTTAAAGGGAAGTATTAATAATTTTTTTTTTTAAAGTCAGCTTAGAAAGATTATAGAAATTGCTAATTAGCAGCGAAAAACAAAATTAGCAGATTGAAGTTAAGCATTAGCATTAGCTACTTCACACCCTTGTCAAATTGCTTAGAGTAAATAACACTGCTCTGCAAAGAATAATTGTTTGTCTCTCCTTTAAATAAAATTATGTGAACTACATATATGGATTTTGATGCGCTAAATTCAAATCCTTTTTCGTTTTTTTCCATCAGGTCGGGATTTTTTTATAGGCGTGTCAAATTTGCCTCCCCCCTGAATTAGTCAGGTCCGGGGACATATTTTACCCTAACTCGAGAGCGTGTCATCTGATTTTCAATAGTAAAACACCAGAAGATGCGTAACCAAATTGCATTTATTTTAGTCGAAAATAATTTTTCTCTATCTCTTATCGTTTTGCAATTATTCAGAAATTAAGGGAGAAAAAAATAGTTTTTCGTGCAAAATTCGTAATTTTTTCAGTTTAAAAATGGAATTTAAAAAAAATTAAAGCAAATATTCAACATTTTGCACATTTTTCTGAGAACTATAAAAATAGGTTCAAAAATTTTGACTTTATTGTATATTTACCGCAGGTATCCAATAAGTAAGAACGTTATATTCGACAGGATTGAATCTCAAATGCCCTCCAAATATTTAGTAAGTGAAAACTATTTTATCGGGTTCAATCCGGGAGTGGCATTGGGGGAGACATCCCACCTTAGCTATAAAACACTAAAAAGTAAATTTTTTGGGTTTTGTGTTAAAAAAAAATTGTTTTGATACGGTCATTTAGAGGGCAGAGGTGGGAAGGACAGATTAGTGAACATCTCAGCTTTGTCATAAAAACTTTAAAAATAAATTTTTAAGGAATGTAGGCTTAAATTATACAATTTGTTAAATATTTACATTATTTTTTCATATAATATGTTACTTCAACGCTAACTAAATGGGGCGGGATGCAAAAATGGATTACTCTAATTTACTGACTTCATTTTCTTTTGCTTCACAAAATTACAAAGAAATATGTTATTTTTTTAGAGGTTGGTTCTGAGAGGAACTTTTTTCCCTCTGATCCGATTCTGCCCATTTAGGAACTTGGCCTGTATTATCCTTCAAGATGTATTTATATAAAATTTCAAGTATCTGGTTCTTTCCGTATGGACAGAATCGCGATTTCCACAGACGGACAGAGAAAGTGAATATACACTCCAATTCTTTTGTGGTGAGAAACAAAAATACGTATGAATACTGATTTTAAATATGGAAATGTAGCGGTGTTTGAAAACAGCTGTTCTGCTCTGCTATTTAAATTGAATAATGATATTGGCTTTTCTTTGGCTCTTGGTACATATATAATCAGCCCAATTATGAATAACAACTCCCCGGGAATTTTCTCTCTTTTCCCTTTTCCCTTATTCTAAATAGAATCTCCCCGGGAGATTTTTCCCCTCTCCCTTTTCCCTTATTCTAAATAAACTTCGAAAATGGGAGACTCTTCCCCGGGAAAAAAGTAGGTATTATGAATGTAAATTAAAGGGAGAATTTGATAATAAATTTAGAAAATAATTCCTTCAAAAAATTGCAAGGGAGTTGTGCTGAAAAAAAATATTTTTCACTTTTTAAATCAAAACAAAACAACTGAAAGCAAAACAGTTGACTGCGAAAATTCGAAATTCCCTTTCCCATAATACTGTTCTCCCCGTCTGTTTAGAATAAGGGAGTTTTATTCCCGGGAAAATGAATTCCCCGGGAACTCTTTTCCCCGGGAATATTTATAATTGGGGTGAATGTCTTTTTAAATTTAAAAAAAATTTTCGAACAATAAGCCATAGAATTAAACCTGACAATAAAAAAATTTGCCATAAAAATATTTATTTACAAAAAATAATTATTTATAAATTCATATGTCAAAATACGTTTAAGCCTGATGTTTCACTTCCAATTCATGGGCCCAAGAATAAAGTCTCTAGCTCCTCTGGCCGATTTCACGTACACAGTCGAATACAGGGCTTATTCGATTTCACTGCTCATAAGGACCCAGAATATATATGTATATAATTTATGGGGTTGTATATTAATATTGTAAAAATTATACACAGAATGCCTTTCAGCATTTTTATTGAAGGGTATAAAAATCCGATAGCGACCATAATCTCTATTTTTATTGTATTGAAATTTCGATCAATATCGAATAAATTTTCCTCAAATTTTATTTATGCATAATTCTTTTCTTGGAATAAACATGCGACTTTTAATGCGACCTTGTGAATTTAATAATTATACTAATCACGTCACTAAAGTGAAATTTGTGCAGAAAGTAAAAACAAAATTTTAACCAATGATGTTAAACTTTATCTAGTTTTTTATAAAACCTCTTCAGGGAAGAAATATGTACATTAGGGCGTCTCGAGAAAAAGTTCGGCGTACACCACCGAATATAAAGCATTGTTGCAAGGCGATTTCGAAAAAAAAATTTTTTTTGCCGAAAGTAGGGGTCGCCAAAATAAATTTTTCATTATATCTTCTACATTTAAGGTTGGATCTCAAAGAGTGATATGTCTATGTTTTTGTCTTGAGGAGGCCAATGCTTTGCTTTAATAGTCATTGGCCTCAAATATAGCGTTCTTGTATTTACCCAACAGATCTCAGTTAGTACCACCCTAATTACAGCTCGCAAAAAACCATTAAACTTTTGCTAAGGAAGTTTTTCAAGAACTATTAAAAAAAAAGAAATATATATATATATATATATATATATATATATATATATATATATATATATATATATATATATATATATATATATATATATATATCACACTTTAAGGTCCGACTATAAATATCGACGATATGACAAAAAAATTTAAAAATACCACACCTACGTTCGGCAAAAAAAGATATATCTTTTTTTAATAGTTCTGTTGGCATTATTGAAAAACTTCCTTAGCAAAAGTTTAATGATTTTTTGCGAGCTTTAATTTTCTGATATTAGGGTGGTACATTATGATGGTAGGAACTGGGATCTGTTGGGTAAATACTACAATAGGATGTTTGAGGTCGATTACTATTGAAGCAAAACATTGCCCTCCTCGAGACAAAAACATCAATGTATCACTCTTTGAGATCCGACCGAAAATGTAGAAGATATAAGGAAAAATGTATTTTCGCGACCCCTACTTTCGGCAAAAAAAAAGTTTTTTTTCGAAACCGCCTTGAAACAATGCTTTATACGGCGAACTTTTTTTTTTTTTTTTTGCCTGTAAGACGAAACGCTCTTCTACATATAGGAAAATTGAAATAGTGCTGTGACACTCAAAAGCTTTACCAAGTTTATGAAAATAAAAATAAATAGTTTCTTTAATTATTAAATTTGGAAATTAAATACAATTTAGTGTTAACAACATTCAAAACAAATAAACTTTATTTAAAATCAGACAAATTTCTTCCGTATTTGTAATTTTGCTATTGTTCTTCTAAACCATATCTACTTGCTTGCATATCGTACAGTATTATAAAGCCATTTGACAAATTGTAATCTTTTGTTTTTGTGACGATACAGGATTCGCAATAGAAAGCAAATAGTTTTCTTTCCCTTCACCATGTAGTCGTACTTCATCTAAGTAAAATATATATGAATTTTTGTCATAAATTAAAACATTTTTCTAATATTAGAATGAACATCAATCAGAATTTTAAGTGTTCCACGAAAATGACTGAAGCTAAAATGTACTCGTACATAAATAATATGCTTTTATAAAAACTGTATTACAGAAAAGTAGCAAAAAAAAGAAAGAAATAAATTGATAACATTTCTAGCTCGTCTGGGTGGAGGCGGTGGCGGTGGAGATTCTGGCGGCTTGTTAGCAGGAGTTGGTGATAGTGGTGGCAATGGTCATGGCCATAATATTATACAACGCATTAGGGAAAACAAAGACAAAGATGACAAGAAACAAATGCAGATGTATATTCCCATGTATTTGGCAGCAACTACGTTTGGCTGGACCATGGTGGCGGCCAAAGCTGTCGGCCTGTTAACACTGAAAGCCCTGGCCATATCAAAGATAGCATTTGTGGTAGCGGCAATGGTTCTTATGAAAAAACTTATGGAAAATGCCTCGGACAAGTAAGATTGCTAAAAACGGCTATACAAAAACGAAACAAAAAAAAAATTATATTAACTTTTATTAAAATTTAACAAACATTCGCGTGCTAGAATGATGTACCAATATCCCGAACAATCCCCGTACATGATGCCCTACAGCATGGACTATGGCATGCACTCAATGGCAGCAGCACCACCTGATATGGCAACTGCGGCGGACATGTATAGCGCTGGCGTTCCCATGCATCCAGGGGTGGGGCCTATACAGCCACACCAGGGACATCCAGGCTATGAACACTTAACCGCTGAGAGTACAGTTCATCAAAATATAGCAGATATTCAAAATAACACCCAGGTTCTGGCAGCCTTAAATGCTGCTGGGCTGGGAGCTAAAGTTAAACGTGAGGACTCTTGGCTAACCAGAAGTATGTATTGAAATCATATTCCATTAGTTATTCACTCACATCCTTCATTGCACTTGGTCAGAGCAACACAATCACATTGCACCCGTTGCACATATTCCACACAAACGTTTACCTTTCCTTAGAACGAATCAGAAGTTCAATTTAAATAAATTGAAATCTTATGATGATTTTATCACAGTGGCAGCAATTGGAGCTGCTGAAGTGGTGGTAGATGAAAATGAGAAACGTTTAAAGTTTAAGTCCGACTTCTTTGGAGACGACAACGACGATGACGACGAAGAGCAAGATGATATTTTCAATGAAGAAGAAAGCATAAAAGATACTTTGCAATTTTTTGGTATGGAAATACGTAAAAAGAAGAAATAATTATTAGCGTTTTGTTTTCTGAGCAAAATGTTGCGCACCTAATATATTTCTATTTTACTGTGTTTTGATTGCTTTGCTAATAAATGGGACACTAGAGTAAAGCATCAGCTTGTGTTTTACTGATAATTTTGCTTAGAGATATATGAAATATATACAACGTGTTTTCATAGCAATATTATTAACATCTTTTTTGGCGTTTCAACAAGTAAGAATGTTATATTCGACCGGGTCGAATCTTGAATACCCTCCACATATTTTGTAAATAAATTGAAAATCTTTAACCTACTGAGTAAGAGCTCCTTTAAGCCATTTCTGTGCCCAATTTTTTAATTCTGTGTTAACAGCGTTAGTCCGGGAAGGGCTGTGGGGGAACACATCTCACCTTTGTCGTAAAAACTAAAAAAGTAAATATTTGTGGTAGAAAAAAAAATGTTTTTTTTATAGGCTCATAAAGTGAGTAAAAGTGGGTGGAGAGGTAGGGCAGAGAAATATCAGAGAACATCTTACCGTCGTCCCAACAGCTTCCAAATTTTATTTTTAAGGAATACAATTTGTTAAATAGTTACACTATTTTTCATGTAATATGTAATTTCAATGCCCGCTAAAAGGAGAGGGGCCCAAAAATACTATATATATCGTGTTTTCCACAGACGGACGTATGGGCATTGCTAGATCGTCTTAGACCTCACGAATATATACACTTTATGGGGTTCAATTGTTTTTGCAGAGTATTAAAACTGTATTTTGGCAGGGGTCGCTTTGGCAAGAGCTGTGGGGTAGACATTTCAGCTTTGTCATAAAACTCTAAAAATAAATGTTTGGGATAATTAAACACAAAATTAAAAAAAAATTAAAAAAAACAATCAAACGGTAACTCGGGTATTATAACAATAACATGTTAACATCAGGTTGATACAGTTCTCGTATAATTTTTCACAATAAAATTTGTGTAAATAGGAACTGTTATCACATTCAACTAAGCCACCTAATAAGTGGTGACAAACACAATACACATGAGCACTGATGATGAAAGGGTTGCGTCTTTCGAAAACAGCTGTTCTGCTCTGCTGTGTAAGTTGAATAACAAAAACTGATGTTGACTTGCCTTTGTGCCTTGGAATATATATCATGTCTTTCTGAGACAATAGAATTTTAATTCAATTTAATATAAAAAATTTTTTTTTTTGATAGCGTCATTTATAGGGCAAAGGGGGAGGAGGGGGTAGGGCAGAGTAGTACCAGGTTACATCTCAGCTTCGTCATTAAAGATGAAACATTTTATTTTTAAGGAATGTAGGCTTAAGTAAAGCAATTTGTTAAATTTCTACACGATTTTTGCATAACGCTCACTAAAGGGGGCGCGGGGTTCAAAAATTAATTTATTTTTATTTTATGGCTCCAAGTTTAACGTGTTGAACTTTTTTGGACATACAAATATATAATTTGCTTAACTAATTTAAAATAAATTGCAATGGTCTGGTTCTCTTCGTTTGGATTGTATCGGAATGGACGGATATGATTAGATTGTCTTAGGAATAACAAACCGAATATTTTTTTTAGCAATTTCAATCTTTATTACTTCTCCGCCTGATTTTAGCTACAGGGTCGACGAAGGTGGGTGCTGTTACTCTGCTTTTTAGTACATGATAGTGTCAGTCGCTGCCAATTATGTTCAGTGACCAGTTACTATGCCTTCATCATTTAAACAGGCTGGCAACAACTAACACAACCACGCACTAATGCTGATTAGAAGAATTCAACACAATATTTCATGACTCAGTGCGGGCTCGAACTCAGGACCCTCCGCTTCATAGTCTCGTGTTCTACTACTTCAGCCAACAGCACCCCTCCCAAATCTTGTTTTGCAGGGTACAAAAATATGAAGAGGTATTTCTTTAGTTTCGTATTCATTTCGTGCTTGTCCCAGACAAGTAGAGTTAGGAAATTTCGCTCAGTTCAAAGTTGATCATTTGCGAAATTTTTTCAATCATGAAAATGTTTCGCTACCCATAGTCAATCAAGTTGTACTAAGCCTGAACAGCTGATCGAATAGAGTCATGCTATTTAAAATGTAACTTTTAAAATGTATCTTTTGGGCTAAGGAATCGTCAACGGTTTTAAAAAAGTTGAACGCAACAGTTAAGTCTTACGAGTGCGTCCTTTATGTATGAATATCGCGTAAATATTAATAAAATATTTAACAAAACTACGATTTTAAAAAAGCTTGTGAGACTTAATACTATTGACAAAACAATACAAACGAAGGGGGATTCCCCCTTATTCTGTAACTATTTGATAACGTCACGTCAAGACAATACCAAAAATAAGACACTTGAATATAATGAGAAGTTGATAGAAATAATTGTTGAATTGAATTGTGTTCTAATTTTGATATTGTCTTGACGTGACATTGAGAAATAGTTACAAATAAAGGGAAGTAATTTTGTTTGACATTCAATAGGTATCGCCGTATAAAATGTAGCATTTTTCATCAGAAAGAAAACGCTAGAACTTTCAAAGCACAAACTACTTTCACTAGAAATAAAATTGATTTATTTTCTTTGATAATCGTTAATGCACAAATTTATAAAAATCCTTATAATTTTACTTAGCACGAAAAATAAAACTACAAAATTTATTAAGAACCAGGAAAACTAGAAAGATTTCAAAATGTTTTAATCGCGGAACAAAAGAGAAATAACAAACATATCAAAAGAATTTTTGCAAATATTTCATATATTTAAAGTAATATATTTGAGATATTCCCCCTTATTCTGTAACTATTTGTCAACGTCACGTAAAGACATTATCAGACATAAGACATCGGCATACCCTGTTTTCTTCGGCATTTAATTACCTTTAATAGCCTCTTGTTATTTGGTAGACCTTAGAGAATAGTCAGAGCTTGTTAGCAATGATACAAAAGGATATAACTGTCCAATTTTTTATATTATTTTAAAGTGGCATTGACAAATAGTTACAGAATAAGGAGATTGTCTCAGTTAATATTTTAAATGCGTTAAAAATATTTATATAAGAGAGTCCCAAAAGTTAGCAAATGCAAGGGCAGTGGCGCTGGGCTCCCGATTCCTGTCAGACTTAGACAGCCTGGCAAACATGGAGCTTTCAGGGGTATCATCCTTCCTCAGGGGTACAGGATGGTTTGAAACGGCGGAGGACATCCCTTAATAGGTCCTCTGCTTAAGGGCATCACAAAGGGACCGATTCGACGGACCTAAGTGGTTTGTCCCGCCAGGGACAACGGCCCTCTAACCTAACCTAACCTAACCTAGCATTAGTTTGCATGTTCGAAAATCTATGAATTCTTACAAAATATAGATATTTCTTCAAGATCTTCTTATATAACCCTTGCAGTCTCAAGCAGTTTTAAGAACTTTCAAAGTTGTGGAATGAAATGAAATTTTTGGCATATAATCGTCTAACAATAACCGTCTCCGTATACAGACAAGGAAAAGGATAATGCCCGGGTACAATAAATTCCAGCAAAACACTATTTTTTACCCATAAAATTCTGCAGTCATTTTTCAAATCATAGAGATGTTAAGCATCGGAAGATGTAGTCTGTAGTTTTTTAATAAAAATCTCAAGCCAGATAATTTCTTATTACTAAAAGCATGTCAAGAATACTGCTCCAGTTGAAAAAACCGACCAGCGGTGCAATTTTATATATAGATTTAAAAAACCAAAATTTGTGGATCTTGCCAAAAAATTATTAATTTTACCAAAAAAAAAAAGCGGAACAACAAGTGCGTGACTTTTTAATTTAATTGAAACGGCAACACTGCTCCTGTCAACAGGCCGCAGTTGACTTCTGTCAAAATTGGAACAAGATTCCTCATTTAGTTTGTGTTTGGCAGCCGTTGATGGGATACTATCGCGCGTTTTGAGAAGAAAATTTAAAATGTTGAATTGAATATGTTGAATTAAAGAAAATTAACCAAGGCTAGGCTCAATAAATATTATGGGAACTCCTTACCATCTATTTCTATGGTAAAGAAGCGGTTTACTGTATTTCGATATGGCTGTATATGTTCGGAAGATGACGAACGTTCTGGACGCCCAGTTGTGTGTGGTCTCTACATGCGAATTGATTGGAAAAAATTCACAATATGGTTTTAGCTGATTAGAGGTTGAAAATAAGAGAGATCGTGGAAGCCATAGACACCTTATTCGGTTCAGTGGTTTCAATTTTGGATGCTCATCTGGGTATGAGAAAGGATTGCCGAAAATGGCTGCCTCTTTTGCCCACAATCATGTGTGTACCAGATATCTAACAAATGTACAACAAAATTTAATGGACACCTTTAATACAATGTACACCTTGAAAACACTATAGAGATTGTCTCTCTTTCATTGTGTACACCTGCTACTTGTATATAACTATGAGTGTACTCGTGTACATCTCTTGTATATGCTTTTTTAATTTGAAACTGGTGGGTATGTATAATATTTTCAGTGTTTTCTTTTACTGCGCACACACACACATTAACTTTCTGAAGTTACAAAACAAATACAATGTTATCATCTCCGCAAATGTGCATACATACATAAAGTGAATTCAATGTCTTCAATGTATACACTTGAGGTTCGATGCACAGTCCTGTACACTCAAGATTTATTTGTGTACAAAGTTTGATATCCATACATTTTTCAATGTCGTTGATGTAAACTTGTGTGTACAGAGGATAAAATATGTACACTATTTCCAACTCTGGTGTGTACAGATGACAAAAGTCCATGAATTGGACTACGAATTGCTATCTCATTTGGCCTATTTTCTTAGACTTAGCCCGCCGGAAAGAAATCTTCTCACAAACAGATGCCTATTTTAATGACCTCGACAAATCATATTTTTCGGTAGAGATAAAAAGTTGAGAAAACCTTGGACTAAATGTATAGAACTAAAAGGCGACTACGTTGACAAATAGAATAACTCGTTATTTAAGAGCCTGTGTTTCAGTCTAAATATCAAAGACTTATTGAGCCACTCTCGTATATCTTGAAAACAGAGCTGACCTCTGGATTCAGCGAACTCGTTTTAGGTTTACCCACCAAGTGCACCGCTCATCTCCAAACAAAATGCTTTGCTTTAGTTGAAAATGTTATATTTTAGATACAAGGTGGGACAAAAGAAGGCATCCGATGACTACTCCAGCGTGAACAGCGCACCATGCAGCCAGTTTGAGCGGGTTTATTGCCTCCTTGTGCATCACTCGTAGATTTTCGGTCGAAAAATCGTCCACTTCGTCCTCGAGATTGAGGATGTGGAGTGTATCACTCCATGGCTTGTTCACTTGTATTCTACATCTGTCTAGTTCATAAATGTCAAAACAGATTTGACATTCGCCGCCATTTATAAAAATAAGAGCATCTTCCAATTGGGTGATTTCTGTTGACCTACCTTGTACATGTATTTTAAACTTGCAATTTCGATTAATTGTTTTGTGTTTAATTAATTTTGTGTTTGGACTGGGAGTTTTCAATTTTGGTTAGTACAGCCCCACAACAAACTCATTTCATCAAACTTAGAAAGAATTTTTTAAACTTTATATTGTGAGAATAATTACAAAAATACATGATTACGACACAGCCATTGAACTTGACCTAGATCGCACACACTTCAAATTGTCATCAAATCTCTGGTAGCGAAAATCTATTGTTTTAAATTTCCTCAAACTCATATCAATACAATAGCCCAATAATAACTCAATATAAATATTGAACATGTTACGTGTGGCTGTGACCTTAATATATTCAAATAGTTTTTTTTTATAGCCACCAGATCGGTCTACTATAGATGATTGCTACTATAAGAGAAAAGATCAGTTTCTATTACTGAAACACCTGGTTTTAAGAATACGTTTTCAAATTCTTCTGGTTTCTTGACCGCTTTTTAAATATTATTATATTCTGATATTTTTAAGGTTAAGGTCTCTTTATTTTAATATAATTTCTAATTTCAATATTTCGTCCTTCCTTCGTGTGACTTCTTCAGGAAATTAATTATTTTATTTGATACGAAAAATTTTTTGTTGTCACATAGGGCATGGCCATATTCAAAACTAGGAAATTAAAATTAAAATAAAAAGACCTTAAGCTTAAAAATATCAGAATATAATAATAATACGTTTTCTTTGTAATTGCATCTGCTTTGAAATATTTAATACGAGTAGCGCATAAATAAAATTATTTCTGGATGTGAATGAAGAGTTAAAAATACATTTTTTTCTACATAAAATAATTTATTTCCTAGTAACATATTTACCACTTAATTCTCTGAAAAAACTGCGCAATGTGTAGTAAAATACTGGAATAATTGATTATAAAATATGACAGTTTTTAATAATAAAAAAAGTAATTATATTTAAAATTCTACAATTTCCTGTTCTACGTTTATTTAATATTCTTAGTATTTTTTGACAATATACATAGACTGCTGATGGAGGACACCAATTTGGTTAATAAATACATGTACATATATTTTAAACTTGCAATTTAGATTAAATACAAAAAAAAATTAATTTCTCTTTAACTTTCAACAGAAAGCCCTCTTACATACACACGAGTAAAATGTTTAAATGAAAACAAATAAAATTTAATGCACTTGTTTTAAAAACAAAATATATCCCATAAAAACATCTGCCATTCTGCTTTCTTTAATGCATCTTTTCAGTAATTTTAATTCGAAAACTTTATATTTAATTAGCGAATTTTTAATGACACTTTTTAGCAGCTAACGCGGCGCGAAGGCCAATGGTGTACAATTATCTAAATCCTCATACATACTATAGACAATAGCAACGAAACAAAAGAAGACAGTTAAAGAAAAACTTGAGAAGAACTTCCCCAGGACAATGAGAAGATGACAATAAACGGCTACTTCTCAGTTAAGCTAATAAATTGATGTCAAGTATAGGAATTAAATCACTGATTATAAATAAAATAGATAAAAGAAAATTTTAGTCATTTTTTTAAATTAAATTGAAATAAAAAAAAAATATTATTTTATATATAAAAATTATTTTAGTTGTAGTTAACATTTACACACACACACACCCACAGTAACATGTTTTTAATTTGTGTTATAAGCAAGTAGGGTTTTTTCTTGTAGAGTTACTCACATATTTAACGTTTCGAACGGCTGCAATTAAGCAAGGATAAACTGCTAAAAAATCAAAAAAAAAAAAGAAAAAACAAAACAAAGAAGGAAACTAGAAAACTTCAAACATAAAAACTTAAGTAGACTAAGTTGATAAAATGAAAACAAAAAAAAAAATACACAAAGCGAAATTAAATTTATACAATTAAGTGGATTAATTTTTGTAAAAATTATTTTTATTTTATTTTTACAATTATATTTTGTAAACAGTATTTTTATAAGTAGCAAATAAATAAATATAATGAATAAATAAATATAATGAATAAATAAATACTTAAACATATTCATAAAAATAAAAAAAAAATTAATAAAAAATATGCTTATTAAATTATGTGTTTTTACAAAAACTTTTCTAATTTCTATTAAATTATTTAACAACAGAAACTGCTGTTGTTATAATGGAAAACGATAATATATAAATTTTATGGACCATAACCTACTAGAGAAAAACTTTTAAATAGCAAATATATTGAAAAAAATATTCCTAGCAATTAAACATATAGAAGAAATAAAAATGAATGCAAAGAAATAAAAGAGCATTAAAAGGATATAATGAAAATTGAAATGGAAAACAGATTCTATTAATTTAGATGCATATGATTTGTCAGAACGAAGATATGCTTTTAATTTAACAGATTTCTCATTGAAAAATATAATTCTTAAATATGCTGCAATGGCCCTAACAGTAAATTCAATATGTAAATATTATTATTAAAACTATTATTTCAAAATTTCCGCTTTAGATTAAGAGTTGGCAATATGTAGAGAAACTCATTTGATTGCCTGCGTGTAGTGGACAGCCTTGTAAGCCAAATTGTCTTAACCCATTTCGTCCCAGTGTTCGATTTTTCAAGCATTTAAATCTTTTTTTCTCTGTTTAGGAAAGACTAAGAACATATCCTTTTTAGTGAAAATTAAAAAAAAAAATTTTTTAAGAAAACTTTTAAAAAAAATTTTAATGGAAATTTAAAAAAAAATTTTTTTTTGGAAATTTTTAATGAAAATTTTTAAAAAAAATTGTAAAAAAAAATTTAATGAAAATTTATAAAAACATTTTTAAAGAAAATTTTTAATGGAAATTTAAAAAAAAAATTTTTTTGGATATTTTTAATGAAAATTTTAAAAATAATTTTAATGAAAATTTTTAAAAAAATTTGTAAAAAAATTTTAATGAAAATTTTTAAAAAAATTTTTAAAGAAAATTTTTAAAAACATTTTTAAAGAAAATTTTTAAAAAAATTTTTAAAGAAAATTTTTAAAGAAAATTTTTAATAAAATTCGTATTCTGATTCGTATTTTCTGGAATCAATTTACCATTTAACTACGCAGTTTTATAAACTTATTCGAAAAAAAATTTCTGGGACGATATGGGTTAAGTTAAGAAATAATAACGTAAAACAAAAGGACGAATGCACTGCCAGAAAAGTCATGAACAAAAAGTACTTTATAGTTTGTAAAATTTTGTGTTTCTGGGAATGTCCCATTTTTCTTAGTACAGCCACACACCAAACTTATTTCATCAAACTTTAAAGGAGTTTTTAAAACTTTATATTGTAAGAACTATTATACAAATTTACTATTACTGCATATCCCTTGAAAAACAATTTCATATTTAGCCTGCCTTTAAACCTTGTATAATTTTCTTAACTCAAAGTTAAATGCAAAAAAAAAGAGAAGGCTGAATTAATATTAAATGCCACAAAGGAAGACTGAATTAATAGTCTTTGAAAACGAATTATAATTATTTACTATTTAGGCAAATTAATTATTGCAACTTGTCGATATATAATAAAATTTTTTTATGTATAAGTCAATAGTCCAAAGACTGCAACTTTTTCCGTTTATACCAATAAAGTTTATAGTTCGATCGAGTGGTCGGCACCAAGTGCATTTCATTCAAAGTAACACAAAAGAAAATTAGAAAATCTTGAGTAAATGAATCTTGACTATAGTCATTTTATCACGTAAACCTGTACTGCTATATATAGTCAGAAATCGTGAACAATATAGTGAGAGCAGTATCAAAGACCTATGCAATTGCCTAACATCTTCCCATATTTGTATATTGATAAACGGATTTCTAACTAAATTTCATTATGATCCAGAACGTCTGTTATTATACTTTTAATACAGAAGATTTCATATGATGTTATATAAGCGTACAAGACGAATTAGGGCGTTACTGATGCATGCAGGGAGTATTGATGCCGACATCATCAGTATATTTTACGATAGAAATGTTTAAGGAATTTATTAAAAGGACCTTATTTGAAGAAAAAAAAACACCTGTTCTTACTGCGTTCTTGTTTCTGTATGTGATTAATGCAACTTTAAATTGTCTTAAGTTAAGAAATAATATTGTAAAATAAAGCACAAAGCCCTGTCAGTAAAGTTTTGAACAAAAAGTATTTTAAAGTTTGTCAAATTTAGTGTTTGGTCTGGAATTGGAAAAATTTTGCTTAGTACAGCCACACACCAAACTCATTTCATAAAACTTTAAAGCAGTTTCTAAAACTTTATATTGTGAGAACTATTTCCAAAATATACGATTACGGCATAGCCATTGAACTGGCATTTTATGACCTAGAACGCACACACTTCAAATTGCCATCAAATCTCTGGTAGTGAAAATCTGTTGTTTTAATTTTCCTCAAACTATAACAAGTGAAAATTGTATACAAGTGAAATTTGAAATGAAAATTTAATGTGTTGCCATTTAGTTTTTTTTTTATTACCACCACATCGGCATATTATAGATGCTTGCTACTACAAGGGAAAAAGTCAGTTGCTCTTACTGAAATGCCTGGTTTTAATAATATTAATCAACCCTACGTTTTCTCTGTAATTGCATCTGCTTTGAAATATGTAGTTAATACGAGTAGCACATAAAAATAATTATTTCTGGATGTGAATGTAGATTAAAAATAATTTTTTTTTTACATAAAATAATTTTTTTCCTAGTAACATATTTACCACTTAATTCTCTGAAAAAACTGCACAAAGTGTAGTAAAATACTGGAATAAAAATTATTTTTATTAAATATGACAGTGTTTAATAACAAAAAAAAGTAATTATATTTCAAATTCTACTATTTTCTGGTTTAAGTTTATTTAATATTCTTAGAATTTTTTGACAATGTACATAGACTGTTGATGGAGGACGCCAATTTGGTTAATAAATATTTGTTGCAAAGTTTAATTTTAAAATAATATTTAAAGTTTAAGGAACATATAATAAAAATGTATTATTTCAATTTCATGGGGCCTTATTATGGTTCTCGATTCAACTCTAAAGAGTGTAATAAATTAAAGAAAAATTAAAGATTTTTCTTTAATCTATTACAAACACTCGAGTCGATTCGAGAAGGGTAATAAGGCAGATCAAGTCTTCGAGTTTAGTTGTTAGTAGTTTTTCTAAAAAAGTTATTTAATTGCATAATTTATTAACACCCATATTCATAAAATTTCAAATGAGTTTGAAATGTATTTTTTAAACAAATTTTCAAAAAAATATTTTCTTATGGGATTGAAATGGATTTTGTAAAAAAATTTTATAAAAAATTTTTTTTTAAAATAGTTTTCAAATATATTTTATATTATTATTAATATGAGTCTTTAAATATTGCAAATAAATAAATATTATTTCAATTAAATTTAAGAACAGCTTTAAGTTAATGGAAACGCATGTAAGTTTTTACTTAGTTTCAGTATGTCGTGAATTATAAAAGATTTCACTTGGAGTGTGAAATAAGAAATTTCAATGTCTCTAGAAGTATGAAAGAAGTTTTTGTGTATATTTTAATAAGAAAAGTTTGTTGCTCTTTTATTGAATTATTCCAATTAGTCGAGGTGTCAAAGAGAAAGAAAAGCCGAAAAAAAAAAAAAAGTTGTGGCTATTATAGACCTGGGTTTATCACCCCCATGGTGATGTTTAGCCGTGAAAATAGTAGCGACTGAGCAGTTGCTAAAACAAGTTTCGACCTGTTTTAAGTCGAGGCAATTAGTATCCGCCGTACAGTATGCGGTGAGTTTTTCAGAAATGTATTGCTAATTAGTGTTCTGGGTCAAATAAGTTCACCACGGTGGTCATTCCCTTTATATGTAATAAAATACCATAAATATCGTCAAACTGTTAAAAAAAATTTAAATCATCTACAGGCGCAAAGTTTAAAAATATAGCATTAACTTTTAAACCGATCCCCAGATTCTTTTTAGCGCCGTTGCGTAGGCAACATTTAAAGTATGTACTGACAGTTTTGCACTGAGCCGTTACGAAGTAGTATTCATATCTTATTCGACCGTAAGGTAATTGTCATTTGAAATTGAAATATTCACCTTCATATTAAAAGTATAAATAGAAAATAGCTAAATGTAAATAGAAAAAGAGTCTTTTAGCAGCAGATGAATAGATACACAATAATAACACTTTATTTATTATATTATTAACAAATTAATATAAATGTTGATTAACAAAATTGCATGCAGCAACTTTAAAAAATTTGAAAAAATTCAATTTGTAAAGCAAAATGTAGAGCTGCAAACATTTGATAATAAAACTTGGAAATTTTAAGCAAATATATATATATATATATATATATATATATATATATATATATATATATATATATATATATATATATATAATTCTTTTTTCTAATTTTTTTAACCTTTTTTCTTTAATAAATAATATATTTGTTTGAGTCTTGAGGTTAATTTATATTAATATTTGATATTTCGCTAACCATCGGTTAGCTTCTTCAGGAAATTATTTAGCACTAGATATAAACTAAATAATTTCCTGAAGAAGCTAACCGATGGTTAGCGAAATATCAAATATTAATATAAATTAACCTCAAGACTCAAACAAATATATTATATATATATATATATATATATATATATATATATATATATATATATATATATATAAGCAACAGCATATTTAAGCTTTAAATTTGCAAAAACTGAAGCCAAGAGAATAGCTTTGCAAAAAAGCACTAGATATAAAGTTAATTTGTTAAATGCATAGCATTTACGAGGTCAAGGCTTTTAATTTGATATTCAGAATATTATAGACATGATCAATATTCCAAAGAACAAAGTAAAATTACTATCAACAGAACAATGCAATTTTCGGAAAACGCTACACTCCCATCATCAGTGTTAATATATATGTAGCATAAATACTCTTAGCACCTTTGGTTAGATGGAGTGACTGAATTTGATACCAGTTACAGAAAGGGCACGATTTTGCGCCACTCAAAAAAAAATCAGTCGGGAAAAGAACACATATGTAAAATATAAAATATTCCTGAAAGGGGACTATATGCCTAAAACAAGTAAGTAAAAGCAAGAGTCGTTGTTAATGAGCCAAAAACTAATTGATACTCATTTTTGAAGAAAGTTACAGTTATAAAATTTATCACAAAAATATTGTCAGTTTAACGGAGTGTTGGGCACGAAACGAAAGTTGGGTAAATCCAACGCCCTTATTTTTCTGATTTCTTTTTATAAGGTTCCTTGGATAAAGATGTTTTGTTTTTTAATTGTATATTTAAAGCCACCGTTACGCAAATAAATCCTTAAAATATAATTTTATAAAGCACTGACTGATCACTAACTTCAAAATTTCAAAAAAGAACAGTGCGAAAGGTTTCCTAAGATAATAGAATGATTATCTCTTTTTTAATTTTGATTATATTAAAATCTTACTCCGTTGTACGATTAGTTTAAAATAGAATAAAAAAAATAAGAACTGAAATTAAATGGAATATAGGCATAGAATTTTTGGATAAATAATTTGTTAAAATTTAAAATTGTTAGACATATTTTTAGACCAGAGAGTATCCAGAAAGATATATATTTTTAGTAATAGAGCTTTTACACCTGTGGAAAATCTAGTATGTGTGGACTATATATCGTTTAATTTTTATCTCGTTGACTTTTACTATGGAACTGATTGGCAAAATATTGTTAAAGAATTTAAACTCATGTTGATTTATTGCTGCAGCACCCTCCAAAAAAAATTTATAAAAACGGCTGCAGTATTTTTTTTTGTCTATTTTGAAACTTCATAAACTGCTTTTATTTTTTTGAATTTCAAACCGGAAAATTTTAAATTAAAGTTGGTGTACGAGTATCAATCCGATGTTACTAGGTTCGATCAGGGTAAAAGCAGCAGCAGAAAGAAATAATTAAATATTAAAGTGATTATTGAAATACGAAAGTTAATTATTTAAAATAAAGTACAAATAAAGTGTTAGTCGAAGAATTTGCAAAAAGAAGAATTGAAGATTTTCAAAAGATTTAGTTGAGCTCTTAACAAAATACAACAACAATAACAATATATTAATTTAAAAACAAAAATATATAACAAACACCAAGACCTTAAATTATATATAAAAAAAATCTCTTACATGCTACACATAAAATACTTGAATAAATAAATAAATAAATAAATTATTAATAAAAGAAAGAGAAAAAAAACATAATAAATGACAAGAAAATCTGGTGAAAAACAAACAACATAAATTCTTCTCCAACTCTATAATTTATCATTTAACACACAATTATGATTGTTCTGGCTTTTGGCCACTAAATGCCATATCGTGTGCTTCTTCGGCTAATAGTTTTGCTGGCACTTCGGCTATGCCCTCTATGAAACCGTCCAAGGCACGAGCCCAACCACTGCTGGAATAATTATCATGATGCGGCACTTCAACCACGTGTTTTTTCTGCGATAATAGTTTCTTCAAGGCAATTATTACCGATAGCAATAAAGCTATTTTCGATACAATTAAGGCCTTGCCGGCCAAAAGGAATAGGCCTTTTAGTAAAATGGCACCCACTATACCCGCCTTTCCGGCCATCATTATTAGTATGGGTGCCAAATTTTTCATCTTACCGCGACCCTCTTCCAATGCCTCAACCGGACTAATGGAAACACCAAAATTCAGATTGCCCTTCGGTTCCGTATTCATTATGAAATCAGCATTTTCACTGAACTTGTAGCGCAGTGTACGCGATCGTATAAATTTCCATAGTTTATTGGCAACCATAAGACCCAACGTCTCATCATCCGAGTCTATGGAACGAGCCAATAGCATGTCATCTTCGGGATCATCCGGTATATCATCAATATCTCTAAATAAGAATTGTATCAGGGTTGTAATAATAAAATGATAAAATAATAATAATTTGATATGTTATGGTTCAAACCAGTCCTACATTGTTCCTTGGGAACTTTTTATATATCTACGCTGTTTTTACGAAAATGGTAGCTCTCGAACAAATTGTCATACTCTCTTCATTTTTATATAAAAACTTCATTTTTATATATAAACTGTTGAAAACTAGTTCAATGTTTTATTGTACAATTTTTTTGTTAGGAGTAGGACCAGCACTCAGGGGATGACCCCTCAATATGCAATACATTGCGCCGGAACTGAAAATGAGGGGATAGTATTGAGGGAACAGATTAGGAAAGATGAGACGATAGACAGTTTTTTTTGTAGCCATTTCTACCTTTATTACTTCCCCGGCTAATTTTAGCTAGAGGGCCGACGAAGGCCTAGAGGCCTTTTTATTTTCAAAAAATTGATAACATTGAACCAGATGTGGTTTCTTGGTAGCTTGTTAAAACTCCTATGAAGTAGTGATTATAAAGAATAAAAATTTTCAATCAATATTCTGCAAATAATTTTCAAGATATTTTATTCTAGTACATTTTGTTTGTTATATGGTCAAGTATGTCTATATGCCTGCATTTCATTGGTTCTTACACCAAATCATCAGTAGACTTTAACCTAATTCCAAAATAACAAAACCTCTTAGCTTATACATAAACTCCCAAAAACGAATTGAGAATTACACAAGCAAAAACCATAGGATTTGAAATTCAAGAAAACACAACAAACAAATTTTATTCGATATAAATCTATTTCTTAATTGAGACAATTAAAAAGATATTTTATTCTTTTCATTTAAATATAGTGAAGTATATCGTATAATTTTCAAATACGCTCGTATGTGTAAATTTTAGTGTTTGAAATGACTCTGAAAACAAAATCAGTGAGCACCTGATTTTTTTGTTTCTAATGACACATCTTTCTTCTATAGAACATTTTGAAGAGCATTAAATTTGTTTAATCAAAGCCTCTCTTATCCGAGCTTATTTTTATTGAAAAGCAGTCATAAACGTAATTAAGTTAAAAATAATTTGCAGTTTCGCAGATTTGAACTTATATGAAAAATAAATAGAATGTAATCACGTTCATTTATTAAAATAAAAATAAAAAATAATTTGCAGTTTCGCAGATTTGAACTTACAGCCTGTTGAGAAAATTAACATCCTGTAATACAATTTACATAAATAAAGGTTCACTATTAAAACAGAAATTCATACGTAATTAAGTTTCTTTAACATTCCATTTGCGCTTAACCGCACTCGACTGTACAATTTAACTTCTGGAGTTATTCTTACAATATCAGTTTCTATCTGGTTTAACAAAACCTGTTTGCTGAAGTGCTTAAGACGAGACTGTTTGCTGATGAGACTATGAGACAGGAGACCGTGAGTTCGACTCAGTCATGAATATTGTGACGAATTCTTATCATCAGCATTGATCACGGAACATAATTGGCGGCGACTGAAGCTATCATGTACTAAGAAGCAGAGGAACAGCACCCCCTTTCATCGGCTTTGTAGCAAAAAACTAGTCGGCGAAGTAAAAGGTTCAGTTCAAATAGCTACAACAAATCTTCCTTTCTAGTTCCTGCTCAATGCCCTGCACTTGTAGGGATCATCCCCTGAGTGCTGGAACGAGTTCAAAAAAAAATCGACCTAATGAGAATGCGAGTTTAAAAACTTTTCAAATATAATAGTTGAAGGCCTACTGTAATGTTGACAAGAGCGCTGACGATAACGAAGGGGAACATCCGGCAGAACCATAACAAATAAAAAATTTGTTTTAACTTAAATTTCGAAGAATTGATCATTTACACGCAATAACTTCAATAATTGTTACGTATTGCTTCATTTGGATAATAAACTTACCGATTTTGTGTTACTGTGACTTTTTTGTTCACTTCTATTGATGATTTTTTAAATATTCGATTCATGTATACAATCAATTTCAACATCATACATGAGTGATTGTCTCTTTGACTACATTTTATATTTAGTTTTCGTAGAAATCCCTCTTCCAGTTGATTACGATTAATTGCAGGAATCTGTGAATAGAAGAGAAAACAAATTTCTTTCTGTTAGTGTTCATAATACGAACACGTGTACAAATAAGTCATGGGAATTGAATAATACTTGTGGCATTTTTTCACTATGACATGACGTATAACGCCTTGTTCTAAAGGTACACATGCTCCCAATTATTTTTTAGTTGAGTGTGCCGTCATTCTTTATTTGGTTTAAAAAAAGATGTACATTCAACTAGTATTATAAATTTTAAAGATTATATTTTTATATCCTCCAAAAGAAAATCTTATTGTATATTCACTTTGTCATTCCGTATGTAACGCAGCGAAATATCCCTTTCAGACCCTATAAAGCATATATATTCTTGATCAGTGATGAAATCTAAGACGATCTGACCTTGTCCGTCAGTCTGTCTGTGGAAATCACGATTCAGTCTAAGCGAAAAGAGTCAGACCCTTGAAATTTAGTAAAGATAGATGCTGAAGGATAGCAAAAGTCAAGTTCGTAAATAGTGTGAATCGGGCCAGAGGGAAAAAATTTCCCCTAAGAAGAACTAAACCAATCTGTGGAAAACAACAAAATTTTTAATATTTCTTCGCAATTTTGTTAAGCAAATTATACATGTATTTTTATGTCAAAGAAGGTCCAAAGCGTTAAACTTGAAGCTTGTAAATCAGAAAAGTTGATTTTTTGATCCCACCCCTTTAGTGGGCATTGAAGTAACATATTACATGGAATAATAGTGTAAATATTTAAAAAATTATATTCATTAAGCCAACATTCCTTGCAAATCAAATTTTGTAGCTTTTATGACGCAGTTGAGATGCTCTCTAATCTTCCTCTACACTACCCTTAACTTTAAGTTTTTACAACAAAGGTGAGTTGGCTGTCGCACGGCCCTACCCGGAGTGACCCTGTCAAAATAAAGTTTCAAAATTCAGCACAGATATGTCCTAAAAAAACTCTGACCAAGCAGGTTAAAACTGTTTAATTTATCTCTGTCCCTTTGAGTGCGCGTGGATATAAAATATTAAGTGCAAAAATAACGTGAATTGCTTTTATGCTGATGGAAGGGTGCTTCAGCCATGTTGCTCCTATTTGGAGCGTATTTAAGATTCGACCCGGTCGAATATAATGTTCTCACTTATTTTTCTTTTTTGTCTGTTTGTTTCACTATCATGTGAAAACCGGTTGAAGGATTTGAATGAAATACAGCAAACGGCTGTCATTTGTGCCATATTAAAATATAAGCTGCCTTTTATGGGATAAAAAACAAAAATAACTTTTTACTTTTTTTAACGGAGTGGTAGTATAAGTATTAAAGAATCAAAGGCTGCTCTGGGCATAAAAGTGCAGCGGGACGTCAGTTGTATGGATCACATCTTTCAAAAAATTAACGGTCGAAGTAAAAATGTTGAAAGAGCTACAAACATCTCTATTTCTTATCTTTCTTCGTCTGTCCCCTCAATTCACTGCATATGTAGGTGTAATCTCCTGAGCGCTGGTCCAAAATAAAAAAAACTTACAGCCTACCGAAATTGATGCACAACTTTCATGTGTGGGACGAGGTTTCAAAGTTTGTTTTGAACTCGATCTTGTTTAGAATACGAGTAGAATGAAGAAACTCATTGAAGGCAGTAGGTTAAGCAATTTACTTGGGCATGTTTGCAATGCTATTGCCTTTAATGAGATCAGGGAACTTGTTTCCGAATTGGATTTTATTTTTCTATGCGCAATACTTTTCATTTTGAAATTTTTTTTTTTTTTTGCCACTTTTTGAAAATTTTGAATACTAATCGTAAGATCATTTAAAATATTCGTAGTTAATTTTGCATTTTTCTACCAGAGTAATTTAGTTCCTAAAACTAAGTCCATTCCTAAATACTTACAGCTCTGGGATGAGAAAATTTTGGCAGCGTAAAACCAAAACATAAATAAGAAAAATCACAAATTTAAATGTCATAAAATCAATATTTCCTTTTAAAATATTAATAATAATAGGCCCATGACATGTTCTCATATAGTTTGTTTTAACTCTTTCCCATTTTATTATTTCTGTGTCTGTGGGCAAAATTAGGCCGATATAAAATCTTAAAGGCAGTTCATTGTATTTCCATTAACATTTTTATGAAAGTCACCCTAATAAAACACAAAGTGTTTTGCAATAATTTGCCTTTTTAGTTATAACGACATGTTTTTGTTTGTTTATAATATCAAAGAAATATTAGTGCATCGCCTATAGTAATAAAATACGAGACTTGTTTACTTAAGGACCAAAGAGAGGTTAACATGACGTACGCAAAGCATTTGTTTAACAATAGAGTAATAGCATGAAATTTTGATACGTTTATTGTTTACAAACAATTTACATATTGTTTTGGTAGCGTTCTAACCTCAATAAAAATACCCACTTGATTATTACAATCTTTTGTCTAAAAGATAAATAAATAAAATAAAATAGTATATACGAGGGTGGTCTTATATAAAAAGTCCGTGACTTTTTATATAAGAAGTTGTTTTAATATCCAACATATTATCCTTTGAGGGTACGGTTGGCTGAAGTACTAAACACGAGACTATGAATCGGAGGGTCCAGTGCTCAGTCATGAATATTGTGTCTAATTCTTCTAATCACCATGAGTACATGCTTGTCTTAGTTATTGTCAGCCTGTTTTAGTGCTGAAAACATATAGGATTAGTCACATATTCTTCGTAGGCCCTACTGTAAAAAATTAGCCGGCGAAGTAAAAGTTTGAAATAGCTACAAGAAATTCTCTATCTTCTCGTCTTTCCTCTCAATACTATATACCCACCCTTCTAGTTCTGGCGCAATGCACTGCATACTATGTAGAGATCATCCCCTAACTGCTGGTCCGAGTTAAAAAAAATCTTTTAAGTCTTACGAAAGATATGATTCGTAGAGGTCATCAAAATAGGCCTTCATTTGTTAGGTGATTTTGTCGTTGAGGTCAAATCTCTTTCCGCCGACCCCCTTTTCATGTTTGGTAACATGAAATAGTCACTCAGAGCTAAATCTATGGGATAAGGATGAGGGAGCAATTCTTAATCCTAGGATATTTCCCAAGGATACACCCTTAATTGTGGACAAACTTAGCATCCATCTTGGAGAAAGCTCTTTCATACCCAAGTGATCATTCAGAATTGAAGTCGTTAATCCATGTAACATGCTTAGGGCTTCCACAGTCTCCCACCTCACTTTCAATCCCCGATCGTCTAAAAACATATCGTGAATTTTTGGAATTGCTTCGGTTGTAGAGACTTCAACTGGGCGACAAGAAGGTTCCGCATCTTCCCCTCAGTAAACCACTTCTTTACCATGGAAATGGATGGTGCAGAGTCTCATATTATTAATCAAGCAAATAATGCTTTATAAGCACACGAAATTCACTTGTATCTAGTTTCTTGCCAAAACGCGCGGCAGTCTGCTGTCAAGGGATACCAAACACAAACTAAATGACGTAGCTTGTTCAAATTTTAGTAATAATCAACTGACAATGTTGCGGAAATTTCAAAAATTTTTAGACTTATTTACCCACCCTCGTATTTTTGTTATCCTTTCCGTAGCCTTAACATCATGTTCTGTAATCAAACTGCCTCATATAAATTTAAGTACGTACTTGAAGTTGCTTTTACATTAAAATAATAAATACTTCCTTATGAGCACCAGTGTTTATTGCATGTTGTTGCTTTACATTCGGTTTATAAAGTTAAACTGCTTATGAACTGTAATTCACGGCAAAGCCTTTTGTATGAAGCAGCAATAATTAATAATGCAGCAATAATTATTATAATAAACTCTAATGGTCATTATTACAATTTCATGTTAGTTAAAACTAGGATTTTGTTTGAAGTTTAAAAAGTGCTCTATTGCTATAATTTTATTTAAACCTAAAGTGAACCATAAATTGAAGGCAGGTTCCTGTGATAAACTTTTTATTCATCCGCTAAAATTTTCTTTCTCATTAACATGAAATTATAGACTAACTGCCGTATTCATAAAAAATATGTTAGGTTTATTAAGCGCTTATTTGACGTATTTCTATGGGAAATTTGTCAAATAAACCTGTAATAAACCTAAAACATTTCTTATGAATACGGCGGTAAATTTCTCAGGAAAATTAATATCAGACCTGGGCCCAAATTACCGCATTCGATATCGATCGAAATTTCCATACAATTTAAATAAAAATTTCGTTCGATATCGAGTGCCGTAATTTGCCCCCAGTACTCAATACATTTGCGGAACGCCATCGAAGGCCTAAGAACTTAAATAACTCAATTTCGGAGGGTCCTGCAATGCAACACATTCGAAAGCTCACTTATATTCCACTTAATACTAGCCTGTGAATACACGGACGGGTCGAAGATTGGCAAATTCATCCGCCTGCCGGATCATAGCACGGTATTTCAGAGTGAGATCGTGGCTATTGCGGAAGGGATAAAATGGTTGAAGGAAATCGATAACAAGCTACCAGTTAGTATATTCACGTATAGTAGGAAAGTCATCGAGGCCCTGAGGAATCATGTGGTTCAATCTCGGTGTGTACTATAGTGCAAGGATGAGATTAACTCATACACGCACTGTGGAGGCATAGAGATAATATGGATTCCAGGACATCAGGGAATACCTGGAAATGTTGAGGCAGATAGGCTAGCAAAGATGGGAGCATTAATGGCGAACATAACACCAGATAGTCCGAGGCCATTTCAGGTTTTTAAGAACGAACTAAAGCGATGGGCTATAGCATTGCATACAAGAGATTGGCAGCACTCTAACGTAGGTAGGGTAACTAGAATTCTATGGGGGGACCCATATGGTAATGGGACAAAGGACATCCTAACGTTGAGTAGGCCAGCACTACGAAGATTTGTTTATTTAATAACAGGACATACAGAGTTAAGGACTCACCTGGCACGAATGGGAATCGTTGGCGAAATAACATGCAGGGCCTGCCAGGAAGAGGAGGAGACACTGGAACACTACTTGAGCTACTGTCCAGCTTTTAGCCAAGTCAGAAGACAAACATCTAATCAGGAGATTATACAGGAGATGGAATTTCTTAGAGGCTCTAATTGGAGAGACTTAAGCAAGTACATTGAAGAAACTAGGTTCTTAACGTAATCAAACTCAGAGGTTTCCATGGTATCGGTGGAGGCTCCCTACAGTAGAATAGGAACTCCTTATTATAGAGCGCACAACAGGCCTTTGAGGCCTAGGTGTAATCCTGGATGGATTGGGATAGCTCATGCCCCTCTCTTCAACCTAACCCAACCTAACACTAGCCTGTAACTATTTATGAATTTAAAAACATAAAAAACATATTTACTTTGATAATGCCATCATATGTATTTTAATTTGAAAATGCGTACGAATGAGGCATTCGTCACACAAGGTTTGCTGCCTGCCTTTTTATAAGCTAAAAATTTGTTTTATAAACTTTTGCTACATATTTTTAAATGCTGCAACTAAATTATTCATAAATAAAAAAAAAAAAAATTATATAGTAGAGCTTTTCGCAATAAATGTCATTATTGATTTCAATTAACCATATAAAATTAAGTAATTGCTCAATTAAGTCTTAATTGTGGGTGTTGTTGGCTGAAGTAGTAGAACACGAGACTATGAAGCGGAGGGTCGTGAGTTCGAGCCCGCGCTGAGTCATGAAATATTGTGTTGAATTCTTCTGATCAGCATAAGTGCGTGGTTGTGTTAATTGTTGCCAGCCTGTTTCAATGATGAAGGCATAGTCACTGCTCACTGAACATAATTGGCAGCGACTGACACTGTCATGTACTAAAAGCAGAGTAACAGCACAAACCTTCGCCGGCCCTGTAGCAAAAATTAGCTGGCGATGTTAAAGGTTCAAATAACTACAAAAAAACTGTCTATCTTCTCATCTTTCCTAATCTGTTTCCTCAATACTATTCCCTCGTTTTCAGTTCTGGCGCAATGCATTGCATGTATAGGGGTCATCCCCTGAGCACTGGTCCTACTCCTAAAAAAAAAAAAAAATTTACTGACTATGGAGTAAAACTACAAAACCCAGGACTGCTAAGAGTGTGCTGTTGGCTGAAGTAGTTAACAGGAGACTATAAAGCGGCGTGTCCTGAGTTCAACCCCGCGCCCAGTGATGGATATTGTGTCGAATTCTCCTGATCATCATTAGCGCATGGTTGTGTGAGTTGCTGTCAGCCTGTTTCAGTGCTGAAGGCATAGCACTGGCAGGGGTTGTCGTTATCATATACTAAAGAGCAGGGGAACAGCTCCCTCCTGTAGCAAAAATTATCCGGAGAATTTAAAAAGGTTCAAAAAGCTACAGAAAAAAAATTCTCTATCTTCACATCTTTCTTTATCTGTTCACTCAATGCTATCCCCTCCTTTCTAGCTGCAGCGCAATGCACTGCATATGTAGAGGTCATCCTCTGAGTGCTGGTCGGGATAAAAAAAGAGTATTGAGTGAGCAAAACACAACTCACTGAACAAAGTTTGTGGAGACTTAGCACTTAAATGTTTAAGTTAATTTATTGACATTAAATTTAACATTAATTAGAAAATAAATAAAACTTAATAAATTTGGCCTAAGAATAGCGTAAATGAGAACTAAACTTTTATTATTGTGAATAAATATACTAATTTTAAGAAAACTAAAAAACACGCGTTCGTGCTATGCTGCGTTCCTGACAAGCTCTATCTCTATTACTCTTATACAAAGGATGCGGAAGGAAATTGATGAATCCTGGCAAATTTAATCAGGATAATCAGATATTTTAATCAAATAAATACATTGTCATCGGTCTTTGGTAGATGTGCAAAGTTTAAAGAAAATCTGATCGCTCTAAGTAGGCCAAAATCGAGCCCAAAGGTGTCGGTTACAAACAAACATACAAGAAAGCAAACATACAGGGGAAACTAACAATTTTTTTTTTCCTGATTTGAATTTGAGGTCGTTATGAATATAAACAACTTTTGCTTTTAGTTGTCATACGATAATTGAATTGACCAAATTTTTTATATGTGAACAGGAAAATAATTATGTCAATAAAGTGAATATTGACTCAGTTAAAAATGCATGACTGAACACCATATTAATTAAATCCATTGAGTTGGAATTTTTTATTAGACTGATTTCGGAAATTTTATTAAAACAATTAAATAATAAAATAATTAATAAAATTTATTTGAGATGTTGTGTGAATAAATATTGAAATTAATTTAAGTTTTCTGATAATTTGCAATGAGAAATTCTTTTTTTTTAGTGTTAATACGACTATTAAAAATTATATTAAAAATTTAAAAACATTTAGCTTTGTTAAGTTGTCTAAATTTAATATTTTAGAATTGCTTTAATATTTAATAATATATGACATCACTGTTCTGAATGTTTGCTTAAAATTTCCGGATTATAGTCGTGAGTTGAAACAAAATACAAATAAAAATACACAATAATTTTAAGACAATTTGCATACGAATTATTAGCACATTTGAAAATGATTTAAGATGAAAATTGTCTCAAGGACATGATAGATATTTTTATTTGCAAAGATAAATAGGGTAACAACAACTTAAAAACAGCACTCAACAATTTTTGCTTAAAACTGTGTACTTGCATATCCTTTTTTTTTGTAAAGAAAAATTACTTAAATTAATAACAAATTACCGAATTTTCGTTGGAACTGATGGCAGGAGTGGCTCGCACAGTGAAGGCAATTGTGAGTGCAAATGCACCCAACACTACAAACGTTGTCTTCATGCTGTTTATTTATTTGTTTGGCTATTTATACTAAACTTAAACTTAGTTTTTGGCAATTTAATTAATTAATATTATTTCAACTATTGTTATGGTTGGCTAAATGCAGTATTTTTGTTTTGATATCTTTTGGCTTGGATAAAGTTTAATGTAAAAGGACATTTAGTTTTCGTTTTTGTTTTTGTTTTTTTTTCAATTTATTGCACTTTGTTTCTGGAGTTTGTGAAATATTTGCAATGTTTGTAACACATTTAAAACTTGTCAAGTTTTATTTATTATCCTGGTTTTAGTAGAACACTAACATTATTTTAAGACACTAACTGGCACACACGCACATACTATATAGATTTTAAACACTAGTTAGAATAAAGTTGAAATCCTTTTTACAGGATTTTTTGTGTTTAGTTTAATTTTTGGCAGCGATTAAAGTATTGGTAGGTTGATTGTCTTCCTTGGATGCTTAAACTACAACTTCTAACATCTACGGCCACTACTGCTTCTGCTACTTCGACGACAACAACTCAGTGAATTTTATGCGTGGAAAATATGATGACATCGTCGTGATATATGAAAACCTAATGCGAATTTTCAAGAGTATGATTAAGATTTTATATGAACCCCAACTGTGGCAGCAGCCTCTAGTGCAAATATGAAACTATAACTTTTCGTTTTAATGCTGTGGCTGCAACAGTTGCTGCTCCTCTCTGAAAGATACAAGGAATTTTTATTAAAACCGCTTTAAGCCTGCATTGTCTAGCTTGTGATACATGTCGTTTTTAGGAATTTCTTTTTCTGACAACTTTTTTTTCTTTCTTTTTACACATACATACATATTTATAGAGTTTTTGGCTTTAAAAAACTAACCCGTTTTCTGATGTTACTACAATCTATTTGCAACAAGACTTTACAAGATACATAAAGAAAAAATGAAAGAAAACATTTCATTCATTGTGTTATAGAGTTTTCCCAAAACAAAGTGCAAATACTGTCGTACATTCACTGAGTTACAATTAATACATGTGGGGTATTCCATATGCGTGTATGACTATGTTTTATATTGTGACCTATTACTAAAATATTTTCGGTCTTCTTGGGTAATTAATTATCAACCGATTTACTGTTCGATTAATTCAAAATGGGCTATTAATCGACTATTAATAAAATTTGGTATATTTTCTAGAACTTTAAAACATTTTGTATGCATTTCATTTTTTGTTTCATTTAATTTACAAGAGATAAACTTCATGTCATTAGAATAAGGCCAGGGGCCGAATTACCGCATTCGTGATCGAGTAAAATTGTTCGTAAATTTCCATTTTGGGATTATCGCATTCGTTATCGAACAAGTGCTTTCGAAATTTCTGATTATAGCATTCGATACCGAGTACATAATCGAGTACTGGCTGTTTAAAATCCACTCGTTAGCTCTGGGTCAATAGAAATTAATATTTTTTAAGTTGTGTGTGCAAAAAAGACAAAAATGAAAGTTTATAAATGCACATTTTACATAATAAAACTATTTAATACCGCTATATTCGTTTTTTAGGACAAATAAATATAAACAAAATAAATGGCAGACAAAAAGATGTTTTGGCTCAGTATATGTTCGAGCACCAAGTAATCATTTCCAACAGTATGTTGGAATCCTCCACATGCTAAAAGAGATATGGCTGCCAATTGCAGCTTTGGTGGAAGTGCAGCAGACATATGTCCTTCGAAACACAGCTCGGAAAGAAGAAAATTAAATGCCTCTTTTGAAATCCAGAAACGTTTAATAAATCTAAAACATATAAAGAAATAAAAAATTACACATTTGGCGGCAATGACATTGGATCACTTTTGTCTCGCATTCCTCTTCTAATACGTACTGTATTTTAATCGTCTTCAGAATTAGAAGACGATAAACACAAGAAGAGGAATGTAGCCAATTTTTTAACAATTACATTTGTTTTTGCACAATATGTATTTTATTCCACAAAAATTAATTTAAAAAATCACCAAAATTTTTTTATTAGCTTGAATTGCAATAAACATATGACAGCTTCGTTTTAATTCCATTCCAATGTAAAAAACGATCTGGTACAATTTATAAAAACTTCGATACGTTAGCTTTCGAGTGCAGTAATCCATCCATTCGATACGTTTCGAAATTTTATTCGATACGAAAGCCTACTCGATCACGAATGCGGTAGTTCGGCCCCAGGTGTTTTTGGTACGGACTTACTGATTTTCTCCTGATAAATTTTGCCTAGTTAAGTCTTCTTCCGTTATAGTTTTAAAAGTATACCATTTTGAAATTGGAAACATTTGATGCAGATATAAAAACAAACCAAAAAATATTTTACTGATTAGCACCTTTTGCTTATGGCTTCATTAGAATAAAACAAAAAAAAATATATAAACAAATTTTGCTATTTCCACATCTTATGCATAAAATTTCCATAAAAACCTGTTTATATCCTTTCTAGGATATAAACAAAAACATACCAGTTGGTTATAGAACAACAAAAAAAAAATATTGGTTTTTGCTAAAACATTGTTAAGGGCTGTTATTTTCTTTTGTGGCCTTATTTTAATGAAGGGATAAGCAAGAGATTCTATCTAATCAGTAAAATAGTTTACTTTTATAACTGAATCAAATGTTTTAAATTTCAAAATGGTATACTTTTAAAAATATTACACAAGAAGATTTAACAAGTCAAAATTTAAAAGGAAAAAACCAGTGAATCTATACCAAAGACACCTGGCCTTATTCTAATGACAAGCAGCGTACGAGGGTGGGCGTATAAGTCCATGAGATTTTGAGAGCAGCACAGGTTTTTATATAAAAAGTTATTATATTTTTCAACATAATCTCCTTTGAGTTTCTGCAATTATTTTTTTTGCTCTGAAATATATGATTTGTCCAGGTCATCAAAATATGCATTTCTTTGTGAGATGATTTCTTCGTTGGAATCAATTCGCTTTCCGCCGAGCCATTTCTTCAAGTTTGGAAACAAGAAATAGTCACTCGGTGCTAAATCTGGGGAATAGGGTAAATGAGGGAACCATTTGGAGCCCAAGTCATGGATTTTTGACATGGAAAAACTGCTCATGTGCGCACCGTGGCATAGTGCGCAATTGCGACACCTATCTTGCGGAAAGATTTCTCATACCAAAGTGATCATTCAGAATTGAAACCACCGGCGCATGTAGGATGTCTATGGCTTCCACAATCTCTCACATTCAATCTCCTATCGGCTAAAACCATATCATGCATTTTTTCAGTTGTTTCGGATGTAGAAACCTCAACTGTTCGTCCAGAACGTTCGACATCTGTCGTGCTCCAGCAAACAACGTCTTTACCTTGAAAGTGGATGGTTCAGAGTCCCCATAATATTTATCAAGTTTAGACTTGCTTTGAGTAACGATTTTTTCAGCAAAATGCTTAATAAACGAAATTCACTTTTTCTCATTTTCTTCTCAAAATGGGTCGTAGTCTGCTATCAACGGCTGCGTATCACAAACTAAATAACGCATCTTGTTCAAATTCTGTTGACAGAAACAGTGCCTTTATTTCAATTAAGAGGTTGAAAATTCAAAAAGCCACGGACTTTTTGATCACTTCTCGTATGTGTTGGGCAAACCTTAAAACTTAGAAAAGGTAGTGTATGTATTTTAATTGGCCACAAAACAACTTAGAAAAGATTTATGTATTTTAATTGAGGTTTAAGGAATTATTATTTTTTATCTAAAGTTTATGAAAAGTCAAGATACTTACACGTTTTGCTTACAATTTGTCATATTAAACATATCAGTTGTTTATTAAAATCTCTTATGCGGAAGAAAACAATATCCAAGGAAAGACAAAGATTTTTTAATTTTATTAAAAATAATAAGATTGTGTTAATATTTATGCTACAAGCAAAAAGAAAACATATTTAAATTAATTTATTTGTCATTTTATTGTTTCTTTGTTGTTGCGTTTAGCCTAAATTAATCAGTTCACTTTAGCATACTCTTCTGAATGGAACACGTCAAAATTTTAGCGATTGCAATTCACAAAGAGTTCAAGAGACAATCACAAATTTTATGCCCGTATCTTTCGACTATATAATTATTTAATAGTTTTATTCTTAAATATTTTTATATTCCCCAAAAAAGAATAGGAGAATATATTAATTTTTGTCATTCGGTATGTAGCGCAGCGAAATTTCCGTCTAAGACTACATAAAGTATATATGTTCTTGATCGGTGAGGGAATCTAAGACGACCTAGACGATCTATATCCGTCGTCCGTCTGTGGATGTCACGATTCAATCCCAATGAACAGAGCCAGACCATTAAAATTTAGTACAAGTATGCTTTGAAAAATAGCACAGTCAAGTTCGTAAATGGGCTGAATCGGGCCAGAGGGAAACAGGTTCTCCTAAGAAGGACAACATCCAAAGTTTTTTTGTGATTTATTTTTATGTCCAAGAAGTTTCAATGCGTTAAACTTGGAACCAGAAAATCAGAAAAATCTATATTTTTACCCCGCCCCTTTAGTGGGCGTTAACGTAAGATATTATATGCAAAAATAATGTAAAAATTTTACGAAATGTATTATTTAAGCCTAAATTCTTAAAAATTAAATTTTTTAGCTCTACCCCTCCACCCACAATTGCCCACCAAATTATCAAATAAAAAAATTGTTTTTTTCTACACTTAATTACCTTAAAAGTTACTTCTAAATTTTTATGACAAAGGCGAGATATCTCCTTCACTTTCCTTCCCGGAGTGACCCTGTATAAAGTTTTAAAATTGGGCACAGAAAATGATATAAAAAATTAATACGTAAGTTTTTATGCTGACGGAAAGGTGTCTCAATCATACTCCTCACAGCACTTTCGTAAGCGACCGTATTAAAATAAATTTTTTTCTTGTTTACTTTTTTATCTTGGACCAACAATCAGGGGATGACCCCTACATATGCGGTGCATTGCGCCGGAACTAGAAAGGGGGGATGGTATTGAGGGAAAGAAGAGAAGATAGGCAATGTTTTTGTAGCTATTTCAACCTTTTTACTTCGCCGGCTAATTTTTCGCTACAAGGTCGGCGAAGGAGGGTGCTGTTACTCTGCTTTTAGTACATGACAGTGTCAGTCGCTGCCAATTATGTTCAGTGACCAGTGACTATGCCTTCATCATTGAAACAGGGTGGCAACAACTGACACAACCATGCACTAATGCTGATCGGAAGAATTCATCAGAATATTTCATGACTCAGCTCGGGGTTGAACTCAGGACCCTCCGCTTCATAGTCACGTCTTCTACTACTTTAGCCAACAGCAGCCACTTAAGCTAAATACGATAGATTTTATTAAAAATTAAAATCGAGTTTTTTTAATAAATATTTGGAGGGTATTTAAGATTCGACCTGGTCGAATATAACCTTCTTACTAGTTATTTCTATTAATTGCTTTAATTCAAGATGATGATTAATTCATATGAATTTCAAAATAATGAATAATTCATAATTTTTATTTACTAAAACTAATTAATTTATGAAACTAATATAAAATCAAATGATTATTGCAAAAAAAAAAAAATTAAGACCCAAAATTAACAATAACTTTGCATTAGGGAATACCTCGGCTTCTAGTTTATTTGTATCTAGTGTATACATCAAACATTTCTGCAGAATGCAATGCGCTTACTGCCATATTCGTGGCCAAACTCACACAGATCTTTAGCACTCTGACTTGTTTTTCAAGTTCAAGGAGCTTTGTGGCTTTTCTAAACCATCTTACTCGTATTTTATTTACTTGCCACACACGCCACATTTTTTGTTCTCTTCATTTTCCATTCATTTATCATCTTACGAAAAACTAACTGTGCATGCGATACTCAAGTCTCGTACTTTGTTTAGTTTTTCTTATTTTAATGTGAATATTGATTACAATCATAAATACTAAAAGTAATTTATTTTAATTTTTGAAGAATTTAATTATTGTTGTAATTAATGTTAATAATATATTTGAAAGTATGCACTTATGAAAAAGTGACAAGAGCTACTTTCAACTGATGCTGGGAATATATGTGAAAACCACTGTGATCGTAAGTAAATCCATTCATACATATGTATGTATGTGTGTGTGTGTATTAATTACTTACACTTGCATGAGAGTAAGCGTAGGTGTGCATACATACATGCTCATACATAAGCGTATGTCTGCAAATATCTAAAATGTTATTGGCAACTAATTTTACCAGCCTTGAAAAGTTTAAGTAGCTCACTTTTAGCGCCTACAACTTTTAAAATGAAACTATTGGGTAGATAGTAGGGTATTAAATTCGTTAATCTTTAACTGTTCGGTTAATTTAACAATAGCTATTTTCGATCGATTAGCCGATTAAATACAAATAATCGTTTTTTACACATGAATGACACAGACTCAAGCTCAAATATGCAATCCGCAAATTCGAAGAACAGTTGTATGTCTTTCTAGTAATAGTTTCTATTTTGAGGTAGTTAAAACTTGAGCTACGAAGCATTAAATCTCGGGATCGACATCCTACTCATTCATGAATATCATACGAAACATTCTGATCTGTATTAGTGGATGGATATATCCGTCTGTATCCATCTGATAAAAGTATATCACTGGTCGCTAAACATTTCCGAAGTAGTTAACACGAGACTATGAGGGTCCTGAGTTCGATTCCTCTCCTCTCGTAAAACCGGCACAACGCATTGTACCAAACTCGAGTAAAAAAAAATTAGCACAGAATCAATATATTTTGAAAAATTACACTGCTCAAAATTGTATTTATTTTAGCCGAATATAATTTTTCTCTATCTCTCATCGTTTTGGAATTATTCAGAAATTAATGGAGAAAATAAATTTTTTTCGTGCGAAATTCGTAATTTTATTTTAGTTTAAAAATGGAATTGAAAAAAAAAACATAAAGCAAATATTCAACATTTTGCACATTTTTCTGAGAACTACATATCTTATAAATAAAATAAGCTATAAACCATAAAAATCGGTTGAAAAATTTGGATTTTATTGTCAACTTCCAAAAAATGTGGATTTTATTGTCAAAATAAATACAATTTTGTTACACATCTTCTGGTGTTTTACTTTTGAAAATCGGATGACTCGTTCTCGAGTATGTCTCCGTACCTTACTAATTTAAAAAAATTTGCTACGCCTATAAAAAAAATTCCGCCCTGATGGAAAAAAACCGAAAACGAATTCGAGTTTAGCGCATCAAAATCCATATAGTCCACATAGTTCTTTTTAAAGGAGAGACAAAAAATTATTTTTTGCTGAGCAGTGTATCAGTGTTGAACATTATATTTAATAAAATACAAAAAGAATTTTACTTTTTTTTACCGATCGGGTGGATGTTTCTGTGACATCGGTCGAAACCTTCGCAAATACTTCCGCCTGCCGGATAATAGCACATTATTTCAGGGTGAGATCATGGCTGTTGCGGAAGGGATAAGATGGTTGAAGGGAATCGATAACAGACTACCAGTTCGTATATTCACGGATAGTAGGAAGGTCATCGAAGCCCTGAGGAATCATCATATGGTTCAATCTCGATGTGTACTACAATGCAAGGATGAGATTAACTCATACACGCAATGTGGGGGCATGGAAATAATATGGATTTCAAGACTTCAGGGGATACCTGGAAATGTTGAGGCAGATAGGCTAGCAAAGACGGGAGCATTAATGGTGAACATCACGCTAGGCAGTCCGAAGCCATTTCAGGTTTTTAAGAACGAACTAAGACGGTGGGCTATAGAATTACATACAAGAGATTGGCAGAACTATACCGTAGGTAGGGTGACTAGAATTCTATGGGGGGACCCAGATGGTAATAGGACAAAGGAGATCCTAACGTTGAGTAGGCCAGCACTACGAAGATTGGTTTATTTAATAACAGGACATACGGAGTTAAGGAATCACCTGGCACGGATGGGCATCGTTTGCGATATAACATGCGGGGCCTGCCAGGAAGAGGACGAGACACTGCAGCACTACTTGTGCTACTATCCAGCTTTTAGCCAAGTCAGAAGGCAAACATTTAATCAGGAGATTATAAGGGAGATGGAATTTCTTAGGGGTTCTAATTGGAGGAAATTAGATCGAATCGTAATCGAATTTAAAGGTTTCCATGGTATCGGTAGAGGCACCCTACAGTAGAATGGGGACTCCTTATTAAAGAGCGCACAACAGGCCCATGAGGCCTAGGTGTAATCCTGACCGGATTAGGATAGCTTATGCCCCTCTCTTTAACCTAACGTAACCTAACCTACTTTTAAAATAATTTCCGCGAGAGTAACGTGGCTTCTCAGAACACTTTTAAAGCATTTTGGAGAGTGTAGCATGGAGTACTTCTATCAAAACTTATTGCTATTGGTGTTGGTGATGACTTCCTTCGCTTCATATCGAGCTTCCTCAGGAAGCGCGTTGTTATAGACTCGGCAACGAGCTTAAGATCGACTCTGTAGTACTTCTTTGGAACAGTGGCTCTAAATCTATTTTGAAGGTACTCGACCAGGCACAGGAGAGGTAGAAGAAACTCATTGTGGACGGTAGGATAGTCAACTCTATTGACTCACTTTAACAACGTTACAATGTAGGGCGTGTTTCATTGTTTTGTAGGTACTATAATGTGTTGTGTTCGAATGAAATCAGTTATATTTTCCCCGGAAATCCTACTTTTCTCCGCTTAATGCGTTCTGCATTAAGATCGCACTCATTTGTAGTGGATTTACCACTGATCCGTACTAAAGATTACACGTAGAGTTCGTACGTGGAATAAACTTACTGCAGAGGTCTTTCCTGTCGTATATAGCATGGAAAAATTCGAATCGATTGTATAGAGGCACTACTCCCCTTATCCTCGTTCCCATAACCAAGTTTCGTAGTACCAGCACAATGCACGTATGAGGGGGGGTCATTCCCTGAGTGCCGGTGCTGAAAAAAATTTAAATCATGCTTGTCAACTTAAACAAATCTATTTTTAATTAAATATTTATGCCTTTTTTGGCTATACAAAAATATAATGGCTTCTGCTAATTAAGTGCAGTGTGGAAGGCCTCCCATTTTGTAGAATTTTCTCTAAGTGTAAATATTGTTTAAACTAATGCAGGTGTTGTGGTATGTGGCACGTAGTTCACACGTTTATTCCCATATAAGAGGTCATCAAATAAAATGTTTTTTTTTTCTTAAAATTCTTTTTTGAATTTCTTTCTTCCTAACAAAATTAAACAATTACATATTTGAAAAATTATCTTTCAATGAAGCAGAATTGGAGAATCATTTTGCTAATAACAATTGTTTTACTTATGGAAAATTTGAGTTGTTTTTTAAATTTATTTAAAAAAAAATACAATTTAATTTACTGAATAAATTCTCTGAATTAACATAAATTATACTGATTTGTACACTGTAATTGGCAAATATTTGATGTAAATTTTTCTCTCTTGTTAATTTTAAGGATCTAAGTGAAACTATTCACAATTCACTGTCAGTTAGTCATTGTGGTGTGCTTCGTTAGGAAAGAAAATAAAAGCGAATACAGCCCACACTCGTCAACTTCATATTCAGCCACTTGTCAATGGTGTAGGTAAATAAAACTAAAATACGACCAGTGAACTGTTAAGATGCTTAATCTGGACTGGATGGACCACATTTTCGAAAAGAAAGCGACCGGCTGGCAAAAAAAAGAATCGCATACAAATACATTGGCCATGAAAAAAGAAAAACATTTCAAATGCAATTTTATTAAAAATAAGTTGTGTATATAAAACAAAACAAAAAAATCACGAATAAACTTCAATAGTTTTAAATAACGGCGCCAAAAACAAAAAAGTTAAATAAGTTAAAACAAACTCGTAACAATGAAATTAATGGCTGATAAATATGTAAAATAAAATTTGGCTATAATAGACTACAAAACTACTTTAAGTGCTGTTTTTTTTACCAAATTAAAATTTTAGTTACTAGAGAAATTTTTTATAAACTTTCAACTACTATATAATTCCAAATTTTTAAACTCCTTGCAGCCATTATTACAGTTTCATATTAAATAAATTTCATGTTAAATAAATTTACACAGCAGAGCAGAATAGCTGTTTTCGAAAGCCGCTACACTTTCATCATCAGTAGTCATGTGTATATGATAATTGTTTTTATTTTATTAGGAAATTGCATACGCGAACTGTATCAAACTGATGGTAACATGTTTTTAATAATAAGTGGTGACAAACAAAACACACAAGAGTACTAATGATGAACGTGTAGGGGCTTTCGGAAACAGCTGTTCTGTTCTGCTGTGTAAGTGGAATAATTAAAAACCTGATGTTGATTTTCCTTTTTGCCTTGGAATGTTTATGATGTCCTTCTGAATCCAAACAAAAACTTCAAGCAATTAGCCTACAAATATTAATTGAATTTAATATTGCAATATGTATGATCCATAAACAAATACTTACATAAAAAATTTTTAATTGCTTTGCCATTAATAAACAACACAAAATTAATCACCATATCGTTTTAAAAATATTTTTATTTTGAATTATGAATGCGTGATTTATACAAACTATTAAATATATGTGGCTGAAATTAATTTGTCAGGCTAAAGTTTGAAACCGCGAATTCTAAGAATTCATTCTGAGTGGAATATTTAGCATGCAAAATTTATTTATGTTCTTTATTATTATTTAGTTGTGGTAAAATATATACAACCCTATATCTCAAAAAAAAAAAATTTGAATTCATATCGTAGATTTAATTGTCATAGTAATTTTATCTTGCAAATAAATGCTTGTTGGCTGAAATAGTTCTAACACGTAGACTACGGTTTCAACTAGGCAATCAGTCCTGAATATGATATCTAATTTTTCTTATCATCTTTAGTCCATAGTTGTTTCAATGACGAAGGCACTGGTTGCTAAACCGATAGCGATGGGCACTGTCATGTACTAAAACAACACTAGCAAAGACGCCCTTCCTCATTAGTGGCGTAGTGGCTACATTAAATTCTCTATATACTCATATTTTTTTCATGTCTCCTCTCAACAACATCTATTTCATAGTTCCGGTACAATGCATTTCATCAGCATTGTTCATAACCTGTTTGAAAAAAATGTACTGTTTTATGTAAATTTTCTGTGAATTTTAGCAGATTAAATTTAATTAAAATAACATATTTCAATGATGAGTTTTCTAAAATAAAATGTATTATTTATTTATAGTAAAATTCATCAAGGCCATCACTTTATAATGTAAATATAACTTAAATACTCATAAGTCCTTTGAATGGGATTAGAAAAGCTTTAATATACTTATTTCGCAAATGTTTTCGAATATTATTGTTTGTGCTAAAAGTTTTCAATGGTATAACCGTTTATAGTTTTTGTTTATGATTTTTTTTGTTTAGCTAAGAAACTTTTCCAGTGAAATATGTAAAACAAAACAAATATATTATAAATTAAAGTTGGCAGTTAATTTTTGTCTCACTAAACTGTTTTACAATGGAAATTTGTTTGTGAAAACTAACTATCCTGCAGATAATAGAAGTAGTCATAAACCATAAGGGAAAAGTTCGGTTTTTACACAGTTTCAATGGGTGAAGTTACTCTCTTTGAATAGTCTACAAAGAGGATGAAGTGATAAGGTAAACATTGGGTGCTGTTGGCTGAAGTAGTAGAACACGAGACTACGAAGCTGAGGATCCTGAGTTCGAGCCCGCGCTGAGTCATGAAATATTGTGTTGAATTCTTCTGATCAGCATTAGTGCGTGGTTGTGTTAGTTGTTGCCAGCCTGTTTCAATGGTAAACGCTTAGTCACTGGTCACTGAACATAATTGGCAGCGACTGACACTATCATGTACTAAAAGCAGAGTAACAGCACCCGCGTTCGTCGGCCCTGTAGCAAAAATTAGCCGGCGAAATAAAAAAGGTTGAAATAGCTAAAAAAAAAAACAGTCTATCGTCTCATCTTTCCTAATCTGTCCCCTCATTACTATCCCCTCGTTTTCAGTTCCGGCGCAATGCATGGCATATGTAGGGGTCATCCCCTGAGTGCTGGTCCTACTCCTAAAAAAAAAAAAAAAAAAAAAAAGTTAGTGCTCTTCTGTAGGTTTTATAATGAAGAATATTTATTTGAAAATAAGATATTTCAGTTGTTTTGAAGCAAAAGTTATTCGCAATATGCCCTCTAAAGTATTGGCCACGAGAGATGCTCTCAAAACATTTATATATTTATGCATAGAAAGGGCCAATAGTATTTTAGGTAAAATCACGGCCAAATCGTTTGCTTTGTTGATTGAGCAAATTTGAGGTTGGAAAATAAATTCGCTTAAAAACACACCTTTTTGACGAATTTCCTTCCTGCCAGGATAATTTCTTTCGTCAGCTTTTGCCCGTCGTACCAACAATGGCATTTCAGTGGTTTCGTTTTCATACGTTTCTGCAAGCTTCAGCTCTTTTAATTCGTAGCAGAGCATTTTGCAAAAAATTTCTCTTTTGCTTTCTCTGCTGACGACCGCTTTTCGATTAAACTTGCAACTATGTCCAGTGATTTGTTTGCTGATTCACACAATGCGCCAACTTCATGTATTCGAGGCTGCCTAACCTAAGATCGTTTTATTGAAAGCCATGCAGAGTAGAAATATGGGAATTAATAAAGGAATATGATGGCGGGCAAATGTCCAGCGCAAGTAAATCGGCAGACGCCCGCTGTCTTTACAAAATTTTGAACCAAATTTTGCAACGAAGCTTTGCTTTACTCGTCATTGTAGCGCAAAATTGTTTCTTTCTTTTCAATGCCCCCAGAGAAAATGATCCAGGGACGTTAAGTCACAAGAACGAGGCGGCCAATTGATATTGCCGAATCGAGAAATTATGGAACCGGAAAATTTATGATGCAATATTTGAATTGTTTGGCCGGGTGTGTGGCTTGTGGTGTCGTCTTGCTGAAGCCAAAAATCACTGATGTCAACATTAGCCAATTGTGGTTTGGTAACGCAAAGAATTCACGGTGACCGTGTTTCTTTGCCCTTTATCGAAAAAATACGGGCCGGTAATACTGACTACAAACCGCACCATACGGTCACTTTCTTTGGATGTAATGGTTTTACGAGGACTGTTGGTGGTTTTTGTGAGCCCCATAAGCGATAGTTTCGTTTGTTTCCATAACCGACTAATTGAAAATGGGCCTTGGAGCTACCAATAATAAAAAATTGGAAAAACGTTGACATGTACTTAAGTATAAAATTCAAACCAAAAGAGTTTGACTTAGGTATGATGGAACAAAAACTTCAGAAAAATGGGGCATGAAGAAAAATAATCAAACGGTAATACGGGTATTATAACAATAACATGTTAACATCAGGTTGATACAGTTCTCGGATTCTTTTTCACAATAAAATTCGTGTAAATTGGAACTGTTATCAAATTCAACTAAGCCACCTAATGAGTGTGACAAACACAATACACATGAACACTGATGATGAAAGGGTTGCGTCTTTCGAAAACAGCTGTTCTGCCCTGCTGTCTAAGTTGAATAACAAAAACTGATGTTGACTTGCCTTTGTGCCTTGGAATATTTATCATGTCTTTCTGAGATTTAAATTAAAATTTCGAACAATTAGCCTATAGAATCTTAATTCAATTTAATATAGCAATATAAAATGTTCGTGAAAATTCTTACTACATAAAAATGATTTTGTTGAAAAATGCGTTGGTTTCGGTCAGTTTTTCAAACAGCCAATTCTGAAACGTTCAATGGAAACAATGTTCGGCCGTCGTTATTGAACGAGTTGAACTTCATAAGCGTGAGGATGAGGTTCTTTACGCAAAATGTTGCACAAAGTGCCTGTGGCGATTGTCGGCAAGTTAATGTTCCAGGCTCATTTTCAGGACTTTGCTATACAGCGGCTGTGTTTGCATCACGGTCACTACGAGCGTATGGTTTTGGTCTACTGTTAACAACAGCACCGTGAACCTCAAATTTGGCGAATAAATTACTCACAGAGGTTTCAGAAGTGATACATTAAAATTTTCACCATTTTGATAGTAAATTTTCACAATTAAAATTCTTTGTTCAAGAGTACAACGTTCCATGGCTAAAATTTTCCAAGTTTTTACTAAATAAATGTTAAAGGATGGCACCTCAATTCTTGATATTTCATCATTTGACAGACAATTTACTTCTTAACCTCAAATATGCCGATTGGCGTGCTGTTGGCTGAAGTTGTAGAACACGAGACTATGAAGCGGAAGGTCCAGAATTCGAGCCCGCACTGAGTCATGAAATATTGTGTTGAATTCTTCTGATCAGCATTAGTGCGTGGTTGTGTTTCAATGATGAGGGCATAGCACTGGTCACTGAACATAATTGGCAGCGACTGACACTATCATGTACTAAAAGCAGAGAAACAACACCCTCCTTCGTCGGACTTGTAGCAAAAATTAGCCGGCGAAGTAAAAGGTTGAAATAGCTACAAAAAATTCTCTATCTTCTCATCTTTCTTCATCTGCCCCCTTAAAAGCAGAGTAACAGCACCCACCTTCGTCGGCCCTGTAGCAAAAATTAGGCGGCGAAGTAAAAAAGGTTGAAATAGCTAAAAAAAAACTGTCTATCTTCTCATCTTTCCTCATCTGTCCCCTTAATACTATCCCCTCGTTTTCAGTACCGGCGCAATGCATTGCATATGTAGGGGTCATCCCCTGAGTGCTGGTATTACTCTTAAAAAAAAAAATACTATCCCCTCCTTTCTAGTTCCAAGATAAAAAAATATCAAATTATAGTTTTAAGATTTTGTGCTAAGTCTTTTGAAACTGTATGCTTGTTCTTAGTTGAGCTGCGTATTTTTTTTAACACGGACCAGCACTCAGGGGGACCCCTATATATGCAGTGCATTGCAAGGGAACTAGAAACGAGGGCATAGTATTGAAAGGAAAGATGCAATTTTTTTGCAGCTATTTCAACCCTTTACTTCACCGGCTACAGGGCGGACGAAGAAGGATGCTGTTCCTCTGCACTTTAGTACATGATAGTGTCATTCGCTGGCGGTTATACTCAGTGATCAGTGCTATACCTTCATCATAGAAGCAGGCCGACAACAACTAACACAACCACGCCCTAATGCAGATCAGAAAAATTCGACACAATATTCATGACTGAGTGCAGAGTCGAACACAGAACCTCAATCCCCTTCACAGACTCGTGTTGACTACTTCAGCCAACAGCACCCCCAATCTTCATGCATCGTGTTTTGAAATTTGGTTACTATATTAGATTTTATATTCAAACCAATTCTAAGTTCTACGTCTACCTACTGTAGAGTGTATATAATTTAATATCAAGTTTTTTTAATGTTGTTTTTAACATTTTCGTGGTTAAACAAACTGCACAAACTAACAATATTGTTGATGTTTTTCATCTGTTCATTCGACTGCACCATTTTTCACACATCACTTGCTTCAAGTGCCAGAAGTGTTGCACTGAAAGCAAACATTAAGAAAAAAAGCTTCAGCTAATGAGTGCAAGTGGTATTTGTGTAGTTTTAGTGTACCATGTTTTTCAAATAAATTTTGCACTCTTATTATAATTTTGCACTTGATATGATATTCGATAGGAGATGCGCAACAAAAAAATATCAACTTGCATGTTGGCATAAACTGATATACGATGCAAACATATTTTTTTCTTTTACTTTTGATTTCTTGCTTGGAATTCGGCTACAACAGAAGTTCTCCATAAAATCCTTTTACGCCTGCTTAGTATAGCAAATATATACCAGATATCTGACCTACTTAAAGTTACTTTTGTTTTCTGCTTTTTATTTATTTTTTCCTTTCGGTTTAATATATTTTATTATCCACTCGTACATGTGTTTTCATATCTCTTCATTTTCATCAATGCCAGTTTTTATTGCCTTTTTATTTGACAAAATTGTTTTATTTAATCAAATTAAATGATATTTTGCAATAACCACATCATAAAAGCTGTTCTGCATGGCAATAAAATGTTTATTTGTTTTTGTTATATTATATTTGAATTTTGAAAGGTATTGCATTTAAAAAATTTATTTATGCAAAAAATTACTAACACTGTTGTAACTGAATGGGGAGATAGAATGTGTGTAAGTATGTGTATGATAAGAGAAAGCGCCGTGAGATAATTGGGCGCCACATCTATGCATAATAAATGTTAACCATTCACAGTGTCGCGATTTGGCTTGTTTCATTGCAAAAACCATAACTTCTGAACCATATGAGATAAAAAAATAAATAATTTGGATTTTTGCAACCTCACTTGTACTACAGGCGCCACTGTGGCATGCTCAAAAAAGTGTCTTCTTATAAACGCACCAAAAATAATAAGTAAGAAAGTTATAATCGACACACATTTTTATAACATATCGCTCCTTCCATCCAACATAGTAATAAAAATTTTGAATGATTAACTGCGTGGCCCACTATATTGAAACGAAATTTCGTTTGAACAGTTTCCAATTAAAACAAATACAATTTTAACAAGTAAAAACATTATTTTCTATATTTTTATTCTTATTAAAATTTACATTTTTATGGTATTTGGCTTAAGTAAACAAGAAAAAAAATTATTTTAAATACTGTCGTTTCCAATGTATTGGGTGATGCATGACTGAGACACTTTTCCGTCAGCATAAAAACTTATGAATTAATATTTTATATCAACGTGGAGAAAAGGAAATGAGATAAGCTAAAAATGTTGCTGGGTCACAGTTCCTTTAGGACAATTTTCAAACCATATACAGGGTCGCTCCAAGAGAGGCCAAGTTTTCGGGGAAGTTAAGTGTAGAAAATAGGATTTTTTTGATAACGTCATTTTCGTGGCAAAGGGGGCTGGAGGGCTGGAGGTGTAGAGCAGGGGAAGATCAGCGAACATATTATCTTCGTCGTAAAAGCTTAAGGAATACAATTTGTTAAATATTTACACTATTTGTGCATATAAAATATAGTTTAAACGCCCACTAAAAGGGGTGGGGTCCACAAAAGGCCGTATGGGCATTGCTAGGTCGTCTTAGACTTCATCACTGATCAAGAAAATATTTACATACTTTATGGGGTCCAATTCTTCTTGGAGAGTATTAAAATTGTATATTGTCGGGGTCGCACTGGCAAGGACCGAAGGGGAGACTTTTCACCTTTGCCATAAAACACAAAAAACATATGGTTTGTGGGTGCTGTTGGCCGAAGTAGTAGAACACGAGACTATGAAGCGGAGGGTCCTGAGTTCGAGCCCGCGCTGAGTCATGAAATATTGTGTTGAATTCTTCTGATCAGCATTAGTGTGTGGTTGTGTTAGTTGTTTCCAGCCTTTTTCAATGATGAAGGCATAGTCACTGGTCACTGAACATAATTGGCAGCGACGGACACTATCATGTACTAAAAGCAGAGTAACAGCACGCACCTTCGTCGGCCCTGTAGCAAAAATTAGCCGGCGGAGTAAAAAAGGTTGAAATAGCTACAAAAAAAACTGTCTATCTTTTCATCTTTCCTAATCTGTCCCCTCAATACTGTCCTTTCGTTTTCAGTTCCGGAGCAATGCATTGCATATATAAGGGTCATCCCCTGAGTGCTGGTCCAAGATTAAAAAAAAAATTAAAGGGTAAAAAAATATTTGTTTTGATAGTCATTTAAGTGGAAAAGGGGGTGGGAGGACGGAGGTAGGGCAAAAGAGGATCAAGTTACGTCTAAGCTTCGTTATAAAAGCTTAGAAATGTTATTTTTGAGCGATGTCGGCTTAAGTAATACAATTTGTTAAATTTTTGCATTATTTTTGCATATAATAACGTCCACTAAAGGGGACGGGGTTCAAAAATAAATTTCTTTGATATCATTGCACGAAGTTTAACGTGTTGGACCTTCTTAGACATCAAAATATATCTGTATGTAGTAAGAATTTTAACGAACATTTTATATTGCTATATTAAATTGAATTAAGATTCTATAGGCTAATTGTTCGAAATTTTTTTAATTTAAATTTTAGAAAGACATGATAAATATTCCAAGGCACAAAGGCAAGTCAACATCAGTTTTTGTTATTCAACTTACACAGCAGAGCAGAACAGCTGTTTTAGAAAGACGCAACCCTTTCATCATCAGTGCTCATGTGTATTGTGTTTATCACCACTTATTAGGTGGCTTAGTTGAATGTGATAACAGTTCCTATTTACACAAATTTTATTGTGAAAAAGAATACGAGAACTGTATCAAGCTGATGTTAACATGTTATTGTTATAATACCCGTGTTACCGTTTAATTATTTTTCTTCATGTCCCATTTTTCTGAATATTTTGTTTCATCATTTCTGAGATTTAAATTTAAAAAAATTTCGAACAATTAGCCTATAGAATCTTAATTCAATTTAATATATCAAAATATATCATTTGCTTAACAAAATTACCAAAAAAAATTAAAAATTATGTTGATTTTTAGAGTTTGGTTAGCTCTTCTTAGAAGAACCTTTTTTCCCTCTGGCCCGATTCATTTATGAACTTGACCTATGCTATCTTCCAAGATTTGTCTGTATCAAATTTCAAGGGTGTGGCTCTTTTCCTTTCCTGATTTCCACAGACGGACGGACGTGACTAGATCGTCTTAAGCTAAGATCACACTATCGGCACAATGTACCGATTTTCGTCGGCTCATTGAAATAAAGTTATAAGTAATAAGCCTTATTTGTCAACTAATTGAAATATAAGGAAATAGTTGTACAACACTGCATTGCAAATAATGCCATATAGACTTAATCCAGCATTAATTGAAAAATAATGCTATTTTGGTTTAGCACTTATGACTTTATTGCAGTGCGCCGACGAAAATCGGTATATTGCGCTGATAGTGTGATCTTAGCTTTAGATTTTATCACTGATCAAGAATATATACATATATTTTATAGAATCTTAGAGGATATTTCACTGCGTTACACATACATAGAATGACAAAGTGAATATATATTTATTTATTTGTTAGGTCAATAGATTTTTACATCCTTAGTGACTAAATATGAATAATAACACTGTATTGTGTAGAAATAATTGTTTAATTTAGAAATAAACTAAGATTTCTTTTTTAAGTAAATTATTGCTCTCAGATATGTTAATAGTGTGGTAACATTTATTGAAATTGACACATGCGCGACGAATACAGAACATTTTAATGCCAAAAGTTCAAAATTACGGGCTGGTCGTACACGAACATTGAAGTTTAGTCGATAGAGCAGAAATTCAGGATGAACATCGCCATGAATTAGTCCCAGGACAAATGGTATGGCGGCAAGACATACGAATTCCAACCAAGGCCACGGAAACAGAAAATTAAAAACTGTTTTTGTATCGATTCAATACTATTAACGTGAATAGCGTAACAAGGATCCCAAACAATTGATCCATACTCAAGAATTAGTCGAACAAGAGATGTGTTTAAAAGTTTTATAATATAAGGATCGAGGAACTCCTTAGAACAGCTTTATTTAACATAAAGCAACAACAGTATGCCCAGATCCCATATGGTATGAACTTTATCTAAAACATCAGCATCATTACAATGGGAAGTCTCAATCGGAATGTGTCGGAAAAAAATTTAATGTTTGCATTTCTTTATATTAAACTCCAATAAATGAAATCTGCACCATTGATAAAAATTCCACAAGTCAGCACCCAGTAAATTGTGTCCATTAATATCGTTAAAATATTTTAAATTCTTAACATCATCAGCATACATCAGTACTTTAGAATGCAAAACAACAGTAGGAAGATCATTGCTGAATGACGTAAACATAATTGGATCCAGGTGACTGCTTTGAGTAACGCCAGAAAGTACGTGAATAATTTTACATAAAAAATTTCCAAAACTTGTCTTTTGAGTTCTTTGTAGTAGATAAGATTATAACCATTTTAAAGCTCATAAGCAATGATTTATGCAATAAGAGGTTGTGGTTAATTTAATTCCTTGTTAGAGAGTATAAAAATGGTATGAATTTGTTTTTGTTTTAGATTTGTCAAAGATTACAGAAATAATAAAGATGCCATTTCCAGTTTACTGGATATGATTAAATATTAATTTTAGGGCCGGAAGTGTTTAGCTCTGCCACTAGCGGTTTACAAATTACTGCTACTACTGCATATGAAAACTTTTCAAAGCCAAAAGCAAGAAAGAATTCAATTTTTTATAACTAATTAAAGTAAATAAATACCTACATGATGGTGTAGACAATTCCCAACACAATAAAAAGAAAATATCAAGGCGAAAAAACTATAGACGAAAAACAAAAAAGACAATTTTTTCACCAAATATGTTTTCACGTTATTATTCTCCATTGAATTATTTACAGCAAAAAAATTTTTTCGTGGGAACTTTTCATGATTGATTTAGTCCCGGTTTACACTATGCAATTTTTGACGCAGCAATTCTTGATATTTAGTGAGGAAGAGCGAGAAAGAAATACAAATAGTATATATTCCTATTTCAGGACTCTCACACAAAATTAAAATCGCAGCGACAAAAATCGTACAATGTAAACTGGGACTTACTTGGGAAATAGAAAATTTCGAGGAAAAAATAATTCCTCAATATATCAAACAAATTTATTTATCATCCTTCTAATATATATGTGTATACATTATCAACCAAACTTTGTTTTTTCTGTCTGTAATTTTATTTTATAATTAATTATTCAAATTTAAATTCTTCTGGTTTATTGACCTCTTTTTAATTATTATTGTATTCTGATATTTTTAAGCTTAAGGTATCTTTATTTTCTTCAGGAAGAAGTCACACAAAGGAGTAACGAAATATTGAAATTAAAAATTAAACTAAAATAAAGAGACCTTAAGCTTAAAAATATCAGAATACAATAATATTCAAATTTATTTATTTAATAAACATCTAAAATAATAATAGTTAATTACATTTACTTATTTGATTTATAACGCTAATATTTATTGTCTATGTTTCTTTTCGTTGCAGGTAAGTCCTTCATGTTATATTTTCTGATGATGCAAAAACTTAAACAAGTGAATAACTATAAAAAAGTAAGTTTTTTACTGTTTTTATTAAGGACTGGTAGTATGTAGTAGTGAGAATATTGTATCACACTTAACCAGCAAACATTTCCCAGTCCTTTGATAACAAAATTCTTTTTAAAGTGTTTTTCTGAATCGTTTTTACAACACGCAAAAATAAGTCTTTTAAAACTATTATTTACTCAACAGGACAGCCCTTGTTTTCATACCCTTCACGAAAAAATGTTAAAAGGTTTGTCATGCCTTTTGGCCACAGAGAAGGCCAAAAGGCCCTATTTAACAATACATTCAAAATTTACTTTTTTTTATTTATTTATTCTTGGAAAAAATAAATAAATTAGTGTTGAAAATTAAGAAAATCAAAAATTTAGTTCCAGGGTAGGTATAAATGTATGCATAAGTAGATAGGGAATGTATGTGCCAGAGCAATTGAAATACTCAAATTTCAGTATAAAATTTTAAAATTTAATTGCTGAAATTTGAGTATTTTAATTGCTCTAGCACATACATTTCCTATCTACTTGCATATACTCTAGACACACCACACTTCGTTGAAAGGTGAAGGTACAGCCGAATATAAAAACTTTTCTTGTTTCTTATCATACACGTTTTCCAATTATACTTGATACTCTTTAGAATAACACATATTGAAGTAGAAGACTACATCCTCTTGAAACATTTAATTAACTTGCAAAAGTTACAACACGTAGCTAATAAAAAAATTTAATAAGATTTTTTTTTATAAATTGCAGGTGTAATACATTAGATAATAGCACATATGTATTTAAAGAAAAGCGTTATTAGTTTTGCACATAAGGCCACACTGTAGACAAAAGTGCTGCTAAATTGTTAATAACAAGCCCTCTAAGTGTAAATTTTTTTTTGCACCGCCTTCAATAATATGTCGATTTACGTTTCGGTATAAAATACAGCAGCAGCGTTTACTATTGTATGCAGCCAGATGTTAAGTTTTCGTAATCCTCTTGTATTAATTTTTATAGTTTAGTAATTACTTTTCTCAACTTTTTATACCCTCCAAAAAAGAATTGGAGGCTATATTCACTTTGTCATTCCGTTTGTAACGCAGCGAAATATCCATTTGAGACCCCAGTATATATATATATATATATATATATATATATATATATATATATATATATGCATTCTTGATAAGTGATGAAATCTAAAACGATCTGAGCACGTGCGTCCGTCCGTTTATGGAAATCACGATTGAGTCGAAAAGAAAAGAGCCAGACTCTTGAAATTTGGTATAAATATGTCTAGAAGGATAGCACAAATTAAGTTCGGCATTGGGGCGAATCGGGCAAGAGGGGAAAAAGTTCCCCTAAGAAGAGCTAAGCCTACCTCTAAAAAACAACATAGTTTTTAAAGTTTTTTTAATTTTGTTAAGCAAATGATAAACTCGGACCCATAAAATCAAAAAAATTAATTTTTGGGCCCCGCCCCTTTTAGTGGACCTTATTATATGCAAAAATAGTGCAAAAAATTTAACAAACTGTTTTACTTAAGCCTACATTCCTTAAAAATAAAATTTCTAAGCTTTAATGACGAAGCTGAGACGTAACCTAGTACTCCATCGCCCTACCCCCTCCTTCCCCTTTGCCTCCTAAAATACCCTACCAAAAAAAATTAAATAAAAAATTAAAATAAATTTTACATTTAATCATTCCGAACATTAATTTTCGAATTTTTATTGCAAAGGTGAAATGTCTCCCCCACAGCGTTTCCCAGAGCGACCACGCCAAAATACAGTTTTAATACTCTCCAAGGAGAATTGGACCTCATGAGGTATATATATTCTTGATCAGCAATGGAGTTTGAGACGATCTAGCAATGCCCATACGTTCGTCTGTTGAAAACATCATATACTTAGTTTATTTTTGGACCCAGCCCCTTTTAGTGGGCGTTGACGTACGATATTACATGCAAAAATAGTGCAAATATTGAACAATTTTTATTGCTTATAGGCTTAAGAAGCTGAGATGTTCTCTGATCTTGCAAAGGTGGAATGTCTCCCCTACGGTCCTTCCCTCATTTCGAGGGATTTCGAATTGGGTACAGAGATGTCTTAAAGGAACTCTGTCTCACCAAGTTAAACATTTTAACTTTACTGATTTGTTATAGCCACTTCCAAATTTTTTTATATATATTAATGTTATGAGCTAGTGAGGCTACGTTCTTATATAAATAATACAATTTATTTTATTTCCTTTTCCCGACGTTTCGTCAATTACTTGTTGACTTTTTCTAGGGTTTTGGAAAATCTATTTAATAATTAAAAACATAAGATAATTATATTGCACATTTTCACTTATTATAATGGTAACTTACAATAATTTGCTTATTATAATTTACATATTAATTTTTTAAAATTTAATTAACAATGCTATGGTTTTCCATTTTATATAAACACAAATTACAGCTTAAAGCTTTTTCACAGCTTTACTCAATAGCTAACTTATAATTAGTGCTTATGTTGTCCGTATCTTCTTTTCATCGTCCTTTTCCTTTTTTGTTGAATTCTTAAACTTTCTATAGTGTATCTTTTCTTTTCAATGTTTTCTTTGTCTAGTATCTTTACATTTTTAAAATCAGCAGTGTGATTGTTGTCCAGTATGTGTTGTGATAATGCTGTTGAGTGTTTCTTCTTTTCTATGTCTGTCCTATGCTCTCTTAGTCTCATTTCTAAGTTTCGTTTCGTCGTACCTATGTATAACATATCACAGCTGTTATTGTTTACTTTTTTTTTTGTTAGGAGTAGGACCAGCACTCTGGGGACGACCCCTAACAGATAGTGTCAGTCGCTACCAATTATGTTCAGTGATCAGTGAGTATGCCTTCATCATTGAAACAGGCTGGCAACAACTAACACAACCACGCACTAAAGCTGTTCAGAGGGATTCAACACAATATTTCATGACTCAGCGCGGGCTCGAACTCACGACCCTCCGCTTCATAGTCTCGTGTTCTACTACTTCAGCCAACAGCCTTACTAAATATTTGGAGGGTATTTAAGATTCGACCCGGTCACTTTTACTTGTTACTATTTCAGCTCCTTACTAAGTTTTCAAGCATTTTGCAAGTTATAACAAATTTCTTTTATGTTTAAATAAATATTGATACTCTTTAATTGGCTTAACATGTGCCACATCCAAGATTGCAGCATCGAAATTGTTTGCTATAACTTTTAGAGTATAAACTTTTGTAATGAGAGTATAAACTTTTGACCAGTGGGAGGATACAAAAAAAATTCACTGGAATGCAAAAAAAATGTTTTGGCGATTTATGCCCAAATAGGGGATTAATTTTTGTGTGATGCGAGAAAAAATATCGAGGAAATCCTGTGCAGATTTTGGTAAAAAAAAAACAATTTTTCGCTAAGAATTTTCGGGGATAATCAGGCATGTTCCAGAAAAGTAAAAGTAAATGAAGTTGAATTTTTTAAATTTTTATTTTTGATTTTATCCAAAATTGTTAGTTTTTTTGCTATAATTTCCTTATGCTTTTTAAATAATTTTTCATTTCTAACTGAAAAATGTAACAGCAAACTATTAGTTTTGCAGAAAATCAAAAATAAAAATTTAAAAAATTCAACTTCATTTACTTTTACTTTTCTGGAACATGCCTGAATATAATATAAACGTTGTGGGGTCGGCCATCTATGGGTTTAAATTTTAATCACCGGTTATTTCGAATCTGGCAATACTTATGTGATTCTTTTCTGTCACAAAATTCAGTATATTATCTCCACTGAATGAAATTATTCGATTTGCGCTTGAACAACGTTGGGAATTATTAGAAAATTTATTTTAAAAAATCGATTTTGCGATTTTGCCAAAAAAATCATCTCTTCGGATGAAGCTCATTTTGACCTCGGTCGGTACATTAATAAGCAATATATTTTGAACCTTGAGGTTTTTCCAAGGAACTCAGTAAATCATACGTTGTATTAAGTTTTCCGTTATAACCAACTTCGTTATATCGAAGTTTCACTGTAGTAACAAATAGTTCACTCCGGAGTATATATGTATATTATTAAAGTTCTAGATGGAAACGGAGCTTACAAGCTTTCCAGCCTTGAAGTTAACAAACTGCTAACTAGTCTAAATACGTACTGAAAAAAATTATTTATTTTACAACACACACATGTTTTCATATGTTGTATAAAATCATTGACTTGCTGAAGAATTCGGCATAACCCAAATAGAATGCTTTTCCATAATTGCTAACCAAGTGTACAATTTACCAACCACATTTAAAAGTATGTATAGTAAAATCGATTTTAAATTCAACGTTTAAAAATAATTTAAAGTATAAAGATCACATCAATTACCAAACACAATCAAAATTCAAGTAACTTTCTCCTACAAAAAAAGTTCATGTACGTTTTTTTAGAAAAAGTTTAGTCTCCAACTTTTAAATAACATCAACTACATCCACATGTAATGGCATTCTGTAGGTCTGGTCAAATAGTTTGCCAGCAGGTCAAAGTTTTCTAATAATAACATATACGGAAAGTTTTTAATTCCATAAAAACTTTTTTTTTTTTTGGTTCAAATTAACTATTTTCCTTTAAATTACAAACTAGTTGTTCGTATCGTACTCGCAGAATAAACTGGCGAAACTAAATGTTATTCATTTTCCCAAAATATGTACATATATTAAACGAAGAACTTTTTTAGTGTTTTCTAAAATCAGGAATTTATTCATATTATCACACATGCTTATAGATTAGTGACGTAACAAAGGAAATTCAAATATATAACTGAAGTTCAAATAAAGTGGTATTTGCTGTGGCAACAATTTATACAACTTTCTAGTTCCAACTTAGGAAAAAGTGTACCCTTAAGTGAAGAACATTCGGCAAACATGTTCAGATAACTTTTCATATTGTATTATATTTTATTTTATTACATTTTCTTTTGTAGTAGTAATATAAAAATTCTTAAAGTTTCAGATCAAATATCTATTTTCTTTCATCTTGTTACATATTCTCTACCGGAAATAATAGCAACTTAAATTGTTTATAAAATAATTTAAATAAATGAATTATAACATATACGGAAGCAATAAAATATATTATTCCCTTTTATTCTGTAACTATTTATCAATGCCACTTTGGCCAGACAACTGGCTCTATTCTCTGCGGTCAGGTTGAATACAGTATGTCCATGGACTAGGACTGACTATGGGCATGCTAGGATTTTAAGAGAGCACTCGGAAATCCATGCCAACATTGACTACTGTGTACCAACACCCTTCTTTGGTGGACTTTTCCGTTCCATTGTCGTTGACAGGGAACAGGTGGACAGGCTTTCATTCCCGAGGATTCAGTTAGAGTTTTCACTGACGGAAAGGGGAACAAGAACGGGCGGAGGCTTCTATGTGGAGAACTTCAATGTAAGATCTCCATTCCGGCTCCAGGACGGTTGTACTGTCTCGTAAGCCGAAATCTCTGCTATTACTCGGGCAGCGAGATGGCTAAGGTACTATAGGATATCGAATGATATCTTCATTGTTACCGATAGCAAAGCAGCCATCTCTGCTATTAGTGGTGTGTACAGTACATCAAAACTGTGGTCGAATGCCGACTGTCTATCAACGAGATAGCGAGACATTCGAGAGTGACACTGGTTTGGGTGCCGGGGCATTCTGGATGTCCAGGCAACCATACTGCGGATGAGATTGCCAGACAAGGGACTGAATTGAACAGTTCAATGATCAGTCACTTCACTGGCATTCCATTAGCGCGATGCAAGTTTCTATTCAAAGCGAATCATACAAACTAGCTCAACTTAGGTGGGAAAGCGTGGCTAACTGTCTCGTGGCAAGGGCCACGTGGCCCCACCATGATTTGCGCAGAACACGCGACCTTCTCAAGTTTGACAAGGCGCGCATGCGTCAACTGGTGACTGTTTTGACAGGACACTGTAGCTTTGGGACTCATGCGAGGAGGATGGGTCTAATATACAACGACTATTGCAGAAGCTGCAATGATGAAGAGGAGGAAGAAACTGTCCTCCATCTTCTGTGTCAGTGTCCTGCCCTTGCTAATGCAAGGGCAGCGGCGCTGGGCTCCCGATTCCTGTCAGACTTAGACAGCCTGGCAAACATGGAGCTTTCAGGGGTATCATCCTTCCTCAGGGGTACAGGATGGTTTGAAACGGCGGAGGACATCCATTAGGAGGTCCTCTGCTTAAGGGCATCACAAAGGGACCGAATTGACGGACCCAAGTGGATTGTCCCGCCAGGGACAACGGCCCTCTAACCTAACCTAACCTAACCTAACCTAACCGTCGAGGTTGTTAGGAATTCTCAATTACTCAAGAAAAGGAATACAGCATTTGAATAATTTTGATATTGTAGTGAAGTGACATTGACAAATAGTTACAGAATAAGAAAATAAAGGATAGAGCTTACGACAGTGTTAACTGCAGAACGAACCATCATACTGTTTTCAAGCTTTGACATACGAGGTGTGTTCAAAAAATAGGTGGAATATTAAATTTCGTTATTTAATGTGAGACGTTTTAACTTTAAGAGGACTCATTTTTGAGTACGCCAACAAATTAGTGTACGTGGTAATAAATATCAGGCGGATTGATATTGAAGCTACCGAGCAACACAAACACGAATTGTTTTTTCTTAGAAATTGCGATCTGTCAAACGTCAGCTGTTAAAACTTCACCCAAATTCGTCGATTAGTTTATTTGTTGTTGTCGTTTTGAAGTAGGCAACTTTTGTGCAAAAAGTGAATTGCATGCAGTGATTAAACACAATTATTTGAAAGTGAAAACAGCGAAAGAGACAAAAGAAAAGCTCGATAAACATTACGGTGAGTCTGCTCCGTCAGATAACGTGGTAAAATATTGGATTGCTGAATTTAAACGCGGCCGAACAAGCACTGCAACAATACCATCAACAGGAAGGCCAAAGAGAGGTGGTTACTGAAGAAAATATCAAGAAAATCCTCGATATCGTTATGAATGATTGCCGAGTCAAGTTACGTGAGATTATTGAAATGGTAAAAATATCATATGAACGTGTGTTCAACATTTTGCATGAACATTTGCATATGAAAAAGCTATCGGCAAGATGGGTGCCTCGTTTGCTCAGTGTCGAACAAAAACGAGTTCGACAGACCACTTCACAGCGGTGTTTGGACATAATCGTAGATTAATAACTGTTGATGGAACGTGGGTCCGCTACTACACAGATGAAGCTGGTGGAAGGTCTCCGAAGAAGGCGAAGACAGTAAAATCGGCTAGCAAGGTTATGGCCACTGTATTTTGAGATGCACACGGAATATTACTCATCGATTATCCTGAAAAAGGATCCTCAATAGCAGCAAAGTATTATTGGATCAGTTGATTGATACAATCAAGAAAAAACAACCAAATTTAAAGAAGGAAAAAAAGTGGTCTTTCTTGAAGACAACGCACCGGTTCACACAGCATTACAAACGATGCTAAAATTACGTGAAATATTCTTCGAATTGGTTGATCATCCACCTTGTAGTCCAGATTTAGCTCCTAGTGGCTTTTTCCTGTTTCCAAACTTGAAAAAATGGCTCGTAGGAAAAAGATTAATCTCAAAGGATGAAGTGATTACCTCAACTAACGGGTATTTTGAGGGGTTCCCAAAATCGTATTATTCAGATGGTATAAAAAAGTTGGAATATCGTCTTACTAAGTGTATTGAGCTAAAAGGTGACTTTGTTGAGAAATAAATGTTTTTGAAAAAAAAACGTTTTTTTCCTATTAGGTAGCTTCAATATCAATCATAAAAATTTGTTGGTTTTCTTTTGTAAAGTTCCTGTTTGCAATAACCCAAAAAAAAAAAAAAAAAAATCAGGTGTAGTAACATCAGACCTGGGGCCAACGGAATGTGCAGTTTCTGGAAATCTGTTTATTGGGGAACTTCGCCGAAATTATGTCATGTCAAGCGTGGCTAAGTGACAAGGTACCCTATTTTGTTGAAACCACACAACGTTGAAAGGGATTCTTTTTCGGCCTAGTTCTGAAAAGAAAAACTCTTTCAACATCTTTAAGCAATTGTCTCCGTTTAGATCAAAATGTGTCTCGTCAGCCATAAAAAATGCATTTCAAGACGTTTTCATCCTCTGCCGGCGTTCGAATGATCTTCTAGCAACATTCCAAGCGAATCGGCAAGTCTGCTGTGCTCAGTTTCCTTGTTAATGGAATCTAATATGGAAATAAGTTTAAATCTTGTTGCAAAATTGCCTGCTGACAACCGTATGAGTAGATGAGCTCCTTGTCGAAACTGTAAGATTGGATTGTATGGCAGCAGCGATAGTTTCCTCCGTCCGAAGTGAGAGATTCCGATTGCAAGGACTTTTTGTGATTGTGGCACGCTCGGTAAAACTATTCACGAGCCTCTACAGTCCATCTGCTAGGAGGAGTCACGGCAAACATGCGCCTATATGCTTTGGACAGAATCTAATGAAATTTTCGTTAAATCTACAGATCATCTATAAAATAAAATAAAAATGGGACGGGTTGCTTACACAGAAATTATTACTGTTTTTTTGGTGGCAGCTTTCATCAGCCACCTGTTAGAAGAGAAGTAGATCCAATATGAATAGAGTTAAACGAATAAAATGATGGGGAAAACATTTTATGAGCCAACTCTTAATGTAAGTGTGATATAACTCTAATTTGTTTCGATTTATCATTGTCTTCTGACAAATAACTAAAAATAAATTATTTCTAATAGTTTTCTTTAAATTGATATATTAATTATTACAATTAACAGAAATATCTTTTTATTTCCTTGTGAATATAAAATAAATACAGTACAAATAATAATGATTTTACAAAAATAATAACAACTAAATAAATTATATACACTCATATAAGTACATATATAAAAAATTAAAAATTAATTTTACAGAATGGCCTTGTGAAAAATAATAAAATTTTGTTGAAAATTAAATATCCTCGCTCATCTAGCTCTTTTGAGTACTTTCAATATCTTTGCCAGTATTTCTGCCATAGTAACCAGCATAAGCAGCATCGTGTGGAGATGATTCGCCAAAACTAACCGAATTACCCGCCGCAGCATTCGCATAGTTTTTGCTATAATAATCACCATAGGGTTTAGAGAAATGTGGATCAGGTCTACTATATTGAGAGTTGCCGGCACCACCATCAAAATGATCATGATGATGATAGTAAGTAGCTGAACCAACGCCTTGCGGTGAATATTCGGGGAAAGTATTTTTATTGCCAAACAGGCCAGAGAATAAACCACCACCACCACCATTATAGCCAGGGCCAGCTGGAGGACGACATAACTTGAAGTATGCAAAGAGGCCGGGTAAAATAATGGCAGCCAAGCCAAGTATCTTCTTTAGACCAGCAATACCCAAAATGAAGGGCAGGAATAACAACAGCTTCAGCTTGAATATTTTCAAAACCAACAACAGGGGAATAATCATTTTCTTCAAATTTTTACGTTCTATAAGATGAATGTGAATTATTTAAATTTAGTGGATTGTTTTTTCTTTTAATTTGTACTTAAATCAACTTACTTATGATGGGAGCATGTTTATCCTCTATGATATCCAATTCACTGTCAATATCATTTCCAATAAAACGAGCATCGTAACGACCAGCTTCCGTGAGTTCTGCTGGTACATCAATTTCCAAGGCAGTCGATTTTATAAACCTGAAATGAAGAATTTGTTTCTACTGTGAATGATAATTTTTAATATTTTTGTTTCCTTCACCAAAATTGGGAAAGCGTTTATATATGTTTACATTCCGTTTCCGTGTGTAATTTCCGCAATATTAATATGCGATCGCATAAAGTTTTCTAATTTCTCGACATTTTGCGCTTGAGGTCACTTGTAATAGAAAATAACACGAATGTTAATTTTTTATATCAAAAGCTAGAGACTTTGGTAGTGGATTGGTGTTTTCGATATATATTGCTATTGAAAATCGGTTCCAGAGCTGGAAATCTTAAACTTATTTTTGGTTACATATAAAAGTAAAATTAATTTTTGTTTTCCTTTTTGTTGATTAAACATATTTTAAACTACAGAAGGAATTGAATTGGTATTAAAAATCAAAAGGACGTTTCCAGTGGTGGACAATTGAAACGGTTTTGATACACAAAAGTAAGCAATTAAACAAAGTTGTTCTTTTTCTTTATATATTAAACATATTTGATGTTTTTGATAGAAATTTATATTAATGAACAGCACCAGAGCTGGAAAATTTATTTATTATTATTATCTTTTCGAATATCATAGTAACTAAATGAAGGCAATTTTTTTTGGTAATCAAACACATTTGATATATCACTTACAAGGATGGAATTTATATGTATATACCTAAGCTTGATGTCCGTGAAGGGTATATAAGTTCAGCACAACCGAATATAACACTTTTACTTCGTTTAGTTTTTAAAACTGTGTACTTGAATCCACAATTCGGTTGTATTCCTTTTCATATCACATATCTGCTTAGTTATATAATTTCACTGATTTTTATTTTTTTTATATATCATTATACCAAAAATTTGTTGTCATTATCAATTCAGAGATCCTTGTTTTTCTTTCAGTATATCATCAGTTGAATATGTTGAAATTTTCTTCAAAATAGTAATATTTTTGAGAAGACGAGATTTTCGTTTACCAAATATTTTCCTAATTTTGATTATGGAACTTTTGAAATAATTTTATGGCCCTAATAAAAACTAAAAATTTAAAAAAAAGTATTAGGTGTGCATTTAGCACTTTTTTTCTTAAATTCTTAATGCTAAAAACAATAAAAAGTGCTAAATCTAGCACTAAAATTGATGCCAGTGGCAGCATATATTTACGGTTTAAACACATGCAGGTGCTCATAAAAAATGAAATTACAAGTGTGGCAATTGTATAAGAATGGTACAGAAAGTGTTCCCACGATTGTTACATGTCTGACGATATTTAATGTTACAATGGAATGAAAGTAAATGTACAAAAATTTACAGTGCACACATTCTTAATAAAAATAATCCTATAAAATATTAGATGCAGATAGAAATTGTTTCACGCCAATCTTTATAAAAAAGAATTTAATTTAAAAAGCTCACCCCACAAATGGACAATTTTGTAGGATATATATATAGGTAGAAAAAGGTATTAACATTTAGTAAAATTCTAGAGTTCCTTAAATGATTTATCAAACAGAAAACAAAATCGATTAACTGTGTTATTCTAGTAGTTTAGGATAGGCTAAAAAAGCTGCCAGCAAACTACCGAGAGAACACACACTGATGCCAGAAGACCCATTGTGATGACCACATGACAACATTTTATCACCCAATACTTTTCACAAAGTTCACTGGGGCAGCCAGTGGTGCTACCCTGAGATAGTCCAGATCCTCCTTGCCTATTAAGTAACTGCTTGATTTATTTAAAACTTTCTATTTTCTAATAAATGACTAAACAATAGCATAATATTAAATAACCGACAAAAACTTAAATACTAATAAATACTTAAAATTGCAATTGAAGAATGATAACTTTGAGATATCTTAACGTACATACTTCTTTCCTACTTTACTTCTTTTCTAATACGGTTTTCAGACATGCACTTTTAATTGAGTCAGTATTCACTTTATTGACATAATTATCTTTCCTTTTCACATACAACAAATTTAGTCAATTCAATTAAAGTATGACAACTAAAAGCAAAAATTTTTCATATTCATGAGGACCTCATGTTCAAATCTGAAATATTTTTTCCATTTATTTTTAATTTTCTAATTAATACTAAATTTAGTATTAATAACTTAAATCCAACATGAATCGACATATTCTTTTTCGCTTTTCCCACAATTCAGGTTGCAAGTCTCGACTAAGTTCGTTCAGTGTGTTACGTTTTGCTCACTAAACACACTTTTTGGCAGTGCTGCCTATGTAATTTTACTCCATTTTATAGCAACTAAATATTAATTGAGCAATCACGTAATTAAAATTTTAAATGGTTAATTGAGCTCAATAATGGCGTTAAGTGCGATAAGCTCTTAATTAAGGTCTATGTCTGAACACCGTATTAATTTAGAATTTGTTTGGAATTGTATTTGCCATTTTATGGAAAGGACTTACCTTTCAGCTCTTCTTAAAGCATATTTCACCAGTTGATCCCAATCGCTATCATCATTGCGAGTTTCTTCGGAATATTCGAAAGGCTCTTGCAATAAAGAGCGCTGTTGTGTTTCAGGCATGCGAACCACTCGAGCAAAGTCAGATAGTCTAATAATAATTAAATACAATAAAGCAATTTTAAAATTATATGTATTTTAGAAATACTAACGCATATTGTTCACGGTAAAAGATCTCATCAAAACTATTCAAGGCTTGAGTTTTGAAACATTCCGATAAATCGCCGCTCAAACAATTCGTATTAGTTCGAGCCAGGTAGGGATCATTTTCACCACCACCTAAACCAAATAAGTTGAGTATTGAGGAACGACCCTGTTCCTCACCCACTCCAGCTGTTTGTGTCTGTTGAGCGAATTGCGGCTGTTGTTGGTTAGAGAAGATTTGTTGTACATGCTGTTGTTGTTGCTGCTGCTGCTGCTGTTGTTGTTGGGGGAAGATCTGTTGTTGTGGAGCTATTGAATTTGATTGTTGATCCGGTAATCGTAGACCTTCTGCTGAGGCTGTTGCTATTAAATTGCCGGCACTAAAAATCAATGTCGTTGCAATTAGTACAAGTCCCAATGATTTGATTCTCAATTCCATCTCTAGAAAGATAAAAACAAAAATATATCATTTAATTAGCTCAGCTATTTTCACATATATATTTTTTAAATTATGCACATTATTTGCAATTCATCTTAAGTGAGTTGCTTTAGACTTTGAAATTCAGACACTTTTTCTTTCACTTTGTGTAGTATGATTTATGTAAGTTTTTTTTTTTAAACTTTGAAAACTTTCCCGACAAAGTTTTTCTCTTCGTCACACATACGTTTTTGTTTTTACTTTATATCGTTAAATACTTTTAATAATGCATCCATGCATTTAATTGATTACTAATAAAAGTTTATTAACAGTCAGTGACTTTGGCTGGAAGGTGGGAAAAAAACTAAACGTTGAAAACCGGTGTTTAAAACTTATTTTTCGCTGTATTTGAAATATTTAAATGGTGGGCTACTTGGCTGACAGGGTGTATGTAGATTTGACTGCTTGTGGTCGTCGTATGTTTAAAATAATATCTTTCTTTCTATGGATACGTCTGGATTTCACTTTGATCAAAACAAAATAAATAAAAACAAAATAAAAGTTTGTATTTTTGCCTAAAAAAAGCAAATAACAGATAAAAATGCCAAGCAACAGATGTAAAACATTTGTTTTTTTTATTATTTTATTTATTTTTATTGACTGTATGAATACAAACGTTATGCACAGTTGTTGGTGTAGCTATTAGGCAATACTGTGTAGGGGTTGGCATAGTATATTAAATTATTTAGTGCTTAAGTTATTGTTATTAAATATTGTTTATAAAATTTTTTATTTTTTTTTGTATATGAATACCTCAGTGATCAAATCAGTTAATCATCGCTAGTATTTTAAGCTTAAAGTGTTTGTGCAGGTCACAAGAAATATTTTCTACGGTTGAACTTAATAGCTACAAGTTGTATAAAATATATATTCAGTTTTTAAGTACAATTAATATATGTTTAATTAATGTTGTTGTTAAATTTCCATCGAAAACGTCAATTACGAAAATATTTATATATATGTATTATTTATTTATTTCATTTTTATTTATTTATTAATTTTTGGTATTCCTAAACAACTAGACTTATAGTCTTATAAATATTGACCGTAACATTTTGCAAAAATCGCTTGCTGATTCTATTACTTGCTGAATTGATCCAATTTATATGTATCGGGTATTATTTTAGCTACATGAGAATTTTTTTCTTTTTTCTTTTATCTCGGACCTGAACTAAGGAGATGACTTCTACATAAGGAATGATAGTATTGAGAGGACAGATGAAGAAAGATGAGAAGATAGAGAATTTTTTGTAGCTATTTCAAGTTTTTACTTCGCTAATTATTTGCTACAGGCCCGACGAAGGACGGTGCTGCTAGTCTGCCCTTTAGTGATCAGTGTTATGCCTTCATCACTGAAACAGACCGACAACAACCAACGCAAAAATGCCCTAATGCAGATCAGAATAATTCGATACAATATTCATGACCGAGCGCAGAGTTGAACTCTGTATCCTCTGCTTCATAGTGACGTATTCAGTACTTCAGCCAACGGCACCGTAAAAATTGATTGTTGCAGAAATTTGATTTTTATCTTACAAGCAAATAATCCAATTTATGTGTATCGGGTATTTATTGTAACTGCATAAGAACTTTTGAGGATTATGAAGAGAAATGTCAACACAGTTTGACAACCATCATGAATAGTTTAATGCCAGAACTACAGAACAAGGCTTTCAAATTGTGGAAACTAACTTTGAAAATAATAAAACTGCTCATGACTTTTATGCGGAGTCAGGAGTGCTAGCAAGTTCTTTCCAAGTATTATGAGCTGCTTGGTCCTCTTTGGTTATTAAGTAACTGTTCGATTTTTTTTAAATTTGCTATTTATAATAGAGATTAAATCGAATAACCGATTAAACAAAAGCTAACATAATATTAAAACTTGGATTAACTAGCCGACCGGTTAACCGACTAAAACTTAAACTCGAATAAATAGTTAAGCAACCACACAAAAAATGTATTTAATGCAGTTGCAATTTAAGACTGATAATATATTGATATCTACATACTTTTTCGTCATGTCCAGCAAAATTGTTCATGTTTTATACGGTATCCAGACATGCATTTTTAATTGAGTCATAATTATCTTCCTGTTCACATACACAAAATTTAGTCAATTTAATTAACGTATGACAACTAAAAGTAAAAATTTTTCTTATTCATGAGGACCTCATGTTCAAATCTGAGATATTTTTTCTTGTTTTTTTTTTTTATTTTCTAATTAATACTAAATTTAATATTAATAACTTAACTTCTAGATAATTCGACATATGTTTTTTTCACTTTTCCCACAATTTAGGTACTAAGTCTCCACTAACTTGGTTCAGTGTGTTACGTTTTGCTCACTAAACACACTTCTTAGCAGTGCTGCCTATATAATTTTACTCCATTTTATAGCAACTAAATGTTAATTAAGCAATTAAAATTTCATATGGTTAATTTAGCTCAATACTGCCGTTAATTGCAATAAGCTCTCAGTTAAAGTGTATGACTGAACACCGTATTAATTTAGAATTTATTTGGAATTTTATTTCCCATTATTTGTTGTTGTTACATGAGTTAGAGCATCATATTTACATATGGTTGCAACATATTCATAATTTGATGCGGAATTTTTATCAAAGAATTGTGTTTGACTATCAAGTTCATCTGAGGTTAAATTGTTGTATTTTTAGCACAAATAATCCTTAACCCTTTAACGGCTTCCAAGATTACATCCATAGAAATACACAGTTTCGAGCGGCATCATCGTTCCCTGTTTCTTTTAGAAATGAGCAGACTGTTACGGTGAATAGTGAGTGAGTGCTATCAAGACAAACTTACTGAAAAATCAGCTAAACATCAATGACATTTGTTTGCAACCACTAGATGCAACTTGTCATACAACGTGTTCAGCAATCGATTTATTGGAAAATTAATTTTGGTAACAATTTTCTTTTCATAAGTGATCCTATTCACTATGGCCTTTGTTCATACAGTTTGAAGCCTGATAATTACATTTTAAGACATTAATTTATGCTGCAAATCTATCAATGCTTGAAACATTGGAAGCCAGTATTCAGATACTGATGCCATAAGTATAGATATTTATTTAAGAGATAGTCAAACATTATCACTTTCACGCGACTGACAATCATTTTAAAAAAATTAATGCCAAGAATTTATTTACTGAACTATATATCTGTTTTGTATAATCATTCTCACGCAGCTTAACGAACGATAGATATTTAATACTTTTCCAATTAGCTTCAAACTGCTTTAACCAAAGATGCTTACGGTGATAATCTCATGACTGTTTAGCATTAAATTAAAATTTCCATGCCTATTTGAGTTGCCTCCATTGAATTATACTTTTCTCTATCAGACGTAGTAAAATATGGTAACAAGCCCGTTTAGATGAATTTCAAATAATTAAATTATCATACTTTTGAGTACAAATTATAAAATTTTTGTAGCACAAATTATAAAATTTTGCATGACCGATCATGTTTTAAGTGGGCACACAAAACCCTATTACATATGGACTCTCTCAAACAAATACATTCGTCGTGTGTGTGTGTGTGTGTTTTTGACTTTATAAAACACACACATCTATTTTCATACAAAATAGACAAAACGCCTTATTATCATATATATTTTAATTGACTTTTATCGGAAAAGTTTGCAATAAAAAACGTAACATATTGTATTTTAACATGTTTCGATATGTCCTGTAAAACTATTAACATTTTCTTTAGGGCATTTTGCATTTCAGATACCGATAAGTTATTCATATGTACGTTAATATTGTGTTATGATTATGTAGAAACTGCAAGTCCTTAAACTTATTTGCAGTAAAACCAATTTGTTTCTAATTATGGATCTTAAGCAGCACATCCAACCACGAATTGTAGAAATCTTGACATATTCGGCCTGATTGACTCAAGCGGCATGGCCACACATCAAACTGACGCTTCAAACTCTGCTTTTCTTTGATAGTGTTAGTGAAGAATACTCACACGTATGGTTTGATGCGAGTTTGAAGAATATCAAAACAATTTATTGTAGATATTCACTGCCAAACAGAATTTTACCAACACATACACAAGTTTGAAGCATCAGTTTGATGTGTGACCATGCCGCTTAAGGAGTTGACGTTTACGACGAAGGCGTTTTTTGTACGGTATAAAAGAAACTCACAAGTAGTTTCCTTTAATCTATTACGAAAAATATTGTAGATTACTTCAAAGTCTACTAAGCCTAACAACATTTCATCTTGTTATTGTTTTTTCTTCTTTTGATGAAAAAAAAACGGTTTTTTTTATAGTAAGCAAAAAAAAGTTGACAACAGGCTTTAAAAAACTTACATGCACAACTCAATGAGTTTATACAGTTTTGATTTTTTTCTTGTTTTTATTTTCTAGTTGTTTGTTGTATTTAATCACACACCTGACACACTTTCTTTTACTCTCAGCCATATAAACAAGATCGATCATAAATAAGCCAAGTAAAACATTATATCCGATCTTTTTGTTTTTTGTTTGTTTTTTGACTTTTTGCAAAATGAACACGAAAAAACGACCAATGCCAAAATCAAATCGATTGAAATTTTTAAATGTGTTTGTGCTCTGGCTGAATTACTGCAACTGGTCACAACAGCAGCTAAATAATTGCTCACATTTTTCAAAATTTATTTCTCTTTAACATTGAACTTCTATGCCGAAATAATTGCGATATTTTTATGTTTGAATTTGTTATATTATTTTTATAATTTTTTCTTTAAACAAACTTCCAGAGCTACAGTTAACATGGCGAACTATTTTAAACACTTTAAATAATCGTTAAAATTTAATTGTTTTTTATAGACGAGTACAATATATTTTCCAGTTGCACAAAATTCAAAATAATCTTTAATAAATATTTTCATTTAATGTTGTTGGAAAGTGTTTGTGTATCAGAGATGTGAGAGAATTTCACTTTAGCAATGTTGTTGTCTGACTAAAACTGAGGATTATTTTACCATCATCTTGGTTTTCTGCATTTTTTTATATTGTGGAATCTTTGCAGCCCAAAGGGAGAAGTGTGTAGACATTTTGTTATCAGCAGCCGTATTACGCGGTTGTTTGTTGTGGTTTGAAAAGAGTTTTCTTTTTAAATTTATTTTTATAACAGACATTGGCTTTAATTGTATATATTCACTTGAATATTGCCAAGCAGAGACGTTGCGTTTTTCTTGTTTGCATGTATGTATATACATATTCTGTTTATTTTTGGTCTGTTTGGATTATGGGATTTTAACCAGAACCAAGTCCAGTTATAGTTTTTTTTTTTTTTTTTTTGCAAAATGCTCTCAATTCATATTCAGTTTTACTTCATGTACATGCTGATGTACGTGTATGTCTGTTTTGAAATCTTCAACACGATAATTTATTTTAGAGTTAATTAATTATGCAATTTTGTGTAAAGAAATTAAATCGTATTAAAAATTTTATGATGCTATTCGTATCAAGTAAGATCGAAAAAAATGTAACTGGAAATAATTTTGAAACGAGCAGCACTGATGATGAAAGGGTAGCGGCTTTCGAAATCAGCTGTTCTGCTTTGTAAGTTGGATAATTAAAAATCGATCCTCTAACCTCCTTCCCATAACCAACTTTGCTACATCGCATATGTAGGGGAAATCCCTGAGTGCTGGTCCAAGACAAAAACAAAAACTACATATGTTGACTTCCTTAGTGCTTTGGAGTATATATCATTTCTTTCTGAATTTAAAATACATTTTCGAACAATTAGCCTCTCAATTAATTAATTTAATCTGATAAAGCAATAAAAAGGTTCTATAAAAAATACTTCCGTATAACAAACGTTAGTGGAAATAAAGTTTGTGGACAAATTTTTGTTAATATTTTTTTTAATTTTTTTCATTTTTTTATTTTTTTTTGTAAACTTTTAAATTTTGCCACGTTTTTTGTTGATAAGCAAAATAATTTTAATGCATTTTTGAAAAGATTGAAATCGTTTACAATTAATCTAATAAATCGTTAAATATTTTATATGAAGTTGCTTATTTTAGTAGCTTTCTTATAAAAATATCATAACACAATTTTTATAGAAAAGGTGCAAATTTAAAACTTATTCATATACCCAGAAACTTTGGTTATCTGTTATGGAGGAATAGCAAAAATTTAATAACATATTTCATTCATTTGTTACCCAAATATGCCTGATATTGGATAACTCTAACTCCACTCAATCTTTTAGCTTATAAGAAATTTATAAGAAAAAATATTCTTGCAAGCTATCGTCCTTTCCAAATCGTTCACTTATTTATGCATTCCTTTATTGAATCGATAAGTTTACTTGTGAAGAGCTTTATTAAATAATATTCTAATTTTATTCATGGTTTGGGTGTAAAGGCTGTTACATATTTGATGCTTAACAAAACGAAGGTTTGTGTCGAATCTTGTTTACCCTTCCTATACAATTAAGTGGCATGAAATATTCCCTTATTATATGTGTGGACGTTGTTGCTTTCAAGCACGGCATTGCTATGCTTTTGTCGTTAAAACAGGCCGACAACAGTTAACACAGTAGACATGATCTAGTGTAGATCAGAAAAATGCGGTTACGAACCCAGTAACTTAGGCGTTAATTTCTTCAGTTAGCAGCACTTTAGTTTTAAGCTCTATGACTAAAAAAAACAAAATAAATGGAACACAGCACATAAATACATATAGACGTGTAAACTTTACTTTGTAGAAATTGCAAACGGAATGAAAAATCTATATCTTTCCCTTTATTGAAGGGTACACGAAAAAAATAAATTAAAAATGATGGCAGGACGGTAGATTTGAAACGCAAACTTTTAGCGGTATCACAAAATATATAAACGCACACAAAATAAACTTTTACTTTCATTTTGGCTGTTGTTTTCTTCTTTCATTCCTTTTGTGTTAGTATTTATTTATTTTTTTTTTCTCTTCTTATATTATTTTGATATCATGATAAATTTTCAAAAGTTGTTTAACGCTGTCTTAATAAATTTATTTGTTATATGATGATGATGATGATAATAATGAAGTAAAGGTGCAGCCAACAATGCCACGGTGCTGGCCATAGAGTCATCTACAAACGATAAACACTCACTACACTCAAAAAGAAATTGACTCAAAGATCAATTATAGTTAACCAAACAAGGGCAATTTAAGAGCATTCGATTGGCCTAATTTTGTTTGTGATATAACGTTGTGTCAATTAAATAAAAAGTTCGAAACTCGTCGATATACGAGTATGTATCTTCAAGTTGTGGTAACATCTTCCAAGTCTTTTCCGAGAAGTGGTGGCAGTTGTGCAAAAAGACAGCAGTCAAAGTATCAAAATATTACTACTTTGATATGAATGAAAAATAGAAATACAACAAAAGCTCCATTAAGTCTTTTCATTAATAATATGAGGCATACAGGGTGTCCGCCGGGAAGGTATACTACTTTGTTTTGCCGCCATTTTGGTAAACATTAGTTTTGACAGTTCATATTTGGCAGTCGTGAAGTAGACACGTGGCAAATTTATTATGGAACGATATTCGATAAACCAACGTGTTTTAATCGGATTACAATGGAATTACTGCCAGACCTCTTTCCACAACAAGTTATTTCAAGAAATGGTGATTTTCCGGACTTCTTTTTGTGGGGATATCTGAAAAGCAAGGTTTGTGCAAACAAACCAGAAACGTTTGAACAACAAAATATTCGTGATAAAATTAATGAAATACCGCGTGAAATGTGTGAGAATATAATGAAAAATGTGCTCAAAAGGGCTAACAGAAGCGGGCATTTATCTGATATTGTGTTCATACATAATTGTCGACGTTCATTATCTTTCGTTTAATCAAAACTTAAACAAAGTAGTATACCTTCCCGGCTGATACCCTGTATTGTAATAAAATCGTAAAACATTTATTAGCTCAGACGATAATGAGTACATTAAATTCAATTAAGATTTATAGGCTAATTGTTCGACATTTTTTGTTTTAAATTCAGAAAGACATGGCACATATTCCAAGGCACAAAGGAAAGCCAACATCAGTTTTTTTAATTATTCAACTTACACAGCAGAGCAGAACAGCTGTTTTCGAAAGCCGCTGCACTTTCATCGTCAGTACGCATTAATATTTTGTTTGTCAACACTTATTAAGTGGCGTAGTTGAATATGATAACAGTTTTTATTTATAAAATTTTTTTTAGGAAATTGCATACGAGAACTGTATCGTATTGTGTTTGATTATTTTATTTTATTGGGTATATTTTAACACAATCACAGTTGTGCAATTGAAGTCGCATAGGCTAAGTTGTATAGGCTGCCAGTTATGATTAACAAATGCAGTCCTCCACTTTGGTCCTTCTCGATATCTAGGTTTCACTCGTTTTCAAATGATTTGTGGCAGATTAATTACATAAACGTATATCAATGAAAATTGAATTTAATTATATGTGCTTTGCTTGGGTCCTAGAAGGTCCCTTCGTGTTATATGAAAACGACACAACACACAAACTCTTTGCTGGGAATCGAAAACACAACCTCCGTTCTAATAAGTTAGCATTAGTACCTATCGCTCATGTCGGAGCTTTTTTTTAAATCAAAGAAGAATTAAAAATTATAGAACTTAACTGAAATAGCATGTCAAGGTGTATGAATTTTAAACAAAAAAATCGCCCCATTCGAATACCATATTTTGTGCACGTTTTTATTTATTTTTACATCCTTTACTAAAAATGCTTAGAACTTATAAATAACTATGTATATAGGTTTGTCATAATATGAGACCCTATAAATTAAATATACATTAATACATTCTGGGTGCTTCCGAATAGCGAAGTCGAATAAGAAATGTCTGTCTGTCCATCTGTCTGAAATAGGGTTTCTGAAGTCCCAGAAAATGTATGTATTGGAAATAGCCCTAAAACGATTTTTATAAAAATCAGGAAAATCCAAACTTTGGTTCCAGAGCTGGCAAATTTAAACCTATTTTTGGTAAAAGAAAACAAACTAGACAAAACTAATAGGTATTAGGTTTTCTTTTTGCTAATTAGATCTACTTTATACTTCACAAGGCATTGAATTTTTATTAAGAATCAAAGAAAACCAAAAAGACGATTCCAGGGATGGACAATTATTTGATAGTTTTGAAAGAAATTCATTTCTAATAGAAATCAGAAAAGCTACAAAGACAGCATCAGAGCTGGAATATTTTAACTTATATTTGGTATATAAAATTAACAAGCTAGAGCTATTTTATGTTTTTCCTTTTTGTTAATTTTATACTGTAAGAAAAATTAAAACGGTATTAGAAATTAAACAACATAAAAAAGACGTTTCCAGGGTTGGACAATTGAAACATTTTTTAACACAAAAGTAACCAACTAAAACAATTTTCTTTTCTTTTCAATATATAAACTTTTAGAAAGAAATTTATTGCTATTAGAAATCAGAAACGGCAAACTCCAGGGCCGGAAAATTTAATTTTTTTTAATATTAAAATGGCTAAATAAAACCAATTTTTTTCTGTGGTAATTAAATATGTTTTATATATAAAAAAATAAATAAAATAGTATTGTGAATCAGTTAGATTAAAAAGACGGTTCCAGGGTTGGACAATTGAAACTATTTTTTGTGCATAAAATTAAATAACTAAAACAAGTTCTTTGTTCTCATATATTAAATTTTTTAAGGAAATTTGTTGGCATTGTATATACGAACATTCAAAACGACAGCGTCGGAGCTGGAAAATTAAATTGATTTTGGAATATCAAAATAAACAAAACATTTTTTTTTTGGTAATCGAATATATTTTATATTTAAAAAAGTAAATCAAATAGTTTTGAAAAGTAGAAATATGGTTCCTGAATCGATAAATAATATGTCTTCGCACGGTACTTTGAACTAATTTCGTCACACACTGTACAAGCAAACTGGTGGTATCATCAGAATATCAAACTCTGTTTCAGATTGCTACAGCGAAGCGCACAATCACACAAAATGCCCATACACGTGTAGGAGCCCCTTACGATAATAGTAGTTTAAAAGACAGTAAAAGTGTGAAACCACTACAAGCAAGTGCAGTAAAACAACATGACAAGAAAGTTTCAAATATAAAAATAATAAAAAAGAACAAGGTAATGGTTAAGTGTCATACAGAGATCAACGTGACGTTCATAAGAAAATTTCAAACAAAAGTTATTCAGAAGTTTGAAGTATATTTTTATTAAATTTTCTTCAAAGGCTTAAAATAAAAAATTGGTTTAATATAAGACAATTGCTGCAGTTATTTCTGGTTTACAGTAGCCTCTTTTATGCGTAGAAGGTTTTCTTTTAAAGATTTACGATTGTTCTTATGGAATAAAAGTTTATTCTCCAAATTAAATATGGCTTTATTAAAATATATTTGCGGTTTCAGCCTGAATATTGGTCTCTACATTGTTTAATAAATAACAATAGGTTTTATTTACATTATCTCCTGTAACTATGCTGTATTTTCTCTTTTAAACATTATTAACAACCGCACAGTACAACTCTACCACAGCCGCTTTCACCACTTGCACCACAAATGCTCTCTTAAATAGGCAATCAGTAGTACAAATATTGCCTTTGTGTATGCTACTGACTGCGAACAAAGAACAATTGTTGCAGTGAATTATGGGCCTTCTGGTTATTTGTACGTCAAAGAAAAATCATGGATTTGAAATTGATAGATAACGTAACAGTACATTTTGAAATTATTTTTTGTTTGTTTTCTGTAACTGTTTGATGGCTAAAAAAATACCTAAATGTACATACTCGTATAATAGCAATGGAAACCATTTGCTAATTGCTTTCCCGGAAAATATGTTTGTTTCAGCTAAAATTAGTATTCAATATAACTTCGTGTTACTTTTCTTCTCAATGAAGGTTGCTATTTTGTTTTTGGTGAGTTCGGTATGACATATAAGTATTTGTGAAAGAATGTTTCAAAAGAAGAACGTTGTTGTTATAAGGAAACAAATGTAAAATGACTCTGTCAGCATGTTATTCTTAGAAAAATGGTTCTTGCATCGTTCCTTTTTGATTGCGAAAGAATATGAGCAGGACTTCTAATGCACAGAATTTCATCTAACTGCAGATCATGCTTTGTTTATGATAGTATAAAAAAAAGATCTAAGAATGAAAAATACTTTTAATTAAAGGACTGCGTTTGATAGATTTATACGTTAGTGACTTTTTGGAAAGCATATGGGTTCTGTTTATGAATTTAAAATCCTGTTGCATACAGTCCTTGTTACTTTGTCATCTTTCATAGCTGTGGCACAAAGCATGAGGAGGACGGGTCATTCTCTAAGTTCTATTTAAAAATGTATATATATATATATATATATATATATATATATATATATAAATATAAGTATATATTTTTTTATACCCTCCAAAAAAGAATTTGGAGGGTATATTCACTTTGTCATTCCGTTTGTAACGCATCGAAATATCCATCTCAGACCCCATAAAGTATATATATTCTTGATCAGTAATGAAATCTAAGACGAACTGAGCATGTCCGTCCGTCCGTCCGCCCGTCCGTCTGTGGAAATCACGATTCAGTCCAAACGAAAAGAGCTAGACTCTTGAAATTTGGCACAAATATATTTTAAAGCTTAGAGCAGGTTAAGTTCGAAGATGGGCTAAATCGGGCAAGAGGGAAAAAAGTTCCCCTGAGAAGAACTAAACCAACCCAGAAAAAACAACATAATTTTTAAAGTTTTTTGGTTATTTTGTTAAGCAAATGATATATTTTTATGTCAAATACGGTCCAACGCCTTAAAATTGGAGCCATTAAATAAAATAAAAATATGTTTTGACCCCACCCACTTCAGTGGGCGTTATTATAGGCAAAAATAACATAAAAATTTAACAAATTGTTTTACTTAAGCCTACATTCCTTAAAAATAACACTTTTAAGCTTTAATGACGAAGCTGAGACGAAACCTGGTACTACTCTGCCCTACCCCCTTCTTCCCCTTCGCCCCCTAAATGACCCTACCAAAAAAAAAATTTTTTTTTAAATTTTGTATATAATCATCCCAAGCATTTATCTTTAGAGTTTTATGACTGCCGATTTCTGCCCTACCCCCCCCCCCCCCCCTCTTCCTTTGCCCCCTAAATGACCCTACCAAAAAAAATTTTTTTTTTTTAAATTTTGTATATAATCATCCCAAGCATCTTTAGAGTTTTATGATTGCTTGTTGCTGCCCTACCCCCTCCTCCCCCTTTGCTCGCTAAATGACCCTATTAAAAATAAATTAATTTTTTTTTTAATTTTGTGTATAATCATCCCAAGCATTTATTTTTAGAGTTTTATGTCTACCTGTTTATTTTCTTTTTTTTATAATAAAACTTTTTGGTAAATGATGTAATAAAACATTTTAGACGATTTTACAAGTACTCTTATCGCAAAGATATTTGGTCCATTTTGTCTTTTAGTTTTTGCTTTTTATATAAAAGTAAATTTTATTTTGTTGGCACGTGTAATTATTAAACATATATGTAAGTTTTATTATTCGAAATTATTAATGTTATTACTAAGAAGAATTTCTTTTATTCACACTCAATTTTAACTTAAAAGTAATTTGAATTTTACTTGTAATAAGGTAATTTGAATTTAATAAAATTCTTACAAAAATAACTTGCAAATTGCAGATTTTAATTTTATTCTAAAAAAGTTCTTCTCTTAATAGTAAAATTAATAGCTGCGAGTAAAAAATATTACATTCAAACGAGAACACGCGTCCTATTTACTTGTTTATTTTTAATTGTCAACTGAAGTAAAAATTTCAATGGTATGGATACAAATAACAAAAAGGTTTTGATTTCAGTAGCCGATGGCTTTTGAAAAAGCAAAGAGAAAATGAAATATATAAAATAATAGCTATCAGGTTGGGAAATTTCGTGCTAACCAAAAGTGATTGAATTTAAAAATTAATATGAGAAGTTCTCCTATTCCATTTTGTTAGAATCATTGATTCATGGTGCTAATGACTAGTATCAACATGAAAAGAACGCTGATTAGATGACGTATCACCCTCGTAATCAGTACTAATCCGTTCCGGTAGTTTTATGATTAAAAATATTCTTACTTGTAATAAAGTAATTTGAATTTAATAAAACTCACAATAAAATAATATGCCGATTGCAGATTTGATCTTGAGTCTGAATGAAAAAGTTGTTAACTTAATAATATTATACATCATTATTAAACATGAAAGTAAATTGTGCTCCTAGAGCTTATTAATTTAATTATTAGGCTTTAAACTTTTATTTGGGCTTGAGTTCAAATCTGCAACCTGAAAACTATATTTTTTTTCAAGAATTTTCATTAAATTCAAATTATTTATTAACTGCCTGTTTCACAATGTCAAATCAATTCTTATTTACAACAAAAGCAAAATTTAAACGGCAGTAAAATTGGAATATTTTGTAATCAAATTACTCAGTTACTCGGTTAATTTATTTGGTGCAAGAATTTTGCTGTTATATGAAATTTATTCACTGAATAAATGTTATATACATGTTATGAATTTAAGCACTAATTAAATAATAATATCGTTAAACACTAATTAAATAATAATATCGTTAAACGCAAAATATTATTTAAGTTGCCAGAATGTTGGCAATTGTTTTTATTAATAATTATTTTGTCTCTATGGCTACAACTTTAATTATATTTTAACAAAATTTTGCGGTTTTGCTTCTCCGACATATCCATATCAAAGTTTGTTGAAGTTAAGTCATGACACTGGGTAAACAATAAATAAATTAGCAGAGCATTATTAAAAAAAAAAAAGCAAACAATCAGAGCAGTATTATTGAGTTAGACAATGACAGACTTTATTAGCCGTACACAATTATATATTATTGTTATTTAAAAAAGTTTTCAAATTTAAATGAAGCTGAACAGGGACATATTTTGAGTTTTCCAAAATACACTACGCAAGCAACTTGTCAAATATAGTATTCAATAACGTCACAGAGTTTTCGAACAGAATTGATTCAATGTTTTGCTTCGAACACTTAACAAATTTTTCAGAATAAAATAATTTGTGATATCATGATCATGACTAATGAAATTAAAACAGCTATTATTCCGAAAGATTTGTTGCTTGATATTTTGTGTGAATTTGTTATTGCTACATTAAATTCAATTTAGATTGTAACTTAGAAAAACATGATAAATATTCCAAGCACAGAAAAGTCAACATCAGTTTTAATTATCCAACTTATACAGCAAAGCAAAACAGCAGTTTTCGCAAGCCACTACGCTTCCATCATCAGTACTCAAGTGTATATATGTCTATCACCACTTATTTGGTACTTTAGTAGAATCTGATAAATATTTTCATTTATAATAAAATTTATTAAGAAATTTCATACGAGAACTGTATCAGACCGAGGGTAATATACCTTAAATCCCTGTATTGCTTATTCTATTTTTATTTTCGGAGGGAACAGAATACGGAATCAATGCTCTTTCCTAGCGGAGTCAAATTCTGTTGCATGGCTTGTTATTTTCTAATTTGCTTTAAGTTCTTACTAATATTGTTGGCTTTTTTCCATTGTATACGTTCCTGGGAACATAATAATATTCTTGAATATTATTATGTTCCCTGAAACTGACAACATTACTAAATTGAAAATGTTGATATAAATTGTTGTTCTTATGAAATACGCTTCTCCATAACTTTTAGCAAAATTTGAATTCCAAATAAACTAAAGAGAGGAAAAAACGTAGGACAAATTATAACAAAACTGTTATATATTAAATTTTTAGAATTGCAATTTTCAATTATTTCACAAGAATGTGTATTAATTTTAATATTCGAATTTGAAATAAATTTAATAACTAAGATAAGAATCGTGTTTTGGGGGTAAGTTTTAATGCGCTAGTTTTTTATTTAAAAATTAGTTTTCAATTCAATTTTTTTTATTAGGAGTGCAATATTTAAATATTTTTAATAATCATCATACTGGCAGCACTGATTTCGTGGCCGCTACACCATTTAATTAGAGTTCGTTGTTCAGCGTTTTTAATGTTTTTAACGAAGTAGCTACCGACATTAATTTCCTTCTCCAAAGTATAACTAATTTTTTCTACTAATTTTGTGGTGCTGAACATGAAATTAGACCTAATTTTATCGTATCACATCAGGTTTTTAGTACATTCAATATATTCGCTATTTTAGATTTTTTGCAAAAAATGAATTTAATTATTGAGTCTAGGCGCTCTTTTTTCGAATCAGGCGACATCTCGTGAGAAAATATATTAGTTGTAACAGCGACACACCCATTCAATACAGTTTACATGAAAATAAGCCTTTAAAGTTACTTTGTTTACAAATTTTTTACTGAAATAAGTGTGTTTATTTAACAAAATTGTTTACGTATTTATTTTTGTGTTTAATAAATTCTATCCGTGATTTGTTTTTGGAAAACTTCTAAGAAACAAAATGTCTTCAAGAAAATGTCATAATAGTGCGGATATATTTTGTTACATTTGTGGAAACTTCATGACTTCGAAGCAAAAACTGAAAATTACTGAATTTGTGGAAAATTCATATAATGCTTATTTTGGCTTCAAAATACAACTAAAACCGTGGACTCCGCAATTAGTTTGTACTATTTGTGTTGAACAATTAAGACAGTGGACCTTCTGCAAACGACAATCTCTACTTTTTGGTAGACATATGTTATGGAGAGAGCAGACTAATCATATTGATGATTGTTATTTTTATTACCGATGATATTCATAAAAAAATAACACCCAGACGTAGCTTTGTCACTAAACGTAAAAGATGTCACTCCAAATAGTCCTACAGTTATGTTTATACTTGATATTTTGTTAATAAATATTTAAATATATGTACTTATAATAAAATTACTGATTTTTCCTTAAAATTTTAAAATAAACGCTTTTTTCTTTTTTTAATAAAACTTGATGTGATGGGGTAAATCTGTAAGTATTTTTGTGTTTAGAATTCTATAATTTGGTGAAATTTTTCAGTCAAATTCAAACAACGTTCAAAAAGTTTTCATTTGTCGGCCGGTGTAATGAATATTTCATATCACATTTTTAAAATGGTCTATTTGGTAAAAAAAATTCAATGTACAATCAACAATGACTTTTATCGTTTCTTTTGGAGAATGCAAGTAAATTGTTAAATACATTTTTTGTCAAAAAATAGTGGTTACGCTTATTTTATCAAGAATTTGCTATATTCGAAAGCAGGCTTACTGTGCCTATGGCTATCCAAATATTCCATTTTCTCTTGGTTTTTTCCCAGAACCATCAGCTGCTTAGCTTTAAAAAAATTAGTTAAACAATATTTGCTTTTATTTAAGGAAAATCTTTTTGAATTTTTTATAAATTTTTATTTGATAATTATTGAGGAGTAAATTTTTCAAGGAAAGTTTCTGGCAATGCGGATCGTGGTTTTCATCATCCACATATGGGGATCTACGAATTTCAAACTGACTTGATAATAAAAATGTGTTACAAATAGGTTGCTTGACTGAGTACAGATTCCAGTCAAGAGTTTCGTTTTGTGCGATAAAGTTTATAAAAGAGGATTGAAAACAAAAAATAAGTAAACAAATACTTTCATATGTATGTATTAAAAATGACGTAACTTTTATCTGCAAATAACAAACAAATAAAGCGCTATTATTTGCATATTGTGTGCAAAGTATGAAATTAGCATTAAGGCCAACGACTTTCTCAATAGCAATGAAAACAAAAAAAACCACATATATTATACACGTGTACATATATAAAATGTTTTAATAATTTATTTATTTTCAATATTAATATAAGAAACTTTGTCATATAAAAAAAAGACACTTAAGAGGCAGGATCTGCTTAGAGGGCCAACTACAAGTACATCTTGAAACAGATAATTTACGATTTGTAATAAATTATTGCATAAAAATTATTGTGCTATTATTTAATTCACTCAAACGCTCGTACATCCATTTAAAATCTCATTAAATTTAATTTGGTTTTATATTAATATGTTTCGTTCCTAAAAATTTGGTTAGATGATTGGAGCTTTCCTCACAAACTAAATTTGAGTAATTAAATTGTTAACTACATTAATTTAAAATGTTCACACAACCACTTTACTTTTAGTGTTTTTTTTTAACTGAAATTTCTTTCTTAATTAATATAATTCAGCAGTGTAATTGTGAGAGTATTGCATGATTGTTAATGAAATAAAAGCATCCACTTATGCGTCGATTGTTTTGACACAACTTTTTCATATCTTTGGCGGATGTACTTGTAATCACTGCAACATTGACCTCTTTAAGCAAATTAGTAAATGGTGTGTCTGATGAAATTTAAAAGAGCAGACCACAATCTTTCATAATTTTTGAGGAAAGAAAAATATGATTTCTTTGGACAGTATCGAAACGCAATGAACCAATTATCTGTATATGTATATAAAAATGAATCTGTATTTGTAGGAGCTAAACGGTAAGACCTATCGTTTTGAAATTTTGATATTATTTTATTTACGGTCGGAAAATTCAAACAGGGTTATATATTTTCGAATAAATAACAATTATTAATGTCTGCTTAATAATAAGTGCAACGCTACCAAAAATTGTGTAAAGGTTAGTCCTACAATAATTTCCGATTTCAGTCAAATCTTGCAAGTATAGGAAAAGGGAAACGGATGCTCCTATTACAAAGTACTTATTAATATTTTCATGACTGTTCAACTGCAATTGTCATACACTTTAAAAATAAAAAATTTAGTCCAGCAATAAAACACAGTTTCCTGAAAATATGATAGGGGAAAATATAATAGTGTGCAAACTATTTTTATGAGGTAAAAAATATTTTTATAAGAAGATACTTTGTATAGAAAATACTATTTATAAAATGTACTGTTTATAAGAAGTACTTTTTATACAATTTACTTTTTTAAAAAGCATCTTTTTATAAAATTTTGTTATCTCTAAGACTGCTACTATGGGAAGTACCTTTTTAGTCTTTTTATGAAAGGAGCTTGTTACAAAAGGTACATTTTAAAAAAAGGTACTTTTTATAAAAAGTATTTTTTTGAAAGGTACTTTTTTAAAAGGTACTTTTTTAAAAGGTACTTCTTTAAATTGTACTTTATTAAAAGGTACTTTTTAAAAGGTACTTTTTTAAAAGGTACTTTTTAAAAAAAGTACTTTTGATAAAAACCACTTTTTTAAAAGGTACTTTTAAAAAAGGTACCTTTTAAAAAAGGTACTCTTGAAAAAGGTACTTTTTAAAACAGATGCTTTTAAAAACGGTACTTTCAAAAGAGATTCTATTAAAAAATGTACTTTTTGTGAAATGTACTTTTAAAAAAGGTACTTTTTATAAAATGTTCTTTTAAAAAAGGCACTTTCTATAAGAGGTGATTTTTAAAAAGGTACTTATGAAAAAAGGTACTTTTAAGAAAGGTACTTTTCAAAAAGGTACATTTAAAAAAGGTACTTTAAAAAAGGTACTTTTAAAAAACCCTTTTAAAAAAGCATTTTTTAAAAAAGTACTTTTAAAAAAGGTAATTTTAAAAAAAGGAACCTTAAAAAAATTACTTTCTATAAAAAGTACTTTTTGTAAAATATACTTTTTAATAAAAGTACTTTAAAAAAAAGGTGTTTAAAAAAAAGTGCTTTTTAAAAAGTAACTTGGAAAAAAGGTATTTTAAAAAAAGATATTTTCTATAAAAGGTGCTTTTAAAAAAGGTACTTATGAAAAAAGGTACTTTTAAAAAAGGTCCATTTAAAAAAGGTACATTAAAAAAGGTACTTTTAAAAAACCCTTTTAACAAAAGCACTTTTAAAAAAGGTACTTTTAAAATAAGGTAATTTAAAAAAAAGAACTTTCAAAAAACTTACTTTCTATAAAAAGTACTTTTTGTAAAATATACTTTTTGATAAAGGTACTTTAAAAAAAAGGTGTTTAAAAAAAAAGTGCTTTTTAAAAAGTAACTTGGAAAAAAGGTACCTTCAAAAAAGGTATTTTCTACACAAACTACTTTTTGTGAAAGGTTTTACTGTTCCCTGCAACATCTGCGTTAGATATTGCCATGTAGGCGGCTGAAATACGAAAGTTCCTTTTCTTTCCGAGAAAAATCTTAGGTGCTCAAATAAAGCATATGTTTTTTAAATAAATATTCGATCTTAATGGAGATTATGGATTTTATGATTCAAAGTTTTATTTTATTTGTAGTAATATTACGGAGTACTTCTATCGATCACGCGCGTTAAGGTTGATTTATTTTTCTTTTTATACTATTTTTTTTCTCTAAAAAAATGCTGTCCTGGAAGGAAGAGCTTATAAAACTTATTTTTGTTAAAAATTTTTAATTTACTGCCTTAAAATAAATTGAATTTGTTACTGTATAGCTATTTTGCAATTAGGATAATACATTAAAGTCCTAAGTTCTCGTATTTCATTGTGCTATAATTTTAATCATATTGTTGGTTAAAAATTTTCAAATATAAATTAAAAAAAAAACGATCTCAGTTACTTTAAAAAGCACATACTCTTTGATATTGATTTTAATATTTATTAGTTGTTACGTTTCCAATTTAATTGATTTCTTACGAGTATATTTCGTTTTGTTGGTTTACGTGCAAAATCACTCTTCACTTTCTGTAAACAATTGATGATTTTCAAGTCACTTTCATAGCAAATATCAAAATAAACACAAATAAAAATTGTTACACAATTTCTTTCTTTTTGTTTCTTTAAAAGTGATTCATTCACACTTACTTAACAATGCTGATAACTGTTGCTTGGTTAAAGTTTGTATCCTTATGGCAAAGTTTTGAAAGATAAAACTGCTTTCGTGAGGCGTACGTATGGACTGTGGCCCCAAATGCCGGTTACAAAGATTTTATACAAAATTAACAAAATTGCTGTACACAGAGTGGTAAAGTGACAGACGGACGGACGGACGGACGATATTGGTAAAAACCCAGAAATGAAAAAAAAGCATTTAAGTTAATTGAGTTTAAGTTTAAAGTAAAGTAAGACGAAAAATCGGTTGAAAAAAAGAGCAAATAACCAGACGGTTTCCTACAAAACACAATAAGGCAGTAAGGCAGTTGGTACTCTCGCTTTCGTGCACACAATTGTCTAATAAACTTGATATAAGAGTTTGGGGTTTTTTCGGTTAAGTTTGACAACTGAGAAATTGTTGTGGTAGGTTGCGAATATAAAAATAAAACACAAACAAAATACTGCTTATTATATTTCTAATGGTTATGAATTACAATATAAATATATGTTAAAGAGAATTTCTTAGCCACATAAATATTTATAAATATGTATGTATGTAGACGTGTAACGTGTGCTTATAAACATACGAGTGTGTACTTGCGTATTTTTATGTGTATAATCACTGGTGGCCAAGAGCGTTAATGTAACTTTATGATTCCATTAGCCAGTCGGCACCAGAAAAACCCAAATCACGTTTTCAATGACGTGTTTCTACAACCTTGACTTGATGTTGATATTTTAAGCTCAAAGGCAAGAATGAAAAATCGAATAAAAAAAACTTATTTTTTGTTTACTTTTTGGTAGTAGCTCTTCTTTATTAACGCTTAATGTAAATAAATATATACAGTACGAATGAACATTGACACCAGAGTTGCCCTATAGTGCATAAGAAAGTATTAAAATGCGGAAAATAGTTGTGTCTCAAGTGTGGAAAATATACGGGGAAACCGTCGGTCCTATATCACAAATAGCTTCAAAATAATTCTCTGTCTTCTTATCTTCTTTCATTTGTCCTCTCAATACAATCCCCTTCTTTTTAGTTCCTACGCAGTGCACTGCATGTGTAGGGGTCATCCGCTGAGTGCTGGATCTAATTACAACAAAAAAGTACTTGAACTTGCAATAGACGGAATTTTAACAAATTGTTCGATTATAAAAAGTAGATGAAATATTATAGTGTCGCGAAACCTGTCTTTTGTCAGCCCATTTCAATCTAATTCCTTTTTTAGCTCATTATAAGCTAGGAAGAGACTATCACTTCGTTTGTATTGTTAAGCGTATACACTTTTAACTCCGCAACCGATTTCAAAAATATAATTTTGCTCTTACTATTTTTTAAAATCATTTATCCCCATAGTTCCGCCATTCACAATTATTTTTTATTTGAGTGGTCATGAAATTTTGTTTGCCAAACAAATATCTTACAAATATTGTGGAATTTGGGAACCGAAAAAGTCACTTTCTGGTATAGATTTTGGGCTGGCGGCGTTATCGGTCCATATATCTTTGAGAACTCTGTTGGCCAGACCATCACTACCAATGGCGAGTATTATAGATCAATGATTACCACTGATTCTTTTGGGCTGAGTGATGATCTGGACATGAAGAATATATGGTTTCAATAGAACATCGCCACGTGCCAAATGGGATATTCTGCTCGCGCGATTTAAGGCATGGTCATCTTGCTTTGAGTTAATGTGAAGTGGAAGATTTGACCCCGTTAGACTTTTCCTTGTCGGCTTTTCTTAAGTCGCATTAACAAAAAATCAATGGCTAAAAAATTAGAACAATATATTTCCTAATAAAATTTCTATAAATAAAAAGTGTTAACATATTCAACTAAGCCACCTAATAAGTGGTGGCAAACAATATACAATGAGTACTGATGATGAAAGTGTAGCTACTTTCGAAAACAGATTTTCTGCTCTGTTGTGAATAATTAAAAACCGATGTTGACTATCCTTTGTGTCTCCTTATTAATCATGTCTTTCTGAATTTAAAACAAAAATTTCGTACACTTAGCTTATAAGTCTTATCTGAATTTAATATGTATAGCAAGATGAATGGCTTTAAAAAAAAATAATTACATTGAATTTTATTTTGTTATATGCTCTTTCAGACTAATACAATTCGAACTGACAATCACTTTGGAGTTAATCCCACTATTTTATTTTAGGTGATAGTGGGCAACTCTATATCACCCTAAACTTGTGATTCATACAAGTGTGGGAATGTACCACTGTCCCATTTGTATGCACGAGCATGTAAAGGTATTAGACCATAAACACTCTCGTTATTACGGCCATCATTTTCTTTCAAAAGTATTAAACGAAATACAATAAAATAAAACCATTCATCCGAAGTTATGCAATTTCACATGAAGTTCGTTGGTTTATGTTGAAGATGAAGTTGTAGAGATTGCTTTTGGGGACATGATGGTTTGCTTTAGGGTGAGCCAGTGTATGGCAGATATAACAACGATTAATCACTGCACTTGAGTGTTTATATATATTAATTTTTGGATATTATTTTTAGGAAATAAAAATGATTTTCTAATATTGACTATTGACTATTGTATTTTTTCATAGTATTTTTTATAGTTCTCAAATTTTAATATTAATTTTACGAATATTATACACTCACGAAAATGCAGTTTGATAAGAAAAAGAATATCGCAATAAGGAGCTAGTTAAAATTCGGGATTGTTTCTTCAGAATATTTTTTAAGAGGGTGGGTCAATAACTCCCTGATTTTTTTAATGAAATACAGAATTTTAATTAAAAATTTAAATTGTTCTTCAACATAGTCTACTTTGAGTTCTATACATTTAGTCCAACTCTCCAATTTTTTATTCCTTCCGAAAAATATGATTTGTCGAAGTCATCAAAATAATTAGGCACTTGTTCTGAAATAATTTCACCGTTGCAGTAATATCCCTTTCAAGTTTGGGAACAAAAAATAGTCATTCGCACTTTAATGAGCTCTTAATTGTGAGTAAATGCGGCACCCATCTTGCAAAAAGCATTCTCATACCCAAACGATCATCCAAATTTTAAATCACTGAATCATTTGAGATATCGTTGGCTTCCGCAATCTCTTTCACTTTAAATCTCTACTTGGCTAACACCATATCTTGAATTTTTTTTATTGTTTCAGATGTAGAGATATGAACTGTGTCCAGAACGTTCGTCATTTGCCGTCCTTGTATAGTCCCATCGAATTTCAGTAAACAACTTTGTTACCATGGAACTGGATGGCGCAGTGTCTCCATAATATTCATCAAGCTCAGCCTTGATTTGAGTAATGGTTTTCCTCCGGAAAAAAGTATGCTTAATGAGCGCACGAAATTCACTTCTTCGATGTCTTTCTCAAGGACGCAGTAAATTACGCAGCTTCTTCAAATATTGACGAGAATCAACTGGCAGTTTCAGGTTGACAAGAGCAGTTTTGCTATTTCAATCAAGAGGCGGGAAATGCAAAAAATCACGAACCTTTTGACCCGTTCTCGTATTTATTCACACTCCAAAACTGTTCTTGCAATTTATTCAGACGTAGACAGACATTTCGATCCATACGGATTATTGAACCCTTAAGCCTTTAATCGTTTATAAAACTAAGTTAAGGTCTGACTGTCATTACTATATGAGAAATAAAATCTAGTTTTAAATAAATGAGATTATCATTGTAAATTCAGCTCCGTGAGATTTATTTTGTAGCACATTTAAAACGAATTTAATAAGATTTGGAACAACGTCTTTTCATAAATAGAGAATAGCTCGTGGTGATAGACCGGTGAAATTATATTACAATGAATCAACTCTATGCTTCGACTAAAAGCTGCAAATCTCAGGAATAGGAGTTTTAGTGTTCGTGGCAGACTGATGAAGCATTGCCCTCAATTCTTTTCCTTCCTCTCAGTAGGATATACTGACGATATTGAACTGATGAGGAGTGAGTAGAAGGTGACATGAAAAAGTCTCACGGCGGCTAGCTGTACATTTTAGTAAATCAAACTCTGAACTCTATAATCGAAGGATAAAAGACATTGATTTCAATCGTTTACGACTTTATTGGTCGGTAATTAATGTGTCCAACAAATTAAATATCTACGGATCGTGTCAATTTGAAGACCCAAGAGTGTAAGTGTAGCATGCATTTTATACGTTTCAAATGTACATGAATTTCCTCTTCTAGTTGTGAATGAACTCTGCCATTTAAGATTATTTGTTCTTAAGATTCATTGAATGTGTGCAACAGAGAACTTTTTACACATCGAATGTCACCACCCACCGCAAAAGCCGTAATCAGCTTTCAGTTGTAATAAATAACAAACATGTTTACAGTATAAAAAAAAAAAAATTATATGTTTGTCAGATTACTTGTACGATATTAAAGTCGTGTGAAGTATTAAATAAAGACACTTTATTTTGTTTGCATCGTAATTCTTGTGCAGCATCATAGATTGCTTGAAGGCACTGCCCTATTACTAAATATAATTAAAAAAAAATTGTTGCACTACATTTTAAATCCGCTTAATTAAACAATTCCACAGCTGAGCTGCCACTAGAAAAAATTTTGTGCTGGTGGAAATTCTTTTACTAACACCAACTCAATTTTAGCGGCATAACTCTTCACCTAGTCAATTAGTGTAAAATTTTTACCTGCCTTATTTTATTCTTATTCTCTCTAAACTTTCAGCTCATGCTACTAAACAATAAGATTTCAAAATTAAATCGATATGGAAGGTCTAAAAATATTATTGTCCAGTGCTATTGAAAATCAATGAACGTCAGAAGATTGTTGCTTAGATTTTACGTTATAGTCGACCTGGTCGAATCTTAAATACCCTACAAATATTTTGTAATTATATTAAAAATGTTTAACCAGCTGCATAGGAGTTTCTTTAAGGAGTTTCTAAGCCCAATTTTAAAGCTACATTTTGGCAGGTTCACTGCGGGAAAGACCATGGGGGAGACATCTTACCTTCGTCGTAAAAAATTAAAAAGTAAATTTTTGGGATAATTAAGCGTAGAAAAAAATTGTTTTGATAGGGTAATTTAGCGGGCAGTAGTAGGTGGAGGGGTAAAGCACACGAAGATCAGATATCATCTCTAATTCGTCACAAAAGATTAAAAATTTGTATGTAGTAAGAATTTTAACGAACATTTTATATTGCTATATTAAATTGAATTAAGATTTTATGGGCTAATAGTATGATGGAACAAAAAATTCAGAAAAATGGGACATGCAGAAAAATAATCAAACGGTAACACTGGTATTATAACAATAACATGTTAACATCAGGTTGATAGGAACTGTTATCACATTCAACTAAGCCACCTAATAAGTGGTGATAAACACGATACACATGAGCACTGACGATGAAGGTGTTGCGGCTTTCGAAAACAGTTGTTCTGCTCTGCTGTGTAAGTTGAATAACAAAAACTGATGTTGACTTGCCTTTGTGCCTTGAAATATTTATCATGTCTTTCTGAGATTTAAATTAAAAATTTCGAACAATTAGCCTATAAAATCTTAAGTCATTAAAAATTAGATTTTTAAGGAATGTAGGCTTAAATTATACAATTTGATAAAGAATGCTTATACTTTTCACTGCGTTACACACGGAATGACAAACTGAATATACTCTCAAATTCGTTGTTGGAGTGTATAAAAATGTGAACTACATTTTTAATAGTGTTGTTTGTGTTTGGCAGGAGGTTGATGTCTCTACATCCGAAACAATTGAAAAAATTCACGATATAGTTTTAGACGATTGGAGATTGAAAGTGAGATAGATTGTGAAAGCCACAGGCAGCTCACAAGGCTCTGTGGTTTAAATTTTTAAGCTAGGAATTGCTCCCCGATCCACCCTATTCTCGAGAGTTATCCCCGAGTGTGTATTTCTTTTTCCTAAACTTGAAAAAATGTCTCGGCGGAAAAAGATTTGACTCCAAAGATGAAATCATTTCACAAACAAATGCCTACTTGGACCGCCACGACAAATCATATTTTGCGGAAGGTACAAACAATGTTAGAAACGGGGGGTAAGTATATAGAACTAAAAGCGACCATATTGAAAAATAAAATGATTTTTCATTTAAAAAGTCACGGACTCGTTAAACCACCCTTATAATTTCGATTTATGTAGTGATTTTTTTTTTTTTTTGCATTGCACCGGAACTAGAAAGGATATTGCTATTATTTTTTGTAACTATTTCAACCCTTTACTTCGCCGGATAATTTTTTGCTACAGGGCCCACGAAAAGGGGTGCTATTGCTCAGCTCGTTATTACACGACGGAGTTATGCTCAGTGAACAGTGCTATGCCTTTGTCACTGAAACAGACTGACAACAACTAACACAACCATGCACTAGTCCTGATCAGAAGAATTCGACACAATATTCTGTTAACACATATTGTGTTGAATTCTTCTGATCAGCATTAGTGCGTGGTTGTGTTAGTTGTTGGCAGCCTGTTTCAATGATGAAGGCATAATCACTGGTCACTGAACATAATTGGCAGCGACTGGCACTATCATGTACTAAAAGCAGAGTAACAGCACCCACCTTCGTCGGCCCTGTAGCAAAAATTAGCCGGCGAAGTAAAAGGTTGAAATAGATAAAAAAAAAACTGTATCCTCTCATTTTTCCTAATCTGTCCCCTCAATACTGTCCCTTCGTTTTCAGTTCGGCGCAATGCATTGCTTATATAGGGGTCATCTCCTGAGTGCTGGTCCAAGATAAAAAAAAAAAACAAACCAAATTTGACTTTGGATGACTGCAAATTGATTCCGATTCAAGGAAAATAACACTTCAGTTTATCTTCTAAAGCCTCTCTGAATATTAAAATTAGTTAGAACACAAAGTGCATCATTCCACCCTTTTAGAAAAAAAAATTACACAGTTTGACACGAAAAAAAAAATCAAGGTTCCGGCTTTTGATTCCGGTAGAGAAGACCGAAAAATAATATCTATGAGTCAGTGTTTTGAAAAATCGCATCGTTGTTTTATTTTACAGGCGGTTTATGTGTTCTTTACGTCTGAGCTGTAGGGTTTGGTCTCTTCTACCAGAATCTATCGTCGGATCCTCGTAATTTTGGAAAACATTTTAAATTGTTGTATAGTGTTACTAGCGTATTTCTGTGTGAATTCGGTCTGCACTTATTTGAGAACTTCAAACATATTTCGTGACTTTGATTGCAATCCGTAGTCGTATGAATATTTTCAGGTTTGTGAGACGTATTTAAACGGTTCCATAACTTATTTTTTATTTTTAATAAAATTTTTAATGTTTTTATATCATTGAAGCTAAAACTAAAAAATAAAAGTTTGACTTAGGTATGATGGAACAAAAAATTCAGAAAAATGGGACATGAAGAAAAATAATCAAACGGTAACACGGGTATTATAACAATAACATGTTAACATCAGGTTGATACAGTTCCCGTATTCTTTTTCACAATAAAATTTGTGTAAATAGGAACTGTTATCACATTCAACTAAGCCACCTAATAAGTGGTGACAAACACAATACACATGAGCACTGATGATGAAAGGGTTGCGTCTTTCGAAAACAGCTGTTCTGCTCTGCTGTGTAAGTTGAATAAAACTGATGTTGACTTGCCTTTGTGCCTTGGAATATTTTTCATGTCTTTCTGAGATTTAAAAATTAAAAATTTCGAACAATTAGCCTATAGAATCTTAATTCAAATTTAATATAGCAATATAAAATGTTCGTTAAAATTATTACTACATACAAATTTAAGCTATGGCTTGAGCTACCCAATAATAAAAATTGGAAAAACGTTCACATGTACTTAAGTATAAAATTCAAACCAAAAAAGTTTGACTTAGGTATGATGGAACAAAAAATTCAGAAAAATGGGACATGAAGAAAAATAATCAAACGGTAACACGGGTATTATAACAATAACATGTTAACATCAGGTTGATACAGTTCCCGTATTCTTTTTCACAATAAAATTTGTGTAAATAGGAACTGTTATCACATTCAACTAAGCCACCTAATAAGTGGTGACAAACACAATACACATGAGCACTGATGATGAAAGGGTTGCGTCTTTCGAAAACAGCTGTTCTGCTCTGCTGTGTAAGTTGAATAAAACTGATGTTGACTTGCCTTTGTGCCTTGGAATATTTTTCATGTCTTTCTGAGATTTAAAAATTAAAAATTTCGAACAATTAGCCTATAGAATCTTAATTCAAATTTAATATAGCAATATAAAATGTTCGTTAAAATTATTACTACATACAAATTTAAGCTATGGCTTGAGCTACCCAATAATAAAAATTGGAAAAACGTTCACATGTACTTAAGTATAAAATTCAAACCAAAAAAGTTTGACTTAGGTATGATGGAACAAAAAATTCAGAAAAATGGGACATGAAGAAAAATAATCAAACGGTAACACGGGTATTATAACAATAACATGTTAACATCAGGTTGATACAGTTCCCGTATTCTTTTTCACAATAAAATTTGTGTAAATAGGAACTGTTATCACATTCAACTAAGCCACCTAATAAGTGGTGACAAACACAATACACATGAGCACTGATGATGAAAGGGTTGCGTCTTTCGAAAACAGCTGTTCTGCTCTGCTGTGTAAGTTGAATAAAACTGATGTTGACTTGCCTTTGTGCCTTGGAATATTTTTCATGTCTTTCTGAGATTTAAAAATTAAAAATTTCGAACAATTAGCCTATAGAATCTTAATTCAAATTTAATATAGCAATATAAAATGTTCGTTAAAATTATTACTACATACAAATTTAAGCTATGGCTTGAGCTACCCAATAATAAAAATTGGAAAAACGTTCACATGTACTTAAGTATAAAATTCAAACCAAAAAAGTTTGACTTAGGTATGATGGAACAAAAAATTCAGAAAAATGGGACATGAAGAAAAATAATCAAACGGTAACACGGGTATTATAACAATAACATGTTAACATCAGGTTGATACAGTTCCCGTATTCTTTTTCACAATAAAATTTGTGTAAATAGGAACTGTTATCACATTCAACTAAGCCACCTAATAAGTGGTGACAAACACAATACACATGAGCACTGATGATGAAAGGGTTGCGTCTTTCGAAAACAGCTGTTCTGCTCTGCTGTGTAAGTTGAATAAAACTGATGTTGACTTGCCTTTGTGCCTTGGAATATTTTTCATGTCTTTCTGAGATTTAAAAATTAAAAATTTCGAACAATTAGCCTATAGAATCTTAATTCAAATTTAATATAAAAAATATATAGTTAAAAATATGTACTGATTTGGATAGAATTTTTTCGGTACTACTTTTCTTGTATTCCATATTCTAAATTCATATTTTATTAACCCATTTCATGCCAGTGTTCGATTTTTCGAGCAGTAAATTTCAAGCATTTTAAATTTATTTTTCTCTGTGTGGGAAAAACTAAACATATATCTTCTTTAAAGAAAATTAAAAAAAAAATGTTTAAAAAGTTCGGACATCTGATTAGTATTCCCTTAACCCAAATTACTATTTAACTACGAGGTTTCATAAACTTACTCGAAAAAACATATCTCTGGGACGATATGGGTTAACTGCGTTAATTTAAAACAAATTCCTTCTACCACATTTTAAATGTCTTACAGTCATAAACATGTATATTGTAATATTAACCTTATAATAGTTTTATAAAAAAATATTTAACTTTTATTGCAATAAAAACAAAATACATTAACTGTAATTATTTTAGTAGACATTATTAACAGCTGCCCGTTTATGAATCGACAATGTCGCCACTGTAACAAATGTGCCATTAATGTGTGACACCATTTGCGTTTAATCTTAAATAAATTTCATCGTTAAATTTGCTGCTTTGTCTTTCATTCAAATTAGCAACATTAAGACAAGAAATTCGCATAAAAATTATTAAAGAAAAGAAAAATCTTTAAGTTAGAAGGCAAATATTTTTTCCCGCTGTTCTAATTACACTGCTCAACAATCAAAATGTTTATAATGTATGTACAAATTTTGTATTGAAAATTGTACATGAGTATCGCAAAATTTTTTTTTTCAAAATCGTTTGATTTGATAATTTTTCGATCATTTCTATGCGACTATTTTTCGAAGTCAATAAATCTTTCGCTTTGGTAAAATTAAATGGACGCACTATATAGCGGCTTGTTCCTCAGTATATATAAGAAATATATCCCTGTATATTGTTAGTTAAATAAACTAATATTTTATTTGTTTTACTAGTTTATAAAATTAAAGCGAATGGGTGATTTTTTAAGAGCTTTCGGATTTTATATAAAAAAAACATTTAACCTTTAAAGAAATGTATGATAGAATGATTAATTTAATGTTTAAAGATGGTTTCTTGTACTCGTAAATGTTAACCGAGGTGGGTCCAACTTTGGAATATGTACTCTTGAGTCTGTACAAAAACAATTTTTATTGTTTTATTTAGGTGGCCTTCAATGGAGCTCTTCCACAAATCTTCCATCCTACACTAGTAGACTAGCATTAATAAAATTACCAACTCTTAAAAGCCGTCGTACTATGTTTAATGTGACTTTTATAATAAACCTTATTAACATTTGTTCCGAATATCTGATAAATTCTGTCCAATTTAACATTCCTACTCGTACTACTCGTCATTATAATCCTCTTATTATTAATTTTTGTAGATCTAATTATGCTTTTGCTGATCCATTTTTGAGGTTATGTCGTGAATATAATCATTTGTCTGAATTCGTTAATTATTCTTTAAGTTCCAATGCTGTGAAACATAAAATTATTGTTTATCTTAAATTTTTCTACTTTAGTTTAATTCATTCCAATATTATACTAATAGTCTGTAAGGATTATATCCACTGACTATATATTTAAATAAATAAGTAAATAAAACATAAATAAATATATAAAAAAAATTTAAATTTCTCTCCAATATATCGGTCAATATCTCCCGACTAAATTGTTCAATATTAGCGTCAACCGTTGCGGGCTTGGGCCCTTCCCTAAAATATCATCTAAGGGCATTAAATTGATCGGCTAATTAAGCATAAAATGAAAGAAGCACACGATGCAATTTCTTAACCGAAACCCATTTTTTACTTTTCAAAATTCAATTTTCTATAGCTTATTTCTGCCGATGTGAACAGACTCAGTTTCAATAAATAGAATTTGCAATAATTTTATAAAAACTATACGATCTTAACAAAAATAAAAGTCAATAAAAAGTAAATATATATATATTGTTTTAACTCGGACCAGCACTCAGATGATGACCCCTACATATGCAGTGCATTGCGCCTGGATAGGAGGGAGTAGTATTGAAAGGACAGATTTGAACCTTTTAGGCCTCGGCCACGCAATGAGCGGCAGAGCGGCGAGTTTGAGCGGCAAGTGGCTTATTACTGAGCGTCGTTTCTGAGCGGTTAGTTGTTAAAATGCCATTGTCAAGGGGGGTTTGTTTAATGTTTTTACGCGAAAATCGTATTCATATTTACAAGAATTTAATGCGTGTAAGAAAAAAAAAATAAGATTTGGTATTCATGCCATAAATAAATATATAAATTAAATAAAATCGTACCTGTGCAACCACAATTTTCACCAACTTCACTCCATAATTTATCGGTTGTATTTTTAAAATTTGGCATTCTATCTTGCCATAATAACGGTCGGCTTTGTACCGATCAAATTATAAGCTCCGCATTCACTTTTGCCATTTTTATACTTCGCCGCTCAGAAATCAACTAAAAATTAGAACAAATTCTATTCCTGAGCGGCGCCGCTTTGCCGCTCAGGAACGCCGCTTAGCCGCTCAGAAATGCCGCTCATTGCGTGGCCGCTTCAGTAGTATTCCATATGTTTTAATTTTTTGCCGCTCACCGCTCAGTCGCTCACCGCTTTGCCGCTCATTGCGTGGCCTCGACCTTACTCCACCGGCTAATTTTTTGATACAGGGCCGACAAAGAAGGGTGCTGTTGCTCTGCTTTTCAGTAGATGACAGTGTCAATCACTGACAATTATGTTCAGTAACCAGTGCTATGCCTTCATCACTGAAACAGGCTGGCAACAACGAACACAACCATGTACTAATGCTGACTAGAAGAATTCGACACAATATTCATCACTGAACGCGGAGTCAAACTCAGGACCCTTTCCTTCACAGACTCGTGTTTAGTACTTCTGTCAACAGACTAACATTTTGTATTACAGTGTTTTTCTTTCCATTATTATTTTATTTTTTTGATGGCAGCATACCAGCTAGTTAAATAAATCTAAATGTAATATTAATTTAATATTTATTTATCCATCAAATTGGCAGACACCAATTAAATAAATCAAGTTGAATCGTAACTGGTGGATTGAAGTGGAATGACCTTGACTTTGGCTAATATTTTTTATATATTTTTTCTTAATTGGAAGTTTGTAACACTTGTGCATATACAGCCAACAATTGTGTAACAAAAGTCGTTTTAATGAAAGTTACACGGAAAGAAAAATATGTAGTAAAAATAAATTTAAATATATAATAAAAAAAAATTTTAAAAAATTCAAAAATATAATTTATTTTTGTATACAATTTGTTGGAGGAGAATGTATATTTCCAACTATAGGTGCAATTCCCATATCACATTTTGTCGTACAAATTATTTAACAGGCTCTGAGTTCGAATCTGCAATCTGAAAATTATTATACCCTCCAACAAAGAATATGGAGGGTATATTCTCTTTGACATTCCGTTTGTAACGCAGCGAAATATCCATCTGAGACCCCATAAAGTATATATATTCTTGATCAGTGATGAAATCTAAGACGATCTGAGCATGTCCGTCCGTCCGTCCATCTGTGGAAATCACGATTCAGTCTAACCGAAAAGAGGTAGACTCTTGAAATTTGGTATAAATATGTCTTGAAGGATAGCACAGGTTAAGTTCGGAGATTAGCTAAATCGGGCAAGAGGGAAAAAAGTTACCCTAAGAAGAACTAAACTAACCTCTAAAAAACAACATAATTTTTAAAGTTTTTTTTTGTAATTTTGTTAGGCAAATTATATATTTTTATGTTAAAGAAAGTCCAAAGCGTTAAACTTGGAGCCATAAAATAAAAAATAATTATTTTTGAACCCTGCCCCCTTTCTTGGGCGTTATTATATGCAAAAATAGTGCTAAAATTCAACAAACTGTTACAGCTCTGCCCTACCCAGTCCTCCCTCCCCCTTTGCCCACTAAATGACCCAATAAAAAAAATTTTTTTTTAAATTTTGTATTTAATTATCCCAAATATTAATTTTTAGAGTTTTATGACAAAGGTGAAATGTCTCCTCCACAGCCCTTACCAAAGCGACCCCGCCAAAATACAGTTTTTATACCCCCAAAGAGAATTGGACCCCATAAAGTATATACATTCTTGATCAGTGATGAAGTCTGAGTCGATGTAGCAATGCCCATAGATTCGTCTGTGAAAAACATGATATAGTGTATTTTTGCTCCCCTCCCCCTTTAGTGGCCGTTGACGTACGATATTATATGCAAAAATAGTGTAAATATTGAAAAATTTTTATTCCTTAAGCTTATAAGAAGCTGAGATGTTCTCTAATCATGCAGAGGTGAAACGACTCCCTCACGGCCCTTCTCAGAATGACTCTGTCAAAATAGAGATTTACAATTGGGTACAGAGTTGTCTTAAAGGAACTCTGTCCCACCAAGTTAAACATTTTAAATTTACTTACTAAATATTTGGAGGGTATTTAAGATTTGACCCGGCCGAATATAACGTTTTGTTTTTTATTAAATCAAATAAAGATGTGATAACAAAACTTATCCTTAACATTTTTACCGACAATTTTAATTTTATAACATTTTTGTCGTAGATTTGGAGCTCTAATTATAGAATTCGTATTCTTGTTTTTCTTGCAGTACAACTAGAAAACAAGCTTATCTGATTGTTCTAAAAGGTTGATTCAAAATCAATTACGGAGAATTATTATAATTTCGATTACCCACTTTGGAGTGTCATGATAGATTTTGCCTCCCCTAAAATCTTTGAAAACATATTAAAAACAATATATATTTTATTTTATTCCTATTAAATTTCATAAAGCAAACTTTCAATAAAGTTTTATAAATATTCAATTACTGACTAATTATTCGTGAAATTCTAGACATTAAATATGTAATTCATTATAGTAGCATTTTATGAATAATAGCTTTCAATGTCATATTTGTATTTGCTTATATAAGTTAAAAAAAAAATTACTTTAATAATTTAATACTTAAAATAGCAACTTATATTTCTATTCCAACAAAACAATGATTTGCATATTTGATGTTTTAATAAAATACAAACCAATTTTTTTTACTATAATAATAAAATCTACACAAAGGATTTTATTTTTTTTTTTTTGTTCTATTTCATAGTACCACGACATAAACTTTCTATAGAAGATGGAATAAAAACTAACTATTTACAATATGACAAAGCAAAATAAAGTTATAAATTCGAGTACGTACTCGTCTAGGCATTTTTAAAAGAGACATACATGTATAAAAAACTGTCTTAGTCCGTCCTGCTAGTCATTTCCCTTATGGTTATACAAAAAAGTTTATGTTTCCCAAAAATTTAAGCAAAATAATATTTTCAATGCTTCTGTTTGGAAAGAAAGGAAGACTTTAAAAAATAATTTGCTTGTGTTTGTATGATTATAATTACAACTGAAAACAATGGAGATAACTTAAGGAGATTACAGTATGCATTAAGACTATAAAACCTTTTAGAGATTGATAGATTTTGCAGAAACACTTCATAGCAAAGTAGGGTGTGAACCCTGCTCAGGCAAAGTGTTGTGTCGGAACTATAAAAGGAGAAAGGAACAATAAAGAAAGATGAGGATATAGAAATAGTTTTTTATTCAGTTGATTCCTTTGTTACAGTATCGATGAAGAAATACAATAGAGATGAAATCATCCGGAGCCAGAGTCAATTTTTATTTTAACTTTCACATTCTTGACCATTTCAAAAGAAATTTTAAACATTAATTTTTTAAGAATTTTCATTGTGTTGGCATTACTAATCTATTTATTGTTGCCTATGAAAATACAAATAATTTAACTTGACTACTATATGAAAAGTAGCAAAGACAAGAACCTGCCTTGTAGACGCGAAAATAAAGACATATGTTTTATTTCTCACAGGTTGTAGTCGGTAGCCTAGTGTCGTGAATCTATATAATAAATAACTCTTAAATACTTTAGTCAACAGCTCCCTAAGTGATATGGAATGAGGTGAGTGAATTTTTTAAGTTCAGAGACCTACCCACGCAGAATAAATGACTTCGTGAAAATCGGCAAAAAAAGTTTTATTTTTCTGCAACCCATATTCTCTTAAATATCTTTAGGATATAAGACCTACGATGGTGGGTCAATAAGTCCGTGACTTTTTCATTGAAACCCATGTTTTTATATAAAAAATTATTTTATTTTTTAACATGCTGTCCTTTGCGCTCTATACACTGAGTCCAGGTTAGGTTAGGTTAGGTTAGGTCATCAAAATAGGAATTTGTTTGTGGAATGCTTCCGTCGTTGGAGTCAAATGGCTTTCCACCGAACCATTTCTTCAAGTTTGGAAGCAAGAAATACTCACTCGGGGCTAAATCTAGAGAATAGGACGAATGAAGGAGCAATTCGTAGCCTAATTCAGAGATTTTTGCCATGGAAACTGCACTTGTATGCACCCTTTGGTCACAAACACGGCATTTATCTTGCGGAAAGATTTCTCATTTTCAAGTGATCACTCAAAATTGGAACCACTGAGTCATGTGAGATGCCTATGGCCACCACAGTCTCCCTCACTATCAATCTCCGATTTTTTCAATTGCTTCGGATATAAAGTCCTCAACTGGGCTGTGGGTTAAGCTCATCTGTACGTCTTCCTTTCATTAGTGCTAATATCATATATTTTTTTTTTTTTAGAAATTGTCAAATATTTTCCCAATGGCTCCACTGTGCATGGCTTGAGCCATAGCCTTAAGCCAAGTATTCAACTAATATAATATAAAAATACAAAAGTAAGTGTAATAAACTGAAATCAATAGCTTTTATCCCAAGGGCTACATTTTCTGCAATTTAGTATTTCTAATGATGAGCAAAATATAAAACAATTGGTCACACAAAAAGGAAAACACAACAATCCTCATAAAATATAAAGCTAATAAATTTATGTTATACGATATCCTCAAATATTAAAAATGAATTATTGAGGAAAATTTAATAAAAGAATAAATATTAAAAATTAGGATTTCCTGTATTCCGGATATGAAGTATTGGCTTACAAAATGGTCAGTTCCTGTATACAAAAAATTTTAAAATGGTTTCGTACAAACTTTAAAAAGCTATTTAACAGCAAGAACAATTATCTTCACAAAAGTTTGAGTGGAATATCTTGTGACTGTTTACAAAAACTGAAATCATGATTTTTCTAAATTCGTTAAAATTAAGTTAAATTGTTTTCATAGTCAACAAAAAGACTATTCCTGGATTTAACTGTAACTAGAAATTTTCCGTAATTAATTAACTACCAGGCAGATTCATCAAAATAAAAAGTTAATTTATAAATAAATTTATATTCATATACACATCATTTATAAACAGAAAATTTTAATTGTATTCTGATATTTTTAATTTTTAATTGTATTTCTGATATTTTTTCTTTCCTGAAGAAGTCACACAAAGGAGTGACGAAATATTGAAATTAAAAATTAAACTAAAATAAAGAGACCTTAAGCTTAAAAATATCAGAATACAATAATAATTAAAAAGAGGTCAAGAAACCAGAAGAATTTTTTCAGAAAATTTTAAGTAAAAAATCTCATAAAAAGCAATTAAAGGATGTTTTTTATAGAGTGTCACAAGTTTAAATCATAATAAAACAAGGAAATGTATTTTTAATATCAATGAAACGGGCTTTACTGGAAAGAAAATTTTATGAAATTAATGATTAAATATGATTTCTGCCATGTGGCCGCCACGGCTGGCACGTAGAAGGTGCAATCTGGAACATAAATTTTCAACAACTAAAAAAATCTTCCATAAAGTGAAAGGACACAACGCCAGTTGCTGAGATCGGCGACGAATTGATTGATTAGGATCATCTTCAATGCTTTCCTGTACAGCAGCTACAACTTCGTCAGTGCGCACTGTTCGGAGTGGTCCAAAAACGATCTATTGTTCTAGCCGCTCTGAAGGACGATTATGTACGCCATAAAATGGAAGAAATGCACGATGAGTTTGATGAATAGAACAATTATTTTGATTAAAAATTTCAACAATTTGCACGCTTGCTCTGGTGTTGGAACACTCTAAAAAAATACCCTTTGTAATTAGTTTTACCAAAATAAATATAACTGTAACTATTTGCTTGATGCTGGTAGTTAAAGTAATGAAACGTGCGTTACAGAAGACTGACAAAAGATATTTTAGATGCATAAAAATCCTTTTGGAATGCTCTTGAATTTTATTGCTTTATTATGTAAAGTGAGTAAAAAATTATAAAAACACTCTTCAACTTTCAGATATACTCTCTATGATTTGTAGCGTACGTCACAAAACCTTGGTGATCCAATACTTCTCATTAATCAACCGTTAAGAAATTATTTGGTATGCAATTCGAAAGTACACTTAAGTGCCACTAAAGCTGAAGGTACATCTTTTGATGGACCAAATAAGTTTTTACTTTAATCCGAAAGGCGTTGGAATGAAACATTCGTTTCGAAGGATAAGCTCATATCAAGGGGGAAAGTCATAAACAGCACAAGAAAATAATTATGATATTGAGGGTATTCAATATTACGAAATGGGAGTTCATTTCAAAATGAAACCATTCTCGAACATAAGAAATGATTTAATTTCCATTAAGGCTATTGATTCATGTAACCAGCCAACCGCTGAAAAAAAACAACTCCAATCGCATTATTTCTTAGCATCCTCGTATATCTTATATTTATATATATTCAAACTATAAATATATAAATAACAAATAAAGGAATAAATATTTAAAAACTAAATAAAATTATATTAAATAAAAATTAACCAAATAAATACATACAATAATTAACAACACATTTTAGTTAAAACTCTATTTGAAACTATGGCTGTATACCTATATAATCATTATTTCAATAGACTTGATCAAGTTTCCATATATCAAAAAATTGTTATATCATAATTAATCAACGAATGTATGGGAAAACACCAGTTATTTGCATCTATATGCATTTACATATATCTAATAATTGTTAAAGCTTCCTTCCTTGCTAACTTCCGCATGATCATGCACTCCAGTCGTTAAGGCATTCCATTTCATTTGCTAGTGAATTTTCTTGCCTGTACTAATTTGTTAATATCATGATATGTGGAGACCATCGCTGGGTTATCGAAATCTTTAAATTCTGTACATGTATCAAAAGTTTTTTCACAATCAACGCCATCCTGTCCATCCTTGGCCGCACGCATATACTTAAAGAACCGTAATATATCGGGATTATCTGAAGTGGGTTTGCGCAATTCATTAAGTTCGCTGAAAGAAAAGAATAAGGCAGTTAAATTTAGCTTAGATATATGAATATTAGAAATGAAATCGGAATGATATTGAATTTAAATTTCCAAAATATTTGTTGTAGGTTAAATTAATCGTTATACTAGTAACAACCAAATGCAGTTTTATAGAATAATCTAAAACACAACAATAAATGTTTTTGATGATATTAGGAATTTGTCGACCATCACATCAGAAAATAATTTTTGGTTCAAAATCGTGTTCAACTGGAAATTTTTAGAAAAAAAGGCAAAAGTGTGTTACATGTTTGTAGAAAAGAAAACACTTTTAAATATTTCAGCAACATGAATTTCATTATAGCCAATCGATTAGTAGTGATAAAATAAATAAATTAGGCAACCAACTTCAGAGTGCACTTGGTAGTAGCACTATTGTTTAAATTATAATTTCTAGAAAGACTTATCTTAAACAATGAATTTCAGTAAAATCGTTCAAAATAGCAAATGTGTGATTAGCAACCCACAAGTCAAATAATTTCTAATTCAGTTAGTATGATTGTTATAAGAATCAGTGAAGCAAGAAAGCATTTAGGAATATTTAAGAACGGTACAAGAAAGTTTAAAACAGTAAAGCGGCTCAATAAGTCTCCCATTCTAACAGCTTATGTTAGTTGAATCCTGCCCAAAATGCCAATGTTAGGTCAGAGGACTCTGAAAATACAAAGGGTGACTCAATAACACCGTGACTTTTTGAATGAAACACAGGTTTTTAGAAAAAAGTTATTTCATATTTCAAAATAGTCTCCTCTGAGTTCTATTTATATATTTAGTCCAACGTTTCTCCAATTTTCTTGTCCCTTCCGGAAAATACGATTTGTCAAAAGGTCATCAAAATAGGGATGCGTTTGTAAGTTGATTTTGTAGTTGGACACAGATCTCTTAAACACTAAATTTTTAATGTTATTCGTGCTGATTGTTTTCCCAAATTTACAAAAAATATGAAAATAAAATTAAAAATTTGGTGTTGTGGGTGCTGTTGGCTGAAGTAGTAGAACACGAAACTATGAAGCGGAGGGTCCTGAGTTCGAGCCCCCGCTGATTCATGAAATATTGTGTTGAATTCTTCTGATCAGCAATAGTGGGTGGTTGTGTTAGTTGTTGCCAGCCTGTTTCGCATGGTGAACGCATAGTCACTGGTCACTGAACATAATTGGCAGCGACTGACACGATCATGTACTAAAAAGCAGAGTAACAGCATCCACCTTCGTCGGCCCTGTAGCTAAAATTAGCCGGCGAAGTAAGAAGGTTGAAAGAGCTATAAAAAAATTCTCTAACTTCGCATCTTTCTTCATCTGTCCTCTTAATACAATCCCTTCTTTTTTTGATGATCCCTACATTGTGCCAGAACTAGGAAAGTTGGTTAAGGGAAGGAGGATAGAGGGAGTAGTGTCTGTGGACGTTCGATTTGAACCTCCCAAAGTTAAAACTGGCAGGAAAGACCCCTGCTGGAAGTTTGTCCCACAAACGAACCGTTCGGCCAAAGAACGAATTCTCTCTGTAATGCGTGGTGCGGTTCAGTGGCAATTCAACCACAAAAGGATGCGCCTTATGTGAGGAGCGGCTAGCTCGCAAAAATAAACGGTTTTCAGGCACAAGCTCCCTTATTTCACCAGAACACATTCCGTTGTAGTATCGGTAGAACAATGAAACACACCCCACGTTGCGTCTATGCTCCAGTGAGTCAATAGTGTTGGCTACCCTACTGTCACCGATGAGCTTCTTCGCTCTTTCTTGTACGCGGTCGAGCAACTTCAAAATAGACTTTGAAGCACCGGCCCATATATGAGAGTTGTATTCCATTTCTAGTTCGGCGCAATGCATTGCATATGTAGGGGTCATCCCCAGAGTGCTGGTCCAAGATAAAAAATAAAAAAAAATCCCAAATATATAAAATCTCTTTCCGCCTAGTCATTTCTTTAAGTTTTGGGAATAAGAAATAGTTATTCGTGGCTAAGTCTAAAAAATAGGGCAGATGAAGGAGGAATTAGTAGCCCATCTCATGGGTATGAGCACTTGTATGCACGCTTGCATTGTCAGCAAACGCGGCATCCATATTGCGTAGAGCTTTCTCATTCAGAATTGAAACCACTGACTCATGTGCGATGTCTATGGCTTCCACAATGAGAATCATTTTCAATCTCTGATCGACTAAAATCATATCATTATATAGGATGTAGAGACCTCAAGACACCTCAGACCACAGCGAAACTCCGTAAACCACTACTTTACCATAGAAATGGATGGTGTAGCGTAAAATTTATCAAGTTCCACCTTGGTTTGAGTAATAGTTTGTTTCTGCAAAAAGTTATTCTTAATGAGTACACGAAACTCACTTTTCTCTATTTTCTTCTCAAAATGCACTGTATTCTGCTATCAACGGCTGCCGGTTAAAATTTTGACAGAAGTCAACTGACAGTTGCCTGTTGACAGGAGCAGTGTTGCCAGTTCAATTAAGAGGCGGGAAACTCAAAACGTTACGTTCTATGGGTGGTGTAAGTATTATGGAGTCAGGGCCTCTTGATGTTCTGGGCATGAAAGTGCAGTGTGATGTCAGATCGACGGAGCATGTCTTTCAGGTGGCAAAAGAAGTATTCAAGTGCCTTGGCTTCTTAAGATGGTGCTAGAGATACTTCACCTCTTCTGATCTTCTTAATATTTACACCACTTACATCCGACCGAAGATGGAATACAACTCTCATGTTTGGGCCGGTGCTTCAAAGTATATTTTGAAGTTACTCGACCGCGTACAGGAGAGGGCGATGAAACTCATCGGAGACAGTAGGGTAGCCAACTCTATTGACTCTCTTGAGCATCGTCGCAATGTGGGGTGCGTATCGTTGCTCTATCGTTACTATAATGGCAGGTGCCCTGGTGAAATTAGGGAACTTGTTCCTGAAACCCATTCTTTCTTACCCTCAACGCGTTTTTCATCAAGAGCGCATGCGTTTGTGATCGATATTCCAACGAATCGCACTACGCATTACAGAGAAAATTCGTTTTTTGGCCGAACATTCCGTATGTGGAACAAACTACCTGCAGATGTCTTCCCCACCATTTACAATTTGAGGGGGTTCAAGTCGACTAGCTCATACAACTAGTATATTTTTATTATTTTATGTTGTTTGGCAAAAAATTTACTTTAGAGCAAAATTGTTATAAGAATTTGAATAATAGATCTCAAGAGGACAATATAAATACAAAACCATTGTGTTTAATTTGCTGCATATAGCATTTTTATGTGTGGCCATGTAGAATTATTAAAACTATTTAAATACGAGTAGCTTAAAGTAAAGTAAATACTAAAGAACAATTTTGTGGGAATTTTGCCATGGTATTTTAAAAATACATATGCCGCAGGCAATTAAATTTACTGCAGACAGTGTTTTTTGACTGCAGACGATTAACTTATGTTATACTCGTTTAAAAAACCACACCAAAGCAAACATTTAATGAAAAGAGATTTTAACCATTTAGATACATGATAAATTTACATCTTCTTATTTATATGTAAAAGGTGTCCAAAATTGAGGTGTCAATTTATTTGTGCTGCCGTTTTTTTTGTTTACTTGTAATTTTTATTCAACTCAACTCTCTTGGTAATTCAGGACAGTCGCAAATACTGTGCGATATTTAATTGTCAGAACATGCAAAAATTATTTTCAGCCCTTAAAAATAAACACCTGATACTTATTTTACTTTTCTTACACTGTGCAATATTAGCACAGAATGTTTAAGATTGTAAATTATTGCTCCAATTACAAGCATGAGTCTGTGTATGCAGCCAATCAGTTGGCTAGACAAGAATAGCTTTAATTGGGGCAAAAACAAACACAAAAATCTTTTAATGCTTTAGATCTCTCTTATCTGATTTGTGATAATATGCAAACATATACGAGTATGATAATTATTAAAAGATTGCTGTTCATAAAAAATTACATATTTCCATTCATAAAGTTCAATTCCCTATTAGCAGACAATAGGCAATAACAGTTGTGGTAAATGTGGTAAATTTAATTTTATGGTTAAAAGAAAACTCGTACAAGAGCACTCAATCGTACATGAAATTGATGGGACACCCATAACCAAATACACATTCACTGAACTTTAAAGAAAAACTTAAGAAAAATGTGTGTTTTATATTTGAAATTCAATATGCATGTATGTTCATATGTAATTGCCAAATTTTACCAGACGCCCAATTTTAAAACCCCTTCAGCTTAAATTGAATTTTTCTCGTCCTTCAGGGATATTTTAAGAAAATTATTAGAGCAGCTAATCATCAACTGTTCTAGGAATCAATGGAAACGGTTGCGCCAGGGACTTCTTAATAAGCGTTGCAAATAACACATTTTCTGCAAATTGGTATTGTTTAAAAGTTGTGGCAAAATTTTCGAGTTCATTGCAGGCTGTCCGGCTACAGACCCGCTGAGAATTATGGCTACAAATGCATTATCTTTCAGTTCCTGTTAGGATGACTTAATGTTAAATGCACCGACTCTAAGAAGGAGTTATTGTGATGGCAAACCAAAAGAATTTAAAAATGCCGAAAGACAATGGACTTCATCAATTATATTGATAATACTAACAAATATTCTTATGAACTCGCGGTTTTATTATTAATCTCACTAACAATGCAGTTCGTGATCGACACTATTATTCTGAAGTATAGACAGTAAAAGTCTATCAGGTAAATTTTCTATGTTAGGATATACAGACGAATTCGCATAGACGCATCCTGTTTAATTGAACACGTCGCTTACTCGTAATTAAAATTAAGCAAGCTCCGCATAACAATGTGTATGTAACTTGTAATTACAAAACATTTTTATCATAATAAATTTAACTGTTATGAAATTTTTTATTTGACACATTGTTGTCACAATACTATTATATATAAATGAAATTTATTAACTTTTAATATATTAATATTTTTAACTCTTCAAAACTGTGGTTAAAGTCTACTGACGATTTGGTAAAGCACCAATGAAATGCATATAGACATTGCTTAACCACCAACAAATAAATTTCATTTATATATAATAAATTTAAAGTATTTGGGAAAATTTTATTATTGATCGACTATGTGGCATGCGATAAAAATTTTGATGGTATCATTTATATTATTTTTTTAATACAGATGGGCTGTCATATCGAAATAGTTTAAATTTCTAAAATGAAAAATGTCTCTTAAAGATTTTTTAATAAAGTTTGAATTTAGGAGCCCTGCCCTACCCTTCTTGAAGGTGGTGAGATGACCCTATCAAAAAAAATTTATTTTCTACACTTAATAACCCCTAAAAATTTACTTAAGTTTTATGACAAAGGTGATATGTTTTCCCTACGTCCCTTCCCGGAGTGACCCTGTAAAATATGGTGTTACCAGTTTAAACATGTTTAATTTATTTACCAAATATTTAGAGGGTATTTAAGATTCGCCCCGGTCGAATATAACGTTACGTGATTTTGTATAAAAACTTGCTGTTCATTTAAAGCTGTGTCTAAATAGAACATACTTTAGTGTGTGACTATGACTACGAGCTAAGATTTGTTATTTTCTAACTTATATAATTACTGTACTATGCCTTTTACATGTTCAAGAATGTTCAATAACAAGGGAAGTAAAAGCAATAGAAGTTTTTACTACAATAAAATTGTTTACGCATATCATCTCATATTCTGAAATTGTCTATAACGTGATGTGATTATAATACATACTTTATGTAAGAATAAAGTTTTATTATAAAAAAATGTGTATTTAACCCAAAATGTAATTGGTTACAAAAACGTTTAATATTATGATATTCTATAATCGTAAAAGAAACGTAATTCTTGGCCTGTAGAAGAAAATCTGATTATTTGGTTACATGTACGAAATTGGATACATTTCTCAACAATAAAGTGGTTTTTAGGGCAAAGAATAAAAGTTGACATCAGGGAAACAATAATTTTGGTTGGCATATAATGCCTTCCAGTGCCAAAGTAACGACTGCTGTCTTCAACATATACTCGTATAAACATTTCAAAACATAATTTTAATGTGATGATATCATTGTTGGCAATAAGTTGCCACACATTATTACGGACAATAAAATAAAATCAATAAAAATATAGAACAATAATTTGGTCGTTTATACTCGTATATGGATTGTTTCTTAGTGCCTTCACTTAAAACGACTATTACTTACGGTCTGCTTGACTTGGCAACAATAGAATCATTATTAATGAAAATATGATCGAAAAACATATATTTTAATTTAATACATTTTTTAAGGAAATAATATGAAGGAAACTCCATATGTAATACTAGGAATTTAAGGTCTGATTCATAAGAAATATTTTCTGCGAATCTTTTTAAATAAACATCAAATGTTTTTTATGAATTAGGCCTCTAGTATATAATTATTCTTCTATTTTTTTTACTTCGTTTGCAGTTATGTGTAACACTCATTATCCCTTAATATATTTTTAATCTTATTGTTATTCTTTCTTAGAAATTGAGATTTGAAATTAAAAGCTTTCAAATTAAAACCTTTTCAACAAAATAATAATAGTTTGTATCGCTCGTAATTATTATGGTATCTAAATAGAGAATCTTTAAGTTACTTCGTAAATTTAATACAACTTCAAAACTTATTTTGAAGTTTAATTACTATTCCCTCAATACTGCTATCAAGTATTGTCTCCCAATCAATATCAGACAATATAGGAAAAGCTGATGATCTCATTATTATACACTTCTGTTGTAAATATCTTCTTTCGTCATATTAAAATGATAAGATCTTATTCTGCAACTCTTTGTCAACGTCACGTCAAGATAATATAAAAAATGGGACAGTTATCTACTAATTATGGAGAACAACAACATCCGACAGTCTGTGGCCACTCGTTAAGGCCTTGAATACAGCAAGAGGCTGCTATCAATTGCTGAAGAAAATTAATACAGAAGTGTAATATATTTGATATTGTCTTTGACATTGACAAATAGTTACAGAATAGCGGTAATTATATTATATTCTCCCTTATTTTGTAACTATTTTTCGACGTCAACATCAAGCCAATATTAAAAATTTGATACTTAGATGCTCGTTGTAGTTAACAATTGAATTCTGCTGATGGAATCGGCTCAGTCTCTAATTAGTCAGAACTAGTTTATTGTGGCCCACAAGCTGTAGGTAAGTTTCTGATATATTGTATTGTCTTGTGGCGTTGGCATATAGTTACAAAATGAGGCGGATTATCTGAAATTCTCAATATAAGAAAAATATACATTTATCCACCCTTCTATCATATCCAATTTCTCCTCAATAGTATATATTTCTGGATCAACAAGAAATAAAGATAATACATCAAATGCAACTAATAGAAGTTCGCAACAATTGGGCGTCGCCAGACAGACTTTTCGCAACATTTTTCATAAATCAATCAGCACGCTTATAAAGTTCAACTCATTCAAGAATTAAAGCCGGCCGACCATCTTTTGCGTTGAACGCTTGTGAATTGGCTATTTGAGAAACTGAACGAAGGCAACGGGTTTTTCAACAAAATCTGACTTAGTGAAGAGGTCCATTTTCAATTAGAAGGTTATGTAAACCAAAGAAATTATCGCATATGGGACTCACACAAGCATGTTCGACTTATTCGACCTTGTCCAAGAATGTAGCAAGTCCCTTGACGGACTCTCAGAACATTCACGGATTACCTTAAGCTGGGGTTTCGGCAACATCAGAACGTAAAGGCGGACAATCTAGCAGACAGAGAGAAAGAGGCCGATATCTACCAATTCCACTTACAGCGGATTTTCATTCTCATCCTGCTGCTTCGACGCTGCCCTTCTTGTAACAACTCAGGACAAGTGGATTCGAGATTCCACCGGTACTATTGCGAGAACACTATCTGTAGCCGTATGTAAGTCCTAACAGAACTATGGATGTTATGAATTTAAAAAAAAGTATTTCCGCAATTTAGAAAAAAATCATACAAGTGCTGCATTTTTGAAGTTCATGCCAAACGCATGGTGCTTCCTTACTGTCGTTGTTGCTCCAGTTGCAAATGACGAGGAGGAGAGCATTACACACCTCCTCTGTCCTTATCTGGAAGATCGCAATCAATAATGTATTGGTAGAACATCATTTAGTAGCATATCAGATTTATCAGGAATCAGCCTCAAATGTCTGAGTCTCTTTATTAGAATTACCGGTTGATTCACCTACTTTTAGCCTTAAGACGTACATGCTGCAATCGTTGCTACAGAAATATTAGCCTCAATTCGATTTTCATCTATATCAAGGCCTTAGTTCAGAAATTGGTGATCAGCTGTTACCAAGGCAAAATTATTGAACTGTCAAAGTGTTCTTCTGGTTTTTCGTTTTTGTGTGCGGCCATTGTTTTTTCCAAAGCATTTCATTTGACAGTTCAATAAATTTTACACAGAGTTGCATAAGTGAGTTCACCTTGTATGAATTCGCCTTGATCTATATCAATAATAACATTATTACTATGAAGCTCGTCAACAACTATTCTATTGCTCATTTTTATTAATATATTTGTTGGATTTCTATTAAGATATATTGGGGTTGAATGAAAGAGAAACTATGTATTGAGAGGTACTCAGGGGATGGCCCCTATATATGCAGTGCATTGCGCCGGAACTTGAAATGTGGAGATACTATTGAGAAGACAAATGAAGATAGATGACAAGATAGAGAATTTTTTGCAACTATTTCAACCTTCTACTTCGCCGGTTAATATTTTGCTACAGGGCTAATTTTTTGCTACAGGGTCGATGAAGGAGGGTGTTGTTCCTCTGCTTTTTAGTACATGATATTGTACATCAATCATTGCCAGTCATGTTCAGTAATCAGTTCTATACCTTCATCAGTGAAACAGGCTGGCAACAACTAATACCACCATGCACTAATGCTGAGCATATGAATTGGCCACAATATTCATGATTGAACGTGGATTTGAACACTGGACCTTCCGCTTTATAGCCTCGTGTTAACTACTTCAGTCAACAGCACCAGCCTCTAGTGCCTCTAGTTTGTAAAAGAGGAGACAACAAATTACATGTGTAGAGAGTGTTTATGTGTGAGTGAGGGGAAGTTATATGCATCCTGAAAGTTTTTCCAAAATACGAGTATGAAAATTTACCAAAAACCCAAATTTACTTTTAAAAATCAATTATTTGTGCAATTTAACAAAAACAACTTACCGACTTAACTGGGCCGACACCAAGTTGCTGTAGGGTGCATATTTTGCTGGATTTGCATACATTAAACAAATCAACTTTTCCCGGCACATCTCCTTATCTGAATTAATTTTCAATTGGCCAAATACTGAGTCTAGGCGTGACAGTAAAGGACTATAGAAAGGATCATAATTGGAGAGGAGCAAAGAAGATTCGGGTACATTTTGGAATTGTTGGAATGTATTGACTTTAGCAGCCGGTGGTGGTCGCTTAGCCATGGGTGCCAATAGACCCGATGAACCACTCGATAAAGAACCGGAATTTTTAAAGGAAGCTGAGCCTATGCTTTGCAAAGCACTCATATAGGAATCTTGCATCAGTTGATGTTGACGTTCATTCATGCCCAGGCGGTTATAAGTCAGTTGGTTACTGGCGGAGGAGGGATCAAACACATATTCATTGTGCAGCTTTGAGGCATCTGGGGAGAAAGGAAATTTTATTAGCTGGATTTCTTTTCAAGTATTTTGCAGGATTTTTATAATAGAAGCTAAACAAACCCGGTTGATGATACATATAGGGCCCATTTTCCTTAATGCCTTCGTCTGTTATCAAAAACTTATTATCTTCGTCAAAGGCCAGGCTATTATCCCGAAAATCTAGTTCCTGTGGTGGCTCTATAGGACGTATAAAAAGCGGAGCAGAGCCGGTGGTAATGCCTGAAATTGAAATTTTAATTAAGAGGTTTCCAGAACCTAAATTGAGTAATGAGTAATAATAACTTTGAAGACAGTTTGATTACTTGTCATTAAGTTTTAATCGTTCGATAATGATTAATGCTGGCAAATTTTAAACTTCATGTATTTCAAACATACATACCTTTTCCCAACAATCTTGTAAATGAGCCAATAATGGCCGGTATAAACATGGCAATGAGCAGTGATTTCAAAACTTGTAAGCCCATAAATACTGGCCACAAAACTTTTTTAAGGCCTGTTAGTGTTACAAAGAAATAGAATAAGAAAAAACATGATTTGAAAAATGACACTAATAAGCATCCAAGGGAAATAAGGCACTTGAGCTTTAACCAACCTGTTAAAAATAATAAACGTCCTGTTTGCAAAGTTCGTGGTAAATCAATTCTAACCTTGGCATCTGTGGCACCCGTATGTCGCGCAGTACGTGCTTTATAAGTGGAGCTATTTGCGAGGGAAGGCGTGTGATTGTTTTGCAGTTCAACTAAGAGGCCAGGCATTGGCTCGTATTGACCTTTTTCAAAAAAGTTTGTTACATAATCGACTAATAAATCGTTGAGACTCTTGAAGTCTGATTCCAAAGCATTTTGTTTGGAAACTTCATGTTGAACGTTCGTGTGTAGTTTATGGTCCTGTTGTTGGTGCTTACGTTTTGTCGTATGCTCTTCCTGTGTGGCATTTTTATGATGCTGTTCTAAATCATGCGGATGTCTTGTGTGTGGAACATTATTAAAATTCGTTTGAGGAACTATGGCTTCATGTGTTTTTACATTTTCGTTAGATTTTTTTTGGTTTCTAGTTATTTGTTGGCTGCCATATGCTTGCGTTAAAGATGTGTTTAATGGTTTTGATGTATGATTTCTGGCATAGTGCTGACTTTTGTGTTGTGCTGACATAGCAACTCTTAAATTTGTGTCAATGGGCTGGAAGACACGCAATTGGCCAGAGGTGGTAAATACATTTCGCGAGATTCGTTGCCGACTTGTGGGCACAAATGGTCGAAATGTGTCATCGTGGTTAACAGTTTTTGTATTGTCATGCATACTAAGCATACCATTCGTGGACAAAAGTTGACTGTAAAATACAGTTTCCCTTGCTTTGGTCTCATAATTGCTTGTAGTCGTATCTAATGACTGTACATGCTGCGTTAATGCCACCAGCAGCCATAATAACATCAGCCATAAATGTTGTTTGGTCAAATTAAAGGAGATTTTATGTCTCATACGATTGATGATGCCAATGCTTCCATGCGTGCTATTGGTATGAGTTGTTATTGTTATTGTGGCAGGAATAAATTTACTTAAATTATTTGTACATGGCGACGATCTTGATGTTCGCCATCTATTTTTAAATAACAAATTTGTTGTACTTTGAAGATAGATATTTTTTTTATAATTAAGTTTATTTATTTGTGTCATGTTTGTTGCGGCGGGTGTTTTCATTGCTATTTTCCTTCTGTTCTTGTTCGTTTTGTAATCAGTGCTATTCTTTGCAATAAATAAAATATTTTCCATTATATTATTTATTACCAAGCTTTCATTGGACTTTCGTTTTTTTTCGCTTCCACTGTTGTAACAATTTCTTTCAGCTCTTGTTCTATTTTGTTAAGAAATATTTTTGTTTTTATCTGGTTGTCAGCAGCTGCAAAAATTTGAAAGAAAATTGTTTAATTAAAATTTTAAATTAATACATCGTCTTACATCATTTACTACTAAAGATAACAACTTTTTAAGGATATTATTGAAATGACATTTACAAATAAATGTATAAATTTTCTTAGCATAAAAGTAGCTTAAAAATGTGGTTAAATTTTAATTATCGAAATCAGGGTGCGTAAATAACGATTATTTTCCAAATATTTAAACTACAAAAATCAAACTAAAAGAAAACCAAAGTAATCATTGACTATCCTTGGATGCATTAATTTTTATTTGTTTAAGTTTTATTAAAAAAATTTAAAGTTACCGATTATTTTCTGAGTTTTATTTTTATTTTTTTTTTTTTTAGGAGTAGGACCAGCGCTCAGGGGATGACCCCTATATATGCAATGCATTGCGCCAGAACTGAAAACGTGGGGATAGTATTGAGGGCACAGATTAGGAAAGATGAGAAGATAGACAGTTTTTTTTGTAGCTATTTCAACCTTTTTACTTCGCCGGCTAATTTTTGCTACAGGGCCGACGAAGGTGGGTGCTGTTACTCTGCTTTTTTTAGTACATGATGGTGTCAGTCGCTGCCAATTATGTTCAGTGACCAGTGACTATGCCTTTATCATTGAAACAGGCTGGCAACAACTAACACAACCATGAACTAATGCTGATCAGAAGAATTTAACACAATATTTCATGACTCAGCGCGGGCTCGAACTCACGACCCTCCGCTTCATAGTCTCGTGTTCTACTACTTCAGCCAACAGCACCCTTCTTTACAAAATGAAATTTTTTTTCTTGATTTTTATTTATTCTGCAGAATATAAGATCTATTTTTTATATTCCCTAGAAAAGAATTGCAGGGTATATTCACTTTGTCATTCCATGTGTAACGAAATATGCCTCTAAGACCCCCAATTAAGCATATACATATATTATTAATCAGTGATTAAATCTGAAATGATCTAGTCATGTTCGTCTGTGGAAATCACGATTCAGTTCAAAAAAAATGAACCACACCCTTAAAATTTGGTACAAATATATTTTGAAGTATATCACAGCCCAAGTTCGTAAATGGGCTGAGTCGGGCTAGAGGGAAAGAAGTTCCCCCAAGAAGAACTGAATCAACCTTTACCAAACAACTTTTGTAATTTTGTTAGGCAAATTATATACTTTTAGCCCGAAAATCAGAAAAATCCATTTTTGACCCCGCCCCCTTTAGTGGGCGTTGAGGTAGCATATTACATGGAAAAATAACGTAAATATTTTAAAAAATTACATTCCTCAAAAATTAAATTTTTCTGCTGAGATGTTCTCTGCTCTTCCTTTGTCCTAGCCTTTCCACCTTAAAGGACCTTATCACAAAAAGAAATTTACACTTAATTGAGCCAAAAATTAATTTTTTAAGTTTTTACGACAATGGTGAGATGTCTCCCCCATGTCAAAATGGAAAACTTGATAATGAACGACTTGACGAAGGAGAATTTTTAAAAGACACCGAAATAAATAGAAATCAAGTAACAACTTTTATTTTGTTATATATAAAAAAATAACTGTTATTTTCCAAGCTGAAAAGTAAAATGTGATTTTTAAAATTGCGGTCCCTGATTGAAATACATTGTATACGGAATTAATTTTGAGGAAGCAAAACTTAAAATAATATTTCAGATAATAACACTGCAATTAAAGCAGACAATATTGTCATGACTTAATGGATATTTAATTATGACAATTTACTTTGAGCAAAATTTTGAAAGCAAAGATTAAGATACGAGTCAAAAAAGTTAAAAAAAGAAGATATATAGTAATTATGTACATATTCTTCTTTAACCAATATAACCAAATCAAAATTAAAGTCTTTATCCTTAAAATATGTTTAGTTTTCAATTTGTCTTCCTTAGACTAAAGATTCGTTTGCTGTCGACACACGTCAAATCATTGTTCTTTTTAATGTCTTCAAAATAATGAAAACAGTAGTTCAAACAATTGAAAAAGTGCGTATGTACTAGTACAAAAGTGTGTATTCTTATGACAACATTGTTAGGCGGTAGCTCCGGTGTAGTAACCATTTGTGTAGTTCATCTTTTAATAACTTGGAACATTGAATGACAGTTGCCATAATTATATTTATATCATTAAAGAGCGTATAATATATGTAATAGTGATGTGTAAAAATTCACCTACGTAATCGAATTAACGAATATTCGATATATTTTAGATATTCCTATTCGCCATTTAGGAGAATATATTCAGAATATTTTATAAGCAAAAAATAATAATAATAAATGCATAAAGTGCTAAAGACTTTGTAAATAAGTGAATAGAAATTTTGTTGTAACAAGTAAGAACGTTTCATTCGACAGGGTCGAATCTTAAATACCCTCCAAATATTTAGAAATTAACATTTCTATTTTACAGAGGTGGGTGCTGTTGGCTGAAGTAGTAGAACACGATACTATGAACCGGAGGGTCCGGAGTTCGAGCCCGTGCTGAGTCATGAAATATTGTGTTGAATTCTTCTGATCAGCATTAGTGCGTGGTTGTGTGAGTTGTTGCCAGCCTGTTTCAATGATGAAGGCATAGTCACTGGTCACTGAACATAATTGGCAGCGACTGACACGATCATGTACTAAAAACAGAGTAACAGCACCCACCTTCGTCGGCCCTGTAGCAAAAATTAGCCGGCGAAGTACAAAATGGTTGAAATAGCTACAAAAAATCTCAAAGTTCTCATATTTCCTAATCTGTCCCCTCAATACTATCCCCTCGTTTTCAGTTCCAGCGCAATGCATTGCATATATAGGGGTCATCCCCTGAGTGCTGGTCCAAGATAAAAAAAAAGAGGTCTCTCCGGGATGGGCCGTGGGGAAGACGTCTCACCTTTGCCATAGAACACTAAAAAGTAAGTTTTTGGGGTTATTGTGTAAAAAATTTTTATTTTTTGATGGGGTCATTTAGGTGGCAAAGGCGGGAGAGAGTAGGACCGAGGAAGATCACAGAATATCTGAGCTTCGTCAGAAAAGCCTTAAAATTTGATTTTTAAGGAATGTAGGCTTAAATTATACATTTTGTTAAATATTTACACTATTTTTCCATATAATATGTTACTTCAGCGCCCCACTAAAGGGGATGGGGTTCAAAAATGCAGGTTCAACACTTTGGACCTTCCTTCATTTAAAAATATATCATTTGCTTAACAAAATTAGAAAAAAAACTTCAAAAATTATGTTGTTTTTTAGAGGTTGGTTTAGTTCTTTTTATGGGAAATTTTTTCCCTCTGGCCCGATTCAGCCCATTTTTGAACTTGACCTGTGCTAGCCTTCGAAATATATTTGTACCAAATTTTAGAGTCTGGCTCTTTTTGTTTGTACTGAATCGTGATTTACACAGACGGAAGGACATGTCCAGATCGTCTTAGATTGCATCACTGATCAAGAACATATACATATATATATATATATATATATGTATATATATATATATATATATATATATATATATATATATATATATATATATTTTATGGGGTCTCAGATGGATATTTCATTTTCACTGCGTTACACACGGAATGACAAAGTGAATATACCATAATCATACAATCATAAAGCAACTGGCGGTATTCCTAGAGTGGCGGCTTAAAAACCGCTAAATTGATAGTACTTTATATATCGTGGGAAGCTAAAATTTACGCAGGAGTTTTTAATACACGGGTCGTCTGTATGAAATTGTTCTCAAATTTAAATATTTAAAATATATTGAAATCTATTTTTTTACTTCCTTTTAATGACAACTTACACAAAGAAAATATAGTCCTTTATGTTATTTGAATACACTCTTAAGAAATGCTTTTAGTTTTTTAATTAAGACATCTAGAGGGACATATAACTAAGGCTGGGTTTCGGAGAGTTAAACCAGGTTTAGTTAATCTGAAAACCAAGTTTATATACAAATGTTTTTGTTTGTTTAAAATGTTGTTGTTTAATGAAATTATTAAAAAAGATACATTTCGCAGGAAAAAATTTGAGTTGCAGATTAAAATACACTAGGTTTAAACTTAATCCATATTTCGAAAAGACGGCCTACATGGTTTAATGTTTTCAATATTTTTTTTTATAAAAACGAAATTTCATTTAACCATATTTTTCAATACGTTTAAAACATTTTGAACTTATATATTTGAAATTACACAATTGTGTTTGTTAATGCGCCTCTGAACAAACAAATTAAAATAAAATTTTATTGTGAGTTTAACTTTACTTGCCCGCAAGTCTCTAATTTAAAGTTACTTTATTAAGATGTAAAATATTATAAATTCTTAAAGAAATGAAGTTAAATAAAATTTTATAGCCAACATTTCAACCATACAACCGCTAAGATCCGTTCAAAAATACGAGAGTGTGTCTATAAGTAAGTAAGTGATACTTGAATGAAACACAGGTTTTTACAGAAAAAGTTATTTGATTTTTCAAAATAGTTCTCCTTTGAGTTCTATATACTTGTATTTAGCCCAACGTTTCTACAATAATTTAATCCCTTCCGAAATATATGATTTGTCAAGGTGATCAATATAGGCAGTTGTTTGTGAGATGATTTTGTCATTGAAGTCAACTCTCTTCCCGCCTAATCATTTCTTCAAGTTTAGGAACAGGAAATAGTCACTTGGGGTTAATCTGAAGAATAGAGCAGAAGAGGGAACAATTCGTAGCCCGATTCATGGCGCGGCACCCATCTTGCGGAGATCATGCCCAAATGATCACTCAAAATTGAAACTAATGAGCCATGGGAGATGCCTGTGGCTTCCACAATCTGTCTCAATTTCAATCTCTTATCGGCTAAAACAATATCTTGAATCTTGTTAATTGTTTCGGATGTCGAGACCTCAACTAGGCATCTAGAACGGCTACGTCGAAATTCAGTAGACCACTTCTTTACCTTGGAAATGGACCATGCAGAGTCTTCATAATATTTATCAAGCTCACCCTTGATTGGAGTGATGCGTTTTTCCGTAAAAAAAATGTCACGGACTTATTGACCTGCCCTCGTAACAAAAAAATTGTTTGTATTAAAAATATATGTAGGAGTATATATTTTAGCCTACAAAGTTGATTCCACTAAATAACTTTCCAATTTTGTTTTTGTCTTAACAATCATATGTTATAGATAAACCTAAAATAAAATCTAACAAAATATCTCCAGTAACTGAAAAAAGACTTTCAAAAGCTTTTTAACGAGTTCCAAATTAATTTACAAAACATCTGTTATTACTCGTACAGATACACTTCTTCCATAAACTAATTAGTACAATAAAAGTCCCAATTAGGAATTTCAGCAACCCCAAAAATTGCTTTCAAGCGATCTGTTTCATTAATTTCATAATATCGCCAGAGTTCTTTCTTTCGTATATATAAATGTGAGACTAAAACAATTTATAAAATGTTCTTTCGGTTTCAAATATATTTTTACGAAAGAAAGAATTAATTTGACAATGTGAAATAGGCAGTAAATTTTTTTTTTTTTAAATTCAAGTCATAATATGATTTTGTTTGCTATAAATTAAATTGTTCTTTATTTAAATCAGCAAACTTGTTTCCATCCGATGCAACATGGCACAGTGGGCAATTTTAACCTTCTTCATTATAAAATATACATTATAAAGTTTTGTATAAAGAAATAAATTTTCAATAAAAGACAGATGAGGAACATATCGCACCCTAAATACAAAAGGGGCACAACTCAAAATTTTCTTACTACTGTAAAAATTTCTTTTACATCACTATCTTCTTTAACTGGAAAAATACAGTTATGTCTATTTTTATGTTAAGTGTGTTGCTTCCGCACGATGAACTTGTTTTGTCTCTCCTGAAAATTTTAGTATTTTGAGTTGTGCCCCTTTTGTATTTAGGGTGCGATATGTGCGACTTTAACGTAAAGAATTATACATGAGGGTAAACATTAGAGGGTTAATTTTTTGTAGCCACTTTTTTTTATTTGTTATTTTTCTTCGCCGGCGGATGTTGACACTGCCGACGAGGGATGATGCTCTTGTAGTAAGTGATTGTTTTAATATTTTTGGGATTAAAACAATCAAAGACGTACTACCTTCGTTCTTTACACAGATCAACTGCAATTAAAAGAAGTAAGAATATTATATTCGGCCGGGTCGAATCTTAAATAGCCTCCAAATATTTAGTAAGTAAATTTAAAATGTTTAACTTGGTGCGGCAGAGTTCCTTTAAGACAACTCTGTACCCAATTTTAAATCTCTATTTTGAAGGCCATGGGAAGTTTCACCTCTGCAAGATCAGAGAACATCTCAGCTTCTTATAGCCCTAAGGAATACAAATTGTTCAATATTTACACTATTTTTGTATATAATATCGTACGCCAACGCCCACTAAAAGGGGCGGGGTCCAAAAATAGTCTCTATCATGTTTTCCACAGACGAGCGAATGAGCATTCCTAGATCTTCTCAGACTTCATCACTGATCAATAATATATATTTACTTTATGCGGTTCAATTCTTTTTGGAGGGCATTAGAACTGTATTTTGTCAGGGTCTCTCTGGCAAGGGCTGTGGGGGAGACATTTCACCTTTGCCATAAAACTTCAAAAATAAATGTTCGGAATAATTAAATGTAAAATTTTTTAAAATTTTATTTTTTTAAAGGGTCATTTAGAGGGTAAATGACGAGGAGGGGGTAGGGCAGGGGAGTACCAGGTTACGTCTCAGCTTCGTCATTAAAGCTTAAAAATTTTATTTTTAAGGAATGTAGGCTTAAGTAAAACAGTTTGTTACATTTTTACTCTATATTTGCATATAATAACGCCCACTAAAGGGACGGGGTCCAAAAAATTAATTTTTTTATTTTATGGCTCCAAGTTAAAAGCGTTGTATCTTCTTTGATATAAAAATATATCGTTTGCTTAACAAAACGAACTTTAAAATGTATGTTGGTTCTTAGAGGATGGTTTAGTTCTTCTTAGGGGAACTTTTTTCCCTCCGGACCTATGTAGCCAATTTACGAACTTGACCTGTGCTATCCTTCAAAATATATTTATACAAAATTTCAAGGATCTGGTTCTTTTAGTTTGGACTGAATCGAGATTTCCTCAATCGGACGGACGGGCGTGGCTAGATCATCTTAGATTTCATTACTGATGAAGAATACATATAGATACTTTATGGGGTCTCAGTAAGATATTCTACTGCGTTACACACGGAATGACAAAGTGAATATACCCTTCAATTCTTTTTGGTGCGTATGAAAACTACACGATATTATATTCTTGACTGAGTGAGGGTACTCACGATCTTCTTTGTTGGCATTGTTTTGTTGTAAAGATTTTGCTATTCAGGCTCAAGTTCAAATCCTCAACCTAAAAAGTATTTATTTAAGAATTTTATTACATTTAAAGTACTAGCCAATGGATCAGATGCCGTTACGCCATCTCATCGGCGAGTTAAATTAAAAATGATGAAAAGAAGTTCTCATAAGCAGCTCTTTACCGGCTTTAAATATTTTAATTTACCCATCTCTCATAATACTTGCGACCATCTTTTCATTTTAATTACCCACCGTTCATCATTAGTAACTGTGCAAGTGTTGAAAATTAAATAGGAAACTTTTCACATTAATATGCAAATATAAACTTTTACATAAAAGTTTTTCTCATCTGTGTCTTATTTAACACGGTCGGCTTGCGAAACGTCGTATGCAAGCGGGTTTTTGCATCTGATTACAAAGACACCGAATAGATAAAGTTCATTTGTCTAAACAATTAGAGCAAGATTGTTATAAGTTTGGCATGGTCATGATGTAAATGAAATGAAAGTTGAATCATTGGCGTATATAAAATATTTTCATTAAATAAAATGCTACAAAATTTCTTAAACTTGTGAGGATATTTAAGGTAACTTAAAGAATTTTAGGTTTTCTTTGTTTTGGTAGGCAGTTAATTGATTAAAAATTGGGCGTCATTATACGTTCATTATTTTGTTATTGTTTCTTATCTCTGTCTTTGAATAAAGATATTTAAGGTGATGGTTGGAAGATTTTTGTTTTCATTTAAAAGAAATTTTAAAGACAAATTATTTTTTGTGTCCTTTTATCTTTTTATTTAGTTTCACTGGTACTATACCAATCGTTGCTGGCATGTCCACATAAACTTGAAGGCAAAGAAACTGAAAATTGATTGAACAAAATTTTCGTTTATTAACGTAAATGCAGGTTGAATAAAAAACTGTTTAAAGCTGATATGTTAGAACTGGGACTAAAGCAGTGTTTAAGCAAGTAACAATGTTTTACCCGATATTTAGTAAATAAATTAAAAGTGTTTAAATTGCTGGGTCAGAGTTCCTTTAAGACATTTCTGTACACAATTTGAAAATTCTATGTTGACATGATCACTTCGGGAAGTGCCGTGTTGTCGTAAAAACTTAGAAAGTAAATTTTTGGAGTGATTAAGTGTAGAAAAAAAAAATTTTTTTTGATAGGATCATTTATTGGGCAAAGGTGGGTGGAGGGGGTAGGGTAAGGGAAGATCAGAGAGCATCTTATCTTCGTCCTAAATGCTTTTAAAATTTAATGTTTAAGGAATGTAGGCTTAAGGAATAAAATTTGTGAAATTTTAACACTATTTTGCATATCTTACGTCAACGCGAACTAAAGAGGGCGTGGTCCAAAAATTGATTTTTCTCAATTTGTGGCTTCAAGTTCAACGCTTTAGAGCTTCTTTGACATAAAAATATATTATATGATTAAAAAACTTTAAAAAGGCTATTAAAATTATGTATTTTTTAAAAGGTTGGCTTAATTCTTCTTAGAGGAAATTTTTTACTCCCGGTCCGGATTAGTACATTTACGAACTTGACCTATGCTATAATTTATCTATACCGAATTTCAAGGGCCTGGTTTTTTTCGCTTGGACTAAATCCACAGACAAACGGATGGACAAGGCTAGATCGTCTTAGATTTCATCACTGATCAAGAATATATATACTCTATGGAGTCTTATGCATTAAACACATTCGAGACAGCAAGCTACACGAACACACGACTACAAAAGCCGTTGGCTACAATCGTCGACTCGTAGTCAGCTACTTAATTATTTTTGAAACGGCAGCTACATTGTCAACATCTCATTTTAGTGGTGCCACTTTCATATATAAAAAAACGCTTATTCTAAATCTATTTATAGATCGAAACAAAATTAATAATAAAAACACTTTATTTGTTTGTTGCTCTTTATTGTTTTTGCATTTGTAAGAAATATATTTTGATGTCCTTTTTTTGTTATGGCACTATGAAAATGAGTTTATGAGTTAATTCATTTGTGATCTAACTCACGTCTTTTATCGATAACGGCTATCATATATATACAAAATTAGAGTATTCAAACTAATGGAATTTTTAGTCAGCTACAAAATTTCAAAATTTAATAATACTCGCAATAGGTGAATAAATTTGAAAAATATGTCTAACAATAGAAAGACATTTTGAAGTACTTTTAAATGATACCCATATCGTTTATATTAGGCCTATATTCTAGGAGTTATTACCAAAAAAAAAATTATAAATAAATAAAATTAAAAAATAAAAGCCGAAAGTGAACGCAAAAAAAGAAAATAAATAAATAAAAATTACAAAATAATTTTTATTCTTGAAAGGCCTATTCCATTTTTTATTTTTAACATTTCTCATATTTTTGACCAGCTTGAAAATATTTTTAAACTCTTATTTATTTAAGATGTTTCACTATATTGGCAGCACTAATTTATTTATTGTCGCCTATGAAAATAGAAATTAGTTTAATTTGACTACAACCACAAAAGTAGCTCGGTCAACAACCTGCCGTGTAGCCGTTAAAATAATCATTCCCATATAAACACATGTATTCTATTTCTGACAGGTTGTAGTCGGTAGCCTGTTGTCGTGAATGTGTTTAATGCATTAGGAGGCAATTTCGCTACGTTACACACGGAATATACCCTCCAATGAGTACCTTATTCTTCCGAAGAATATAAAAATTTTTAATTAACAATATAACAAAAGTGAGTATTCCATTTGGTTATTTTTATGTACCAAAGAAGGCTTCAATTTTCACTATAATTTCGAATTTTTATTACAATTTTTTTTTCAACACAAATTTAAGTTTTCTTAAAGTATAAAATAGGTTGAATTAACGAAATAAAAAACTAAGTTTGAGATCTTTTTATATAAAATATTTTTAAAATAATTTTGAAGAAAAGTCAAGAATAAATAGATATCATTTATAGATTAGTTAAAATATAAATTGTGAGATCATTTGATTGATTATTTCAGTAGTTTAAGGAGCTCTTGTAAAATATATATATTTGACAAATAATTTGGCTAACATTTTTAGGATTTAAGCGACTCTTTTTCTTTAGTTTCGTAAAGGTCGGAACAATCAATAGCAACAAACTTCTCAGTCTTTTATCTGAATTTCTCTTAACATATAAAATCTTCGATTACAGCATTAGAGTCCTGATTTATATTTGAAAAACTTTCAACACTTCCAATTCTTTTAATTAATTCTATTAAAATATTGTTTCTGTCACCATGGAAAGTTTCTTTTGTTGTCAGGTCATCATTGATAGAAGCAAATATGCCCGAGTGGAGATATAAATTAAGGGTATTTAAAACTTGAAATTATTTCGCATTAAATCTAATCCTTGGATTTTTAATTAAATCATAGGCAATAGCTTTTCAAAATGGAGTAAAAAGTTTTTACTAAAAAATGTGTTTATGCCCAGGACCAAAGGCCTTAACATTTTGCTGAAGTTTTATAAAACTCACACAAAACGACTCACACATTTATAAAGCTTGTTTTTTTATGAAGTTTTTTTTTATACGAATCACTCTGTTGTCTGACAGCTGTTTTGACAGTTTAAAGTGACGTCTCTACTCAGTATTGTTTGGCAAATCATCATGAACAGGTTAACTCCAGTACAACGCTTCCAAATCGTGGAAATTTAATTTCAAAAACAGTGTTCAATTAAAAATGTTTATCCGCTTTTTTACCGCAAAATTCTCTTCAGTGATGAGGCGCATTTTTGGTTGAATGGATATGTCATGAAGCAAAATTGCCGTGTTTGGAGCAAAGATAATCCACACGCCGTTCAAGAATTACCAATGCATCCCGATAAATGTACTGTTTGGTGCGGTCTATGGGCTGGTGGAATTTATTTCTTTAAAAATGAGGAAGGACGACGTGTTACCGTGAATGGAAATCGATACAGAATCATGATCAATGAATTTTTGGTACCAAAACTTCAAGATATGGATGTAAACGAAATGTGGTTTCAACAGGATGGTGCCACTTGTCATACTGCGGGCGAAACAATGGACTTATTGAAAGAACATTTCAACGACAACATTATTTCGAGACATGGACCGGTGAATTGGCCTCCGCGTTCGTGTGATTTGACGCCACTCGATTATTTTTTGTGGGGATACCTGAAATCATTGGTTTACGTGGATAAACCAGCAACGATTGAAACCAGTATTTTATTTTATGTTATTGCTGAAATACGCCCTCAAATGCTGGAAAATGTGGTCGAAAGTTGGACCTCCAGAATGACCTTTGTGCAAAATAGTCGTGGTGGTCATATGCCCGAAATTATATTTAAATGTTAAATGACAAGAAATTATCTACCAAATAAAAATTTTTTTTTGCCATTTCATAATTTGGCATGTGTTTTATTTAAATTTTAAATCAGCAAGCTCTTATAAAAACACCCTCTATATACGAAGGAAATTGTCTACCAATTTTACAGCAAAACTCGTTCCCTTCTTGCTTCCTTGCGTATTGTGGTTTTTGCTGTTTCTCATTTGACCTTTTAAAACGAACACCTTCCTTGTTTATATTAATGAAAAAATATTTTCTAAACGCATAGCTTTTAGTATATGAGAGGAACCAAATAATTAAAAACACAAAAAAAGGTTATAACACTACAAAAAATTAAAAATTTTGTTACATCTGTTAATCGATCGAAATTATCCGGATTAATCATTAATGAAAAATAGCGAGTTTTAAATTAGACGCTTAAGCGATTAATTAATAACCGGGTTTAATATTTAAAAACTTTGTTTGATAATATTTGAAATGATTGATACCGAGCTAATGGAATAAAAATAATTTATAAGAAAAAATTGTTATATATTTTTTTCTGCCAACAAAAATCTTTTCAATTGATCGCTTCATTTGGCAATATACCTTAAAGTAATTACACTGCTAAAATGAATGCAATTTTTCACAAAATTTTTTAATATTATTCGTGCTGATTCTTTTCCCAAATTTACAAAAACAAAAAGTTCATAATTGATTATTGAGGGGTTTTAGCTAGTTCCTATGCGCATTTCACTGTGGCTAATGCAGATCATCAGGGAACCTTTATCCAACATTTCTTAGAATAACTAAAGATATTATTTTAAACTTCGACTCAATTGAATCGGAAGTTTAACTAAATATCAAAGCTATAACAAGAACTCAATAATCAATTTTTCCCTTTTTGTTTTCTTACTATCCCATACTGCAACTGGCTGGCTTTTTTCCAACTCTAATTGTAGGTGTAAGAAACAAAGAAAACAACAACAGCTAATTATTCGCAGTGTTGACAACATTTTGTTATTTTTGCGCTGGCACTCGCATCGTTTATAGTTAATTTTATATATTTGGGTATTTGTTGTTTTTCACAAAATTTTTTTAAAATTATTCGTGCTGATTCTTTTCCCAAATTTACAAAAAAAAGTTCCTGATGATCTGCATTAGCCCCAGTGAAATGCGCATAGGAACTAGCTAAAACCCCACAATAATCAATTTTGAACTTTTTTTGTAAATTTGGGAAAAGAATCAGCACGAATAATATTAAAAAATTTTGTGAAAAACAACAAATACCCAAATATATAAAATTAACTATAAATGCAATTTTGTTACGCATCTTTTGGTGTTTTACTTTTAAAAATCGGATGACTCTTTTTCGAGGTAGGGTGAAATATGTCTCCATACCTGACTGATTTAGGGGGGGGAAATTTGCCACGCCTATAAAAAAAATCCGACCTGATGGGAAAAGAACCGAAAACGGAATTGAGTTCAGCGCATAAAAATCCATATAGTCCACATAGTTTTATTTAAAAAAGAATTTTGCTGCTGAACAGTGTTATTAGTAATATATTTTACTTATAAGAATTAAATATATTTGCTAATATCTATAATAAAATAGTAAATATAGTGGTCATTAAATTTCAGATAGATTTTCAATTGCTGCCTTTAAGATGTTTTTGAAAAAATATTTAATTGATAAAACAAACATGTCATAGATAATTTAAAATATTGCTATTAAATATTGCTAATAAGGAATGTGTATTGCTACTCCAAATATACAGATTATATTGCAAATTGAAAAATAGTAGATAGTCAGGCTTAAGTTCAAATCTGAGATTTTACAAAGTACTTATTATATTACGTGTGTGCAGCACAATTAACACAAAAGTTCCCAAAAGGTGACTAAACACTTTTTAGATAAACATTTTAAAGATTATGGTGTTGCATTAAATTTTCAATAACTTTAAGGCTTTAACTTTAAATGGCTTAAATGAAACACACACAAACGTAATTTCAAGAAATGAACCCTACAAAATAAAAGCAGCAAAATAGGATTTTCAGTTGTTACAAACGATTTTTTTATGACGTTATATCTACATACATATCGTCGGCTGAGAGTGTAAACCTGCCAAGTCCACATTTTTTTAAATTATCTTTTAATGTCATCCAAAATAGAAAAAATAGCCGCTTTGACTGGCTAAAATATTTACTTCATTATTTGATGGTATAATTTCTTAAGGTAATTGTAAAAATAATAAACGTTGTTTGGCTCTCCTCTAAAGTTTCTGTCAAGTGAGTTAGCATGTTTGCACTCTAAGGCAACGATGTGTATATGTATTTGTGTATGTAACTACATACATTGTGCGAGCATGTCTGCTATAGTTTTGTTTTTTGCATATTTTCACAAGTAGCTTTTTTCTTGTATTAACTTTAGCTTAGCTAAAATCTACTAGAAAAATACTATTAGAACATTTTTGTTTTGTTTAGTTTTTAAAGTAAAAGACCCCCCACTATTTCCCAGCTTATCCGGATTTATATGGGAATAAAACAAATAAAACTCAATTTCCTAAAAATAATGTAGAAATAAAAAAGTGGGCTTTGTTTGTAGCCCTCACTCATATAAGCATCTTTTTAAGCAACGGAAGTCATAAAATGTTATTTGTCTTTTAATTTTGTTTTCTAACAACAATAGACGTGAAATATTACTTAAGAACTATTTGTACACATTTCCAGGCCCTAGAAGACGTATAACTGGGGATGTAACGAAACTCTACATATTTTTATTATATACTTTTATGTATTACTCATATAATTAACTTGTTATTTTGTAATTGGTGATGTGCAAGTGAATTATTTTTATAGCAGTACCAGATCATCCAGGACACAAGAAGAACATATAAACTTAGGTAAACGTATATCGTGCACATTCACGCTCTATAAAGTTTGAACATGTTATTCATGCACTCTCACAGGATGCAAGAAACTTTACTTCTGCTCGTTTATTGCAATATTAAGATTTAACACCCTGCACAATAACACAATAGTGATTCACTACTGACTTTATCGCAACTACTCCTGGCTTTTCAATGTGCTGTGCTATAGACATAAAATAGTTTCTGTGAGAGTCTTAGAATATTTGAAAAATTACTCACGACTATTGGTGCCATTTATCCTTTAGTTGATGTTCACGTGCGACTCACGCATTTTAGCAAACCATACCAAAGCTTTTGCACATATCCAGCAGAAACTAATCATGTTATGTACGTGACCTTGATTGTCACATATACGAGTATGTATTCATTTTGTAAATGTATAGTTGCTACACTTATATTAAGACTGTATGTATATATTTCTGAAACCGGATATTTATTTCGAAAGAAAATATGCTGGACTTAATCATACACTAAAATCTTTATTAAATTTTAATCATCTAAGCATCGCAAATTCAGTACTAGGTGATCTCTTTTTTATTCCAAATAAAACACTGCAGAAAATATACGTAAAGGGTGTTTTTACAGAAGTATATAACTTTAAGTTGACAACACCTGGCGGCCATTTTGCCAACAAGTGTTTTATGTTTAAATTGTTTTGGCATTTAAACATTTTAAGATATACGATTACCTAGCAGTATTCGGTGAATGGGCCCTTTGATACCAATTTTCATAACTGAACTTTGTTTAACGATAAACGTCAATTTTGTTTGATTGGATACGTCAATAAGCAAAAGTTGAATGTTGAGACTCCGCTACATCTAGAAAAACTGGCTGACAATAAGACGGCGCAATATGCCACACAGCTCAGATTAAACAGTTACTAAATATTTGGAGGATATTTAACATTGGACCCGGTCGAATATATGCAAGACCTGGGGCCAAATTACCGCATTCTATATCGATCGAAATTTCCATACAATTTAAATACAAATTTCGTTCGATATCGGGTGCCATAATTTGCCCCCTGATCTAAATAGAAATATTCGATGAACATGTAATGCTAGGAACCCAACTGGGACTACCGACGATTTTTTCGAGGCGAATATTTGTTGCCAAAAATAAAGCACATATCTGTATATGAAATTACACTTAATAATGGCGTTGAATGGAATTTGTCATACGCAACGAACTATATAATAGATGTATTTCTATTTGTTATACCGGCGAACGAAACAGACAGTGTTAGGTGACCAGGTTTCATATAGTCAAATTAATGTTTTACAGACCACTTACGAACTCACTAAAGTCTATCTTTCGGACGTGCTTCTTATTAATTCTCAATATTTTCCTTAATATAGAATTTGTTCTTACTTACCATTTTTTTTTTCGTATGGTCACCCTATCAGGTGTTAAATGAAATTAATATTTTATTAACATAGAGAAATTTCTTGAGAAATTCATTAAAACAACTAAGTTGTTGCGAAAATATTCACACTTTTGAAGTAATTATTGAAAATGTGGAACAAAATGACTGCCTGTACAATTTTGCATCCATAGATTATTAACAATTTTAAATTTCGTACCAAATTTACAATTTTTTTTTTAATTATTTTAATTGCTATTTTTTCACAAATAGTAAACAAATTTATGAGATGGTATTTAATCGTCGTTATTTTATTTAAAATTACGAGTTCTTAGAACTAATATTTATCAATGAATTCGTCGTATTGGACGGAATTCGTCTATCATCCAAGTTGTATTCCTTGCATAAGATCTAATTCATAAAAAATATTTCGTGCTTATAAAGTGCTTCTTTGAAAAGGATTGTAAAGAAATTTTGTCAAATAAGAAAGTTATAAGCGTAAAATATATTTTATAAATTAACCCCCTGATTCATAAAAATTATGAGAGTCTAATAACAGCATAATAAAACAAAATTTCATATGAAATTTGCTCTATTACACTCTTATAAGCCTCTCATAATTTTTATAAATAAGGGGGTATGTCTATAATCTTTAAACTTATTATTGGAATACACTTTTGTATGAATATTATCAACAACAAACATGCGTTACTGTAAGATGATATAATTCGTCAACGTGTGCAGCTTTAATGCGACCTTGTGAATTCACATCAATATAGTTTGTTTTGCATATCATTTTGGAAGGAATACCACATATTTTGCCCACCACTGTGAATAAAAGTGTTGCATAAATTAAAAGTTCAAGTTATTAGTTTGAAAACACATTAAGAGTAGTAGTGAAATAGAAAGTATTTACAATCTGAATCATGTACTATTTATAGAGGACATAAATGATAATTTACGTAAGTTAAAAATTACGAAATAACGAAATTTTTCGTTCAATTCCATCAAATTCGTACACGTGCACGTACTAGCAAATACATCAATTGAACAATGTGTTAATATAATTAACACTAATGGCATTATCCCAAACGAGGTGATTGCCACTAAAAGTAGTCGTAAAAGTAGAGGTATGCCGCTCTTTTAGATTTTCACTCATATTTTTATAGTTTTGTTAACTAACAAACTTTGTATTTGTACAGAAAGTGAAATTGTTAATATTTATTTTGTTGCTTAAATTATACGACGACAATATATATTATTTATTTGTTTATATTTCAACTTTTATTGCTTTAAACTTTAAAGTGCCTGATGGTGATGGTGTGGTATGCTGTAAAGTAAAACTAACTTTAGTTTGAGTATATTTTCCTTCCACTTAAGTTGCTTGACTGAAATTTTTTTAACATATATATATATTTTTTGTATTTTATCGCACAATTTTTAACATAAAATCCAATCCAATCCATGATGTAGTTTGTTAATTTTTAAGTGTTTTTGGTTTATATTTTCGTTAAATTGCTTTTTCACTTTCTATTTTGATTTTTTTTGAATGTGATAATGTCTGTGGCACGTATACCTGATGATGCAGTTACAAAATTCTCTTGCAGATGCTTTTAGTTACAAGTACGTGAAACTTTGTTACATACGCTTGTTTTGCACAAGGTGAAGGTGTGTTTCAGTTGTTTGTTTTTTTTTTGTGCATATTTTCCTCGTTCCAAACCCATATGCAATAGTTCGTATGTGCTGCGTATCAAGTTTATGCAATTTTATTAGTCAAAGAGTTCATCTAAAAAATATGCAAAACATGAACGATCTAACGTTTAAAAGCAGAAGAGACTTTAATTAATCTTTCATCCACAAACACTTTCAGTGAATCTTGCGAAAAATTATTCAAACATATTTTTCAGCTAATAAAACAATAACAATTGTTGGTAGCAATGATTTTTTTGTTCATTTTGTTAAAATCTTAGCAAAACTGGCTAAACAATCTGTATGACACATTAACAATATTTCATTCGGTTACACATTTTCAGCTTTGCTATTTTGTTTAAAATACTCTTAAAAGCAAATGAGAATTATGACAGCATGAAACGGCTGCTGGTGTTTATTGTTTGCGAAATATTTATTGTCGCAGATATATCGAATAAATAAATTTGTTACAGTATTCTGTTTTTTTTTGATATAAAGAAATAAAAAGCCAAAAAATACTCTTAAGGTACGTTCACACTTATCAAATATTTGCCCTGAAAAGCGTAACCACTAAATACTAATGAAAACCATTTTCGTTCAGATACGTGTTTATTAAGTAAAACAATTTCATACAAAACTAATTGAATCCAATATTATTGGAGACTATATAACTCAATGAATAATTTTTTGAATTAAAAAGTTTTTTATTAGTGTTTAGTGGTTACGCTTTTTTGGGCAAATATTTGATAAATGTGAACATACCTTTATATTAATTTTAATTATAATTATTGCCCTGAAGGTGATATCCAAAGGACATTGAAATATTTTTGAAATGAAAAATGCAATTCTTTTATAAAAGAAGTGACCTAAAGCTTGTTAATAACGCATTTAATTAAAAATCTAAAGGACGAAGAATCAGTAATCAAACAGTTCAATTGCATTAAATGTATATCACAAAATTGTGCAAAATACAAACCAGTCATGGAACTCGTGTTAGCTCCAAGCTCTTATCTCAATCGTGACATATCATGATACTTTTGAACCCATGCTAGTTAAAGCTATGCCTCTATTAAAATTGTATGTTCCATGCCGCAATGGAGCCCATATGCATTTCCATATATATATATATATATATATATATATATATATATATATATATATATATATTTTTTTTTTTTTTGCGACGGGACATATATAAATATTATTGAAAAGAAATATTTACGCTTTGAAAACCCAATTAAAAAAATTGTGGAGCACTGTAGGGGAAGCCAGAGCTCAAATTTAACAGTAGAAAACATAAATAAAATATTAAAAAAGAAAATTAAAATAAAGACAAATGAGTTCTGTCAAAAGGTCATTCATGAAAGAAAATTCATAGTGTTTTCAATAATTCTATTGATGAAAAATTATCATGAATTCAAATTACACAATCTTCTTTTTGAATAGATTCTTGTGCATTTTTAAAAATTCATGGAATGGAACATCTTATTCTGTCGATTAATGTAAAAGAATTTAAAATAGATTTTTAGTATGAAAATTTTCATTCTGCATTATTTGAGACTTTCTTAACAAATTGTTTTCACAGTGTAATTCCACTTGACTTTTTTTTTAAACAAATTTGCTTATTAAATATTACAGTGAAAAAAAGTGGCTGAATGAAAAGTAGCCACAGAACAAACATGAAGAATCCAGACTTTGGCCAAGGTACCGCTATGTCTGATTGGTACAGTTGCTAGGCTATTAGTATAGAGATCGTGGGTTTGATTTCCGCAAAATACCTTAGGTGCTTGTGAAGTGTCAGGTAACACAATGGGATCTACTAGTACCCAAGTGGACTGGATTTGTTAATCATAACTGGCAGCCTGTACAGCCTAAACTAACAAACTTTTGGCGCATCTTCAACACTTTTTCTATTATTTTATTAGAGGCAGCTACTATGAAAATAATACGTTTACTTGCTTTAAAAGTCCTTTTTGGGTACTTGCTGAGTCATGAATTATTGTGTTGAATTCTTCTGATCAGCATAAGTGCGTGGTTGTGTTAGTTGTTGCCAGCCTGTTTCAATGATGAAGGCATAGTCACTGGTCACTGAACATAATTGGCAGCGACTGACACTATCATGTACTAAAAGCAGAGCAGAGTACCAGCACCAACCTTCGTCGGCCCTGTAGCAAAAATTAGCGGGCGAAGTAAAAGGTTGAAATAGCTACAAAAACAACTGTCTATCTCCTCATCTTTCCTAATCCGTCCCCTCAATACTATCCCTTCGTTTTCAGTTCCGACGCAATGCATTGCTTATATAGGAGTCATCCCCTGAGTGCTGGTCGAAGATAAAAAAAAAAAAAAAACCTCTTAAACGGTACTTCTTTTTAAAAGATACATTTTCTTTGGAGGTGCTCTTTCTTATACAAGTAGTGTTTTTATAAAAATTTTCATTATAAATAGATTCATATTACCAAATTCTTTAAATACATTATAAAAATATTGATTTCAAAATAAAACAAATTTTCTTATAGTAAAAATACGTGTGAGTTAGTTTGTGGGCCTTTATATTGTTGTAAGTACACCTATCCCTCTATTTACACGATAGATACGTTCCTGAGAAAGTCGTGTAAATCGAAATTTTAAATTTGTGTATGAAAAATCGTGTAAATCGAAAATAAAAGCAGAATCGCGTAAAAAATTTATTTTATTAAGAAATTATATGGATATGTATTTCAACTTAGTTTTTAAAATATCAGAAGCGTTTACTCAAAACACATAAAAATTAACCTTTATTCATTGAACAAAATAAATGCTATTCATAAAAACAAAAACAAAATTAAAAATAGCAAAAGCATTTACTCAAAACAAATAAAAAATCGTGTATGTCCCGGTTTACACTATGCAACTTTTGTTGCAGCAATTCTTATTGTGTGTGAGAGTCCTGAAATAGGAATATATACCATTTGTACTTCTTTCTCGCTCTTCCTCAGTAAATATCAAGAAATGCTGCGACAAAAATTGCATAGTGTAAACCGGGACCGCGGTATTTCATAAATCTCTCAATTTACACGAAAACCAAAATAATCGTGTAAAAGTGAAATCGTATGAAAAAAGGTATCGTGTAAATCGAGGGATAAGTGTACTATTGTGTGTTATTAGTGTATACTATTATTATACAAATTGTTAAACAATATAAACAAATAAAGTCAACTGATAAAAGGTACTTCATCTTAATAGGCAATTATTCTTGTAAACTACTTTTCTTTAACTTCTTCAGAACAAATAGTTATTCTCAAGACGAACTTTTTCAATATTTATTTTTTAGAAAGTACTATTTTGTAGAAGAGTGTTTTTATAGGAGGTACCAATGTACGAGTATTAAAGCTACCTTTACTTAAAATGTATTTTTTCTGAAGTATACTTCTAAAAACTTATTTTAATTTGCACAGGTTTTAAATATATGTACATGTCCTCTCAAGCATTTGCATATTTGTTATATGTTTTTCTACGAGGGCGATTCAATAATTTGGTGACTTCTGCTTTTCACGCCTCTGAAACGAAATGGCAACACTCCTCCTGTCAACTGTCAGTTGACTCCTGTCAAAATTTTAACAATTTTTGTTTCTTAATTTGTGTTTGGCACCCGCTGAAAGCAAACTACCGTGCGTTTTGAGAAGAAAATGCGAAAAAAACATCATCAGTGAAATCAAGGCTAAGTTTGTTAAATATTATGGTGACTCCGCACATCCATTTCCATTGTAAAGATGTGGTTTACTGAATTTCCATGTGGCCGTTCAAGCACGGAAAAAACCGAACATTTTGGACACCCAGTTGAGATCTCTAGATCCGAAAAAATTAAAAAAAAAATTAAGGACATAGTTTTAGCTAATCGGAAATATTTTTTTTTGTATCTTGAACCAGCACTCAGGGGATGACCCCTACATATGCAGTGCATTGCGCCGGAACTAGAAAGGAGGGGATAGCATTGAGGGGACAGATGAAGAAAGATGAGGAGATAGAGAATTTTTTTTTAGCTATTTCAACTTTTTTTTTACTTCGCCGGCTAATGTTTGCTACAGTACCGACGAAGGAGGATGCTGCTGTTACTCTGCTTTTTAGTTCATGATCGTGTCAGTCGCTGCCAGTTATGTTCAATGACCAGTGTTATGCCTTCATCACTGAAACAGGTTGGCAACAACTAACACAACCAAGCACTAATGCTGATCAGAAGAATTCAACACAATATTTCATGACTCAGCGCGGGGTTGAACTCAGGACCCTTTGTTTCATAGTATCGTGTTCTACTACTTCAGCCAACAGCACCCCAGATTGAAAGTGGCGGAGATTGTGGAAGGCATAGGCATCTCACATCGTGAGATTGGCGTGCACAAAAATCCATGAATTGGACTATGAATTGCTTCCTCATCCGCCCTATTCTCCAGATTTAGACCCGAGTGACTAATTATTGCTCCCAATCTTAAAGAAATAGGTCGGTGGAAAGAAATGTGACTTAAAAGTCGAAATCATCTCACAAAAACATTTCCTGTTTGGATGACCTCAACAAATCATATTTTTTGGAAGCAATAAAATATTGGAGGAATAAAAAAAATTGGTGAAACGTGTATAGAACTCAAAGGAAACTGCGTTAAAAAACAAAATATATTTTTACATAAAAATATGTAGTTCATGCAAAAAGTGGAACATATTGACCCACCCTCGTATTTTAGCAAGTATTCATACACAAATGTATTGTGTTCATATTGAAGTTGTTAAATTCCTCACTACATGGATATTTTTACAAGCAGAAGTAAAAATAACGTATTTTTTTCCTATTTTTGGGCCATTATTATTGAGAAATGTGTCTGTAACAAAGAAAAAATGGTCCTAAAATTCAAGTTATTGGACTCAAATTCGGGTCCATCTTTGGTTTGGAGGTATTTTTCGTTTACCTCCCTGGTAGTCCACCCGAATCACTTATATTTTGTGAAGGAAAATTGGCTCCTAATTATTCTGTCAATAAGGAATCACCTCGATTCTAATTGATTGCTAGCTCAACCACTTAAACTAAGCCACTTAGTTAAAAACTAAAGCAACTTTACAAAATAACGTTTAATAAGAATTAGTGTTAATTAAAGTGTAAAATGAAAATAATTTTTAAGTTGATAATAGAATTCACATCTAAATTATGGCTAAAAGGTTTTTTATGTTAATGTGTGATGGCAAATATTCAATCAACTGTCTGTTAGGATGATAGCCAGTTTAACTTACCCAAAATTAAAATAATGCCACTTGGATAACTGTAATGGAAGGAAAAAAGAGCACTTAAAAATATAATACATATGAAAATTTTTAGGTATAAAATGTTATTGACGGGGTTGTAAGAATTACAAAATAAAAAAGTGCTTAATTGAAACAAAAGCTTTCATCTAAAGTGTCTAAAATGTCACCAGTTTGATAATGTTTACTTGCATGCTTAACTTTTAATTGGGTCCATTAAAAACATCCTATAATTTGTCACTCTATAGAGTCTTACAAGATTATACACTGAACCAAAAAAGTACACAGAAACAATGAAAAATTTCCTTGTTTCAATATATTTTTTCATTAATTTTGACCTAAGAGGAAGGTAGTTGAACCATTGACAAATATACGTATAAGTTCATTGGCACAATGCAGGCGTCATTGTCTCAACGAACTTGTTCATGATATATTTTCAATGAACAGATTCAATGATACCTATGAATTAATATTTTAATTTATTGAACTGATACATTTATAAATGTTATTGTAAGTGTAGGATTAGAAAAATGTAAAAAAATAAGTTGTATTAAATTTTATTGTGATATATTTGCAGTTACAATGACGTAATTTTTTTATAAAACTATTTATCAATATATCATCACACTTTGTGTAGCTTCTTCAGAGAGATAATTTAAATGAACAAATAAGAAAAAGAAAACAAAAACACACATAATAACAAATACCCTCCAAATATTCAAATATTTAGTGAATGAACTAAAAATTTTTAACGTTCTCGGTCAGAGTTCCTTTAAGACATTTCTGTGCCCAATTTTAAAACTTTATTTTGACAGAGTCACTTCTGGAGTGGCCGGTGGGGGAACATCTCACCTTTCTCGTAAAAACGTAAAAAGCCAATTTTTGGGGTACTTAAGTGTAGAAAAAAATATTGTTTGTTAGGGTCATTTAGGGGGCAAAGGTTGGTGAAGAGATAGTGCAGGGGGAGATCAGAGAACACTTTACTTACCTTCATCGTAAAAGCGAAAAGATTTAATTTTTAAGGATGTAGACTTAAGGAATAAAATTTGTTAAATATTTATGCTCGTTTTTTTTTTAATTTTTTTATTAATTTATACTATAAACCAATAATGATAAAATAAAGATTACGAATTGCGCATGATTTACCGTTTGATGACGTATTTGTTCCCTCGAAGAGATTGCCAAATGTTTATTATATGCAAAACTAATACTTTCTCGTACAAAATTAATATTTTATGCTATATTTGGCAACTCTTCACACAATTTACTCAGAGAGATTTCCAATTTACTCAGAGAGTTTTCCAACAAGCAAACTAAATCGGAGTTATGAAAGTGCAAGTTTTGAGTTATATTTTATAATAAATTGTGTTATATTTTAAAATAAATATAAACTTATTAAAACTTGATTTTTAAAGCTCATAAACTCTAAACAAAAAACCTAAATTAAAGAGAAAAGAGAACAAAAAGAGCAATCATGAAATGTACAGTGTGCAATTGTAACAGCAAAATAAACAAGTGAGAAATAATTGTGTTAAGATGTAATATTGTTACAAAAAAATTTTTTTTTTCAAAAAGCTGTGTCATTTTATAGTTTTCCATGAGATGAACTTCAATGGAAGTTATAGCTGATATTTTGCAAGCAAAAAAATTTGTTTTGAATGGGGAAAAAAGAAAAATAATTAACACTTGGGTTCAATATTTATATAAAATAACTATAAATTAACAATTTCAAATAAAAAAAGGTGGAAAATAAAATAAAATTTTTTAAAACTGTTTATTATCAAACAAATTTAATTTGAAAAATCGCAATTCGCCCCACTGTCCAGTTTTTATAATAACATAATAGTTCTCCAGTTGAATTATGTTAGCCATGTAGAATGACGTCAGAGTTCCATCATGCGCAGAAAAGTATTTTTATTTCAGCTTGTTGGCGTAATCTTTATTTTATCATTCTTGCTATAAACAATAGTTAGCAATTATAAATATTTACAATATACACACGGTCCCTTTCCAGAGCTTTCATGTACAATAATTATAATATAATTTTACATTTTAAATAGATTTTTGTTTTTGATTTACTTCGAATGAAGAATATAGGTATTTAATATTCTGTAATGAAAAATTTTCTTAATAGCATTACTTTGATATTTTCATATATATAAAACGGCGAGTAAAAAGTAAAAACAGGGAAGTGAAAGCAATAAAAAAAATTGCTTAATCGTTTAACCACCAAAATTTGTTAATACTTTGCCTTTGACAAATATATTTATCATTATTGGAAATACTTTTTCCATATCTTACATTATTTTGTTCTATACTGCAATCTACAGCTTTAATATTTGCCCTTCTAAAATTGTGATAGAATATTGGAACTACATTTTCATATTGTATGAATTTAATTTTATCTAGGTATGAAAATGCTTCAGGTGGTACAAACCCGATTTTCAGAGTATTTATTATATATTCTTCATTTACGTAGTATGAAGCCATAATGATATTATTTTCAATACAAGACATACATCTTAGCATGTGATTTCTTATTAAATATATTATAAAATTATCAATTCGTATTATGTTACATGAGTTGTATAAAATTTTATTTGAGATATATTTTTTATAATTACTAGTTTTCGACCTAAATAAGGATGTACAAGATCTTAAGCATATTCGCTCAAAGACTCTGATTTTTTCCATTTAAGAAGGGGATATGTTGAACCAAATCTGGCACCCATATGTAACAATTGGTCTAATTAATGCCTTATACATAGTGAGTTTTACTTTAGTGTTAATATATTTGGAATAGAATAATCCGCTTGTACATAAAAATGCTTTCGTTGCCCTTGTTAGCGTTTGAGTTACATGTGTATTAAAATATAAAAATTTATCCAAATAAATACCTAAATATTTTACAATTTATTTGTTCGGTATGTTAGTGTTATTTTTTTTTGGATTTAATTCCGAATAATTTCCAGTTTCTTTTTACATTATTATTACATTTTCATGTAATATGTTACTTCAACGCCTACTAAAGGAGGCGGATCCGAAAATGTATTTTTCTGATTTCCTGTATCCAATTTCAACGCTTTGGATTATCTTTGACATAAAAATATATCATTTGCTTTACAATAATCACAAAATTTTTTTTAAAAATTATGTTGTCTTTGAAAGGTTTAGCTCTTCTTAATGGAACTTTTTCCCCTCTGGTCCGATTCAGCCCATTTACAAATTTCAACTATGCCATTCTTCAGAAATTATCTATATCAAATTTCAAGAGTCTGGCTCTTTCCGTTTGGACTGAATTGTGATTCCGACAGACAGATGGACGGACGGACTGACCAATAATATATGATATATTTTATGGGGTCTTAGAGCAATATTTCGTTGCGTTACATACGGAATGACAAAGTGAATATGCCCTCCAATTCCTTTTTAGAGGATATAAAACGAGTACACTGCCGATAGGCGAAACCGGTCTGTTTTCAAAGCAAATTGAACTTAGTGTGATGGTAAAACGCTCCAATCTCCATGCAAATAAAAGGATGAGGCAAATAGCCATATCTGGAGGATAGACGTGGATCAGAAGATCAGTGAGGCACAATAGTGAAAATTAAGTTTTCGTCTAAATACAATTATTTTTTTCCAAAAAATTAGAATTTTATATACCCCCTTCACGTACACCATCAATTTCAAAATAGCCCTTAACAAAATATTCTTAGGGATTTTCGGATTTATTTTAAATTATTTAAATTTTGTTTAATATCTCCAGAGTAGACGAATAATATAAATATTAATACTTATTTAGTGGCATTCTGTTCATTTGTTGTTGTTTTTTAAAAGAAACTCTAAAACAATTTTATATAAGAATTTCAATGTTATCATTGCCATGACATGATTTCGGTGAAGTAATTTTTGATAATCAGAAAAAAAAGCAGTCAAAAACTTTATTTTATAAACAAAATGAAAAGACAACTACAAAAACACGATTTTTGATAAGATTTAATTATGAAAGGCAACAAAAACTCATATATAAAAAGGTAAGGCATAGAAAAAAAGGGGGATTAAAGGTCTTCATTAAGAAAGGTTAACCAACATTCAAGTTCAAAATTACATAAACGAACACAAATACTAACTCTGACCATGTTTCTAGTTCTAACACTGGTCTGCAAATATTACCACATTTATAAAAGAAAGTCAACAATAACTAGAAATAAATATTAAATTCATTCATTACCATAACAAAAGGTTGCCATCCCAGAGCGGCCATGATGACTTTGACATTCATGTTCAGACAAACTTGTATTTCCCAGCTGTTATATAAGAGCATATTAATGTCATGCGGTTTCTTTGTGTTCGGCCGGACAATGACATTAAATAACTGTATGTTAGGTTACTTTCATATGCTGCCTTTAATGGGAATAAATTAACAAAAAAGAAAAAAAAAGAAAGATAGGAATATATTTAAACAATGAACGCTCTTATATAACAGAACAGAAATATTATTCACGTAAATGTTTATCCATCCATTTAAATCTTTCATATGGGTTTTTCTCTCCCGGTTTCAATACTTTTCAATATGATTGCATAATGTTTCTAATGCCAGCATAAAATATAATTACAAAAGAGTGTGTATTTCTGTATACACATTCGTATAAAATAGTAATAAAATTGTAATTAATGTTCTTCGGTTTTTAAAGAAACTGAAGACTTATGATCGTAAGCAAAAACAGTTGCGTTACAAAAAATATTTATTCCAAGCCAATGTTGTTTAATTACAATGCGCATATGTATTCTTCTTTGCTGCCGCTAAATGTAGGCATCAACTGCAACTATTAACCTCTACCTTCATTTACTAAACGACTGGGAACCTGTAGAAAAAATTGTATGCAGCTTCACAGCAGAGAGCCATACATACCGTTGGTCATTACGGACGCAAATTAAATTACCGTATTCTAACAGCAAATATCTTGTGTAAACTGCTCGTGGATCCTGAATACAGGGAATGACCAAATTGAACCTGCCTTAAATAGAGTCAGCATAAAAATATCTTTAATCACCAGTACACCCAATCGAACTTCGGACGATCACCTCCTGCTATCACCAATTCATAACAGCGTCTAAAGAGAGAAAATTCAGCTATACTTCTCGTTAGTCAGGTTGCACTCATCTAGGGTTGCCATCCGTCCTCTTTTCCCCGGACACCGTCCTCTTTTTTAGATCGTCGGGGTCTGTCCTCCTACTTTTTTAACAAGTTTCTGGGGTTGTCCTACTTTTTGCTGGTTTTACAGTTTTTAAAATATCAAAGCTGCTACATTTTCGCTTATAAGTAGGCAAGCAAAATGTAATCCTTTTTGGGGATTATGTTTCTCTTGACTAGATCCATAATATCCTTTCTTTTATTTTCGGACAGTGGCATCTTTTTTTTTTTTTGGACAACTCATTTTGTTAATTGAACTAATTAGACTTTTTTATTTCAAATATTTGCTGATCAAAATTGAATTTTTTGCTATATTGCTCAAATGCAAAATGATAAAGTGAAAATGTTACAAAGTGCCATTAAAACTATTTCATCAAAACAGTAATAACTCAATAAAAAACAAAATTATTTCATGAAAACAGTAACAACTCAAAGAAAAAGTTCATCATTATTTCATGAAAACAATCATATTTCGAATTAAAACAAATTAGCTTAGCCTGAATCAATTAAACAGTTGCAACTCAAAATACTACCTGACTAAAAGAAACTTCTATTATTAGAATAATAACTTAACTCAAAATACTACTTGTTATAAGAAAAAACAATTATTTCTTAGGGCCAATCACTTCAAACAACTCAAAATAATCTGCCTTATTACCGTTCTCGAATCGACTCGAGTGTTTGTAATAGATTAAAGAAAAAACTTGAATTTTTCTTTAATTTATTACATTCTTTCGAGTCGAATCGAGAACCGTAATAAGGCTCAATGTTGTTTTCTTGATTCACAGAAATAACCCATTTCAGCAGGAAAAAGGTCACAACATGTAATTTTATTAAGAAAAAGTAGTCGGAATTATGGGAATTTTTAACCATAGGTAGACATAAGTGTTATGTATTGTTTTTGCCAAAAAGATAACATGAAAAAAATTCGAGTTAATACAGTATTGTTGAACGAGTGCGATGTATTGACATATAAGTATATAAATTTTTTAAATAACAATAAGAAATTGTGTATGTTTTATTGAGATTCTTGATTTTTATATTTGAATTTTAGGCAAAAAAAAGAGTCCTCTTTTTTGACTCAAATGTCCTCCTTTTTTAAGGTCGTTGTCCTCCTTTTCTAAAATTGGAAATGACAACCCTACACTCATCTCTCTATATTCAGTGAAATTCTAAATTTAAGTCAAATTTAAATTTATAGGCTAATTGTTCGAAATTTTTAATTTAAATCTCAGAAAGACATGATAAATAAATATTCCAAGACACGAAGGAAAGTCGACATCAGTTTTTAGTTATTCAAGTTGCACAGCAGAGCAGAACAGCTGTTTTCGAAGGCCGCAACGCTTTCATCATCAGTGCTCATGTGTATTGTGTTTGTCACCACTTATTAGGTGGCTTAGTTGGAAATGATAACTGTTCTTATTTAAACAAATTTTATTAGGAAATTGCATACGAAAACTGTATCAACCATTTTTTTGTTTCTGGTTTGTTTGCATAAACTTTGCTTTTCAGATATCCCTCACAAAAAGAAGTCAGGAGCAGTGAAATCAGGCGATCGTGGAGGCCAATAAATATCACCATTTCTTGAAATAACTTGTTGTGGAAAGACGTCTCGCAGTAATTCCAATGTAATCCGATTAAAACGCGTTAGTTTATCGAATATTTTTCTACAATAAATTTGCCACTTGTCTACTTTACGACTGCCAAATATGAACTGTCAAAACTAATGTTTACCAAAATGGCGACAAAATAAAGTAGTATACCTTCCCGGCGGACATCCGTACATAAGTGTCATATTTTTAATATTTTCTTTACTTATCGTTAGCCTATACATAGTTGCATAATAGGGAGGATTTCAGCCTTGAAGTTAAAGATATATTAAACAACATTATGACGATTACTCGACCAATTTGAGCTAAAAATATTATTTGAACTATTTTCCGAAAGTGTTTTTGCAAAAAAGTAAAATAAACTTTCATTATTGGAAGAACGGCAAATAATTATTTTGCCTCATATTTTATGCAAAGAGTACATCTTTATTTTACTTATTTGGTGGCAAGAGCCTGCGATATTTTCTTCACATAAAGGGTGTTTTTTATGGAGTGACACAAGTTTAGATCACAATAAAACAAGGAAATATATTTTTAATATCAATGAAACGGGTGTTATTGGAAAGAAAATTTTATGAAATTAATGTTTAAATATGATTTGTGCCATGTGGCCGCAACGGCTGGCGCGTAGAAGGCGCAATCTGGACCACCAATTTTCAACAACTAAAAAAATCTTCCATAAAGTGGAAGGACACAGCGCTAGTTGCTGAGAACGGCGACGAATTGATTGAAATGTTTTTTTTTTTTTTTTTTTTTTTTAAGAGTAGGACCAGCACTCAGGGGATGACCCCTACATATGCAATGCATTGCGCCGGAACTGAAAACGAGGGGATAGTATTAAGGGGACAGATGAGGAAAGATGAGAAGATAGACCGTTTTTTGTAGCTATTTCAACCTTTTACTTCGCCGGCTAATTTTTGCTACAGGGCCGACGAAGGTGGGTGCTGTTACTCTGCTTTTTAGTACATGATAGTGTCAGTCGCTGCCAATTATGTTCACTGACCAGTGACTATGCCTTCATCATTGAAACAGGCTGGCAACAACTAAAAAAACCACGCACTAATGCTGATCAGTAGAATTCAACACAATATTTCATGACTCAGCGCGGGCTCGAACTCACGACCCTCCGCTTCATAGTCTTGTGTTCTACTACTTCAGCCAACAGCACCCAATGTGCCGGAAAACGGCTCTTTAAATTAGGCGCTCTGAAGAACGGTTATGTACGCCATGAAATGGAAGAAGTGCACGATGAGTTTGACGTATAGAACAATTATTTTGATTTAAAATTTCAACAATTTGCACTCGTTGCTGTGGTGTTGTGACACTCTAAAAAAGCACCCTTTAATAACGTTTGTAAAAACTTCTATTCGACATATTTTTTTTTTTTTTTTTTTTAGGAGTAGGACCAGCACTTCAGACATATTGTCTGAATTAATATATTCATTCAAACTGAGAGCTTTTTCAATTAATATATTAATTTAATTGGGTTGTTATTTTGGAATTGGGTTGCAGTCTACTGATGATTTGGTGTAAGAACCAGTAAAATGCAGGCATATAGAATTATTTGAGCACATAACAAACAAAAAACACTAATATTTACGTAATAAGTATTTGCGATATGTTATTACTTTGTTGCTAATTTTTTAACACAGAAATTAGGAAAAACTATGTGAATATAAAAGTATAGTTATTAGCACAAGTATTTCCTAACATAAAAATTTCTTAAGTTACGCGATAGCTAAGTAATTTTCGATTGATCCAATAACACGAAAACATTAATTATTTAGGTAGTCGAAAAACTCGATGAAAATTAATAACCTACTGATTATACTGCAGTTCTACTTACACTCATCTACATTGTTTTTAATGTTGTTTCTTATGAAAAAAAAGCATTCGTTAGATTTCTACTGCATGGAATCGTTAAATGGATTATACAACAAATTAATTAAAAGCAATAAAATATACGCATTAAAAAACTTAGATTTTATTGTAATCATTATTATTATTGCAGTGTTATGCAGTCTATCAAAATCCATATACATTTAAAATGTGATTAAAACATTAAATAGAAGATAAAAGCCAATATTAAAACTATTTTAATCAGATGAAAGTTGAACTATTTTTAAGGAAAAATAAAATCCAAAAACTCATTAAATAGTAGAAAACTAGTTAAAATTGGGTGGGAATTATTTTCACCAGTACCTATTATTCACTTTATTCAATTATTCCATAATAATCTTATATAAAAATATTTATTGATAGGTATTGCGATTGTGATAATTCTTCATAAAAAGTTTGTTCACTTTTAAAGAGAAAGCAGTTATCAAATGAGTAACGTAATATTCAAAAAGTGTTAATAGGTCATTTTCTAATATAAAGGGCGTTTTTATAAGAGCTTGCTGATTTGAAATTTAAATAAAACACATGCCAAATTATGAAATGGCCAAAAAAATTTTTTTATTTGGCAGATAATTTCACATTTAAATATAATTTCGGGCATATGGCCACCACGACTATTTTGCACAAAGGTCATTCTTTTCAAGCATTTGAGGGCGTATTTCAGCAATGACACGTTAAATACTGGTTTCCAAAGCGTCAATCGTTGCTGGTTTATCCACGTAAACCAATGATTTCAGGTATCCCCCCAAAAAATAATCGAGTGGCGTCAAATCACACGAACGCGGAGGCCAATTCACCGGTCCATTTCTCGAAATAATGTTGTCGTTGAAATGTTCTTTCAATAAGTCCATTGTTTCGCCCGCAGTATGACAAGTGGCACCATCCTGTTGAAACCACATTTCGTTTACATCCATATCTTGAAGTTTTGGCACCAAAAATTCATTGATCATGATTCTGTATCGATTTCCATTCACGGTAACGCGTCGTCCTTCCTCATTTTTAAAGAAATAGGGACCGATGATTCCACCAGCCCATAGACCGCACCAAACAGTACATTTATCGGGATGCATTGGTAATTCTTGAACGGCGTGTGGATTATCTTTGCTCCAAATACGGCAATTTTGCTTGTTGACATATCCATTCAACCAAAAATGCGCCTCATCATTGAAGAGAATTTTGCGGTAAAAAAGCGGATAACCATTTTTAATTGAACACTGTTTTTGAAAATAAATTTCCACGATGTGGAAGCGTTGTTTTGGAGTTAACCTGTTCATGATGATTTTCCAAACAATACGGAGTAGAGACGTCACTTTAAACTGTCAAAACAGCTGTCAGACAACAGAGTGATTCGTATAAAAAAAAACCTCATAAAAACACACCCTTTATAAAGCAGATCACAAAAAGGAAGTTCTCGGAAGTCGCTACATTCCCATCATCAGTACTCATTTATATCTGCTATTGTTATCACACAATATAGTTTCACATTTCAATGTTCTCTTAAGCGGCTTGTACATTACTATACTGTTTTTAAAAGATTAATATAATAGATCCCTCTAAACGTATTAACAAATACCTCTTTCGCTTGATTTTGTTTTATGAATTGTTAAGGCCTGATTACTAAAGGCCTAATTTATAAAAAAAATAACTTGATTTTAACAATAGGACAAATTGTTATACAGATATGTTTTTTATAAGCCTTTTACTAATCAATTTTTTTTATTAAAATATTTTATTTTTATAAACTGATTATATGACAATTTTTGTTTGGATATTTGCAAAATAGGCAACTTTTAATCGCAAAATACTTTTTATATATTTGACTTTGGTTTTGTAAATCGAAAATAATACTCTAAGTACTTAAATTATTTAAGTTCAATATATTTATATTAAAATTAAAATAAATATTCAAAATATCGGCGTGGAGATACCGGCGAGCTGACTGAGACCAATATTGTCAACCCAGAGTTTATTCGTTAATCTGATTGTATACGACTTGTGCCTTCACTTAAGAAGTAGCAACGTACTCGTAGTTAACCACGGAAAGTTCCTTATATGGTGTTCTGCCAAACATTTTTAATTGAGTATTCCGTTTCACGCATAGTGTAATCAACTCAATTAACGTACGACAACTAAAATTAAAAACGAGTTGAAGACCAAATCTGGAATCTTCTTTTTTTATTTTATATTATTATTAGTACTTTTTGTTTGTTATGTGGTCAAGTATGTCTATATGCCTGCATTTCATTAGTTCTTACACCAAATCATCAGTAGACTTTAACCTAATACCAAAATAACAAAACCTCTTAGCTTATACATAAACTCCCAAAAATGAATTGAGAATTACACAAGCAAAACCATAGGGTTTGAAATTCAAGAAAACACAACAAACAAATTTTATTCGATATAAATCTATTTTGTTTTTCCATCACTAATATAATTGAGACAATATGTCGAATAAACGATTTTAAAAACGTTGTATTATTATTTTTTTCTAATTTACTAATTAGTAATAAATTTAGTATCAACAATTTAACTTCACCATGGCTCGATATATTTTGTTTCTCATTTTTGTTACTCTACTAACTTTGTTCAGTGAGTTGCGTTTTGCTCACTAAACACACTTTTTAGCAGTGCTGCATTTGTAATTTTACTCCATATTGTAGCAATTAAGTGTTAATTCACCAATAACTTAATTAAAATTTTTTATGGTTAATTGAGCTCAATTACGGCATTAAGGTATATGTCTGAATATTTTATAAGAAGAACTGTAAATATGTATATACAGTTATCTGAGGTATGGAAATTAACTAGTGAAAGAAGGAAAGAGAGTAAGCGATCAGTGATCTAGCTGCACTTATAATTGCCAACGTAGATTGTGTTTTGGTGACTCGGAGCTGCTTTGCGACTGCTAAATTAAATATATTAATTAGATACTTATTTTGCAAATTTTTTTTAGAGTCTTACAAAATTTTCCAAACATCTATGACTAACAGGTATTTTGTTTCCGAAGAAAACTATATTTTATAGATCAACTAGTGGAAGTAAAATTAGCATTTCTGCTTTGGCTTGCATCTACAGGCTTTTTTGACTTCAGCTAAGTGATCTGCTGTTACTCACAACTCTAATAGATTATGCTTCTCCTAATCATTGATGTTTATGTAAGAAAATCATGGAATTTAAAATTCAAAAATAAACAAAATTGTTGTTAACAGGTAACGAAACTGTGAATATCGTAAATACCATATGAGGAGAGTTTTACGTAAATATTTATAACGAAATTAATTTCATGTTCATGCTGTGTCATCTTCGATTATTCGAAAGTGATACACACTTGTTTTGTGGCTTTCTTAATTTTTATCCAACCAACCAACCAACCAACCAACCAACCAACCATACAACCCAGTCAATTAATAATTAAGTCAAATAACACATGCATATCGCACAACAAAATGCTGAGTTGATAGCAGAGCAAGAAACATGATAAAATTAAGTGAAATTTTCTCTTTATGGACAAATGGAATAAAACAATTTAGTATCTGTTTAAAATTGTTATGTTAAATAAATATTTCATTACGTACATGAAGCAGATGTTAATATTAAACTACACAAGCAGATTTGTGTTTTGGTATATTGATGTGAAAGCAATTCATTTTGCTTGAAAATCTACTCGTAAGTAATTACAATTAATAATTGTAAAACGTACTATTTAAATCAGAAATATGCAAAATAACCTTCACTGCTATTGGAAATGTATCGAATACCCAGAGAGTGTGCAGCATTCCAAGAGTATGGAACAGTTCTAAGCAGATCTTCTAGAATTGCCACTTAAATGAAAGATTCTATTAAGATTTAATTTTTTTTACCCTTTTATTCTGACTTTTGGGAAAAAGTCGTTGACAAACCTGGTGGGGGTCTTGACGGCGCACTGTGCTATTGGACACATGTCAGAGTGTTTGGGATTTCCCCATGATGTTCGCTGCAGGAGCTGTTTCGATGAAGAAGAGGAGGAGTCAGTACAGCATTCCCTTTTTGACTATCCGGTCTTGCAGGGGCGTAGGCTTAGACATCTAGGCTCTCGTTTCCTGCGAGATCTGGACTGCCTCAGGGATGCACTGCTGGCTGCCCTGGCGGACTTTGTGAGAAGTTCTGGATGGTTCCCAGGAACCAGTACTTCGTCTTGAAAGGAGTGTGTAGGGTATAGTCCTCTGGGCATCACAATGGGCCTTTTATGGGCTCCGGGTGTTTTTCTCGTTTACTGCTGGCAGCCCTTCTAACCTAACTTAACCTACCCTCCACAAAAGAATTGGAGGGTATAAACATACATACATTCCGTGTGTAAAGCAGGGAAATATCCCTCTGAGACTCCATAAAGTACACATATTATTGATCATGTCCTCCGTTCGTCCACCCGTCCATCCGTGAAAATCACGACTCACTTCAAACGAAAAGAGCCAGACCCTTGAAACTTGCTATAAATATATCCTAAAGGATAGCATAGGTCAAGTTCGTAAATGAGCTGAACCGGCCCAGTTGGAAAGAAGTTCCCCTAAGAACAACTAAACTAATTTTTTTTTTGTAATATTGTTAAGCAAATAATATATTTTTATGTCAAAGAAGGTCCAGTCATAAGATACAAAAAACATTTTTGTACCCCGCCCCCTTTATTGGGCGTTATTATATGCAAAAATAGTGTACAAAGTTAACAAATTGTAGTACTTAAACCTATATTCCGTAAAAATAAAATGTTTAAGCTTTTATGACGAGAATGAGACGTAACCTATCCTCCTCTGCCCTGCCTCCACCTCCCCCTTTGCCTGCCAAATTACCCTATAAAGAAATTTACACTTAATTATCGCAAACATTTATTGTTAGTGTTTTATGGCAAAGGTGAAATGTCTTCCCCACGACCCTTGCCACAGTGACTTCGACAAATACAGTTTTAATACCCCCCAAAATTAATTAGTAATGAAGTCTAAAACGATCTTGCCATGTCCGTTCGTTCATCTGTGGAAAACACTACATAGTCTTTAGTGTGTGTTAAAGTTACATACTATATGAAAAAATAGTGTAAGCCTTTAAGCCTACATTCCTTAAAAATTTAATTTATAAGCTTTTACTACTAAAGTAATATGTTCTCTGATATTCCCCTCCCCTACTCCTCCACCCTCCTTTGAGCCCTTAAATGGCTTTATAAAAGCGATTTAAGTCAGATGTCTCCCTCACGCCGTTTGTGAGAGTGATTCTGTATAGAGTTTTAAAATTGGGCACAGAAATGTCTTAAAGGAACTGTGACCCAGCAGGTTAAACGTTTTTATCTTATCTCAGTCCTTTTTTTTTGCACCTTCATATAAAATATTAATACGAAAATTGCTTAATGGAAAGGTGTTTCAGCCATGTTGCTCCCAACACATTGGAAACGACCGTCTTAAAATAAATGTTTTTCTTGTTTACTTAAGCCAAATACCATAAAAATTTACATTTTAATAAGAATAAAAATAGAGTTCTTATTTACTAAACATTCAAAGGATATTTAAGATTCGACCCGGTCGAATATAGCGTTTAATACCCTAAACCGTTTGGTTACCCTAGTATATTGTACTGGAAAATTCTGGTTTAGGCAAATATTTAAAACTTAATATTATATTAAAATTTAATTAAAGCGCAATATAAAAACTAAAGAAACAAAATGTTCACATATTTTTTAATTTTCTAGGGGCCACATATCTGAGGACTAAAATAAACTATAAATCGTGAAACTCAATTAACAAATGCTGATTTTAAAGGTTTAATCCCATTCTTTACAGATTGTACAGGTTTTGTACCTGATGAGCAAAAATAGAAGAAACGTGAAAACTAAAAAAAAATAGTAAAAAATAATGACACGAACTTGCCCTCTAAAATTATTATTGTAGTATTAAACATAATTCGTAGAGAAAATACTTTATTAAATTTTAAAAACCTTTTTTTTTTGCAAAAAAGTCTAATCTTTTTTTAATTTTCGTACGAAGAGTTTCTACATTAATATTGATGCTACTTTTATTGTATTGAAAATAGCTTTTGATCAAACCTTCCAGCGAGAAAAAATCAATGATAAATCTTTATTCGTTTATCCACAAGAAAATATAATATAATCATCTAGAAGCCTAAAAACAGACAATTAAAACCCAAGTAATTTTCCTCATCTGCCTGACATTAGCAGTATCTCAGAGCTATAAAACGCTAAAGTCTTCGAAATTTACAATATATGATGTAAAATGCTGTTGTCTATCGAGCTGCATATTTAGTTCTTAAGATTTATTTAAAATCAATTTTGCATTCATAATGTTTTAAATTATGTTGTAAGTCTCAAAAAATGGCTACAAATAAAAAAGTCATAAAGGAAAGTTTGATTGGTAATGAAAATCCTTAAATTAAATTGAAAAATATATATTATATTCATCGTGAATTAAAATCTGCATAATATCAAACGTGTGTTTGCAAAAATTTTACAAAAAAGTATTTCTGCTAGCTGTCCACTTGAGTCCAATAAGTCAAATACTTCAATCATTAAAATTGACAGCCACAATTTGTCTCTATTAAAATAAATCTTTCGAAATTATTTCACTAAAATAATTGCAATATTACTTTTTATATAAAATGAAACTAAATAAAAACGAAACTGTTAAAAACTTTCTCCTTCAAATTATTTCTTAAGACTGAAACTTTCCTCATGCTAAAAACTAAAAACGGATTAATAGTTTGCATACATTTTACCGATTTTCATTCATGTCTATGTAAAGACTTGTTTCTCTTTTCTAACATACAAAAAAAAAATGTGACTTCATATACTATATGTAAAAACGAAGAACTCTAAAAGTTTTATAAATGCAAAAATAATGGATGATCCATAAATAAAGAATAATGCAAAAATAAATAAAGGATAAAGCTCATGGCCATTAGCAAAACAACAAGGAACTTAATGTGCAAACACTTTTAGAGTTCCTATATATGAAAGAATTGGTGGGTATATTCACTTTGTCATTCCGTATGTAAAATCGGGCCAGAGAGAAAAAAGTTCCCCTAAGAAGAACTAAACCAACCTCTAAAAAAAACAACATGATTTTTAAAGCTTTTTTGTTATTTTTTTAAGCAAATGATATAGTTTTATGTAGTAAGAATTTTAACGAACATTTTATATGAAATTGAATTAAGATTTTTATAGGCTAATTGTTAGAAATTTTTTAATTTAAATCTCAGAAAGGCATGATAAATATTCCAAGGCACAAAGGCAAGTTAACATCAGTTTTTGTTATTCAACTTACACAGCAGAGCAGAACAGCTGTTTTCGAAAGACGCAACCCTTTCATCATCAGTGCTCATGTGTATTGTGTTTGTCAACACTTATTAGGTGGCTTAGTTGAATGTGATAACAGTTCCTATTTACACAAATTTTATTGTGAAAAAGAATACGAGAACTGTATCAACCTGATGTTAACATGTTATTGTTATAATACCCGTGTTACCGTTTCTTTGGTTTGAATTTTATACTTAAGTACATGTGAACGTTTTTCCAATTTATTATTGGTAGTTCAAGAAAGCCATATTTTTATGTCAAGGAAGGTTCAAGGCGTTGGACTTGAAGCCATAAAATCCGAAAAACTAATTTTGATGGACGTTGACGTAAGATATTATATGCAAAAAAAATGTATTAATTCAGTCTAAATTCCTTACAAATTAAATTTTTAAGCTTTTATGACGAAGTTGAGACCTTATCCGATCGTCCTCTGCCGAACCCCTACCCCTAAATAATCTTATAAAAAAAAATTTTTTTTGGCATTTAACCCCAAACATTTACTTTGTGGTATTTAATGGTAAAGATGAGATGTCTCACCTACGGCCCTTGCCAGAGCGACACCAACAAAATAGAACTTTTATGCCCTCCATAACGAATTGGACCCCATGAAGTATATATACATCTAGCAATGTCCATCCGTCTATCGATTCAGTTGGGACCCCGCCCACTTTAGTTTAAGTAACATATAAAATGGGAAAATAGTGTAAATATCTAACAAATTGTACAACTTAAACATACATTCTTTTCTCTAAACTTCCCTTGCCCTACCGCTTACCCATCCTTGCCGCTTAATGACCTTATAAAAAAAACATTTGTTCTACACTTAAATTTACTTTCAGTTTACTTTTTAAGTTTTTACGATTTATGTGAGAGGTCAAGAAGGGTCGTAGGGGTAAATTATACCTTGGAATATGTATCGTGTCTGTCTGAATTATAACACCTGACGAACAATAGCCTATAAATCTTAACTGAGTTTCATAAATATATTATATTTGTCATATTAACTTTTAACTAAATAACAATGAGAAATATAATTTTACAATTCATCAATTTTAATGGAAATATATTTAAATCTTGAAGAACAAAAACAAACATTTTAAGTGTCGTAAATTTAGCTGTAACCTTGTAACGGGTGTTAACTTGTTCAACAATGATTGATTTTTAAGCAATACATATAACAACATTTAAACAACAATCTGAAAACCATTTACATGCGTAAGAAGCAAAGTGTTAACAAAATTCTTATTGATGTATTTGAGACACCTTAATCACAAAAAACCTGTGAAAATTGAAACAATTTTACTTATTTCTTGGAGAAAAAAACTTATTGTTAACAAGAACTACCAAATTCTCCTCGAGTCATATTCAATTTTGGTATAAACATACTTGTACACACATTTTAATGCCTGTACAATAAAGATTAATGTTCAACAGCATTGTTGAGTGTATTTCAGTTAAGAAAAGTAAAAACGACTGTGTTTGTATTGATGCACAATGGGATAGAATGGAAAAACTTTGGCCATAAACAAAATATTAATTGAACTATTTAACAGAATATTTCGTTTAATGGACTCTCCCCTCTGATCTCAAATTTAGCATATGCTTTAGAAAATTATAAGGCCACAAATTTAATATGTCGGTCAAAACAACAATTTATCTTAAGAATTAAAAACAACAGACAGTTTTTATATGAGTAAATGGCAGCTTAAGTATAACGATGAGATGTTTCAAAGACAACAAATTTCTCTGTAAGTAGGAGAATTATTACACAATATACTCTCAAGTTATATGAGAATAAAAGCGTTTTCTAAGAAATTGTTGCCAAAAATGCTCAGTAGGTTAACCAATCGGAAAAAATTTAAATTATGAGTTATCCATTTTTAATTTTTAAAAGTAATGCATTAAACACATTCGAGACATCAGGCTATACGAACACACGACTAGAAAAGCCGTTGGCTACAATCGTCGCCTCGTAGTCAGCTGCTTAATTATTTTTGAGACGGCAGCTACATTGTCAACATCTCATTTTAGTGGTGCCACTTTCATATATAAAAAAGCGCTTATTCTAAATCTACTCGTATTTATAGACCGAAACAAAAGTAATAATAAAAACACTTTATTTGTTTATACATAGCTCTTTATTGTTTTTGCATTTGTAATAAATACATTTTGAGGTCCTTTATTTGTTATAGCACTATGAAAATGAGTTTAAGAGTTAATTCATTTGTGACCTTACAAACGTCTTTTATCGATACCGGCTATCAAATATATACAAAATTAGAGTATTCAAAATAATGGAATTTTTACTTGAAAAGTCAGATACGAAATTTCAAAATTTAATAATACTTCCAATATGTGAATAAATTTTGCAAAATATCTCTTTGAAATGATACCCATATCGTTTATATGGGGCCTATATTCTAGGAGTTATTATCAAAAATAATAATAATAAATAGAATTAAAAAATAAAAGTCGAGAGAGAACGCAAAAATATAAATCAATAAATTACAAAATACTTTTTATTCTTGAAAGAGCTATTACATTTTTTTATTTTTAACAATTTTCATATTCTTAACCAGTTTGAAAATATTTTTAAACGCTTATTCATTTAATTTAATTTATTTAATTTAAGATGTTTTACTGTATTGGCAGCACTAATTTATTTATTGTCGCCTATGAAAATAGAAATTAGTTTAATTTGACTACAACCACAACAACCTGCCGTGTAGCCGTTAAAATAATCATTCCCATATGTAGTCGGTAACCTGCTGTCGTGAATGTGTTTAATGCATAAAGTTTAAACTACGATTTCAAGAAACTTTAAATTCTTTCAACGTACTTTTCTACTAAATTTTTGCCCATTTCGGTCAGTATCTCATCAACAATTTAACGAATTGCGTTTCTCAAATTTTTCTAGATTAGGAGACTCTCGGTATTTGACGCGGCTTCCCAATGAAAGTCTAATGGCGCCAAATGGCATGATCATGATGGCGAATTGAAATCGCCGAAACATAAAATTGCCGTGTTCCGAAAATTTGTCATGGGCACAGTTTTGTTGCAAGCACATATCGTTAATTTTCATTGTCATTTATGGCAGACCAAAAAGATGTTGCTTTTCACATGGCCATAGCATCCAATTGCTGAGAACGTCATGGAATCGACGAATTCGAACTATCAGCCATATATTCACCAAAGGAAACAACCTCCTATATTCTGTAACTATTTGTCTGCGTCAAGTCAAGACAATATCAAAAATAGGACACTTACTTCCTTCTGGACAAGAATTATCCACTTCGGACAGGCTGGGACTACTCTCCATGGTACAATTGGTATTGTCATAATATGACGTTGACAAATAGTTACAAAATAAAGTGGAATATATGCGGCAGAGCGTGCAGTCTACTCCGTCTCTGTAACGTTTACCCTTGTAGAGTAATTCATTTTCTCAAATGGCAAAACTTTCACTGACTAAATGAAGCCTTAAATTGCAGATATTAAGCAATTGACAGTATAGTAAGGATACTGGAGATTTTGAAACCACTACATATATAACCCTTTATTTCCAAGAAATTCTGTAGAAAATAAATAATTTTTTTTGTATACTCGTACTCCTACTACTCGACCTATTCAAACCAAATGGTTGGTAATCATCTACCTATAGCGTTCGCCATAGAGAGTGATGAGAGATGATGTGACTAACAACGTTTTTCAAGAAATATGGACCGATGATGCGGCCAGTCCAAAATCCACACCAACCAGTGACTTTTTGGGATGCATTGAGGGTTTTTAGATCTCATATGTATTGGTATTATCCAACTTTCAACAATTTTGGAAAATCATGATGATATTATTTGCCCGTGTTTTTGAATGTCACATCTGTCAAAGGTCCTTTGGTGAAATAAACTGAGTAAATTATAACTTATTTAACAGATGTAGCTTTAACAGAGTGGCCGTTATTAATTCTCTAAGTTCGAAAATCTCTCTTGGAAGACTCTTAACTTGGAATTTCAAATTTTTTCTATATTATAAACTCGTATAAAAAATCAATGCAAAGATATCACTGAGAACAAAAATTTAATCGGTTTTGATGTCATATTTAAGAGAAGAGAATTTTAATTAAACAAGACTTTTTATAGCATGTGATATATTGATATGCCATTCAATAAATTTTTTGAAGCCCGTTTTGGGAGTAGTGTTATGGTTAGAGATCGACTTCTGGAAGCTTCACTAACAGTCACAAGAAAGCATTAATTATGCTTGTTAAAAAAAATATAAAAAGCAAAACAATAAAACGGCCAATATTTTTTTTTTATATTATTTTTATTATTGTTCAAAATTAATTGATATATAAATTTTTTCATTTAAGTATTTGTGAAAAAAATACATTTAGTCACAATTACAAAAGTTTTTACAGCTTAAGTTATATAAAGTTTTCCCCAAAAGTGATAGTTATATTTCGGGGGGAAAAAATTTTAATGCTGGCCCCATCGTGACAATGTGTTAATACACTGAGACTTTGCACCTCCTTTAAATAAAGCAATTTGTCTTGTTTTTCATTTTCTTTTTTAAATTCTCTAAAATGCGATTATGTACTGCGTGCCATTCAAACGACTACAAAATGCATATAAAATTCTGTCGCTTGTTTCAAACGTTTCCTACACAAATTATCTAGACGAGCTGATCACTTGCAATGCATAAAGCAAAGTTTCAGGAATATTTACAGTTTCCAGTACAGCTTAAATGACACTGATAAAGTATCGCATTTATTATACGCATGTACATGTAGATGTGGTTTAAAGTTCAAAAAGAAATATATTATACGCGTAAATTTTTTTCAAGTTTTTTAACGAATACTGTCTTGGCAAGAAGATGGAGAAAAAAAAGAAAACCTACAACACCAATAGAAAATAAATGTAACAAGTTTAGTCAACCAATAAATTTTATAATATCAACTGTTTAAAGCATTTGCCACAGACGATAAAAATTATATCTAGATTTAAGGTTATAAAGAGATATTTTTGTTGGAATTTTTGGAAAAGGAACATATTAAATTGATATTGAACGATGAAGAATGATTTTCGTAATAAGTTAATTTTAAAGACATGAATGTTGGAATATGATATAGGGCAAATATCTGAAGCAGCTGTCATGTACTTAAAGTAAAATCAATTTTCTCAAATGTTTGCGAAAATGAAATCGCAATAAATTAGGTGGCGTTTTGTCAATTAATCACAAATAAATTATATATCCTGTTAAGCATTCTGCTCTTTGATTTTTATATATTTTTCTAACAAACTTGTTTAAATCTGGGCTTTTCAATGCACTTATAATAGCTTTAGTTTTAACAAACAGTATATTGAAATTTGCAAGGTAATTTCTGACGGGATCCAAGTTATCTAAGCAATTAGAAACTCAGCACACATATACTGCCTTATTCATAAAAATTAGGAGAGTTTAATAACATCGTAATAAAACAAAATTTCATATGAAATTTGCTCTATTACACTCTTATAAGCCTCTCATAATTTTTATGAATAAGGGGGATAATATTTAATGATTGAACAAAAATAATTTAAAGCAAATGACTTGACTTTGTATATCATGTATGTAAATAGGTTTTCAATACCAGTGCCAGATTTCACATCGAAAAGTAAAGAATGGGCAAATATGCGGTTGCAAAGTAAATTAGCCTTCAAATGATAAAATGTCAAGAATTGAGATGCCGCTCCTTGATATTTATTTAGTAAAAAGTTGGGAAATTTAAACCATTGGTGACCGCCCGGCCCTGGAGGAGCGTATGCTTAGACATCTATTCTCTCCTTTTCTGCGAGATCTGGACTGCCTTAGGGATGCACCGCCGGTTGCCCTGGCGGGTTTTGTGAGAATTTCTAGGTGGTTCTCAGGAACCAGTACTTCGTTTTGAAAGGATTGTGTGGGGGGGAGCCGTCTGGGCATCAAAATGAGCATTTAGGGAGTGTTTTCTGCACTTTTAAACAAAGTATTGTAATGTGGAAATCTACTATCGAAGTGGTGAAAATTTTACTATATAACTTCGTAAAACTCGAACAACTTTTTGAAACCGCCGTGCGTAATTTAATCCCTAAATTCGAGGTTCACGGCTCTGTTGCTGACAATAGATCAAAACAATACGCTCGTAGTGGCCGTAGTGATGCAAACATGGCTGCTGTAAAACAAACTGTTGAGAATGAGCCTGGAACAACAACTCGTAAACATTCGTAACAATTGGGCATCACCACCGGCATTTTGCACAACATTTTGCGTAAATATCTTCATCTTCACGCTTATAAAACTCAAATTGTTCAAGAATTAAAGACGGCCGACCATCGTTTTCGTTGAACGTTTGGGAATTGGATGTTTGAAAAACTGAACGAAAACAACGCATTTTTCAGCAAAATCGTTTTTCGTGATGAGGCCCATTTTCATTTAGACGGTTATGGAAACAAACAAAACTATCGCATATGGGCCACAAACAGTGCTCGAAAAACCCTTACATCCACAGAAAGTAAACGTATGGCGCGGTTTGTATTCAGGTGGCATGATTGGTTCGTATTTTTTCGAAACTGAGCAGGAAATAGCCGTCACCATGAATTCCATGGTGATATTCGATTTTTTGTGGCCTCAAGTAGTTAATATTGACATCAGTGACCTTTGGTTTTAGCAAGACGGCGCCACAAGTCACTCAACCGACGAAACAATTCACTTTGTGATTTAACGCCGCTGGATTATTTTCTTTGGGGACATTTGAAAGACCAGGTTTACGTGAACAAACAACTGATTCTCTGAAAGATAAAATTCGGCGCTGCATTGACAGATAAACAAAGTTTTCTTACAATATGTGGTTCAAAATTTTTTAAAAATTTTGTGGCATCAGTAAAACTGAATTTATCAAGAAGAAATTGTGTTTTTATACAAAATTTACTTCTTAACCTCAAATTTTCCCATCTTCTGTTTAATAATTACAAATAAAGCAAAAATAATTGAACAGCAACACAGGGATTTAAAGTGTGCTAATATCTTTTGATTTAATACAGTTCTCGTATGCAATTTCCTAATAAATTTTGTATAAATAAAAACTGTTATCATATTCACCTAAAAGACACCGAATAAGTGGTCACAAACAAAAATGCAGATGAGTACTTGTGATGGTATTGTGGCGGCTTTCGAAAACATCTGTTCTGCTCTACTGTTTAACTTAGACAATTTAAATTGACGTTGACTTTAAGTTGGGACTTGGAATCATGTCTTTTTGAATTTAAAATTTTCGAAAAATTATTAATTGAATTAAATAAAGTAATAATTGAATCCATACGACTCAATGAGGTATTGCTGTATTCTATCGAATTCGCTGATTAAAGTATTAAATGTCAGATTTAGGAAGAATCTTTGAAGATTATAATTTTGGAAATCATTCTGTAATGAAAAAATTTTTTGTTACAATAATATATTTTTAATTTGTTTCTTTATATCTGTTGCTCACAATTTTAATGTAATTTTTTCTTCTTTTCTTTTTTTTCAGCTTCACATGTCGAGCACCCTGTTTCAAGGTAAGCCATATATTTTAATTAATTATTCGGTAATAGTTTTGTAACATTAAAAACAATTAATTAAATCTTAATTTGTCTTCTTAATAATAGAAACGAAATTGCGGTTTATTTCCGCCTGCATGCCTTGATCTCTTTGAGTTACAATTTTACCTCAAAGGAAAAGGAATTAAAGAAACATTAAATGTAAAAAAAAAAATTTTTGGGGTTTTGTTATGACTTCATTTGGTGTATTTAGTTAAGTAAGGCCATAAATTATAGCCTTATATTAACTCAGCAAACACATGGGCTTAATATTAAATAGTTAACGTGCTTTCGAAGAGTATAAAAATTAAATATATTTGGGGAATCTTCCCAATTTGTGAAATGAATGTGTTATTCGACTTAAACTTCTTTACTTATGAGGATATAAAAAGTTAGCATTAAATAGTTTTAATATTCATTTGTCTTCTAATTTGAGAACATTTGGAAGCCGTTGACTAAAAATATCGGGCGATATTCACGCATACAAACACATGAATCTATGCATGTAATTTAAAAGATTATACAGGGTGTTTTTTTAAAGGTATAGAACTTCGAATTGAAATAAAACACAAGAAAATCGTTTTAATGTCCATCAATTTGGCTTTATTGGAAGGATAATTTTATGCCATTAATGTTTAAATATGATTTCGGGCATGTGGCCGCCGCGGCTGGCTCGAATAAAGCCAATTCTACAGGTCCAATTTTCAACCACTTTTTCGAGCATATGGGGCCGTATGTTGGCAATAGCGCCACGAATGTTGGCTTCCAAGTCCCCTAACGTTTCTGGTTTGTTGGCGTAGACGAGCGACTTCACATATCCCCAAAGAAAATAATCCAGTGGTGTCAAATCACACGATCTTGGTGGCCAATTGACAGGTCCATTCCGCGAAATTATGCGCTCATCGAATGTTTCCTTCAATAAATCGATTGTGACGTGCGCTGTGTGGCATGTAGCGCCGTCTTGTTGGAACCACAACTCATCCACATTCATGCCATCCAATTCGGGAACAAAATAGTCGGTTATCATGGCTCTATACCGGTCTCCATTAACGGTAACTGACTCTCCAGCATTATTTCAACACTTTGTTCTACAGCGGCAATTGTTTCTTCGGTGCGCACTGTTCGACGTCTCTGCGGATGCGTATTATCACATAGAGTAAACGTAGTGCGAAAACGATCCATGGTTAACCGAATTAATTGCTCTGATGGACGATTATGTCGACCATAAAATGGACGGAGCTTGCGGTAAACTTCGCGAACTGAACCATTACTTTCGAAATAAATTTGCACGATTTGCAAGCGTTGTTCTTTTGTCAACCTGTTCATGATGAAATGGCAAACCAAACTAAATATTAATCACTTGACAGCTGAGAAAATGGCCGCCAGTTAAAAAAGTGATGCCAACTTAAAGTTCTATACCTCAATAAAAAACACCCAATATATGAAAATGCTACTCAGGGCTTAGAAAAGAAGAACCAGCTTAGAGCCGAAAATCTTTAATGTCATATCCATTCTGGCATCATACTGCTTTTTGGGTATGAAACGTTTTATAAATAGAAAGAGTTCTATGGTTACAATTTCTTTCAATAGTCTTATAAGGTCCCGTTTTATTTTCATTCCATCAGTTGAAGTGTAAGCGTGATGTCATTAAGAGCTGTCTGTAGCTCTATAATAACTTTTACTGAAAATTTTGCGGTTTGGAAAAAAAATCCAAAAAGAAAAATTCCGTTCATGTTATAAAAATAACATAGTAATACGGTGTCCAGATATGCATTTTTAATTGACTCAATATTCTCTTTATTCCCATATTATCACATATAAAAAATTTTGTCAATTCAATTAACGTACGACAACTAAAAATAAAAATTAATTCCTATTCATGAAGAGCCCAAGTTCAAATCTGCGATACTTTTTTCATATTTTTTTTATATTCTCATTAACAATAAATTTAATGTCAATAATTTAACTTCAATATGGCTCAACATATTTTGTTTATGGGTTTTTTCACTTTTCCTACAATTTAGGTGCTGAGTCTCTACTAACTTTGTTCACTGAACACACTTTTTAGCAGTGCTGCATTTGTAATTTTACTCAATATTATAACAATGTTATATTTATTGAACAATAATTAATTGAAATTTTATATGGATAATTGAGCTCAGTAATGCTATTTATTGCGTTGAGCTCAATTAAGGTGTATGTCTGAACATGGTATAATTGTAGCAAGCATTTGACATTTTGTTTATTGGGGTGATTTTATTTACTTCGTTGTGTTTTTTTTTTTTTTTGCTTTCCCTATTTTGGAATTTGTGTTTGGCCATTTAATTTAATTCGTTTGCAAATGTGCTTAAGTCAATAAGTGAACATCAATGACATTTAATTTAGGTTAAGCAAACACAAATAAATTAAATTACAATTTCTCCCATGCAAATGTTTGTACACACGCTTGGTGTTCAGAACATGTGGGTAAATATTTGATACTTACTTGGTACACCGTGTTGTCCTGAAAAAATGTATGTATGTGGCTTAAAAAAGGTTTTTAGAAAAAGTCATTTTAAAAAGTAATCTTGTCTGAATAACCATGATTGAGGCGGCCATAATCTAATGCTATTTTCGTTTCTAAAAAATAATGCTACACTTTTTGCACTTTTCAATGGAAAATGGTAAAATTGTGCGTAATTGTATTTTTTTTAGAATAAAAAGTGACAAAATGTTACATATTTTCCAGAAAAGAAAACGCCATAAGGTGGGCCAACTGTCGGTTTAAATTTGAACCGCCAGTTATTTCGAATCTGGCAAATCCTTATGTCATTCTATTCTGTCATAAAATTCAGTATATTTCCAAAACAAAGACGATTGGTCGTAATTGCACGAAAGTTTCGTACAATATTTGATCGTAAAGAAGCATCAAAAGTGCCCGAAGTACACAAGTTTATTGCTAAAGTTGGTGAATCTAGTTTCACTGCTGATGCGCCAAGACGTGCGCGTGCTCGTATTGTCCGTATATCCGAAAATGTCAATTGGTTCAAGACTTGAAGCCGCTTAACCATACATCTCTAACCGGAACTATTGTACTTCTCAACAGAAAAAATAATTTTGTGAAATTTTAATCTTTTAAAAGGTCTTGCATTAAGCGTTTCCTATCTTTAAATTTAAATAAAATAAGTAAAAATGTTATATTCGACCTCTATCTTTATTATTATTATTATTAAAATTTAAATTTTTTTGTTACTTGGCTTAAGTAAACAACCAAAAAAATGAGGCACCTTTCCATCACCATAAAATAAATTTACGTGCTAATATTTTATATCGACGTGCACAAAAGGGAGACATCTCACCTAACTCGTAAAAACTTAAAAACTAAATTTTCGGGGTGGCTAAGTGTAGAAAAAAAGTTTTATTTGATAAGTTCATACGTATGGGTATTGCCACATCATCTTAGAATGCATCAGTGATCAAGAATATATATACTTTACGGGGTTCAATTCTTTGGGGAGGGTTTAAAAACTATATTTTGTCGGGGTCGCTCTGGCAAGACCCGTGGGGGAAACACTAAAAATAAATTTTTGGGATAATAAGGTGTACAAAAAATTTGTAATAGGGTCATTTGGTTGGTAAACAGGGAGGAAAGGGGTGGGTAGAGGAGGATGAGGTTATAACATTCTTTGACATAAAAGTATATCATTTGCTTAACAAAATTAAAACTTTAAATATTATGTTGTTTTTTAGAGGTTGGTTTATTTCTTCTTAGGGCAACTTTTTGCCTTCAGGCCAGATGCAACCCATTTCCGAACTCGACATGTGCTATTCTTCAAGACTAAGTTTTAAGGGTTTTGCTCTTTCCGTTTGGACTGAGTCCTGATTTCCACCGACTGACGTACGGACGGACGGACGGACATGGTCAGATCGTCTTAGATTTCATCACTGATCAAGAATGTATATACTTTATGGGTTCTCAGATCGCTGCGTTACGCACGGAAAGACAAAGTCAATAAACCCTCCAATTCTTTTTTGGGGCGTATAAAAAATGTTTGTGAAATATCATCGGCATTTTTTATTCGTTTGGAACACCTTTTGGGCCATCATGTGTGAGATATAATGTAATTGAAATATCCGCATTCAGTCTGAATTTGACCGATTTCATGTTTTATGTTGGTTTTGGAGTACCGCTAAGGTTACACCCGCGACTTAGAAAACCCCAAAAGAAAATATTGATGATAGTCGGACCAGTAGATATCGGGAAATATCAAAAGAAAACACAAATGGTTTTTCGAACGTGGTTTTTTAAAATAACCTTTAAACGACTTTCCCGACTGATTTTAAAAACTAAACAGCTATTGACATTCGAAATTGTGGATTTACATCGTTCGATCTTTAAATAGTATATGAACATTTTTCATGTCGTTTCCTTATAGAAAAACACTGTAATAAGCATCGAAAATTATAAAAATATAACAACAAAAATATTTTGAGAACTGTATGATATCAATCTTCATTATTATACCCTCCAAAAAAGAATATTCCGTTTGTAACGCGGCGAAATATCCATCTGAGTCCCCATAAAGTATATATATTCTTGATCAGCGATGAAATCTAAGGCGAACAGAGCATGTCCGTCCGTCTGTGGAAATCACGATTCAGTCCAAATGAAAAGTGCCAGAGTCTTGAAACTTGTTATAAATATATCTTGAAAGATAGCACAGGTTAAGGAAATGGGCTAAATCGGGTAAGAGGGAAAAAAGTTCCCCTAAGAAGAACCAAACCAACCGCTAAAAAAAACATAATTTTTAAAGTTTTTTTGTAATATTGTTAAGCAAATGATATATTTTTATGTCAAAGATGGTCTTGGAGCCATAACATTAAAAAAAAAAGTTGAACCCCGCCTCCTTTAGTGGGTGTTGAAGTACGATATTATACGAAAAATAATGTAAATATTGAACAATTTGTATTCCTTAAACCTATAAGAAGCTGAGATGTTCTCTCCCACGGCCCTACACGGAATAACTCTCACAAAATAGAGATTTAAAACTTGGTACAGAGATGTCTTAAAGGAACTCTGTCCCACCAAGTTAAACATTTTAAATATAACGTTTTACTTTTTTTTACAACGTTTTTACTTGTTAAATAGTTATTTTGTGTTGTTCTAAAAAAGGAACCATTTAAATCCTATTAACTCTGCTCATTTGAATAAATTATACTATCCTTAAACACACTGCGGTTAGGAAGACAACAAAATAAAACACTACAAAATATATTTACTTATTTTTTAAGCCTGAACTGGCAAATGGTTGTTTTAATTTTAAAATGTGGCTGCAAACCCTTACTCTAAAATATAATTAGGAAAGTTTTTGTTCATTTATTTATTTATTGAATCCCTTACACAACAAGACTTAGCCAGATAATTATAATGCAGAGTTGTAGAGTGTACAATAAAATCGGCAGCATAAATTAATATTAAATTGAACTTAGAATAAAAATAAATAAAAATAAAACAAATTTAAGCTAAATACAATATTAAAGTCGTTTATATAACCAAAAACAAAACGATAAGTTCGCAAAAAACTTAAGTATGTAGGCACTGCAAAGTCAATTAATCATTTATTCAAAGTAATTAAAAAGAAAGTTTTTAAAATATATTGCTTTGTTGTTAACTTGTTGATATTGTGGAAGAGCATTCGAAAGATAAGCAGCATGTAAAACGAACTGCCATTCAGAAATAAGGCTTTTATGCTAGGGAACTATAACATTTTTATCTCTTTAAGATGGGGTAAGTCCCGGTTTACTTTATGCAATTTTTGTCGCAGCAATTCTTGATATTTAGTGAGGAAGAGCGAGAAAGGAATACAAATGGTATATATTCCTATTTCAGGACTCTCACACAAAATAAGAATCGCAGCGACATAAATCGCACAATGTAAACTGGGACTAAGTCTAATTTTTTTGAAACAGATATTCCGGCAAAAGGTTTGCAAATAATATACCATACAATGATGTTGAACACACATGATCAAGCCTAAATACTAGCTCTAGATTTTTTCCATTATTTAATAGTTAAATTTTTTGTTCATTGATTACAATATAGTTTTCTACGGCTTCTATACTTTTCTTAATTTTTCGAATTTATCTGTAAGTGATTGGCAGATGCCGACATCTGGGCAAATATGAAGTTAGGAAGTAAATTAAATGTCAAATGAGTAAATGTCAATAATTGTGCTGTCATCCTTTGACATTTATTTGGTAAAAAGCTGGGAAATTTTATCTATCCAATGCTACACTCTTGAAGAAAGAATTTTATTGTGAAAATATACCATCGAAATGGTGAACATTTCACTGAATCGTTCAAGAATTAAGGCCGAGCGTTTGCGACTGTTTGCGTCGAAAGTTTGTAAACTCACTGTTCGACCAAACGAAAACGCATTTTTTTTTAATCAAAATTATCTTTAGGTATGAGGCTCACTTTCAACTACGCGGTTATGGAAACAAACAAACTTGAAAAAAATCTATAAACAGTCCTCGAAAAACCATTACATCGAAAATAATTATGGCCCACATTTTTTCGAAAGTGAGCATGGCCCATATTTTTTCACCGTGAATTCTCTGCGCTATCATGATGATGCTGCAAATCATGATGACCGATTTATTGTGACCTTTGGTTTCAGCAAAACGACGCCACAACCGGCCAAACAAATCACTTATTTCATAAGGAATTTTCCACTCACATAATTTCTCGATTTGGCGATGTCAATTGTCCCGCCACGTTCCTGTGATTCAACGCCGCTGGCTTATTTTGTCTGAAGCCATTTAAAAGATCGGGTCTATGTGAATAAACTACAAACAACTGACACTCTAAAAGATGAAATTGCGCGCTGCATTGACGAGATAAACGAAGTTTTGTTGAAAAATTTTGTTTAAAATTTTGTGAAAAGATCGGACGTCTGGCAACGTGCTAGAGCTGGTCGTTTGCTCTACGTCATGTTCCATTATTGATTCCCACATTCGTATCAATAAAATTGAACTTGTAAAAAAAGTGTATGTTGAAGCCAATTTACTTTCTCAAATCTCAAACTTGTCCACCCTTTATAAATATTGTTCAAATCATTATTGAACTGGGCTGTTGAGCCATAAGTGCACATCATCTGTATACAGGTGAATATTATAGTGTGAAATTACTAGGCAAGTCTTAAGCATGAATTGAAAATAGCACAGGTCCCAACATTTTAAATTAAACAACACCTTATTTCAGCTTAATCGTGTTGGACACGGTATTGGTCACACATACTGATTGCGTACGATTTGTAATATACGACATAAGTTATGCATGCGGCTACCGAAGAAAAGTTAAATAATGATTTAAGCATGCAATAAATCATTTCATGATCAACCGTATAAAATTAATAAAAATTAAAAAAATATCATGACTTTTGCCACTAATATTACTTTCCGATTAAATGTTAAAGAAATATATAATATAATGTTTGCCATTAAAAAATATATGTTTTCGGGAGATGATTTAAATTTCTTTTCTATCAGGCAAAAGTAAAGCTACACGATATTAAAAAAATCCACATAATGTCATAATATATAAATTTAATAACGATAAAAGAAAAAGAAGCATTCAATAAAAAACACTTTTTTGTTTTAACATTTTCCAATAAAAATCCTGAAGATGTTAACTTCACTAAAGGCACTAACATGTGCGTGCTTGTGCTTGCATCGCTAAATAATCAACCAAAAAGTTAATCAAATTCATGCTATACATTCATGCAACCTGTTTGGTGGTGGTAGAATTGGGGACATTTTTTCCATTTTAACATTCACATATGCTTTGAAGATGAGTTCCGCACTGCAGATGATTTAACATTTGGAATTTGTTTTTAATGTATTTGTTTTAATACATTTTATGGCATTATATGTTTACCACATTATATGCCCGTTTTGCTCTTACTCATTGTCAAGTTTGAGTTGGTGGCTGTTTTTATGGTCGCTTTGTTTTTTGTATTGAATAAATTTCACATGTTTACGACACTTTCTTTTCCAGCGCAAATATACAATCAGAAATGTTTATGGTGAATGGTGATTTGAGCTAACCGATAGTGAGAGTTTTTCTTTATCTAGGTTAGTTCGTTACATATTTACAACACAAAACTGAAATTCATTTAAATATTAATTTTATTTAATGCGTCAAGCTGAATGTTTTTAGAAATAATAAAAAATAATCCAAAAAAATTTTGAAACATATGCATAGATTTTAAATTTGTTATATCATCAGCGGTAAAAAAAAGTGATGCGGCAAAATAAAAAGAAAAAAAAAATTAAACAGTTGTGAGATGAGAAATATTTTAATGTAATACTTAAATAATTTAGTTTGTTATATGACACAATATGAGAATAAATTTTAATATAACAATTCACCATTTCCGCAAAGAATAGCAAATCTTAAAATTTTTCTAATTATCAAATGTTTTATTAAATGAATACAATGGACGTGAGGTATTGCTAAAAACACGTCTTTCACACGATCTATTTCTAAACTGCGATGTCGTTGATTGATTGTTTAGCACACCGTTAATTGCAAAACTTATCCCAGCACCGGTTTTAAGGAAATATAAATTTAATTTTTGTAACAAATTAGGGATTTTTAAATATAAAAAAGTAAAAGTGTTATCTTTGGCTGTGCCGAATCTTATATTTACATATATTTGATTATTAAAAACCAAAACTAGTTTTATTTATTTACACTAATAATTTATAAAGAAAAAGTAAAAATTTGTTTTACTTGGATGCTGTTTTGTGCCAAAAAAAAAAAGTTTCAATAGTCCATGCCTTTTCAATTCAATTATTCCTAAAGTATAAAATAGAGTTAATTAACAAAAACAAAATAAAAGTTAATTAGTTGCTTGTATATACTAAAAGTTAATTTAAATTTTCACGCTCTGAAACCTTATTTTCCATTTTGCTTATTTTCAACAACAATCTATAGAAATAAAATTCAGAAAAAAGGGACATGCAGAAAATAATCAATCGGCAACACGGGTATTAAACAAAACTGCGTTACCATCAGTTTTATATAGCCCTCGTATGCAATTTCCTAATAAAAAAATTTGCATAAATAAGAACTGTTATCATATTCAACTACACCACTTAATAAGTGGTGACAAAAAAGTACACATGAATACCGATGATGATAGTGTAGCGGCTTTTGAAAACAGCTGTTCTGCTCTTTTGTGTAGGTTAGGTTAGGTTAGGTTGAAAAAGAGGGGCATAAGCATCTAAATCCGTCCTGGATTACACTTAGGCCTCATAGGCCTGTTGTGCGCTCTCTAATAAGGAGTTCCCATTCTACTGTAGGGAGCCTCCACCGATACCATGGAAACCTCTGAGTTTGATTACGTCAAGAATTTAGTTTCTTCAATGTACTTCCTTAAGTCTTTCCAATTAGAGCCCCTAAGAAATTCCATCTCCTGATTAAATGTTTGTCTTCTGACTTGGCTAAAAGCTGGACAGTAGCACAAGTAGTGCTCCAGTGTCTCGTCCTCTTCCTGGCAGGCCCTGCATGTTATATCGCCAACGATACCCATTCGTGCCAGGTGAGTCCTTAACTCTGTATATCCTGTTATTAAATAAACCAACCTCCGTAGTATTGGCCTACTCAATGTTAGGACCTCCTTTGTCCTACTACTATCTGGGTCCCCCCATAGAAATCTCTTGTATGCAATTCTATAGCCCATCGCTTTAGTTCGTTCTTAAAAACCTGAAATGGCTTCGGACTATCTAGTGTGATGTTCGCCATTAATGCTCCCATCTTTGCTAGCCTATCTGCCTCAACATTTCCAGGTACTCCCTGATGTCCTGGAATCCATATTATCTCTATTTCCCCACATTGCGTGTATGAGTTAATCTCATCCTTGCACTGTAGTACACACCGAGATTGAACCACATGATTCCTCAGGGCCTCGATGACCTTCCTACTATCCGTGAATATACGAATCGGTAGTCTGTTATCGATTTCCTTCAACCATTTTATCCCTTCCGCAATAGGCACGATCTCACTCTGAAATACCGTGCTATGATCCGGCAGGCGGAAGTATTTGCTAAAGTTACGACCCATGTCACACAAACCTCCACCCGATCGGTCACCAATCCTCGACCCGTCCGTGTATAGGTTAGTTATGGGGTTCATTGTATCTGCATCCTCCCACTCCATACCTTCCGATATTATGGTGGTGCAGTGTGATTGTATATATCTAATAGGGATTCTCTTTTGTGTAAGTTGAATAATTAAAACTAATGTTGACGTTCTCTTGGGCTGATCTACTTAGGATTATTTACAATACATTAATCCAACACCGAAATGAGTCACATATCGGAGGGATGAGGAAACCCAACTTCACTTACATGCAGACAGACAGACTGGCAGTACTTATTCAACGTCCCTATTCATAAGGATTGAAAATATATATATTTTATAATGTCGCAATATTTACAATAATTTTGTAAAATTACACACAGAATGCCAAACTTACCCTTCTCTCATTTTTTTAAGAATAATTGCTAGAGTATTTTTGTTCTTCTATTAAAATCGTTGTTTTATTGCCGGTTTAATTGTGTCGAACAAGTTGTTTCTTTAGTACAATTTCATTTAAAATAGAAATAAAATTTAAAGGTTTTATTTTTGTTTTAAATGTGATTATACGAAAGAAAGATCTCTTTCGACATCGTGAAATAGGCAGGTAAAATTTTTCATCATGACTTATGGGACCCATGAGATGATGACGTTTTGCGGTAATTGAACGGATAAAATGCGAATCTGAAGGCGACTACTTTGAAGTAGATAAAATTGAAATTGTACAATAAATAAATATTTTTGAAGACAAATTAAAATTAACCATATTTTTTGAACAGACCTCGTATATTGTTAGAGCTTATGAAAACATTTTCTCCATTTCTATATATATTTTTTTAAGAGTAGGACCAGCACTCAGGGGATGACCCCTACATATGCAATGCATTGCGCCGGAACTGAAAACGAGGGGATGGTATTGAAGGGACAGATTAAGAAAGATGAGAAGATAGACAGTTTTTTTGTAGCTATTTCAACCTTTTTACTTCGTCGGCTAATTTTTTTCTATAAGGCCGACGAAGAAGGATGCTGTTCCTCTGCTCCTTATGAATTAGCGATGAAAAATCGCGCGATATGTTGACCAACCAGAACAAACATTTTAATAAGAAAATTCTATTATTTACACATGTTGTTGAATACGATTTTCATCCATGGTAAATTGGCAAAACAAACTAAAACAATTCACTATTAATTTGACAGACGTATGACTTCAACAACTGTCAAAGTTCAGAAGCCCTTAAAATGTTATAAGAAGTTATCCTCAAATCATTTTGGAACCAATGATATCATCAGTATTATAAAGTTGTTTTTAATAATTTCAAGTAGAAAGCCAATAAGTCTAAAAACACAACTTTCTTTTTGAAACAATCCTTTCATTACTCGAAAATTCTCAAAGGTGTGTTTATATAAATTTACTTTCTTGTAGAAGTGGGTATAAAATTATTTTTAGCAGTAAAATAAAATTATTTCTTGAAGGAAAACTCTCCGTGGGAACATAAACAATTTTATGCTCTATCATAAATAAAATTCCTTTTATATTAATATACATAAATATTATCAACATTATGTTACTCTACGAAAGGTGTGTATAACTTTATTGTGTTTAAAGAAAGGTCTTCAAGCATTTTGGAAAAAATCTCTCGTTCGCAGTGTAAAAAGGATAATAACATTTTATGACAAGTTATACGTATTCGTAGAGTAGTAAATATTTCATGTATATATCAGTGATGGAAAAATCAGCACAATACACACTGCCAATTTTGTGGTAGTAGTCAAACTTATAAAAAATATTCTATGCTTTGATACGATAGAATGTATATCGCGAGTGTTTTTCTGTTCCTATTTTTTGTTCTTCTGCAAAACCGGCAAAATGTCAAAAGCTACTTGTCACCCTTCTAGCTGAATCATAATAAAAACGAAAGCCATTTTTAGTGCCATAAAAATGAAATAGCAGCAATTATCTATGACTTTTATCGCAACACAAAAATCATATTGCAAAAATAATAATTTGGAATACAATTTTTAAAGGATCTAAATTTTATAGTTTTATTACGACCGAAATAAATTCAGATACACTTTCATCATCAGTACTCTTGTGTGCTACTGCTTATCACTACTTATTAGCAGGCTTCGTTAAATGTGACAACAGTTTTTATATATAAAAATTTTATTAGGAAATAACTGTAGCAAGTCGATGGTAATACACTTTAAATCCCAGTGCGACCTATTTTCTCAATTTTAACTCTGTTTTTTACTGAAGTTTTACCAATCAAAAAATTCAAATATAATTAAACTATGTAGCAAGTATTCTCACGAACATTTATATTGCTGTATTAAATTGAATTAAGATTCATAGGCTAATTGTTCGTTCACATGTAATTAAGTATAAAATTCAAACCAAAAAATTTGACTTAGGTATGATGGAACAAAAAATTCAGAAAAATGGGACATGAAGAAAAATAATCAAACGGTAACACGGGTATCAAAACAATAACATGTTAACATTAGGTTGATACAGTTCTCGGATTCTTTTTCACAATAAAATTTGTGTAAATAGGAACTGTTATCACATTCATCTAAGCCACCTAATAAGTGGTCATAAACACAATACACATGAGCACTGATGATGACGGTGTTGCGAATTTGGAAAACAGCTGTTCTGCTCTGCTGTGTAAGTTGAATAAAACTGATGTTGACTTTCCTTTGTGCCTTGGAATATTTATCATGTCTTTCTGAGATTTAAAAACAAATTTTCGAACAATTAGCCTATGAATGTTAATTCAATTTAATATAATAATTAAACTATTTTGAAAATTCGAGTCAAAAATAATTAGAAATTTATTATCAGGCATGTCATGAATTCCGTTCGGAATTGATATGATGCCGTAGTTACGATTCCGATCGGAATGGTTTAAGCTTCTATAGATTCCGTTCGGTTTCATTACACCGCAGAAAAATTGTGAAACCACTTTTTAAGTATTAAGTATGGCAACGCAACAACGAATATAACAAAACAAAAAACAGCTCTTCTTGATTTGCACTTCGATGCTTGCCCCTACGAAGGGCAATTTTTTTTTAGAAAAATAAACAAAGAAACAACATAGTTTACAAATAAAAAAGTGTCATGAGTACTTCGTACACCATGAAAATGCTTAAAATATCAATTCCACGTAGAAAATTGAAAGTGGTTTCATTTCGGAAAAAATTTTCGGAATACTTTTTCCATAGAAGCAAAATGCGGAATCAATTCTACTTCCGAACGGAATTTATCTCTGTGATATGGCTGTATATTATATTATTCAAAATTACAATTGTACCAAACAGGCTTAAGTTACTTGGTGTTCTTAATTCAATCAACTTAAATACTTCGCAACATTTTAAAGCGGGGGATGTTGACAAACAAAAACTTCAATATGTTAATAAGAAATATATGGCATGAACATAAATTTCAAAGCTTTAGAAGAACAATAACAAATAAATCAAATTGAAATGTGCTGGTATGGAGTAGGTACTAAAAATATTTAGTGTTTTATTTAAAAATATTTTCTAGCTGAACGCTTTCGCAGAAGCCCACAAAACCTGCGTATATTATTTACAAAGAATTGATGCGTCTTAATATTTGAAGATCTTAAGGTATTTTGATTTAAAAGATGTTGAAAATGGTATTAAATAGATTTAACTAAAAGTATTAATTCAAAATAAAATTTTTGCTTGGTAAAATAGCACGACCTGGGCACAATAAATAGGATATCTAATTAATAGCGGTTTTGGATAAATTAATTCCTCGTTTTATTGTAACTCCAATTTAATCCATTAATTTTAGATTAATCGAAGAAAGGAGCTGTTCAAAAATTTCGTGCATCATATTTGGAGGATCGAAACACTTAAATCCTTCAATAGAATACATCGTAGACTTCAACTAAAAGTCATGACGCCATAAGAATATGATCTGAAAATAGTAGAAATAAAAGTTAAAATTTTGCAGAATGGAAACTTTTCATGAAAATATCGGCCAAGTGATTTATTAAGTCCGACAATCTTTCTCATTTTTATACGATCCAAAAAAGAATAGGATATATTCACATTGTCATTCCGTATGTAACACAGCGAAATATTCCGCTAACACCTTATACAGTATATACATTTTTGATTTCTAAGACGATCCAACCACGTCCGTCCGTCCATCTGTGGAAACCACGATACAATCCAAACTAAAAGAGCTAGACCCTTAAAACTTGGTATAAATAAATTTTGAAGGATAGCACAGTTCAAGTTCGTAAATGGGCTGAATCGGTTCAGAGGGAAACAAGTTCCCCTATGAAGAACTAAAACAGCCTCTAAAAAAAACAACATAATTTGTAAAGTTTTTTTTTGTAATTTTGTTAAGCAAATGATATATATTTATGTGAAAGAAGATCCAAAACATTTTTGTACCTTTTAGTGGGCGCTGACGTAAGATATTATATACAAAAATATTGTAAAAATTTAAAAAAATTTAGTAGTTAAGCTCACATTCCTTAAAAATGAAATTTTTTAAGCTTTTAAGATGAAGGCATAATGTTCTCTGATCTTTTCGTGCCCTACCCCTTTACCTACCTTTTCTAAATGATCCTATAGAAAAACAATTTTTTCTACACTTAATTTCCCAAAAAATTTACTTTTGAGTTTTTAAGACAAAGATAAGATGTCTCCCACAAGGTCCTTCCCGGGGTGACCTTTTGTTAAAATAGAATTCTAAAATTTGACACAGAAGTGTCTTAAAGGAACTCTGACTCAGCAGGTTAAACATTTTTATTAAAAGATTCAAATAGCAATAAAAACTGAGTTTTTATTTTCTAAATATTTGGAGGGTATTTAAGATTCGACCCGGTCGAATATAACTTTTTTTTAAATATTCTACTTAAAGCGCACAACTGATGTGGCAACTAGGGTATAGTTTCAGCAAGCTCATGTCACAAATTACCCAGAAAAAAAACTAAATTTCACTTTCAGACATTTTTTACAACATTTTTTTCTGATCTATAATATGATAATAAAAAAATTTTTACATTAAAAATTTAAACATGATTGTAAATTTTTATTTTTCCAACTTCTTAATTGTATTATTAAGATAAGAATTATTCAGACTGAAGTTCAGTATTTTGTACAGATATTTTGTACAGATTTTATTAAGAGTGCAATATTTAGAATAATTATCATATTGTAGATTTGAACTTGAGTCTGAATAATAAATTATTATCTTAATAATAATAAAAATATTCTTTATAAAATAGGATGCATAAATTTAATGATTAATTAGTATATATTTTGTTTTATAGAAAAATTTTCAAATTCATTGAAAATTATCTGTGTAATTGAATGCTGATTCTTATTCGTTTTTTTTTAATTTAGACCAGTACACCGGGTATGACCCCTACAAATGCAGTGCTTTGCGCTGGAACTAGGAAGGGGGTATTATTGGGAGGACATATGAAGATAGATGAGAAGATAGATAATTTTCAGTGGCTATTTCAAACGCCAGATATTTTTTTACTATTAAAAGGCCGACGAAGGCGAAAATATCAAAATTGAGAAAAATATGTATTCAAAATAGTAAGAAAATCTTTATCGGTTTCTTAAATACTTTAAACAAATGCTTTTTTCTTAAGCACTCATAGATCTTGTCTTAAAAATAATATGATTCTTGTGTCTAATATTTAAATAGTTTCCTGAATAAGCTAACCGATGGTTAGAGAAATATCGAATAATAATTATTATTATTGTTATTTATTTCTTTAATCCTTACGAATATAATTCTAAGATTAAATCTAATTATAGAGCACTGGCTACGTTGGCCATCAGCTCTCGAATAATAATTATTAATATAAAATATGCTAAAAGCTTAAACAAATCTATTTACTCTTAAAAATAATAGTTCACAAATTCTAAACAGAAAACTGTTCTAAAACAAACAAAAATATGTTCAAACTTTTTACACTTTTTTGAACATACTTTCAGATTTACGTAAAAAAAAAACAATAATTTAAAATAGTTTCCCTGCCTTTCCCACTATGTCCCTAGATATCGTTCTATCGCATAATTACTAATTTATTTAAAACAATAACATATTATAAAACTTTGTTTTAATTTTAAATTCCATTGTACGATACAACGATATCTGGTGTTATTGTTGGAGAGGCGGTAAAATTTTTGGCAATAAAATGCAAATAAAAATGTTTGCTGGTCTATTTAGTCAGGCATACTTTTTGTTTTATCCTATAAAAAACTGACTTTAACAATTTCTGAAGCACTTAAAAATTATTGATAATAAAATATAAAACCATGCGACAGAATACTGCGTTAAACGTTGGAATCAAAAGTAATTTTATTTTCCACTTGGAAATGACAAGATATTTTTTCTAGTTGTTTATAGCACACGTACATAAAAGTTTGGCCAAAAACTCTACTATATACGAGTATTAATGGAATACTGGCGTGTACAAAAATTTATGTGCTTTAAAAATGAATAGCAAATGCCAAGGAATCTGAAGAATGTACACCAGAAACCGTTCTAAAAACAGAATGAAAACTTTTCCGATTGCAATATACGAAATGGCTGGCATTACGGCTATTCAGCTGATGTCTTAAAGAAACATGTTTAAACTCAAAAACCTCAATTATGTAGTTTGTAATGTTTGGTTTTGGCTCTTGTTGATACAATACGTTTTGCACTGATTATAACCAGTACAAACTTAAATTTTTTTTTCAAATTTAACCAATCAACTACATTTTTACTACGGTATATTTTTATTATTATTTATTTTTGCCACAATTCATCCATAACTTTGATTACGCCCGTTTTAATTTCCCCTGCTTTAGCAAGTCTTAAAAACTTTTATAAAATTTTTTTTTTTTTTAAATCATGTTTTCCATTCTTGTCGCTTTCTTGTCTGTTTTTCCAGCTGCTTCGTTGCTTCGGCATATGATTCATATTGAATAAGTTACAACAAGTTGAGTAAAAGTTTGTTTGCTTCCATTATGGCATAAATATTGTTGTGTTTAAATAAAAACATATTCCTAGCTACTTGCTTATTTATATTATTTAAGCGTAAAAAATTAAAAAAATTGTACTCATGCACTCCAATTTTTAAAACTTAAGACTTCCAAGAATTGACTTTGAATTTTTTTTTTTTGTTAAAAATGTCATTGGAAATAATTTCAGAGAATGTTTAAAACCATGACCATATTATTTTTGTCATTAATTGCAGTCGAAATTTGTCTTGTGATTAAAAGAATTTGTAAATTAAAGAAATAATGTAATAAATTATGTGTGTTGTAAAAAAAAAAAGAAACACTGAATTACTTCACGCTTCCACTACAAACGTGAAGGTCGATACTTTAAGTACGATTTTGAAATACAAATTTTCGATTGTGATTAAATGCAAAAGGCACAACACTAAGCACTTAAATATAACAGTGAATTGACGCTATTATGTACCAAAGAGTACAATATCCGGCGTAGCAGAACAATAAATGAGAATGGCTTCTAGAAACCCTATGTCCCCTCATTCTACACCATCTGTCGACTATTCTGTGCTTTCTATAGAATAATTTTGTTTTTATTTGGACCAGCACTCAGGGAATGAGCCGTACATATGCAGTGCATTTCGCCGAAATTAGAAAGGAGGGGGTAGTGTTGACAGGACAGATAAGAAATTGTTTTTTTTTTGCTATTTAAACCTTTTACTTCGCCAGCTAATTTTTTGCTACAGGGATGACGATGGAGGGTCATGTTGCTCTGCTCTTTAGTATATGACAGTGTCAGTCGCCACCAATTATGTTCACTGAGCTTTCCTTTCATCACTGTAACAGGCTGACAACAACTAACACAACCATACGCCAATAATGATTAGAAGAATCCGACATAATATTCATGACCGAGCGCAGAGTCGAACTCTCGACCCTCCGTTTCATAGTCTCGTGCCAACTACTTCACCCAACAGCATCCTGAAGAGTCTGCACAATGCAATGCATGATCTGATAGGTAGAAACGAATGTTTCTGGGTTGTGGATTAAAAAAATTCAAGTGCACCGATGCTTAGCTGAAAGCAGTATTTTTATTCAATACCCTACGGAAAGCATTTTTGTGGACGTTTTTAAAACGTGCAACTAAAACAAATTACTGTATTTGAACTGCGATAAAACTAAGTGAGACGCAAACTCAAAATGTGTCATTAACACGAGAGATCAGCTAAAATGTTAAACGCTTTAAAGATTTACCCCCTTATTCATAGAAATTATGAGAGTCTAATAACAGCGTAATAAAACAAAATTTCATATGGAATTTGCTCTATTACGCTCTTATAAGACTCTCATAATTTGTATGATAAAGAGGGTTAATATTTAACTTATTCAGAACCTTAGGATTTGTAATATAAAAATATTTACCTCATGTCACAGGTGTGTAGTAGATTTGTATAAAAGATATTTTTGTGATGCATTTCAAAGCTCTAAATTTTCATCGAATAATTTTGTTTTTCATAAGGATAAATCGAAACAGTCCTTTTGAACAGAACTAAACTCTGATATAAAAATTCATTGATTTGAAGTTTTATTATGAGCGTGAAGTCTGTTAAAAAAAATTAATTGTAATTTTAATTCCTTATATATTAACCCCGGTATTCATAAAAAAAAATAAAACGTATTTGAAATCTGTTTGAAGAAAATTTTGTATGAAAAATTTTTATTAAAATACATTTCAAACTCATTTTAAATTTTATGAATACCGGGGTAAAAATGCTAATAAAAAAATTTCATTTCAATATTAATTTTATAATTCTCCTATGAATCAAATTTGTATATTCTCCAAGAAGGAGTTGGAGGGTATATTCAATTTATCATTCCGTATGTAACGCAGGGAAATATCGCTCTAAGATCCAATATTTTTGATCAGCGATGAAATCCAAGACGATGTAGCCATGTCCGTCCGTCCGTCTGTGGAAATCACGATTCAAACCAAACAAAAAGAGCCAGACCCGTGAAATTTGATTAAAACGAATTTTGCAAGATAGCACAGGTCAAGTTCGTAAATGTGGCTGATTCGGGACAGAACGAAAAAGGCTCCCCTAAGAAGAACTAAACCAACCTCCAAACAAGAGCATAATTTTTAAAGTTTTTTGTAATTTTGTCAAGCAAATGATATATTTTTATTCCAAAGAAGGTCCAAAGCGTTGAACTTGGACTCATAAAAATTTATTATCGGACACCAGACCCTTTAGTGGGCTTTGACGTAAGATATTATATGAAAAAATAGTATAAAAATTTAACAAATTGTATTATTTAAGCCTACATTCCTTAAAAATTAAATTTGTAGCCAATCGTCCCCACCTCCTCCCATACCATACACTTAATAACACCAAAAATTTTACATTTTAGTGTCTTATGGCAAATGAGAGATATCTCCCCCACGGCCCTTACCAGAGTGACCCCGACAAAATATAGTTTTTATGCCCTCCAAAAAAGAATTTGGACCCACAAAGTATATACTTTTGATTAGTAATGAAATCTAAGACCCCTTCAGATATAATACACTTCTGCCTGGAGGTTTCTTCCAATCCTCGAACCGGTATGCACTTGTGGTATACCCGTAACTTGTCTCAGCGATTCTGTTCTTATCTCTTCAATTTAGCTGTTGCTCAACAATGTTTTTCCTTATAATTTGTAATTATGAGTTAAATGTAAATAAATTATAATAGCCTCATCATGAAGCATTTTTAAATCATGATAGAATTAGTAAATAAATATCTTTCATGATGTTTTGTTGGAAAATTCCAAGGCAAGTGCTTATAAGTAATTGAAAACTTAAGCGGAAAATTATGCAATTAACTTTTGCTTGTTTGGCGTTATTTCAACAATTTAATTTTCTGCTGAATAGAATATGTTTATGATATTAATACATAATTGACTAGAAGAAATGATAATGCGAAATAAAAGCATTCATGTTTTTTAATTATTCTACAGAACTATGAGAATTGGAGCTGTTCAACGAATATGAAAATAAAATTAAAGATATTATGGAATTACATTTACATAGCTGAGATAGCTGGCAATAATAAGTTTTAGGTAGCGATTTAAAGAGTTTATATCAAATAAAATTATAGCAAATGACTGAGTCTCCCACAAGACTGCACTGACTAAGTACAGTTAAGCACTTATAACGGTCAAATTGGCCGAATGCACCAAAGCATTGGGTGCTGTTGGCTGAAGTAGTAGAACACGAGAGTATGAAGCGGAGGGTGCTGAGTTCAACCCCGCGCTGAGTCATGAAATATTGTGTTGAATTCTTCTGGTCAGCATTAGTGTGTGGTTGTGTTAGTAGTTGCCAGCCTGTTTCAATGATGAAGGCATAGTCACTGGTCACTGAACATAATTGGCAGCGACTGACACGATCATGAACTAAAAAGCAGAGTAACAGCAGCATCCTATTTCGTCGGTACTGTAGCTAACATTAGCCGGCGAAGTAAAAAAAAAGTTGAAATAGCTACAAAAAATTCTCTATCTCCTCATCTTTCTTCATCTGTCCCCTCAATGCTATCCCCTCCTTTCTAGTTCCGGCGCAATGTACTGCATATGTAGGGGTCATCCCCTGAGTGCTGGTTCAAGATAAAAAAAAGCAAAAATGATGAGTAACTGTTTGTTATTGAAATGTGCACATGAGCCAGTGGTGCCGCTGTTTACATATATATCAGTTTCATGGTATTATGGCATGAAAATATACGCAAATCAAGCAAAATTTAAAAGAAAAACAAGTAAAAACGTTATATTCGACCGGGTCGAATCTTAAATACCATCCAAATATTTAGTAAGTGAATTTAAAATGTTTAACTTGGTGGGACAGAATTCCTTTATATAATATCGTACGTCAACGCCCACTACAGGGGCGGGGTTCAAAAATAGACAATATCATTTTTTCCACAGACGAACGTATGGGCATTGCTAAATCGTCTTAGACTTCATCACTGATCATGAATATATATACTTTATGGAGTTCAATTCTCTTTGGAGGGTATAAAAACAGTATTTTGGCGGGGTCGCTCTGGCAAGGCCTAGAGCTTGGGATAATTATGTATGTACAAAAAAAAAATTTTATTTATTTTTTATAGAATCATTTACGTTGGAAAGGGGGAGGAGGGGGTAGGGCAGAAATCGGCAGTCATAAAACTCTAAAAATAAATGCATGGGATAATTGTATATAAAATTAAAAATTATTATGTAGTAAGAATTTTAACGAACATTTTATATTGCTATATTAAATTGAATTAAGATTCAATAGGCTAATTGTTCGAAATTTTTAATTTAAATCTCAGAAAGACATGATAAATATTCCAAGGCACAAAGGCAAGTCAACATCAGTTTTTGTTATCCAACTTACACAGCAGAGCAGAACAGCTGTTTTCGAAAGACGCAACCCTTTCATCATCAGTGCTCATGTGTATTGTGTTTGTCACCACTTATTAGGTGGCTTAGTTGAATGTGATAACAGTTCCTATTTACACAAATTTTATTGTGAAAAAGAATACGAGAACTGTATCAAGCTGATGTTAACATGTTATTGTTATAATACCCGTGTTATAATACTGTGTTACAGAAACTGATGTTGACTTGCCTTTGTGCCTTGGAATATTTATCATGTCTTTCTGAGATTTAAATTAAAAATTTCGAACAATTAGCCTATAGAATCTTAATTCAATTAAAAATTATTTTTTTTTTTGGTGTTGTCATTTAGATTGCAAAGGGGGAGGAGGGTGTACGGCTGAAATCGGCAGTCATAAAACTCTAAAAATAAATGCTTGGAATAATTGTATACAAAATTAAAATTTTTTTTTTTTTTTTGGTAGGGTGATTTAGGTGGTGAAGGGGGAGGAGGGGGTAGGGCAGAGTAGTACCAGGTTTCGTCTCAGCTTCGTTATTAAAGCTTAAAAATGTTATTTTTAAGGAATGCGCGCTTAAGTAAAACAATTCGTTAAATTTGTATGCTATTTTTGCATATAATAACGCCCACTAAAATGGGCGGGGTCCAAAATAAATTTATTTTATTTTATGGGTCCAAGTTTAAGGCGTTGGACCGTATTTGACATACAAATATATCATTTGCTTAACGAAATAACCAAAAAACTTTAAAAATCATGTTGTTTTTTCAAGGATTGTTTAGTTCTTCTTAGGGGAACTTTTTTCTCTCTGCCCTGATTCAGCCCATTTACGAACTAGACCTGTACTATCATTCAGAATCTATCTATACCAAATTTCAAGGCCCTGGCTCGTTTTTTTAACTATATCGGCTAAAAAAGGGTATGAAAAATCAAAGTTAAAGAATTTATATAACTGAACTACTGAATTTTTTAAAAACTTTATTCTTCAATCTCAAATGCTAAATCAGAATAAAAAATGTCACGCCTGTATGAAATGCAGAAACTTTGCGTTTTCTCTGTGTCCTAACCTTGAAATAAATTTGTGTGGACGAACTTTTGAAATAGACGAGTCTAAAAAAAGTTGTTGCAAGTGCCACCCATTTACTCCACACGATTTGTTTGGAAAATTTAATACCAAGTACTACAGTCCTACTGGTTTCCCCACTAAAAATATGCCTCCAAATTCTGTAACTATTTGTCAACGTCACGTCAAGACAATATCAAATCTAAAACATCTGGATACTCTTCTTATTTTCTAGCCCTTAGAGCAGGGGTCACCAACTGGCGGACCGCGGTTTGGATCCGGGCCGTAGACCTATTTTATGCGGACCTTGTGTTAACAATATTCTTAAGAAAGATTTTCGTCTCGACATTAGACTTCGATGATGATCCATTAACTTAGAAGTAATAGGGAAACCTATGCAAAGGAAAATATAATTTGGGAGATATAACCCAAACAATTGTATGGGGTATGCTGACAGAAGTAAAAAGCTTTTTGCGCAAAAGCTTTTTTCAACATTGATTGCCTGCAATCCCCTAATTTAAAAAAAAAAAAAAAATTTGCAATGACAACGAGCTTGAAGTCGGCCAATACAAGACGTTGATTGAGGATCTAAAATCGGAATTTGAAAACAGATTCGCAGATTTTAAGAAAATTGGGAATGTCGTCGATACAGTAACATTTAATCTCTCAATACTGGGGATGAATGGAGTAATGAAGCTGCAAATATTTTCGGGAGTAATAAAGTTGCTCTCCAGATGGAAATGATCGATTTCCAAGAAAATACAGTTTTAAAACACCAAAAACAGGAAGCTTCTTGACAAGAGTTTTGGATAAAATTTGTTTGTGCTCATAAATACCCAGAATTTAAAAAAGTGGCCTTGAAACTTCTCACTTTCTTTGGGTCAACATATTTTTGTGAAGCAGCTCTAAGATTTAATAAGAAAAGCCTGCACAAGCTTTACTTCAAACTTCAGACTTCAGATAGTCCAAGACAAAAAATTTAATTTTTCTCATTAAATTCTTCTGGTTTCTTGACTTCTTTTTAATTATTATTGTATTCTGATATTTTTAAGCTTAAGGTCTCGTTATTTTAGTTTAATTTTTAATTTCAATATTTCGTCACTCCTTTGTGTGACTTCTTCGGGAATAATATTAATATTAATATATTAATATTCATTAATATTGTAAAAACCCTTAGTAGTTACTTGTTTTTATTTAAAGCATTTGTTTATTAATAAAATAATTCACCGAAACCCATTCGTTTTATTTGTCCATTGATACAGTATCTAAACATAATATTTAAATAGTTCAGTTTATTACCTTCCGGACCGCGACGATCGTGATTTAAAAAAAAACGGGCCCCAAATGAAATTAATTGGTCACCGCTGCCTTAGAGAATAGTCAGAAACCGTCAGCAGTAATCAGTTGTTGCCCGCAACCAGGATTTGACAAATAGTTACAGAATAAGGGGACGATGAACCGCAAATTTTGAAATGTGTACAGAGCACAAATAAGTACTTATTCATATTACACATGTAGTAATATGAATAAGTACTTTCTGTTATGATTCCAGCAATCTATCGATTGTGTAAACGTGTATAAGCACCCTTTCCTTGTTTATGTAACACCGAAAAGTGAAAAGTTTACAAAAAAAATTTTTTTTTCATGCACAATAAAACTGCGTTTGGCAAAAATTTCCAACAATTGAATATTAAAACAATTATGACAGAGCAAAAATATATTGGTTTTATAACACCCACAATGGAGTTTTTGAATAGTTTGTTCAAAACTTTTGGTTATAACGAAAAAAAAACATTTTTATGTATTCTTGTCAAGTACGTGTAGTTTAACGAATTTCACTTTCTTTTTACCAAAAGCAACAACAAACTCACCTTTATTTCGTTAATAGTTTTTGAACAAAATTTTAATCCATATGCAACCGCTGGAAATCATGCCATTTAAAAATATTAAATGTTGTTGCGCGCATGCAATTGTTGATTGTGATTTTTTTTTGTATTTGCTTCGTGTACTTTGAGAGCATATAAATGTTGTGAGTTTTTGGCTTTCTGGTTCAAGAACAACAATTTTCGAGTGGTAAAATTTAATCAAAACAGGTTGTTCAATATTTTGAAGACAATCGGCCATAAACTTTTAGTTTAAAATTTACTAAAACTTGCCAGGACCAGAAGACATACATTTGATTTGCTGGTGCTGTGACTAGTTGAAGCTGTTGTTGGCTGACACCTGCCGCTGCCGGTGAAAGGAGTCAATTTCACCCAAACACAAGAGAAACTAAAGCACTTGTTTTCTTTTCCTTTTTTTTTTTTGTTATTTATTTTATAGTTTGTGGTTTGGTTTTGTTGAACCAATAATTTTAACTACAGTCTAGCTATTCTTGTAAATATTAAATTAAAACACAATTTGTATATATTTTTCCATATACAATTTTCAATGATTTAAAGTTCACTGACACTATTAAAGTACTGCACTAGTAAAGAAAATTACAAAAAGAAAAATATTTTCATAGTAATTTCACGGTTAAAATTTCTCATTAAAGATGCCAACAGCAACTAAATTTTTTTTCTTCTTTTTGGTATATATTTTGCCAAGATAATTTCAAAGCCAAAGCAGCAGTAATGAATTACTTATTTATTAAAAAAAAAGTAAATGTTTGCGTTAACGAGCCAACAGCTATCAAATCGATTTGTTACCATTCACAAACTATGAACACAAACTCACTAGCCCAAATCAATTAAAGCCAGCGCATACAAATTATTGATTGATACAGAGAGAGTGGCGAAAATCAGTATATAAGAATATAAAATACAAGACACAATAGAAAATTTCGCCAAAAATATCAATTAAAAAAATTTTATTTTATTGTATTTAAATTAAATTTTGGAACAAGTTTTCAGCTATACGCACTTTTCAAAAAAAGAAAAAAAAACACATTTAAATTTTTTAAAGTTTTCCGCTTGCAACAACCGTCTTAAGTAAAATACTTTTATTTACTGTTTAAGCCACAAATTTAGAGAAAGCCAGGTTTATTGGTAACACGTTTTAACAGCACTCACACACACACACACTGGCGACCAAATATCGTCTTGCAAGTACATCACGTAAAGAAAGTTTACATTGTAGCATAACTTTAAACATACTCGCAGTTTAAGAGAGATCCAAAGCAGCTTAAGAGCATTTTGTAAAATAAAACTCTTCTTTATTTGTATAGCAATACAATAATTACTTAAAATATATGAAATTAAGTTGAAAATGTTTTATGTGAATTGTGTGGCAAATGGTTGCACTTTGAATTTTGATGTAAGACTTAGCATTTTAAATTGTTAGGAACCCGGCCTTTAGTCATTGTCATTGTGTGACATTGTAAAATATTTTTAGTGTAGTTTTATGCCATACAAAGAAAGAGGTATATTGATTTTGTTGTTCCAGTTGCTACAACATTATACTTGAGCAGGTATTCCTATGCCCAATAGGCTAAAATGGTAAATTTGATGGAAATCTGATACATGTTTCCCTTAACATGTTTCAAAAACAAGTTATAGAAATTATTTTATCTCTTGAAACTCTAGATCACCTGGGAAATATTATCGACTTGCGAAGAGCAGGGTTCCCTAGGTAGATGGTTGGTTAACCATTTCGTGGATGGTATAAGTACGTCTTTCATTTGAAATTTCATTTATTTTAAAGATTTGATAACCGAGGAATTTATCAAAAAAGTTAAAATGCCCTCACATTTCAGGCCTTACCGGGTTATTAATCGAAAAAAATTTAAGAGAGTGGAAGTGTTAGAAATGTGGCCTTTGCATAATCACAATATGCTTTCTACCAAAAATATCGTTTTTGTTAGCGACAGTCAGATGAATGGTCCAAATTTAACGATTCCACGGCATTCCCATCTTAGGACTTATTACGACGTATATTTGGCCTCTAATTCAATATTACAAACTGAACGATATAAGGTTCCAACAGGATAGTGCCACGAGCCATTATAGTCACATATATAGTTTTTAGTTTATTCCATGAGAAGTTTCCAGAAGTAGCAATTTCACATTTTGGCGACTTTAATTGAGGGTCCTGTTGGACCACGCGACTATGAACCGGAAGGTACTGAGGTCGACTCCGCGCCCAGTCATGAATATTGTGTCGAATTCTTCTGATCATCAGTAAGGCATGGTTGTGTTAGTTGTTGCCGGCCTGTTTCAGTGATGAATGCATAGCACTAGTCACTGAACATAAACTGCAGCAACTGACACTATCATATGCTGAAGAGCAGAGTAACAACACCCACCGTCCTTCGTCGGCCTGTAGCAAAAAATTAGCCGGCGAAGTGAAAGATTGAAATAGCTACAAATAATTCTTTCTTCATCTGTTCTCTCAATATTATTCCCTGCTTTCTGCATATGTAGCAGTCATCCCCTGAGTGCTGGTCCGAATTGAAACAAATTTTACGATGTTAGACTTCTTAGTGGGGCTATGCCAAACACTCTTTCTATTCAGATAGACCACTAGCATTGATATTAATCAAGTTACTGCCAAGATACCACCACAAAAGAGGAATACTTCAAAACTATTGACTTCTGCAAATTTACTTCGAGGCGGTCATTTAAATGACATTGTATTTCGTACATAATGGAAAAGACAGTTTTATCAAAATCATAAATTAATGTGTGATTTATATAATTTTTCTATTGAAAATGGATAACTCGTTAAAAGATGAATAACTAACTGATCGAAGATCGCAAATTTAATTATTTTTTTTCATAGTGTGAAACTTTGAAAGTAAAGTTTTTTCAGGGTGGCAAATTTGAGGTTAAGGAGTAAATTGGCTGTCAAATTATAAAAAGTCAAAAATTGCTTTGGCACTTATTTAGTAAAAAGTGGGAAATTTAAAGCATGGAACGCTACACTGTTACGCAAAGAATTTTAATTATGAAAATTTACTGTTTGAAAAACTGAATGAAAACAACGAATTTTTCAACAAAATCATCTGTAGTGATAAAAACCATTTTCAATTAGGCGGTTATTTAAAGAAACAAAACTTTCACATATGGGCCTCAGAACATCCACAAACAGTCCTCGAAAAAACCATTACAAAGAAAGCGACCGTATGGTGCGGTTTGTGGTCAGGCAGCATCATTGGTCCGTATTTTTTCGAAAAGGAGAAAGGAAACGCCGTCTTGGTGAATTCTCCGCGCCAATGAACCGTTGTGTCCAATTGAATAATGTTGACATCAGTGGCCTTCGGTTTCAGAAGACGGCGCCACAAGCCACACAGCCGGCCAAACATTTTAGTTATTGCATGAGAAATTTTCCGGTCGCGTAATTTCTCGATTTTTTTTATGTTAATTGGCCGTCTCATTCTTGTGACTTAACGCCGCTGGATTATTTTCTCTGGGACCCTCTGAAAAGCAAAAGTCATCGCTACTTTGGTGATATAAGCGACGCTTTGTTGCAAAATGTATTTCAAAATAGCGGACGTCTGCCGACGTCAAGATACATGATATTCTATTTTTAATTCCCATATGATATTCCATTTTTAGGTAATATATTTCTACCTTACATTGGCGTCAATAAAAGTCAATTTATCGGGGAAAAAATTTGTTTTTAAGACAATTTATTTTCTAACCTTAAACATGCCCCCTCTCTATTTCAAAGTCTATTTCTGCGAATATATAGTAAATTTTAAAGCTTTTTTCGAACTTGGAGAGGGAATGAATCCTTCTAAGAAAATATTTTGTATCAGAACTATGAAAGGATGGGATTGTGTTGACAGGACGGATGAAAACAGATGGAATCATAGAGAATTCGTTGCGGCCTTTAGTGTAATGCGCTCTTTGTACATGATAATGTCAATAGCTGTCGTTAATATTTAGCGAATAGTACTATGCCTTTGATATTTTTTTTCTTGGACCAGCACTTTTGGGCACAAGCTCCCTTATTTCACCAGAACACATTCCGTTGTAGTATCGACGGAACAGTGAAACACGCCCCACCTTGCGTTGATGATCGAGTGAGTCAATAGAGTTGGCTACCCTACTGTCACCAATGAGCTTCTTCGCTCTCTCTTATACGCCGTCGAGCAACTTCAATAGACTTTGGAGCACCAACCCATACATGAGAGTTGTATTCCATTTTTGGTCGGATGTAGGTGGTATATAGCGAGGAGATGAGTTTGGGTGAAGTATGTCTTACACTGTCTTAAAAACCGGAGGCACTTAAATGCTTCTTTTGAGATGTGATCAGGCCATCCAAGATGTGATCAGTCCATTCAACGTCGCACTCATACCAAGAACATCAAGAGCTTCTGATTCCCCAATACCTATATCATCCATAAACACGGATGTCGCAGAACCTTCTACTAGCCGCCTATGGGTAAGCACGCAGCACTGCGTCTTATAAGGGTTAATGTTAACCCTGTTTGTGAGGCCCCATTCGGAGATTGACATGAGATCACTTGTAAGCGACTCATTCTTTCTTTGTCTTCTGGCGTCAATCTTCTGCAGGCTTGGCCGGCTGCTGAAACAAACCAACAATAACCAACAACAAGCAACATAATCATGCATTCATGACTGAGTGCGGATGAAAATCATTGACGTAGCATACCCATTAACTACTTCAGTCAACTGCACTCTCAAATTTCATCTCTAATGGGACTTTTCTCGAATGGTGTCATAAAACATCTTACTTACATGCACGGCCTTCAGGCAAGAGCACCGATATATTCATCTGTTCCTCTGCATTTGTTGAAGTTAAGCTTTGTATCTTCTAAATATGTAAATGATTTTTTTAAATACATGTTTAAATGATCCGCTTAATTGATTGAAAGGTCTATCTTTAACTTATTATTTTCTTCGGTAATATTTAAAGTCACTATCCTACACCGATATTGGAAATGTGCAAAAATGAAACATCCCGAATACACCATCTTCGCACCGGACCGAAATCACTTGGAAAGATTAATCCCCATATTCATAAGAAAATAAAACATATTTGAAATTCGTTTTAAGAAAATTTTTTATGAAAAAATTTGATTAAAATACATATCAAACTCATTTTAAATTTTATGAATACCGGGGTAATTGTATAAAATTATCTCACTAATAAATTTAGTATCTCTGATATAAAAAATATTTATTTTTTACATTATTCAAATTAAAGATTGCAATGCTTCAAATGAGTGTAGGGTATTTCAAATTCGGCGCTGCTAAATATATGTGTCTTATATGTTTGTGTCTCGTTATTTTCTTCCTAAATAATTATTATAATTTCAAATTGCTGTTAAACAAAAAATTAGTTTTAACAAATTATGTTTATATAAACAAAAGCTTATGTAATACAATAAGTATTATAAGGAGATTAAATAAGATTCATTAAATACGAAAATGTGTTAACAGCAAATTAACGTTGAAATTACCTATTATTATAATCTGTTTGTGTGTATGTGAGTGTGGATATATAATTGACTGAAATGACGATTAAAACACAAATGTGATTTTTATTATTGAAGTTTGAAACTAAAATTATGCCTGATGATAATGGATGAATGAATGGATGTATGTATCACAGCTACAAGCTGTGGAAAAAATTGTATACATTTTGTATGAAATTATATAAACGATGCTTTGGATTATGGAATTGTTGAGTGAATGATATGTAACTAATTATTCAATTATTTTTGTCATGCAATTAATTACTCTTAATGCAATATTATTGAAATGAATATGTGGGCATCAATGATACTCTATACCAGTTGCTATTAATTACATACTCATTTTCATTTTCATGAAAGAAGATGGAAAAAGAAACGATAAAATATTATCGTGGGAAATTGGGAGTAGCCGTAAAAATTATATAACACATATAAGCCATATTCACAGTCTTGAGCAAATGGTTTTGCATCATTGCACTTACAAAATAATTCTACTTAAATCAACAAGATAAGGAGTACCGGTTAGATAGTAAATTGTCTTTTTTTGACAAATTCAGTTGCATTGATACCAAGGTAGAGAAGAAATATGGAAATTAATAATGAAATGTACGTCGCAGACGTGCGCTCTTTTCACAAAGAACCACATTTTGCAACAAAGCTTCGCTAATCTCGTTAATCCAGTGCACAATTTAATATTTCAGATCATAAATTTTTTGTGTGAACTCGGTCTTTCAAATGGCCTCAGAGTAAATAATCCAGCGGCGTTCAATCAAAAGATTGTGGTGGCCAATTGACGTCGCCAAATCGAGAAATTATGCCACTGGGTAATTTCTCATGCAATAACTGAACTGTTTGGCCGGCTGTGGGGCTTGTGGTGACATCTGACTGAAACCAAAGATCAGTGATGCCAATATCAGCCAATTGCGGTCACAAAAACTCGGTTATCATGGTTTGGTATCGCAGAGAATTCACAGTAACGGCGTTAGCTTGATCATACGGCCCGATGATGCCATCTGACCACAAGGCGCACCATGCGGTCGCTTCCTTTGTATGTAATGATTTTTCGAAGACTGTTTGTTTGCATAACCGCTTAATTGAAAATGGGCCTCATCACTAAAGATGATTTTGTTGAAAAATGCAGTTTTCAAACAGCCAACTCACAAACTTTCAACGAAAATAATGGTCAGCCGGCTTTAATCCTTGAACGAGTTGAACTTCATAAGAGTAAAAATGAAGATTTTTTGGCAAAATGTTGCGCAAAGTGCCTCGACGAGTTGATGTTCCAGGCTCATTCTTAACTCTTTGCTGTACAGCGGTCATCACTGCGACCACTACTAGCCCATTGTTTCGGTCTATTGTTGCCGTGGGCCTTTAATTTAGCAATTAAATTACTCACGGTGGTCTCAGAAGCCTGATCACGATGAAAAGCTGCTCGAATTTGTGACACAGTAAAATTTTCACCACTTTAATGGTAAATTTTGACAATTAAAATTGTTTGCTTAACAGAGTGGCGTTCAATGGTTAAAATTTCCCAACTTTTTACTAAATAAATGTTAAAGGATGACAAGCCAATTCTTGACATTTCATTATTTCACAGCCAATTTACTTTCTAACCTTAAATTTGCACACCCTGTACATTGAAAATGCTTTCAAATACTCTCTCAAGTTGTAAAGGCTATAATGCAAGATCACTTGCGTAAGATACAAGACTATAGTAAAAAAAATTATAAATATGTCGAACCATTTTGAATATTGTTAAAGACGCACCATAGTTTAAATTTAAAAAAAAAAAATCAATGAGTGTTCGAACTCACGGGCGATGTGTTAACACCTTTTTGTTACACGGTACCTATTCGATTTCGATGAACACAGACCCACAAACCCGGAGGTAGAGTTAATATAAAGTATTTTTTATTTATTTCGTATTAAACCCTCAAAAAACAAAGAGAATGCAAAGCAACAGACAAATGTACATACATACATTGTTATGTTTGTACATAAGCTACATACGTTGCTGTATTGCTATCTCATTTTTATATATGTACGTATAACCACGTCACTATTCTCTTTGCTATGCATAAGACAAAACCGAAGATCAACATAAAACACTTTTTTAATATTACTCCAAATTAATACTCCGAATTAAAACACTTAAATCTCCGCTCGTCGATATCGGCTCGCCTTAATTTTTAGCCTAAACTCTTCGTCGAAACCCGCACTAGCGTTTTAATCCAAAAATTAATAAAATTGGCTATGAATTTCCGGAGAAAATCGCGTGGGAAAATTATATGAAAATCGCCCAATAATCACTTTCAATACCGACTGCCAAGCAACGAACAAACAAACTCTTACACTTACACTTGCGTATGTATTGAAACTGACCCTGCAGCTAAAGTGACTAGTATGTGAATAGAAACATACTAGTTATTTTGCACCTCAGACTGGTTGTCTATCTGTCCTTTTTTCATATAACGAACTATCGATTTTAACATTGGGTTGTCATAGGAGCCCAACTAGTAGTTCCGTGCATAGTCTAATACCAGCTCAACAACTAGTTGTTATTAACTAATGCGAATTTCGGTTCTCAACTAAAGAGAATGACATGCAAAATTGAGAGATCGTCACGTATGGAAAGAGCAATTGTAATATTTTCATTTGCTTTTCGTTTTTAACATAATTTGATTATTATAGTCTCTTTCCAACTAGTATGATAACTGTCTCCAAACGATACTAGATACCATTTTGGCTGCAGGGTTACTGCCCTAGAGGCGCGCGTATAGATGTTAACACATCAAAAAGTTGTAATAAATATGGAACCTCTAAGCAACTAGATGGATTCATATGAAAATGCTGAGGAGGTGAAGTGTTTCTTTTGAAATATTTAGCTGCACGAGGAGAGGAGCTACAGGGAGTGAAAGTTGCCTACCTTGGGTGTGATAAACCATTTTCATAGTCTTAGTATTAACTATATCCTTAAAGTTATTAAACATATCCTACTAAGTAAAAAATTTTATTGTTTAACATTTTGAATTATTCACTGCATTGTAACTATATATTTTTTCATTTATTAGATTTAAATAAACTTTTTCTAGTTTTATCAAAATTTTGCATAAATTTTATAAAATACTTGACTTATTTGGCATTCATTTTAATTCTTCTTTTGATTGTGGTCGAATTTCGTACGTATAATCTTCTTTTAAATCAAGACAATGAATGCTGTAATAACATAAAACTTTTGTATATGAGAGCAAAATATCTACGGAAATAAAAAAATATTGAACGAAGTTTTAATTAATGCTTTTTATAGGTCTTCAATTGACTGAATGAACTGAACCGAAAGCAGCTTTTGTTTAAAATTCTTAGCACTGCTTGTGTGATGTTGTGAATATATACTTAATTGTGCTTGTGTTGCGAATAAGTGCATGGCTGAGTATTAAGCAAATATGTTGTCTGGATTATATAGCCTCTTGAGAAATTCTATAAACTAAAATTGGCAATTGTGGTTACTGCATTGCAGTCAGCATTATCGAAAACTGTTGGCAAACTTTTTAATGAAATTTACTCTATCCCGTTTACCAGGTTGATTTGTAACAATGAATTTGAAAGTTTACACTTCATTAGTTGCCCTACTTAAGTTATAGCTCGCAGCAAATTGTAAGCTTCGCGTTGAAAACTGTTCGCTAACATTTGAAATCCAACAGAGTGGTCTACTTATAATAATTGTGCAAAAATAATTGAAATTAATGTAATAAATATTGTTTAAAGTAAAAGTAAATAGGCTGTTAATTTGTCCAACAGTCCATAAGCTGAAATCTTGCGAAACTGCAAATTATTTTGTATTATTTATTTAATAAATGAATTCGTTTAAATTCTATTTATTTTTAAGAGTGAAATATTAAAAATATTCTTCATAGTCATTAAACCAGCAGAACGAATCAGTATTGATTTCGAGGCCGCTACGCCATCTTATCAGCGTTCTTTTTTCAATTTTTCCCCCTGTTTCAAGTGGTGCTAGTTAGTAGGATATCAGCAGCCGACGGCTCTGGAAAAAGCGAAAGAGATATACTTAGATTTGAAATAATATGTATGTATGTGTGTACTCCAGATGTAGTGTGGTAAAGGGTATGTAAAATTCGTCACAGCCGCATATAACACTTTTACTTGTTTTAAATGTAAATTGTTTGAGATAATGTTTTGGTTCTTACCTAAAAGCGTCACTAGATTACAACCTACTTCTAAAATAATAAAATGTTTTAGCTGTTGCATAAACTTTCAAAATAACACAAGAAAAAGCATAATAGGTATTGAAGTTAGCAAAAAAAATTTTTATTTGATATAAAACAATTTTTTCTACCTTTACAATTAAACTTTTTAATATAAGTTTGATTTATTTTATTAAACACTTTAATTGATTACTAACGGGAAACTAATTATATAAAATTTATTCCCAAATTTATTAGTTTAATTTTTTTTCTCTGTATCCTGAGAAGCTATAAGGATGTATTCCTGACTGACGGAATGATATATGTATGTGTTTTTAGAAATCTAATTAGCCTCTCATTAAATGTTTTTCTTACAATTAAGCCATTCGCTATATTGTATACATCAGCTTATTCATCAAATGTTTGCTAAATGCCCCAAAAAACTAATTTTATGCAGGGGTTTTAAAAACAGTGACAGGCATGAAACATGAAAAAATAGTCGGCTCTCACTGCTTTGAAACATGCTTATACAAGGCTTCAAATGCGAACAGCCATAAGCAGAATGAAAATATAAGATAACAAATGGATTATATGCATACTGGCGTACAGTGACTTTGGAAAAATTAGGAAATTGTTCCTGTAGTTGATAATCGGATTCTCCGATATTAATACAATATCTGAACTTCATACCTTCAAAAGGGGCGGGGCCACACACCAACAAAGTGGTTAACTTCGGGGTTATAAAATATTCAAACAAGTTATTCTGCACTGCAGAGAGATAAAGTCATAAAAAGGTAAATATTTTTTTTATTTTTAATGACTTCTACCTATAATTCAGAAGATGTTCGACACAAAAATTTAAAATGTATATATCTTACCACTGCTCGATAGTTCGGAGGTTAAATTTGGTAGGATTAGCAACAGCTTTTCTGTTTTTTAACTTTTGCATATTATAACAATCGGAAACCCCGTTTGCAAGCTATAGACTTATTTGCAGTTTTTTTTCATCAAAATCTCCCTATGTGAAGAAATGTATAATATCTTGAAAATTTATTCGATTTATACAGAAAAAATATTACTGACAATTCTGTTAATACAGAAAAAATATTCGATTAATACAGAAAAAATATTACTGGCAATTTCGTTAACTAACCTTGTCTGAAAACTAAAAAAAAAAAGTTAATGTTCCTGATGAATAACTTCGTTAACAAAATATTCACTAAAAATGTGAAAAACTGTTATAGGGGGGAAAAACACAATTTAAATAAAAAACAATGACTGTATTATAGTTACAACAATGGCAGAGACACGTGTCAAAAATATGATGCAGGAAAATGTTTATTAAAACTGTGTGTGACTTTTAATTTTTTTTTTTTAAGAAACTTTGTTGTATCAGTTTTCCCACATAATGGCTACATAACAGAGACGGGCAACTGCAAACGTGATAATGAGGAGTAATTCTTTTAAGCATATCACTGAGAGTGATGACATTTGGTAACATTTTTTTACAACTTTTATAGCTTAAGACACTTAGAAGCCTGTATAATTTCGCTATATTTTCAAAGTTTTCGAAACTTTAAACTTGAGGTAAAATAAGGCAACTGTGCAAATTAGTTTATGTTTTATCTTATTTATATGCCCTCCAAAAAGGAATTGGGGAGCATATTCACTTTGTCATTCCGTGTGTAATGCAGCGAAATATCTTTTTAAGACCTCACAAAGTATATACATACATATATTCTTGATCAGTGATGAAATCTAAGAAGATCTAGCCATGTCCGTCCGAAAAGATGCAGACTCTTGAAAATTGGTATGGATAAATTTTGAAGGATAGTACAGGGTAGCTTCGTAAATGGGCTGAATCGGTTCAGGGGAGAAAAAGGGCCCTTAAACCAACCTCAGAAAACAACATAATTTTTAACGACTTTTTTATTTGTAATTTTGTTAAGCAACTGAAATATTTTTATGTCAAAGCAGGTTCAAAGATTTCAAATTAGAGCCATAAAGTAAAAAATAAATGTTTGGACCCTGCCCTCTTTAGTGGGCGTTGACGTAAGTTATTATATGCAAAAATAGTGTAAATATTTAATAAATTGTATTACTTAGTCCTATATTCCTTAAAAACTAAATTTTTTTTATATGTTCTCTGATATTCCTCTAAATGGATATCTTTTATGCAAATATGCCATAGAAAGTTATTCAGAAAAACATTATCAAGCCCCAAATATATTATTTTTAGCATTTTAATTCCATAAAAAGCCGGCTGCCTTCATTTGGAGCCCAATTTGATTTGTTTTGGATTAACTTCAAGTACCATTGATACAGTCTGTCCATTGATCTTCTCCGACTTAATAAAAGTCTTATTTGAGCATCACATGGCGGAGGTGTTGGTTAATTATTTTATTTTTTTAAGTCCAAAATTGCTATATATCAAACATCTTCGTAATGAATAATCTAGAATCGCGAATATGTATTGAAAGGCTTAATATACATTCACAATTATCAAATAATTGCCCAAAAAAGTGAAACCACTAATTAGCAGTAAACAATATATTTATCTGCCATTTTCGATTATTTTGTTTTTTAGAATTTTATTAAATTCAATAATTTGCAGATTTGAACTTGAGTCTGAGTAAAAAAACTTATATCTTCTATTTTCGGAATTTATTGTTTTAGATTTCCGATGATATAAGTGGTGTAAAAACAATAAGTGCCCGCCAAGAATGTGTTGAACCAGTCACATTTGCCACCTCTGGCAAAAGAACAATTGTGAACGTTATGGCAACCAGCTCGTGTAGCAAACGTGCTTTATATATATTACTGCAAGTTGAACGAGAGAAGCAAATCTATAGGTTATATACATACATATTGTCAGCTTGTGTATACGGACGGTTGATGTGGACTTAAGTTTTATTACCTTAGTTACATATGAACATGTTAGCGTGCATGTATTGAATTTCGCACTAATTTTACATGATATTTGAATTTATAGTTCAATATATAAGTATTCACACAGTTTTCATGCTGAGCTTTTCACTGGAATTGTCAATGTGACTTTTAGGAATTTATTTAATTTAAGCTTGTTATCGTTGTTTAATTTAATTTGCAAAGAATAGAAATATTGTTTTCTGCTTTAATGAATTTATTAAAACTATAAAATGCAGGATGTTAATTTTTCAACGGGCTTAAGTTCAAATCAGCTAAACTGCAGTTTATATTTTTATTTATTTAGTGCCATAAAGCACTAAAACAATTTTTTTAATGTAAAAAAAAGTTTTTATAGGGTTATTTATGGGACAAAGAGGAGGGGGTGGGAGGGTAGGACCGGGGAAGAGCAGAGAATATCTCAGCTTTGTCATAAAAGCTTTAAAATTTAATTTTTAAGGAATGTATTTAAGAATTTACACTATTTTTCCATATAATATATTACCACAACGCCGGGCGGGCATGGTCCAAAAATGATTTTCCAGCTTCAAGTTTGACGCTTTGGGCCTTCTTTAACATAAAAATATATCATTTTCTTAGAAAATTACAAAAAAAAAACTTTAAAATACAGCCAAATTCAGCTTACTCACGAACTTGACCTATACAATCCTTCAAAATTTACTTGTACCAAGTTTCTGGCTCTTTTCGTTTGAACTGAATAGTGATTTCCACAGACCGACGGGCGGACTCATCTAGTTCGTCTTAGATTTTATCACTGATCCAGAATGTATATACTTTACGGGGTCTTAGTGGGATATTTCGCTGCGTTACTCACGGAATGACAAAGTGAATATACCCTACAATTCTTTTTTGAAGGTTATAAAAAATTACACTCATAATTAGAAATTAATTTTATATTAATATGTCAGTGAAAATTAATATGTCACTAATACATATTTATAGATTTATTTGTAAATATTTGTATTTCAAAGATCGTTTCTCACCCTACTTAAGAAGGTACATTTTTATACATTTTATAAAATAAGTGACAGCATGTTTTAGTTAATAACACTTTACTGTCATATTACTGAAAAAAATCTTAACTAAAAACATCTACTGATGAAATTTTTCTCAATTTTCGCACAATTTCAAATTCATTTATTCAAATAAATGCACAAGTGTAAATGAATTTTTAAGTATTTTCATCAAATTTATACATATTTTTTTAAGAGGCAGCCAGTCAATATGCTGGACATATTCTATATTTGGAAAATTGTTCAATGTTTGAGTGAAAACTTGTCTTTTGTTCAAAATACTTTTGTAATAATTGTGTCTACGATGTGAAAATGTTATATATTTTTCTACTACTCGTGAATGTAAACCAAAGTTTTGTCACGGCAATTTTCTTATATGGGAAGGATGTCGTATTATTAAATATGGAAAGTCTTATTATTGTTTTTGTTTGCTTACAATGGAAATTTTCACTTCCTTAGCTAATTGTTATAAAAGTGTTATGGTCAATCATTTAATATGTACATCTCTTTGTCTGCTATGAATTTATTTTATGTATGTATGTCTGTTTGAGGTATGTACTCGTGCACTAGTGTACATTAATCTATTGTATTACACGTCATGAAGAAATAAATGTCTTAATGCCGGGCTAGTTCATTGTCAATAGAAAATGAAATGTGCCATATTCGAACTGGTTGTAAGTTTATGTTTTTTCAATCGAATCCAGATATGAATTATTTAATATATAAGTATTTTTTTAAAATACTTTCAAGCGAAACTATAATATTTTCCAATTAAAATTGATTTTCCCATATTTTAACAAACACTCAATTTAAGAAATGAAAAGTAACATACATACTGCCTATTTCACAATGTCGAATGAATTATTTCTTTCGTACGAAAATATATTTAAAACAAAAGCAATATTTTATAAATTAGTTTTGCTTCAAATGTTTTTATACGACCGAAAGAACTCTATCGATATTGTGGATAATGTTTAATAAATTGACAAATGTAAATTGTTGAAATTATTTTAAAACTCCTTAGGTTATTGTGCAACAAGATTTTTTTATATGCTATTCAAAATTTCAAACAGTAATTTGCTTATAAATTACAACTGTTGTTCAAGTTGAATGAACATTGCAACGACTATCAAAAACTGCTTGTTCTGCTCTGCTGTATAAAATTAAAATTAGAGTCAAGTTGATTTCCTTTGAAATATTGATCTAAATTTAATGTTACATTTTTATTTACATTTAAAATAAAATTCCATGTTTCTGCATACTTCTGTATTGCCATATTGTTTAAGATGTTTCTTTGCTATATTTTTTTACGAAAAAATTATTGCATGATAGAAAAAAATATTTCTTAATAAAATAAGTAAAGTATAATTTAATTAGCAAATATAGTTTCAAAAAATATGTAGACACATCATCTAATTTCTAATTTGTTTATTTCAGCCTTTTTAACAAATCATATGAATTAAATTATAATACATTAAAATAGGACAACTTAGGACTATAATGTACAAAATAATTGTAAAGTAGCAAACATATTGTAAAACCAAATGAGTTTAATAAGCTGTTGCTCCCCGAGCGTAAGAGAGACACATCGTCATGTATTTTCGATCCGTCGAATAATAAATAATGTTTTATAAAATATTTAGCTTATTTCTGTTGTGGGAGCCACAGCTTACGTAGATTAAGCAAGTAATTAGATGATTTATATTAAAAGGAGTATAATGTCCTGACCACCAGAGACTGACCCATATCCCCGTTGAGATGCTTAGTTCAAGTAAGACTTCTCTTAAATATCAGTCAACCATCTGAAATTCTTTTAATTTTTTGTACATATATTTAAACATCAACAACAGCAATTTCATCAATTGCTTTATTTTAATTTGTGGGAGTTTAAAAAAGGTCGGTTTGCTGATGCCCAGTAAAAAGTCTTTTTCAGATGATCACTAAGTCTTGACACATTTTTAATAACCCAGTCAAAAAAGAGCTTTCAATAAAGTCACCTGTATTTGTGAACTAGTAAAAAGATGCATTATTTCTAATGACTTTTAGAAGTTTATTTGTGCCTTTTCACTGAATCGGCAGTCAAGTTTCTAATGCTAAATAAGTCTGATTTTTGTGTCAGTTTTAAATAGTAAGAAAAGTTTAATTTTTCTTTACTGTTACGCAGTTAGAAAAAGTCGTTTAATACGATACCAATATGGGGGACTCACACTGTAGTTATGAAGTCATAAGGAATGTATCAGACCATTAAACCATTTTTTTAAGCTTTGGTATTTATTTTTTATATAAATTTTATTGACTTCTCATTTTCAACATTTCGTTAACACTCGGTTGGCCTCTTCCAGAAATTTAGTATTTTGTTTAACAGATTGTCTGAAGAAGTTATCGAAATACTGAATATATAAGTTGATAAAGTATATGTATAAAATAAAGACCTAAAGCTTAAAAAAATAGTTTAATTATATAAAAAAATTTTAAATGAAATTTATTTGTTGGTGGTCCAGCAATGTCTATATGCATTTCATTGGTGCTTTACCAAATCATATAGACGTTGCTTGACCACCAACAAATAAATTTCATTTAAAATAGAATTGTGGCAATATGACAAACAAAATGTTTCATAACTATATAAAAAAATTAAAATATTTATATACAACTTTTTATTGTATTGTACTCAATGAGCTCGAGGTCTCCTTATAAAATTATTAAACAATTTATATATTAAAATTCAATTGGGGGATACACACTATAGTCATAAAATAATAGCACGAAAAATATGACTAGTGTGAACAACCTGTCATAACTTAGTATGCTATTTCAAACATCGAGCAGCTGATAAGATAACAACACATTTGTAATTAGCTGTTATCAAAGGAAACAAAATTTAAGACAATTAAAATAAAGTTGTTTGAAAATGCCAAAAACAAATGAAAAAAGAATAAAAAAAAAACTCCGCTTTTATTTAAAATTATTAAATTTGTCTATGTATAAAATAAAACAGCTGTTGTCTCGATATGAGCAGAGTATATTTTCTTGGTGGCGGTAAACGAAAACGTTCCTTGGCTGCCAGCTACGTAAATTAAATGAGAAAAATTGTTCACTTGTATATATTTAGTTTTTGCGATTTAGATCTCTTTTAATTGTTTTTATGTTATAAAAATGTAGTTTAATGTACAGACATATAAGTATGAATAATTTTTTAGCCGTTTTTTATTCGTGAATCATATATAAGTAACGGCGGCAAACATGTACTATCGCCGTCTCGCCTAAAGATTTTCAGCCGTTCGACTCAGATCTTTACAGCTAAATAAAACAAAAACAGAACTGAAAGAGTGCTATTGCTTTAAGACTTTTTTGTATGCAGTACAACAACTTTTTTAAACTGGTCTAAACTATTATGACTTTATGACAATATGACTAAATAGCATACAGTGTGAGTACCCCAATAGTTAATAATAATTTAAATGCATAAATTAATTGTATATAATTCTTTCTCTTCATGAATTTTTTAAAATCAATTATATAATTTGTAAATAAATATATAATAGTTGCGAAATCTACAAATAACTTCCTATTTTTTGTGCTTAAAATATCTTCTTAATCAACTATTGTTAATAATTACTTCCCAATAACTCGAAAATACACGTGTATTGATCCTTTAGAAGTAGGTAGAGTTGTCTCCACTTCCAATTTTTTTCTGGAAACAGGAATGTTTTCTTAGTTACAACTTCGGTGGAATATGACACACAAAAATATGGGAAAAATTCTACAAATCGATGCGTATTTAAGAAAGTTTAAGATGCAAATAATGTTCCCAGTACCTCTAATTCTGCTCCTGGTGTAGCAAAAGACTTCAAAATATACAATCCTAGAAACCTCACTCCTTCTTTTGCATACTCATTAGCACTTTTTTCTAATTTAAACCACTGTGCGACATATTGATATGATATTCAATATTGAGATTTTCTACTGTCCCATTATGGAATACTCTACTTTGTTCGAGTACAAATATTTACAATAAAATACAAATTAATGTCAGTTTTTAGTTTACGGAACTTATTAATTTAATTAAGAAACTAATTTTTTATTCAGACTCAAGTTCAAATGTGCGGACTGCAAACTTTTTTACGGATTTTTATTAAATTAAGAGTGGAATGTTTACGATCGGCTACTGAAATGAAAAACCTTTTATTATTTATATCCAGGCAATTGAAATTTTTACTTCAGTTAGCATTGACATAAAATAACTGGAATTTAATAAAAATTCTTAAAAAAAATTGCAAATGTGAACTTGAGTCTGCATAAAAAACTCTTAACTTAATATAATATACAAATTGTAAAAATTTTAAAGAAAAAATCGTCTAATCTTCAAAATGCTAAATCTGCGAAATTACGATAAAACGCCCAATCTGGCAATTGTGATGGCAAATATTTTACGGTTTGCAACTTTGGCTATTACATTCAAAAGAATTTTAATATCTGGTATCAAAATCATACAAGGAAAAGTAGAAAACTGTCATCACATATTTACAGATTATTAATTTTAAAGACGGTATAAAACGTTATTTTCATGGTCGAATAAATACTTTCACATCACATAATAAGTCAGCAACAAAAACACACAAAAAAAACCTAACAAAGTAAACTATTATAAATGTAGTACATACAATCATTTATTTATCCGTTGACACACTCGCACATTCAGGCTAGCAAGACAGCAACAATATATTCAATAAATATGATTATAAAAAAAGCGAAACAAAAAAATTAAATATAATACATATATTTTATAGCAGTGATACACACAATATACTTTCCATCATCATAACTATGGCTAAAATTAAAAAAAAAATTATATATTGCTAATACTTCATAATAATACCTCTTGTATTGATTTCCCCTATTTTCATTTCAACATTCATGGTACACGCACTCTTACACACAAACACATACTATATACACAGATATTCGACGACGAATATCTCTTTATTCGTTTGGTGGCTTTTTCATCTTAACCGCAAATAAATAATTGCAATTAAATAAAAAAAAACAAAAGAAAAACAAATCTTTCTGAGATTTAAAAACAAATTTCGAACAATTAGCCTATGAATCTTAATTCAATTTAATATAGCAATATAAATGTTCGTTAAAATTCTTACTACATACAAATTTAAGCTATGGCTTGAGCTACCAATAATAAAAAATATTGGAAAAACGTTCACATGTACTTAAGTATAAAATTCAAACCAAATAAGTTTGACTTAGGTATGATGGGACAAAAAATTCAGAAAAATGGGACATGAAGAAAAATAATCAAACGGTAACACGGGTATTATAACAATAACATGTTAACATCAGGTTGATACAGTTCTCGTATTCTTTTTCACAATAAAATTTGTGTAAATAGGAACTGTTATCAAATTCAACTAAGCCACCTAATAAGTGGTGACAAACACAATACACATGAGCACTGATGATGAAAGGGTTGCGTCTTTCGAAAACAGCTGTTCTGCTCTGCTGTGTAAGTTGAATAAAACTGATGTTGACTTTCCTTTGTGCCTTGGAATATTTATCATGTCTTTCTGAGATTTAAGAACAAATTTCGAACAATTAGCCTATGAATCTTAATTCAATTTAATATAACAAATTTGATTGTATTTTTTCACTTTTTATATGAAAATGTTTAAATAAAAACGCAATGAGAAATTCTTGGAGATCAATTAAAATGAGAAGTATGCAAAATAACACCACAAATTATTGTCTGCCTTGAAAGTTATTTTTTATGTAGTAGTGGAAAGCAACAACAAAAAAACTTTTAAATAAAAGATACTTAATAAATATTCCAAATAAAACAAAATGACATTTTTACAAATAACAACGATTGCGATAAACAACAAGTTCTTTCATTAATTTACCAAGTAAAAGTTCGAACTGCATTTAATTTGAAGAACTCGAACAAGTGTTTAAAAAGAGTTTAATTTGCATAAATTTATAATGATGGTCAATTGTTAAATGCTCCAGTAAGCCCGCAAGAGCAATAATGTAAAATTATATGTTTAACTAGTTAAATAAAAAAAACTAAATAAACGGGAGAAAATATTTATTGGCATGTTCATTAAAGTAGACGGACCTTAATCAAGCGGTTTGATTAAGGTTTCATGTCAATATTGCGAACGGGTTTTATTGGCTGGTGCGCATAAGGCGTAATCTGGAACACCAATTTTTAACAACTAAAGAAATCTTCCATAACGTGGAAGGACACAAGCCCAGTTACTGGGAACGGCGACGAATTGATTGATTAGGATCATCTTCAATGCTTTCATATACAGCGGCTAGAGCTTTTTCAGTGCGCACTGTTCGCCGTCTTACGGGATGCACATTATCAGTTACACTAAATATGGTCTGAAAACGGTCCATATTGTTCTTCAAATTAGCCATGCTGAAGGACGATTATGTACGCCATAAATGTAAGAAAACGGGAGGTTCTAAATGCCTAGGAAGTACCTACGGCACATTTTCGGAAATTAAAAAAAAAGCTAAAAAAATGTTTTTTTTCAAAATTGGTTTTTTTAATAACTTTTGAACAGTTTTTGCGATCGATTCCAAAAACTAATCAGCTCTTGACAATCAAAAACCAGGGGCCAAATTACCGCATTCGATATCGATCGAAATTTCCATACAATTTAAATACAAATTTCGATCGATATCGAATTCCGTAATTTGGCCACAGATCGAGTTTTACAAATTGAAATTCGAATAAGTGAATTTTTCAAAACACTCCGAAGTTATATATGTGATCAATTAGTCTTCTCGGTTATTTTATAGGAATCGAAGAACTACATCAAGAAGAACTACATCGAAAGTTATAGCAGTTTTAAAATTAAAATAACACAATTTTCAGTGGTGAAAATTAGAGGGAAGTTGCAAGAATGGCCTTTAAGGTCAACCGTTTTCCACTATTTTTTATTTTTTTAAGAGCCTGCATATTTGCCTTTAATCATCTATAGAAATTGTTTAAATAGTTCGTGATGTACTAAAGGATGTAAACGAATTATGTCACGTGTGAGAACCAGCCAACATTTAAATGAATTTCGTTCAAAGTCCATATATTTTATATCGAGCAAAATTATCTGAGAAGGAAGGTATTATTGTTGGGTGAAAAAATTAAATGAAAACCATATTTATAATTGAAAATATATGTTTTTATATATTGTCACGTATTGGACGTGTATCTATCAAAGATTTTTATAATTAAAAATAAATTTTTGTATTTTGTCACGTACAAAAAAATAGCATCATGTTGAACGTGTATCTATAAAATCAATAAGAATCAATAGTTTAATACAGTTTTGTCTGTAAATAAGTTTCAATGTGGGTGCTATAGGTTTAAATTAAAATAAAATTTGCGAAATTACTCAGGCAACCAACTACTCCTTCATGGGATGGATGCTTCTGCAAAATATTCCACTGTGCCAATATATTCTTGTTTTCATTTCTTTCAGTTTCTTAACAATTCTGTTATATATCTGCGTGAGTTATTAAATATTATTCCTGTTTTTGGACTAATATTCATATATTTTAATTTAAATTTATTTTGATAAATATTAATATTCGAACGGAAAATATTTACACATGTCTTTACTTAAAAGTGCAAAGTTTGTTATTTATTTAGAAGTAACACTTTTTATTAAGCGTAAAACAAATATTTTTTTTGTTAGGGTCATTTAGAGGGCTAAGGCGGAGGAGGGGTTAGGGCAGAGCTTAAAAATTTTATTATTAAGAAATATAGGCTTAAGTAATATAATTAGTTAAATTTTTACACTATACTTGCATATAATAACGCCCACTAAAGGGGGCGAGAACCAAAGCTTTTTCCTTTTATTTTATGGTTCCAAGTTTAACTCGTTGGACCTCCTTTGGCTTAAAAATATATCACTTGCTTAGCAAAATTACAAAAAAAAATTTATATGATGTTTTTTAGAGGTTGGTTTAGTTCTTCTTGGAGGAACTTTTTTTCCCTCTGGCCCGATTCAGCCTATTTACGAACTTAACCTGTGCTATCCTTCAAATTATATTTACACCAAGTTTCAACGATCTTTCTTTTTTCGTTTGGACTAAACTGTGATTTCTACTGACGGACGGACGGACATGGCCAAATCGTCGTAGATTTCATCACTGATCAAGAATATATATACTTTACAGGATCTCAAAAATGGATATTTTGCTGCGTTACATACGGAATTCCTTTTTAGGGTATATAAAAAATTGGATGAGCTAAACATAATTAGCGGGGAAAGAAAAGCCTGTTGAAGTCGTTGGTGTGTTTTGTTCTATTGTCCAAATAACTGTACGATTACTGTAAAGTTGTCATCAAATAATTATAGTATATTTAGGAAGAACATGAAAAAAGTCCTTTTTGCTGGTTAAAAAAATTAATATTCTCTAATTTAAGAAAGTTGTAAAAAGCAAATAAAGTCTTCACTGTTATATAATTGCGCTGTACCAGGAACTTAAAATTGTGATAACAATCCTTTCCCTTGGGCAACTACATTTTACCGCTCACAAAGCAATATCAAAAGAAATTTAATAATATAAAATTTATCATTACATCAAAAACATATACATACATACATACATACATACATATTAACATATACAGTAGATATTCGCAAAAGTTAAGTAGTTTGTTTTAACTTTTCCGAATTATTAGCTTTTCCGTGATATAAAAAATGCACGTAATGGCACGTGCATTTACATACTGCATACATACGTACTCGTATATATATTTTTATGTTTATTTAAGTATTACACACATGTATTAAATTTTTTTAATGTCCTAACATTTTATATACATTTTAATACACTTGTATGTAGCAAAAATAATTGGGAAGTATTCGTATATACATACATATACCTCTTTAATACTGGATTAAAGAGATATATGTATATATCCTTTGGTAACAAGATTAGTCGTCATAATTGGGCTAAATAGATGTCGTAATTTGGTCATTATAAAAAAACGGGGGTGAGTACACAAATGCCACTACGCGCAAATTGTGGCCGAGGACGCCCTCTTTCTTGCACAAAAATATATCTGAAATAATGTTAGAACTCGAGTAATATAAATTTTAGTGAGTAATACATATCACGTTTATACGTCATTTGTTACGGTGAAGTAAAAAATAAACAAAGTCAGTATGATATTAAAAATAGAAAAATAAAAAAAAAATAAAAATTGTTTACCACCCACATGTAAAAATAGCCCACTGTTGCAAATTGATTGATTAGAATCATCTTCAATGCTTTCCTATACAGCGGCTACAGGTTTTTCAGTGCGCACTGCTCGGCGTCTCAGGGGATGCACATCATCAGTAACAGTAAATGTGGTCCGAAAACGATCTATTGTTCTTCGAATTATCCGCAATAAAGGACGATTCTGTACGCCATAAAATGGAAGAAGACCACGATGAGTTTGACGAATAGAACAATTGTTTTGATTAAAAATTTCAACAATTTGCACACGTTGTTCTGTTGGTGTTGTGTCACTCTAAAAAAACACGCTATATACGAGCATAACTGCCAAAGGATGACAGCTCATTTGAGAGCCAATTTACTTTCTAACCTCAAACTTGCCTATCCTATATATATACCCCAGACGTATGCCCTTGAAGGGTATATAACATTCGGCACAGCCGACTATATCACGTTTAATTGTCTTTTGCTTAGCTTGTTGCGTTGTTTGATTTAAAATAATTTCTTTAAAAGAAAAAAACCTTGTTTTTGATAGAACTTTCGTGAAATTTGTTTCGGACCCATTTCGTTAAAGAATTGTATAAATAAATCGAAAAGGTGTTTTTGGTAAAGCGTCTTGTGTATGTATTTTAGCAGTATTTGAAATTTATAAATTAATTAGGCTCTTGTTTGTTAGAAAACTTTGTTACGCCTTCATTAGCATATTATTGTGAGCTGTATATTTTAATGCATTTACCTTTGTTAAATATTAATGTTTGATTTATGGAAGGATATCATAAAGAAGTAACAAATGGGCTACGAAAAGGCTAAACCTTTTTCTGTTTATAAGTTTTTCTGTTTATAGTATAATGAAATAATTACATTTGGTCAAAGGTCCCATAGAGGAAAAGATTGAAAACTAGACTATTTGTTTAAAAATTAAAAAAATTTAATTCAATATCATAAATTATAAACAGCTTTTACAAGAAAGTCTTAGCTTTCACATAGTTGTAAGCTTGGAGAAGATATTTCCGTGTTGTATGTGTTGTATTATTCCTTTGCCCTGTCTGTTTGAAATTCTAGGTATTCGATTCTGAGCTTCTCTGATTTTTTAAATTTTGCTAGTTATTTTACAAGTATTAAATTTAAATAAGCCTCATAATTAAATAGTTCCTTTTTTATACCCTCCAACAAAGAATTGGAAGGTATATTCACTTTATCATTCCGTTTGTAACGCAGCGAAATATCCATCTGAGACCCCATAAAGTATATATATTCTTGATCAGTGATGAAACCTAAGACGATGTGAGCATGTCCGTCCGTCTGTGGAAATCACGATACAGTCCAAACGAAAAGGGCCAGACTCTTGAAAGTTGGTATAAATATATCTTGAAGAAAAGCACAAGTCGAATTCGGAAATGAGCTAAATCGGGCAAAGAGGGAAAAAAGTTCCCCTAAGAAGAACTAAACCAACCTCTAAAAAAAAATAATTTTTAAAGTTTTTTTTGTAATTTTATTAAGCAAATGACATATTTTTATGTCAAAGAAAGTTCAAAGCGTAAAACTTGAAGCCAAAAATAAAAAAAAGTTAATATATTAAATTGAATTAAGATTCATAGGCTAATTGTTCGAAATTTGTTTTTTTTTACATCTCAGAAAGACATGATACATATTCCAAGGCACAAAGGAAAGTCAACGTCAGTTTTATTCAACTTACAAAGCAGAGCCGAACAGCTGTTTGTTTGTGCCTTGGAATATTTATCATGTCTTTCTGAGATTTAAAAAACAAATTTCGAACAACTAGCCTATGAATCTTAATTCGATTTAATATAGCAATATAAATGTTCGTTAAAATTCTTACTACAAACAAAAATTAATTTTTGGACTCCGCCCCCTTTAGTGGGCGTTATTATATGCAAAAATAGTGTAAAAATTTAACAAATTTTATTATTTAAGCCTACATCCCTTAAAAATTTAATTTTTAAGCTTTAATGACGAAGCCCTACCCCCTCCTCCCCCTTTACCACCTAAATGACCCTAAATAAATAATAAAAATTTTTTTAAATTTTGTATTTAATTATCCCAAACATTTATTTTTTGAGTTTTACGGCAAAGATGAAATGTCCCGCACGGCCCTTGCCAGAGAGACCCGCCAAAATACAGTTTTAATACCCTCCCAAAAAGAACTGGACCCCAGAAAGAATATATATATTCTTGATCAGTGATGAAGTCTAAGACGATCTAGCAATGGCCATAGTTCGTCTGGGGAAAACATTATGTAGTCTATTTTTTGACCCCGCCCGCTTCAGTGGGCGGTGACGTACGATATCATATAGAGGAACTCTGTCCCATGATGTTAAATATTTTAAATTTACTTTCTAAATATTTGGAGGGTATTTAAGATTCGACCCGGTCGAATATCACGTTTTTACTTGTTAATATGTACTTCAAACGCCTGTACATCAGAGCAGGCTGCCAATTACAGTTTTACATAAAGTAGAAGTTTGAAGCCATCACTATCATCTGCTGTTTATTTTAGATAGAATTAGTAAAACCGTATGTATCGTGATGTTGCGCATCAGCTGACAAAAACCCTGTCATAAGTAATGATTCTTGGTAGTTAGAAAATATAATTTATTTTGGTATATTTAGTGATAGATATTTTTATATTAAAACGAATTTTAATGTTTATAAATATATTACCTGCCGACATAGAGGTTATTATAGTTGCAAGCAAATAATTTAACCGGAAGTTTTATACTAACTTTGCATCGTGTACCTCTTTGGCAGAGTGTCTTGAAATGATAAACAACGATACGAAATAAATGATTAAGATAAGAATTTTTATTCAGACAAAGAGTACTGCTGGCTGCTCAGTCATGAATATGTGTCGAATTCTTGTGATCAGCATTAGTGCATGGTTGCGTTAGTTGTTGTCAGCCTGTTTCAGTGGTGAGGGCATAACACTGGTCACTGAACTTAACCGCCAGCGATTGACACTATCATGTACTAAAGAGCAGAGGAACAGCGTTCTCTTTCGTCGGTCCTATAGCAAAAAATTAGCCGGCGAAGTAAAAGGTAGAAATAACCACAAAAAACTCTCTATCTTCTCATCTTTCTTCATCTGTCCTCTCAATAATGTCGCCTACTTTTTAGTTCCGGCGCAATACACTTCATATATAGGGGTCATCCCCCGAGTGTTGGTGCGAGTTAAAAAAAAAAATTCAAATTTGCAAATTATTATCTTAAGAATTTTTATTAAATTCAAGTTATATTATTTAGAGTACAATATTTAGAATATATTTATAATCATCAAAGTAGCAGAACGCATCAGTACTGATTTCGAGTCTGCTACGCCATCTCATCAGCGTTCTTTATTCAACTCTTTCCACTTTCACGGTGGTACTAGTCATTAGGAATATTGATTACCACGAAATTCCCCAACTCTGCGATTATTATTCCAAATATTCCATTTTCTCTTTGTTTTTTCACAGCCATCCGCTGCTGAAATCAAAAGCTGTTTTTGTTATTTATGTCCATGCAATTGAAATTTTTACCTTAGTTAATAATTAACAGCTGTTGGCTGAAGTAGTAGAACACAAGACTATGAAGCGGAGGGTCGTTAGTTCGAGCCCGCGCTGAGTCATGAAATATTGTGTTGAATTCTTCTGAACAGCATTAGTGCGTGGTTGTGTTAGTTGTTGCCAGCCAGTTCCGATGATGAAGGCATAGCACTGGTCACTGAGCATAATTGGCAGCGACTGACACTATCATGTATTAAAAGCAGAGTAACAGCGCCCACCTTCGTCGGCCCTGTAGCAAAAATTAGCCGGCGAAGCAAAAGGTTGAAATATCTACAAAAACAACTGTCTATCTTCTCATCTTTCCTAATCTGTCCCCTCAATACTATCCCCTCGTTTTCAGTTCCGGCGCAATGCATTGCATATATAGGGGTCATCCCCTGAGTGCTGGTCCTACTCCTAAAAAAAAAATTAACAATGAACAATTTAAACAAGAATGTAAATTTTATTTTTCGAACTTCTTAATTTATTATCAAGATAAAAATTTTTCTTCAGACTCAAGTTCAAATCTGCAATCTGCTAATTATTTTTTTAAGATCCTTTAGATGATTATAAAAATATTCTAAATATTCCACTTGTAATAAAAATATTTCTAAATTAATAAAAAAAATTAAGAAAATAATGTGCAGATTGCAGATTTGAATTTGAATCTGAATAAAAATTTATATCTTGATAATAAATTAATAAGTTGGAAATATAAAATTTACATTCATTTTATAAAAAATAAATTAGAAAAACTTACTCAACTTCAGTGTTACGACTATTGAAATAATGAAATTTATTCCATTTCTTGTTGGCGCTGTTGTTAACAGCACTTGATCATTAATTCCATGTGCTAATTTTATTTCTGTAAACTTAATGAAACACAATTAGTTAAATCTCATCACATTATGTAGAAAGGAAAACATTAATTTTCGCCATTGTATTGGTTGTCATGACCGATTATTATCTGTAGCACGTACATTCTTCAGCTGTCGCAACTTAAGAATGTAATATTGTAGACCGGAAAGTGTTTAGTTAAACAGAATATGAAAACTTTTTTAGGATGTATACATTTTTCAGATATATTTACTTATACGTACATATAAAAAGTTGTAGGATGACCTTAAAGTTATTGCATAAACATTTATCCATTTACTCTTACATATACACGAGTACACACCTATTTACCTATGTTTTGAATATTGTTTTGTATGAAATATTTTATTATATGACTTGTGAATTACGTATTTTTCTAAATGTTGTAGTGGGATTTTCTTTGGTTGGCATCTACATATTTAAATATTAAAGTGAAAACAAAATTATTCACTACAAATTTTTTTCTCTTTCTATTGCTCTTTGCAAATGAAAGCTACCCGTTAGCACATTTTAAAATTGAAATATGTAGCATACATTCATATATGTGACCTGCTCCCCGAAAAGGGACCTCTGCGCCGAAAAATTTTGTTTTTACTTTTTGAGTGATTCTTATAGGAAAAAACGCTCTTTCAAATGCTGCAAACCGCAAGTTTCTATGTCTTTTAGTTTTTTTACAAATCACCTGTAAAGATGAACATAATTAATTGCGCATAACCATGCGCAACACACGGAAAAACGAAGTGCTTTTTTTAAACGCGTTTTTCGCAATAACTTCTTTTCGGCGCAGAAGTCCCTTTTCGTGTAAAGGTCAGATATATGGATTTGTAAGTATGCTTATTTTTTTTTTTTTTTTTTTTAGGAGTAGGACCAGCACTCAGGGGATGACCCCTACATATGCAATGCATTGCGCCAGAACTGAAAGCGAGGGGATAGTATTAAGGGGACAGATGAGGAAAGATGAGAAGATATACAGTTTTTTTGTAGCTATTTCAACCTTTTACTTCGCCGGCTAATTTTTGATACAGGGCCGACGAAGGTGGGTGCTGTTACTCTGCTTTTTAGTACATGATAGTGTCAGTCGCCGCCAATTATGTTCAGTGACCAGTGACTATGCCTTCATCATTGAAACAGGCTGGCAACAACTAACACAACCACGCACTAATGCTGATTAGAAGAATTCAACACAATATTTCATGACTCAGCGCGGGCTCGAACTCAATACTGTGTTGCCGCTTCATTATTTTCTTCATGTTCCATTTTTTTTAAGTTTTTGTTTCATTGCTTTTAAACCAAATTTTCATAGTTGGCATTTTTTATAGATGTGAACTTTTAGCTCAATCCTGCAGGAATTAAAACTGTGTTACTATCGGTTTGATACAGTTTTCGTATTCAATTTCCTAATAAACATTTTTACAAATAAAAACGGTTATCATATTCAACTTAGCCACCTAACAACAAAAATAAAGATGAGTAGAATCGATTAAATTGTAGCGACTTTCGAAAACAGCTAGCCTGCTCTGTTGGATAATTAAAATTAATGTTGACTTTTCCTTGAAATAATTATCATATCTTTCTGAATTTACATATTCGATCAGTCAGCCTATCAAACCTTTTTGAACTTAAACAAGTAAAAACTTTATATTCGACCGGGTCGAATCTTAAATACCCCCAAATGTTTAGTAAGTAAATTTAAAGTGTATAACTTAGTGGGACTAAGTTCCTTTAAGACATCTCTGTACCCAATTTTAAATTTCTATTTTGAGAGAGCCATTCCAGGAAGTGCCGTGGGAGAGACGTTTCACCTCTGCAAGATCAGAGAACATCTCAGCTTCTTATAGGCTTAAGGAATACAAATTGTTCAATATTTACACTATTATTGCATAAAATATCGTACGTAAAGGCCTACTAAAGGAGGCGGTATCCAAAAATAGACTATATCATGTTTTCCACAGGCGTATATATGAGCATTGCTAGAGTGTCTTAGACTTCATCACTGATCAAGAATATCTATACTTTATGGGATCTTAGGTGGATATATATATTTGGGAGGGTATAAAAAGAAAAACCTCAGCCATAATAGAAATTTTTGTTTTTGAAAATTTGTAACGTGACTCTTTTAATAGAAAATATCTTTTACATTCATTTTTGCCACAAGGTAACATTAATAAATGTTTGACCTCAATTTTAAACCATTTATTTATTTTTTTTTTGTGTTTAAGGTGAAAGGTTCTTTTCAACTTTAATTTTATATGTCAATTCCATTTAGGCTTTCGTTTATTTCTACTTAATATTTAATATGGATCCTTTTTCATCTTCTCATAATAAATGTTAAAAGCAAAGTACGAAAGGCTTTTGGTAAATCGTTGTAAGTACTTACGGATTAGTTTTTAAACGTACACTGAAAATAAACCAAGTAACATTTTTGGAAAAAAAAATACTGTAATAATAGTAATGGTAGATTGTTGCTTTGAATAGGCAAACGGTATTTTTTTATGTTAGATTTTTCCTACAGTGGATTTTCTTTAATTTGGAAATGATGTCCTTTCAACCGGTAACGCTTTAATTTGGGTATTTTATTTGATTTTTCTTTCATTCTGGTTTCCTTGTTCAAATTGGTTTGTTTTATATTAATAGCATTATTAAATTACGTAAAAAAAAGATATATCTAGTCTCTCAAAGTAGACGTTGGTTTCAATGATGACTAGTCCATCCATCAAATTTGAATGCAGGAGTTACATGCAGTTGAACCGGCTTAGATCTGTAGAATATCCTGCATGGGTAAGCAGTTGGTAGCCCTATACAAGGATTTTCCTACATTTTTTTTTACCGGTAGCCAGTGAACGAGTCCTAGTGATGCAATCTATTGCTCCGGACTTATGAAAGGAGGGAATAGTCTGGAGAGAACAGACGAAGGAAAATGGAGCATTTGTTCTCTTTCTTCTTTTTCTCCGACGAATCATCAGGATGCTTTAATTCTCTCTTTAGTACAAGATACTGTCAATCGCTGTCGATAATGTTCAGCGAGCAGTGATATGTGTGCGTCAAACAGGACGACAGCAACTAACACAACGTCGCGCATTCCGTGATATCTCAGTGTTCATGCGGTTTGTTCAAGAAAAAGGAAGCTTTTAATGGGATATCTGTTGAAGAATTTCTAAAAACCAAATTAAACACAATTTATCCTGATTAGTAGATAAGATTGGCCGAGACAAGCTCATTCGAAGTGACATCTACAGGTCACTTAAACTCGAATTTGCCTATTCTAGTTCGTTAATGAATTATCAATTGTTTTAATCGATTAAGGTAGAAAAAAAATTGATGAAACATATCGATTTTAAAGTGAATAAAAATTCTTTTGTAATCAACTTCACCAAAAATGTTGGATGGATAATTTCCACTATATTAATATGCTGCCCGATAAAGAATATAGGCACACTAAATCATAAAGTCACAACTCAAAATTAAAAATTGTTTGCAAATATAATTTGCATTGAAAATACATTGTATTAAAGTATTTTGATTATTGAAACTAAACATTTATCCTAGGAATCTATTTTTTTATTTTGTTTTTTGACAGTGTATTATTTTTTAGTGTGCGATATATTCTGGATTATGAATAGGGAAATCGAATAGGTTGTATCTACGTGAAATTGCTCTTGAATTGATGTATTGACAATAGTGCTAAATTGATTTCTATTGAAAATCAGCTAAATCCAAAATATGTTTCTTTTCCAGAGCTGGAAAATTTAAACTTATTTTTGTAACCAGCTAAAACTAATTCTTTTTGTTTTTTGTTTCTGTTAATTAAACGTATTTTATACATAAGGAAGAATTGAGTTTGGTATTAAAAATCAAACACAATGAAAAAGACAATTCCAGGGTTGGACAATTGCAACTTCTTTTGGTACATAAAAATAACCAACTAACAGTAATTATTTCTTCCTCTTTATATATTTAACACACTTGATCTTTTTGGTATTAGAACTCCGAAAAGCCAAAAAGAGACATTCCAGAGCTGGAAAATTCAAACTTTTGAGGTGCTGACTGAATGAATGCATGTATGTATGCCAGACGTATGTATTTTTTTAATTCAGACGAGTACTCATTGAATGACCCCTGCATATGCAATGCATTGCGCCGGAAAGGGATAGTATTGGGAGGACAAATGAAGAAATATGAGAAGATAGAGAATTTGTAGTTGCTACTGCAATTTTTTTTTTTTCGCCGACTAATTTTTGCCGACGAAGGTTATATTAGATTCGGCACAGCCGATTATAATATTTACGTTTATTTGTTAAATTTTGTGTTAAGCAAAAATTCAGACCCTCATAATGATTCAAAATTTAATACTAAAGAAATAGGTAGACAATTTGCCTTCAAATCTGAAAAACGTGAGAGTTAGAGCAGATATATGTATCTGATTGGCACGCAGCGAGAATAATGTGTGATCTTCGAGTAATAATTTATGCGTTAGAATCGGAAAAGTAGTATATCACAATATCTACTTATTGATTAGCACGTATATTCCCTCATTTCATAATAATTACATGCATAGACTGTTATACATTAAAAATGTAAATTATTCTATAGGAAGAATCACTTAATTCACTCGCAGGACACAATAACATAATTTATTACAATCCTGGGACATATTCTGTGCTAAGAGTAGTGAATTCTGAAACAAAAACTTATACCAGCTATTACATTTTCAATTCCTATTGATTGCTTTTTCCCGCTGGGAAGCAGTCATATATCAAAAATATCAATCTTGGCAAAATGCGATTATAGTTTTCAAAGTTTATGCTTTATAATATGATTCCATAACACATATATTTTGCTATTACTTCATTTCAACTTAAGATATAAGGCCGAATTTTTTTCACATATGGAAATACTATAAAGGAACAACTTTTTTTTGGCTACGTTCCAAAAAAGGAGCGATATGTTAAAGATATTTTACAAAATATTTGGTAATAAGTGAAAAAATTCGTGAATATGTTTCGTAAATTTTTACCAGTGTACTAAACCACATTTAATCTAAAGTAATTGGAAAAAGTATTGCAGGTTTAATACTGTTTGTTTACTCCTGCTAACCGGTCTCTAGATGCTGGTGATAAATTGGGATTGCCTGCTTCAACGATGTTTGTAAAACTAAAATGGTGTCTGGTATTACTGATGTATAACATTTTTGGATTTTTCCTTTTTTTATAAAAAAGGGCATACAAATTATGTTTGTGGTATTTGATTGACCTATTTCCAGAGACTTTTTTCTTAATCCCATAGTATGTTAAAAATATAATAAAAAGTTTCCATCGTTATGTATACAAAGTTTAAGCTAAACTAAAATAACTTCTAAATACTAAATATAGAACACGAGTAACTTGAAATAGAAAGAACTTAAATAAATAAAACCAAAATATCTGGCAAATTTAGTACGGCTGACAGGTTTGAAATTTTGTGTGAGCATTTTCAATGCCAGTTTGCTTAATTTTACGTAAGGATTAAAAAATAGAAGTAATAATTCTAATTCATATCGTAACTAATATTACAATTTTAGGACTACCACAGCTAAGCTCTACGATATCTTTATGAACACCTTTCTTATGTATTTCGCTTGACTGCTGATTTGTATTCATGTAATGCATTGTTAAGGATTTATAGAAAGGATACGTCCAGAAGGGAAATAGTAAAAGAGAAGAAGTTATAATTAGTAGTTACCATTTTTATTTATTACATATATTCGATCTTTGGCGAAAACCTAATAAGAGAGTGCTGCAATACCCTCTTTAGTAAAAATTTGAGTAATGTGAGGTTCGAAAGTAAATTGATTTAGAGACACTATTTCTTTTTTGATAAATTCAGTTTTATTAATGATACTCGTATATGGGAATTAAAAACGGAGTATGATATCGGGCAAGTATCTACCTCTAGCACGTTGGCAGACGCTTCCAAATAGACTACATTTTGCAACAAAGCTTAGCTTATCTCGTCAATGCAGCCTCGAATTTCATTTTTCAGGCCGTCAGTTGTTTTTGGTTTGTCTTCCAGCCAAATTTCACCCTGCAGAAATCATTGGAGTACACGATCCGTTTTAAGTAAAAAGGAGTAGTTACAACATGGTCCGATGTAATGCAAACATGGACCATGATGACTAAAAAAAAGATATTTGGCAATACTCGCAACACATGATTAATCCATGGAGTAGTGACATGGAGTAATTTCAAGAATAACCCTATGTTAGTAATGTGCGGAGTAGTTACTTGGACTAGTTTTCGGATTACTCTGACGTAATGTCTTTTTGGATTACATGGTCCTCTCCTAGGACATTGTAATGTAAAATGGAGCATGTTTTTCCCATATATTTGGATTACTTTTGGACTAGTTCTTGTCCCCTTTGGAGTACTCTTTACACGCGTGTAAGGAGTAGTCGCGATTTCTGCAGGGCACCAGAGCAACAAATCCAGCGAAGTTAAATCACAAGACCGAGGCAGCCACTTGACATCGGCAAATTGAAAAGTTATGCGACCGGGAAATTTTTCATGCAATAACAAATGCTGGCTGTGTGGCTTGTGGCGCCGACTTGCTGAAACCAAAGTTCACTGAAGTCAACATTAGCCGATTGTGGCAACAAAAAAATCGGTTATCAGGGCTTAGTAGCGTAGACAATTCACGGCGTTTCTTTGCTCATTTTCGATCGATGATGCCGCCTGACCACAAACCGCACCATACGGCCGCTTTCTTTGGAGGTACTGATGTTTCGAGGACTATTTATGGATTTTGCCAGTCCCATATGCTAAAATTTTTTTTGTATACACAAACGTCTAACTGAAAACGGACCTCAGCATTACAGATGATGTTGTTGAAAAATGCGTTGCTTTCGTTCAGTTTTTCAAACAGCAAACTTTCGATTCAAACACGGCTAAAATTTCCCAACTTTTTAGTAAATAAATATGAAAGGATGACAGCTCTTCATGACACTTCATCATGTCATAGCCAATTTGCTTCCTAACCTCAAATTGCCCACCCTGTACTTAGTGAGACATAAAAATGTGGTAATAAATTTTAAGTATAAAGGTCTTTCAATAGGGACTTCCTAACTTTAACTGTTGATAACAGCTATTTTGTTGACGCTACGGATGTTAAATTAGTTGTCATATGTTCAACATGTTTGGCTAAATCACCATGATTAGATATAAATATATAACAAATATAAAAAAATTGTTTTATGAAAATGAACATTATGTTCAGGTAACGTACCGAATCGAAAACTCAAATACGAAATCGCCAAATATGGGGAGTTTGAAAAACTAGTCATTTGTCCTAATATCTTACCAAATCTATAGTCATAGTTAGGAAATCTGAAAATTTCTTCTCTCACATTTAAGAAAAGTTAAAAAAAGAATATGAAATTCAAAAACTTAGAAAATGTCCATATGTCAGATATGAAAACAAAGTTTTAAGTGCTTAAAATATAAATGTTTTAACAACATCATTGTTGGCACATAAAGCAATTAACAGAAATTTAAGTGTTTTGATATATGGCAGGTACACAAAATTGAGGCACAGGAGTTTAGAGACAAACAAACTGTTCATACATATATTTCTGTTTAATGGCAAAAAGGTTTTATTGTAAAATTCCAGCAGATAAAAAATTTTATGATAGAAATAAGCAAGCAAACAAGCAAAAAATTAAACAAAACCTCCTTCCAAACTCATGAATGATAACACTGTTCAGCAAAAAATCATATTTTGTCTCTGCTTTAAATAAAACTCTGTGGACTATATGGATTTTGATGCGCTAAACTTAAATCCGTTTTCGGTTTTTTCCATCAGGTCGGGATTTTTTTTATAGGCGTGGCAAATTTTTTCTCCTAAATTAGTCAGGTACGGAGACATATTTCACCTTAACTCGACAACGAGTCATCCGATTTGAATACCAGCGGTAAATTGACAATAACATCCAAATTCTTTAACCGATTTTTATGTTTTATAGCCTATTTTATTTTTAAGATATGTAGCTCTCAGAAAAATTTGCTAAATATTCAATATTTGCCTTATCTTTTTTATACCCTCCAAGAAAGAATTTGGAGGGTATATTCACTTTGTCATTCCGTTTGTAACGCATCGAAATATCCATCTCAGACCCCATAAAGTATATATATATTCTTGATCAGTGATGAAATCTAAGACGAACTGTGCATGTCCGTCCGTCCGTCTGTGGAAATCACGATTCAGTCCAAACGAAAAGGGCTATACTCTTGAAATTTGGTATAAATATATTTTAAAACTTAGAGCAGGTTAAGTTCGAAGATGGGCTAAATCGGGCAAGAGGGAAAAAAGTTCCCCTAAGAAGAACTAAACCAACCCAGACAAAACAACATAATTTTTAAAGTTTTTTGGTTATTTTGTTAAGCAAATGATATATTTTTATGTCAAATATGGTCCAACGCCTTAAACTTGGAGCCATTAAATAAAATAAAAATATTTTTTGACCCCGCCCACTTCAGTGGGCGTTATTATAGGCAAAAATAGCATAAAAATTTAACAAATTGTTTTACTTAAGCCTACATTCCTTAAAAATAACACTTTTAAGCTTTAATGACGAAGCTAAGACGAAACCTGGTACTACTCTGCCCTACCCCCTCCTTCCCCTTCGCCCCCTAAATGACCCTACCAAAAAATTTTTTTTTTAAATTTTGTATATAATCATCCCAAGCATTTATCTTTAGAGTTTTATGACTGCCTGTTGCCTGTTTATTTTTAGAGTTTAATGACAAAGGTGAAATGTTTCCCACACAGCCCTTGCCAGAGCGACTTCGCCAAAATACAGTTTTTATAGCCTCCAAAGAGAATTGTGATGAAGTCTAAGACGGTCTAGCAATGCCCATACGTTCGTCTGTGGAAAACATGATATTGCATATTTTTGAACCCCGCCCCCTTTAGTGGGCGTTGACGTACGATATTATATAAAGGAACTCTGTCCCACCAAGTTAAACATTTCAAAAATTCACTTACTAAATATTTGGAGGGTATTTAAGATTCGACCCGGTCGAATATAACGTTTTTACTTGTTTTCATTAAATTTTTAAACCGAAAAAAATACGAATTTTGCACAAAAAAAAAAATTTTGTTCTCCATTAATTTCTAAATAACTCCAAAACGATAAGAGATAGAGAAAAATTATATTCGACTAAAATAAATACAATTTTGTTACACATCTGATGTTTTACTTCTGAAAATCGGATAACTCGTTCTTGAGTTAGGGTGAAATATGTCTCCGTACCTGACTAATTTAGGGGGGAAAATTTACAACACTTATAAAAAAGAGCCCAACCTGATGGAAGAAAACCGAAAACGGATTTGAGTTTAGCAAATCAAAATCCATACAGTCCACAGAGTTTTATTTAAAAGAGGATTTTACTGTTGAGCAGTGTAATTTAAGCAGTTTATGGTACTCGTATTCTCTTGAAAATCCTTTTGTACCATATATTCTTCGCTATATTTAATTAAAAATAATAGCTGCAAATGTGTCAGTCAGGGCGTACTTAAAATTAAATAGTTAATTAGAACTTTTATTTAACATAAACAGCTAAATTACGAACTAACTGCTGTATTCACAAAAATTAATGTGTACTTCAAGTGTGCTTTAAAGTAAAAATTTCATAGAGAATTTATTTTAAAGTGTTGATCAAGTCTGCTTTATTTTTTTGTGAATACTGCTGTAAAAGTTTTACTTCATTCAGGAAATTTAGAGTTGGCAAATTAAGAGCACAGAATTTGCAGCAATTCTCTTTTTATTTCTTTTTTATTTTCATAAATAAAAAGTGTTGCCGTATTCTCTTAAGCCACTTAATAAGTGCTGACAAATACATATGCACATGAGTTCTAAAACTGGGATTATAGCAACTTCTGAAAACAGTGCTATTCGAATGTGATATTTCTTACATCTATCATAATAACATATTACGATCCTTGCACTATAGTGTGACACTTGAATGTAGTAACTGTAACAAATATTGTTGTTATTCATGGCATGTCATTGCCAAAATTTTGCTCCCTATGTCAATACTTACTTGTCTATCATGGTCAAAGAATTATACATTTTTTACTAAAATAGTTTATGGATATTATTTTTTATTTTCGATGAAATCCTTCAAAGCCATTTGAAATATTTAATTTTTAATTAAAAATTACATATATACAAATATTTTTATAATTACAAAAATTACATTAGATTAATACAATTTATTTTCTTTGTTTTATTTTTTAATTGTGTAATAATAATTGGTACATATTTAAAAAAAAGTATTTGTAATTTTATATAAATATTACCACGTATACTTTATACAATACGTTAATTTTAATGAAACAAATTTTTAGTAAAGACTAGATATATAAAAATTCGTTAGCCTTGCCAAACTTCACAATATACAGATCATCTTAATGTTTTTTTTTTAATAATCTTCTAGTAAAATTTTTTTGCCATATACATATACTTTTCAATCACAGACCAGAAGACACAGGAAGTAATGATATAAAAAATATTTATTTGTGAGAATATACATACATATCGATCGCAACTGTTTCAAAACAGTTTATAAATATTTACTCAATATTTTAAAACTTTTAGTAGAGATAGAAAACCATTTCTGAATGTACGGTCACACTTGACAAATATTTGGCCAAAAATGCGTAACAATTTATACTAATGGAAAACCTTTTATGTCAGACAACTGTTCATTGAGTTAAATGGTTTCCGGTGCTGAATTTTTAACTTTAATCGTGCTGATTCTATTCCCAAATTTACAAAACAAAGTTCAAAATTGATTATTGAGGGGTTTTAGTTAGTTCCCATGCCTATTTTACTGGGACTAATGCTGATCACCAGGAAACCTTTACCCAACATTTCTTAAAATAACTAAAGGTATTATTTTTAACTTCGGCTCAGTTGATTCAGAAGCTTAATAAAATATCATTATTATTGGATTTTGTAAAGCAAAACCTTAGCAAACACGTATCTCAATCGAAATATTTTTTATTAGTATCTATTTAGAGGTTACGTCTTTTTGCGCAAATATTTGACAAGGGTGACCGTACCTTTATACATATATAACTATTATTTGTATTATTAGTATTATTATTAGCATTATTATTACTATTATTATTATTATTATTATTATTATTATTATCATCATCATTATTATCTTTTTTATCTTTTTTATTATTATTAATAGATATTACTGATATTATTTAAAGCAAAGACAGGACAATACGGACATTTTTATATACTCTTATATTGTAATATTTCCTTTCTAGATATTGATAGGTTGCAAAAGAAAAACGATATTTAAAGTATACACACAATTAGAACTTAAATTAACTTGAAATAATTTCCTTCACTAAAAACAATGTAATCAGAGATCTAAAATGAATAAAGAACGGGTTTCGACTCATAAACTTGTATAAGACAATATTTAACTAAGCAAAACTTCTCAGACTGCAATTACAGTGAACTTATTACCTATAGCATGACGGGTCTAAATCACAAATGGTGCTCGCAAATCGGTATTTAACATTTTTTTTAATGTCGTCGTACCTTAAAATGTTTGTCATGTTATTAATCAACATTTTAAATATAGATGTATTTTTGTATGCAATATAAATGTTCCCATTTTAATTGCATACTTGAATTAAAAACTTCGTTTTTTAATCATATTCAATCAATGGAAACAAAGTAAACAAAGTTATTACAACAAACTGCTTATTGTTGTAGAAATGTTTCAACTAGGGATGTAACGATATGCCGATCCGATACCGATACTCAAAAAGAAATATCGCCGATACCGATACGCATATTGAAATTGAACTCAAGTAAAAATTAACTTAACTTATTACTTATAATTAATTTTATATTAATTTTAGTTTTCTAATACAATTGAAATTACAGAATTTATGAATAATTGCAGCACCAATTACGTCACTATCCACTGAATACTGTACCAGCTGCTGCTATGGTATGTGGCGCGTGCCGACAGCTCAATCGTATGATTGCGCGTGCAAGCTGTTGTCGTGTATTGGCTGCTTCAGTTGTTATGCAAAAAAGCGTTGAAAATTGAATTGTTTGTTCAAAACAGCTCTAAAAAAATTTAAGAAGTATCTTTGTATCGGCAGTAAAATATCGCCGATGTCGATATATCGCCAAATCAGAAGCATCGCCGTATCGGCAGTAAAATATCGCCGATATCAATATATCACCAAATCAGAAGTATCGCCGATATATCGGAATCTGTATCGGTTACATCTCTAGTTTCAAACTCGTATAAATTCAGTGAAATGCCAAATTTATAAAATTATCTGAGCATATATCAAGAAATAATCCAATCGCTGTGTTTTACTTAGTTTGGAAATATTTAATATAAAACAAGTAAATTTGTAAATTTTAAACAGTTTCAAGCTTTCAGAAATGCACTTCAGGAGAACAATGCTGATAGACGTACTCGTCCTATTCCTTTACTGCTTACCAATGTGAAATGTATTTTTGCTGGGTTCTTAATCAATTGCCTGGATATTGTTTATAATCAATCACTTGCTTAAAAAATTTTAAATACACACTTATTGAGAAAAGTTGGTACCCAAAAATTACTTCTACTTTTTTCACTGGAATGTATCAGACCATTAAACCATATTTTTTAAGCTTTGGTATTTATTTTTTATATAAATTTTATTGACTTCTCATTTTCAACATTTCGTTAACACTCGGTTGGCCTCTTCCAGAAATTTAGTATTTTGTTTAACAGATTGTTTGAAGAAGTTATCGAAATACTGAATATATAAGTTGATAAAGTTTATGTATAAAATAAAGACCTAAAGCTTAAAAAAACAGTTTAATTATATAAAAAAATTTTAAATGAAATTTATTTGTTGGTGGTCCATCAATGTCTATATGCATTTCATTGGTGCTTTACCAAATCATATAGACGTTGCTGGACCACCAACAAATAAATTTCATTTAAAATATAATTGTGGCAATATGTCAGACAAAAATTTCATAACTATATAAAAAAAATTAAAATATTTGTATACAATTTTTTATTGTATTGTACTTAATGAGCTTGAGGTCTCTCTATAAAATTATTAAACAATTTATATATTAAAATTCAATTGGGGGATTCACACTATAGTCATAAAACAATAGCACGAAAATTATGACTAGTGTAAACAACCCGTCATAGTTTAGTCTGCTATTCCAAACTTCGATCAATTGCTAAGAACACAACACATTTGTAATTAGCTGTTATCAAAGCAAAATAAAATTAAGACAATTGTAAAAAAGTTGTTTGAAAATGCCAAAAATAAGTGAAAGCAGTAAAATTATTACCAGGTTACTGTGTAATTCGATTCGAAAAGAAAACTCTTCGAATATGTATGATATTAACATTGTGATTCGAAAGCAATTCCTATCGAATCGTGTTACGCAGTAGCCCCCCAGTTTGTGGGAAAATTATACAAAACAGCTGCTGCCTTAATATGAGCTGAGTAAATTTTTTGGCGGCGGCAACTGGAAAAACGTTCAGTTGCATAAGTTAAACGGGAAAAAATTTTCACTTTAACAGCGGCAAATATATACCATCGCCGTCTCGCCTAAACAGTTTCAACATTTCGACTTAGATTTGTAGAGCTAATTTGGGACAAAACTAAAACATACCTGAAAGAGTGTTACTATTTTACAACTCGTTTTTGTGCAGCATAATAACTTTTTTAAACTGCTCTAAATTATTATGACTCTATGATAATATGACTAAATAGCACACAGTATGAATACCCCAAATATTTCTATTACTTATCCCTGACGATGTTAACATTTTGTTGAATTTTAATAAATAAAATGTTTAATAATTTTATAAAAAACATTGAGCTTACAAAATATAATATATGAAATAAAATAAAGGTAAATAAAAGTTAATTAAAATAAATTATGTATGAATTTTTATTAGTCGAACTTTCCTATGTAAATTGTTAATTTTATCAACGGGCTTAAGTTCGAATCTGCAAGACTGCAAACCATTTTTTATTATTTTATTAATAAATGAATTTCGTACTAACCAAAAATGTAATAACTTAAAAATATGAATGTGGGAATTTCTCATATTCAATTTTCGTTAAAAACATTCATTAAATAGTTGATATTCCTACTAACTGGCACCACTTGCAAAAGTGGAAAAAATTGAACAAAGAACGCTGATGAGATGGCGTAGCGGCCTCGAAATCAGTACTGATCCGTTCTGCTGGTTTGATGGTTATTGAAAAAATATTTTTAATATTCCAATCTTAATATAAATTAATAAAATAGAATTTGAACAAATTCATTTATTAATAAAATAATAAAAAATGGTTTGCAGTCTTGCAGATTCGAACTTAAGCCCGTTGATAAAATTAACAAGTTAATTAAAATATTTATAATTTTTCAGTAAAGAAGCCACAAAAAAATATAGTTTCGAAATATTGAAGAAATATAAATATTGTTAATTTTTTATCGGGCTTAAGTTCGAATCTTGCATGACTGCAAATTATTTTTTGTTATTTTTTATTATTAATAAATGAATTTGTTTAAATTCTATTTATTATTTTATATTAAGATTGGAATATTAAGAATATTTTTAATAATCATCAAACCAGCAGAACGGATCAGTACTGATTTCGAGGCCGCTACGCCATCTCATCAGCGTTCTTTGTTCAATTTTTCCCACTTTTGCAAGTGGTGCTAGTTCTGCTGGTTTGATGATTATTAAAAATATTCTTAATATTCCAATTTTAATATAAAATAATAAATAGAATTTAAACAAATTCATTTATTAATAATAAAAAATAACAAAAAATAATTTGCAGTCATGCAAGATTCAAACTTAAGCCCGATAAAAAATTAACAATTTACATAAGAAAAAGTTCGACTAATAAAAATTCATACATAATTTGAAATATAAATATTTTATAAATTGTTTATATAAGAAGACCTCAAGCTTAAAAATTATTACTAAAATAATATTGAAAGGTCAGGAATAAACAGACATCAACAGATTAATTGTATAAAAACAGAAACTGAAAAAATAGAACATGAAATTAAAAACAATTGCTTTCAACACCAGTGCACCTTTTCACTATGTGGATTTGTTATTATTTACTTATTGTAAGCTACAAAAAGTTGTTACTGTAATAAAATTATTATTTAAATTAAACTTTCATATAATTTCTATTTTACTCACTCACCTGTTAATGTATGCACATAATTTAAAGTTTGCTTTATTATTAAATTAACAAAATTTGTCTACCCTTTTTTTTGTTTTCTTTGTTATTGCGTTGCAAAGGAAACAATTACAATGTAATTAAGAATGACTTTGAGTTTGATCAAATTAAAACTAACGAGAAGACATCACAAATGAAGTAAGAGTGAATGTTGAAAGAGATTTCAACATATATTTTATCATTATTAAGAATTTGCAAATAATTTTGATAAAATAAATAAAACACAAAAGCATTTCGAAAAATATAAATTTGTTTATATACAACAATAATATGTTATAAAATTGAATATATGTATGTATCAATATATTCATACTTTATTGTTTATATGATGTTTGTAATTCAGTAATACGAGTATGATTGGGTATGCTACTGTCTTGAACAATTTAATCAACATTCATTTTAGAAATTTGTTAAATTTAAATGTTTTAGGTATTTTTGCATGAAAAAAAAAATCTATTATAAATGATAAATTTATGTTGAATTTTTCATGTAATTGAATTTAAAATCGATTTACTTAGTCAAATAAACTTTAAACCTGCTTTCGTGTTTAAATGTGTCTGTCTGGAATTCCATGAATAAAGTTATTAATTATTAATTACTTTGCTTTTGCCTACATAAAATTCATTTACCGCATTACTAATGTCGTTACTTCTGTTGACAAGGGGTTTTCCGTTAATGCTACGGACTCGGTTACAGCGCTGCGTAAGCCAATTGTTGTAGTATTGTTGTTAGAAATACCCATTCGGCTAGCATCACCATTGTGCCCAAATCCCACACTGCTTAATAACTTCAGATCGCCTTTGGAGATGTTATGGTGCTTCCGTTTCCTGCGAGATTGTCCACCTCCTGTTGTATGACCATTAAGAGCAATATTAGTGTTTTCTTTACAACGGCATAATAATTCTTGAAATTCTTTACGGAAATTGTCATTCAGCCATCCATACAGCAAGGGATTTGAACATGCCGAACTCATGCCAATCATGTGACAGAAGGCGTACACCACCAGCATATTGTTGGTAAGAGCCGCTCGTTTCATATCCGCATATAAATTGAAGAAATTTAAAGGTAACCAGGAGACACCAAATATAATTGCTATACTAATTAGCAAGCAATTTGTGCGTTTCATGCGTCTACCGCGATCGTTATTGCGTTGCGTTGACGTCGTTGTCTGTACATTTACTACGGTTATGCGATTTTTCAATTTATTATAGATGCCAAAATATGCACCTGACACAATCACTATTGGCACAACGTATTGAACACACAACGAGAACATGGAGTAGTAGAAGCGTCCGTGATTGAGAGGCCAGTCCTCTATACAAAATGATACACCCTGTATGCCCAACTCTTGTAGCACAAGTGGTATATCGGCGTGTATAAGGCGCTTATATATAAACATGGGCGATGCCAAGACTAATGCCAACAGCCAAATTCCAACCAGAATCGAGATTGCACCAACAATTTGTAAACTATCACGTGTTGGATAGACAATGACCTGAAATAAAAGGTGAAATAAGCAGGTGGTTTGACTACATATTTATATGTATTTAGGTATGAATCAGTGTTGCCAGTATTCGCTTTCTAATAACGGCAAAATTGTGACGGAAAAAAATGGCTAAAGGTATGGTCACACTTGACAAATATTTGCTCAAAAATGTGTAACCACTAAATACTAAGGATAAATTTTAATTTAGGCATGGGTTTATTGAGTTAAACAGTTTCCAATAATATTTAGTTCTATGACATTGTCTATTAGTTTTGTATGAAGCTGTTTTACTTAATCAACGTCTAGGAAAATCATAATACATATCATTAGTATTTAGTGGTTACGCTTTTTATATCAAATATTTGACAAGTGTGACCACACCTTAAGTGACATAGAATGCAAAAACAGTGAATAGTAAACAGAAATATGAATGTAATTCACATATTATTTTTTTCCACAAATCAGCAAGATATTCTAAAGTAAGTACAGTCGTACTCGGAGAAACGTACTCCATTTAATTGAAAAAAAAATATTAATTAAATAGTTAATAGATTTGTTTGAGGCTTGAGGTTAATTTATATTAATATTTGTTATTCTTCGATGTTTCGCTAACCATCGGTTAGCTTCTTCAAATATTAATATAATTATATTTATATTAATATGTATATTAATATTAATATAATTAATATTAATAGAAACTAACCTCGGTCGTGAAATTACGCGACCGGGAAATTTCTTATACAATAGCTGAATTTTTTGGCCGGCTTGTGGCGCTGTCTTGCTGAAACTGTGGTGCTGTTGGCTGAAGTATTAGAACACGAGACTATGAAGCGGAGGGTACTAAGTTCAACCTCGCGCTGAGTCATGAAATATTGTGTTGAATTCATCTGATCAGCATTAGTGCATGGTTGTGTTAGTTGTTGCCAGCCTGTTTTCAATGATGAAGGCATAGAGCACTGGTCACTGAATATAATTAGCAGCGACTGACACTATCATGTACTAAAAGCAAAAAAGTCGTTTATCATTGTTTGGTAGCGCAGAGAAATCACGATGACGGCGTTTCCTTGCTCAAATACGGGCCGATATAATACGCGAAGCTTTTTTCAACCACTACTTTAATTAATAGATTAAATAAAATGTTGATTATTCTATATTAAAAATAGTTTTCCTGCCACTTAATTTTATTAAGGCCCAAAAACACTTATTTCGTGCAATAATCAATTAACTATTGCCATCAATAATCCTATTTTACATTTTCCTATTTAACACTTTACGCCTCTTGTTTTACAAACAAATAAACTTGTTGTGCAAACATGGGCGTATTCTTACACACCTATTTTTATATGCATAATTATATAGTACATATGTATATCATATACATACGTATATATGTACATACATATATATCAGCTATCTGTGTGTTCATGTATTTAAAACAACTGTTATTTGCACTTACCTGATATCTATCAAAGGCAATGGCTGTTATTGAAATTGTCGATACGAATATGCTTAAAGCCTGAAGCATTCCAATCATTTTGCATAATATCGCACAAGAGCCAAATGGCCAATATTTCGAAAGAATTTCCATTAAAGTTAAGGGCATAGTAACCAAACACAGAAGTAAATCTAAAAAACAATATTCATACATTAATAATACAGTCATGATAATGGCGGCAATTTATCTATTTATCTTTAATATTTTAAGTGTTATAAATCTAAAAAAAACGTGTTACAGATTTTCATTTCTAAACTATGAGCTTAGTAATGGCTGTTTTATGTAGTATGCAGTACTTTGAAATATTTAGTATAACCTTTTTTTATTTAACGAAATAGAAATTTTGCGGACAGACAACCCTTAATCATTACAAGCATTATCTTTTGCCTTCTCTGCCACCATTAATAAAGTAAAATCACCCACTTTCGATTAAAACCGATAGAAAACTATTTTCGTTATTACATTAAATTCAATTAAGAATGATAGGCTAATTGTTCGGTAAATTGTTTAAAGTCAGAAAAACATAATAAGTATTCCAAGGCACAAAGGAAAGTCAGCATCAGATCTTGATTATTCAACTTACACAGCAGAGTAGAACAGCTGTTTTCGAAGACCGCTACACTTTCATTATCACTACTCATGTGTATTTTGCTTGTCACCACTTAATAGGTGGCATAGTTGAATATGATAAAGTTTTTTTATAAAAATTTTATTACATACAAGAAGTATATCAAACCGATGGTAACACTGTTTTATTTAATACTCGTGTTACCTTTTGACTATTTTTAGTATTTGTATTAAAAGAAAAATGTCAACTATTTTGTAGTTAATATATTGACACAAATGATCATGCTACCACTCAACTGACGCAACAATATTTGATTTTTTTTCTTTACAATTTAAAAAAGAAGTAGTAATTATATCGGAAAAAACATTTTCGATTACAGCTGAAGGAACTTTGTCGATTCAAAACGACCCGATGTAGAAAAATTAAAACCGCTAAAAGCAAAATTTTTTTCAAACTTGTTTATATTTTTCTATTTTTTAGAGCTTAAAATACGACATTAATTTTGTATGTATGATTTCAAATATGTATATCAATTAGGCCATTATTCATATTCGGAAAATAAGAAATTTACCAGGGATTAAAGTACGGCATTCAATATCGATGGAAATTTCCATTTAAATTCTATTGAAATTTCAATCGATATCGAATGCGGTAATTTGGCCCAGGATACGTTTTATAATAAATTTAACTCAATTAATGCTCTAATTGCGTAAATTAGCTCATAATGTGATTAGTGCGCATGTCTGATATACCATATGCCATAATTATATGTTATATATTATTTTATTTTAAAAGTTCTGTTACATATATTTATTGAATGCGAGATATTAGGTTTAAGAGAAAAATTGTAATTTTAATGGACTATGAATGCATTTCTCTGAATCTAATACCAAATAATCAGTGATCCGTCTACCATTATCACTCAGAAATTGCCAACTAGTATGCATTAAAAGTAATTTTTTTGATAAAACAGCATTAAAAATTTATCATTTTAAGACTTATATCATGCGCAGAATTTTATATAAAATCTTTATATAATTTATATGCACCTATTTTTGTAATAGCCCTTTCTTTTTCCAACCATTATATTTGAGGGGTTCGGACGACGACTTAGCATTAGCTCCAAGGCAATATAGCCATAAAGAACAAAAAATTAAAATTTTTTTAAAATAGTTGAATACGTTTAATTTTATTGCTACTTACCGGATATAGCTAAATTCAATATAAATAAATTGCGTGCCGTTCGCATTATTGGTTTTCTCACAACGGCCATAACAACCAAAATATTTCCCAATGATCCAAATATAATAAGGACGCTATATAACAATATGAGGACATGATACCAGGGCCCTTCGATACTCCGATTACGTGTAAAACGTTCTATGAGTACCGGATTTAAAGTTAACGTTTCACTACTATTTATTGTGGCATTTAGTTCAGACATTTGCCCATTAATAACTGTTGTTTCCAAATAATCCAAAGAGGCCTCATTACTTTCCAAACTCTCCAGCGATGATAAGGAATTCATTAAACTAATAGTATCTGTTTTTAAGGAAGCCCTCATCGGTACGTTGGAATGATTTATATTGATAATCTGCAAAATACAAAAAAATAACATATTCCACTTAAATAAAATATATCTAGATTACAAGTATAATTAACAATATGGACAAAAAATTGCCGTGTATATATTGATACGTTTGATTAGCATGTGCTCTTGCATTGCATACTCTATTATTCAGTGTATTTGTAAAAACTCTTTACAGTTCGGCATTTTATTAACAAAGTTAGTTTACTGTATGAATTTATGAGGGAAAATGTAATCCCAGCAAAAAAAAAGCATTAAAAATTATTAGTTACATAAATTCGAAATTTATTAGGGCTTTTTGTCCACCATGATTTAAATTGTAAAATGTTATTTTTTAACAACAGATGAATTTTTTTAAATTTTTAATATTTTTTTTTAAATCTTTGCAATACAACCACTCTTTCATTAATTGCAGACACACGTTATCAAGCATCTATTTCATGCTTATTCTTTTCTATTTTGATTTTCCCTAGCCATTTTGAGAAGCAATTCAATATCTTGTTCCATAAAGTTTAAGTAGTGCACGATTTTATTATTAATTTTTAAAACAAAATAAAATATATGTAAACCAAAATTTGGCTTTATGAAGAATTTTGGTTAAACAAAATTAATTGGAAATTAAAACAGATTCAATTTCATTTGTGAGTGTGTCAACCGACACCAGTGTATCAATGTGTTGATCACTATTTTATTGCATACTTTTTTATAATTTTTAAAAAATTATAAAAAAGGACTGTGGGCTCAGTTCTTATACACTCCAAAAGAGAATTGGTATATTCACTTTGTCATTCCCTGTGTAACGAAACGAAATATCCCTCTTATATCTCATAAAGTATATAAATTATTGATCAGTTATGAAATCTAAGACGATCTAGGCGCTCGTCCGTCCTTCCGTCTGTCACGATACAGGTGAAAGAAAAAAACCAGATGAAATTTGATATAGATATATTTTAACGAATAGTACAGGTCAAATAAATGGGCTGAATCGTGGCCAGAGAAAAAAAGTTCCCTAAGAAAAAACAAAAAAACCTTTAAAAAAAAGGCTTTAAAAAATTAAATAGTTTCTAGAGTTTTTTTGTACTTTTGTTAAGCAAATGATATATTTTTATGTCAAAGAAGATCCAAAGTGTTGCACTTAGAGCAAGAAAATCAGAAAAATCCATTTTTTGATCCCACCTCCATTAGTTGGCATTGACTAGGATATGATATGCAAAAATAGTGTAAATATTTAACAAATTGTATTCCTTAAGCATACATCCCTTAAAATTATATCTTTAAGCTTTTACGATGTAGGTAAATTGTTCTCTGATGTTCTCTAAATTACCCTTTTTAAGGGTAATTTAGAGAGTGCATTTAATAACACCAAAAATTTACTTTTTAGTATTTTTTTAGCAAAGGTGAGATGTCTGCCACACGGCCGCTCCCGTAGCAACCCCAACAGTTTTAAAATTGTGCACAGAAATGTCTTAAAAGAATTCTGACTCAGCAGATTAAATATTTTTAATTTATTTACTAACTATTTGGAGGGTATTTGAGATTCAACCTTGTCGAATATTATATTTTATTTGTAATATTTCACCCCCCTTTATGTAACGTCTTCAGTGAAATGGATTAATGAATTAATTGATCAAATTTTTAGCATAAATATCACAAAGAAATTATTTTTTGTTTTTAATATTTTCTTATATTTTCAAAAAAATGGGTTCTCTCTTCTGTGAAAATCCTTTAAGTTGAGCTTGGACATATAGTACATAGTTTATTAAATTTAAAAAGCTATTTCATAATTCATAAAAGCTATAATTTGCAGTTTTGAAAAACAATTCCAACTCTGACTTTCATAAATGGCGACAGTTTATATTCTCACTATTTTTCTGCAGGAGGGGCAAAGAGTCATTTATTTTATCACATTAGACGAATAATAAGGATATCTTCTTCCTGAGATTTGTGTCAGAGATATAGACTTCAGCGCCGAACAGTTTTCAAAAAAAAAAAGGTTATTTTCAAAAAAATTTTTGACAGCCAGGCATTGAATGTTGGCCATCGATATTAAAGTACACTCGTACTTCGCTTGCAACTATGAGTATGGGTCATTGTTTATTGATTTTTTTGCTGGGATGCATCTGCTTTTACAACAAATTATTCATTTATTCATGTGACATGATACATGTACTTGAGTACATGAATTTGGAATTTATATCGACTTTATTAGATTTGTTTTTAGCATTTTATATTACATACATACAAATATTATTAATATTTATGAGATTAAGCTATAATTCGTTTTTTGTGTTGTTTATTGCAGGTAAATGTGCTCTATTGTATAGTTCCACCCAGTCTGGTGTTTGATATGTTATCATGCCACCGATAAACTCCATTTTATTTGGTATGTAAATTAAAGTTAGTAGTAATTTAATTATAGATACGTCTTTTTAATTACGCTGCGCAATTATTGATGTTATACAAGAGAAGTAACTATTGCAAGCATTTTTCGCCATATATCCTACAGAAAATTTTCGGAAGTATGTATATATTTTGGTTCTCTTTTTAACTTTTGGAGTAACAACAGCACGCATTAAACAAAAAGTGTAACTAATTTTATTAGTTTCATTTCAATGTGCCAGCATAACACACCCATTTCTCGAATGGCGTGGTAATTGTTACACGTCCTTTTGAAACGATTTTGTTTACCGGTAAATTTTAAGCAGTAAAATTAAGAATGTAAAAGTGGAATAAATTCGTTTACACTTTGAAAACGTGTTAAAAAATATACATGTATGTATCTTGAGACATGCAACTTTGTACTTAGTTTAGCTTCCGGAAACTTACATGAAATTGGTAATTTAATTTATTAACACTCTCATGGGATTTCTCATTCCCCCAAATTGTTACTTTATAAAGCATTGTTTGTCTTAACAAAACGAAATATTTTTATTTATTTTCATTGAATTGTAAACGTCACTACAATTTATGTGGCACAGTATGTGGCTATGCCACAACAGAGAATTTCGTATTCCAAAAATAAGAACATTTCTGGTTAAAACTCGAACACACGTTTTCATAACATATCGCTGCTTTCATGCAACATAGTCATATCTCAGAAAAGATGAAACTCAGAAAAATTGCACAAAATATATTTTGCTATAACTTCGGTTTTGTTTTACATAGCGTCTATACCTGATATAATAACAAATATATTTCTATCAGCAAACGTCAAATTTCATAGCGGAGAGAATCATATTACGTGTGGACTGTAACATTAGTATTATACATATTAATATTATGTATATCAAATATTATAATATTGTTTTCATAATATATATTTAGAAAACAATATCATGATATGAACTGTCAGAAAACGTACACATACTCACATGTAGACACAAGAAAAGAATTTTGTGTATTAAAATATACGCCAAAAGTAATTTTTATACAATCGCATTAAACAAATATATATAAATAATAAAAAACTAAATATAAATAATATAAAACACACTGTACTATTAAAGTAAACGAAGATGTTTACTGCACGGTTGCATGATAATTCTGAAATATTATGATATTTACAATAGTACGTTTTCCCCTACATAGATATTAATGTTTTTATAAATATATTTTTCGCCTTATTCTGCCGACGTTCTCTCTCATATTATTTCAGAATTAATACCAGGTATAGACACTATGTTAGAAAAGCCCACAAAAAATGTTTTTATAAAAATAAAATTAAAATTATGAATGTTCATTAACTGCGAAATTTCGTTAGTACAATTTACAACTAAAACAAATACAAATTTAAAAATATTGTTCTTGTTTTATATATAAATTACACAACCGAACATAGAGTTCCAGGCAGTTAAATACAAAAGTTACTTGTGCTTAATTAATTTAACCTGTTACATGCATGAAACAGAATATTGCTGGTGTAAAACACAATCAATTGCAATAAAATGTATTTATGGATTTTCTGGAAGTACGAAAATTCTAAACACTTGCACTAACCTCCGTATCCTGTTTCGATCACACCTGCGGTATGAAATGAATTTTAGATACACGCAAACGACAAATAAAATACATCTAGAATCTAGATTCTAGATCTGGGGCGCATGGAAGTGTCAACAATTCTAATACATACATACACACACAAGCCCCTAACGTAGCTGTTATGTACTTGTGTTTGAGAGAAATATTTAAGGCTTGACTTAGCCGAACAAGTGTACAGAATAATATTAAATAGTTTTTCGGACAATAAAAGTAATTTATACAAACACAAATTTATCATTTTTAATTTGTTTTCAAACCAATTATGCTCCCTACTCTTGCAAAATGAGAAAACGAAAACAAATAAGAACGTTATATTCGACCGGGTCGAATCTTAAGTACCCTCCAAATATTTTTAAATAAATTAAAAATGTTTAAGCTACTGGGTCAGAGTTCCTTTAAGACATTTCTGTGTCCAATTTCAAAATTTTGACAAGGTCACTCCAGAAAAAACCCGTAAGGGAAATATCTCACCGTTGTCGGACAAATTTAAAAAGTAACTTTTTGGGGTAATTGGGTGTAGAAGTTTTTTTATAGGTTCGTTTAGAGGGCAAAGGTGTGGGGATAGACAAGTAGACAAGTGGCTTAACATAACCCCTAAAAAAATAATCGAATTGGGTTAAATCATACGACCTTGGTGGCCAATTAATCGGGCCATTACGTGGAATTATTTTTTATCAAAAGATTCTTTCAGTAAATCAATTGTAGCGCCCGCGCGATGTGTTTAGGTCAATTCGTAATAAAATTTCAAAGCAAACTAAACAAAAAGCAGCTATCAGCTGTTAAATGGGTGCTCAAAGAAAGCAGTGATCCCAAATCAGGGTTGTGACACTCTATAAAAAATACCCTTTATATACAAGTTAGGGATTTCTTTATTGAATCTCTTTAAAAAACAAAAAACACTTCTTTTTTTATCTAATTGTATTTTTTAATCTAATTTTGTATTTTACTTAAGCTCTTTTCGGAGCTGATTAATAACTAGGTTAGGTTAGGTTAGCAGGTTGCTGGTGAATGGAAAAAGAGAGACCAGCCCACTTGGGTCCAATTATTTTGATCCCTTTGTGACACTTGTATTTAAGAGGATTGAAAAGATAAGAAAAGAAGAAGAAGTAGGGATAGTCGAAAGTTAAGGTAAGAAGGATAGTAAGGAAGAAGATGGAATACATAAACCAGGAGTTATGGTCGTGCATACATGCCCCAGAGGAGTCAGCTGCCGAACCAGCCACTGCTCAGGTATCTCAGTCCTATCTCCGATATCTCCGAAATGTCTCCAAAGCGTGCCTTGCCCAGAGACTGTAGGCGCTGCTCCTCCAGAGCAGGACAGAAGCAGAGGAGGTGTGCAATGCTTTCCTCCTCCTCCTCCTCATCATTGCAACTGGAGCAGTAGTCGTTATAGGGGAGCCCCATGCACCTGGCATGGATCCCAAAGGTGCATTGACTATATTACGTGGATGATCTCTTGCGAAGTTCAAAAGATCCTTCGTCCTCCTAGAGTCTAGGCGGGGCCATAAGACTCTTGATATCTCGCAAGTGGATTCTCTGAACCACCTGTCCTGAGCTAATTCGAATAGTGCAACATCAAAGCGTCTCCACCAAGATGACAGTGGAATCCCACTTAGTTGGTCAATGTCGGCTTCCTGAAGTGTGGTTCCTCTCCCCGCCAGTTCATCCGCCTTAATGTTGCCCGTGGTGGTCCCATGTCCCCGCACCCAGTTCAAGGTGATGCGTGAATGTTCCGCAAGTCCGTCAAGGGCTCCGCGGCATCCCTGGAAAAGTAGGGATGTGCTATACACCCCCGTAAAAGACCTTATTGCAGCTTGACTGTCGGTAATGAATTGGATGTCCCGGTTCGATATCCGATAAAACCTTAGCCATAACGCTGCCCTTTTAATAGCAGCTATTTCCGCCTGCAATACGCTACACTCATCCGGGAGTCTGAAGGACATCTCGATTCCAAAGTCTGGAATAAAGACACCCCCACCGACCCTGCCCCCCGTTTGGAACCGTCCATAAAAATTTGTACGGATCCGTGCAGTGAGGAGAACCCTTCCGCCAGAGAAAATTTAAATTTCCTACTGAGGTAGGGTACCGGATTGCAGTAGTCGATAAGATGTGGATTAATAACTAAATAACTAGCGTTTTACAATGTATAAATACCCACACTTTGGTGGTGGCGTGATTATACAGTTCTGTGGGAAATGACAAAAATTTAACGAAAAATAACATATTTCTTGGAAAAGGTAAAGTTAACAAAAATAATTTAATAAACTGAATTCACTTTTAATTCCTTGGAAAAATAAGAAAAATTCATTTTAATAAAAATTAATAAAATTAAATAAATTATCAAGAATAATTTTTGCTGCTTGTGGCGGAAGTGCATTTTCTTTGTTATTGCGATTTATTCGACAAGTGCTGGTTGTGTGACCAAATTATTTTTTAGTCGAAAGAAGAAAAGCTTACTTGGCAGTTTTGGTCTTATGGGACAATTGTTTGTTAAAGGGTGCATAAATTTTTTGGTGTTAACTTACATATTTTATAGGATCGTTTCTCAAAACTACAACTACAAGTCTTCGAATAAAAATACGTACAAAACAGTAGCACCTTTACAAAATCTATTGTTTTTTTGTAGGTATTTCCTTGTTGTTTTGTAATTTTTGGTTTTAAGAACCGGGTTTCAGATATGTGTGTATGTGAAGGTTGCATAAACTTGGTGTCTTGTAGAAGTTGCGAAATAGATTTTTCAATACTTGAGAGACATTTTACCCAGTACACCTCGTAAAAAAAATTTAATACAATATTAAGTATCACAAATAATAGTTTCATAACCGTTCAAAAGTTAGAGTTTCTATTGCGTTTTTACACCCTCCTCTAAAGTTACAATTGTTTGAGTTAAGACGTTTCTAGGCGAAACTTACAATATGTGAAGTACAATATATTTCAACTGCCTAATATGTATTTTATTAAGCATATATTTTGGTAAAGTCCTTTGAACTTTTCAGCTTCGATTTATTATTCTACCCGTGTTATAACCAAATAAAAAGAATACAAGAAACTCGTCATAGTAAACGTTATAGCACCATCAATAATAAATATTATGGGAAAAGCTGAAAATATTTACCCATAAATTAATGGCGAACAGTAGTAAAACGGAACGTTTCAAAATCCTTCAAATTTTAATATATTTAAATATGCACTGTGAATTCAGTGGAATTGCTGCTTTCTTCACCACACAAAGTTGAGTTTTAAATATTTTGCCCTGAAAAATCAATAAACAATTTTATCCACAATTGTTATTCGTACGAGTTAGCAGCCGGCGGCAATAAACGGATGCGAAATAAAAATAATACACATAAATGAAAAGACACCAAAGGTTGCAGAAAGTATACACATATGTTTTATGAACTTTACTTTTATTATTAATTTTCCTGACATGTTTCCGTTTACTTCTTTTTTTTGTTTAGTACATCGTATACTTGCCTTAAACTGTGCTACGAGTATGTGTAATTGTATGTGCATGTATGTTGTGTGTCATATGAACAATCCTTTTCCGCCTTGCCAATGAAAAATAATGTTAAGAGTAAAAATGTGAAGGAAACCAAGAAGCGATATCTTTTAAATATTTATACGTACTTGTGCACTCGTACATATTAAATTTTAACGCTGAAAAAATTGTAAGTTTGTTGTATGAAAATGCTAAAAGGCTATAAAATATCTAAAACTTATATGAGTTTGTATATGATTATGGTTTGTGTAAATATTTGTGGCAAATCTTATAACCGAGTTAAATTTAAATTTTCAAAACACGTGGTACAAGTGTTTGTGATAAGCAAAACTATTATAATGTCCTGATACCAAACAAAAACTAAACGAAAAAAATATATACGTATATTTAAAAAAAGTACAGCCATTCATTGTATGTTTGTTGTTTCCGTCTCTTAAATATGAAAACTATATACCATGTAGATTTAGTTTGAGAATAAATAAAAGAAAGTGTTGAGATAAGATAATGAAAATAATCCCTTCCGGACAAAGTTTCTACGTTTGTATTCACATATACAAATTTGCTTTTTCCATCAACAATGTCACATAAATTCCACATTATTGTTCAGTGCTTTTGTGTATTTAAATTGTTCATGACCCGTCCGCCTATGTGAATAGATAAAAAAACACGGAATACACATGTATGTATGTGCAGAATGATGAGTAGTATGTGATAAAGTATGCAGTGTTAACTAGGAGCTGACATTAACCCATCTAAGGGCAAGTTTTTAGGATTGAGATTAAGATTAGTATTTAACTAAAATTATTAAATTTACTAATCCATTTGCTGTTTTTAAATTGAAGCTTAAGCCTCGCAGATTTACCATATTGAACAAAACAAAATGGCAAACATTTTGGCATATTTCCAACGTTGTTGTCAAATAAACATGCGAATTTTTTATTACATATTTATAACCAAAAATATATGGAAAACGGTTGACCCTAAATGCCATCCCTGCAAATATCCGCTAAATATTTTCAATTCATTTTAATTTTAAAACTCCTATAAGTTTCGAATGGAGCAACCGATTCTCACGCGGTGGTCGATTTAGTTTTTCGATACCTATAAAATAATCAAGAACACTAATTGATCACATATATAATTTCGGAGTACATGTTTTAAAAAATTCCAAAAAACATTTTTTTCCGTATTTTTCGCTCACAAAAGCGTAAACCGATTTTGACTCGGTTGGTATTGCTCGACGTAGTTTTTTAATTGTCAAGAGCTTTAAGAATCCATCGTAAAAGCCGTATAAAAGTTATTCTAAAAAAACTTTTTAAAAAAAATTTGTTCAGTTTTTTGATATCTCGAGAAATCTTGCTCAAGCTGTTCCAATTCATAGGAAATCGAAGTTTGAATGAAGCGCATGAAATGCGACTAGCTTGGTTCGAACACTAATTAATCAGATATATCATTTCAGAGTTTCTTCATAAAATCACTTTTTTCGAATTTTTTAGTTCACGAAATCTCTCGTACGCATGAACCGATTTTGACTCGGTTAGTAGCACTCGTCGTAATATTTGATTGTGAAGAGTTAATTAGTTTTGGGAATTGATCGAAAAAGCCGTTCAAAAGTTATTCTAAGAAAAACACTAATCAGTTTTTTAGATATTTCTCGAAATCTACTTGCCCGCACCAGTTCCAATTTACATGAATCCTTTGAAACCCGACTAGTTTGATTGGATTGGGTTCAGCCGTTCGAAAGTTATAACCGGGTCACATACTTACACACACAGCTACACACAGCCACACGCATACATATAGCCATAGTGGCGGTAGCCACGAAAGCTTTCCAGGAACTCAAAATATTGAGGTCAGTAACTTCCCTTTTTTTTTAATTTTCAATTTTTGTAGCTGGAAATATACATTTTATTTGTTTGGCTATTATTTGTGGGTGCTGTTGGCTGAAGTAGTAGAACACGAGACTATGAAGCGGAGGGTCGTGAGTTCGAGCCCGCGCTGAGTCATGAAATATTGTGTTGAATTCTTCTGATCAGCATTAGTGCGTGGTTGTGTTAGTTGTTGCCATCCTGTTTCAATGATGAAGGCATAGTCACTGATCACTGAACATAATTGGCAGCGACTGACACTATCATGTACTAAAAAGCAGAGTAACAGCACCCACCTTTGTCGGCCCTGTAGCAAAAATTAGCCGGCGAAGTAAAAGGTTGAAATAGCTACAAAAACAACTGCCTATCTTCTCATCTTTCCTAATCTGTCCCCTCAATACTATCCCCTCGTTTTTAGTTCCGGCGCAATGCATTGCATATATAGGGGTCATCCCCTGAGTGCTGGTCCTACTCCTAAAAAAAAAAAAACAGCTGTAAATTTTATAAATGCGTATGTTGACAGGATTAAACCAGCAACGTTGGCCGCTTAATCTTTCAAATAGCAATAGTTAATTAATTATGCACTTAGAAACTAAAAACAGATATTAAGGATGACTAAATCTCTAGTCTCAATTTTAAAAACTCGTTCTAAAATTTTAATTTAGTTCCCTATGACTTCTGTTGTTATTTTAAAGAAATTTTGAATTCTATGCAAGATATTCATTTAATGTTATGAAAAACCTTTTTTGTTTAAATAACGAAAAATTTTAGTTTTGCAATAAAGAAGGGATGTATTTTAATTAGCGAAACTTGGAACGCACCAAAAAGAGAGTTAGGGGATTTTGTGAATCGATGCCGGCGAAAAATTATGCGGGTACATTGGCCAGACAGGATCTCCAACGACACACTCTGGAGGGTCACAAATCAGATACCCATACATGCGGAAATCCGGCGCCGCAAGTTGATGTGGATTGGCCACACTTTAAGAAACCCTCAAGACTTGTTAACATCTTCAGGAAATAAAAATTATTAAAATTTATTTTTTTTTTAAATTTTAATAATTTTTATTTCCTGAAGATGTTACAAGTTGTTAACGAAATATCGAATAAAAATTATAAGAAATAATATATTATAAAAAACGACCACAAGCTTGATCAGTAACAAGTTATATATCTCGTTTTTAACCTACACAAAACCATATATCGTAATATTAGTACACATATTATGCACAATTTCAACGTGCTATCGTAAACATATGGCCGCCGAGCTTGGCCACATTTTGTTCCACATACACATACATACATAAATACTAGACAATTTTTCGGCGCCATAGGAAAATTATCTTGTCCATCAAAAAATAATAAATTATGTAACAATTTCTGGTCTCGATTTTTCTGTATCAGTGAATGCGGACAAAAATAACAATTTTTATTTACAATAAATATTTTGCCCAATAAATCATCATACATGTAGACATAAATGGCATTTATGACATATTTTTAACCGTATGAAAACGTTGTAGTAGGTTGACGATATATCCCACTTTCTACTTTGAACACTCCACTAAAGGTCCAAACAAAATAAAAAGTAACAAAAATTGAGTTGAATGTTCAATAGATATATATTGTGTATTTTATTGCAATATATTTGAGAAATTGTCTCAGTTAATTTACTAAACATAATGATTTGTTTGTTGTGTGTTTACATTATACTTTTCATATTGATTATATTAATATGGAAAGCGTGAGATTTCTAAGCAGCTATTCAACAACCGCCGGGCGACTAAGAAACATAAATTAAATAAATGTGTTACATAGAAAATAAATAAGTTTTTGAGATCATCTGTCGATTTGTGGCTTCATAAGACACCAATTTAAGTCATACCCGCTTGATGTGAAAAATGAAAAAGGGATATTACACCAAACAATGTTCTGTAGTATCAAACGACATCTGCTGATAATTTCGTGAAAGAGCCAACCAAATGCGGGCATGTCTATTATATGTATAAATACTACATACGAACCCTGTATCAAATGAAACAATTTTTTCAATACTTATCAAGACAATAATGTCTCAAGTAAATTAAATAAAGCAAAATATTTTAGATTCTCTTGCCGTCGAGTAACGATGTTAATTCCTTTTATTCTGTAATTATTTGTCTACGTCATGTCAGGACAATGGAATATGCTCTGGTGAAATCAGGGAGCTTGTTCCTGAAAACCATTCTTTTTTACGGTCAACGAGTTTTTCATCAAGAGCGTATGCATTTGTTGTCAATATGGTCCCTGGAACAAACTATCAACAAACACTACTCCCTTTACCATCCTCCCTGAGCGCTGATCCTACTCCCAAAAAAAACATCAAAAATAGCACACTTATCTACTCATTGCGGACAATAATTAACTACTTCTGATAATCTGCGACTAAGGCCTTGGATATAGTAAAATCCTATTAGTAATTTTAAATTACTAAAGAAAAGGTGTTCTGTTTTTGACATTGTTTTGACGTGCCGTTGGCAAATAGTTACAGAATACGGGAGATTGTTTTTATTTAAAAAATATGTGGAAAACGATTTTAACCGCTAAAAAGATTATTATTTTATTTTAAAACTGCTATAACTTTCAACTGGATCAGCCGATTCCCACGTGATAAGCGAGGATTGATATAGTTCTTCGATACCTATAAAAGAATCGAGAACACTAATTAATCCCATGTATAGTTTTGGAGTGTCGATACCTTACGAACGTGTGAACCGATTGGTTTTTGATTGTCGAAAGCTGATTAGTTTTTTGAACTGATAGGAAAAGCCGTTATTTAAAAAAAACTGTTTTGAAAAAAAATTCAGTTTGTTTAATATTTCTCAAAATCCACTTTCCCGAACCGGTTCCAAGTGACAGGAAATCTAAGTTTAGATGAACCCTTCGAAACACAACAAAACTGGTTGGGTCCGGTTTAGTCCTTCAAAAGTTATAAACGGGTCATATACTTACACACACACACACACACATACATACAGACATAGTGACTGCTTCTCAGGATTAGACAGAAAAGCTTCCTAGGAACTCAAAACGTCGATAAATCGAACATTTAATCCGAATTTGTTTCGATATTAATACGACAAGACGTATAAGGTATCAAAAAAAGTTTGAAATTTATTTATATTTTCCCAACATGACAACATTCAGAATTTCCATATATACTTTTTCAGACATCGTTTAGAATTCCCCCGCATATTTCGGCAAAGATATCAAAATTTGCATATATCGTTTCTATTATCGATGCTTGTAACACCGATAGTAACAGTGATAAGCATCAACATTTCTAAGGATGATGTTGCATCCCCGATTACCAAGAGTGTCCCAAAATTAGCGCAAGGTTTGAATTAAATAGAAAAGACAGTATTGTGTCGAATTTTTCTGATCAGCATTAGTGTTTGGTTGTGTTAGTTGTTGTCAGCCTGTTTCAGTGTCTAAGTCATAGCACTCGTTACTGAATGTAACTGGCAGCGATTAAAATTATCATAAACTAAAGATCAGAGGAACAGCAGCCTCCTTCATCGGTTCTGTAGCAAAAAATTACCCGGTGAAGTACAAGGTTGAAATAGCTACAATAAATTACTTATCATCTTATCCTTATTCATCTGTCCTCTCAATACTGTCCCCTCCTTTCTAGTTCCGGCGCAATGCACTGTAGAGATCATCCTCTGAGTGCTGATCCGAATTGAAAAAAATAAAGAATAATGATGGTAGATTATACGATCTAGGGGGCCAATTCTAATTACTGAAAAAAAAAGAATGCAAGACATGGAAATGCCTAAAGTTTTAAATGGATTGTTTTACGATGGGTATAGGAAGTGGCAACCTCTTGTAGAAACCCCATATTTGGGGTTTCTTTTGTTTAATTTGTTTCTATTAATCTCTTTACAGCTGAGGAAGTTAAAACACTATGCCGACCATATTTTGTGCGAAATATTCGAACTGCCGCAGGCAGGTCTTTGATATATTTTTCAATAATGAAGAAAGGTTTTTGTTGTCAGTTATTGCTCCATTTTTACTAACTTTAAGCTATCAGCTGTCGATTCAAATTCAAATTAATTGTGGGACACACTTTATATGCTTAGGATGAAAATGTTGTATGTGATTGTATGCAATGTTATGCTAGAATAAAGAGAAACTAACATAAACTTAGTCATACACTCGTTCCCCAATCTGATTCCTAAAATCTATATCAGCAGTAGGAGTCATATAATCACTTAAATTTTATACCAGAATAATAAATAATCGTCAGGGTTGGGGAATTTAATGCTAACCATAAGTGATTTAACTTAAAAAGTGAATATATAAGAAATTCTATTTTGTTAAATAGTTAATATTCGTATAGACTAGTACCACCGGGGAAAGTGGAAAAAGTTGAACAAAAAAAAACGCCGATGAAATGGCGTAGCGGCCTCTAAATCGGTATTAATCCGCAATAAAATAAATTGAATTTAATAAAAATTCTTTAAAAAAATTATTTGCAGATTTGAACTCGTGTCCGAGCATAAAATTTACTAATTTTTTGTGACTGCCACAGCTTAACAAAGATTCATAATGCTGCAGTGTGCCAAAGTGGGAGTGTTCCCTTTACAGAAACCAAATACATATTATATGTATGTATGTATATCTTTTTATACCCTACAAAAAATAATTGGTGGATATATTCACTTTGCCATTCCGTTTGTAACGCAGCGAAATATCCATCTGAGACCCCATAAAGTATATAAATTCCTGATCAGTGATGAAATCTAAGACGATCTGCGCACGTCCGCCTGTGGAAATCACGATTCAGTCCAAACGAAAAGATTCAGACTCTTGAAATTTGGGATAATTATATCTTGAAGGATAAGGCAGGTCAAGTTCGGAAATGGACTGAATCGGACCAGAGGGAAAAAAGTTCCCCTAAGAACAACTAAACCAACCTCTAAAAAACAACATAATTTTTAAAGTTGTTTTGTAATTTTGTTAAGCAAATGATATATTTTTATGTCAAAGAAGGTCCAACGCGTTAAACTTAGAGCCATAAAATCAAAAAAATTAATTTTTGGACCCCGCCCTTTTTGTGGGCGTTATTATATGCAAAAATAGTGTAAAAATTTAACAAATTTTTTTATTTTAGACTACATCCCTTAAAAATAAAATTTTTAAGCTTTAATGGCGTAGCTGAGACGTAACCTGGTACTCCTCTGCCCTAACCCCTCCTGCCCCTTTGCCACCTAAATGAACCTATAAAAAAAACATTTAAATAAATTTTATATTTAATTATTCCGAAAATTTATTTTTGAAGTTTTATGGCAAAGGCCATAAAACTTCACGGCCCTTACCAGAGAGACCCCTACAAAATATAGTTTTGATACCCTCCAAAAAGAATATATATTTTTGATCAGTGATGAAGTCTGACACGATCTAGCAATCCCCATACGTTCGTCTGTGGAAAACATCATATAGACTATTTTTGGACCCCGCCCTCTATAGTGGGAGTTGACGTACGATATTATATGCAAAAATAGTGTAAATATTGAAACATTTTTATTCCTTAAGCCTATAAGAAGCTGAGATGTTCTCTGATCTTGCAGAAGGCCTTTCTCGCAATGACTCCGGCAAAATAGAGATTTAAAATTGGGTACAGAGATGTCTTAAAGGAAGTCTGTCCCACCAAGTTGATCATTTTAAATTTACTTACTAAATATTTGGAGGGTATTTAAGATTCGACGCTTTCGAATATAACGTTTTTACTTGTTGATAAATACAATGAGCGTAAGAATTCACAATATTTTTATTTTCTTCACACATCTGTGAGTCTGTTTATCTGTCTGTCTGCTGTCTATCCGCTGTATATCTGTTTGTCTGCCCGCCTTCCCTTGAAATTTTTACAATCAGAAAAACTTAAAAAAAGGAAAAGGGAAGCGAATAAGAGTGTTTCGTTTGTAAAACACAACTAACATGGCTTGGTAACAAAAACAAAAAGTAGCACAAAAACAATAATTTATGAAGCACCAATAACCAAGATAAAAATAAAGTTTTCTTCTTTCAATAGATACACAACAAAGAACTTAGGATGTCAGGAAGCTAATCCTTGTAATAAATTATACAAGTATTTATGGATGTCATATGCACTTTAAAAATTTTATTGTAAATTGTGTCCTGGATAGGAAAGCTATATAATAAATAACTATTAATCATTCCGCTCATTTTAAATTTTAGTTAAATTACAAATTCAAAAATATGTATAATGTAAAGAGTGTCGCAGTAATGGCAAATTTAGTCTAATTAAAATATCCCGCTTATAGTTCCCTGAAAATCGAGATATAAAACTTTTTCCATCTTGGGAATCGCTAGGAAAAACTCAATGAAAATTTGAAAAACATTTTTATTAATATTATTCACGATAAAGGTAAATGCTTTAACTGCTATTTAAAGTTTTAGAAAATGGATTTCATAAGTATATTTTATTTAATTACATCTGGACTTTTATTTTTTATTTCGATTTATGCTTGCATTCATATTATTTTATTTCAATGATTTATTAAATATGAGAATGTATTAAATTTGCTTTAACAGACAACAGTTTTTTTAGATCTAATAAAAAAAATTCTTCCCTCATATTCTTTATTACCATTTTAGCTTAATATAATTGAAACATATGGAAAAATATGTTGCATCTACGAACTTTTGTTCTTCAAATATGTAAAAACAAATACATAAATTTTTTTATGTCTTTTTTATGTTGAAAACAAAATGAGATATTTCAACATGCGCTATTTATACAACTTCTTTACTTGTGTTTTTTTTTAATTCTTAAAGTTTTATTTAGTTACACAAATTTATTTATATAAAACCATCTATAATGTTGTGAAAAAAAGGTTACTTAATCATAAAATCAGTTGTATAGCTTCACAAGTATCTCTATTCAATTTATCATCTGAAATCCATGTAAAAAATTAAACTTTTTTCTATTGAAATATAAGATGACTTTCCTATAGCTCTTAAATAAAACATGTAACTAGAAAAAATCGTTTTTTTTTTTCAGTTCAAAACCTTCCGCTTCGTATGGGTTTTGATTTTTTTCTTAACCTTAATTTGGAGTCCTGCGGATCCTCTTACCTTGAAGATATAAAATTCAAACTAAACTTTAATTAAATCAAATCTTCTTTTCTTAGTGTATGATATTTTATTACAATCTGAATATCTCTTACGTTTTCAATATCTCTCACAGCGCAACGATGGTTTCTTGTGTATTTTATAAATCACCAGAAACATGCAGCTGTTTTATTTTGTCACCCGAAATAAAATACTCAAGATGCCGTATTTTGGAAAGCGGTCTTTTTGCAAAAGAAAATAGATAGTAAATGGCAAAAAATCATTCGCAATTGATTGTAATGCTATAAGTAATATAAAGGGTCTTCCAAAATGGACCTCTAAACGTCGGTTGTTGATAACGGCCATTTTGTTAATACTAAACAGTCTGTTTTATAAAATTAGCATGATCGGATACAACATTCAACGTTTGAGGGTGCTGTTGGCTGAAATAGTTGAACACGAGACTATGAAGCGGAGGGTCGTGAGTTCGAGCCCGCGCTGAGTCATGAAATATTGTGTTGAATTCTTCTGATCAGCATTAGTGCGTGGTTGTGTTAGTTGTTGCCAGCCTGTTTCAATGATGAGGGCATAGTAACTGGTCACTGAACATAATTGGCAGCGACTGACACTTTCATGTACTAAAAGAACAGTAATAGCACCCTCCTTCGTCGGTCCTGTAGAAAAAATTAGCCGACGAAGTAAAAAAGTTGAAATAGCTATAAAAAGTTTTCTGTCTTCTCATCTGTCTTCTCAATAGTATCCTGTCCTTTAAGTTCCGGCACAATACACTGCATATGTAGGGGTCATTCTCTGAGTGCAGGTACTACTTGCAAAAATTAATTGTGTTAACAAAATAGGTATTCTGTTCGCGTAACGTACAGCACGATTTTTCGTAGAAAAATTATCTTCAGTGATAAGGTCCATATCTGAATGAACAAACAAAATGTTAAATTTGGGACGATACCAATCCACAGAAGATCCAAAAAGTCATTGTTTGATGTGAAATTTGATCTGGCACGTCATCGGTTCATATTGAGAACGATGTTGGCCAGGCGATCACTGCCAACGGCAAGTGCTGTAGGTCATTGATTACCAACTTCTTTTGGCCTGAATTGGATAATATGGGACACCACAACTTATGACATATTGAATATTCTCCACCTACGACTTGAAGGCATTTTCATCTGACATGGAAGTGATGTCAAGCCGTCACCGATATCTGGAAATTTGATCCAGTTAGATTTTTGCTTGTGATCCTTTCCGTCGTAGGTGTATGCGAATGACAAAGAAGTCACAGCGGTTCTGAAAGCCAGCATAAGGCATCGATCGTATTCAGCCTGATGTATGCGTCAGAATTATGGAAAATTAGAAATTAGTATTCCAACCATAGAAGCATTGACGCAAGCTTTTGTTGTATTCCACACATAGTGGTATCAGTAGGACTTTCAAATGAATAAAAATTCTAATAATAACTCACAGTCACTTTGATTTATTTAAATTTAAAGACAGCAAGTGTATAATGAAAGACAATACACAAACCAATGAATTGGGTGCTGTTGGCTGAAGTAGTAGAACACGAGACTATGAAGCGGAGGGTCCTGAGTTCGAGCCCGCGCTGAGTCATGAAAATATTGTGTTGAATTCTTTTGATCAGTATTAGTGCGTGGTTATGTTAGTTGTTGCCAGCCTGTTTCAATGCTGAAGGCATAGTCACTGGTCACTGAACATAATTGGCAGCGACTGACAGTATCATGTACTAAACAGCAGAGTAACAGCACCTTCGGCCTTCGTCAGCCTTGTAGCTAAAATTAGCCGGCGGAGTAATAAAGGTTGAAAACGCTACAAAAAAAACTGTATCGTCTCATCCTAATCTGTCCCCTTAATACTATCCCCTCGTTTTCAGTTCCGGCACAATGAATTGCATATGTAGGGGTCATCCCCTGAGAGCTGGTCCTACTCCACCGTACACCACCGAATATAAAGCAATGTTGCTAGGTGATTTCGAAAAAAAAAATTTATTTTTTTTTCCGAAAGTAGGGGTCGCCAAAATACATTTTTCATGATATCTTCTACATGTATAGTCGGATCTCAAAAAATGATACGTCGATGTTTTTGTCTTGAGGAGGCCAATGTTAAAAAAATGCTACCCCTACATTCCGCAAAAAAATATATATATTTCTTTAAATTCTATCAAATTCTTTTGGAGTTATTGAAAAACTTCCTTTGCAAAAGTTTAATGATTTTTTGCCACCTTTAATTTTCTGATATTAGGGTGGCACATTAGGGTTGTAGGAACTAAGATCTGGTGGGTAAATACAAGAACAGTATATTTGAGGTCAATGACTATTAAAGAAAAACATTGGCCTCCTCAAGACAAAAACATCGATGTATCACTCTTTGAGATCCAACTGAAAATGTATAAGATATAACGAAAAATGTATTTTGGCGACGCCTACTCTCGGCAAAAAAAAAAATTTTTTGAAACCGCCTTGCAACAATGCCTTATATTCGGTGTTGTACGGCGAAGTTTTTTTTTTGCCTGTACATTAGGGTGCGAAAATTTGAGGTTAGGAAGTAAATTGACTGACAAACGATGAAATGTCAATAATTGAGCTGTCATCCTTTGACATTTATTTAGTAAAAAGTTAGGAAATTTTATCCATGGTACCTGGCCCGATCACTGTTTCCGCCCAACGTTTGCATTTTTCAACATAATCTTCTTTAGTGATGAAGCCCATTTCCAATTAGGCGGTTATATAAACAAACAAATTGGTCCCATATGGAACTCGCAAAATTCACAAACTGTCCTCGAAAACCCATTGCACCAGTTGCAAATTGTAATGCTGCAAGAACAAATCCTTGTCCGAAATTCGTTATACGTTCATTGTGGATAGCCAAAAATTCATCCACGAAATTCTAATTATAGAATTCATTGTAGCAATTATTACACCCACACTGGAGATAAAATAGCAAAACTTTTATATTTTTTCAATATGCTCCCGTTGAAATAATGCATTTTTTTTGAAACCTCCGTTACACTATTGAGTCATTTAGTGAAAGACTGTGTATCAAGAAAATTATGTTTGCCTTAAATTAGGAATACGATACAAGCGAAATGTAAAATACAACAGCTTTTAGCATCAAATAACAACAGAGCAATATTTACAACTTTACACGTTAGATAGGAAACATGAAACCATGCGGCATTAATTCATTTTATTCCGATTTATTTGCTTTTGCGATTATTGATTATTTTTGCTTTTTGGCATCCCACAATGTATGGCCTTAAATGAACATCTATTTAACTTTTTCATAGTGTGTATAGATGTGATTTGAAACGTATGGTACAAATCAGAGTAGATGTGACTATAACATTAAAGCAGCATAGATTTCTTTGAATTATATTCATTTGATAAAAGACTTTTTATGCAATATAAAGGGCTCCCTACGCCACCATTTGTGTATAGTGGCATATACGTACCCATCCCCATTTTTCCATAATATCCACTAATCGTATCAAGTAAATATTTTTTTTAATTTTTGTTTCGAATTCCAAAATTATTTCAGATAAAAGACTTTTTCTGCAATATAAAGGACTCCCTGAGCCACAATGTATGTATGGTGGCATATCTGTACCCATCACCAATAATCCTCTCAAACCAAGTTTTTTAAATCATTGTACCCTCCAAAAAAGAATTGGAGGGCCCTAATTGTATAAATCACATGATGACATTAAAATTTATATGAACAGAAAAAATATATTTTTAAATCAACAAACGTATAAAATCCCAGGCAATCAATTATTTTCAATAATTTTATAAATTTAATTTTTGTTATTGTGCTGTGATTTATGGAATGTGGCTTTTAAAATCAATAAAACAAACATTAAATATTTACTTACCATTTTTTTAATAAATATATTCTCATTGATGTGTACCACTTTTAAAGCAACGTTTACTTTAAATCCGCCACAAGATAAAAATACATATGCGAAACATTATTATTTCACTGTGTGTGTGTGTGCAAAACAATTGATTTACTGCACTTTTATGTCAACAACCGTTTCATATTTTATTTTTGATTGGAAAATTTTTATATATTTATTTGTCGATGCATCTGTATGTATATGTGTATATTATTTATTTCTGTTTGTTTTTAATTTTTATATAAACTTTGCTCTTTTATTCCGCCAATATTTTTTTTTATTTAAAAATTTTCGTTTTATATTTTAATACAGCAATTCACTGTATTTATTATTTTATTTATTTTTACTTAATAAATTAATTCATTTAATTAACATTTCATCTCTGCTTGTTTTATTTAAATTTCTGATATAAAATGTTGAAATTATTAACCACAAAGCTTGCAAATTGTGTGGGGCTTAATAAACACTTGAAAAATGTTTCCGAATAATAGTAATAAAAAATTATTTTACTGCAAAAGAAAAGTATTACACACACTTATGCATAACAAAAACCTAGCATGAAATTACCATCAGTAGTATTCTATAAAATTTTAAGTTGTCAACTGGGCGTTGTTTCCATTTAAAAATTAATTTAAAGCTATGGAAAATGTTATTAACATTTTAACTGCAACCCATATAGTGTAAAAATATCTTAAATCTTAATAAACCCCTCAGGCGTATGTGCGATTTTAATTAGCATATATTCATAATATTTTATTACTTATACGTCTTCATAAAATTATTTCCACGAAATTTTTTTAAAGCGAATACTTTCATGTTAATTTTTATAGAAATTCGGTTACCATTAAATAAATTGAAATATTTTGTTTTTTATTTTTATTTTTGTCTTATTTATAAAACAAATAGACATTTTAATTACGTATGCGTGTTAATTAATACGAATGAAAAATTCCCAGAAATATTGTACCTATTCACACAAAATGTAATATATTGTGTTTAAAAATTATTTTTGATTTTTTTTCTATTGCATCTCACTTAGCGCTTAATTTTTGCAAATGAAAACAAACATTTTTTTCATCCGCTTGTATATTTGTGGTGTTGTGTTTTGATCAGCTATAATAAACATACAATCTTTATTACATTTTGGTTGGCTTTTATCAAATATCACAAAGAAAACTTTAAAAATTAGTTTTTACGCGTTTGCAGTTATTGAGTTGCAGACACATAAGCCTTGAAAATTAATGTTTCAAAAATTAATTCATGATTGTTGTTTACTCGCGTGTCTAAACAAATGAATTTTAGCCATGTGAGAATGGTTTGTTTAATTTACTTATAGCATTTTTTTCTTTCTCTTGTTTTGAAATATTTTAAATACCTTTGGAATATCATTTAACAGTTAATATAAACCTTCCGCTCTTAATGTTATTTTAATAGCAGGAAACATTCTCTACAAGAACATATTTAATTACACATTGATTTTAGACTAAACTTTGATTATATGATTGCTTAAAAAAAAGTTTTATATTTTTTGCACAAAAGCCATTTGAAATTATGAAAGAAAAATATATTAATTGGCTGTAATGTTTTTTTGATGTATTTTTTTGTATTTTTATTACATTTTGGCCAATAAATTTTTACTTATACACGTATATACATGATATATACATACTTATTTATGCTTTAATGTGTATAGTCGCTACTTTTGTTTTCGAAATGTTGATAAAAATTTTTCTGTATGTGACTTTGACAGTTTTTTCATCCGTGCTCTCACAGTTTTTATATGTATATATATTAACTTTTGTCCTCAGAACATAATTTCTTGATTGAAGAAAAATTTAAATTTTACTTGAAACCCCTAATGTCCTTAAAAACTTGAGTTATTATTTATCTTTAAAAAAAGTTTATGTGGGCTTACTATATAAGAATGAAAGCCATGCACTATTGATGATGGTAAAAGTGTAGTTTTTTTAAGTACGACCAGCAATTAGGGGATAACCCCCACATATGCAGTGCATTGCGTCGGAACTAGAAAGGAGGGTATAGTATTGACAAAACAGATTAAGAAAGATGAGAAGAAAAAAACTTTTTTGTAACTACATTAACCTTTTACTTTTCTGGCTGGGCAAATGAACGAAGGTGATGTTGCTCTGCTCTTAATACATGGTAGCGACAATCGCTGCCAGTTGTATTCAATTACCAGTCTTCGTCAGTGAAACAGGCTGGCAATAACTAACACCATGACTAAGTGTGAAAGTCGGGACTTTTCGCTTCGTTGTCTCATCGTAACTACTTCAGCCAACAAACCTTTAGCTTCAAACACTACTGCACTGTTTTCGTTCAGGGATGTTTTACCCTAATAAGACACAAGATAGGTCCAATTGCTGAGAATGCAGTGGAATTGACAAACTCGGACCATCTGCCTCAACATTTAAAACAAAAGCAATTTTTATATTTTTTTATTTTTAAACGTGATTTGTGCAATCGAACTATACCTTGCGAGTTCGAGTATTATATACAAATATCCAAATACGTTTAGTCGAACAATATTATATGAACAATTTATGTTGTAATAATTTCATTCGAATTACTTTTATTTGAATAATTTATGTTGGAATAATTTTTATTCGAATAACTTTTATTCGAATAAGTTATATTCGAATAAATTTTTTTTTAAAGTATATCCGAATAATTTTTATTCGAATAATATATATCCGAATACCATTTTATTCGAATAATTTGTATTCGAATAATATTTTTTCGAATAACATATTTTCGAATAATCTCTGTTCGCATAATATTTTATTCAAGTAACAGTTTGAGGTATACAATTTTGTTCTGCTATGAATTTTTTTTATTTGACGTATTATCACAACGCTATTTTAAATGAAATTTAAGCAACGTCTGAATACATTTCATTGGTCTTTTACCAAATCATCAGTAGATTTTAAACATAGTTTTGAAAAGTTAAAACCCTCTTATCTTATGCACATAAGTACTTTCAAAGACCATCTGAGAATTCACAATCTGCTTAAAAGCTTCGTTATCAATGAATAGTATTTAAAACGAAATATTTAATTTAATTTAATTAATTTGCTTTATATTAAATATTCATTTTGTAATGATTTATAATCTATAGATTTGCTTAAATATGTATACAAATGAATAATGCTTTCCATATAGTAACTTTTGGATAAATGTTGGAAAAATGTTTGAAAATTTTTATAATGAATATTGCATTTATTTATAAAATAATCCAGGCATGTGAAAATTTCGCTTTATGATAAAATTCATACTCGTATATCATTTAAATTACAAAACCTGCTCTAACTTGAATTTACAAGTTAGAGCAGGTTTTAGTGCTTAAAAATACTAAGAAGTATTTACGTCTAGACGCAAATAATTTGTTAATTTGCAAAAGTAAACCAAAAATAGAAAGACTGACATTATACGTTGACTGTGTAAAATATAATTTGTGTCTTTTTTGTACCTACATTTGCATGAGTATTTGCATACTGTGTATAGATCAAATCATTATACGGTTCATTGCAAATCTTGTTCACATTTAAGTAAATACGTATGAAGTAAGGACTGTCAGCATAGATGTACCGTAAATCTAAAATAACCTCACAGGATGGGGAATATCCTACAATCATTACTTACAATTTTTATTTATATATTTTTCAAACTTCATAAGCTACTCGTATGGTTTCAAATATTCTGTTTATTAACATACAGTTTAATGGTTTGCAAAATTTATTTTTATTTTTGATAATTGCATTGACCTTATTGAACATATAATTAATATATGAAAAATATGCAACAACTTTATTTATTGATAAAGATTTTCTTTTATGTCACACCAAATTTGTAAACTTACCAACTTCGGCTATGAATATAATTTCATATCTTTAACTCTTTTATTGGCCATTTGTTATCTTTCATACCATTAAATCGAAAGGTGTTTATTTCATATCTTTTTTTTAAATATGTTTGATAAACATTACCTTTTGTTTACGACTTTGGAATAGCAATGGAATAAAACTCATGAGGACGATTTTGTTGGCTGGGAAAATTTATCATGTCTAGTTCTTTCTGGCTATTATATTAAGGATCTTAGAATAATAAAATATATAAATTGGTTCGAAAAATAATTAAAATAATACATAAAATTTCATTCTATTGTTCAATAAAAATGAATCATATGCTGCCGCATTCTTTTGAATTTGAGACTTTCTTTAAGAAAAATTCGTAAAGAACATGTTTGTTTTTTATAAGTACAGCAGACCATATAGTAAAATGGATTTGATAGTAAAATACCAACCCCAATATGCATTCATATTTTAAAATGGGTTTAAAATGTATTTTATTAAAAAAAATTTTATGTAAAATTTTCTTAAAATATATTTGAAATACATTTTGTTTTTCTAGGATAAAATCTAATATCAGGAAGGATAAAATCTAATATCAGATTTGGCTTCTAACTAATGTTTAATATATAATTATATCACATTTCGAGCAAAACTTTTAATTCATTTGGTTTAAACGTATCAAATAAGTAACTAACGACTTCAAATCACTAGCTAATTTTTTAAAAATTTAATATTGCCCAACAGTTTTGTGATCTACTGAATATTAATATATCACAAGTGCAATTTTAAAACTACAGGTGATTTGTAAGCATGTGATTTTCCTAAAACTTATTTGCTAAAAACGTTCATATTTCCATAAGTTTCGTTCACTTTGTAGCAGCTCAGAATAGTTAGAATTGTAGTTAAATATAATGGTATGTGATATGCAGAGTTGTCAACTTTGAAATTTCAAAACGCACCAAAATGAAGGAAAAAACGCAAAAAGTCTAGAATTTCTTTTCCAATTTAAAATGTTTATTGAATTAATTTTTCAGAAAAACTAAAATATTTTTGTATTAAAAATTAACAAAAAAAATAGATTTTTAAAATTTGGGGGTTTTAGAGAAAATAAAATTAAACTTAAAAAAATAAACATATTTGTTTATATTCGTTTGTACTTTCAATTTCATAAATTCTATACAAAGCTTTTTAAAGAGATCAACGACAGTAGTAAGGGTTCAAAATTAATGAGAGTTCAGTATTTATCATTTGTTATCAGAACTTTAATATTTTCATATTAAAAATATAACAATAAAACAAGCAGCCTTTTAAGATATAAATAATTAAAAAAACTTAACAGAAAAAACTCAACGAATTTGAAAGTGGTCTAAGTCATACGCATTTTCGCTTCGAAATAATAAATAAATCTTACAAAAAAAATCAATGAGTGTTCGAACTCACGGGCGATGTGTTAACACCTTTTTGTTACACGGTACCTGTTCGATTTCTATGAACACAGACCCACAAACCCGGAGGTAGAGTTAATATAAAGTATTTTTTATTTATTTTATATTAAACCCACAAAAAACAAAGAGAATGCAAAGCAACAGACAAATGTACATACATACATTGTTATGTTTGTCCATAAGCTACATACGTTGCTGTCTTGCTATCTCATTTTTATATATGTACGTATAACCACGTCACTATTCTCTTTGCTATGCATAAGACAAAACCGAAGATCAACATAAAACACTTTTTTAATATTACTCCAAATTAATACTCCGAATTAAAACACTTAAATCTCCGCTCGCCGATATCGGATCGCCTTAATTTTTGGTCTAAACTCTTCGTCGAAACCCGCACTAGCGTTTTAATCCAAAAATTAATAAAATCGGCTATGAATTTCCGGAGAAAATCGCGTGGGAAAATTATATGAAAATCGCCCAATAATCACTTTCAATACCGACTACCAAGCAACAACAAACAAACAAACTCTTACAGTTACACTTGCGTATGTATTGAAACTGATAGTTTACTGCCCTAGAGGCGCGCGTATAGATGTTAACACATCAAAAACTTCAATAAATAAGTGTAAAATAAACTTATATTAATCCAGACTAGTACAACTTTGAAATGTTGCATAATAAAAAAATATTTTTCGATTTGTTCAAATGTAATCTACTAAATATCTCGACCAAAGAAATATATGACTTAGACTACTTGCAAAATTAAGGGCACATATGTTTGCATTCCTTTGTAAAATATATGATAAATTTTTTAATTTTATAAATTATGTTTAAAACTTTTTCAAAAAGAGATCAAAAATTAAATATTCCAAATCATTGAAACAGGCTGTTGCCAGCCTGTTTCAATGATGAAGGAATAGTAACTGGTTACTGAACATAACTGGGAGCTATGTATGTCATGTACTAAAAGCAGAGTAACAGCACCCACCTTCGTCGGCCCTGTAGCTAAAATTAGCCGGCGAAGTAAAAAAGGTTGAAACAGCTACCAAAAATAAAAAATTAAAACTATCTATAGTCATCTTTCCTAATCTGTCCCCTCAATACTATCCCGTCGTTTTCAGTTCCGGCGCAATGCATTGCATATGTAGCAGTCATTCCTGAGTGCTGGTTCTACTCCTAAAAAAAATAAATAAAATAAAACTAATATTTTCATCATTATTGTTATCGTATGGCTATAAAACAGATTTAATTTCAAATTGTGATGTTTTGTAAACATCATTACTATTAATATGACCGTTTTACTTTGTGCATATGATTTGGTACGTCTTAAGCATCATTACTTTTTGTTCTTATTGTGGTCTGTAAAATTTATAGCAAAAACTTTGCACTGTTGAATGAAATAGTATTGAAACAGTTTTATTTTATTGTGCAAAAATTTTTTTCTCACACTGTGTTGAATTTGGGTTGGTGCCACCAAAAATTAAAAAACGCAACAAAATTTAAAAAAGCGCACCACGCACCAACTAAGGAATTTTTCGCACAAAAAATTTCAAAAACCACCCAAGCTGACAACGCTGGTGATATGCTATAGAAAACTACCGCATGGGCGTAACTACAAAAATGCAATCAGAATTTCCCAGACGAAACATACGTTTTGTTGTTGGTTTACTTTAACAGCTGTTATGTATTTATGCGATGTCGAGTACTCTATTTATGCATATGCTTCATTTCTTAACTGACTGTTTTTGTAAATAATAATAAAATGTTCATTTGGGATTTTATGTTGAAAGCAATAAGAATTTATTTTATTTTTTGTTGTTTCACCACAAGTTACCAGCCGAAAATTTTTATTTTATTTACAAAAAAAAAAACTGGCAGTAAATATATTGGCACTCAATATTTGTTTGAGTGTTTTTTCTACATTTACAAATTTATTCCTGGAAGTTCAAAGTAAGATGTTTAAAATATAAACTGAAATCCATATAACATAATATTACGAGTATAAATTATTATTAAAACGTGAGTGCTAATGTAGATGAAAACACCATATTTTTTATATATAAATATAAAACTGTAAGAATAATAATTTTTATTCTCTCGAAATCATTCAAAATGTATAAGAAAGTATTTGTTGTGCATATTATATTATTAAATATGGTAAACAAAAAAATTTTCACTTATAGTACGATAATAGAGTTTCGCTGAGTAATATTTAATAGGCAGACATATTGTAAAAAAATTTGCGTTCATATAAAACGTCTTGGTAATATCTGTTAACAAAAAAAGGGGATATCAACAACAATTTAAAGTGTGTTCTTAAAAATGTTTTGTTTCATTAATTTGTTTGTATATTTTCATACACAAAATGTTATATTTTCTTTTTACATATAAACAGATGGCAAGTACTAGTCAATTAAAATTCAAATAGTTGCGGATAAAAATAAAATCAACGCTCACGCACATTTAAACATGGAAAATTTTCAAAGCAAAGCAGTAAAATAATGATAATTTTATAAAAGAAAATTTATTCGGTTTAATTTACTTTCGTCAGGGTATACGCAATAAATACACGCATACGAATCCTATGCTTAATATGGTTAATAGCACAATTTTGAAAATGTTTTATTATCACGATTAAGTTATTAATGCAAAATTTATTTTATAGTATTTGTTAATAATTTAAATTTTCGTTCTACCGTTTAATTAAATTTTCACATGATTTTATTTACTTCACTTTAAGGAAATTTACTGCAGCACTAAATTTATTTGCTGCTAAATAAATTAAATTTGTTTAGATTATTTGAATTTTTGATCCCTTTTATATTCTCAAATCATTTGCTTATTTCAGTTCATATGATATATGTACTTTATTTCATTTATTCCGTCGGCCGTTGTTATTCGTAACGTTTCCAAATCTATACTGATGTTACCGTTACAGCATTCATTTTTAGTTCAACAATTTCCATATAATAATAGTAATTGTTTTGTTGTTATAGATGAGTGTCTACGTTCAGACATATTCTTCAACACTCCCACAAATTATTATTGCTTCAAAACAACATTCAAATCAGCTGTTTCTTATACGGTTTCACGAAGCTTTCTTATCACCACGGAGCTTTTAGAGAGTTAATCAAAAGAAAAAGCTTTTACTTGTTGCCATTATAATGCCGGCAACAGTGGTCAGTTTTCCATTATATTGGAAAAAAATTTATTATATTAACAAATTATTCGCACATATGCAATTAAATATTATTCTTAAATTTTTATTTGGAATTGTAGTGTAACACTAAAATTTTTATTTGTAATTGTGCACTTTTTTCCCCAAAATATTTGAAAAATATATTTATACAAAAGATGCAGAATGCAACAATAGCTAGTCTATTTAAGATTTTAGCTTTGAATCGCCTAAAAAAAGCATTGATTATTTTTCCAAATTTCTGGTTTTATTGGAAAGGTTAAACTTTGTCATTTTAAAATGGAACACAATACTTTTCATATGATAACGACTGGCTTGGCAGTACCCCATCCGATCAACCCAATTTTTGTTTATGCAAAATTCTGGTCAAAAAAATGTGAGAAATTTTCAGTTGCTGAGAACGATGACGAGTTGATGTTGATGGATATTCTTGCACATTCGTAGCCACAGCAGCAATGTTTTCGAGGGCACGCACTGGACGGGACTGGCTTCACAAATTGACGCACACACCGAACTTAGGGCCGATCTCTTCTTGAAAATCTTCCACGTACATTTGTTGAACACTCCAATTTTTAATTTTAATTGTGCTGACTTGCTTTTCTCAAAATATTTAAAAAATTTATTAAATTTTTATCATTCAAACAATAATTAAAGCAGATACTGATAGTGTAGCACAGAATTACAGACACTTAACTAAATTTTAAAAAAGATATAGAATTACTCATTGCGAAATATGAATTTAATTAAATATCATAACAAATATCAATATAATTTTGTAAAATTTTTTTTTTATTTCCTCATTATTTAATACCATCAGGTACTTTAAAGGCAAGTTATAATTATGGCCCGTGCTTAAACTCTTTTTCAATCTGATGGAAAAGAGAAATATGGTTGAAATAGTTTTGTATATTAAAATCAAAATATTATTTGATACAAAAACTGGGTCCAGATTAGCGCATTCGATATCGATCGAAATTTCAACACAATTTAAATACAAATTTCAATCGATATCGAATGCCGTAATTTTGATAATCAAAAAACTTAATTTCATTATAAGTGTTTTCACTTTAATTTTTTTTTAATTCGTTATCCTAAAGAAGCTACACAAATGAGTAGCAAAATATTGAAAATAATATATTCACTTCAGATTGATAGGGTAATTGTTAGAAAATGTATTTTTAAATTCAGAAAGACATGATAAATATTACAAGGCACAAGGAAAAGCCAACATCAATTTGAATTATCTAACTTATACAGCAGAGCAAAACACATGTTTTCGAAAGCCGCTACTACACTTTCATCATGAGTACTTCTGTGTATTTTTGTTTGGTATTATTTATACAAATTTTATTAGGAAATACTTTTTTAATTTATAGTTCTTAACTTTTATGATTTCAAATATTTTTTATACTTAATCAGATGAAATTTTAATGTATCGAACTAATGCTGTATTACGTTCAATTAAGATTGACTGAAGTTAGTATGGCAATAAATAGTACGATACAAAAAATCTGCTTTAATATTTGATAAAGTTTTTTAATAAAAGACTAACCTCAAGCTCTATATATAAAGAAAATTAAATTGTTATTGTTTTAAATATTATTTATGCGATCGAACGATAGCTGGTAACATCGCTGAACAGGCAGTAAATGTAATTCGATCAAGTGTATAGAATTTTTTTTGTATATCATAAGGACCATTGAGAACCATTTCCATACCTTGTAAGTTCTGTAGACCGGATTCCAGTGTGTTTTTTCGAAATTCTAGGTGGCCAAAATGAATAAATCATTCAGAATTAAATTTTGTACATAATCAAAGATTTTTAGAACAAATTGGCATTATTGGCCCCATGGAAATTTTATCTGACCCACCTATATAAATGTTTCTCGATGCGCTAAGCCCGAATCTAATATCAGCTATATTCGATATGTGTGAGCACCAAGTTCGATAGCTGCACTTCTCTTTCAGATGTTAACATCTTGCTATTTATAGCGGCAATCTTATATTTTGTATGTTGAAATTCGATATGTTGCTATGTTGTTATTTAGTAACAATTAGGGCCATTATTACAAATTCATGTTAATTAAAAGTAGGATTTGCTGAGATGAATAAAAAGTTTATCAATATTATAATGTTACTTAAATCTAGCAGGTAGAATGAAACTACTTTCAATCTGTCGTTCACTTTAGGTTTAAGTGAAAATGTAACAATAGAACACTTTTTAAACGTCACACTTTAAAAACTCACTTTTAACCAACATGAAGTTGTAATAACGGCCGTTAGAGGCTTAAAAAGTTTTTCTTTAAAAAGAAAATGAAAATTTTCGGATAATAGGAGTTAATATTAACCTATTTTTCTATCACAAAATTTATTTGTATCTTTACTTTATTAAAAAAATCCATAGTGATTGTAAACACAGCCTTAACAATGACCTCCCCGCATAAAATGTTCAATTAAGTCAATATTGCGCGAAAATTCTTATCTGTTACTCATGGCTTTTGTTTTCCCGTATATTGATTGCTGCTATAAAATAAAAGCCATAACATTGAAACTAAACATAAAAACCAGAAACAACCTGTTTTGTGTATACGATTAAATGTACGATTGTCTTTTCTTAGAAAAGATTAAAACTGTTTTGCAATACTAAAGAGGTTGTGATGTTGCTGCAAGCACTTGTACCACATACGAGTACATGCAACTTGTTTTAAAGGTTGTTGCCAAAATTTACTCAAAGTGAATTTAATATATATATATATATATATATATATATATATATATATATATATATATATATATAAATATAAATATATATATATATATATATATATATATATATATATATACATTTGATACAATATGATTGTATTTTAATCACTATAAAAAAGTTGTTAATAGCATTTCATTAGAAAGTAATCATAAACCTGGCTGTTGCTTATACTGCCCAATTATGAGAGAGTAAGTGAAAATTATTTGTGAATAGACACATTCATGATTCACAAAAGTAATTTATTCATTTTTTTAAATTAACAATCACACAGCTTAATAACTAAAATTAATTATCTCCCAATAACAGAAAAACATTTACTTGAAAAAAAGTAAGAAATTATGAAACCAAAACTTTGAAAATAAAGAACAACAAATGTAATTCGTATATCTTAATACTTGGCTTTAAAGTAAAAATTTTCCATAGAAAATTCAAGTCCTTTTTACCCAATTCTTAAGGTGAAAGTATTCTTTTTGTACGTTACAAACCTATTTTTATATAAACTGCAATATTTAATTAGTAATTATTAAGGTATTAAATTTAAATGTCTTTTCAACTATTCGATTAATCAAATATTTAAATTCAGTTTTTTATGCTTTTACAACAATAGGTACAGCTTTTGTTTGTTTCATTCTCACTATAAGGAATAATTTATTGTCACTTTAATACGTTCGAGGAATAGAATGAATTGAAATAAAAGAAATGTCCAATTTATTTAATGAGTCCTTTGTTTCTTTCAACCATTTCAAGTTGTCATTGTTTTTTATTGCACTATGAAACACACTTAGGAGATGGACCCTACTCATACAATGCGTTTGGCCGGAACAAAAAAGAAAGTAGGGGATAGTAATTGATGATAGAGGATTGATGTTAAAAGTGGGGATATTAGAAATTGTGTTTAGTCATTTTATTTATTATTCTACTTCGCCGAAGAATTTGCTACATTGCTGACAAAGGAGGCTGCTTTTTAGTACAATTGTCAATCGGTGCCAGCTATAAAATGAACTCCTCACCATGACGAATCTGTTTCCATTAGTTATTTTATTATTAACTTTTTAATGACCTTTCTTTAAATGTTTATGAATTTTTTATAAAGATCAAAGAACTGTATACACAAAACAAACAAAAAATCATTATATATACATAAATTTAAGTTGAGTGTGATGCATTTTTATATGATAGATATTTGAATTAAGCTTTAAGAAGCTTTAAAATGTTGCATATTTTTTAGAAAAGAACACACAAATGCTTAGCACTTAAAATATACGTAATCTTTGTTTAAATGCCTAATAGTTTATTTCGAATGAAAGCACATTAAGCAAATTTTATCCGATATGAATCTATTTTATTTTTTAACTTATCGCTAAGAAAATTTAAAATTTTCAAAATAATTTTGTCCCGTTTTAAAAGAATTGAGTTTTCACCAGATCTCGATGCTTTGAATTCCTAGCAAGCTTTCCTGGCTGTTACTGAAAGGCCGTATGTATGTTTGTGTGCGTATGTGTATGTATATGTGTATGAATGTGTGTGTATCAGAGTTCGAAATAGTGTACATATTTTATCCTCTGTACACACAAGTTTACATCAACGACATTGAAAAACATGACATTGAAAAAAGTATGCACGCCTCACTTTATACACAAAGAAATATTGAGTGTACAGGACTGTGCATCGAACCTCAAGTGTATACATTGAAGACATTGAAAACATTGAATTCACTTTATGTATGGATGCACATTTGCGGAAATGATATCATTGTATTTGTTTTGTAACTTCATAAAGTTAATGTGTGTGTGCGCAGTAAAAGCAAACACTGCAAATATTATACATACCCAACAGTTTCAAATTAAAAAAGCATATACACGAGATGTACACGAGTTCACTCATAGTTATACACAAATAGAAGGTGTACACGATGAAAGAAATACAATGTATTCAAGGTGTACATTGTATTAAAGGTGTACATTAAATTTTGTTGTACATTTCTGAGATCTCTGGTGTGTATGTGTTTTTGTGTATATGTGTGTATATGTGACCCGGTTATAACTTTTTAATGGCTAAACCATTAAAAATTGAACCAAAAAATAATCGTGTTTCAAAGTATTCTTTCAGACTTAGATTTCTTGTGAATTATAACCGGTGCGGACCAGTACATTTTGAGAAAAAAAATTATATTCGAAACTAATTTTTATAAAATAATATTTAAACCGCCTTGTCGATCGATTCCAAAAACTAATCATCTCTTTACATTCAAAAACCACTTCGAGCGTTAAAATCTGTTCACTTGTTCGTGAGATTTAGTGAATACGAAAATTCAAAAAAAAAATAATTTAAAAAAAGCTCTGATCAATTAGTGTTCGAACCAAGCTGGTGTCCTTTCAGAAGTTTTTTTAAACTTAGATTTCATGTGAACTGGAACTGTTTCGAACCAGTGGATTTCGATATATCAAAAAAGATTAGGAATAAAATTTTGTGTTTTTTAGAATAACTTTTTTAATGATCAATTTCAAAAACTAAGCAGCTCCTGAGATTCTGGTTCAAAATCGGTTCTTGAATTTAAAAACAAAAACTTATATATGTAATCAATTATTGTTCTCGACTCCGTCATAGGGCTCGAAGAAGTACATCAATCGCCGCTCATGATGTGGGAGTCGACTGAACGATTCACAAGTTATAGCAGTTTAAAAATTAAAATAATTGCATTTTTAGGGGTTGAAATTAGCGGGAAGTGGCAGGGATGACCTTTAGGACCACCCAACTGCAGGCATATAGACGAACTTAATGCACAGCAAGCGAAGCGTATGTTTAATAAATTAACTGCGACAGTAACTCAAATAAATTATATTAAATGGTAAAGGCCGTAGTTATGGAAAATATTCTAGACTTGAAGTGTTCTTTACCATATAATTTACGTACAAAATTCATTTTAAAACACTCTTAAAATAGGAAATATTTTTATAAATATGACAGTAAGTAAATAATGGTAGCTTAATAGTTTGAGTTCCAGCATTCGAAATTGCTTGCAGGTTTCGTTTCACGGGTCTCTGGCACCCGTTGAATTAACATTCTGCCACAAGTCTAGACTAACTTGAATGTTTCAAATTCAAATCTTGTCTCGTGCGAGATCTCTGAAAGTTTTTTGGCATTTACTGGTCATGTAAAATACATACTCCACAAAAGCTTAAGACGCTAGATTTTTTTGGAGAGAAAAATTGTTCTGAATATGCTAAAACATATACATTTACTCGTATTTATACATTTTATGTCAAATCCAAAATAGAATATGCTTTTGCCATTTGGCCTCCTAATGCCTATAATCTAATTTCATGTGTTGACAGCCCTTAATGTATTTTCTATTAAATATCTTATGAGTCAAAATGCTGGTTTTGATTTTTTTTTATTTTCCTGATTTGCTTTACAATATTACTACATGCGTCCTAGGAATTTTAGCTTGACCAAACTATTTGATGATCCTGCCATGGGAGTATTTATGCTCTATCACGTGCTTTCGTTCATCTGAACGAAATTAATTTTAATCTGTCAAAATTTTTAAAGTCTTGTATCGACTTCGGATTTGAGAACTCTGAACTCAAATTCCCAATTTTTAATATAACAAAGTAACTGTGTTAATATGATAAAATATATGAATTCCTGTATATTTTCCAATAGTTTTCAGTCTAACCCACAATAAGAAATTCTCACTCTTATCAGAATTTTTTTTACTACAGAAAAACTTAATATTGTAAACAAAATTAAAAGGCGAAAAAAATGTAAAAAATATTAATACTCATGCATTAATTGCTACCGATCCCTCTTTAGAAATTGGATATCTACTCGTACATAAAGGGTGGGCAAATTTAAGGTTAGGAACTAAATTCGCTTGAAACTTGCACTTTTGTTGGCAAATTCAGTTTTTTTGACACCATGTAAAGTAGTGATATGGAAATTATTAATGGAAGATGATATCGGGCAAACCTTCAGCTATAGCACGTCGGCAGACATCCCCTCTTTTCACAAAATTTTTAAACACATTAGGCAATAAAGTTTCATTTGTCTCATCAATGCAGCACCGAATTTCATCTTTCAGAGCATCAGTTATTTGTGGTTTGTTCTCGTAAACGCAGTATTTTAAATGGCTCCAGAGAAAATAATCAAATTTATATCGCCAAATCGAGAAATTGCGCGATGGGAAAATTTCTCATGCAATAACTGAATTATTTGACCGGCTGTGGCGCCGTCTTACTGAAACCAAAGGTCACTGATGTCAATTGTGGTCACAAAAAATCTGTTATAATGGTTTGGTAGAGCTGAGAATTCACAGTGGCGTTGTTTCTTTGCTCATATTCGAAAAGCTACGGGCCGATGATGCCGCCTGACCATAGACCAGATCATACGGTCACTTTCTATGGATGTAATAGCTTTTCGAAGACTGTTTTGCGGATTTTGTGAGACCCATGTGCAACAATTTCATTTCTTTAATTAGCGCCTAATTGAAAATGGGCCTCATCGGTAAAGATGCTTTTGTTGAAAAATGCGTTGTTTTCGTTCAGTTTTTCAAACAGTTAACTTATAAACGTTCGACGCAATCAATGGTCGACCGGCTTTTTATGCTTAAAATTTCCCAACTCTTTCCTAAATAAATCTCAAATAATTACAGTTTAATTCTTGACATGTCATCATTTGACAGCCAATCTACTTCCTAACCTCAAGTTTGCCCACTCTATATATCTTTCTGGTTGCAAATACATTTAAAAAAAACTTAAATACAAACCTTTTAAATCATTCAGTTAGTTCAATATTACTTGCAGAATTTTCTACATTGAAGTTAAGTTTTTCATAAAAATAAACGAAATGAAAAATCAGGTTAAGTCTTTATGACTAAATATTTTAGACTAATTATTTTCACCTTTCAGGAAATTTTCTTCACTTAATTTTAATATAAATACATAAACGAAACTGCTATCTAAATATATACTACTCACTTAATACCATTGGTAGCACCAATTAAAATAAATTACTTATAAAACTAACCACCGTAAGCGCCACATTATTAGTCTGATTATGACCAATAATTGGTATCATTCTCTGAAAGACTTCAACAAATTTTCTGCGGGCAAAGCGATAGATCCAACCATATATAAAGGCTTCTAGCTATTTTAAACGTTTGCTTATAGTGTCCAGGTAGTTGTAGCCATTATAGGCCTTGCTCGTGCCCCAGTCTTTTGAGTAATAATTGCCACCAACCTCATGAGGACCATTACCAACAGAACTGTAGTAGGAGCCAGGAAAGCTGCTGCCAACGAACTGGGAATAATCTGCATATGTTTATTATCATCATCCATAAAATTAGAATCATTTGAATAAAAGTAGAAGTTTTGATGAAAATATTTAGTTTTTAATGTATATCAAGAAGGAGAAGGTACACACCAGTGCTTTAAAGGCTATACTCTAATCTATAAATTTTTTATTATAAAATTCGAAGCCCCACACTAATAAAACATTTGTGACGCATGGTAGCTACCTTCACCTATACTGTTGAAAAATTCTACTTACCAGCCGGATCAGAGTCATAGACATGTGAATGATGTTGCACTAATTGCGGATGTATTTTACACAAGGTTTTAAATTTTAAATAGTGTATCAGCCAGCCCACACCGCCTACCAAAAGTACATTTAGACCCAGAACTCCCAACAGCAACGTTACTAATGTCATTTTTAAGTGAGCAATTTTCATAAGTATTACCAATGGCAATATTATCAACCATTTGCGTTTTTTCTTCTCATGTAATCCGCGTGGTTCTAATTAATTGTGAGATCCCGTATTGTTAAATTTTCGTACACACAACAAATAGTACAATCGGTCTTACCTGTTTCTCCTGTCGTAATACGTGCTCCACTATCACTAGTCAGCATTAATTGTATGCCATGATTTTGACCAAAAGTTTCAACGGCACGTTTCAGAAATTTGCCAATGTGACTTATCTCGTTGTCTTCTAAAAAGAATAAAGTGAAGGAAAATTATTAATAATGAATAATTATTAAGATAAGAATTTTTTATTTAGACTCAAGTTCAAATCTGCAATCTAGAAATTATATTTTTAAGAATTATTTTAATAAAAATTTATATTCATGTTTAATAATAAACAGTTTAAAAATAGTTTGCTTATGATAGGGCAGAGGACGATCACATAACGTCTTCGCCATAAAAGCTTAAAAACGTAATTTTTAAGAAATGTAGACTTAAGTAATACAATTTGCATATATCTAACGTCAACGCCCACTAAAGGGGTCGGGGTACAAAAACATATTTTTCTGATTTTATGGCTCTAAGTTCAACGCTTTGGACCTTCTTTGACAAAAAAAAATTATCATTTGGTTAACAAAATTACAAAAAAAAACTCTAAAAACTATGTTGTTTTAGAGGTTGGTTCAACTCTTCTTAGGGGAACTTTTTCCCCTCTGGCCCGATTCAACCCATTTACGAACTTGACATGTGCTATCCTTCAGAATATATCTATACCAAATTTCACGTCTCTAACTCTTTTCGTTTGAACTGAATCGTGATTTCCGCAGGCGGACAGACGGACGGATAGACGGGCACGGCTAGGACGTCTTAGATTTCATCACTGATCATGAATATATATACTTTATGGAGTCTTAGAGGGACATTTCGCTGCGTTACACATGGAATGACAAAGTAAATATACCCTCCAATTCTTTTTTGGAGTGTATAATAAATCAATTGACATAATTATACTACATTTAAGAAAAACGACAGATAAATATTTTTAAAAAATTTTTACTGAGGATAAACCTAATATTTTTTGATTCTTGTGTCTAATTTTTTTTAACCTTTTTTCTTTTAATAGTAAATATATTTGTTTAAGCTTTTAGGTTATTTTATATTAATAATAATTGTTCGATATTACGCTAACCATCGGTTAGCTTCTTCAGGAAATTATTTAGTTTTGTCAAAAATTGAAAAAAAAAATTTAAAAGAAAAATTTTTTGACAAAACTAAATAATTTCCTGAAGAAGCTAACCGATGGTTAGCGAAATATCGAACAATTATTATTAATATAAAATAACCTAAAATCTTAAACAAATCTATTTACTACTAATATTTTTTGTTAGACTTCATTGACCAATATAACACACAAAATAACTCAGAAACTTGCTTAGCTCTCAAGAGTTTTCATATATGTACATGAACTATTACTTAGATTAGCTTGTAAACGTTAAAAAAAGTATTTGTTAATAATACTAACTTGCTGCTTAGTTTGTTAATGACGTTCATATACATACATTAACAATTTTCACCTTTTTGAATCAATAAATGCACGAAGAAGAGGTACTTTAGTGTCAGGAGGCTTGACTTTCAACTTTACAACGTCAAGTGACATTGAAAAATTTATTGAAAATTGAAAATTGTTTTTCGTTCGAACGAAAGCTACCCATATTATTCGAATGACACAGTAATAATATTTCACAGTTAAAGCAAAAGAAATTTTATTTATGAAGCATTTTGTAATCCTTACAGTTCAGGCAAAAGTGTATATTCAGCACTTAATGTTGAATACTACAAGGAATATTCTCATTAATCATATTTTCTCTCTATTGCTACTACGAAAAAGGGCAAAATATTTACGATCTAATTCGGCTAAAGGTCTCTAAATATACTAATCAACAAAATTTACCTTCTTGTGCTAGGTTAAATTTTAGCCTCTGGTGTAGTCAAGGACTTATTGTAGAATATTATGTCAAATTATGATGTAGGACATTTATGTTCATCATATCAACGTGTAATTGAAACTTTTACTCTTTTGCATACAGTAAAAATTTAATAGCCCAAATTTTTCAGAAAAATTTTTGCCATAGAAAATGTTGAGTTTCTTTATATATGATTTAAAGATTAAAAAAAATAGTTTATTCCAGCATTCATTCGTTCAATAGTTTGCCAAGATACGAAATTTTAATTTAGATATACGCCCATCTTCTGAAAATCGCATATTGCTTGGGATTCGGGGTTTTGATTTAAAAATGTCAAACAGGTCATCTGACACACGGCAATACTAGACATTTTACACTTTAAAACTGCTATGACGTACTGAAGCGATCTGATCTATTTTTTTGTTCTCCTGATTTTTTTTTTTTTTTTGTTCTCTTGATTATAATTTATTATTTTCGAGTGTGTATGTATATAGGTGCGTATTTTTTCGAACGCTTTTGCGTCCTTAACTAAAATCTTGAAAAAATACCAATATTTTAATAAATAAATAAAAAGAAAATATCATGCCGTTCTGAAATTAAAAACACATTTTCGAACAATTACCCTATCAATTTTAATTGAATACTTACATTAAATTTAACCTACTGGCTTGAGATCACAATAAAAACAAAACGATCACATATACTTAAGTATAAAAAAAAATCTTAATTAAAAATAGAACAAGAATTCTAATCATTTAATTATGCCACTTAATAAGCGGTGATAAATAAAAATACACGTGAGTGTAGCGGCTTTCGAAAGCAGCTGTTTTGCTCTGTTGTTTAAATGGGATAATTAAAATTGATGTTGACTTTCTTTTGTGCCTTGAAATATTTATCAAGTCTTTCTGAATTTAAAAACACATTTTATAGGTTAAGGGTCGCAACAATACAACATTAATTTCAATTAAAAATCAACATTAATTTCTATTTCCCGTTGTATTATTTTCTTTATGTTCCCTTTTCGCTAAATTGATATTCTATTTTATTTTAAAGTTAGCTTTTTTATTTAATTTCATTTAATTAATTGTATGTAAACAACTCATAATAATTAAAAAATACTTATGAGTACTGATGATGGAAGTGTAAAGGTTTCCAAAAAAAGTACTGTTCTGCCCTACTGTGTAAATAGGAAAATATAACGTTTGTGCTAAGTTTCCTTCGTTCCTTGGAATATTTATCATATCTAATTACGAAAGTTAAGGTACGTTCACACTTATCAAATATTTGCCCAAAAAAACGTAACCACTAAATTCTAATAAAAAATATATTGCTTTATATACTTGTTTATTAAAGAAAACATTTTCATATATAATCAATAGACTATCGCTGAATCCAATATTATTGGAAACTGTTTAACTCAATAAACACTTGTCTGAATAAAAAGGGTTTTCATTAGTATATAGGGGTTACGCTTCGTTGAGCAAATATTTGATAAGTGTGAACGTATCTTTAGCCTATTAATATAAATAAATTTAAAGTTTCTTTTTCATTCTTTGTTTGTTCTACGTGAAGAAAAATTGTTAAAACTTTTTTTAGACTTTAATCAAGAGCGCTGTATGTATTTTAATTTAAAATATAAATAAATATCTGCTTCTTAATATTTTGTTTTGATAAATCATCTGTTTTCAATTCTTTTTACAAACTGTAAAAGATTTAAAAAGGATGTGTTTTTCACAACATAGGTAATAGTTTTAATATCCTTTTGATGCACTTTCATTGATTCACTTATACCAACCTTCTAAACTGCGCTCTTCGTTAAAAATAACAATTTCATCTGCCGGCTGCCCCAATTGTATGAAACGTATTCGTCTTTTGTCATCGCGCAAATCACGTCCAAATTCATTTGGAAAATAGCCCATACTATTCGTAGCAAATTTCCAAACAATTTTGGAAGCCTTGTATTTAATACACGAAATCAGACTACGAGATTCCACGCACTGTTTTTGATTGCGCGCCACATACTCGTCGGTATGTTTTAGCAATGATCGACCCGTCGAAGCGCGTGTTTTTTGACTATAAGTTTTTGAAGTTTCATTCATTTCCGAATTGGAGGCCAATGTTTTCGTTAGAGTTTGCAAGAATATAACAATAAGAATTATTATAATAAAATTAAAGGAACACGAGTACGAGTATTTATTAAATAATTTAAACATATTTTGTTTTTTTTTAAGTCTTCTCCTTAACGGATAAAATAGGAAAATAATTTTTTAACGGCTAGCAATGCGTACGTAACGAATGAGATAAAGTGGTATGATAACCACCAAGGAATACGAGTAACAAATGACAAGAAATTATTTGATCAACTGCTTTTATTAGAAAAATCTTCAGATGATTGTACGTATACAGATATTTATGTATGCATTATTATGGATGTACATATGCATATAAATACGTAGTTGTAATATTCATTCCTTTGTAGTATTTATTGTGGAAATGTGACCAACTAACAAAGCAAGCAAAGAAAATATTAAATGGCGTAGATAATAATGTGGCATGTATACCAGACATCTCACCTTTGCTATAAAACATTAGGAAGTAAATTTTTGTAAATTATTAAATGTAAAAAACAATTGTTTACAGGGTGTTTTTGGGCCAAGGGGGGTTAGGGAAGAGGAAGATCAGAGAGCGTTTCATTTTTATCATAGAATCTTAAAAATTTTATTTTTAAGGAATCTAAGCTTAAGTAATACAATTTGTTATCTATATATATATATATATATATATATATATATATATATATATATATATATATATATATATATATATACACTATTTTTCTTTGTAATATGTTACTTCAACGTCCACTAAAGGGGCCGGGAAGGGCCGTGGGGGAGACGTTTCACCCCTGCAAGATCAGAGAACAGCTCAGCGGGGTCCAAAAATAGACTATATCATGTTTTCCACAGGCGAACGTATGAGTATTGCTAGATCGTCTTGGACTTCATCACTGATCAAGAATATACTTTATGGGTCCCAATTCGTTTTGGAGGGTATTAAAATTGTATTTTGTAGGGGTAGCTCAGGCAAGGGCCGTGGGGGAAACATTTAACCTTTGCCATAAAACTGTAAAAATAAATGTTTGGGATAATTATTTTTTTATTTTTTTAGTAGGGTCATTTAGGGGCAAAGGGGAGGAGGGGGAAAGGGCAGAGGAATATCAGGTTACGTCTCAGCCTCGTCATTAAAGCCTAAAAATGTTATTTTTAAGAAATGTAGGCTTAAGTAGAAGGATTTGATAAATGTTTACACTATTTTTGCATATAATAACGCCGACGGCTTTCCAAAATTAACTTTTTGTATTTTATGGTTCTAAGTGACCTTCTTTGACATAAAAATATAGCATTTGATTAACAAAATTACAAAAAACTTTATAAATTATATTGTTTTTTAGAGGTTGGTTAAGTTCTTCTAAGGGGAACTCTTCTCCCTCTGGCCCGATTCAGCCCATTTACGAACTTGATCAGTGGTATCCTTCAAAATTCATCTATATAAAATTTCAAGACTCTCTTCATTTGGACTGAATCGTGGTTTCCACAAACGGACGGACGGACATGGCTAGATCGTCTTAGATTTCACCACTGATCAGGGTCTTAGAAGAAAATTGGAATGACAAATTCCAATTCTTTTATGGAGGGTACAAAAAAATAGTTGGTCCTATTTCCCACACATATAATAAAGTTGATGCAACGCAGAGGCTGGTCAGCATACAAACCAAACACATTATGTGAATAAATAAATATTTATCCAGCCATTCGTCCAGCATCTGACTGCAACTCTTTTGTTTTAGCTGCATTGTTAACTGTGTTAAAAGTTTTATTGGTTGTTGTTTTTTTTCATCACTCTGTCGGCCAGTTGGTCGGTCGGTTAGTCGATTAGATGTTATAGTTTTTACTCGTTCAGTTTTCATTATCATTTTACTTTTATTATTATTGTTCATCTAAAGTGAATTTTCTAGGTCAATGCGAATGAAATGTTTGAAATACAATCTACATTATATAAATTTGCAGTTCTTTTATTTTCAATGCAGCAGCCAAGAAACTAGTAACAAAAGTTTGAGAATTTAATTACAAGTTATAAACCGACAAACGTACAACATTTAACGATATTAATCTCACCTTTAAAATGGCATGACACTTTCAAGACATCCGCTCAATCTGCTCGAGAAGCATTTATTTATTTATGAGTTACTTGCAATAATTATCCTTTGTCTTTGTCTATTAAAATCAATTCACTTTTGCTGAAAAAAAAAACTAATAACTTAATAATGACTATGATGTCCAGCTGATTGATTCGCCGGCCTGGAGTCAAAGTCTCCCAAGATCTGTTATTATAAATATCATCGTAGATAGAAGCATGAAATTTGTTTACAGCAAACATTTAATCACCGCTAATTATTCCTTTGGCTTTTATGGAATGTATTTTCATTTTTCTGTTTAATATTGCTGACTTTTTTTATAATAGTCATATATGACAATGTTGTGTCTATCTGTCATATGTGATAATTGGCAGTGCAGGCAGTTTCAACAATCCATGTTGTGACTTATTCAGTGGAAAATAAATGCGTTTCTTTGGCTGTCCATCCTATGGTAACATTAAGAACCCAAGCGTTTGCAATTATTTCAATTCGAAATTCAAATTTTCAACACTTTTTCTTTTAAAGGCGAAAGTATTTTCTCTTTCTCTTTCGCTTTATAGTCTTAATTCATATGTATGTAGCTTGTTTCAGGAAATATGAATTTATATCAATTTGCAATTTACGTTTATCAGTGTTTACAATCCCTGAGCCACCAAAGCAACTGGAAACTCAAGATATTTGATTATTTTTATACTATTATTTATTTTTATTTTTTTACTTATTGTCTATCTATTTTTGGTGGTCAACGTTGAAAGTTAATACGGCAGCTTAAGTCTACAACTTACAATTACAAATAATTTTTTAATTGAAAAATATAAATACAAATATATAAATGAAATTTATTTGTTGGTGGTTAAGCAATGTCTATATGCGTTTCATTGGTGCTTTACCAAATCGTCAGTAGACTTTAACCACAGTTTTGAAAAGTTAAAAACCTCTTATCTTATGCATATACTTCCGAAAACCATCTGAGAATTCACAACTTGTAAATTACAAACTATTTTCAAAAATAACAACAGAACAAGAACATAGGCTTGCAACTCATACAAAACTAAACCAACAAATAAAGTATGTTCGATATGAATCTATTTTATTTTTCTACACCTTTATACAATCAGAAATCCATTGGAAAAATAAAATAGATTCATATCGAACATACTTTATTTGTTGGTTTAGTTTTGTATGAGTTGCAAGCCTATGTTCTTGTTCTGTTGTTATTTTTGAAAATAGTTTGTAATTTACAAGTTGTGAATTCTCAGATGGTTTTCGGAAGTATATGCATAAGATAAGAGGTTTTTAACTCTTCAAAACTGTGGTTAAAGTCTACTGACGATTTGGTAAAGCACCAATGAAAAGAATATAGACATTGCTTAACCACCAACAAATAAATTTCATTTATATATAGTATTGTGACAACAATGTGTCAAATAAAAAGATTTCATAATAAATACAAATATTTTTACTGCGAATGGATTGTTGGAATAGGTTTTCGCCAGACTAGAAGAAAGAATGAACACTAGCTTTGAGGCGGCAATACCAGTTCATTAGATTTCTTTCTTCAACTTTACTTATTCTCAATCAGGACGTTATTGAGTCTGAATATCAGCTAGAGAGTGGGCAAGTTTGAGGTTAGGAAGTAAATTAGCTGTCAAATGATGACACTTATTATTAAAAAGTTGGAAAATTTTAACTATGGATCATTGGTCGACCATTATCGGCATCGAACGTTTGTGAATTGGGTGTTTCAAAAACTGAACGAAAATAACGCATTTTTCAATAAAATCATTTTTAATGATGAATCCCATTTCCAATTTGACTGTTATGTAAACAAACAAACTTGTCGCTTTGGGGTTACGAAATCCATAAACAGTTCTCGAAAAACCATTACGTCCAAAGAAAGTGACAGTATTGTGCGGTTTAAGGTCCAGCGGTGTCATCAGCCCTTCGATTTTTCATTTTTCGAAAAATGAACAAAGAAACGTCGTCACGGTGATTTCTCTGCGCTACCAAACCATGATAACCGATTATTTATGGCCACAATTGGCTAATGTTGACATCACTGACCTTTGGTTTCAGCAAGACGGCGCCACAATCCACACAGCTGGCCTAACAATTCAGTTATTGCATGAAAAATTTCCCGGTCTCGTAATATCTGGATTTGGCAATGTCTATTGGTCACCTTGTTCTTCTGATTTAACACCACTGGTTTATTTACTCTGGGACCATTTGAAATACCGGGTTTACGTGAACAAACAACTGACGCTCTGAACGAAGAAATTCGGCGCTGCATTGACGAGATAAGCGAAGCAAAATGTGATTCAAAATTTTGTGAAAAGATCGAACGTCTGTCGACGTGGTAGAGCTTGATATTTACCCGACATCATAATCCATATTTCTACTTTACGCTGGTGTCAATAAAACTGAATTTATCTACTTCCCAGCCTCAAATTTGCCTACCCTTTATTTAACCAAACTTTTTAGTGAACCAACGTCGAGGATTTTTTTCATTCGTATCGTATTAATTCTCATCGATGCTATTCGATGAATCAATTAAAATACATCGATGTTTTCGATGCATTGTATTAATTATATTTGGAATTAAAAAAAATTATCAAATAAAGAAACAATTTGATTAACTGCCGATTTCACGGTACCGAAAAAATTTTTTCTTCAAAAACAATTTATAAAATGTTGTTTATATGAATGTAAATTTTATTATTCGAACTTATTAATATAATTATTATAATTATTATATTTTAATTTAAATCTGTAATCTGCAAATATCCTTTTTATTTTAAAAATTTCTATAAATTTAGAATATTTATTAAGAGTGGAATATTTAGAGCATTTTTATGAACCTGCCGCAATGATCAGTACTGGGGGCAAATTACGGCATTCGATATCGATCGAAATTTGTATTTAAATTGTATGGAAATTTGGTCCCTGATTTTATTACACCATCTAAACGGCGTTCTTTGTTAAATTTTTTCAATTTTCATGGTGGTAATAGTCATTAAGAAAATCTATTATTAAACCAATATTTTTAACGAAATAGAGTATGAGAACTTTCTATATTAAATTCAATTAAAATTGATAGGCTAATTGTTTGAAATTTTTTTTTAATTCAGAAAAACATGATAAATATTTCAACGCACAAAGGAAAGTCAACAGCAGTTTTTAATTATTCAACTTACACAGCAGAGCAGAAGAGCTGTTTTCGAAAACCGCTACACTTTCATCATCAGTACTAATGTGCATTTTGTTTGTCACCCCTTATTAGGTGGCTTATTTGAGCACCTTTATATTAATTTTTTATTATACATATTTAACTCACTTTTGGTTACTACGAAATTCCCCAACTCTAGATAGCACCGGGGCTATCTAAGAAATTACCATAATATAAGAAACAGCCACAATGGTACAAAGTGGTTTCTGTACCAAAAAAACTATAAAAATTAAAAATTAGTATGGGCTCCGATAGGGGGTTTGTGTGTTTGCAAAAAATGTAGGTAGAGATATATTAGAGGAGTCAGTCACATATTTGACTCTTCTAGGAGGGACTCCGTAAAAGTTGTGAAGCTTTTTGATGAATTTTTGTTGTTTCCCTATTTTTGGCCTCCATGAGGAGGCATTTATCCCCATCTCATCCCTAATTTTTTGGCTCATGCATCTTATTTTCCAAAACTCACATTCTTAGAGATTCCAGCGTATCCAAATCAAAAAATTCGTTGCTATCAGAACTTCGTTTGCTATTTTTGTTATGCGAAGGATACAAGGAAAAAAACTGATTTTATTTTTTATAAGGATGCCAAAGATTTATAAATTTCCATAAATTATAATAATGAGTATTTTACTTCAATTGTAATCACAATTCAATTCCTTAATTTTCTACAATGGCCCCATTCTACAGAAATGTATTTATAAATCGAACAATTGCACCACATACTACAAATTTAATATAACAACGCACAATATGTTTAAATAACTTATCAGTTGAATTAATGGTTTTCATAATTAAATTTGATTTTTTGGTTTTTTTCTGTGCATAAAAAATAACATGCACTTCAAATGGAAATGTCATATAAAAATGTAAAAAATATACGAATAAACTGCTATTAATGGCTATTCATAATTGCCGGCATTAAAAAAATTAGTGAATGAAAAGTTTATCCGATTTTCGTGACATTTATAACCACAGATGTGAGCAAACTGTTACAAAAAAAAATAATTGTAATTGTTGTAATTAGATTTTCTTTCAACGAACTAAATTAAACCATCACCATCAAAACAGTTTTTATTGCGTGTGGCTACTTGTTGTTTGTTATTAAACAACAGCAAACATTTTAAAAACTTTAAAATGCACATTTTTATAAATTCCATGTTGGATTGTTACAAGGCTCTTGCGTACATGGCAAATTTAACAAAAAAAAACATCTAATAAAAAATTAGTTTGTGTACTCGTATCTAAACCAAACAACAAGTATTTAAAAGAATCCATTCGCAAAAGGCAGTGATTTAAAGGAAATTTTTATACAAAAAAGAAGAACTTTGAGTTGAAAAATAACGTATTTCAAAAAAATACCAAACATACATTAATATATCATAAATGAATAATTACTATAAAATTTAAAAAATTAATTATAGTGATCAGTGTTGCAAAATTTATTAAATAATTTAACGAAATCAAGAGAAAAATAATTAATATATGAAGCTTTTCAGATTTCTTAGCATTTTCACAATTTTTGTTCAAAGTTATCGATATATTTTCATTCTGAATTTCCGCCATTTTCATCTCTTTCATAAATTAATGACTTTCGTTTAAATAAATGTTATGAAGTTTTTATTTGACACATTATTGTTGTCACAATACCATTATATATAAATAAAATTTATTTGTTGGTGGTTAAGCAATGTCTATATGCATTTCATTGGTGCTTTACCAAATCATCAGTAGACTTCAACCACAGTTTTGAAAAGTTAAAAACCTCTTATCTTATGCACAAACTTCTGAAAACCATCTGACAATTCACAATTTGTAAATTACAAACTATTTTCAAAAATCACAACAGAATAGGCATAGTAGGCCTTGAAACTCATACAAAACTAAACTAACAAACAAATTATATTCGATATGAATCTATTTTATTTTTCAACACCTCTATACAATCAGAAATCCATTGGATAACAAGAAAAGTATTTATAAGGCAAAATGAAAAATAAAATCTAAAACAAACTGTTATGAAGTTTTTATTTGACACATTGTTGTCACAATACAAATAAAAACAAAGTGTCAAATAAAAACTTCATAACAGTTTGGTTTAGATTTTATTTGTCATTTTGCCTTATAAATACTTTTCTTGTTATCCAATGGATTTCTGATTGTTTTTTAACATAAGAAAAAATCCAAATTTTTGTTCCATGTTAACTTGAAATGGCAAAATTAAAAGAATTGAGTTTATCGTAAATTATATTTAACAGATAAAATCAGCGCCATTTTATTCGTACTTAAATGTCACTTTTTCGAATTTTTTGATGGATGCCCCAAGGTTGCATTTGTAAGAAGAGCAGTGTTGCACAGACAAATTTCGAAATATTTTGCAGCAAATTAAGTCGTTTTAGATAATTTAGTGATATGAAAAATGTATAAGAAATCATCGCAATTTACTTCATTTGGGCAAATGAAATGATTTGACATAAATTACGCATGTGGAAACGTACTACATATAACATGTTATACGAAAACAGCTGAGCTATCAAAAACAGTATTGCCATAAAGCAAATTTCTAAAAAAAATCACCCGTTATAACTAATTAATGAGTAAAAAACAGAATTTTTTATCAAATAATTCCTTTAAATATCTGTGAGTTGCATTCATTTTTATATATAACATTGTAAACGTTTTCCTACCTCTTAACAACTGAAAGTCAGTGATAAGCACAGCTTTCGTGATTGGCATGAATCAATCGCTAGTAAATTTTCCTTCTACGTTAGCATACAGGCACAAGGTTAACCTACTTCATATCCCCATGTGTTCGGAATATGGATTGAATTTTTTCGTTATTGTGCCATGATTCGAATAGGAGTATCAGGTGATGTCACAAAAGCTTAAATACGTTACTTTTAAGGATTGTATACTTAAGTCATAACATTTTTTAATTTTTTACACTATTTTTGCATGTAATAACGCCCACGAAAGGGGGCGGGGCCCAAAAATCAATTTTTTTTATTTTATTGCTCCAAGTTTAACTTGTTGGACCTTCTTTGACATAAAAATATAACATTTGCTTAACAAAATTACAAAAAAAAACTTTAAAAATAATTTTGTTTTTTAGAGGTTGGTTCAGTTCTTCTTAGGGGAACTTTCTTCCCTCTGGCCCGATTCACCCCATTTCCGAACTTGACCTGTGCTATCCTTCAAGATTTATTTATACCACATTTCAAGAGTCTGCCTCTTTTCGTTTGGACTGAATCGTGATTTCCACAGACGGACGTGATCAAGACAATATATACTTTATGGGGTCTCAGGTGAATATTTCGCTAAGTTAGACACGGAATGACAAAGTGAATTCTTTTTTTGGATGGCATAATAATGACACTTTATACCTTACTTATGCAAATTATAAATGATCATGAAAGAAATATTACATACGACCTCATATACAACCGAGACATAAAATCATGGCCGTGGTGTACAATGTATTATACGCTACTTCATTTTAAATATTCCATTTGTACAAAAAAATTAATAAAATACGTCCATGCGAGAATGAAATAAAATTCGAAATATACAGGTTTCAGATGAACATATTAGCTTGGAATACTGGGGGTCAAACATCCATTTGTTACCACAAGTTTTCAACCAAACACACTTTCTTAAAAAGCATACTTCATCTTATTAAACAGAAACTTGTCCTTCGATGCCACTATCGCAAGATTACATTCAAAACAAAAACAAATTCTAAAATTTGGAAACCGATACCGAACATACGGTCTAACATTAATAACCAGCAGTTTTACACTTTACAAACGCAAGTAGAAACGCATAATACTCGCACCATATCTTGCGGCTGCAATTTATAATAAATTTCTCTGAGTGATTGAATTATTAAAAAAAGAATATTGTTCGCTATCAATGATAATTTGATTTTATATATATTTTTTGTTTCTGTTACATGGAATTCATAATAAGATTTCGTTAATAAAAAAGAATTCACTTTCTACATTAATTCGAAAATAATTTGCGTAAGAGAAAATCTTGTTTTAAGACGAATAGTAACGCAAACACACGTAACAAAAATGAAAATGCAAGTATGCAGATGGCACTTGCAATTTCTTTAAATCCACTAATGAAGAAATATACACAAAAGTATGTAATTACATACGATGGTATGTAAAATGCGTGCATATAACAATAACAATAACGAGTCAAGTTAATTTGTTCAGAAGCTCTTAATGAGACTTGTTAATTATTTCGTGAAGCAAATTGTCAAGGTATTTAATGCTGATGAGTTATTTAATAAAAAAACAAGTAAAAGTGCTATATTCGGCTGTGCCGAATCTTAAATACCCTTCACAGATGTAATTCTTCTTTCTTTCTTGCCAAAACAGAAAGTAGGTTTAATTAAAAAATCAAAATGATGTTATCGGTTACTTTTATATATAAGAAAACGGTTAAATTTTTCGACTAGGAAGCTAAATGTTTGGCTTTTCTTATATCTAATACCTCTGAACGTCTTTCAAAAATATTAAATATATTTAATTTACAAACAAACAAAAATCCGTTTCATGTACCCCAAAAAGTTCTAATTGTCCAACCGTAGAATCGTCTTTTAGATTTTGTTGGTTTTTAATACCAGTTTAATTCTTTCTGATATATAAAGTAGGTATAATTCATCATAAAAATAACAAATAAAATGGCTGCTTTTATGAAGCAGAAAATGTCCATTTTCCAACCCTGGAACCGAATTTTTAATATTTTAATACTAATTTAATTTTTTCTGATAATAAAATAGGTTTAATTCACTAAAAACACAAAATTTGGAATTTATGTATGTACTTTTATGTACCAAAAATAATTCGATTTTTTAGTTTTTAAAATTTTTAATACCAATTTAATTCTTAGCGAAGTATCAAATAGGTTTAAGTCACTGAAAAAAACCAAAATTGGGAACTTATATGGTTACTTTTATGTACCAAAAAATGTCAATTTCCCAACCCTGGAAGCGAAATTAAAATTTTTTAAGATTTTCTTTATCAATGCAAATCTTCATGAGGTATAAAGTAGTTTTGTTTGAGAAAAACTCGAATTTTGCAACCATTCTGTTTATTATATGTACCACAAAATATTGCATGTACCAAAAAAAATTAATTTTTTCAACCCTGGAAACGAAATTTTAATTTTTTTTTTTATCAATGCAACGCTTCTTGAGGTATAAAGTAGTTTTATTTAAGAAAAATTGCAAATTTTTTACCATTTTGCTAACTTTCATGTATCATAAAATATTGCACTTGTCCATCCCTGGATTCGAAATTTTATTTTTTATTTTGGAAGTTTTGATACCAATTTTGTTCTTCCTAAATTATAAGACTGGTTTAGTCAGCAAAAAAAAACAACATCAGTTGCCTGTTTGATTACATTCACGTATAAAAAAAATATGCAATTTCCCAACCCGGGAAGCAAAATTTGAATTTAAAAAACTTTTTTTGCCAATGCAAATCTTCATGATTATTAAGAGGTTTTTTTAAAGAAAAACTTAAAATTTTTAACAATTTTAGTTACTACATGTACTACAAAATACGGAATGGGACAAAAAAAATTTAATATTCCATCCCTGGAAAAATTTTTTTATATTTTTAGTTTTTGATAGACCATTGAGGCTTCCCAAAGCAAGAAATAGGTTTAATTTACAAACATTAAAAAAAATAATTGATTTTTGGTCGAGAAATAGGTGTAAGCTTCGCAGCTCTGGAACCATACTTCGGATCTTTCTGATTTCAATAGCACTCTATTTAAGTTCATTTCCAATCCAACGGTCCAAGAACGAAGTCTCTAGCTCTTCTGGGGGCTTGGGAAAACCGTACAGACGGACGGACAGGCGGACATCGCTCAATCGTCATCGCTATTCATAAGGATCCAGAATATATATACTTTATGGGGTCCCATGTGCATATCGAAGAAATTACACACGGAATGACAAACCTATGTATATATACCCTTTCACTTTTTTGTGAAGGGTATAAAAACAATTTGGTACTTGTTTCTTAAATTTGTTCCTTTCGCCTGGAAAATTTTATTATAAGAGTTAACTTTTTTTATATGTATGCATTTTTATTTATATAAATATAATATATTAAGAATTAATAATGAGAAGTACCTGATATTTTAATGGTCGTTATTACACTTTAACACCAGAAGCGCCGAAAGTTTTGATCCTCCTTTAAATGGCGCAGTGGCAAAATTGTTTATATTACAACGTTCTGCAGAATGAATTATGAATTTTGTCAATAAAAATATATTGCATTTATCTAACTCGATCGGCTTTGCGTGTTACATCCATGGTACTAACCCATGAAATGAATTAACTTTCTTATCATTACAGTCATCAATGTCATATGAGTTTGATGACATCTCGCAATTAATATATGAAAAACAAAGCAGTCAAAATCTTTATTAAATATTAAAAAGAATTATCGTGAATACTGAGCTTAAAATATGGGATTCATAAGCCAAATATTCAGATGTGGCAGCACTAAATGTATTGATTCCAAAAAGCGTTGCTAAGCATTGTGGTTGTGGTATTTGCTGTAAAAAGCAGTACTGAATACAATAATTAAGTGTTATTGCCGTAACACTGAAATTTTTGTTCTGCTTCAGTGTTATCAGGTGCACTGAATTTGCACTTATAGGAAATAGAGATTTTTTTAAATAAGAGCATAAAAATTATTAAGACAAGAATTATTGTATTCAGACTCTTTAAATCTGCAATCTGCAAATTATTTAAACAAAAAATTTTATTAAAATTAAATTACATTATTAAGAGTGGAATATTTATATTTTATTATAATTAAACTAGCAGAACGATTCGAGGACGCTACTCTTCTCTTTGCCTTTTCCAGAACCACCGGCTGCTAAGATCAAAAATTACGAAAGGTATTGAAATAACTAAATAAATTCTATAAAAAATTTAAAAAGTAAAGAAGCTTAAATCACATCATTTTAAGGGAAAAAAATTTTTCCCCAAAATAAATTGGTAAAAATTGTTTTCCACATCATTTTTCACTGCTCCACTTTTGAAACCATTTTCAATACTTATTTACTAGAAATAATCACGCTTTGGGTAAAATTGAGTTGCATCCAAAATATTTATTTTTGCAAAGAGATACGTATGTACCCCTCTCCAAAAAAAACTTTAAAATTGTTTTCATGAGATCTAGGCTTTTTTTAAACCTTCTTTACTTTTGAAACTCCTTCCAATTCGTATTTATTAGAAATAAACAGGTTATGGGTGAAATTTTGTTACATCCAAAAAATTTATGTTTGCAAAGAATTACCCCTTTCCAAAAAAAATATTAAAAAATATTTTTTCTTTAAATGCATGCGATCTAAATTTTTCTGAAAGTTTCTTTACTTTTGAGACTCCTTTCAATACGTATTTATTACAAATAAATACGTTTTTTGGTAAATTTGTGTTACTTAAAAAAATTTATTTATGGAAAAAATTTATTTTTGGAAAAAATATTCACCCTTATCGTGTTTGGCGTTTTTCGCCTTAAGATTCGATATTTTGTAATAGATTAAGGAAAATTTTAGCTTTTTGTCTTTAAGCTATTACAGTTTGTCGAATTTGCAGGCGTAAAACGCCAAACACAATAAGGGTGATTGTAACAAACTTTTTTCTTTATATAAGTATGGAAAAGAGTTTTATTTTTAACAGGCTGCCAGTTTTGATTAACAAATCCAGCACACTTGAGTCCTAGTAGATCCCTTTGTGTTACCCGAAAACATCACAAACACCCAAGGTCCTTGGTTGGAATCGAACCAACGAGCTCTGTACTAATAGGCTAGCATCGCTACCAATCAGCCACAGCGGTACCATGGAAAAGAGTTTAGAAACAAATACGTTTTCTAAAACGTATTTGTTTTTAAGAAATTCAAAACATAAGTAGTTTTTATTATGTCAAAGTTTTTAAATTTTCTCACACAATTTATTTCCACAACTTACAAGTAGCTGCTGAGTGCATCACCGAATTAAGATGTGGCAGCACTAATTCTTCTGATGCGAAGTAGCATTGCCAACCATTATGATTGTGGTATTTTATATGTAATACTGTCTAAAGGTATGCATAACCGTTTTTCCCATAACGTCGAAATTACTGTTCTCAAATGCATTGAATTTTCACTTATAAGCAGTAGAGAGAGGGTTTCTTTTTATACATTTGTACAATATATATATATATATATATATATATATATATATATATATATATATATATATATATATGTATATATATATATATATATATATATATATATATATATATATATATATATATATATATATATATATATATATTGAAATATAAAATGTTTTTAAATTAAATTTATATGTTGGTGGTCAAGCAATGTCTATATGCATTTCATTTGTGCTTTACCAAATCATCAGCAGACTTTAACCACAGTTTTGAAAAGTTAAAAACCTCTTATCTTATGCACATAGTTCTGAAAACCATCTGAGAATTCACAATTTGTATATTACAAATTATTTTCAAAAATCACATCTGAATAAGCGTAGTAGGCTGTGAAACTCATACAAAACTAACCCAACAATTAGAAATCCATTGGATAAATGGAAAAGTATTTATAAGGCAAAATTAAACTTGTATGAAATTTTTTATTTGACATATTGTCATAATTCTATTTTAAATGAAATTTATTTGTTGGTGGTCAAGCAATGTCTAATAAGCTAGAAATAAGTATTGTTATTGATATATTATTGTTTTATAAAGGCATTATTGGTACTCTTTATGTATATTCGATAATAAGATAATTTAATAGATAATAGTTTTTGATAATTATTTTCCACAATCCTGTATATTTGTATAAATCTTTAAAGTGGATAACATTGTCATTTAGTTTCTGAAATCTTCAATAAATTATTTTTATGAAAACTTTATTGAAATCTGAGAGGAATCTAAAAACAATGTTAGTATGGTTCTGAGCAGAGAAAAACATAGCATAGGTGTTCTTTTTTGATTTACTCGCATTTTTCGTTGCTGCAAGAGCTAAATATGCCTAAAACTAAGAACATTTACTAATATTAATCCAATTATATATATTATACAGTAATTATTATACAGTAAATATTATTTAAGTTTACCCCTATTTCTGAATTTTCTGTGCGATAGTTTCCCAGCATCACACAAGCACAGGAAATTGTAGCTATGCTATGTTCATGTAGGCGTTGAGTTCATCACTTTTTTTTATTTGTGCATATATTGTTATTAAGTTAGCCGTTTAATATCATTGTTTCGATTTTAGATATGTAATCCGCGCAAACATAAAGAATACTGCAACAGACTGTTGTTCTCTTGAATTAAACACGAAGAAAATTTTACGTAGTTTCATTCTACCATGTAAAACCACCTTAAGGGATTTGCGGAAATATGTTTCTGGCATCACTGTTTTGCTCAGTTAACTGTTCAATGACATTTCATAAAAAAGTTGTATTAAAAACGAAAATTGTTTTTATGTAGTGAAAATCTAAATTTTAATTAGCTTTGTGAGAAATATCTGTATATCTAATCTATTTTGCAATCATAGTAAAGTTTTGCGGTATAATTCAAACAATTAAGGTACATATTAATACGTATATATTGCAAAATAATTCATTTTTGTTGAGAACGTTCAACTGCAAAAAAATGGATACTCCCAAAAAAAAAGTAAAACGAGAGATGCAGAAAGCCGAAAAGTTTAATATCAAAGTTGTAAATAATATAAGGGCTGAAACGTAGTAATAACATATATTTCCATATATTCTTTCCAGATCTGCATTGTTCGAAGTTGAGGAAAAATGTCTCAAGGTGCTGGTACTACAGGCGGCACATCAGTTATACAAAATGGATTCAACAAAGTTTTTATTCAAAGAGATTATAGTGATGGCACTGCGGTCAAGTTTCATACCAGATTACCTAGTGAATTGGAAGGCTTGGTAAGTAAATGTATTCCATAAATCCTTACGCACAACATAATATGTATGTACATCATACATACACTCATATGTAAATAATACATTGAAACTTAAGCAAATTTATTGCATGCAATTTACCCACAATTATGTATATACATATGTATGCACATAACTATACACTAACATGACTATTAGGACTTAATCAACTGGAATATACCCACATATCTTCCGCTTTCAAGTCGTGCGATTTTACAGAAATTTTTATTCAGTATTCTTAAAACGCTGTGATGAATGGTTTATTGAGTACTTCTAACTAATCTTAAACAAATATTTCATACGAAGTTCCGTACTCTACATAAGACTTGTTAACAAAAATTAAATTGGTTTTGCATTGAAAACCTTAATGATTTAGACTAATTTCTGTTCATTTTGTATACCTTGGAGGAAAAACACTGGAATTTCTTGTTCTGTACTGTTATCCCACGCGAACAAATTTGATGAAGTAAAATGAAGAGCTCTCGAAGACAAGCTAATAAAAAATTTAACTTTCGTCTGCAACTTCATTACGTAAACGCAATTGAAAAATTGCTATTTATTACTTTTAATCTCTAATAGTCATTAATATTGAATATAGTAAAAGTAAACACCAGCAAAACAAATGGAACAAATTCATTTTACCGACACAAATTCAATTTCACCAACTCATATTTTCGGAGTTACATTCCTAGAAAGTTAATTTTGCGCACCAAAAGCATTTTCTTATTAAATTTTGGGAACAAATACACTTCACCAACACATGTCCAGTTGAAATAAAATTTTTTAGGGTGATCGAAAATTGTTATAACTTATCGTTTTAGAAAAGATATACTTAAATATTATTTTTATTTGTTTATTGAAGTACTAAGGGCTCATCTTACTAAATACTTAGATATAAGCAATTCTTAAGTAACAAATCCGGCCCACTTGGGTCCTAGTAGGTAGGATTGTGTTACTAGAAAATGTCATAATCACGCAAACCGACCTCCGTGCTATTAGACTAGCATCGCTACCAATCAGTTACTGCGACGCATAGGAAAAGCTTATATATTAGTTTCCAAATGTATCGATTTATACTGACTAAAATTGTTAACATGTAGACCATGAACGGGTTCGATCATATCCTCCGTCGAGAATATGCGATGGAACTGTGTTAATTGTCTTTTGATCCGAATTGATGCATGGTTGTGATAATCGTCGGCTTGTTCCAATTAGCTATAACGATTGACAATATCATGTGCTAAAGAGCGTATTACGACAACCTCATTCATAGGTACTGCAGCAAAAATTCGCCAATGAGATGTAAAATGGCTAAGAGAAGATTATCTTCTCATCTTGCGACATAATGCATTGTATGAATAGAGCTCATCTCAGTTAACTAAAAAGGTTAATTACAAAATTTTCAAGAAAAAAAAATTCACAGTTCCCAATCAGCAGTGGAAAATATAAAATTTACTTCTTGGTTCGGTGTATATCAGATAGTATTTAAAATTTATGTAAATAGAAGGAAACACAAGAAATTTCAATTTAAATGTAACAATAAGAAGAACAAATTCTTCAGCTTTATTTAATTTGGTTTTCCCTATATTTACCTTGTAAAGGTTTTGGAAACAGTACAACAGTGGTTTAACGACTACGTACTTAAACATTTTTGGTTCTTTTTATCTTTGTATTTATACTTAATATACATACATACATATATGTATATTTGCCTGTGCTTCTGAGGCAATATTTCCATGTCATTTAATGATGTGGAATACAATTTATGCGTACATAGTTATTTTGGCAACTTATGTTTTCCTGTTTAGTGCTTGTCCATTCATTGAACACTTTTTGCTTTTTTCATCTTCACATTTCGCATTTGCACTTAATAAATTTTCATTTGCTTATAATTTCCTATTGCCTACCACTATTATACTGCATGAAATTCACTTTATAACTGTTCTTTAATATATGCAGATTGATCGACAAGTGTTTGAGACTACGATAAGCACTCTTAACGAATTTTTTGCGGAGGCCGAAAAGGGTTCATGCAGTACCTATTGTGAGGGTTGTATTGGTTGTATTACGGCCTACTTGGTATACATGTGCTCCGAAACGCACTACGAAAAAGTAAGATATACAAAAAAATTTAAAATTAACAATACCAATTGCTAATAATGAAAAAAAAAATCATTTTTAGACTTTGCGTAAAATATCTAAATATATTGCTTCCCAAAATGAACGCTCTTTCCACCCAAAAGGCTTACAAATTATAGATCCTACCTACCGTGGCCTACGTGTCATAGAAATAACAATTTTAGATCGTCCTGGACGAACGTGACTTCCGCTTTCACACTCAACCGAGGAGTTTTTTATGTAATACTTAATCTTTAGGAAAATGAAATGATGGATCTTTGTTTTAAGTAAGGATAATTTTACTGTGTTATTTATATAAGTTATTATAAGTTGAACAGTTTTATAGTTGAACAACGATCCACGCGTTATAACCAAAGATCTGGTGTTGAAATGAAACGACGTGCTTAAATGTTAAAATGTGACTAATTTTATTATTGATTTTACTCTTCTACATACCTCTTATTTCTAATTGGCGATGCTAGAAAAACAAAATTAATTACAGATAATATTCTTAAAATATGTGTAGCATGATGTTAATTTGGGATTTTAATGTTATGTGTTAACATGACGATAACTTCCCCCTTCTTTAAATCGCAACGTCTCGTTGCGACAACTACAGGCATATGTGTTTAATCCGTAAAGTAATTTCATTAGTAAAAACTATAACATTAATAAAGTAAAATACGATACATATAATTTTACAAAGTGAATTTATATGTAATTGGATATTGTAAATTTAATATTACCAACATAAATAAGATACATTAATTTATTGTTTCATTTTATATTATTTTTGTCTTACCACATATCAAAACTTCTGTTCCTAAATATTTTTCGACAATCTTTTCTAAATATACCTTTTCAAATTTGTTGCCCAATCTCTTATTCCTACCAGAGATCTCAGAAATGTACAACAAAATTTAATGTTCACCTTTAATACAATGTACACCTTGAATACACTATATACATTGTCTTTCTTTCATCGTGTACACCTTCCACTTGTGTATAACTATGAGTGTACTCGTGTATATACTTTTTTAATTTGAAACTGGTGGGTATGTATAATATTTTCAGTGTTGGTTTTACTGCGCACACACCCATTAATTTTATGAAGTTACAAAACAAATACAATGTTATCATCTCCGCAAATGTGCATACGTATATAATGTGAATTTAATGTTTTCAATGCATACACTTGAGGTGTGATGAACAGTCCTGTACACTCAAGATTTATTTTTGTAAGGCATGCATACATTTTTCAATGTCATGTTTTTCAATGTCGTTGATGTAAACTTGTGTATACAGAGGATAAAATATGTACACTATTTCGAACTCTGATTCCTACTAGTAAACAGTATGAAAGCTTTGAAAATTTATCGAGGCATGTAAGAAAGTCCGTTTTATTTGTTGAAAAGAAATCGATGTAGAGTATTTGGGCGGGAAAATCTGGTATTGGTGATGAACCAATTAAACGCTGAGCAGGCTTGCTATTACATTTATTTTCCAAATATGTTTTGCAATGTTTTATTCTCAAACGAGAAGAAATATTTTGATAGGATTTGTTAATAAGTTTCCTGTAGAGAATTATGCGCGATTATGCTACAGGTTTAATGTTTCTACTTGATCTTTTTTATTTCAATTAAAATTTTCTGTGTATGAAATAATCTTACCAGTTTAATGTGGCTTAGTATATCATCTGGGATCTCTGCTAAAGTAGTCTAGTTGCAATGAATTGCAAAGATGGCAAAAGATTTTGAATATTATTGAATTGAATTGTATGTCTCTGAAATCTTGTAAACAAATACCTTGTAATTTTCCTGTTGCTTCTAGCTTTAGATATAATAAATTGATTTCAAAACTGGCGTACAGGAGCATCTATAGATTTAATCGTTTTCGAAAACGAATTAGTTCTGTGGTAATTAGTTTGCCATTTTGCGAAAGAACAGTACCAGGTCCATGCTCAGCAAGAGATCCTGCTAATAGGTTAGCTATTTCATTCAATTCTGGAAACAATTTGGATATGACAACAAATGCCTTTTTCCAAGCTGCTTTGTAAACTCTGTCTGTTGGTATACGTTTGTAGCTACTGTCATGGCTGTTAATGACTGTTTCATTGATGAATAGGAGAATGTTCGGCACCTACTCCATAGACACTTATTGGTGTTTGTAGAAACTCATTCTCCTAGTTACATTAATTGTTCCAACTCCCAGTTCATTGCATCGAGGTCTGAATGCTGAAAGCTGTCCTAATATAGATCCTAAGGTTCCTATTTTATTCCTAGCTGCATCAGAAGTCCTATATTCAAATTCATATAATGAAGCAATTTTCACTAATGCCCCTCTAACACTTTTCCCTACTGCAATGAACCCAAAATTCTGTAATCCTGGTCACCATTGAACTAGTTCCATTTGCATCTTGTCTTAATTTGCTGTCACTGCCATGAGAATCAACTAACCTCCTTTTAACTACACTTTGTTCATTTTCCACATTTGCCAGGGAATAAGAGATAGGTTCTGGCACCTCCATATCATAATCCTGAGTGACTTGCCATATTGAATCTTCTATTGTTGCGGGTCCGTTTATACTTTTCAAGTATATTTATTATTATTATATTTCACTTTTTTAAGTTACTGGCGAGTTTTTACTAAGGGAATATTAAATCATACCTTATAAAATTAATGGAATTTGGAAATATAAGACTATAAGTTAAAACCTAAGCTTTTGTACAACCCGATGGTAAAAATACATTTCCAACAAAAAAAAAAAACATTTGAAAGAGTTATAGCAGAATTAGGTTTTACATAGCTAAAGTATACAACTTGCCATAAACATTCATTTTCCTTAACTAAATAAATAAAATTAAGTGCGCTAAACATTTCAATTTCGTCATCATTTCAATAAAATAACTAAAACCATATAAATTTGTTCTTCATTAAGATACATAAATATACATACATACATACGTACTAAATAAATCAAAACTTACAATTTCGTTATAATAATATTTAGGTATGTAAAATTCATAGTAGTTTAATAAATTGTCTTCAACAAATAATAAATATAATTTGCTTTACAAGTAAATATAACATTTTTGGGGTAAAATGTAACATGCGTTGTAATAAAAAAATTATAAATATGTAAACATTAAAAACACATTACAAATCATTAACTCATAGAATTATTCAAATTTAAATAAACGATATTTATTAAACAACTATTTGTTTTAAGTCAATTCGTGATGACTTATGTTTTGCATATTTGGAAGTTTAGTTAGGCGTCATGAAGTCAGAATACTGGAGATTTGTTTAGAAATAGCATGAGAAATATATTATGAATAGTTTGCTTTCGAAACATAAGTTAAACAACAAAAAATAAAATATAATGGACATTTTAGTTAGTGACGCAGAATTAATCCTCATTGTGTAAAAATTTCATAACAGTATCTTGTTTACTCAACTCTTGAGAGAAAAATAAAATTTTCTTTTCCCATAAGTTTTGTGTAAATTGAAAACTTAAAACTCGTTTTCTGGCAAACTCGTTTTTTTGAGTTATGGCGTTCTTTGAGTAAATGAGCTATATGTATTTTATATTTTAAGCCGAGGAAGATGATAATTATTTATTTTCCCAAATATGTATTGCCTCAGTTTATTGTTTATTTTTCTTTTTTTCATAATTTATGTTCTGTTCTTGTCAATTATCATATTTTCTAAGCGACTTTAAACATTATGATTGCGGCATTTTATTTTGGGAAACATAACCTTGACATTTTTTAAATTGAAAAATAGTAAATAATCTTTAATATATAATTTTGAAAGCTTTCTCGCGATGTACGCTTTTAACGTACGAAACTGTGAGCTTTGAGTTGGCAATCCAGTTGAAACAAATCCTGTTTCGGTATATATTTAAAGGGTTTACCAAGTAAATAAAACACAAGAATTCGAATTATATTCATATATGTATATATAAATATATAACGGATCCGCCATCGAACGTTTTTTTTCAACTGGTGCTTATTTCGTGAATGGTAACACTTAGCTCATGTCTGATTTGACAAATAATTAGTTTTATCCTTCCGCTGAACGAATATGGTTGTGTATATGCTTGAACAACGCTGATAAGTGGGCCTGCTATCGACTTACAGAAGATGCCGATTTTGCCAAAAAAATCACCTTTTCAGATGAAGCTCATTTTGATCTTGGATGGTATGTAAACAAGCACATTTGTCGCATTTGGGGCACAGAAAACCCGCAAGCATACATTGAAAAGCCGACGCACACAAAACGAGTCACTGTTTGGTGCGGATTTTGGTCCAGAGGCATAATTGGGACATTTTTATTCGAAAATGAGCAAGGAGTGGTCGTTACAGTCAATGGCGATCGTTATCGGGCCTTGTTGAACGAATTTTTGTTCATACAAATTGAAGAGGAGGATATTGGCAACATTTGGTTTCAACAGGACGGCGCTACGTGCCACACAGCTCGATGTTTTGCGCCCTGTTTTTCGCATTATCAGCCGCAGAGCTAATGTCGTTTGACCACCTCGGAGCTGCGATTTGACACTGTTGGACTATTATTTGTGGGTGCCGTCAAAGATATGTGTTACGCCGACAAGCTAGAGACAATTGACGCTTTAAAGGACAATATTCGTGAAGCAATTTTTGAAATACAGCTGCACACAATCGATAATGTGCTTAAAAATTGGACCGATCGTGTAGGCTACTGCATGGCCAGCCGAGACAGCCATTTGAATGAAATTATTTCCATTATTAAGCGGAAGGATTGTACTTTCAAATAAAAAAAGAAATTTGAGAAAATATTCAGTAGTTTTTTTTATAGCATTTTCAAAAAAAAAAGTTATTTGGCGGACCCTTTAGAAGAAATATTCCTCAAATTTATAAAAGGTTGAAAATCGACGATACAGGGTATAACCGTAAGGTGTTACTTTGGTTATCCAAAAAACAATGAAAACACGTATACATTTTCTCTAAAAGTGGCACAACAATACTTAAATGCCGGTCCACTCGCTGAAAACCATAAAGTTCTCCAACAAGGTTGAAACAAAGATTATTTAAAATATAATAATTAAGATAAGAACAGTAGAACCGTGGTTTAATGAGTTCGTATTTAAACAAAGCCTTTACGAACAAAAAATTTTCATTGCGTATTCATGAACAGGTTAATAATTAAACTAACATTTTAATTTCATTTCCACTAAGGTTTTGATTTGTACCGTTCTATATCTGATAAATAAATATTCAGCCTGATTGTGTGAGGTGTTGGCGTTTTTTGTACAAGATTAAAGAACCACAGATGCAATTTTCTTTAATCTACTACAAAAAACGCCTGAGGCGTAAACGCCAGCGCCTTACATAATCAGGGGGATTATGAGTTGATTATAATAGTCATCAAAATTTCTAATATTTATCGATAATTATAATCCTTCTGAGCGTTATGACCTCCGCGATATTGCGCAGTTTCACATAGTTTTATTTATTTATGGGTATTTCCATGGTTGCACACGTGACAGTCGCGCGTTTCAACATGAAATCAAGCTAAGGCCCAAATAAGTTTTTATTTATTTAGGTTTTTGGGAAACAATTTTAGAGCTCTTTATTTAGTGGAAAGCCTGGGTGCTGTAAGAGTCGGGGTCCTGACATATTGGTCAACAAAAGCTGTTGCGTGACGTGACAAAAAATAGAAGTGGTTTTTTTCTACATTTACTAAAGTGCAAAAAACAGCGAAATAAGCTAAAAACTTTTATGTAACTTATTTGGATATTATTAAGGGATAACTTATTTTTATTTTCATAACTGTTTTTTTTATGATTTTATGTTTAGTTTTATTGATACAAGCCATAATATGAAGCATGACGTGAAATTGCGCTACGTGACATTTTCTTACTTATGATAAGCTCGAATAATTTTTGATGTAGTTTGGTTTAAAGTTTTAATTCAACGAAAATAAATGAAAATTCAACTTCAAGTCAATGTTAGAAAAGGTAGATAAGAATAAAAAATAGTAAGAAGTAAAAAACGTTATATTAAATTTAAAAATGTTAACTTGTTGGAAAAGAGTTGCTTTATATAATATCGTACGTCAACGCCCACTAAAGGGGCGGGGTTCAAAAATTTACAATATCATGTTTTCCACAGACGAACGTATGGGAATTGCTAGACTATACTTTATGGGGTCCAATTCCATTTGGAGGGTATTAAAAGTGTATTTTGGCGGGGTCGCTCTGGCAAGGGCTGTGGAGGAGACTCTAAAAATAAATGTTTGGGATAATTATATACAAAATTTAATTTTTGTTTTTTTTTTGTTTTTGATAGGGTCATTTAGGAGGCAAAGGAGGAGGAGGGGGTAGGGCAGAGAAGTACCAGGTTACGTCTCAGCTTCGTCATTAAAGATCGTTTTAGACAATTTCAACTTCCGCTGTTAATATTTTTGTGCTCTTTCATTTGCTGTTAAGCGATACGCTTGCAATTTTACGGAATCCTTCAACTTTTCTGTAAATTTCTTATCTTTGTTTTAAATTTTTTTCAGAAACGGTGCCCATCTACATAAAAATATTTATTGCTGATTATAAAAATATTTCCACCAAAAATTTTAAGAAACTTTAACTTACACCAGTTGCGTTACGTGACAAACTTCACTATTAAATAGAAAGGGTTTATTATTAACTTCGGTCAAAGTAATTTATTTTTTAAGTTTTATATATAAAACTTGCTTCAATTTTAAATTTCTATTGAATTCCGTTCCACAGCTCATATGATATTTCTAAAAATTATGCTTTTAAGGTGCGCATGTGACATTAGAATATCAAGGAAAATAAATTGAAAAATTACAGTTAGATTTCTTTCGCTTTGCTCTGTTCGCATTTTTTTTTCTAGTTTATTGTTGCTGTAAGCAAACTATCTTTTGCGTTTGAAAAAATTAACCATTAAAGGGAAAATTCAATTAAAAGTAATCGAAAGCAAGTAACATATTATTTTGAATTTTACTATCATTTTTCTCATTATGGGTGTTAAGTTAAGGTATAAATTCTTTAAAATAACAAAATTTGAATATTTTTCTCTCATAATGTTGGATAAACATAATTGTTTAATAACTTAAAATTTTTTGGCCGCGGTAGACCTTTCTGTGGAAATACCCATATGTATATATATTAACTTCTAAGAACGGTTTAAAATAAGTTTAATTTTTGTTCTGCACTATAAATACTATTAAACGTTATGTATGTACTTTTATGTGTATTTTCTAAAAAATATATAGAAAAGTAAGTTCCAAAAACCACCTTCACTAAAAATTTTTTTAAATTCAGTGGTAGAATATCTTGCAAAATTTAGACTTCTTTCGGTTATAAGATATTTATATTTCATACTGCAAAAGTTCAACATTATCTTTTGAATTCATTAAAAATACGGAATTCTAAATTTATTTCTGCACTAAAAAAAAGTAATCATAAATGAACACTGGCTGGCATTAAGTTCTACTATTATTGAAAATAATACATTTAAGGCCTAGTTTCTAACAAGTATGTTCTGTCAAATATTCTCCATCTTGTCTCCAATTGTTTCGAAACTCGCTCGTTTTACTTACCAAAAGAAATCGATTGTTTTTGAATAACCCACTTCAAATGTTTATATAAAATAATTTGTTCATAAGCGTTGTTGTATGTATATCTATGTACCCATAGTTGGTAACTAAATATTGGAAAATAAAAATTAAGTTGTCATGGTTGCTTATACATATAAAAAGGTGGATCTTATTGCTAAAAAAAGAGATAGGATAGAATAGATATAATGTTGTATGAAATTTTTCAAACGAAGCAGGGGTTAAATCTACCTGGCATTCCTTTTTGAAATTGTTACGTAGTGTTTTTATTCTGTTTTTCGAGAAATATGAAAACTAAATATGAAACAGCAGTGCTTACGGAAATAAAAAAATTATAACATTCAAAAATAGCTATACCACTATCAATAATGTCCAATATTTGTTGGTAGACGCTAGGGGAATATCATATCCATGCATGTAAGAACTTCCCATACGATGGCATAGCATATCGACTTGTAATCCATATTTTGCTAATTCCAGGAAAATAATTGAAAAAACATATTTGACGCGCAAAATAGAAAGGGACCTAAGGTTAAAAACCGGTTTTGTTCAGGAGAGCCATTTTAAAGATTTAAATACGTGTATCTTTGGTGTACCATCACTTCATAAAACGCGCATATCTCTGGGAGGGAACACTTTTGGGGCGTGGGATCGGTCTCATTCGATGCTCAGATGTTGTCCACATCCCAATAAAAAGTGAAAATTGATTTTTTTTTTACCCTTAGGTCCCTTTCTCTATGCGCTGTCACATATACATATATTTTTTGTCTATTGATTTATTTATATAGAATTTTTACAATATTTTCATGTGAGAACAAGTTTTAAATAAAATTTTAATAAAAAACAATCAATAAAACTACAATTAACGATAATTCAAAATTACTTTGCAAATTTTAATACTGAAGCAATATAAACATTGTTATTGCAAAGGGTGTTGGCAAAAACTGTAAAAGTGTTGAAGTATTTAATTAAATTGTGCTTATAAAAATAGGAAATTACTTAATTTCTCTTTATGTACAACAATATAAAAAATATTTTAATAATGCTTTGAAATAATCTACATTTTTTGTATTAGTTTCAGTTTATTATCTATATACATGCACATATCTCTCCATACATATTCAAGATATTTGAAACTATTATTTTTATTCTAGTTTTAATAAAATTGACTTCTTATATGTGACTAGTTTAGATTTTTATATTACATCGATTAGTATCCTAATAATTTTATAGGTTTACGCTAAATATCATTTATATTGCTATAGTTTTCATTACTGTAAGATACAAATTAGCTATTATTTTCTACAAACAGTTTTGATTAGTTTATAAAAATTTAGTTTAGATTACTTAAATTTATTTTGTTTAATTTTTTACTTTTTATTTATCGTTAGTTTTAAAAATTTTTCTAATTTAGTTTGTATTTGCTTTTAGGCAAACTTTTGACTAGATTCTGTTCTATTACTACCTGCATTTGATTTTTTCAACTATTTTCTACAATCTAATTCTAAAAATACTTGTTATGTACAAACGTTAGTTTAAGCTGTTAGCTTAAGCTAGTTTATTAAATATACATTCATATGTTGTAGGTAATATTATGAAGTATTTTCGTTTTTTTAGGTTGGTAAGGGGACGAATGACTTAATTTTCATATATAAAAAAAGCTTTTAATGCTGTTGAGTTCCATTTATTGATGCTATCGAAATATCAATTACAAATTTCAAAAAAATATATATACATATATTTATTAGTTACTTCTTTAGGTCGTTTTAAAATTGTTTAATTATACAAAAAGTAAAAAATTTGCTTGCAATTTTCGTACCGGATCATTTTAATTAATTTGCAATTACAATAACTTTTTGAATAAAAACTAATATAATAATTAACCAAAAAATTTAAAGTTTTGTAAGTAAGTCCAAGTAACTGGGGTATATTTCTTGAAAACTAGTAGATCTTATAAATCCTATTCTACCACTATTAATAACGGTGGTTTTAGTTTTGACACCGCCAAAGCACTTAATACTTGATGGCGTAATATTTCTTGTTTTTATGCATTTAAAATTTGTAGCTGTAGGAGTAATGTTTATTACTTTTCATTGCTAGTCTTAAATAAAAGTATGTGTGCTCCTATATTTTAATGTTTCGAAAACATTTTAATTTAATATAAACTCTGCGGCGCGTTTTTAAGAAATAGAAACAGAAGAAAATGCTGGTTTCTGGTGATTATCGGTATAGGGGAACCTCTTATAATTTTTTTTATTATTTCTTTACACAAATTAAATAAATAAGAAATATTCAGGATAAATAGGTTGTTGCGAAAATGAATCAGAACGTTGTAGATTGAAGTAGTTAAGTCAGACTATGAAGCTTAAAATCCCGGATTCGACTACGGTATAAAATTTTTCTGATCTGTATTAGCGATTGGTTATGTTAATTGTTGTCAGTGTGCTGCAATGGCGAAAGCATCACTACTGCTGGAAGAACATTACCGACACAGCGATTAACACTATCGTATAGCTATAACGAATTCTCTATCTTTTCGTCATCTGTCGTTTCAACACTATTATCCCCTCTTTCATAGCTCCAGCACAATTGCATTGCATGAGCAGAGTTCATATCCTAAAAAATCCAAAGGTAAGAATAGGATTATTGTGGACACAATTTTTGTATTCAAGTATATCATAAAACAAAATTTTGTTGTTTGCGGTTGCAGGCAGAAAATTAATTTGATGTTAATTTTCTCTAGCTGATTTTAAAATTTATCATAACATTTTTTCAGATATTTACAGTAGCAACAATGAAATTGTGCGGATGTTATTTCGATTATTTTTCCAGTAATAGTACTTATTAATAATTTCAGAAACATAAATAATTATAGTAGTGATATTTGTAGTGCGTACAATCGCACAAAAATTATCGATCACCAAATAGTCGAATTTCCTTATTGCTATTTTTATCGATTTTGGATAGCTTTGCCAGGTTGGTTTTTTTGATTTGTAGATAAGAAAATAACCTTCCTATAAAGTACGGTTCAAACTTAAAATATCTGTCTTTTTTGGTCAGCGATTAAATATTAGTATATAAATCTATTTTTGTCCAGCTTATTTTTAAATTTTATTTTCCTACTATCTACACGCGTTTGTTGCATTTTTTATCAAGATTATACTATATAACATATCTATGCACTTCAAATTAATTTTTGAAATGTGTTTGTTTGCCTAATCATCAATAGTTGTGTTGACTTCGTTCGTCATATTTTATGCTCAAGTCTACTTGCTAATTTGCGTTTTTAGTTTTGCTATTTTCCCCTTAAAATTCAAATACAATTTGTTAATTTTTCGCGTAATCAACTCCAACTAGAATTAATTGTTTTACAAATGTATATCTTACTTCAAATTCTAGTTGGAAGGCTTTCGTCACAAAAGAGAACAAAATTTGGAACGTTTCTTGGTTTTATCTGTAGCTGAAGTTGTAGTGCAAGATGATGATATTGATGATGAAGCTGACATTTGACCGGTGGAACCGGCCGCTGGCTGTGATGGACTTGTAGGACTTTTATCATCCAAATCTTCACTAACATGTGTTTCTAATAATTTTAACGAAGTTTTCGGCTTAGAACCATCCATACTGTTGTAAAGAGTTTTGGTGAGCTTTGATTTAACTGCTTTTCCTATGGCACCAGTTTTTTTCATACTTAACCGTGAAGAAGTTCGGTTATGCTCTGGTGTAGATGTATCATCGCTATGATGGCAATTTAATGTAGTCACTGTAAATTCTATGTCTTTGATATCCTCATCGGCACACGCTGTTAAAAATATTATTTGTGTTATAAATTAATTTTACATAACGTTAGTTCAATCTCTTACCAGCAAATTCTTCGACTGGTTTATCAATGGTATCATGGTCAATCCATGTTAGACCCATTTCCACTTTCTCCGCCAAATCTTGCCAGTTACTACGATTTTCTAATGTTCCCTCATACAAGGGAGTAATCCAAGGGAATGTGTCGCACAAAACTCGATATAATGGTAAACATATTACGTCGATAAAACCAACTTGCATTTTTGGTAACTCATCCTTACGTTCCCTATTGATTAAAGTAAATGATTAAATATTTATTAATATTTAACTATAAAATATTCAGCTAACCTGTCCATCATAGCCACAGGCTGTGTATTTAACTGTAATTTTTCCAAATCACCTTGGTCGAAAAATTCATCAGCCACTAATTTTGCAACACGGTGTTGCACTTCCCAAGGCTTAGCAATAGCGCTTACATCACAGGCCGTCATCATCATGCCACATAATACTGCAAAATTAATATTTAAATTACATTTGTTTTCTTCGAAATTTGGCTTAACTCACATTCTTTCTTCTCCTCACTTTGCCAATCGAATTCGCCATTTTCAACTAATTCCAAAAAGGCATTACGTTTCTTGAAGTATACTGCTAAATCGGTAGAAAGAATGGCATTTTCTACAGTTTTCATTACTGCCCGGTAATCTTCTGGTGAGAGAGCCTGTAATAATTATGATTTTATATTTGAAACCGTTTTGTTGGTTTAATGAGTAATTCTGTATTATTCATTTTGTATAAAATATATGTTTTAAAAATATGAATTTATTTGTTGCGAATTATTTTCTTTATGCATTCAATGAAATTTACTTCAGATATTGCAAGTGTGTCTATATGCGAGCATGTCATTAGCTTATACCACAAAATATCAAAAGATTATTTTCTTCATGTTAATAAATCTCAGCATTTTAAAACTAAAAATACAGCACTTTAAAAACTGAAAAATTGTCAAATAAGACCTTTACAAGCATAAAATGTTATTTATTAATAAGGACTGAAATATTTTGCAGTGGTCTCCAAATGTAGTCTATGACTGATAATGCTTTCCTGTACTTTAAATTTAGGGTTAAATCTTGTGTAAATAAATAGATATTTCATTACTTTCTTTAATTCCCAAGAATTTTAGTTACTGCGCCAAAGCCTCGCACAATCGGTTCCAACATCTTTTTTATGCAGTGTAAACTCATAAGGAAAACAAAAGGAGAACCCTACCATTGAAAATAAATATATTTCTTTGTTACCCTATCAACACTTTTAAAGCATAGTTTAGGGCTTTTCGTAGTAAATTCCAATGTTTACTCATAAACATTCTTTACCGTTATTCCAGTTTTGTTTTTACATGCAGCCGTGTATATTTAGATATACACATGTACATACATAAATTTTTAGGTACGAATTAATAATGTGCTTATGTCTACATTCATTTGCACGTAGTTAGTGAGTGGAAGTGAACCTGATATTTTTTAATAACGTTGATACACATAATTTTGTATGCATTTACATGCATACATACATAAAATAAATACCAATTTGTGAATTTACATACGTACGAATTTCTGTTCTATATATGTATACTGCAATTAAAATAATTAGTGCATTATTTTATTGAGTGCACGCATAAACAAGTATGTACATACCGTAAGTACATCCATCCATACTTACTTGGAATATATTATTTCCTTCTGAATTTAAAATCATAACGCATTGATCAAAGTGGTGGTGCTCCATTGTACTGGTTGTGTACAAAATTGCCAATGGAGATTCGGTTTTAGTTTGAAAGGCATTATTTGTACCGCGATGGTCTAAATCGTGACATAAGCATGCTACAAGCAAACCAAATATTTCTAAATCCTTCATAAAACGTTCCATGCGACCGGTTTTCATCATGGCAAACATTGTCTGAGCCACATTCAGAGCATGACGCCAATTGTGATATTTGACAGGACGGTAATTTTTTCGTACACTTAAAATCCAACGGCACAATACATCATAAGGTATTTGAAACATTTGTACAAGATTGCACTGCAAAAACATGCGTACAACAGCACGGCAGGTATCGTCATCACATAAATCAAAATCTAAATGGATAAAAAATGGGTCGAAAACTGTTACATTGTCGATAATTTTACTATCTCACTTACCAATGAACTTAAAACTATATAAATTATATGTTTCCGCCGGTTCTATGACATCTTGCACCAATTTATCTGTCTGGTCCTGTGCTGCAGTAGCATGATATGATAAACATTCCAATGCCACTTTTTGCTTGGCCATTAATTTGCAAGCATTTTCGTACATTTGTGTATTGTGAATGCCCAGACCACAGAATATAGCAAAAGCTTCAAATATTGAAGCATCCGAATCGGTGAAAGGTACACCAGTACTTTTATTTATCAATTGAGCCACACCAATCACAGTTTTTTGAGCATTCACTATTGGCATACAAAGTATTCCCTTAATACAGTCTATTTCACATTCGACTTTAATTTGATTGTGTTCTAATACCCATTCTCTAACATCAGCTATATTCACAGTGTGGCCTGTCGAGGCTACATATTGGGCTATTTGAGCCAAAGTTGAACTGTTTAGGTCATCAAAAGAAGGCCTTGAAATGTTTGCCGACTGATTTGTAGCGCCCAACTCAAAGAGCACAGTAAAGCGGGTAGAATTTTTTTGCTAAAATATATATTTAAAAAATTTCAATGTATAATCTAGTATATAAATGTGTATTCTCACACTTACTTTTTCTTCAAAACTGTCGCTACTTTTAATACTTCGACTTAATCGTCTCTGCATTTCGTTGGGTTTTTCAATAATTTTTTCCAAATGGCTCTAAAAAAAATATATATTTTTTAATTATTTTATTCCTTAAGAAATATCTTTCGCTTACTGATTCGCAACAATCCAAGTCAACCAGGAACACCGAGCATCTTTCACACTTTAATAACTCTCTAGCTTCGGTCATAATTTTCGTAACCAAACACTCCAAATTGTTTTGCTCTTCAAATATACTACGCGCTAAATTCAATAAAATCTGATTGCGTCTATATTCCTGGACGGACATTTCAAATAGTTGAGCATTTTGTATACCAATACCACAAAATGTTAAGTATCTGCGAAATATTTCAACATCATGTTCATCAAATTCATTTGAGCCATTCGTTTTATTGATTATTTGTGCGACTCCAATAATATCACCCTCATAATTGCATATTGGCATCGAAAGTATAGTGTTGGTCTTATAGCCCGTTTTTAAATCAATTTCACAATTGAATCGTGCATCTTTGTACGCTTCCCGTATGTTGATCATTTGTTTGGTTTGTGCCACCATACCAGCAATACCGACACCAAATGGTATAATAATTTCTTCCGATCGGGCTTTTTTGACAGCATCTTGAAGTGCTGAAAGGATAATCAAACAAAATAGCTTATAATTTGGGTTGCACGAATTTTTGTATACGATATAATAAATAAAAAAATTAAAGCCAGTCAATCCCAACATTGAAAATTATTTAATTTTGTATTTCCAAAATTAAAACAAAATTTTTCTTGTCTTGCATCCTCCTTTAGAGTAGACTTGGCTCCGTAAAGGCAGAGGAGTTAATAAAATTTTGTTTAGCACAAGTACACATTTAAAAATATAAATATTTACTTTGTATTGTCTCAGCTTTCTCGGTATTCAATTATTTGTTGTATAACTGTATGATTTTTTTGTTTGGAAAGTCTACAAGCATCTCATCTTCATAATTCAAAAGAATCTTTCAAGTTTAAATATATGTATGTAGGATATAGATAGTATAGTCTTATTTATGTATCATGTATGTACGTTCTTACTCAAATTAATTAAAAAGTTATTTACCATGCTTGCAGCAGCTTTTCCTTATTTCAATATATATATAGTATGTATATGTATATACATATATATATATATATATATATATATATATATATGTATATATATATATATATATATATATATATATATATATATATATATATATATATGTATATGTATATATACATATATATATATATATATATATATATATATGTAAATTTAAATATACATATTTGTAAATATATACTTGCTATTATTCACATATATATTTTTATGACCATACATAATTGTAATTATGGACAATATTTTTTATGTTGGCATTTCTTTGCGTAATAATCTTAAACAATTCATCTTTAAATCTCCCCTTTTCAGAAAATCCAGAGCAAAAAAACTCAATTCGTGATGTCGAAAGTTGGATCGAGCTGCAAAAGTAAATAAAATATCGTGGATGTACTAAATATAACCATTTTGGGAAATGATGACCATTATCATGCAGAGTAAGTAACCATAAATATGAATGTATGTATGAATACGCAATTATGTACACATACATGTACATGTATGGCTTTAACCATTCATATAAATAAAAAGCATATTTTAGACATAATCAAGTAGATAATAATATTTGTTTCTTGCAGGTTAAATGTGTTTATATGACTGCATTTCGTTGGATCTTACAGGAAATCATTCCAAAAACTCACCATACATGTTTCATTTATTAAATGAGACAATGGCGGAAATGTATGTATGTACATATGTAAATTTAAATATACTTATATGTGTATGTAAATATATATGTATGTAAATTAAAATATACATATATGTATATGTAAATTTAAATATACACATATGTATATGTAAATATGTATGTAAAAAATAAATATATATATGTAAATTTATATATACCTATATCTGTATGTAAATATATATGTAAATTTAAATATATGTATATACATGTATAAGTAAATATATATGTAAATTTAAATATACATAAATATATGCAAATTTAGGCATAAATATACATATATATTATGAACATATACATTTTTATGACCATACATAAT